>CM060681.1:208411932-210936231 GCA_030686995.1 Artemisia argyi
GATCAATGAAAGAATCATAAACTCATAGTAGATTTAAGAATGTCTAGTTATTTATTTATTTATTTATTATTGTTGTTGTTGTTGTTGTTGTTGTTGTTTTATTGAAACATAATAAACTTACATAAAGTTGGATGGGAGTCTAGACACTAACTGTGCTCCCACTCCTTTCTGAATACAAAAGCTTATTCTATGAAAGATAAAAATACCACTTTTAGCATTATTTGAGTGGCTAATGGCAATAAATTTAATACGTGAAAGTGTGTCCAAAGCCTCTGTATCGAATTCCCCGAATGTGCAAAAAGCAAATGGTATAAACTTGTATCCGTTATCATCACATTTGGATGCATACTTCCTTTTTTTCCCTCTCTACAGCATTGTGCAAGGCTACCCCAAGAGCCCATGAAGTCGCCCCAATACCCGCAAATGGAGAGATTCCGGTCACATCCTAACATACATATTTACCTTGAAGCCAATTAAATAATAACAAGTCTGCAGGTCGTAGCTCCTTCCCATCCTCTGAAAGGAATCCCATTGGAGCCTCCTTACGCACCATGATCCCAACCTTGGAACATATATCAACAAGAATATCACGCACCAGATTATGCCTGAACTTCACACCCACTTCACTAGAGTAGTACACCGCGTGATCCCCCCATTGGTCCATACGATGCACATTACAACTCGGGCAAAGGCTACCTTTAGAGAACATACGTATACAATCCTAGAACACAACACAGATTGTAATGGCGATTGTTCATTCTCTGTCCCAAGACCGTCAAGAAGTTAGATGGAAGCTGAGATACTAACTGGGCTCCCACTCCTCTAACTATAGAAACATAATAATTTACGTAAAGTTTGATGGGAGTCTAGACACAAGCTGCACTCCCACTTCTTTCTGAATACAAAAGCTTATTATTATTATTATTATTATTATTATTATTATTATTATTATTATTATTATTATTATTATTATTATTATTATTTGATGGGAGTCTAGACACAAGCTGCACTCCCCATAAATATCCCCTGTAATGACCCTGGAACAAGCAAAACACGACATCTAACAGAAAATAGAGGAATACCTAGCCGATAGAATAATACACATCGGTAAATCCTAACATTCATAGTCTGTCCCAACCCAGATATCGGAACCACCCTAAACCAGTCCGAAGTGTAGTCCTCCATTTGCGATCATCCATAGCGCTATATGTCGAGTAGATAGGCAAAAAGTGGATTCAGCTGTTTGGGTAACACGTGTGAAATATATATCTGCCAATTTCTTCATGAGTTTGGGGGCAGCGATCTCACTTGACGTGTTACTTTTATATATAACCATGATTTTGGCCTTCTCAAGAAAAATGTTCAAGTTCGGGCCACTACATTAGGACACAAGCCATTTGCTATTTGAGTATAGCTTTAGTTTCTATCATATGCTGCTATGAAGTGCAACACTGGGAGAATTCTGAAAGCATGCATGCATAAGCATTACGTCAATGGGTGGCCTTTGTATTTTTAGTGTGGTTTTGATGAGCCAAACAAATCAACTATAATGTAGCCCACATACACAAAGGGGTAAGAAAAAAAAAAAAAAAAAAAAAAAAAAAAAAACACAAGGCCCATTAAGGTAAAGAAAATTGTGTTTATATCGTAAGTAACCGACAACGTAAATGTATAAAAAGAGATGTCGACTGTGTTTATTCATTCAATTCCAAACCTAGCTACGATTAGTATTTTAATTTATTTATTTTTTCGTTTTGGTTATAAGCAAAGGATTCAATGACAAAGCCTGGCCTTGAAGAGATTCTCGTGAGATTGCAAGTTAACGATCTCATCCGATGCAAAAGTGTATGTAAGTCATGGAATTGCTTGATCTCAAGTGGTCGTTTTATTAAATCTCATCTTGACTACAATCTTAAAAAGAAAGCAGATAATAATGAAACTGGTGATACAAGGATCACTGCTTCTTATGCAACTAATAGGTTTTATAATGATGAATGTCTTGTTGGTTCTTCTAATGGTCTTGTATGCATCTCTCGTTACGTATTTGAATTTTTAGTTGTAAATCCCGCAACTCGCGAGGTGAAAGAACTAAGAAATCCTCATCGAGGGGTATAATTCTGAGTCAGCATGTGTGTCGGGTTTTGGCTATGATTCATCCATAGATGATTACAAGGTTGTAATAGGGTTCAAGAATGAATATAATAAGCTTGTTTTTCAAGTGTTAACTTTGAAATCAAACGTTTGGAGATCAGTTGATGTAGAATCAGGCTATGATAATTTGAGTGGGAAGGGTGTTACACGCAGCGGCGAAGCTTGGAATTTTTAAGTGGGGGGTCGGGATCTAAATTTTTTTTTTCCTAAGGCTATATTTCAGGTATACCGAAATTTTCGGGGGGTCGAAACCGAATATACCGAAATTTTTCTACACGAAAACTATATACCCCCTACATCGCAAAAAAAATTTCGGGGGGTCGGGCGCCCCCCCCCCCCCCCCCCCCCCCCCTTAGAAGCTGCGCCCCTGGTTACACGCAATGGGGCGGGTATTCTATGCAATGGGGCGGTTCACTGGACTTCGTATGTTCAAAATAACAAGAAAGTAATTGTTTCTTTTGATTTATCCAAAGAGGTTTTTAAAGAAATCCCCCTACCAACATTGGGTCGAGACTACTGGGATTTGGGGACTATGAAAGGCCGTCTATGCATCCTTGATAGTCCAGACTTAAAAAAAAGTAATACAAAAATATGGGTAATGAGAAGCTACATTGTACAAGAATCTTGGGAAAGAAAGTTACCGCCACCTGGATACAATACACACAAACCAGTGATGAGTTACACTCTACAAGAGGATGATTTCAATCATCATGTTGACATATGGCTGTTAGAAGAAGGTTGGGGTGCTCCTGTATTGATGCGAAGCATTGAACGCCCCCATCATAAACATCTCCACCGTAGAATTGATCATGATAATATCCGGTTATCCACATTTTCGGAATGTAATTATAATTATGATGAGCATGTATTCATGAAGAGCCTTGTATCTCCCCATGGCATGGGTGATGGTGATGACAGTTACAGAGGTGATGGCAATATCCATGATGTTGTTTCATTATCTACTCTTTTCTTGTAACATAACATTTGGCATTCACTTAAACTTCCCATTTGATTTATCAAGGGAGATCCTTAGCAGTGGCGGTGATTAGCATGTGCAAATGGTGCAACCGCACCGGGCCCCCCTTTGTAAGGGGCCATAATTTAGTATATATCCATTAATATTTATAGTTTTATATATAAACGTTTAGAACTTTTAGTGTATTTGTTAAATATTATCAAAGTTGAACCGGGCCACATAAAAAAATTGAAGACAAACTTTAGGCCACATACAAAAAGAGTGAAAGACTTATGGGGGCCTCATTTGTGATTTTGCACCGGGCCACCCAAATCAATGGGACGGCCCTGATCCTTAGATTCCTTGATCGAGTGGTTGAGTTTGATATTGTGGATGACCGACACTATGAATTTTGGCTTCTTTGTTTTACGAATTTTGTATTATAGATCCAATTCATGATTGTGGAAGATATGTTTTTTAGTAACATCTGTTTGATGGTTTCTTACATGGTTGTATTATATGTATCTTTAGCTAAGACCATATTAAATATTGGCTCTTTAGTTTTATCTTATATTTTCAGTGGTTGTGATCACCAATTTTACGAACCTCGTTAAACTCTGCAATTTTCTTTCCTTGTACCTGTCACTGCGTCTGCAGACTCGTGTCATTACTAACCACGGGGATGGTTTACTGAGTATATATATCTAATAAGTCATTACGGGATTTTCTCAAATAGAGACCTTGTAGATACATCTTACCCGACCACAGGGATGTCTTTGATGATTCGGTTGGATGGCTGGTCATGAGTATTTATAAATTATAATAGTATGATCCATAAGAAAATTTTGCAAGATTCAGAATCACTATATCTAAGTCAGTTTACATTTTGTTCAATAGTGTGTTTATATTCTGTGGCTGTCAAAACATATTTTAAATACTCTATTAGATATGTAATCATCAAAGGTTAAACATGTCTGATATGTTAAGTTTAATGTCTATGAAGAAAATCATGTCGACCCGTAGGAAAGAGGCAGTAACAAGTAATGTCAATTCTACCAGTGAAAGTGTGAAACGGGCTAAAAAAATAAATAGCATTTTTATCAAAATTTCAAGAGAAAATAACATATTGTTATGGAAAACCGAATCCAAACGCTCTGAAAAACCGGCTATCTATCACGGACTCTGAAAATCTATATCTATATACTACATACTAGCAAGGTACCCGCGCGTTGCAGCGGCGGGTACCCTGAAATAAAATTTTTTGATGGAATTAATAAAAATGTAACGGGAAGTCATTCCGACACCTAAATTTGCCTCGAGAACGAAATACTAAGAGATTTGGTAAACTGCACTTCCCACCCTATCATATATTTACAATCTTAGTCCCTAAGGGTGCAATAAGGTTCACACAAGGTCCAAAACACTTTCTTATATAAACCTCATTATACCCTCACTTAGGGTTTGACACCCTTTCTCTCTCAAACTAGCCGCACATTATTTCTTCTTCTTCTCCAGTCATTTTTTCGGCCATACAAACACCACCGCCCCCCACTTAACTCACCGCCACCACCACTACACTCCTTACAACCTCCCCATCATTTTGACGTACATCATGCGCCAAGAAACACCTCCCAACACCACCACAGCTCGAGTTCATCACCAAAACCATCTCTCTCTCGTTTTGTTGATACCGGTGGTCGAAGGTAGGTAAACCCACCACCTTTTTTGTCGTTCTAGTGACGATGGGGATAAGTTCATGAATTTTCAAGAGTTTTTGATTAAATAAAGATTAAAACTAATAAATATGAAGCTAAATAATTGTTTGGTATCATTTTCTTTCTTTTTGTTGTTGTCGTTGTTATTGAGTGGCAAAAACAAGGGATGCCGTGAGATTGAGCTCACAGCCTTGTGTATCGATTCGAGTTTTATTGAGTCGAGTCTTGGTCACATGTTCGTGTCTAGGTTAAGATGGAGGGTTGTACATTGTGTTTAAATGATTGTAATATTGGGTGTAGGAGTGTTTTTAATATTAATGTAGAATGAGGGTTGTACATTGTGTTTAAATGATTGTAATATTGGGTGTAGGGGTGTTTTTAATGCTATTAATGTAGAATGAGAGTTGTACATTGTGTTTAAATGATTGTAATATTGGGTGTAGGGGTGTTTTTAATGCTATTAATGTAAAATGAGGGTTGTACAATGTGTTTAAATGATTGTAATATTGGGTGTAGGGGTGTTTTTAATGCTATTAATGTATTATTCTAAGGAAAGTGGTCTGAATTTCAATTCATGCTAGTTCTTGTTGTACACAATACTTTGGTTGTTGTAATTATGAAAATTGTTTGCTTTAAAGTATTGTAAACTATGTATCATTTGTTGTACATTTGAATTTTTTGGAGAAAGAGTGCTTCCTACATTATAAATAGTATAGATAATGGAGAGAGCACCCTCTCTCCATTAAATACAATCAAAGACATACAACGACATATAAACTTTTGGCACAAATCAATTAAACACACATATCAAAATCTTAAAATTAAGAATACAACATTAAACACACCAATTATTGTTATTTTTAAAACACAGCTATAATAAAAAAATTCATGTTATTATGCACATTGTACCAAAAAAATAAAACATACAGCTTTATGTAAATTAGGATTAATTTCATATATGTTAACAAGTTGATAGTACATAAGATTTTGAAAATTGGACCGGACCAACGGGTTCAACCGGAATCCGGAGTCATCATTGGCCTCCAAGTTCCATTTTTCTCGACTTTTTATTTTTCTATATAAGCACACAAAGATAAAGATGCATGGTTATTAATCACAATCACAACAAAACACAGTAAACTGAGTTCCAAGTTTAGAGTTGTGTTTCCTTCCAAGTTCAAGAGTTTCTTTGTGATTTTTGAGGTAAATATACATATCTATCTGGTTTCCGGGGCCAAGGGTGCATAAGGTGGGCGACCGCTCATGCTCCAAAATTATTAGGGGCCCCAAAATTTGTCCGCTTGCCTTGCACCTCTATGTAAATCAAAAGAATTAAAATGCAAATAAATGAATGGTAACACTTTATATGTAACATTCTTTCTCGAAAGGTCTCATTATGTAATTTCGTCCGGGACCTCAAAAATTCAGAAACGGCCCTGCTTGAAGCCCTGCTAGATTCAAGTTAGGTTCTAAAGTATGAAGGGGAAAAGTAACATATATTTTCCTTCATGTTATGTTTATTATTATATGTGTGTTTGTTTTGATACATGCATGACGTAAGGGGAATCTTGGATTGGGGTCAACATTCAACAATAAGAGTGCTAGGTGCAGCTCGCCTTGAGCCTTCGCCGTTCAGACGTGGCAAGGCCAACGGCGAGCTGTTGCTCGTTGCTGCACCGCCCCCCCTTGCCGTTCATCGCCGTTGGGTGGTGTATCATGGGCACGGCGAGCTTGTTTTATGAAAAAAGTGAGTAAAGTGACGTTGGAGCATTCATTGCAAACGGATGTATTAATGAATTTATGTTTTTGGGTTTGAAGAAGATTATTTACAGTGGGTTGTGTGTGGTGTGTGTGTGTGCAGCGATGAAGAAGATGATTATTTTTTTTTGAGTTAAGTACATTTTTGGTCCTTGTGGTTTGCCGGGTATAACACTTTTGGTCCAATAGTCTCAAATATCCCGGATCCTCTCCTGAAATGAAACACCCGTAACGGGTTTAGTTCATTTTTCGTTGACTGTTAGTTTGACTCGTTAAAAAAATATGAAATGACTAAAATGCCCTCATCTTAATACTGAAAATAACTAAAATACCCTCCATTTATTATTTCTTTTTCTTATATTATTATTACTATTTTCTAAAGAATGCATTTATTTTCAAAATCTAAATCATCATCAACAAGATCTAAAAACACAAACAGATCTTCAAATGACAAACCACTCATCGAATGACCAAACACTACAAGTACAAATGTACAATTTATAATCAAAATAAAATTCAAACTACAAAAAAAGGAAGAAAAAAAAAAGACATGTAAAACATAACCAAACAAACACAAACACTCCTGATCTTTACCTGCTTGTATAATCAAAACCAACCACTCATCGATTAGATCCATTTTAACAAAAACACATTTGATTAGATCCTCACAATCAATCGAATCTCAAACTCAATCCCCAATCCTCACAATCACTCCATATCCACAACAACAAAGATTCGAACTCGAAATTAATTAAAAAAAAATGGATCTCAGTTTTTCTCCTTTCTATGCTCGTATTTGTTCTTAAAATATATGCATAGAAAGAAGATCATCATAGATCTTAAACGAACAACAAAAGTAAACCTACCCGAGACATGTTAAAAGATCTTGAAGAAGTGGTGTTTTTGTGATTCGAAGAACAGGATCAGACTAGCGTGTTTATTGTTCGGGGTTTCGTAACAAAAAGAAATCAAACGAAGGGTTGTGTTTGTTGTTCTTTGAGATAGTTTATTTTAGTTGCATAACTGCTCATTCGATTTGGGTGAGGATGTAAAAAAGGGATAAGGTGATTTTTGTTTTTGTGTTGTTTGTGTTTGAGAGATGAGAGATTAGATCTTAGGGGGCGTTTGGTTTGTTGACATGAATCACAATAGGTATCGGATTTGGTATGAGGTGAAATAGGAATGGATATGACGATTTCAAAACCTTTGTTTGGTTTATAATTGGGTTTCAATACCTTTCATCTTCAACAAATTCACATACTTGCATACCTGCGATATTGAGAAGCACTTTGAACGCAAAACTATTAATTATATTGTTAGAAAACACCACAAAATTCATTGTCGATCATCTTCAACTTCAACTTCAAAAATATGAGCAACATTAAAAGCCAAAATCATTGAACAACCTTATGTTTTAAATTACCCAGTAGAAATAAAAACCAAATTTGTTGTAGCCAACTAGCCATAAACAAAGCATCAATGTAATCTTATGGTAAGCAACAACGTACCTTTTGGGTTTTAAGCTAAGATGAGTTGAAAACACTTTACAAGAATTTTTTATATGCAAGAACAAAACTTCTTGATACGGAGGAAAATTACTTAATTTGGAGAAGAAGACCCGTGAGAAAATTGGTGAACAAAAATAAAGGAAGAAGATGATACGGAGTAGTATATTTGTGGTGGAGAAAAAAAGTTTAAGAGGGCCCACAGGAATGAGTAACCATACCTGCCTCTCTCCCCTAGAATGAGTTTATGGGTATGATTATATTGTTTAATTTCTAATATGAGTAACCAAACAATTGCAATGGGTGTGATTGTGATTGCATGATTCCCATAGGTGTATACCAAACGCACCCTTAGTCTTTGCTTAAAAAGCAGCTATAGGATTGAAAAGACAAACATACCCTTGTAGTTAACAGTCAACGAAAGTCAAAATAATGGCGTTAGCAAAAATGGACCAAACCCGTTACGGGTGTTTCAAAACCGTAGTGGATCCGGAACTTTTTAAACTTTTGGACCAAAATTGTTATACCCGGCAAACCACAAGGACGAAAAATGTACTTAACTCTTTTTTTATTTTTTTTTTATTTTTTTATTATTATTATTTTTTTTTTAGGTTAACAAAGTGGTGGATTGGGCTAGGTGATTTGGGTTTAGTAAGGCCCATTTAGACATTTGGTTTAGTTTTTGTATTTTTTTTTTTATATTTTTTTTAACTTTTTAAAAATAAAAGATTTTATAAAAAATATTATTGGTATTATTTGAATCTAATGTATTTTTATTTTTAGTAAAATGAATTTAGTTTATTTAGAAATTTAAATGAATAAAAAAAATAAAGTTGTAAGTGGTGAGACCCAAATGAAGAAGTTGAGGTTAGTTGTGAAGGGGTGATGTGCCACATGTGGGGCCCGAATGAAAAGGATGGCTTGCCATCTACACCTAGCACTCTAAGGATAATAAGTTGCTATTTATACCTAAACCCACATATCAAAGGGGAATCGTGAATGTACTAGTATACTAGCTGTTCTGCAAGTATCTTTAGTGGTGGTATTTTGATCAATGTTATAAATGGCGTGAGGCGTGGCGTGGCGGCAAGGCCACGCCTCAAGCCTTACGCGCCATGGCGAAGCCATGGCGTTTTTTGCGGCGTGACTAAGGCGGCGAAAAAATATTTATATATTTATCATTTATGTTATAATATCATATTTTATATGCATATCGAGTTTACAAAAGGTGAGTTTACAAAAGGTGAGCTTACAAAAAGTGATATGCATAAGAAATAAAGTGAAAATTTGAACTAAGTTTAGAAATTACTAGGCCCAAAATTTAAGCCCACATCATCCCCTTCTAAAAATGGCGCCACGCCATACGATAAGGCGCGCCTTGGCACGCCTTTTCGCGCCTTATTCGACGCCTTTTCACACGACGCCTAGACTTCACGCCTTGGTCCATTTCGTGGCGCCGAGGCCACGCCTCGCGCCTTGGCGCGCCTTTTAGAACATTGATTTTGATCCTTTTAAACGAACACTAATGGTAACTAAATCAACTAATCTTTTTATAATAAAACAAAACCCCAATTTTTCATTTCAAAAAAATACATTCATACCTTATTTAGTAATAATTGTATTTAAAAAAAATAAATTATTTTCTTATTAGGTAACATTTTATATTTATCTATAACACAAGTAGAAGATAAGTACAAAAAATATATATAAGATGCAATTAACACAAGTAAAAGATAAATACAAAAAATATAGATAAGATGCAATTAATAATATAATTAAATTTTTTAAATAATTATCTTTAATAATAAAAAACTATAATTAAACATCATAAATCTAACAAAATAAATATTAAATTATTTGTTTTTTAATAAATAAAAATATATGATTCAAATTTTTTTTAAAAGGGTATTATAACTAGTATTCACGTATGGCATAACTAATAACTTCAACTTGTAGATGGTAGGACATCAATGTTGTAATAGAAGAAATGAAAATCATTGAAACTGTGCTATACATTTGGAGCGCACGTTTAAGGCTTTCGAATTGAGTGACTTTGGTGTTATGTGTGTGTAGGATGGACAAGGACGGAACCATGGTGGGTTCCGGGACACCCATAGAATTTTGCAGCGTAGTTTTAATTTTTGTAAAAAACATCGATTTTTTTTTTTTTTTTTTTTTTTTTTTTTTTTTTTTTTTTTTTAATGAACCTAGTCTAAAAAGATTGTGTTCCTCGTTTTGTATGTTTTTTCGTAAATACACCTGGTCAAATTATGTCCTGGTTCCGTCCGAGAGGATGAACGTGGATGAAAAACTTCGGATTCTGAAGAGTATTGGCAAAGAATGCAAACAAGAGGAAGAACTCAAGGATCTTCTTACGAAGAACTCTGAGCCCGTTTGCTTCGATGAGTTTGAACCTTTTGGCAGAATGCATATAGCTTAGGGAATCATGAAGACGATCAACATCAATAAGCTGACTTCTGCTGGTTGCAAAGTAAAGATCTGGATAGCAGATTGGTATGCTCAAACGGACCAAAAATTGGGCGGAGATCTGGCCAAACTAAAAAAAGTTTGAATTACTTTAAGGAAATATGGATAGCGGTAGGGATGGATATGGAGAAAGTAGAGTTCATATGGTCTTCGGACGAGATTAATTCAAGACCACGTGAGTACTGGGAAACAGTGATGGATTTTGCTCGTCGAAGCAGCCTGCCTGCGGTAAACGGGTAAGAGAATTATTTGTTTTTAGTGTTTGGTTTAAATGTTAATTATTTGTTTTTAGTGTTTGGTTTAAATGTTATCAAGCAACTCTAACGTCACTGATTATCCCTTAATGATTCCAGGTGTTGTCCGGAAATGGGAGAAAGTGAGCAGATTGATTTGACTACAGACAAGTTAATCTGCGTTTGCATGCGATGTGTAGATATAGTTATCAGTAAGGTATACTCGTTAGTCTGTTTTGATGGTAGTTATATCTTGTACCACTGATGAGTCGATTAACAATTCTATTCATTGCACTGGAATAGGCTGATATCTGTCAACTAGGGATGGATCAAAGAAATGTGGGTGTTATTGCAAGAGTGTTCTGTGATGACAGCAAGCCTATCATATTGTTGCATCGTAAGTGCCTAAATATTATCTTAATCTGTTTTGTCGTTACGCAATAAACTTGATTTATTCATTCCATAATTTTGTTATGCAGACATGCTTCCGGGTTTGTTGAAGGGACAAGAGAAGATGTCAAAATCCGATGCTTCTTCCGCAATATTTATGGACGATAATGAGGTATGTTTGTCAGGCAGGCTGTTTAACATGCCAAAATGGGTCGGTTCAGTTTGAACGCCTTGGTTTTTCGTTAGCTCAACCCATATGTACCTAAACATTATAGCTCAACCCATTTGACCCATTAGAGATAAATCTTAGCCCAAATCGACCCATTTATAGTTTGATGGGTTAAAATGCTGCATCTACTTTTGAGAAATTAGTTTGAAGTTACTTATCACACACTAAATGTTCTTTTTGATGTTTTAACTAGTCTAACCAAGTTCTTAAAATCCTCGCATTATACTCGGATACTATCAACTATTTGTTCATGATGCCATGATGAATGCTAAAGGCTGAGGTTAATCTAAAGATAAAGAAAGCATACTGTCTGCCCAAGGTTGTGGAAGGGAACCCATGCCTCGAGTACATCGAACACATTGTATTCCCTTGGTTTAAAGAGTTCAAGGTTGAAAGGAAACCGAAAAATGGAGGTGACAAGTGAGTTTCTGTCAAACTTTAGCATGCTTCTTTGGCATTTGCTATTTAGACATTTGATTAGTGGTTTTGCATCAATGGTCGATACTCATTTACCTGGTGTATCTTTCTAAAATCAGGGTCTTTACGACTTACGAAGAAGTAATTGCTGATTACTAAGGAGACCTACATCCTGCTGATCTCTAACCGCCTATCAAAAGCTTCAAATAGGATTTTGCAGGTACATTTTATTATGTCAACATCTGAGGTTGTTTTCTTATCGTTAGTTTCTTATCAATTTATAAAGTATTAAATGTGTTGCCTGTTGGTTTCAGCCTGTACATGACCATTTCAAAAATGACGAGAAGGCTAAGAAATTATCGATGGAGGTTAAACGATTTCTATAGTCACAAGATGATAAATTTTTTGCTTTAGTATAAGACCTTGATTTAAGCGGTTGACATACGCTGCTGTCTTTTTGTTATTGCATTTGCTCATTTCGTCGGAATGTAGTTTTAATGCAATACACTTCTTACATCATTTAAAGCAAAACTCTGAATTATTATTGATGATAATATAGTTCTTTTGCGACAAAACATGGTTGGAAGATATTACAGAAATAAACCATTTTGACCCGAACACATTTGACCCATTACCCATTATAAGACCAGCATCCGAGAATTTTCCATCACATCCCAAAGCAAACAAATGAATACGTTATACGACTAACTATAAATTCATCTTCATAATGTATATACTACACTTACTGTAACAGGTACACCTTAAAATGGTCATATAGACCTCTCTAATGATGCTTGAAACCTTGGTGGCACTTTGAACAAAGGAGCTTGGAACTCACCTGGGTTCCCGAGTTGACCACAAGCAGCCATTTCATCATCTCCTCTACTCGGTCTTATGAGCACAACACAACCACCTTCAGCCAATGTGTTTCTGAACTCAACCATCTTCTCATTTGTCGTCGGTTGGAAGTTGGACCCACTGTGTGGATTGAAGGTTATGAGGTTGATCTTGCAGGGAATGCCCTTAACAAGATCAATAATTCTCTTTGCGTCATCAATGCTGCAAAATAGAAGACCAAAGCAATATATAAGGAAACCAGGGCATATGCCAATTTACAAATATAACCCTAGAAATACTCATTGCGTGTTTATATGTATATATGTGATATATGTTTCATGTGTATATGTATGTATGTAAACCTTTGTAGTTGGTAGTGATGTTACTTCGAGAGGTGTTTGGATATAGGTTTATAAGGATTTTTGAACATTTTCGGAGAAGTGTGATTTTAAAGATCATTCATACTTTTAAATGCAGTAATTTTTACTCAAAGATGGTAACAAAACTGTTTCTGTAATCATAAGTAACAGCAAGTATTCTACAAAGAATGAATTTCAAAGTTGGTTGTTCTAACCTGTCGTTGACTCCAGCAAGCAACACATACTCAAATAGGACACTATATTTATGTTTAGAGCGCAGTTCTTCACGAAGGGTCTCAAGAAGTATCTTCAAATTGTACTTCCGATTGATGGGCATGATCCAGTTCCTAACCTATGAGATCATTGCAGACGGTAAGAAAAAACACAACTAATAGTAGCCCATTTATAAGTACATGGGTCGAAAATGCCAATTAAGGAATTCAAACGTTTAGTAACTAAATGGATCAAGAACATTACTTCATCAGTTGTAGCATTCAGACTAACGGCTAATGCACATTTAGACTCGCGAAGAAAGCGCTTTAACTGGGGTACAAGCCCACTGGTTGAAATGGTAACCTTGTTCGGGCTGAAATGAAGACCTTGCTCATCAACCAGTATATCTGCAGCTTTTATCACATTATCCACGTTTTGAAGTGGTTCACCCATTCCCTACATGTAAAACATAAACTAGTCAATATCACTAATTTGACTTTGAATGTCAAACAAACTACTTTAGTTTTGACCTGCCAAAACTTATTTAGCACAAAGGCAACAAATTCAGAGCAGTCATAACTAGACTGAGTATGACTGATTGAGTTTTTCTTACATATCATTCCATTTTACTAATATCAGAATTATCTCATACATAATAGCATACGTACCATAAAAACAACATTTCTGATAGGACCAACTTCACTCGTAAATAGACGTCTTGCAAAGACCGCCTGTTCTACTATTTCAGCCGAAGTTAGATTTCTCTTCAAGCCCATTCTGAAAAACAAAAATTTAATTTTCAAGAAAATGGCTACTTACCTTAAAATTTGATGAAACTGGTCGTTAAAGACTGACATCATCTATACAGGGAACATTCAGTGAAAAACTGAATTGGACAGAAAATGTTGATCCTAACGATCTTAACAGTCCTTTGTAACCATTTTCAGATAAAGTTAGATCAAAGCAGACTCACTATTTAACATACTTAATCTCTTATTGGTTCTATTTTTACCACATAACACTAAACAAAGAAATTAAAATGAGTTATTTCAACTCCAAACAACTAAAATCATGACGAGAAGTTATTAGTAGTTACTAAGGGCTTATAAGACAAACACAATAACAAATCATGTTACAACCTTTTGGAAAGTGTAAGTGGAACATTTTCTACAAAAACATTATAAATAAAGACATGATGAGAAGGAAAACTTGCCTGCCAGTGAAGCAAAATTGGCAGTTCATTGCACAGCCCACTTGACTTGAAACGCACACCGTGTTTCTCCCCCTATCACCATTTGGTATGATGACCGTCTCTATTACCAATCCATCATCCAATGTAAACAAAATCTGCAGCCTCCTGAGATTTTATCATTAATGAGAAGATCCTCAACTTTTAAAACACAAATCCAAACAGTCCCGTACATCGACCACATACAGAGATAGTCTAGAATGATTGTGTTTACCTTCCTAGTGCCATCAGTAGCTGTAATGATATCTTTCACTTGCAATGCCTTTAGTTTAGCAAATTTAGTCAACATCATAGTAAGATCTTTGTTTAAACCTATAAATTTTCATAATAAACTTTTGTTAGTTTAAAAACGTACAACAGTATTGAAGCTGGAATATAAGTTCTTGAGAATAAGCTGAACCTTCCAATTCTTCACATGAATGTGCCCAAATACTCTTTGAATTGTTCCCGTAAAGCAGCTTCCATACCATCAAAGCTTGAGAAGGTCTGTATCCTTGGGAAGTGACCCAATTCTGTTGAAATTTTAAGGGGCATATATGAGTGATACAATACCTACTTTATCATTATCAGGTTAAAAACATCAGTTTATGCCGTTTATTTGGATTCAGATATTCCTTGACTTCATATTGACACAGGGCTATTTTAGATACTTTACTGAAAACCGAACACTTACCTAAACCTACATGCGAAAACAAACATCACAACTTTCATGACAGTATGAAATTGACGGATTATTGCATCTGAAACTAAAAAATGTAGATATCTACAAAGTCAAACTAGCTTATGAAAACTAAATTATCAAAGGTTTCATAATAATTCTAAAGCCAACACTGTTTCTAGTATCCATTACAGTTTACTACCCTGTACCACATTTTGAGCCTTTTGATCCACAGAATCAAAAACTACTTATTGATGCTGATTCTAAACTTTTTCGATATAATTTTCATCTATAAATTAAACTACACAATCATTATTACGATTGTCGGATCATGCAATATCTGTGACAATTTGCAACTAAATCGAGATATCAACTTAGCAACTACAAAGTATCAATGTAATTCATTTGCCATGTCTTATATCCAACTGCGGTTTGGGATTGCTAATTAGAAGTGCTTATCGTCATATTGCTTTTTGATTCAAATAAGTCGTTTCAAAGGTATTCAGGATTTGCTTATCCAACCTCTTTGGGAATACATAATTTTGGCTTGTGCTTCTTTCTTTTAGAATTTTTGCCATAAGCCAATCAGCACTAAAAATATACAATCCCGAACACCCTCTTTTTTTCTAAGTTACTTTGAAGAGTAATTTGAAACTACTTAAAAAATCTAACTTCAAAACAAACATATCTGGTCAAAAGCTTTTTGGATATAGCCAGCCATACCTTAACGCAAGGGCCAAGGATAAGAAGACTACTTCTATAAAGACCACCGACACTAGTGATATTTTTTGTGCAATTCGGTTAAGTTTACATTTTAGACGTTATCATGTTGACATGACACGTGTCAACATGTTTTTGTTTTTTTGATCATTTTGATAATACGGTACCTTAATTAGAAACTGCCATATAGTTTAATACACAAGGCTAAAAGTTAAATAAACATTATATCACTAGGTCTTTCTCTAGAAGTAGTCTCCTTATCCTTGGCCTTCGGATACCTTTTTCATTGTAGAAAACACTTATATAATGCTTGTTTGGCAAAAGTGTTTACGGTGCGTTTAGTTGGAGAAAAAATTCTCTTGTTTTCTATCGGGAAATTTATCTCCACAAAACACTTGAAAATATAAAAAACGCGTTTAGTTGATGTTTGTATTTTCTATTTTGAAGAAGGAGAGGGAGGGTTGTGGGTTACAAAGGAAAACAACTTAAATTTCCTTGTTAAGTTAGGAAATAGGCGATTTTGTGTCTTGCAAAACATTTTGTTGGAAAACGCTTATTTGAACGTGTTCTCTATTTTCCTTGGTGTTTTCCCTCAACTAAATGCACCCTTACTAGCTTTTGGATTTTGTTTAAACACTCCTATTATAAACAGTAATAAAATAACGCGTCTAGGTGCGCATCATTTTACACTTTATAATTACAGATACAACTATACCAGCACACGCTTTTATAAAACAAACGGCTTTTACACTTTATAATTACAGCTACAACTATACTAACAAACGCTTTTATAAAACAAACAGCTTATAGCTTACATACTTCGAATTCGCCGTATCGCATTCCTTTCAACAAAATCTTCCGAGACTCATTATTATTCGCATCAACTCCTATATATTTACAATAAATATATAACTTTAAATAAACTAATTAAATAAATAAATAAATAAAATGTTATATATATAATTAATCAACCTGAAGAAGAAGAAAAAGATAATGAAGAGCATTGATGACGTGGCGTTTGTGAACGAACTGAAAATGACCGGCGGGGCGGCGCGGTGGTTGTGCGACGGAATACGGTGGCGGCGGCGGTGAGTCGTCTCATGATAGAGATAGAGTGGCAGCTCATCTCCATGGTAGTATGAAATGAATTAACGCTATCTATCTATCTATCTATCTATCAAGGGTGTTTGGTTTTTGGTTTTTGAATGGAGTACAAAATTAAAAGATACAAGGGTGTTTGGGAATAAGTTTTAGGTGCATTTATCTTGAGGAAGTCGTGGCCTCGGAAATGATTGGAAATAAGGGTGAGCAAACGGACCGGACCGACCGATCGGACCGGACTGGACTGAGACCGGACCGACCACATTTGGTCCAGTCTCGGTTTAGGGATTTTCATAATTTCGGTCTCGGTTTGGACCGGTCCGGCTTAAAAACCGGACATTTAGCCTATTTGGACCGAGACCGGACCGACCACATCCGGTCCGGTCTCGGTCTATGTTTTTTGCCGGATTCGGTCTCGGTCCGGTCTGGTTTTTAGACCGTGAGCACCCCTAATTGGAAACGATTAGATTAGTCATGGGGGTGTTTGTTAAAAGGATTATTTATTTATTTATTATTTTTTATTATTATTATTAATATTTTTTTCCGACTGATCTTTCATAAGCCAAAGTAGCTAGGGGAGTAATGTATCAATTTTATGATTGATAATAGTGTGTCAGAAATATTAAAGAGTACCGATTACCAAACATCTTATTTAACGTTTCTATCAATCTATACCCCCGATCACCGCATATAAAAGAGACCCTAACTATTCTCTCTATCTCTTTCTTAAATTACTCTTTCTTACTATAAAAAAAATTATAATCATTTTTAATAAAATATAATATTTTACATTGATTTAATATACTTTATATCTATATAATAATATATTTTCTCTCTTCAAATTCAAATCCTAATCCAAAAACAAATCAAAATCTAAATCTTAATCATACACCTACCTACTTATCAAACGGACCCTAAGTTTTAAGAAAAAAAGTATGAAAGAGAAAATATGTAAGTTGTATAATATTATTATTCACAAATATATAAATAAAAAGTAATTAAATTTGAATGGTGTAAAAAAGTTAATGACCCACTTTTATCTATTCCTCTCAATTTGCACCGGATGCGTTTAAAGAAAATATGTGGGATTCAACAAAAAGATTGACCCACTATTTTAAACCAAACAATTTATTTTAGGTATCAAGATAGTCCAACAGCGCGAAACCCCTTAAACAAACGGCCCCTTAGTTTAAGATTCATGAATTTATATAAATTCATTATGATATAAAATAATCTAAAATATTTAAACTTATGAATATAAGCCAGAATGAAATAAACTAATTAGCTGATAAACACCCTCATAGTATACATGAGTCAATCCACAAATTAAATATCACCTTATCAAATAAACTCGGAGGTGCTTGGTAGGATGTTTTAGAGGGTAAGAAATGACAAATGCAATGAAAAATGATGGTTGGTTGCATATAATGCAATTAATCATTGCTTGAAAGTGGGTAATAACCTATTACCAACAAATTGGGGTTATTAGAAATTCATTACTTTGTTTCACTCACATCCAAGTCCTACTCTCTTATTCCCCTATTTGAATCAAACAACAACAATGCAATTGAATGCTTCATTATATTCCTTAATATACTCCTTGTTTTTCCCTTACCTATTCCCCTATTTGAACCAAGCGTACCCTTATATTTGATTAGTTGAAATACAAAGTGGATATTTATTTGAGACATTTCAAAATAGAAGCATGAGCATTTATTTTGGGATGGAGAGAGTACAAAACTAGATAGAAGGGGTGTTAAGAAACGAGTAACTTTTTTTGGACACGAGATTCATAAACCACGCAAAAAAAACTTGTATTTAGTGTTTGTTTAACCTTATGTATGAGGTTATTAGCTTGGCCGTTTTCGGTTTATTATTGTTGACATAATAGATTCATACTTTTCACAAGTCACAAAATAAGCCAAAAAAAATCAAGCCAAAAACACATAAGCTCATAAGCCTATAAATAAAATAAAATAAACGTCCACTAAAAGCAAATGTAGTGGCGTCGGTGTGGCTCGGAAGACTTGAAGTGAGCTTGGGCTCGGGCTCCCCATGCTCTTGAAAGCTGAATTTTGTGAAACAAATTTTATTTGTATTTTTTGGTTATGTCATGTGGAACTTAAAGATTTTGCTAGATGTGTTTTATATCTGAGTTCTATGATGCATGTTATGATTCAGGGGGTGTTTGTTTAAGCTTATATTTGGGCTTTGGAGCTTTATTAATTTCAACTTACCTTAATTATCCGGTGTATTTTGAGACTTGTGGGCATATATAAGTTTATCAATGATATACTAAACTTATATAAGCCTACAAATCTTACAATAAGCCGAAAAATTATGGCTTATAAAATATTAATCGAAACACAAATAAGCTAAAACAAACAACCCCTTAATAAGCTAAACAAATTAGCTGAGTCGATATTTATAATATCTAAACTCGTTGAGGTAAAGTCCACTTCATGCCCTTTCAAAAAAAAGTCTACTTCATGCAAGTATTAAATATTTATAAATATAGTGCGTGTTATTTAGTTAGCACAACGTTTGTATTCCAACGGTTAGGTTAATTGCCTTACAAGCAATAGACCCATGTTCGATTCCCGACAAACGCAAGTTGTTTTTTTTTTTTTTTTTTTTTTTTTTTTTTTTTAATCGAACTCTAACGAAATAGATTTGGGTTCTGAGTTTTGTCTTGTTTTGAACTGGATCGATTTCTTATACTTTCTTGAAGTGTAATTAATAATCCGTCTGGTTCCCGTGTTGTTGACATTGAGGTTGTGTAACATTAAACGTAAACTCGACTTACATTTTCAGATGAGTATAGAGATCAGTCTTGTGGATACTAATGCTGTTGAAGATTCTTGTGTGTGGACGTTAGTTTCAGATGGTAAGTTTACAGTGGGTGACTTACGGCGTATTATTGACTCCAAGATCCTTCCCTCGTTGGCTCCTTCAACTACTTGGGACAAAACTCTTCCTAGAAAAGTTAATATTTTCTTATGGAGAATGACCTTGGACCGGCTTCCTCATAGGTTGAACCTTTCATCTCGTGGTATGGACATTCCAACGATTTCTTGTCCTTCGTGTAATGGCAATGTGGAATCTTCTAATCATGTTTTCTTTGGATGAGACATCGCTATGGAGGTTTGGAGACTTGTTCGTAATTGGCGTGATATCCCTTTTAAGTTTTAATCCCTTCACCTCTTTTGATAATTGGAAAATTTGGTCCGGCTCTTGGAAAGCTTCTAAGGAGAAGAAACTTCGGTTTTCTGTTATTTTTGCTTCGTCTCTTTGGTGGTTATGGAGGTTTCGTAATAGTGTTACTTTTTATTCACATCCGATGAGGAAAAGTGACATTTTTGACAACGTTCGTTCATCTTCTTTCTCATGGTTAGTTCACAAGGGCCGTATGGCTTATAATTGGTCAGACTGGCTTAAGTCCCCTCTCCTGTTTTCGAGTGTTGATTGTCGATAATGTTGCGGAGCGTTTCGGGTTATGCTAGGAGTTTTGGTTACCTTTATTTTTCCCACTTTTTCTTTTGGTTTCTTTTCCTCGGGGCTTGTTTGGGGCTGCATCAGAAACACCTCGGAGTGAAAACCGGTGGCTCGGCCTCCATGGGTGAGAATTTTTCTCTTGTCGTGGTTCTCCGTAATTGGCAAGAGTTTTTTCATTTCTTTTGTTAACCCTCGCAGTTAAAGCTTCGGGTAGTATCTAGATTGTTTTTTCCTAGATATGTCTTGTACTCTTTGGCTTCTAGCTATCTTTTGCCGTTTTCAAAAAAGTAAAACGATTAAAAGATGAAGACTCGCCATTTTTTATTACTACGTTCTTACAAACCACAGGGACCATTTTTGCAATTTACTCTCACAAATATACAAGAAACGAAGATTCATAAATTGTATTATAAATTATATGCCAAAAACCAAGACTCGCAATAATCCAAGGGTAATTTATATAACTTTGTCTTTAAGTGGGCTATTTATAGTTTTATACATCCCTCGTTTTACAACGCCATTACCACACGACTCCACCGCAACAACTCCGCAAATTGCATCTTTCGAGTGTGGTAAGTAATAACCCAAACCTAACTACGATTAGTACATATATTTATTTATCTTTTTCGTTTAGGTTTAGAGCAAAGGATTCAATGACAGAGCCCAGCCTTGATATTGTTGAAGACATACTCCTAAGATTGGAAGTTAACGATCATATCCGATGCAAAAGTGTATGTAAGTCATGGAGTTCCTTAATCATGAGTCCTCGCTTTGTTAAATCTCATATTAACTACAATCTTAACGAGATACTCTTAAGATTGCAACTTAAAGATCTCATCCGATACAAATGTGTATGTAAGTCATGGAATTCCTTAATATCAAGTCCTCGTTTTATTAAATCTCATCTTAACTACACTGTCGAAAAGAAAGTAGATAATAATGAAATTGGAGATACAAGGATCATTGCTTCGAGAGATGGTGAATATCAAGTTGTTGGTTCTTCTAATGGTCTTGTATGCATCTCTCGTAACGTTACTGAATTTTTAGTCGTTAATCCCTCAACTCACGAGGTGAAAGAACTAAGAAATCCTCCTCTAGAGTATAAGTGTGCATGTGTGCCACGTTTTGGGTTTCCTCTAGAGTATAAGTGTGCATGTGTGTCGGGTTTTGGGTATGATTCATCCATAGATGATTATAAGGTCGTAGCAGGGTTCCTGAATGAATCTAAGACAAACTGTGTTTTTAAAGTATTAACATTGAAATCAAACGTTTGGAGATCAGTTGCTGTAGAATCAGGCTATGATAATTTGGATGGGAATGGTATTCTATGTAATGGGGCGATTCACTGGGCTTCGTTTGATCAAAATGACGAGAAAGTAATTGTTTCTTTTGATTTATCGGAAGAGGTTTTTAAAAAAATCCCCTTGCCAAAAGTGGATGATCAATATGACTCGTGGACTTTGGGGACTATGAAAGACTGTCTATGCATCTTTCCTCGACCAAATATAAACAACTTAAGCAAAAATAAGGAAATGGAGATATGGGTAAGGAGAAACTACAATGAGTCATGGGAACGAAAGTTACCGCCACCTGGTTACGACGCGTACAAAATAACGATGGATTACATTCTTCACAGAAATTTCTTGTCTGATCGTGTTTACATATGTCTGTTAGAAGAAGGTTCATGTGCTCCTATGTTGGTGGGAAGCATTGAACGTCCCCACCATGAATATCTCCATTGTAATGCTCATATCCGGTTATCCACAATTTCGGAGTGTATTTATAATTATGACGAGCATGTATTCGTGAAGAGCCTTGTATCTCCCCATGGCATGGGTGATGGTGATGGCCGGCAATATGAATGATGTTATTTCATTATCTACCCTTTATTTGGGACATAATATTTGGCATTCACTTGTAACTTCCTATTTGAATTATCAATGAATCAAGGGAGATCCTTATATTCTTTGATCGAGTAGCTGAGTTTAATATTGTGGATGATTGCGGTATGAATTTTGGCTTCTTCTTTGTTACTTTCTTTGTTTTATGACTTTCACATTATAGATCCAATTCATGATTATGTGGAAGATATGCTTTTTAGTAACATCTGTTTGATGGTTTCTTACATGGTTGTTTTATATATTTAGCTAAGACCATATTAAATATTGGCTCTTTAGTTTTTTCTTATATTTTCGATGGTTGTGATCTCCAATTTTCCCTACCTCATTTAACTCGGCAATTTTCTTTCCTTGTACCTGTCACTGCAGACTCCTATCAATACTAACCATAGATGCTATGCCGAGTTTATATTTTTAATAAGTCATTACGGGATTTTTTCAAATAGAGTCGTTATGTAGATACATCTTAATCGACCACGTGGCATGTATAAAACTATAAAACAATATATTCTGATCCTTCATGAAACTTTGCAAGATTCAGAATCAATATATCTAAGTCAGGTTTACATTTTGTTCAATAGTGTGTTTATATTCTGTAGTTGTCGAAACATATTTTATTACTCTATTAGATATATCATCATCAAAGGTTAAGCATGTCTGATAGTGTATATGTTAAGTGTACGTGATGTTTTTAATGAGAATTAAGATGTATTGAATGTGTACCGATATTGTAAAAAGAGTATCTGATTAAAAAGACTCATCTATAATTTAAGTCTAATCTATAAAAAGTGTATCCGATATTGTAAAAAGTGTGCAATTTTTGACAACCAGAATTTTGATAACAATGGAACTGTAAAGCAGCTAGCATCCGAATGATTATTAATCACGTTTACATAAAGTACATGAAATCGATCAAGTTCAGGACATGACGAGACTCAGAACCGACCTTTGTCTACAGTTTGAGTAGCTATATTTTTTTAGAAAGTTCACTTGATCAAAGAGTTGAAACCCGAAATAATTTCAATAGAATTTGGTTCAAATGAGAAATAATGTCATTCAAACAAAGTTGAGTTAACACTACATGAATTTTTCCAGGAGTCGAAACCGGGTTAGCTGGTAAATTAACGATTCGAGTTTGTCAAGCGATGCTTACATCAAGTTTGATCATAAAACTTGAAGATCATAACTCATAAGTCAAACTCGAGCTTACATGTTGTGTTCTTGAGTTTGAAGATAGAAAAATAAAAGACCAAGGAAACCAGGGCATACGTCAAATTACAAATATAACCCTAGAAATACTCATTGCATGTTTATATGTATATATGCGATATAAGTTTAAAATAAAATGAGTAATATACTAAAATCACATCCGTAGCTCATACGGAAAATATAATACATAAGCATGTTTTTAGGCTCAGTTAAGCATTTGTCATTGTTTATACTTTTACATAGTACGCGGTTGATAGTCAAAGTTGTCTAGAAAAATGAAGTTGTTACAAGGACAGGATTATCTGTTCACATAAAAGCAAAACTTGTTTTGTCAAAGAGAGATTATGTACGAATATGACAAACAGAAACATGTACACACACAGACATATGTTTCATATCGGTTTTGTGAAGGAGAGTGTATGTAAACCTTTTTAGTTGGTAGTGATGTTACTTCGAGAGGTGTTTGGATATAGGTTTATAAGGATCAATTTGAGCATTTTCGGAGAAGTATGATTCTAAAAGATGGTAACAAAACTGTTTCTGTAATCATAATTAACAATAAGTGTTTTATAAAGAATGGATTTAAAAGTTGGTTGTTATAACCTGTCGTTGACTCCAGCAAGCAACTCAAATAGGACAATATCCTTATGTTTTGAGCGCAGTTCTTCACGAAGGGTCTCAAGAAGTATCTTCAAATTGTACTTCCGGTTGATGAGCATGATCCAGTTCCTAACCTATGTGATAATTGCAGATGGTAAGAAAAAACACACACATACTCAAATAGGACACTATATTTATGTTTTGAGCGGAGTTCTTAACGAAGGGTCTCAAGAAGTATCTTCAAATTGTACTTCTAATTGATGGGCATGATCCAGTTCCTAACCTATCTGATAATTGCAGATGGTAAGAAAAAACTCAACTAATAGTGGCCCAATTATAAGTACATAGGTCGAAAATGTCAAGTCTTAGGAATTCAAAATTTTAGTAACTAAATGGATCGAATATTACTTCATCAGTTGTAGTATTCAGACTAACGTCTAATGCACATTTAGACTCGCGAAGAAAGCGCTTTAACTAGGGTACAAGCCCACTGGTTGAAA
The DNA here is from genome assembly GCA_030686995.1 of Artemisia argyi. Classification (NCBI taxonomy): domain Eukaryota; kingdom Viridiplantae; phylum Streptophyta; class Magnoliopsida; order Asterales; family Asteraceae; genus Artemisia; species Artemisia argyi. The sequence goes on from CM060681.1 coordinate 208,436,612, forward strand.
TGGTAACGTTGTTTGGGCCGAAATGAAGACCTTGCTCATCAACCATTATATCTGCAGCTTTTATCACATTATCCACGTTTTGAAGTGGTTCACCCATCCCCTACATGTAAATTATAAACTAGTCAATTTCAATACACCATTCATTCTCTATTTTAGTTGTCTTGTTCTACATTGACTTATAATGTCAAACAAACTACTTTGATTTTGACCCGCCAACAATTATATAGTACAAGGGGTAACAAATTCAGTACAGTCATTCATAACTAGGCTGCGTTTTTTTTTTTTTTTTTTTTTTTTTTTTTTTTTTTTTTTTTTTTCGTATCATCCCAATTTGCTAATATCAGAATTATCTCATACATAATAGCATACCTACCATAAAAACAACATTTCTGATAGGACCAACTTCACTCGTAAATGAGGAGTGATACACCCACATAAAAACATCCACAAAATCCTCCACAAAATGCCCTGTCAGACAGTAATTGGTGGATTATATTATAATTTCTCTCTCTTCTCTCTGATTAAGCCACTCATTGCCTGACACATCATTTTGTGGAAATTATTTCAAAGAGTGGAAATGAAAATGCTACAAAGAACAGAGAAGGTCTTGGTCACTTGAAGTTTGACATATGGAAATGGCCTAAGAGGAAGAAAATAGATGACACCAATTACAAATTTAAGCATGGAAAGATAAAGTTCGACATATGGAAATGGCAAAAGAGGAAAAAGGAAGGACAAGGATCAAAGAGTCACGAGTGTTGTGTTAGGTGTGGAGCTGCAGGATTGGATCTTATATGCAGTGGTCACATGGAAGAAGGAAGGTTACTTTCAACTGAATGGAGCTGGTGATAGGTACCACCATTTTGACGCTAGGATCTTCTATTCTTTGGGTCTGGTTCATACAAACCATGGGAAGATCATGGGTCTGGTTCATTCAAACCATGGGAAGAGCATCAAAACTTTTCTACTTGAGATCCTAAAAATGATTACAAAAGAGGTTATTCATCATGGTGCTTGTTTAGCTCCAGGTTTGGCTTGTAAATCAGGACATGAAAAGATGAAACAGGAGTTAGTGTTGGGTATTGCCCTCGTGGTTAATGGAAGGATGAAGAAAATAACATTGTCTTACAGCGGAACAGGAAATAACAAGGCAATAGAAAAGCTGCTACGCTTTTCTGTTTCAAATGTGAATGGTGATGTAAGAAGAGCTGCTATTTTGTCGACCATGTTCACTTTAAACAATATCTTTGGAATGTTGCATACACATACAGGTTACGGACCAGTCGTGTTAGATTTTGGGACCAGAGTCATACCCAGGGACATGGGAGGCTGTTCCATTCCTGTGCAATGTCAGACGAGGAGTCATGGTGGCATGCCCGGGGTGAGAATTTTCATACTGGGTCAGCCCTCTTCGCTCATACACAACAGCAAATAATTCAACAACGGGGCCACCGCCAGAAGGTAAGATGACATTCATATTTCGTTACACATTTTCACCATCCAGCTTCGCACTTTTGTTTCTCATTTTCTTTGATGTCGCAGGTATACTTGCAGAGGTATCCGACCCAAATGTGTGTGACAACATAGATAGGAGAGCCGGAGTGTATGCTGGTTGCAAATGGAGTTTGACTGAAATGTGCGCAGGTATTTTATAACATTATGTACACCAATCGTCAAATCTTAACTTACTCTCAGCAGATGAATTAGTAATCATTTAATATTATGGTCATTGTAGCCAATTGTCAATCGGGAGGAGCCCCTTCAATTGCTAGCAATGGAACGGCAAACACGTCAGCAACGATGCGTAGATGTGAGTGGTCCACTTTTATTTTATCCTACCATTCTTATACGGAATTTATGCTTTTTGAACGTTGTTGTCGACTTAGTCATTCAAGTCAGATAGCCATGCCATTTGTTAGCAGCCATATGTTTACGTGTCATTTACATCCGTAAAAAAGCTACCTTAACTCATAACGTTCTAATGTCGCCCTTTTCCAAAGTTTGTCACTGCTGCTTGTTAGTACCCTTGTTTTGCACATTTTTAGTACACTTTAAAAAAATGGTTTTCAACTAATGTAACTTGCAACTTGCAACTTGCAACTTGCAATGACAGCGTTCGTTACTGGTACGATATCTAACACTTTTTGACCGATCCTATTCCTTCTATGTCACTATGATTGTAGGCGACTCACAGTCACAGAATACTCCACGTACTATAACAGCTGTGACGCGGCCAACAGGATCAAGATATTCTACCAGCAAAAGGAGCCTCACAGAAATGTGCACAGGTATTGTCCAATATTATGCACAACCGTTCTCATATCCGTTGTGGCTCCCAGTCGACGACTTGCTAATAAGTTTCTGTTCCAATTATTGCAGGCCTACATTATTCTGAAGGTGGGCCTTGAACCACTAATACTGGAAGGGCGGGTACACGAGCAGCGGCTCGCAGGCGTGAGTCATCTACTTTTATATTACTGAAGGACCCATGCATAGAATTTATGATTCTTAAATTACGTTACCAGATTATTCTTAAATTACATTAACCATGTAGTTGTTGATTGTATACCTTGTTTATTTAGAGTCATCTTAATTCTCTTTAACTTTACACCTGATACAATCAGTTAGAACTTAGGAACATGAAACAAAATAATTTGTTTGATTAGATATTTTTTTTACATGAACGAGGATATATAAAAGTTCTATATTTTAGTATGGTGCTTTGTTCGAAACGGATGTTATGTAAAATAAATATTGCCACGAACAAACATGTTATTGAACAAAATTATTGTTCCGCCGCTATGCGCTGCAGAGATCTATACAAATGGTGTTGATAGTAACGTGTTAGTTCATTTTGCCTAAAGGAATTTGATTTCATATCTGGAAGGATTTTTTTTAGTTCTTTTTGTTCACATAGAGCCATGTTCTTTGATATAAAACCGGGATCTTTAACATGTAATAGAGCGCGTTTTCAAAACCGAGCTGTATTTGCTTTTCGAATAGAGTCCCATCCCTTTGAGCCTGTCTCCAAAACCGGGATTTATGCCCCTTTTCAACCGGGCTCTATGTCCCTTTTGGTAGTAGTGTGGTCCTTACTCTGACATCCATGGATAATAATTGTGAACTGACATTAGTTTAGCTCGACTGTGTGGTACATATATGATCTTTTGATTCTTGTAGACTTCAACTGTCCCATTTGCAAAATTGTTTGAAGTTTATTGAAGTGAAGGTAACACTTATAAAAGACAACTAAAAACTTCAAAGCTTTGAGCATGGACACTATTATAGCTGGTTGGTTAGTAGTAAAAACACAACCGATATTTGAAAAGCTTAAAGCAAGCTATTTGTCCTATTATCCTTTCAATAGAATATGAACATGATATTATTAGTTTATTTGACACTGTGTTGGTAATTTGACTTGTAGTTTTGAGGAGTACTTGTAGTTTTGAGGAGTAACAAAGGCTGTAAAGAACCGAACAAAGATGAACGTAACCCGATTTGATTTGGGTTTTTGAAACAAACCAAATCCAGAAATCAATGTGAAATGAGGATAAGAGTTTCAAATGCAATAAACCAATCAGGAAACTATACCAAAGAAACAAGTTTCGAAAAGGATTTATTATTGATTGATGAAAGTTTACAATGAGTGATAAGAGAGATTCAAGAAGAGTTTACAAAATTCAGAATGATTTGTTACAAGTGAATGACTCAGTTATAAAAGGATTGGATTGGTAAAGTTTAACAGACTTTCCCTCCAGTATGAGTTGACTTCTTAGTTTGACTTTGAGTTTGACTTTGAGTTTGACTTCTTAATTTGACTTCTTGATTTCAGCTTATGACAGTTTTGCTTTTCCACTTTACCATATCAAGATTGTTATGATTTTTTCGACAAACAAATCATTGTTTATACGGACTTTGAGCACAAAAGTTATGTATAGTACTCGATTTTACAGCTGATACCATAACCAGTCATCATGACCACCTCATCACCGTCGCTGACGTTAGGCCACGTGGATTGGCCAGGGTCTTCTTCGACTAATGAGACATCGTGGTAAAAGATAGTGTCTTATGTTGTAACCATATATGTTATTTCGCATATCATATTTTGAGAATTTACGTACTTTATAAATGAACATATTGTCAAATGAAAAAAATATGTAATTTCCGCCGCTGTGCGCGGGTATCTTACTAGTATGTTTTTTAAGATGTTTATTTTTTTGAGCAATTAAGATGTTTATTTCATTATGAATGATACGGTCAATATTTGGGTACTTTTCTACGAGCCATCAAGTTGGGCTTTTTCTATTTCGACTTCACATGAATGAAGGAAAAAGGTTCCTCCATTATATATATTTCATTATGAATGATACGGTCAATATTTGGGTATGCAATGATTGGGTGTATTGTTGGCTTGTACGGCGTGTATTGCGGGTTGTACGGTTTAAACCCCCTGATGTGACAACATAGGGAGGGTATCTATAACACATCCCATGTATTTAAGATAAATCATTGAGAGCAAAAGGCTGTGGCATTGGGGTGGCTTCTCGTGGTGTGAACTATGAAGCACTTTTTCTAATTCCCAAATATGATAAGTGGTGGGACGTGGTCAGAAAATGGTCGGAATCAGAAATAATTATGAATATGTTTCGATTAGTTATTACTTATTAGGGTTGTTTTTTAAGCTTATTTCTAGGATTTTGAGATTATTTTATTCCGGCATGTAAATTCGTAATTTGAATTAACTTAACCAATACGATTCTCCCTATTCTGACTTATAGCTTACTAGTTATAATACCCGCGCACGCGGGAGTTTTTTTAAATATTTTTTTGAATAATATATTTTTATTTCTTAAAAAACAAATAATTTAATATTTGTTTTGTTTTATTTATGATTTTTAATTATATTTGTTTATTATTAAAGATAATCATTTTAAAATTTTAATAATGTTGTTAGTTGCATTTTATCTATATTTTTTTGTATTTATCTTTTACTTGTGTAGTATATCAACAAAACAAATTTTTAAATTAAAATATAATAATTAAAATATTACCTAATAAGGAAATATTCTTTTTTCTGAAATACAAAAGTAGCCACTATAGGTTTTGTTGTATTATATAAAAGATATAACCATTTACTCCTTATTCAACTATTTCAACCTTTTAATCTTTAGTGTCGAAATTAACTTATTTTATGGTTGAAATTGCTGTCAATATTGTTATTTTTAACGATGCGCAGGCAAAATGCACGTTAAAGTTAATTAGAAAGATAAAAATGCAAGCAAAAACGAATGACTTGAGAACGACTAAGCACACTTTCATGGTTGAAAAATAAAGCTTTACTTATAATTATCAATTTTATATAAAAGCATTAATCAATTCTTTGGAGAGAGAACTCCCAATCTGAAAAAAAAAAAAAAAAAAAAAAAAAAAAAATGTTATATAGTACAGTAACATTTATGTTTTCTATTACAACGAAAAAGCATTACAATTAAATGAATCCATAAGAGAATATGTCCACATTCATTCGCATAAAAAATGAGCATATTCATTTGCTCCGTATATACGGATATATACATAATCTCTCTCACTATATATAATATCACCATAATGTCATCATCTTTACAAGCCTTCTGCCTTTATCATTATTTCTTCTTTCTTATGTGAACATTTTGACACATTTAATTTACATATAAATCACATACTCACTACTAGTGTAACTTCTGAAAATGGGGAGGCTTGGAAATGTGGCAAAGGCGTTTGAGGTGGCTGCGAAGCTTAACTATTGTGAAAGCAGTGGCAGCGAGCATTCACCTGAGACAATGATGGATTTGTCTGATTTGGTAAATTCATTCATTGAGGATGGTGATGGCGTGGTAGTTGACAATGATTTTGGTATGAGTATTTATGATGAATGTTGTTCTGATGGAATTGATGACGATACAGAGGAGGCGAAAGAATCATTGAAACGATTGTTTGGATCAGCGAATGGTGATCATGTGAGGCAAAAGTTGGTTTTAGATGTTGAGAATGTATGGCGACGTGCTATTAAAGATAGCTCGTCGCCACCTGAGTTATCACAATCTAAACGAAGATTGATGGCTCGTCTGCGAGATAAGGGTCATGATGCTGGTACATTTCTACTACAGTATCATTTTTAAATTTCGTTTTACTTATCCATGTCACTAATAACTATAGAAACCAAATTGTAGGTCTTTGCAAATCAAAGTGGGAAAAGAAAGGGCGACTTCTCTCAGGTGATCATGAATATATTGATGTAAATGTTGGTGGTACTCGTTACGTTATCATTGTATCTCTTTTAGAAGAATTCGAGATAGCTAGACCAACTAGTAGTTATGCTTCTTTGCTCGATATTCTCCCTCAAATTTCAGCATTTAAATTGGATGAGTTGAAAGAGATGGTGAAAATTATGTCCAAAGCTATTAAAAAGTCGATGAAACAAATGAAAATGACAGTGCCCCCATGGAGGCGACGTGAGTACGTTCAAGCTAAATGGTTTGGATCCTACAAACGAACAACCAATGAGTTTCCAACTAATAAGACAACAGATATGGGTATAAACAACAAGAAAACTGTTGGGTTTTTACCGACACCTGATATTTGCTACGGTAGACGTAATGAAAGTTTTGCTAGGAATTACAGCTTCAAAATGGGTAATTTGGCCATTATCATGAATGGAGCAAGCTAAGAAGTGATACTATTGTGAATAAGTTTAGTTTTATGAATTAGTAATTATTTGCTACCAAGTTGATTGCCATAATAACTTTGGAGCATTTCGATTTTGGGTCATCAAATTGTAAATTTAATTACTACGTAGTATTTTGTATAATAAATTTATCAATAGATTCTGCTTATATGAAATATATGCTTTTTTTTATATATTTCTCTTCGTTTTGCATCTCTATTTATTTTTTTCAGTCTGAATCTAAAAGGTGTTGATCGAGTTCAAAGTTTGTCACATGAACCAGTGTTGTATCTAAAGGGAAGCATTTGTGGCAAATTAAATAATAAGCTTTATTTTGAACATGAATCAGCATACAGAGTGATACGACCTAACTCCTATCAAGATAGCACCACTATAGCGTGTGCAAGCTCTGTATAGTAAGAATAGAGAAGAGAGAATAGAGATTTACTTGACAAAAACCTGGACTTTTATTAATAACCTATTCGGTATATATAGCCGAATACCAAACTTGTAACACAAGACAATACGAAACTTACCTAAACAAGGACTCTTGACAGGAAAGACATTCCTAATACGACACAAACACATTCCTAAAACATTGAGATATATATTGCAGATAAATCCTAGCCCATCACAAAAGATTCTTGCCACTTTGGTGCTTTCTTGGTTCGTTTGCCTCGACCCAAGGGCATAACATTCCCCCCATCTTCAGAAACTACCTTGTCCTCAAGGTTACAAGCATGATATGTAGCTTTGAATTCAGTCAACCATTCCCATGTTGCCTCTTCAGGAGACCGACTTGTCCATTGAACTAATAATTGTTGCTCGAGCTTTCCGTTCTTCATCACCATTCTAGAATCACAAACGCCTACAGGTTGTTCCATGGGTTGCCTTTCCTTGAATTCTTCTGGCAATTGTGCTACCATATCACTGCCATTTCCTGTAAAAAGCTTGAGAATAGACACATGGAACACCGGATGAATCTTGTTATAGGTAGAGCAAGACGATAAGTTACCTTTTTCAATCCTCTTCACAATCTCATAAGGCCCGTAAAATCGCTTGGCAAGTTTATTAGATAAGCATTTAGCAAGAGTTATTTGTCGATAAGGTTGTAACTTAATGAGCCCTTTATCGCCTACCTGAAACTCAACATCCCTACGTTTACGATTTGCCTTCTTCTTCATTCGCAATTTGGCAGCCAACAAATTTTGCTTGAGCTGTCGTGTCACCTCATTCCGTTCGATCAAAAGCTCATCCACCGCCGCAACTTTACTAGCTCCAGGTGGATAGGGAATTAAAGACAAGGGTAATCTACCATACAACGCTTGATAGGGAGACATTTTAATGCTACTATGGTAACTAGTGTTATAGCAGTACTCAGCCCAAGGTAGTAAACGCACCCATTGTTGAGGACGATGCGACACCATAGCTCTCAAATATTGTTCCAAACCCCGATTAACCACCTCGGTTTGTCCATCGGATTGTGGATGATAGGCCGTGCTATGGTTAAGTGTGTCCCACTAAACCGAAACAACTCCTTCCAAAAATTGCTAACAAAAATCGGATCGCGGTCAGAAACAATAGTTTTGTGTACCCCGTGGTGTTTAACAACAATTTCCATACACAACTCGGCTACCATATGTCCATTAAAGTTTGTAGGCAATGCCACAAAATGAGCATACTTTGAAAAATGGTCCACCACTACCAAAACGACGGTGAATCCTTTAGAAGGTGGTAACCCCGTGATGAAATCCATGGAGATATCCTCCCATACTCCTTTCGGTGTTGGTAAAGGTTGAAGATACCCGCCCACCGCGTGCCTATGTAGATTATTTAGTTTGTTGACAAATCGTACATTGCTTAATATAATCCTCCACGGATTTGCGCATACTACGCCAGTAAAACAATGCACAAAGCCCGACTAACATCTTTTTAATGCCCCCATGACCAGCGCTTGGTGTATCATGGAACTCATGTGAGTTGGATTTCATGCCTATATAATAACGATCGCAAAAAATCAACAACCCTTGTTCTCGCCGAAACCCATCTGGTCAGGTCACGTTGTCCAATTGTTGGTGCAAAACCTGCAGTTCCTCCAAGGTTTCATTCTCATTCTTCAAACTGTCAAGTAAGCCTAGAATGGGCTGACTAAGATCCATGAATTCAACCTTAATCAGCTCTTCATCCTCATACATGCGTGATAAAGCATCTGCGACTTGATTCGACACCCCCGGCTTGTACTCGACTACAAAATCAAAACCCATTAGTTTCCATACATACTTTTGTTGAATCTGAGTTTGAATTACCTGCTTCATGAGCTCCTTAATACTCTTATGATCAGTTCATATTTTAAACCACCTTCCCACTAGATATTGACGCCATTTATAGACAGCTTCCACAATAACAAACAATTCCTTTTGGTATGTGGCTGCCGCGCGCATCCTTGGACCTAACTTCCGACTAAAATAACCAATAGGACGATTGTGTTAAAGCAATACTGCCCCTATACCATAGTCGGACGCATCAGCCTCCACAACAAATTCTTGGGTAAAATCTGGTAGACTTAAGATGGGTGCCATAGATAGTTGTTGCTTAAGTTTCCGAAAAGCTTCCGCCTCCTGATCGCCACACCTAAATCCATCCTTTTGCAATAATTCTGTGAGAGGTGCTGCCATCGTTGCATACCCTTTTATAAAGCGCCTATAATACCCTGCTGGCCCCAAAATCCTCGCACTTGGCGTTGCGTCGTTGGCTCTGGCCAATCACGTACCGCCATTACTTTTTTGGGATCCATCTCAACCCCGCACCCTGATATCAGGTGACCCAAATACTCAAGTGTCTCGGCCCCAAATACACACTTAGTTTTTTTTTACATAAGATTGGTGTTCCTGCAAACAATTAAAGATACATTCCAAGTGTTCCAAATGCGCGGCCATAGTAGTGCTGTAAACCAAAATGTCATAAAAAAAAACAATCATGAACTTACGCAAGTATGGTGCAAATAAACGGTTCATAGTCGCCTAAAAAGTAGATGGTGCGTTTGTCAACCCGAAAGGCATGACCAAAAATTCATATTGACCATCATGCGTACGAAATGCCGTTTTGTAAACATCCCTTTCGTGAACCCGAATTTGATGATAACCTGCTTGCAAGTCTATCTTGGTAAAAATAATAGCTCCCCCAAGTTTGTCGAACATCTCATCGGCCGTTGGAATAGGAAATTTATCCTTAACCGTAACCGCATTCAAAGCCCGGTAATCTACACAAAAGCGATAACTCCCGTCTTTCTTCTTGACTAACAAAACAGGAAAGGAAAAGGGACTTTGATTAAAACGTATAATACCTTGGTTTAACATTTCATTAACCAATTTTTCCATCTCTCATTTCTGATAGTGCGGGTAACGATAAGGCCGTACATTCACCGGCTTAGTTTCGGGTAATAAATGTATACGGTGATCAACTGAATGATGAGGAGGTAAAGTAGTGGGTACCCGAAAAATGGAATCAAATCAGAGCAGAAGTTGCTCGAGCTCAGCCAAGCGTGGAACCCCTGTTTCAGGTGGCATCTCTTCAACTTCAGACTCGTTGGCGAGGTGATGAATCTCATAAATTCCATAGATGTCGTCATGTGCCATCATTGCCTACATCTGGTGAAAACCTATCTTTTTCATGCGGAGTGAATCATCACCTTTTAACGAATAGGTAGTGCCCAGTATATTAAACTCCATGGTTTGATGTGCATAATCATGCGTAACCTTGCCTAAGTTTTGGAGCCATTGAATTCCCAACACCACATCAAGCCCGCGCATGGGCAATACATATAAGTCGACCTCAATTACCACCCCTTGCATTTGAAGAGTAACGCTGGAACACACATTTTCACACAACAAAGATGCCCCACTACCAATATAGACCTTCAAGGCTTTTGTCGATTTGATAGGTAAACACATTTTCTCAACCACATCGAGCTAAATAAAGTTATGAGTACTACCATTATCAATGAGAACATGAACATCACCCTTACCAATTTCTCCTTCCCCAGTCGCAACTTCCATGTCTTCTTCCTCCTCGGTCATTAGCAACAAAAGTTTACCAGGACACTTGTGCCCACGTGTCCACCGATTATCACAATTAAAACACAACCCTTTATTAAGTCACTCGTGTCGCTCAGCCGGCGAGATCCATTTAATTGGAAGTGGTTTGGAAGTTCTAGTAGGGTTTGGTAATACTGGTGGTTTAGATGTATTGGTTGCCCCCGAAACCCCTCCAAGACGCGGCATTGCTTATCTTTGAGGTGTTACCTCCGCCACGGTTTTAGCGGGTGTACTCGGTAGTGCAGCCACCTGGCCATCCAAACGAGCCTCGGTAATCCGAGCCAATGCAAACGCATCTCCCAGCGTAGTGGGTTTCGACACCAATAACTCCCGTTGTAAGTGAAGTTTAAGCCCATAAATATAAAAAGATATGAGCAAAGATTCTGGGATATTGGTCACTTTATTCATCAATTTTTCAAACTCCCGTTGATAATCTTCCACGGTACCAAGTTGTAACAACTTCGACAAAGCCCCTTGTGGGTCTTCATACTTTGATGGTCCAAAATGACTTTTAACACTTTCCATAAACCGATCCCAATCGGTAATCAAACCATTCCTTGTCATCCACCGAAACCATTCCGCAGCCGCACCCTCTAAATTAAAACCCACAATCCGTAGCCGCTGAGGTGTATTAAGTAGTGAAAAGTACTCCGTGATGGCAAAGATCCAACTATCCGGATCCTCTCCTGAAAATTTTGGAACATCCAGACGCATTGACCTCGGCAATAATGTCCCTGTATCACCACCTCTGCCGGGCCGGCCTTGAAGCTGCCCTAGAGTAGCCAGCAACTCAGCACGTAACGCATCAAACTGCAGCTGGAAAGTCGCGGCCTGCTGCTGCGCCAAAGTTTCTACTCGATCTTGTTGCTCTTTAAGTAACCCTCGAACCATTGTTTCATCCATGACCATGAGTGCAATGAAAGCACCAATTGATACGACCTAACTCGTATCAAGATAGCACCACTATAGCGTGTGCAAGCTCCGTAAGAATAGAGAAGAGAGAATAGAGATTTACTTGACAAAAACCTGGACTTTTATTAATAACCTATTTGGTATATATAGCCGAATACCAAACTTGCAACACAAGACAAAACGAAACTTACCTAAACAAGGACTCTTGACAGGAAAGACATTCCTAATACGACACAAACACATTCCTAAAACATTGAGATAAATATTGCAGATAAATCCTAGCCCATCACAAAAGATTCTTGCCACTTTGGTGCTTTCTTGGTTCGTTTGCCTCGACCCAAGGGCATAACATTCCCCCCATCTTCAGAAACTACCATGTCCTCAAGGTTACAAGCAGGATATGTAGCTTTGAATTCAGTCAACCATTCCCATGTTGCCTCTTCAGGAGACCGACTTGTCCATTGAACTAATACTTGTTGCTCGAGCTTTCTGTTCTTCATCACCATTCTAGAATCACAAACGCCTACAGGTTGTTCCATGGGTTGCCTTTCCTTGAATTCTTCTGGCAATTGTGCTACCATATCGCTACCATTTCCTGTAAAAAGCTTGAGAATAGACACATGGAACACCGGATGAATCTTGCTTGTTACAGGTAGAGCAAGACGATAAGCTACCTTCTCAACCCTTTTCACAATCTCATAAGGCCCGTAAAATCGCTTGGCAAGTTTATTAGATAAGCGTTTAGCAAGAGTTATTTGTCGATAAGGTTGTAACTTAACGAGCCCTTTATCGCCTACCTGAAACTCAACATCCCTACGTTTACGATTTGCCTTCTCCTTCATTCGCAATTTGGCAGCCCATCTATTTAAGCGCGCTTCTCTTTTGTCTGGTCTATAACTACTCATCATCTCCTTCACAGGTGCACACATTGATCAAATTTCAACGGGCCCGGATTCAAAACCATAGGTGTAACCCAAGAACTATTTCTAGAAGCCGAAATTTCAAACTTGAATTAAAATTTATCAACGACCCAATATTTACAGGTGTACACCCATGAATGCAGTGTTTGTAGTCCTGCGGTTAGGATAATCGCCTTCCAAGAGATAGACCCGGGTTCGATGTACTCCTGATTGTATACCATGGTAGTAGACTCAGTTTATACTCTTGATGAGATTTTTAATTGTTAGGTATTTATGTAAGTGCTATAATTGGTTAGGGTGAGTCTATTTAGTTTATGAAACTAATCTATGCATACCCTTGCTGTTCCAAAAAATAAAAAAATAAAAAAAAAAAATCTATGCATACCCAGAAATGTTGATTTGGGTATTACTTGGATAAGAAATTAACTTGGATTACGGTAGTGCCTCGCAAATAACATTTTGCGATATGCTGTTATGAAGAACAACACGTGACTAGTTGACGCAAAACAAGTTCTTCTTTATTGTATTAAACAAAATTTGACACGAATCGATCTATAAAAATATTCAAGAATACTTAAGTTTAATATCGCAAATAATTACCATAAGTTGACCAGATTAACTACTCTTCAATCTTCACTTCTTCCATCTGAAGTCTTTTACCTTCATGTCTTGGTATGATTTCTTTAAAGAACACAGGAACATGGAAACAAAGTTGTCGGGGAAACATTCTAAGACAAAGCGCATACGCCCACAAAAAGTATCGATTTGCACATATTTTTCTTCCCTTGTAAAAGGGATATATATATATATATATATATATATATATATATATATATATATATATATATATATATATATATATATATATATATATATATTTTAAATTGTTCGTTTAAATCAGATGGCAGCTTTAGTGCCTAAAATAACTTATGATCCGCCAATATTAAACAAATTGTGGGTTCCTCCTTTTGTTTACCAGTGACCCAAGCAATCAATGCGTAAAACATGGTAATTATCATCATCGTCATGTTTATCAATTTAACTGTGTTTTGTTTAACAAGGACAAGCATGGACTGAATTTTAAAACGAGTTTGTAAAGCAAATAAATGAAAGAAAAAATAACATATTCATACAGCAATGTACAGACACACACTTCTCAAACTTGACAATTACTCGCCTTTTATTAATTGATAAATCAGATGGGAAGTTATAGCTTAAATTAAAGCCCATAATTTAAGTTATAAGTAAATAATGAAATAACACAACGTAAATAATAATAAATGGGAATAGTCTAGGTACTGTATGTTGGTTTTTTTTTTTCTTCTTTTCCATTTTTTGTGTCTGCATTTCCCTCAGTTGTTGGTTGCACTTTTTTGTTAACCAAGTTATTTGCGATGCAAAAAGAATAAAGAAAAACAAAACGACTCAGAATTAGAACCGATGGACCTTAGAAATCTCATTGTTGTTCATTTCCCTTTTCTTTTTTTCTTTTTTTCTTTTGAGTCTCACCCCATCAGCCATGTCTGTTCCTCTTAGCTTTCCTTCCATCGCAAGTGTGAGATGGCTCTCCCTTCTACTCTTCACGGTCCCATCACCATTGGAAGATATCGCTTTTTGCCTTTTTCTCTTCACTCTCCGCTCATTACAATTACCATTGTCGTCATTACCCATGTCATGGGGAGATACAAGGCTCTTAACAAATATATGCTCATTATAATTATAATTACAGTCTGAAATTGAAGACAACCGGTAATGAGGAGTCATATCGTAATAACCATCATCAACGGGACGTTCAATGCTACCCACCAATACAGGAGCACCTGCACCTTCTTCTAACAGCCATATGTGAACATGACCATCAAAGAAAAAGTCGTGCGGACTATACTCCATTGTTGCTTTCTGGTCATCATAACCAGGTGGCGGTAACTTTCGTTCCCAAGACTCCTGTACATTATATTTTCTCATTACCCATATTTTAATATTATTTTCGAAATCATAAAGGATGCATAAACGGCCTTTCATACTCCCCAATTGCCACGCGCGTCGACCCAATTTTGGCTTGGGGATTTCTTTAAAAACCTCCTTGGATAAATCAAATGAAACGATTACCCGCTTTTTCTTTCGAACCGAAATCCAGTGAATCGCTCCATTGCATAGAACACCATTCCCATAAAAATTATCATAGCCTGATTCTACAGCAACTGATCTCCAAACGTTTGATTTCAAAGTTAACACTTCAAAAACAAGCTTATTATATTCATTCTTGAATCCTATTACAAACTTGTAATCATTAATGGATGAATCATAGCCAAAACCTGACACACCTGACCACCTAGGATTTCTTAGTTCTTTCACTTCACGAGTTGAGGGATTAACAACTAAAAAATCTTTATCGTAACGAGAGATGCATACAAGACCATTTGAAGAACCAATAACTTGACATTCACGATTTCTACGGTAGAAACAATCATCACAACACATGCTACTAGTAGTCAAAGCAGTAATCCTTGTATCTCCAGTTTCATTATTTTCTTCTTTCTTTTTGACAGTGTAGTTAAGATGAGATTCAATAAAACGACGACTTGAGATTAAGGTGTTCCATGACTTACATACACTTTTGAATCGGATGAGATCGCTTACTTCCAATCGTACGAGAATCTCTTCCTGAATATCAAGGCCAGGCTCAGTCATTAATTGTAACGTTTGGCATAAAGAGTTAAGATCAAAAATAAGAAACAAAACCCTAATAACTTAGGTTTAGAATTGAATGAATAAAAACAGTCGACATCTCCATTTATACTTCACCATTTCATATATTGTCATGGGCTATGTGGTATGCATGAGCTCCTTAATCATGCATGGGCTGCATTGTGGGCTGTGTTGTGGTTACCGGGCTCCTCAAGACCATTTCATCAATGAATCCTATATATTTTTTGTCCCCTATGAGTCATATGATAGTACTACTTTGGATCATTTTCACTTCAAATTACTTTCGAAAATAATTGAGATGTATTTATTAGAATTGAGATGTATTTATTATTCAAGTTGATGCATCTCAAATGTTAATTTATTGTTAACTCACCCTTCTCATTTAAGTTTTATTTTCAATGGCTAATGGCACCAAAATGTATCATAGTTATCACTTATTCCTTTTATATGTATCGAACAAATATTTACTACCTCCGTCCCAAAATTATTGTCCACAAGCAAAAAACACACAGTTTTAGAAAAGTATCATCTCTACAGCTTTCTCTCTTACTTTTCGCATAAAGACAGTTTTACCATTAACTAATTAATTTCCAACTTCTTTAAAGTTTGTAATAATAACCACAAATGAGGGTAATATGGTAAACTTGATTTATATTCCTTATCTATTTATGGAATTGGACAATTAATTTGGGACAACTGAAAAAGGAAAGATGGACTATAAATATGGGACGAAGGTAGTATTTTATTTTACTTTTTGCTATTTTGTGTACAAAACTTTATTTTTTGGGCATTTTTGTGTACTTTATAACCATTTTGTCCCTCATTTTATTAATACACAAAATGCCCAAAAAATCTAGTTTAGTACACATAATAGCAAAAAAAAATTTTGCTCGATACATATAGAAGGAAATGATAACCATAATACATTTAGAGGCCATTAGCCCTATTTTCAACGGATCCCTACCCTGAAAGTATGTATTACTACCTCCGTCCCAAAATTATTGTCCAAAGACAAAAAACACACAGTTTTAGAAAAACATCACCTTTACAGCTTTCTCTCTCTTACTTTTTGCACAAAGACAGTTTTACCTTTAATCAATTAATTTTCAACTTCTTTAAAGTTTGTAATAATAACTACAAATAAGGGTAATATGGTAAACTTAATTTATATTCCTTATCCATTTATGGAAGTGGACAATTAATTTGGGACAACCGAAAAAGGAAATATGGACAATAAATATGAGACGGAGGTAGTATTTAGTTTTCATGTATGCCAATTTCATCCAATGTATGTCGTCAAAATGTGAAAAACTGCGAAAGTGATACCAACTTTAATATATTATAACTTCACATATAAAAAATACCGTTCGTTGGAATGTCCTTTTATGTTATCAAAAACAATTGACATTTACATTTGCGTAAGCTTAACTTTTGTCATTTTGCAATATTTGACCGTAGTTGGTATAAATGAAAACAAATTTATGCATGTGGCTTAAACTACGGTTTTAAAAAATGGGTGGCCTTGATCATGTGGTCACTTTTCGAAATACAATTATTGTAAGTTAGACCGGAGATCGATGCAAAAAAATTATGAACACTTTCAACACCGCATCTAGAAATATATATTTTCATCTCCACTGCAACAGGCAGGTAAAATAATTCTCGTTATAAACCAGATTGAAAGATAGACTCAAATCAAAATTCAACTAGATACACTGTCATGTTCACTATGGTTAGTAATTATGGAAGTCTGTAAATAGAGGTTAAAAGGAAATAAAATTCATGAAGCGTAAAACTATCATATTGTACGTTATACAGGTAAAACTGGCGGGACTTTATATATATTACATTGTTATGAAGTTGATGAAAACCATTGTTGAATGGGGATTGCTTGGCTATAATTATTGCAGCCAATTGGCTACAATCCCCTGCCAAAAATACATAAGAAATAAATCACGGGCTTACTTAAAGTACTCATGAACCCACAGTTTTTAATACAAAATTATAGACAATTAACTACAAAATATTGTAGCTAATATATTCCCTTGTTGAATATATAAGATATAAAACTAAAGAGCTAATATTTCATATGATCTTAAGTAGGGATGAGCTCGGGACCAATCCCGTCCCGATCCCGTCCCGAATTGATGCTCCCGTTTTTTTCCCGGGTATTAAAGGTGTGTACCGATCCCGTACCGAACGGGATTTCGGTACCGGTTTCGGGACACGGGACCGGGAAATCGGTACGTATCGGTTATTCCCGTTTTTTTTAACTTGAATGATATTTAACACTTGTATTATACAAAGAATGTACGAGCCATTATATACTACTAAAACTAAACAACAAAAGTATGTAGATGTTTGTTAATCTCTACGAATGATATAATCACTGATATAGTGATATCAAATGATATAATAATCATTGATATCGAATGTAGAAACATGGACACCCATTCGAATGATACAGATTAAAGTCATTAAACATAAATATTAAACATACCTCCATTGTTTTCCAATGATAAAGATTGAGATGACTTATGTGATTGATAATATATTAGGGTTTAAATTTTTTGAAGATTTTATGAAAGAGCTGCTGTTGTTACTAATTAGTAGTAGTAGGGTTTTATTTATTTATTTATTTATTTATTATTATTATTATTTTTTGGACATTTGGTTAGCCCGTATGCATGAAACAAATGGGTTTTTGGATACAATTCCCTAAAAAAAACATGGACTATTCTAATTCCGGTACCCAATCGGGATTTCCCGAATAAGTCTCGTCCCGAACCCGAAAGGTCCCGATTTTCTTTTAGCCTTATTTAGTAGTCCCGGTACCGTACCATATATCGGGACTCGGTACGGTTTCGGTACGGTACCGGTACGGTTCCAGTTCGATTACGGGAATCGGGTCGATATGCTCATCCCTAATCTTAAGACATGATATGTTACAACCATGTAAGAAACCATCATACAGAATTTACAAAATTAAGGCATTTCTTTGACACAAGATAGTATGTAAACATTTGGAACAAAAATACCTAACAGAATCATGAATTGGAGCTTCACGAATACATGGTGATTATAATTATAATTACATTATAAATTTGTGGATAACCGTATATGAGCTATAAGCTCAAGAAGTTCATCATTGGGACATTCAATGCTTTGCACCAGTACAGGAGAACATGAACCTTCTTCTAACATCCATATGTAACATGACTAGGGGGAAAAAATTGTGTGTCATAACCAGGTGGCGGTAACTTTCATTTGCGTAAGCTTAATTTTTGTCGTTTCGGAAATTTGCATAGAACCTTCGTATTGAAATTTTCATTTGCGTAAGCTTAATTTTTGTCGTTTCGCAAATTTTTGTTAAATATTTGACCATAATTGGTATAAACGAAAACAAATTAATGCCAGTGGCCTAAACAACGGTTTTTAAAACGGGTGACCTTAATAGGTATAAATAAAAACATATCAACCCTAACCCAGTCCTTTTTGAAATATTTAAAAAAAAAAATCATATGAGATAAGAAAATTGGTTTTAAGTATGATATAACATTTGTTTTAGTTACATGATTTCTTTTGATAATTGTCTTGATTCTTGAATCTTAAAGAATACAACTAAGGTGTTGGACTTGAGATCGGTAAAAAAACTAACTCATTCAACACCGCATCTAGAAAGATATAGGGTTAATGGCATGTAATAGTAACGTACTTTCCCATTTGTTTCATTATTAGATACGAACCCAAAAAAATATTACAATACCCATCCAAATTTCAAATTTTGTTTCATTATCATACGTTTTGTTTGCACTGTTAGTCCTTTTGACTAATGACCGTTGTAATTAACTCAAAAATATGTTTTTCTTACGTGTTCATACGTTTCTATCCGTTTTTATACGTTTTTGCCCATTTTTTTTACGTTTTTGTTTGCACCGTTAGTCCTTTTGACTAATGACCATTTGTAATTAACTCAAAAATATGTTTAAAAACGAACAAAAACGCTTGAAAACATATAAAAACATATAAAAACGTAAGAAAAATATATTTTTGAGTTAATTACAAACGGTCGTTAGTCAAAAGGATTAACGGTGAAAACGAACAAAAACGTATGAAAACGTAAGAAAATGAATAAAAAAGTATGGAAACGTAAGAAAATATATTTTTTAGTTAATTATAAATGGTTGTTAGTCAAAACTTATGATAATGAAACAAATGAGGAAGTAAGTTGTTGAAACATGCCAAAAGAACTAACGGAACAAAGAGTTGGATGGTGATTATGGTAATTTTTTTGGTTCGTATATGATAATGGAACAAATGGGAAAGTACGTTGCTATTACATGCCATTAACCCAAAGATATATTTTCAACTTTACCGCAGCACACACGTAAAATAATAAACCTAATTGAAAGATATATTTAAATCAAAATTTAACTAGGTATGTGTGATCTCCAGTTACTTTACAAAACAAGTTAAATGAGCATATAACCTTTTTTTTTTTTTTTTTTTTTTTTTTTTTTTTTTTTGTTACCTGTTTCCGACTTGACATTGCGAGCCGACTAATCCCAGGGCGACTGCTCTTTTGGATAGCCCAGAGTCGGCCCAGGTGAACCTCTGTGGCCCCATTATTTTCTTCCTGTTGGATTCGAACCATTGACCTCCGAAAGGCTTCATATAACCTTTATACAAACTAAAAACATGTTTCTTATTGTATCAAAAAGAATTTGACACAGTCAATCTATACAAATATTCACAAACTTTTAGCCTTAATCCTCAACTTCCTTGCAATATCTATTACTTTAGGATGCACTTGCTTCCTACTAGAATCACATTGGTTAACTTCTACCCTGTTCAAAACCTTCCCTATAAGCGAATGAGGAACCTTTTTAGCATCCGATTTCGAGTTTTTCATACCATTTTCCAAATACTTATCCAGCAACTCTATAAACCAGTTTCCTGCCTCTATTTCAATATGTTACCATAGGTTTTTTTTTTTTTTTTTTTTTTTTTTTTTTTTTTTTTTTTTTTTTTTTTGAAAGGCTTACCATAGTTTAATAGTATCATTCTCTTGGGAGTATAGTTGGAGTCTAGTTCGTTGACTTCTGTTGACTTTTTGGGGGTGGTTTCTTCTTTCTTAGTTGTTTCAGTTGCTGCTTTGAGTGATATAATGTCGGCTATGGCTTGAACAAGTTGGTTATGAAACTCAAGAAAATTATCAAAACAGGCTGCTGGATCACCAGAGTTAGCTGACTTGGTTAGAGTAGATAAATTCCTGCAAGTCAAATACCGACTTAATTAACAATGTGCGAAACCAAGTTTAAAAAAGGTGGCAAATTTTTTACCCATTTAAATGTTAATTGGTCAATTTGAGTAATATATAATGGGTCAAATGAATAAACGTGAAAAAATATGGCTAAATTAACCGTAGAATATATGCAGTCAAAATATGCGCAATAGTTCAACAAGGGCTAAACGTTGCTCCTTCTTCAAAATTACGACATATATAAAGAATAATGCTTTTCTTAAAAAATTTAAAAGAAACAAATATATAAAGTATAAAGAGTAAGATCAAAAAATATACCGGAGAGACCAAACAAGACTGTTAGTGGATGAAGCATTTCTAACCGCATCAAAGGCAACTCTATGTACTCTTTCTTGTTGACTTTTTCGGGGTGGTTTCTTCTTTCTTAGTTGTTAGTGGAACAAGTCGGTTATGAAACTCAAGAAAATTATCAAAACAGGCTGCTGGATTATCAGAGATAGCTGACTTGGTTAGATGGATCAGTTTGAGTTATAATCTTTTTCTCTAATGGGTCAAATGAATAAACGTGAAAAAATATAGCTACATTGATAACTGTGATTTGTTAAATACTACTCCGATATATTACACATCACAGTTCTGAAAAAGTGTTTGTGGGTCGTCCTAAATTGACCCATGCAAAAAGTTTACCCATTCTGACCCGATAATGGATATCTTTACATGGTTCGTAAAATATGTACGGTCAAAATATGCAAAATAATTCAACAAGGGCATGTTGCTCCTTCTTCAAAGATTATGACATATATAAAGTATATGCTTTTCTTAAAAAAGTTAAAAGAAACAGATATATAAAGTATAAAGAGTTAGATTAAAAAATCATACTGGATAGACCAAACAAGAGTGTTAGTGGCTGAAGCATTCTAAGCGCATCAAAGGCAACTCTATGTGCTCTTTCTTTTTGTTGAACAGCTTCCTATTATCTCATTTTTCATAAAAGTTAGATAAATCATATACATTTTGATAGTGAAATGCGAAACAATAATCCTTGCGGACTAGCAATTACCTTTCAGAGTATGCTAAGCTTTTGTGGCAAAGTGGCAAACTACCGGATAACTGGTTCTGAAAGATGAATTAGCAGATGGAGACTTTACTTTCAAACAACTTATGGGAGAAGATATTGCACGTGAACTTGATGGCATGACACTTTTCTTTTCCTATAATCATATAAATCATAGGTTGCAGCCTCGGGGATGTAGGCTCAAGTAAATATGATCTTATCACATGATACGTTACAACCATTATAAGAAACCATCATACAGAAATGACTAATAAGCATTTCTTTAACACAGTCATGGATTGGATTTTAATATACAATTCTTAAAGCAAAGAAAAAGAAAAGTTCATAGCGCTAGTCATCCATAATATCAAACTCTACTCGATCAAGGAATCTAAGGATCTCCCTTGATTAATTGATAAATCAAATGGGAAGTTATAAATGAATGCCAAATATTATGTTACATGTAAAGAGTAGATAATGAAGTAACATCATTGATATATATATATATATATATATATATATATATATATATATATATATATATATATATATATATTTATTTTTTGGTAAAGGGTTTAAATCTCGGCTCCCTACATAGGCAGTAAAGCATATATAACAAAACACTTCTACTCCTATAAAAGAAAACCACCACTAACCACTAGATTACATTTGACTCGTAATGAAACCAAATATAAATTATCGTTTAAATTGACCTCGAAGATTAATGTCAAACGCGTCACAGATTGCCAGTTGTTCATTGGTTAAATCAAAAACTTCATTCTCATAACCGTCATACACGCCATAATCCTCATCCTCAAGTAAACTTACGTCATTGATATTGTCATCACCTCCGTAACCATCACCGTCTCCATCACCCATGCCATGAGGAGATACAAGGCTCTTCACGAATACGTGTTCATCATAATTATAATTACATTCCGAAATTGTGGATAACCGGATATGGGAATATTTAGAATCGAGAAGGACTCCTTCGGGACATTCAATGCTTCGCACCAATACAGGAGCACGTGAACCTTCTTCTTCTAACAACCATATGTGAACATGACGATTGAAGTAATCCGTTGGTGGAATGTAATGCATCATTGTTTTGTGTGTGTCGTAGCCAGGTGGCGTTAACTTTCTTTCCCAAGACTCTTGTACATTGTAGCTTCTCATTACCCATATCTCAATATCCTCAGTTTTCTTGCAGTTTATATTTGGACTAGCAAAGATGCATAGACAGTCTTTCATAGTCCCCAAATCCCAATCTGATCGACGCAATTTTGGTTGTGGGATTTCTTTAAAGACCTCTTTGGATAAATCAAAAGAAACAATTACTTTCTTGTTATTTCGATACATATACCAGTGAATCGCCCCATTGCATAAGATACCATTCCCGTACATACTATTATAGACCGATTTTACAGCAACTGATCTCCAAACATTTGACTTCATTGTTAACACTTTAAAAGATAATTTTTTAGCACATTTATTAAAGAACCCTATTACAACCTTGAAATCATCTATGGATGAATCATAACCAAAACCCGACACCTCTTCTGTCTTAGATTTATACTCCTTAGGAGGATCTCTTAGTTCTTTCACCTCGCGAGTTGAGGGATTAACGACTAAAAAATCAGTAACGTAATGAGAGATGCATACAAGACCATTTGAAGAACCAACAACATGACATTCATCTCTTCTATTGAACCTACAATCATCATGACACATGCTAGTAGCACCTAAAGCAATGATCCTTGTATTTCCCATCTCATTATTATCTACTTTCTTTTTAAGATTGCACTCAAGATGAGATTTAATAGAACGACGACTTTTGAGATTAAGGAATTCCATGACTTACATACACTTTTGTATCGGATGAGATCTTTTACTTCCAATCTTACGAGTATCCCTTCATGAATATCAAGGCGAGGCTCTGTCATTGTAACCTTTGGAATGAAGAGTTAAAATAAAAAAATAAGAAATAAAACCCTAATAACTAAGATTTAGAATTGAATGAATAAAAAGTTAAAAACTGTCGACATCTCCATTTATAATTCACAAGTTCAATTCATATATTGTCATGGGCCCTTAGTGTATGTGGTATGCATGCATGAGCTCCTTAATCATGCATGGGCTGCGTTGTGGGCTGTGTTGTGGCTGTCTGGCTCATCAAGACCAACAAATGTCCATTAAAGTAAGTTCATTTGTAAAATGAGTTTTATTAAAAGGTCACCCATCGATAGGGGAGTTCATGGATCGGGTAATATCCACGATAACCGAAAACCGAAACCGAACCGAACCGAAAAAAACCGAACCGAATTTGTAACCGAACCGAATTGGTCAAAACCGAACCGAACCGAACTAAAT
Source organism: Artemisia argyi (assembly GCA_030686995.1). Classification (NCBI taxonomy): domain Eukaryota; kingdom Viridiplantae; phylum Streptophyta; class Magnoliopsida; order Asterales; family Asteraceae; genus Artemisia; species Artemisia argyi. Next base: position 208,460,637 of record CM060681.1, read on the forward strand.
ATTCGGTTATCGGTTCGGATATGGGTTTGGCAATGAAAACCGAAAACCGAACCGAAAACCGAAAATATATAAATATATATTTTTTTTATGTATTTATATATAAAAATAATCACTAAAAGTTTTTTTTAGTATAAATATAACATTATTTAAGCTTGAAAAAAATTTTGTTCTAAAAATATATTTAATTAAATAAAAAAATTATTAAAATTACGGAATTTGGGTTATTCGGTTCGGTTTTCTGTTATTCGGTTCGGTTTTCGGTTCGGTTGAATCAAATTTGAATTCGGTTCGGTTCGGTTTTTGGTTTGACCCAGAAAAAAATTAACCGAACAAAGCGAACCGAATAAACCGATAACCGAACCGATGAACACCCCTACCCATCGATGAAAATAACTTCACACGTTACTTATGATCTAACGAGAAGAAATCATATGTAAGAAACCATACATTAAAGTTGCATCAACTAGAATAAGATACATCTTGTTTTTCTTAGATGCATCATAATATATCTACTATCTCAAAGTTAGATACATACACATAAATTAAATGCAAATCATCAAGTTAGGCAAATTCTATTATTTTTCATCCTATGTGCATCGAATGTCGTGATAGTACTACTTTGCATAGTTTTCACTATAAAATCACTATTAAACTAATAGATATGCGTCTAAATCAATAGAGATACATATAATTCAAGTCGATGTATCTCAAATGTTTTGTTATAGTTATTTTTCATCTTTCTAATTTTAAGATTTATTCCCACCGATCCCAACCTATCAAAGTATGTATTATTAGTTTTCATGTATGCCAATTTCATCAAAATGTATGTCGTAAAATTGTGAAAACGGCGAAACTGAAACGAACGTTAATATATCTTTTATATAATAAAAGAATTACATCATTTCGGAGTGTTTTTGAAAATCCCTTCTCATTGAAAAAAAAAATTGGACAAATAGCAGAGCTCAATTTTGCCTCGTAGGCGAAATCGAGCAACGTGATTGGTCAATAAAAAGTTAAAATTAAATTGATTTTGGTAAAACTTAATAAATTTGGTGGAGAAATTTGGTTAAGAAAAAAATGCATAAAAATATAGGTGTCAAATTTATGAAAATAAAAACTTAAAAAAAGAGGAAGTAATTAATAAAACTTTAGTGATTGAATTTTAAATAATTTATATAGAGTAAAGTGTAAAATTATAAGTTTCCATATTTTTTAATAACTTTATAAAAATCACAAATAACCCCTTACACTTTATACTCCTATACTTTATAATAGTAACTTTGTTTAACATTACATGAGACTTTCATCTATTAAAATTACAAAATTTGGTAAATATACGAATTAGTTTTAATATACGTTAAATATTTTTTTAAACTAATGTTAGTTTTAAACTTTCATCCATTAGATTATATATATATTTTTTAAATAAGTACTCATTTGTTAAATATGTGAATTAGTTTTAATATACGTTAAATATTTTTTTTAAACTAATGTTAGTTTTAAACTTTCATCCATTAGAATATTTTTTTAAATAAAGACTCATGTTACTATTTAAAAGTTTAATTTATATGTACACGGGTTTGAAATACAGCTAAATTATTAGTAACGGGAATATAAATATCAAATGGTAAGCACGATACTGTGATATGAAAATATATACACGATTCTACTTATAACAACGGCTCATGAAATTGTTATTCAAAATTTGTACATGGATATCCATAAAAATATTTTAAAAACTTTACGGAGCATATTTTAACTTCATCAACGCTCATTATGTGCTACTAAATTCACACATTTTATTGAACATGATATCAATAGTTGAAGTTAAACAACAAAATCAACCTCAACCTCAACATCAACATGTCTGTCAGTTAAAAACGTTATACAAAGCTAATTATTAAAAAAACAAACAAACACATGGGTTAGATAGTCATTGTTTAATATAGAAGGTGTTTTCCTTAAATCATATTAAAAAATGCACGCATCACAATTCCTATTTGCTAACAATCACCTCCTAAAAAAATAAAATAAAATAAAAAATAAAAAAACGTAGGTGTTTTCCTTAACTTTATTCATTGACGTGATGTTAAAAAAAAAAAAAAAAAAAAAAAAAAAAAAAAAAAAAAAAACCTAATAGTCGGCCGTTGTAAACGAATTAAAAGTATGTACATGAGAATTATTCAGCAAGAATATATAGTTTTAATCAGGTTATTACGTTACTATACTGCGATAATGTTATTGAGTTGGTAATCACAATTGTGAGATATAACCATTATTCTATACTTATGATTTATGTGTAAACCTCTTTTTGCTTCTGAATAGAATCCGAAAGAGACCTCAACAGAACTTTGGCTTATGTCTTATCTAGCTGATAATATTTAGTAACTTTTTTTAATGGTTTAACTTTTTTGTTATACACACCAACTTTTAGTAACTCGTTTTTTATGTTTTGTTGAAAACTTCTACACTTAATATTTGTGTTTTTACTATAAACACGCTAAACTATAATAGAATTAGTTGTGAGTTCAGAGGTTTTTCACTAGGCTTCTAAAAAAAGCTTATAGCTTTATCATACACTTATTGTGTTATGGTAATTGAATAAGCCAATAAGTACCTTTAATAAGCATAACCAAACACCCCTTTAGTTCTAATAAGAAGTTTTCTTATTTGATGTTATGACTAACTTTGTTTTTATCCTCGCTATAATGCAACACATTAGTGGTTTTGCAGTTTTATTATCTTATCGCACAAACTAAAGTGTAATGCAATTTGTTGTGTGCGTTTTTTAAAGGAGGATTAAGTATCAACACTTGATTGTCGTGGAATGATTTTCTACGCCTGCTCAAGTTATGAATATATAATTTAGTTGAGTTGCTGATTTAGATAATACATGAATGTATTTTAATGTACCAAAGATGTGTTTTAGTGCCAATATAGGGAATTTTATGGTAGGAATTCTTTTCGGAGTGTAGTTTGTCTTTGAATGAGTTAATGAAACTTAGCAGGTGTTTGCTATCATTGATAACACTATAAGTGTCAACCAACGGTCTAAAATATGGGTGTCTTTTACCTTGATGATTTAGACCAATTGTAAAGAAAGTCGCATTAAAATGAAAGGTCGGTAAGGATTCAAACAATCCTAAAAGACTTGTGAATATACTTTTTGTCATTTTTTCATGCATTTATAATTTACTTATACAAGTAATAATAATTTCCTTATATAGTTCGGGATTAGAGAAAAATTATTCTTATACATTATACATAAACATAAGATTAAATTTGAGTTCTACCCATTAAATATTTTTTCGTTTATCTTTATTTAATAAAGAAGCTATACTGTAAGCATCTATGTTAATTTAGTAATTTTATGATAAAAAATGAGAAGTAAATAACACAAACTTATGAAAATACAACTTTTCAAACAAAAAATGTACATTAGTAAAAATGATGTGATGATTATTCATAATTAAGGAAATGAATCAATCTTCAAAGTTATCTAAATATGTTACATATTTTAACGAAAATATAAGTAAAAGAAATAGCACAATTACAAAACAGTGAAACACATCGTAAATTGATAGCACGGGTTTGCAAAACTAAAAACATATATCACTAACATCTCATGCAAGTCAAGTATTATCATGTGATTTTACTTGAATAATAAAATATAATTTTTAATCCAAAAACATTCTCCTAAAGTAATATGTAGGTTATAACATATACATATATTTTTAGTCCACCAAGTAAAATCATTTGAAACATGTTAAGTGGTTCATTTCTTAATCGATAATAATACATAATTAAAACGAAATTTTAAAAACCCTGTGCGTGCACAAATATTATAACTAGTTATATAACTTTACAAATAATAATTACCGTTTGAAACAAAGGTATAACTAATATTTCGCATTGAAATTTTCATTTGCGTAAGCTTAATTTTTGTCGTTCAATTTTTTTGCTATATATTTGACCGTAATTGGTACAAATGAAAACAAATTAATGCAGGTGGGCTAAACAATGGTTTTTAAAAACGGATGACCTTTTAATACTTTTTAGAACATAAGAAAGTTGGTTTAATTTTAAGTATTACGGTAGATAACATTTGTCTTAAGGTCATAGTTCGTGTGTTTCGTACAAACTCGTGAAAACAGTATAACTCAAATTCGAGATAGTTAGGTGCATATAAGTTATTTCCTTTGATAATTGTCTTGATTCCTGAATTTTATAGAATACAATAAAGGTAAGTTAAACTTTTGATCGATATAGAACTATGAACTCTTTCAACATCGCATCTAGAAATATAAGTTTTCAATTTCATTGACTTCTGTTGACTTTTTGGGGGTGGTTTCTTCTTTCTTTAGTTGTTCTTGCTGCTTTAAATGTAGATGGATCAGTTTGAGTTATATTCTTTTTCACTAACTGGTCAAATGAATAAACGTGAAAAAATATAGCTAAATTGATAACTGTGATTTGTAGAATAGTACTTTGTAACGATATATTACACCTCAGTTATTTAATTGGTTCAGTTCTGAAAGAGTGTTCGTAGGTCGTCCTAAACTGACCCACACAAAAAGTTTACCCATTCTGACCCGATGATGGATATCTTTACATGGTTCGTAGAATATATACAATCAAAATATGCACAATAACTCAACAAGGGCTAAATGTTGCTCCTTCTCGAAAGATTTTTGACATAAATAAAGTATATATGCTTCGCTTAAAAGAGTTAAAAGAAACAAATTTATAAAGTGTTAAGAGTAAGATTAATGAATCATACTGGAGATACCAAACAAGAGTGTTAGTGGCTGAAGCATTTCTAAGCGCTTCAAAGACAACTCTCTGTGCTCTTTCTTGCTGTCGAACAGCTTCCTAATATCTCATTTATCATACAAGTTAAATAAATCATATACCTTTTTGATAGTGAAATGCAAAACAATAATCCTTAAGGACTAGCAATTACCTTTCAGAGTATGCTAAGCTTTTGTGGCAAAGTGGCAAACTACCGGATAACTGGTTATGAAAGATGAATCAGCAGATGGAGACTCTACTTTCAAACAACTTATGGGAGAAGACATTGCTCGTGAACTTGATGGCGTGACACTTTTCTTTTCCGGCCTATAATCACATAAATCATAGGTGTAACCCAAGAACTTCTTCTAGAAGCTGCAAATTTCAAACTTGAATTCAAATTCTCCAAAGACCTCATTTTCACGGCGTACACCGATCATCTATACCCTTTTTTAAATCGCCAATTTTGACTTCACATTCATATTCATAAACCCTGTTAACGGTTCAGGGCACTCCAACTAACAGATAACGACCAGGAACCGGTCTAACACCTATAGCTACCGGGACAGGCGAACCACGTTCCAACTTCTCAGTGTGTATAAACTGACCTAGAGAGTCGAGCTGAATCTTAGGTTAATTTGATGTAGCATTGTCGAGTTGAAGAAGGTTGTTCTCTAGTTAATTGGTATAGGGTTCGCTTCACCATTGACGATTCCAAGACATAAAACATTATTGTTTACTTGCACTATTGAGTTTGATCCTGTGATCATCCAAACAGTATTCTCATTTACCAAAACTAGCTCAACTGACGGAACCGAGGGTCCACTCGTGTGTTAGCACATTTGTTGTGCTGAATCACACGTCAAAAGGTTCTACGGATGCAACTCTGCTAATATTTCTGATTGCAGCCTCGGTGATGAAGGCTCAAGTAAAAGCATTGACTATATTAGATAAAACTAAAGAGCCAGTATATATAAATATGATCTTATCACATGATACGTTACAACCATTATAAGAAACCCATACAGAAATTACTAATAAGCATTTCTTTAAAACATTGAGTTTTAATATACAATTCTGAAAACAAAGAAGAAGAAAAGTTCATAGCACTAGTCATTCATAATATCAAACTCTACTCGATCAAGGAATCTAAGGATCTCCCTTGATCAATTGATAAATCAAATGGGAAGTTATAAATGAATGCCAAATATTATGTTACATGTAAAGAGTAGATAATGAAGTAACATAGGCAGCAAAGCATATATAACAAAATTCTTCTACTCCTATAAAAGAAAACCACCACTGACCACTAGATTACATTTGACTCATAATGAAACCAAATATAAATTATCGTTTAAATTGACCTCGAAGATTAATGTCAAACGCGTCACAGATTGCTAGTTGTTCTTTCATTAAATCAAAAACATCATTCTCATAACCGTCATACAGGCCATAATCTTCATCATCATGTAAACTTACATCACTGATATTGCCATCACCTCCGTCATCATCACCGTCACCATCACCCATGCCATGGGGAGATACGAGGCTTTTCACGAACACGTGCTCATTATAATTATAATTACATTCCGAAATTGTGGATAACCGTATATGGGAATTAGAATCGAGACGGACTCCTTTGAGACATTCAATGATTCGCACCAATACAGGATCACGTGAGCCTTCTTCTTCTAACAACCATATGTGAACATGACGATTGAAGTAATCCGTTTGTGGAATGTAATGCATCATTGTTTTGTGTGTATCATAGCCAGGAGGCGGTAACTTTCTTTCCCAAGACTCTTGTACATTGTAGCTTCTCATTACCCATATCTCAATATCCTCAGTTTTCTTGCAGTTTATATTTGGACTAGCAAAGATGCATAGACAGCCTTTCATAGTCCCCAAATCCCAATCTGATCGACGCAATTTTGGTTGTGGGATTTCTTTAAAGACCTCTTTAGATAAATCAAAAGAAACAATTACTTTCATGTCATTTCGGTACGTATACCAGTGAATCGCCCCATTGCATAAGATACCATTTCCGAAAAAATGACCATAGCCTGATTCTAAAGTAACTGATCTCCAAATGTTTGATTTCATTATCAACACTTCAAAAGATAAACTTTTAGTACATTTATTAAAGAACCCTATTACAACCTTGTAATCATCTATGGATGAATCATAGCCAATACCCGACACAAGTGCACAATAATAATTATATTCAAGAGGAGGATTTCTTAGTTGTTTCACCTCGTGAGTTGAGGGATTAACGACTAAAAATTCAGTAACGTAATGAGAGATGCATACAAGACCATTTGAAGAACCAACAACCTGACATTCATGTCTCCTAAAGTGCCGACAATCATCATAACACATACTAGTAGCACCTAAAGCAATGATCCTTGTATCTCCAATCTCATTATTATCTAATTTCTTTTTATGATTGCAGCCAAGATGAGATTTGATAAAACGAGGAGTTGAGATTAAGGAATTCCATGACTTACATACACTTTTGTATCGCAGAAGATCTTTTACTTCCAGTCTTACGAGTATCTCTTCATGAATATCAAGGCCGGATTCCGTCATTGTAACCTTTTGGCAAAGAGAGTTAAGATTAAAAAAAAGTAATAAGAAGAAGAAACAAAACCCTAATAACTTAGAATTGAATGAATAAAAACAGTCGCATCTCCATTTATACTTTCACAAGTTCATATATTGTCATGGGCTATGTGGTAATGCATGAGCTTCTGTATCATGCATGGGCTGCGTAGTGGGCTGTGTTGTGGGCTGTCTGGCTATCAAGACCACACAAACATATTACATATTTGCTATAATATATTTGCTATCTTAAAATTAAGTTCTCATTTTAATTATTCTTCTTATTATATTCCTTCCATAAGTGCATATACATAAATTAATTTATGTATTTCGCCAAGCTAGCGAATCCTATATAGTTTTTGTCCTTTGTGCGTCGAATATGGTGATAGTAATACTTTGCATTGTTTTCACTATAAAAACACTTTTGAAACTAATTGAGATGCGTCTAAATGAATAAACATGCATATAATTCAAGTCGATACATCTCAAATGATTTGTTATAGCTATTTTTCATGTATGTCAATTTCATCAAAAGTTACATGATTTCCTTTGATAATTGTCTTGATTCCTGAATTTTATAGAATACAATTAAGGTAAGTCAAACTTTTGATCGATATAGAACTATGAACTCTTTCAACATCGCATCTAGAAATATAAGTTTTCAATTTCATTGACTTCTGTTGACTTTTTGGGGGTGGTTTCTTCTTTCTTTAGTTGTTCTTGCTGCTTTAAATGTAGATGGATCAGTTTGAGTTATATTCTTTTTCACTAACGGGTCAAATGAATAAACGTGAAAAAATATAGCTAAATTGATAACTGTGATTTGTAGAATAGTACTTTGTAACGATATAGTACACATCAGTTATTTAATTGGTTCAGTTCTGAAAGAGTGTTCGTAGGTCGTCCTAAACTGACCCACACAAAAAGTTTACCCATTCTGACCCGATGATAGATATCTTTACATGGTTCGTAGAATATATACGGTCAAAATATGCGCAATAACTCAACAAGGGCTAAATGTTGCTCCTTCTCGAAAGATTTTTGACATAAATAAAGTATATATGCTTCGCTTAAAAGAGTTAAAAGAAACAAATTTATAAAGTGTTAAGAGTAAGATTAATGAATCATACTGGAGATACCAAACAAGAGTGTTAGTGGCTGAAGCATTTCTAAGCGCTTCAAAGACAACTCTCTGTGCTCTTTCTTGCTGTCGAACAGCTTCCTAATATCTCATTTTTCATACAAGTTATATAAATCATATACCTTTTTGATAGTGAAATGCAGAACAATAATCCTTAAGGACTTTTCCAATATGGGACACAAGATCGTTTACGTATGAAGATGGTTTGGGGGATGATAGATTTGTAGCTGTAAAAGGGAAATGGAAAGGTAGAGACGGTGATGTGCATTTGGCATTTATATACGGTCCACATGTGGGAAGACAAAAGGCTTTATTATGGGACAGAATTTGTGGGTTAATGGAACGTTCAAAGGGCGCATGCTGCATTTTCGGGGACCTAAATGTAGTTAGGGGCGGGGATGAAAGAATGAATTCTCAAATCAACACTAGGGAAACGAATGAGTTTAATGATTTTATAAATAAAGCAAATCTCATCGAGATTCCAATGGGGGGAGGAAGTTCACTAGAGTTAGCGATGATGGTTTGAAATTTAGTAAGTTAGATCGGTTTTTATTGAATGAGGAGTTTTGTGGGTTATGGGGTAATATCTCGGTGGTTGCTTTGGACCGAAAGCTCTCGGATCATTGCCCTATTGTTCTAAAGGACATTGATCTCGATTTTGGTCCAAGGCCTTTTCGGGCTTTTGACTTATGGCTTGAGGAGAAGGATATAGGGGATGTAGTGGAAGAAGCGTGGAAGGTAGAGGTTAGGAGTAGGCGTCCGGATTGCCGTTTTCATGAAAAGCTTAAAAATGTCAAAATAGCGCTTAAAAAGTGGAGTAAAGATAGATTTGGAGCGCTTAATGATAAAATAGAAAGTTTCAAAAAAGAAGCGATGAAATGGGAATTGGAAGAGGAAAACAAAAGTCTAAGCGAAGCCGAACGGGAGGTGTGGATGGGGGTGAGGAAGTCTTGGGTGGATAAAGAAAATGAACTTAAATGTATGCTTCGTCAAAAGGCTAGGATAAAGTGGGACGTAGAAGGGGATGAAAATTCGAAGTTTTTTCACTCGTATATTAAGCGAAGAAACAACAAGGGTAATATAAGGGGATTGATGGTGAATGGGTTGTGGTGTGAAGAGCCTAGTTTGATAAAGGCGGAAATAGTTAGGCACTATAAGACACTGTTTTCTGAAGGAAATCCAATACGTCCAATTTTTTGTTGTGATCGAGTTGAAAAAATTTCAGTGGAAGACGCTTTACTCTTGGAAAAAGATTTCTCCGAGGGGGAAATCTTGGAAGCGGTTCGCAGGTGTGGTGGGGACAAAGCACCAGGGCCGGATGGTATTAATTTTAAATATATTAGGAAGTTTTGGGATATTTTGAAGATGGATTTGGTTAGTGCTATTAGATGGTTTGGGGAGAACATGGAGATCTCGAGAGGGTGCAACTCTTCATTTGTGACTATTATCCCAAAAGTCGCGGATCCTATAGGACTTGGGGACTTTCGCCCCATAAGTCTTATTGGGTGCTATTATAAAATTATCGCAAAGGCTTTAGCGGAGAGAATAAAAAAGGTAGTAGGTAAGGTTGTGGGTGTTGTTCAAAATGCTTTTATTAAAGGAAGGTATATACTTGACGGGGTCTTAATTGCTAATGAAATGGTGGGTGATATGAGGAAGACACAACGTAAAGGTTTAATGTTTAAAGTAGATTTCGAGAAAGCATCTGATAGTTTGAATTGGAGATTCCTTTTGGATATAATGGAAAAGATGGGGTTTGGGGTCAAATGGCGTTCGTGTATTGAGGTGTGCCTACGCTCAGCCACAATGTCAATCCTTGTCAATGGCTCCCCAACGGACGAGTTTTGTTTGGAAAGGGGGGTAAGACAAGGTGACCCTCTTTCACCGTTTCTTTTTATTTTAGCGGCGAAGGGACTTAATGCGATTATAAAAGAAGCGGTTGAGAAGGGTATTTTTAGAGGTGTGAAGATTGGTAGGAATAATATTGTAGTATCTCATCTTCAATATGCGGATGATACTATCTTTTTTGGAGAATGGAACAAAGAGAATGCAAAAGTCCTTATGTGTATTCTTAAATGTTTTGAGGAAGTATCTGGTCTTCGAGTTAATTATAACAAAAGTAAGTTATATGGTGTTGGAGTAAATGAAGGGGAATTGAAGGACATGGCAAGATGGATGCGGTGTGGAGTTGGTGAATTCCCGTTCACGTACTTGGGGCTACCAATTGGTGATAACATGAGAAGGGTGGGGGCTTGGAATAATGTGGTAGTGAAATTCAAAAATCGGTTGGGCGATTGGAAAGCAAAATTGATGTCGTTTGGGGGTCGATTAACATTGGTTAAATCGGTTCTAGGAAGCTTACCATTGTACTACTTTTTGATGTTCCGAGTGCCGTTGAGTGTGATAAAACAACTTGAAAGGGTGAGGAAAATTTTCTTTTTTTTTTTTGGGGGGGGGGGGGGGGGGGGGGGGCGTGGGGGATTCTAAAAAATTATCTTGGGTTAAATGGGAAAGGTTACTAGCTCCACATGGGGATGGGGGGGTTAAACATTGGGTCTCTTCGGGGGAAAAACCTAGCACTTTTAGGAAAATGGTGGTGGAGATTCAAAAGGGAAGGGGGGTCTTTATGGGTTAGAGTCATAAAAAGCATATACGGGGAAAGTGGTTGGCTTGGTGACATTAGGGGGATAGGGGGTCGGAAGGGGGGGTTGGGGTATGGCGTGATATCATTAGGGTAGGGGCGGAGTTGGAGGGGTTTGGCCTAGAGTTTATTTCTTCGTTTGTTGGGGAAGTCGGGAATGGTAACGACATAAGATTTTGGATTGATAAATGGGTGGGTGGGGTTAGGCTATGTGATAGATTTCCGAGGCTTTATCACCTTGATAGAAGTAAGGAGGGTAGGGTGGTGGAAAAAGGGAAATGGGTTGATGATGCTTGGATTTGGGAGTGGGATTGGGTTAGAAATCTTAGAGGGAGGGTTTCTAAAGAGTTTGAGGAATTACTAGTTTTATTACAAAATGTTGTTATCAAGTTTGATTGTAGGGATTGTTGGAAATGGACGTATCAAGAAAATGGAGATTTCACGGTTAGAGAATTAATAAAATTGGTGGAAGAGAAGATTTTCAGCATAGTTAGTGGAGGAGAGGCGACGATATGGAACAAATGGGTGCCAAAAAAAGTCAACATATTCGTGTGGAGGGCTCTAAAGGGTAGACTTCCGGTTCGTGAAGAGTTAGATAAAAGAGGCATTGATTTAGATTCGGTATTATGTCCTTCGTGCGGGGATATGGTGGAATCGTGTTGTCATTGTTTGATCATGTGTAATTTTGCTATGAGCGTGTGGGAAAAAATATATAATTGGTGGAAGATTGGGGATGTCAATGCGTTCTCCATTGAGGAATTATTCGTCTCTAATGGTAACGTTAACATTCCTAGTCATTCATCTAAAATGTGGCAAGTGGTAATTTGGACATCCGGGTATATCATTTGGAAAGAAAGAAATATGCGTGTTTTTAAAGGGAAAGCTTCAAGTTTAAACATAATAGTTCAAGATATTCAACTTAAAATTTTCGAGTGGATAGTGAGGAGATCCGGAAAGAAAAGCGAGTTGAATTGGCAACATTGGCTTTTTGATCCGGTTAAATGTCGAGTTTGATAAATATTGCTTCAGTTAAGTAGTAAAGTTTTGAGTGGTGTGCAATATGGTGTGTTTGGTATTTTGGTTTTCTGCAATATTGTTGTCTGCAATGTGTGTATCAGGCTCTGTGGTCCGGTTGGTTCAAATGTTACTACTGATCTAGTGTCTATACTGATACAATATATGGCTAATGGTATTGGCATTTTAGTTGTGGGTCCAGCTGGTGCTTTATTGGTTTTCATGTGGGATTCAAGTGAGGTTGATTTAGGGATTGGATCAGTGGATGGTCTAGCAAGTGGGCAGGCTTTTGCTTGGTTTTGTTCTTTGTCTTTTTGTCATGTGTTGTGCCTATCATTGTGGCAGTATTGTGTAATGTTTTGGTTTAGTTTTGGTAGGCTTGGCTATTGTTGTATGTCTTTGTAATATTTTTGTTTGGGACCCATGCTTTTTATATCTTGCTAAAGAGTTTTGCGTTGCCATTTCTTGTGTTTTTTTGTCTTTTTTTTCTCTATAAATATTGCCTTTCTAAAAAAAAAAAAAAAAAAAATCCTTAAGGACTAGCAATTACCTTTCAGAGTATGCTAAGCTTTTGTGGCAAAGTGGCAAACTACCGGATAACTGGTTCTGAAAGATGAATCAGTAGATGGAGACTTTACTTTCAAACAACTAATGGGAGAATACATTGCTCGTGAACTTGATGGCGTGACACTTTTCTTTTCCTATAATCACATAAATCATAGGTGTAACCCAAGAACTTCTAGAAGCTGCAAATTTCAAACTTGAATTCAAATTCTCCAAAGACCTCATTTTCACGGCGTACACCGATCATCTATACCCTTTCTTAAATCACCAAATTTTGACTTCACATTCATATTCATAAACCCGGTTAACGGTTCAGGCACTCCAACTAACAGATAACGACCAGGAACCGGTCTAACACCTTTAGCTACCAGAGCAGGCGAACCACGTTCCAACTTCTCAATGTGCATAAACTACCTAGAGTGTTGAGCGGAATCTTAGGTTAATTTGATGTAGCATTGTCGAGTTGAAGAAGGTTGTTCTCTAGTTAATTGGTATAGGGTTCGCTTCACCATTGACGATTCCAAGACATAAAACATTATTGTTTACTTGCACTATTGAGTTTGATCCTGTGATCATCCAAACAGTATTCTCATTTACCAAAACTAGCTCAACTGACGGAACCGAGGGTCCACTCGTGTGTTAGCACATTTGTTGTGCTGAATCACACGTCAAAAGGTTCTACGGATGCAACTCTGCTAATATTTCTGGTTGCAGCCTCGGTGATGAAGGCTCAAGTAAAAGCATTGACTATATTAGATAAAACTAAAGAGCCAGTATATATAAATATGATCTTATCACATGATACGTTACAACTATTATAAGAAACCATCATACAGAAATTACTAATAAGCATTTCTTTAAAACATTGAATTTTAATATACAATTCTGAAAACAAAGAAGAAGAAAAGTTCATAGCACTAGTCATTCATAATATCAAACTCTACTCGATCAAGGAATCTAAGGATCTCCCTTGATTAATTGATAAATCAAATGGGAAGTTATAAATGAATGCCAAATATTATGTTACATGTAAAGAGTAGATAATGAAGTAACATAGGCAGCAAAGCATATATAACAAAATTCTTCTACTCCTATAAAAGAAAACCACCACTAACCACTAGATTACATTTGACTCATAATGAAACCAAATATAAATTATCGTTTAAATTGACCTCGAAGATTAATGTCAAACGCGTCACAGATTGCTAGTTGTTCTTTCATTAAATCAAAAACATCATTCTCATAACCGTCATACAGGCCATAATCTTCATCATCATGTAAACTTACATCACTGATATTGCCATCACCTCCGTCATCATCACCGTCACCATCACCCATGCCATGGGGAGATACGAGGCTTTTCACGAACACGTGCTCATTATAATTATAATTACATTCCGAAATTGTGGATAACCGTATATGGGAATTAGAATCGAGACGGACTCCTTTGAGACATTCAATGATTCGCACCAATACAGGATCACGTGAGCCTTCTTCTTCTAACAACCATATGTGAACATGACGATTGAAGTAATCCGTTTGTGGAATGTAATGCATCATTGTTTTGTGTGTATCATAGCCAGGAGGCGGTAACTTTCTTTCCCAAGACTCTTGTACATTGTAGCTTCTCATTCCCCATATCTCAATATCCTCAGTTTTCTTGCAGTTTATATTTGGACTAGCAAAGATGCATAGACAGCCTTTCATAGTCCCCAAATCCCAATCTGATCGACGCAATTTTGGTTGTGGGATTTCTTTAACGACCTCTTTAGATAAATCAAAAGAAACAATTACTTTCATGTCATTTCGGTACGTATACCAGTGAATCTAAAGTAACTGATCTCCAAATGTTTGATTTCATTATCAACACTTCAAAAGATAAACTTTTAGTACATTTATTAAAGAACCCTATTACAACCTTGTAATCATCTATGGATGAATCATAGCCAAAACCCGACACAAGTGCACAATAATAATTATATTCAAGAGGAGGATTTCTTAGTTGTTTCACCTCGTGAGTTGAGGGATTAACGACTAAAAATTCAGTAACGTAATGAGAGATGCATACAAGACCATTTGAAGAACCAACAACTTGACATTCATGTCTCCTAAAGTGCCGACAATCATCATAACACATACTAGTAGCACCTAAAGCAATGATCCTTGTATCTCCAATCTCATTATTATCTAATTTCTTTTTAAGATTGCAGCCAAGATGAGATTTGATAAAACGAGGAGTTGAGATTAAGGAATTCCATGACTTACATACACTTTTGTATCGCAGAAGATCTTTTACTTCCAGTCTTACGAGTATCTCTTCATGAATATCAAGGCCGGATTCCGTCATTGTAACCTTTTGGCAAAAAGAGTTAAGATTAAAAAAAAGTAATAAGAAGAAGAAACAAAACCCTAATAACTTACTCCCTCCGTCCCATAAAAACTGTCCAGTTTGACTTTTCAGAGTCAAACTGGTTCAACTTTAACCTTAAATATTTTTTATGTGTTATATAATACTTGATGAAAAAATTATACCAATGAAAAACACACTTAAAACTCAATCAATTCATATATTTTTCATAAAGTATTATATAATACTCACAAAAATAAATAAGGTCAAAGTTGAACCAGTTTGACTCTGAAAAGTCAAACTGGACAGTTTTTATGGGACGGAGGTAGTAGAATTGAATGAATAAAAACAGTCGCATCTCCATTTATACTTTCACAAGTTCATATATTGTCATGGGCTATGTGGTAATGCATGAGCTTCTGTATCATGCATGGGCTGCGTAGTGGGCTGTGTTGTGGGCTGTCTGGCTATCAAGACCACACAAACATATTACATATTTGCTATAATATACTCCCTCCGTCCCATAAAAACTGTCCAGTTTGACTTTTCAGAGTCAAACTGGTTCAACTTTGACCTTAAATATTTTTTATGTGTTATATCATACTTGATGAAAAATTGTACCAATGAAAAACACACTTAAAACTCAATCTATTCATATATTTTTCATAAACTATTATATAATACTCACAAAAATAGATAAGGTCAAAGTTGAACCAGTTTGACTCTGAAAAGTCAAACTGGACAGTTTTTATGGGACGGATGTAGTATTTGCTATCTTAAAATTAAGTTCTCATTTTAATTATTCTTCTTATTAGATTCCTTCCATAAATGCATATACATAAATTAATTTATGTATTTCGCCAAGCTAGCGAATCCTATATAGTTTTTGTCCTTTGTGCGTCGAATATGGTGATAGTAATACTTTGCATTGTTTTCACTATAAAAACACTTTTGAAACTAATTGAGATGCGTCTAAATGAATAAACATGCATATAATTCAAGTCGATACATCTCAAATGATTTGTTATAGCTATTTTTCATGTATGTCAATTTCATCAAAAGTTACATGATTTCCTTTGATAATTGTCTTGATTCCTGAATTTTATAGAATACAATTAAGGTAAGTCAAACTTTTGATCGATATAGAACTATGAACTCTTTCAACATCGCATCTAGAAATATATATTTTCAATTTCATCGCAGCACGAAGGTAAAATAATTCTCTTTATAAACCAAATTGAAAGGCAGACTTAAATCAAAGTTTAACTAGATATATGTGATATCGAGTTGCTTTACAAACTAAAACATGTTTCTTATTGTGTCAAAAAGAATTTTACACGAATCAGTCTATACAAATATTCAAGAACTTTTAGCCTTAATCCTCAACTTCCTTGCAATATCTATTGCTTTTGGATGCACTTTCTTATTTCTAGAATCACATTGGTTAACTTCTAACCAGTTCAAAACCTTCACAATTAACGAATGAGGAACCTTTTTAGCATCCGATTTCGAGTTTTTCATACCATTTTCCAAATATTTATCCAGTAACTCCACTGTCCCGCCTCAGTGTCAATTTGTTGCACTAGTTTAATAGTATCATTCAGACTACCCAGTTTACCCTTTTGGTCAACTCCTGATTATCTTGTGTGCTTTCCTAAAACTGTTGACTTTTGTAGACTTTTTACGGGAAATGAAGAAATGGATTTGTGCAGAGTGGAACTTCTCTTGGGAGTATAGTTGGAGTCTGGTTTGACGTCTGTTGACTTTTTGTGGGTGGTTTCTTCTTTCTTAGTTGTTTCAGTTGCTGCTTTGATTGATATAATGTTGGCTATGGCTTGAAGAAGTTGGTTATGAAACTCAAGAAAATTATCAAAACAGGCTCCTGGATCATCAGAGTTAGCTGACTTGGTTTGAGCTATATTCTTTTTCTCTAACAGGTCAAATGAATAAAAGTAAAAATATAGCTAAATTGATAACTGTGATTTGTAAAATACTAATTTGTAACGATATAGTACACATCACAGTTCTGAAAAAGTGTTTGTGGGTCGTCTTAAACTGACCCATGCAAAAAGTTTACCCATTCTGACCCAATGATAGATATCTTTACATGGTTCGTAGAATATATATGGTCAAAATATGCACAATTATTCAACAAGGGCTAAACGTTGCTCCTTTAAGATTACGACATATATAAAGTATAATGCATTTCTTAAAAAGTTAAAAGAAACAAATATATAGTATAAAGAGTAAGATCAAAAAATCATACCGGAGAGACCAAACAAGAGTGTTAGTGGCTGAAGCATTTCTAAGCGCTTCAAAGGCAAACTCTATGTGCTCTTTCTTGTTGTTGAACAGCTTTTTAAATGTTAGATAAATCAAATACTTTTTTGATAGTGAAATGAGAAACAATAATCCTTGAGGACTGTCAATTACGTTTCCGAGTATGCTAAGCTTTTGTGGCAAACTACCGGTAAAACTGGTTCTGAAAGATGAATCAGCAGATGGAGACTTTACTTTCATACCATACCACTAATGGGAGAAGACATTGCCCATGAACTTGATGATGTGGCACTTTTCTTTTCCTATAATTATCATGCATAAGTAATAAGTAAAATCATATAAATCTTCAGTTACATGTTCCAATAAATGTTCATGCATAAGATATAATTTAATATTCTGGTCACAAGGTGAAGATTGACATATTTGTACAGACTAATTCTACTGAGGTTTTGTAGACTGATTATCAAACACACACACAAAATGAATTGCACGAGATGTAAAAAATAGACAAATGTTGCAGTAGTTTTGAACACACTGTACAAGAAATTCAGCTTTTAACATGTCAATATTCACTCTATAATCCTACAACTGGAAAAGTTTTAGTAAATATGGAACGTGTACATACAGCTGAGTTAAAGGCCGGGTATTATCTTCTTTGCACCTTTGTCACGTAAGCCACTCTAGCTGTTTGAAATCTTCATCATAGATGATGTAACACAAATTTTTTTCACAACCATATGAGTAAACGCGTTGAAGATATCTGATTTAACTAAAGAGCCAATATAAATATGATCCTAACACATGATATGTTACAAACATGTAAGAAACCATCATACAGAAGTTAACACAATATAAAATGTAAACAAGTGGAAGAAAAGTCCCTAACAGAAATCATGAAATAGATTTTTATTAGAAAGTCGTAAAACAAAGAAAAGAAACAAAGAAGAAGCGCCAGTCATCCACAACATTGTTACTCGATCAAAATTCAGTTAGACTTATGTTGTACAAAATGTTTGGAGATTAATATATTTCACCTTTGCACCAAAAAAACATTGCTACTCGATCAAGGAATCTAAGGATCTCCCTTGGTTAATTGATAAATCAAATGGGAAGCTGATTTTACTTATGGATAGGCCGAGATGAAGCACAAAACAATAATAGTCGATAATTCTTGTCTTTCGGTAAACTTAAATCCTAAATCTCACAAGTGGTTAATTTTTACATTCAATGGGCTAACTAATATATACACTATATATTGCAAGTTTTATTGGGTGGGCTATTGCCCACCAAGGCCTCCATGTAGCTACGCCACTTGATATTGGGCGATACAAGGCTCTTCATGAATACATGGTGATTATAATTATAATTACATTCCGAATTTGTGGATAACCGTATATGAGCATTACGGGGATAGTCAAATTCATCGTGGGGACGTTCAATCCTTCGCACCAATAGAGGAGCACATGATCCTTCTTCTAATAGCCATATGTGAACATGATCAGGGAAGAAGTTTTTGCGTGGAGAGTATTCCATTATTATTTTGTTTGTGTCATCACCAGGTGGCAGTAACTTCCGTTCCCAAGACACTTGTACATTGTCGTTTCTCATTACCCATATCTCAATTTCCTCATTTTCCTCTAAGTTTGTATTTGGAAAACGAAAGACGCATAGACGGTCTTTCATAGTCCCCAGAGTCCACGAGACATATTGATCACCAATTTTGGTAGGGGGATTTCTTTTAAAACCTCTTTGGGTAAATCAAAAGAAACAATTACTTGCTCGTCTTCTCGAAACCAGTGAATCGCCCCATTGCATAAGATACCATTTCCTAACAAATAATCATAGCCTGATTCTACAGCAACTGGTCTCCAAACGTTTGATTTCAAAGTTAACACTTCAAAAACAAGCTTCTTATATTCATTCTTGAACCCTATTACAAACTTGTAATCATCTATGGATGAATCATAGCCAAAACCTGAAACACTGAATGACCTCTTATCCTTATAGGCTCTAGGAGGATGTCTTAGTTCTTTCACCTCGCGAGTTGAGGGATTAACAACTAAAAAATCTTTATTGTAACGAGAGACGCATACAAGACCATTAGAAGAACCAACAACTTCACATTCATATCTTCTAAAGTACCAGCAATCATCACAACACATGCTAGTAGTAGTCAAAGCAGTAATCCTTGTATCTCCAATTTCATTATTTTCTTTTTTCTTTCTAAGATTGTAGTTAAGATGAGATTTAACAAAACGATTACTTAAGATTAAGGAATTCCATGACTTACATACACTTTTGTATCGGATAAGATCTTTTACTTCCAAGCGTACGAGTATCTCTTCAAGGCCAAGTTCTGTCATTGTAACCTTTGGCAAAAAGAATTATGATAAAAAATAAGAAACAAAACCCTAATATCTTAGGTTTAGAATTGAATGAATAAAAACAGTCGACATCTCCATTTATACTTTCACAAGTTCATAAATTGTCATGGGCTATGTGGTATGCATGAGCCCCTTAATAATGCATGGGCTTTGTTGCGGGCTGTGTTGTGGCTGTCTGGCTCATCAAGACCACACCAACAAATGTCCATTAAAGTAAGTTCATCAGTAAAATGAGTTTTATTAAGGTCACGCATCGATGAAAATAATTTCACACGTCACTTATGATCTAACGAGAAGAAATCATATGTAAGAAACCACACGTTAAAGTTGCATCAACTAGAATTAGATACATCCCATTTTTTAGATGCATCATAATATATCTACTAACTCAAAGTTAGAAACATGTACATAAATTAAATGCAAATCATCAAGTTAGGCGAATTCTATTATTTTTCATCCTATGTGCATCAAATGTCGTGATAGTACTACTTTGCATTGTTTTCACTATAAAATCACTCTTGATCATAATTGAGATGCATCTAAATCAATAGAGATGCATATAATTCAAGTCGATGCATCTCAAATGTTTTGTTATAGTTACTTTTCATCTTTCTAATTTTAAGATTTTTTCTCACCAGATCCCTACCTATCAAAGTATGTATTATTAGTTTTCATGTATGCCAATTTCATCAAAATGTATGTCTTAAAATTGTGAAAACGGCGAAACTGAAACTAACGTTAACATATTATATAACTTTGCAAATAATAATTACCGTTTGAAACAAAGGTATAACTGATATTTCGCATTGAAATTTTCAATTGCGTAAGCTTAATTTTTGTCGTTCAATCTTTTGCTATATATTTGACGGTAATTGGTACAAATGAAAACAAATTAATGCCGGTGGTCTAAACAATGGTTTTTAAAAAGTTTAATTTTAAGTATTACAGTAAATAACATTTGTCTTAAATTTTGTTTCATGTGAATTTATATTATCAAAGTTACATGATTTCCTTTGATAATTGTCTTGATTCCTGAATTTTATAGAATACACTTAAGGTAAGTTAAACTTTTGATCGATATAGAACTATGAACTCTTTCAACATTGCATCTAGAAATATATAGTTTCAATTTCATCGCAGCTCGAAGGTAAAATAATTCTCGTTATAAACCAAATTGAAAGGCAGACTTAAATCAAAGTGTAACTAGATACTCTGTATATGTTATATCGAGTTGCTTTACAAACTAAAAACGTGTTTCTGATTGTGTCAAAGAGAATTTTACACAAATCAATCTATACAAATATTCAAGAACTTTTAGCCTTAATCCTCAACTTCCTTGCAATATCTATTGCTTTTTGATGCACTTGCTTATTTCTAGAATCACATTGGTTAACTTCAACCCAGTTCAAAACCTTCAGTATTAACGAACGAGGAACCTTTTTAGCATCCGATTTCGAGTTTTTCATACCATTTTCCAAATATTTATCCAGCAACTCTATAAACCACTGTCCCGCCTCGGTGTTAATTTGTTGCCCTAGTTTAATAGTATCATTCAGACAACCCAGTTTACCCTTTTGGTCAACTCCTGATGATCTTGTGTGCTTTCCTAAAACTGTTGACTTTTGTAGACTTTTTACGGGAAATGAAGAAATGGATTTGTGCAGAGTGGAACTTCTCTTGGGAGTATAGTTGGAGTCTGGTTCATTGACTTCTGTTGACTTTTTGGGGGTTGTTTCTTCTTTCTTAGTTGTTTCAGTTGCTGCTTTGATTGATATAATGTCGGCTATGGCTTGAACAAGTTGGTTATGAAACTCAAGAAAATGATCAAAACAGGCTGCTGGATCATCAGAGTTAGCTGACTTTGTTAGAGTTAATAAATTCCTGCAAGTGAAATACAACTTAATTAACAATGTGTAGATGGATCAGTTTGAGTTATATTCTTTTTCTCTAACGGGTCAAATGAATAAACGTGAAAAAAATATTGCTAAATTGATAACTGTGATTTGCAAAATACTACTTTGTAACGATATAGTACACATCACAGTTCTGAAAAAGTGTTTGTGGGTCGTCTTAAACTGACCCATGCAAAAAGTTTACCCATTCTGACCCAATGATAGATATC
This sequence comes from Artemisia argyi, assembly GCA_030686995.1. NCBI lineage: Eukaryota > Viridiplantae > Streptophyta > Magnoliopsida > Asterales > Asteraceae > Artemisia > Artemisia argyi. The sequence continues at coordinate 208,482,522 of CM060681.1, forward strand.
TTTACATGGTTCGTAGAATATATATGGTCAAAATATGCACAATTATTCAACAAGGGCTAAATGTTGCTCCTTTAAGATTACGACATATATAAAGTATAATGCATTTCTTAAAAAGTTAAAAGAAACAAATATATAGTATAAAGAGTAAGATCAAAAAATAATACCGGAGAGACCAAACAAGAGTGTTAGTGGCTGAAGCATTTCTAAGCGCTTCAAAGGCAAACTCTATGTGCTCTTTCTTGTTGTTGAACAGCTTTTTAAATGTTAGATAAATCAAATACTTTTTTGATAGTGAAATGAGAAACAATAATCCTTGAGGACTGGCAATTACGTTTCCGAGTATGCTAAGCTTTTGTGGCAAACTACCGGTAAAACTGGTTCTGAAAGATGAATAAGCAGATGGAGACTTTACTTTCAAACCACTAATGGGAGAAGACATTGCTCATGAACTTGATGACGTGGCACTTTTATTTTCCTATAAGATTTTATATTTTGCTCACAAGGTGAAGATTGACATATTAGTATTATAAAGACTAATTCTACTTTAATTATCATGAGTATCACATACACACAATCAATTGCACGAGTTGTAAAAAATAGACTTTATTATACAAACTTATAATTTTGTAGCTTGATCCAAAAACAAACGTTGCAGTAGTTATGAACACACTATATAACAAATTCAGCTTTTAACATGTCAATAAGGAATGTGTAGCTACAGCTGAGTTAAAGGGTACTATCCATGGGCGGACCTAAGGTGGTTTTTGAATGCTTTTGTGAATCGCCGGAATTTACCATGTGTACGGTATAATATGCTTGATTTATTGAAAATGCACCACATTCAAATAAATAAATAAATAAATAAATAAAATAAAAAGTTTTACAAGTCTTGTTTAGTTTAATAAAATGAATATGGTACCTTCTCTTCCTAGATCCGCCATTGGTACTATCGTCTTTGCACCTTTGTCGTGTAAGCCACTCTTGCTGTTTGAAATCTTCACCATAGATGACGTAACACAATGTTTTTTTACAACCATATGAGTAAGCGTGTTGAAGATATAAGATATAGCTAATTAAAGAGCCAATATAAATATGATCTTAACACATACATATGTTACAACCATGTAAGAAACCATCCACTACAACAAATTTGTCATTTTTAAACACTTTTTTCTTCGCACTTTATAAAGTGTGAACTTTTTCTTAAAGGTATTCACACTTAAGAGTGTGAATAATTGTTTCAAAATCTTCACACTTAAAAAGTGTGAAGAATTTCAATCTCACACTTAAAAGTGTGAAAAATTATTTTAAAATCAAAAGCATCACACTTAAAAGTGTGAAGAATTATTTCAAAATCAAAATCATCACACTAAAAAGTGTGAAGAATTGTTTTAAAACCCTCACACTTAAAAGTGTGAAAATATTTATAAACCTTCACACATAAAAGTGTGACAATATTTGCTACACCCAGTTGGTTCACACACATGCTAGTGTGAACTTTTTAATTCTTCACACTTTAAAGTGTGGCGCCATGCTCTAATAAGTGTGAGCATGTTACTATTTTGTTGTAGTGATCATACAGAAGTGGAAGAAAAGTCCCGACAAAGGATGAAACGGGTTTTTATTAGAAAGTCGTAAAACAAAGAAGAAGCAAAACTCTCAAAGCGCCAGTCATCCACAATATTGCTACTCGATCAAGGAATCTAAGGATCTCCCTTGATTAATTGATAAATCAAATGGGAAGCTGATTTAACTTATGGGTAGGCCGAGATGTAGCATAAAAACAATAATAGTAGTAATTTTTGTCTTTTGGTAAATTACTTAAAAGCTAAATCTCACAAGTGGTTAATTTTACATTCAATAGGCTAACTAATATACACCATTGCAATTTTTATTGGGTGGGCTATTATTGCCAACCAAGGCCTCCATGTAGCTACGCCACTTGATATTATTGGGAGATACAAGGCTCTTCACGAATACATGGTGATTATAATTATAACTACATTCCGAATTTGTGGATAACCGTATATGACCATTCCTTGGATAGTATAATTTATCATCGTGGGGACGTTCAATGCTTCGCACCAATATAGGAGCACATGAACCTTCTTCTAACAGCCATATGTGAACATTACCAGGGAATAATTTTCTGCGTGGAGAGTATTCCATTGTCATTATGTTTGCATCATAATCAGGTGGCAGTAACTTCTGTTCCCAAGACACTTGTACATTGTAGTTTCTCATTACCCATATCTCGATTTCCTCATTTTCTTCTAAGTCTTTACGTAGAAAATGAAAGACGCATAGACAGTCTTTCATAGTCCCCAAAGTCCAGCCGACATAGTGATCACTCAATTTTGGTAGGGGAATTTCTTTTAAAATCTCTTTGGATAAATCAAAAGAAACAATTGATTGCTTGTTATTTTGATACAAAATCCAGTGAATCGCCCCATTCCATAAGATACCATTGCCGAACAAAGAACCATAGCCTAATTGAGCAACTGATCTCCAAACGTTTGATTTCAACGTTAACACTTCAAAAACAAGCTTCTTACTATATGCATTAATCCCGTACCCTATTACAACCTTGTAATCATCTATGGATGAATCGTAGCCAAAACCTGACTCAAAATACCTTTGAGGAGGTTTTTTTATTTCTTTCACCTCTCGAGTTGAGGGATTAACAACTAAAATATCTTTATTGTAATGAGAGATGCATACAAGACCATTAGAAGAACCAACAACTTCACATTCACGACTTCTAAGGAATGAACAATCATCAACACACAAACTAGTACAAGTCAAAGCAGTAATCCTTGTGTCTCCAATTTCATTGTTAGCTACTTTCTTTCTAAGATTGTAGTTAAGATGAGATTTAACAAAACGATCACTTAAGATTAAGGAATTCCATGACTTACATACACTTTTGCATCGCATGAGATCGTTAACTTGCGATCTTACGAGTATCTCTTCAACAATATCAAGGCTGGGCTTTGTCATTGAATCCTTTGCTCTAAACCAAAACGAAAAAGATAAATAAATATGTATACAAATCGTAGCTAGGTTTGGAATTGAATGAATAAAAACGGACAGTCGAGATCTCCTTTTATACATTCACATTGTCGGTTAATTATCTCTTACGTATAGTAATGATCATATATAACAATCGTATCTTTTCTTTACCTATTGTAATTAACGGGCCTTCTGTTTTTTTTTTTTCTTTACCTATTGTAATTAACGGGCCTTGTGTATGCATAAGCTCCCACTTTATATTTGATATCCATATCCTCTAATATTAGTTAGAGTTTGAATTTTATTAGGAGATTAGTTTAACATTTATCTGGTTGCAATTATATAGACTCATTGATTAATTACATTAATAATAGTTTTTCGTTCTCCCAAACTTGTGTTCCCAACACGTTACTCTTAAGATGATATTTGATCGAGGTAAATTTTAATCCATTCTTCCTATCTTGTTACACCATCAATGGATTTGTTTGCTACTAGTAATTATTTCATGATACATGCATGCAATCTTTGATTACGAGTTCATGTCGTTATTGATTTTTATATTTCTTAAACATATAACGAAACATACGTATGGCAGTGGTGAAATGACTCATAGACTGATAAAGAATAAGTATAGACAAAATTAAACAACAATGTTAGCATGATCTACGCATGTATTATATCGAAAGTCTTGCGAACAATTTGTATACACTTTGTTAAATGTGTATTGCTTTTTTCTACGGAGTACGTTTATATTCTCCTGTACATGGTATGATTTAGCCGAACATTATTATAAAAGAAAATCATAAATAATTAGTATGATCTTGATTCTTGAATACTAGTACTTCGTATTAATTAGCTACTGTGTTTTGTATGCATATATACTTGTATGTTAGATCATAATACATAGACTTCAACTATTATTGTCATGGGCTATGTGGTATGCATGAGCTCCTTAATCGCATGGGCTGCGTTGTGGGCTGTGTTGCGGCTGTCTGCCTCATCAAGACCACACAAACAAATGTCCATTAAAGTAAGTTCATTAGTAAAATGGGTTTAGTTAAGGTCACCCAAAATAACTTCACACGTTACTTATGATTTAAAGAGAAAAAAATCTTATATAGTAAACCACACATTAAACTTGCATCAACTAGAATTAGATACATCCTGCTTTTTTAGATGCATCATAATATATCTACTATCTCAAAGTTAGATACATACACATAAATTAAATGCAAATCATCAAGTTAGGCGAATTATATTATTTTTCATCCTATGTGCATCGAATGTCGTGATAGTACTACTTTGCATTGTTTTCACTATAAAATCACTATTGAAACTAATTGATATGCGTCTAAATCAATAGAGATGCATATAATTCAATTCGATGTATCTCAAATGTTTTGTTATAGTTATTTTTCATCCTTCTAATTTTAAGATTTATTCTCACCGGATTCCTACCTATCGAAGTATGTATTGTTAGTTTTCTGTATGCCAATTTCATCAAAATGTATGGCGTAAAATTAACGACGAAACTGAAACGAACGTTAACATATTATATAACTTTACAAATAATAATTACCGTTTGAAACAAAGGTATAACTAATATTTCGCATTGAAATTTTCATTTGCGTAAGCTTAATTTTTTTCGTTAAATTTTTTGCTATATATTTGACCGTAATTGGTACAAATGAACAAATTGATGCTGGTGGACTAGGGATGGAAAAAAAAACCCGAACCCGACGGGGAAACCCGAAACCCGAACTAATTGGGGCGGGGCTGGGGCATGCTAAGCGAGTTACGGGTCGGTTTTGGAGATTAAACGGGGATTCTAATCGGGTTTGGGGCGGCAAGCATTGAATCCTCGCCCCGCCCCGCCCCACCCGATTAATATATACACATATACAAATATATCTATACCTATATAGTATTTTGTTAGTATTTACGGAATAAAAAAATATTACTCTAATATTGTTTGTTTTTTTATATTTGTAAGAATGCAAAATTGTGATTATAGAAATTCGTTTAGTGTCATATTTTAAGTTTTAGTTTTTGTCGGTATAATTTATAATTATTTATGTATAATACTATCGTTGAAAACTTAATAAAGCTTGTTTGTAATTGATTATTAATAGGTTCGTTATTGCTAACGGTTTAAAAATAATAATAAATGTGAAATGATGCGGCTTTGGTCAAGAATTGCACCCAAAGAGGATACCCCGATTAATACGGGGTGGGTTTGGGGGACCATCACGCCCCAACGGGACGCCCCGATTAGATCCCCAATGGGGATCGGGCAGGTTTGGGGAGAACATTGGTAATCGGGTTTGGGGATGAGGATAGCCGCCCCGCCCCAAACCCGCCCCGTTGCCATCCCTACAGTGGCCTAAACAATGGTTTTTTAAAACGGATGACCTTAATACTTTTTAGAACATAAGAAAATTGGTTTAATTTTGAAGGTCATAGTTCGTGTGTTAAACTCGAGAAAACAGTATAACTCAAATTCGAGATAGTTAGGTGCATATAAATCTTTTATATAATACAAGAATTACATCATTTTGGAGTGTTTTTGTAAAACCCTTCTCATTGAAAAAAAAATTGGACCAACAGGAGAGCTCGATTTTGACACATAAGCAAAATCAAGCAATATAATTGGCCAATAAAAAGTTAAAATTGAATTGATTTTTGTCAAACTTTAATAAATTTGGTGGAGAATTTGATTGATAAAAAAAACACATAAAAATATAGGTGTCAAATTTATAAAAATAAAAACTTAAGAAAAGAGGAGGTAATTAATAAAACCTTAGTGGTTAAGTGTAAAATTATAAGTCTCCATGTTTTTTAATAACTTTAGATAATAAACAAATAACCCCTTACACTTCATACCCCTATACTTTATAAGGTTAACTTTGTTTAAAATTACATGAGTGATAGTATTAGTTTTTTTAACTTTCATCTATTAAAATAAATTTGGTAAATATGCGAATTAGTTTTATTATACGTTAATATTTTTTAAACTAATGTTAGTTTTAAACTTTCATATATTAGAATATTTTTTTTTTAATAAGGACTCATGTTACTATTTAAAAGTTTAATTTATGCGTACACGAGTTTGAAATACGGCTAAATTATTAGTAACGGGAATATAAATATCAAATGGTAAGCATGAGTTACTGTGATATAAAATAAATATACGCGATTCTACTTATAGCAACGACTCATGAAATTGTTATTTAAAATTTATATATGGATATCCATAAAAACATTTTAAAAACTTTACGGAACATATTTTAACTTTATCAATGCTCATTATGTGCCACTAAACTCGCACACGTTGTACAACATGATATCAACAGTTAAAGTTAAACAACAACATTAATCTCAAACTCAACATCTCTGTCAGTTAAAAATGTTATACAAAGCTAATTATTAAAAAAACAAACAAAAACACATCGGTTAGATAGTCATTCTTTAATATAGAAGGTGTTTTCCTTAAATTATAAAAAATGCACGCATCACCACTACTACAAAAAAGTCCATAAAGATTGGTTAAAATAGCTTAATGAAACTGGTTTTAGAACCACTCTCTGTGAGGGGGTATCTCTTTGACTAAAACACATAGAAACTGGTTATATAACCGGTCTCTTTTTTAAAGCATCAAGACCATTTTTATTGTAAGAACCAGTTTCGATTATATTGTTGAACATGTGTCACATATGAGAGTTCCCATTAGTAAGAACCAGTTTCTATTATAGAGTCAAATAGTACCAATGAATTTCTAATTTTTCATTTTTTGCTTTTATTGATATGTAATTCTTATAGGGGTCTAATTCAGTACCATGAAATTCAAAAGTCAACAATAACATCCAATCAAAGATTATAATCCAATACAATAAGATCTTCTCAAATATTATAAATCATGTTCAAATACACAATCAAGGCTACAAGTATCTATGTCCATATAGCATTTACAACGTAACAAACTATCAATATACATTGTTTCACCACATTTCATGACTTCTTAGAGACTTGAACACCAAAACAATGTTTATGTGCTTCTTCCACATTTATCTCCAACTTGTCAAATGCCAATGTAATCAATGTATCAAACCTGTATGCAAAGTCAATAAAAATATCATGAACAATAAGTAACGACTTAATTGCTACGATAAGAAAGCGATACTAATTTCTTGTAAGCTAAAAAAAATCCTTAGGAATGGCATCTGAGAGTTGTTTAATACGTTTAGCATCAATATACATTGTTTCACCACATTTCATGACTTCTTAGAGACTTGAACACCAAAACAATGTTTATGTGCTTCTTCCACATTTATCTCCAACTTGTCAAATGCCAATGTAATCAATGTATCAAACCTGTATGCAAAATCAATAAAAATATCATGAACAATAAGTAACGACTTAATTGCTACGATAAGAAAGCGATACTAATTTCTTGTAAGCTAAAAAAAATCCTTAGGAATGGCATCTGAGAGTTGTTTAATACGTTTAGCATCATTTTCTATCTCCCACGTACGAACCAATCTAAACAAGTTGTTGCAAGATCAATGCATCTACATATTGAACAAAATATGTTGTATTGTAAACGAAACAGTTAGTTTATCTTGAATATATACACAAAAATGGTTTCATATCACCTCTTGACATTATCACATAAACGTATACTCCGTAAGTCACACCAAAATAACTTTAGAAATAAATAATATAAGCGGTCATGACTCGTGTAACAACCTCCTTTACATGCCACTGTCTTGTTAAGTGGTGGAGCCACGAAATTAATATGGGGGAAAATATTACCTATGAAAATTCATACATATTGATGAGCCAAACAAGAAGTTTTGCAGCAGCCAAAAAGCAACATTAAATCAGCCAAACATCAGCCAAAAGTCATCCTAACAGCAGCATAAATCAACCAAAACAGCAGCTAAAACAAGCAGCCGAAACAACATAAAAAACAGCAGCAATATTCAGCTTTTAGCGTGTAAAAATTAGCCGAAAACCTGATTATATAGTGCAATAACGAACTTATAATTAACAAAAATTATACATATTGATTTAGCATAGAAATAACAGCAAAAAAATAAGTTAACTTGCCTCGACGAAACAAACATTCTATATATGTCCTTACGTAATTACCTTATATGTTCATAAAGTTGCATACTGCAGTTTTATGTTTAAACTCTACAACAAATCAACCAACATATGAAACATAATCAAATTAAGTTAAAGATTAAAATATGGAACATACAAATTGCGTTAACTACAAACTTTGTTTTATCGTTTCTAACTAGTCACTTAAACATTGACAAAAAGTCATTACCAATAATTTAATATTCGCTTCTCAATCTCACAATTTAGGTGTCACTTTAGCAATTAGTTACACATTCGGTTACACATATAATTTCATATTGTTTTACTCATATCTTTTTAAGTTTGACTTAATCCCTAGTTAACAGTCGCCTTTAATTCACATAAAGTTGAACCTTTTTTTTTTACTGAACTTGATATCAATTTTCTTTTTTTGGCCATTCTTTTATCAAGTGAACATAGTTAGAAGTTTTAGTTATAAACTCACATCTTTGATTTGCCATATCCAAAATCCTCTAAATTTACAATAAAAACAATACGTATCACAAAACTTCATAGATCTACAAAATGAAACAATAAGGCTAGAAAAAATTCCATAAATCTACATTAAAACAATAAATCTCAACAAATAAGAAGTATATATCTAATAAACGCGAAAAAAGATGGTGATAGTGCGGGAAAAAACCAGTGATGGTGAAGCAGATGGTGGTTTCCGGCGCATTCCAACTGTGTATGTGGTGGTGGGAGGTGATGTCCGCTTCGATTGTCTTGGTGTTGACGGCGGCGACAGTGCAGGATCAAGAGAAAAATGAAAGAGTTTGTGTGTGTTTGTAGCCATAGGAATGGATGGCTCAGATTAAAAATAAAATACTTGCAATCAAAGGCTGTGATTTAAGCTCATTGTCTTAATTTTTGTTAGGACCCAAATCTTAAATAATTTATATAGAAGTATATATATATACATAAACAATTTTAAGAGCATTATGTAGAGGTGGCAAAACGGGCGGGTCGGGCGGGCATGAGCACGGGCTACAATGGGCACGGGCTAGAACGGGCATGGGCTAGAAAAGACATGGGCTAAACGGACATATCTTATACAAATCGTTTTATAGACGACTAAAAATGACAAAATAAATTCCTTAGACGTAATACTTCATTTATATTTAAAAAAATTAAATATATTATATATATAAGTTTTTCTTTAAAAATAATTATAATTTTCCTCAATTAAGAGAAAATATGTGCCCGTTAGTGCCTATTTAGCTTTTTAATAGGTTAAATATGCCCATTTAAAAAAAAGGATAGGGCAAAATGTGCCCAAGGCTTTTACAAAATAGTCAAAATTAGACCTTTTTTCATTATGGGCATAAATTGCCACCTCTAGCATTACGTATGGTGACTAAAAGAATCATTCTTTTAATAGAGTAAACTAATGAAATTGAAAATGAAAGTACAAAATTAGTTTATGTGTAAAAATGTGAGGTAAAATTGCTTAATATAATATGTGTAAAAATAAAGTGTATAACATTTCTTTTTTTTTTTTTTAAAAAAAGAAAAAGAAAAGAAAAGAATAATTAACAGTTACTTTGTTGCAATGATCAAAAAATGCAATTTTCCTTCATTTAGCTTTTTATTTATTTGAATAAACTGATGGCGTTCTCAATAGCTATTGATCTATAAGGAAAAACAGCTATTATGGATTTGGCAAAAAATGTCGGTGTTTATCTAAACAACTGGTGTCTATCATAGAAAAACTTAAAGACTCGTCTCTTCAATAACAAACAGTGTCTTTGACTTTGTGTAGGGACTAGTTTCTTATAATAGAACCAGTCTTAGTGTGATTTATTTTAAAAAGACCGGTTTGTTTGTAAAAACTGGTTTGCATGCTTCCCATGCTCCCTACATTTTTATTATAAAAACCAGTTCTTTGAAAACCTGTCTCTATTAAGAGGTGTCTATGGCCTTTTGTGTAATCCTTATTTTATAATAATCACCTCCTAAATCAAAACGAAAAACTACGAAGATGATAACCTAACTTTATACATTGACTTCATGTTTCAAAAAAATAATAATAAAAAATAAAAAATAAATAAATAATAGTTGGTCGTTGTAAAAGAATTAAAAATATGTACATGAGAATTATTCAGCAAGAATATATAGTTTTTAATTAGGTTATTACGTTACTATACTGCGATAATGTTATTGACTTGGTAATCACGGATGTGAGATACAACCATTATTCTATACTTATGATTTATGTGTAAACCCCTTTTTGCTTCTGAATAGAATCCGAAAGAGACCTCAACAGCACTTTGGCTTATGCCTTATCTAGCTGATAGTTTTTAGTAAAAATTTTTATGGTTTAACTTTTTTGTTATACACACCAGCTTTTAGTAATTTTTTTTTTTTTTTTTTTTTTTTTTTTTTTTTTTTTTTTTATGTTTTATTGAAAATTTCTACACTTAATATTTATGTTTTTAATATAAACACATTAAGCTATGATAGAATTAGTTGGGAGTTCAGGGCTTTTTTACTAAGCTTCTCAAAAAGCTTATAACTTTATTATAAACTTATTGTGTTATGGTAATTGAACAAGCCAATAAGCACCTTTAATAAGCATAACCAAACACCCCTTTAGTTCTAATATGAAGTTTTCTAATTTGATGTTATGACTAACTTTGTTGTTATCCTCACTATAATGCAACATGTTAGTGGTTTTTGCAGTTTTATGATCTTATCGCACACACTAAAGTGTAATGCAATTTGTTGTATGCGCTTTTTAAAGGAGGATTAAGTATCAATACATGATTGTTATAGAAGGTTAATGTACCAAATATGAGTTTTAGTGCCTATATGAGAAATTTTATGGTAGGAATTCTTTTCGGAGTGTAATTTGTCTTTGAATGAATTAATAAAACTTAGCATGTGTTTACCGTCATTGATAACACTATTGGTGTCAACCAACGGTCTAAAATATGGGTGTGTTTTACCTTGATGATTTAGGCCAATTTTGAAGAAAGTTGCATTAAAGTGAAAGGTCGGTAAGGATTCAAACAATCCTAAAAGACTTACGGATGTACTCTGTCATTTTTTATGCATTTATAATTTACTTATACAAGTAATAATAATTTCTTTATATAGTTCGGGTTTAGAGAAAAATTATTCTTATACATTATAAATAATCGTAAGATTAAATTTGAGTTCTACTAATTACATTTTTTTTGTTTCTCTTTATGTAATAAAGAAATTATAGTGTAAGCATCTATGTTAATTTGGTAATTTTATGATCAAACATGAGAAATAAATAAAACAAATTTATGAAAATACAAATTTTCAAACAAAAAGGTACATTAGTAAACATGGTATGATGATTATTCATAATCAAGGAAATGAATCAATCTTTAAAGATATCTAAATATGCTACATATATTAACGAAAATATAAGTAAAAGAAATACCACAATTACAAAACACATCGTAAATTGATAGCACGGGTTTGCAAAACTAAAAGCATATATCACTAACATCTCATGCAAGTCAGGTATCATCATGTGATTTTGCTTGAATAATAAAATATAATTTTTAATCCAAAACCATTCTCCTAAACTAATAGGTAGATTATAACATATATACATATGATTTTTTATTTTTAGTCCACTAAGTAAAACTATTTGAAACATGTTAAGTGGTTCATTTTTTAATCGATAATAATACATAATCAAAACGAAATTTTAAAAACCCTGTGCGTGCACAGGTATTATAACTAGTTATGCTTCATGTGAATTTAGATTATCAAAGCTACTTGATTTCCTTTGATAATTGTCTTGATTCCTGAATTTTATAGAATACAATTAAGGTAAGTTAAACTTTTGATCGATATAGAACTATGAACTCTTTCAACATTGCATCTAGAAATATATAGTTTCAATTTCATCGCAGCTCGAAGGTAAAATAATTCTCGTTATAAACCAAATTGAAAGGCAGACTTAAATCAAAGTTTAACTAGATATATGTGATATCGAGTTGCTTTACAAACTAAAAGCATGTTTCTTATTGTGTCAAAAAGAATTTTACACGAATCAATCTATACAAATATTCACAAACTTTTAGCCTTAATCCTCAACTTCCTTGCAATATCTATTGCTTTTGGATGAACTTGCTTATTTCTAGAATCACATTGGTTAACTTCAACCCAGTTCAAAACCTTCACTAATAAGTAATAACTATAAGCGAATGAGGAACCTTTTTAGCATCCGATTTCGAGTTTTTCATACCATTTTCCAAATACTTATCCAGCAACTCCATAAACCAGTTTCCTGACTCTATTTCAATATGTTGCCCTAGTTTAATAATATCATTCAGACTACCCAGTTTACCCTTTTGGTCAACTCCTGATGATCTTGAGTGCAGAGTGGAACTTCTCTTGGGAGTATAGTTGGAGTCTGGTTCATTGACTTCTGTTGACTTTTTGGGGGTGGTTTCTTCTTTCTTAGTTGTTTCAGTTGCTGCTTTGATTGATATAATGTCGGCTATGGCTTGAACAAGTTTGCTATTTTTTTATTTTATTTATTTATTTATTTTTTTTTAATAAAATCGCTGGTTTTGAAATTTAACTTATCAATAAAATTATCAAAACAGGCTGCTGGATCATCAGAGTTAGCTGACTTGGTTAGAGTTGATAAATTCCTGCAAGTGAAATAGAACTTAATTACCAATGTGTAGATGGATCAGTTTGAGTTATATTCTTTTTCTCTAACGGGTCAAATGAATAAACGTGAGAAAATATAGTTAAATTGATAGCTGTGATTTGTAAAATACTACTTTGTAACAATATATTACACATCACAGTTCTGAAAAAGTGTTTGTGGGTCGTCCTAAACTGACCCATGCAAAAAGTTTACCCATTCTGACCCGATGATAGATATCTTTACATGGTTCGTAGATTTTTTTTTTTTTTTTTTTTTTTTTTTTTTTTTTTTTTTTTGGTAAAAGGGTTAATTCACCCCGGTAAAATGCATTACTCCAAAAAACATTGAGGTACAAAGGATGAGGGTGATTTCTCTCATCTCAGTCCCTTAGGACACTTACAGATTTAAATATAAGAATTACACAACATTCTTATAACTTGCACAAATGAACCTACCAATAATAACAAAAGTACATAAAACATTACAATACTACTCAAGAAATGTACTTGAGCCTTCTCAATCACTATGGCGGTCCATCAACTTCCATGAAGAATCCTCCAACTTACCCAATAAAACAACCTACCGACGACGAGTATTCAAGCGAATATTAAATTGATCACACAATGCTTGCATCTTATCAGGTAGGGCCACCTGATCATCATATCCGTCGTAGTAATCTTCTATATCATCCAGAAAACCTCCACCCTCAGGCATTAAAACTTCATCAACTTCATCATCCGAGTCTTCCGAACCTGATAATGGAGATTTTTTATCACTTGTAGCTAGAAGCATTAAACTGCCCCACAAACTTCCACTTGAACTTGGATCACCAACCGAACTTGCACTATTAGTAGAAACCTTAGAGATGTTAGAAACCTCTTTATTAGCTTGGAAAACAGAACCATCTCCAACACCCTCTACTTTGGAAGAATTAGAAGCTAGATCAAGTACCTTCTCATCTTCTCAAATATTCTCCATATCACGCTTGAGTTCATCAAGATTAATGTTATCTTTAAAGTAACCATACTCGTTAACAGATTGAGATAATTCATTAATAGTAACCAAAGGAGGAATAGAATTCGGTTGTTCATTAGGTTTATCCTCCTTGGTGACTTTATTAGAACTCGGCTTAGAAACAGGCATGTAAATGAAAGTAGACTTAGGCTTGAACAACCTAGACCCTTGTGATTTAGATACCTTTTTCCCAGCCTTCTTATTGTGAACTTTCTCCGTAGCACTTGCATCTTCATCCCCTGACCCCAAATCAACTTTTCGTTTCAAAACTTGACATGCCTCTACCTCATGGCTAAAAATTTTGCAATGTGAACAACGAGGAGGCCACCATTCATACTCAACATCAATGTATTCCATATAATGGCCTTTACCATTAGGTAGGGGTATAGCAACTTCAATGTATTCCAACACATCATGAACAGCAGATAACTCCATGAGACATCATGCATAAGAATAGCGACCCCAAGGGTTAATACACATAGCATGCGTACCCTCATCCAATCTCATGAGTCGTCCCACTTGTTCAGAAATCAATTGGCTCCCAGCTTCAGAATATACCACCGCAGGAACTTTGTGAAAACGTACCCAAACCGGCACCTTAGAAATAACTTCCTTTTCCAATTTAGAATTAGCCACCCAAATATGCAAAAAGATGGGTTTTGATCGAATAAACCAAGGACCCCCTTCTAACACCTTAAGCAAACCCTCTTGAGATGCGAATTGGAAAAAGATGGTTCGTAGAATATATACGGTCAAAATATGCACAATTATTCAACAAGGGCTAAACGTTGCTTCTTTAAGATTAAGACATATATAAAGTATAATGCTTTTCTTAAAAAATTAAAAGAAGCATATATAAAGAGAAAGATTAAAAAATCATACTGGAGAGACCAAACAAGAGTGTTAGTGGCTGAAGCATTTCTAAGCGCTTCAAAGGCAACTCTCTGTGCTCTTTCTTCTTGTTGAACAGCTTTTTAAAAGTTAGATAAATCAAATACCTTTTGGATAGTGAAATGAATCAGCAGATGGAGACCTAACTTTCATACCACTAATGGGAGAAGACATTGCCCGTGAACTTGATGACGTGGCACTTTTCTTTTCCTATAATTATCATGTATAAGTAATAACTAATCATATAAATCTTCAGTTCATGTTCCAATAAATGTTCATGCATATGATTTAATTTAATATTCTGGTCAAAGGTGAAGATTGACATATTTGTACAGACTAATTCTACTGAGGTTTTGTAGACTGATTGTCAAACACACACACAAAATGAATTGCACGAGATGTAAAAAATAGACAAATGTTGCAGTGGTTATGAACACACTATACAAGAAATTCAGCTTTTGACATGTCAATATTCACTCTATAATCCTACAACTGGAATAGTTTTAGTGAATATGGAACTTGTACCTACAGCTGAGTTAAAGGGCATTATCGTCTTTGCACCTTTGTCACGTAAGCCACTCTTGCTGTTTGAGATCTTCACCATTGATGATGTAAGACAAAAATTTTTCACAACCGTATGAGTAAACACGTTGAAGATATAAGATATAACTAAAGAGCCAATATAAATATGATCTTAACACATGATATGTTACAACCATGTAAGAAACTATCATTCAGAAGTTACAAAAAAGAATTTCTTTAACACAATATAATATCTAAACAAGTGGAAGAAAAGTCCCTAATAGAAATCATGAAATGGATTTTTATTAGAAAGTCGAAAAACAAAGAAAAGGAACAAAGAAGAAGCGCCAGTCATCCACAATATTGCTACTCGATCAAGGAATCTAAGGATCTCCCTTGATTAATTGATAAATCAAATGGGAAGCTGATTTTTACTTATGGGTAGGCCGAGCTGTAGCACAAAACAATAATAGAAGTAATCTTTCGGTAAATTACTTGAAAGCTAAATCTCACAAGTGGTTAATTTTACATTCGATGGGCTAACTAATATACACCATTGCAATTTTTATTGGGTGGGCTATTATTGCCAACCAAGGCCTCCATGTAGCTACGCCACTTGATATAATTGGGAGATACAAGGCTCTTCACGAATACATGGTGATTATAATTATAATTACATTCCGAATTTGTGGATAACCGTATATGAGCATTACAGAGATAGTGAGATTCATTGTGGGGACGTTCAATTCTTCGCACCAATAGAGGAGCACATGATCCTTCTTCTAACAGCCATATGTGAACATCACCTGCAGGGAAGAAGTTTTTGCGTGGAGAGTATTCCATCGTTATTTTGTTTGCGTCATCACCAGGTGGCAGTAACTTCCGTTCCCAGGACACTTGTACATTGTCGTTTCTCATTACCCATATCTCTATTTCTTCATTTTCCTGTAAGTTTCTTTTTGGAAAACAAAAGACGCATAGACGGTCTTTCATAGTCCCCAAAGTCCAATCAGCCAATTTTGGTAGGGGGATTTCTTTTAAAACCTCTTTGGATAAATCAAAAGAAACAATTACTTGCCAGTAGTTTCGAAACCAGTGAATCGCCCCATTACATAAGATACCATTTCCTGACAAATAATCATAGCCTGATTCTACAGCAACTGATCTCCAAACGTTTGATTTCAAAGTTAACACTTCAAAAACAAGCTTATTATATTCATTCTCGAATCCTATTACAAACTTGTAATCATCTATGGATGAATCATAGCCAAAACCTGACACACTTAATGACCTATTATCCTTATAGGCTCTAGGAGGATGTCTTAGTTCTTTCACCTCGCGAGTTGAGGGATTAACAACTAAAAAATCTTTATTGTAACGAGAGACGCATACAAGACCATTAGAAGAACCAACAACTTCACATTCATATCTTCTAAAGTACCAGCAATCATCACAACACATGCTAGTAGTAGTCAAAGCAGTAATCCTTGTATCTCCAATTTCATTATTTTCTTTTTTCTTTCTAAGATTGTAGTTAAGATGAGATTTAACAAAACGATTACTTAAGATTAAGGAATTCCATGACTTACATACAAGTTCTGTCATTGTAACCTATGGCAAAAAGAATTATGATAAAAAATAAGAAACAAAACCCTAATATCTTAGGTTTAGAATTGAATGAATAAAAACAGTCGACATCTCCATTTATACTTTCACAAGTTCATAAATTGTCATGGGCTATGTGGTATGCATGAGCCCCTTAATCATGCATGGGCTTTGTTGCGGGCTGTGTTGTGGCTGTCTGGCTCATCAAGACCACACCAACAAATGTCCATTAAAGTAAGTTCATCAGTAAAATGAGTTTTATTAAGGTCACGCATCGATGAAAATAATTTCACACGTCACTTATGATCTAACGAGAAGAAATCATATGTAAGAAACCACACGTTAAAGTTGCATCAACTAGAATTAGATACATCCCATTTTTTAGATGCATCATAATATATCTACTAACTCAAAGTTAGAAACATATACATAAATTAAATGCAAATCATCAAGTTAGGCGAATTCTATTATTTTTCATCCTATGTGCATCAAATGTCGTGATAGTACTACTTTGCATTGTTTTCACTATAAAATCACTCTTGATCCTAATTGAGATGCGTCTAAATCAATAGAGATACATATAATTCAAGTCGATGCATCTCAAATGTTTTGTTATAGTTATTTTTCATCTTTCTAATTTTAAGATTTTTTCTCACCAGATCCCTACCTATCAAAGTATGTATTATTAGTTTTCATGTATGCCAATTTCATCAAAATGTATGTCGTAAAATTGTGAAAACGGCGAAAATGAAACTAACGTTAACATATTATATAACTTTGCAAATAATAATTACCGTTTGAAACAAAGGTATAACTGATATTTCGCATTGAAATTTTCATTTGCGTAAGCTTAATTTTTGTCATTCAATCTTTTGCTATATATTTGACCGTAATTGGTACAAATGAAAACAAATTAATGCCGGTGGTCTAAACAATGGTTTTTAAAAAGTTTAATTTTAAGTATTACAGTAAATAACATTTGTCTTAAATTTTGTTTCATGTGAATTTATATTATCAAAGTTACATGATTTCCTTTGATAATTGTCTTGATTCCTGAATTTTATAGAATACACTTAAGGTAAGTTAAACTTTTGATCGATATAGAACTATGAACTCTTTCAACATTGCATCAAGAAATATATATTTTCAACTTTACACAGCACGAATGTAAAATAATTCTCGTTATAAACCAAATTGAAAGGCAGACTTAAATCAAAGTGTAACTAGATACTCTGTATATGTTATATCGAGTTGCTTTACAAACTAAAAACGTGTTTCTGATTGTGTCAAAGAGAATTTTACACAAATCAATCTATACAAATATTCAAGAACTTTTAGCCTTAATCCTCAACTTCCTTGCAATATCTATTGCTTTTGGATGCACTTGCTTATTTCTAGAATCGCATTGGTTAACTTCAACCCAGTTCAAACCCTTTACTATTAACGAATGAGGAACCTTTTTAGCATCCGATTTCGAGTTTTTCATACCATTTTCCAAATATTTATCCAGCAACTCTATAAACCACTGTCCCGCCTCAGTGTTAATTTGTTGCCCTAGTTTAATAGTATCATTCAGACAACCCAGTTTACCCTTTTGGTCAACTCCTGATGATCTTGTGTGCTTTCCTAAAACTGTTGACTTTTGTAGACTTTTTACGGGAAATGAAGAAATGGATTTGTGCAGAGTGGAACTTCTCTTGGGAGTATAGTTGGAGTCTGGTTCATTGACTTCTGTTGACTTTTTGGGGGTGATTTCTTCTTTCTTAGTTGTTTCAGTTGCTGCCTAGATTGATATAATGTTGGCTATGGCTTGAACAAGTTTGCTATTTTTTTTTTTATTTTTTTTTATTTTTTTTTTTTAAATAAAATCGCTGGTTTTGAAATTTAACTTATCAATAAAATTATCAAAACAGGCTGCTGGATCATCAGAGTTAGCTGACTTGGTTAGAGTTGATAAATTCCTGCAAGTGAAATAGAACTTAATTACCAATGTGTAGATGGATCAGTTTGAGTTATATTCTTTTTCTCTAACAGGTCAAATGAATAAACGTGAGAAAATATAGTTAAATTGATAGCTGTGATTTGTAAAATACTACTTTGTAACGATATATTACACATCACAGTTCTGAAAAAGTGTTTGTGGGTCGTCCTAAACTGACCCATGCAAAAAGTTTACCCATTCTGACCTGATGATAGATATCTTTACATGGTTCGTAGATTTTATTTATTTATTTATTTATTTATTTATTTATTTATTTTTGGGTAAAAGGGTTAATTCACCCCGGTAAAATGCATTACTCCAAAAAACGTTGAGGTACAAAGGATGAGGGTGATTTCCCTCATCTCAGTCCCTTAGGACACTTATGGACTTAAATATAAGAATTACACAACATTCTTATAACTTGCACAAATGAACCTACCAATAATAACAAAAGTAAATAAAACATTACAATACTACTCAAGAAATGTTCTTGAGCCTTCTCAATCACTATGGCTGTCCATCAACTTCCATGAAGAATCCTCCAACTTACCCAATAAAACAACCTACCGACGACGAGTATTCAAGCGAATATTAAATTGATCACACAATGCTTGCATCTTATCAGGTAGGGCCACCTGATCATCATATCCGTCGTAGCAATCTTCCATATCATCCAGAAAACCTCCACCCTCCGGCATTAAAACTTCATCAACTTCATCATCCGAGTCTTCCGAACCTGATAATGGAGATTTTTTATCACTTGTAGCTAGAAGCATTAAACTGCTCCCACAAACTTCCACTCGAACTTGGATCACCAACCGAACTTGCACTATTAGTAGAAACCTTAGAGATGTTAGAAACCTCTTTATTAGCTTGCAAAACAGAACCATCTCCAACACCCTCTACTTTGGAAGAATTAGAAGCTAGATCAAGTACCTTCTCATCTTCTCAAATATTCTCCATATCACGCTTGAGTTCATCAAGATTAATGTAATCTTTAAAGTAACCATACTCGTTAACATATTGAGATAATTCATTAATAGTAACCAAAGGAGGAATAGAATTCGGTTGTTCATTAGGTTTATCCTCCTTGGTGACTTTATTAGAACTTGGCTTAGAAACATGCATGTAAATGAAAGTAGACTTAGGCTTGAACAACCTAGACCCTTGTTGTGATTTAGATACCTTTTTCCCAGCCTTCTTATTGTGAACTTTCTCCTTAGCACTTGCATCTTCATCCCCTGACCCAAAATCAACTTTTCGTTTCAAAACTTGACATGCCTCTACCTCATGGCTAAAAATTTTGCAATGTGAACAACGAGGAGGCCACCATTCATACTCAACATCAATGCATTCCATATAATGGCCTTTACCATTAGGTAGGGGTATAGCAACTTCAATGTATTCCAACACATCATGAACAGCAGATAACTCCATGAGACATCATGCATAAGAATAGCGACCCCAAGGGTTAATACACATAGCATGCGTACCCTCATCCAATCTCATGAGTTGTCCCACTTGTTCATAAATCAATTGGATCCCAGCTTCAGAATATACCACCGCATGAACTTTGTGAAAACGTACCCAAACCGGCACCTTAGAAATAACTTCCTTTTCCAATTTAGAATTAGCCACCCAAATATGCAAAAAGATGGGTTTTGATCGAATAAACCAAGGACCCCCTTCTAACACCTTAAGCAAACCCTCTTGAGATGCGAATTGGAAAAAGATGGTTCGTAGAATATATACGGTCAAAATATGCACAATTATTCAACAAGGGCTAAACGTTGCTCCTTTAAGATTAAGACATATATAAAGTATATAATGCTTTTCTTAAAAAAGTTAAAAGAAGCATATATAAAGAGAAAGATTAAAAAATCATACTGGAGAGACCAAACAAGAGTGTTAATGGCTGAAGCATTTCTAAGCGCTTCAAAGGCAACTCTCTGTGCTCTTTCTTCTTGTTGAACAGCTTTTTAAAAGTTAGATAAATCAAATACCTTTTGGATAGTGAAATGAATCAGCAGATGGAGACCTAACTTTCATACCTCTAATGGGAGAAGACATTGCCCTTGATGACGTGGCACTTTTCTTTTCCTATAATTATCATGTATAAATAATAACTAATCATATAAATCTTCAGTTCATGTTCCAATAAATGTTCATGCATATGATTTAATTTAATATTCTGGTCAAAGGTGAAGATTGACATATTTGTACAGACTAATTCTACTGAGGTTTTGTAGACTGATTGTCAAACACACACACAAAATGAATTGCACGAGATGTAAAAAATAGACAAATGTTGCAGTGGTTATTGTTGAGAAAAAGGACTCATCCGATATCTGGTACTAACCACAAGGACTAACTTTGTATGTTTGTTGTTTCTATTGTTTGTCCTTAGGGATCTCTTTGTGGTGTTTTTTGGATATGGAGGGGCTGATGTGCTCTTTTATCAAAGTCTTGTGGCTGTTTCATAAAGATAGAAGCATGGAAGGGCCAAAGTGTTTATATTTCAAGATATACACCCGTTAGGGTTGTATTGTTGTGAGCAGGGTTGACTTACTTTTCTCTCTAGCCGTTTTCCTTGTCTCTATTCTGGAAAACGTCTTATGCTTGATCTCTCTATATATTTTGGTCTTCTCTCTCATTTTGGACCATCAAAGAATATTATTACTCTCTCTTGTATTACTTTTGTCTTGGTACCTTGATTGAGATCAGGTGGTTTTGTATTCTGTTTGAGAACAGTTCGAACATTTGGTTTTGTAAACTTATTTTTCATTAATCTAAGTGATTGGATTCTGTTTTTCTACATGGTATCAGAGCCAGGTTGCGAAATCTTGATTTGATTATCGATTCAAAACTTTTTAGGGTTTCATATAAACTTGGGGGGTTTTTCAAAATTGATTGTTATAATTCGATTAAACACTCTTAATTAAAGTTTTCTTTCAGTAATTAACCGGATCTAAAAGGTTTCTTTGAAACCCCTAATTTTGAGAAATTAGGATTTGGTTTTTTGGGATGTTTGCTATTTAAAGGGCTCTAGTTATAATCAAGTGGAATTTTTCCATACATCTGGTGCTGGTTCGTTGATTAGAGGTGGTAATTTTGGTTTGCCCTAACTTCCAAAAGTTAGGGTTTGATCCTAGTGATTGGGCTCGTGCTGGTTTTTTGCTATATCCTTAGACTAAGTGAATCTAGGGTGTAGTAGGGCTATTCTTCCGCTGCTGATTATCGAGTGCTCTGTAACACCTCTCACGCCTTTTTCCCTTATTTACTTTTTATCTTTCTGTTTAGTTGACGGGGAGTAGGAGTTTGGGTTGCTGGAGGTTGTTTTGTTTGTGGTAGTATTGGTTTTTCCTGCTTATCTGGTTATCTGTTTGCATTATTGTCTTTGTTGTGCTTGTGTGCGCCCTTGACCTACCACTTTAGTGGCAAGGAAAGCCTGGGAACTTCCTTCTCATCCTTATTTTGTGTGCTTGTTTTGATATTTGAATCATGTCTGTTCATGGCAATACTGATGATGAGGTTGAATCTGATAATAATGTCACCTTAATTAGTAAACTGGACTTAAGTCACCCTTTACATCTTCACCCAAATGACTCTGCTTCTTTAACTGTTGTCTCAATTAAACTTAAAGGAACAGAAAATTATAATGTTTGGTCATGTGCTATGCTTTTAGCTCTTGAGGGTAAAAACAAAACTGGATTTATTGATGGTACATGTAGGAGATCTTATATTGATGATGTATTGGGTAAACAATGGGACAGAGTCAATGCTGTTGTGTTTGGATGGATCTTGAATTCCATCTCAGAAGAATTGTTTCTTGGTCAAATTTTTTCAAAAAATGCTAGTGATGTTTGGAATGAGTTAAAAGATACATTTGATAGAGTTGATGGGTCTGTGACCTTTAACCTGCATCATAAGATAAACTCTTTATCTCAAAATGGTACTAGTGTGTCTGAATACTTTAACAAACTGAGTACTTTGTGGAAACAATTTGATGCTATGGTTAAACTTCCTAGGTGCACTTGTCATGTTGCTGATGATTTTAAAAGGCATAATCAAATGATGAAACTTATGCAATTTCTAACGGGTCTTGATAATACTTACATGCAAATTAGAAGCAATATTCTATCTAGAGACCCTTTGCCTGATGTGAAAGGTGCCTATGCTATCATCTCTAGTGAGGAATCTCACAGAAATGTTATTGCTGGAAGTTCCAGCAGAACTCATAACTCTGCCTTTTCTTCCAGAATTGTTAATCAATCTAACCAACCTAGTAATACGCCTACTAATCAGACCAATTATTCTGCAAACCTTAATAGGGGCCCTGATTATAGAAGGACTGCTGGGTCTGGTTCTACTCTTGTTTGTGAAAATTGTGGCTTTAATGGTCACACAAAAGAAAAATGTTTTAAGTTAATTGGGTATCCTCCAAATTTTGGGAAGAAGGGTAACAATTTCAGATCTCAGAACAACAAAAAATTTTCTAACAATAACTCTGTTGCTTCTGACTCTGGTTCATCCTCAGAACAACAAAATTCTTCCTCTGGATTTACAGAGGAGCAACTCTCTACTCTCATTTCTCTCATCAAAGAAAATTCCATAACTGGAAAGAAGGTGCATGCCAATATGGCAGGTACTGTGTTTAATCATAGTAAGGTTTTTAATCAAAACTTTAACAAGTTCTTCTGTTCTAATAATAATGCTCATTCAAAAATGGTTTTTAATAGTAAAGTAGTTGATTCTGGTGCCAACCAACATATGACATATTCAGATGAAGAATTGGTTAATGTCATTGACATTTCCCATCTTAAAATAAAGGTGGGACATCCCAATGGGACTGAAGCCTTTATTTCAAAGATTGGAAATCTCAGATTATCCAACTCTTTAACCTTATTTGATGTGTTGGTCATTCCTGAATACTGCATTACCTTGATCTCTGTTCATAAGCTTGCTAAAGATAACAAAGTTCTGGTTGCTTTTGATGAGAATAAATGCTATTTTTTGAATCAGGATTTGAATCAGCTAAGAGTTCTGGGGACTGGTAACCAGTGTGATGGTTTATATTATTTCAATGATCAAGGTACTCTATCTGATTCTGTGAATAATAGAATTATTGCTTGCTTGTCTCATCGTGACTGGCATTGCAGGCTTGGTCATCCTGCAGAACCAGTCCTAAATGTCTTGAGAGATACCTTAAAATTTGACTCTAAACAAACACATGTGGCTTGTGAAATCTGTCATAGAGCCAAACAAACCAGGAAACCTTTTCCACTCAGTGACCATATCACTAGTGCATTAGGTGACCTGGTTCAATTAGACCTATGGGGGCCATATAAGATTCCTAGTTCTGAAGGGTATAAGTATTTTTTGACTATTGTGGATGATTACACTAGAGCTGTTTGGGTGTATCTCATTAAAACCAAGGATGAAGTCCCTTATTATATTAATATGTTTCACAATCTGATTGAAAATCAGTTCAATAAAAGAATTAAGGTTTTTAGAAGTGATAATGGAACTGAATTTGTGAATCAAACTGTTAACAAACTTTGTGTTGATAAAGGGATCACCCATCAGACCTCTTGTGCTTATACTCCACAGCAAAATGGCATTGCTGAAAGGAAACATAGGCATCTGTTGAATGTTGCTAGATCCCTTATGTTTCAGGGGGGAATCCCTTTGAAAATGTGGTCTGAATGTGTTCTAACTGCTACTTATCTTATTAACAGACTTCCCTCATCTGTGCTTAAAGGAAAATCTCCTTATGAGTTGATATATAATGAGAAACCTGTTCTTGATCACTTGAGAGTGTTTGGTTGTTTGTGTTTTGCTACTATCTTGAATGAATCTGATAAAATGAGTAGCAGATCTGAGAAATGTGTTATGATAGGATATTCTAATGTTAAAAAAGGTTATAAGTTATATAGTCTTGATAAGCATCAATTTATATTCTCTAGAGATGTCCAATTCTATGAAAATGTGTTTCCTTTTAAAGGGTCTAACACTGAAAATGCTGATGCTACTTCTGAAAATGTTTCTCAAGACTTAAATCACTTAAACTTTTTTGACATGGAACATCCTGAGATACCCTATGATGATGAGAGTAGCCTGAATAGTGATTATAAATCACAAAGTTAAGGCAGCTGCTCTCCTTCATCTGGCAGAATTCCTATCACTGAACAAAACAGTGATAATGTTTTTGCCGATGAGGATGAGGTGGCTGCTACACTTGAAGAAAACAACAATTCTGAGGGTAATTTGAATCAAGATTCTAATCTGAATGCTCAGGAAGAAGTACCTTTGAGAAGGTCTTCTAGACCCTCTGTGTTTCCAAAAAATTACAATGACTTTGTTATTGACTCTAAAGTCAAATACGGTCTTGAGAAATTTGTTAACTACTCCAAACTTGATTTTGCAAATTATTGTTTTACCACCCAACTTAACAAACTTAGTGAACCTAAGTCCTTCCTTGAGGCTTCTAAATATCCCTATTGGATTGATGCTACGAATGATGAAATTGAAGCTTTAAATAAGAATGACACTTATGAAATATGTGAGTTACCTCCTGGAAGAAAGGCTATAGGTAATAAGTGGGTTTGGAAAATAAAGTTTAAATCTAATGGAGAAGTTGATAGATATAAAGCTAGACTTGTTGTCAAAGGGTGTAATCAAAAGGAGGGAGTTGACTTTGATGAAACCTTCTCTCTTGTTGTAAAAATGGTTACCATTAGATGTTTGCTTGTTGTTGCTATTCAAAACAGTTGGCCTGTTTTTCAGCTTGATGTTAATAACGCTTTTTTATATGGTGACTTAGAGGAAACTGTTTATATGAAACTGCCTGAGGGATATTTTCCTAAAGATGACACCAGAGTTTGTAGGCTTAAGAAGTCTTTATATGGTTTAAAACAAGCTCCTAGGCAATGGAATGCTAAATTAACTGCTCCTCTTATTGAAAATGGTTTTAGTCAAAGTAATTCTGACTATTCTCTCTTCACTAAGTCTAATAATGGTGTGTTTCTTGCTTTGCTGGTTTATGTTGATGATATTATTATCACTGGCAACAGTGTTACTGAGATTGAAAGGTTTAAAGCTTTCCTTAATTCAAAATTCATGATTAAGGATTTAGGGAAGTTGAAATACTTTCTTGGGATTGAGGTTAATGATATTGAAAAAGGAGTTTGCTTAAACCAAAGAAAGTACTGGCTTGATTTGTTGTCTGAATATGGCATGCTTGCTTGCAAACCTGCTAAAACACCTCTTCAATCTAAACTTGTCTTAACTAATGAGCCTTCTGATAATGATCCAGTTCTTGATAACATCACTGATTATCAAAAGCTCATGGGCAAGCCGATTTATCTGACAAATACCAGACCTGATATCTCTTATGCTGTTCATTGTTTAAGCCAATTTATGCATTGTCCTCTTAAGTCACATCTCATAATTGCGTTCAAAATTTTGAGATATCTCAAAGGTTCTCCAGGTATGGGTATCCAGATTAATAAAGGATCAGGTATGTCTCTTGAAGCCTATTCTGATGCTGACTGGGCAAAATGTATTGTTACCAGAAGATCTGTAACTGGTCAGTGTGTTTTCTTGAATAACAATCTTGTTTCTTGGAAAAGCAAGAAACAATCTACCCTTTCTAAATCCTCAACTGAAGCAGAGTATAGAGCTCTTGCTTCAGTAACCAGTGAAGTAATTTGGATTTTAAAAATTTTAAAGGATTTAAAACTTGAAAACTTTCTTCCTGTCCCACTTCACTATGACAGCAATTCTGCAATCAAGATTGCAGCCAACCCTGTTTTTCATGAAAGAACTAAACACCTTGAAATTGACTTACATTTTGTTAGAGAAAAGATTCTAAAAGGTGTGGTTAAAACTGTTAAGGTGGATTCTGCAAATCAAATTGCAGATATCCTTACTAAAGGGTTGTATACATTGCAACATAGAGAG
Organism: Artemisia argyi; assembly: GCA_030686995.1. Classification (NCBI taxonomy): domain Eukaryota; kingdom Viridiplantae; phylum Streptophyta; class Magnoliopsida; order Asterales; family Asteraceae; genus Artemisia; species Artemisia argyi. The sequence goes on from CM060681.1 coordinate 208,509,299, forward strand.
TTGGTTAAAAAACTGGGCTTAATAGATTTGTACCAGATATCAGATGAAGGGGGATGTTGAGAAAAAGGACTCATTCGATATCTGGTACTAACCACAAGGACTAACTTTGTATGTTTGTTGTTTCTATTGTTTGTCCTTAGGGATCTCTTTGTGGTGTTTTTTGGATATGGAGGGGCTGATGTGCTCTTTTATCAAAGTCTTGTGGCTGTTGCATAAAGATAGAAGCATGGAAGGGCCAAAGTGTTTATATTTCAAGATATACACCCGTTAGGGTTGTATTGTTGTGAGCAGGGTTGACTTACTTTTCTCTCTAGCCGTTTTCCTTGTCTCTATTCTGGAAAACGTCTTATGCTTGATCTCTCTATATATTTTGGTCTTCTCTCTCATTTTGGACCATCCAAGAATATTATTACTCTCTCTTGTATTACTTTTGTCTTGGTACCTTGATTGAGATCAAGTGCTTTTGTATTCTGTTTGAGAACAGTTGGAACATTTGGTTTTGTAAACTTATTTTACATTTTTCTACAGTTATGAACACACTATACAAGAAATTCAGCTTTTGACATGTCAATATTCACTCTATAATCCTACAACTGGAAAAGTTTTAGTAAATATGGAACGTGTACATACAGCTGAGTTAAAGGCCGGGTATTATCTTCTTGGGGCAAATTTGAGACTAGCCCAGTCGCTCAAAGTGGTGGACCTTTGTGTACCTAAGTAGGTTGGTTTCTTGAAATGGCCCGAGCGACTAGTGAATTTAACATAAGTTTGACATGTGGCACCCCAAAAGTTGTGCCCAATCATAATGTGTAAGGCATACTTTTGTGCTACTTATCACAGGCGACTTATCAAAAGATCGAGCGACCTTCTATTTTGTCACTTTCCACCAAAATAGTCAAACTGCGACAAATAATATTTTATTCGTTTTGAACCTTCCCAAAGCCCAGCGACCCAGCGAAAAGTATTAAGCGACTGACAAAGTGTCAACTTTTTGTACATCACACGTCAACCTTTTTTGTACTTTTTCAACAACTATTTTTAATAATAATTCGTATTTAACACCATTTTTTAATCCTAATTATTCAGCGAAATAATTAGTATAGCTGAGCGATATTATAAAATCCGAGCGACTTTTTTATATCCCCAACAACCAGGCCGTTGTATATGATAAATTTTATATCCCAAAAACACAAAAAAAACACTACTATACTCTCACAAACCAAGACCCATCTTCTTCAATTGCAAACTTGTAACCTTAAAATAATCTTAATGTTGTTTCATATCAGGGTATGTTTACTATGTTTCGACCATTATTCTTTACCTTTTGTAAATCATATTCGTATTCGTATAATGAAAATGCTTTTCACTTGCATATATTGTTATACATGACATGTCTGCATATTTATTTGATTTAAATTGGTTTAATTATGTTTGTTTACCTTTGCATTCAATTTCATAGTTTAGTTTGCAACCAAATATTGTTTCACCAGATCCATTATATTCATGTGGTGGTTACTATGTTTTGGTGTTTGATTATCTTCTTTTTTTTTTGTTAATGTAGGAATATCAAGCCAAACCCATTATTAGAAGTAAACCCAATTACTTTTCTCTGATAAAATCAAAATTGGATCAAAACCGTAGGAAGTTGTTTCGGGCTACTTGTTTTGGTAAATGGTTGGACCTTTCTTATTTTGATCACGAACCACATATGATAGATTATATCTTACAAAAACAATGTTATCCGAGTAATGCTCATTATGATATGCCAATTGTATATTATGTTGAAGAGCGTCATATACATTTCGGCAGACCAGAATTTTGTCTTATCACAGGTTTTAGTTTTGGAAATGTAGATTTAAACTCATATAAGTCAGGACATCTCAATTTTAGGAACAGGGTTTTCCCAAACCATGTAGGTAAAAAGGTCACTGGTTTAGATATCTTTGGTCTCATTGAAGATGAACATTCATTTGGTATTATATACGATGAAGATGCCGTACGTCTTTGTCTGTTGTTAGCCTTGGAGGTTATCTTTATGGGCAGATTATTGGTTGAAGAAGTTGATGATACACTATTTCGATTGATTGAAAACCTTGATGAGTGGGATGGTTTTCCATGGGGGGAGTATATTTGGAGACGATTATATGATCAAATTTTGGACGTGGCTTCTAAACACAAGTATAAATTCCTTGAAGGTATTAACAAAGACCGAAAGTTTGTTCCAACATATATGCTTTCAGGCTTCGTTTGGGCTTTCAAGGTTTGTATTTTTTTAATGAATATACTCTTTCCCACTTACTTATGGTATTTTTTTTCAACAAATCTCAATTATTTCGTGCCATTTTATAGATATGGATACTGGAATCATTTGAAAGAAGCATTATTTGGTGGAATAAATTGCCAGAAATGGTACCCAGAGGAATATCATGGTCAAAGAACACAACATTTAAGATATCAGATTATAAGTACCTATTTGGAAAGGTGGATATCTTCATCCAAATTGTTGTATTAATGATTTATTTTATTGTTAATTAATTAAATTTATTTTTTTATTTTTTGTGTAAGGAATCAAATGTTGTTCAAGATCTTAAGCCTACATTAGCTGAGAGGAAATGTGATTGGTATATACAGTTTATGGATTTTTTCAATGATTACATACCTAGAACTCCCCCAGTGAAAACCACACATATCGGTGATGAGTATTTAAACAAGTTGGCCACGGCACGCAAATGTGGCAAAGTAGAGCGGAAACATTTACCTATTATACGCAATAGTGAAAGCAGTTTATTAGAGATTAGCATAATTCAGGATGGTGTTATTACAGAGCTTAATGCCCGTTTGTTCAAATTAGAGGGAATTATTCAGGTTCTTGCTCGAGAAAGAAATGGGGTATTATAACCTGTTTCCTTTTTTACTTACATTCACATGCCAAGGTTAAAAATATAATTTATCTTTTAACCAGTATATTTTTATTCGCAGGAGAAATTGGTTTTTGATGATGATCTCCGGAATCTGAGTGGAGAGTTTTGTGAGGAGCTCAATGATTGTTTTCTTGAGTTGTTTCATTCAAGCATGGATACTGCCTTATCACAATCTGTAGAATTTGACGAATATGATGATGTTTCAAAGGTGAATTACAATTTGACTGTATATATATGTACAGTAATTTTGTACGATAATATATGATAATAATTATAAAAAGTAAATTTACTTTCACAGGAATTTATTATTCAATAAGAATTGAGATCACGACGTGAAACATTAGAAAAACTGAGGGAAGAGCAGAAGAGGTTGATGAGGGAGGAGGATAAGATGATAAGGATGCAAGAGGAAAAGATGTTACACGCTGAAAGTGAACGAAAGAAATGGTCAGTAGCGCTTAAGGGAACAAATCACTGGAAAAATAGTTTAGCTCGCATCGTCCCTACAAAGAAGAGTAAATGTTCCGGTGAAGCTAATGTGTATTACTGGACTAAAGCATATTCAGAAAAGGCGGTAAGGAAAGTACAATGCTTTGGCTTACTGAATCCAGATTTGATGGAACAGCTTAAGCATGTTAAGCCGTGGGTTGAGGTATTAAAACTTGTTATTTGATTGTATGAATTATTTTGTAATTTTCATTTATGATCATAAGTGTAATTGTGTCTTATAACAGGATTTCAAACGCCGACACAAAGATGTCAACAAGGTTTATTTTTCGGATCAGTACCGCCAATATCTTTGTGAAACTGGTCCGCTAAATTGTAAGTTCCCATGGTGTCAAGATGTGACTGTTGATAGAAGGTTCTGGGAAAGTTTAGTTTGCTTAGACCCCAAAAGGCAAGGTTGACTACTAGATGAGGCAAGTAATATAACATCTGTAATTCACCCTATAAATAGTTTCTTTCAAACTAGCCGGATGATCAGCAGTATGATCTTTTGAACTAGCAACATGATCACCCGATTGAAATATTTTATTTAAAGTTTGTTGACACTCGTTTATGTTTCCCAATTTACAGCATATAGAGTTGTGGGTAAACTACATGTGGCATGTGAGACCCCAAACCGCTGATTAGGCTATTGTTAGTGGCTACTTTATACAACTTATACTTCAAAACTCGCTGCCTTTGTGGTACGCTAATGGGGAGAGGTACTCCATTCCATGGTCCGATGTTAAGCAGGTAATTCCTTTTTTTTTGCTCCCGTATTTTCTTTGCTTGTCATATTATTTTGATGATTTTTGCCACACATCCACTGTAGGTTTTTATCCCTATTAATGAAACAGAAAGTCACTGGTTTCTTGCACATTTCGAGATAGAGACGGGACTAGTTACATTTTACGACAGTGGCCAAGTTTTTGTCGATGCATTGACAGATTTTTATTTCCAAGTGATGGAATGTTTAAAGGTTCGTTTAAATATCCGTTTAATTAAGGTTTATACAATACACTGTTTGAATCCTTATTGCACTTTGCCACAGACTCAACTACTTGAGGTGCTAAGTCAAGCGCAAGTATTTCAGAATAAAGGCATAGATCCTTCAACATACACCATTACCTTTTATCACCCTGACAAAATACCGAAACAGAGCGGGATATTTGGTGATTGTGGTATTTGGGTATGCATCTTTTTATATCGCTTGGCTTATGGTATGTCGTTAGATGTTGAGGATCCTGTTCAGGCTGCACTTGCATACCGTGAACAAATGACTGAGTTTTTTTTACACACAGGGTTTGTGTTTAAACATCTATACATTATGTTGTACCATTTTTAAACAATGACTGACCCAAATACATTTAATGGGTTAAATTTTTTGTATTTGTACTATAGTTCTTTGTATTGAGACCATCCTTTTGGGTCAATATTAGTCTTTAAAATTTTGAGCAACTTCACTATTAGGAAGATGTGTATAGGTTGGTCATATTAGCATCATTTAGTTTATGTTGTACTAATATTTTCCTTAGTCATTTAGTGTATATTGTATTAGCTCTCTAATGTCGTCGAATCTACTTAATTAATAAGCATGTTCATGACATTTTATTTGAGCGATAAAAATGATAGTAAGAACATGTTTTCTAAGGACTTAAAGCTCAATTATAGTGGAAGATCTATGTAACGATTTTTGGTTTTGAGCTTTAATGCTTTATTTTCAGGATACCTTTTTATACAGGTTGGTGTTTGATCAAACACCAATATGTATAAAACGGTATCCTGAAAATAAAACATTAAAGTTCAAAACCACAAATCGTTAGATAGATCTTCCGTTATAATTGAGACGTCTTCAATGCGAGAATGATATAGTGTGGACTGTTCATGACATGTCACACTCCTTCATTATCGCATTCAAGATGAGTGATGTTTCTTAGACTATTTTCTTTACTAAACATATGTAACGTTTCATCTCAATCTGTTAAAAAAGATAAATTTAGTGTGTAAGGGACTAAATGTTAATGCTAGTATAATGTTGTACTGATGTTGTTTCTAATTTACTTGTTTTTGGTGTCGTGAAGTTGGGGATTATAACATTTTAACAAAACTAATATTTTCCTTAGTTATTTATTGTATATTTTATTAGCTCTCTAATGTCGTCGAATCTACTTAATTAGTAAGTATGTTCATGACATTTTATTTGAGCGATAAAAATCATAGTAAGAACATGTTTTCTAAGGACTTAAAGCTCAATTATAGCGGAAGATCTATCTAACGTTTTTGGTTTTTAGCTTTAATGTTTTAGTTTCATGATACCTTTTTATATAGGTTGGTGTTTGATGAAACAACAACCTGTATAAAACGGTATCCTGAAAATAAAACATTAAAGCTGAAAACCAATAACGTTAGATAGATCTGCCGTTATAATTGAGACGTCTTCAATGCGAGAATGATATAGTGTGGACTGTTCATGACATGTCACACTCCTTCATTATCGCATTCAAGATGATTGATGTTTCTTAGACTATTTTCTTTGCTAAACATATGTAACGTTTCATCTCAATTTGTTAAAAAATATAAAGTTACTGTGTAAGGTTCTAAATGTTAATGCTAGTATAATGTTGTACTGATCTTGTGTTGATCTAAGTATATTATTGTTACAACATGTTTAAAAGTAGTGTTTTCGGCCCATGGATTGATATTAGAACTGAAGATCATCACAACCATGTTCTGAATTTCCTTCTTTGGCATCAAAGGAATGTTACAGATTCAACTTATGACACCCCCTTTATTTTTTGTTTTGGCCAACACACAATACAGATGGCCAACTACATGAGGTCAATAACCCACAGTTTGTTTACAACATTAGTAGATACACCGTGTGCCAATGGAGTAAACATGTAACCGGTATCATGCAAACTCATATTTCGACATTGATAAAGTGAAGTGTAGATATAAGGTTCCTACCAATACAAACAAAAAGAAGAAATTGATCACTGAAACTAGTAAACTTTTGTACATTACGACATTGATAAATTATTGTACATTACATAAAATAAGTTATCATTATATGATATACAAAACAATAACTAACCATTGTTCATAAGAAACCGAAAAATGATGTGGTTTATCATTATAGTGTTGCCATGCATATTGTACTAAGACCATCATCTTTGTTCAATAATACTGAAAAATTATTGTCCCTTTTTTGGGAACTTGCTCTTCTATCTATTGTCCAAAAAAAATAGCATTAGGTCTATTATCCAACATGTATGAGATATAAAAAGCCCCACATATCTAGTGAACCATCACCTTAACAACCTAATAACCATACAATTTTCTTTGTCTTTTAAGTTTTTACCATAGGGATGGGATCTTTGGGATCTTTAAAATCGTCACCAACAAGATCTGGTGACATGGTGTTTGACAATTGGATGTAAGTTTGTGTATTATTATTTATATTCTAGTTAAATGATTTGTTTACTAATATATGTTTCTTATAATTATTTCAACTGTTACACAGGGACTCCCATAATCTTGATGAGTTCGTCTTCGAGGTGTGGCATGGTAGTATTTTTATGGTTCTTCCCTTAAGGTACGCTGGTGGGGAAATTATAAACTTGAAGTTACCTAAGTCATTTAGGTTATCTTATTTTGAAATGTGTGACATTTTGTTGAAAAACATAAAAGAAGATATATGGGCATGGTTCTATTGTAAACCTGGATGTAGTTTAGAAGAAGGTTTGACCATTGTCGAAACTGATAATGATGTTAAGAAAATGTTTGAGTTGGCTAACATTCATGGAGTCATTGAGGTCTTTGTCAGTGCAATTCCCCAGTCAGTCTTAGTTGACAGTTATTATAAAAACTTGCTTTTTGATGACCCTGACGTTGAGGTAACATCTCGAGTTAGATTTCATGAAAAAAGAAGAAATGATCTGGATAATATGAATTTGGAAGAAATACGTGCATGGGAACAATCAGAAGAAAATTCACCTGATATACTGAGGACACCTTATGTTAAGGTTTGGACTGAAGCAAGTGAAGCTAGTCTTTTTAGAGGGATGGGAGAGCTTCCATATAACGATGATTTTAATGATTGCCCGTCATTTTTAAGGTCTGTTAACAAACCGTACATTCCAAAGGACTGCAAGTGTGGCTGTAGGTCTCTGACTTTTTTAAGGTCCCTTGCTGAAATTGAAAGTGGGTATGGTTCTAGTTCTATAAAATGTTGCAAGGTTGTTAATGATGTTGAGCATGGTCATACAGTTGGATCGTCTACTGTTATCCAAAATGAGTCAAAGAAAATTGGTTTCAAAGCTACTCCATTCAAAAGTAGGAATCTTTTTCATGAATTTGAAGATGCTGTTGATGATGACATTCATGATGTTGCGGCTTTGTCAAGTGTGGGAGGGTCTACTGTTATCCAACATGTTTCTAAGGAAGCTTGTTTTAAAGTTAGTCCATTTAGATGTAAGAATCTTTTTAATGACTTTGAAGAAGCTTTAGATGATGACACTCAGGATGTTCCAGCTTTGTCAGTCGTGGGAGGGTCTAATGCCATCCCGTCTGTGTCGACCAACAATAAAGTTTGTGAATCTAGTCCTTTAAATGGGAAAAGGCTTTTTAACAACCAAGATGAAGTTCCTGCATTTGGACGCGCAACTGTTATCCAGTATGTGTCAAAGAAAAGACATTTTCAAGGTAGAACTTTAAAAGGTAGGAATCTTATTGATGAATTTGAATCTGTTGGAAGCCATGTTTCTGTTGAGTTTGAGCGTGTTACTAAGGTTGAAGAAGTTGCTAAGGAGGAAGAAGTTGCTTGTCAAGATGTTGGATGTACAATGGTCAAGAAAATGTGAAACAACAATGGTTCCCTTTGTTGATGGTATAATATTCAATAACTCGATAAGTATTTTGTTTATTTGCACTTACTAAATAGTTGTTGTTTAACCGTTGTTGTAGTAGGTTAATCTATGTCGAACTTTTTAAGTAATGTGACTTGATGTAGTTTGCAATGCTTTTGTTTAAATTTTTCAATGTTGTAACAAAATGCTTTGCAATATTACATATATTATGTTATAAAGTTATGCATTTTGGTTATGTTTAATTATTTATGAAATTGATAAGCATAAAATGTAACACTACAAGTTGATAAACATTGACAATTCATGTAACACGGCTAACGATACAAAGAAGTATAAATTTGATACACTTAGGTCATTTGAGAGACTTTAATACCTTCAATTCCTAACCTTTTAGCAATCAAACGACTAAATTTAAGTGACTTATCAACATGTCACCCTTGGTACTTTACACACCAACCTTTTCAACACTTTTTCCTTTTTGTACTTACACATCATCTCTTTAAGTACTTTTACACAAAGGTACCAACTTCATTAAATACTCTTAAATATACTTGTTAAGCGACTTTATAAAAAATTCGAGCGTCATACTATTATTCAAGCGAGTCCATTACATACATAAACTGAGAAAATTAAGATAAGACAAAACTATTAAAAGCCTAAAGGGACAAGTCCTGATCCTTCATCTCCTGCTTAATATAGGCGACCTCTCGTTTCTTATCAAACATATCATTACGCGCCTTAATCAAAAGTTTTCCTAAATCGTCAAGCCTAGAACGCTCCTTCTTCAAAGTATCATTGATTATTTTTATAATCAAGGTAGCATCTTCATCGGAGATCTCTAATTCACCAAGATACTCTTCTTGCTTTTCAATCTGCCTTGTCAATTGTCCACAATCTTCCTCAAGCTTTTTAATGAAACCCTGTAACTCCAACATCTGTTGCTTAAAAAAAAACTTAAAAGCCTTTAGCAGCTCGTCAGAACAAGCGGAGTCTTTCAACCTCTCTAGATTAGGGGTTCTAAAATAATTTTCCATTTTCTTTGTTGTTTGGATGTGAGAAAAATAGAAAAGAAGTGAAAGAAAATAAGAATTATGATGAAAGTGGATTTACATAGACATATATATAGACAAAAAAAAAAAGAAAAACTGGCAATAAATAAACTTTTGGTTACACTTCCCATACAATTAATTCGAGCGTCGTACTATTAACCAAACGCGTACAGTTAATTTGAGCGACTTAGTAGCATGTCAACCCTTGGTACTTTACACTATTACCTTTTTGTACTTTTCACATCAACTATTTACGTACTTTTGCATAAAAGTACCAACTTCATTAAATACTCTTAGAAATACGTGTTTAGCGACTTTATAATAAATTCGAGCGCGTAATAGTATTTAAGCGAAATTTTATATTTCCCTAGGCATGAATGCTATTTGATATATTTGCATGGGAAAATAAACCATCTCTGCAAAATAATTGCTCACTTAAATTTAGTAATCATGAATCACGACTATTGGTATCAATCTTTAGCCCTATATAATTACCATTCATCTCAACTCTTTTTATACTTAACTTTTCTCCCAAATTAACAATTTGTACCCTAATCATTTGTTCAATGGCTGCTGATGATCAAACTCCCCATCTTACCGAACTTAAAAATGTTTCTGGATCTCAAGAACTACACAAAGCTTTCAAGTTTGTGTATGGTCATGAGCATGTTGAAGACGAAGTTTTCATAAGGTTTCTTGGAGAAAGACGCGATGAAATACTATCAACAATCCAACAAAAAACAGCTAGGTTGGCAGAGTTATGGTCCTTGAATCATGATGAAGAAGAGTCTGCTGGGGATGTGTATCATTGTGAATATAAGTCTTTGGTCAGGCTGCGTAAAAGGTTTGAGATGGTCACTGCTATGTTGATGGAACTTCGTCAAGGGTTGGCTGAGAAAGAGGAGCACATCTCTATTCTCGAAGTTTATGATTAGTTCTTTGTTGGAACTTTGACAAGGGTTTCTTTTGGTAATCTTTTGCTTTTAAGTTGTTTTAAATGGTAATGCTTTAATGAAAATGATGTAATGACAATGACGTAATCGTTTAAACCCTTTATGTTAATGAAAATGGTTATTTAAGTTTATTTATATTTGTGTATTTAATTTTTTTTTCTTTAATTACTTTATACAAAAAATGTGTATCTTTATGAATTGGGTTGATGGATGCTTGGAGATCCACAGTTGTTAGATTACTTTTTACATTTATACTTTTATTTTGAATCGTTGTAATTATAAATTCATTTAATTTTGTTTTAGCGACTTTATAAAAGATTTGAGCGTCATACTATTATTTAAGCGACATTTTCTATTTCCCAAGTAAGGGGTCCTCTTTTTTATGTACTTTGTATAGTTGGTTTACTTTTTGTGTTTTTAATGGTTTGCTGGCAAAAATGGGTACACAGCCAAGTAAGGGGTCCTCATTTTTATGTACTTTGTATAGTTGGTTTGGTGGCAAAATTTTCCATTGGGAATAGGAACTAAGAGACCTTTTAGTTGAAAAAAAAAGCGACTTTTAGTTGAACAAAAAAGCGCGTTTTTAAAATCCAACTTTTTTTCTTTGCACGTGGCCTGCACCTTTTTGGTCAATGACATTAATTGACTTGACATGTTAGGTTGCACGTGGCCTGCACCTATGTGTCTTGTAATTATGATTATGCATTTTTGTTTCAGCGACTTTTTTTTATAGTTTAACTATTGAAACCAAACAACTGTTGATATTAGACATTGGTTATGAGAATCTTGTGAGATGTGTAGTTGATATATTAGTTTTGTGATCCAATTTTGTTTTTCCATGCCACAGCTCTTTAGCTTATTTTAGCCCTTGATATTAAGCAAAATAGCCAAGGTTTAAACTACTTACGGCTAAAAATATTAAGCGACTAATTTGTGTTTCACAAAATAAAATACATTTAAACAAAAAGATAGGCTTGTTACTCGCATTAAATAATGTCATAAGCATAAGATGATTTTTCCGACTTATGCTACCCCCCTCGACGGTTGGCTCCGGCAATATGATGATGATACCACCTCAAAATAGGGAGAGAAATATATAACGATTTGGTCATTATTTTACAAGCCAGTATTTACAGCATGTACAAATTTTACCTGATATGTTTTTGGGCCCTTTTTAAGTAAATAGCCAGCAATGTTTAGATTTTCCACAAATGTATCAATATCTGGAACTCTTAACCCGATCTTATCAGCCAAACTGTAGATTTCCTGAAAATATTATAAGGAGGTTAGTTCCCCATTATAACGGATAGTAATCACCACGCATAAATGCTTATGATAACAATACGAAATTGGTGTTTACCGATATATAAAAGCAGTCTTTCTGTGACAACTCTGATTCCTTGTTTAGAGTACTTAAGAATCGCTTTGTTTCCTTCTGATGACTCATCCCACTACTCCGAGAAAAATCCACAAGTCCATGCTCGTCAACATACTTGTCAAACAAGGATTCCTTCATTATCTCAACAACATCCTTTTGGATACATATATTGAGCCAATAAACCATTAAGATATTGTGGAATATAAACATTTATTAGTATATAAGAATGTGGCATTGCAGTTGTACTAAATGAACTTACCATAGCATCTTGAACGGTTATTTCTTCTCTCAACTCAATCCTAGCCCGTGCTTCTGCCAACCTTACTAGACTTTCTAACTGCCTTGCAGTTATCGGTGTGCCATCAGCAGACATGTTGCGGTCTCTGAGTTTTAGGTAGAACTCCTGCAGGATTTTTGCTGCTTGTCTTGTCATCCTTCATAGAAAAATAAAAATAATGTCATGAAAAAGGTTGAAGAATGGATGTTGCATCATGAATGGTTTTTTATTTCACCTTGGAAATATAAATTTTTTTTGCATAGGCGATATATTTACGAAGAAGAGGACCAGGCAATGGAACAAAATCACGGTCGTGCATCGGATCAATTCTCAACCTTTTAACTAATGAACCATTCTTTCCATTCAAGTATATGAAGTTATCACTTGGAGATTCTGCAGCATACATATAAAGAGCCCTCTCATTCAAACACCCAATGGGATAAATAAATCTACTGAGATAAGTACACACCTTTTAGTCTTTTCAAAGCTTGTGATGTATCCACATGCCCAGCATGCAGCTGCAAGAAAAAGAAACCGTTACACTGTGATTGTCACTAGCGGCACAAGCTATAAGATAAAACGACCAAATAGGTGACATAATGTATCCTCAAAAGAGGTAATCCACTACAACGGAAGGACTTGGCATATAGTGACTTACTGACATAATGTGTTCCGAAACTCGTTTGTCAAGTAGGTCATCAGGCTTGTCAAGTAATATGAAAACCAAATCAAACCGTGATAGGAGAGGAGCATTCATTTTCAAATTTTCATTCACAGTTTTCGCCCGGCTAGAACCAAAATATGCAATTAGTAAAATGACAGCAATTTGAAAAAAATGTTTATTGATAATTAATAAGTAAAATCGAAAACAATATGTACTTGTAATGACCACCAACAGGGTTTGCTGCTGCTAAAACAGTTGTTTGAGCCGATAAACTTGCTACCAGTCCTGCCTTGGCAACTGATACACGTTGTTGCTCCATAGCTTCCAGTAGAGACTGGTGCTTATAAATGTCAACAGATACTTCTATATATAGCATTTGTTTAATATACTTTTTTAAACTATGTGAGATATTAATTGAAGACTAACCTGGTGTTGTGCAGACATTTTATCAAATTCATCAATACAACACAATCCCTTGTCTGCCAGTACCATGGCACCTGTTGAAAAACACAACATATCCAATGTAGTCAATTTTAAAAAAAATATTAATAAAAAAATTATAAAAAAATGTACCAGCCTCAAAGGCATAGTCACCGGTCATTGAATCCTTCACCACAGCAACCGTGAGTCCAGCATTTGTTGTGGCATTCCCGTAAACATATATACCTCGTGGTGAAACTGAAGCAGCTGCTTTCAGTAGCTGACTCTTTTCTAGACCAGGATTGCCTAATATGGGACATATGGTTGTCACAGGTCAGTCTACAAATACTGATTGGCGAATACACACAAATACAAAAATAAAAGGAATGATTTAAATTATTTCGTACCAAAAATGATTACGTGAATGTCTCCTCTGACAGGAACTTTATTCTGATCCATTGAATGCTTTCTTACTCCTCCAAATAGTGCCAATGTGATTCCAGCTGTTTAACGAAAACATACATACTTTCTTATACCTTAATATTTTACCAAGGGTACACGTGAAAAAAACTTGTTTCTGTGTTTATCTAAAAAGTTGAAAAATATAACGAACGGTTAATCAGCAACAATTAGTGGAAAAATAATTTCGTATAGCATTTTACGGACCTTTAACAAGTTCATGCCCATAGATAGAGGGGCAAACTGATTGCAGTATTTGACGAAAGATGTCTGAACCATGCTCTGAAGAAAATCTGGCAACAAATTCTAAATCCCGTTCACTGAAAGAATCCTGATCAAGCAACTCCGTATCTACAGCCACATGCTCTGTATCTTGTAAAGTCTCGGACACATATTGAGACTTGGAATTTTTGACTGAAATTCCTTCTATATACAAGTAATACAATCCTCGATTCTTGCCCTTAACTAAAACACGCATAAACAATTTATAGGAATATAATAATTTGATGTAACCAGAATATGAAATAATTCGTTAGAAATTATGGAATGATAACGTGATGGAAAATACCTCCTCCTATATCCATGTAATTGTTAATCACCCTTGGTATACCGGTAATGGTCACAACATCTCCAGGGATGCACAAATCTACAAGATCTTCAACCAACTCACATTCAACAGTTCGTGGTACACGGCCTTCTTCGTGATGTTCAGCTTTCAACATCTCTTGAATTCTAAAAGAGTAAATACATACTTAAAGATTATAATATAAATTCATAAAAAAATATGAAGCATTTTATGTAAGTGCACCTTATTTTCTGAAAGTCTATTGGTCGTGCACTTGATCTAATTGGGTTAAAAGATCTGCTTTTGCATCCGTTAATTACACAAGCAGAAGGAGGTGAAAACTTCCCATCAGGGAAGTCACGGTGAATTTCCGTTCCACATTTGCTACAAGTAAAACTCATTTGTACCACCAAAGGCTTAACAGTGCTAACCTTTACCACATTACCACGCACAGAAACTAGCCTTTCTGTACAATTACATATATATAGTGAACTGTTAAACGATACTAATCCGTCATAACATAGATTATAAATTAAAATTTAGAATTCAGAAATAAATATACCAATGTAAGCTGCCTTCAAATTCTTCAAAGCAATCATAGATTCAGGGTAGTTGTGCAAACGAATGTTTACCTTTGCACTCTCATGCCATTTTTCATCATTTGAATTGGAGCAAAGGACCTATTTAAATTAAAACTTTATAGTCAAACGCCATAGGAATTGAGTAAACAAACATCTCTTACTCACATATTATTACCTTGTGTACTGCAGCGCTCATGCATAGAAGTGCTTCTTTGGGTTTTCTTTCGAACGCATCATAAAATTCTTGGATCACACACACTTCCTGAAAATGTTGGAAATCAAGTGGCAAAATGTACAAGATGTCTTCTTTCTGTACCTATTAATAAAATATTGAAAAAAACAACTATATTCTTATAAACTCTTAAACATGATAATTAAAATGATAAGTAAGATGAAGAGATGTCTATATATACGTTTTACAGGAAGACTAATCCGTAATCAGTTGCGAAAAACTCATCGTGGAGCTTGGACGTTATGTGGAGGAGTTTTGTCCCGTCGCTGTTAGTGTAGTCGATTTGGGGGAAATATTTGTGTCATCTGATTTTTTTGACCGGATCTAGTCATCGTTTACTTGTTGTCACCACCGCTGCTGGTGGTTTGTTACTTTTAATTTTTAAGCGACTAAAATACGTACGGCTAAAAATTTTAAGCTATTAATATGTGTTACTCAAAGTCTCAAATACACCTTTGATGTAACTAAATTCAAATTGACAAATATGGGCGGGATTTTTTGTTGGTTTGAAATTCTAATTTTTAAAAGTAGCCTATAAAAACACATTCATGGCATACACTCATCTAATTCAATCAACACATACACAAATCATACACTAAACTCTCAAGCTGATTTTCATAAAATGTCAAAAAAAGATTTCTCTCAGCAATTTCCAAGTCCACCACAAAATGAACAGGTTTATTACACTTCACCGGAACATACCTTCCCTGTATTCCCAAATGAAAATGAGAAGCTAAACGAAGATGAACCGGCAAACATTATACCTGAAGATCTTTTGCATATGCTCCCACTTGAGAATGATCCACCTCTGGAATACGAACCCAATCCACTTGGTTTAAGTGACGAACAACTCAGGCCACTTGAACAAGATAAAGAAGTATTAAGGGAGTTTGAAGAAGCCGCAGCACGTGATGCAGCAGCTCGGAGGGAGCAGGAACAAGAGGATTTACTTCACCAATGGGAAATGGGGCTTTTCAATGATCAACTAGAAACTTCAAGTGATGAGGAGGGCTGGGTATCGGATGATTCGTTTTACTAATGTGTTGTTTTATTTAGATACCATTGGTGAATGTCATTATCTAAAGTGAATTATTCCTATATGTAAAACTTGATTTGAACGTATCCTAATAATATTATTTATTCCAGCAACTTTGTTTCTGAAAGTACATCAATAGTTTTAAAGGTTTAGTTACGGATTAAAAAAACACAAACAACAAAAAAAGTTAAGTATACATAGTTGCGGAGTTAAAAAAGCACAAACCAGACCCACTAAAAAATGGGCATTATGTCAACAACATCCAACATATCCAAATAAGTTACAATCCATGAAATTTTTAGTTCGGAAATTAAAAAAACACAACTTAGTCATGCGCATATCATATGACAATAGTTAAAATAAACTAGAAATCATCCAAATGAATACATTGACGTTGACCGGATGACCCTGGTTGTGATTGAGAAATAGATGATTCATAGTTCCATATGAAAGGGGTGCTTGACTCTCTCCGATCGACAGCTGAACGTGTTCTTTGACTGACCCTTCTATTCTGCCCTTGTTGTTCATGTGTTTGAGATGCAGGGGAGCTCGATTCTGATGTTACTTTACGTTTCTGAGATGTAACGTAATTTTCAAAAACAATGCTACTAAAAAATAAACAAAAATATGTAATTTAAACTAAATATAAAGAAATACCTTTGTTGTTACCAATGGTACATAACATGACTCTCTTGTGTGTCCTGTTTTGTCACACCTTGTACATTTTGTGCTTTTCGGTTCCTCCCCTTGTGCACGGATACGGTCTCTCTCTTTTGGTCTACCTGCTTGTCGCTTAACAAGAACCGGTGGTTTTACAATTTGCAGGTCAGCAGGAGTACGCCATTGTTTACTGTCTTTTAAAGGATACACCTTTTCTTGGTACGTATTTTTTAGTTCTGTTTTCTTAAACCATTTTAACGCCCAACTGCTATTGTTATTCAAAGATTCAGCTCTAGATACTGCACACACATGGCCACAGGGTAAACCTGATAATTGCCATTTAGAGCAAGTGCATTCTCGTTTTTTAAAGTCAACAACATGAACCAGTCGTTAATCAGTAACTTGGTACAGTTTGAACATCTCAATCCCTTTAACAACCCAAGTGGCGCTCTTGACCATTCTATCATTTACTTTTGCGGCTGCCCAATCAGTTAGTTCATCCTTTGGTGCATCTAAAATTAAAAAATTACAATATGCTTAAATATATGAAACGGTCAACAAAACAAAATATACATTATTATGAATTACCTTTATATCTTTCTCAGCGGTCACAATACCATTGTTGTAGAAGCCCTCTGTAGTACTCCATTAGCATGGTTATTGGAACTTTCCGAACTCTTGCTGTCAAGGAATTTACTGATTCTGCAGAATTTGATGTCAAATAGTTGTACCTATTTGCAGGGCAATATGCTCGTGACCACCTTCCCCATCCAGCATCCTCTAACTTTTTATAAACCAGTGGTTTTGAGGCTCGAATCTCAGAAATTGAATCATCAAATTCATGCTCCGTGTAAAGTTTGCAAGTCCTCCAATATATAGCCTTCCACTTTTTACTCTTCAGATTGCAATTCATCATTAAATGACGACAACAATACCCATGAAAAGCATTAGGAAAAACGGTACTACATGCATGTGCAATTGCCAGATGCCGGTCAGATATGATGGACAAACCTTTAACCTCACCAATGCATTCTTTCAATTTACTCATAAACCAAGACCATGTTTCGTTGCTCTCACCTTGACAAACACCTGTGGCAATTGGTAGGATCTGGTTGTTTCCGTCCATTCCAACAGCAACCATATTCGTTCCAAGGTATCTCCCTTTAAGATGTGCGGCATCAATTATTATCAATGGCCGCAAATGACGCAAGAAGCTCCGAATCTATTTAAATAAAGCACATATTCAATATTCAATACAATGTAACTAATAATATATGTACAATTTAAGAAAATATAATTTAATAGACACTTACAGCAACACCGAACCCTATGAAGCACATCTTAAATCGATCATCATCATCTGTCTCAATGTGTGTCACCGTCCCCTCATTCTCCAACTTTAAGTTGTAGCAATAATACGGTAACTGCTCAAAAGAATCCTTAGGGCAACCGTTTATCAACTGTAATGCGATGTTTTTCCCACCCCAAGCTCTTTTATAAGAAACATCTATTTTCCACTCAACATTCAAATCCTTTTGTATGTCCTTACCTGTATAGATCCTTCTGCAATCTTTTAGTTTCTCCATAAGTATGCGAGCAAGTATTTGTTGTGTAGCGTTTCGATGATTAGGATTTATTTTAGTTCTCGAACATGTATGCACGTCGTTAATGCCGGAAACATAGAATTTACGAGTAACAATACTTTTTCTTGTTTGAACGCTCCAGTTGCAACCCATTTGCATACAATTTACATCGTACCTAGTCGGACTAGACTTGATTACTTTATACTCAAACCGTTCAACTATAGCTTTTATTCCTATTGAAAAAATGCACAAATTCTTATCATCGAACCTATTACCCAACTTTACTTTAGATATTATATTTTGTTTCAGGTTATTAACTACCTTAATTATAGGATCAGGTGAATGGGGTGGGATAGGCATATTTTTAAATGAACATTTCTCCCAACGAGGCTGAACATCCTCAATCACGCGTTCAGTATTATCAGGTTCAGCTGTTGCTGCTGGGAGATCAAACTCATCGGGGAACAAAGAAACATTTAGATATATATCAAGATGCTTAAAAGAAGAAGACGGGGTTACCTCCGAAGTGTGCTCTATAACATCGATAAAAAGTGTCTGAACAATGTCTTGCTTACAACAAATTTCTTTAACAAAGAATGATACATCACCAT
Organism: Artemisia argyi; assembly: GCA_030686995.1. Lineage (NCBI taxonomy): Eukaryota > Viridiplantae > Streptophyta > Magnoliopsida > Asterales > Asteraceae > Artemisia > Artemisia argyi. Next base: position 208,528,042 of record CM060681.1, read on the forward strand.
CGTCACGTAGAGTAATATTCTTGGATCCGGATATGTAGTGTAAATTGACGCTCTTGTCTGTAATATCGTATTTCTTCTTGACATACTTTACCAAGTTGCGGTAATTAACGTCAAGTGGAAGCAAAACTCCACGATTTTTTTTTTTGATAATCCAATAAAAGTTTTAATTTTAAGGAATTTGATGAACTCATTTTTTATAAATTTATGTTTTTTTTTTTTTTTTTTTTTTCTCTGGACTGTGGAGAAACCCAGTACCAATCAATTAAGATTGGTCTATGTGGTCGCTCAATTAAGATGTCGCTTAAAAATATACCTCTAAAATTTCATTTTCCCTCGGTCTATATGGTCGCTCAATTAACATGTCGCTTAAAAATATACATCCAAAATTTCATTTTCCCCCTCATTTCCAGTCTACATTTCCCTCCAAAATTTCATTTCCCTCCCTAGGTATGCGTGATTTTACTATTCACTATCTATCTATATAATCTTGTCAAAGAATATGCCAAATAACACAAACAATGACTTCCTCTTCTTCCAATTCTAGGTCAAATATAAAGTCCATCGAATACTACATCAATGCGAGTCATTGCGAATGTCCAATACCATTGCCGGTCGAAGTTCAAACTTCTTGGACACGAAAACATCCTGGTAGAAGGTTTAAGGCTTGTCCCATATGGGTAAGATTATTATACCTACAAAAAAGTACTTAATTATATTGTTACTTTTCATCAATAATTGTTAACAGCGTGACTTGTTTAGGACAAGGAGACGAAATGCGGATTTTCTGGGTTCATAGACCCGGAGCTACCAAGTGAGTACTACAAAGATTTGCTTTACAAAGAACATGAGAAAAATATGTTAAACAAGAAGAAGGGGGAAAATATTGTTTCTAGTCAAGCTGTTGCTGTGTCACAAGATGAAATGCTGATGAACATGAAGAATGAGTTGGCTACCATCAAGTCAAAAGTTAAAGTTCATGACAAATGTTTATTTGTTTTCGGTTTGCTGGTTGTACTCTTCGTTGCTCTTGTTTTAGCTCCAAGTATTAATTAGTAGGTTGTAATAAACTCGTTTATGGTTGTTCTTAGTAGTAATCAATGTTTCCAATGTAATTCAAAAGCATTCACATATGAAGGCACTATATATTTAAAATCAAACAACATAAACCTACGATATCCATCAACATACATTGTACAATGACTAAACCAGTACACAAAAGGTGGTGGCAACATTAGCATAACAAACACAAAATAAAATTAAACAAAACCCACCTACCAAATAACTAGAAATCATATAAACATAGTCTATTCAGTGTTTTTACCACAAGCCACCTTATACTTCCAAAAATCTCTAACCATGTGTTCTCGATAGGCTAACACAACCTGAAGAGGATCATCAACCTTCATACTTAGATTGTTAGACAACCGGTACAAAAAAATGCATACCCATACTCCACAGTCGCCATATAGATTAGCTTGTACAGGGACATTATCAGCCACTCGAAAAGAAATCTTATAATTGGAAACAGATATGGATTTGGCTTCAAAAACTTTACATTTCTCTAGATACTTGGAAGAATTACCTCAAAACTGGCCCTCATTTTTAAATGATCCGGTCTCGTTTCTGGATTTGGCGTAGGAAGTGAATCGTAAAAAGTTACAACGCCGGTACTAAAAACTAATTCTGCGAGCAACCAGTGGTCCGATGTTACGTTCAAAGGAAAGTAGACCTACATTTTAACAAAATAATATTACATGTTAACATAACCATTATGATTAAGAAAACTAAAACTAATAATAATAATAATAATAATAATAATAATAATAATAATAATAATAATAATAATAATAATAATAATAATAATAATAATAATAATAATAATAATAATAATAATAATAATAATTAAGAAGTGCCGTTGAATTGTACCAACCTTGTCAACACTAGACCATGGCACAGGATACCTTTCTCCGTTGCCATAATAAAAAGGCAATGATCCCTTAAGAAGGGTAGACGATAAAAAAGAACTGGCCATCGCCCAATCTGCATTGGCGGGTCTAAAGTGCCACATTAAGTCTATCCAAACATCCAAATGCTGAAAAGTATTTATAAAAATGGGATTGTTAAACTATCAACATATAAATGTAATGTTTTCTATTTAAAACGAATACACCAACTGGTAAATTAAGTACCTTATCGTTGAGCCATCCTCTTCTGTTACCCCGGCCAACTCCCAGCAAAGCTAGCCAAAATTGCCGATTAACAACAACGTCGGAACCCCAAGGAAACTTATGCGACGACTTTTTACCTTTTGTCATGAAACAATTCATACTTTATGGCTTACTTATTTTGTTACCTAACTTCTTGTTCTTAAGGAAACCAACCGGACGCTTCAGATTCTGTAATTTATTTTTTTTTAGAGAAAAAATGTTAAGGCATCATCTATTAATATGTATGGAGATATATATAAGGGGTGTTTAAAAACAAATAGTCACAAACCTCTACCCAAGGTTCCAGCGGAAATTGTTCAACATTGTTTCCGAGGGCACAGGGTACACCAATCACTTCACTAAGTCTCTTGGACCGCCTTTTGGGCAATTGTGGAGTTGTAGCTGGTAGCTCCACAAAGGGGTCCTTCAAAGACTTGCCAACCTGTTTTGTCCTCTTTGGTTGAACATCGGGAGTCTTCTCTTTTGTGACACTCTTCTCTTTTGGTACATATTTCTTGCGACGTTTCTTCTTAAGTGGTTGACTTGGTTTGGGTTGTTGTAGAGACTTACCCGGTTTCCTCTTCCTTTGAAGACGCATGAAAATGTCCTGTAAGCACAGTTCATTATTGATATTAGTATCGCTATTACAAATGGTATTTAAAGTAAGTTAACAACGTACTCATATGGTAAAGTACCTCGGAAGCGTCATTCGAAGGATTATTTACTTGTCCTTCTTTAGAAAGGTCCAGTTCAGTATTTTTGTCGTAATTACAAAAAGTGACCTTTCTTGCTTTTTCAGCTTCCTTGTCGATCTTGTCCAAAATCGACTTGGTATTTCCATTATCAACTTTCTCATAGGAACCAGACTCCATTACTTCATGACCATCAACACCTTTTCCTTCAGTGGTCAAATGCGCATCAACTAATTTCACACAATCTTTTTCAGTTGTCCTAACACAATCTTCATCACGATCTTTTAATACCTCACCACCCAAATTATCAGTTGTGACACAAACATGGCCATGACAACCTTCAACATCCATATCAACATTCTCATCAGAAACACACTCCATTACTTCATCAACGTCCACACATTTGTCTTTGGTGGCCAACTACGCATCGACTAATTTGACACAATCTTGTTCGTTTACCCTAACACAATCTTCATCACCCTTGTAGTCATCAGCCCTCGTATCTTCCACATGTAAGACACCATCACACTTGTTCTCGTCAACATCCATGTCATCTGTCACATCATCTTTACAACATGTATCTGTAACATGGCCCACACTAACATGCCCATCGCCCATATTCTCTTCAACATTACCACCACGACTTCCCGCATCTGTACCACATGTATCTGTAACATGGCCCACACCAACATGCCCATCGCCCATGTTCTCTTCAACATTACCATCACGACTTCCCGCATCTTTACCACATGTATCTGTAACATGGCCCACACCAACATGCCCATCGCCCATGTTCTCTTCAACATTACCATCAGAACCATGCTTGCTTACTGTCTCAACGACAATACCATCTGTATTAGTAACATGCTTGCTTACTGATACGTCCTCGTTTTGATAATGATTATCAGTAACATTCAGATCTGCATTGTTGTCTTTATTGTCACTAACATGGGCATCACCGTCGGTGTCGTAAGCAGTTACGGAATGCGATGGCGAATCTACCAAATCAGCAAAATCATCTTTATAGATCCCCTGTTCATAAAAAAACATAAATTGAATAAGTAACTGAATATTAGCAAACAACTATTAAGTGAGATTTCTTATGCCAGTTTATAGTTACATGAATAACAAATTCAGAAAAGCGTACATTTAAATTAGTTAGGTTATCAAGTTGGATGTGATCAACTGCCGTAAAAGGAGAATTCGGATGACATAGATTCTCAAGTTGTGACATGTAGGATGGGTACGCGGCAGGGTCAAGATAATTAAGCTTTCCATCATCGCCATTAACAGAGGAAGGGCATGTTGATTTGTCGCATGATACATCATAAACTGGGCAGGTCTGTAATTAAAAACTTATTAGTAGCTGGGTTAAAAAGTAAATATAAAATAAAATGAAATATTACGCAGAATATTACCTTTTCAACATCATTGTTTACCGTGTCTCATTTTCGGCGTTAACACGACTAAGAAAGGGGCTTTGAATAGGTGTTAAAGCTTGAAATAAAAGAAAAATGGTGTTTGAAGGATGATTTTAACAAAAATTTTAAAAATGAACAAACAAAATAAGCACAATCTGATCTAGAAGAAAAGCTATAGTTGCAAATTACTTAAGCTACTCAAATTAAACTCAGAATCATACACTAAACACAGATACAAGCTCATATGCACAATTGCAGGCTTCAAATGCAAAAACAAACCCATGTCTCAAACAGGCCCATGTACACAAGCTATAAGCTATCAGTTTATACCTGAATTGACTAGCTTATGGGGGCAAACTATTGATTGGACTACTAAGAACTCAGAACCCAAGTACAGAATCCATAAGCTATCAGTTTAAACCTTAATTGACCATCTTATGGGGGCTAACTATTGATTGAACTGAGAAATGATAACTGTTTTTTACTTTTGCATTTTAACTAAAACTTTGACCAAAATAAAACAATATCTGATCTAAATGACTACTGTAATTATGATAAGCAATTATTAATCTAAATTAAGCTACCTAAATATTATTGTAACTAGCTATAAGCCTATAATGTTTATGCAACCTCTTAATATTGAACTACTAATTTTTATGCAAGCCAGTAAAGACTTAATAATTCACTAAGTAATGTATCTAAGCAAATAACAAACTCTGAAACAGTGTCCACTACAACAGACTACTCAAATCCAAACACCCTTTAAGTAACTGTGATTACACTAGGTTTCAGATTACAGGGCTTAATATACTACAACTGATGCTCAAATTTTAACACTTATCAATCCTAAAAGATAATAGATGCAGATACAGAATCTAAAACAGACACAATAAAAAACAAAACCAAACACTCCCTTATCTGTCCATATTCACTACACTAGAATGAGACAGATATTACCATGGCATCTTTGGGATGAAAATCTTCATTAGCAGTTTCTTCTGGCTCTGGATTGTCATGAAAAATATTTGAGCTTTCAATACATGTCGACTCCTGAAATAAAAGAAAAATGGTGTTTGAATGATGATTTTTTTTTAAAATTTAAAAATGATTAATAAACTAAAAAAATTATTATCAATAAAAGAATATAAAATGTGTATAGTATATTACCATGGCATCTTTGGATTGCAAATCTTCATTGCCAGTTTGTTGTGGCTCTGGATTGGCATGAATAACATTTGAGCTCTGAATATGTGTCGAATCCTGAAATGAAAGAAAAATGGTGTTTCAAGGATAATTTTTAATAAATATTTTAAAATGATTAATAAAATAATAAAATAATTATAAATAAATGATTATAAAGTGTATATAGGATACTACCATGGAATCTTTGAAATGCAAATCTTCATTGCCAGTTTGTTGTGGCTCTGGATTGGTATGAATAATATCTGAGGTCTGTATTGGTGTCGAAGCCTGAAATTAAAAAGACATTTATATACGCTTTTATGGTGACCTAAGATTGTTATTATCAAATTGTGGTATAGATTAAAAAATAAAATTAAACCGCTGACCTCTGGATGATGTATGTTCAAAGCTTTCTCAACAATGGCAAGCCTTTTTTTAATATCATTGAATACTTCAACATTCGATCCTGAGTTACCAATCAAATGAACTATTGTCTTCAAGGCCTCAACCTCAGCAACTAATTTAGGTACTTCGGTAATTGATTCTGCTGCGGCAGTTGGAAGCCCTCCACCTGTTGCATTATTGAGCTCTTCCACTGCATCGTTGACCTCTTCTGCTGCATCGTTGAGCTCTTGTGCTTGTACCTAAGTAACAAATAATTTTAAAAGATTTAGGAGATGTACATTAATAATTTATATCTTATAGGCCTTAAGGGTCAAACATAATGTTTTCAAAGTTAACAATGTACCTCAAAAGGAACTTCTGAAAGTTGAGGAATGGCATCATCTGAATCATAAGGGACATTTGCTACATGTCCAAAATATGCAGTACTACGCACAAAGCGTGGGTTCAACTTTTCATCATTAGTCGGAACAAGTTCCACAGGATCTGAACCTGTGTAACAAATTTATTATAAAAGGTCAAAACAAAATTTATACATAAGTCCTAAATTAGTAAACAAATAACAAAGAATGATGACAACAAATACCTGACCAAACAGAATAGAATAATCACGTTTTCGGAATGTTTTAATCTTTAACCAAGAAAGACCATGTGGGATGCTATTAGGAACTTTTTTAAACCATTGTTGACTATTGGGATAACTCTCAAGAATCCATATCTAAAATTAAATAAAACGATGAATCTAAAGTTATATTTGGTACAAGAAAACAATCACAAAAAATTATACAATTTGATTTAAAAAAAATCATACCTTAAAAGCCCAAATAAATCCACAAATATTATATGTGGCAGTTTTATCTGGAGTTACTGCCTGCTTCTTCTTGTAATACCTTTGATAATGCTTAGGAACCAAATTGGCTAGACTGGAGTACAAACGTCTCCACAAGTACTCTCCCCAAGGATAAGCATTCCAAGCATTAAAATCCTCAACGAGCTGCAAAAATTCATTAGGTACATTGTACCAAGGCCCACGACCGGTAAATATGACCTCAGCACATATCAAAAGACAAACCCTGACAGCATCCTCAGTTGGCAAAACATCAAATACTTTATCGTTGTTCAAAATATGTAAAAGCTCATTCCCTTTTACAGTAACCTTTCTATCAAACTTCTTATGAGGGAAGATTCGCAAGGCAAACGGGCTACGATCAACTACTACGTGGTCAGGCAAATGGCCAAAAACAAAACCCGTCACCAACAAAAACTCCTCACGGCCAAACCGCAACAAATTATCCCCAATTCTATATGTAATGGGTGGACAAGTATCAACTAATTTATGAATATATACCTGATGCTGTAAAACGAAGTTTAGGAGATGGTTATCATTTGAATGACAAGGGGGAATATCCAACCATTGCGCGAATACACTTTCCCGGAACAGGCTAATTCGATTTTGATTCTTCCCCAACTTACTTTTAATCTTTTCCAGCAACTCTAAATTGGAACGAATCGTTACCTTTGCATGAAAGTATCCGTCAATATTTTCCATTTGCATTGACTGACTAATAATTTGGGGTTCGAAATGAGTATACACAAATTAAGGGTTAGGGTTCTAACGTTTGATTTTGATTTGAATTTTTAGTGGGAGTAGGTGTGGAAAGGAACTTGTGAGTTTCTTGGTATTTGAAAATATACAAAACGGTTCTTGTTGTTGGGGATATAAAAAAGTCGCTCGGATTTTAGAATATCGCTCAGCTATACTAATTAATTCGCTGGATAATTAGTATTAAAAAATTGTGTTAAAAATACTTTAAAACGAATTAATATTAAAAAAAAGTTGGTGAAAAGGTACAAAAAGGGTTGATGTGTGATGTACAAAAAAGTGACATTTTGTCAGTCGCTTAAAACTTTTCGCTAGGTCGCTGGGCTTTGGGAAGGCTCAAAACGAATAAAATATTATTTGTGGAAGTTTGACTATTTTGGAGGAAAGTGACAAAATAGAAGGTCGCTCGAACTTTTGATAAGTCGCATGTGATAAGTAGCACAAAAGTATGCCTTACACATTATGATTGGGAACTACTTTTTGGGTGCCACATGTCGAACTTATGTTAAATTCACTAGTCGCTCGGGCCATTTCAAGAAACCAAACTACTTAGGTACACAAGAGTCCACCACCTTAAGCGACTTTAAGCGACTGGTCCGTTTGTAGAATTGCCCCTATCTTCTTTGCACCTTTGTCACATAAGCCACTCTAGCTGTTTGAAATCTTCATCATAGATGATGTAACACAAATTTTTTTCACAACCTTATGAGTAAGAAACCATCATAAATATGATCTTAACACATGATATGTTACAAACATGTAAGAAACCATCATACAGAAGTTAACACAATATAAAATGTAAACAAGTGGAAGAAAAGTCCCTAACAGAAATCATGAAATGGATTTTTATTAGAAAGTCGTAAAACAAAGAAAAGAAACAAAGAAGAAGCGCCAGTCATCCACAACATTGCTACTCGATCAAGGAATCTAAGGTTCTCCCTTGGTTAATTGATAAATCAAATGGGAAGCTGATTTTACTTATGGATAGGCCGAGATGAAGCACAAAACAATAATAGTCGATAATTCTTGTCTTTCGGTAAACTTAAATCCTAAATCTCACAAATGGTTAATTTTTACATTCAATGGGCTAACTAATATATACACTATATATTGCAAGTTTTATTGGGTGGGCTATTGCCCACCAAGGCCTCCATGTAGCTACGCCACTTGATATTGGGCGATACAAGGCTCTTCATGAATACATGGTGATTATAATTATAATTACATTCCGAATTTGTGGATAACCGTATATGAGCATTACGGGGATAGTCAAATTCATCGTGGGGACGTTCAATCCTTCGCACCAATAGAGGAGCACATGATCCTTCTTCTAATAGCCATATGTGAACATGATCAGGGAAGAAGTTTTTGCGTGGAGAGTATTCCATTATTATTTTGTTTGTGTCATCACCAGGTGGCAGTAACTTCCGTTCCCAAGACACTTGTACATTGTCGTTTCTCATTACCCATATCTCTATTTCCTCATTTTCCTCTAAGTTTGTATTTGGAAAACGAAAGACGCATAGACGGTCTTTCATAGTCCCCAGAGTCCACGGGACATATTGATCACCCAATTTTGGTAGGGGGATTTCTTTTAAAACCTCTTTGGGTAAATCAAAAGAAACAATTACTTGCTCGTCTTCTCGAAACCAGTGAATCGCCCCATTGCATAAGATACCATTTCCTAACAAATAATCATAGCCTGATTCTACAGCAACTGATCTCCAAACGTTTGATTTCAAAGTTAACACTTCAAAAACAAGCTTCTTATATTCATTCTTGAACCCTATTACAAACTTGTAATCATCTATGGATGAATCATAGCCAAAACCTGAAACACTGAATGACCTCTTATCCTTATAGGCTCTAGGAGGATGTCTTAGTTCTTTCACCTCGCGAGTTGAGGGATTAACAACTAAAAAATCTTTATTGTAACGAGAGACGCATACAAGACCATTAGAAGAACCAACAACTTCACATTCATATCTTCTAAAGTACCAGCAATCATCACAACACATGCTAGTAGTAGTCAAAGCGGTAATCCTTGTATCTCCAATTTCATTATTTTCTTCTTTCTTTCTAAGATTGTAGTTAAGATGAGATTTAACAAAACGATGACTTAAGATTAAGGAATTCCATGACTTACATACACTTTTGTATCGGATAAGATCTTTTACTTCCAAGCGTACGAGTATCTCTTCATGAATATCAAGGCCAAGTTCTGTCATTGTAACCTTTGGCAAAAAGAGTTACGATAAAAAATAAGAAACAAAACCCTAATATCTTAGGTTTAGAATTGAGTGAATAAAAACAGTCGACATCTCCATTTATACTTTCACAAGTTCATAAATTGTCATGGGCTATGTGGTATGCATGAGCTCCTTACTGCATGGGCTGCGTTGGGCTGTATTGTGGCTGTCTGGCTCATCAAGACCACACCAACAAATGTCCATTAAAGTAAGTTCATCAGTAAAATGAGTTTTATTAAGGTCACGCATCGATGAAAATAATTTCACACGTCACTTATGATCTAATGAGAAGAAATCACATGTAAGAAACCACATGTTAAAGTTGCGTCAACTAGAATTAGATTCATCCCGTTTTTTAGATGCATCATAATATATCTACTATCTCAAAGTTAGATACATATACATAAATTAAATGCAAATCATCAAGTTAGGCGAATTCTATTATTTTTCATCCTATGTGCATTGAATGTCGTGATAGTACTACTTTGCATTATTTTTACTATAAATCTCTTTTGATACTAATTGAGATGCGTCTAAATCAATAGAAATGCATATAATTCAAGTCGATGCATATCAAATGATTTGTTATAGTTATTTTTCATCTTTCTAATTTTAAGATTTATTCTCACCGGATCCCCTACCTATCAAAGTATGTATTATTAGTTTTCATGTATGCCCAATTCATCAAAATGTATGTCGTAAAATTGTGAAAACGGCGATACGGAAACTAACGTTAACATATTATATAACTTTACAAATAATAATTACCATTTGAAACAAAGTTATAACTGATAATTCGCATTGAAATTTTCATTTGCGTAAGCTTAATTTTTGTCGTTCAATTTTTTGCTATATATTTGACCGTAATTGGTACAAATGAAAACAAATTAATGCCGGTGGCCTAAACAATGGTTTTTTAAAAGTTTAATTTTAAGTATTACAGTAGATAACATTTGTCTTAAATTTTGTTTCATGTGAATTTAGATTATCAAAGTTACATGATTTCCTTTGATAATTGTCTTGATTCCTGAACTTTATAGAATACACTTAAGGTAAGTTAAACTTTTGATCGATATAGAACTATGAACTCTTTCAACATTGCATCTAGAAATATATATTTTCAACTTCACACAGCACGAAGGTAAAATAATTCTCGTTACAAACCAAATTGAAAAAAAGTAAAAAGTAAAGTAAAGTAACTCCCAGTACCATCTTCCACGGGTTATGGGTCCCAATACCGTCTTCCATGGTGTATGGGGGAGGTTGAGACGTAGACAGTCTTACCCCTACCTAAGGTAGAGAGGCTGCTTCCGGTTCTACCAAAGTAGTAAAGGACCTCCGGCCTTGCAAGGGGTAAGGATCGAACCCTTGACCTCTGTCTCCAGAGTCAAATTGAAAGGCAGACTTAAATCAAAGTTTAACTAGATATATGTGATATCGAGTTGCTTTACAAACTAATAACATTTTTCTTATTGTGTCAAAAAGAATTTTACACGAATCAATCTATACAAATATTCAAGAACTTTTAGCCTTAATCCTCAACTTCCTTGCAATATCTATTGCTTTTGGATGCACTTGCTTATTTCTAAAATCGCATTGGTTATCTTCAACCCAGTTCAAAACCTTCACTATTAACGAATGAGGAACCTTTTTAGCATCCGATTTCGAGTTTTTCATACCATTTTCCAAATATTTATCCAGCAACTCTATAAACCACAGTCCCGCCTCGGTGTTAATTTGTTGCCCTAGTTTAATAGTATCATTCAGACAACCCAGTTTACCCTTTTGGTCAACTCCTGATGATCTTGTGTGCTTTCCTAAAACTGTTGACTTTTGTAGACTTTTTACGGGAAATGAAGAAATGGATTTGTGCAGAGTGGAACTTCTCTTGGGAGTATAGTTGGAGTCTGGTTCATTGACTTCTCTTGACTTTTTGGGGGTGGTTTCTTCTTTCTTAGTTGTTTCAGTTGCTGCTTTGATTGATATAATGTCGGCCATTGCTTGAACAAGTTGGTTATGAAACTCAAGAAAATTATCAAAACAGGCTGCTGGATCATCAGAGTTAGCTGACTTGGTTAGAGTTGATAAATTCCTGCAAGTGAAATACAACTTAATTAGCAATGTGTAGATGGATCAGTTTGAGTTATATTCTTTTTCTCTAACGGGTCAAATGAATAAAAGTGAAAAATATATAGCTAAATTGATAAATGTGATTTGTAAAATACTAATTTGTAACGATATATTACACATCACAGTTCTGAAAAAGTGTTTGTGGGTCGTCCTAAACTGACCCATGCAAAAAGTTTACCCATTCTGACCCCATGATAGATATCTTTACATGGTTCGTAAAATATGTACGGTCAAAATATGCACAATCATTCAACAAGGGCATGTTGCCCTTCTTCAAAGATTACGACATATATAAAGTATATGCTTTTCATAAAAAAGTTAAAAGAAGCATATATATAAAGTATAAAGAGAAAGATCAAAAAATCATACTGGAGAGACCAAACAAGAGTGTTAGTGGCTGAAGCATTTCTAAGCGCTTCAAAGGCAACTCTCTGTGCTCTTTCTTGTTGTTGAACAGCTTCCTAATATCATTTTTCACAACAATTAGATAAATCAAATACTTTTTTGATAGTGAAATGAGAAACAATAATCCTTGAGGACTGGCAATTACCTTTCTGAGTATGCTAAGCTTTTGTGGCAAACTACCGGTAAAACTGGTTCTGAAAGATGAATCAGCAGATGGAGACTTTACTTTCAAACCACTAATGGGAGAAGACATTGCCCGTGAACTTGATGATGTGGCACTTTTCTTTTCCTGTAATTATCATGTATAAGTAATCATATAATGCATTCCAATAAATGTTCATGCATAAGATTTTATATTTTGGTCACAAGGTGAAGATTGACAATTTGACATATTAGTAAAGACTAATTCTACTGAAAATCGGATAGACTGATTATCATACACACACAGAGTCAATTGCACGAGATGTAAAAGATAGCCTTTATTTACAAACTTTATTATTGTAGCTTGATCCAAAAACAAACTTTGCAGTAGTTATTATCTATGAACACACTATATAACAAAATCAGCTTTTAACATGTCAATATTCACTCTACAATCCTACAACTGAAAATATTTTAGTAGATATGGAACGTGTACCTACAGCTGAATTAAAGGGTATTATCGTCTTTGCACCTTTATCACGTAAGCCACTCTTGCTGTTTGAAATCTTCACCATAGATGACGCAACACAACTCTTTTTCACAACCATAGGAGTTTCGGTCAATCTAGACATCGACACCCTTCTATCAAACCTTCTCTTTTCATCTGATCTATAACTACTCATCGCACACCGCTCTTTCACAGGTGTACACTGATCAAACTTCAACGGGCCCGGTTTCGCCACCATAGGTGCCACCCAAGAACTTCTTCTAGTAACCGCAGATTTCAAATTTGAACTCAAATTCATCGACGACCTCATTTTCACAGACGTACACCGATCGTCTATACACTTTTTTAAATCGCCAAATTTTGACTTCACATTCATATTCATAAACCCGGTTAACGGTTCAGGCACTCCAACTAACGGATGACGTCCAGGAACCGGTCTAACACCTTTAGCTACCGGAACAGGAGAACCATGTTCCAACTTCTCAACATGTATAAACTGACCAAGCTGAATCTTATTACTAAGAATAAGATCACCTTTCTCAAACGGTAAACTAACATAAATCGAGTTAACCGAATCCGACACCTTAACATAAAATCCATGTTTCGGCCATAAATCTTTTTCATCAAGATCAATAGGGACAATATCAGTAACTTGCAAAAGTGAACTTCTATATTCACTAGTGGGTTTAATCCCTAAATTCATACCATCAATTAGTTTCAGTAACACACCTGGTACCAACGTAGCCATATCGCAAAATTGGGTGTTTTGTGATTCAATCAAAATTCAAGAAACTAAAACCTGGGTATTGATTAAAATGATGATCCAATGAAACCCAGTTGACTAATCGGATTATTATTGGTTACTCCCTACGATTTCATATGAACAAAACTAGGGTTTTAGGGTTTTAATTTGGTTCCAAAATTCACAATCAACCAATGATCATTTTGAAAAGTGAAAACTGGGTATTGATCAGAATCATAATCCAATGAAACCCAACTGGTTAATTGGATTAAAGCTAAGGATTTGCGATTCTTTGAAATGACCAAAATTAGGGTTTTTAGGGTTTGAATTTGAGTTCAAATTTCACAATGGATAATGGATAATTTTGAAAACTGAAAAGTGGGTATTGTAAAGAATCTTGATCCAAGGAAACCCAATTGATTAATTGGATTATAGTTATGTATTTATGATGATTTGGGTATTTGAATTTGTATTTGAAATTGGGAGCGTATGAAAGAGTCATAGCTTTGATTTTATGTCACGTTATTATTGTTGATTTCGTAAGTTTGTTTTTAGGCGGGTATATTGACTTTAGAGTGCTCTTAACGACGACGTTTCAATGTTTGAAAAGCTTTGAAGGTAAAAAGACAAAAATACCTTCTAAGTATTTGTACTCTCCCAAATACTTTTTTTAGCCGCCGGTGTTTGTTTTTTTCAAAGGAATTTGATAACAAAATGGGAAGTGAATTATTACTGGGACACTTCTACGTACAGTTAAAACAGATTATAGTTAAAGTATAATTGCCTGATGCACACACCGACATCTGCCAATAAAAAGTTCGAGTGTGCAAATCATTTCCTTAACTTTATAGGTGTTGTTTATTTTTAAAGTCATTTCATATATTATACGAATACCTGTAAAAAGCGACGGTTTATAGCGATAAACAATTATACTTGCGAAATCGTGATTCTGATTCGACTTTTAATGCAAAGCGTGTGTTTTTCATAATACAAAACGTGTATTTTTTTTAAATTAATATACTCCGTATTGTGTTTTTAGAAAATTGTCAAGTCTAAAATTGATAAGAAATGACATAATTTAAGTTATCAAGATTTTTAAAAGTTGTCAAGATTAAGAAGTATTTAGAGATAATTTAGGCAAACTAAATTAACTTAAGTTTCAAGATTAAGTTTTAAGATTAAAGTTTTAAGAAAATAGATACACTTTTTATAAGTAGTAAAGATATAAAAAAACACGTTTAATGAACTCATAAATAAATTATATAGTTATGCACTTCTAATGGTTTCAAACATAATATGTGATGTTAAATATGAAATGTTTTGAGATCATTAAATGCTAATTATGTATACATGAAATGCTTAAACAACATCATATGTTGTTGTTGGCAAATCACTATTAACATTGATATGTAGTACAAGGGAGATTTTACTTGTCACACAAAAAAAATTAAAGTCTTATGACTATTATACCCTCGCGATTGTATAATTTTTTTGAGTAACGATTAACAGTTTGCAAGATATTTAATTTAAAAAAATATATGAAAGTTTATTATTATTATTATTATTATTATTATTATTATTATTATTATCAAAAGAATGAATGGTTAAGATTGATTCATTTAATCTATAACAAATATGAGATTTGAACTTTTGCCAAAAAGTTATTTATATGTGGGCGAGTCACCTTTGAAGGAAGAGAGAGAATAATCTTAACCAATGTAGACAGGATTGGGTTTTTAAGTCAGAATCCTAAAATTAGTTATGAAAATGGGAACCAAACAATAAATTTTACGAGCGGACCCATCCTTTTCCATCATAAGGGGGGCCATATATGTGCTCACTCAATAATTTTACATGAGAACAAACATATTCTAGTTTTATAGTGCAAGTCATGTTTCGTACATGCATTGGAAATATAAGACTAGAATATTTTATCAGGCTTGTCACAGTGGTAACTTATATTACAGCATCTTTCCGGCTGCCACCTCAGCTTTCTCTCTGTTCAACTCATATTCACCTCTCTCATCACAGTAGCAACCCATATTGCATCATCTTCCTTTATTTTTTTATTTTTTTTAAAGCATCTTTTAACACAAACACAAATTTTATTAATAAAACGTAAACATCTTTTTTTTTAAAAAATCATCAAATATCTCAGCGTCTATATGTTCATGTATTCAGCTTTGTGTGCTCTTCACAAGCCAATTTTGCTTATATACTTATCTTGTTTGCCAACCTCTTCATATCTCAGCCTCTCACCACTACTTGCCTACTACCTTATAATGTGCTACCCAAAAAACTTTTCCACCTTCCACGCAGCTACTACATACTTATCTTTTTTCTCCTCCTTTGAATCTTCTTTTCTTTTATTCTTATTTATTTTTATTTGTTTTGCAAAACTAACGGTTTGATTAGTTTGAAAGTGGGAAACTCTTGCTTCAATATCGATTGTCTAAGAAAACGATTTGTGAAAACCATTGGCCGGCGATCGATATGGGCTAGTAGCCACAGTGGGACGATCGATATTGGAGATCGATCGATCCACTCGATCGATGTTATCCGGTGCACTGCTAGTAGCCTCACGACGGCTGTATTGGTTAATCACTACGTGTATATTTGACCCACCCGTATATAAAATCATTGCTTCGTCACTGTTTGGAACATACTTTCAAAAATATATTTGATTAACCTCTTGAGCTCGAGTCACGTTGTTTTAAATTTTTAACCCTCGTGAATGGATTGTAAAAATAATAATTTTACATATATCATTGTAAAAGTAAATTTTTTACTTTGACCGGGGGCCGAGCCAGGATTTTTAGTTAAAGGAGGCCAGCCATGTTTAACGCAAAAAGTTATAATGATAAATACGCTTCAAAAATTAATCTATAGTGTTGTCTTTTGTTATTTAAGTTATTCATTTATAAATTTTGTAGACATGTCAATAAAATAATAGGGTTGAATGTAAAAACTAGTAGAAAAACGGCTATTAATCTAAATAACTAAGGAAGTGAGTTGATTAGAGTTGGCTCAACACCCACTAATTATCCTACTAGCTCCGCCCCTGACTTTGTCATATACACTTTCTAGATGATCAGATTGACCACAATATAAAACTCGGAAGGTGTTTATTTTGGCTTATGTGGCCACCTTATGGCCTATTTGGTTTTGGGATTATATTCGTAAACTTATTTTTTGTTAGGGCTTATGGCTTATTTGGTTTTGAGCTTATATTTAATAAGCTCACTTTTTGTGGCTTTTTTGGTTTTGGGGTTATAATTTATAAACTCATTTTTTGTGGCTTATTATGAAACTTTTCGGCTTATATATGCTTATCATATAATAATAATAATAATAATAATAATAATAATAATAATAATAATAAGTTTCCAAAATAAGCCACAAAAAATAAGCTTATGGAACATAAGCTCAAAACCAAATAAGCCATAAGCCGACTTATATAAACCGAAACAAACACCCCCTAGCTTACTTATATTTTTTAAAAATTTATCGTATTATAAAAATACATGGTTGATAATTTTTTTGAAATAAAATAGTGTACTTTCACAGTGATTCCAGTGACATTTTGTCATAACACCCACCGAGTGAGTGGAGAATGGATCTTTGGTTGGGATCAGACCATTACTTGATTCATAAATATGTATACCAAACAATTTATTTAGGAAATGAATGATTCTAAACCTCCTAATACCCATATACTAAACGGGCCCTAAAGATATTATCAAAAAACCATACAAAACAAAAGGTATAAATAATAAAACTGCAAACATTAGCTTCCAAAAGCAAGTACTTTTAACTATTCTTATTTTTTTGACCATGGTTTTCAACTTTTTGTCCGACTAATCCACGAGGCTTGAACTCACCGTCACACAGACTCAAACCGGGTAAAACCCTCCTAGCAGGAATTGAACTTGAGACCTCACAAACAAGCCTTTTTGCCACTAGACCACCCTGAGTAGTTTAGTATATTTAACTATTCTCATAAGAGTAAACCTCAACTCACCGCACCACAATAAACACTTCTTGACTCATAACTCAAACATGCAATGTGTAAGAAAGCTTACATTATGCCACCATATCGAGGGCTTTACCTGGTGTTAGTGCAAATATTACGATAGTTAATCTATACAGTCTCATTTGTTTTGATTGATGACAAACGTATAACTTGATACATAACGTAAAATGTATAAGTTACTTGTAATCATCGTTTGTCTCAACATACATTCAACACCTCTCAACGTCTCGAGTCGTCGTATACTACAACACAGGTTCGTACATGTTTGTTATGTAGCATTATGATCAAACCCCTTAACCAACCATTTAGAATGACTAAAATACTTTTAGGGTCTTTAAGTATTTTAGGTGTCAAAGTGCACTTTAGGTGTCAAATAAAATAAGTGCCACTTTAGGTGTTAAAGTAATATTAGTAAGTTTTTACAAATTATAAAAACGTGATGACATTAGGAATCAAACATTTTTAGTAACTCATTAACTTACTATAACAACATTACTTAGGTAATATATACATTTTACAAGTTTACTTTCATATATATTTCTTAATCTTAAAATAGAAATACATATATACATCACATCATGCAATTATGGTAAGCTTGTGTGTTTGACTTACCATAACCTCTTACACATTTTTGGAAGCTTTCCACTTTTAATTCAATGTGCTTGACTAGAATTTAGTTGATGTGACTTTGGTTGGTTTGGAAAGATTTATTGCAAAACCTTCTGCAAGCCTGGCGGAACCCTGGTGGTACACGGGCGGAACCCATCTGAGGGTTCTGCCGTATCCGCCAGGCCTGATGTTTGGTTTTGCTATAAATATCAAACCACTTGCTAGTTTTTCTCTTGATGACTTTGAACACACTTTCTCTCCATCATAAAACACACATCTAGATCAGTAGCAAACAATGTAGAAACACATAGGAGTCACCCTTTCAATAATGATCATAATGCTTCTAACATTCATCTTTGTTGTAAGCATATCATACTTCATGATCCACCAAGAAGGTTACAAAATCTTGAAGTCATCATTCATTGAAGCATTCCAACATATGAAGATTCAAGGGCACTTGACATCCTCAATGGTTGAAGACTTCTTATTCAAGAAGTTCATGTAGATTAGGCATGCATATCCATTAGACTTTTATGTCTTGGGTCATCATTGTATTATAAAAATATAGATTAGATGGTTTATGTGTTTGTCCAATAAAACACAAGGTTTTTATGTTTTGCCACAAAACATAGCGGGAGTGGTTGTACCCTTGGTAAAGAACTCGATATCTAGCTTAGTGTCGGTAAAAGTGTAAGCGACGACGGGAGTGGTTGTACCCTTGTAAAAGAACTCGACATCCAGCTTAGTGTCGGTAAAGGTGTAAGCGACGATTGTAAGGTTTCTCCGCCGAAAAGGGAGTTTGTTGATCTAGTGAAGTAACTCTCGAGTTGGGTACTCGAGGAGTGGAGTAGGGCGGAGAGGAGATCCGTGACCGAACCACTATAAATCCTCGTGTTCGGTTTGCACTTTCCTTTTACTTATTGCCTTACTTTAATGTTTGCATTATGTGATTGTTTGTGTTGTGACTTGTTGATTGTACTTGTGTGATAACATGTTTTAAGTTATGTTAGTCATAAACTACAAGTAACATCTTTTATATTAGAACAAGCTAAAAATGGACATTTGATACAACAAGTATAAAGTTTTTAAACGGTAAACTATTCAACCCCCCTTCTAGTTTTCCATAATTGGCATCAGAGCTTCGTAGCTCTTATTTTCAAAACAATTGGTTTTTAAAATGGAGCACGATCCATGTATCAAATTACCATTGAAGCGGAATATAATATGAAAAATGTTTCGTTAAGTATACTTAGAAATTTTGTGACTAAATATTACTTTGTATACAAGCTTGAAGGTGTCCTTGAAAAATGAAAGAAAACATTTCTTAAAAATTTGTATGTGTCAAATTATATGGTTAGAGCTAATGTACGTAAAATACGGTTTTAAAAGGAGTGTTTGGGTTAACTATTAATCTAGTTGAAAAATCACCTCCGTAAATGTTTAGATAAGTCACATAAGAAGTAATGATGTTAAAATAGGTGTATTATATGTTTACTAACAAATCTAGTAAGTCCTACACATTTTCGCTATGCGAAATACACGTTTTTAGCATTCTGTGACATTTTGTTACAGCAGACCCGCGGATCCCGCGGAACCCTCAGAAGGGTTCCTTGCCCTTTGGACGAAGGTTCCTTGGTCTGCACAGTATACAGTTTTTGACAAACTTCAAAAATTCATAACAAATTAACCGTAAGTCCATAGGAGTTGCGCCACATATCATTTTAAAGGTAATTGAGTCTACTTTCTTTTAAAAATAATTTCATGGCCTAAATCTAATCTGAAGTCAAAAGAATTAACCAAATACTATAGTGTGTCCAAAATATCAAGTTTCATTTTGACGTAGAAACTCAAACTTTTGAGTTAGGCAATATAAGTTAGTATCCTTTGAACATTGACATTATTTTCTTTGAAACTAAAGAATTTTGTGATATTCATATATACAAAGGAAACTAATCAAGCTTGGCATACATCGTCATATTTAAACGCAAAGTGACGAAAAGTATATTTCTTTTTATGTTATGCTAAATGACTACTTGTTTTAGTTGTATGCATATATGATATTTGCTTATTGAAAGTTGGGATTGCATATTGTTTATTTGTGATTCATGAGTGTCAATCTTTTCATGATATTCATTTGCTTGTTTGTCGATTTCATATTTATACACAATAGGATATTTGCTAAATTGTATGTAATAAGTTGAAAATTTGTGTTTGTATTGCTTATTGTTTTAGTTACTCTTCCTTGCATATGCTATATGATTATTTTGCATAATTCACTTAGGAATGAGAATTAAGTAATACTAATGAAATAACTTGGAATATGGTCAAGCGTCTAAATAAGTCACTACATTTTTAAACATGTAGTATTCTTGTAAAATGGTGTTTGGTATATATGTTTCTACAATGATGTTTAATGAATGTGTCATGCTATAAGATAGAAACTCATCTTTGATTGATCATATAAACTAACCATACCATGTTTAGACGATAACACTGTGTTGTTATAAATTTTCAATGCTTAGCTTAATTTCCATTTATAGGAAGCTCATAATCCTCGGCTTGATCTATATGCTAACATGTGTTAGAATATGTGTTTTTAGTTTTAATCTATAACATCTAATTGGGTGCATATGTTTCAAGTATTATTAGGATACTTGAACGGGTTTCGGGAGTCGATAAATGTCCTTTGTTAAGGAATATTTGGCACAACTTGAAATTTGAACAATTTGATAGTCAAACAATGTGTTTCATGGATATATGTTCTTCTAGGATCTTTTGTTATCTTTGGACATTGTCTTGTACTAACGGATATGCAGGTAGACAACATTTGAGATGTTGTCAAATTTTCAAGTTTATGGATATTTCACTAAGTATAGTGAAATTCGCTAGCCCCCGGTCAAAGTCTAATGGTTAGAGTGTTTATATATCCAATCTTTGCATTTCCTAATTAGATATGGTATAAATTTTATGTTTTAGGAGTTTTCGGAAAAATTAGAAATCGTCTCGGAGTTTTTTAAGGAACCATAGTAAGTTTAAAAATTATTTAAGAAAGTATGTACTTTTAGAAATATTTAACATAATACTTAATTATTTATTTTTTTTTCACTCTAAAAACCCATGATAGCTTAGCAGCCATCGTCGTCCTCATCCGCATAGACGTCCATCCTCACGTCGTTCATCCTGGTAATCACGGACTCTTTCATATCTAACTTTTTCATCAACGACGGCTATAATGTACAACATGATTATGGCGTGTCATCCCCCAGGGGAATATCTTGTCTTCGATCTCATGATGATAGAGTGTTCGGGATGTCAACACAATTCTGGTATATCGAACATGGTAAACAAATTAGAATGCAACAATCACAGTCAATATGATCATTGAAACCTATATCATAACTAACCAGTGAACAATATGAAAACCACTGAAATATTAAAGTTCACACGCATGTATACTAAGTTCATAACTTCGTATTGATTGCTCAAATGAATAGTAATTACCCCTAAAAGAAGTCAATAGAAATTACTTTAAATGACATTGTTAATCGAAATGTTATGTTTTCTTTGGCTCGTTATCTGTTTCTCCGAGTGATTCTATCGTACGTAAGAGATGATGACAAACAACAGATGAAGACGATGGCTGAGAGTAGTATCTCTTATTTTATTATTCTTTTTTTATTTGATACAAAAGTTATACTGATCAAATTAAATATAGGGGAGAGCTGAAAACGATAGTCAGCTAAAAAATGGCAGATTTAATGAGATTGTTTGAATTAGAAAAGAAAAAGAAAATAATTAAGTATTTTGTTAAATACTTTTAGAAATACGTATTTTGTTAAATACTTTTAGAAATACGTATTTTGTTAAATACTTTTTATAAGTACTATGGTGAACGAAAAAACTCAATCGTCTCGACCCCCGAAAATCTGGGCTGTCTACTTTTTGCCCCCTGGCGAAACTGGCGGAACCAAATATAGGGTTCCGCCAGTGTAATTTCTGGGTACTCCAGAATTTGGCCTGACGGATCAGACGGAACCCTCAGAAGGGTTCCGCCCTTGATGTGTCAAGGTTCCGCCAGTCCTGCAGACTCCTTTTTAAATTTTTATTTAAATCCCTCACTCAAGATCACTCACTTTCATCACTAGGATTCTTCTCACTAATGTTCACTCATATTAGGATTAGGACATCTCACCTGCACCTATAAGATATTCATTTATAATAATACTTTCAAACTTCACAAGAATAATCGAAGATACCTTTCTCCTTAGAGGAAGGAATCCGGAAACTTGTTCCTTGCAATCCTCGAACCATTGAGTATTTGTGATCACTACACACACTCACTGCATTCTTTTGTCCTTTACTCATTCATTAGCTTGATTTTTAAATTGACAACTTCCTAACCAATCCGGACTCGTTATTTGCAAAGATTACATACAATATCGAAATCACAAGTCTAACTTATGACTATAGATATTGTCTTGTATCTACATATGTTACCTCACTTGGTTAACATGAAAATAATGTGTCATCCTTCAAGATGATAAGGATTTACATCGAGTCATAACTTACTCTTAAGTTATAGATGTATTATCGAGTCTTGCTATCCTTTTATGCTATCCAATCTCAACAAAGTAGGATTGACAACTTAAGTATTTCGTTCAAAATATTCAAGTAAACTTGACTTACTACCGTAGTCATTAAATGTCATATCCGAAAATCAACACCCAAGTATTTTAACAATGTTTGTTAAAACACTCATCACGACTAGAGCACTTATCGTAATACTCTCCCAATCAATAGGAACAAAAACAAATGTCAATAGGTTTTCATCCTTAAACATTTAGCACTTAAGTTCACTTGTTCTTTCACCATCATCTCATCACATTCACCTTGTGATATATCTCAGCCCATAAGCTTCACAAACATGAGCAAAACTTCAAGAATCTTCCTCATAACCTTTCATCACTCAAACCTCAAACAACCAATGTGAAATGAGAAACCGAGTTATCCTTTGTACTATCAATATCGAGTCATCCACCATTTCCATGCCCTCAAAGAAACCAAGAGTCAATATCATCTTCACCAATAACTCCACCTAGTAATCTTCACAAGAAGATTCCACAATGTCACCAAACAGGTGTGTCATCCCCACTACAACCTAACCCATTAAGATTAAACCACCTTTCATGATACATAAACCTGTGTTCACCCTTGTGTCGCTCTTTGAAACAAAGGGCAATTGTCATATCCATACACTCATTAACATATTTGTCTATGTCGTCAAAAGTCAAGTGAATTTCATTACTACACGAATATAGTCTCACTAGCGGTCTCGGGATGCATCACTAACGCAAGTTCTAGAATCTAAATGCTACCGGTTCACTCATAAGCACTAATAGTAAATGCTTCTCCTATCAAATCTAAAGGCGAACCTCACATATTTGGGTGGAAAATTTTTCTGAATGATACGGTTATGTGCTAGTCATACAATCTCCTATCCATGAGACGCTTGCTATGGCTAAATTTTCACTCCTAAATGTTGTAAAAAAATTTAAATTTGGCGCTAAAATTACACTAACAAGTATTTCTCATAGTTTTATTACACATCTACCATCAAACAAACAAACTCAAGCGAAAGTGTATCTGTAAGGTATCATCATTTTACCCTCCCCTTACACTTAGGATGAACATTGTCCCCAATGTTCAAGTAAAGAATGTAAAAGTGAAATAGTAAAAAGAATGAAATCAAATACTCCCCTGATTCGCTCGGTATGGATAATAAGGTGGCCAGGTTAGATCTTCCTCCAAGAAAATGAACAATCAAAGCTTCCCTTCCAGAAAAATAAATCATCTTCTTGTCATACATAACCTGTAAATCCTGAGAAAACAAACAAAGCAACCTCACATAAAATCGGCGGCAATCTACATAAGTTACTAAATCCTAGAAAACAAAGTAAGATATAATGCTTGTGGAATGAAGTTTGCAGATTTCTTGGAGATTATAAAACTTAATAATTCAACAAAAACTTTAAAACTCCTTTAGAAAAACAAAACTGGTAAAATTTCCAGATTTTTACACGTGACGCCGTCAAGAGCAAGCTTATGACGCCGTCAGAAGTGACCTGCAGAAATTCTTATGTTAAGTTTCCGGAAAATTTCTGGAAAAACTTGGTCCTACTTCCTGGAAAATCCTGCAAAACTTCATTATGACTCGATACAAGCATTTGACTCTAACAAATACGAATATACATGTTCACTTAATATTGTGGAGGATCATGATCGGGTTATTTCTTAAAAACACATTTTGGGTTTCCCCTTACACTTATCTTTTGCAAAAATACCTTTGGGGTGAAGTTAAGACTAGGCCAAACAACAAAGTAAAGTATTTCCACTTTTTAGTTTTAGAAACATGATCTACCAACAATAAAAATAAAGCATGCATACGGAAGCAAATAACAAACAAACAAAATAAAAATCACACAAAGCATGAGTTGCCTCCCAAGAAGCGCTTTTCTTTATTTACGAGTCTTGTAGCTAGACTCAAGGCCGTGTGTTACCGTGAGTCGCTTATGCTCACATAACCAAGCATGAGCCATCTAATAGTCACATCATCTTTCTTATAATCATCTCTTAACTCTAAACATCCGCGATAGTATCTTTTGTTCTTTTCATGAGTATATTTAAGCCCTTTTCTCTTATCATTCTCACTTAGCATTTCTATGGGCGGATACCTACTACATTTTTCCATGGAAAAATCCTTGAACCTAGGGTGTGCACGGGGCATTTGGTAAACAAAATCATCATCCCCATTTGAGAATGTAAGTAACCCTTTCATAAGATTTTCATCAAGATTGGTTAACCTTTTGAAAGGTATTCCAAACACGACTTGAGTTAACTTACTATCTATAAATTCTCCTAGATTCTCCATAACCATGAACTCAACAAGATAGACAAAACTTCCTACAAACACATGTAATATTTTTGCCCTGGCTATAATGTTATTTCCTTTGTATTCTAACTCATCTACCATGATTTTATTTTATTCATTACGCGAGATTATGTTCATTGGGAGAGATGAGTTAAGATAGGCGTTAAAGCTCCTAAATCCGATCTTGCAAGGAAATTGCATGTTGAATGAACTATCACACTCAATCCTTGTTCTAGGGTTGACATATCTAAGAGGGTTTATTTCCTCTTCCGTCCTATTCTCATTAATCACATCACCATCATCAAGATTCTCGTCGGAGTCTGGATAGTAAAAAGGACTAGCTCTACGGTCATCATCATGATCAGACTCCTCTAACTCAGAATTATTGTCAAAGTGGTGGTTGGGCGAGATGTTAGGTGGGTTCTCATTCTCCAATAAAGGGATTGGGGCGGCCATTTGGAAAATCCTACGATGAAAAATACGAATAACAGGAATCAAACGATCAATGTTATTGTTATTTATCGAGGTAATTCACGATCAAAGGAAACAAAGAAATAAGATAGACTAAAGAAACCCTAAAAATAAAAATAAAATCTTACTAGAAAGGAATCTAGCAAGTAGACCTAATAAAAAGAGATTCTAACCTAGACAATAACTATTCCCCAGGCTGCGGCGCCAAAAACTTGATGCGTGGGAATTGCACCAGGCTTTACCTCTCGAGGGATCTCAAGAAGCTTACAACCCCCACCAGGCAGTGTACCTGATCGTTGTAGTATAGTATAGTGACAAGTACCGGAGGATTGATCGTTCAGCTAGGAATAGTGTCGCTAGGATTAGAAAACCTAAATACTAGTTCTAGAGATGAGGGATGATTCTTTTTGTATTTTTTATCTTTTATAAAAGCAAGTAAAATATCGGGTTTTTGAGAGAGTGGGCGGAATTAGTTGTTAAGAAACTAACCCAATGACTAAAGATGCAATCAAAATAAAATAACAAAAATGTAAATAAACTAAATTAAACAAAAGTTGTGAGCAATAAGTGGGAGAAATGTGTTTACTTAGATTTCACTACTCCCTAGATATCTTTTAAACGTTAATTACTTGTTATAGTTGCGTGGATGACGGATTGTATTCCTTAATACCATTTATGGGGTGGCGTACTTACTTCCCCAATCCTATAAGTGCCTACTTCACTCCTATGTCGAGCCTGCAAGAAGCTCCTAACATGGGATCATTAGAATTTACTCATGCATTAAATACAACCAATAAAACCTAGTACACATCGGTTCATGTTTCCTAAGACGTTCAAGCATGTTACACAACGGAGATCTGCCAGTTTTCTTAAGCCTAACATTGAAATCATTCATCCAATACAACCATAAACAAGTAATCAACACATAATCAACATCTAGGTTTCATTAGATCTAAGCAAACACAAAATAAATCTAGCCTAACATGGTGGAATCAAGACAAGTACAAGATATAGACAACCAACACATAGACATATTGATTGAATTAAGAAAAGACTTATCTTAATAACACATGAAAGGTTTCAAGGGTTGAAAACCCTTGAAAAGCTGTAAAATTCGTATATGGTTCGGCCTTAGGGTTTCTCCAAACTTCTTCCTCTCTAATGAATGAAAATTAGAAAACTATATATAGATATTAGAGGCTGACGGCGTCAAGAACAAATGTGTGACGCCGTCATCTCGCCGCCAAAATAATCATCGGACTGCCTAGATCTGGGTTTGACGTCGTCATGTATACTCCTTATGCAGGCCGTCACCAAAAATTGTCTTGACGCCCTTGTTGTGACGCCTTCAGGTTTTCACTGGGTCGTCATGGTTTTTACTCTTGACGCCGTCATGATCTTCCTCTTGACGCCGTCAAACACTGTTCCAGCATTGAAAATTAAGTCTTTGGCGTTTTCTTCACTTTTATGCTCCAAAAATGTCTGAATTGCTTCCTTTTTCAGATTTCACTCCCAAAGTACCTAAAATCACAAAAGGAACGATTTAGGGCAATATTTGATCAAATAAATTCAATTCCGGGCTTAAATGACCCCCAAAAAATGGATCATTTTTTGCCTCATCACAACGCCATATTGTACATGTAATTAACCAAGATTGTTAACTCGCCACCAGTAAAGATTGCCTATATCCAACAAAACCGTGTATTTCATATCCCTATACCTAACGTTACAACCCTTTAAAAGACCTCTTTGATAGTTTATCATAGGTGCTTACGCCATGTGGTGGAGGTTTGATCTTTTCCCAAGCCTATGGTAATCTAATTTGCTATGACAGGTAGTGAGAGATGTTTTCCATTTCCATATTGTAATTTATACTTCATTACACCCGAGAGATGTGAGTACCTAAACACTATTTGTGAGGTGCTAGTGTGTGACCTCTGTGCTTGTCTTTGGTCTTTAGTGGAACGATTATTTGTTGTAATTACTTTTATATTAATCCCTAACTTGTATTTTGATTAGAATAAAATCATATTTGCTTGAGGACAAGCAAATCTCAAGTGTAAGGGTATATGATGAGGCCAAAAATGAACCGTTTTTAGGGGGTCATTTAAGCCAGAATTAGAATTTATTTGATCAAATATTGCCCTAAATCGTTCCTTTTGTGATTTTAGGTACTTTGGGAGTGAATTCTGGAAAAGGAAGCATTTTGGACGTTTTTGGAGCATAAAAGTGAAGAAAACGACAAAGACTTGATTTTCCTTGCTGGGAATAGTACCTGACGGCATCAAGAAGGATTTTTTGACGGCGTCAAGAGCAAAATGGATGACGACCCAATGAAAATGTGACGGCGTCAGAAGTAGGACGTCAAGAGTAAATTTGGTGACGGCCTGGAATGAGATTACACATGACGGCGTCACGTAGGCCGTCACATGTTAACTTGTCAAAACTTGCGCGCGGAGTAGCTGATATTGTTTTGGTCATAACTTTTGCATACGAACTCGGATTTAGGTGATTCAAAAGCCCACGCGAAGAGGACAAAGAAATCTACAATTTAGTGAAGAAAAATTGTTCATGACGCCATCAAGAGTAAAATCTTGACGCCGTCAAGCCTCGCTGACAGAAAACATGCCTATAAATATAACATCATAACTTCACTTTTTGTAAGCCCTAAACCCTAAGGTCGATTCCTGGGTTTAGGTAGGTGTTTTTCCAGCAACTAAGAGGGTTTCAATCACTCCATAAACATCTTGTAATGGTTTGATGATTCTATCTTAATTCATGTCTTCAATTATCATTATTGTTGCTTGTTCTTTATTAATTATGCTTGGCTAATTCACCTTGTGGCTACTTATGATTGTGTGAAACTTGTATATAATTGATTAGATCTTATTGATTCCTTGTTGATGTTTGTGTCTATCTTCATTAATTAGGGTGTGACACTTCGATAGATCTAATTGGTTTAGCTTATAATTCTTGTTTCCTATTGTCTCTTGTTTAATTGAATGAATTCGACGTTAGGCTTAAGAAAACTGGCAGATCTCCATTGTGTAACTTGCTTGAA
Source organism: Artemisia argyi (assembly GCA_030686995.1). Lineage (NCBI taxonomy): Eukaryota > Viridiplantae > Streptophyta > Magnoliopsida > Asterales > Asteraceae > Artemisia > Artemisia argyi. The sequence goes on from CM060681.1 coordinate 208,556,826, forward strand.
CATCTTAAGAAACATGAACCGATGTGTACTAGGTTTTTATGGTTGTATTTAATGCATGAGCGAATTCTAATGATCCCATGTTGGGAGCTTCTTAGCCGGCTCGACATAGGAGTGAAGTAGGAGCTTATAGAATTGTGGAAGTAAGTACGCCACCCCATGATTGGTATTAAGGAATACAACTCGTCAATTAAAACAAGATGTGACAATTCAATAGGTAGAATTGGATAGCTAGCAAGGAGTAACATATCATGGGTAGACATGCTTCACTTACCTTGTAGAACCTTAGTTTATTTTTCTTGCACATTAGTTTAATTAGTAGCTTTTGGGTTAGTTGATTAACAACTAATTCCACCCCTCTTTCCAAAACCCGAGATTTTTACTTGCTTTTCATAAAATATAAAAACACAAAAAGAATCATCCTTCACCTTTAGACCTAGTTAGATTAATTTCAATCCTAACGACACTATTCCTGAGTTGAACGATCAATCCCCAGGTACTTGTCACTATACTATACTACAACGATCAGGTACACTGCCTGGTGGGGGTTGTAAGCTTCTCGAGATCCCTCGAGAGGTAAAGCCTTGTGCGATTCCCACGTATCAATAACCCATAGCCGTCATTGAATATCAATGCCCATTCACATTTTCCTTTATCCCTTTAAGTTGTGAATCTTAGATTGCATAAGTCCATATGTTCATTCGTCATAGCATTTGCTACACATACGAGTTTCTAAATTCATGCATTATAACCACCACCTTCATCAACTCTTTCACTAATCATCACCACCATAGATTAGTGTGAAACCTATTCCTATTAATCTTGGGATGTTCTCAAATTTTCTATACTTTTACTAAAGTATAAAGAAAATCGTTAGCCCTCATTCAAACTCTATCGATACGCGTGTTTTTACTTGCTTCTTTGTCATTTCCCAATCAGATTTAATAGTGTGCTTCTGTTTTAGGAAAAATTTCAAAATTAGAAAATCGTTTCGACCGTCGAAAACCTAGTCTGTTAAGAATTTGCAGTCTGGCGGATATGGCGGAACCAAATTTTGGGTTCCGCCTGTGTAATTTCTGGGTAGTCCCAGCTTTGGCCCAGCGGACCAGGCGGAACGAAAACCAGGATTCCGCCCGTGTATTCGTTTAGTGCCGCCAAACCTGCAGAATTTTCTATATTTTTCTCAAATTCGCATTCTCTTTAACACCATTAGCACCATCCTCTCTAAGCATTTCAACCTCATGTCTTCCTTCTAGGATTTGCTTAGTAGGTTCCTATCATATTATATTCACGTTTTTCTTATGATTGTATTTCTTTTTAGAAGCATACACCTCATGAGATTTTTGTTTGGTTTCATGGTTCTCTACTTTGAGTCGCTTATATCATTTATATATTTTCATCTTACTTTTCTTTGAGATGAAATATATTGCACTAACTCTTTCATTGTAGGTTCACCATTATATACGCTCGATCGTATATAGCATAATCATCTAAGGATGATGTTTGCATCGAATATTTTCCTTCTTTCATTATAGGTGCTTCTTGACGTAGGAGGAATATGCATCAAGCACTCTTATTGCATCTTCTATACACGTTGTTGTAGAGGACATGCTTGTCTAAAGAAAAAACTTCCACTATACTAACTTTTGTTTTGTAGGTTCATATTGACGCCCTTTAACAAGGGGAGCTTCCGTCAAGCATAGGAAAATTATTGTCTTATACTAACCTTTATTTTGTAGGGTTCTTCATCCTTGCATCACATACGTTGGTACCCTAGCAACGGGGAGTATTGATCAAGGGGTCATGCACTAACCTTTGTTTCTTTTATAGCTTTCTTATCCTTGTATCATATACGTTGGTACCCTAGCAACGGGGAGTATTGATCAAGGGGAAGCTAATCATACACTAACCTTTGTTTCTTTTGTAGCTTTCTTATCCTTGTATCATATACGTTGGTACCCTAGCAACGGGGAGTATTGATCAAGGGGGAGCTAATCATGCACTAACCTTTGTTTTTGTAGCTTTCTTATTTCTTGTGACATATACGTTGGGACCCTAGCAATGGGGAGTATTGATCAAGGGGGAGCTACAATCTAGGGGAAGCATGCATGCATTTTTCTTTATTGTCATTCTTCGACACACTTTTGTGTTTTGACAAAAAAAAGGAGATAAGTCAACATAGTCCAACATGCATTTTATTCATCATGCATTTTTCGTATAATTTTTATGTTGCACAACACTAACCTTGATGTGGGTCAAGGAACTTAATTTGATCCATGGATCCGCTAACAACCTAAGGGACGCAACAACCTTAGGAAATTGGAGTTGAAGAATTAACTTCACTAGGGATGATGCAAGTTCGCCATTTCGGGGAGAAATTAAGTTAACTCCAAGGACACACCCCTTTTTGTTTCGACAAAAGGGGGAGAAGAGTGTAAACGGAGAAAGAAATGTAGAAGGTGTTGCGGATACAAGTAAGTTACACGGACACAAGTAACTTTTTACATTTTGCATTCCATCACGTTTACATATTTTGTCATCATCAAAAAGGGGGAGATTGTTAGTGCAAATATTACGATATTTAATCTATACAGTCTCATTTGTTTTGATTGATGACAAACGTATAACTTGATACATAACGTAAAATGTACAAGTTACTTGTAATCATCGTTTGTCTCAACATACATTCAACACCGCTCAACGTCTCGAGTCGTCGTATGCAACAACATAGGTTCGTACACGTTTGTTATGTAGCATTATGATCAAACCCCATGACCAACCATTTAGAATGACTAAAATACTTTTAGGGTCTTTAAGTATTTTAGGTGTCAAAGTGCACTTTAGGTGTCAAATAGAATAAGTGCCACTTTAGGTGTTAAAGTAATATTAGTAAGTTTTTACAAATGATAAAAATGTGATGACATTAGGAATCAAACATTTTTAGTAATTCATTAACTTACTATAACAACATTACTTAGGTAATATATACATTTTACAAGTTTACTTTCATATATATTTCTTAATCTTAAAATAGAAATATATATATACATCACATCATGCAATTATGGTAAGCTTGTGTGTTTGACTTACCATAACCTCTTATACATTTTTGGAAGCTTTCCATTTAATGTGTTTGACTAGAATTTAGTTGATGTGACTTTGGTTGGTTTGGAAAGATTTATTGTAATACCTTCTGCAAGCCTGGCGGAACCCTGGGGTGTAACACCCCCAAAATTTGATACAGCGGAAGACTCAACAAGCTTTCGGGGTGCTACGGGGATTGGTATCCATTCAAAGTCATGAAAGAACGAAATAAAGTAAACATAAGAAAAACACAACCAAAATGGGTTTTAGAGTTTACATTTATCCCAACAATTATCCAAAGTAAGACCCAAAAGAAATAAACATAGGTCCACAATAGTTTATCAGAGTTTTAGAAAGATAGATCCATAACTGGTGCCATTGCCAAGCCTCCAATCCCAAGCATCCATAGAGCATCACTTAATTACCTGAGAAAACGTGCTAAAAGTCAACTTTCGCTGGTGAGATCATAGGTTTAAATTCATAATTCAATATAGTGGACATATACGCAAAACGCTTGCTAGCTAGACTAGGCCTCAATCATCCAACCAAAATTATCCGACCAAATCGAATCAACCCTATAGGTGCACATTATAGTCCAATAACCAAATCCAATCAAATCAATCTGTATGCGTAAGGATACGACATACCTAACATGCGTAAGGATACGACATGTTCAACTTACCTAGATCTAGTCTAGGCCTCATTGTATAGCTTACCTAGTTCTTGACTAGGCCTCGCTCTATAACCAAATCAAATCAATATGCATTCGCAAGGATGCGACATGCCCAACATTCGTAAGGATACGACATGTTCTTGCATTCGTAAGGATACAACATGCGCTGCATTCGTAAGGATACGACATGCTCTACACTACCTAGTTCCACAAGCATAGCAAGTTTTAACATAAATAAAGCGATAATAGTCTACATAAAACATTTGCACGTTTCTCACCCCAAGTATTGAAAACAAAGTTCAAGAGTAAAAAGTGGGTTATGACTCACCTCAAGTCCAGAAATCCTCAAAAGAAATCGATAGAAGAAAGACGTAAGCAACTCAAGCAACTCACGTAACGACGACTACAGACTCGGCACTTCCTAACAATATCAAACTCGTTCAGAAATCATTTCCTCAAAGTCAAACATTCCCATTCCCGAACGTATTCCATTTTACTTTCCAAAAATATTCGTTTCTCGAATTAACTCCATATTAATTTGAAATTCGACGTTTGGTATCCATATGGGTGGAGGGTCGACACAACTCAAACCAAAAAGCCACAACAAGCAAAATAATAAACCAGCTATAGGTCTAATATTAGCCCAACATATTATTTAAATAATTATCGAAGCTTATCAAATCCATCGATTTGGTAATCTTCCAGATTTATTTACGTAATATATCGTTCCAAAATTATACCCAACCTAAAGCATATAGCACAAAGAATTGTATCTGGTATATATCGTAGTCCAATAAATTCCCTATATATATCGTTGAATCGGCCAAATTCCACTAGATACCTAGTAATTTATTACCCTAAAACATATACCACAACCTATGGGCGTCGTGGGATACGATGCCCATTAATATACTCATTTTATATCGTCAAATAACTCGATCTAATCCGTCGATTAAATAACTCACTTGATATATAAAATGTTTATATTAATCGTCATATATCCGTGACAACACAAAAGTCACAATATAAAGCCCACTTGGACTTTAAAGAACCACAACTCGTATAACTCGATAAGTTTCCAAATTTATAAAAATCACGTTTTTAATTATAATTCACCCGACTTATTATTTATAGTTATTATTTATAACAATATTCCGACATTTATTACACTATTTGCATAGTATAATAACTATCGTTATATTATTATACGTTTACTCGTGATCGTCTTATTATTAATATACGCATTTATATATATATATATATATATATATATATATATATAACAGGAGGCGTTACACGTAGATAATTCAAGAAAACGCCACCTCATTGCCTAGTAATTATTATTAGCAGCCATGTCATCACATTCTCGCCATGTAAGCAATTTTTATAATTTATTTTGTATTTTGATTATTCTATTTAGTCCATGTCATAAATATGGTTGTATTTAATGTCACGTGGTGAGTTCTATTTTTTTTAATTCGTTTTTGTATCCTATCCGGATTTATTTTTGCCAAAAAAATCATAAAGCAAGATTCGAACCTAGGTCTTGGCATTCACACACTAGCATGTCAACCAATGGAGCACATGAGTTTTTATGATTGATAATGGAAAACAATAAAGTCATGCTTTAATAACTACTCCATTCACAGATGTAAAATAAAGCCCACTCCTTTCATTATACGGTTTCATTATACGGAGTATATTTTTCCCCAAAACCCTAATATCATTCATTCACACACACGATATTTTTCAGAGTATTTTTTCCCAAAACCCTAATATCACTCATTCATCTCATTATCAAAGACACGATCTTTTTTTTCTTTTCTCATTTGTTGTGCAGGTTGTTCGTCTTCTTTGTTGGTAATATGTATCCATATATGTTGTTTATAATGGATTCATGTATACACATAAACTATTATTCAATTGTATGTTTTTTTCTTTTTTTTTATAGCACCAATCCGATATCCAGGTATGTTGTTTGCCTCTTTTCCCTCAAAACCCTAATGTGCAATGTTAGTTATGGTCAAGCAACCTAATACATGACATATTGTTTATGTTCTTCTTTATGAATTGATTGTTAATTAATTAGGTTTTCTTATGATTACATGTATTATTATTTAGTCCAGATAATGAGGTCATTGTATGAAGATTCGAAATCACTAAGGTATAACTTTTATGTTTAATTCATTGTGTTTTTTTTTTTTTTTTTTTTTTTTTTGTTTCTTTAGTATAACATGGCAACCTTACGAGCTTTTTTTATATATTTGTGTTGAAAGTTTTATTCTTGGTGAAGTATTATGTATTGTGGGTGATTAAATTCAGCTTATTATGTATGATTGCTCATATGAGTTATTGGTCATGAAATTTTTGGAAGTTTTCTTATTAGGGAAAGCTTGAGCATTGTTCCAGAACACGTAGAGAAACCAAAAAAAAATTACAAACCTGGATCTCAGTTGTAATAAATTGATGAAGATATCTTTAGTTTCAAAGCCTATAGGCTGAGTTTTTGTTGGTGTTGGTTTAGGACTAAAAAAAAGTTAAGTGATCGTGGTCTCGAAGTCCAAACATAAGCCCAATAATCGTGCTGAATTGGAACGATGCTAATATGCTTTCTGCTAATATGGATAAATAAGGTTTATATGGACGGACCCAAACTGATACAAAAGACCGGATTGCTTGAGGTACAACTTGAAGATTGTTATGAAGCACATGAGTGAGTCTATTTATGTGCTTTTGCTTTGTAATATTTAACTTTTTGGTTCTACTGATTTTATGTTGCTAACTTGCAATTCCAGATTTCAGATTTTTATAGCATAATATACTGCCAAGTCAGCAGTCGTTATGACTTTTGAATGGAAGGTATGTGTATCTTTTCTCCTTTTTAGTTGTTAATTTATGTGGAAGATTAAAAGGCTACATTATTAAAAATTTGAAACCATTGCTGAACTGAAACAAATTTACTTTTATTCATCAATTTTATGTCAATTTTGAATGGCCAACAAACTCTTATAATTTAACAAGTTTAGTGGCTGGAATGATGTATCATAATGCTTTAGATTTTACTTGTTTGAACCATTTGAGATAAATCATAACCTGAGTCAACCCATTCATAAATAAATCGGCATAATTTGCTACCCCATTGACATCAAATATATAACATTATGGCAAACAAAATAACTACTGGATTTGTGTCAAATGTACGCACAAATGGTCGGCATGGTTTGTAATTTTAATTGGTGATTATATAAGGGTTGTTTGGCACTACTTTGGCATTGTTTATTGGAACTTACATTATTCTTTATAGGGACCAATATCGCGTTTGGAAAAGCCATACAATCTGTATAAGCTTCAGCCAATGAAAAGGCTCAAAATGTTACATACGGGCTCATGAGAACACGACTAAAAGGCGCATTAAGAGCATACCAGAAGCCTGAAAATGTGAAAGAGGGTGCAGGGTCTATCAAGTGGCAGGCAGCCAAGAAGGCAAAAGAGGACATTAAAGGGACAATGGAGTGGGCTAACGAGAAGATGAAAAAGGGTACCAAGTAATGAAAGTGAAAGCAGGTAAGTGTTTTGAGGCTGCGAAAGAGGCAATGGGCAAGAAGTACGATTAGACTACTGCCCCGGAAAGGCTTCAATTATTTCGAGAAAGGCCAACGATTTGTTGCTGCAACAAGAGTACTGTAAGTAGTTTCCTCAAGTGTTGGGAACTTTTTGTGTTACCTCATGCTAACTTATTCCGTTCTGTATGATCAAAACAGGAACATCGTTCAGTTCAGGAGTGCAAGTGACATATCTTTGCTTCTATTTGCATGGAGTTGCGTTGCTTTGAGTTCACGAGTGAAAGTGACATATCTTTGCTTTTATTTGCATGGAGTTGTGTTGCTACAATAACAAACTTGGCCCTACAAAAGTTGCTTGCACACAAATTTACTCGGTTATTCCTGAAACAAATTTTTGGTCCACTTCGGTCCTCGAGCTGCAGCATGTAGAGTGGAATTTGTTTAAAATAGTACGTACTTCCATTACCTTTTTGGAGTTTCGTCTCCAATATATATGAATGATCATGCTCTTATACACTCTAATATGGTTGTGAGTGCAGGTTTCAATATTATTACTTACCCCCCTTTTGTCCAGAATTATCGTGAATATATGCAGCTATAATAATATGAATATCGGATACTTTCATATATCAACTTGGTGTGTGTAAGTTTATCTTCTTCAAAATATATGTTATGATCAATATGAAAAAAGAAAAAAACTATAAGTATGTGCATGAAATGGCAATACTATCTTATACAAATTCTATGTTTCTTACAGACCTGGATCTATATAATTGTATGCTTACATCAATATCTTCTGCTCTTTTGCCTCTTAGAGATTTCAAAGCCTTAATGCCATTGAAACTGTTGGTAGGGAATTCCAGTTCTACATTTCGGTAATAATTTGCGCATATTACTCAATTCAAATATTGATCTAAGTTTGAAACTATAGATTTTTTTACTAATATCATTAACCACTGTAGTAGGAAGGTCTTCGGTTAGGTATAGTTTAGGTGCGTAATGAGGTTGACTTGCTGCTTGACATCACTGCTCTTTTTAACGTACTGCCATCTCATTAAATGCGGCCTGTATCTGCGCCATCATGTTGGAACACTCATGGATTCAGTATTTTTTTAATTGAACATTAATTTTCTTGGAGTTGATATTTTTTTTTGTGAATTGTTTAAATACTTTACAGCTCAATGTGACTGACATGTTTGAACCCCCTACTAAAACTACCAGAACCGCTCCGCTTTCACCTGTTACTTGATCCGTCCAAGCGACCCAGGTTCATTTTCCTTTTATTCATTTTTTTGTGATATTACATATTCTAATGCAACTATACTCAATATATTACTATTGAAGTTTGAACCATAATTGATATGGATAGTGAATGCATTATGTTTTGTGATATGAATGACCTGTGAAGAGCAAAACGCGTCATGTCCAAAGGGTATCCACTGATGACAATGATCTTTATGATATTCTCGATTAGGATCTCATTTCATCGGTAAGCTCATCAATCCAATTACATAATTTACTATGTCTTGATTAGATTATAACTTATACGCAGAATTTTTATTATGGGTTTGTTTGTGTTTATTTTAGGTGACCAAAACCTCTGAAAAGGTGAATAAAGATCCCCTTTGTCAAGTATGCAGTCCAATATTCCATAGCGATATGCAACACTCGACAAGGAAAAAATAAATAAATTGCTCAAATTGTTCTTACAAGGTAAAAAAGTGGTGGATAACAGACCACCATCATCTTGGCCTTCCAAAGGAAGGATGGAATTTGAAGATATTAAGGTAAAAGCCTACTCTATCAGCCCTTATAATAAAGAAGTTCATCAAAAACATATGTGACAAGCTCGATTAAACATAAGGAACATTAGGGTTGTTCAAATGCATTTGGACCAAAAAAAAAGTTAGATTTTGTAGCTCATTCTATAGGATTTTGTGTATTGTGAAAAGCTTGAATTGTGCAAAATAAAAAATTAGGCTACTGCAGAAATAAGGCGTATTTCGATTAGGTTACTTCCATAATAAGGAGTGTTCGGATCAGGTTTATAACAAGAATGAAAAGTATTTAAAATAGGTTGCAAATGTACATCAGGTCATTATCTATTAAGGATAAGGTTCAGGTTTATGAATCATGTCAGATTGGTCAAAATAGGTGAAACTTGAAAGTCACTCGAATTCTATGTTCAGTTTCGCATTCAAAATTTGCAAATCCAGTAAGCTCATTTTCAATGGCTTATGAGTATATCAGTTTGAGCTTATGACCTAAAATAAGTCATTAGCTTAGCTCATAATACATTAGAAATGATCGTTTTGGATAAGACATGTTATCAAAAGTAAATATATGCTAATTAAAATATATAGCTTGATTCACTGGAAGATTTTGATCATGCTTCACGTACATAAGGTACCTTTGTATTGTTATTGATCAAGAAGTTAAGGAGCAAGCTTATAATGATGTGTTTACTGCGTAGGATTTCCAACCATATGGAAACATTCTACCACAAGGTATGTGGCTATGCCAGCACGTTTAGCCTAATTGATGTATCCCCCAAAAGAAAGCAATAAATGACTTGATCGAGGCTAAAGTTGTACATGATTAGATTTGCTCAATGGTAGGAACTTTTTTTTACAACATACCAATTTGACTAATGTTCAGATAAGCAGATTCGCTTCCATTTATTGGTTAAATGAAATTGCAGTATGGAAGATGTGAACTTTGAGCAAATTGTCGACTCACGTTTACCACGAGACTACAACGACAGTGTGGTGTACTAAAAAGTTTTATCTTTTTTGTGTAATTTGCAGATAGAGTGTGTAAAGAAGCAAAATCATCTTCCGAAAGTGGTCTTTATCAATCATGAAAGGCTATATATATCATATTATATCGAGATGTTAGATTGATTCGGTTGGTCACACCCACACCCACACGAACAGGTAATAATATCTCAAAGGACTTCCCGGTGATTGAACCAGCTAAAATTTTTAATTGGAGGAGAGGAGAACAAAGAAGCTCTCAGGAAATCTAGAGGGGATGAGTACAAAGATTTCCAAATCGTGGAATACCAGGCACAAAAAGGAAACACTATAGCTATGTATAAGATTGGTATATCTTACTATGGATTAAGAGGGATTAGTCGTGAACATGCCAAGGCATTGTCGTGGTTTTCAAAGGCTGTGGACAAGGGTGAACCTAGGTCTCTGGAGCTTCTTGGAAAGATTTACGCAAGAGATGTTGCAGTCACTCCAAACTACACAAAGGCATTTGAATGCAAGCATCAAAACAACAACATTTTTCAGCTATAATGGGATGCAATATTTATAAATTTTGTACATCAAAGGGTTATGTAGTAGAACAGAAAAACTACACCAAAGTAAGTGTATTGAAACTTAGTATCAATATATTATGCTTCTTGGTTGCTCTAATTAGCTGTGAATCATTTCTCCTGCCGATTCAGATTATTTTGTTGCACTTATTGTATTTCTCTACCTATCTCTTTTCTATTTAGGGTATCCATTTCTTTTACTTTCGATGTAGTGACATGCCTTTATCAGTTTCTGATGAATGTCGCTTTTAGCCTAACCAATTATAGGGGTACGTATAAGGTTTACTATTATGACTGGTTGTGATACATAACCTTTTGTTTATGTTACTTACCTGAACGTTCCAAGTATGTGTTAAGTCTAGGCAATATTATGGTTGTTGCGCTAATTATTAAAAAGATTGCTTCTTAACTAAGTATTGCATTTCATTTGAGGGAAAGAGATAACATTCTAAATTTCTAATACATTGATGTTGCACAGTACTATGCAAATGCGCAGGTATTGCTATCTTTTTAATATACCAAGTATATAGATTACTTATGGTTTTTAATATATTCTAAAATAATCACATGCCCTTTTGAGATTTGTCTATTACTACAGATTTGCAAACCAATCTTAAAATTGATGAGCGGTTATTAAGAGCATATGGTATGGTAAACTTTATTTGGGTCTCATTTGGTGGTACATCATCTTAACACTGACCAACCTTTTTTCGTTATAAAAAAATATGCCAACATTAATTATATGATAACTACTAGCCTAAAAAAATAAAATAAAACCAACGTCCTTAAACATAATTTTACAATAACTAAAACCATCCAAATTATAATTACAAGTCATGCCCGTCTAACGGACGGGCTTTGTAATAAAAGTAAACGCAAAAAAATTTCACAAGTATGTCTATCTCTTTATTGGTGAGTTTTCTTCACTGACAAACAATAGGCAACTGTCTCAAAAGTAAATAAAATACACACATTGAAAATTATAAAATTATTTGTTGTCGAATTGTTTAATAATTAATAACGGCCAACTAATTTTCATGTTTAACGCATTAACAAACAAGCTCTACTTAACTAATACAACCTCAAGTTCTCTTAAAATTTTTAAACATAAACTAATAACATAAGAAAATAAAATGAAATAGACGTCCATAAAAATAATTTTCGTTAACTGACAGTGTAATAATTTAGTCTGAGGAACGAGATGCCTTCTTTAGCAGATATAACTGACAAATACATGATCATATCGTAGCTGAAGTACAATGTACTTTTGCCTTTGATATCTTATCAAGAATCTAACTTACTGACATGAAGATATGTGACATTGTCTACTGTGACTAATTGATGTGTTTTTGTTATGATATTAACGTGTTAGTTTCGTCCCTTCATGATTTAGCATGTTTTAACAATACATATTGTAGACTTATGATATTGGTTCCATCGAGCTTGCACTCTCTAAAATGATCACACCGTTATTGTTCTATAATGGTAAACGCTCATTTATTTTTCATTGTTAATGCATTCACTACAAAAATATGTACATTTATACATTATATTTCGTTAACTTATAAATTTCAAGTTAACCTTTCTTAAAAAAAGCAAAAAATAAATAAATAAAATAATAAAAATAATAAAAATAATAAAAAACAATTAACAATTAAACACAACCATAAACGTTTATATGTTATCATAATTTTGCGTTAACTAATTCTATCCAAAAAATAATTATAAGTCATGACCACTCTATTGTTTTACTGTCACATACACCTGGAGCTCACAACCTTAAACCAACAAATACCAATTCTTTTAACAACTACTACCATCCCGATTTTCGTGGGTTCATTGCTGCAATCTAAATATGACGCAATGTCAATAGTTAGCATCTCTTTTTGATGTGTTAGATTGAAATATATTATTCAACAATTTTGCATGTATTAGATCAATGTACTCACACTGGTAGAGTTAGTAGACTGATTTTCTAACTGAAAGTTAAAGTCTCAGAACTATCAGGATATGTGCAATGCATATAGATATTGGCAGTTTTTCAATAATGTAGTTGTTGGCACAGGAAATGATGATCAATGTATTGAAGATGACATTATGCTTGGTATTAGATAATACATACATCTTCTCTTCTGGATATTGAAGATGACATTCGCCATAGTAAAATATGCTAACGATAATTATAAGTCATGCCCGCCCAACGGGCAGGCTTATATGCCCAGGAGGGCTTATAAGTCATGCCCGCCCATCGGGCGGGCTTTGAAGTCTAGTATATATATATATATATATATATATATATATATATATATATATATATATATATATATATATATATATATATATATATATATATATATATACGTTTAACACGTCTATATATGTATATAAACGATTATATTCTTAATAATAGTATTACGAGTATTATTTTTAATATTGACTTATAAATGTTTATCGAGTCATAGAATTTGGTCACATGTCCGAGTCATGACTCTCGGCTCATAGTCCAAGTCCAACAATAGTCAAAATAAATATATCATCTCCGTCCAAATCAATCCCATAATCACGTGCTACAACATGAGGGTCCGACTACGGCACCCAACTAACCTATCTCCGTCATCTAATCGACCGTCTCACAATCGGTCCCCAAGTTTCACATTCGACAACACATCTCCATATCAAAACACAAGTATACCAAGTCGAGACCACAAAGTGTCTCGACCCAACCAAAAGCTTCGGTCCAAAGTATGCCACACAATAAAAATAATGAACACCACAATATAAACAATCGCCAATATAAACCATACATACGGGTCGACTTACCAAGTCAAACCCGGGTCAACAATGAGACCACAAAACTCACGATATAGCCTCGCCCGAGACCATTTGGTCTCGGCTAGCTCTAATTCGAGCCATTCGACCCAAACAGCCCACGTTGGGGTGTCGGCCGAGAACCATGACAACAACAACAACAAGTCAAGAATAACAATCCAACCAAGACACCAAATACCAATAACCAAACACTATAATCGGTCCAACAACCATCCTAGACTCCCAAACGAGTCAAGGAGAGGGTCACATCGAGACCTAGTGTCTCAGTCAAGCTCCAAACGAGCCACAACAAAACCAAACGCGACCCAAATGTCACGTATCGAGTACCAAACTCGCGTCACACCCAAACCCAAGATACCAAATGGACTTTTATTATCAAAACTTCATTTCCCCATCATTATTTCATCAAAACCCAACATAAAAACGACAAGATACCCACGATTTGGGTATACATTGGGGCGCACGAATACATGTCGTGGCCACTCACCTCCAAACATGCTCCAAAAATCCGATTTCTTCAAAGACCCAAAAGAAAAGATGGTGTAAGTGGTGATAACGTGGTGATTTTAAATCGAAAAGGGTGTTAGGGTGGTCCAAATCGCGCGTGGTTTATACCAAAAGATAGATCGTGAAAAGATGGTTAAGATTATGGTGTTATTTTTGTTGTAGGAGTGGCGGTGGTGGTGTTATTGGGTGATTAGGGGGCGGTGGTGATGGTTGTGTTTTGAAGAGAGAGAGAGAGAGTGGTGATGAGAGTGTTGATGTTGGTGTTTTGCTTATGACCGGATCCACAAGGACGATTTGTGGTTTACTCTTTTTTTTTTTTTTTTTTAAATAATTTTTAATAATACTAATAATAATAGAGAGAGGTGTAGTGGGTTAAGTAGCCCGGTGTCAATACACGGACCAAACCCGAAACCTTAAATAACCAATCGACTTTCTCAAACCGAACTCGTTCCAAAAATAATAATATCCGAACCAATATAAAAAGATAATTAAAATTGTTAGGTTAACCTAGTGCCGGAGTCAATGCAGTGCCAAAGTAACGATCTCAAAATAAATCATCACGAACGAATTAATCCAAACCATAAATAAATAATCAAATCCTCATAATGAACGTACGATCAAAAACACATTCCAACGTTCATAAAACATCTCGTCAAAATAAACTTTTCAAAAATTCCAAAATCATAATTTTTAATGTAATGCGGGTTTTAAAACGGCTCCCTAATTTGCCAGTTGTCACATCCTCCCAGCCTCAGAAGAAACCCGTCCCGGGTTTCTCTCGGAACAACCCATCTACGAAGTAAAAAGCTTCGGATATCTCTTTTGAAACTCATCCTCATGTTCCCACGTGAATTCCAGTCCATGCCGCAAATTCCAACGAACTTTGATGAGCGGGATGCGACTTCTCTTAAGTCGTTTGATCTCTCTATTTAATATCTCAATCGGCTCTTCCACAAAATTCAAACTCTCGTCCACACGAATATCCTTAATTGGTATAACTGGCGTTTCCTTCGAAAGACATTTCTTCAGATTGCTAACATGAAACACATCATGAACTTTATTCAATTCCATTGGCAATTCCAATCGATAAGCTACGGGCCCAATTCTTTCCAAAATAAGAAATGGTCCAATGTAGCGGGGATTTAGTTTCCCACGTTTCCCAAAACGTATCACACCCTTCCAAGGCGAGACTTTCAGCATCACTTTGTCTCCAACCTGGAATTCTAGAGGTTTACGCCTCTGATCGGCGTAGCTTTTCTGTCTATCTCTAGCTGCTTGTAGTCGATCTCGAATTTGCGTTACCTTCTCAGTAGTTTCCAAAATAAGCTCAGGGCCTGTGAGTTGGCTATCTCCAACTTCTGCCCAACCAATAGGTGAACGACATTTACGACCATACAAAGCTTCAAATGGTGCAGCCTTAAGACTTGTGTGGTAGCTATTGTTGTAGGAGAACTCCGCAAGGGGTAGATGTTTCTCCTAGCCTTTACCAAAGTCTATTATGCATGCACGAAGCATATCCTCCAAAGTCTGAATAGTTCTCTCACTTTGACCATCGGTTTGGGGGTGATATGCAGTACTCATATCAAGTCTCGTCCCCAAAGCGGTTTGAAGTGATCGCCACAATGCCGACGTGAAGCGGCTGTCGCGATCAGAAATAATTGATATCGGAACTCCATGACGAGAAACAATCTCCTTCACATACAACCTCGCAAGTTTATCCACACTATCATCTTCACTAATCGCCAAAAAATGAGCAGACTTAGTCAATCGATCCACAATTACCCATATAGCGTCACAACCGCTAGCTGTCTTGGGTAATTTGGTAATAAAGTCCATCGTAATACGCTCCCACTTCCAAACTGGGAGTTCTGGCTGCGTCAACAATCCTGACGGTCTTTGATGTTCGGCTTTAACCTTAGAGCAAGTCAAAAACATACTAACATAGCCTTCATATTTGGCCACCAATACAACTTTTTCAAATCCTGGTACATCTTGTCAGACCCAGGATGAATAGAGTATCTTGAATTATGCGACTCATGCATAATCAACTCTCGAATTCCTCCATACGATGGTACCCAACTTCGCTCTCCAAAACATAATACTCCATCAGAATGCTTAACAAATCCCTTCTCATTTTCTGCCATCCCAAATATGTTCTCAGCAGATCGATTTTCTGCTTTCAACGCTTCCGTTTGAGCTTCTAATATTTGAGACGGTAATGGCGATACGATAGTCATTCCTAATGACCTAACTCGTAATGGTGGAATTATCTCCTTTCGACTAAGAGCATCAGCAACAACGTTTGCTTTACCAGGATGGTAGCGAATTTCACAATCATAATCGCTTAGCAACTCAATCCAACGTCGCTGTCTCATGTTAAGCTCTTTTTGGTTCAAAATGTGTTGCAGACTTTTGTGGTCAGTAAACACTACACACTTGGTTCCATACAAGTAATGTCTCCATATCCTCAAAGCAAAAACCACAACACCTAACTCCAAATCATGGGTGGTGTAGTTCTTCTCGTGCTTCTTGAGCTGTCGGGAAGCATAAGCTATCACCTTCTCTCGTTGCATTAACACAGCTCCTAAACCCTTATGAGAAGCGTCAGAATAGACAACGAAGTCCTCATTACCTTCAGGCAATGCCAAGATAGGAGCACTACACAACATTTCCTTGAGTAATTGAAATGCTTCCTCTTCCTTATCTCCCCATTCATACATAACGCTCTTTTGAGTCAATTTGGTCAACGGTTTTGCTATCTTCGAAAATCCCTCAATGAATCTTCGGTAATAACCGGCTAATCCCAAAAATTGACGAACTTCTGTTGGGGTCGTAGGTGCAGCCCAATCTTTAATCACTTCAATCTTAGCAGGATCTACATGAACTCCTTGTCTATCAATCACATGACCCAGAAATTGTACCGTCGGAATCCAAAATTCACATTTCGAAAACTTGGCATACAGTTTCTCCTTCCTGAGCAATTCTAAGATAAGTCTTAGATGCTCCTCATGCTCCTTTTCACTCTTCGAATAAATTAGAATGTCATCGATGAACACAATCACAAACTTATATAAGTAAGGCTTACACACCCGATTCATGAGATCCATGAATACCGCCGGTGCGTTAGTCAACCCAAACGGCATTACCTGAAACTCGTAATGCCCGTAACGGGTTCTGAAAGCCGTTTTTAGAATATCCTCCTCGCGAACTCGAAGCTGATGATATCCCGATCTCAAATCGATTTTTGAATACACACTCGATCCTTGAAGCTGATCGAACAAATCGTCGATCCTCGGTAACGAGTATCTATTCTTCACCATTAACTTGTTCAACTCCCGATAATCAATACACATGCGAAACAATCCATCCTTCTTCTTTATAAATAAGACCGGGGCTCCCCAAGGTGAAGAACTTGGTCTTATGAATCCCTTTTTGGCTAACTCCGCTAATTGTTTCGACAACTCTTCCAATTCAGTAGGTGCAAGACGATAAGGCGCTCGTGCTACAAGTGCAGCACCAGGTATCAACTCAATCTGAAATTCCACTTGTCTAGTAGGTGGAATTCCCGGCAAATCATCGGGAAACACATCCGAAAAATCACGAACTATAGGCACGTCTCCAACGCATCTTTCCTTTTTCTCCTTCCCTCCTTTCTCAGATATTTGAGCTAAGAAAAGGCAACTTCCTTTTTCCATTAGCTTAGGCAACTTAGTGCAAGATATGACCGCTAATCTAGATGTGCCTGTCAAATCCTTTCTATCTCCTGGTATGTTCAGAATCTCCTTGCCGTATGGCACACGCACGATCTTCTCATCGCAAATTATATGAGCACGATATTTCGACAACCAATCCATACCAATAATAACATCAAAACTCCCTAACGTGACGGGTAGAAGATCTATGTTGAAAGGACGATTCAGAAAGTTTAACGTGCAACCTCGAATGATAGTCCTAATCCTCTCTATGTTCCCATTAGCTAACTCTACATCATAACCAATTCCTAAGGCCATCGGGGGTTTCTCTAGTAAGGGTGCAAACTTAGTGGACACAAAACTCTTATCGGCACCTGTATCAAATAGTATCGAAGCATAACGATTGTTGAGAAGGAACGTACCAGTAACGATGTTCGGATCTTCTCCTCTCTCGTTCCTAAGTGCATACACTCTTCCATGAGCAGCTCCAGCTTCCACACATTGGTCCCCATTATCTTGTCGTCCACGGTTTCCTCCAGCTCCACGGTTTCCATGATTGTACCCATTACCACCCGATCCTTGATTTCCTCGGTTCCACGATTCCCTACACTCATTCCTATAATGTCCCTTCTTTCCACATCCATAACAAGTAACATTTGCCTTACTCACAGTTTCAGGAGTAGCTTGAACCATAGCAAGTGGTCGAGCTCTACAGTCCTTAGCTATGTGTCCCATCTTAGAGCAACTCTTGCACACCACAGTACATCGTCCAGAATGATTCCCATAACATCGGTCACACTTGGGTGCATTTCCATTGTAGCTCTTCTTATCTCCATCTCCCATAGCATAAGCTCTAGTAGTTGTTTGTCGCTTGTTTCGACGATCATTACCCTTAGAATGATTATCCCTCTTCCTCTTTCCATTCTTGTCTTTCTCAGCTTCTTCCAATGCCAACGAGTCCATCAATTGTTGAGAAATAGTGATAGCCTCATGAATGTTTGCAGGCTTAGCAGAAATCACATCGTTCCTTGTAGCTACCGGTAACCCATCGGTATACCTCTCAATCCTTTGAGTCTCAGTCCTAACCATATCGGGGCAAAGTAAGGCTAACTCTCGATAACGGCGATTGTAAGTTGCCATATCGGTACCTTTCACCTTGTGGTTCCAGAACTCAATCTCCAGCTTCTTAATCTCATTCCTTGGGTAGTAAGTCTGAATCAACAAGGACTTAAATTGCTCCCAAGTCATAGCATAAGCCACATCACTCCCAACCGAGTTACGGTAATTGTTCCACCAAGTTAAAGCTTCATCCTTGAAAGTAAAAGAAGCAAACTTTACCTTCGCATTCTTCGCACAACCACTGACATTAAACACTGACTCAGTCTTCTCAATCCACCTGACCAAGTAAACCACTCCTTCAGTTCCACCAAACTCAATAGGTCCACAAATCTTAAACTCCTTGTAGTGACATCCATTAGCAAGAACAGGTGGAAATGTTCCAGCAGAATTGTTGGAATGATTTGACTCAGCTAGTAGCTCAGCAACTCATTGCTCCACAAGTTGATTGATCATTGCTTGATCTACAGTAGGTGCGTTATGTGGAACATGATCATTGTCTCCCTGAACATCAACATTTTGATTCCTGTTGTTGCGGTTAGTAGTGTCCAGGTTATCAGGAGTAGGGGTTTCAACATTTCGAGTAGGATGGCGTCCTCGACGACCAGGGGTAGTCGTTGCAGGACCAGTTCTGGTAGCTCTAACAGGGTTTAGTCGTGCAGCCATTAATATAATACCAACACAATATCAACCACGCAAGTAGGAACACAATTATCCATGTACGCCAAAAACCGTAGAATATCATACGAAATCACCATCGTCCATACAAGTAGCGATCGATACTTCGTTCCAAAATGCCAAAAGACATAATAAAAACTAATCGTTCCATACGAGACGAACAATCAACGGAAAGTACATCAAAATAGGATAACTAGCTTTTCTAACCGAACACTCCTCGGTTAAGAAAGCAACAAGATAACATAGCTCAAACATCTAGCCACGCTGCTGGCGGAGCCTCCTCAACTCCTGCCTCAAGCCATCAAGATCTCTCCATAATGATCCTAACTCCACACTATGGGTGTCTCTGTCTCTCTTGAGGTCAGCCACCTCCTTCTCCAGCTCGGCATTCCTTTGCCATAACTTGCGGTCGGCCTCTCGAGCTGTAATAAAACCTCGCTGTAAACTCTCGATATGCTCGTGAACCTCCATCAAAACTCTCCTCATCTCAGTCGTCCTGCCCACAACCACAGTCATATCAACTCTCAGATCTGCTATGAACTCTCCAATAACCCTCTCAAGTCGATCAGATATACGTGTAACTCTCTCACCAAGATCAGTAATCTGAGCCCACATCCTACCAATCTCACCTAACTCTGCATGCTCAGCAGAAACCTCAGAAGGTGCATCCGACTCAACGGGACTACCAGGTGGCAACTCAACCAAAAAAGGATGATCAGGTGAATCAGGCTCAATTGGATGTATAGGTGAATCAGGCTCCTCAGCCTGAGCTGGCGGCACTAACAAATCATCATCATCAGGCATCTCCTCCTCCTGAGGGTCATCCTCCTCCTCAGGGTCATCATCATCACCCTGCTCAGCCTCCTGAGGGTCATCAGCCTCATCCTCACCCTCGTACTCCTCCTCCTCCTCATCGGAAGAGTACATCATCAATCATCGTCTCCTAACAGGTGAACCATGTGGTGAAGGGGTAGGTGATCTAGGACGACGACGCAATGATGCAGGTGGCGCCTCTGACAGAAGAGAGTGAGCATCTATCTATAAAGGTGGTGAAGTAGGGCGTACCGACATACGTGTCGTAGCTCGGTGGGCAAAACGTGGAGCCACACGAGCCAAAGCCTGATGAAGTGTAAGCTACCTCGATGTACCAGGGAGCCCTAGAGAAGATGAGGGTCCCTGCGTAGATGCAGCAGGTGGTGCTGAAGTAGAACCTGTCGGTGTCACAGTAGCTGCATGCATGGCAACCTGGTAAGGGTCATCAGGAGCCATGGTGAACTGTGCTGGCAATACCGGTGTAGTAAGAATATCCTCAACAACATCGGGCGTACGGGAGGCCATAGTCTGTGACAACGGCGTAGGGTAGGTGTAAGTGTTTCAAAACAACTAAACCGCGATCTCAAAATACCATATCCAAAAATCATCATATAATTCCAAATCATATATAATCAAGAAAGATTTAAAATACCGCATTACTAAAACCATTCGTAAAACAATTAAGCCATATAATTCCTCAAAAACGCATATAATTCCTCAAAACGCCATCACATCACTAAATCAATAAACCTCAAAACCTCAAATCATCTCAAGAAATCCCAAATCTATAATCATCTCATTAATCTCATAATACCTCAATAATAAACATTGATGCTTCGGCTTGGCGGGCAATGGTCGAGGATCATTTTCTATAAAAATTGGTTATAGTTTAGGTGTCTATTTACCTAGTTCTCTATAACCTTGGCTCTGATACCAATCTGTAACACCCCCAAAATTTGATACAGCGAAAGACTCAACAAGCTTTCGGGGTGCTACGGGGATTGGTATCCATTCAAAGTCATGAAAGAACGAGATAAAGTAAACATAAGAAAAACACAACCAAAACAGGTTTTAGAGTTTACATTTATCCCAACAATTATCCAAAGTAAGGCCCAAAAGAAATAAACATAGGTCCACAATAGTTTATCAGAGTTTTAGAAAGATAGATCCATAACCGGTGCCATTGCCAAGCCTCCAATCCCAAGCATCCATAGAGCATCACTTAATTACCTGAGAAAACGTGCTAAAAGTCAGCTTTCGCTGGTGAGATCATAGGTTTAAATTCATAATTCAATATAGTGGACATATACGCAAAATGCTTGCTAGCTAGACTAGGCCTCAATCATCCAACCAAAATTATCCGACCAAATCGAATCAACCCTATAGGTGCACACTCTAGTCCAATAACCAAATCCAATCAAATCAATCTGTATGCGTAAGGATACGACATACCCAACATGCGTAAGGATACAACATGTTCAACTTACCTAGATCTAGTCTAGGCCTCATTGTATAGCTTACCTAGTTCTTGACTAGGCCTCGCTCTATAACCAAATCATATCAATATGCATTCGCAAGGATGCGATATGCCCAACATTCGTAAGGATACGACATGTTCTTGCATTCGTAAGGATACGACATGCGCTGCATTCGTAAGGATACGACATGCTCTACACTACCTAGTTCCACAAGCATAGCAAGTTTTAACATAAATAAAGCGATAATAGTCCACATAAAACATTTGCACGTTTCTCACCCCAAGTATTGAAAACAAAGTTCAAGAGTAAAAAGTGGGGCTATGACTCACCTCAAGTCCATAAATCCTCAAAAGAAATCGATAGAAGAAAGACGTAAGCAACTCAAGCAACTCACGTAACGGTGACTACAGACTCAGCACTTCCTAACAATATCAAACTCGTTCAGAAATCATTTCCTCAAAGTCAAACATTCCCATTCCCGAACGTATTCCATTTTACTTTCCAAAAATATCCGTTTCTCGAATTAACTCCATATTAATTTGAAATTCGACGTTTGGTATCCATATGGGTGGAGGGTCGACACAACTCAAACCAAAAAGCCACAACAAGCAAAATAATAAACCGACTATAGGTCTAATATTAGCCCAACATATTATTTAAATAATTATCGAAGCTTATCAAATCCGTCGATTTGATAATATCCCAGATTTATTTACGTAATATATCGTTCCAAAATTATACCCAACCTAAAGCATATAGCACAAAGAATTCTATTTGGTATATATCGTAGTCCAATAAATTCCCTATATATATCGTCGAATCGGCCAAATTCCACCAGATACCTAGTAATTTATTACCCTAAAACATATACCACAACCTATGGGCGTCGTGGGATACGATGCCCATTAATATACTCATTTTATATCGTCAAATAACTCGATCTAATCCGTCGATTAAATAAGTCACTTGATATATAAAATGTTTATATTAATCGTCATATATCCGTGACAACACAAAAGTCACAATATAAAGCCCACTTGGACTTTAAAGAACCACAACTCGTATAACTCGATAAGTTTCCAAATTTATAAAAATCACGTTTTTAATTATTATTCACCCGACTCATTATTTATAGTTATTATTTATAACAGTATTCCGACATTTTATTACACTATTTGCATAGTATAATAACTATCGTTATATTGTTATACGTTTACTCGTGATCGTCTTATTATTAATATACGCATTATATATATATATATATATATATATATATATATATATATATATATATATATATATATATATACGTTTAACACGTCTATATACGTATATAAACGATTATATTCTTAATAATAGTATTACGAGTATTATTTTTAATATTGACTTATAAATGTTTATCGAGTCATAGAATTTGGTCACATGTCCGAGTCATGACTCTCGGCTCATAGTCCAAGTCCAACAATAGTCAAAATAAATATATCATCTCCGTCCAAATCAATCCCATAATCACGTGCTACAACATGAGGGTCCGACTACGGCACCCAACTAACCTATCTCCGTCATCTAATCGACCGTCTCACAATCGGTCCCCAAGTTCCACATTCCACAACACATCTCCATATCAAAACACAAGTATACCAAGTCGAGACCACAAAGTGTCTCGACCCATCCAAAAGCTTCGGTCCAAAGTATGCCACAACAATAAAAATAATGAACACCACAATATAAACAATCGCCAATATAAACCATACATACGGGTCGACTTACCAAGTCAAACCCGGGTCAACAATGAGACCACAAAACTCACGATATAGCCTCGCCCGAGACCATTTGGTCTCGGCTAGCTCTAATTCGAGCCATTCGACCCAAACAGCCCACGTTGGGGTGTCGGCCGAGAACCATGACAACAACAACAACAAGTCGAGAATAACAATCCAACCAAGACACCAAATACCAATAACCAAACACTATAATCGGTCCAACAACCATCCTAGACTCCCAAACGAGTCAAGGAGAGGGTCACATCGAGACCTAGTGTCTCGGTCAAGCTCCAAACGAGCCACAACAAAACCAAACGCGACCCAAATGTCACGTATCGAGTACCAAACTCGCGTCACACCCAAACCCAAGATACCAAACGGACTTTTATTATCAAAACTTCATTTCCCCATCATTATTTCATCAAAACCCAACATAAAAACGGAAAGATACCCACGATTTGGGTATACATCGGGGCGCACGAATACATGTCGTGGCCACCCACCTCCAAAAATCCGATTTCTTCAAAGACCCAAAAGAAAAGATGGTGTAAGTGGTGATAACGTGGTGATTTTAAATCGAAAAGGGTGTTAGGGTGGTCCAAATCGTGCGTGGTTTGTACCAAAAGATAGATCGTGAAAAGATGGTTAAGATTATGGTGTTATTTTTGTTGTAGGAGTGGCGGTGGTGGTGCTATTGGGTGATTAGGGGGCGGTGGTGATGGTTGTGTTTTGAAGAGAGAGAGAGGGAGTGGTGATGAGAGTGTTGATGTTGGTGTTTTGCTTATGACCGGATCCACAAGGACGATTTGTGGTTTACTCTTTTAAAAAAAAAAATAATAATACTAATAATAATAGAGAGAGGTGTAGTGGGTTAAGTAGCCCGGTGTCAATACACGGACCAAACCCGAAACCTTAAATAACCAATCGACTTTCTCAAACCGAACTCGTTCCAAAAATAATAATATCCGAACCAATATAAAAAGATAATTAAAATTGTTAGGTTAACCTAGTGCCGGAGTCAATGCAGTGCCAAAGTAACGATCTCAAAATAAATCATCACGAACGAATTAATCCAAACCATAAATAAATAATCAAATCCTCATAATGAACGTACGATCAAAAACACATTCCAACGTTCATAAAACATCTCGTCAAAATAAACTTTTCAAAAATTCCAAAATCATAATTTTTAATGTAATGCGGGTTTTAAAACGGCTCTCTAATTTGCCAGTTGTCACATGGGGGTACACGGGCGGAACCCATCTGAGGGTTCCGCCGTATCCGCCAGACCTGATGTTTGGTTTTGCTATAAGTATCAAACCACTTGCTAGTTTTTCTCTTGATGACTTTGAACACACTTTCTCTCCATCATAAAACACACATCTAGATCAGTACCAAACAATGTAGAAACACACATGAGTCACCCTTTCAATAATGATCATAATGCTTCTAACATTCATCTTTGTTGTAAGCATATCATACTTCATGATCCACCAAGAAGGTTACAAGATCTTGAAGTCATCATTCATTGAAGCATTCCAACATATGAAGATTCAAGGGCACTTGACATCCTCAATGGTTGAAGACTTCTTATTCAAGAAGTTCATGTAGATTAGGCATGCATATCCATTAGACTTTTATGTCTTGGATCATCATTGTATCATAACAATATAGATTAGATGGTTTATGTGTTTGTGCCATAAAACACAAGGTTTTTATATTGGGCCACAAAACATAGCGGGAGTGGTTGTACCATTGGTAAAGAACTCGACATCTAACTTAGTGTCGGTCAAAGTTGTGACAACCGGCAATTTAGGGAGCTATTTTAAAAACCCGCATTTCAATTTAAGTTCGTTTATAATTTTTATTTGAAATTTTCATTTCACAACGAACTTGTAAGACCTATTTTATGGATATTCTTAATCAATGACGTTATGGAATTCGTGAATTATGTTCATAATTCATTGTTGATTTAATGTTCGGTGATGTATATTTGAATTCTCGCTTGGTACTACGTTGACTTTGGCACTAGGATTACCTAACAAAAGTTTATGATTCGTCTTAACGAGTCTGACTATATTTTTAATTATTTACGAGATGTTCTCGAGTGATATTGAAGTTTAAAAATGAGTTCGGGTTCGGGCCACATGTTTTTACAATTACCCGCGTTACCCGCTCCACCGTAATAATATTATCATTATTACTATTATTATTATTAAAAAAAAAGGGATAAAGGGTCCTTTGGTCCGGTTCTTCACCACAACACACAAACCCACCCTCACTTTTTATTCATTCTCTCTCTCTCAAACTCATCTTCATCCCTCATCCTAAACCCTAGCCGCCGACCACACAAATCCGGCCACCACCGCCGCATTTCCGACCACCCAACAAAACAAATACCACCATTTTATTCCTCTCTTCACCCTCTTTCATTTGGTGTATCATACTCACCCTAGAACCACCGTTAACACCATCAAATTTGTAACAATCCGTTCGAATTTTTAGTACCTTTACTAGATCCGTTCATTTGGAGGTCCAAGAAGGTGAGAAGGAGCTATTTTTGGGTTTTGGGTGCCACGATTTGGCATTAATCCGTGGCTACACGGATTATTTTGTTGAGAATCGAATCGATTGATATGGGAAATGATGTTTTAAAGATAAAAACTAAGTTTGGTATCCGGGTTTTCATGGTTTTGGTTGTGGTTGACTCGGAACCGAGAGCTAGGCTCTCGGCTTATTTTTGGTTCGAGCCCGGTGTGGCTTTGGTCTCTTGGGTGATTGTTGTTGGTTGTTTGTCGAGGGTGTTGACCTTCGAACCGAGCTAACCGAGACCGTGTGGTCTCGGGGTTTCATTGGATGCTCGAGATTGTCGTGGTTCGAGCCTTGGGCTCGTGGAAATTTTTGTGGTTCGACCCTTATGGGTCGCGGCTTAGCCGCATATTATTTTGTTGCCGATTTGACCATTGGGTCGAATGGGTTATATGGTTACCTTGTTTTGCTCTTGTGAGCTATATGATGCTTATGTGTTGGCTCGAGTCCTAGTGACTTGCGGTTTGGAGCCGAGACTCAAGTGAGTCGAGGGCTCGGGTTTGCTTGGTAAACCGACCCAAACATTAACCTTGTTAATGTTATTTCTTGAAATATTTGTGAACATAATTTTGGCATTGTTGTGGTATTTCATTTTCGGCCGAATACTTTTGGTTGGGTCGAGACCGTGTTTGGTCTCGACATTGGATATTATAATGGTAATTGTGGAGTTGTTGTCGATTGGTAAGAGTTATTGGGGACCGATTGTGAGACGGTCGTTAGATTGACGGAGATAGGTTAGTCGGGTGCCGTAGTCGGACCCTCATGTTGTAGCCCGTGGTTTGAGATTGTGATTGGACGAAGATTTGTTATTGTATGACTTTTGCTTATTATTGGACTTGGACAATGAGCCGAGAGTCATGACTCGGACATATGACCATTTCGTATAACTCAATAACTATTAAAATTGAAACGAGAATAATAAAACTCGTAATAATAATTATTGATAATATGAACGTTTATATGAAAGTATATACGTGAATAACGTATATATAACTATATAAACGCGTATATTAATAATAATAATAATAATAATAATAATAATAATAATAATAATAATAATAATCACGAGTCGTATTATAAATAATACGATTAGATATATATTAGGCTACGAAAGTGGCGTAATATTATTAAACGTATTACTATTATAAAAATTGTGTTATAAAACGGGAAACTCCCGACAATTATGAAACGTTTAATAAAATGTCATTTCAAGATATATAACGGATAAACTTATTGAGTTAGGCGAAATTGTTGTCACTCGGGTCCAGGTAAGTTATCTTCTGTGACGTTCGTGTTGTCACGGATATATGACGACTAATATAGACGTTTTCTATAATTAAATAACCACTTAACCGTAAGGTTGAGCCGGGTTATTTGGCTATATGAAATGAATATATTAGTGGGCATCGTATCCTACGACGCCCATAGGTCGTAGTATATGTAAAGTGTAATAGATTGCGAGTGTATATATCGGGAAATCTGGCCAATTTGACGATATATATGAGGAATTTATTAAACTATGATATATACTATATAGAATTTATGTGCTATGTTCTTTAGGTTGAGTGTAATCTTGGAACGGTATGTTACGTAAATAAATATGAGGATTATCAAATCAACGGATTTGGTAAACTTTGGCGATTTATTTAAATGATATATTGGGCTAATATTAGATCTATAGTTTATTTATCTTTCTATATGTGATCTCTCTTTGGTTTGTTTTGAGTCGACCCACCACCCGTATGGATACCAAACGCAAATACACCAAACTAATACGAAATGGATTTTCGGAAATAAAACGGATTCTCGTCCGGGTTTGGGAATGTTATATATTTGAGGAAATGATTTCTGAAAGAGTTAATATTGTTAGGTCGTGCCAAGTCCGTAGTTGCTGTTTTGTGAGTTATCATACATCTTATTTCTACCGACTTCTACTTGATATTTTCTGGACTTGAGGTGAGTCATAGCCCCACTTTTACTCTTGAACTTTGTTTTCAATACTTGGGGTGAGAAACGTGCAAATGCTTTATGTGGACTATTATCGCTTTTTGATTTCAAAACTTGCTATGCTTATAGAACTAGGTAGAGCGAGGCCTAGACTTGAACTAGGTAAGCTATTTGATTTGGTTATAGAGCGAGGCCTAGACTAGATCTAGGTAAGCTATTGCTTTGGTTGTTGAGCGAGGCCTAGTCCCCGAACTAGGTAAGCTATTGGATTGATTATAGAGCGAGGCCTAGACTTGAGCTAGGTAAGCTATTGATTGGATTGATTTGAGCTATAGCGTGCACCTATAGGGATGATTTGATTCGGTTGGTCTATTTTGGTTGGTTGAGTGAGCCCTAGTCTAGCTAGCAAGCGTTTTGTGTATATGTCCACTATATTGAATTAAGAATCTAAACCTATGATCTCACCAGCGAAAGCTGACTTTTAGCACGTTTTCTCAGGAAATTAAGTGATGCTCTGCGGATGCTTGGGATTGGAGGCTTGGCATTTGGCACCGGTTATGGATCTATATTTCTAAAACTCTGATAATTATTGTGGACCTATATTTATTTCTTTTGGGCCTGACTTTGGATGTTTTTGGGATAATGTAAACTTTAAAACCCCGCGTGGTTGTATTTTATCTTGTTTACTTTATCTCATTCTTTTATGTCTTGTGTTGGGATACCAATCCCCGTAGCACCCCGAAAGCTTGTTGAGTCTTCCGCTATACCAAATTTTGGGGGTGTTACAGATTGGTATCAGAGCCAAGGTTATAGAGAACTAGGTAAATAAACGCCTAAACTATAACCGATTTTTATAGAAAATGATCCTTGACCATCGCCCGCCAGCCCGCCAAGCCGAAGCATCATTATTTGTTATTGAGGTATTATGAGATATTTGAGATGATTAGAGATTTGGGATTTCTTGAGATGATTTGAGGATTTGAGGTTTATTGATTTGGTGATATGATGCGTTTTTGAGGAATTAGATGCGTTCTTGAGGAATTAGATGCGTTTGAGGAATTATATGGCTTAATTGTTTTGAGAATGATTTTAGTAATGCGGTATTTAAATCTTTCTTGATTTTATATGATTTGGGATTATATGATGATTTTGGATATGGTATTTTGAGTTCGCGGTTTAGTTATTTTTGAAACACTTACACCTACCCTACGCCGTTGTCACAGACTATGGCCTCCCATATGCCTGATGTCGTTGAGGATATTCTTACTACACCGGTATTGCCAGCACGGTTCACCATGGCCCCTGATGATCCTTACCAGGTTGCCATGCATTCAGCTACTATGACACTGACAGGTTCTACTTCAGCACCATCTGCTGCATCTACGCAGGGACCCTCATCTTCTCTAGGGCTCCCTGGTACATCGAGGCAGCTTACTCTTCATCAGGCTTTGGCTCGTGTGGCTCCACGTTTTGCCCACCGAGCTACGGCACGCATGTCGGTACGCCCTACTTCACCACCCTTACAGATTGATGCTCATTCTCTTCTGTCTGAGGCGCCACCCACATCATTGCGTCGTCGTCCTAGATCACCTACCCCTTCACCACATGGTTCACCTAGTAGGAGACGACGATTGATGATGTACTCTTCCGATGAGGAGGAGGAGGAGTACGAGGGTGAGGATGAGGCCGATGACCCTGAGCGGGAGGATGACCCTCAGGAGGTTGAGCAGGGTGATGATGATGACCCTGAGGAGGAGGATGACCCTCAGGAGGATGAGATGCCTGATGATGATGATGTGTTAGTACCACCAGCTCAGGCTGAGGAGCCTGATTCACCTGTACATCCGATTGAGCCTGACTCACCTGATCATCCGTTTTTGTTTGAGTTGCCACCTGGTAGTCCCGCTGAGTCGGATGCACCTTTTGAGATTTCTGATGAGCATGCAGAGTTGGGTGAGATTGGCAGGTTGTGGGCTCGGATTACTGAGCTTAGTGAGAGAGTTGCACGTGTATCTGATCGACTTGAGAGGGTTATTGGAGAGTTCATAGCGGATCTGAGAGTGGATATGACTGTGGTTGTGGGCAGGACTACTGAGATGAGGAGAGTTTTGATGGAGGTTCATGAGCATATCAATAGTTTACAGCGAGGTTTTGTTACAGCTCGAGAGGCCGACCGCAAGCTATGGCAAAGGAATGCCGAGCTGGAGAAGGAGGTGGCTGACCTCAAGAGAGACCGAGACACCCATAGCGTTGAGCTAGGATCGTTATGGAGGGATCTTGATGGCTTGAGGCAGGAGTTGAGTAGGCTCCGCCAGCAGCGTGGCTAGTTGATTGGTTTATGTTGTCTTGTTGCTTTCTTAACCGAGGAGTGTTCGGTTAGAAAAGCTAGTTATCCTATTTTTGATGTATTGTCCGTTGATTACTCGTCTTGTTGGAACGATTATTATCTTTGTGTTTTCGGTAGTTGGAATGATGTTGGATCTTTATTGTATGGTCGATGGTTATTATGATATGGTATTATGTAGTTTTTGGATATTATGGAAATTGAGTTCCTATTCGCCTTATTGATGCTTTACGGTGTATTGTTGATTTTCTTTCCATGACTTGGCTTCGTTGATAAATTCTTGTTGAGCATATGATAAGTCTTATCGGAGACTCACGAACTTGTATGATGTTTTAGATCAATGGCCCCACGAAGAAACCCTGTTAGAGCTACCAGAACTGGACCCGGAACGGCTACCCCTAGTCGTCGAGGACGCCGTCCAGCTTGAAATGTTGAGACCCCTACTCCTGATAACCTGGACACCACTAACCGCAACAACAGGAATCAGAATGTTGATGTTCAGGGAGACAATGATCATGTTCCACTTAATGCACCTACTGTGGATCAAGCAATGATCAACCAACTCGTGGAGCAAAGAGTTGCTGAACTACTAGCTGAGTCAAATCATTCCAACAATTCTGCTGGAACTTTTCCACCTGTTCGTGCTAATGGATGCCAATACAAGGAGTTTAAGATTTGTGGACCAATTGAGTTTGGTGGAACGGAAGGAGTGGTTTACTTGGTTAGGTGGATTGAGAAGACTGAGTCTGTGTTCAATGTCAGTGGTTGTGCGGAGAATGCGAAGGTAAAGTTTGCTTCTTTTACCTTCAAAGATGAAGCCTTAACTTGGTGGAACAATTACCGTAACTCGGTTGGGAGTGATGCGGCTTATGCTGTGACTTGGGAGCAATTTAAGTCTTTGTTGATTCAGACTTACTGCCCAAGGAATGAGATTAAGAAATTGGAGATTGAGTTCTGGAACCACAAGGTGAAAGGTACCGATATGGCAACTTACAATCGCCGTTATCGAGAGTTGGCCTTACTCTGTCCCGATATGGTTAGGACTGAGACCCAAAAGATTGAGAGGTATACCGATGGATTGCCGGTAGCTACCAGGAACGATGTGATATCTGCTAAGCCTGCAAACATACATGAGGCTATTACTATTGCTCAACAATTAATGGACTCTTTGGCATTGGAAGAAGCTGAGAAAGATAAGAATGGAAAGAGAAAGAGGGACGATCACTCTAAGAGTAATGATCGTCGAAACAAGCGACAACTAACTACTAGAGCTTATGCCATGGGAGATGGAGACAAGAAGAACTACAATGGAGATGCACCCAAATGTAACCGATGTTACAAGCATCATTCTGGTCGATGTACTGTAATGTGCAAGAATTGCTCTAAGATGGGACACATAGCTAAGGATTGTAGAGCTCGACCACTTGCTATGGTTCAAGCTACTCCTGAAACTATGAGCAAAGCGAATGTTACTTGCTATGGATGTGGAAAGAAAGGACATTATCGGAATGAATGTAGGGAATCGTGGAACCGAGGAAATCAAGGATCGGGTGGTAATGGGTACAACAATGGAAACCGTGGAGCTGGAGGAAACCGTGGACGACAAGATAATGGGGACCAACGTGTGGAAGCTGGAGTTGCTCATGGGAGAGTGTATGCACTCGGAAACGAGAGAGGAGAAGATCCGAACGTCGTTACTGGTACGTTCCTTCTCAATAATCGTTATGCTTCCATACTATTTGATACTGGTGCCGATAAGAGTTTTGTGTCCACTAAGTTTGCACCCTTACTTGAGAAACCCCCGATGGCCTTAGGAATTGGGTATGATGTAGAGTTAGCTAATGGAAACATAGAAAGGATTAAGACTATCATTCGTGGATGCACGTTAAACTTTCTGAACCGTCCTTTCAACATAGATCTTCTACCCGTCACATTAGGAAGTTTTGATGTCATTATCGGCATGGATTGGTTGTCAAGGTATCGTGCCCATATAATCTGCGATGAGAAGATCGTGCGTGTGCCTTATGGCCAGGAAATTCTGAATATATTAGGAGACCAAAAGGATTCTAGGAGCCCATCCCGATTAGTAGTTATATCTTGCACAAAGTTACCGAAGCTAATGGAGAAAGGGAATTACCTTTTCTTGGCCCAAATTTCTGAGAAGGAGAAGAAGGAAAGATGCATTGGAGATGTACCTATAGTTCGTGATTTTTCGGATGTGTTTCCCGATGATTTGCCAGGAATTCCGCCTACTAGACAAGTGGAATTTCAGATTGACTTGATACCTGGTGCTGCACCTGTAGCACGAGCGCCTTATCGTCTTGCACCTACTGAACTAGAAGAGTTGTCGAAACAATTAGCGGAGTTAGCCGAGAAGGGATTCATAAGACCAAGTTCTTCACCTTGGGGAGCCCCGGTCTTATTTGTGAAGAAGAAGGATGGATTGTTCCGAATGTGTATTGATTATCGAGAGTTGAACAAGTTAACGGTGAAGAATAGATACCCGTTACCAAGGATCGACGATTTGTTCGATCAACTTCAAGGATCGAGTGTTTATTCGAAGATCGATTTGAGATCGGGATATCATCAACTTCGAGTACGCGAGGAAGATATTCCGAAAACGGCTTTCAGAACCCGTTACGGGCATTACGAGTTTCAGGTGATGCCGTTTGGGTTGACTAACGCACCGGCGGTATTCATGGACCTCATGAATCGGGTGTGTAAGCCGTACTTAGATAAGTTTGTGATTGTGTTTATCGATGACATTCTGATTTATTCAAAGAGTGAGAAAGAGCATGAGGAGCATCTAAGACTTATCTTAGAATTGCTCAGGAAGGAGAAACTGTATGCCAAGTTTTTGAAATGCGAATTTTGGATTCCGACGGTACAATTTCTAGGTCACGTAATTGATAGACAAGGAGTTCATGTTGATCCTGCTAAGATTGAAGCGATTAAAGATTGGGCTGCACCTACGACCCCAACAGAAGTTCGTCAGTTCTTAGGATTAGCCGGTTATTACCGAAGATTCATTGAGGGATTTTCGAAGATAGCAAAACCGTTGACCAAATTGACTCAAAAGAGCGTTAAGTATGAATGGGGAGATAAGGAAGAGGAAGCCTTTCAGTTACTTAAGGAGATGTTGTGTAGTGCTCCTATTTTGGCGTTACCCGAAGGTAACGAGGATTTCGTCGTCTATTGTGACGCTTCACATAAAGGTTTAGGAGCTGTGTTAATGCAACGAGAAAAAGTGATAGCTTATGCTTCCCGACAGCTCAAGAAGCATGAGAAGAACTACACCACCCATGATTTGGAGTTAGGTGCTGTGGTTTTTGCTTTGAGGATATAGAGACATTACTTGTATGGAACCAAGTGTGTAGTGTTTACTGATCACAAAAGTCTGCAACACATTCTGAACCAAAAAGAGCTTAACATGAGGCAGCGACGTTGGATCAAGTTGCTAAGCGATTATGATTGTGAAATTCGCTACCACCCTGGTAAAGCAAACGTTGTTGCTGATGCTCTTAGTCGAAAGGAAAGAGTACCACCATTACGAGTTAGGTCATTAGGAATGACTATCGTATCGCCATTACCGTCTCAAATATTAGAAGCTCAAACGGAAGCATTGAAAGCAGAAAATAGACCTGCTGAGAATATATTTGGGATGGCAGAAAATGAGAAAGGATTTGTTAAGCGTTCTGATGGAGTGTTATGTTTTGGAGAACGAAGTTGGGTACCATTGTATGGAGGAATTCGAGAATTGATTATGCATGAGTCGCATAAGTCGAGATACTCCATTCATCCTGGGTCGGACAAAATGTACCAGGATTTGAAGAAATGATATTGGTGGCCAAATATGAAGGCAGATATAACATTATATGTTAGTAAGTGCTTGACTTGCTCTAAGGTTAAAGCCGAACATCAAAGACCGTCAGGATTGTTGACGCAGCCAGAACTCCTGGTTTGGAAGTGGGAGCGGATTACGATGGACTTTATTACCAAATTACCGAGGACAGCTAGCGGATGTGACGCTATCTGGGTAATTGTGGATCGTCTGACAAAGTCTGCTCATTTCTTAGCTATTAGTGAAGATGATAGTGTGGATAAGCTTGCGAGGTTATATGTGAAGGAAATTATTTCGCGTCATGGAGTCCCGATATCTATTATTTCGGATCGTGATAGTCGTTTTACGTCAGCTTTGTGGCGATCACTTCAAACGGCTTTGGGGACGAGGCTTGATATGAGTACTGCATATCATCCCCAAACCGATGGTCAAAGTGAGAGGACCATTCAGACGTTAGAGGATATGCTTCGTGCATGCATCATAGACTTTGGTAAAGGCTGGGAGAAGTATTTACCCCTTGCGGAGTTTTCCTATAATAATAGCTACCACACAAGTCTTAAGGCTGCACCATTCGAAGCTTTGTATGGCAGGAAGTGTCGTTCGCCTATTGGTTGGGCAGAAGTTGGAGATAGTCAACTTACAGGCCCTGAGCTTATTTTGGAAACTACAGAGAAAGTGGCTCAGATTCGTGATCGGTTGCAAGCGGCCAGAGATAGGCAGAAGAGCTACGCCGATCAGAGACGTAAACCTTTAGAGTTCCAGGTTGGAGACAAAGTAATGCTGAAAGTCTCGCCTTGGAAAGGTGTGATACGTTTCGGGAGACGTGGTAAACTCAACCCACGCTACATTGGACCATTCTTGATCTTAGAAAGGATTGGGCCCGTGGCTTATAGGTTGGAATTACCATCCGAACTGAGCAAAGTTCACGACGTGTTTCACATGAGTAATTTGAAGAAATGTCTTGCTGATGAAATGCCCATCATTCCAATGAGGGACATTCGTGTTGATGAGAAACTGAATTTCGTGGAAGAACCGATTGAGATTTTATATCGTGAAGTTAAGCGACTCAAGAGAAGTCGCATTCCGCTCGTCAAGGTTTGTTGGAATTCCCGACATGGACCAGAGTTTACGTGGGAACGTGAGGACGAGTTCAGGAAGAGATATCCGAAGCTTTTCACTTCGTAGATGAGTTTTTCCGAGTGAAACCCGGGACGGGTTTCCTTCTGAGACGGGGAGGATGTGACAACCGGCAATTTAGGGAGCTATTTTAAAAACCCGCATTACAATTTAAGTTCGTTTATAATTTTTATTTGAAATTTTCATTTCACAACGAACTTGTAAGACCTACTTTATGGATATTCTTAATCAATGACGTTATGGAATTCGTGAATTATGTTCATAATTCATTGTTGATTTAATGTTCGGTGATGTATATTTGAATTCTCGCTTGGTACTACGTTGACTTTGGCACTAGGATTACCTAACAAAAGTTTATGATTCGTCTTAACGAGTCTGACTATATTTTTAATTATTTACGAGATGTTCTCGAGTGATATTGAAGTTTAAAAATGAGTTCGGGTTCGGGCCACATGTTTTTACAATTACCCGCGTTACCCGCTCCACCGTAATAATATTATCATTATTACTATTATTATTATTAAAAAAAAAGGGATAAAGGGTCCTTTGGTCCGGTTCTTCACCACAACACACAAACCCACCCTCACTTTATATTCATTCTCTCTCTCTCAAACTCATCTTCATCCCTCATCCTAAACCCTAGCCGCCAACCACACAAATCCGGCCACCACCGCCGCATTTCCGACCACCCAACAAAACAAATACCACCATTTTATTCCTCTCTTCACCCTCTTTCATTTGGTGTATCATACTCACCCTAGAACCACCGTTAACACCATCAAATTTGTAACAATCCGTTCGAATTTTTAGTACCTTTACTAGATCCGTTCATTTGGAGGTCCAAGAAGGTGAGAAGGAGCTATTTTTGGGTTTTGGGTGCCACGATTTGGCATTAATCCGTAGCTACACGGATTATCTTGTTGAGAATCGAATCGATTGATATGGGAAATGATGTTTTAAAGATAAAAACTAAGTTTGGTATCCGGGTTTTCATGGTTTTGGTTGTGGTTGACTCGGAACCGAGAGCTAGGCTCTCGGATTATTTTTGGTTCGAGCCCGGTGTGGCTTTGGTCTCTTGGGTGATTGTTGTTGGTTGTTTGTCGAGGGTGTTGACCTTCGAACCGAGCTAACCGAGACTGTGTGGTCTCGGGGTTTCATTGGATGCTCGAGATTGTCGTGGTTCGAGCCTTGGGCTCGTGGAAATTTTTGTGGTTCGACCCTTGTGGGTCGCGGCTTAGCCGCATATTATTTTGTTGCCGATTTGACCATTGGGTCGAATGGGTTATATGGTTACCTTGTTTTGCTCTTGTGAGCTATATGATGCTTATGTGTTGGCTCGAGTCCTAGTGACTTGCGGTTTGGAGCCGAGACTCAAGTGAGTCGAGGGCTCGGGTTGGCTTGGTAAACCGACCCAAACATTAACCTTGTTAATGTTATTTCTTGAAATATTTGTGAACATAATTTTGGCATTGTTGTGGTATTTCATTTTCGGCCGAATACTTTTGGTTGGGTCGAGACCGTGTTTGGTCTCGACATTGGATATTATAATGGTAATTGTGGAGTTGTTGTCGATTGGTAAGAGTTATTGGGGACCGATTGTGAGACGGTCGTTAGATTGACGGAGATAGGTTAGTCGGCTGCCGTAGTCGGACCCTCATGTTGTAGCCCGTGGTTTGAGATTGTGATTGGACGGAGATTTGTTATTGTATGACTTTTGCTTATTATTGGACTTGGACAATGAGCCGAGAGTCATGACTCGGACATATGACCATTTCGTATAACTCAATAACTATTAAAATTGAAACGAGAATAATAAAACTCGTAATAATAATTATTGATAATATGAACGTTTATATGAAAGTATATACGTGAATAACGTATATATAACTATATAAACGCGTATATTAATAATAATAATAATAATAATAATAATAATAATAATAATAATAATAATAATAATAATAATAATAATAATAATAATAATAATAATAATAATAATAATAATAATAATAATAATAATAATAATAATAATAATAATAATAATAATAATAATAATAATAATAATAATAATCACGAGTCGTATTATAAATAATACGATTAGATATATATTAGGCTACGAAAGTGGCGTAATATTATTAAACGTATTACTATTATAAAAATTGTGTTATAAAACGGGAAACTCCCGACAATTATGAAACATTTAATAAAATGTCATTTCAAGATATATAACGGATAAACTTATTGAGTTAGGCGAAATTGTTGTCACTCGGGTCCAGGTAAGTTATCTTCTGTGACGTTCGTGTTGTCACGGATATATGACGACTAATATAGACGTTTTCTATAATTAAATAACCACTTAACCGTAAGGTTGAGCCGGGTTATTTGGCTATATGAAATGAATATATTAGTGGGCATCGTATCCTACGACGCCCATAGGTCATAGTATATGTAAAGTGTAATAGATTGCGAGTGTATATATCGGGAAATCTGGCCAATTTGACGATATATATGAGGAATTTATTAAACTATGATATATACTATATAGAATTTATGTGCTATGTGCTTTAGGTTGGGTGTAATCTTGGAACGGTATGTTACGTAAATAAATATGAGGATTATCAAATCGACGGATTTGGTAAACTTTGGCGATTTATTTAAATGATATATTGGGCTAATATTAGATCTATAGTTTATTTATCTTTCTATATGTGATCTCTCTTTGGTTTGTTTTGAGTCGACCCACCACCCGTATGGATACCAAACGCAAATACACCAAACTAGTACGAAATGGATTTTCGGAAATAAAACGGATTCTCGTCCGGGTTTGGGAATGTTATATATTTGAGGAAATGATTTCTGAAAGAGTTAATATTGTTAGGTCGTGCCAAGTCCGTAGTTGCTGTTTTGTAAGTTATCATACATCTTATTTCTACCGACTTCTACTTGATATTTTCTGGACTTGAGGTGAGTCATAGCCCCACTTTTACTCTTGAACTTTGTTTTCAATACTTGGGGTGAGAAACGTGCAAATGCTTTATGTGGACTATTATCGCTTTTTGATTTCAAAACTTGCTATGCTTATAGAACTAGGTAGAGCGAGGCCTAGACTTGAACTAGGTAAGCTATTTGATTTGGTTATAGAGCGAGGCCTAGACTAGATCTAGGTAAGCTATTGCTTTGGTTGTTGAGCGAGGCCTAGTCCCCGAACTAGGTAAGCTATTGGATTGATTATAGAGCGAGGCCTAGGGATATTGATTGGATTGATTTGAGCTATAGCGTGCACCTATAGGGATGATTTGATTCGGTTGGTCTATTTTGGTTGGTTGAGTGAGCCCTAGTCTAGCTAGCAAGAGTTTTGCGTATATGTCCACTATATTGAATTAAGAATCTAAACCTATGATCTCACCAGCGAAAGCTGACTTTTAGCACGTTTTCTCAGGAAATTAAGTGATGCTCTGCGGATGCTTGGGATTGGAGGCTTGGCATTTGGCACCGGTTATGGATCTATATTTCTAAAACTCTGATAATTATTGTGGACCTATATTTATTTCTTTTGGGCCTGACTTTGGATGTTTTTGGGATAATGTAAACTTTAAAACCCCGCGTGGTTGTATTTTATCTTGTTTACTTTATCTCGTTCTTTTATGTCTTGTGTTGGGATACCAATCCCCGTAGCACCCCGAAAGCTTGTTTAGTCTTCCGCTGTACCAAATTTTGGGGGTGTTACAAAAGTGTAAGCGACGATGGGAGTGGTTGTACCCTTGTAAAAGAACTCGACATCTAGCTTAGTGTCGATAAAAGTGTAAGCGACGATTGTAAGGTTTTCTCCGCCGATAAGGGAGGTTGTCGATCTAGGGAAGTAACTCTCGAGTTGGGTACTCGAGGAGTGGAGTAGGGCGGAGAGGAGATCCGTGACCGAACCACTATAAATCCTCGTGTTCGGTTTGCACTTTCCTTTTACTTATTGCCTTACTTTAATGTTTGCATTATGTGATTGTTTGTGATGTGACTTGTTGATTATACTTGTGTGATAACATGTTTTAAGTTATGTTAGTCATAAACTACAAGTAACATCTTTTATATTAGAACAAGCTAAAAATGGACATTTGATACAACAAGTATAAAGTTTTTAAACGGTAAACTATTCAACCCCCCTTCTAGTTTTCCACACCTGGTTTGTGTCATAGTGGCGGTGGGTAATGATGGATCTTCAACTGAGCTATTGGAGAGGCCAAGATTGACTCCCAACATTACAAAAGTGAAAAAGGCTAGCATGGTATTTTTAGTATTGCATTTTACAATAAAGAATTACTTTTATTAAGGCTACCCACAGCGACCTACAATTTTCCTGCCACTTCAACTTTCTCTATTTTTTGACCTACATGTGATCTTTTAAGCACAATAAGGCGACAAAAATACATTTTAATTAAATTAACACACACGCAAACAAGCACAAAACTCATCGAGTTTTCGACCCGTTCGTCCCAATTCTTGCTTCACGACCAACATAGACTTTTGGGTTGCAATGGAGGCGACCCGGTCCCACTGCGCCCAACCTTAATGCGGATAAAGTATCCGTGAAAGCAACATGCCAAAACTCTAATAGGTTTGATTTATTTATTTAGATAGACAGCCACATGATCCATCATCCTTGTTAACTAGTACCATAGGGTACATTTAGTTGTAGAAAGATTTTCTTAATTTTCTTTCTCTAGTTTTCCTGAGAACGGAGTAACTCTTCTTACTTCAAGGAATCTTTTGAAAACTGAAGAACTCTAAACTCAAGTTCTCTAAATCATAGTCATAATAGCAGAAAACACTTTATGTTTTCAATTTCAGAAAATACTCATTTTGAACACGTTTTCTATTTTTCTTGTGTTTCTTAGAATTTTTTTTAAAAGACTTCAAATTTTCCGACAACTAAACACACCCATAGCCTCCTCCTGAAGCAATCATGTTTCCAAGCAAAAAGGAATTCCTGTTTTGATGCTATACCAAAGTTCAATTTTTCAAACATTTATTCTATGCTTATTGTCATTGATAAAGTTAAGGATCTTTAATCATTAAAAAGCATACAAGTTTTAGTATAATGTATTTCTGTGCATGATCGAACATCATCTATAAAAACTGGGTCCTGAATCTTAGGTATTGTATGCCTTAAACTATATAACACTTGCTTACAATCAAAAACCATTTCTAAGTTACATTTACTCAAAGAAACGGATGGTGGAGGCTCTTGAGGAGAGACTTAGCATCGAAGAGGTTGTCTGCATGACTACCATAAACACTGTAACAATTCGCAAATTCAGGTTAATTTCTATTTTCGGAAAATTTTACTATTCATGTTACTATTCATTTCTTTCTGAAATTTTCCCGAAAGTTGATTTTTATTTCATATTCTCGAGTGATAAATCATTTCCATGGCAAATTAAATGTTTGACATTCGTCAGATCAGTTTCGTGAAAATTATTAAGGAATTACACAGAATTACCCGTTTTAGGGTAAAACGTCAATCAGAAATTCCACGCACAACGAAATTTGATCCCGTCAGGTGACCCCACATCAAAAAAATGTTTAACACATTCATGATTTATTTGAGAATAAATCATAACTGAGAAAAATCATGGCCCAAATAAACTTCGGCCGTGAAAAACTGGAATTTTCAGTTTTACGCGTTTTTACTCAGCCGTAACCCTAGCCTTTACCTGCACCGCATTTCTAAGATGATTTGAGCTTTCAACTTATTTAAATAAGTCAACATATTTTTCCCTCCTCCATTGACTAAAAATCATTCCTTGATTTTATAAATCATTCCTTGATTTTTAGGCTTCCGGTTTGATGTCTAAAAGACATTTAAGACCAACCGACACCAGACTGAGCCCAGTCTAGACATTATAAATCATTTTAAATCATTTTTAGCATATTAGAAAAGTAACATATTACTTTTCTCAGTTTTACGCAATATTCGTACATTTTACGTATTACGCGTTTTAGACCCGTGTTTCCAGCTTTTAGCAGGTTTTACCACCCAAATGGAACTTATCACCCATTTTATATTTTATTATGGGACTTATGAACATTTCTAACAATACTTTAAAGTTTCATAATTTTACGACACCCGGTTTTACGTTTTGAGGCCTAATCATTTACGGTTGGCATTTCCCGGAGTCAAAATGCATCAAGTATCTAGATATTTTATCAAGCCAAGCCACCTCCCCCCTTATCCCTTTGTGAACCGCCACAAGGGGGGGGAGTCACACCCTTGGGTGGCTTGATCTTAGGGCTTGTTATCTAGGATGGTTACATGTGGATTTTTGGCTAAAAGATCTTAACTTTGTAACCTCCTCAAAGGCATATAAATACCCCCCTCTCCCCCCATATGGCCGGCCATCCCAACACACCTAAACCTCTCACACTTAGCTTATTTCTTCTAATTTGTTGCAAGATTCAAGAGTTAGTTCAAGATAGAAACCCTAGATAGCTTATTTTTCACCAAAAATCTTCCAAACCCTAACATACTTGGTGTTTTCTCTTGAGTTTAAATCCACTCAATACACCTCAACTTTCATTACATATCTTTCAAGAATACCAAGGGTAGAAAGGTTGCTTGAAGTGAAAAAGGGTTGAAGCTTGTCTATCAAAGTCCATTTCCTTACTAGTTACTCCTTTCTTTAATTAGAAAGCCTAAAGTTGTAAGCCTAAAACCTACCATGCTTCTTGTTTATTTATCATATCCATCTCATTTACATGTTATCTTTGCTATATTATGTGTTGTAATTATGTCCATGATGTATCATGATGAGTAAAAGATGTTGTTGTAATGAATTATTGAAACAAGCTACTAAAACAAGCAAACTAGTGAATATCTTGGTATAACCTGATCAAAATGGTAAAAATTTTATATTGGATTATTACATATTACAGTAGAGGACTTAAAAAGAAAACCATAGCAATTTGAACCACCTAAAAAGAGTAAACGAGTCAAAAGTTATGGCGATTTGAAGTTACCAAAGATTTCCGGCAAAACTGCCTAAATGTTTCTGTGACAGAACCTAAAACACGCAAAAAGAGGCCTTTCTGGTCCGATTCATGAAAAAGTTAAAACACGAAAGTTGTCCGGAATCATGTTTTCCTTCAGGAACAAAGAGGCTCGAGCCTTGAAAACGCCTTCTGAGTGAGATATTTCTCAGTTTCTTAACAGCTATTTACATATTTTAAGTCACTAAGTTATTGTCATACTTTCAAAGGAATAAAAGGTATTATGACCTATAACCAAGACCCCCACCATGGCTAGAGCCAAGGTTGTGTAACATGACCTTGGAACAAGGACCAAAGGTCATGGCTAGGCCATGACGAAATGACCAAACCAACTTACAATGGCATAAACATGAAACAATGAAATTGGCGATAACATGAACAAGTAATTTGTATCTACTTCATCTAAAAGGAAACCATGAGATTTTACCAAGACAAATGGTCATACAAAACTTATGAATCAAACCCTAATAACAATCTTCATGTACCATAAACTTTCCTAAGTTTATCCAAATATCGGACATGTAACGTTTTCGGATCAAAACTTATATCTATATACTTTATCAACTACTACAATAGTAGGGAGCTTCATGTGAGGAGTTCATTATGTAAGCCGTCGAGATGAGTTGTGGATTTACGAGTTAAAGTGTCCTGGCTCCTCGAACGCTTACTAACATGACTTCTGAAATATGTTAGCCCGAACGGTAGTAAACGATATACCAAAACATACATGTTCATAAATCTTTCTTTCCAAGACTTACAAATATACATCATACCACATCATGGACTATAATGCAAGATATATATATAGGCACTCCGTTATATTCTCTACACAAATCCTAAGTCGCAACATTCTATTATAGGTTGCTCGTAGAAACCTTCACGATCCGACCATCACCTTCATTACTTGCTATCGTACTTAAGGTGAGTTCATAGCCCCACTTTACATTACTTCAATGTTTTATAAACCCTTGGGGGGAATACATGCTACTTTTAAACCGAACACAATGCTTTGAAACTGTATGCTGCCTGATTGTTTTATTATTACTAAGTACCTACCTTGCCAATCCTAGGCCCCATCATGAACCATTTAATCACTAGTATTAGTGAGCGCGAGTATTGTGAATAGGCCTATTGGGATTGACGAATCCCATTTGTTTGAGCAGATTAGTTCAACAAATGCACTATATTTGAACATTTAAGTATGACGGCAAAGTACTTACCGGGGCAACATAACCGCCGATTGATATTGGTACCCGTTAACGTCTTGGTTGCATGAGCTTAGTACATAATAATAACTGTTTTGTTTTCTAACATGAGTATGAGTCTAATTAACTCATTACTACCAACATATTGTGTTCAACCGTTAAACAAACTCTATGAATATCACTCAACCTTTGTGTTGACCTCTTAAGCATGTATTTCAGGTCCATGATAATCAAGAATGGAGCGGGAAGGGCACGTACCGAAGGAAGAAGGCTATAAACTATTATGTCATTCGATAAAAACATCATAGACTTTATATTGATGTGTTTTGAAACAATGGATCATTTTGGGACCTTACTATGTAAACTTTGATACATTTGAATAATATGAATGACAACTCTTTTTATTACGATTCGTTTAGAGATCGTTTTCTATTATTATGACTGTTGTGCCGTCGAGTAACACCCAAGTTGAATTCCGCTGCATCATGAATTGGGGGTGTTACAGATTGGTACCAGAGCCATGGTTATAGAGAAACGGGTCTAAGTGAGACCTAAACTATAACTACAATAACAAGCAAAAACATTTTTATAGCCTTCCGATCTTCGTGCCTTCCGTCCTCCAGAAGATTATGGACTTATTACACATGTTATCCTACATGAACATATTTGTATATTGTCATATGCACATTTCCTTAGTTTGAGCATTTTCCATAAACATTTGATTATTTTTGACATCATAAATTGAAGACAT
Organism: Artemisia argyi; assembly: GCA_030686995.1. Taxonomy (NCBI): domain Eukaryota; kingdom Viridiplantae; phylum Streptophyta; class Magnoliopsida; order Asterales; family Asteraceae; genus Artemisia; species Artemisia argyi. The sequence goes on from CM060681.1 coordinate 208,601,196, forward strand.
CATGTCCGCACCTCCATCTCCCGATCATCTTCATGCTATGCCCGAGTATTTACCAATTCTTCCCGGACCCGATGATCCTTACTTTGAACAAATTGACTATGACGATGAGGAAATACCTTATGAGGATCTAGACAATGAAATAGATTCGGACGAAGATCCTGAAATGGATTTGGACATAAATATCGATGAGTACGAAGAGGATCCTGAAATGGATGTTGACATCGAAGGCATCGATGAGGAAGCGGAGGAACTATTAGTGGTGCCACATTTATCACCATTGACATCTCCACCTCCGGTTTCACCAATTTCATCCGAATCTAACCGTACCACTCCAGCTCAAATTCCGAAATCTACTTACCAAACCGGCGGAACATCTACATCTCCACATATGTTCGCGAACTCAGCTCAATACGAAATCTACTCTTTGAAACAAGCTCTCAACCTAACCCAACTCAAGGTTAAATGTATGGCAAGTCAAATGCACGAATGTATGTCCAAGGTAAATTCTGCTAGAATGGATGCCATGAATGCTCGAGACGACCTATATTGGTTTAAGCTTGACATGAGCTACATGAAGCGTGACTCGACTCATGTTGGGGAAGAAGTCTTAAATCCTTTGACGGGCTTGGATAATGTCAAAGATAGACTCACTTTGGTTGAGAGGGCCCAAGAACAGGATGCGGTTCAAATTTACCAACTACTTAACCGCCTAAATACCGCCGAAATCCGGTTAGATGTGGCAAACTTTGACAGGTATCAACTTAGGAATGATTTGTGTGGGATGCAAACTCAAATGAGTTCCATACAACAAAGGTTATACCGAAAGGAGGTCAAAGAATACCGTCCAAATGAAAGCGTAGACGTGTTAGCAACACGCGGAAATGATAATCCGACCGGACCGCAACAACCTCCCAACCGACGTTAGACTAGTGTTATAGTACTAGTTAGCTTTTGTACAACGTTGTAATTACTAACTGAAAGTATCAGTTAGTAAGTTTTGAATGAACTTGTAATAAGTTCGATTTTGTAAACAACGTTATATAAATAAAACTCTTGTTTTATATACTATCATGTGTTATGTGTTTAAAGTTCCAACATTTATTGTCCTATCATTCTTACCAAAATTGTGCTCATCTCACAACTCTCTAATTACAACATATCTTTTGAACAATAGAATCATGGCGCCAAAGAAAAAGACCCCACCAACGATGACACAAGCCGCCATCCGCAAACTGGTGAAGGATAGTGTCAATGCAGCACTTATCGCTGAACGAGCAGCCGTAGCTGCAGCAGCTGCCGATGCCACCACAGCTGCTGGTGCTGCTGATGCTGCAGCAGCTGCTGATGCTGCAGCTGCTACTGATGCTGCAGCAGCCGCAGAAGCCGCCACTGCTGCGGAAGCTGCAATAGCTGCAGAGGCTGCAAGAGTTGCCAGTCTGAACCTTGGAGGACCTACCCCTCCGGTGACCAATGTTACTACAGTACCAAAGGGTTGCTCGTTCATTTCCTACCTGAAATGTGAACCCCTCAAATTCAAGGGTACTGAGGGGGCTGTAGGTTTGACCCGTTGGTTCGAAAAGGCAGAATCGGTGTTCATTGTTAGTAAATGTATCGAGGGGGATAAAGTTCAGTATGCCACAAGTACTCTGTTGAATGAGGCCTTGTCCTGGTGGAACTCAATTGCTCAACCCATGGGCATTGAGAATGCCTACAAAATTACTTGGGCAAATTTGAAACAAATGATGATCAAGGAATACTGTCCACGCAGTGAGATACAAAAGTTGGAAGTTGAGTTCTGGGATCATACGGTTAAGGGAAATGATATCATGACCTACAACCGTAGATTCCAGGAACTGAGGATACTTTGTCCATCAATGGTTTCCCCAAAGGAAAAGATGTTGGAAAGGTATATTTGGGGACTTCCCTCAAGCATACAGGGGAATGTGACTTCGGCAAATCCCAAAGAACTTGATGAGGCTATGCGGATGTCCCGTAGTCTCATGGATCAAGTGGTACGTATGTCGGAAACCCGCAAGCAAAACAACCTCAACACCAACAACAACACCAACAACTCCAACAACAGCAATGCCAACAATCCCAACAATTCCCACTACCGTAACAACAACAACAACAAGAACAACAACAACAAACGACCATATGATGGTAACCGTGGGAATAACAACAACAACAACAACAACAACAACAACAACAACCAAACCCGAAACAACAACCACCACAATCAACAGAACAAGAGACAGGAAGCCGCGACGGCTTATGTTGTTGCACCAGCTGGTGGTAGGTATGTGGGTAATCAACCACAATGTACCAAATGCAATTACCATCATGAAGGTCCTTGCCCGGCCAAATGCCACAAGTGCCAAAAGCCCGGACATCTTGCCAAGGATTGTAGGGGCAAGGGTATAGCTACTGGGGCTAACACACAACCCATAGTTACATGCTTCGGGTGTGGTGAAAGGGGACACTACAAAAACAACTGTCCTCAAAACCAAGGGCCCCAAGGAGGAGGTGCTCGTGCTAGAGCCTATGTCATAGGAAAGGAAGAACCACACCAGGACCCGAACGTGGTTACCGGTACGTTCTTACTCAATAATATTCCTGTTAAAGTATTATTCGATTCTGGTGCTGATATGAGCTTTATATCTACTAGAATTGCGCCTTTACTTGATATTCCATCAATTACTTTAACCACTAGTTATAATGTTGAGCTAGCTACCGGTGACTTAGTAAATACCAATACCGTAATCCCAAACTGTACCCTTAATCTCTTAGACCACCCCTTTAACATCAATCTTATGCCAATCGAACTCGGAAGTTTCGATGTTGTTATTGGCATGGATTGGTTGTCTAAACATCAAGCTAACATTATTTGTGGTGAAAGAGTTGTGCACATTCCATGTGACAATGAAACTTTGATCATTCGTGGTGATCAAAGTGAAACTCGAATAAACATCATCTCATGTATCAAAACCATGAAGTACATTGAGAAAGGATGTTATGCTTTCTTAGCCCACGTAACAGAAAAGAAAACCGATGAAAAACGTCTCGAAGATGTTCCTATTGCCCGTGAGTTCCCTGAAGTCTTTCCAGAAGACTTACCCGGACTACCACCACATCGACAAATAGAGTTCAGAATTGATTTAATACCAGGAGCGGCGCCAGTTGCCCGCGCACCATACCGGCTAGCACCTTCAGAGATGCAAGAGCTATCAAATCAATTACAAGAACTTGCGGACAAGGGATTTATTCGACCCAGTTCCTCACCTTGGGGAGCTCCAGTTTTATTCGTGAAGAAGAAAGATGGGTCATTACGAATGTGTATTGACTATCGTGAGCTAAACAAACTAACCATAAAGAACCGTTACCCATTACCAAGAATTGATGATTTATTCGATCAATTACAAGGTTCAACCTATTACTCAAAAATTGACCTACGTTCAGGTTACCACCAAGTTAGAGTTCGTGATGAAGACATTCCAAAAACGGCCTTTAGGACACGATATGGTCACCATGAATTCCAAGTGATGCCCTTTGGGTTAACTAATGCACCGGCAGTATTCATGGATCTCATGAATCGGGTGTGTAAACCATATTTGGACAAATTCGTGATCGTATTCATAGACGACATTCTCATATATTCCAAAAACGAAGAGGAACACAAAGAACACCTGAGAACAATTTTAGGACTACTCAAGGAAGAGAAATTGTATGCAAAGTTTTCCAAATGCGAATTTTGGATTCAATCCGTACAATTCCTTGGGCATGTGATTGACAAAACCGGTTTACATGTCGATCCCGCTAAAATTGAGGCAATCAAAAACTGGCCAACACCTACCACACCTACAGAAATTCGTCAATTTCTGGGTTTAGCCGGGTATTACCGAAGGTTTATTGAAGGATTTTCTTCAATAGCAAAATCTTTGACCAAGCTAACTCAGAAAAACAAGAAATACGTGTGGGATGAAGACGAAGAAAATGCTTTCCAAACCCTTAAACAAAAACTTTGTAGTGCTCCTATCCTAGCATTGCCAGATGGGATCGAAGATTTTGTAGTCTATTGTGATGCATCGTACCAAGGTTTAGGTGCCGTGTTGATGCAACGTGATAAGGTCATGGCTTATGCTTCGCGACAACTCAAGGTTCATGAAGAAAATTACACCACTCATGACTTAGAGTTAGGAGCTGTGGTCTTTGCACTAAAAATCTGGAGGCACTATCTATACGGTACTAGATGTACTGTGTACACCGACCATAAAAGCCTACAACACATTTTGAACCAAAAAGAACTAAACATGCGACAACGTCGTTGGTTGGAATTACTAAGTGATTATGACTGCGACATTCGTTATCACCCAGGGAAAGCAAACGTAGTAGCCGACGCCCTAAGCCGAAAGGAACGAGTTAAACCACTACGAGTCCGAGCCTTAGTTTTAACCATAAATTCAAACTTTCCTACTCAAATCCTTCACGCTCAAGCTGAGGCGGTGAAACAAGAAGACATCCAAAAGGAAAGGTTGGATGGCATGATGCAAAAGAAATTCGAAACCCGTTCAGATGGAACTCTATGCTTCCAAGGTCGAAGTTGGTTACCACTTTATGGTGGCTTACGAGACTTGATCATGCATGAATCACACAAATCTAAATACTCCATACATCCAGGATCTGATAAAATGTATCATGATCTTAAGTTACTTTATTGGTGGCCGAACATGAAAGCCGACATTGCAACATATGTTAGCAAGTGTCTTACCTGCTCCAAAGTAAAAGCCGAACACCAAAAACCATCCGGTCCATTGCAACAACCAGAAATTCCTACTTGGAAATGGGAAAGAATTACTATGGACTTCATTACCAAACTCCCAAGGACATCAAGCGGTTATGACTCCATCTGGGTCATAGTTGATCGTCTCACAAAATCAGCACACTTTATACCAATCAAAGAGACTTACAAAATGGAACAACTAACCCGACTGTACGTCAAAGAAATAGTCTCAAGACATGGTGCACCGATATCCATCATATCCGACAGAGATGGTAGATTTACTTCCAATTTCTGGCAGTCACTCCAAGACGCCTTTGGAACAAATCTAGACATGAGTACAGCATATCACCCTCAGACCGATGGTCAGAGTGAACGAACCATCCAAACACTTGAAGACATGCTTCGAGCATGTATAATAGATTTTGGAAAAGGATGGGATACTCATTTACCATTAGTCGAATTTTCCTACAACAACAGCTATCATACAAGTATTAAAGCAGCTCCATTTGAAGCACTTTACGGTCGAAAGTGTCGTTCACCTGCTTGTTGGGCTGAAGTGGGAGAAGTTCAACTCACTGGACCAGAACTTATCCGTGAAACAACGGATAAGATTGTACAAATCAGAAGTCGATTACAAGCCGCAAGAGATCGACAGAAAAGTTATGCCGACACACGACGCAGACCCCTAGAATTCCAAGTCGGAGATATGGTTATGCTAAAGGTATCGCCTTGGAAGGGCTTGATACGATTCGGTAAACGAGGAAAACTAAACCCAAGATACATCGGACCATTCAAAATCTTAGCCAGGGTTGGCCCTGTGGCGTACAGACTTGAGCTTCCGTCAGAACTCAGTAGTGTACACCCCACTTTCCATGTATCTAACCTAAAGAAATGCTTATCGGATGAATCACTTGTGATTCCACTCGATGAAATTCAACTCAATGACGATCTTCAATTTGTTGAGGAACCCGTAGAAATCATGGACCGAGAGGTCAAACAACTCAAACAAAGCCGTATACCAATTATCAAAGTTCGTTGGAACTCACGACGTGGTCCTGAATACACATGGGAACGAGAGGACCAGATACGAAAGAAATACCCACACCTTTTTACCAACGAAGCTTCTACTTCCAACGCTAATTGATCTCCGGGACGGAGCTCTCATATGGGGTGGAGACTGTAACAATTCGCAAATTCAGGTTAATTTCTATTTTCGGAAAATTTTACTATTCATGTTACTATTCATTTCTTTCTGAAATTTTCCTGAAAGTTGATTTTTATTTCATATTCTCGAGTGATAAATCATTTCCATGGCAAATTAAATGTTTGACATTCGTCAGATCAGTTTCGTGAAAATTATTAAGGAATTACACAGAATTACCCGTTTTAGGGTAAAACGTCAATCAGAAATTCCACGCACAACGAAATTTGATCCCGTCAGGTGACCCCACATCAGAAAAATGTTTAACACATTCATGATTTATTTGAGAATAAATCATAACTGAGAAAAATCATGGCCCAAATAAACTTCGGCCGTGAAAAACTGGAATTTTCAGTTTTACGCGTTTTTACTCAGCCGTAACCCTAGCCTTTACCTGCACCGCATTTCTAAGATGATTTGAGCTTTCAACTTATTTAAATAAGTCAACATATTTTTCCCTCCTCCATTGACTAAAAATCATTCCTTGATTTTATAAATCATTCCTTGATTTTTAGGCTTCCGGTTTGATGTCTAAAAGACATTTAAGACCAACCGACACCAGACTGAGCCCAGTCTAGACATTATAAATCATTTTAAATCATTTTTAGCATATTAGAAAAGTAACATATTACTTTTCTCAGTTTTACGCAATATTCGTACATTTTACGTATTACGCGTTTTAGACCCGTGTTTCCAGCTTTTAGCAGGTTTTACCACCCAAATGGAACTTATCACCCATTTTATATTTTATTATGGGACTTATGAACATTTCTAACAATACTTTAAAGTTTCATAATTTTACGACACCCGGTTTTACGTTTTGAGGCCTAATCATTTACGGTTGGCATTTCCCGGAGTCAAAATGCATCAAGTATCTAGATATTTTATCAAGCCAAGCCACCTCCCCCCTTATCCCTTTGTGAACCGCCACAAGGGGGGGGAGTCACACCCTTGGGTGGCTTGATCTTAGGGCTTGTTATCTAGGATGGTTACATGTGGATTTTTGGCTAAAAGATCTTAACTTTGTAACCTCCTCAAAGGCATATAAATACCCCCCTCTCCCCCCATATGGCCGGCCATCCCAACACACCTAAACCTCTCACACTTAGCTTATTTCTTCTAATTTGTTGCAAGATTCAAGAGTTAGTTCAAGATAGAAACCCTAGATAGCTTATTTTTCACCAAAAATCTTCCAAACCCTAACATACTTGGTGTTTTCTCTTGAGTTTAAATCCACTCAATACACCTCAACTTTCATTACATATCTTTCAAGAATACCAAGGGTAAAAAGGTTGCTTGAAGTGAAAAAGGGTTGAAGCTTGTCTATCAAAGTCCATTTCCTTACTAGTTACTCCTTTCTTTAATTAGAAAGCCTAAAGTTGTAAGCCTAAAACCTACCATGCTTCTTGTTTATTTATCATATCCATCTCATTTACATGTTATCTTTGCTATATTATGTGTTGTAATTATGTCCATGATGTATCATGATGAGTAAAAGATGTTGTAATGAATTATTGAAACAAGCTACTAAAACAAGCAAACTAGTGAATATCTTGGTATAACCTGATCAAAATGGTAAAAATTTTATATTGGATTATTACATATTACAGTAGAGGACTTAAAAAGAAAACCATATCAATTTGAACCACCTAAAAAGAGTAAACGAGTCAAAAGTTATGGCGATTTGAAGTTACCAAAGATTTCCGGCAAAACTGCCTAAATGTTTCTGTGACAGAACCTAAAACACGCAAAAAGAGGCCTTTCTGGTCCGATTCATGAAAAAGTTAAAACACGAAAGTTGTCCGGAATCATGTTTTCCTTCAGGAACAAAGAGGCTCGAGCCTTGAAAACGCCTTCTGAGTGAGATATTTCTCAGTTTCTTAACAGCTATTTACATATTTTAAGTCACTAAGTTATTGTCATACTTTCAAAGGAATAAAAGGTATTATGACCTATAACCAAGACCCCCACCATGGCTAGAGCCAAGGTTGTGTAACATGACCTTGGAACAAGGACCAAAGGTCATGGCTAGGCCATGACGAAATGACCAAACCAACTTACAATGGCGTAAACATGAAACAATGAAATTGGCGATAACATGAACAAGTAATTTGTATCTACTTCATCTAAAAGGAAACCATGAGATTTTACCAAGACAAATGGTCATACAAAACTTATGAATCAAACCCTAATAACAATCTTCATGTACCATAAACTTTCCTAAGTTTATCCAAATATCGGACATGTAACGTTTTCGGATCAAAACTTATATCTATATACTTTATCAACTACTACAATAGTAGGGAGCTTCATGTGAGGAGTTCATTATGTAAGCCGTCGAGATGAGTTGTGGATTTACGAGTTAAAGTGTCCTGGCTCCTCGAACGCTTACTAACATGACTTCTGAAATATGTTAGCCCGAACGGTAGTAAACGATATACCAAAACATACATGTTCATAAATCTTTCTTTCCAAGACTTACAAATATACATCATACCACATCATGGACTATAATGCAAGATATATATATAGGCACTCCGTTATATTCTCTACACAAATCCTAAGTCGCAACATTCTATTATAGGTTGCTCGTAGAAACCTACACGATCCGACCATCACCTTCATTACTTGCTATCGTACTTAAGGTGAGTTCATAGCCCCACTTTACATTACTTCAATGTTTTATAAACCCTTGGGGGGAATACATGCTACTTTTAAACCGAACACAATGCTTTGAAACTGTATGCTGCCTGATTGTTTTATTATTACTAAGTACCTACCTTGCCAATCCTAGGCCCCATCATGAACCATTTAATCACTAGTATTAGTGAGCGCGAGTATTGTGAATAGGCCTATTGGGATTGACGAATCCCATTTGTTTGAGCAGATTAGTTCAACAAATGCACTATATTTGAACATTTAAGTATGACGGCAAAGTACTTACCGGGGCAACATAACCGCCGATTGATATTGGTACCCGTTAACGTCTTGGTTGCATGAGCTTAGTACATAATAATAACTGTTTTGTTTTCTAACATGAGTATGAGTCTAATTAACTCATTACTACCAACATATTGTGTTCAACCGTTAAACAAACTCTATGAATATCACTCAACCTTTGTGTTGACCTCTTAAGCATGTATTTCAGGTCCATGATAATCAATAATGGAGCGGGAAGGGCACGTACCGAAGGAAGAAGGCTATAAACTATTATGTCATTTGATAAAAACATCATAGACTTTATATTGATGTGTTTTGAAACAATGGATCATTTTGGGACCTTACTATGTAAACTTTGATACATTTGAATAATATGAATGACAACTCTTTTTATTACGATTCGTTTAGAGATCGTTTTCTATTATTATGACTGTTGTGCCGTCGAGTAACACCCAAGTTGAATTCCGCTGCATCATGAATTGGGGGTGTTACAAACACACCTCAAGAATGGTGTAATTCGATATTGAAAGCCAAGTCGACACCATCTCGCCCAACACAGATTCACAAAGTTCAAATGATCTTAAAAGAGCACAAGGATCATGACACGTATTATGTGCCAAAAGTGGTCTCTCTTGGTCCATACCACCATGGTAACCCGAACCTTGAATCCGTTCAGAACTTCAAGCCTCTTTTTACAAACAAGCTTCTGAATGAGAACCGAGAGTCTATTCAGTTTTTGTATGATAATCTTGTAGAGATGGTATTACGAAGATGAAGTTGATCGCTTACCAGACGATGAATTCACAAGAATGATGTTGCTAGATGGTTGTTTCATTTTGTATTTCATTGAACAGATCGTCTTGAATAATGAAAGACTCTCTAGAGATGAAATGGTACCAGATTATGTTCGTTAAACAAGACATGTTCCTGTTGGAGAACCAAATTTCGTATCTAGTTCTGATTGAGGTGATGAAGTCAGTGCCCGATGAGATGTGGGATTTCATGATCAAACAATTCATTGATGGAAATATTTTAGCAACAGAAAGATGCAAAAGAACACGAGAGTATACTCCTAAACATTTCCCAAGCCATCCAATTCCAACCAGCATAAATAATCTTCTTCAACTTCTTCAAACTAGGCTTACAAAAGACAAAACTTTTGGTCCAAGAGCGAACTGTTGCATATTGGCTCAATAGTGGGACCCAATCTTGTGAAAATCTCATCCAAAATCTGTGGAATCTTAGCAAGTTGGTTGCAAGTTGGCATGTGGGAAAGTTGCGATGAAAGAATTGGAGGCTATAAATAGGAGCCTTGGCATTTGGTTTCAAACATACCAAAAACACATACAAGAAACTTGTAGTGTTATCTTTCTCTCTTACTTTGTAGTATGTTTTCTTTCCTTAAGAAACATATAGTTAGTGGTGTCATTTGGAGGAGTGCGGCAAGCTTACAAGTTTAGACGAACCTCGTGTTGGTTTCCGTATTGTTTAGTTTTCAATAAGCTATTAAGGGTATAGTTGTAGACTTGTAGTGATAATTGTACTAGTAAATTATTGGAATATATTTATTAGTGTTCAATCATTCACACTCTTTACCTAGTAGGTGGGGTATTATCACAGTTATTCCACAACAAGTGGTATCAAGAGCCGAGGTTATTCTTAGTATGCTCTGTGGTTGCAATTTATTTTGATCCTCCACATTAGAAAATAATTACGTTGGTTTTTTGGTTGAAGCTATTGAAAATTTATTTGTACACGAAATGGCGGATGGAAAAGTTGACAAACCTTCCACATCGGTGGATCCAACATCTCCAAGTTGGGCTAGACCGGTCTTGACGAATGCAAGATTGGCGGTGGAGGTTTTTGATAGCACAGGCCATTCCGGTATCTGGCAAATTGAGGTTCTAGACGCTCTTTTTCAGTAAGGTCTAGACATTGCCGTTGAAGAAAGTAAACCAGATGATGTAGAAGAGAGGAATTGGTTAACCATCAATCGGTTAGCTTGTAGTACGGTTCGTTCATGTCTTTCGAGAGAGCAACGATATGCTTTCTCAAAAGAAACATCTGCCTATAAACTGTGGGTGGCGCTGGAAGAGAAATTTCTGAAGAAAAATTGTCAGAATAAGCTCTTTATGAAGAAGCGACTCTTTCGCTTCACTTATGTGCCAGGTACCACAATGAATGATCACATTACCAGTTTTAACCAACTGGTAACCGATTTGATGAATATGGATGAGGTGTTCAAAGGCCAGGATCTAGCATTAATATTGTTAGGATCGCTTCCAGAGGAGTACGAGTTGCTTGAAACAACTCTACTTAATGGGAAGGGTGATGTGTCTCTTAGTGAAGTTTGTGTTGCTTTATATAGTAAAGAACTGAGAAATAAGGACAAGCATATTAGTTCAAGTGGAGACGCAGAGGTTTTGCTAGTCAGAGGTCGTTCGCAGAAGAAGGGCACCGATAAGAGATGGAGATCCAAGTCGCGACAAAGACTAAGCAAAGATGAATGTGCTTTTTGTCATGAAAAAGGCCATTGGAAGAGAGATTGTCCAAAGTTGAAAACCAAGGACAATCATTACAAAGGGAAAGCTGTAGCAGAGGCGAATGTCACCAAGTGTGATGATGAAGAATCAGATCTCTCACTTGCAACATCGTCAACGAAGAATGCTTCTGATGTGTGGCTATTAGATTCCGCATGTAGCCATCATATTACACCACATCGAGAGTGGTTTAGTAATTTTGAAGAACATGAGGAAGTTGTTTATACGGCAGACGAAACTCCTCTTACTACTCACGGGATTGGTTCCGTTCGATTGCAGAATGAAGACGGAACAATTGTGACCTTGAAAGGTGTTCGTTATTCGCCAAAGTTGAAAAATAATCTCATTTCCGTCGGTACCTTAGAATCTAAAGGATTCGAAGTAAGATCAAAGGATGGGGTTATGAAGATAATCTTTGGCGTACTTGTAGTAATGAAGGATATTCGTAAAATAAACAACACGTATCACTATAAGGGTAGAACGGTTGTTGGAACTGTAGCAGCTGTTACGGATGGTGATAGAAATTCAGAAGCTATGAAGCTATGGCATATGCGCTCAGGACATGCAGGAGAGAAATCCTTGAATTTGCTCATAAAGCAAGGATTATTGAAAGGAGCGAGTTCCTGTAAGTTGGATCTCTGTGAGCATTGCATCAACGGGAAGACAACAAGGGTGAAATTTGGGACAATTATCCACAAGACGAAAGATATCTTGGATTATGTCCACTCTGACGTATGGAGTCCCTCAAAGACAAGCTCTTTAGGAGAGAGACACTACTATGTGACCTTTGTTGATGACTTTTCTCGAAGAGTTTAGGTGTACACGTTGAAGAAAAAAGATGAAGTGCTAGGAGTGTTAATCAAGTGGAAAAAGATGATGGAAACTTAGACGTGCAGAAAGATCAAACATCCCCAAACAGATAACGGCGGAGAGTATAAAAATGATCACTTTACAAAATTTTGTGAAGACGAAAGCATTGTCAGATACTTCACTGTCAGGCATACACCACAACAGAACGGGGTGGCAGAACGCATGAACCGAACCTTGCTGGAGAAAGTTCGGTGTATGTTATCCAATGCTGGATTGGGTAAAGAATTTTGGGCTGAAGCTGTGACGTATGCGTGTCACCTCGTTAATCGTTTGCCATCTACTGCTATTGATGGGAAAACACCATTTGAGAAATGGTATGGAAGACCTGCTACGGATTATGATTCCTTGCATGTTTTTGGTTCCGCTGCATATTATCATGTGAAGGAATCAAAGTTGGATCCCAGAGCAAAGAAAGCATTGTTCATGGGGATCACCTCTGGAATCAAAGGCTATCGTCTATGGTGTCCAGAGACGAAGAAGATGATATTTAGCAGGGATGTCACCTTTAATGAATCTACCATGTTAAAGAAGGTGAATGCTAAGCAGTTAGATGGAACTCCCAAAAAGGTGGAGTTTGAAAGAATAATTGTACCAGATGATAGAGAAACAGTTGATGATTCTCCTGTGGTAGAAGGAGATTATGAAGAAGAGGAGGTTCAAACTGAAGAACCTCCACAGCAACAACATGAATCAATTGCTACCAGCAAGCCCAAAAGAAATACTAAAAGGCTTGCTCGCCTTAATGATATGGTGGCTTGTGCATCTTCAATTGCAGCTGATGATGTTCCTACTACTTACTCTGAAGCGGTTCGAGACTCGAGAATGAGAAGTGGAGGATTTCCATGAGCGAAGAAATGCAGTCTCTTAAGAAGAATCAGACATGGGAGTTAACCAACCTCCCAAAAGGGAAGAAGGCAATTGGATGCAAATGGGTGTATGCAAAGAAAGAAGGATTTCCTAACCAAGATTATGTTCGCTACAAAGCAAGATTGGTAGCTAAAGGCTACGCTCAGAAAGAGGGAATTGATTACAATGAAGTTTTTTCTCCAGTGGTAAAGCATTCCTCTATTAGAATTTTGTTGGCTTTGGTAGCACAGTTGGACTTGGAACTAGTTCAGATGGATGTGAAGACTGCATTTCTACATGGAGACTTGGAAGAGGAAATCTATATGGTTCATCCAGAAGGATTCAAAGTTGCTAGAAAAGAGCATGAAGTATGTAAGCTTCATAAATCGTTGTACGGATTGAAGCAATCCCCAAGACAGTGGTACAAGTGATTTGATAAGTTTATGATGGAGTCGAAGTACACAAGAAGCAAATATGACCACTGTGTCTATTTGAAAAAGCTACAAGAGGGGTCCTTCGTATATATTCTACTATATGTAGATGATATGTTGATAGCTTCTCAAAGTCTAGACGAGATTGAAACGTTAAAGACACTGTTGAAAAGCGAATTTGAGATGAAGGATCTCGGTGAAGCAAAGATGATTCTTGGCATAGAGATAGTCAGAGACAGAAAATTGAGGAAGCTCTGTTTGACTCAGAAACAATATCTGAGAAAGATTCTAAAGCGTTTTAGGTTTGACAAGCAAACAAAATTTGTTAGTACTCCACTCATTTCTCAATTTAAGATCAGTGCTGCTATGTCGCCGAAAAATGATGCAGAAAGGGCTTACATGGAGAAAGTGCCTTATGCAAATGTTGTCGGTAGCTTAATGTATGCTATGATATGTACTCGACCAGATATTAGTCATGCTGTTGGGATGGTGAACAGGTATATGCATAACCCTGGTAAAGGACATTGGCAAGCTGTTAAATGGATATTACGGTATATCCATAACACGGTCGATGTAGGGTTAGTATTCGAACATGGAAGTAATCAGTGGGTAACACGATATTGTGATTCCGACTATGCTGGAGATTTAGACAAGTGAAGATCTACTACAGGCTATGTTTTTACTCTAGCAAAAGTTCCAATTAGTTGGAAGTCTACCTTACAGTCAAATACTGCTTTGTCAACTACGGAAGTAGAGTATATGGCGATTATAGAGGCTGTAAAGGAGGCAATTTGGCTTCAGGGGTTGCTTGGTGAACTTGGAATTAAAAAAAAAATTCGTCACGGTGCATTCTGGCAGTCAGAGTGCAATTCATTTAGCGAAGAATCAAGTTTATCACGCAAGGACGAAGCACATTGATGTTCGGTATCATTTCATACGAGAGATACTGGAAGAAGGTGGAGTCAGAATCTAGAAGAGCCATATTTCAAAGAATCCTATGGATATGCTGACTAAAGTAGTAGCTGGGATCAAGTTCAAATATTGTTTGGACTTAATCCATGTCGTTAAAACTTGAATATTGGTTTAAGGACACCATCGACTTTTGTTGACAGAGAGGTTGAAGAAATTGGTATTTCGCTAAGGTGGAGATTTGTTGCATATTGGCTCAATAGTGGGACCCAATCTTGTGAAAATCTCATCCAAAATCTGTGGAATCTTAGCAAGTTGGTTGCAAGTTGGCATGTGGGAAAGTTGCAATGAAAGAATTGGAGGCTATAAATAGGAGCCTTGGAATTTGGTTTCAAACACACCAAAAACACATACAACAAACTTGTAGTGTTATCTTTCTCTCTTACTTTGTAGTATGTTTTCTTTCCTTAAGAAACATATAGTTAGTGGTGTCATTTGGAGGAGTGCGGCAAGCTTACAAGATTAGCCGAACCTCGTGTTGGTTTCCGTATTGTTTAGTTTTCAATAAGCTATTAAGGGTATAGTTGTAGTGATAATTGTACTAGTAAATTATTGGAATATATTTATTAGTGTTCAATCATTCACACTCTTTACCTAGTCGGTGGGGTATTATCGCGGTTATTCCACAAAACGAACAACATGTACACTTTTCGAAATGTTAACGAGCTTATAGAAGTAGGGATTCGCTTCAAACCAAGTAAAATCAGGTCTTTGGCACATATTAAGTTCACTAAGCATGGGTTTTGCGCAAACGTTGAACTCCCTCCCATCACTATCGATGATGCCACAAAGCCAATGCTATTAAACATGGCAGCATATGAAATGTGTTCCAACGAGACAAATGCTTCATGGGTCACCTCATACATTTGCCTTATGGATTCTCTGATTGATCACTCAGAGGACGTGAAGGTTCTACGAAAAGCCGGGATCCTCGACCACCACCTTGGGAGCGACAAAGAAGTTGCAAGACTTTTTAATGAGTTGGGCTATTAGATACAATCTATATCTATATCTATATATATAATAAAAGAAGATTTATTTGAATTTTTGTCCACCTCATTAAAGCCATGCTGGCAATTAAAGCCACATCACTTAATCCATGTGGCAATCACAATTGAATTTTCTAGGCCTTTGTACCGACATTGTTTGAGTTTCAACATTTATTCAATAACAACCAACAATCAGGAAAGTAAATTAGGAAAGTTACTTTTCATTGTCTTTCATCTCAAAATTCAAACTTCCGTGATCTCAAATCTGTTTAAGGTATAATTCGATTTTTTTTATGGGTACTCATAATTACAAGGTAAGTTTACAATTATAATATTAACATCAAATGAATTGTACTATGAGTATTTAGTGAATACTCAATTTGGTTTTTTTTCAGGAACCACATGTTTCATCATTTTTTTTGTTTTTGGTTTTGCATAAAAAATGACGTTAGTCAATTTTGATTACTAGCTTTTATGTAGGTTATTTTTTGTGGGTACTAATTGTTAGTTGATCAATCGATACTTTTAAAGGGATCTCACAAATAAGTTTTTGTAAGTTTTTTGATTGAACTTCAATGTGTCAACTTTGCGCCTACTGAGATTTGGTTTGCTTTATTCCAGAAATTTCAGGTGAAACAATTGCTTCATTGTTTTTAAACTACAAATGCATATGTTTTGTTTTAATGAATTTGAAGTTGACATTGATATATTGAATCCTTTTATGGGATGTTAGTCAAGTAATTTAAGAAGTGTGTGAAAGATGTTTGATGAAATGTCTTAAAAGAGTTTTACTTAACATGTATGAATAATCACTTATGCTCAAGCAACTTTGGTTTTGAAGGTTATTACTTGGATGTAATTGTGTAGTCAATGTTTAAATATTTTGTAAACATAATAAATTCCTATGTTTCAATGATTTATGTGTTCATAGTTAGAGCTAAAGAAATCAAGGATTCTACAAGATTTTGTTCTCATTTAGTTGCTTTGATACAATGTTAGGCTCTCACGTAGCTATTTTGGTATAGAGCATGTGATTGTTTTTTTTTTTCAAGCCAATGCACTTTCATGTTAATGTTACGAGGCTTAATGAATTTAAATGGTTCTGGTGTATTCATGTCCATCTCTTTTACCATATTTAGTAGAATTTGGTACATGTGAATTAACCAAAGTTTACTTTTACCAAACACACTATATATTGTTCTATTCAAAAAATGACCCATGAAAGAAACACATATTGTGACCCAATATTTGAGCAATTGGCTACCTCTAAAATGAAATCTACAATGTATATCTTTTAGTAACTTTACCCTTTTAGTGTATGTTTGAAAACCATGTGTAAGTCTTGTGTTCCGCTGGTTTTGTTGCATATATAACATATTCCAAGCAGGAAATAAAATGCAACTCTCAAGCTACTGCTCTTGAATTAGTGTCACAACCTTCGAGCTCATTCATGTCCCCTCCTTCAGGAAGCAAACATGCCACGGTATGTATATCATACATGATCAACGCTATTCCATGTCAAATCATTTATTTGGAACGTTGGATGAATGGTTATAATTATGTTTTTTTTTTTTGTTTTTTTTATTAACATAAAACCGATATGTCTAACAAGTATTTTGGAAGTATTCTAAGGTACGTGTTTTAACATTCATTTGTGCTCGTGAATTGAACATCTAACTTATATTATTCTTTTACATGTATTTACAGGTGAGTCGAATGGCCACGATTTTGCTTTCTTCATACAGATTTCTCCCAGACATCATATATGCTTGCATTGTTTTATGTTCATGTAACTTGAAATAGCAGGCATATAATCATAGTATTCCTATGCTTTCTTTATTCAATTATCTAGAAAGATCAATAACTCAAAAATGGTGTCCGGAGTTTCCCGGAACTAATATCATATTTGTAATATGTCTCAATTAATTATAAACTACATGATTTTTTTTCAAATTTATAATACCACCATTTCTTTCCAGTACTTAAAAGAACAATATATCTTATGATGTTTTTTTTCACAATACCAACACATATTTTATTGTGAACATGAATTAAAAAACCATGTGAACACATGAAAATCTTGCAAATCACCAAAAGTCAAGGCCAATCTTTATCAAAGGTTGGAATTTTTTTTTGCCTAAGTCAGTCTTCACACATGGCCAGCTTTACATCGTTGTGTCTAGAGTCAGAAGTCGAAAAGGATTGAAGGTTTTGATTTACGCCAAGGATGGTAAAGTTTCAAACAATACTTTGACCATTGTTTACCATGAAGTGCTACAAAAAATTTGATCCGCCGTACAATTAAATAGCTATTTATGAACTTATGTTTCACATTATCCGTTTTTGTTTCTTGGTTTATTCTTCTTTGTTATTTTTTAACAAATTCAATGTTCTCTTACTTTTTTTTGCTATGAAAATGCACAATATTATTTGAGAATTAATATTAGTTTTTTTTTTCTATGTTATATTTTCTAACTTTCATAAGCCACCTGTGATTTATCACGGGTTTATAGGCTAGTGTTCTTATATACATTCAATTTGAGCTCAAGCTTTAATCGAATTTTTCAAGCCATGCTCAAGCCTTTGTGATTAAAGCTCGTCAAGATATCAAGCAAATCTCAAGCCTAAATAAAAATTTCAAGCCAAATTCAAGCCCCGTTAAGCTCGAGCTCGGCTCGACTCGACTACACCCCTACTTGTGCCTTGTGCCTAATAATTTTGCATATTCGAAGGCAATGTTTGATATTCAAAGACATTATGAAGGGGTGTAATCGAGTCAAGCCGAGCTCGAGCTTGACAGGGTTGAGCTTGGCTTGATAGCTTGACGAGCTTTAATCATCTAGGCTTGAGCTCGGCTAGTGTAAGGCTCACATTAACATTAAATTTGATAATCAGACTCATCAATAAATTCAAGAAAATACGTGATTAACTCGAGAGGAAAAAACGTATACAAAACATTTGGGAGAATTAGAGTTTAAATGATCCTCCTACAAATATTTAATTATTATACCATTATTCACGTTAGTTTTAAGTTGTTTATAAAAATATTTATACTAAAAATATATGTGTTCTTGAAAGCTCGATAAAGCTCGAGCTATTAAAAGCTCGAGCTCGGCTCGTTATGTGTTTCGAGCTTGTTTATTGGGCTCGGGCTTGAGCTCGATAAAAGCTCGACTCGACCAAGTCAAGCTCAAGCTCGAGTTGCTTGATAAAAGCTTGGCTTGTTTGCACCCCTAATTATGATAATAAAAGGAATACATGGATTAGGCAACTGATGCGGAGTATATCAAGAGCCCTTCCGCATTTGTAGCACTTTTAGTTGGAGTTGTGGGTCTCTTTCTTAGTGGTGTTCAAGCTTATTTCAGTTTTTGGGTAATCCAAGTCATTGCGATTCTCCTTGTCTGTCTTTGAAGATGATCATATGAGCGATTCTCCTTGTCTGTCTTTGAAGATGAATCATATCCCATATGATCATCTTCTTAAATATAGTCTTGTTATTATAAGTAATTTCTTAAATTTTTGGGTTTGTTTGCTCTTGTTTTCTATATAAAATAGGATCATTATAATAACTTCACTTTTATGGTCTAAGTTTCTAATCATGGTGTATCATTTGAACTTGTGATGTTGTATAGATTTTTAAGCACTTAATATTTATGAAGAAACATAAGAAATAAATTAGATACTCATACTATAAAAATGTGTTATAGTGGCCTCGACATTGAATAAGACTACCACACGCGCGATATAAAAACACAATGTATAAGGATAGAGCAGATACAAAGTCAAGGCAACCAGAGTTCAATTCATAATGTAACCATATTATAGAAAAACCGTCCAAAACAAAACGTATAAATAAACAAATTGCAAACATTAGCTTACAAAAGCAAGTACTTGTAACTATTCTCATAAGGCTAATCCTCAACTCACCGACCACCATAATAAACACTTCTCGACTCTAACTCAAACGCGCAAGGTGTAAGAGAGCTTACATTATGCCACCATATATTGTTTGGAGTCAAGGGTAAAAGGGTAAATTATCACTCTTCAAAAGTGATAAGTTCAAACTCAACAAGAGACTGGTTGCAGTCTACGTTCACTACAAGAAAAAAGTCAAATAGTGACACACAAAAAGTGTCAGAAAATGTCTAAAAAAGTGTCACTAAATATATTTTTTTTCACCAACACTTATAAAAAATGTCAATAAAAGTCCAGGCGATAAAAGTATATAGTGACACAGTTATTGACACTTAAATAGTGTCAGGATAGGTTTGTTTCGGTTTTCAGTTGATTTAATACACTTAAAATCTAACGATCTTGTAAACAAAAACGGGCCTCGTATTTACATTTTTCAACAAGTACAAAACTACGTTTTTCCTAAGTGTGGGTAAAAGTAAGACTATTACTTACATTTTTCAAAAAATGTGAGTAAAACTACACTTTTTCTCACACTTTATGTAAAGTGTGTGTGTAAATTAGACTTTTGCTCGCATTTTTTAAAAAGTGTGAGTAAAAGTAAGACTATTACTTACACTTTTCAAAAAGTGTGACTAAAACTACACTTTTTCTCACACTTAACGTAAAGTGTGTGTAAAAATTAGACTTTTGCTCACACTTTTTAAAAAGTGTCGATAAAAGTAAGACTATTACTTACACTTTTAAAAAGTGTGTGTATAAATTAGACTTTTGCTCACACTTTTCTAAAAGTGTAGGCATAACTAGAATTTTACTTACATTTTATGTAAAGTGTGGGTAAAAGTTAAACTTTTGCTTACACTTTTTTCTAAAAGTGTAAGTAAACATGTACTTTCACTTACACTTTTTTTGTGTGTCATTAAAAATGGTGTCATTAAAAGGCCTTTTTCTTGTAGCGGTTGGCAGAGAAATCAGCCGAATCGGTGGTTTCAACACGACCCCATCTGTCCACTGCAAGTCTCATAGACCCCTTGTACATCTAGATCTTTGCATTTCTCATAATGACAATACTGCCCTCCTTCATAGCGTCCACTAAAAAGTTGAATATTTTTGTGAGTTTCACGTCATAGAATAATCACCCACACACTAAAGTAATAGAGGACATAGATTTTTTAAAACGGTATAGTCCATGATATTTCATGTATTCTATAACGCCAAAACAGAAAAGACGACATACTTAACAACGTAAACTTGTCTGCACTTAATTTTCAGATACCATATCAACAATTTATGCTATTTATTTATGATCCTATACGAGTAACTATAGAAATGAAAAATAAACTATTATGCACACCTAGTCATCTGCAAGTGTTAGGCAGACATTTGACTTGTCACTTTCTAACACATTTTAGTGATTTAGAAGTGCATAAGTAAACACAAGATTTAACGCCCATAAATAAGTATATACAAATTATTCATTGGCGTAATAGCGACAACGCTTTGAGTGCGACAACTTTCGCACTTTTAGCGACAGCTTTCCATTGTCGCTAAAATCGCTTAATGGTGTAGTTATGGCTGGTTATGAGTATGTATAAAACTGTAAAACAATATATTCTAATCCTTCATAAAACTTTGTAAGATTCATAATCACTATATCTAAGTCACTTTACATTTTGTTCAATGGTGTGTTTATATTCTGTGGATGCCAAAACAAATTTTAAGTACTCTATTAGATATGTCATTATCAAAGGTTAAACATGTCTGATACAGTACGTGTATATCACATGCTAAGTGTACTGTTAATGAAAATTAAGATGTATCGATTGAATGAGTAGTGATAAATTGTAAAAGTGTATCTGATTAAAATGACTCATCTAGAATTTAACTCGAGTTTGTGTGTAATTTTTGACAACTAGAATTTTGAAAACAATGGAACTGTAAAAGTAGCTAGCTTCTAAATGATTATTAATCGCGTTTACATAAAGTACATGAAATCGATCAAGTTCAGGACATGGAGAGACTCAGAACCGACCTTTCGCTATAGTTTGAGTAGCTATATGTATTAAAAATGTTCATTTGATAAAAGAGTTCAATCGATAAAGTACATGAAATTGTTTCAATAGAATTTGGTTCAAATGAGAAATAATGTCATTCAAACAAAGTTGAGTTAACACTACATGATTTTTCCAGGATTTGAACCTGGGTTAGTTGGTACCTTAATGATTCAAGTTTGTCAAGTGAAGCTTACATCAAAGCGTTTGTAGTCCAACAGTTAGGATAATTGCCTTCCAAGCAATAGACTTGGGTTTGACTCCTGGCAAACGCATTTTACTTATTTTTTATTTTCAGTGGAACTATAACGAAAATAATTTTGTGTTCTGAGTCTCGCCATCTCATGAACTGGACCGACTTCTTTTACTTTAATGAAGCGTAATTCAGGGTTCCAATGTTCTTGAAATTGCGGTTGTGTACATTTGAACATAAACTTGACTTGGATTCTCAGATGAGTTTTTTTAATCGTTATGTAATATGTAAGTGTTAGATTTGATGAAAACTAAAAGCATGTTTGGTTAACTAGCAGTACAAAGAACAAGCACATAATTTGACCAGATTCACTTTACAGATTCTGAATACTGCAAATTTTTTTTACAAAGGATCAGCCATTTATTTCTTCAAAACACAAGATACTCTTAACAAGTGGTAAAAAGATGCCTAGCAGAAGCATGCACTCCATTATTAATACGAGTTTCTAAAGCAAATAAATGAAAGAAAAAATAACTTCCTATTGCGCGCAGTATGCAATGAAACACATCTCAAACTCTAAACTTGATCGATGAACCCATGGTTCTCCCTTCAGTTAACTTGACTGATAAATCAAATAGGAAGTTTTATTTTAATGCCCATAATTTATGTTACAAGTAAAAAAGTAAATAATGAAATAACATTGCGTATCTGCATTTCTTGTTAGATATCCATTTTTGGTGTCTGCATTTAATTTCCCTCCATTTTTGGTTGCAATTTTGTTAATCAAATCATGAGCGATACAGAAAGAGCAAAAATCAAATCAGAAAAAGACCGATGGACCTTAGAAGTCTCGATGTTATTCTATCATTTCCTTCCTTTTTCTCTTGTGTCTCCCCTCATTGCCATTGGCATCTCCCTCTCTCTCTGACTCCTCCCCTTCTCCCTCCTCCTCCTCCTATCCACTCTCCTTTCATCGTCATCGGAAATTGAAGATACATGGCTTTGCCTTTTACTCTTAGCTCTCCCTCCATCAGAACGGTGAAACACAAGCCTCTCCCTCTTCCTCTCACTCCTTTTCCTCTCCACTCTCCTTCCATCGTCGTCGGAATCAGAAGATACAAGGGTTGGCCTTCTACTCTTAGCTCTCCCTCCATCGGAACTATGAAAGACACTGCTCTCCCTCTTCCTCTCACTCCTTTTCTTCTCCACTCTCCTTCCATAGTCGTCGGAATCAGAAGATACAAGGGTTTGCCTTCTACTCTTAGCTCTCCCTCCATTGGAACTATGAAAGACATGGCTCTCCCTCTTCCTCTCACTCCTTTTCCTCTCCACTCTGCTTCCATCGTCGTCGGAATACGAAGGTACAAGGCTTTGCCTTTTACTCTTAGCTCTCCCTCCATCAGAACTGTGAAACACAAAACTCTCACTCTCCCTCTCCCTCTCTCTCCTTTTCCTCTCCACTCTCCTTCCATCGCCATTGGAATCAGAAGATACAAGTCTTCGCCTTTTTCTCTTAGCTCTCACTCCATCGGAACTGTGAAACACAAGGCTCTCACTCTCCCTCCTTTTCCTCCCCACTCTCCTTCCATCGTCATCGGAATCAGAAGATACAAGGCTTTTCCTATTACTCTTAGCTCTCCCTCCAGCGGAACTATGATACACAAGGCTCTCCCTCTCCCTCCTTTTCCTCTCCACTCTCCTTTCATCGCCATCGGAATCAGAATATACGTGGATTTGACTTTTACTCTTAGCTCTCCCTCCATCGGAACTGTGAGACACATGGCTCCCCCTTCTACTCTCCACGCTCCTCCCATCACCATTGGGAGATATCACGTTTTGCCTTTTTCTCTTCACTCTCCCCTCATTACAATTACCATTGCCATGTGGAGATACAAGGCTCCTGACAAATACATGGTCATTATAATTATAATTACATTCCGAAATTGTGGATAACCGGATATGAGCATTTCGAATATACTCGTAATATGAATGGGAATGTTCGTGGGGACGTTCAATGTAAGGTTCATGGGGACGTTCAATGCTTCCCACCAATACTGGATCACGTGAACCTTCTTCTGACAGCCATATGTGAAGATGACCAGACAAAAAATTTCCGTGGGGAATGTAATCTATCGTTGTTTTGTTCGCGTCATAACCAGTTGGCGGTAACTTTAGTTCCCAAGACTCTTGTGCATTGTAGTCTCCTCTGACCCATATCCCCCTTTCCTTATTTTTGCTTAAGTTGTTTATATCTGGTTGAGGAAAGATGCATAGACGGTCTTTCATAGTCCCAAAAGTCCATGAGTCATATTGATTATCCAATTTTGGTAGGGGGATTTTTTTGAAAACCTCTTTTGATAAATCAAAAGAAACAATTACTGATGGCTTTTTCCAATCCAACCAGTGAATCGCCCCATTGCATAGGATACCTTCCCCATCCAAACAATCATAACCACAAGATAGATCAACTGATCTCCAAATGTTTGTCTTCAATTCTAACACTTTAAACATAAAGCCTGCCTCATTAGGTAAATACTTGTATCCTATTACAACCTTGAAATCATCTATGGATGAATCATAACCAAAACCTGACGCATATACATAATACTCTTCATAATTTTGAGGAAGTTCTCTTAGTTCTTTCACCACGCGAGTAGAGGGATTAACAACTAAAAAATCATGAGAGTGATGACGAGAGATGCATACCAGACCATTAGAAGAACCAACAACTGTACTATAAGGGGAAACGATGATTCTTGTATCTCCAATTTCATTAGTATTCTTATTGAGTATCTCTTCATAAATATCAAGACCAAGCTCTGTCATTGAAACCATAGCTTAGCTCTAGACTAATCGTAGCTAGGTTTGGAATTGAATGAATAGAACATTCGACATCTCCTTTTATACATTCACATTGTCGGTTAATTTTTTCATAATCGTATCTTTTCTTTACCTATTGTAACGGGCCTTGTGTTTCTTTTTTCTTTACTTGGGCTGCATTATGGCTGTGCAGCTCACTAAAACCATATTACCATAGAATAAATGTCCATTCAAGCATGGACGAACCTAGGGGTGTTTATCGGTTCGGTTCTCAGGTTAATCGGTTTATTCGGTTCGGGTTGTTCGGTTATTTTTTTTTTGTCATAACCGAAAACCGAATCGAACCGAAAATATCTGTGACCGAACCAAACCGAAAACCGAACTGAAGTTCGGTTCGGTTATGGGTCAAAACCAAAAACCGAAATTTGTACTTGAATTACACCATTTATACTTTTTTAAATTTACTTATATAGATATTTGGCAAAAAAATTCATTTTAAGTATAAAAAGTGTTTTTTATATTAGGATAAAAATTTAATGGTATTTTTTTATATATAATTATATATATATATATATATATATATATATATATATATATATATATATATATATATATATATATATATATATATATATATATATTCGGTTTTCGGTTCAGATAGCAAAAACCATATCCAAACCGAAAACCGAATTTTTAGCTCGGTTCAGTTCGGTTTTGACAAATTCGGTTCGGTTCTAAGTTCGGTTCGGTTCGGTTCGGTTTTCGGTTTATTCGGTTTATTACCCGAACCATGAACACCCCTAGACGAACCTTAGTGGAGACCGGGCTCTCCCTAAACTTTGAGGCTTTACTTATATTTACTTGGAGTAAATACAACTTTAGTTATCCCAAATTAACTGATATGGCACGGCCCTCCCAATAAATTCATCAAAGTTCCGTCAAGTTCATTGGAATGTCATTGTATGCTATAAAATGAACTCATAAATAAATTCTATAGGTATACACTTTTAATCGTTTCAAACATAATATGTGATGTTAAATATGGAATGTTTTGAGATCATTAAATATTCATGTAAACATGAAATGCTTAAACAACACTCATATGTTGTTATTAGCAAATCAATATTAATTATTCTACCAATTATAAATCGTAAGAAAGGTAAAGTACTAGACAAGGAAATCAACTAAAAATGTGTGGATATAGTAGAGCACAAACAACAAAAACTATGTCACTTAATGAATTCTAGATTTGTTATTCTATAATCTATTCATCAACTTCTTTAAGGCTTGAAAGAATTCCTGGTTTCCTAAGAGTAAAAATGATGAAAACAAATTAAAAGATTTGGACCCTAAGAGTAAACCCTAAACCCCCAAATGTTATTGGATTATAGCTATATAAAAATGGTCAAGTGTTTGCCAACTATTTAAGTTATAATAATAATAATAATAATAATAATAATAATAATTTAAACATGTATAAGGATATTCATTTTGTGATTTATAGGAAAACTATAGAGTATGTAGACTATATGATTGGACATGCACTAGAATACTAGATGGTAATTGGTTGATGTCAAACTACGTTACAGTTTTTATATCCGCGCCAAAGTTATTTGCCGTAAAATTTTTAGATGTTTCAAATTGTTTTAAGTTGAAAAAGG
This sequence comes from Artemisia argyi, assembly GCA_030686995.1. Lineage (NCBI taxonomy): Eukaryota > Viridiplantae > Streptophyta > Magnoliopsida > Asterales > Asteraceae > Artemisia > Artemisia argyi. The sequence goes on from CM060681.1 coordinate 208,627,399, forward strand.
CATTGTCCTGACGCTACCATTTTTCTTCGAGTTGATCTGGTCAAGGAATGTCTCTTAAAGAGAATTGTGTATGTTCGATCTCAACTTCCGTCAAAAGATCACTTTGACCACTAAGGTTGTGAAAAAAAAATCACTTGGCACTGAGGAGAAGCGGGATTGATGATGTACGAAACAAATCTCTTTACGAAGAAGAATAAAACAAGATCAAATCAGTAAGACATTAACTATCGACTAGCAATGAGTGAAGAATAAAACAAGATCAAATCAGTAAGACATTAACTATCGACTAGCAATGAGTTTAATCACACGGGAATGACAAAAATGGAGCCCTTGAAAGGTTGTTATCTTTAACAGGTTGAAAATATGGTACATAAGGGGGTGGCAACCCTTCGGCATTTAGCATTCGGCAAGCTTCACCGATCGGTAAAACCCAATGCCATCCATTCGGCAAGCAATAATCGGCATGAGGGGCGGTATATCTCACCGATTCGGCATGTTTCATTTCCAAAAAAAATTCGAACGTTACATTGAATGGAGTTTACGTTGGGCTGTTTTCCAAAACAAAAAAACAAAAAAAAAAATCCCTTTAAAATCTCACAATTAACAATCTAAAATACACAAATATTTCAAATACATTCCACACATTCAAATCAAACTCTTTGAAAAAACAACAATGGATCATCAATCCAAACATGGTTCAACCTCACAAAAAGGTCGAGGACGTGGGTCTCGATCACAACCCGGTCCATCCCAATTCACGCGTCCGCAACATCCTAATCAAGCTTACTATCCCCAACCTCCAAATCGAGCCCAAATTCCAACTCAACCTTACTATCCCCAACCTCTTCAACGTCAACCACAACAGCAATATTTTCAAAATCCTCCTCCAATGAATCCGGCCAATTATAATATTTTAATGACTAATGAATTTAATCCATTCAACGAATATCGTGATGGGCGAGCAAGACGTGAACCGAGTGTAGAACGTCAATTACCTATTTACGATAATGAAGATGACGAAATTGAATTTGTCCCCGAAACGCAATTTACGAATACAACGGGTAAGGTTTACTAATTTTTTTAGTCGTATATGTATATGTATAAATCTTATGCATTTAATTTTTTTTATTGTATAAATCGTATTTTTTAATTTTAAATAAATCGTATTTTTTTTTATTAAATCGGATTTTTTTATTTTATTAAATCGTATTTTTTTTTTATAAATCTTATGCATTTAATTTTTTTTATTGTATAAATCGTATTTTTTAATTTTAAATAAATCGTATTTTTTTTTTATTAAATCGTATTTTTTTTATTTTATTAAATCGTATTTTTTTTTTTTTTGTGGTTAATTAGGTGACGGAGAAAATGATGATGAAGAAATTGTGGAAATACCAAAACCGAGTAAAGCTAGAACCAAACCTTGGACAACGGAAGATGAGGTCGCTTTGGTAAAAGCTTGGGTGCACATCTCGACTTGTCCAAAAATCGGGAATCAACAAAAGTCGGCAAGCTTTTGGGGAAGAATCCTTGAACATTTCTCTCAAAACGTACCAAATCATGAACGAACACACCATGGCTTGAACACAAAATGGAAAAATATGAATGCGGAAATGAATATTTTTAACGGCCTCTACATCCAATCGGTATATTTTTGAATTATTATTTTTTTTATATAGTTTATATTTTATATGATTGTATCAAATTATATTTATTACTTTTATAATTGTAGAACCGTCTTCGAGATAGTGGTTGTGACGATCTTGACGTGATGAAAAATGACATGGCCGATTTTAAAAAAAAAATAAAGGCAAGACTTTTGGACACATTGATGCTTGGGAAATTGTAAGACAAAATGACAAATGGTTGGAACAACCAATTGTCGGACAAACATCATCGTCTAATTCTGATAAACGGAAAAAGTCGTCTGAATCTAGCAACGACAATGTTGAGACAATTATTCCGGATTTGAATGAAGACACTACTCCTACCCGTAAAAGACGGGGCAAAAAAAGTGTTTCTGAGTCGTCAACAAGTAATAGTGTTGCTGCGACTTTAGAAATTTATGCTTCAAAGAAATCACAACTATTAGCGGAGTCGCTAGATAAAAAACGTGCAAAGGATGAGTTAGCCGAAAAATTGATGGCGGCACAAGTACAAGGTGCACAAGAAAAGGCCTTTATTCGAGCTTTTAAATTTTTCAACGAACCGCACAATAACATAGAAGATCCGGATATGCGGGAAATTGCAATACAAAAAAAACGTGAATTCGCAGCAAAGTATGGATGGCCTTGCAATTTTTAGTTTTATTTATGTTTTTTTTAAGTATTATGTAATAATTATTGAATTATTATTAATAAAATAGTTGTTTTTTATTTATGTTTTTTTAATTTAAATTTTGTTATTAATAAATGTAATTAATGCTTGACTAGGCAAAAACTTAGGCAATGTTGCCACTAAAAATGAAGGTTTAGGCAAGATTAGGCAAAAAATGAGTTGGACAAGCTTGATTGGTTGTTTGGTTTAAAAGAGGAGGCAACTTGAAGCAAGGTTGTCACCCCCTAAAAAGCTAGCATACATCCTATTAAGGGGGGCCAGGGCCATGTATGAGAACAAACAAACAAAAAACAAATTTCCGTATGCCCTTTACCTATGTCAATCATATAATTTTGTTTAGTGGCTAATCTTTGTAATGGACAGTTTTATCGACTTAACAACCAATAAACTCCAGCTGGACCTGTTATCCTATTAGATATTTATAAAGTAAAACCCTGTTATCCTACTCGTATTAGATATTTATAAAGTAATCAATATTTTAATAGTTGTGTAAGCCAGACCCCTCCGCTCGTGCTTCTCCTTGCGTCTTGCACTAGAACAGGGAAATCGCTACTTAAGCACTTTCTCTATGTCGAACGGTTTTGCAATTCATTTTGTATACTAGTTGATAACTAACAATGTATAAAATTTGTATTATTTGGTACATACTTTCAAAAATATATTTGATTAACCTCTTGAGCTCGTGTCACGTTGTTTTGAATTTTGTAACCCTTGTGAACGGATTGTAAAAAAAAAAAAAAAATTACATATATTGTTGTAAAAGTAAATTTGTTACTTCGTCATATACTCTTTCCAGATGATCAGATTGACCACAATATAAGACTTAGGGGTGTTTGTTTCGGCTTTTATAGCCGGCTTACGACTTATTTGATTTTAGGCCTATGTTTCATAAGCTCACTTTTTGTGGCTGATTTTGAAACTTTTCGGGCTTATATAAGTTCATTATGACATAATAAACTTATATAGGTTGGAAAGTTTCAAAATAAGCCACAAAAATGAGCTTATGAAACATAAACTCAAGACCATATAAGCCATAAGCCGGCTATGTAAGCCGAAACAAGTACCCCCTTACTTGCCCAAGGTATAGTTTGAAGCCTTAAAGAAAAAATAGTTCGAAACTTTGAATTACTGAATATAATTCTCCAACACCTTATGTGCATATACTCTTTCCAGATGATCCGATTGATAAATAGTGTTTTGTTCTTAAGCTTGTACTTGAAAGAACTCGATGATATATAAGTAAAGTCTAAAGCCAGTTTCAAAAAACTATTACTAAAAAAATGTGTTTAAGTGGCCTCAACATTGAATAAGACTACCACACGCGTGAGATAAAACACAATGTATACGGATTGAGAGCGCAGATACAAAGTCAGAGCAACCAGAGTTCCTAATGCAAGGATATTATCGAAAAACCGTACAAAACAAAAGGTATAAATAAACAAACCGCAAACATTAGCTTACAAAAGCAAGGACTTTTAACTTTTTTTTTTTTTTTTTAACCATGGTTTCCAACCATTTGGCAGACTAATTTATAAGGTTTGAACCCACCGCCACACAGACTCAAACCGGGTAAAACCCTCTTATTTCAGAAGGTTGACGTTGCCACTTCAGGGAGGTTGACGTGGCCACTTCAGGGTTGTTTCACCTAGCACGAATTGAACTTGAGACATCACACATCTTAAAGTGACTAGAACGGTACCCGCGCAATGCGGCGGAGGGTACATGTGACTATATTTTGCGTTATTCGGTTACACATTTAGTTGTCTTTATGCTTTATAAGTAGAGATGGTAGAGATGGTTAAGCAAAATAATTTTAGTTTGAAAAACCAACCTTAACAAACTTCCTAACCAACCTCCTAACCAAGTAATTTTGAAATCATTCCATAATAAGCAAGTAAAATTTTGAATTTTAAGCCTTTTTAATTATAAAATAGTCTCAAATGCATTATATAGTACTATAGATAGTCACAAGTCCTTGTGCCACTAGGACACCCAGTTTAATACTTTTAACTATTCTCATAAGATTATAAGAATAATCCTCAACTCACCACACCACAATAAACACTTCTCGACTCTTAACTCAAACGTGCAATGTGTAAGAAAGCTTACATTATGCCAGCATATCGAGGGCTTAACCCGGTTTGTGTCATAGTGGCGGTTGGTAGTGACGGATCTTCAACTAAGCTATTGGAGGGGCCTAGATTGACATATTTATTTTTAAGGGTAGGAGGGGTGTTCAATCAATTCCATCTCCCTTCAAAAGCTTCATCTGCGGTGATGGGCTCAAACCCCATATGAGGCAAAAGTCGGTAACTTTGGTTAACAAATAAAAAGATATGTTCGTATAGGTACTGTTTCCCAACATTACAAAAGAAAAAAAGGCTAGCATGGTATTTTTAGTATTGCATTTCCGTATAGAAATACTTTTATTAATGCGGATAAAGTATCCGTGACAACATGCCAAAACTCTAATAGGTTTGATTTATTTATTTAGATAGACAGCCACATGACCAATGTTTACAAGTACCATAGGGTGCATTTAGTTGCAGAAAAAGTTGATTAAATTTTTCTCTCTAGTTTTCTTAAGAACGGAGTAACTCTTCTTTCTTCAGGGAACCTCTTTTGAAAACTTGAGAACTCTAAATTCAAGTTTTCTAAATCATATTCATAATAGCAGAAATAGGTTCTGTAGAAAATTTTCCAAAATACTCATTTTGAACACGTTTTATGTTTTCTCTGGGTTTCTTAGAAAACTTTTCTAGTAAACTAGTAATCATTTTCCAACAACTAAACACACCCTACCCTCCTCATGAAGCAATGTTTCCAAGCAAAAAGGAATTCCTGTCTTGATCCTATACCCAAGTTATTTTTTTCTGACATTTATTCTATACTTACTGTCATTGATGAAGTTAAAGATCTTTAAGTTATTTTTTTCAGACATTTATTCTATACTTACTGTCATTGATGAAGTTAAGGATCTATAATCATTAAAAAAACATACAAGTTTTAGTATATATGTATTTCTATGCATGATCCAACATCATTTATAAAAATTGGGTCCTCAAACTTAGGCATATGCCTTAACCTATGTCACACTTGCTTACAATCAAAAACCATTTAAGTTACATTTACTCAAAGAAACCGAATGGCGGAGTCTCTTGAGGAGAGACTTGACATCGAAGAGGTTGTCAACATGAGTACCAAAAACACACCTCAAGAATGGCTTAATTCGATACTGAAAGCCAAGCCGATACCATCTCGCCCAACACAGATTCACAGAGTTCCAATGATCTTAAAACAGCAGAAGGATCATGACAAGTATTATGTGCCAAAGGTGGTCTCTCTTGGTCCATACCACTATGGTAACCCGAACCTTGAATCCCTTCAGAACTTCAAGCCTCTTTTTACAAACAAGCTTCTGAACGAGAACGGAGAGTCTATTCAGTTTTTGTATGACAATCTTGTAGAAATGGCTCCGAAATTGAGAGGGTATTACGAAGATGAAGTTGATCGCTTTTCAGACGATGAATTCACAAGGATGATGTTGCTAGATGGTTGTTTCATTTTGTATTTCATTCAAAAAATCTTCTTGAATAATGAAACAGACTCTAGAGAGATGAAAAGCTACCAGATTATGTTCGTTCAACAAGACATGTTCTTGTTGGAGAACCAAATCCCGTATCTAGTGCTGATTGAGGTGATGAAGTTAGTGCCCGATGAGATGTGGGATTTCAAGATCAAACAATTCATTGATGAAAATATTTTAGCAACAGAAAGACGCAAAAGAACACGAGAAGACACTCCTAAACATGTCCCAAGCCATCCAATTCCAACCAACATCAATCACCTTCTTCAACTTCTTCAAACTAGGCTTACAAAAGACAAAACTTCTTGTCCAAGAGCGAACGACAGGTACACTTTTCGAAATGTTAACGAGCTTATAGAAGTAGGGATTCGTTTCAAACCAAGTAAAATCAGGTCTTTGGCACATATTAAGTTCACCAAACATGGATTTTGCGCAAACGTTGAACTCCCTCCCATCACTATCGATGATGCCACAAAGCCAATGTTGTTAAACTTGGCAGCATATGAAATGTGTTCCAACGACAATGGTTCATGGGTCACCTCATACATGTGCCTTATGGATTCTCTGATTGATCACTCAGAGGACGTGAAGGTTCTACGAAAAGCCGGGATCCTCTACCACTGCCTTGGGAGCGACAAAGAAGTCGCAAGCCTTTTTAATGGAATAGGGACAGATCTTGTGCCTAATAGTTATGCATATTCGAAGGTGATGTTTGATATTCAAAGATATTATGATAGTAAAAGGAATGCATGGATTACAAAAATTAAGCAGAGTATATCAAGAGCCCTTGGGCATTTGAAGCACTTTTAGTCGGAGTTTTCTCATGGCGTGTCCTTTGAATTAGTGTGATGTTGTATAGATTTTTAAGCACTTAATATTTGTGAAGAAACATAAGAAATAAAGATATTCATACTATAAAAATGTGTTATAGCGGCCTCGATATTGAATAAGACTACCACACGCGCGATATAAAAACACAATGTATAAGGATTGACAGAGCAGATACAAAGTCAAGGCAACCAGAGTTCATAATGTAACCATATTATCGAAAAACCGTCCAAAACAAAAGGTATAAATAAACAAACTGCAAACATTAGCTTACAAAAGCAAGTACCTTTAACTATTCTCATAAGACTAATCCTCAACTCACCGATCACCATAATAAACACTTCTCGACTCTAACTTAAACGCGCAAGGTGTAAGAAAGCTTACATTATGCCACCATATATTGTTTGGAGTCAAGGAGGGTAAATTATCACTCTTCGACGGTGATAAGTTCAAACTCAATAAGAGACAGGTTGCAGTCTACGTTGGCAGAGAAATCAGCCGGCTCGGTGGTTTCAACACGACCCCATCTGTCCACTGCAAGTCTCATAGACCCCTTGTACATGTCGATTTTTGCATTTCTCAGAATAACAGTACTGCCCTCCTTCATAGCGTCCACTGGGAAAGTTGAAAATTTTTATGAGTTTCATGTCAAATAATAATCACGACACACTAAAGTATTCAGAAGACATAGAGTTTTGAACGCGATATACACATAGTTCAACAGTTTGTCTATTTTCACAAGCTTGTCTGCACTTAATTTTCAGATACCATATCAACAATTCATGCTTTTTATTTATGAATTATGATCCTTTACGAGTTACTATAGAAATGAAAAATAAAACTATCATGCGCACCTAGTCATCTGCAAGTGTTAGGCGGACATTTGACTTGTCACTTTCTAACACATTTTAGTATATTGACTATCGAGGGCTATTCCAATTTGGCAATTTCTATATATATGTTCAGTAGATGCAGTGGGAAAAAAAAGGATGCCAACCCCATATAACAAAACTGATAAAGATGAAAACAAACAAAAAAATTCACGTGTTGGAATAATTTTAACAATTCGAAAAGCGTGTTATAGTGCACGGCTAAAATGTGGACAAAGATATCCACAGTTTCCATTTCATGATTTTGTGATTTAAAAGTGCATAAGTAAACGCACGATTTAACGCCCATATATAAGTATACAGATAAATTCATTAAATACACCTTGAGATGATTCATTGGATTAAGTAGCACATACCTTGTTCATTTCTAGCAGTAAAGACAACAACTCCGGTTTCATCACCAACCAAACATTCAGCGAGACGCATGTTGCGTCCTTGATTCCCATTGCGACCTCCTCGTGTCTGTATCCCTCCTCGTGTCTGTATCGCCTTTGAATCAACCACTTTTACAGTGAGGTTGAGACCAAAAGCACCAGGACGAAGTTCATTGATCTTAGTGAAAGTTTGTTCAGCCATTTCCCAAAAATCCTGTAACAATAATTCCAAAAATAAAATCATTAAGAACTCATTAAGAAGACTCGTTCCTTCTAAAGCCAAAGCATGAACCAAATCTACAACCAACTTTCGAATTGGAATTATACTACGTGTATGACATAGTCAATAATTAGAATACGACAATGTTCGATCAAAAAGTGTATACCAGACGACATCTTTAGAAAAAATAAGTAACCTTTCCATGATCTTGTTTACGGTTTAGAATTTATCAGATATAAAAGTATAAGAGCATTGACAACTTGGAGCAAAGTCAGCAGTCTAAAAAACCGCATACAACATACACGCATTGAACTCAAATCATACATAATGTAATAATCCAAAAGAATTTAGCTAGCAGCTTAAATTCATTCTTTTATATTGACCAACCAATGACACAAGATCAAGACCCAAAAACACATAATGCGGACCACAATCGGCAACTCTGTTGAATTTTGACAGTGGGAAGACAAAAAAGTAATTTCAAATGTAAGATTCTAATCGTACAACAAAGTTATACAAATTGCAAAATTATTAAAAGTTCATGAACTTTGATACCAAAATATAAAACTTTGAATCAATATATGATCCTACAAAAAGGGAAAGCGAAGAAATGCTATCACTTTTTTTGATACTGTGATTTATAACAGTTGACTATCAATATCAGAAATATAAATCAAAACAAATTTTATGTATGCTTCCGCAGATGTAATAATTCGAAAAAGAAAGTGTGTGAAGATCATTGGAAGACACTCTCTTTGATTAAATCAGTCAAAATACGAGTCTCGCTAGTTCACAATGTTCAAAAGAAGCACACTATGATTAACATTTCCTACCTAAAAAGCTGTAATCTTTAGTCAAAATAAGATCACTACTATAACAAACTAAAAAGCTTTCATCTTTTTTTCTAAATCCGATAGCATAGAACCATACTCTTTGATTTAACTAATACCCTTTTAGACCGTCATACTTACAAACGCATTTTGCTAAACATGCTGTTCACAAAAACCAGCATGTAATTAACATTTCCGACAATAAAATCATTTAGAGAATGTCATACAAAATAAACACCATTATACCACAATCAACACTACATACATAGCTTATATACCAACCTAAAAAACTTTGATCTTAATTCGATTGGTTACATAAAACCATACCACCATTAATCAGCATTCGCCGGCCAAACAATGGATTTCACAAACTTTTACAAAACTTAGCCAACTTAAGATACAACAAATTACTCGCTAAGCGCAGTAAACACCTTTGATCGGCTATGTATTAACCGTACTTCTACCAGTAATCAATCGGCTATTGGCCAATCAACAACTTACTAATATAAAAAACATATAGATTAACATAAATTACCTAACTTTTAAAGTTATATAAAAAAAGCTATGATTTTTATCCTAAATTTCGTAAAACCAAACTGCAACCATTAATCAATCAACTTTTTTCCAATCATTTACAGTACAGTAAAAAATAATTTACTGATACAAATATGCATAGATTAACATTTATAAACTAATACAAATAAATAACAATCTTTGTAAAAAATCAAGAAAATTTATAAAATTACAAAAGGATTTGGATCAAATTAGTAGAAACTAAAAGATACCCATTTAAGATTACAACTTTATAACAAAACCCCATGAGGCATTAATCAAATAAGTAGCTAAAAAATGCATAAAGATACAAACTTTATATAAAAAAACAATAAAATTTTATAAAATTACAAAAGGGTTTGGATCAAATTAGTAAAATAACAAAAACCCATGAAGCATTAATCAAATAAGTAGCTAAAAATGCATAAAGATTCAAACTTTATATAAAAAAACAAGAAAAATTATAAAATTACAAAAGGGTTTAGATCAAATTATTAAAAACTAAAAGATACCCACTTAAGATTACATCTTTATAACAAAAACCCATGAGGCATTAATCAAATAAGTAGCTAAAAACATATAAAAACACAATCTTTATTATATAAAAATTAAGAGCCATAGAGCTTAATCTTAAAAACTAAAAGATACCCACTAAAGATTACACCAATATAAACAAAACCCATGAAGCATTTAACAATTATTAGCTAAAAAATGCATAAAGGTACAAACTTTATATAATAAAAAACAAGAAAATTTTATAAAAAACAAAGCTTTTTCATGATCTAACTAAGCATAAACAAAATAATAACAATAAAAATTGTGAAATCAGGGCACATGCATTGACTTTAATTTAAATGAATCAGGAATTGATAATCAGAATAAAATTGAAATTGGGATCAATTGAATAATTGACTGACCTTATTTGATTTGATTTTGTGATTTTCGGAAAATTCGAGGAGACAGAAAGAAAGAAGATCTGTTTTCTTTTGTTTTGGACTTTTGGTGTTTATCACAAGTTGTTGTTGGTTCAACAGTTGTAGTAGGGTTTTATAGGAATTGAATTTTAGATCCCCAATTTTTTTTTTTTTTTTTCCCAAAATAGCTAACCATTTTTTTTTTTTTTTTTTTTTTTAAGTTACGTCGTGGTTACGTGAACTATAAAAAATATCATTAAATGCAACGAACTTTTATAAAATGTTTCGATATACATGTTTTGATGTGTTAGCCACATTAAAAATTATTTATGATATGACAATTCGTTAAAGGACCTCTAGGAATATCAATTGATAAACATCTCTAAGAATCACTTACAAAAATTCTGACTTACAACGTAATTTAAAACTTTTCATTCAACTTTCTATTTAATCTGAATTTCCTTACTTGATGTAATTTGAGTGGCTGAATTAAAATTACAATGAAAACCAAATAGCCTACGTGCATTAACCTGAATTACAATTCTCTCCATTCTGTAAATCAAATAAAATACGTAATGTAATCAAATTATAATTACATCAGGTTACACTAGATTACGGCGAACCAAACGGGGCCTTAAGATTCGTTAAAGGATTTCAATAGGCTTGGACAATCACGAGATAAGAAAAGATTAGTCGAAAGCTTAATTGATTATCAATGGTGGAATTGTAACTAAATTATGTTATAGTGATTGAGTTTGTTACATGAATGATTAGAGAAGAAGAGAGAAATCTCAATAACAAACTAAAAAGGGAAATGAACAAGAGGAGTGCTAGAATCACACAAGATTTACAAAAAGAAATTCACAAAAGAGATTTGTCACATGCTGATTGGTGCATTTAAATAAATTTTCTCTCTTTTCACTTTTCTACACTAATAAAACATGACAAATCCTTGTGTGGATTTCTTTTTGTAAATCTTGTGTGGTTCTAGCACTCCTCAATGAATAAATGAAAGTATTTATAGAGTCCCATAGCTAGTTTGGAGTTCATTTATTGAGTTAGTTACTTGTACGTGTCTTGCATATGATATGACTTAACCCCCACTCGTGCCTTGCATGTGAGCTAAGTGTATCGTATTACCTTCCAAATGTTTTTTGAAATATAAAGGACCGTTTAGTTGGTGAAAAATTTCTTATTTTTTCAGGAAATTTTTCTTATGAAAAGAGAAAATTGAAAATCCGTTTTGTTAAACTTTTTTCTAACAATTTTCAAAAAATATGAAATTCTCATTTTCTAAATTTTAACTAAAGGTTTGAAAAGCTCATTCTATTCTTCTCACCTTTTTCATTCTCTAAGAATTTAGAAATAAAAAAACAGAAAAAAATTTCACCAACTAAACTATCCATAAACTTTTGATGCATAATAGAAATTGGAAATTTTAGTCGTAATCGTAGTTTTTGACGTATATTAGTTATGTTATCAAGTATACAACATGGAGAATACGTTCATTTTTAGTTTGAAAAAGTCTAAGGCTAGCTTCTTTAATTCATTTTTATGCAAAAAGAGAAATAGGTTGAATAATGAATAAGTCAGCTCATGGACCAAACAAATTGTTGGCCCAGTAAGCTAAGTAACTAGCCCAAAAGTAGTTGTTCAAACTTCAAAAAGTTCAGAAATAATTCCAAGAGTAAATTGCAAAAACCGTCCTCGTGGTTTGGCCAAATTGCACACAACTTCGAAAGTGTTGGTGTAGTCTCTGTGATAACTTTTATATTCAGTTCACACGAAAAGGTTATAAGCAAATAGGCAGTTTTACCATAAATTATACTGAGTACATAAGAATGCAACTGTTGTATTTCTGTCTAATGTCTATGGCATGTCGATTTTTCTTATACTTTCGTATAGTCAAATCTTGGATTGATGGTCTTACAAATGAATACTTGATTATAGGTAATTTCGGATAGAGCTAGCTATATTATCATTGTGAGCCGTGGAATCATAAAGGCAGCTAATCCTTTTGATGCAGCCCCGGGCTACAAGGATGAAATGCATATTTGGCTAACTGCAAATGAGTGACTTAGTATGTTAAATGAGCTCACATTAGACATGGGCTTGAAAAGATAAAAAAATGCAGAAAGAAAGACTTCCATCTTATGCGTTTTTATCTATACTTTGTTATCCGAAGTTATTTCTGGCATGTCTATAATTAGGAGAAAAGTATGTGAATAGAATTTGCTCCTTGCAAGCCAAAACTTCTGCAACAAGACCACTCAAACAACCCATTTAACACCTCCAAAGTTGACTGTTGCCTCATCACCGCAGGACACAAATTCTGGGCGTCCTGACAAGAATAGTTTAGCTGTGTATCGAATTGAACCATTTCCATCAGTATCTTAAATCTTAATCACATTAGTACCATACTAATATAAGTAATCAATAACAAGTAACAAAACACGATTAGAATCTTATACTCATGCGTATTTATATAAACTTTCCTTTAAACGAAAAACAAAATACATCCATATTGGTAAGAAGTCATCCGATAAAACCGGGATGCCACACATAAACCAACATTATTCAAAAAGGATACAACCAAACTCAAAAATATATATATAGAAGAACAACAAAAGCTTTACAAATTTTGATGCAGTCCAAAAGACTTAGGTTTAAGACTTTTAAGCCTAGTTATTCAAAACATGTATAAAAAGCAAGTTATGTTATATAAACTTCAAAGACTTGTTTAAAGGAGAGACGCTGAAATCCCAAAATCAAGATTCCAAAGATCAAAAGCTCCCTTCACAAAGTCATAGTGTCCTCCCTTAAGTGACAGCTTTTTGTTCACCACTGCTTCTCTCACGAAAGGATACGTCAAAAGGTTTCCCAAAGATACATTCACAGCCTCCTGCATTTGTTGGAAAAACCACAAAGTCGGTAAATAAAACTAGTATCGTTTAAAAGAAAATGAGTTATTACAGTTTGAATTTTACTCATAATTAAGTGGACGAATAGGTACAATAGACGAAAGAGTAGCTATAGATTATACAAGTCAAACGGATTTGTTCTTTTTCTTAATAAATTAATAAATAGCAAATTGTAGTAAATATATTAGCTAAAATACTTTGACCCAAATCCGTTTTCATATGTTGATCACCCAACCCATTTCCCATTTCTAACCAAATTTCTCGTCACAAAGGATTCAACGGTTTGTTATTCATGTGAAACTATTGTCCATTAGTCACATTGATTCTTTAGTTATTTTATTGTGGTTTTAATTATGAAAAGTGGGTGTGAACGTACCTTCTCACACTTGGTGCATAGATCCGAATGATCCATATCGCTGAAATCTGTTCTCACCTTGCTCTTGGCAGGCAACCCGATTTTGACCCATTGTTCTATGAAGTCACTGTTTGTTCAATTTACACAACGAAATTGTTAGAATGTATTACTACTAATCACATACAAATGGTGGAACTTTGGTTGGTGATATAGGCGTTATTCATCTTACAACATTAGTGTCTTACTGGTTAAGCAAAATCAACTTAGATTCTTTATAGACTAAACATGTATGAATTCCCGTTATCTCTATAGGAAAAGACAAAGTAGGCAAATTCAACGGTTTTCATCATTGAGCTGGTAATGCGTGTCATTCAAAGAGTGGAAGGCAACTGAATAAGACATGCATGTTTTGTGGACACAAATCATTGAATGATTCCTGATTACTCCAAAGAAATAGATGCCAACAACGCAACAATACATATAACCAGTACTTATGCGGTAGTTTTTAGGCCAACACTATCTTTCTTTCTTGTGGCATCAATGAAATAATTTGGTATATAGTTTCAAAAATAAATATAATGGGATCATTTAAGGGTTATCCAAAGATGCGAAACATCTTATTCTTATAGATTCTTTGTATTTGAAGAAAAAGCCAAATAAGAGACGCACATGATTATCAATCAAAGGTCTGAACTATATATTTTAATGATAAGAAAACCTTAATATAGACGCAACTCCATATCATATTAAAACTTAAAAAGTTACTTATAAAATGGTAGGATTTCATACGAGATCCAATAATTAAACTATTGTATCTTTCATTGCATGAAATGCATGAACAAAAGTTAAAAGACTTCTAAGTGCAGTAAAAAAAATATATAAAATTGTCGGCAAAGAGGCGTGTGATCCTAAAGTGTGAATACATATGTACCTTGGTATGTTCAGTCCTAGAAAGAAAACATTAACTATTGCTAATCATATTATATAACTTCGTTCAATGACAGATATTTGCATTATATTATTGATTGAAAAGCCTTATATGACAAAATGTCGTGGAGTTAGAAGCAACTTTGGCCTGTATCACTATGGCTAATAAACTATAAGGGATGATAATCACCCGAACCAAGCATGGAAAACCACAACCAACCATGTTACCTGAATAACACAATTATCTAAACGGGTCAATGGGTTGGCGACGTAGTGGGATTTAAAAGTTTTGTGAGGCACTTAAGTTCTTGGGTTGAATATATAACTTTTTCATTTTAATTTTTTTATTACAACCCGCGCTTTATCATACAGGTCAACCATTTACTATTCTAAAGTCTAAAGCATATATTTTGTGTCGGGTTCTTGTTATATCAGGAACTACCACCACTAGTATTTGTTGCAACGTGTTTGTCGTAGATGAAAAGTAGCTGACTTACGAGGCAGTACTTCCATCTTCAGGGATGGACATGAGTCCTTTAATTCCACCACAACAGCTATGTCCAATAACTACAATATTCTCCACCTGAAAGTACAACATTAACACCATTTAATCCATAGCAACAGTAGAGTTAAGGAATATTTCCAACAAAATAATGAAACTAAAAGTTACAGTTAATGAATGTTGATCAGTCTCCCATTTGCTGGGATGACTAATGACACCTTTAGAGTGGTCCATGGCAAATTAAATAAATATAAAAGTAGTCAGATTAGAAAAAGGATAAATACAACTATACAAGTGGAGCCTCCTTCATTTATTGTAACAGAAACCGTTTAAGGAAGGTAACAATTTTTTTTTTTTTTTTTTTTTTTTTTTTTTTTTTTTTTTTTTTTTTTTTTTAATATATATATGTAAAGAAAAAGATGGAATATGATAGTAAATGTTAATAAAAGGGTAACTTTATTCTTTTTTTACATTCTTTTCTTATGAACACAAGATATATGAATACAATACAAAGATTATTGATACAGATAAATACTGTCTAGATGTCCCTAGCCTTTGATATAAAAGAATACTTTTCAAACATCTTATTTTCATATTAGAGACAATGAGGCATGATCAATAATTAAGATACCCTTTAACCCCAAATAAGTTATCTTTGACTTAAGGGCATCTTCTTAAACTCTATGATGGGCATATTCCAAAATATGGGACTCAAAGGAGGTATGTAAGTGGGGGAGTTGGCCAATTGACTACACCCCATCCCACCACCACATAAATCTTCCTTTCCTAAAGATAAAATCAACTATCACTAAATAGAATAAAGGTTAGGCATGCTACATAGGGTCCATAAGTCACAACATATGTCTCTCATATTTATTGTTCATTTTGGACTTTTTTAGCATTTAAAATAGTCTGGTATTTAATTTTGATATAGACAATCATCATGTTGGTTATTTTAGAAAGCAATAGGTTTAATCTTCATAACTATAAGTTGACTAGTTGCTGTATCGAATTGAAAAGTGTCTCAATGCTCACCTTTAGGTGCACGACTGCATATTCAATAGCCGCCCCTGCTCCAGAGTGTTTAACCTGTATATTGAGATTTTTGTAAGTACACACAGCAAGTGACAATAAGCAACGAGGATGGTAATCGACTAAAAAAAGCAGATTTGATCATAGTCTGATAGATCAGTTGGTCTTTTTGCACTATTTGTCGTTAATCTAAAAACTTAAGACACATTTTTAGACCATTTAAAACATATGAAGAGGCCGATCACGAACACTATAGGTGTGGGAGCGATCCTGGTCAATGTTCCCATTAGATAGGAAAGAACTCAAGAAGTCAAAGCATGGCCTAACCATGTGCTTGATAACGTGTTAGCAATTATGTTTGAAGATGCTTATGGGGTTGACTTCATATGAATAAAACAACAATAATTTAATCATAATACTTATAAATTTCCTTGATCTTCTATATCTAGAAAGTAAATCAAATAATAGTTTAGTTTAATGATTACCGTATCATACGGAGGAACCATGTTAGCAATGTTTCTGACTACAAAGGCTTCCCCTGGCTGGAAATCCAGGATGTGTGATGGACAAACTCGAGAATCCGAGCAGGCAAATACCAAAAACTGTTTTAACAAAAAATAAATTAAACATGAGAATGATCAATAGGATTTCAACTTAGCAGTATTCAACATTTCAGCGTGTCGGTAAGATGCATGTCGACCACATGTTTCCGAATTTTAAGTACCAACTAAAAAATGTAGCACATTTTTTGTACTGATTGTTATTTTATGTTTGGTTTCATCATTTTTGTATTGTACATCATTCACATGGGTTGAAAAAAAAAATGCAATAATACATCTTTTCTAACTGAAGTGAGGAAGCCATGGTTGACACCTATGAAACAAAAGTTTGTTTAAGAATAAAAAAAGTTTGTAGACTCTGAATAGAACCTTCTATTACTTTATATCATTTTACAATTCTATATATTTAAGATATCATCAACATGGTAGTATGAGATTTAAAGATAATTGTCAATATTTGCCAACAATTTGTGGTCTTTGGTTACTATAGTGACAAATGATTTTGAGATAAATGGTATACCTTGGGGCTTTGGCCTGTGGCAAGCTCACCATACAAAGTGGGGTTTGCTCTACAAAATAAAAAAGAAGGAAAAGGTTAGTTAGGGTCAAGTGACAGATAGGGGTATATATTTCTTGTGGTACATATCCCTTTCTATAGCATAAAGAACAAATTAAATATAACTTTAGGCATAAAAGTTTATACTACCAACATAAGATTCAATTATACAACCATGCAACAATGAAATTATCTCCATAAAAAAATTTTCATTTCACTAACACATAGTTTAGCAGTACAAACATTTAGATAACAACCGTTCACGAGGATAACCTTCATGTTTCGCAGGATTATAAAGAGTGTCTAATCCGTTTAAGGTTGCATGTTTTTGTCAAATATGATCATACCCGTTTAGTATTCTTATTCTCTAGCTTCTCGCTGGTTTATCTAATCCGTGAAGTAGACTAAGTAGTGATTATAATTTCTTAAAAGCCAAGCTTAGAGACAATCAGACAATACTTCTTGATATGGCTGGCATTTCACCTAACAAATAATCTATAACTAAAACTTAAACCAAAAACATCCAACACTTTTTCAAAGCATTAATAAAATATACAAGTGGATGATGACTTATCTAATCAATTATTCAGTATATAAAATTATATAATAATTTGCTTCAGATAGTGGAACCACAATAAGACCACAAACAACCCCGTTATATCAGCGTCAACTTATTTATTTTCTCTCCTAGACCAAACGCATGTAGTAAGGGGACTGGAATCACAACCAAAAACATACCAAAATACTCACTTTCAATATTTTCGGTCCACTCACACACACAAACACTTTCAATCTTTCGGTCCACTGACAGACCGAAAGAATACAATGGTCTAAGGTGGTTGCGTTCCATTTGGTCTCAGGGTGGGGGTGGGGGAAGCGTTCGGTAGACCAACCAAATTGTTTGGTCTTGTTATTACTAGTCTCATATCATGTGTTTTTTTAATTCATATTAAGATGGATAATTTTTAATTCATATTAAGATGGATAACCTATAGGGTCATGGACAGTGACAAAATGGAATCAATAAATCATGTTGCATGTAAAAGTGACAATAGTACAGTCTGCCCACTATAAAAAATGCTGTTTAGATTATATGCTCAGAAATGATCAGTACTAATCATTTTCAGTACAAGATAAAGGTACAAAAGATACGTACTCATATTTTTCTTTCTTAAACCGAGCAAAACCGTCACGGATTCTTTCCACCGGGTTAAATGCATCCGCATCAGCTCCCTTTAGCTCGGCTGTGAGGAGCTTGATCTTTGCGGCGGCAACTGCTTGAAGGTCGTTGTTCTCACTACATAATTGTTAAATTCGAATATTAGTGTCGATGTAACTAAACTTGATTGTAGGTAATTCGCCAACGCCAACAAATAAGTCACCTTAACATGATTTCATCTACAACATTTTTTGTCTTTATTTATTTATTTATTTTTATTTTTTTTGTCATGCTAGGGTAAAAGAGTAACTAACAGTCATTTGTCGTGTAAAGTAATCTTTTTTCGACAAGTTTACGGTTTTACATCTCGAAACGTTCAATGTGATCTCAGGCGTTAGCGTCTAAATGCGTTAGAAAAAACGTAACAAAAAATGACATGTAAACAGCTATTGTGGTATTGTAACGTTTCACATTTAGTTTTGAAGCATTTATTTTGGCTTATTTTTATCGTAAGTGTCAAATAAAAATTATTTGTCATTGTTTGAAGAAACATAGAAAATGATTTGCAAGCAACAAATCATTGTATTTTTTACAATGTTATCCATATGTCTTAAACAACCTTTTTGGTCTTTTATAATATCTTAGCTCAAAAAGTTGTGAAAATTACTGTTTACTTATTGTGTAAGGAAAAAAAAACGGTTTACTTATTACCAAATTAAATAACCGACAAAAAAACACGTTGATTTCAATTTTCAAACACTTGTTTCAGTCAAAAATATATTTCGAATTTTAAATCTCGTGTATGATTAACGGAAAGCGTTTATAAGCATTTAAGAACGATAACCGTAGATGATTTTAATGCTCGATTGGCAATTAGCAAGTAATTTTTATCTTCTTTTTTAAATGCTTCTTTTCTTTCGCTCCATAAAACACCATCTACTTTACCAAACGTTTTTATAAAAAATAATAGTACTGCTTACAGCTACTGATACTGCTACTTTTATCAAACAAACATATTATAAATTTTTGTTAAAACAGTCAAGAAAAATGTGATTGGGACACGCGTGATGACGGCCGGATGACGGCAGGTGTTGTAGAATAATCAATTCAATCATATTCAACGGTGACAAATTCAAAGCATTTTATTACTTAAATAATCAATTTAAATTATTCATTTATTTTTTTAACAGTTACTCCTGTTATTTCGGAGTAATAGATAAATTAATAAATTCTGATCCTGTTATTCCGGAGTAATAGATAAATTGAGTCAAGAAACACAACCGGCCGACGATCACACTCAACAACAATAACACCAAAAACTCAGTCTCGCGAAAACGAGATATGAGAAAAGTAAGATGTAAACAGTAATATCTCAATCTGTAAATAAGAAAACGGATAATAACAAATAAATGTATTTAACTTGTCATTTTTTTATTTTCTTTTTTCGTTATTAAAACAAAAACCTTTCAAATTTCAACTTTTGTGTGTACGTTTTCTTAACCGTTTTGCTAACAAAATGAGTACTACTTTTAGCAAAAAGTTTTACTCAAAAATAAAAAAGCTGCTTTTAACAAAAGCTTTGATGATTATAGCATAAAAAAGTATATTCCAAAAAAACAAACAGTAAAAAACACACAAATAGTGGAGTAATTGGTTACCGTACAATTTACAAGACAGTCAGTCAGTTACCTGAGAAGCTTCTTAAGTCCGTCAATTGCGTCATCAATTGTGTATCCATTAGTCGCTGCCATATCTTCTTCTACCTGCACAATTTTAATCAAAATCAAAATTTTATAAAATTATAATAAAATTTTTATAAAATTGTGTCAAATTTTATAAAATTTTGAACGGATCAGAAACGTGCATGCGATTGTAACTGATCGATCAGGTTAATTAATGATTGTAACTGATGAAACGATAATTAATAAAATTTGAAAATGAAATGATATAAACCTTTTTTTAGTTGTTAATGGAGGGAGGAAAAGGAGGGAGATGAGTAGACAAGAGAGACTTTTTTGAGTGTGGTAATGGGGGCTACTGGATCTATTATTTATAGTAGCATTTTACCCAAACGGTTTAGTTTATATTTTTTTATTTTATTTTTTATTTTTTAAGTTTTCTGATTCATGTTTTTTTTTTTTCTTTTGAATTTTGTACACGGCTGTTACAAACTATTTTTAGTAATTGGGTATCTTTTGATGAAATGGACTAAAGTTAGAGCAAGTATTTTTATATAGGGCCTAGACCGACCAAGATCGAGACCGAGGACCGGACTGAATGTGGTCGGTCCGGTCCAACTAGGCAAAATAGTTGGTTTGTGGTCCGGACTGGATCGGACCAACCAAGGCAGAGATCGAATTAGCTCAAAAGCCGAGACGCATAACCAGACCGAATGTGGTTAGTCCGGTCTCGATCGGTCCGATCCGGTCCTGTCCTTTCGGATAGTTTGCTTAGCCCTATTTATAAATAGTTGTTTAGTGAGACTAAAGTTTATTAATAAAAAATTATACTCCCTTTATCTGAAAAAATAGTGTCAGCAAACAAAAAATAGACAAATTATATATGATATATGTATTTAATGCTAGTTTTAATTGATAAAAAATTATTTTTACCCTTATAGTTAATATAGAAATTAGAAATGAGTAATTAATTAAAGTTTTGATTATAATGGTAAAATAGAAAAATCAGTAATTATCAATTACTCCGTATAATTAATGTTCATATATAAAAACTAGACACTTACAGGAGTATTTTGTGACAAACACCACACTTTTTATAGAACAGAGAGTAAAAATATCTCACATTAAATTCAGTATAATTTCATCTTTTGTGTGACAATCCACCACACTTTGAATGTTATTTAATTAATTTCACTGCCTTCATAAGCTCACATCAGCTGGCTTGAGCTTGTGGAGGGTTATTGTATATAAAAGCTTTCATAAGTTTATATGACAAACAAAACTTATTTTATTAGCTAGCTTATTTTAAAAGCTTAAGCACACATATATAAGCCCTTATAAGCCTCGTGTCAAACACAACTTAACTCTCCTTCCGTCTTAAAACTATTATCTTTAGACAAAACACGAAGTTTAAGTAAAGTAAAACCGCTACACTACTCAATAATCAAATATAATCTTTACACTCTAAACTTTCTTTTGATTGATTGAAATTAGGAAATAGACAATTATTCTGAAACATCTCAAACTAGAAAGATGGGCAATAATTTTCTGACAGAAGGAATAATTTGGATAACGAAAGTGGTAAAAGATTTGTGATTATTTTAAGTAAATTGTTTTAAGTTCCAATCATGTTTGATGTAAATAATTTTGAAGTGGTTATTTCAATCTTTTTTAATGAGAAAGTTTTACTGATTTGCGTGTATGATGGTGATGATCTCAAACCTCGTAAATAGTCAGCTCAAATGTTAAAGGGTGATGTTATAAGAACCCTCCCTATGGAGGTAGGGTGTCTTTTTTGTCCTCTTGTCCTCCTATTATTTACAGTGCAGCACAGTTTTTTTTCTTCAGTTTTTTTTCGTATTTCTGATAGTTTTAAACGTTTAACATATTAAACTTTATATTTTCTGTTCCGCACTTTCAGGTTTATAGTTTTTTGACATAAACAAAATTATAAAAAAAAATAATAATAATAAAAAAATAAAAAATAATAGAAGAGAGTCCGTATAAAAAACTAGAAAGAGTCATTATAACTCAGCCCATGGATCCCTTAAAAAGTCACAAACTTTTACAAAGTCTAAAAAGTAACTTGGACCGTTAGATTTCTTACACAATATAATCAACGGACCATCATTCCTCTGTGTTAAATACAACTTGATAAGGGTATATACGTCATTTGCACGTTGCCACCAACATATCTCCATCTTTTAATTCGTGAAATCACCTCCCTCAATCTCATATCTCAATTTTCTAATTTGATTATTATACCACTTTTTTCCATTCTATTTTCCGATGGTGAATCTATTACCGGAGTATTTTTCCGGTGAATATTCGCCGGAGAATCAAGAAAATAAGAAAATGATGTCTACTACTAGCGCGTACGGCGGCGCGTAATCATGAAGCATACCTTCAAATTTTCGACTTCTAGATTGTTAAACCCCATGTCGCCGCTGCTGCCGTTGAGGAGGTTTGTTAAGAATGAAAAAGATAGAAATATGAAACAGATCTGATAAACAATGATAAAAAAGTTGTCTTTGTTTCTTGATCTATCATTAACAGGCATGTGATTTTTTCCAACCGATCAAAGAAAGAAAAAAACAAGATTGTGTGTTGTTTTTGTTATTTGGAAGTTTGTGTTTTTGTTTGTGGGAGAACCGGAGAAAGAATGAGAGACCAAAGGTCCAAACTTTTTGATTTTGTTGACCCCTCTTGCTTTATAGTTAGGTAAAAACAAAAATGGTTTCAAAGTTGTTAAGTTTATTTTACTCTTTTTAGTGTGTCACACCTAGTAAACAGAAAAAAGAAATTACATTCAATACTAGTGATAACCATATTTCAATATCATGTTTTTGGTGCATCAGTTATTTACCTGTGATATCTATTTTGATATCAGTTATCAATTAGTTTTGGTCATTGATTAATTTTGTTTATCAGTTACTTTTGATAATGTATATCAGTTCAAGTTATTGTTGTTGATCAGTTCATCAATTTTTCTAATAAAAAACAATGTTAATCAGTTCATCAGTTATTTTTTATATTGTTCATCAGTTATTTTTTATAACGTTCACAAGTTTCTTTTAAAGTTTCAGTAGTTTCGAAAAAATAGCGTTCATTAGTTATTTTTTATATTGTTCATCAGTTATTTTTTATAACGTTCATCAGTTATTTGTGATAACGTTCATCAGTTATTTTTGATATTGTTCATCAGTTATTTTTGATAACGTTTATCAATTATTTTTTTCGAAAATATAACGTTCATCAGTTATTTTTTATAAGGTTCACCAGTTATTATTTTATAATGTTCATTAGTTACTTTGGTTCATATTAACTGATGAACCTTATTAACTGATTTTTTAAAAAGACATTTTGTTCATCAATTACTTTGGTTCATCAATTTTAATATTCATGAATAAAATTGATGAACCAAAATAACTGATGAACAAAATGTTATGTGTTTAGGTTCATCAATTTTTTCAAATTCATCAATTTCAGGTTCATCAAATTTGATCAAATGTTTGGGTTCATTAATTTTTTCAGGTTCATCAATTTCAGGTTCATCAATTTTAGGTTCATCAAATTTGATCAAATGTTTGGGTTCATCAACTGATCACAGTTAATAAGGTTCATTAGGTTCATCACTTAATAAGATTAATAAGGTTCATCAGTTAGTTAATAAGGTTAATAAGGTTCATCAGTTAATAAGGTTCATCAGTTAATAAGGTTAATAAGGTTCATCAGTTAATAAGGTTCATCAGTTAATAAAGTTCATCAGTTAATAAGGTTAATAAGGTTCATCAGTTAATAAGGTTCATCAGTTAATAAGGTTCATCAGTTAATATGGTTCAACCAAAGTAACTGATGAA
The DNA here is from genome assembly GCA_030686995.1 of Artemisia argyi. Classification (NCBI taxonomy): domain Eukaryota; kingdom Viridiplantae; phylum Streptophyta; class Magnoliopsida; order Asterales; family Asteraceae; genus Artemisia; species Artemisia argyi. The sequence goes on from CM060681.1 coordinate 208,651,481, forward strand.
CAAAATGTCTTTTTTAAAAATCAGTTAATAAGGTTCATCAGTTAATAATATAGTTCATCAGTTAAAAAAAAACAAAAAAAAAAACAAAACTTTTTGAATCTTACATTAATAAAATGACTAAAGGTGCATTGTTGTATAAAAATTAGTGCATTTAACTTGATTTTAAGACTAAAAATCTAAGCTAAACATTTTATCAAACATGTTGTGTGCAACAAATATGAGTAAAACGTCATCTTTAACATACGATATCTCACTCATATCATATTGGATTTGAGTGATTCAAATTTCTGGGTAAAGAATGGCCAAGAAGCTACAATTTTCGTGTTTTAAGTTTTGCAAAATTCGGCATTTATGATGGTACAAAATAAGGTCAAAAATGCCCAAAAAATCAAGAAAATTAACACCCATTTCGTATGTCAAAAAAAAAGTTTCGAAAAAATTTATACCAAATTAAAGATGATTAAATTTTAAAAATTATGATGAAATCGGTTTTTTCTAAAAGTTTGTCGTTTAAAAGTTATATGTGTTTAAATTTTAAGGGTGAAATATAAAAAACGTGAATAATGACCAATATACCCCTAGGTGGATTATTTGAATAAAATAGATGAAAGGACACATGTCACATGATGAGTGGCTTTTTACACTTTTTATTTTTTATCACCTTTGCAATTGATCGCAACTCTTATAACTCAACCCATGTTAAAAACCATCGTTTCTTTTAAGATTTGTTTATACAGTAAAACCTCTATAAATTAATAGTGTTGGGACCGGGATATTTTATTAATTTAATGAGATATTATTATATCAATAAATTAATAATTTATTAATTTAAAGAGATTTTATTATGACCGTTAAATTTTCAAGTGTAATATACTAGTTACAATGTATACTCTTTAAAGATAAAAAATAAATTTGAAAAACAAGTTCCAATTAAAATTTTATAAATTCATATTCACACTTTATGAAAATAAAAAAATTAAGACTAGCTTTTGTTGCAATACTGGAAGATAACACACTAACACTTTACAGTAACAAAGAGATTTTGAGATAAACTCAATATAGATTTGAAGTTCAACAAAAAATAACAAGTGACAATAAATTTCATTTTTTACTAAACAATCTTAGGATTTTGAAATGTATCTCTCACACACACATATATACATATACATATAGAATTTTTAGTAATTATTAATTTATAGTTTCGTTGGGACTAATATATATACACTAGGCTTTAAAAAAAATTATTATCTTATTATTTTATCGATTGGGGTCAAAATTTGTACTGGTCCCAAGTTGGGACTGGACAAATTATTAATTTTATCGAGGTTATTAATTTATCGAGTATTAATTTATAGAGGTTTTACTGTAGTTATATCAAATTGACCATGGTTATACTTTTTGTCAAATTTTGTAACTTTTATAATCGAAGCTTTTTAAATTTGGTACACGGCTATACAAACTATTTATAGTATTACATCAAATTTAACCATGGTTATACTTTTTATAAAATTTTGTACACGGCTACGGAAACTATTTATAGTATTATATCAAATTAACAATGGTTAGACTTTCACTGAAATTCATGTATGTAAACTTGTATTTGAAGTTTTTATACTTTTTACTCGTCAACAAAACTATTTTTAGCCCAATACATTTAATTCCGAAGTAACAATGGTTAGACTTTTTGGAAATTTATGCAACTTGTATTTGAAGTTTTTATGACTTGTCCACAAAATACTATTTGTAGCATAATACCAAGTTGGCCATGGTTAATTTTTTTGTGAAAATTTATATAACTTGTATTTATTGTACTCTATCCATCCTAAAATAAATCTCTACCAACAAAAAATAAATAGGTTAAAAAAGTATAATTATTACTGTTTTTTGCTGACAATTTTTATCTTTAACTATTTTTTTATTTTTATTTTTTTTAAGTTTGTTATAATAACTACAAATTAAGGTAATATGGTAAACTCAATTAAATTTCTTTTATCTATTTTAATAACAACCTAGGTGAACAGTAATTTTAAGATGAAAGGAGTATCGTGGTCGAGCTAACAACGAGTATTTTGAAGCGTTTAAAATTTAGCTTTTAAATTTTAAAACTTTATGATTACCGATACATTTGTTACTAAACAAATCGCATAACAAAACCTACAGCTTAGAAATACAACTAATAACTTGCGGTTAGTTTTACGAGTTTCGCCGAAAACAAGCGATAACTATTTATAGCATTATCAAAACCAACCATGGTTTGACTTTGTAAGAAATTTCTATGATTGTATAATTGACATACCATAAAGTAGCTTTTCAAGACTAACCATGGTTAGACTTTGTATGAAAATTTGTAATGAATTTAGGGGTGCTTTGTGCGGGTTAAGGGGTGGGGAATGGAAAAGAGATTGATGAAAGATGATTGGTTGGAGGAAGGTAATATAATGACTACTCACTAATAGGTAATAAACCATTATAGAGTAAATTGAAAGGTAAGGGATTGATTACCCATCATCACTTATTTCTTTGCATTCCCTTTCTATTTCCCTACTACTAACCAGGCACATCCTAAGTGAAATAATATTAAGCATGGTTTTAAAAGGCGCGTAATAACGTCGCTAAAGTGTGAGGTGTGACCTCAACGTTATAAAATATACTAAGACGACGGTTCTAGGCGTGGCGTGATATGAGCCAAAAAGGCGCTAAGGCGCGTGGCTTGCCGCCTTTTATAAATTCAACTCCGATGAAGAACCTTTTTTTTTTTTTTTAAGAAATGAATAAGATTACATACAGTGATAACTTCTTGTCTTTATTCTTTCTGTATAACACTTTTTGTAAACTCGATATATATATAATATGATATAAATATATAAATTTATAAATATTTTAATATTTTGCGTTGGTTAAAATTAGTAATGCCGACATACCACACCTCACGATATTTATAACTTTGGCATTAAGAACTAATTAAGCATTAAGATTTTGATGGGATTAAACGACCCATGAAAACCGGTCATTATTAAGGGCCCATTAATGGATATATTTATCCATTTAATTAGAAAAACAAGATTGGCGACGATCGCCGCGTTGCCGGCGTGCCTGTTTATTTTCTCCATAGTTTTTTGGAAATCGATTTCAAATAACTACCGATACTCTACACTCGACCTCAAAAAGTCATCATTTCAACGACATTAACCGAAAAACTGCATGATACTCATAATCAAGTAGAAAGTTGCTAGCCATGTAACTGCACCAAACCTGAATCATTTCAACGCCTATTTATTTTGCGACGTTTGGGCCAAACTTTTGTCCAACTAAAGTTGCAGCTGAACATACTGAGCTTTGGTTCCAATGCTACTGATTCCACCATACAGAACATCTCACAGCTTCCTTTATGGCTTATCAGCTTACTCATAATCTGTGACGTCAAACAACGTGAGTTAGTACTTTTGCACTCACTATATAACCTTAACTCATTAACCAACTAAGTAACATTATAAATGACGAACATTTTCCAGTCCAAATTAGTAATGTATGCAGCAGAAATGCAGCTGAACCGTAAAGATAACAATTGAAAAGAACGGAACCAAATTACATGTAAGAGACACATGAGGCCAAATTACGTGTATGATATTGAAGTATAAAAATCCGGAATACTTACTAACTATTTTACATGAATTCCACTAAATTAGCATAAAGTACAATACTTGATTTATTCTAGCTGTAGTAAAGCGGTTTGTTACGTACCACATTCGTAGGCCTTCACCCGCGCTTATTCCGTTAAATCTGGAAAATTTGTAACTGTTTGGCTAAATCTCCATGTCACGGTTACCTGATCTTCGTTGCTGAGTGAACCGACACATCATTCGCGTGTTGCTGCCAAGCTTTTGGTAGGACAGTTGTAGAAGGTTCACCGCATCCTTAACTCCATAGTCTCAGCTTAGACTTCCATACCAACTAACTGCACTATAGTGTCACTCGTTTTCTGCAAATTTTACGGCATTTAAAGTCATGTAAGAAACAATACACTATAATGATTTAAAATACGAAAAGATCAAATTACGTGGATGCAAATGAAAAGGTTGCTTACATGCTTACATGCTTCTGGATTAGGCTCGTGGTTAGCTGACATGCCTGCATTAGTCCAAACATAAAAGAAAGAATGAAATTAGATCAAAACTTGCGGCTTCAGAAAGCAGAGGCGGGGCGCCGTTTAACTTCTTTGATAATTGCACTTTTTTTTATGTTGAACCAAATAAGTGCATCCCATCTTTTTCAATATTGAAGCGCAAAACATATGCCCAAATCCATAGTTTAATTAATATAATAACAGCAACACTATTTTTGCGAATTGAAATGTATTTTTGCGAATGTCAAGAAGTATGATATGCAACTATATTCCTTAAGAAAGTATAGTATGCACTTGCATACTGATGACATTAAAAATTATGCCATAAGCTCATTCATTACAGCCCAATAGCATCACACAACCAACACAAACCAAATACGATTGTCTTAGACCAGTTTCCTAGTCAATTTAACCCACTTTAGAGCGATAAAACATATGTATTTTAAAGGTTGATTCCACAACTGATGTTTCACTTACGGGATTATAGCAGATGTAAAAGAACTGCTTTGAGAGAGCACTGTCGGTATCTTCGTATTTGTACATTGATTATATCCCCACTTGCAATAGAATCAGCAGCACGTGCAAGCAAGTTCATCCACTTGACTTCATCTTTCGCAGGCGCACTTGCCCTGTAATTTATAGAATTTTCCTGCATAAGTTTCAAAAACATGTCAAAAAACAACATTGCAAAATACTATGATATTCTACAACAACAAACATGGGCATCTCCAAAGTTTGCACCAAATTATTCTAATTCTAAAAGCAATGTGCATCAACATTTATTAGCTTCTATTAGATTTTATAAATAAAAGTAACAGGAAATTATTATAATTCTAAAATAAAAGTTGACAATAAATTAACTGCAGGCTGATGGTGGTAAGGTTCCATTTTCCATTGTTTATGTCATTGGTCAAGGTGATTCTGGAAATGATTCATGTGATTCGCCTATCGAACCAAACAGTCCTGTGCATGGTACTGCAGAACATTCAGATGAAGGGTAAGGAGATGCACTTCCAATTTTATACATCTGTTCAAATAAATTGAAATTGAGAGAGAATTATTTAGATCATTTATAGTATTCGAGTTTTTCAACACTAATTACTTTACCATATTTTACAGCTTATTACATGGCGAACCTAGTATAGCAAATGCAGCATGGGGCCGTAATAAGGGTACACTTATAGAACAAAGCACTCCCAGGTCAAGGTTATTAGTCCCCTCTATATAAGGTCGTATACCTGGAACTGAGTATATAATATGCTTAAAATGACTCAGACTAACATGTATTAAGTACATGTGTGTGATCACATGATAGAACCCGTGTACTATATAACTGAGTACTATTTGTCTATTCCGTTTTCAAATCAGTCTCACACATAATCAGGTTATGCTCACCTGGCACGTTGCTTGGCGCGCCTCTTCCTTTCCCTCCCTTCTTCTTTGAGTTATTCGCGTTATAATATTCCCTTCAACAGTTTCCTCGTCGCCTCCATCTTCAGTTTTTGCCTCAAAAATCAAAAGTGTGATTAAAAAAAAGTTACTTACTACTCAAGTTCAATATAATGCTAGTAATGTTATATGTTTCTATCTATTCAGTTACTATTATACCTGCTTATAGTTCAGGCAAAGTATACCTGAACTATAGGCAAAGCGTGATCAGAACGGGAAAAATAAATAAAATAAGAGTAAGCAATCCCAAACACCCCTTAAATTAAGGCTATCAAGTCTGTGTCTATCAAGTTACTATCGCAGATTTTAAATTATTTTCTCTTACTATTGCACGTTCCTTTTTGATTTTTTTTAGTTGATGAAAATGGTTTTGCCATTATGAAAGCTGACCTCACAATGTCTCATATGCAGGATTGGCTCACAATATACATCTGTAATTGAATTCCCTTTCGGTGTGCACAAACTAAACCGTCCTGCTTCACAATAAGAATTGAATAGATGATACAATTCCAAAACTTTGAAAATTCATAAGAGTGACAGTCAAAATCCAAACCTGAACAAATAATAGAGGCCGCCGTTTCATCGTTTACTTGTCTAGCTGGACGTTAATTGGCTGCTGACAAACAGCATGCTCCACCGTACGAAGGGCAACTTCTATTAGCAGAACGACATCGTTACATTGCAATAAATGTGAGACCATTTAAAAAGATATTTTGTGTAGACTCATTTTTTATTGCTGTTTCTTTTTTTTTAAGTGTTTATATACTCACCTCTGTTACGTGAAGGGGTAGTATCAGGCACAACATTTGTCAGAGGTAAATCATCGAAGGTCTACAAACAACGTTCATCGATATCCTCTGCACCTGTGATTAAAAAGAGCAGCAGCATTTAAAATTTAGGAAACAACGTATTTCATAGAAACTTTGGAAAAAGGGGGAAAATAGTTGCAATTTAATAGTAGATATGTTGTTGGATCATGCAACGCATCAGAAGGCTTGGCATATCGTCATGGATGTTGTATTTATAATCCTACCTTTGAGAGGTCTGTAATAAAGTCGGTTATATATGTAATAAAGTCTCGATCATTTCCTCATTTAACCTGTATTAAGGAATCCAAAAACATAAGATTAACTGACATCAAACCATAAATGTATATTAGAAAAGTGAGTATGTTTCTTACTTAAATGAGCTCGACTTTAGCTGACCCCATACCATTTCACGATCCGAACCTGCTCTTACTTTACCCCAATGAAGGGGTTTTAACTTCGGTTTAGGTGTTTCATAATTTTCTTCAGTTTTCGGCAGCATTTCAATTGGAGAAACTTCTGGCTGTTCGTTTATTATAGGTACTGGTCTTGTCAGTGTGACCAGGACATGTGGCTTAGGAGGTGGTGTTGGTGTCTTAGGACTTATGAACCATAATACTTTCAAGTGATAATTTAATCTACATTTAGCATAGGGCGGCTGTAACCGCGGGACAACCCGAGAAGTGTAAAGCAACACATTAGCATAAGGTGACATGGCATATGACCAGTGTTTAAATAACATCTCAAGCCCACAACAGCAAGAAATACATATTACCTCCGTCTTCACGGCGTGGTCGGTCGCGTCAGGCGCCGACAACCCGAGAAGTCATTGCTGCAGTTCCAACCACTACCGGAATATGCCGATGACTGTCAAGAACTCCCAAACCTTCGTTCCATGATTCGAGTCTACAACGGTGAAAAAATAAGTTACATTGTCAGCGATACATTTAAAAAGGTATACAGTAATAAGTTAAATGCATACATTTAAGAAGGTAGGCACTCAATAAAGACCGAAACATAAACGGATGAAGGAGAGATGTTTCTATTACCTGGGTTCCGCCATCACGGTTGTCTGTCACCTGCACCCATAAACTGAGAAACCGGTACCCGTGCTCCAACCTTGAACGGTGTTTGTTTATGGTCAACTCCGTCACAAACACACGTTGACCACCACAAAACATCTACACACATGAGACATATGAACCATGTTGTTGCAATTGTAATAGCAAGCCTGCAATACATTTTTTTTCATCAAAAACCTTAATTATAAAACCCCCAATTACCAAAAATCAATCAACTATCAAACCCTAATTATTAAAACTCCAATTATCAAAACCCTAATTATCAAAACCCCAACTATAAAAAACCCTAATTATGAAACCCTAATTAACAAAAGACACATACATAATTAGTTGACGGAACGGCAAACATACCTTGATTCATTCCGGATACGAAAAACGGCGAACATATATTCAATCATCATCATTGGGTTAGGAATTGAACTTCATCATCATTGGTGCACCGGCAATCAAAACCCCAACACTAACTCTCGATCTAGGTGTGTGTGTGTGCGTGTGTGAAAGCTGCGGATGAGTAAACGGTAGGTTTTGTGGAAGCGCCGGGAGTATTATCATAGCATAAAAGGGCTGGATCCTGCAAAAAAAGGCCGGAAAAGCAGGCCAGAAGTGGCCCAACAGGTGGGCCAAATTTTGGCGGGAAAACGCAACGCCAAACGGCGTCGTTTGCTACTAGGTTTAATATAAACCTTAATATCTTTTTGGAAATTAAGATACTATAGAATTTCTATTTGGTGGGGGTGTATTATTGACTCTTTCTAGTTATAGATTTTTTTAAAGGAGGTAAAGCATGATTTAAAAACAAACAATAATTTTCTCAACGCGTTTTAACAATGAAAGGAATATTAGAAGCTGCGGTGATGTTTTGGACCCATGAAATATTTAATTTGGTTATGGTCCGGTCTAGTGGCTCGATTGGGCGCACATCAACCTTGGCTAGCTCGTTCGCACTGGCGCGTGATGTTGATCAAGGTTGTAAAAATCGGTTGGTAGTACCACGGCAGTCAACCACTTTCAAACAATATATGCGTCTTGACGACGAAATATTAGTTTTTTGTGGGACTATAAATTATAAAGGAATTTATTTTAATAAAACCTACTAATTTATTTGTTAAGCCTTATAAGCTTTTTAATTGCCCAATAAACTTATTACACAACCTCAAAACAACAGTCTCCACTACACTCTCTTTCACCTTCGTCAACTCTTCAACTTCAAGAAAACAACCACAAGCTCAAATTACACAAAATCAAGAAAATTGAAGTTGACCAACGTTGACTGGCATCAATATGAAGAGAAAAAAAACCCCTAGATCTGAAGACTTGACAGGCGTTGACCGACCCGCCGCCTAGGCCGATTTTGACCATGACTGATAAATTAGACCGATGTGTGAATTGGCATAGCGGTGAACACCCGCCAACCGCCATGGCGCTAATATATCGGTCGCCATGACAGATTTTTACAACACTGGTCTCGTATGACAATGATTTGCTCCAATAATAGCCATTCTTTTTCTTTTGATGTTATGACGGACTGTTAAAACCATTGCTATATCTGTATTGAGCTTGTATTATACGGTTATAGTTTTAAACACTCTTATCCTTAAACTTTCTATGACAATTAGTTTAAAGAAAATACTATTAATGTTATGGTATATTTCATTTTTAGTTTAATTTGATTAACCTCTAGTGTGAAAGTAAACTATATAGAGCATCTACAATGGAAAAACCTTTAAAGACTTTTTGTATTTAATGCATTTAATGCAAAATGCATTTAATAACTAAAGCTTTGAGCAAAGACTTGAGGTTCACCAAGTCTTTGAAGAAAAGTTTTTCAAAAAGCTTTTGAAGCAATGCAAAAAACCTCATAAAATGACTTTTTGAAATAGTAAAAAACTTTTAAAAGCTTTACTCATTGTGGATGCTTATGAGTGAGGACCCAAATAATAATGTCAACAATAAAATTTACATGTGCAACTCTTAAATGTGTCCATTCTAAATATGTCCGTTCTAGACATTTAAAGGACATCATAGTTGTCATAGGCCCATTAATAGAAAGTGGATGTGTGAGATAATCAAAATGGGATAGGTTATAAATACCTTCCTATTTTTACAAGTGACAATTTTATTTTATTTTATTTTTTCATAAAACTGTGAAATTGAAAATGTGAAATTAAAAATATAAAGTTAAACAAGTCAATAGTATTAAACTGACAAAAAGTACAGACAAAAAATTGATAAAAAACTATGTTGTACTGTAAACAGAAGATCAAACAAAGGTAAAAAATACGAAACATGTGTAATTTTGATGAGCCAAGTGAGGTACCAATAACATAACCCAATCATAATATAGATAAGAAAATGATATACACATTCCTTTTAAAACTTGTTTTGCTTTAATGCTGTTTCAAAGATTTTTTCTTATTTAAACAACTAAAGGCACCGACAATAGTGTAAATACATTTCAAGGGTTTATAAAGGTGACATATCATAAATTCATAATAACGAAGACTATAAAACTTTCTGCTATGTAAACATATCCTCATTTGACACGAAATTTTAACACTAAATGACGATCTCACATAGCTCATATGCATCAATGGACGGACTTACATTGGTGTCAGGTGTTGCACGGGCTGCACCCGATTTTTTAACATGAAATGCAATTTTTTTAGAAACTGTCTTTTTTTATATGTGCAACTCCCGGTATAATTTTTTGCTACTTTCGGTTTTTTGGTATAACTTTACTTAGCTCAACAATTATTTTGTTCAACACCCTCTCAAAAATCCTGAGTCCATCCTTATATGCATGTAGTTATGAAAAGGTTGAAGTGATAGAACATTTTCACTCCACGTACATAAGTACTAACCAAAAAGTCAGTGTTTGTTTTGCAAAAGAGCTGTAATAGCATGAAGTAGCAGTTTTATTCTATAAAAATGTTTGATAATGTAGTTGTAAGTATAATAATAATGTGTAAAACAACTCTTAAATATTCAACGCTCCCAAATTTTATTTCATGAAATGTTAGAAAAAGAACATTCCGAAAATACTCTCACAGTCTCACCTTTACACGATATTAGAGTAAGACTAATACGGAGTAGTATATTATTTATCATCTATTTGACATTTTTTGAGCAAATCATCTATTTGACATGGAAATAATAATTGAAATTAGGTTTGACCATTTTATTTCTTAACTAACCCAATGTGGTATGTTTGTGCGCCTTGTGTGACCTCCCAAGGGACTAGCAAGGAAAAGTACAGGTGTAATAAGAACTAATGGATATGGTGTAATAAGAACTAATGGATATGTTAAATTATTATTTACACATGTATAAACAATAATATTTTTGCATTGTCAGTTGAAGTATGCAATGGGACGCCTTAGGGATGTTATAATCGTTTGGTCGGTTTGTTACGGGTATGTTTGACAGCAAGCGTTTAAGAGTGTTATAAAACAATTAACAATTAGCGTTTAGCTTTTGACACAAAATGCTTGTTTAGAAAAGAAAAAAACAACAAATATTTTTATTTTTTCTAAACGCTCTAAATCAAAATGTTACTTCTAATAGTATATAGTCATTTACTAGCAACTAGCGTTTTCGATTACTAATTATAACATTAAAGCTACGTTACAAATCACTTAATCAAAACAAGCAGCTATTGCTTCCTAACACTGTTTACACAACTATTGCTTACCGCTACTGCTGCTTACTGCTATTGTTATTTTCGCTAAATATACTATACGTCTTGGATATATAAATGGAGTTAGAAGATCAGTGTAGTAGGTTGTAATTGTACAATATTATACATTTTGTGATTACGATTTTTTATTTATTTATTTATTATAGGCATGATGTGAAAATCAAGATTTTGAGTAGTGAAGTTTTTCATATTGGTTGCAACTTGTACTCGCAATTTAATCTTTTATATGTATCGTTCACGTGAAAATCATCATCTTTACAAGCTCACAAATAAAACCCTTTGTCCGATCCATGTGAAATTGTTTTTACAAGGCACGAGAGTTACATTTACTCAACGTATGCTAATATATTATACTTCTATATACCGTTCGACACTTAGCATAAATCATGCATGAATCAAGAATTATTGTATAGTGACTATTTCTAATTTGTGATTCAGAAAAACATATTAGTAAATGACTGATTAAGCTATTACTATTGGTATTAGAGAGATAGGTGCAATTTGCACCAAATAAATATTATTAGTTTGCCACTTCAGTACACATCCAATAATACAATACGTAGTAATAACTAAAACATTTCTTCATCTATAACTGTTACAGGCAGGGACGGAGCTACATTCAACCTTGGGTTGGCCAAGGCCCACCCTCAAGCTCCAGGGGTTATTGATTATTTTATATTAGTAATTTGAATTAGTCCATTAATTGATTATTGGCCTACCCAAAAATTCATAAATGGTTAAAGCTTATAACCTTACATTAAAATTGCTAATTTACAGACTTCTTATATCATCAGTTTTGTTTTTCACATGTCAATATGGCATTATCATTTGGTAGATGCTTCAAATTGATTTGATATGCTGTTACATTTAGTCCAATTTTTAGATCAAAATTATATTGTACCAAAGATTCTAGTTTTATTGTGCATGTCATGTTGTGTAGTATTCATGTATTTAAAATAGAAGACTAGAATTACATTATTTTATCATGACGACATTATATTAGTTAATTGCTAAATCGATATTTGGTCCACCCATATATTAAATCCTGGCTTCGTCACTGGTCAGACGCACGTGGATCCCATAACACACCATAAAAAATAACCCACTCACTCATAAAAAAATAAAAAATAAAAAAATAGGATGGCGAGAGATGAATTAACCGGCGAAGGATGAATAACATCAAAAGGACAATGCAGTTTGTGATGTCATTGGGAAAAAATCTCTCAATAACACGTTATTAGATGATTGCACTGGGCTCTCTTAGCATGTAACACGGATCACTTGGCATGTATCATTTTAATCCACTCACTCACTTATCCATTTAGAACTTTGAGTCTTTGACATTTGTAGTCAAATTTGTAATGAAATACGAGTATTATAAAGGTCATTTAATACCTACAATTTTTATTCTGATTTCAGTTAGAAACGAAACTTAGACAAGTTTTATTGGAAGGGTTAAACTATAACGTATTTATTTTAAAGAGGTTTATTTACAATTTTATTTAACATTTGTACTAATAATGTCTACCACTACAAAGTATAAGGGTTAAAAATATATTTATGGACTTATGGCTAAAAATCTTGAAGGAGCCACAATCCTTCCCGATCTCAACTAAATTCCGTCTCGGGTTTCAATGCATCCTTATGATGATTTAATATACGCATGCATATGTAAAACACAACACTACGTAACATAGGCTCTTACCGAGGGCTTTTTGGCGCAACATAGCGCGATGCAATTCTTAAATTTCGCAGCCATCTATAATCCTTATTCAAACCTGTTACAATTCGTTAAAATCGTCACCAAACATTGTTATCGTATGAAATGTGGTGTTACAAGTTATACAATTTACGTATTTACTTCAAGCATTACAAATGTTATCGAACACCAACAAATATTGCAAAAAAATCATATGAACATGCTCTCAGTTGAGTTTCTGGTATCCATAATGCTTTCATGGACGACGTTTTCAGAATGTATATCATTTTTTCGAAACATTACTCATGTATAACGCGTTAAGACTTATGCAAACGTATGTTGATTATTCTTATAAGAAGCATAAAATATGCAATTAAGAAGGTAATGATAGTATTACATCATCAATAGTTCCTATAAAAGAGAAGATAATACCTTAGAAAAAAGTTGTTTCTCGAAATGAAGCAAATGGGCTTTTCCTCCAAGAGAAGTGCTTCATGGGGATATGGGGCTTAAAATGAGTGAAAACAAAGGAATGGGCATGTCAATGAATATTGATAAAATACAATGTAACTCTTCTATCTCTTAGCTTCAACCGATAAACCCGAAAAAAGCATGCTATAGTAGCTAGTACGTTACGCAACAAACGTTGTGTTTTTTTCGGTTTTGATAGTTGTATTTCTTGAGAATTGACATGTATTGGACAAGTTTAAGGAATGAAGACAAATTGGATAAAGAAAGTGATAGGGGAATTCACCTAAGCTTCTAAATGTGTTATCTTCTTGAGATGAGGGAATCTCTATGTGTTACACACATTTACAAATTTGCTCCATACGTCCATACATATTTTAAGGCCAAAATAACGGCCATACAATCCTATATCCCAACAACATTTCAAAACAAGATTGTGTTATTTAGCCTAGTCAAAAGAGTACTAGTAACAACTTTTTTTTACATGTTATAAGGCAACAAAGTGTTGGAAAAATGTCATAAGTTTGTAAAAGACACAATGAAAGCAATAATTCAATCTTTGACAATCTATAAGTTGGTAACGAAAAAACATTGGGGCCATACTCCAAACTCTTTATCAGAAAGCAACGCTAACGGATGAGGTATTTGTTGTTGAGGTTATCCGGTAAGGACAAAACTTTAACTCAGATGTTCGCAACCACTCTAAAGTGTGTCCTTAAAGAAGTTTGAACCGTGCATCTCTTGTAAAGACATTATAGTGTAGATAAAGCAAGAGCATTTATCTAGACTTTGAATACGACTATACGAGTAAGTAAGGGAAACTTTATTTATAAGTCGCGAACATAGTATATGTAACTAGATTATGTGAATTAGTCCGAAACATGTACTTTAATCACAGTAGAAGATGTTTTTTACAGGTTGATTACATAGAACCAAATTATAAGCACTCGCTCAAATTTCCAAATAGTAACTTAGTTTATCATCAGTAAACAACTTAATGAGAATTTTATTTCATATAATCATTTATTCAAGCACTTTATCATCTGTATAATACATATCGTGTCCCATAATGGAATCCGCGTCGAAGTCGAAAAGGAAATACTTTCTTTGCTTTTTTATTTGCTTTAAACAATTTGACTTTGGCACACCAAAACTCAAAACCAAAAGTTGGGCCGAGCTAATAAAGGGACTTGTGATGTTATTGAAATGTGGACTCACAAGTTCCAATCATGTCTAATGCAAAGAAATCTGAGGGCTAAGCAGGCCGAAAACAAAGCCGAATCAAAAATCCGAGCCGAACTAGTCCGATCGAAACCAAACCGACCATATTTGGTTCAGTTTTTGGTTTTATATATTTATGATTTTTGGTTTCGGTTCGGTTCGATCAAAGCCAAAACCAAGAAAAACACACATAAACCATATAAACCGAACCGAACCGAGTCACTTCGATTTGTTTATCGGTTCATGCAGTGGCGGACCCAGGATCTTAGAGGACGGGAGGCAAAAAAATATATATATATTTTATTAAATTCGTGATGCACTTTAATAAAAAGGTCATAAAAAAGGGTGAAAGCTAAAAACACGCAACATTCTTATTCAAAACACACGATGTACGCAATGTACTTTCAAAATTACCATTGTACGCAATATATTTTCAAATTTGATACAATGTACGTAATATGACCTGGAACCAGCAGGTTACTAGGTTTCCAAGTTTGGAAATATACATGAATGGCCCCTGTGGCTTGCGTTGACTTTCACTGATCATCCTTTAACTTTTTTCACTTAGAAAAGTTACAGTAATGGTCCTTATGCTTAGCATTGAATTTCACTTTTAGTCTGTTTAAGGATGATCAGTGAAAGTCAACGCAAAGGATGACCGGTGAAAGTCAACGCAAGCCACAGGGGCCATTCCTGTATATTTCCAAACTTGGAAACCTGGTAACCTGCTGGTTCCAGGTCATATTACGTACATTGTATCAAATTTGAAAATATATTAAGTACAATGGTAATTTTGAAAGTAGATTGCGTACATCGTCTGTTTTGAATAAATATGTTGCGTGTTTTTAGCTTTCACCCTAAAAAAAAGTTTGTTAACACTAAAAACTGATATTTTTTTAAGATTAAGATAGAGATCTAAGGTTTTTACATTGTTTGACTTTAAAATAGCATGGGAGGCAATTTGATATTGTAGTAGGATGCACTTTAATAAAATGATTCTAAAAAATTTTATTTTACACTAGAAATTGATATTTTTTGGCAAACCATTGAGGGCACCGCCACCCCCTAACCACTATGTAGTTCCGCCCCTGAGTTCATGTCTTGCACAAAATTAGTTATCGGTTCATGTCTTCCACAAAATATCTGAAACTAAAAGGCAAAACGAAACCAAACCATCTATAAAAGATGTTTGGGCTTGCATTTTCTGAACTAGATCATGCTTTAACTAAACTACATATTCAATAAGGGAATATATTAGCTACAATTTTTTGTAGCTAATTGACTACAATTTTGTGCTATAAATGTGAGTCCCTGATTATTTTTGTACGTCCTTGATTCTTTGTATGTGGGTCCCTGATTCACTGTTTGTGTATTTTTTTTGTAAAGGATTATAGTCGAGCTATTCCCTTTTTGTCTAAAGTTACCAAACATTATGATAAGTTACATCTTAATCAATAAACAACACTCCCTAAAACTAAACCCAGATGGTTTTTAGTTTTAAATCGGGCTTAACCCAACCTCACCATTGTAACAATTCACATTTTCAGGATAACTTCTATTCCCGGAAAATTCACTATTCACTTTTACTATTCATGTTACTATTCATTTTTACTATTCATTTTTCCCGAAACTTTCCCGAAAGTTGATTTTTATTTGATATTCTCGAGTGATAAATCATTTCCATGGCAAATTAAATGTTTGACATCCGTCAGATCATTTTCGTGAAAGTTATTAAGGAATTACATGGAATTACACGTTTTAGGGTAAAACGTCAATCAGAAATTCTACGCACAACGAAATTCGACCGCGTCAGGTGACCCCACATCAGAAAAATGTTTGACACACTCATGATTTATTTGAGAATTAATCGTGACTGAGAAAAACATGACCAAAGACTTCCCGGCAGGTCACCCAAGCCAGTACTACTCTCGCATGAGCACGCTTAACCGTATGGGCGATTAACCGTTAGACCACAAAACGCGTTTCTAAGACGATTTGAGTTTTCAACTTATTAGAAAAAGTCAACATATTTTTCCCTCCTCCATTGACCAAAAATCATCCCTTGATGTTATAAGTCATTTCGTGATTTTTAGGCTTACGGTTTGATGTCTAAAATACATTTAATACCAACCGACACTAGACTGAGCCCAGTCTAGACATTATAAGTCATTTTAAATCATTTTTATCACATTAGAAAAGTAACATTTTACTTTTCTCAATTTTACGCAATATTCGTACGTTTTACGTATTACGCGTTTTAGACCCGTGTTTCCAGTTTTTAGCAGGGTTTTAGCACCCGATAGAACCTACCACTCATTTTATATTTTATTATGGAGTATAATGACATGTTTAACCATTCTTCCAAGTTTCGTATTTTTACGATACCCGGTTTTAAGTTTCATGACTTAACGACTTACCATTAGCGATTAACGGGACCAAAACTCACTCCGTAAACTAGATAATACCAAGTTTATCCATCTAGTCACTTCCCCCTCATATGGAACGACCAAGAGGTGATTCACCATGATCTTGGTGGCTTAGTGAGAACCATGGAACTATTAGATCACTCATGTGTATCATTTTAAGCCTTAGAAACACTTATGGCCTAAAAACATACATGTAGTTATCATGTGTTCCATTCTAAGCCATTCATTCTTATACACTAACCTCCTCAACACACTATAAAACCCTCCTCACCTCCTTTTAGTCGTTCATAACCTCACACACACAAACACACTCCTAATTTTCCCTCTACTTCAAGAATTACTCAAGAAATCAAGTACTATATCTCTAGTTTGGTTTTGATTCATCAAACTACTTCAAATCCTTTGAAACTTTGGTGATTTCTCTTGAGTTTTAATCCACTCAAGTCACCTCAACCTTCATCATCCATCTTTCAAGATTACAAGGGTAGAAAGATTGCATGAAGTGAAGTGGGTTGAAGCAAGTCTATCAAAGTCCTATCCTTACATGTTAACTTCCTTTCATCTTTGAAAGCCAAAAGTTGTGAGCCAAACCCTAACTTGATTCTTGTTAAATAATCATGTTCATGTTATTTACATATTATTTGTGCTATATTATGTCTTGTATTAATGTCCATGATGTATAAAAGTGAGTAAAACAAGTTATTGTACATGATTGATAAGACGAGTTCATAAAACAAGTAAACTAGTGACTTTGTTGGTATAACCTGATCAAAATGGTAAAAATATGATATTGGATTATTACATATTGTAGTAGAGGACTTAACAAGGAAACCATAGCAATTTGAACCACCTAAAACGAGTATACGAGTCAAAAGTTACGCCCATTTGAAGTTACCAAAACTTTGCGGCAAACTGCCAAATACCATTCTGATCAAATTTGGGTTTTGAAAGTCACACTTCTGGTCCGATTCATCAAAAAGTTAAAACACGAAAGTTGTCCGGAACGACGTTTTCGTTCAGGAATAAAGAAGCTCGAGACCTAAAAACACTTTCCGAGTGATAAAATTCTTCAAATTCTAAACAGCCCATTTTTAGGCGAAAGTTACAAGATTATGGTTATACTTTGAAAGGAACAAGAGGTCTTATGACCTATAATCAAGACCACAACCATGGCTAGAGCCAAGGTTGTGTCTCATGACCTTGAAACAAGGACCAAAGGTCATGGCTAGGCCATGACGAAATGACCATAACAACTTACATAGGCGTAAACATGAAACAATGAATTAGGCGATAACATGAACAAGCAATTTGGATCTACTTCACTTAAAAAGGAACCATGAGATATTACCAAGAGAAAATGGTCATACAAGACTTATGAAACTACCCCTAATAACAATCTTCATGTACAAATAAACTTTCCTAAGTTTATACAAATATCGGACATGTAACTTTCGGATCAAAACTTATATCTATATATTTCATCAACTACTACAATAGTAGGGAGCCTCATGTGAGGAGTTCATTATGTAAGCCGTCGAGTTGAGTTGTGGATTTACGAGTTAAAGTGTCCTGGCTCCTCGAACGCTTACTAACATGACTTCTGAATTATGTCGGCCCGAACGGTAGTAAACGATATACAAAACATACATGTTTCATGAATCATTACTTTCAAAGACTTACAATATACATCATACCACATCATGGACTAAATGCAAGATATATATATAGGCACTACTTCATATTCTTTACTCCGATCCTAAGTCGCGACCTTCTATTATAGGTTGCTCATAGAACCTTCACGATTCAACCGTTACATTCATTACTTGCTATCTTACTTAAGGTGAGTTCATAGCCCCACTTTCCATTACTTAATTGTTTTACAAATCCTTGGGGGGAATACATGCTATTTCTAAATCGAATACAATGCTTTCTAATGTATGCTTCACGACGATGTTTTATTATCACTAAGTACCAACCTTGCTAAACCGAGATCCCTTATTATGAACCATTTAATCACTAGAAATAGTGAGTGCGAATATTAATAATAGGCCTATTGGGATTGACGAATCCCATTTGTATTGACTAAGTTCAAACAAATGCATTAATATTTGAGATTTAGGTATATTAGCAAAGTACCTACCGGGATAAATCTGCCGATCGATATTGGTACATGTTAACGTTATGGTGTCATAAGCTTAGTGTATAATACATGTTCTGGGCGTATAATAACGTAGCCTACCTGTTTTGTTTTCCAAACATTGGTGTGAGCCTATAACTCACACTACCAACATATTGTGTTCAATCGATTTAACAAACTCTATGAATATCACTCAACCTTTGTGTTGACCTCTCAAGCATGTATTTCAGGTTCATGACGATCAAGGATGGCACGGAAGGACACGGATACTCAAGAGGGCTATAAATTTTATTATCATTCAAAACTCATTTATTATACATTGTAAACATGGAACCAATTGGGACCTCATTTTGTAATCTCTGATATTTATATAATTTGAATGATAAACCTTTTCAAAACGACTCAATTGGAGTTCGTTTTCTATCATTGTGACTATTGTGCCGTCGAGTAACACCCAGTTCGAATTCCGCTGCATCCATGAATTGGGGGTGTTACAGATTGGTACCAGAGCCATGGTTATAGAGAAACGGGTCTAATTGAGACCTAAACTATAACCACACTACAAGCAAAAACATTTTATAGCCTTCCGATGTCCGTGTCTTCCATCCTCCAGACGATTATGGACTTATTAAGCATTTTATGCTACATGAACATATAAGTATATTTATATATACATTCGAGTTATTTTCAATCATTTTATCTAAACATATCTACACATGCCTATTATATGGCATTTCGACACAACCACATTCTCCCAACCATGTTCCTACTCCAACATTTTATATCCAAGATATTGTAACGAATTACGATGGTCTTTTCTATTTCCCGAACATTGTATGACACAATGGTCTTAATCATTTCTCAAATGTTTTGAGTCACACAATGGTCTAATCTACTTCCGAGACATTGTGATTTGTGCAATGGTCTCTCGAATTATTCCACCACCTCATCAATATCATTTCATATGATATCAAAAACCCATCACAATCTATCGATTTCCAAACAAGAAATATGAGATTTCTAAAGGACAAACTAACCCATCATCGACAAAAGCTGAATTTTCTCTACATTCATCAAAGTTTTCTTCTGAAACCTTCATTGTTAAAAATTCGTGATCCTGGCCAAGTATGTTCTATTTTAGAACTACTTAAAACTTCCTTTCCACATGTATCTACCCGTACTATCCTCTATGCAATGGAATGTGAAAACATAGGTTACAAATCTTGTATGGGCGGGACTTGTAACTGAATGGTTTGACATCGCCTTTGTTTAGTGGACAGTTTCTCGAAAGCAACGGACATATCAAAAGTATACCTAATTTAGGTATTTGAAAATTTTATCGAACCTTGGCTAAATATAGACTAGTCACCTATATTTAACCTTGGGACAGTGGAATATAGTCTGACTAACTATATTCGACTTAAAATTTTCAAATACTGAGAGTAGTTGTACTAGGGTTATGTTTAGGTTGATTTCCTACTTGAACTCGATAAACCACCCGAATTCTTTAAAACGATCTAGAGACACGATAGTGTTTTACCACTCAGCGAAATCTTAACACCTTATTTGTACTACCTAATTTCATTCTTGAAAGTTTTCATTTATGAGATAATCCGAACTACTATCTTGGGATAGTTATCAATTCTTCTCTTCATCCTGTAGAAGTACTATCCTGTTTAGGTCCTAAGGATACCATTCCATCATAAACTTTTAAAATCTCTTAAGATTTTTAAAGCAAACTCAACATCTATACCTAAGAGTATTAATGTTAAGCATACACTACACACTTTTGTTCATCAACATATCACAACATTACTTTCACAACCGTTGAAATCACAAGCTCATTAACAGATCTTGATGCACTTTTAAAGCTCAAATCATCCATAGTTACACCACAAGCACGCTCATCAGCTTTACAAGATTGAATATTCATCTTGTACTTTTGGAACACCAGTATCATCTCGTAATACCCTACCTTGTAACTCACCGACTAAGTATGAATGTTGTGTAGGATGATTTGTAATTATTTGAATGGATTGGGATGCCTTTTCATTTAAATAAAGACATTGTAAATCACTAAACCATAAGTTTATATTTCCTTATCTACATTGTTTGGGATGCCTCTCTATGTAAATAAAGAATTATAAACAAGTGGGTTTATTTGTATCCGAAATAACATAAGTATGACGTCAATAAACACTAGGTACAACAACCGATTACTTACTAGGCTATAATTGCAACTACTATATCAATTCCTATTAATATTCGACTGCTATATCAATTTCCTTTGATATTCGACTATTACCACACCTGTTCATCGACACACGACGCAGACCCCTAGAATTCCAAGTCGGAGATAGGGTTATGCTAAAGGTATCGCCTTGGAAAGGCTTGATATGATTCGGTAAACGAGGAAAACTAAACCCAAGATACATCGGACCATTCAAAATCCTAGCCAGGGTTGGCCATGTGGCGTACAGACTTGAGCTTCCATCAGAACTCAGTAGTGTACACCCCACTTTCCATGTATCTAACCTAAAGAAATGCTTGTCGGATGAATCACTAGTGATTCCACTCGATGAAATTCAACTCAATGACGATCTTCAATTTATTGAGGAACCCGTAGAAATCATGGACCAAGAGGTCAAACAACTCAAGCAAAGCCGTATTCCAATTGTCAAAGTTCGTTGGAACTCACGACGTGGTCCTGAATACACATGGGAACGAGAGGACCAAATATGTAAGACATACCCACATCTTTTTACCAACAAAGTTTCTACTCCCAACGCAAATTGATCTCCGGGACGGAGCTCTCATATGGGGTGGAGACTGTAACAATTCACATTTTCAGGATAACTTCTATTCCCGGAAAATTCACTATTCATGTTACTATTCATTTTTACTATTCATTTTTCCCGAAAGTTGATTTTTATTTGATATTCTCGAGTGATAAATCATTTCCATGGCAAATTAAATGTTTGACATCCGTCAGATCATTTTCGTGAAAGTTATTAAGGAATTACATGGAATTACACGTTTTAGGGTAAAACGTCAATCAGAAATTCTACGCACAACGAAATTCGACCGCGTCAGGTGACCCCACATCAGAAAAATGTTTGACACACTCATGATTTATTTGAGAATTAATCGTGACTGAGAAAAACATGACCAAAGACTTCCCGGCAGGTCACCCAAGCCAGTACTACTCTCGCATGAGCACGCTTAACCGTATGGGCGATTAACCGTTAGACCACAAAACGCGTTTCTAAGACGATTTGAGTTTTCAACTTATTAGAAAAAGTCAACATATTTTTCCCTCCTCCATTGACCAAAAATCATCCCTTGATGTTATAAGTCATTTCGTGATTTTTAGGCTTACGGTTTGATGTCTAAAATACATTTAATACCAACCGACACTAGACTGAGCCCAGTCTAGACATTATAAGTCATTTTAAATCATTTTTATCACATTAGAAAAGTAACATTTTACTTTTCTCAATTTTACGCAATATTCGTACGTTTTACGTATTACGCGTTTTAGACCCGTGTTTCCAGTTTTTAGCAGGGTTTTAGCACCCGATAGAACCTACCACTCATTTTATATTTTATTATGGAGTATAATGACATGTTTAACCATTCTTCCAAGTTTCGTATTTTTACGATACCCGGTTTTAAGTTTCATGACTTAACGACTTACCATTAGCGATTAACGGGACCAAAACTCACTCCGTAAACTAGATAATACCAAGTTTATCCATCTAGTCACTTCCCCCTCATATGGAACGACCAAGAGGTGATTCACCATGATCTTGGTGGCTTAGTGAGAACCATGGAACTATTAGATCACTCATGTGTATCATTTTAAGCCTTAGAAACACTTATGGCCTAAAAACATACATGTAGTTATCATGTGTTCCATTCTAAGCCATTCATTCTTATACACTAACCTCCTCAACACACTATAAAACCCTCCTCACCTCCTTTTAGTCGTTCATAACCTCACACACACAAACACACTCCTAATTTTCCCTCTACTTCAAGAATTACTCAAGAAATCAAGTACTATATCTCTAGTTTGGTTTTGATTCATCAAACTACTTCAAATCCTTTGAAACTTTGGTGATTTCTCTTGAGTTTTAATCCACTCAAGTCACCTCAACCTTCATCATCCATCTTTCAAGATTACAAGGGTAGAAAGATTGCATGAAGTGAAGTGGGTTGAAGCAAGTCTATCAAAGTCCTATCCTTACATGTTAACTTCCTTTCATCTTTGAAAGCCAAAAGTTGTGAGCCAAACCCTAACTTGATTCTTGTTAAATAATCATGTTCATGTTATTTACATATTATTTGTGCTATATTATGTCTTGTATTAATGTCCATGATGTATAAAAGTGAGTAAAACAAGTTATTGTACATGATTGATAAGACGAGTTCATAAAACAAGTAAACTAGTGACTTTGTTGGTATAACCTGATCAAAATGGTAAAAATATGATATTGGATTATTACATATTGTAGTAGAGGACTTAACAAGGAAACCATAGCAATTTGAACCACCTAAAACGAGTATACGAGTCAAAAGTTACGCCCATTTGAAGTTACCAAAACTTTGCGGCAAACTGCCAAATACCATTCTGATCAAATTTGGGTTTTGAAAGTCACACTTCTGGTCCGATTCATCAAAAAGTTAAAACACGAAAGTTGTCCGGAACGACGTTTTCGTTCAGGAATAAAGAAGCTCGAGACCTAAAAACACTTTCCGAGTGATAAAATTCTTCAAATTCTAAACAGCCCATTTTTAGGCGAAAGTTACAAGATTATGGTTATACTTTGAAAGGAACAAGAGGTCTTATGACCTATAATCAAGACCACAACCATGGCTAGAGCCAAGGTTGTGTCTCATGACCTTGAAACAAGGACCAAAGGTCATGGCTAGGCCATGACGAAATGACCATAACAACTTACATAGGCGTAAACATGAAACAATGAATTAGGCGATAACATGAACAAGCAATTTGGATCTACTTCACTTAAAAAGGAACCATGAGATATTACCAAGAGAAAATGGTCATACAAGACTTATGAAACTACCCCTAATAACAATCTTCATGTACAAATAAACTTTCCTAAGTTTATACAAATATCGGACATGTAACTTTCGGATCAAAACTTATATCTATATATTTCATCAACTACTACAATAGTAGGGAGCCTCATGTGAGGAGTTCATTATGTAAGCCGTCGAGTTGAGTTGTGGATTTACGAGTTAAAGTGTCCTGGCTCCTCGAACGCTTACTAACATGACTTCTGAATTATGTCGGCCCGAACGGTAGTAAACGATATACAAAACATACATGTTTCATGAATCATTACTTTCAAAGACTTACAATATACATCATACCACATCATGGACTAAATGCAAGATATATATATAGGCACTACTTCATATTCTTTACTCCGATCCTAAGTCGCGACCTTCTATTATAGGTTGCTCATAGAACCTTCACGATTCAACCGTTACATTCATTACTTGCTATCTTACTTAAGGTGAGTTCATAGCCCCACTTTCCATTACTTAATTGTTTTACAAATCCTTGGGGGGAATACATGCTATTTCTAAATCGAATACAATGCTTTCTAATGTATGCTTCACGACGATGTTTTATTATCACTAAGTACCAACCTTGCTAAACCGAGATCCCTTATTATGAACCATTTAATCACTAGAAATAGTGAGCGCGAATATTAATAATAGGCCTATTGGGATTGACGAATCCCATTTGTATTGACTAAGTTCAAACAAATGCATTAATATTTGAGATTTAGGTATATTAGCAAAGTACCTACCGGGATAAATCTGCCGATCGATATTGGTACATGTTAACGTTATGGTGTCATAAGCTTAGTGTATAATACATGTTCTGGGCGTATAATAACGTAGCCTACCTGTTTTGTTTTCCAAACATTGGTGTGAGCCTATAACTCACACTACCAACATATTGTGTTCAATCGATTTAACAAACTCTATGAATATCACTCAACCTTTGTGTTGACCTCTCAAGCATGTATTTCAGGTTCATGACGATCAAGGATGGCACGGAAGGACACGGATACTCAAGAGGGCTATAAATTTTATTATCATTCAAAACTCATTTATTATACATTGTAAACATGGAACCAATTGGGACCTCATTTTGTAATCTCTGATATTTATATAATTTGAATGATAAACCTTTTCAAAACGACTCAATTGGAGTTCGTTTTCTATCATTGTGACTATTGTGCCGTCGAGTAACACCCAGTTCGAATTCCGCTGCATCCATGAATTGGGGGTGTTACAACCATGCTCACCCTACATTCATAATTTTGTGTACCAGTAAAGGATAAAATACATAAAATGCATTTTACAATAACAAGACTATTGGGAATAAGCGTCTTAAGACGCGTGATCAGGCTACGAAGACACGTGCTCCTTATTACCCTTACCGTATTAAGACGCGTATTAGGTGCACAAGTGGGAGGTGTGGAAGTTTGGTTTTGTGTGTGTGTGTGACATTTTAATTTTTGTGAGGTATATTTGTGATTAACTCGAATATGTTTTGGTTGTGATGCTAGTTGTGTTATTACATTATGTTTTGTGGTATTGAAAAGTGATATGACGCTGAGTTGACGGTGGTGATGTTGATCACTATTACCACTACCTTAACATACGCAGCTTAACCGATATTCATGTAATCCGAGGCAGATCGCGCAGTTTCTCTGAGGATGTTGCCATTAACCAAATGAACTTTTTCTTTACATTGTAAAATTATGTAAAATATATTGACCACAGGACTTTCAATCTTGGAGTTGCGATCCCCTAAAAAGGGGATCAAAATTAAAAAGTCTAAAAAGGTTTCTAGCCACTAAGCTAGTGCCATGTGTCCCCCACCCACTCCCTCCCTTTTTTCTTTAATATTTTCGGTTAGAGGGCATTTTGGTCATTTGACTCATTTTTTTAATTCCACCTTAAATTTCAAATGCAAATAACTTTCAAACGACAAACTTTTAAAAAAAACCGATTTCACCATAATTTTTAAAATTTAATCCTCTTTAATTTTGTATAAATTTTTTAAAATTTTTTCGAAACTTTTTTTTTTGACATATTCATTGGGTCATGATTTTCATGAAAATTTTAGCATTTTCGGCTATAATCTTGTCTAGTTTAAAGGCCGAATTTTGCAAAACTTAAAACACGAAAGTTGTAGCTTCTTGGCCATTCTTTACCCAGAAATTTGAATCACTCAAATCCAATATGATATGAGTGAGATATCGTATGTTAAAGATGACGTTTTACTCATATTTGTTGCACACAACGAGTTTGATGAAATGTTTAGCTTAGATTTTTAGTCTTAAAATCGAGTTAAATGCACTAATTTTTGTACAACAATGCACCTTTAGTTATTTTATTAATGTAAGATTCAAAAAGTTTTGTTTTTTCTTGTATTTTTGTTGTTTTTTTTAACTGATGAACCTTATTAACTGATTTTTAAAAAAGACATATCGCACGTTAAAGAGCCTTATTAACTGATGAACCTTATTAACTAATGAACTTATTAAATCAATTAATAAGGTTCATCAGTTAATAAGGTTCATCAGCCTTATTAACTGGTTGAACTATATTAACTGATAAACTTATTAACTGATGAACTTATTAAATCAGTTAATAAGGTTCATCAGTTAAAGAGCCTTATTAACTGATGAACTTATTAAATCAGTTAATAAGGTTCATCAGCCTTATTAACTGGTTGAACTATATTAACTGATGAACTTATTAACTGATGAACCTTATTAACTGATGAACTTATTAAATCAGTTAATAAGGTTCATCAGTTAATAAAGTTCATCAGTTAAAAAAAAAAAAAAAAAAAAAAAAAAAACTTTTTGAATCTTACATTAATAAAATGACTAAAGGTGCATTGTTGTACAAAAATTAGTGAATTTAACTCGATTTTAAGACTAAAAAACTAAGCTAAACATTTTCATCAAACATGTTGTGTGCAACAAATATGAGTAAAACGTCATCTTTAACATACGATATCTCACTCATATCATATTAGATTTGAGTTATTCAAATTTCTGGGTAAAGAATGGCCAAGAAGCTACGACTTTCATGTTTTAAAATTTTCACGATTCGGCATTTATGATGGTACAAAATAAGGTCGAAAATGCCCAAAAAATTAAGAAAATTAATACCCATTTCGTATGTAAAAAAAAAGTTTCGAAATTTTTAACAAAATTTATACCAAATTAAAGATGATTAAATTTTAAAAAGTATGGTGAAATCGGTTTTTTCTAAATGTTTGTCGTTTAAGAGATATGTGCGTTTGAAATTTGAGGTGGAAAAAGAAAAAACGAGTAATTTTACTATTTTGCCCCTATTCACATTTTTTAAATAAAATAAAGAGGGGACACGTGGCAGCACCAAATTTCTTTTTAGGCTTTGCAATGTTTGAGTACTTTGCAAGGGATCCGGCATCTTCAATCTTGAGTCCGTCAATTTAGGGCCGAGCATAATAGATCGCGGACCATACAGAACCGAGAAACCGGATTGAATTGGACTGACTGGACAGGACCGAACGTATTTCGGTCCGGTCCTCGGTCCACCATTTTTCTCATATTCAATCCTCGGTCCAGTCATGTTCGGTCTTACGCAAAACTGGACATCATGTTTTGTTAGACCAAACAACCTGCCGAACCGGACCGACCTGGACCTGGACCCAGGGGTGGATCTACATTGTAAGTTTGGGGTGGCGGTGCCCTCATGGCTAGCCGAAAAAGATAAGTTTTTAATTTAATTTTGACCTTTTTTCGGAAGTTCCCCCCAACAAAAATTCAAATTGCCCCCCCTCCCCCCTAAATACTAAAATCCAACATTCAACACTCTCAAACCTTATAAATCATTCATCTACAAGTAATAATACTCGATTTATCATTTCAATCATACTTTTTTTTTATTTCCGCATTTTGTTACTATTGTCAAAAAAAATTTGCCCCCCACATCTTATTTTTCTGGGTCCGCCACTACCTGGACCGAACATTTTGGTCCGATCCAGTCCAATGTTTTGGGCCAAATTGGTTTTTGGTCCGGTCCGGTTTAAACGGCGCGTCAATATGTGTGATATAAAAACCCACAAAGGGCTAATTGGTAAAAACACACTCCACCATCATTCATTTCATCATGCATATGCTGTGAAAGGTAGGAATATATATTTGTCGACTCTTTATACCCAACAAATGTGACACACCCACTCACACAAACACATACACACACACTATAAAGAGATAAGTACGTGATATCATAAAGAAAAAGATGCTATCAAATACAAAAAGTTGCACAAAGCGATCGATCCAATAATTTAGACTTTGAGATCAACAAATTTTGTTCATCGTTTTTGCTGCAACGTTCTAACTCAGCTCAGTAAGCACATTTTTTTATGTACAAGTTATTTTTTGTAAATATTATGGTCTGAGTAGGCGGGATGTTACATTATTGGTTCGTGAAAAAGTGAGACCAATTGACATACCATATAGTGGCTTGTGTTGGTTGTTATTTGTAAATGCTCCTTCATTAGCATTTTGATTTGGAGCGTTTAGAAAAATTAGGACCGCTAGTGGCTTGTGTTGGTTGTTATTTGTAAAATAGTTCCCAGATTAGGGTTAAGATAATCAATGAAGGTACCGGATATTCACTTGAAATCGTGGTATCACTTTCCAATAGAAACTATTCGACCCTATGCCTAGGTTACACGAATATCTCTATGGGATAAGACCAAGTGATGTTCTTGCTTTAGGCACAAACCAAGAACCAGATGCGTATAGAAGTGTTTAGGGTTTTGTGTTTAGTATATCGAATGATGTTGTCTTTCCATGCATAATGATGTGACCTCTATTTATAATAGAGAATACTCAAACCCTAGCCCATGGTATTATGTATAATTAACGGCTCATTAATTATAACATAATAATTTTCATAATTATAGGAATCAGTGGTTATCAGTGGAAACAGTTACCCTTGCAGTGGTAACGTTAACACTAGCAGTGGTAAAATAACACTAGCAGTGGAAACTATCAGTGGTAAAATAACACTAGCAGTGGAAACACACTAACAGTACCTTGATCAAGCAGTACCTTGATCAATACATAACCACAATTGAGTCGGGGGATTCAGTGACCAAATGGGTGTATACTCCATACCTCCAAACCCATTACCAGGTGTGAATTGATCCCTCAAGAGCACTAAATTTACCAACAATCCTCCCCAAATTTAGTTCTCTTCCTTTGCATGAAAAATCAAACACAAACCAAAACAAGTGCATAAATGAAAATATCCTGAGGATTGAATTTCCACATTAGTACATATACTTTCAAATATTCGAGAATCAGGGTGTTCTAAGAATTGAACCCTTCAACCCATTTGAATACCTGATGATACATACACACAAGTTTTCAAACACTAAAATACTCCTGACACTATACAAGTCATGTGTCCATATCCAATTCATAAATGTTGTAAAAGCTAAAAGTCCAAAGCTTCCTGAAGCGGCAAAACTTCAACATTTACATAGGTGGTTCATCTTTAATTCATGCTCCTGCTTAGCACTTTTTCAAAGAAAATTAACCATTAAGAAGTGAAGACTTCATCCTCCTTTCAGCAGGTAACAAGCACAACCTTGGGATGTTTGTAATACATGTGCTTCAGTCCACTAAATGATCAGCTTTCCACATTGAACTCAGCTTCCAAGTTTCCTTAGAAGAGAGTTGGGTATCCTTGCATTCAGTGACTAAGTTGGACTTAAACCCATCCCTTTAGCAGACTTCAAAACCAAGTCTCTAGCCAAACCCTTCGTCAAGTGATCAGCTAAGTTTTGTTGAGATTTAACAAACACTATAGATACCACCCCATTCATGATAAGCTCACGAATCATGCTATGCCTGACACCTAAGTGTCTAGACTTCCCATTGTACATCTGGCTATAAGCCTTTGCCAATGTAGCAGCACTATCACAACGGATAGAAATAGGTGTTATAGGTTTAGACCACAATGGAATCTCAAGAAGCAAGTTTTTCAACCATTCAGCTTCTTTGCCAGCAGCAGCTAAAGCCACAAATTCAGATTCCATGGTTGAACTGGTAATGCAAGTTTGTTTCTTGGATGCCCAAGAAATTGCACCTCCACCAAGTAGGAATACCCAGCCACTGGTAGACGAATTGTCTTCAGTGTTACTGATCCAACTTGCATCAGTGTATCCTTCTAATACTGAAGGATAACCAGTATATGAGAGACTATAATCCATAGCTCTCTTCAAATACTTAAAGACCCTCTGAATTGCTTGCCAATGATGAGCACTAGGATTACTAGTATACCTGCTCAGTTTACCCACAGCAAAAGCAATATCAGGCCTTGTACAAGTCATGGCATACATCAAGCAGCCAATAACCCTAGAATACTCAAGTTGAGATACAGCTTTGCCAGTATTAGGCATTAGCTTTTCACTTGTATCCATAGGAGTACTCACTGGAGTACAATCAAAGTAATTAAATTTCTTTAACACCTTCTCAATGTAATGAGACTGTGAAATAGAAATTTTGTTACTTTCATGTTTAATCCTAATGCCAAGGATAACATCTGCCTCCCCCATATCCTTCATGGAGAACTTTGATGACAAAAATTCTTTTGTAAGATCAACTTGATTTTGGTCAGTGCCAAAGATCAACATGTCATCAACATATAGACAAATGATGACTCCTTTACCAGATTCATCAAATTTGCTATATACACATTTGTCAGCTTGATTAAGTAAATAACCACTAGACAAAACCACTTCATCAAACTTTTGATGCCATTGCTTAGGTGCCTGCTTTAGTCCATAAAGAGACTTAATCAGTTTACACACCTTGTTTTCATTGCCAGGCATGATGAAGCCCTGAGGTTGGTTCATGTAAACCTCCTCATCTAAATCACCATTCAAGAAAGCTGTCTTCACATCCATCTGATGAATAATCAGATTGTGAATTGATGCCAAAGCAATTAGCAATCTTATGGTACTGATACGTGCCACTGGAGCATAAGTATCAAAGTAGTCTATTCCTGACTTTTGTTTAAAGCCTTGAATAACTAATCTTGCCTTGAACTTTTCAACAGTTCCATCTACCTTCATTTTCTTTTTGAAAATCCATTTGCTACCTAAAGGTTTGCAACCAGGTGGTAGATCAGTCAACACATAAGTGTTATTGCCCATGATGGAGTCCATCTCGTCATTAATTGCTTCTTTCCAGAAAGCAACATCCTGGGACTTCATTGCTTCTTCAAATGTTTTGGGATCATCCTCCACAATGAAGCAATAGGAGTATTGGTCAGAGACCTCACTCCTTGTACCTTCAATTAAGTATAATTGAAACTCAGGTCCAAATGTCTTTGGAGTCCTCACCCTATTGCTCCTTCTGAGCTCAGGTTCAGGTTGTTGTTCCACAACCTCAGCAGGAACCTCATCAGCAGGAACCTCATCAGTAGGAACCTCATCAGCAGGAACCTCTGAAACACCATTGTCATTGGTTCCATTAGGAATCCTTTGACTTGGTCTAGGGATAGATGAGAATCTGTTCTCATCAAAGAGTGCATCCCTTGATTCAATTATTGAGTTAATTGAAACAGATTCATTAGGTTCTATAACATAAAACCTATATGCCTTGGAATGTTCAGCATATCCAACAAAGATGCATTCAATGCCTCTTTCACCCAAAGTTTTCTGCTTTGGATCAGGGAGTCTTACAACAGCCCTACAACCCCATATCCTAAGATAATTAAGGTTAGGTTTCTTTTTAGTCCAAAGTTCATAAGGGGTAACTTTGTTCCTTTTGTTGGGAACCCTATTTAATAAATAGCAAGCTGTTAACATAGCTTCACCCCAGAACCCTTGACTCAGCCCTGAATAGGACAACATGGAATTAACCATCTCCTTCAGCACCCTGTTTTTCCTTTCAGAAATACCATTTTGCTGAGGAGTATAAGGGGCAGTCGTTTCATGGATTATACCAACAGACTGAAAATACAGAGTATCCATGTACTCACCTCCCCTATCAGTCCTTAATCTTTTGATCAGGGAACTTTGTTGCAATTCAACTTCAGTTTTAAATACTTTAAATTTATCCAATGCTTCATCTTTAGAATGTAATAAATAAACATGACAAAACCTAGAAGCATCATCAATAAAAGTCACAAAGTATTTCTTATTCCCCAAAGAGGGAGTAGCATGTAAATCACAAAGATCACTGTGAATTAACTCCAAAACTTTAGTTTCATGTTTTACTCCTTGAAAAGGTTTCTTAGTTATCTTGTTCAACATACAAGTTTTACACTTTTCAGTGTTCATATCAAAAGCTGGTATTAACCCATCCTTGGACATATCTTGCATTCTTTTAAAATGTACATGGCCAAGTCTTGCATGCCATAGGTTTGAATCATTAAGTTTAGAAGTAGATATAAAAGCAGAATCAATATTATCATGAACAATATTAAGTCTGAATATTTGATTACATAAATAACCAAAACCAATAAACACACCATTTTTAGATAAAATAAACTTATCAGATTCAATAACCTGCTTGTAACCACAATTATTTAAAACACTACTAGAAACCAAATTCTTTCTAATATCAGGAACATGTAAAACATTAAATAAAGAAATAATCTTTCCAGAACTGAACTTCAAATCAACACATCCTTTTCCATGCACCAGGGCAGTTGACTCGTTTCCCATGTGAAGAATAGAACCATCATTCATTGACTTGTAGGTCTTGAACCAGCTTCTATCTTTACACACATGAATTGTTGCTCCAGAGTCAACCCACCACGCAACATCATCATCCTGCACAAAGTAAATATCAGATATATATGTAACATAATAAATCTTAAAAGACTTATTAAACACATTCTGACCTTTCAGAGAATTGGTGTTACCATTCCCTCCACTTGTGCCTGATCCATTGGATTTGTTTCCAATTTTACCACCCTTGCAATCTTTCCTGAAGTGTCCAGGTTTCCCACACTTCCAACAAGTCACCTTAGGTTTCTTGTTAAGATCAGATTTGGTGTTATCTTGATGCTTACGCTTGCCCTTGTTGTCATTGTACTTGGTGGAGTTGTTATGCTCCACCATATTGACAACTGATGGACCAGTAGCAGTGCTACTCTTTGGCTTGTCAATGTCTTGAGCTTTGAGTGAATCCTCAATGCGCAAATGACTGCCCAACTCAACAAGAGTTAACTCCTCCTTCTTATGCTTAAGCATATGCTTGAACTCTTTCCAAGGGGGAGGTAGTTTATCGATGATACAAGAGACTGAAATAGCCTCATCCATGTTCATCTTGTGTTGTGTGAATCGACCAAGTATACTAAGAAGTTCATTGTATTGTTCCATGACAGGTCTTGAATCAACCATTTTGTAATTGTTAAAATTACTTACAAGGAACTTCTTACTTGATGCATCCTCAGCCATATACTTGGCTTCCAAGGAATCCCATAGTTCTTGAGAAGTTTCAACATTCTGATAAATATCAAATAGAGAATCAGACATACCATTGAGAATTAAACCTCTGCATATGTAGTCATCATTCTCCCATTTGCTCCTTGCCCTCATCTGATCCATAGTAGCATCATCTCCATGATCTTCTGGAATCTCAGTCGTGAGAACATACACCACATTCATACTTGACAATAAGAAATGCATCTTCTTTTGCCACCTTCTGAAATCAACACCTTCAAACTTTTCCAACTTGGAAAAGTTAGCAGCCATTTGTCTCATAGCAGCAGCCATTGATTATCACTAATAGTTTCTATTAATTGTTGGTTGTTATTTGTAAAACAGTTCCCAGATTAGGGTTAAGATAATCAATGAAGGTACCGGATATTCACTTGAAATCGTGGTATCACTTTCCAATAGAAACTATTCGACCCTATGCCTGGGTTACACGAATATCTCTATGGGATAAGACCAAGTGATGTTCTTGCTTTAGGCACAAACCAAGAACCAGATGCGTATAGAAGTGTTTAGGGTTTTGTGTTTAGTATATCGAATGATGTTGTCTTTCCATGCATAATGATGTGACCTCTATTTATAATAGAGAATACTCAAACCCTAGCCCATGGTATTATGTATAATTAACGGCCCATTAATTATAACATAATAATTTCCATAATTATAGGAATCAGTGGTTATCAGTGGAAACAGTTACCCTTGCAGTGGTAACGTTAACACTAGCAGTGGTAAAATAACACTAGCAGTGGAAACTGTCAGTGGTAAAATAACACTAGCAGTGGAAACACACTAACAGTACCTTGATCAAGCAGTACCTTGATCAATACATAACCACAATTGAGTCGGGGGATTCAGTGACCAAATGGGTGTATACTCCATACCTCCAAACCCATTACCAGGTGTGAATTGATCCCTCAAGAGCACTAAATTTACCAACAGCTTGTTGCCAAACAAACATTGTGTACAAAACACTAAACACTAGTGTTTACCTAAACACTCGCGGTCAAAGATACCAATATACTGTTTGTTTGGCAGCAAGTGTTTACCTTTGGAGTTTGTTTAAACTACGTACTACTCAAAACGAAAAATAATGATCGTTAAGTACAAAAAAAAAATGTGGTAAGATCCACATATCCTCAAGCTAAGACATTAGCAATGCTATAAGAGCACTACTACATGTATATGACATGCCATATACGCGAACCAACTATGATAAAACCTAGTGAATCAATGACATAATAAAAAGCCCAATTAGACCAACTACAAGAATCGTGTATAACTCTTTACCCAAAAAAAAACTACTTTTCGAAACGCTAATAAAAGAAGCATTTAGCTTTATGTATTTCTACACATCATAATTACACCTACGGGCTACGGCTATGTTACCAACGTTATTATTAAACAAACATCTACGGCTATTTTTGCCAACCATAGCCATACTTAACTTTTTTTGCAAATTCTAGCTCATGTTAGGCATGACTGGTGACAAAATGCATATACAATACTACTACTGGTAATTTTCGTAGTACGTTACTGCAATCAGTTAAGCATGTAAGTTATGTTAAGTTGCTATTCCAAAAATTAACTGTATCCATAACCGAAGTTTACAATATTGGAGGTTAGGGCCAAAAATAGATTTGTGCATTCTAAAATGATTCGAATATAGAGAGACGTGAGTTTTTAAAGTGATCATTGTGAGGTAATTAGATATAGCCAGTTAGTTTTACCTTTTTATCTCGATAGTGTTACCAAATTTGATTAGTTTGAGTTTGGCTTGAAGTATTATAAGTTGTTATCAAATAACCTCTGGTGAATGCAACTAAAACTATTTGCTGAAACCTCATTTTCAATAATCTGGGTTGCTTGTAAGGTTGTTACAAAATCGACTAAATTTGTATTCTTTCATTTCTTGTAAAAAAAGCAACAACTCTTTTGGCAACAAGGAGTGGTTATCCTCTGGGTTCTGTTAACACTTCCTTCTTTATGATCAGTACAATAAAATTACTACATATTCCGCAAATTAATATATTTCCGACCACAAATCAATATATATTCTTTTGGAGCTCGATAATAACTTGGGGCATCTGTAGATTGTTTGCAGAAATCAAGATTTAGGTGAGTTGATCGTTTGCAGCACGCAGTATACTAATTTGTGTTATAGGTGGTTTGTTAACCATAAAATCCTAAAAAAAAAATGTCACTTTGTAGTAGGCCCACTGAAAAGTGGTGTGATGAGTAACGTTTACGTATTCTTAAAGCTTTACGAGCTTCTTTACCAGAACTTATTCTTATGCTCTTTTTCCAAAATGCGCATATCTAAGATATTAACTAATAATATCCAGCATTATCTCAGGCAGTCTGCAATAAGCGGTATTGGCTCATGCAGAAAAGTGGTTTTATGCAGCCTAGTTTATGCAGAGTTACTCACTCTTATCCTTCTCCTGTAATCTCATGCATACACGAGGAACCACATGCAACGGAGGTCTCACGAATCACAAATCCAAGTTCAGAGAATACACATCAAAGATCTAATGTCCTTAAAGATCTGCACATAGTAAGATCTAGAATCTTTTCATTGTGTGACTAATTGTACTGCAAAATTGTAACAAGCTGTAATTGACCACTGTCTTTCTAGATTATATGCTCAAGTGCTCTAATTCAATTAGATGTGGAAAAATGGTCGGGTCGAATGGGTTGGGTACTGAGTCAAACGGGTCATGTATGGCCACTTTTTGAACAATTTTTCTGTATAAATAGTTCATTTGTCAAATATTTATTTTAGTAAAATGATGAAAGATTTTTATGCATTAAAAATACAGTATGGGCAACTTTCTGACCCGTTTGACTGTTCGATCCATTTGACCCGTTAGAGATAATACATAACCCAAATTCACCCGTTCATAAGTAAATGGGTCAAAATTTCCCCTCTAATTTCACCTTACATCTCTACCATAGTGGCATAGTGCAACTGCGTATGGGAACCAACAAAGTCGTTCATTTTACTAATGTTTAATTTTGTACAGTCGACACAGTTGCTAGATGGCTTTCTTGATCTTGCCAAAGACAACACAAGCAAGGATCTGGAAACCTGTGGTGTGCTTGGGGCTTTTCTTGTAAGATCAGTACTCACGTGACCTTAAATTTCAGTTACTGTAATCTTATTATACATTGAAAATTGTTCATGAAAGCTGAAACTAACTCGTATTTTAGTCTTATTGCTTAACCTCAGTTAATCACAGAATCTGTAATAACTCGTTTTATACCTCAATTTTTTGCTAAAATGACGATAATCTAATATTCTTTTGCATGCTTCAAACGTCAGGATCTTCTAATATCATACTTTAACATATCGTTTTGAGGTTTCGGATCCTAATATTTCATACTGCATTTCTCCTCTTTTTTAACAAACATCATGGAATGGAGGTAGTGGCTTGACTGGCTATGGTCCCATTGCCTGTGCTGTACCAAGAAAATCAATCAAGACAAATAATTATTTCATTTTTTTAGATGAAGCTTTGTTGTGTGTTGCCTCGTGTTGGTCTATTTCTCGGAAACGGTGGCTCGTTTTGCATTTATATGGAAGTTCTCTAAATAGATTATAGAAAGTTGGCTATCGGACCTGAGTTGCTTTTTCAAATTTGTTTCAGAAAGAAGGGACTTATTATGTAACTACTCTTATAATACCAAAACAAGATTCGACATCTAACTCTGTAAGTCAATGTTCGTTTCTTTTCTTAAAAGTGTTGTAGACTGATCTATGTTTCTAGATTCTTTTCATACTCATGATATCCGCTATGTGAGGCATTATGTTATTCTGTTCGTTGGTAGTGTCAAGCTGTTCATGAGGAGGAGATATTCGCCATTCAAAATGAAGAATCCCTCTTTCCTGTCGGATGGATCCATGTAAGTCTATCTGTATCTTTTACTTTCTTTTGTAAGCTGTATTTTGAGCTTTAATGGCGATTGAAGGCTATATCCTAGATAAAAATGTATCGTAAATTTAATGTTGGTGTTCTAAAGGCGCTACTATTAAACCTTTACAGGTAGCAGTTTCGATTCATTTTCCTAAAAATGGGTCAACTTGTATCTAGAAAATGCTTATAGCTTCGTAAATCACTTCAACTATCTATAAAATCAAATACGCAAACTGCTTATGAAGTTAAAATACTACATAACAAAATGTGTTGGCAGGTCTACCCGACCCATTACCCCAAACCAGCCGGCGTGCCCATTTTGCCACTTCTCTAGCCACAATTAGTGGCGGAACTTGAACATCTATTTTGGGGGGGGGGGGGGGGGGGGGGGGGGGATCGGAAATTTGTTTGTATTATTAACTAAATTACCCCTAAAACCTATAATATTTACACTAGTTGCCGCAACTTTTTGGTAGGCCGGGACCCTCCCCTGCCCCTTAATAGTTCCGCCAGTGGCCATAATAGTGCATTTTCTATTCTTAACGTCATATGTTTGAACTGATATTTTGTACTTTGTTCAAATGTCTCACCTTTACTTTTTGTTTAATACAAAGTATGTTCTCTTGATAAATTATACGCCATCTTTATTTTTTCGTCTACAGACACATCCTTCCCAAAGTTGTTTTATGTCATCAGTCGATCTACATACTCAATATTCCTATCAGGTATAACTATAACTCATTAGTTTAAAATTTATGTATTGTAACTTTGTAAGTGTAATACGATGTCTACCTTCTTTATTATGGTACATGCTTACAATTCATCGCATAGAAATAATGTGCTTTAGTCACTAGTGCACATCAAACTCGAACTATTATGTCCATTCATTTACTATTTCTAGGTGATGGTACCAGAGGCTGTTGCTATTGTCATGGCTCCTACGGATACATCAAAGTATGCCTCTATTGTGCTCCTTATTTCAGTATCCATTACGCAACAATTATATATAATATTCTCCTTCTGCATTACCTACCCTATAACTTCAGTATATCCTATCCTACTTTGTAAGTTACATGGGGCAGAGTTGCCAAAATGGGTGGTTGGATAAAGAGTCAAAATGAGTAAGTTTTTAGTACACGGTGGGTTCGGTCGGGCTGATCCACTAACATTTTTTTAAGTATCTAGTAGGTTTAACAATTACGAAAATATCTAATTTTCTCTTAGTAAAGCCATTCAAGAGGATACTAGCATCCGAGTAAACTCTGGCAACTTCTGAACCCGCCTGACATGTTTTCTTCTAAGCCAAACTTTGATTTATACACAGAGATAAAATACAACCAAATCGATAAATTAAAATGGGTCAAATTGCTACCTTTAATAAGTGGTTTGGATTGAGAACAATAATCAAGTATCATAATAGACTTGCATACTGAACTTTTGACTTTGACTTTTGGTGTTGCAATGTTTACAATTCAAACAACAATTTTCGCTCATGGAAGTTATTGCATATCAGGAGTTATGGGTTTTTTCGATTATCTGACCCTGATGGGATGAATATTCTGAGGGAGTGCCAAGAGAGAGGATTTCACACCCATAGAGAACCTGCCAATGGAACTTCCCTTTACGAAGAGTGCTCAAGTATATATCTTAACCCTAACCTAAGACTAGAAATATGTGATTTACGTCAATAATGTTACAGCAACAATAAGAAGAACCCTCTCAAGGACAGTGACGGAGCCAGGATTTTCTGACTGGGTTGGCCACAACATAAACAAATTATAACTTACTACAGTACTAAAGTATTAAACCACTAAACCCTAAACAGTTATACATACTTACAACAAATTTATTATTTACAACAATATTTTAATGAAGGAAATGTCAGGAAGTTACATACCTCATAACTTGATACAAATAACAAATTAGAAACTAGAAACTAAAAGGTGGATGTAGGATTGTAGGTGTAAATTGATTAAGATATGGTAAATTGGTCAGTGTGGTGTACTGGTGTGGTAATTTCTATGTTCTCAATAGGAAGCCAAAATCTAATATCTGTTTGGAAGGGGTAATCTTTTTATTTTGGGTGGGCCAATAAAACTTTTGTTCAGTAAATATATTACAAACTACCAACCATGTATAAGTACCACTAGTACTCTAGTAGTTTATAAAAGTATTGGGTTGGCCATGGCCCATCCCAAGACATACATGGCTCCGTCCCTGCTCAAGGATAAACCGGTAACTGACCCTTGTATGATTCGAGACACCGGGTCGACTTCATGGAGGAACACTATTCATTTAGATCTTACCATATGCATCACAACTAATAGCTTTTCGTCCTTATATCAGTCCATTCTTGCACCATTACTGACATGTATGCATTGGCATCTTCTTGACCATCATGCTCATAATAATCAATGTAAGCATTACACTTCTAATACTTCAGTTTACATTCAGAACATGTAAGAAAAGGGATTGACTTCTATTAGTGCTTACTGAATGAAATGATAATCATCCTTGTGATATTCACCCCTCTTCTAGTTTTCCTTTATTTGTTGTATTTCTCATACAATCATAATCAAGTCCATAATGCATTCTACCCTATCACCCACTGTATAGACCAAAAAGACTACATGAGAGACTTGTGCATCTTTCTAAACGAAAAAGGTTATACCTAATGACAGCAATACTGTTATGTCTCAGCATCATATTTGATTAGCACTCAAAAAAGCGCACCTTCTTCTCAGTCTTGTATGGTTCTCTAGTTACTGCTCAAGTGCTTTACTTATATCAACAGATGCATACACATTGTTAGCCTATTTAAATAACCAAAACATTACTTGATTATTAACATTTGCTAACTTCAAATGATGCATAGCGCCTCAGAACCTCGCTGATAACATGGCCTTGCTAGAAAGGCCTTTTGATCTCAAAACCTAAGTTGGCCCCCTAGTGTTTGTTCTATCAGCAAGAAAGGATTTTGGCCAAATTTATCAGTAAGGTAGTCGTGTCAAGCAAGTCACACACATGTTATCAGCAAAACTAATCATACAACACCAACACAAATCAACTCATTTAAGTGAGCCAAAATACTCAAAAACTTTCTTATATCATAACTGAATTCCAATCTTTGATCGTTTTAAACATCTCAAAGAAAAACTGTTAAAGCGAGAAACCTCACATATACTATTTACAAGCAGTTTCTCTCAAACCAACAAACACCTAAAAACTTAAATCAAATATCAATATCATATAACAACAATAACATTACACAAAAAGTGTAACAAACTTAAAAACACCCCGATCATCATCCTCATCCGTTTACCCGTTTATAACCATTTTTATTAAAACGGATGTACATTCTTACTCAACCCCCCATTCACATTGGTAAAAAACCCCATCAACCCCGGCCTATACGGCAAATACGACTTCCTCTTAAACTCCTCCTCCCCTCCCTTGGCCTTTTTCATATACACCTCATGCGCCGAAGCCACATTCGCCTTTTTCACCTTCTTCTTAACCACCACCACTTCTTTCTCTTTCCCCTTCCCCTTCCCTTTTCCCTCCGTTTTCGCATTATTTAAAAAACCCCCCTCTTTCCCCTTCCCCTCCGTTTTCGGATTATTTAAAAAAACAAAAGCGTCACGTCCATCACTATTACTCCTATTTATGTTATTATTATCTCTAAATCTCCAAAGCTTCGAGA
This sequence comes from Artemisia argyi, assembly GCA_030686995.1. Classification (NCBI taxonomy): domain Eukaryota; kingdom Viridiplantae; phylum Streptophyta; class Magnoliopsida; order Asterales; family Asteraceae; genus Artemisia; species Artemisia argyi. Next base: position 208,692,781 of record CM060681.1, read on the forward strand.
AGCCTGTTGAGTTGCTCTTGATGTTCATTTCGGTTGAGTCTGTTATGGCGGTTAGAGTTGTTGTTGTTGATGATGATGATGAGGACGTGTCGGCGCGTGAGTCGCGTGGGGACTCGATGAAGACGTTGTCGACAGGTACGTTTATTCGTTTTCCGTCTTCGTAGTTGATATTGTTATTACATAACAGACTTTGGTCGAATAACGGAAATACGGTTTTTTCGGTTAGTTCCGTAACTGTATTGTCTGAGTTTAAACACATGAATGTGAATTCTTCACCTTCCACGTCAGCATCTTCCTGACTGAATCCGAAGGTGACGTCATCATCGTCGCTATCCACGTCAGCATCTTCCGGCTTCATTTCTTTGTTATTGTTTATATGAACCTGACTGGATCCAAAGGTGACGTCATTACCACCGCTGTCCACGTCATCATTTTCCGGTAACTCTTCCACGTCATCATTTTCCGGCTTCAACTGCTGTGATACTGAACCGTTTTTACCGTCGTGATCCACGTCATCATTTTCCGGTGTAAACTGTTGTGATTTTGAGTCTGTTTCAACCTGACTGGTATTGAAGGTGACGTCATCATCTTCATTATCCACGTCATCATTTTCCGTCGGCTTCAAATGATGTGATACTGAACCGTTTTTACCGTCGTGATCCACGTCATCATTTTCCGGCGTAGTCAACTCTACTGATTTCGAGCCATCATTTGCTTGATTAACTCCAAAGCTGACGTCAGCATCTTCATCGGTTAACTGAATCTGATTGAATTGAAAGGTGACGTCAGCATCTGGATCTGGATTCATATCTATTTTTATTTTATTTCTTTGTGATAAGTTTAGAAAGTAAATGAAATGAGATATGAAGTGTAATGAAATGGGTGGTGTTTGGGAGTTTAGGTGAGATACTGAATTTGAAATGAATGAATTTGAAATGAAATGAATGGGTGTGGGCAGGGCTGGATGGATAGATTGTGACGGCTAATATAGGTGGGGGAAGTTTGTTGAAATGTACTAGTAGTAGTAGTAGGGATTTAGGTTAGATGTAAATAAAGTCAAGTTTCTAATACTCGGTTTCACTACTTTTTTGACTTTCAATTTTGTTAACCTTTTTACTACTTGTTTGATCCAAGAAAAGAAAAAATATTTTGAATTTTCGGTAAGAATACTTTGTTTGAATATTAAAGTCTTGTGAAAGTTTAAAAAAAAAAAAAAAAAAGTCTTGTGAACTTTCTTGAAAGATCTAATGCTCGGCTTTTAGTAAATATTTTTAGCTTAATTTTAAAAGAAAATAATTTGTTTTAAAATTAATCAAATTAAATCTTGTTTTTCATTTTTCATTTTACTTTTTTCCCTTTTAAGTGATATCTGAGAATACAATTTATTTTAGTTTTATTTTATTTTATTTTTTATTATTACTATTATTTTGAACGGCAACTAACTCTCAAAAGGTGAAGATCGGTGGGATCACCCTGGTCCCATGCATCCTAAGGATGCCAACCGGACCCTCCCCCAAGGACCCGGCCCCAGGCAATGAGCACCTGTCCCAGTGACTGTACTTATCAGGAGGTGGGCTATGAACCCTGGCTATTTTCTCAAAAGACCCCTCGCTGACCAGTCAATCTGAGCATTTGCGGTGGGGGGATGGTATCTGAGCATTGAACGGCAACTAACTATCTTACAATATACAATCACAAACTATCTCATTTTGTCTTAAGCAAAACTTGAATTTACAACTATTTGGTTGAGGAGCTTCTCACACAACAACGGATATCATTGGGACACAAGCTTTTACTTTCTTTTTTTAAGTGATACTTAAGAACACAATGTAGTATTAGGTTAGAGGTGAATAATAAATTCAAGCTTCAAATACTCGGTTTTACTACTTTTTTGACTTTCAATTTTGTTAACTTTTTTTACTTGTTTGATCCAAGAAAAATTATTTTTAATTTTCGGTAAGAATACTATGTTTGAATATCAAGTCTTGTGAAAGTTCAAGAAAAAAAGTCTTAGTGAACTTTCTTGAAAGATCTAATGCTCGGTTTTCAGTAAATATTTTCAGCTTAATTTTGAAAAAGAAAATAATTTGTTTTAAAATTAATCAAATTAATTTTTTTTTTCATTTTTCATTTTATTTTTTCCTCTTTTAAGTGATATTTGAGAATACAATTTTTTTGTTTCATTTTATTTTATTTTTTGTTATTACTATTATTTTGACCGGCAACTAAAGGTGTGTTTGTTTTTTTTTTCAATCTTACTAACCCTCTTACTTCCTCTTACTCTTACCAGTAAGAAGTGGGCAGACGTTTTGCTTGTTTTTTTTTTTTTTTTTTGAGTCAGACATAGTTAGACATATAACATCTTACTCAGTAAGAGGTGGGAGACTTGTCTTACTGCCTCTTACTCGATAAGAGAGATTGAAGACTCGTGTTAATATAATATATTTGATGAATAACTATGTTATATTTATGATAAAAAATCTTGTTTCATATTTACACAAGTTGCTTAAATAAATTGCAGAAACGAGCACTTAAAATCATTCATACAATTATACAAAAACAAACAACATTTTTTCGTTTAGATTTAGACGTTCTAGCCACCTCTTACTAGTAAAATGTGATAGTCAAATTCAGACCTAAAACATCTAAATGAAACAAACACACCATAACTATCTTACAATATACAACCACAAACTATCTTATTTTGTCTTAAGCAAAACTTGAATCCACAACTATTTGGTTGAGGAGCTTCTCACACAACAACGGATATCATTGGGACACAAGCTTTTACTTTCTTTTCTTAAATGATACTCGAGAACATATTGTAATATTATGGTTGTGTTTGACGCAAGGTTTTTGGCTTATAATAAGCTATCGTATAAAATAAGATTTTGTTTGTCATACAAGCGTATAAAAGCTTTTATAAGTTACGAACATCTTACATCTATAAGCTCAAGCTAATTAGATAAATTATGTAAATACTCTACCAACTATAAAGAATTATCAGGCAAATGCTTGAAATATATTTTATTTTAAATTAATGACTATCTAAAAATAGTTATCTATCCTTTTTAACCTTAAGTCATTTGTTAATAATGTTGTCAAAATCACTTGTTAATGTTGTCAGACCTAGTTGATCAAATTATATTACCACATTGGGTTGTGTTGACCGGACCCTCCCTACCATGGGGGGTCCATCTATTTTTTAGTAAAATGTACACATTTTAAAGCAGACAGTACAGGCGGCGGCAGCTCAAACCTTCCACAAACCCTCCCTATGGGAGGGTCCGGTTATCCCATGCCTACCACATTTCATTGTTATACGCCATATAATCACCAGACAAAATAGTTTAGATCCAATCAATTTAAAAAAAAGACTAAATCAGTTTAATAAACAAATTCACACATGTTTCTTATTATAAAATTATCAACATCTAATCATCATTAACATATTATTTGGAATTTGGTTTAGATGATGCCAAACTAAATATTTCAATAGTAGTTGAGCTTGTTTGAATTGACTAATATATTTCTTTATTAAAATCAGATATTTCTTGGATTCAAAGAATTATGTGAAAATAGTCCTTTCACTGTGATAAAGTTTCTAACTTTGGTCCTTTAAAGTTCATATTATGTACTTGCGGATTAGTATTTTCCATTTAGATTACATGCCAAGTATTCTATGCTATAACATTCTCGCTCCAGGTATCCTCGTACTCCTGTAACATCCATTTTTCGAGAACACTCCATATCAAACAACCTCTCATACACGAATGTGCAAATGGGATAGAACTCCGTAACCTCAAAATTCATCCTCAGTAGTCTGTATATAGTCATAGAAAATGAATGTCTGCGTGTTAAAGTAGATTTAATAAAGTCATCCCCTACCAGTTTAACATCGTTTATTTATTTTGGAGACTCACACCTTAGGGGTATCTACCTCAAGCCCCACATACCTATCTGAACATAAGTTAGAGCTTTTAACGGTTTTAGGAAGCATCAATACAAAAGTTCTAATGCCCGAGACTCGTATATTTTATACCCTTGAATAAACTGAGTTTAGCAAAAACAAAATAGAGCAATAGCTCAAACGACATGTTTAAAACGTCCGTTCCAAACATTTTTATTTTATCCAAAAGGTTTGTCTAACTAGTGCTATCAGGACAATTGTTAAGGTCAGTATTAATTATTAAAGGAAACTTTAAGTTAATTAAACTGAAAATAACGTTTTATAAATTTAATTTATGTGTATTATATGTGGTGATTAATTTAAAAAGAAAGGTTTAGTTTAACAAATACACGCTAATTATTGCCATTGAGGCGTTCGTTAAACAAATTTATTTATTTTTATTATTATTATTTTTTTTTTGAAATGCTTACGTTTGACTGTTATCTTTTCGAAAGTTCAAGCTTTCAAGGGCCTGTTTTGTAATTCATTCAACTTCAACACATACGTGTACGTTGGAGAATAGAAAGAAGAAGTAATAAACGAAATGTTGAAAGGGAAAGAAATATGGAGTTGGAGATGTTAACAAGGATTTGTAAGGCCAAATGTTTCCGTTTGCATTAATATTAAGACAAATATATGGTAGCAAAATTAACGTTTGATAATAGACTCGTGGGGACAACTCACTTTGTTTTTTTGAGAAAAATAATGTACAAATAGACAAAAGCAAAGCATATAAGAGGAACCCCACAATAATTAAACATGAAAACCATGATTTCAACCCATATGGCCATATATGTCTAACCCATATGGCCGTATATGTCTTGTCAAAGTAGTCACACTTGTATGGTTGTATATGTATGTTGGGACAACGAATTAAGACGACACATCGATAGTTGTAGGGAGTAGGGACAACGAATTTTGGTAAACATGTTTTCTATTTGTGTTCGAAACATCCAATATTATTTACGTTTTGAGTCATAAGAGCACTAGGTGCAATTCGTCCGCCGATCTCGCCATGCCTAGATGGCAGCTCGTCGTTGCACCGGACCACCTCGCCACAGCTCGCTGTTTCTCACTTACTCGTCTGCACGACAAGGGTTTGCAATCGTCCTTTTGTTAGCTTTTGTGTAATAAAGTGTGTGTGTGTGTAGGGTTTGGAATTTTGATTGTTGAAGAAGATAGTGGCCCAAAATGAGTAAGTTGATGTTCGTTGTTAGTGAGGAGGGGTTAGTTGTGAAAAGTATTTAAGGTGATATGTCACCCGTGAACCCCAAATGAAGAGATTTAGCTAGTTGTTGCACCTAGTGCTCTAAGGTTCAAGTCTTGTGGTGCTCTAAGGTTTTTCACATCTTTCATCTAACTTGGTAAGTTTGAAATTATAGGTCGCTTGAAATAATGTATTTGTGTCTACATGTACAACAACAACGATACGTAATCCTGCTTGAACGGGGTATGAAGGATGTATTTATGCCTGCATGTGTATGTGCAAATCATTTATTTCTCTTTTGATAATTATGGCCATTTTTTTTTTGGAACGGCGAAAATTTTATTGAAAAAGCCAAGCGAGTTGATTCAACCGATTTTTTGCTCAAAACTAGTTTTCAGTGGCTAAATCGGTTTCCAGTTCAAATGATTCAACCGGATGGGTCCACCTAGTTTTCAAAACATTACTCACTGTGTTATCAAGTTGAGTAAAATAGAGGAAAAAAAGTGAAAGTAATAAATGTTGTATTACCAAGTTTTTCTTTAGAAAGTAAAGCGAAAGTAAGTGATTAAAATTGGTGAGATTTTGCTTATAAAACTTTCACCCCACTTTTAGAGTGAAAGACAACTTTACTTCTTATCTCATTTTTTACTTTCTCCTTCTTTGCTTTACTTTCATTTTTTTTTTAATTTTTTTTTTCAAGAACATAGTCATATCCAAACAATAAATGCCAAAATATGAGGGGCAATATTTTCAAATGATTCAAGTGGATGGGTCCACCTAGTTTTCAAAACATTACTTAATTCTATAACATCCAAACAATAAATGCCAAAATATGAGGGGCAGTATTGTTAAAGGCTTAAAACTAAAGGGAGGATTTGGAGCTAAACTTGTACTACCAACTTTTACAAATTCAAGAAGTCTTGGGAGGAAAATTGAAGTTGTGTTTATTTGTTTTTTAAGGGAAGTAGTAAGTAGTTAATTAGTCAAGTGGTACATATGAATATATGATTAAAATTTAAAAAATCGTTACAAGTGGGTGTTTCTTTAATTGGGAAATCAAGTTTGTACATGTACTCTATTTAACTTTCATCTATACAAAAGTGTTTTTAAAATCAAACCGGCGAGTGAAATGGATTTCATACGGTTCCTAATGTTTACCCTTTTTCTTCAGTTGAACAAGTGAACTTGACGAGCCAGCTAGGGGTTTTTTCTAGTTGAACTGGCCGATTTCGTCCGGTTTTCAAAACACTGGTATTTATAGAATTATATATTTTGTTACAACCCGTATTATTTTATTTCAAAAACAGACTTCACCATGCTAACGTTAACAAGCTTTGCATGATATATGATAACTAGGGTATTACGGGTATCTTTGACACGGAGCTGTGTGGAGCTTTTTGAGACGGTGAGAGGTGAGCAATAAACATTTTGATTTTTAGTGGTTGTTTATTAAAAGAGCGGTGAGCTGTAATTATATTTTAGGAAGGCTAATTCTTCAATACGCGTTTAAGAAGTAGTAAGTTGTGGCTATTTTTTAATGATTATTGCTCACAACTACTGCTAACTTTGCTACTGATATTTTTAACGAACACACCTTACATGTAACGAAAAAGCTATAATTAAACATGCCATGCTCAAGAACAACTATCGTTATTATTAATCATGAGTAAAACACAAACATGATTATAACTTGGTCAATTTGAAAGTTTGTAGTAGTCATGTTAATGATCCTAAACCAACTTTTTTAGTTGTCGACACTTATAAAATAAGAATTGAAACAACACGCAACCTTACGAATAAGTATTTGTATGTATAAATAAATCTAAGTCAAGTATTTATATATTGCCTACTAGTTAATGTCTTATCTTTCTAAATACGAACACTTCTTATGATATATCTTATCACTAAAAACGCAACATAGATTAGTTGATTTATATTATTATCAATATAAAATGATTAAATGGGGTTGTGTGCCAATAAACAAGATTTAATAGAGATGTGTGTACACTGACTCGCTTGCATGTTAGTATCATTTTTTTATATCCGAGATTTGTACCATGTGTGTGTACGAGTATAAATACATAGATGTAATATATGATTACTAATAATTTCACTACAAGAATCTGAAGAACTTCGCCAAAAGCCATTACACGAAGAAAAAAAAAAACCTCGATTTTAGATTTTAACTTGTTTAAAAAGCAAAAATTTTGACCGAAGTCATTGGCGAGGACATGTTTCGCCAGTGGCGGAGCTACACTAAATATTTTAAAATAGCAGATACAATCCTTATATAATGAGATTGTCAAAGGCTAAACTATATTATTTTACACATGAAATGCATAGAAAGTACAAGTACTACAAGAAGTTCTAGGAGGGCCACCACTCTCACTAGTTTTCAAGTAGCTTTGTCAATGGTCCTCACAAAAAACCTTTAACGAGGACATGTCTTCGCCAATGACTCTGAATCCACCTCACCAATAGGGCCGGGCCGACTGTTGTAGTGTTTGTTGTAATTCTTTTTCTCTAAGCAAGCAGCGAAAGAAGATTACTCATTAATCTTACATCCTACAACAAGTTATTACTCCATCATTCTTTTATGTAACCATATAATTTAACATTACATTTATATATGTCATTGTATATGATTCAAAGTTTGTCTTTAAGGGGTGCTTGGTAGGGGGTTAAAGGGGTGGGGAATGTGTAATATATCTAAAAGAGACCATATCACTCAATATATGGTGCTTGGTTAGGGAGTGCAAAGGTATTAATTACCCCGTAGTGGGTAATCAACCATTAAAAAGTAAATTGAGGGGTAAAGTATTGATTACTCACCTCACTCATTCCTTTGCAATCTCTTTCCCTTTCCCTTTCACCACTTTGAACCAAGCGGACCTTAAGTTATTGGGTACATGCATGTGTTAAAAAGAATATTTCGAGTAATTGTTAAGTGTTAACTAAGAGCTATTTTGAGTAATTTATAGTTATTCTAAAATTGCATCTCATGCAAATTTAATATATGTGTACGTCTTCAATCATAGAGCTTGTGCCTCTTTTATTTATTGGCCATATGAAAAGCATGTTCACTGGCATATATTTTGTAGTACTACGTATTATTTTCCAAAAGGTGAAGACGCTATAAGAAAAACAACACCACGCATGTCTTGCCACAATATATTATAAGAAACAACACGAGTTTATATTTATAATACTAGTAAAAGGCTAACTAACAAAAAGTAATTGGTAAAAGACAATAAGATGTCGGTTAAGCCATCTGACATCAAATCAACGAATGGAATGACAGATCGAAAAAAATTACTTTGAGCCAACCAAAATCTTTTTGAGTTTTTTTTTTTTTTTTTCTTCATAATATTGGGCTATAAGAGCATTAACTATCGTGATACCGGACATTAGTGATTATCTGCTTTACGTCAGCACGACACCAATAATAACGTCGCATCATGTTTTACTCATACTCATAACATTGAAAATTGAACATGTTAAAACGCACTCAAAACACAAACATACACACCTATAAGATGAGTGTGGGTTGATATGCAGTGTCATTGGATGACACTGCGAATGACATTGTGACACAAAAGCTGAATTGATTTAGGCGCATTAAGTGAGATTTAACGTGGTTTGAATGATATTTCACGTCTAAAAAACATCGCGCGACAATTTTAAAAAGACTTTTGTGTGTTCTTCATTCATCCCCTATTTTTTATCTCCAAAGAAATACGGGGCGTGATTTATAATATGATAAAACAATGGGATTATTTATTAAAGAAATTGTAAACCCCTATGATCTAGAAGTAGCATGATTAACATTTTTGTAATAATTAATGGAGGTCAAATATGACTTTAGCGTAAAGGTTGATAAAAGGTAGGTTTAAAATCACTCTTCACTAACTAAAATATGATTATCAAATTAGCATGCAATATTCAACATTAATTTTTAAATAAAAGTAGATATAAACCTGCTCTAAAATTACTGCCTATATTTTATTAACATATCTAACTTATGATTATTAAATACTTTTATAATATCAATTTCTAAGAATGTTACAAAAAAAAATTTGTAAAAAAAAAGATTATTGAAACCTAAATGTCCCAAGTTAATATGTTATAATTAGCTAGCAGATATGTCTAAATAGGGCCAACGCCATCGACCCATATAGTTGGGCTGTTGCCTTTTAAGCCCAAAATAACATTGTTCTTAAACCATCAACTCATAAATTGTGTTTTACAGTATATGTTTGTGATTATTTTTGGAAATAAAATCCGTTCCATATTTATTATTCATGATTTCCGATCTATTAGTCGACTAATCCATGGGTAACGGGTTTTGAAGTTTTGAAGCACCCCATCTACTCAAACTAGGTAAAACACTAGAGGTGTGTAAAATGGTTCTTTTACAAATACTTCGTTACCAACGACTAAGTACATGTTAAACAAAGCACTTATTTAAATTTTAAACATGTCATAGTCTCTTAAACATAAACTATCAAACTCTTTCGTTACTAGACTGAGATACTAATTTTCATTTTTTTTTAACCCGTTTTAGGTAATAATGTATATACCAATTTACATTCAGGGAGGGCAGTAAACTCAAGATGTTCGATTAAGTCACTCACTAAAGTTACTAAGAAATACCTTCATTAAACGCATATCAAGTAACTTATGCAGCTGGTAATCTTAACCCTCGTTGAATGTACACAAACAGAATACAGAAACTACGGAACGTGTATCAATCAAGTTTTTTCTTATTCTCATGCATTTGGAAGAGTTAAGGGGATGTTTAGGATTTGCATATTTTTATGTATTTATTGGCTTAGTACATATTTTGTAAAGAACGTGTTTGAATGAACATATATTGCTAGGTGCCTATCTGCTTATATTTGGAGAAAACGATTACTATTAAATAAGCACACCATAAGCATAAGGCCTTAAGCTAAAAATGAGCACATTCTTTAATATAAACAGTACCGGATTTGGTCAGCAGAGACATGAGCACATTCTAACTCAATCTGCAGTTTGAAATTTTCGAGTTGAAACATGTGCATCTTTTCCATATCTGCGACGGCATCTCTTTCTGTATGGGGAAACCCTTTATTCACTAGTACAATGACAACCTCCGGCGTCGACTTTTTTTTAACCGTGCCGACGTCATGACGTCGGCAACATACCTTATCGACGTCATGTCGTCGGCAACAACTAGTCGACAGAGCCGCGTCGGCAACGTCCCTACCGACGAATAACGCCGACGACAGTGCGGGACCCACACGATTTTTGGTCAAACGAATGGGTGTGTCCGACATTTTGTTACCGACGTCAGGTCGTCGGTAATGTAATAATTATTTAACGCATTAATTAGATTACCTTAATTTAGTCAACGAAAGTCAAATTTTTGTAAAATGATGCCGACGACATATAGTCGGTACCGTTTGAAAATAGTTAATATGTGTGTTATATTGTCGACGTCATATAGTCGGTACCGTTTGAAATTAGTCACCATTTGCGTTATTATGCCGACGCCCTGTAGTCGGCACCGTTTGAAAATAGTTAATATGTGTATTATATTGCCGACGACATGTAGTCGGCAAGAAGTTATACTGCAGCTGCACTGCAGCCTGCGCAGCTGCCCTGCCCAGATTTTTGCCGCAAAATTGTGCAGCAAAAATCTACCAATTCCAGTTTCATGTCCTGCTCTCATAACAACACATTCCAACACAAAACAATAGCTAAAACGACTATAAAGTTTATAACGGCTAAAACGGTTATATATAACCACTAAACAATTAATAAACTTTACAAAACGGCCATAAACTTTATAACACCCTCAAAATACATCATAAAGTTTACAAAACGGGTGTTATAATCGCTAAACGTAGCTACTATATCTACAAATGTTGCAATATCCTAAGTGTTCAAAGATAATAAGATGGGGGTCGTCCGGACATAGTTCCAAAGACAAAACAACACAAAATAATACCTCTACAGCCCATCGTCGTCATACAGCCCCTCGTCGTCATCCTGATCATCATCAGAACTCCCGCTGCGAGAGCCACTCCCGCTGCCAGATCCACTCTCGCTGCCAGAGCCACTCTCGCCGCCTGAGCCCTTCGCGGGAGCGCTTGCGCCGCCTCCAGCTGCATGACGAGAACCACTCTGGCTAATAAACGCCTCCCATGTTGGGTTTGTCGAGACAAAACGTGTCAACAACTCAAGCTGCTTCTCGGTTTTCTTGGCTTTCTTTCTTTCTTTCTCCTTCTCTTTCTTAGCTTCATCCACTATCGTTTTAAATTCATCAATCTTCTTATGAGCTTCAGCAAGCTTCCTGTCAAGCTCGGACGTACCTATAAACGAAATAATCAAAATTTAAAAACGGTCATTTCAATACATAAGATTATCCAACTTTAAATACCTGGTGGAGCTGGAGGCGGCAAGTCTACCCGTGGCCTCTTCAAGAAGGGTACCACCTTGCCGATGCCGGGTATATGACCACGCTGCTTGCCCCCGATTACCCGAGCAAATATCTCCTCCTCCGTGAGGCACGACTCGTCTGCCGGCATATCGGATCTAGGCTCCCGTAGTCGGACCATCTCTTCCTGTGTAGTTGAAAAAAAATGAGAAAATTAATATATTAGTCGGGTTAATTACTAGATTATGTTTCAATAAATCACTAAGTGCGTGTTTGGAAAAAATAAATAAATAAATAAATAACGATACTTACAAACCGAGCACGAGCCTCGTCCTGCAACCAAACACCATTCTTGAAGTGGGTGTCAAGATAGGTATCGAACATGGACGGATACCGGTGGTCCTCGCTGTTCTCGAACTGTATAAATATATACACATGCATATAGGATGAAACAAATTAAAATGACTAATCAAACACCATATATATTTTATTTAGTATAAATATTTTTAATTAATATATTATTAAAATTAAATAATCTTATAAAAATAAAATGTGTCTTACATATTCGTGTCGAGATGCGGCAAATGATTTCGAACCGTGGCGGCTGAGAATCTTGTTCTTCTTTCTATTCTCTTTGTTCACAGCCGATCGTGTCTGGGCCTTCTCCGTCATGTACTGGTCGACATACTTGTTCCACTCAGCCGGCTCCAAGTTCGGAGGAGGATTTCTTCTGATCTCGTCCACTCTCGCAGCCCCACCCTTTCTCGTAAAGTAATCGCGTTTCAGATCATATTTATTGTCACGGTATCGGGTGGCGAAATATGCTGTGAGCGCCGACCGAATGGTCTCCCACTCCGGTCTGGTGTGGTGGCGCTCCAAATCGAACATACGCTGCAATCAAATATAGTTAAAATTAATATAAAGATATAAATAAATAAAAAAATGTTAATAAATGTACACATTCAAATAATTAAATATAGAGATATAAATAAATAAACAAATTTAAATAAATATGCACATTTAAATAAATAAACACGGTAACATAACAATATATATAAAAGGAAAATGAAATAACTGACCCCGACGCTTGGAAGGAAGTCGACAGTCAGCTCCGGTTCTATATCGTACCAGGTGTCATAGTTTAGCGGCAGCTGTCGAATGAGCTCGCCGACGTAATTGCCAAACCATGCTTGGTTCGGGCCCACATGAGTGTAAGTCCCCTTATCACCAATCTCAAAGTCAATAGACTGTAGGCCACGAAGTCTCACGGTAGCCTTGAGCTTCACATTCTTATTTTCTTCGCGTGGTCGTTGCCTACCGCCATTCTGACCTCCCCTACCCCTGCCTCCCCCCTGGCCCGACCTCCTCGGCGGGGTCGCCCTGATCCTGCAATTGGAGTGAGTGAAAACGTCATAAAGTAACTTATATAGATATATGTGTATATATATATATATATATATATATATATATATGTATATATATATATATATATATATATATATATATATATATATATATATATATATATATATATATATATATATATACACATATATCTATATATATATATATACATAATATGTGTATATATATACATGTAATCTAGAAATTCTTACCACTAGCACGGTGCCCGCCCTCAATCTGACGGGTAGGGGAAGGTGGTGGATCATCGGCACCGTCACCACCATGACTCCGTGCAACTGCTGCTGCCATCTGTAAAAGTACAAGTTGAGTAACATATAGAAATTCGGGAACAAATTAACATAAGCATGCACACATTCAAATACATACACATTCAAAAGAAATATACACTTTTAAACAATCCATAACAATTTCATTAAAATAAGTGTCGTTTTACAAGTTACATTTTAAGATCAATCTGCACAATCAAAATCACTATCATAAACAACATTAGTCGCAACTTCAACTTCATCATCAGAATTGTTTGCGACTTCATTATCAGAATATGCTAAATCATAAGGATCGTCGTCTTCATCATCAATAAAATCATCGTCGTCATCAACAGGAATGATTGGTGGTGGTGGTGCCTCAACTAACGTTGATTCACCATCGATATTTAAGGTTCCAGGTTCCAAATCATTCAAATTAGCAGACAGTTGGATATCGGATGAGTTGTTGTCATGTATCACATCATCATCGTCTTCTACCACGATGACATCCCAGATTGTGTTGTGATTTACTTCTTGGACGACCTTCCAATGGAGTGGTCGTCTGGCAGGATCTTCAAGGTAGAAGACTTGTTTTGCTTGTGTTGCGAGAATGTAAGGTTGATCTTCGAACGCATAGCTACATGCAAAAATTTGTGTCATGTTGTTTCTAATGGTAAAACGTTGGACTCTACGGTTTTTGTTGCTTAAGTCGAACCACTTAACTCGAAACAACACAACTTTGAACTGGGAATATGCGAACTCCAGAATATCTTCTAGTTGACCATAATACATTTCTCCCTCCTTCTCACCAGGTGAACAAATTCCGCTGTTCTGAGTTGTACGTTTTATATCGCGGCTGTGTACGACAAACCTCACACCGTTGACTACGCAAGAGTTGACTGAGATTGGGGTCGGTGATGGTCCACAAGCCAAAGCGAATAAGTCGGGAGTACAGCTTGGGTCATCAGCTATGTAAAGTTTACGGATCTATGAAAAAAGATAAGAATAGATGGAGATGAGTAATAGTCGTTATTTATACATGGAAATACATACAATAAGTTTACCTTCGTCTCAAACCAGCTCGGAAATGCTTGTTGCATGTCGATATTAGGAAATTCGCTGAAAATGTTCATGATATTAGAATAAATCGAAAAGATAACTTGGGAAACAGAAATTTCAAAATATAAACACATACCTCTCGAACTCGTCCATGTACTTGTCGATCTCAGGACTGTTGTGAAGTACATACCATATCACTCTCTTCATTTCTGGGAGACCTAACTTAATCAATGTCTCTTTACCAGAATTGGTACATAGTGATCGGAACACCTGGAAATCACTGGTTGGGCGAGGACGGTCCTGAGATGCAGCGGGATGATTAAATTTTGTCCCAACACCACGAAAATAACGAGAACAGAAAGTTAATGCTTCATCTGCAATATAACTCTCCGCTATTGAACCCTCCGGCTTAGCTTTATTTCGGACATAGTTTTTAAGCTTCTTCATGTATCTTTCAAATGGATACATCCACCGGAATGAAACAGGACCGCCTTGAATAGCCTCTTCAGGTAAATGCATAACCAAGTGAATCATAATGTCAAAAAAAGCAGGAGGATATATTTGCTCGAGACTGCACAAAATACTGATCAACTGGTCTTTAGCTTTCTCCATGTCTTTCACCATCAAAGTTCGGGCGCAAATTTGCTTAAAGAAGAAACAAAGCTCGATCAATGGTGTATAAGTCTGTGCGTCCAAGTATTGCTGAAGTCCATAAGGAAGTAACCGTTGCATCATTATATGACAGTCATGAGACTTCATGCCCGTTATATTGTTATCATCTTTGGTCACTTTTGACTTGAACTTGGAACCGAA
This sequence comes from Artemisia argyi, assembly GCA_030686995.1. NCBI lineage: Eukaryota > Viridiplantae > Streptophyta > Magnoliopsida > Asterales > Asteraceae > Artemisia > Artemisia argyi. The sequence continues at coordinate 208,707,900 of CM060681.1, forward strand.
CCCATCTGGTAGCTTAACTGTTTTGATGTATTGACAGAAGAGTTTTCTTTTATCGGGTGTGAAGGAGTACTTTGCATGAGGCTTCGAGCACTTCCCGTTTTTTTTTTTCCGAGCCACAATTCCTGTCGAATGCCGAGAGCTTCCAAATCTTGTCTTGCCTTCGCGGTGTCTTTAGATTTGTCATTCATTAACAAGGTGTTCAAGATACTCTCTAACACATTTTTTTGATATGCATGACATCTAAATTGTGTGGTAGAGAAAGAAAAGACCAATATTTAAGATCGTAGAAGATAGACCGTTTAGTCCAGTTCAGCTCGTCGTCATGATTACGTTTTATCTTCCCACCCCCATAATCCGGATGTTTCCCCGGCACACGTGTGGGCAATTTCGCAAGTTGAGTCAAGATATCAACTCTGGTATCTTTTCTAGGAGGCTCTCTATGATCGGGTTCACCACTGAATGTAGTATCGTCCCTCCTCCATTTATGGTTTTTTTTTAAGAATCTTCTATGACCAACATAAGCTGTTTTGCTTATCACACGCGTAGCCGGAGTGTCTACTTTGCATGTAGGGCAAGCGAAGTAACCTTGCCCTTGCCAACCAGACAAACTACTTCGAGCAGGAAATCATTGATGGTCCATAAAAGCATCGCTCTCATGTGGAATTGAGTGCCTGTAGCAACGTCCATAGTCAAGATACCTGGTTTTTTCCATAATTTCACAAGGTCATCAATCAAGGGCCTCAAGTAAACATCGATGTCCTTCGCCGGTGATTTAGGGCCAGGAATCAACAACGTCAACATCAAAGAAGTCTCTTTCATGCATAACCACGGAGGCAAGTTGTATGTTGTTAATATAACCGGCCACATGCTGTAAGTCTGACTAAGGTTTCCGAACGGATTGAAACCATCAGCAGCCAACCCTAATCGAACGTTTCATGGTTCTATAGCAAAATCCGAATATTTATTGTCAAACTTCTGCCATGCTTCACCATCAACCGGGTGTTGCATCTTACCGTCCGTAGACTTTCCAGTAGCATGCCAAGTCATATGTTTTGCAGTGTGAATAGACTTGTACAAACGTTGTAGTCTAGGAATGATAGGAAAGTAACGCAACACCTTGTTAGGAACTTTCTTCCCCGTTGTTTTATTGTCTTTCCATCTACTCGTTTTGCAAATCGGACAATACTCCAAATCTTCGTCATCCCCCCGATATAGAAAGCAATCATTTTCACAAGCATGTATCGACTCGTACCCTAACCCGACCTTTTTAAATGTCTTCTTTATATGATAGTATGACGGTGGGAGATTGTAACCTAACCTGGGCGGAAATACCTCCTGGAGAAATTTTAGCGTTTTGTTAAATGAAGTATCACTCCATTTACCGCTGACCTTGAGATGTGTAAACTTTGTCATAAAATCCAATGCTGTCATAAAGTCACAACCCGGGTACAGAGGCTGGTTGGAACTTGCAAGTAACTCTTCATACTCGTTACGCAGAGGAGGTGTCGCTGCTTGAGTAGGCTCGTTACTTGTCTCGCCAATATTTCCGTGAGTCGGCTCATTATTCGAAGGAATATCAAGAATACCATTTTGATCATTATTCGGAGGAATATCAAGAATATCATTTAGGCACGCACCCATATCACTCATCTCACGTTGTGTTGTGTTATCAAGAATAGCATTTTGATCATTATTCGGAGGATCCGGTTCACCGTGATCCTTCCATTGTGTATAAGTTGGGTCCCACCCATTTTGACCTATGTGGTTTTTAAGACCTTCGAGAGATACCCATGGAACATTACAACAACGACGACACGGACATTTTATTTTTTCGGAATTATTCAATAACGGTTTGCAATGATGGAGGAAGGCGGCAAGACCATCAAGAAATTCTTTTGAACCACGATGATCTATACGGGTCCAACTCTTATCAATTATCATAACTGCATTTTTATGATGCAATCGGTTATTATATGCACTTAATTAATGATTACGAGTTGTTTTGTTCACCTAGCGCAACTATGGAAGGCAATCCTAACCCACTCTTTGAATGATTCGTCCCATATATGAATATGTATAACTGATTTACTATTTGAGAAAATTTCGGCAGCATTTCCCCTCAACTCCCCAAATATGTGCATTAAGATGGACATATTCGTAGGAGTAAAGGAGAAACACTGTCGAAATAATCTCAAATAGTAAATCAGTTATACACATCCATATCCTAAATGAGACAAAACATTCAAAAAGCAGTCCCAAACAGGGGACTTTCCGAAATTAATTTCTAATAAATTAATTCCGGACGGGTTTTCTATAGGATGATTAACTTCGGACGGGGACTTTCCGAAATTAATCACTAAAATCCTAAAACATTCACAAAAGTCTAACAATAACATATATTTTAAGTTAAACAATTAGAATATAAACAATTATGAAATATAAGCCGAAAACAAAACAATATAAGCCGAAAACCAAACAATTAAAGTTAAACAATTATATAGTTACTAACAAACACACTCTAAAATCACACTATTTTTTTTTCTTTCTTTTACTAGTTTAATATTTGCAACCTTCGGAATATCCTACTTAATATATACCTTGCTTATTATTTTTTTTTTTACTTGTTTTGAAACTATTTAAGTTAAAAAGTTTCAAAATAAGCCATAAAAATTAAGCTTGTGAAACATAAGCCGAAAACCAAACAAACCATAAGCCCGTTATATAAGCCGAAAACCAAACTAACCAATATATACTAACCATATCCTTCTTATTATCCCGTCGACATGTCGACGGTAATATTACTAGAATTTTTTATATTATTACCCATACCGTCGACATGTCGACGGTAATATTACAATATTTTGTCGTTTGCGTTTGGCGGGACGTATAAAATTTTCACGAAAATTTTGGCGGTTTTATTCCCGTCGACATGTCGACGGGAAAATAGCTTTTATTAATAAAAAATGTTTATAATAAATACTTTGTAAAATTACTTTATTATAAATACTTGTATAAAATTACTTTAATATAATTAAAAAAAATTATTTATTATAAATACTTTTATAAAATATTAAAAAATAAGTTTTATAAAATTAATAAACTAAATTTATATAATTGAAAAAAATTATTTATTACAAATACTTTTATAAAATTAAAAATATATATATATTTAAAATTAATTACTTATATTATAATTAAAAAAATCATTTATTAAAATATAAAATAAAATAACGAACGAGTCGAGATGCAATGGTTATACATGATATGTAAAACGAACGAGTCGAGATGCAATTGTTATACATGATATGTTAAATGAACGAGTCGAGATGCAATGGTTATACATGAGATGTTAAACGAACGAGTCGAGATGCAATGGTTATACATGAGATGTTAAACGAACGAGTCGAGATGCAATGGTTATACATGATATGTTAAACGAACGAGTCGAGATGCTATGGTTATACATGAGATGTTAAATGAACGAGTCGAGATGCAATGGTTATACATGAGATGTTAAACGAACGAGTCGAGATGCTATGGATATATATGAGATGTTAAACGAACGAGTCGAGATGTTATGGTTATACATGAGATGTTAAACGAACGAGTCGAGATGCAATGGTTATACATGAGATGTTAAACGAACGAGTCGAGATGCTATGGTTATACATGAGATGTTAAACGAACGAGTCGAGATGCAATGGTTATACATGAGATGTTAAACGAACGAGTCGAGATGCTATGGTTATACATGAGATGTTAAACGAACGAGTCGAGATGCAATGGTTATACATGAGATGTTAAACGAACGAGTCGAGATGCTATGGTTATACATGAGATGTTAAACGAACGAGTCGAGATGCAATGGTTATACATGAGATGTTAAACGAACGAGTCGAGATGCTATGGTTATACATGAGATGTTAAACGAACAAGTCGAGATGCTATGGTTATACATGATATGTCTCATCTCACTATATCTATCTCTCTACCTAACACCTTATCCTCACAATATAAACACACACACACATACTCATCTCACTATATCTCTCTCTCTCTCTAGCAGTTTCTGTTTTCTGGCGACACCAGCATTTTCCGGCCGCCGGAATCTTTTTCTGGCCACCACCTTTTATCACCTCAACTTGTAGATCGGGCCACACCGGTTACGATTCAACCACTCAACCTCACAACCACAAACATACACTGTTATCATGGTGAAGAAGATGGCAGAATTTGAAGCTTTTCCTTGTCCTTGTGAACGAGGAGACGTGGTTCTGCGAGAATCGTGTAAATCTTACTCCCGTGGTAAACTATACTATGCGTGTCCTTTCTCGCAGGTGAACAATTACATATTTTTTCTTTAAATAATTTGGTTAGTTGTTAAAAATAATAGTTTTTACTCTTTAACAGCCTGGGACGGACGACCATGGATGTAATTTTTTTTTATGGAAGGAGGAACGACTCGCCAAAATGATGATCGGTTCTCTGGGAGCTTCAACATCAAGCGGTTCTGGATCTGCTCCAAAAAGGTGCTCAAACTGTCATGAAAAAAATCTTAGAATAAACTTGCTGGAGGCACAAAAACAGGTGTTGGAGGCACAAAAACAGGTGTTAGAGACAAAATTAAGGGTGCTGGAGGCAAAACTTGACATGGCAACGTATCCCAACCACGACCACGCATGTCAGTCGGATGCAATACTCCGTGACCTTGTAGGTGACATGGATAAATTTCATATGTAGTACTGTTATCATATCGTTGTTGTTGCTGTTGTTTGCTGTTGTTGTTGATGTTTTTGATGTTTAATAAAATGTTGTTGTTGTTGTTGTTGTGGAGCAATAATTAGAACTGAAGGAGCAATAATTATCAAACACAAAGGCAAACTGTTTATTTAAAACAAGCAAGAGTTCTTAACCACATGCATTTTCATACAGACTCAAACTAAACAACTCGACAACCAAACTAAACAACTCAACAACCAAAGGAAACAACTCAAACTAAACAACTCGACAACCAAACAAAACAACTCAAACTAAACAACTCGACAAACAAACGAAACAACTCAAACTAAACAACTCGACAACCAAACGAAACAACTCAAACTAAACAACTCGACAACTAAAACAACAGATCAAACGAAACAACCCGTTTATTTTTTTTTGCGGCTACTTCCCGCTTTACTCGAACTCGCACCATCTTTTCCCTTCCTTGCTCTCATTTCCTTGATATGTGCAAACGTAGCTTCAAGATTTGTGATCCTATTTCCCAGATTATCAAGTTTTGTTTCCAACGTACTTTCAGCTTCGTCGTCACCTCCAACAGCAGCAGCTTGAGCTTCAGCAGCATCTAGCTCGTCCATGTACTCTTTGTAGTACGGCTTTTTCCTACACCATTCGATAATCTTGTCTCTCATCCACGGTTCAGCATCCTTAAAATCACCATATTCCTCATAAACTGCATGACCAAAAGTTAACATAACTTCATTAAAGAGGAGCTCGTGTGACAAGATTTTTGAGTACTCCTCTTCAACTGTGCAACCACGCCAAGTCATGTGTGTATTGTAAGAATTGACGATTGAATTATTTGTGAGATGTGTAAAATGAGACGGAAATAATTTTGTGAAAATGTATATGTAGATGTGTAGGTAAAAAATGAGACGGGAATATATTTGTTAGGTTATATATAGCCTGAATTTTGGGAGAGATATTCCCGTCAACATGTCGACGGGAAAAAACGCGGGAAAATTCCCGCTCAATTATTGCCAACGTCATGTCGTCGGCGTCGTTAAGGCGAGAAAAAACCCCGCCCAATTATTCGCTATAACTCACTAAAGGAAAAAACCAAAATTTCGACTCAAATTTTTGCCGACGTCATGTCGTCGGCGTTTTTAACCTAGGGGGCTATTAGTTATTAATCATTGGTTAATCCCACGCTAACCACAATTATTTGTGTATTTATATATCACCGACGACATGACGTCGGCACGTGTTTTGGCGGTCAAATTCCCGCCTTTTTTTTCACCAGGTTTATCAAAAGTCAAACATGTTGTTATTATACCGACGACATGACGTCGGTATAATTCTTGATTAAAAATTCAACGCAGCCTTGCCTGGGCAAGCCAGTTTTTTGTCGTTTAGCGTATGGTGCCGACGACATTGAGTCGTCGGCATTTCGCTCGTCGCCTGTTCTCCTGATTCTTGTAGTGATTCTCAATCAAGATGCTCAAAGTCGTTCAAGGTTTTTGAATTCAATGTTCAACCCAAAATAGATATATGGCAAAAATATAATTCTGAGTGAAATTCAAGGATTTTTATATAAGTTCGACCCGAATTGTCGAATTGACCTGAACGTGACCAACCTGACCCGATTAATACTCGTGCTTGCAACATCTTGACCATCATAAACACATCTACAAACAAGAATTAGCAAGGAAAAGAAAAACCCATATACACAATCTTGAATCTTTATACACATATAACTTACATAGTTAAAAATTTAACAAAAACAACATTGATTCAAATAAATCATTAAAAAAAAAAAATCCTTTTAGATATTCGGTGGCTAAAGGTTACGGGGACAACAGCGTCTAACACAATAGGTACCTAGTGCTCTAACTGCGTCTAACTGGAAAAGATGTTAGAGGCGAGTCTGAGACTTTTTTTTACAGAAACATACAACACCGAAGTCAATCCGTAAGTCCCCGGTTGGGGTCTTTTACTATACGTCAAGTACCCCTTTTTTCTCTTCTCCTCTTCCCCTCTTCTCAAGTACTCCTCAAGCGCCGAACCCGTTGACTTCTTCACTTCCTCTTTCCCGCGCATCTTCGGATTTAAAAAAACGAAAGCATCACGTCCATCACTATTACTCCTATACATATTATTATTATTATCTCTAAATCTCCGCGGATTTGAGAAGCCTCCTGTTGAGTTACTCTTGATATTGATTTCGTTTATACGTTTTTCGTCTTCGTTGTTACATAACAAACTTTGATCGAATAAGGGAATTACTGTTTTTTCGTTTATACTCATGAAGGTGAATTCTTCGTCTTCCACATCATCATTTTCGCGCGTAAACTGTTGTGATTTTGATTCTTCGTTAGTGTTTGTTTGAACCTGACTTAATCCGAAGGTGACGTCATCATCTGGATTTGGATTCATATTATTTTTCGTAGTTAGAAAGTAGATGAAATGAAATGAAGTGTATTGAGGTGCATGGGGAGGTTGGAGGGCTAATATATATAACTAAAGTTAAGCTCATACTCGTTTGAATTTTTAAAAGCCAAGCTTATACACGTTTTACTTTTTTGACTTTCAGTTTTGGAGTACTATCTTTTTGCCTCCTAGAAAAATATTTTTGTTTAACATCGATCACTTTGTTTGAATATTAAGACTAGAGAACTTGTTAGAGACGTCTAAAACCAGGCGTAAGTAAACGAAGATCGAGTTTTCACCCGTATTCCTTATTACACCCACTCTCATCACGCGTTTTGGATGATAAAAAATAATATTCAGTCGTGCAGACAACTAAGTTATGAGAGGTTTGTAGTGTGTGTTTCTTTTTTACGAGTATTTTTTTGGGGTTATATATATGTTTAAATACAATATGTTTTTTGTGATGAAATTGCTTGTCTTATTATATTAAATTAGTAGTATAGTTAGAGATTTGTGACAAAATATAACCAACTCAAAAAGTCAAAAAAGTAAAAAACGAGTATAAGCAACATTTTTTAGCTCATTTAGGCATGATTGGTGAAAAAATGCGGGTTCGATAGACGATACTTAGGTTGCGTTTAGTTGGGAAAAACCCATTGTTTCATACAAAATGTTTTGTGAAAAACAAGGAAAAGAGAGATTGCGTTCAAATCAACATTTTTTAACAAAATATTTTGCAAAACACAAAATCCCATATTTCTTAATTTAACAAGAAAAACCCTCCTTCCCTTTCTTTAAAATAAAAATTACAAACATCAACTAAACCCGTTTTCTATATTTTCAAGTGTTTGTGGAGATAAATTTCTTTTTCAAGTTTTTACAAAACTAAAGATAGAAAACAAAAGGATGTTTTCTCCAACTAAACGAACTGTTAGTGTTTTTTTTTTGTAGTACTTTAATGCAATTAGTAAAGCATGTAGGTTGAGGTAAATAAAGTCAAGTTTATACTTGTTTTTACTTTTTTGACTTTCGAGTTGGTTATATTTTAATCAGGAGAAAAGTAATGTTTAGGAGTTGTGTTAGTTTGAATATTTTGTTTAGAGATCCAAGACAACGTGTATTTTCCAGTATTTTGAAAACTAGACCGGACCGGTTAGCTTGATTTGGAAAACGGTTGGGTCAGAACTGGATGGTTCAATCGGGTTGAATCAGAATAATAATAATAATAATAATAATAATAATAATAATAATAATAATAATAATAATAATAAAAAGTTTGGACATTTATAAAAACATGCATTTCTTAGACACCAATACTTATGTTTTATTATTATTTCAGTGTCACGTTATTATTTTATTTCTAACTCACTCATTACTAACTCTCTCGTAACACAAACATCTTCTTAGTCGAGCCACCACCATGACTAAACCATTGCAAAAGTCACCCGCCACGCATAACAGGAGGGGGGCTTTCTTTATTATAAAATTACAAACACTGACCTAATCGATTAAGATGTGCCAAACTAAATATTTCAATAGGAGTTGAGCTTGTTTGAATTGACTAATATATTTCTTTATTAAAAGTAGGGGTGAGCATGGTTCGGTTTGGCTCGGTTTTTGTATAAAACCGAAACCGAACCAAAATATTTCGGTTTTTTATTTTTAGAAACCATTCGGTTTCGGTTTTGTGTCGGTTTGGTTTTTTCGGTTGTCGGTTTTTTTCGGTTTAGTTTTTCGGTTTTTTCGGTTTCTATACAATCTTTCGAGCTTCGCTTTTTCAAAGTAGATTTGACATATATCATAAAATAACACATTCACAACTTTAAAGAAACAATCCAAACATCCATTAAGAAAAACAAAAAACACAATAACGACGATAAGAAACAAATGACCACATTAAATCCAAAAAAATGGTTGTTTATGTGTCATAGAGCAACACAATAATAACAATAAAAATCTAATAAAACAGAAAACACCCTAGAAGAGAACTTATTATCCGTCCTAAATAACATGTTCAAGAAGCATATGAAATAAAGAGTAGTTACTCGACATGATATAGTTAAATGTCGGTCTTAGATGCATTTTGACTTTAAATGTCGGTTCGGTTTCTATTGGTCGGTTTTTAATGCTAAAACCAAACCGAACCAAAAACTTCGGTTTTTTCAAAATATAGAAACCGAACCGTCGGTTTTTTAATCGGTTTCGGTTTTTTTGGTTTCGGTTCTTCTGTCTTTTTCGGTTTAGGTTCGGTTTTTCGCTTTCTTGCACACCCCTGATTAAAAGCATAAATTTCTTGGATTCAAAGAGTTATGTGAAAATAGTCCTTTGACTGTGATAAAGTTTCTAACTTTGGTCCTTTAAAGTTCTCATTATGTACTTTCGGATTAGTCTTTTCCATTTAGATTACATGCCAAGTATTCTATGTTATAATCATTCTCGTCCAAGTATTATCATACTCCTGTAACATCCATATGCTGCGCGGCCACACTCCATATCATCAAACAACCACTAACACACGAACGTGCAAATCGGATTGAACTCTCGCACCTCAAAATTCATCCTCAATAGTCAGTATATAGCATAAAAAATGAATGCTTGCATGTCAAAGTAGATTTATTAAACTCCATTACTCCGCCGCAAACCACTTTAACATCGTTTATTTGTTTTCGAGACGCACTCTTTAGGGTTATCTACCTCAAGCCCCACATATCTGAACATAAGTTAGAGTTTCTAACGATTTTAGGTAGCATCAATACACAAGTTCTAATGCTCGGGACACATACATTTTATACCCTTGAACAAATTGTTTGATATATGATTAGCAAAAAATAACAAATAATAAAAAAAAAAAATAAAATAAATAAAAATTCGAGCCTCAAACAACACTTTTTATCCAAAAGGTTTGTTTAACTGGTGCTCTCAGGGCAATGCTTAAAGTGAGTATTAATGAAAACTGAAAAATAACATTTATTTAAAGTAATTTATAAATTTAATTTAGAGTTAATTGCATTTTTGGTTCTTGTGGTTTGGCCAAATTGCAGGCTTGGTCTTCAAAACTTTGAAAGTGCAGCGATGGTCCTCATTTTGAAATTTGGGTTGCATTTTTTTCCTTTTTGGTGTGAAATGACCAAATTACATTTGTATTTTCTTGAACAAGACAAAGGGTATTTTAGTCATTTAACTTTATCCAGGGACCAAAAATGCAATCCAAACTTTAAAATAAGGACTATCGTTGCACTTTAAAAGTTTTAGGGACCAAATCTGTAATTTGGCCAAACCACGAGGACAAAAATGTAATTAACTCTTTAATTTATGTGTATTAGATGCAATGATTAAATTAAAAGGAAAGTTTTAGTTTAACAAATACATGCTAATTATTGCTTTTGAGGCATTCGTTAGCCAACTTTTTTTTTGGAAAAGCTTGTGTTTCGTAATTCATTCGACTTCAAACACTTAGCTAGGTTTCTGATGGAGAATAGAAACGAGAAGTAATAAAAGAAATGTTGAAATGGAAATATGGAGTTAGAGATAGATTGAGATTCTCTCAAGTTTATATGAACATGACTATTCATGTTTCCTCACAAATAAAAAAAAGATTGGGTTCCGCAGTAGACCTCATAATTTTGTATGTTAGATAATATGACCGGTTATGTTCATCTAAACTTGATAGAATCTCAATCTGTTGGAGATGTTAACAAGACGGATTTGTAAGGTCAAATGATTTCGTTTGCATTAGAACTAGGCATGGTAGCCAAATTAGTATATGAATAATAGACTCGTGGGGATAACTCACTTTCTTTTTTTGAGAAAAATAATGTACAAATAGACAAAAGCAAAACATATAAACCCCACAGTAATTAAACATAAAAACCATGATTTCAACCCATATGGCCATATGTCTTGTTAAAGTAGTCACACTTGTATAGTTAATAAATTAAGAAGACACATCGATACTTGTAGGGACAACGAATTTTGGTAAACATGTTTTCTGTTTGTGTTTGAAACATCCAATATTGTTTACGTTGTGAATCATAATATATATCAAATCTTAGACCGAGTGTAATGGGTCGGTCGAGGCATCAGTTGACACCCATGGACAACGCGTTTTGAACATTATACCCCATCCTCTTGAGGATGCGTCCTAGACCAAAAAAAAAAAAAAAAAAAAAAAAAAAAAAAAAAAAAAAAAAAAGTTCGAAATAACGGCCAACTTGTGTGAGCATGTTTGTGTATGTGGGTGTTTTTTTAAGTGATTTTTGTAAGTTATGTTTTTGTCGTGTCTTCGGTCTTCTTATTATATTAAGTTGGCCATGAAGTTAATGTGAGAGAGAAAACTGATGTGTCAAAGATACTCCTGGTTGTGTACATTGCACGTAGACTCGACTTAGATTCTCAATGAGTTTTCTAATTTTCATTTAATATGCAAGTGTTAGATTGATTAGGACTTGGAGCCTATTTAGTATCTACAAACATCGTCAAACTTGTTCTATGCATAACCTTCTACTCTTTCAATTCATACTAGATTTAATTTAGCTCTACTAGTTGAACATTAAACATGCAGTATGAGAGTGAGACCTGTTTGACTATGAAGAGATGTTTCGACTACCGCAGAGTAGGAACAGTTTCTTGAACAAAACAGAAACTGATTAGATTTACTGATTTTGAATCTTGCAAAGTTTTATAAAGGAGCAGAGTATAATGTTTTATAGTTTTATACATACACATGACCAGCCATCCAACCGACTCATCCAAAACATGGCCTGTGGTCACGTAAGATGGCTCACTAGATGCAAGAAATACCCACGTCTAGGACATACCATCACATTGTTATAACGGTATATGTTTCAACCATGTAAAGGGCCAAACACACAAATTACTTAAAATGCATTTCCTACACACAACATACGGAAGAAAATTATACTATAACAGAAGCATGGACTGGATTTTAAATACAAAATTCGTAAAACAAAGAAAAAGCATAGTTCATTCATACTGTAGTGTGGCACTCGTCCACAATATCAAATTCTGCTACTCGATCAAGGAACCCAAGGATCTCCCTTAAGAGCATCTGTGTTGTATGCACTAAAATTTTTTCACTATCTTAGTGCAAAACAAGAATTGAATCTTTTTTTGAAATATATGCTTACACTAAAAATAAGTTGCTCCAATGTGTTTCACTAAATCTTGCACTAAAATTTGTTTCATTTCTTTAAACAAGTATCATTATAACTTAGATCGAGCCCAAATACAAAGTGAAGGAACATGTTCACATCAGTTCTGGTGTCAAAACAGACTTGTTGACATCAAAATGAATGCAATTACCAAATTTTCTAAAATGAGCTGAAGAGAATTGTAGACCATGAGTTAACAAAACATTAAAAAGGGAACCACATCACTTAACAAGGTTTGTAAGTGACAATTTTTTGAACTTTGATTTCTTTGAATGTTATACAAGTAATTATTCTAATCTATTAAAAGTGAAACATTTAGGCAATGAATAGTATTGCACTAAATTCAGTGTTTTTGATCAATAGTATTCATTGCACTAAAATAGTGCATACATTGAAGTGAGTTTTGTGCACTATCTTAGTGCAAAAATTACATATAACGCAGGCATTGGAGATGCTTAGTTAACTGATAAATCAAATGGGATGTTTTAAGTTAAAGTCAAAAATTATGTTACAAGTAAACAGTAAATAATGAAGGTGGCCTGCAAAAAAAGCAAAACAAATCATAAATAGAATCCCCCGTTTAGAATTCCTTTCTTTTTCTTTTGAGTCTTCCCCCATTGCCACTGTCATTGTTATTGCCATCACCATCACCGTCATACGTGCCATGAGGAGATACAAGGCTTTTAACAAATACATGCTCATCATAATTATAATTACATTCCGAATTTGTGGATAACTGGATATGAGCATATTCACCGGGACGTTCAACGCTTTGAACCAATAGAGGAGCAGGTGAACCTTCTTCTAATAGCCATATGTGAACATGACCGAAGAAATTTCTGTGTGTGGTGTACTCGATTGTTTTTTTGTGTGCATCATAACCAGTTGGTAAATATTGTTCCCAAGACTCTTGTACATTGTAGTTTCTCATTACCCATATTTCAAATTTCGTGAAATGTTGTTTCCAGAAGTCTATATCGAAGTCTATATCTGGACGACGAAAGATGCATAAACAGTCTTTCACAGTCCCTAACTTCCATTGGCATAGGACCAAATTTGGTTGGGGGATTTCTTTAAAAATCTCTTTTGATAAATCAAAAGACACAATTACTTGCTTGTCATTTTGATCACTCGAAATCCAGTGAATCGCCCCATTGCATAAGATACCATTCCCGTTCAAATTATTATATCCTGATTCTACAGCAACTGATCTCCAAACGTTTGATTTCAAAGTTAAAACTTCAAAAACAAGCTTTTTACTATTTTCGAACCCTATTACAACCTTGTAATCATCTATGGATGAATCATACCCAAAACCTGACACACGTTCCGACCAAGAATTTTGATACACTTGAGAAGCTTTTAGTTCTTTCACTTCATGAGTTGAGGGATTAACAACGAAAAAATAAGTATGGTAAAGACAAATGCATACAAGACCATTAGAAGAACCAATAACTTGATATGCATGAGGTCTCTTATATACACAATCATCAGGCAAAGTAATCCTTGTATCTCCAATTTGATTAGTATATTTCGTTTTAGAATTGTATTTAAGATGAGATTTAACAAAACGAGGACTCGAGATTAAAGAATACCATGACTTGCATACACTTTTAAATTGGATGATATCGTTAACTTGCGATCTTACGAGTATCTCTTCATGAATATCAAGGCCGAGCTCTGTCATTGAAACCAATGCTTCCTGAAACCAAGAAAAAAAAAAGGGGAAATAAACCCTAAAAACTTGAACAAAAACTAGGTTTGGAATTAAATGAATAAAAACAGTCGACATCTTCTTTTATACATTCATTTTGTCGGTTACTTACGATATAATCGCATCTTTTAATTTATTGACCTTATATTATTGTATGTGGGCTGCATTATGTACAAATAGACAAAAGCAAAGCATATAAACCTCACAATAATTAAACATAAAAACCATGATTTAAACCCATATGGCCATATGTCTTGTTAAAGTAGAGTCACACTTGTGTATGTAGGCATGTATTGGATAAATTAAGAAGACACATCGATACTTGTAGGGACAACGAATTTTGGTAAACATGCTTTCTATTTGTGTTAGAAACATCCGATATTGTTTACGTTGTGAATCATAATATATATCAAGTCTTAGAACGAGTGTAATGGTTCGGTCGAGGCATCAGTTGACACCCATGTGCAACGCGTTTCGAACATTACACCCCATCCTCTTGACTAATGGCGGAAATAGAAAAAATTTCGTAGGAGGGCCGAAACAATTTTTTTCTGGAAGAACATTAGATGGGAGGGCCGAGATAGAAAAAATAAAATTTTAACATATGAAATTGCAAAAAAATACATTGATGGGCTTAGGCGTAGGGGGGCCGGAACCCTTCCCGGTGCCTTAATAGCTCCGCCCATAAGTCTTGAGGACACGTCCTAGGGCAAAAAATAATAATAATAATAAATGATCGAACTAATGGCCAACTTGTGTGAGCATGTTTGTGTATGTGGGTGTTTTTTTTAAGTGATTTTTGTAAGTTATGTTTTTGTCGTGTCCTCTGTCTTCTTATTATATTAAGTTGGCCATTAAGTTAATGTGAAGAGAGAAAACTGATTTCTCAACGATGCTCCTGGTTGTGTACATTGCAGGTAGACTCGACTTAGATTCTCAATGAGTTTTCTAATTTTCATTTAATATGCAAGTGTTAGATGTAACACCCCCAAAATTTGATACAGCGGAAGACTCAACAAGCTTTCGGGGTGCTACGGGGATTGGTATCCAACACAAGACAATATAGAACGAGATAAAGTAAACATAATAAAAACACAACCAAAACGGGGTTTTAACGTTTACATTTATCCCCACATCCTTCAGAGTCAGGCCCAAAATAACATAACAGTAGGTCCAAAATTAGTTATCAGAGTTTAGAAAAATAGATCCATAAACCATGAGCCTTGGCCGAGCCTTCCATTCCAAGCATTCGTATCATCACTTAATTACCTGAGAAAACGTGCTAAAAGTCAGCTTTCGCTGGTGAGATCATAGGTTTAAATTCATCTAACAATATAGTGGACATATACGCAAAACGCTTGCTAGCTAGACTAAGGATATTCGGGTAACCCCCGCAATACCAGTAGGTTTAAATTCATCTAACCCTCCGTTCTGACATAGATATTCGGGTAACCCCCGCAATACCAGTAAATACTCGGATAACCTCCGAAGTATTAATAACCTATAGGTGCACACTATAGTATCCAAAATCCTCAAATAAGCCAATCTCGTAATCCAACCATTATTTAGTCCACACGCGATGGTTCACTATGTGACTAGGGTTGATGTAACTCATCTAACCAAATCTAGTCCACACGCGATGATTCACTATGTGACTAAGGTTGTTGTAACATTCGTCTAACCATAACTAGTCCACACGCGATAATTCACTATGTGACTAAGGTTGACAAATCTTCCTAGTTCCATAAGCATAGCAAGTTTTGAAAAGTAAAAGCGATAATAGTCCACATAAAATAATTTGCATGTTTCTCACCCCAAGTATTGAAAACAAAGTTCAAGAGTAAAAAGTAGGGCTATGACTCACCTCAAGTCCAGAGATCAGCAATAGGAAATCGGTAGAAGTAAGACGTATAGTAACTCAAAATACGGCAACTACGGACTCGGCACGACCTAACAATATCAACTCGTTCAGAAATCATTTCCTCAAGATCGAATATTCCCAAACCCGAACGTATTCCATTTTACTTCCGAAAATCCATTTCTCGAATAAATCTCGTATTAGTTTGGAGTTTGGCGTTTGGTATCCATATGGGTGGTGGGTCGACACAACTCAAACCAAGAAGTCACAACAAAAAGGATAATAAAATAATCTATAAGTCTAATATTAGTCCAATATATTATTTAAATAAATCATCGAAGTTTATCAAATCTGTCGATTTGGTAATCCCCCATATTTATTTACTTAATATACTATTCTAAGATTACACCCGAATCCTAGGTCACACATTGCACATAAAGTACTATATGGTATATATCAAAGTTTAATAAATTATCTAATTATGCCGTTAAGCTTACTAAATTCGTCAATTTGGCAACCTCACGAGATACTTAGTAATTTATTATTCTCGTACCCATACCACAACCTATGGGCGTCGTAGGATACGATGCCCATTAATATACTCAATTTAAATAACTAAATAGTTCTTATTTAACCCGTCGATTAAATAAGTTACGTAGTTATCAAAAGTGAATGTATTAATCGTCATATATCCGTGACAACACGAACGTCACAAATAAAATAATCCACTTGGACTCAAGTGACCACGACCCCGTATAACTCGATAGTTTCTCCTCGTTTATTAAAAGGTATTATTTTATTTAATATTTATTCAACGTCAAGATCTCATCGTTATTTATAGTCGTTTAATTATAATAACGCTCCCGACATTTATTATACCACTCTCATAGTATAATAGTTATAGTCACGTTATTGTTATAATATTACTCGTGATCTTTTTATTTTTAATATACGCATTTATATATTTATATATACGTTATTCACGTCTATATATTTATATAAACGTTTATATTACCAATAATATTATTACGAGTTTTATTATTTGCGTTTGATTATAAATATTTATCGAGTTATACGAAATGGTCACATGTCCGAGTCATCACTCTCGGCTCATTGTCCAAGTCCAAAATAAAAATATAACCAAATCAAAATCAAGTAATCAATTTCCGTCCAACAATACCCAAATCACGTGCTACAACAATAGGGTCCGACTACGGCACCCAACTAACCTATCTCCGTCATCTAATGACCGTCTCACAATCGGTCCCCACATTTACCATTCGTCAACAACTCCTCAACAACGCAATAGTAACAATAATCCCATTGTCGAGACCACAAGGTCCCGACCCATCTAAAACCTTCGGCCAACAATAATATAAGCCGCAAGAATAGGTACCAAAAATAACCAAATCACTACAAGTGAGCACCAAAAATTTGGAAACAAAACCTAACCACCGCCGGACCCAAACGGGTCGCGGCTAACCATGGATCCGAAAGAAACATGAGGCACGAGCCCATAGGGGGGCCTCGGCCTGATTTCCATCGAACCACAACCAAGCCAAACGGCTCGTAGGGTCACGACATAACCCAAAACAACCAAACTACAAGCAAATCATCAATCCAAGCAAGACCCCAACAAGGATTTATACAAATCCGAGTCAAAACCACACCAAAATGGATACCCAATTTATTTTCTTATCAAAATCTTTAAAAGAAATCATATATCTTTAAACCCCATTTCGAGTTAGTCCGAGTTTGACTCGGCTCAGTCAAACCCACGCGTGAAAACGCGTTTTCTCACCTTCTTAAACCTTGGAACTCGCAGATCTAGTGAAACAACAATAATAGGGTCGGATTTATAAAGATTTCGTGGTGTTAAGATGGGTTTTAGGGCGCGTGGTGTATACCAAATGATAGATCGGAAGATGGTGGTTAAGATGGTGGTGTTAGTTTTGTGGTGAGGGTGGCGGTGCGACGGCGGTGACCGGCCAAAAGGGGCGGCGGTTATGGGATTGTAGAGAGAGAGATAGAAGATGGTGTAGGTTTGTGTTGTGTGGGATTGGCAGTAACCACAAAGACGATTTTTATAGTTATACTCTTTTAATTTCTTTCTTTACTTATAATAATAATAATAATAATAATAATAATAATAATAATAATAATAATAATAATAATAATAATAATAATAATAATAATAATAATAATAATAATAATAATAAAAGTATTATTATATTTAGGGTAAGGTGATTAGGTGTAAAATACACGGATCAAAACCCGTATCTTTATAAAATACTCCAACTCTTTCTCGTACCGAGCTTGTTCCAAAATATTTAATATCTCACGAGACGTTCTAAATAAGTAAACATATAGTCGAACCGTAATTCAAAACATGAAATTTTGTTAGGTTATTCTAGTGCCGGAGTCAACGTAGTGCCAAATGAGAATTTCAAATTAAATCTCATCACATCGATAATCCAAATTGATTCCATAAAATTTTTAGATATAATCAACCAAAATATTGGTTTTTCAAGTTCGTTACGAATAAAATTCCAAATATATTTTATAAACGAACTTTAATGTAATGCGGGTTTTCAAAATAACTCCCTAATTTGCCAGTTGTCACATCCTCCCAGCCTCAGAAGAAACCCGTCCCGGGTTTCTCTCGGAACACTTCATCTACGAAGTGAAAAGCTTCGGATATCTCTTTCGGAACTCGTCCTCACGTTCCCACGTAAATTCCGGTCCATGTCGGGAATTCCAACGAACCTTGACGAGTGGAAAGCGACTTCGCTTGAGTCGCTTAAACTCACGATCCAAAATCTCAATCGACTCTTCCACAAAGTTTAATTTCTCATCAACACAAATATCTTTCATCGGTATAACCGGCATCTCATCAGAAAGACACTTCCTCAAATTACTAACATGAAACACATTGTGAACTTTACTCAATTCATGTGGTAATTCCAACCTATAAGCCACGGCCCAATTCTTTCCAAAATAAGAAATGGTCCAATGTAGCAGGGGTTGAGTTTCCCACGTTTCCCGAAACGTATCACACCTTTCCAAGGCGAGACTTTCAGCATCACTTTGTCTCCAACCTGGAACTCTAGGGGTTTACGTCTCAGATCGGCGTAACTTTTCTGCCTATCTCTAGCTGCTTGTAATCGATCACGAATTTGAGTCACTTTCTCAGTAGTCTCCAATATAAGCTCAGGGCCTGTGAGTTGGCTATCTCCAACTTCAGCCCAACCAATAGGCGAACGACATTTTCGGCCATACAAAGCTTCAAATGGTGCAGCTTTAAGACTTGTGTGGTAGCTATTATTATAGGAGAATTCCGCAAGGGGTAGATACTTCTCCCAGCCTTTACCAAAGTCTATAATACATGCACGAAGCATATCCTCTAAAGTCTGAATGGTCCTCTGACTTTGACCATCGGTTTGGGGATGATATGCAGTACTCATATCAAGTCTCGTCCCCAAAGCCGTTTGAAGTGATCGCCACAATGCTGACGTAAAACGGCTATCGCGATCCGAAATAATAGATATCGGGACTCCATGACGCGAAATAATTTCCTTCACATATAACTTCGCAAGTTTGTCGACACTATCATCTTCACTAATCGCCAGGAACCGATCCACAATTACCTAGATAGCGTGACAACCGCTAACTGTCCTCGGTAATTTGGTAATAAAGTCCATTGTAATCCGCTCCCATTTCCGAATTGGAAGTTCTGGCTGCGTCAATAATTCTGACGGTCTATGATGTTCGGCTTTAACCTTAAAACATGTCAAACACTTACTAATATACAACGCTATATCTGCCTTCATATTTGGCCACCAATATAACTTTTTCAAATCCTGGTACATCTTGTCAGACCCAGGATGAATAGAGTATCTTGACTTATGCGACTCGTGCATAATCAACTCTCGAATTCCTTCATACAAAGGTACCCAATTTTTGCTCTCTAAAACATAATACTCCATCAGAACGCTTAACAAATCCCTTCTCATTTTCTGCCATCCCAAATATTTTCTCAGCAGGTTGATTTTCTGCTTTCAACGCTTCCGTTTGAGCTTCAAATATTTGAGACGGTAATGGCGATACGATAGTCATTCCTAATGACTTAACTCGTAATGGTGGTATTCTCTCCTTTCAGCTAAGAGCATCAGCAACAACGTTTGCTTTACCAGGATGGTAGCGAATTTCGCAATCATAATCGCTTAGCAATTCGATCCAACGTTGTTGTCTCATGTTGAGCTCTTTTTGATTCAAAATGTGCTGTAGACATTTGTGATCAGTCAACACAACACACTTGGTTCCATACAAGTAATGTCTCCATATCCCTAGGACAAAAACCACAGCACCTAACTCCAAATCATGAGTGGTGTAGTTCTTTTCATGCTTCTTGAGCTGTCGGGAAGCATAAGCTATCACTTTCTCTTGTTGCATTAATACAGCTCCCAAACCTTTATGCGAAGCATCACAATAGACGACAAAGTCCTCATTACCTTCAGGTAACGCTAAGATAGGAGCACTACACAACATCTCCTTAAGTAATTGAAATGCTTCCTCTTCCTTATCTCTCCATTCGTACTTAACGCACTTTTGAGTCAATTTGGTCAACGGTTTTGCTATCTTCGAAAATCCCTCAATGAACCTTCGGTTATAACCGGCTAATCCCAAAAATTGACGAACGTCTGTTGGGGTTGTCGGAGCAGCCCAATCTTTAATCGCTTCAATCTTAGCAGGATCTACATGAACTCCTTGACTATCAATCACATGACCCAAAAATTGTACCGTCGGAATCCAAAATTCACATTTGGAGAACTTGGCATATAGCTTCTCCCTCCTGAGCAATTCTAAGATAAGCCTTAGATGCTCCTCATGCTTATTCTTCGAATAAATTAGAATGTCATTGATGAACACAATCACGAACTTATCTAAGTAAGGCTTACACACCCGATTCATGAGATCCATGAATACAGCCGGTGCGTTAGTCAACCCAAACGGCATCACTTAAAACTCGTAATGCCCGTAACGGGTTCTGAAAGCCGTTTTCGGAATATCTTCCTCGCGAACTCGAAGTTGATGATATCCCGATCTCAAATCGATCTTCGAATACACACTCGATCCTTGGAGTTGATCGAACAAGTCGTCGATCCTCGGTAACGGGTATCTATTCTTCACCGTTAACTTGTTCAGCTCTCGATAATCAATACACATACGAAACGATCCATCCTTCTTCTTCACGAATAAAGACCGGGGCTCCCCAAGGTGAAGAACTTGGTCTTATAAATCCTTTTCGGCTAACTCCGCCAATTCTTTAGACAACTCTTCCAGTTCAGTTGGTGCAAGTCGATAAGGTGCTCGTGCCACAGGTGCGGCACCAGGTATCAACTCAATCTGAAACTAGACTTGTCTAATAGGCGGGATTCCCGAAAAATCATCGGGAAACACTTCAGGAAAGTCACGAACTATAGGCACATCTCCAATGCACCTTTCCTTCTTCTCCTTCCCTCCTTTCTCAGAGATTTGAGCTTTTCGATCTCCTTGTATATTTAGAGTCTCCTTTCCGTAAGGCACTCGCACGATCTTCTCATCGCAAAGTATGTGAGCACGATACTTCGACAACCAATCCATACCAATGATGACATCGAAACTTCCTAACGTGACGGGTAGAAGATCTATGTTGAAAGGGTGATTCAAGAAATTTAACGTGCAACCGCGAATGATAGTCTTAATCCTTTCTATGTTTCCGTTAGCTAACTCTACATCATAACCAATTCCTAAGGCCATCGGGGGTTTCTCTAATAAGGGTACAAAGGTAGTGGACACACAACTTCTATCGGCACCAGTATCAAATAGTATGGATGCATGACGATTATTGAGAAGGAACGTACTAGTAACGACGTTCGGATCTTCTCCTCTCTCGTTCCCAATTGCATACACTCTCCCTTGAGCAGTTCTTGCTTCCACACGTTGGTCCCCATTGTCATGACGTCCACGGTTTCCTCCAGCTCCACGATTTCCATGATTGTACCTATTACCACCCGATCCTTGACTTCCTCGGTTCCACGATTCTCTACACTCATTCCTATAATGTCCCTTATTTCCACATCCATAACAAGTAACATTTGCCTTACTCATAGTTTCAGGAGTAGCTTGAACCATAGCAAGGGGTCGTGCTCTACAATCCCTAGCTACATGTCCTCTCCTTGAGCAACTCTGACAAATCACGGTACATTGTCCTGTACGATTCTTGTAGCAACGACCACACTTGGGTGCATCACCATTTTGATTCCTTTTATCTCCATTCCCAATAGCTTAAGCCTTAGCAACAGCTTGTCGCTTGTTTCGGTGATCATTACCCTTAGGGTGATGGTCTCTCTTTCTCTTTCCATTCTTATCCTTATCAGCTCCTTCCAATTCTAATGAATCCATTAATTGTTGAGCGATTGTGATGGCCTCATGGATATTTGCAGGTCTAGCAGCAATCACATCATTCCTTATAGCCACAGGCAACCCATCGGTATACCGCTCAATCTTTTGAGTCTCAGTTCTAACCATATCGGGACAAAGTAAGGCTAACTCTCGATAACGGCGATTGTAAGTTGCCATATCGGTACCTTTCACCTTATGGTTCCAGAACTCAATCTCTAGCTTCTTGACCTCATTCCTTGGGCAATAAGTCTGAATCAGCAAAGACTTAAATTGCTCCCAAGTCATGGCATAAGCTACATCACTTCCAACCGAATTACGGTAATTGTTCCACCAAGTTAAAGCTTCATCCTTGAAAGTAAAAAAGCAAACTTTACCTTCGCATTCTCCGCACAACCACTGACATTAAGCACTGACTCAGTCTTCTCTATCCACCTGACCAAGTAGACCACTCCTTCGGTTCCACCAAACTCAATGGGTCCACAAATTTTAAACTCCTTGTAGTTACGTCCATTAGCACGAACAGGTGGAAATGTTCCAGCAGAATTGTTGGAATGATTTGACTCAGCTAGTAGCTCAGCAACTCGTTGCTCCACAAGTTGATTGATCATTGCTTGATCCACAGTATGTGCGTTAAGTGGAACATGATCATTGTCTCCCTGAACATCAACATTTTGATTCCTGTTGTTGCGGTTGGTGGTGTCCAGGTTGTCAAGAGTAGGGTTTTCAATATTTCGAGTAGGACGGCGTCCTCGGCGACTAGGGGTAGTCGCTGCCGTGCCAGTTCGAGTAGCTCTAACGGGGTTTCGTCGTACAGCCATTAATATAATACCAACACAATATCAACCACGCGAATAAGACACAATTCTCCATGTATGCCAAAAACCGTAAAATATCATACGAAATCACCATCGTCCATACAAGTAGCGGTCGATACTTCACTCCAAAATACCAAAAGACATAATAAATACTAATCGTTCCATACGAAACGAACATACAATCCGAATAACATGACTTAAGGGATAGAATAACCATCTCTCCTAACCAAGTACTCCCTGGCTTAGGAAGCAACATAACAACAACACAAATCCAAATCGATCTAGCCATGATGCTGGCGTAGACTCCTCAACTCCGCAACAACTCAACAATAAACTCAGCAATGACCATCTCAAGTCGGTCAGACATCCGCGAGATCCTCTCGCCCTATGCAGTAATCTGAGCCCACATCCTACCAGTCTCACCTAACTCTGCATGCTCAGCAGAAACCTCAGAAGGTGCATCCGACGCCACAGGGCTACCAGGTGGTGAATCAAACAAAAACGGATGATCAGGCGAAACTGGCTCTAACGGATGTATCGGGAAATCGGGCTTCGCAGAATGAACTGAATGTGCTAGCGACCCATCATCATCAGGCATATCCTCCTCCTGAGGATCATCCTCTTCCCAATCCTGAGGGTCATCATTCTCTTCCTCATCTTGAAGGTTATCATTCTGCTCACCCGCGTACTCCTCGTCGAAGGGGTACTCCATCACTCGTCATCTCCGAGCAGGCGAACCACGAGGCGATAAAGTCGGCGACTTAGGGCGACAATGGGACGATAAAGTAGTGGCCGAACGCATGACCAACACGTATGGGTCATCAGGGGCCATAGTGATCTACGAAGGGCGACGCGTACTAGCAATAACAATTCTTAATAATAACACATGCAAAGGAGGCTATGATTTGTGACAACGGCGTAGGGTAGGTGTAAGTGTTTCAAAACAACTAGAGCGCGAACTCAAAATATCGCATAAAAAATCATCATAAAATCCCAATTATATAATCTCAGTAAAGAGTTTCAAATACCGCATTACTAAAATCATTCATAAAATAATTAAGCCATATAATTCCTCAAAACGCATATAATTCCTCAAAACGCATATAATTCATCAAAACGCATATAATTCATCAAAACGCATATAATTCATCAAAACGTCATCACATCACTAAATCAATAAACCTCAAATCCTCAAATCATCTCAAGAATCCCATATCTAATAATCATCTCAATATACCTCAATAATAATAATGATGCTTCGGCTTGGCGGGCTGGCGGGCGGTGGTCAAGGATCATTTTCTATAAAAATACGGTTATAGTTTAGGCGTTTATTTACCTAGTTCTCTATAACCTTGGCTCTGATACCAATCTGTAACACCCCCAAAATTTGATACAGCAGAAGACTCAACAAGCTTTCGGGGTGCTACAGGGATTGGTATCCAACACAAGACAATATAGAACGAGATAAAGTAAACATAATAAAAACACAACCAAAACGGGGTTTTAACGTTTACATTTATCCCCACATCATTCAGAGTCAGGCCCAAAATAACATAACAGTAGGTCCAAAATTAGTTATCAGAGTTTAGAAAAATAGATCCATAAACCATGAGCCTTGGCCGAGCCTTCCATTCCAAGCATCCGTATCATCACTTAATTACCTGAGAAAACGTGCTAAAAGTCAGCTTTCGCTGGTGAGATCATAGGTTTAAATTCATCTAACAATATAGTGGACATATACGCAAAACGCTTGCTAGCTAGACTAAGGATTCGCTAAAAGCCTGCGGATACCCTCCGCTCCAACATAACACACGGATACCCTCCGTTCTAACATAGATATTCGGGTAACCCCCGCAATACCAGTAAATACTTGGATAACCTCCGAAGTATTAATAACCTATAGGTGCACACTATAGTATCCAAAATCCTCAAATAAGCCAATCTCGTAATCCAACCATTATTTAGTCCACACGCGATGGTTCACTATGTGACTAGGGTTGATGTAACTCATCTAACCAAATCTAGTCCACACGCGATGATTCACTATGTGACTAAGGTTGTTGTAACATTCGTCTAACCATAACTAGTCCACACGCGATAATTCACTATGTGACTAAGGTTGACAAATCTTCCTAGTTCCATAAGCATAGCAAGTTTTGAAAAGTAAAAGCGATAATAGTCCACATAAAATAATTTGCACGTTTCTCACCCCAAGTATTGAAAACAAAGTTCAAGAGTAAAAAGTGGGACTATGACTCACCTCAAGTCCAGAGATCAGCAATAGGAAATCGGTAGAAGTAAGACGTATAGTAACTCAAAATACGGCAACTACGGACTCGGCACGACCTAACAATATCAACTCGTTCAGAAATCATTTCCTCAAGATCGAATATTCCAAAACCCGAACGTATTCCATTTTACTTCCGAAAATCCATTTCTCGAATAAATCTCGTATTAGTTTGGAGTTTGGCGTTTGGTATCCATATGGGTGGTAGGTCAACACAACTCAAACCAAGAAGTCACAACAAAAAGGATAATAAAATAATCTATAAGTCTAATATTAGTCCAATATATTATTTAAATAAATCATCGAAGTTTATCAAATCCGTCGATTTAGTAATCCCCCATATTTATTTACTTAATATACCATTCTAAGATTACACCCGAATCCTAGGTCACACATTGCACATAAAGTACTATATGGTATATATCAAAGTTTAATAAATTCTCTAATTATGCCGTTAAGCTTACTAAATTCGTCAATTTGGCAACCTCACGAGATACTTAGTAATTTATTATTCTCGTACCCATACCACAACCTATGGGCGTCGTAGGATACGATGCCCATTAATATACTCAATTTAAATAACTAAATAGTTCTTATTTAACCCGTCGATTAAATAAGTTACATAGTTATCAAAAGTGAATGTATTAATCGTCATATATCCGTGACAACACGAACGTCACAAATAAAATAATCCACTTGGACTCAAGTGACCACGACCCCGTATAACTCGATAGTTTCTCCTCGTTTATTAAAAGGTATTATTTTATTTAATATTTATTCAACGTCAAGATCTTATCGTTATTTATAGTCGTTTAATTATAATAACGCTCCCGACATTTATTATACCACTCTCATAGTATAATAGTTATAGTCACGTTATTGTTATAATATTACTCGTGATCTTTTTATTTTTAATATACGCATTTATATATTTATATATACGTTATTCATGTCTATATATTTATATAAACGTTTATATTACCAATAATATTATTACGAGTTTTATTATTTGCGTTTGATTATAAATATTTATCGAGTCATACGAAATGGTCACATGTCCGAGTCATCACTCTCGGCTCATTGTCCAAGTCCAAAATAAAAATATAACCAAATCAAAATCAAGTAATCAATCTCCGTCCAACAATACCCAAATCACGTGCTACAACAATAGGGTCCGACTACGGCACCCAACTAACCTATCTCCGTCATCTAATGACCGTCTCACAATCGGTCCCCACATTTACCATTCGTCAACGACTCCTCAACAACGCAATAGTAACAATAATCCCATTGTCGAGACCACAAGGTCCCGACCCATCTAAAACCTTCGGCCAACAATAATATAAGCCGCAAGAATAGGTACCAAAAATAACCAAATCACCACAAGTGAACACCAAAAATCTGGAAACAAAACCTAACCACCGCCGGACCCAAACGGGTCGCGGCTAACCATGGATCCGAAAGAAACATGAGGCACGAGCCCATAGGGGGGCCTCGGCTTGATTTCCATCGAACCACAACCAAGCCAAACGGCTCGTAGGGTCACGACATAACCCAAAACAACCAAACTACAAGCAAATCATCAATCCAAGCAAGACCCCAACAAGGATTTATACAAATCCGAGTCAAAACCACACCAAAATGGATACCCAATTTATTTTCTTATCAAAATCTTTAAAAGAAATCATATATCTTTAAACCCCATTTCGAGTTAGTCCGAGTTTGACTCGGCTCAGTCAAACCCACGCGTGAAAACGCGTTTTCTCACCTTCTTAAACCTTGGAACTCGCGGATCTAGTGAAACAACAATAATAGGGTCGGATTTATAAAGATTTCGTGGTGTTAAGATGGGTTTTAGGGCGCGTGGTGTATACCAAATGATAGATCGGAAGATGGTGGTTAAGATGGTGGTGTTAGTTTTGTGGTGAGGGTGGCGGTGCGACGGCGGTGACCGGCCAAAAGGGGCGGCGGTTATGGGATTGTAGAGAGAGAGATAGAAGATGGTGTAGGTTTGTGTTGTGTGGGATTGGCAGTAACCACAAAGACGATTTTTATAGTTATACTCTTTTAATTTCTTTCTTTACTTATAATAATAATAATAATAATAATAATAATAATAATAATAATAATAATAATAATAATAATAATAATAATAATAATAATAATAATAATAATAATAATAATAATAATAATAATAATAATAATAAAAGTATTATTATATTTAGGGTAAGGTGACTAGGTGTAAAATACACTGACCAAAACCCGTATCTTTATAAAATACTCCAACTCTTTCTCGTACCGAGCTTGTTCCAAAATATTTAATATCTCACGAGACGTTCTAAATAAGTAAACATATAGTCGAACCGTAATTCAAAACATGAAATTTTGTTAGGTTATTCTAGTGCCGGAGTCAACGTAGTGCCAAATGAGAATTTCAAATTAAATCTCATCACATCGATAATCCAAATTGATTCCATAAAATTTTTAGATATAATCAACCAAAATATTGGTTTTTCAAGTTCGTTACGAATAAAATTCCAAATATATTTTATAAACGAACTTTAATGTAATGCGGGTTTTCAAAATAACTCCCTAATTTGCCAGTTGTCACATTAGATAGATTAGCACTTGGAGCCTATTTAGTATCGATCAAACATCGACAAACTTGTTCTATGCATAACCTTGTACTCGTTCTATTCATCCTAAATTTAATTTAGCTCTACTAGTTGATCATTAAACATTCAGTACGAGATAGGGATGGCAATAAAACCCAAACCTGACGGGGAAACTCGAAACCCGAACTAATTGGGGAGGGGCGGAGAGCGGGGAATACTCGCCCCGCCCCGCCCCGCCCCGCCCCACCCAATTAATATATACACATATACAAATATATCTATACTTATATAGTATTTGTTAGTATTTACGTGATAAAAAAATATTACTCTAATATTATTAGTTTTTTTTTTTTTAATTTGTAAGAATGCAAAATTGTAATTATAGAAGCTAGTCTAGTGTCATATTTTTAAGTTTTAATTTTTGGCAGAATAATTCATCATTATTTTTGTATAATACTATCGTTGAAAACTTATTCAACTTAATAAGCCTTGGTTGTAATTGATTATTAATAAGTTCGTTATTGCTAACGGTTTAAAAGTAACAATAAATGTGAAATGGTACGGCTTTGGTCGAGAATTGCACCCAAAGAGGATACCCCGATTAATACGGAGCGGGTTTGGGGGACCATCACGCCCCAACGGGGCACCCCGATTAGATCACCAGTGGGGATCAGGGCGGGTTTGGGGAGAACTTTGTTAATCGGGTTTGGGGATGGGGATGACCGCCCCACCCTAAACCCACCCCGTTGCCATCCCTAGTACGAGAGTGAGACCTGTTTAACTATGAAGAGATGTTTTGAATACCGCAGAATAAAAACAGTTTCTTGAACAAAACAGAAACTGATTAGATCTACTGATTTTGAATCCTGCAAAGTTTTATTAAGGAGCAGGGTATAATGTTTTATAGTTTTATACATACACATGACCAGCCATCCAACCGACTCGTCCAAAGCATGGCCTGTGGTCACATAAGATGGCTCACTAGATGCAAGAAATCCCCACGGTCTGGGACATGCTCCAAATCACACCAAAGACAACCAAATAAAAAACACGAAAACTCTAATCTTTACGACTCGATACCCTATCAACTTAGACATTCAAGTCTTCAATATTCACTTCTTCCATCCGAGGTCTTCAATCTTTACTTTCTTGTTCTGCTTTCTTTACCTGTCATGATGCACATACATAATGACTATGTGATTTCTTATGACATATTCAACATACAAACTCGACATACCATCACATTGTTATAACTGTTAGACTATATAATTCCCCGTAGGTATTACTTTATGATTGACCATTATTTATAATGGTAAAACCCTAGATACCCTAAACCCACAGACCGGGCTTGGGCCTAATCCTCTAATACTCCCCCACAGTCCAAGCGGCGAAATCGCGAAAGCTCGGACTGAAGTAGTAAACTGGAAAAGAAAAGTAAACAAAACATTAACGTAGTAAAAGAACAACTTTAGTTGACTCATACAAAACCTACCAACGGTCGAATTTAGTCGACTGGTACCAACTGTCGGCTAAGTCGACTGGTAACAACACCGTACCAACGGTCGACTTTAGGGACTGGCATCAACGGTCAATGTAACACCCCCAAAATCTGATACAGCGGAAGACTCACAAGCTTTCGGGGTGCTACGGGGATTGGTATCCATTCAAAGTCATGAAAGAACGAGATAAAGTAAAAATAATAAAAATACAACCACGCGGGGTTTTAAAGTTTACATTTATCCCAAAATCATCCAAAGTCAGGCCCAAAAGAAATAAATATAGGTCCACAATAGTTATCAGAGTTTTAGAAATATAGATCCATAACCGGTG
Organism: Artemisia argyi; assembly: GCA_030686995.1. NCBI lineage: Eukaryota > Viridiplantae > Streptophyta > Magnoliopsida > Asterales > Asteraceae > Artemisia > Artemisia argyi. The sequence continues at coordinate 208,737,783 of CM060681.1, forward strand.
CCAAATGTCAAGCCTCCAATCCCAAGCATCCATAGAGCATCACTTAATTACCTGAGAGAACATGCTAAAAGTCAGCTTTCGCTGGTGAGATCATAGGTTTAAATTCATAATTCAATATAGTGGACATATACGCAAAACGCTTGCTAGCTAGACTAGGGCTCAATCATCCAACCAAATCAAATCATCCCTATAGGTGCACGCTATAGCTCAAACCAATCCAATCAATAGCTTACCTAGCTCAAGTCTAGGCCTCGCTCTATAATCAATCCAATAGCTTACCTAGATCTAGTCTAGGCCTCGCTCAAATCAATATGTATGCGTAAGGATACGACATACCCAACATTCGTAAGGATACGACATGTTCAACTTACCTAGATCTAGTCTAGGCCTCGTTGTTTAGCTTACCTAGCTCTAGGCTAGGCCTCGCTCTATAACCAAATCCAATAGCTTACCTAGTTCGGGACTAGGCCTCGCTCAACAACCAAATTAATAGCTTACCTAGCTCATGTCTAGGCCTCGCTCTACCTAGTTCTATAAGCATAGCAAGTTTTGAAATCAAAAAGCGATAATAGTCCACATAAAACATTTGCACGTTTCTCACCCCAAGTATTGAAAACAAAGTTCAAGAGTAAAAGTGGGGCTATGACTCACCTCAAGTCCAGCAAATCCTCAAAAGAAACGATAGAAGAAAGACGTAAGTAATCTCAAGCAACTCACGTAACGGCAACTACAGACTCGGCACTTCCTAACAATATCAAACTCGTTCAGAAATCATTTCCTCAAAATCAAATATTCCCATTCCCGAACGTATTCCATTTTACTTTCCAAAAATATCCGTTTCTCGAATTAACTTCATATTAATTTGAAATTCGACGTTTGGTATCCATATGGGTGGAGGGTCGACACAACTCAAACCAAAAAGTCACAACAAGCAAAATAATAAACCAACTATAGGTCTAATGTTAGCCCAACATATTATTTAAATAACTATCGAAGCTTATCAAATCCGTCGATTTGATAATCTCCCATATTTATTTACGTAATATATCGTTCCAAAATTATACCCAACCTAAAGCACATAGCACAAAGAATTCTATTTGGTATATATCGTAGTCCAATAAATTCCCTATATATATCGTCAAATCGGCCAAATTCCACGAGATACATAGTAATTTATTACCCTAAAACATATACCACAACCTATGGGCGTCGTGGGATACGATGCCCATTAATATACTCATTTTATATAGCCAAATAACTCGATCTAATCCGTCGATTAAATAAGTCACTTGATATAGAAAATGTTTATATTAATCGTCATATATCCGTGACAACACAAAAGTCACAATATAAAGCCCACTTGGACTTTAAAGAACCACACTCGTATAACTCGATAAGTTTCTAAATTTATAAACAAATTTACGTTTTTAATTATTATTTACCCGACTTATTATTTCGCCATTATTTATAGTTTTTATTTGTAACAATATTCCGACATTTATTACACTATTTGCATAGTATAATAACTATCGTTATATTATTATACGTTTACTCGTGATCGTTTTATTATTAATATACGCATATATATATATATATATATATATATATATATATATATATATATATATATATATATATATATATATATATATATATATATATATATATATATATACGTTTAACACGTCTATATATGTATATAAACGATTATATTCTTAATAATAGTATTACGAGTATTATTTTCAATATTGACTTTTAAATATTTATCGAGTCATAGAATTTGGTCACATGTCTGAGTCATGACTCTCGGCTCATAGTCCAAGTCCAAATAATAAGAATCAAGTCACAATAATAAATCAACTTCGTCCAAATCAATCCCATAACCACGTGCTACAACATGAGGGTCCGACTACGGCACCCAACTAACCTATCTCCGTCATCTAATCGACCGTCTCACAATCGGTCCCCAAATCCACATTCGACAACACATCTCCAATAATAACTCACCATCAAGAAATACCACTTCAAGTCCGAATAATATACCAATGTACCAAAGTCCAAACATCACAATCTCAACAAAACATAAATAATAAATCAACAAGTAATATAACCTCCGAAAGCCAAACAAATTACAAGTTGAGTTACCAAGTCAACCCGGGTCAACATATGCTCAAAACATGAAACGGAAGCCACACCCGAGACCCATAGGTCTCGGCTAGCTCCTTGAGCCCAAACCGAACCAAAACAGCCCCGTGGGGGTGTCGGCTAAAAATCCACACGACCACAAGGTCGACCAACATCACAAAACGCACCAAGAATCCAAATAATCAACAAGTGGTCAAGAATAACATCACCCAAGACCCAAGCCGAGAGCCAATGCTCTCGGTTAGCCTCGACCCAACGAGCATAACACAAACCCGGATACCAAACCTCCTTTTAAACTATTTTTATTAAAAACCCACTTGATTCTTGTAACAAGAATAACAAAAACCCAAAAATATAATGAAATCCGTGACCCTAGGTCACGATTCGAACCCAAAACTCGAGTCAAAACTCGACCTACCTTCAAATCCAAGGCCAAATCGAAAAGATCTTCAAGAAATGTGAAAAAGTGGTGATGAACTCGTGGTGATTTAATTCGAAATAGGTGTTAGGGTGGTCCAAATCGCGTGTGGTTAGTACCAAAAGATAGATCGTGAAAAGATGGTGAAGATGGTGGTGTTGTTTTTAGTGTGAGGGTGACGGTGGTGGCGCTATGGTGGTAATAAGGGGCGGCGGTGGTGAGTTTCCAAATAAGAGAGAGAGTGTTGGTGAAACGTGTTGGTGATGGTGTGTTTGTGGGATCCGGTTTTCACAAGGACGATTTTTAATTTACTCTAAAAAAAACTTTTAAATGATAATAGTGGGGGTAGGGGATTAAGTAGCCCGATGTCAATACACGGACCAAACCCGAAACTTAAATAACCAAATGACTTTCTCAAACCAAACCCGTTCCAAAAATAATAATATCCGATCCAACAATAAAATATAATTAAAAATTGTTAGGTAAACCTAGTGCCGGAGTCAATGTAGTGCCAAAATAATGATCTCAAAATAAATCATCACGAACGAATCAAACCAAACCATAAATAAATAATCAAATCTCGTAAATATCGTACGATTAAAAATCACGTACCAACGTTCGTAAAAAAAAAACATCTCGTCAAAATAACCTTTTCAAATATTCCAAATTTATAATTTTAATGTAATGCGGGTTTTATAAACGGCTCCCTAATTTGCCAGTTGTCACATCCTCCCAGCCTCAGAAGAAACCCGTCCCGGGTTTCTCTCGGAACAACCCATCTACGAAGTAAAAAGCTTCGGATATCTCTTTCGAAACTCATCCTCACGCTCGCACGTAAATTCCGGTCCATGCCGCGAATTCCAACGAACTTTGATGAGCAGGATGCGACTTCTCTTAAGTCGTTTAATCTCTCTATCCATTATCTCAATCGGCTCTTCCACAAAATTCAAACTCTCATCCACACGAATATCCTTGATTGGTATAACTGGCGTTTCCTCCGAAAGACATTTCTTCAGATTGCTAACATGAAACACATCATGAACTTTATTCAATTCCATTGGCAATTCCAATCGATAAGCTACGGGCAAAATTCTTTCCAAAATAAGAAATGGTCCAATGTAGCGGGGATTCAGTTTCCCACGTTTCCCAAAACGTATCACACCCTTCCAAGGCGAGACTTTCAACATCACTTTGTCTCCAACCTGGAATTCTAGGGTTTACGCCTCTTATCGGCGTAGCTTTTCTGCCTATCTCTAGCTGCTTGCAGTCGATCTCGAATTTGCGTTACCTTCTCAGTAGTTTCCAAAATAAGCTCAGGGCCTGTGAGTTGGCTATCTCCAACTTCTGCCCAACCAATAGGTGAACGACATTTACGACCATACAAAGCTTCAAATGGTGCAGCCTTAAGACTTGTGTGGTAGCTATTGTTGTAGGAGAACTCCGCAAGGAGTAGATATTTCTCCCAGCCTTTACCAAAGTCTATGATGCATGCACGAAGCATATCCTCCAAAGTCTGAATAGTTCTCTCACTTTGACCATCGGTTTGGGGGTGATATGCAGTACTCATATCAAGTCTCGTCCCCAAAGCGGTTTGAAGTGATCGCCACAATGCTGACGTGAAGCGGCTGTCGCGATCAGAAATGATCGATATCGGAACTCCATGACGAGAAACAATCTCCTTCACATACAACCTCGCAAGTTTGTCAACACTATCATCTTCACTAATCGCCAGGAAATGAGCAGACTTAGTCAATCGATCCACAATTACCCAGATAGCGTCACAACCGCTAGTTGTCTTTGGTAATTTAGTAATAAAGTCCATCGTAATCCGCTCCCATTTCCAAACCGGGAGTTCTGGCTGCGTCAATAATCCTGACGGTCTTTGATGTTCGGCTTTAACCTTAGAGCAAGTCAAACACTTGCTAACATACAACGCTATATCTGCCTTCATATTTGGCCACCAATATATTTTTTTCAAATCCTGGTACATTTTGTCAGACCCAGGATGAATAGAGTATCTTGACTTATGCGACTCATGCATAATCAACTCTCGAATTCCTCCATACAATGGTACCCAAATCCGATCTCCAAAACATAATACTCCATCAAAACGCTTAACAAATCCCTTCTCATTTTTAGCCATCCCAAATATGTTCTCGGCAGGTCGGTTTTCTGCTTTCAACGCTTCTGTTTGAGCTTCAAATATTTGAGATGGTAATGGCGATACGATAGTCATTCCTAATGACCTAACTCGTAATGGTGGAATTCTCTCCTTTCGACTAAGAGCATCAGCAACGACGTTTGCTTTACCAGGATGGTAGCGAATTTCACAATCATAATCGCTTAGCAACTCAATCCAACATGCTGTCTCATGTTAAGCTCTTTTTGGTTCAAAATGTGTTGTAGACTTTTGTGGTCAGTAAACACCACACACTTGGTTCCATACAAGTAATGTCTCCATATCCTTAAAGCAAAAACCACAGCACCTAACTCCAAATCATGGGTGGTGTAGTTCTTCTCGTGCTTCTTGAGCTGTCAGGAAGCATAAGCTATCACTTTCTCTCGTTGCATTAACACAGCTCCCAAACCTTTATGAGAAGCGTCACCATAGACGACGAAGTCCTCGTTACCTTCAGTTAACGCCAAGATAGGAGCACTACACAACATTTTCTTAAGTAACTGAAATGCTTCCTCTTCCTTATCTCCCCATTCATACTTAACACTCTTTTGAGTCAATTTGGTCAACGGTTTTGCTATCTTCGAAAATCCCTCAATGAATCTTCGGTAATAACCGGCTAATCCCGAAAATTGACGAACTTCTGTTGGGGTTGTAGGTGCAGCCCAATCTTTTATTGCCTCAATCTTAGCGGGATCTACATGAACTCATTGTTTATCAATCACATGACCAAGAAATTGTACCGTCGGAATCCAAAATTCACATTTAGAAAACTTGACATACAGTTTCTCCTTCCTGAGCAATTCTAAGATAAGCCTTAGATGCTCCTCATGCTCATTCTCACTCTTCGAATAAATTAGAATGTCATCGATGAACACAATCACAAACTTATCTAAATAAGGCTTACACACCCGATTCATGAGGTCCATGAATACCGCCGGTGCGTTGGTCAACCCAAACGGCATCACCTGAAACTCGTAATGCCCGTAACGGGTTCTGAAAGCCGTTTTCGGAATATCTTCCTCGCGAACTCGAAGCTGATGATATCCCGATCTCAAATCGATCTTCGAATACACACTCGATCCTTGAAGCTGATCGAACAAATCGTCGATCCTCGGTAACGGGTATCTATTCTTCACCGTTAACTTGTTCAACTCTCGATAATCAATACACATGCGAAACAATCCATCCTTCTTCTTCACAAATAAGACCGGGGCTCCCCAAGGCGAAGAACTAGGTCTTATGAATCCCTTTTCGGCTAACTCCGCTAATTGTTTCGACAACTCTTCCAATTCAGTAGGTGCAAGACGATAAGGCGCTCATGCTACAGGTGCAGCACTAGGTATCAACTCGATCTGAAATTCCACTTGTCTAGTAGGCGGAATTCCCGGTAAATCATCGGGAAACACATCCGAAAAATCACGAACTATAGGTACATCTCCAATGCACCTTTCCTTCTTCTCCTTCTCTCCTTTCTCAGAAATTTGAGCTAAGAAAAGGCAACATCCTTTTTCCATTAGCTTCGGCAACTTAGTGCAAGATATGACCGCTAATCTAGATGGACCTCTCAAATCCTTTCTATCTCCTGGTATGTTCAGAATCTCTTTGCCGTAAGGCACACGCACGATCTTCTCATCGCAAAGTATATGAGCACGATACTTCGACAACCAATCCATACCAATAATGACATCAAAACTTCCTAACGTGACGGGTAGAAGATCTATGTTGAAAGGACGATTCAGAAAGTTTAACGTGCAACCGCGAATGATAGTCCTAATCCTCTCTATGTTCCCATTAGCTAACTCTTCATCATAACCAATTCCTAAGGCCATCGGGGGTTTCTCTAGTAAGGGTGCAAACTTAGTGGACACAAAACTCTTATCGGCACCAGTATAAAATAGTATGGAAGCATAACGATTATTGAGAAGGAACGTACCAGTAATGACGTTCGGATCTTCTCTTCTCTCGTTCCCAAGTGCATACACTCTCCCATGAGCAGCACCAGCTTCCACACGTTGGTCCCCATTATCTTGTCGTCCACGATTTCCTCCAACTCCACGGTTTCCATTATTGTACCCATTACCACCCGATCCTTGATTTCCTCGGTTCCACGATTCCCTACACTCATTCCTATAATGTCCATTCTTTCCACATCCATAGCAAGTAACGTTTGCTTTACTCATAGTTTCAGGAGTAGCTTGAACCATAGCAAGTGGTCTAGCTCTACAATCCTTAGCTATGTGTCCCATCCTAGAGCAATTCTTTCACATCACAGTACATCGTCCAGAATGATTCTTATAACATCGGTTACACTTGGGTGCATCTCCATTGTAGTTCTTCTTGTCTCTATCTCCCATAGCATAAGCCCTAGTAGTTGTTTGTCGCTTGTTTCGACGATCATTACCCTTAGTGTGATTATCCCTCTTCCTCTTTCCATTCTTGTCTTTCTCAGCTTCTTCCAATGCCAACGAGTCCATCAATTGTTGAGCAATAGTGATAGCCTCATGAATGTTTGTAGGCTTAGCAGAAATCACATCGTTTCTTGTAGCTACCAGAAATCCATCGGTATACCTCTCAATCCTTTGAGTCTCAGTCCTAACCATATCGGGACAAAGTAAGGCTAACTCTCGATAGCGGCGATTGTAAGTTTCCATATCGGTACCTTTCACTTTGTGATTCCAAAACGCAATCTCCAGTTTCTTAAATCATTTCTTGGGCAATAAGTCTGAATCAGCAAAGACTTAAATTGCTCCCAAGTCATAGCATAAGCCACATCACTCCCAACCGAATTACGGTAATTGTTCCACCAAGTTAAAGCTTCATCCTTGAAAGTAAAAGAAGCAAACTTTACCTTCGCATTCTCCGCACAACCACTGACATTAAACACTGACTCAGTCTTCTCTATCCACCTGACCAAGTAGACCACTCCTTCAGTTCCACCAAACTCAATAGGTCCACAAATTCGAAACTCCTTGTAGTTACATCCATTAGCACGAACAGGTGGAAATGTTCCAGCAGAATTGTTGGAATGATTTGACTCAGCTAATAGCTCAGCAACTCGTTGCTCCACAAGTTGATTGATCATTGCTTGATCCACAGTAGGTGCATTAAGTGGAACATGATCATTGTCTCCCTGAACATCAACATTTTGATTCCTGTTGTTGCGATTGGTGGTGTCCAGGTTATCAGGAGTAGGGGTTCAATATTTCGAGTAGGACGGCGTCCTCGGTGACTAGGAGTAGTCGCTGTCGTACCAGTTCGGGTAGCTCTGACAGGGTTTCGTCGTACAGCCATTAATATAATACCAACACAATATCAACCATGTAAATAGGAGCACAATTCTCCATGTACGCCAAAAACCGTAGAACATCACATGAAATCACCATCGTCCATACAAGTAGCGATCGATTCTTCGTTCCAAAATACCAAAAGACATAATAAATACTAATCGTTCCATACGAGACGAACATACAATCCGAATAACATGACTTAAGGGATAGAATAAACAGCTCTCCCAACCAAGCACTCCCTGGCTTAGGAAGCAACATAACAACATCACAAATCCAAATCAATCTAGCCATGATGCTGGTGTAGACTCCTCAACTCCGATCCAGAACCATCCAAATTCCTCAATAACGATCCCTGCTCAACACTATGTGTATCTCTGTCCCTCTTGAGGTCCGCAACCTCCTTTTCTAACTCTGTGTTCCTCAGCCACAGCTTGCGATCTCCCTCACGAGCCGTGAGGAAACCTCTCTGCAGACTTTCTATCTGCTCATGTATCTCCATCATACCTCTCCTAATCGTTGTCGTCCTGCCCATGATAGTAGTCAAATCAACTCTCAACTCAGCAACAAACTCAGCAATAATCATCTCAAGTCGGTCGGACATCCGCGAGATCCTCTCGCCCTGTACAGTAATCTGAGCCCACATCCTACCAGTCTCACCTAACTCTGCATGCTCAGCAGAAACCTCAGAAGGTGCATCCGACTCAACGGGACTACCAGGTGGCAACTCAAAAAAAATGGATGATCAGGTGAAACAGGCTCTAACGGATGTATCGGTGAATCGGGCTTCGCAGAATGAGCTGAATGTGCTGGCGACCCATCATCATCAGGCATCTCCTCCTCCTGAGGATCATCCTCTTCCTCATCCTGAGGGTCATCATTCTCTTCCTCATCTTGAGGGTCATCATTCTGCTCGCCCTCGTACTCTTCCTCATACTCCTCGTCGGAGGGGTACTCCATCAATCGTCATTTCTGAGCAGGTGAACCACGAGGCGATAAAATCGGTGACTTAGGGCTACAATGAGACGATAAAGTAGTGGCTAAACACATGACCATCACGTATGGGTTATCAGGGGCCATAGTGATCTACGATGGGCGACACGTACTAGCAATAACAATTCTTAATAACAACACGTGCAAAGGAGGCTATGATTTGTGACAACGGCGAAGGGTAGGTGTAAGTGTTTCAAAAACAACTAAACCGCGAACTCAAAATACCATATCAAAAATCATCATATATTTCCCAATCATATATATCAAGAAAGATTTAAAATACTGCATTACTAAAATCATTCGTGAAACAATTAAGCCATATAATTCCTCAAAACGCATATAATTTCTCAAAACGCCATCATATCACTAAATCAATAAATCTCAAATACTCAAATCATCTCAAGAATCCCATATCTAATAATCATCTCAATAATCTCATAATACCTCAATAATAACAATGATGCTTCGGCTTGGCGGGCTGGCGGGCAATGGTCGAGGATCGTTTTCTATAAAATCGGTTATAGTTTAGGTGTCTATTTACCTAGTTCTCTATAACCTTGGCTCTGATACCAATCCGTAACACCCCCAAAATCTGATACAGCGGAAGACTCACAAGCTTTCGGGGTGCTACGGGGTTTGGTATCCATTCAAAGTCATGAAAGAACGAGATAAAGTAAACATAATAAAAATACAACCACGCGGGGTTTTAAAGTTTACATTTATCCCAAAATCATCCAAAGTCAGGCCCAAAAGAAATAAATATAGGTCCACAATAGTTATCAGAGTTTTAGAAATATAGATCCATAACCGGTGCCAAATGCCAAGCCTCCAATCCCAAGCATCCATAGAGTATCACTTAATTACCTGAGAAAACGTGCTAAAAGTCAGCTTTCGCTGGTGAGATCATAGGTGTAAATTCATAATTCAATATAGTGGACATATACGCAAAACGCTTGCTAGCTAGACTAGGGCTCAATCATCCAACCAAAATAATCCAACCAAATCAAATCATCCCTATAGGTGCACGCTATAGCTCAAACCAATCCAATCAATAGCTTACCTAGCTCAAGTCTAGGCCTCGCTCTATAATCAATCCAATAGCTTACCTAGATCTAGTCTAGGCCTCGCTCAAATCAATCAAATCAATATGTATGCGTAAGGATACGACATACCCAACATTCGTAAGGATACGACATGTTCAACTTACCTAGATCTAGTCTAGGCCTCGTTGTTTAGCTTACCTAGCTCTAGGCTAGGCCTCGCTCTATAACCAAATCCAATAGCTTACCTAGTTCGGGACTAGGCCTCGCTCAACAACCAAATTAATAGCTTACCTAGCTCATGTCTAGGCCTCGTTCTACCTAGTTCTATAAGCATAGCAAGTTTTGAAATCAAAAAGCGATAATAGTCCACATAAAACATTTGCACGTTTTTCACCCCAAGTATTGAAAACAAAGTTCAAGAGTAAAAGTGGGGCTATGACTCACCTCAAGTCCAGCAAATCCTCAAAAGAAACGATAGAAGAAAGACGTAAGTAATCTCAAGCAACTCACGTAACGGCAACTACAGACTCGGCACTTCCTAACAATATCAAACTCGTTCAGAAATCATTTCCTCAAAATCAAATATTCCCATTCCCGAACGTATTCCATTTTACTTTCCAAAAATATCTGTTTCTCGAATTAACTTCATATTAATTTGAAATTCGACGTTTGGTATCCATATGGGTGGAGGGTCGACACAACTCAAACCAAAAAGTCACAACAAGCAAAATAATAAACCAACTATAGGTCTAATGTTAGCCCAACATATTATTTAAATAACTATCAAAGCTTATCAAATCCGTCGATTTGATAATCTCCCATATTTATTTACGTAATATATCGTTCCAAAATTATACCCAACCTAAAGCACATAGCACAAAGAATTCTATTTGGTATATATCGTAGTCCAATAAATTCCCTATATATATCGTCAAATCGGCCAAATTCCACGAGATACATAGTAATTTATTACCCTAAAACATATACCACAACCTATGGGCGTCGTGGGATACGATGCCCATTAATATACTCATTTTATATAGCCAAATAACTCGATCTAATCCGTCGATTAAATAAGTCACTTGACATAGAAAATGTTTATATTAATCGTCATATATCCGTGACAACACAAAAGTCACAATATAAAGCTCACTTGGCTTTAAAGAACCACACTCGTATAACTCGATAAGTTTCTAAATTTATAAACAAATTTACGTTTTTAATTATTATTTACCCGACTTATTATTTCGCCATTATTTATAGTTTTTATTTGTAACAATATTCCGACATTTATTACACTATTTGCATAGTATAATAACTATCGTTATATTATTATACGTTTACTCGTGATCGTTTTATTATTAATATACGCATTTATATATATATATATATATATATATATATATATATATATATATATATATATATATATATATATATATATATATATATATATATATATATATACGTTTAACACGTCTATATATGTATATAAACGATTATATTCTTAATAATAGTATTACGAGTATTATTTTCAATATTGACTTTTAAATATTTATCGAGTCATAGAATTTGGTCACATGTCCGAGTCATGACTCTCGGCTCATAGTCCAAGTCCAAATAATAAGAATCAAGTCACAATAATAAATCAACTCCGTCCAAATCAATCCCATAACCACGTGCTACAACATGAGGGTCCGACTACGGCACCCAACTAACCTATCTCCGTCATCTAATCGACCGTCTCACAATCGGTCCCCAAATCCACATTCGACAACACATCTCCAATAATAACTCACCATCAAGAAATACCACTTCAAGTCCGAATAATATACCAATGTACCAAAGTCCAAACATCACAATCTCAACAAAACATAAATAATAAATCAACAAGTAATATAACATCCGAAAGCCAAACAAATTATGGGTTGAGTTACCAAGTAACCCCGGGTCAACATATGCTCAAAACATGAAACGGAAGCCACACCCGAGACCCATAGGTCTCGGCTAGCTCCTTGAGCCCAAACCGAACCAAAACAGCCCCGTGGGGGTGTCGGCTAAAAATCCACACGACCACAAGGTCGACCAACATCACAAAACGCACCAAGAATCCAAATAATCAACAAGTGGTCAAGAATAACATCACCCAAGACCCAAGCCGAGAGCCAATGCTCTCGGTTAGCCTCGACCCAACGAGCATAACACAAACCCGGATACCAAACCTCCTTTTAAACTATTTTTATTAAAAACCCACTTGATTCTTGTAACAAGAATCACAAAAACCCGAAAAGATAATGAAATCCGTGACCCTAGGTCACGATTCGAACCCAAAACTCGAGTCAAAACTCGACCTACCTTCAAATCCAAGGCCAAATCGAAAAGATCTTCAAGAAATGTGAAAAAGTGGTGATGAACTCGTGGTGATTTAATTCGAAATAGGTGTTAGGGTGGACCAAATCGCGCGTGGTTAGTACCAAAAGATAGATCGTGAAAAATGGTGAAGATGGTGTTGTTGTTTTTAGTGTGAGGGTGGCGGTGGTGGCGCTATGGTGGTAATAAGGGGCGGCGGTGGTGAGTTTCCAAATAAGAGAGAGTGTTGGTGAAACGTGTTGGTGATGGTGTGTTTGTGGGATCCGGTTTTCACAAGGACGATTTTTAATTTACTCTAAAAAAAACTTTTAAAAGATAATAATAATGATAATAGTGGGTGTAGGGGATTAAGTAGCCCGATGTCAATACACGGACCAAACCCGAAACTTAAATAACCAAATGACTTTCTCAAACCAAACCCGTTCCAAAATTAATAATATCCAATCCACACTACTAGAAAATCTGGCATCAGCAACGAAAGTTTGCATCGCTATTCCGTCACTAAAACCTTTCAACGACGGAATGGTGACGGATATATTCCGTCACAAAAAAGGGCCTCGCAAAATTTTAGCGACAAGTTTAGCGACAAAAGTGTTAGAGCTTCGGCGAGGGATTTTCTGTCTATAGCCCCTCGCTAGAGCCTTTACAAAGTTACCTAAATTAAATTTGATTCGACCATCAAGTGACGGCTTAGCGACAAACATTTTTGTCGCTAACAGCAATGACGAAGACGTCACTAATCCATTTCTAATAATCGTCCTACCATTTTGTTGTTATTCTGTCACTATTAGAGACGGATATATTTGTCATTAATCCACCACTAAAAGTATAGTCTCAAAACCGTCACTAACAATTTGTTGCTTAAATCTCAAATTCGTCTCTAATTTGTCACGACTTAAAAATCTTTTAAGGATAAAATATGTCCTAATCAGGCAATAAACGAAACAATTTATTTGCCATTTATTCAAGATGTTACACAAACGGACACCATGCTGATAATAGTATCCAAATCAAATAACAAACATATCCAAATCAAAAAACAAGCAAATTCGAAAGAAAACTAACATCTGATCTTCAACAACATAAAAGGAAATCTAAACCAAAGATTCTCTCTTACATAGAAGTTAAGAGGACCTACAAAGCTCTAGAAAGTGTAACGGCTGACGTTTAAGATGTTCGACCACTTGTATTACCTTGCTTTGTTTTTTTTGGCGGGTAACACGACTCTTGAATGAGCATGTATTGAATTTCTGCACGCATTTCTTCCTTGAGCTCTTCACGCATTTGTTCTTTTAGCTCTTCACGCATTTCTTCTTTGAGCTCATTCTTCATTTCTTCCTTGAGCTCGACTTTCATTTCTTCCTTCAATTCTTCCTTTAACTCTCCACGAACGCTATCAAGATAGTTCTTGAACATAACAAATTCAAATATTAGTTTTCTTGAAATAGCTAAATGCAACTTGAGCGGATCTTTTATGTAAAGTGAGTTATAATTCCAGTATCCTTACTTACATAACTAACCTCAAAAGATCTGAAACATTACAATTTTCGGAATATAAGCACTTAAGGAAAGCATATATACTGATACACCTAAAACCTAAACACACTCAATACATACAGCACCTTAAAAGTCAAAAGAATCATTAAACCAAAAGGACTACACTCGTGCTACGATAAATCAAACTATTCAAGCTCAGTGGGATCACTAGTTTCACGCTTGGTTTTGCACTACCACACAAATTAACGCATTACCATGACGCAATAATCTGACCACATTTTATATAACAGTTGAATTTTAATGACATCAATAATTATGACACATATTTTCAGTGAGGCTTTTTAACAAACCCCTAGAGTGTGTTAAACAAAAGGGTAAATAATTCTTTTGCAGCTACAAAATATGCTGGTCAATTTTCTGGATATGTTCTGTGAAGATTAAAATCTGATGCTTACATGGTAGGTATTGTTTTTCTATTGATAGTAAAACATAAAGTTAATATTTTTTTTGCATGTTCTTCAGTCCACAAAGGAATTAGGATTACTGTAATTTCAGTTCTTCCCCAAGGCATAGAGTATATTACTTAATTTTATATTTTGGGAATGTTAGAATTAGTAAACCCATTAGTGCATTAGGAGTGAGACCATTATTACGTAGCTCACGCGGTATATATATATACTCATGTATTCCCTGTAACAATAATCAAGTAATACCATTATTCTTTTACCATTATTTACAGGGGATATCAAAGCTCTTTACTTCAAGTAACAACACACATACTTTTTGAACATTGTGATTCCTCCATGATGTCTAATATTTTTATAAATTTCTTTATAGAACTTATCCTAGACCAGATTTGGCGTCTATCTCAATTTGTTTCTCTGAACAAGAGTGGCTTGAAATTGACACTCAGGAAGTAGAACCCGAGAACAGTACTCGCTGATGTTAACCGTGAAACGCGATTCACAGAAATACAAATGACAGCAACATATCACAGAATAATTCTTATATATAGTCTACTGGTTGGAGTATTTACCTTCTATTCGTAAAAGATATGAGGGTCTTTCTGATTTTCATTAATGGTATCTTACATAAGCCCATTGCCACATCATAAATGCTAATAAATTATGTGAAAATATCTCTAACCAATTAGCAACATTAGTTTTTGCTAACATTATTTAACTGAGTTAGAACTGAATTAGTTTATCCATGGCATCAGTAAACATTTCTCATTAAACTAGGTACATTATTATTTTATATGAAGTTTTACTTCGAGCAATCGAGTTCACATACTTATGAATTGGTTAGGCCAACCAAATTGGCATCTCTTAATCTTACTATAAATGGGGATCAACTTCTTCATTTTCTCTTTCTGTATATGAATATAGACCTACAAGATCTATTTCCTTGCACTTGAAAACCTTATACTTGTTTTTACCTCAACTACCATTCAACGACCCTTATAATCTAGTCATTGCATTGATCTGTTAGGTAATAGTGTAAGTTTTTATGGTACAAAAGTTACTTTTCTACAAATTCACAATTCCATGCATGCACTGCTGTACGAAACTTTGGGCATTGTTGTTGCTAGAGCAGTGCCTAAAAGTTCACAGGTTTTTAATATTTCATGGCTAGCTGGTGTTGAACGAGGGTCCTAAGCTAGTATGTACTAAAATAAATATATGTGATACTTCTAGCAGTAACAAAGTAAGGATTAAGAAACCTGAAGCTGTTTGTATATAAATGAAAGAAACGCACCTGAACATCTTTGGATCCTGAGGATGGAGCACCAGTACATCTTGTAGTACTTGGTGTACCAGTCATCGTGTACTGTGGATCTGACATGAAACCCCACCCAAACACTCTACCATTCGTATCATCTCTGGCACATTATAGATGGGATGGTTAGCAAGATCTGATCCATATTTATCCACCAGAGCACCATTATATGCAGCCTGTAGATAGTAACGCGAAACACAGTAAGAATAAATATGGATGTAAGAATAACTATGGAAGTAAAAATAACTATGGAAGTAAGAATAAATACCGCCACTCTCTCTGATTTAGACGTAACAAATGCTCCTTTCTTCGCGTGTGTGAGTTCAAATAGTTCAGGAGTAGTTGGAGGGCGTTTGTGTACTTGTTCCTGTAAATTCATAAAATTTTTGTAAGATTTAAAAAGAATACAAAATAATAATTTGAAGCTTGAACTAAACATAACATATATTTAAAAAAATAAAAAACAAAAAACGCAAATGGAAATATAAGTAGAATCTTACGAATTTCCTTTTATGTTGAGAAATTGTAATTGAGCCAGCACATGTTTCGACACAGAACCTTCTTTCAAGGTTTTCCGATTCTTGCTACCTGATATTGCTTTATTTAGCCATTTTAGGGTGTTCTAGACAGGTAAATCATGTCTTCCCAATGGCTTGATTTTATCCATTCTAGTTTATAATGCTTAAGAATAGTACAACCAGCACCATCAAATTTAACTCCGGCCTCCAGTGCCATCACTGACTCGTTTCTTGCCTTAGACATGACATTTGGATAATGCTTCTTCATACTATTCTCCCACGCATCATGGACCAACACACTCTCAAACCTTCGCACTTGAACAATTCCTACACATGTATAAGTTATGGTGTTAGTTAATTATATCATAAAAACAAGTTCTAGCAGATATGGTTTTAGCTTCAGGTTCGGCTTCAGTTTATGTGGGAGTAGTCTGTTGTGTTTCAAAGTTTGGGGTGTTTGGTTTAAAGGTTCAACTACAACTAGTGTTTGGCATATTAAGATTAAGGTTAAAGTATTTTCAGTGGTCATGACAGTCTAGTATTGGACATAATCTTTGATGATGTTCTTGCGTAGTAGTTGATTTAATTGGCAGGCAGGTCATTTGTTAGTATGTACACAAGTCTATGATAATGATGTAATATACTTAGCTAGGGACCATAACCTCTTTTGCATTATTGTTGAATCTTACATATTTATATATATAAAATTTTCATTTGAAAGGGCCTAGTTTTTATTATTGTCTAGGGCCATTGAAATCCACAGGACAGCCCCGTAGAAGATGAGCATGTAACATCAAGAACAGATAACCATATGAAAACAAATTAAAGAGCAAATGATGTCCATGTATGCTAAGAAGGAAGAAAATGTAATAATTCGAAAAAGACTTGATAAGCTATCTATTGAATGTTAGGAACCTAGAACTTAGAATCCCTTAAAATGGTTATAAATTAATAAAAAAGATTAAAAAAAAAAGAAAAAAGAAAGAAAAAAAAGTGAAAATGCATATATCTGTCACTATACCTTAATTCTTAAAAACAAAGGTAAAAATGGATGAATTACCCCTGTTCCTAAAACAAAGAACCAAACGAAAAGCATCTAATAGTTATTTGAAGGAATCTGTAGTGTGCTCGCTAAATTAAGAAGCCTACAAGTAAACATAAACTAGCTATAAAGAGAACAAATAACAACATCTGTGTGCGGTTAGATGTACTAGATGACTATATCACATAATTAGTTTAAACATATATTGTTTGACTTCAAAAGTCAAATTATCAAGAAGAAATAAGATGGATAAATTTACAGTACTTTTGCAAGTTCTGAATTAATACTTGGTGACAATCTAGTAGAACAAAATGTTACAAGAAGAATTCAAAATAACAAATAATCAAAAAACTATCTTTTCTCCATACTGCTAAATAATCAAATCAACTATATACCTCAATTTCTTACCTTAACCTTATCCTATATCTAATTGAAAGAACCCTAGATTACGAACATAAAATTGGAAAGTAAAAAAATTACCTAATTAACTATAATCATGCAATCAAACTCAATGAATCAAGCACCCTAACATTAAATTAAAAGGTAAATTAAAACAAATGACCACAAATTATGATCTAAAATAGTGAAGGGTGTATGAAGATACCTTCTCCTACTGCTTCTTAAAAGTTTGTTGCATCCCGTAATCCACAACATAAACCTTCTGTGGAAGGAGTCAGTACTGCTCCACGATCCCCACATATCCAGGGGCGCCAAATAAGTTCACACAATGGCGCCAATATTTTCACCCAAAGTGAATAACCGTATGTTCTTGTGGTGTGTGGAGGAATGTATATGCATAAGTAATCTTATAGTTTTATAATTAATTATTCACTATATATTTCATTATTATTATTATTATTAGTTTTTTTTTTTTTTTTTTTTTTTTTTTTTTTTTTTTTTTTTTTTTTGGCATTATTGGTATGGGTGTCAATTTTTGACCTGACACAAAATTCGACTTGAGAGCAACACGAAAATTAACAGAGTCAAGTTGAGTTTAAATAGGTTTCGGGCCGTATTCGGGCCGACCCGTCTGACCCGTTTATCTTATAAGTTTTATAAATAAGTAATGCTATAATTCTATTCAAGATTATTAATGGCGTGAGGCGTGACGTGGCGGCATGGTCACGCCTCATGTCTTACGAGCCATGACGTTATTTAAGGCGTGACTAAGACGGCAAAAAAATATTTATAAATTTATCAATTATGTTATAGTATCATATTTCATATACATTTAAACTACTATATTAGACATTTAGACTAATACTTATTATATATTTACCAGGCACAAATACGAAATAACCCAAATTTAAATAATGGTACAGAATAGTTATTTAAAAAAAATGGTTCAAAAAGCTCGCCACGTCTTACCAAAAGGCGCGCCTTTTCTCACCTTTTTCCACACCACGCCTAGAGCAGCCGCCATGATCCATTTCGTGGCGGTGAGGCCACGCCTTGCGCCTTGACGAGCCTTTAGAACACTGATTCTATTACTACTACTTGTATTCTCTACTTTATAGTATCATTATTATTACTATTATTGTTATTTATATACCACTTTATAAGTATTTTGTTATTATGAACTAGAATTAGTCATGAATCAAATTACCGGGTCTATAGGATGTTGAAAGAAAAATCGGACCTATATTAAACGGATATGTCAGGTTTAGGTCAATCAGTTTATTAGGTTACTTAATAACATACAAACAACATTTGTGGATAGATATTTCTTCTTTCACAAAGGGATTGTCTCATTAGGTTTTTATGCTTACCAAGTTTTTTTCACATGTTTTACAAAATAGCCAAATCTGAAACAATATGTCTTAAATAGCTTAACTTCAAGTTTTGTATATGCATAGACATTAAATGAAAGAAGCTATTTGTGAGATAATTGAACTCGGCTTGTTAAAAGATCGACTTAAGCTCCACTAAAGCTTTAGTTAAAAAAGCTCAACCCGAGCTTGACTTGTAACTTAAAGTTTAATTAGTTTTCGAGCTGAATATTAACTCAAAGCTTCATCGATTTAACTTTTCTGAGCTCGAGCTTCATACAACAACCCGTTGTTATTATTATTATTATTATTATTATTATTATTATTATTATTAAATAAATCGCCTATCTTTTAGTTTTTCAATCACTTTTGCACCTGCAACCCACCCAACAATCAAACAGATTGGTCTGGTTGCGTTGAGGAACAAACATTAGTTGTATATATTTATCTTCTTTTGGAGTTGTCTTGTTACATCTTTGTACACTTACCGAATAATTTACTTTTACATTTTTACAAGATAACCAAATCTAAAAAGCTATTGTAGGACCGTAGAACAACCTATTTCACTATAGATTCAAGCCTAAAACCTAGAGAGAGAAAGTAAGTAGAGAGAGAGAGTGGATGGGAACTCTAGTGTGTGAAAATAATAACTTTGTTAATGACTAAGAGAACCAACCTCTAAAATGAGGTTTACAAGAGTATTTATACATGAAGTCTAGGGCATCATCTATCTTATACATTATTACACTAATGGCCCTTAGACTTTCACAAAACATGAATACTAAGCCTAAACTTCATCTTAATGATATTCTAGAGCAACCTATAACAATACGTTAATGACCGACACTTTTTATAAATAAAATACGATGCTAACAATCTCCCCTAAGTGTTGGTCATTGAAGGTTGCGCGACGTCGTCATCTTTGTCTTTAAACTTTAACATTCATAGCTCTTGACGTCTTTAAGAATCACTAGATGAGTCATAGTACTTAGTTCATTGTTCCTTGTTCATTGTTGTTTGAAATGATCAAATGATGTCATCTGCCTTTCGTCACTTCTGTGTTTGTGGTGGTTGTCTGCCATTCCAACATGCTCATACATCTTAAGTCTTTGTGATACATGCATTTGTTGTTCCCGTTCTTTCACTTTGATCTTTGTCACTTAACTTTGTAGATTCTTCTTTTTGGCGTAGAATCTTTCTTTGACTGTTGCTATCCTTTGATCTTTGTGAGAACTTTCCTTTGACTTTGTGATGCATGTATGAGCATGTGGAATCTTTTGCCATGGAGATGATGTGTCCCTGCATATAAACAGTTAGCAATAAAACATCCGGTACTTACAGATAAGGAATTAGAGATCGTCAACAGCATAGTGTGAAGACTCCTTCTAACCCTTACCATGGCTGTTCCCATGTCAGATACTCCCGAAAGAGCTTACGAGACCTACTAGGTAGCTCAATGACTGGGTGAGTCGCTGGGGATCACTCCACGACTGTAGACCGTATGAAACCACCGCGAACACTAAGCGTAACCCATAAAGAATTACCGAAGTGACCTGCTGTCAGGGCTGCTTGATGTTGACCCTGGCAGGAATTTCCATTCAATCATTGAGAATCACAAATGTGAATCCTCTCATAAATGTTCTGGCAGATTGCTAAGATCTGCGTAGGACTCTAAAGTTTACATCTGGGGTCCTTAATGATGAACAACCAGTGTAGAGATATCATGTGTTCCTATGAGATCTTTTGATGAATCTCGGGGCTCTAGACTCGATAAGTGCACATTGGGTTTCCTATGCGGAGATTAGGGAGAGGTCTCCTTCTTCAATATCAACCATCTCTAAGAGACAGGTCGATAGATTATGCCGGTTCCCTGTGAGAATGAAACAAGCTCTTTTAAGAGAACTTGAGTGGCTAGAAGGTTTAGTGCAGTGCGTCACTGGGTCCATGACGTCTTTATCTTCAATACCGGTGTCACCTTAGTAACAACCAGTAGCATATGAATTGAACCCGGTGTCTGCCCTAAGGTTGAACATATGGAGGGCTATTTCTTTTCACCCTTTTTCATAACTTTTCTTTTTAATTCTTCAATCCCTTCTTTCTCCTTTCTCATTTTCTCCTTTTTTCAATCATACCTAAGGACTTCTAATTCTAATCTATTGGATTTGTCCTTGGGTAGATCCCTCCGGCTCTGGCGGATCATAGGACGGTTTTCCCTAACCTTAGTCACCTTATAACTCCATGACTATCCTATCATTGCCATAAAACCTTTTATTGAAAATCTCTCAAAGTGTTTATGATAATAAAACACATTGTTGTTACCACTTTGAGAGTTTTGCATTTCATTTGAAGGACTCCCCCTTCACATGTGCTCATGTAATTTTTAAGAAATTTGCACATGCGTGAGGAGTTTGCACTTTTTGAATTGATCCACTTTCAGCGAACATGACCGATTCGAGACACGCTTACATCACTAGTTAGACTAGCTTGAAATTATTACCCGTCCTGGTCAAGTCCAAAGAAAGTCTCTCGATACGGTACATTCTACTCAGACAAGTCCTATTCGAGACACGCTTACATCACTAGTTGGACTAGCTTGAAATTATTACCCGTCCAGGACAAGTCTTTTCGATTACTGACATTTTAAGCTTCCGTCAATTCATTGGTACTTTTTGAGTCGAGCTCTTCTGAGATTCAGTCACATACTTTAAACATCTTTGATCACATTTTAATCATGTCTTCTCCCCCTCAAAAATAGCATATTGTGATATTTTTGATATCAACATATTAAGAAAAGGCTTTTTGGAGAGAAAGACAGATTCTGCATGAATTTGGAACATTTTTCTTTTTGTACTCCCCCTTAATGATAGCATATTTAAAATTAATTAAGGGTTTTGAGGGAGTTTTCTTGAGCACAAATTTTTGAGAGATTTTGAGAAATCTTTTGAACAATCTTGAAAAAGTGCTCAAGAATTTTGTTTGAAAACGAGTTTATGCTTGAAATCTTTTTCGTTTGTTTAAACTCGAACTTTTTGAAAAAGAGTTCGTCATTGAACGTACGAGTCCTTGATTTGAAAATAATCAGAAGTCATCATTCGGGTCCGGGTTTCGTACTGAAGTATACGAAAGCCATTGTGAAGAAACTTTTGAGAAACGACATGTTTTAGAAAAACATTTAAAAGAACTCCCGCTCAAGCATCTGTACATGTCCGTATCATTTTTGAATGACATTTCTAGAAACGTACAGAATATTGATTTATACGAGAGACATGTCGTGAGAAGAATATTTTTTGATTTTTTGATTTTATATTGTTTTTGTATTTTTTGAAATTTTATATTTTTGTATTTTGTTTTTGTTGGTTTTTCAAATTTTGTATTTTGTTTTTTCAAAAATATTTACAGCGAAGCGATTTTGAAAACTGTTTCAAGAAGATTCGAGAAGACGTTCTAGCTCCTCAGGAGTTAGGCTTCGCATGCCAATTCGTCGAACTAAATAGTCAAACCTTTCTTTTGGAAGGGCTTTAGTAAATAGATCGGCGAGTTGGTAGTCGGTCTTAACGAAAAATAATTCAACAGTACCCTCTTCCACGTGTTCTTTGATGAAATGGTAGCGGACTTTGATATGCTTCGTCTTAGAGTGATGTACGGGATTGCACGAGATGGCTATGGCACTTTTTGAGTCACAATACATAGGTATTCTGTCAAAAGTAAAGCCATAATCTGTGAGCTGTGTCCTCATCCAAAGAACTTGGGCACAACACGCAGATAGAGACACATACTCGGCTTCAGCGGTTGATAGCGCAGTACAATCCTGTTTCTTTGACGACCAGCATACTAGCTTTTCACCCAAAAATTGTGCTCCACCTGATGTACTCTTTGCTGTAACTTGATCACCGGCATGGTCTGCATCTGAAAATGCTGTTAGATTAAACTCCGAATCCTTCGGATACCAAAGTCCCATGTTGATGGTGCTTCGTAGGTACCGAAAGATCCGTTTAACCTCTTTGAGGTGAAGTTCGGTAGGCTTAGCCTGAAACCGTGCTAACAAACAAACAGCAAATTGAATATCGGGTCGACTAGCAGTTAGGTACATGAGAGAACCGATCATGCTCCGATATTTCTTCGGATCGATGGGTTTCCCAAACAAATCAGCACCTATTTTTGGTGAAGTGGCCATTGGAGTACCAACGGAATCACAGTTTTCCATTCCATGTTTTTTCAAAATCTCTATAGTATATTTAGCTTGATTGATAAAAATACCACGAGGGGATTGATGTATTTGTAAGCCAAGAAAGAATTTTAGTTCCCCCATCATGGACATTTCAAATTTACTTTTCATGAGATTTTCAAAATGTTTTGAATGATTCGGATTAGTGGACCCAAAGATAATGTCGTCCACGTAAATCTGAACAATCAAAATGTCATCTTTGAATTTTTTGATAAATAAGGTGTCATCAACTGTTCCTATGGTGAAATTGTTATTGAGCAAGAAAGATGAGAGTTCGTCATACCACGCTCTTGGAGCTTGTTTTAAACCATAGATGGCTTTCTTAAGCTTGTAGACGTAGTCTGGATGATCTTTGTCGATGAATCCTTCTGGCTGACTCACATACACTTCTTCTTTCAGAGTTCCATTCAAGAAAGCTGTCTTAATGTCCATCTGATAGACTGTGATGTTTTTGTGAGCTGCATAGGCTAAGAAAATCCGGACTGCTTCAAGTCTAGCTACAGGCGCGAATGATTCTTCGAAATCTATCCCTTCTTCTTGTGGATATCCTTTAGCCACGAGACGAGCTTTGTTGCGAATAACAGTCATTTCCTCATCCAGTTTGTTCTTCCACAACCACTTGAGATCAAGAACACGTTTATCAAGTGGTCGTTCAACAAGTTCCCAACTATCATGTAACAGGTATTGAAGAAATTCCTCCTGCATCGCTTCAATCCAAGGGTTTTCTGCCATTGCTTCCCGAATGTTCTTTGGTACTTTGGTGCTTATTGAGCAAATGTAAATGCACAATTCGAGATCGGTGGCAAGTTGTCTCCTCGTCTGAACTGGCATTGAAGGATCACCAATAACATGTACTAACGGATGTTCTTTTGTCCATTGAAACGTAGAAGGGTACCTTTGGTTGAACGAATGTGTGTTAGATGGTTCTTGTAACCTTGAAGAAGATTCAGCAGAGTCTGATGCAAACGGGTTTTCAAATACTTCATCTCCTTCTTCTAACGCAACATCGTTTGAATTATTTGTAGGTTCTTCTTGAAAATTTGTGTTTTGGTTTTGCTCATCAACTCTTGGTAGAACAGTTTCAAGTACTGGAGTTGCTTGAGTAGATGTAGATGATGTTGATGTAGTTGGTGCTTCAGCTTCGATTGTGGTTGATGCATCCAGTGGTGGTGGTGGTGGTTCATGGTTGTGAGCGGGTGCAGCGGAATGTTGTTGAGATGCATTTGTCGAAGTTCCACCATAATATTCATCAAACATTAACTCGAAGAAATTTTCCAGTTCTTGTTCTGAAGGTTTGTCCGTGTTTGTTGACTGAGCTCCTTGAGGCACGAGTCCTGAACTGATGTGTCCAGAAGTCTGTATGTTTGGTGCGGGTCCTAATCTGTTTTGATTAGAAGCCATCGGATTAAGCGCGGGTTCTAGAGCGAGTCTCTCAGAAGCCATTTGTGAAATCTCGTCAAACTTCACATTCATCGTCTCCATTATCCTTTTTGTTCTTCGATTATACACCCTGAATGCCCTCGAGTTTTCTGAATATCCAATGAAGATTCCAATATCACCCTTAGCTTTCAACTTTCCTAGATCTTCTCTGTCGTTCGTCGGATAGCACAAAGCACCAAACACGTGAAGGTAAGAGATGTCAGGTTTACGATTGTTCACTAGCTCATATGGGGTTTTATTGAATCTCGGATGTACTAGGGATCGGTTTTGAGTGAAGCAAGCAGTGGCTACAGCATCAGCCCATAAGAATAGTGGTGCACTAGAATAAATCAGCATTGTGCGAGCAGCTTCCACAAGAGTACGATTTCTTCTTTCAACTACCCCATTCTGCTGTGGAGTTCTAACAACTGATGTTTGGTGAGTGATTCCCACATCTTCAAAGTAGGTTCTTAACTCCTGATTTGTGAATTCTGTGCCATTATCTGTTCTTACAATCCTTACTGGAGCTTGAAGTAGAACTTGGATACGCTTCAGAAAGGTGATGATGATGCCTGGTGCTTCGTCTTTTGATCTCAAAAACTTTACCCAAGTATATCTTGAATAATCATCAACAATAACAAGAATATACTTCTTCCCATTGATGTTTTCAACTCTCATTGGGCCACATAAGTCCATGTGCAACAAATGTAACCTTGCTTCCGAACTAGGTACGGTTTTGGGTTTATATGATGCTCTTTTGCTTTTTCCTTGTTCGCATGATGGACATAGATGATCCTTGGTGTATTTGAACTTAGGAAGTCCGGTGACGATGTTGTCTTTGGCTAACTTGTTGATGGTGTCGAAATTGAGATGGGATAAACGTCTATGCCACAGCCAGGACTTAGTTTCGGTTGCCCTTGTCATAAGACAAATTGGTGATGTAGAGGCCATTTGGTTGATGTCGATAGCATACAAGTTTGTACCACGATTACCAGTTAAGAGATCATCACCAACCAAATTTCTAATAAAAACCGTGTTTCTCCTGAATGCAACTTCTAAATCTGCATCACAAAACTGCCCAACTGAAAACAAGTTGTGTCCCAATCCTTCGACGTAGTAAACTCGAGTGACCAAAAAATTCCCAAACTGAAGATCTCCATAACCCTGAATAGCTGCTACATGATCATTTCCAAAGCGTACAGTTCCCATGAATTTCCAGATGAAATTGATCAGCAGCTTTAAATTCCCGGTCATGTGCTTGGAGCAACCCGAGTCGACGATCCAAAGACATATTTCGATAACCTGCCAATAACAGAAGAATTGGTATTTGGAAACCGTTTTGAATTTGGTTCCATGGGGTTAGGGGTACATTCTAAATCACACTCAAAGACAGTTTCTACATGTTTATCTTGAACTAATTCAAATTTTCCGTCATTGAGTATAAATTCTCTACCCGTTGGAATCCAAACACAATACTTAAGATAGTTCCTAGGCGTGCGACTATTAGTGGTGTTCCTAATTCTTTTAATTAGGTTTCCAACAAATCTAGATTTTGCACTAGGACCTTTCGAAACGCTCTTCTGTTCAGGCGTACCATTCACATTCTTAGGAACACATTCAT
Organism: Artemisia argyi; assembly: GCA_030686995.1. Classification (NCBI taxonomy): domain Eukaryota; kingdom Viridiplantae; phylum Streptophyta; class Magnoliopsida; order Asterales; family Asteraceae; genus Artemisia; species Artemisia argyi. Next base: position 208,764,085 of record CM060681.1, read on the forward strand.
CATGAACATCATTAATTAAACATTTTTTGCATATTAAACAAACAGTATTAGAACCAGTACTCTCAACATTACATTCAGATGAATCATGTTTCTTATTGAAAAGCGATAAATTCCTAGGGTGTTCTTCTACTTCTTCAACTTTATTCTTGCAACTACTCTTAGAGATAGGCGAGACTCTATTGTTCCTTGTATTGCTCCTAGGCTTTAGTCTGCTGCTCCTAGAGGTGCTGTCTAATCCTGTAGAAGTTGAGGCACACACATTAGGATTTATATTGTTGTCCTTTTTAGCAACACTAGAATCTTTAGAATTATCCTTTTTGCACGCATTTGTCTTAGAAGTGGAGGCAGACGCATTAGTGGGACTAATCCTAAAAAGGCCAGGTGCTAGAACTTTTGGTGTTTCGACAACCGCTTTTCCTTTATCAACAATCTTTTCATTTTCAATATTCTTGGGCAAGGGTGTTGGAGTGACTGGTTTTGTCAAATCCTTTTTCTCATCGACTTTTGGAGCAAACCGTGAAATCGACATTTTTGGTTTTTGAACCATATTTGGAACATTTGGTTTCTCCGAAGTCGATGGTTTTGCAAACTTAGTTTCCTCACCCTTCCTTTTTTGACTTTCAAGCTGAGTCCTCAAAAGATCATTTTGCTCTTTCATGTTCTTGAAAGCACGCTCATACGACAGTTTGTCATACTTGCATTCTTCCTTTTTTCGATCAAGTTGTTTAAAACATGACACATTTTCATTTTCAAGCTTTATAAGAGCATTTTCATATTTGGAAACAATTTCGGAGGTCTCAGCTCTCAGTCTTTCATCGTCTTGAACCGAATATGTTTGTATGATGATGGACATTATATCAGTAGACAGAACTGCTTCGAAGAGAGAATCATTTAGGTTTTCCAAAACAATCATGTTTTCACGAGTATCATTAGCTTCGGTTACCAGGGATTTGTGGTCCTTGACAAAGTCGGCTGTTTCTTTTAAGAAAACTTGTTCGAAATTTTTTACCATCGCGCTGATGTTATTCAGTGGGATAGTAATTTCGTTTTGAAACACGTTTTTCTGTTCGATGTGAAAACTAGAATGCCAGTTGTTAATATCGATGGAAGTTTTAGATTTAACAATATTTTGAAGTTCTTGAATTCTCTTTTTAACGTCATCCAGAATTTCTCTAGCCTCACTTGTATTAAAAGTGTTGTTAGAGGAAATTTGTTCCAGTTTTGAAAGAGACTTGGAAACAACTTTCTTTTTAGACAAGAATTTCGCAAATGGTCGTTTTATGGAAAACGCAGATGGTTCTTTTTGTGGAACAAAAGTAATTCCCGAAAGTTTGTTCAATTTGTTGTAATCAATGGGTTTCAAATCCTTTTGTTTCATTTTAGAAATGCTCTCTTCGACATGTTCTATCGTTTGCACAGAATCCCGAACGACGGGAGGATCATGTTTAGTGTAAATCACATTACCATTATACAAAACATTCTGTTCTTGCTGAGCTTTCTTGAGATTACTAGGGGTGTTGTTACCAAGAGCCACTTTATGTTTCGTATGGTAAATCGAATTAGTTTGATTTGAAATCATTTTCATTGTTTGACTTGACTGACCCGACTTAACCACTAATTCTTCTAAATGTGCAATCATGTGTTCTGACTCTACGATTTCGGCCAAAAGTTTGTCTTCTTTCTTTGCAAAATCCTTTTTCAACTCATCCCTTTCTTTTTCAAGATTGGTATAAGCTGTTTTTTGTTTTGAAAGTTGGTTTTGTAAATCAGAAATTTCTGCGTTTAAGGCTTTTATCTTCTTGAAAGAATTAACATCAAGTGTATCAAACTTGAGTTGCAATTGTTTTTCCCTTGAAACGGAATTTTGATAACCAGTTTCTAATTCAGACAATCTTTTGTTATGAAACTCAAAAGCTTTAGCGTTTTCCTTGTAACTCTCAAGCTCAGCGGTCAACTTAACATTCGCGGCCTTAACATCGCGATTGACCTTTTTCACTTTTTCGATTTCAATACCACAGTTATTTAATAATGATTCAAATAAAGCACGTGTTTCCTCATCATTCACAGCATGCTGTGAAACGAAGCCTCCATTATGATTCACATCTGGAGTCGCTGAAGGAGTATTGCTACTACTTGGCGTGTCCAGGAATGTATCATAAGTGGGTGCTTGCTTCTCAAAATGTTGTTCCTCATGAGGAGACATATCAAATATATCATTATTGTGACATGGGTTGAAATTTGATACCTCAGAGACTGCATTGATGTCATAGACCGGAGGTGTGTCAGAATCTGTGTCATACTTTGCCTCCTGAAGATTTGCCATAAAAATGCAGTTCGCATCGATATCCTCTCTGTCCTCCATGTCATCCATAAGAGCCATAAAATCATTTTCCTCTGCGTTCAACTGAAATCCTGCCTCATTCTTTTGTGCCAACATCACTGCTTTCTGCAAGTACGCTAGATCTTTCTTGTTCGGCTTAGTAGGACAGTTCCTTGCCATATGACCTACACCCTGGCAGTTGAAACACTTTACCGGATTACCCTGATTCACATTTCCCAAATTCCCAACAACTGGGGCTGCAACATTCCTATTCTGATAACCCATTGCCTGATTACCAACATTCTGACCCCTCGGATTTCCAACAAACTGACCCAACTGATTCCCTGCATACTGACCATACTGATTCCCTGCAAACTGATTCCCTGCAAACTGACCTGCATTCTGATTCCCTGCATTCTGCATATTCTGATATCCCTTCTGATTCCCATAAACTCCAACCATTTGGCCTTCATTGCCCATATTGAAATTCGGCTGAGCAAACTGCTTGTTGCGAGTGTTCGATGAGATCCTTTGGTTGTTGTTTGTTGGTGTAGAATAACGTCCTTGGAATGCCTTTGATAGAAAAGCAAAAGCTTGGGACAATGCTGCAGTAGCTTCATCATTGTCAGTGAATTCCGGTTCTTGGAATTGTGGGTGTTGCTGTTGTGGAATAACTTCTTGTTGTGGTGGGTAGAACTGTTGTTGGTAGACCGGTGTTGGTTGTAGAATGCATGATGGTTGCATGTAGTTGTGAGTGAAAGATGATGATGGTGGTTGAGTGTTCACTGGTAATGGTGTTGGTGTATTAGCAATTAATGCGAGAGGATCATGATTCTTAGCCAATCTTTCTTTCCTTACTTCATTAGCCTCAGCTTGGTTTTGCTTCAAAAAGTCATAGAGTTGATCATAATTCACCTTGTGTAAATCCTTTGTTTGATTGACAATTGTAACATAACGACCCCATTCTTCTGGAAGGTTATTGATGAATTTGATGTTTGTTGCAATTGGTCGAGGTGTCAACTTGTTTCTGATTAACTCATTCATCAAAGTGCAAAACCTGGTGTAGTATGATTCAATCTGTTCACCTTTGGTGGATGTGAAGTTCTCCCATTCAGTGAGAAGTTTGTTCTCAACGTCTTGTTGTCCAATCTCTGTACCATGACAAATCCTTCTAACACGTTCCCACATAGCATGAGCAGTTTCACAGCTGTCGACCGCAGCAAAGATCTCCCTTGGTAATCCAAGTTGGATTAGATGCATTGCCATATCATCGGCTTTGATCTGCGTCTTGTCTTCATCTGTGTAATCTTCTTCTGTTTGTAGACGCACGTATGGTTCAGTAGGATTTGTTGAGTTTGGATTACCGGCAATTTGAACTTGTCTTGGCTGAAATGGACCATTCTTAATGGAGTTGATCATGAGGTTACCATCAGTCTTAGTTTTGATGTAACGAAGCATGCGGCTTGTCCATGGAAGATATCCACCTTTTTCAAGCATTGGAGGTCGGTTTTCGGCACCGGCAGCATGAATGTCTTGTTGAGTTGCCATGATTTGAATTCAAAGTGAAACGTTGTTCTGAGGATCTTTTGAAAGATAACAAAGGTTGTTGTTGAAGATTAGTTGATTTGGTGAAGATGAAAGTTCGTTCTCGGTTGATCTGATTGATTTTGAAATTTCCCGCCAAAAATCGAGTATGAAAATTTTCTTTCACAAAATTTGAAAATCACTAAGAAATACAATTCTAAGGTTACTAGAAAAATTTGAGTTTTGAAAATTTTTCCGCCAAATTTTACCGAAAAATTTTGAATTTTGGCCTAAAAATTTGAATTTTCGGCCGAAATTTTCAACGTTATACCAAACTTTGAATCTCGCGTAAAAATTGAACGTAAAGTCTCGTGTGAAAAATAAATTTTACTCAAATTTTCCCGCCAATTTTTTTTTTTTTTTTTTTTTTTTTTTTTTTTTTTTTTTTTTATGGATTCTAACTCGATAAGACTTAGTTATGGATTCTAACTCGATAAGACTTAGTTAGTATGCAAACTCGATAAGTCCAAAAGTGAAACTTCAAACTCGAAAAGTATTACTAAAAAACCAAACTCGATAAGGCTAGGTGAAGTCCTTAACTCGATAATAATGAAGTAGTTGTCCTAACTCGATAGTCCAGACGAAAAGTCCAAACTCGATATGTAAGAATCCAAACTCGATACTACCAGATATAAGTCCAAACTCGATAAGACCAAATGAAGTAGTCCAAACTCGATATGTCTAGGTGAAGTTCCTAACTCGATAAGTTGTAATAATTTTGGCAGAGTATCGACTTAGAAAGTAGCAACACGTATCCTAACTCGATAAACGATTAGGAGAACACGGCTAACTCGCCAAAAATCCAAACTCGATACAGCTTAATAATCCAAACTCGATAATAAATGGCACTTAACTCGATGGATCTTGAACACTTAACTCGATAGAACTAAATTTCACCCTTAACTCGATAGAACCTATTTTAATCCCTAACTCGATATAGCCAAATTTCTAACTCGATAGAAACTTGATGAACAGTAGCCGAAGCTTAAATAAATCACTTTTATATCAACTTTTTCAACCAAATCAAACCTAAAACAACCTATATTATCCCTAGGCGATTGATACCACTTGTAGGACCGTAGAACAACCTATTTCACTATAGATTCAAGCCTAAAACCTAGAGAGAGAAAGTAAGTAGAGAGAGAGAGTGGATGGGAACTCTAGTGTGTGAAAATAATAACTTTGTTAATGACTAAGAGAACCAACCTCTAAAATGAGGTTTACAAGAGTATTTATACATGAAGTCTAGGGCATCATCTATCTTATACATTATTACACTAATGGCCCTTAGACTTTCACAAAACATGAATACTAAGCCTAAACTTCATCTTAATGATATTCTAGAGCAACCTATAACAATACGTTAATGACCGACACTTTTTATAAATAAAATACGATGCTAACAGCTATGTCTTGAATAGCTTAATTTCAAGTTTCGTGTAAGCATTGGCATAATAATAATCGATACAAGTATGGGTAGGGGTGATCAACGGTCCAAAACCGGACCGGACCGAGACTGAACTAGCCCAAAACTTTAGACTGAGGATCAGATCGAATGTCTTCGGTCTAGTCCAGGTTGGTCAAGTCCGGCCCGGTCCTTCGGTCGGTCCGGTCCAAGAAAGCATAATAGTCGGGTTTTACGTAAGACCGGTCCGGACCGAACCGGATCGAGACCGAAATATGGAAAAAATCCAGACCAAGACTGGACAGCTGGTCCTTCAGTTCGGTCGGTCCTCTTGGTCTCAGTCGGTTTTGGGTTTGCGATGCTCAGCCCTAAGTATGGGTATAGATGTTCAAAGAGCTATTTGTGAGTTACTCTTAAATTCAACTAGTTAAAAGGACGAACCCTTAATGCAACACTTACGGTTCAATTTGTACTCATTGACGAACCCTTAATGCAACACTTACGGTTCAATTTGTACTCATTGCAAGAAAAAAAGTCTATTGGTTATGAACGAAAAATGATAAAAGTTTGAGGACTTGAGCATTAAATAATATTTAAAGTTTTAAACTATTAAGATTAAGAATTTTAGGATTTTAGGATTTTGCTACTATTTTTAAGTTTTTGGTTTTAAGAAAAGTCATCCGCCCTTCACATACATGCTCGCAAACAAGATTAAGAAGCCCGATAACAAGCGTACTTAGGTCGTGCTTCATATTATTATATTTAAGAATGATTCATTTTGCAAAATATTTGTGATGATGAATGGTCTAAGTTTATCTAAATAGTGAAATAACATAGCTATTCAGATCTCGATGTAGTCTTATGATTTTTCGCTTTTACGATATCGTTAAGAAAAACGAGTGTAGGATCTTAAATTAACTAACTAATGAAGAATAAATGAATTAATTTTAACCTATATAATTAAGTTTGATTTACTAAACATTTACATGAATTACTCGGGTCAAAAATTTTATTCGGGTCAACCTGACTAACCCGAGTTTTAAATTAGTAGGGTCGGGTACGTTTTTTCTAAGCCTCAACCCGAATTGACCCGAACCCGACTAACACACCTGAATCCAACATAAGTAGTAACCGGTAAGTTTGGTTCCAAACAGTTTGTTATAGCAAACTAGCATGTTTTTTTTTTAATGAAATGAAATGACACAAGTTTATAATGAAATGATATACTTAAATTCTTGTGTTTCTGAATTCAATTTATGAAAGTAGCATAATGAAGGCGAAATAAGTTGTGAAATGATCTCTACAGTAAGGACTGGATTTCAGCCTTCCATTAGTTCCCAAGTGCTAACCAATGAGTAAAGAATATTGTCTGGTTCATAAAAGTGACAGCGGCTGCAGCGAAACTAGTACCTGTTGTTGTTCATAAAATGCAAATATAAAAAGTCAACCTCCATTTTTAGAAAATGCATAGCCATTCACACTTAACAAATCACACTTCACAAATCAATATAAAATTTTAAAATGTATCAGTAGCCATTCACTTGACTAATCAAACCATTAAGTATGACAATATCTAATTTCTAAAGTATCAATAGAAAAGTTGGTGCTAAACTACCAGTACCCATGAACTTAAAAGACATGGAAAATCAACATAAAAAAACCATTACCAAAAGCCCCTTGGTGCAGTCTGCAGCAGTAAGTCAGGAGTCAAACACCAACTTTTTCTATGAAAAGATGAACATATATTAACACATCAAACTTTAACAAAGCAATAAAGAGAAAATGATTGGACATGCCCAACCATTGATACAACAGATCTTTATACTACTAAACAAACTGTAAAACAAAAATACTATCATGAGAAGCTACATACTATATCTTGGATAACACAGAACCATATATCTGATGCAGCATACAATCTCACTGATGCATCCAAACAGTTAAATGTTCAAAGTTCACCTTTATTTTCACCCACCATAGCCTCATGATTACATTTCTCGTATAGAAGACACCCATACATCATTCATCCATCATCCACAATAATGCATAGAGTCAAGCACCAACTTGGTGTTAAAAAAATGTTTAGACATTAAAAGATGTCAACATGAAAAAAACTCAGTAACCATACACCTTACAAAGTCAGTACCAGTAGCCAAGTCGGCATCAATGTACCGGTGGCGGTTCTAAAAATGTTAAAAGACATCAATATTAAATAAACTAACTCAGTAGCCATTCCGTTACAAACTCACTACCAACTTCCAAGTACCGGTAGCCATGAAATTATAACATGAAAATCAAACCATTACAAACTCAGCCAGGAACTTATAACATGAAAATCAAAGCCATGAATTCAGTGCCAAACGCCCCTGCTGCAGCAAACAAACTCCTTTTTATTTTTTATTTTTTTATTTTTTTTATTTTTTTTTAATACCCTTATGGTCATCGATATCATTCAACTGCATTTAGTGACAGTGAAACTAAAGATCGTTAAAGTCCCTGCTACACACCGTTGAGATGTTACCTATGGTAGCTTCTTTCCCACCTATATTGCACTCCTATTTCAACAAACAATTGCAAAACTAATGCAAGGCGCTACTTAAAAATCTTGAAGAAATCCCAAAACTGATGGAAGGCACCACTTTACAATTGATTTTTCAAGAAGCTGTTATAGTTATATTAAATTTCAATGTTTGGTAAAGTTGTACAAGTTTGAAAATGAATTAGAACTTATCCTCAAATTACAGAGCAAACATACATCAATGTGATTTCATATATGTAATCATGTAACTGAAAGAAGTAATCGACAATTAATCCAAATTGTACCTCTAATTAGGGTCGTTGTTGTTGTCCCTCAATTTTTATAGTGAGAGAATGAATTAACATAACATGGTCGAGCTTTTAGTGAACCAAATTGGTAAGTAACTGTTACCTCCAAATTTTCTTTCGCGGGTTATTTGATGGTGGGAATTAACTGTTGGGGCCTACATCATTTAACTGTTGCCCCCTACGTTGTTTGTGGGTGGGTTATTTGTGTCGCCTGGTTTCTGGTTTCATTTGAGCTGTTTTTGTGATTATTATTATCCTCTTTTTATATTTGTTAATAAATCAGTTGTTCAAATATAGTAAAGTGATAGTAGAAAATATAAATTTTAAAATATAATACCACTAAACAAGATCCTTATAAATTGGTAAAGCACTTTCTAACGGTAGCAAATGTTGTTATCTTAAAAAAAATGTTGTCGTAAATGAATATATCCTCATTAGAATGATTAAGTTCGCATAACTGTGTCTAGCCGAATTACAAGTGTTCTCATTGACTTTAACTAATAAAGATATTGTTGTTAAATATCCCAAAAATATATAAAATTTTACTTATTTGATAACTCCAATATAGTTGTGACTAAAGTATTTAAATATGATAAAAAATTTTAAACTCGTGGATAAACTTAAGAGCTTATCACTCAAGTCGTAATATATACCATGATAACCAAACATCCCAATATAAATACTATTGTATTAGGTGCTTTTTTCTTTAAAGTTAATCTGGTATTTTGTGGTTGTTTTGACTCGTTTGACGTAAACATAACCTAACATCCATCATTGTTAGCGTTCTACTGATTAAAAACGGACTAATTCCTAGTAGTTGCTTTATTGATGTTCCCTCAAAGATATCTCAATATATTATTATACTCAAGTTCATCGCTAATCAGTAAGTGAAAAAATTTAGCGACGTACTAGAGACAGCTAATAAAAATCCATTATTATGTCGTCAGAATTCTGTCGCTAATAGTTTCAACCTAAGTTCGTCGCTAATTCCGTCTCTATATGATTACATTTAGCGATAGAATTGTGACCAATGCATAATTCTTTTCTAATTTTGTTACTGATTTGTCACTTATTTGGCACTAATTTATCAAAGCCAAATTTTGTAGCTAATTTATCACTAATCCGTCACTGTGAACCAATTTTTTGCGACAGACTAATTCAGTCGCTAATTTCCGTCGTTGTTGCTCAGTATTCTAGTAGTGCCAACAATAAAATATAATTAAAAATTGTTAGGTTAACCTAGTGCCGGAGTCAATGTAGTGCCAAAATAATGATCTCAAAATAAATCATCACGAACGAATCAAACCAAACCATAAATAAATAATCAAATCTCGTAAATATCGTACGATTAAAAATCACGTACCAACGTTCGTAAAAAAAAAATAAAAAAAAAAAAAAAAAAAAAAAAAAATCTCGTCAAAATAACCTTTTCAAATATTCCAAATTTATAATTTTAATGTAATGCGGGTTTTATAAACGGCTCCCTAATTTGCCAGTTGTCACAGTCAACTTTATTCGACTAGTAACAAATCCATACGAACCATCGACTAACAAACAAATAACAAAACAACTATAACTTTTTTTTTTCAACAATATAACAAAAATATAAATATAAATCTGATCCTTAACAACCACCATAACAGTCCGAGACATCGTTCCATTCCGATTTGCATGATTGTTACGTACTGTATTAGCCAAAGGAATTAAATCCTTTATTCCCTCTACACGTTCGCCGAGAAAAAGAAACTAAAATCCTTGCTTGGTCTTTGAATATAATAAACTAAAATCCTTATGCCGGGTAGAAAAGAAAATTAAGGCTAGGGTTTGACGGGGCGGCGTAGGTGAGGCGGCTCAACATAGCCACCTAGGTCTGAGGATCAGACCTGCTCCGATACCATGTTAGACTATATAATTCCCCGTAGGTATTACTTTATGATTGACCATTATTTATAGGGATAATTACCAAAACGGATCATTTACTTTTTGACCAGTCACTTTTTAGATTTTGAAATTTCACTTCTCAAAATTAGATCGGGCAACTAAAAAATTGAGCAACTCAATAAGAGTTTGACACGTGTCCAATATTTAATTATTAAAGTACAAAAATTAGAATGTATTTGTAAGGTATGTGTAAGTGTTGTGTAAGGTATTTTAAGGTTTCTTCATGGGCAACTAGCTATATATTGGGCGACTTGTATTGGGCAACTTTTTTTTTGTACTTTCACCACTTTTAACAATCATACGGTACAAAGATTAAGTTGGTCATTTAGCTTTAATGATACTTAACGTTCACAAAACAAATTAATATAGTCCTAAACACTTCAAAGCACACTATATATATACTATATACCCCATCAATCTCATAGCTTCTTCAAGCATGACCACCACCACCAGCAAGCATATTTGATTCTCATAGCTTCTTCAACCATCACCACCACCAGCAGCAAGCATATTTGAATACCACCTGACCTCTCCACCACCACCACCGTATCTGAGTACCACCTGAGTGCACCACCATCCGCCATTGTCGTCTCTGCTGAATGTTTCTCTCGCCTCCAGTCTGTCGCTCTAAGGTTGTTGCTTCCTCCAGTCTTATCTTTAATGAAAGTAGGCTGTTGTAGGATGTAATATGCAAAAGCATACATAAACAATTTGTAATTTTTTAATGTTTATGAACAAAACATTTTTTACAATAATAAACAATGAATGATTATCTAGTTTCAATTCATCAGTGTTGTTTCAATAGGATGCTTTTTTTTTAACAAACAGAAGCATGTAATCCGCAGGTTGACTTTCGAAAGTCAAAATGCAATTGGAATAACAAAATTTGACTATTAAAGTCAACACATTTTTCTTTGATTGGCTTTGTCCCACCTAGAAATGTTGTTGATTGAACTTTGAAGTTCATTGTTACTTACTTTCTAGTTTGACAAATTGAATGAAACAGAACATAAACATTTGAATTCAATTTCGATAAAAAAGAACACAAAAATAAAGATTTCATTGAAAATAAAATAAACATTACATTAAACAATTAACAATGAAACTTTTGACATTTTTCGGGATCAAATGACAAATGTAGGTTGTCATAATCCAAATACTCATCATCTGATGAGTCTTCTTCTTCCTGATCGGGCATGTTTTTGCTTTTTCTGTTTGCCAACATATTCTTCCAAGTGTATTTACACTTGGTTGGTTTTTCTTTTGCAGCTTTTTCTCTTTTTTCAAATTCTTTCAAATTTTTTTCCAGAAATTTAAACTTTTCTTTCATATACCAATCCACCGCTTCTTCAAATGTTCCCTCTTCCTCTATTTCTTCTTCTTCAGCTTCTTCTTTTTCAAGTATGAAAGCTTTATCTTCAAACTCCTCTGTTTTTTATTGTTGCATTGCTCCTACCTTTTCTTGTTTCTCTTGCACATTAATTTTTGAGGTTGATGCCATTTTTGATATTGTATACCTTTAAGTTTTTTTGAATGATTTTGTTGCTTACAAATATTCCAATTTATAACCATTGCTTTAGGCAACTGAACGGTTTCATTGGAAAAGACACACGTCTTAATACTTTTGCGTTGAACGTTGTATACTACTACATTTTGATAATGGCAATGGAACGTAGGTTATACAGACATTTATTACACGGTATTCCAAAACTTCATTCATCACTTATAACTTATCACTTATAACTTATTAAACTAACAACTATTTAGTCAACAAAGAAACACACACCCTCATCCTAATTCGTCACAACAATAAACCATTGTTTTCAAGTTAAGCCATTCAATGGTAGCTTCTTGTTCAAAAAATAATGATTTTAGTAAGATGGTGGTTAACGATGCTATGGTTGACTATGTCTTGAGTAAATATGGCACTAAATGGTATGATGACGAGGAAATGGCTGACGTGATTCTAGAAGACCTGTGCCAAAGGGAGAACAATCGACGTGATGTTGCTAATGGTTAGTGTATACCTTTCTTTCTTTTTATGATTATTTTTAGTTTAATTGTATGTGTTTATGAATTGTCGACACTTCATATTTGTGCACCTGTTGAAGCGCTTGGCAAGAGGGTATCAAAGCTTGAATCACTTGGCAAGAGGGTGTCAAAGGTTGAAGAGGAAAAACTGGCAATGGAGGCAAAGGCTATAGCAAAACTTGATGCTATTTTTGGAAGGCCCAAGGAGGCACAAGAACCACCCAAACAAAATGAGGTAATAGTTATTGATTCGGATTCTGACACCAGCCTTGAGTTTTATGAGGATACACTAAAAAAACCTTCAGCTTCTTTGGTGAACAAAAGACCTCCTAAAACATGGGCAAAGAAAATTCCAATAAGTTCTATTTATATATAAAAAAAAAAGGTTCCCGTTCTAAAAATATTCCATCAAGTCTTGACTCAATTGATGATTCAAGTTCTTCTGATGAGAGTTATGATGCAAAAGGCCATGTTCAACTGAAGAAGAGACGCATGTCTAAGGTTTCAGGTCCAAGACAACCAAGAATAACGAACTGCGTTCTAGGCCTTCCAGCTGGTCAGAAAAGTTTGGGGACAAAATTTGTTATGTATTTTTAATTGTAGTTGTTGATGTTTTGAGACAATATATTGTGTATCTTTAATTATAATGTCCTATATTTGCAATATTTCTCATTAGTATTGATAATTAGTAATGTCTTATATGATATATATGATCATTGGTAAATGTACAATGTTTGCATACTTTGTTGGGTATATCAGAAATGTGGCCATGATAATTAACAAAGAACATGTTCAAATACACTTGATTTCCACCTCATTTGAAGAACATGACTTACTTAAATCAGTAGCATGTGTAATGTTTCATCTTTTGAACATTCTCAAGACCAACAAATGAAACCCATGTATAAAGTTTCATCGTTTGACTATTAAAGTCAAGATAAACGAAAAAAATCCTAAACTACCCATGGCCAACTTGTACTTGTGAGTTACTTTTCTATAGTTATGCCAAGTGTCATGCAGTTATTGGACAAGGGTATGCTTGGGCAACTTTTATAGGTTTTGGGCAACTCTGAATTTCAACAATTTTTTTGCATTGGGAACTGTGACTTAACTAAATACTGTTCCAATTTGGTTCCTACACTATTTTTTGGGCAACTTTTTTGTTTATTGCGTATTTAAGAATGCTTGATCTACTTCATTTCCAAAAATATTCTTCTACAACACTCTTCTTGGATACGCAACCACATTTCCAAATACATGGCGTCTATCATACCAATTTACGATCAAATCGCAAATGACATTGGTTGTAGGCGTATTGATATGGTGCTCCATAATATTTTTGCTAGGGAGAGAGACGCCAATAGGGGTGATGAGAAAGATTATGGGAGGATGATCGAGGAAATAGAGGTACGTGTTAAGCACATGCATGCAATCTTACTGGAGCTTGAAAAGTTTGGGAACTATGTTGTGCTGAAAGAACCCTTGGTCCGTCTTAAGGTATCGCAGCAGGAGGATTTGGAAGAAATTGAGTACTTGATTAAAAGGCGACAGGCAAGTCTTCGCCGTGCTGGTGATAAGTCAAGGATCATGAAGAAGTTAATGCAGTTTAAATATTAACTTTCTTACTGTTTGGCCCAGTTGTGAACAACCATCTTTTTCAAGGTAAAACGTCTTTTGTGGTGGTATTTTGGTTATAAAAGTAATGGAAAGCAAGTTTGGTACTGGGTTATGATGTATTTTTTTTATGGTACGTGTTTAGGTAGTTTTGTTGATGTATGATGGTGTTTAGTCCTTCTATTAGGTCTGAAATGGATGTATTTTCACAACGGTATTAATGCATAATTAGTTATTATGTTATTTGTTTAAATGTTTTGGTTGTTTAGTTTTTACCAGTAATAGTTGAGGTGTGATCCAAATAACAAGGTCCATTAATATGTGTATTAGGCTGTTTTAACCCAAAAACAGAGTTGTTTATGTATTATGCAGCAAAGAGTTGACTTTTATTGTCAAATGTTGTTTTAACGAGGACTTACACAAGTAAGCTGCTATACGCATCTCTTAAAACATCTGTAAGTAAGTATATACAAGCTATCTGGATCATAAAATCTTTAAGCATTGTGTGTGATTGTGCTGATAATGTTTATAGTTCATATGGGTTTGACAACCAGTATGATTTGTTAACATGGTTTTGTGTCACACATAAATACCTCAACAAATTAAACAAGAATGTTACATACAAACATAAATACCATTCATTATTTAACTGGGTAATTGCATAGCAGTTCCATTAAACCATCAAACAACATCAAAATAAAAGACCACCAAACCAAACCAAAGTACCTACACGACTGACAAACACAAAAGAACCTAAACAACAATTAACCTTTAGTCCTAATCATACTTATTCAAGGTGGCAATGGCATGCTCCTTCTTGGATATAAGAGCACGAACTTCTTTCAGAATGGCCGCAAAGGACTCGAGCAAACGGACCTCCATCACTTGAACCTCACGAAGGGATTCATAGGTATCATCAGCAGCTTCTTCTTCATCGAAGTTAAGGTCAAAAACCTCATTCATTCTCGTTGAACGCTTGTCAATGCTGATACGGAGCTCATCGCGTCGCTCACCAAGCCACATGAGCATCGTTTCATTCATCGGAATTTCTTGAGAGAACAGGAACTTTATACATTTATGTAGTTCATCTGAACCACTCATCTCTTGAAGTTCTTTCAGATTAGGTTTTTCAGCCATTTTTTTGATGATTCTCTGGTTATGGTAAAACAAGCTAGGTTATGTGTTGTGTATAACACCTATAAGAAAGGCATGAAACCATACAATGAGCAACTCCAATTATATAAAATACAAAAAATTACTAGTAGTAAACAAGTGGTAAACGTAATCATTGCAGAAATTAAACCCGCAATAAATTGTTACATAGTGGTTGTCTTCCCAGGCAGACTTTTTTGGTCTAATTCATGTCAATCAAATCAATATTTACTAGTTATAATTAATGTCAAACTGAACCCAATCACTATTATGTTACATTTGTATTTCATAACTTGCAAAACAAATTTTTATAACAATGTGAACCTTACAAAAATTATAAACACTAGTATGTTACATTTGTATTTCTTGGTATTTTCTTTTGTTAATGTTGGTTTGCTTTTATGGGTTTCAGTATGTATAGTTCAATTGAATGATGTTTTACTTGTATATTTAATCTAGTGTTAAGTAACTTTGAGTTTTGTAGTTTGACTTTTAATTTTAGCACTTACTGACAAAATCCCACAGTATTGTTGGGCAACTTGTACTTCTGACCACATTGTCTATACTTATGACAAGTGTCAGGTACAAATTGGCAAAATTTTGATTGGGCAACTTTTATAAATTATGGGCAACTTTTTCAATGTTTATGCAACTTGGCCCAATAGAAACATAAACCCAAAGACCTCTACTTTTCATCAATGAAATTATATGCTTCTTTTTAGATGCTTTATGTTTCTCCATTTACATTAGCATGTATATGCAGTAAAGTTCTATACTGCCGTGTTTGGAAAAACCACTTTTGACTATTAAAGTCAACGTAAACCAAAAACTAAATTACTAACCCTTGTAAACGTTATATGGTAACTTGTAAACGGTTTATACCGTTACTAATAACCCACTTACATACCAGAATACAATATCAAATGTGACTAATACCACTATTAAAGTCATACCTAGTTTGACTATTAAACTCATGCCGAATATGACTATTCAATTGAAAATATTGTGTGGTTTGGGTTAATTTTCAAAACTCAATCCTTATTAAATATGACTGACTTTGTGGTTTGGGTTTACTTACAACTGTGTGAAATATGCTGCAGTGTTTCCATGTGACTAAGTTTGTGCTTTGTGTTTTTCTATTTAAGAGTGGGCATAGGGTTTTCCTTTTTTCCACATCTTCTTCCTGATTGTCACATCTCATTCCTCACCTCATATCTTTTTACTCCCCATTGTAGTAAATTTCTTCAGCATTTTTGCATCACTGCCCGAAGAATATGTCTAGTCGTAAAAGACTTAAGAAGATAAACCCTGACGATAGGGAATGGTCCAACAAGGTAGTAAGAGAGGTCATATTTCCTGAGATTTATGAGCGATATGGACCAAATGCTGAACCAAATATGCAATTGCCACCTAAAGATCTAGAAGACCTAAGACGGGAAGTATACGGTGAGGAACAACCACAAGGTGTTAAACCAAGTGGTAGCAATACAATTAAGGTACGACAGTCACAAGTGGAAGGTACTAGCAGAATGCAATTTGTAGCTCCACAAAAGGCCACAATCAACAATACAAGGCAACTTCCGAAGATATATGTGAAACATAACTATTAGATTATTTTGTGGTGGGTTTCCTTTTTCCATGTTGATAATGTTCAAAAGATGAAACCTTGAAACATGGTTGTAGATTGGTTTACCCTGTTATGTTGTTATTTGATCATCATTTTTTTTCCATAAGGTAAATTTATATTAATCTCCAACTAATTTGTAGAAAGTGTATAAAACAATTTAGGACATGGCCAAAGAAACAGAATGTATAACAAAATAAGACATCCATAATGTGGAAAACACTATACAACTTGTCTGATACAAACTCTCATCCAAATATAACCAATTTGCAAAGATTCAAACTCTCATCCAAATTAAACATTCACAATCAAGCGTAAACAATTAATTAAACATACTAATTTTAATTAATATTGATCAAAAGTAAGAAACATTCCATACATAACCTATTTATTTCCATACTAAAAGCATTCAAACACCATAAGCATGAGATACTAGAAAAATACAAACATTCAAACACCAAAACTGTTCGAACCAGAGCTGTATTCCATGCTTTCATCCCTTTGCCTCCTTTCCTTCCTTTCTTTGAGTTGTTGATAGATAATTTCAAGATCACTAATCCGTTTTTCCAAATTTAAAGGATCCCTCTGCCCGATACCATTACCACTTTCCTCCACATCTTTGTGCTGATCTAAAACCATATTTCGCCGCACCTCCACCACATTGTGGTTATGGTCCACTACTTTTTGCGGCGGGTTCACCACATTTGGTTGCGCCACCACATTGTGGTTATGGTCCACTACTTTTTGAAACGGTGTATTTGCTGCCATTGTTAATTGTGTATCTTGTAAAGGGAATATGTTTGTTTTTGTGTGTTCTTACCCAAACAATCGAGGGTTTAAATAGCCTGGGGAAGTAGTGGTTCAATGGTTCCCAAGAGGATAGGCGGGAAAAAGGGGGACAAGGACCGCCAAAAGCAAATTTTTTGAAAACAGCATAACACAATGGCCTGTGTGCCAACTGCCAACCACCCATTTAGACATCCGTTTACTTTTATCCATTCTAATGCACATATTTAAATATGAATATGATTGAAGTATTCAATATAACCTGTTGTTAAAATATGACTATCATTCAAGTATTCAATATTGAATGAATTTATGTGTAGTGGAGATCCAGTAGAATAAAGTATATGATATGGTACAAATACAGAATTAATATGCCATGACAAATCATGTCCATACTAAACAACCACAACAAATGGATGAGAATCGCATTTGCATCAACAATTGAAAAAGGAAAAACCAAAAACTTAATTTTCATTATAATTCAAAGTCATTACAATTTGAGGCTTACAGCCATTTGATAATCAAGCATTGAACATAAAGAAACAAAAACAAGTACGAAAATATAACCCCAAAAGACAACAATCATTCAATACTCTAATCTTCATCAGAGGAGAGTTGTTCATGAACCTCCATAAGCTTAGCTTGGCGCTCCTTCTCATGAATCCCGTCACTTATATCATTGATAAGAGCAGTCAACAAAAGAATCCTTTTACGCTCCCTTTCCTGTGTTTCAACTAGACAACGAAGAATTTGAACTGCTTTTTGGTTGAATGAACGCAGATGATGAGTCTCATTGAGTGTAACCTGACGGTCCTCTACTTTCTTTTCGAGTTGGTTACGCTCATCCAAGTATCTTTTCAAACAAGCCTTCTCTTCAGCAATTTCATCGTTGAAATAGAACTTGAATGTTGTTGCCAAATTATAAGACCCAGATGCTGCTTTGATTTGATTGATGTTGTTGGAAGAAGTAGAAGCCATGGATAATGGATGACGGAGTAGGGTGGCTGATATGATAAGTTAGGTTAGAAATATTATTTAGTAACTAAACCAGGAATATAAATAGGGGATGACATAACTACTGTAGTAACCGACGCAGGAAGTTCATCTTCCCCATGCAAAACTATCAATTCACCATTGAAAATAACAAAAGTTTTACATATAACAAAATAAACCCTTGCACATAACATTTTAGTTTTTAAAAAAAAAAAAAAAGCCCATGACATACACAAGTTCAATGTATAAAATAAAAGACCCTAAATAAGTACCTAATAAACTAATGAATGTCGTATCTTATAATATATTTTGGGAACTCAGAATTCTTGGGTAGACTCAATCAATATGGGATGATAAGAAGGAAAAAGATGATATGGAAAAAAATTGTATTTGCACCAAAGACACTTCTACGACATCCTCTCTTTCCTTCTTATCATTCTATATTAATTGAGTATGGTTAGTGAATGATGGTCTCATTGCTTCAATCCTCAAAACAATGTTAAATGTTTGTTGTAGCATAGTTTGTACAAATGTAATAGGCTAAAATGAACAACCCTTATGCGTCCCCAGAACAATTCCTTTTGTTTTTTCAACACTCTTTGACCAAAAGGTTGCGCCAACTAAATTGCTACTACAAATAAAAGTTAAACATAATATATTTGTTTTGGTTACATAATGGTTACACTCTGTATTACAGTTATATTAGTGCAGTTATTTTTAACAGTTAATTGCACCTTTTAACATTAAACTAAATTCAATTATTTATTACATTGAACTTCCAATAAATAAAGTATAGTTAATTCAAATGGTGCCTCTTGGTTTGCCATCTTATTCATCTATATAGGCAGGGTTCTATTCACTCAATTTACATCATCCAATCTTAAACACTAGTAAAACCAAATATTGTTTGTGAATCCTAATCTAAAACATAACCAAAAATGTCTTCATCCAAAACAGTTTCATCATAAAAAAAAAGACCAGCAACTGATGCAAATATTGAGTTGCAGACAGAGAAACCCCCAAAGTATGTAGTTATATTTTTCTTTTTGTTTTAAAAAATTAATTACTTGTATATTATGTGTCCTAATTTTGTTAATCTTTTGCAGAAAGCAATTGGTTGACGTAAAAAGTGTATCAAAGGATGAGAAAAATAAATGTATGTCAGATTTTTATTTTTTTTTAATAATCTAATAGAAACTTATTTATGCTTACTACAAATTAATTTGGTTTATTTATATGTAACAGTTATTGTTGAAGAAAAAAAAAAGAGCCCCAAGTCAGATGACTATGTATGGGATTCTGACGAAACATACATCCAGTGGGAAAACGAGTTTGACTTAAACATGGGCCGAGAACAAAAGGAAGCAGCAACAGAGAAACAAACAAAAAAACGACTCGCAGAAGATCATGCGAACCAACTGGACAATATGCCATGGATGAATTTGTTTGAAGATGCCAAACCAGAGGATGGTGATGAGGAGATTGAACAAGAAGATATTGAAGAATTTGACTACGAGTCGGCCCATTTAGGATTAGACTCATCTCCTGAAAACTAAGATTGCTGTAGTCATTAAGATTTCGAAAAATGTAATCCCTAAGGTTGTTTGAACCTATTGAATTGAATAGTTATGTAATCGCTGTATAACCTAACTTACTTATGATTCAAGCATCTAAGTTATGTAAATATCACAGGTAGTAGATAACCAAAATTGAGGGGGAAAACATAGTTAAACTTTTGCATACCTCTAGAAATGGCACCCATTGTCGTAGTTCCAAAGGATCGTCAAATTCAGGAGGTGTAGGAGGGGATATGGTTTCCGGATTGATTATCAATAAACGGCTTCGCAATCCTCTTGGGGTATTGTCTGGCGGTTTGGTACCACGTACATACGGCCTCGTCATTTCTTGTTACCAGTTTTATTAACGGTTTCAAAGCCTAGGGAAAGAAGGAAACAACCAAACAAACTTTATGTCAAGAAGGCACTAGAAACAAACACAACACAAGTAATTATATAGTTTATTAAACTGCATCACGTTATTCATTTCTCAATATTGACACACGATGTTACATGTCTATTACAGCTTAGTTTGTGCAACTGAAATAGGCTAAAATCAACATACTTAACCCTTCTGAGTGCCCCCACCACTCCCTTTTGCTTTTTCATCACTCTTTGAGCAAAAGCTTGCACCAAGCAAATTGCTAGATTGATGAAATAACAAAAGGAACTGTTGTGGATACTAAGAATGGCTAAATATGTTGTAACATCGTTTGTCAATATTAAAAAGTGAATAACGTGATGGACTTTAAAGTAAACATATGCATACTAGTTAATAAAGCAACACGCATAACACAACAACGTTGGCCTATTAAGCTAACTAAGATTACATAAAGTATGATACAATTGTAGATTCTAGATAAAAGTGAGTATTAGGACTCGTGTTGAATGGGATAATGAAGGAGTGTGGCCTGTCATGAACAATACACACTATATCATTATCGCAATCAACACCCCTCAATGATAAAGATACGTCTTTACAGCGTTGTTGTTGATGTTCGAGAGTTTTTTTCAACACCGTCCATAAAGATACGGCTACAAAAAAGGCACTAACTTGTGATCAACATCAACCACACAAATGCATACTAGGGACGGTGTTCAAATTAACTCTCGAACACCATCAAAAACGCTGGAAAGACGCATCTTTATAATTGAGGTTCTACAGATGAAGTTCAATGTAACAAGCTGTGTATGGCCGAATTACTTGGTAGATGGATGTTTTTAGATGATATGTAAATTCCATATCAAAGCATTGAGCCATCAAGTAATTCGAGGACCTATTACATACCTTGATACATTCAACTTCAAATTCAAACACTTTCATAGAATCCACAAGTACATCAAACTGCAACTTTACCTTCTTAAATATAACCTTTAACAAATATAAACTCAAACTATTGCCACATTGTGTTAAAACCATATGTGTTACCACATATCTCAAATTATATGCAAGTCATATGTAATTTTTGGGTCCATAATTAAAACATATGTCCATATAGGTATTACGTTTTTTTTGGTACTTAATTAACACATATGTCAAACCATATTACTCAATCAAAGGTGTTAATTTACTCATGAAAATGTAATCTTATCTGAAAAAACTTTACTCCGCTTCTGCCGCCACAGCTGTAGCCAAGTCCGATTATCCTTCATGGTGGCCGTCTCTTATCTTTAATAAAAAAAAATCGTAAGCTCATGTGGATCTAAAGAATAACACATCTATCTGAAAACAAAACAATAAAAATTACTTTATCAACATTCACCGATACAGTACCGGCAACGGCAACTTTCCGGCGACAAGCCACTTGCTGCGGAGAGGCGGCTGTAAAAAAAAATACTATTTTCAAATATTGAAATAAAATACAACTCAGATCTACAATTAATATGTACAAATCTATGAAAAATAACATCTAACACTTGATTAGTAGTAACATGTTAATACTTTTGTTGTTCACTTCTTTAACTGTTTTCCTCAGCTACGGTGGTTGTCAGGTTCGGTGGTGGTTGGAAGTTTTGACAAGAAGAGAGTGTGAGGATCGGTGGTGTAAATAAATGAGGGCTGTGGATTGTGTATGTGTAAATAAGTAAAAGAGTGTGTGTAAATAAATGAGGTGGGTATGTGATTAATGACAATTAGGTGATAAGATTGTATAAAATTAAATTAAATCACAAAAAATTGCCTTATACTAGTTGCCCAGAAAGTACGAGTTGCCCTATACATTATACCTTACACATACATGTACTATAATATATAATAATAGGACACGTGTCACACCCTTGTTGAGTCGCTCAGTCGCCAAGTTGCCCTGATCCGCTAGAGGAAAGTGATTTTAAAACATCTATTCAAGGAAAGTGCTTTGGGCGGCTGATCTATTTTGGTAATTATCCCTTATTTATAATGGTAAAACCTTAGATACCCTAAACCCACAGACCGGGCTTGGGCCTAATCCTCTAATAATAACGGTATATATCCAAACACGCAAATTACTTAAAATGCATTTCCTCACACAACATCATTTTATAATAGAAGCATGGACTGGATTTTAAATACGAAATTCGTAAAACAAAGAAAAAGCATAGTTCATTCATACCGTAGTGTGCACTCATCCACAATATCAAATTCTGCTACTCGATCAAGGAACCCAAGGATCTCCCTTAAGAGCATCTGCGTTGTATACTTGTATGCACTAAATTTTTTCACTATCTTAGGGCAAAACAAGAATCTTTTTTGAAATATATGCTTACACTAAAAATAAGTTGCTCCAATGTGTTTCACTAAATCTTGCACTAAAATTTGTTTCATTACTTTAAACTAGTATCATTATAACTTAGATTGAGCCGAAATACAAAGTGAAGGAATATGTTCACATCAATTCTGTTGTCAAAACAGACTTGTTGACATCAAAATGAATGCAATTACCAAATTTTCTAAAATGAGCTGAAGAGAATTGTAGACCATGAGTTAACAAAACATTAAAAAGGGAACCACATCACTTAACAAGGTTTGTAAGTGACAATTTTTTGAACTTTGATTTCTTTGAATGTTATGCAAGTAATTATTCTAACCTATTAAAAGTGAAACATTTAGGCAATGAATAGTATTGCACTAAATTCAGTGTTTTTACTTTTTTTTTATCAATAGTATTCATTGCACTAAAATAGTGCATACATTGAAGTGAGTTTTGTGCACTCTTAGTGCAAAAATTACATATAACACAGGCATTGGAGATACAGTAAATCAAATGGGATGTTTTAAGTTAAAGTGAAATATTATGTTACAAGTAAACAGTAAATAATGAAGGTGGCCTGCAAAAAAAGCAAAACAAATCATAAATAGAAGCCCCCCTTTAGAAGTCCTTTCTTTTTCTTTTGAGTCTTCCCCCATTGCCACTGTCATTGTTATTGCCATCACCATCACCATCATACGTGCCATGAGGAGATACAAGGCTTTTAACAAATACATGCTCATCATAATTATAATTACATTCCGAATTTGTGTATAACTGGATATGAGCATATGCACCGGGATGTTCAACGCTTTGAACCAATACAGAAGCAGGTGAACCTTCTTCTAATAGCCATATGTGAACATGACCGTAGAAGAAATTTCTGGGTGTAGTGTACTCGATTGTTTTTTTGTGTGCATCATAACCAGGTGGTGGTAAATATTGTTCCCAAGACTCTTGTACATTGTAGTTTCTCATTACCCATATTTCAAATTTCGTGAAGTGTTGTTTCCAGAAGTCTATATCTGGATGACGAAAGATGCATAGACAGTCTTTCACAGTCCCTAACTTCCATTGGCATAGGACCAAATTTGGTTGGGGGATTTCTTTAAAAATCTCTTTGGATAAATCAAAAGACACAATTACTTGCTTGTCATTTTGATCACTCGAAATCCAGTGAATCGCCCCATTGCATAAGATACCATTCCCGCTCAAGTTATTATAGCCTGATTCTACAGCCACTGATCTCCAAACGTTTGATTTCAAAGTTAAAACTTCAAAAACAAGCTTTTTACTATTTTCGAACCCTATTACAACCTTGTAATCATCTATGGATGAATCATACCCAAAACCTGACACACGTTCCGACCAAGAATTTTGATACACTTGAGGAGAAGCTTTTAGTTCTTTCACTTCACGAGTTGAGGGATTAACAACGTAAAAATAAGTATGGTAAAGACAGATGCATACAAGACCATTAGAAGAACCAGTAAGTTGATATGCATGAGTTCTCATATATACACAATCATCAGGCGAAGTAATCCTTGTATCTCTCGTTTTAGAATTGTATTTAAGATGAGATTTAACAAAACGAGGACTCGAGATTAAAGAATACCATGACTTGCATACTTTTAAATTGGATGATATCGTTAACTTGCGATCTTACAAGTATCTCTTCATGAATATCAAGGCCGAGCTCTGTCATTGAAACCTATGATTCCTGAAACCAAGGAAAAAAAACCCTAAAAACTTGAACAAAAGCTAGGTTGGAGTTAAATGAATAAAAACAGCTGACATCTCCTTTTATACATTCATTGTCGGTTACTTACGATATAATCGCATCTTTTAATTTATTGACCTTATATATTGTATGTGGGCTGCATTATGGTTGTTTGGCTCATCAAAACCACACCAAAAATGTCAATTTAAGGCCACCCATTGATAAAAATAAGTTTATAGTACGTTCATCGTATGTATTAATTTAAGGCCACCTATAGTGTTTTATAAATTAACGTATGTGAACAAAATACCCTTTCAGTAATATGTGAACAAAGACGAGTTTTTAACCAAGTTGAGCTTAAAATACTTTTTATTTTATTTTTTTATTTTTTTTTTATTTTTTTTTTTTTCTATGGCTTACTGACAAATATCTTACTATCTTAAAATTCACTCTTTTTTCCTTAGAGCACTCGGTGTGATAACTTTCACCCTCACGTTAAGCTTTAACTTGCTGAGTTAAAGTGAGTTAACCACACCGACCTACCAAGTTAAAGCCAAGTTAACGCAGCGCGTTAACCCCTTAACACTGCGTTAAGGGCTAAAAAAATCACTTTGCTTGCGTTAAGGTGAGTTAACCATACCACCCCCTACGTTAAAGCCAAGTTAAAGTGACTTAAGCTTTAACTTGCTGAGTTAAAGTGAGTTAACCACACCGCCCTACCAAATTAAAGCTAAGGATGAAAGGTTAAACGCCAAAGTGATGCTGACGTGTAGTAGGTTAAAGATTAACTCGGTGTTAACACACCTTATGCTCTTAAAACTTAAATTTAAACAATAAGCTAAAAGCACAAATGCTATATTCGACTTTTTCCTTGCACATATTTTTATTAAATATCACTAATTAAAATACTCCCCTTCAATGAAATTAAAATTTAAAAAACCCATTTTACAAACCAAGCAAGTTACTAGACATAAAAAACAAACAAATAAAATAAGACGAACTAATCAAAACTCACCAAACTTTTGACATTGTTTATAATCCCTAAATAAACAAACTAATCACTAAAGCTATTGTCAAAAATCTACAAATAAAATAAATTATTGGCTGAAAAATTAAATTACAGAGTACCTGCAACCATATCGCACGTACAACCACATCGCACGAGAAGCCTTCAAGTTTTCTATTATCTAGTTTCATTTTTCAGCTTTAATAGTAATATAACAAATCTTTTATCTTTTCAAAAACTAAAGATTTTTTAGGGTAATTTGCAAATTTCGTCTCTAATGTTTGCTAAAATTGAACATAACATACCGAGAGAGAAAAAAGTGCAAATTTGACACCGAGACCTAAAGTTGCTTGCAAAATAGCCACCGAGAGCTAACGAGCATTAGTACTCCCGTTAAGTGGACTCAACCGATTATCTCCTAAGGGCAATCTCGTCATTTCACATTTTCCCGCTAATTTATTCACTTGACAAACTTTGGTTCCCAATGGTAGACTTTATTTCAAGGACTAAACTTGCAAACTACAACTTAAACTCACAAAAACTAATTGACTAAACATTTAAAACAACATTCATTCCCAAACCAGCCTAATTACCTCCAAAACAAAAATCTTTTTGATAAAAATTGGTGAACATATATTATTTCAAAGCAAAAAATTGACAATACAAAGCATCCAAAACACAAAAATCAACTTTGGCAAATAATGATAAAGGAAAGGCTTTGTTAACTGGGACGGATCAGTAGTCGGAAAAGACGTGGGCGAAAGTTGTATTAAATGATGAAGTCTTACCGGAATGGGACAACTACAGAAACGGCAACCTAGATTTTCCACTGTCTAAGAAGTTTTGATTATGGCAACTCGACCACACCTGCAGAAAACCATGATCGGAGAAGAGTTTGTGTGTGTGTTATAGGGTTTTTAATTTTTATGTGTATGTGTGTTCTAGGGTTTTTAAATTTTCGAGGTAGTTGGGGAGAATAAATGGGATGAGTGGCTTTAATATTGTAAGTGATAAATAGAAAAGACAAAAATGCCCTCACAATTTTTACACTTAACGGAGAAACTAACGGGTCATCCAAAATAGGGACTATCTGGGTAACACGTTTCAAAATAAATATGTGTGATGTAATTAACATGAAATAGGGACTAAATGTGATATTTTGGATAAACCACAAGGATCAAACATATAATTTTTCCTAAAAAGTTTTATAATGTCTCAAAATATCAATTTTGGAAAAACTTTTAAGAAAATATTGACACCTAAACATAGGCGAATTTAGAGGGTTTCAGAGGTTCATGTGGATAAGTGTTTGTTGCCTAGTGTAAACTTTTATTAAAAACTACGATTTTAATTTGTTTACTAGTTTTTATACCTTTTAGTTCATTTTGATTTTCTTTATATTCGAAAAAAAAAATGTATATCTACCGCTTTGAGTCTATTGAGCTGAATATCTCATACTCTCATAGTCTCATGTAATATTTTCTATAGCAGATGTCTCTAAACGGGGCCAACGGCATCAACCCACATATAGTTGGGCCTTCGGCTTTTAGGCCCATAAGATTGGTTCTGAAGCTTAAAATAAAGAAATCAGTTTCATATTGTTTATATTTTCTTTTGAAATAATACAGTTTCATCTTTTTTCCGAGTAATCATGATTTCATACTTATTTGCCAACTAATCTACTTGTTTGAAGTTTTGAATCTACCGCCACACAGACTTAAACAGGGTAAAACACTCTATTTTTCAAAGGTTGACGTGACCACTTCACAGCTATTTGCATAAATGTCACATTTTATTGATGATAGTCACAAATTTTTTACCACTAGAACTATAGTGATGAAAGCTTCACACTGTTAGTAAACCTAGTACAAAGTCTGTTAGAATTATTATATCATAACCTTCATATAAATAAACCAAGTACATCAAAGTGAGCATGAGCGGAAGCAATTATAATAGATCGAATAACATGTAATTAATTAATCAATAATTTAAATAGTAAACATACATTTATGATTCTAGCCCGAACAAGAATCAAAGCAATCTTCCGGAACCAAGAACCCTAATTAGGGTTTATAAGGATTATATGAATTACCCCTTACCTTTTTGTAATTCAATCCAAGAATCAAACAATAATGTGTTTGATTCACGTTCTTGTACACACGTACTAATTCAAGAAAAAGTTTATGCAAGTAATAAACACAAAACTAGTTTAGATTAATAAAATCGAAACCCTTAGGGGTTTAGTTTGATAAATCGACAAGCACAAAAGAGAGGAAAGAAAAACACCAAGATGTGTGTGTACAAGTTATGAGAAAAACCTACATCTTGGGTTTGCTCATATACTAATCAATACTTGGAGCACAAGGCACATAAGGAGGTGGAATACCTCTTAGGCCGATCGGTTGGAGAGTCCCCTAGGGGATTCCAGAACCTTCTCTTGTTTCCATGTTTTGTCTAGTATCACTTTCCTAATCTTCGTTTAATAAATAATTAGTCATTAATCAATAATACTAATTATTATTATTTATTTTGTGTTTAATAATTAATTATAACATTTATAAATAATTATTACTTTTTCTCTTCATACGTATTGTGTGCAATCCCGTGATCTCGAGTTCGATCCTAACATACGACTACTAAAATAATGTCCATATTCTAACAGCTCCCACTTGGACATATTTTAATAGTGTAATCACATCGGTTAGCGTCTTGCAACACGCCGATGCCTCTAGTACGATCTCGAGTAAGGCTCCTGGAAAACCTTTTAATGATTTCTCATTATTATTATCCTTTTGTTTCTAATACCACGTTAATAAGGATATGGATTAAAGTCATTCCTTAATTAACCATTCTGTTTCTCGTTGTTTGTGATTGATCAAGATTACCAAATCTTCTGAACATATTCATGTGAGATATTGGGTGCGGCCGCACATGTATCTTACCAACCCTACGAGGGGCCCAACAGTATTAAACTCCAAAAATAAATTTGAAGGAACAAATTCTTTCTTGACTACAAGCAAAACCCACAAACTTTGTAACACTTCCGAAAACAACCCTTATGACTACCAGTTACGTATAGCGTTAAGTTGTTCCACAAAAATGTACTACATTCATGACACTTATCTTGCATCTCAAGTCTGAGGATAACTTCTCATGATTTACTTAATAACAAAATCCATAAAGTAACATCATGTAGTTGGGATAAGTCCTATATTCAGTATCATCGAATATCATCTGAAATGGCATGACTACGCATCAATATACTTTAAGTATATTATACCAACCTTCAGATTTGTCTTAATTTAATAATATTCCCATATTATTAACTGACAACGGACAATTTAAGAATAACCTTTATTCATGGATTTAAACATACAAATATAGGATACAATATATTATAAATTAAACATACCATGTATTTCAATTTATTATAATAATTGTTTAACATCCCTTATCCAAATACTAAATAGATCAATGCATGATAACTCTTGTTGATGGATTATGTCTCAAGCAATGACATTCATACTTGTTGACAAGACATAAATCATCCAACTTTGATCTATCGGAATTTTAAGAATACTTATTTCAAGAATTCAACTATTGAAATTCTTATATGTGCATAGTCAACTATTTTGATAATGCCATATTTCATAAAAATGTGATACATCCTTAACCACCAATTTATGATAATTAAACTTCCAAACATTTTAAAGTTTAAAGTATTCTTATTCTTTAAATGTATAATGCAACTATACTTTTAGTAAGCATAACTAGTACATATAGTCAAAGATGAAATCCTTACCATGACTAGTATTGAGTGTCATCTCAATTTCATTAGCATCATTGTATGCAACAACAATATGCTATTAAAACTTTCCGTAAACCATAATATCTATTGTGTAATGTTTGATGCCCTTCAAACTTTCAAGTTTGTTGGCTATGACAATTTTCACAACAATTGAAAATTGTTCATCTATAGAATTTGGAAGCTGTTCCAGATTTAGGATGTAATTCTATAATCAAACGTATTCATTTAGAATATTACACAAGTTATCTAATAACTTTTTAATTAGATATTAATATTGCCAAATCATCTTGTAATCAAGCATGATACAACAAAACATGATGTACATGAAAAATCTTTGAGTCATACTTAGATTTTATTCATGTCATACATATCTATTTAAACTTTCTAAATAATATATCATGTTATACATATTAGATTTATTTACCGCACATGTTTCAACAATAAACATTGATTCCAAGGTTATATGTCTTATTTCCTAAATCTTACAAGTAAAATTTCATTCCATTCTAAGACTTAACATTTACTTATATGGAATATTACTTTTCATATGTTCTACAACATATATGATTTAAGAAATTAAACATAATACTCCCACTAGCTTTTAGGAATACTTAGAAATTATCTTATTTCAATTATAAATCAAAACATGAATTTAATAATTAAACATAAGAGTAATCTTCTAGATGCATGCATTTATCCATCCATGAATTATTGCACTTTGTACACTTGCAAAGATTTATTTGAATTCATAAACTCCTTTTGATTACTTATCGTCCTCGCTCAAGTAATCTCTCAAGAAAGAGTTTTGATATTCTATTGTCAATTTCATAAATATGGCAATCATAATCTTTATATATTTAATGTGTTTAGAAAAGAATATTCAATCACAGTTAATTGCTTAAGTGTGATTAATAATCTTGTTATAAGACAAGCATTAAATACGTGTACAACATTGTCCATATGATTTCTATACAAAGATTTAAACCACAAAGGTTACCTAATCTTTGAAGAAACTCATTTTAATTTTCTAGTCTAACTATTAAGATAAACCAAGTTTCTAAAATTGAATATCTTTATGGACAGCATCTTAATCATTCATATCATGTATACTTTACCCAACTTCATATTTGGTAATGTATTATAATGACTATTAGGTTTACAATAATCCTGTAAATCATAGCCCTCAGCATATTAATCAAATATCTGAGATATATTGTTATTCTATGAATGATAATTCCATTATCTTGAGATTTAACATTTAACATTTAAATGTCAAACTTTATTATCATGTTGAGATTTAACATTCAAATGTCAAACTTCATCATGATATTTACTAGTGTATTTTAGAAGATTATGTATCTTGTAATTTTATCTTTTAAAGATCAACACTCCCACTTGCTTTTAGCAATTTAAAGACTATCTTTAAATACTTAGCAAATTAAGCAATAATACTATATTCTCTTTTGGGATATTACAAATACATATTGACAGTTCCTAACTTAATTTTGTTAATAACCTCTTCATAAGCAGTTAAACAAATTTGGAACTTCAATTTAAGACTTAATGTGATTCATCACATTCATCACATTCCATCATATGATAATGTCTTATTAATCTTCTATGTTAGAGTTTTATTAAATATGTCCAAGTCATACTCAACATTCTAACCTTGATAACTTTTGGAAGAAAAGAGGTCATAGTTATTTTTAATCAAACAATATAACAAGAGTTTGATTTTCCTAACTGAACATACCATAAACATTTGATATTTCATTAGTATTAATATTGTAAGACAATCTAATCAATATTTAAGATAACCATATTCCTCTTGACTTGTCTATTTACCAACTAAGTCATTTTAATGGTATAATAGTATTCAAACCAATTACATACCTTATAACACAAGTATTTTTTACAAAGTTACTTCATGTCCATGTCTTTATAAGAAAAACATAAACTGTTATAATCCCACTATACGTTATAAGTCATTTAACAATTTAATGACTTCATGTATATGTCTTAATTAAAAGACACAACAAGATAACGTCTTATTTTATTATAAGTCTTGTAACAATTAAAAGACTTTATGTTTATATCTTTATAATGAAACATAAACATGTTTAACTAAAGTAATTATGAACACCATCTTTTGGTTTCAATAGTAATTTCAAGTTAATTTATTACTTCACAATAATGTAAATAACATTATTTCTACATTTATTTATGTCATTCCAAGAACACATAAATATTCAGATTGAAGTAGCATTAGATTACTTAATTAATTTATGCCATTCCATGAATTCATAAATCTATAAATTAAAGTAGTCTTGATATCATATTGACACATGTTCTAATAGGTATCTAATTTAGAAACTGCAAATTCTCATAGTTCAATTACATCAGTTGATCTGCTAGTAATGAAAATATGAAATTCACCTTGTTGTTGCAATCTAGTTAAGCTCTCACATAACATAAATTGTAACACCAAGTGTTTCTTGAATTAGCCTAGTATAATTCATATCAGAACATTATTCTAACTTAGAAACTTCAAATTTTCATATTTCAATTACATCAGTTGATCTGCTAGTAATGAAATATGAAATTCGCATTGTTGTTTCAATTTAGCTAAGCTCTCACATAACATAAATTGTAACACCAAGTGTTTCTTGAATTAATATTAGAACATTATTCTCTTACCTTGTAGTCAAGAGAATCCATTGAATCATATCGTTATGAGTTGTTTCTTGCACACAATAAAGATAACATTTCTCCCACTTGTGCATGGAACAACCTCATATAGTGGATAAACAACATGCCATGCATTTGTTTATGTGTTCAATATGATTGTGTCATAGATTTTAGCATAACAAGTATATGTAAAACAACAATGTCTAGTAAGGAAACGTACAATACTTATCCTTAAAAGTATGAGTGTCTACACTTGGAAAGTAATTATCTTTAGCTACCAAGATATCAAAGCTTGTAACTCCCACTGAATTAAAGATCATTACAATAATTCCTTATTTAGTAATAAGTACACAATACTCCCACTGAATTTGACAACATTGTAAATGTTTCATATCAAGTGAAAGAAAATAGTGTGCTTTTAACTTTCCTACACCTTTGAATGTCCATACGTAATAATTACTTATGCACTAAAGAGTGTATTCTACTACTTAAATGATGGACTATCCACCAAATGCTATTAACTTGAAAAATTGGGCATGCAATTTCTTCCTTAATAGGTCTACCATCCTACAATGTATGTAGCACCTTTAAAATATTCAAAACAACTAGTTTGTTTTTAAACATTTTGCAGTAATTAGTCTAGCTTCTAATTATAATAACTCATAAAATGTCATACATAATTTTCTGTTAACCAAATATCATATTTGTTACTATGAATTTGATCACCGAATGAGGATGATAAAATCCCTATGGAAAATATTCGCAATTTTCTTAACTATTAAAAAATTTGCTATGAGTTATATTAGAATTTAGACATATCTAATATTCCTATTTTTCTTTCTCATTCATGAAAAGGAATAGGATTGTGTCTCACTCTTCCATCATAGAAAGGAGACTTCTTTTGTCTTTCAAATAAATATTTCTTAATCAAACATTTGTTTGAAAACAGAACTTCATCAATTTACCAAAGCCCAAAGTGCGTTTACGGTTTGAACGTTGCATTAATACATTAAAACGAATTACAAAATTCAATTTCAGTATTTTCGATAATTAGATCTTTAAGAAAATAAAATACCCATTGGTAAATATTCATATAAACCATAGTATTTTCTTAAAGCTAGGATCCTAAATTGACATAGTACCATTACATCAGTTGATCTGCTAGTAATGATAGTATTCAACAAGGTAATTGTCGTACAATAATTGCCAATATCATATTGCAATTCCTAGATTTATGGGATTTACAATCACAAAACATTTGTATTGTAAGCATGTTTAGTCCCCATCTTAATGCCATGAGTCCAAGTCTCACTTCCTACTTAATTTAAGTCGTCTAACTTAAAAACTGTAAATTCACAAATCCATCACATCAGTTGATCTGCTAGCAATGAATTTATGAAATTTACCTCTTCATTGCAATCTCGCCAAGTCTCACTTAACGTAAATTACAACTTCAAGTGTTCTTAATTAGATGGCATTCAACTTAATTTTATAAGGGTATAACTATTTTGATGTGATCAAAATAATGTATGAAGAAGCATGCATACAACTTCATAACATTGGTTTTACAAAACATTTTTATTACCAATATGCTAAGAGTAAAATAACAAAGTTTTGATTGAGGTATCGGGTTCACCAATTAAAGAATAACCATCAATTATCGTCCACTATATCGTACTTTTGCTTAAGCCCGAAGGCTTAGTGTTTCGGATAATCATTGTGGAATTGTGGATTATTCACCCTTAAGATGACAATGTACATGTAATGGTTGTTCGGTAAGTCTAATTTACACACAAACGAGCGTTAAGACATGAATGTTGTCTATCTAAGGCCACAATTTAATGCGATGCCATCCTTATACCCATCTTGTAGTGTGTAAACTTCGGTCGAGCCTATTTAACCATTACGTACAAAAACATCAATCAACCAATCCTTTGAAATTTTAACTCTTAAAAACCAAAACAATTTCGCTATTATTTAGTCCGTATTATTTTTCTATTCAAAAAATTACCCTTTTCGTTTATATAAACATGTCTAACACAATAAAACAAAACAAGTAATATGCAATAAAAAAATAAACAACTAAATAAACACATATACATAATCATAACAATTAAATATGTATAATACATGTAGCCACATGCAAATCTTATTCAAAAGTCCTATTAATAATTAAATCTAGGCGTATAACGTATTAATTCAATTAGGGCTTTCTTTTTCTTAGAAAAAGAGCCACATACATCGATAAATCGATTGCGTAAGCCAAAATTAAATAAATACCACATAGCACATAATTGATTACTTAATATTGGAGTCTTCCCCAATTCGACATCTATTAAAATTTACATGTTTTAATATAACTTAACCATTAATATATATAAGCAATTTAAACAATTTAAATAACATAATAAAAATCCATGCAAATATGCACTTTTTCATGGATTTAGCTTAACAATTAACACATTGCACCAAGATCGTTTACTAAAACGCATAACAATTACATGACATCTTAGGGTTTCTAATTAGATTTTAAAAAAAAATAAAAAAATAAAAGCAAAACCCTAAAAACCCCTTAGGTCATTCGACCCAAAAATTAGGGTTAGGGTTAAAAACATAAACCCTAAAAAAAAATGTAACCATACGAATCAAAATCCAATTTTTTATGCGTTGCGATAATTAATTACACATTATAACGGCTCTAGATGCCACTGTTAGAATTATTATATCATGACCTTCATATAAATAAACCAAGTACATCAAAGTGAGCATGAGCGGAAGCAATTATAATAGATCAAATAACATGTAATTAATTAATCAATAATTTAAATAGTAAACATACCTTTATGATTCTAGCCCGAACAAGAATCAAAGCAATCTTCCGGAACCAAGAACCCTAATTAGGGTTTATAAGGATTATATGAATTACCCCTTACCTTTTTGTAATTCAATCCAAGAATCAAACAATAGTGTGTTTGATTCACGTTCTTGTACACACGTACTAATTCAAGAAAAAGTTTATGCAAGTAATAAACACAAAACTAGTTTAGATTAATAAAATCGAAACCCTTAGGGGTTTAGTTTGATAAATCGACAAGCACAAAAGAGAGGAAAGAAAAACACCAAGATGTGTGTGTACAAGTTATGAGAAAAACCTACATCTTGGGTTTGCTTATATACTAATCAATACTTGGAGCACAAGGCACATAAGGAGGTGGAATACCTCTTAGGCCGATCGGTTGGAGAGTCCCCTAGGGGATTCCGGAACCTTCTCTTGTTTCCATGTTTTGTCTAGTATCACTTTCCTAATCTTCGTTTAATAAATAATTAGTCATTAATCAATAATACTAATTATTATTATTTATTTTGTGTTTAATAATTAATTATAACATTTATAAATAATTATTACTTTTTCTCTTCATACGTATTGTGTGCAATCCCGTGATCTCGAGTTCGATCCTAACATACGACTACTAAAATAATGTCCATATTCTAACAAAGTCTTCTAATTTCTTTAACAATTCTCATTTTTTAGCAAAACAAATGCCATTTTGTGTCAATCTATATATTGACTAGTAATCACTACAAAATTTTCACACATTTACACAACTCTATTTGATTATCACACATTCAAACATAATTTCATACAACACATGATATTACACATAACATCTAATTACATTATCCAATATTACATAAAATCATCATTCGTATCAATCCTAGTGAAAATTAAGATCATATGACTTAACACCATCGACCCCGAAAATGCCAAAATGTTTCTCAAACTCATTCCCAATTTTCTCATTCTCATCAAACAAATCAAACAAAAAAAC
The DNA here is from genome assembly GCA_030686995.1 of Artemisia argyi. Lineage (NCBI taxonomy): Eukaryota > Viridiplantae > Streptophyta > Magnoliopsida > Asterales > Asteraceae > Artemisia > Artemisia argyi. Next base: position 208,799,695 of record CM060681.1, read on the forward strand.
CTCAACACCAATTCCTGGCCTTTTCGGCGTGCCAACATTGTTCAAACTCCTTTTCACAACATTTCCATTGTAAGCCAATGCATTTTCGCCACTAGCAACATCACCACCCGCCGTAGGCCATCCTGTCTCGGTCACCACAACCGGGATGCCACCAAAGCCTTCTCTCTCCATTGCGTAAATAAAAGCATCTATAGTTTGATCAAATAAGTTGTCATAAATCAAACCTTGGTCATTTAGTACATTCCCTGGTCTAAATAAGGCGGAATCTAGTGACACAAATTGTGGATTGTTTATGTAACTAAAGTACGGGTATACATTGACCATTAGTGGTGAGGAAGTGTCGCGTAGGAATTGAAGTAAATGGGTCAAGTCAGGTAAAATGTTTGGGTCGAAAGATGAAGAGGATGGTGGGAATGAATTTGATAGTATTGAAGCTGCTTGTGCTGATGAAATCTTTATTTTATCAGATAATCCAAGGTTTTGTAACGCTTGATGTAGGTTTATAATGGCGGGAATAATATGAGGTGTGTAAAATGGATCTTTTAAAAATACTTCGTTTCCAACGACTAAGTACCTGTTAAACAAAGTGCATATTTGGTCTTGATTAGTATTACTATTTATCCCTTTATAATGTGACAATATAATGTCTTTGCATTAACAATAACTACTCAAGTAGTTGATGATAATTACATCAAAATTTTTATAGTATTAACATTTAAACATGTCATAGTCTCTTGAACATAGCCTTTGAAATCTCTTTCGTTACTAGACTGAAATACGAGTACTAATTTTCATTCTTGACCTGCTTAGATAACAAGATACAAATTTACATTCAATGAGGGCAGTAAACTCAAGATGTTCGTTTAAGTCGATCTCTAAAGTTACTAAGAAATACCATCATTAAACGCATATCAAGTAACTTATTTAGCTGGTAACCTAACCCTTGTTCAGTGTACACATACAGAATAGTCAAACTACCAAAATGGGTATCAAGCAACTTATGGGGATGTTTGGGATTGTATACTTTTATGCAAGCATTGGCTTAGTGCATATTTTGTAAAGATATAAGCATTTTTAAAGTGTTTGAATGAGCATATATTGCTAGGTGCCTATCTGCTTATATTTAAACTTTCATTTTAAACAAGAATAAGGCATTAAGCTAAAAATGAGCACATTCTTATAAACAGTACCGGATTTGATCAGCGGAGACATGGGCAAAGATATTTGCTTGAAGCCATTCGTTAGCCGTGACAGGAGTACCAGCTGCGATTGCTGGTAGTTCCTCATTGGGTACTCCAATAGTAAGTTGTATTCCAGTGCCAGAAAACGGTATCAACGACTCTGGCACCGGGTTAAATAGTCTAATGCTTGATATGCCGTTCGAGTTTATGAGGTTCACGGCGGCAGTAGGCGGTGGAAGGTTGTTAGCAACACGGCCGTAGCATATTCCAATGGTTGTAGCAGCTGTTAAGAAACAAGTATTAGTTACATGCACATTGTTCATTTTATTTTATGTATTTTTTAACTATTTTCATAACATATGAATAACCAAAACATGTTGTCAAGATGCCAAATAACCCCCATGTAATGTGCTTTGATAAAAAATATTGAGAAACTTACTTGAAATGTGAAAAAGTTGGGTAAATATGTAAAGTAAGATGAAAAATTGGTGAGCTAAACTTGTGTAAATTGTCATTTTTGTGAGAAGTTTGATATTGGTTGATTGTTGTATTTATAGATTTTAGATTATTTGATTATAATAATGGGTTCATGCTATCCAAATTGATTAATATTTTAACAAAACAATTGTTTGTTTCTATGTCCAAATTGATATTTTCATGTTGATATAGCTTTAGTATGGTTTGGTCACAATATCCTGATGGGAACCCTTTATAGCTATAACAAGTATTTGGTTTATTTTAGATGAAAAAAGATTTTTGCAAGTGAGAATTAATGAGAAACATCACAAACAAGAAGGTTTGTTTGAAAGATAACATTATCGAAAACAATACAGAAATTTGTGACTTTGAAATCTTTTCGATATGCTACTCCATATCAAACTTGAACTTGTATTAACTAGTAACGGCGAATCATGACAAAAATTTCCGTTGAATTCGTATACAATAAAAACATATAGCATAGTGAAGTTAGCATTGCAAACTTTTGCGTAAACTTGTATAATTTTCATCACTGAATAATGAGTTTGAGTATAATATAAATAATGCTAAATGATTAAATGATGCTAAATGATTAAACGGGCTTGGCCAAATACAAACAATGTTAACACTAAATAATAGTCCACTAACAAGCATGACAATTCAGACAGTTTGTTACAATGTTACTTTGTTAGAAGAATAGTACAGAAATTCAAACAATTTGATAACAGTTAAAAAAAAAAAAAAAAAAAAAAAAAAAAGTGAATGATGCACTTTCATGGATCTAAACATTGGGCAAGTAAAAAAAGCTATCAGTTAACACTTTCAATGGTCGGTTCTCAAATCTCTATTATTTCCTCTGCCCCAAAAGGACTTAAAAAAACACATTTACCAGTAACTTTTTATGTTTCTTTTATACAAAAGATACAAATCATGAGTGTAAGGAAGAAGAAAGATTTGATTACTTGGAACATTAACACAATGTCATGTGGTGTGTGTTAGACTTTTGAGTTCAGTTTGAGACATATTGTTTAGAAAATCGAAAACCAAACAAAGACAGGTGGTATGTGTTTGTAAGCCGAGACCAAATCATGTGCATAATAAGCAAACAAACTAGTTAACGCGAAGCTTACACCAGAGATTTTTACATATAAATATAACATGAAACAAATCGAGTCATGTGGTTTGTCTTTGACAAGCGGCGTACATATTGAGGCGGAGAGTGTACGTGCATAGCCTTTTAGCACCATAAATTGTGTAAAATATTTGTCATTTTTCAAAAAGTTAATTAAGAATGTGAGAACCTAAGAGAGTTGAGTACCATGGCTTGCACCCCGCCGATCCGAAGTAGATGGCAAACTAGCGGCGCCAAGTGAAAGCCACCACACCCACCCCCTTAGTCAATTGTTGAGTAAGCTCACGAGTGTTGCCAGTTGTTTTTTTTTTTTTTTTTTTTTTTTTTTTTTAATTAATTAATTTAATTGTGTGTAATTGTTGTGTTTTAATTAGGTATCATGGGTTTTTAAAGGGGTGTTTTTGCTTGAGTTATGAGAAATAAGGTATTTTGGTATACAAGTGAGTTGAATGAGTTATTAATGTAGCACTAAAGTGGCAAACTAGCTCAAGCTAGTTTAAGTCACGATACATAGCACTCTAAAACAAGCGTAAAGGTCATACTCAATATAAGGGTGCTCATCGGGCGAAAACCGGACCGGACCGAGACCGAATCCTGCAAGACTTACTTATCCAAACTGCTTATTTGATTATTTCAAACACATGAGCATTTTTAATTAGCAATCTCAAACACCCCCATGACTTGACTAGTATACAAATAAGTGATGACTTAAGGTATGTTTGGCGAAATGGGCTGGGGCTGGGGCTGGGGCTGGGGCTTATATTATAAGCCGAAATTAAAATTTGTATTTTTATAAACTTGTTTGGCAAATGGGCTGGGCTGGGGGCTTATTATTGCAAAATTACTAAAAATGACATAATTAAATGAGTTTTTGTATGTGTTAGATATTTTTGTGGGTAAATAAGTAATTTATTCTTCAAAAGTCCCGGCTAAAGTTTTTAGCCCCTTTTATGGGGCTAAAGTTTTAAGCCGACTTATTTTATAAGCCATTCCATAAGCCCCATGACAAACGACACTTATTTTATTAGCCGGCTTATTTTAAAAGCCCAAGCCCCTATAAGCCCTTTGCCAAACACAGCCTTAGTATCCGAATTTTCGGTTCTTATGTAATGTGTATACTTGTTATCTGATTTACCAGTTTGTGCTACCCTTTTCAGTTAGGTTGCACGTTTTTTCGGAACAAAGAGTGATCAAAACTCAAAAGTGATATTTTTCTTTGGTGTGTTTTTATGATGACATCATCATCATCTCGTCAACGAGCTTATGACGTGTTTGTGAGTTTTAGAAGTGAAGACATTCGAAAAACCTTCATGGATCATCTCTTTAGTGGTCTAAAGAGAAAAGGAATTCGTGTAAATAGTGAGGAAGATGCCTACGAAGCCATTGAACAATCGAGGTTTGTTATAGTCATCTTCTCACAAAACTACGCTTCATCAGCATCGTGTTTGAAAGAACTTGTGAAAATTTATGAGCTTAAGGAGAGTGATAAGGACAAATATGAAGTCTGGCCTATCTTTTATGATGTAAGTCCATCAATGGTGCGCAATCAAACCAGGGCCTACAAAGAAGTGATTTTGAAGCATGAAGATTCTTACATGGCGGATGTTTTGACATGGAAGAAAGCTTTAACATGGGCTGGGAACTTATCTGGATGGGATCTTTAGAATAGGAACCGCAGGTAAATACTCTATGCTATATTTTTCTTACTTCCAATCGAGATAAAATTTATTAACTATAAGCATTATAGTTGTCTACATTAAGTGATGATACTCCGTATTTTATAAGGTTTGACTATAGATAGCATATCCATTCTTAACTGTAACGGATCAAAATAAGTGCTTATTTTGGTATGGGGCGCAGGGGCGGGTTGGGTTGACCAAAACACTTTTTTGTCGAAATTTTATAATATTGTTATAGTGCCCACTTTTTAATATTTAGACCTCATTGCTCTTCTGTATGGTTTTGCAGGCATGAATCCGATTTCATCGATACAATCTCAAAGGAGATATTTTATAAACTAATTGAGGGGCCCATACATGTTGGTACCAACTTTGTTGGATTGAATGCTCGTGCAGACCAGATGGACTTGACACGATTTGAGAAGTCAGAAAAGGTTCACATGATAGGGATATGTGGTATTGGCGGATTAGGAAAGACTACACTAGCCAAAGCTATTTATAACCTTATGTATAAACATTTTGAAGGACACAGTTTCTGTGAAGATGTTAAAAACAACGTGAACCGACACGGGCTTGTTCATCTCCAAACAAAGCTCCTTGATGATATAATAAAAGACGATGATATGAAGAATAAATTAAGCATTGGTGAAAGGATAACATTAATGAAGAGAATGATGGAGGGTAAAAAGGTCATTATTGTACTTGATGACGTGGATCATCAGAGCCAGTTTGATGCTCTAGCGGGTGATCCTAACTGGTTCAAAAATGGAAGTCTGATTTTAGTAACTAGCCGTGAGCGACAGTTGCTTATAAGTAATCATGTAGAAGAAATTTACGATGTTGCCCTTTTGAATGATGATGAAGCACTAGAGTTGTTTAGTATCTATGCTTTTAAGAATAAACATCCGAATGACAAGTTCATTAAAGATGTTAACAAAATCCTTCACTATAACAGCATTAGTATCTATATCTCAAAGAAGTCCTAATGCTGTTATACAGCAAGTGCTTCGAGTAAGTTATGATGGGTTAGATGCTAGTCAGAAAAGCATGTTCCTTGATATTGCGTGTTTTTTCAAAGGTGAAAAGAAAGATTGCGTGGAGAAAATATTGGACGCAAGTGAAGTGTCTTTCGAAATCAATATCGGAGTATTAGTTGATAAGTCGTTAATAACTATACGCGAAGGTAGGATACAAATGCATAATTTGATTCAAGAAATGGGTCGGAAAATAGTCCTTGAAGAATCTGAAGAACCCGGGAAGCGAAGTAGATTGTGGGCTCCGGCAGATGTCCTCGATGTATTGAAAAATGATAAGGTGTGTTACTAATGCATGAAGTAGATTGTAAAAACTATATTATTACGATAATAATCTAAATACTTTACAATTTCTGTTTTTTGCAGGGAACCGATGTGGTTAAAGGCCTGGCACTAGACCTGTCATGTTCAGAAGTCAACATTCGTGGTCAAAGCTTCATAAAGTTGAAAAATCTTCGCTTACTAAAGTTATATATCGGAGGCTTGAGCAACTTTAGAGAAACCAAATGCAAGGTCAGCACGACGTCTGGAAAGCTTGAATTTTTATCAGATGAACCACAGCTGCTTTGTTGGCACGGGTACCCTTTTCAACATTTGCCAGCATCGTTTGATCCTGAGAACCTGCTTGTCCTTGATATGTCATATAGTTGCATCGAACAAATATGGAGCGGATCAAAGGTACTCACAGTGTAAATATAGGTGGCTATATTGACATTTTTATTTATAAATGGGTCAATTTGGTTTCTCTTTTATTTCAAATGGGTTAATAATGGGTCAAATGGGTCAATTTGTTTTCTCTTTTATTTCAAATGGGTTAGTAATGGGTCAAATGGGTGGATAGTTGCTCAAAATCTTTTCTTCCTTTTCGAAATTTTTAAAAAAATAATTTATTTAATGTAAACAGTCTCATAAATCGTTTTTATATAAAGATTTGTGCTGTTTCTGTAATCATAATCAATGTGATATTTATTTATAACTTGTTTTAGTAATGGAACCTCATCTTAATACTGTAATATCGAGCTGATTCAATCGAGCTCATTTTGGCGAGAACTAAAACTGACCCATTTCAACCCGAACATGCATTGACCTGTTTCTTAACCCGCTCATCTTAATACTGTAATATCGAGCTGATTCATTTCCCTTTAATCTCTATAAACAGGGCTTCCATACATTGACGTCGTTGAACATCAGTCATTGTCACAGTATAAGTAAGACACCAGACTTTACACAAACTCCAAATCTTAAAGAGCTAATACTCGACGGTTGTGAAAATTTAACTGTAATTCACCCATCAATCACAACTCTAAAGACTCTTGTTCTCTTAAACTTAAAGAACTGCAAAAACCTCAAGATTTTACCCAATATAACCCCATTGGAATCACTTAAACATCTCATCCTTTCTGGCTGCTCAAAAATGGAAAATTTGGTTGAAATTCGCCCATCATGGCATTCTTTCTTTTCACTTTCATCGTTTATAAATAAATTCAGACGCCCCGTTTTGTCAACCTTAGGTTCACTACAAGTTTTGAATGTCAGCAATTGCAATCTGTCCAGGGCTAACCTCAATAACCTCGAAAGTTTGTGTTCACTTGTAGAGTTAGATATGAGTGGAAATGATTTTATAAGCATTGATGCAAACTTAAATTGTCTGTCTCGCCTTACTTGTTTACGAGTAATTGGTTGTAGGAACCTTAAGGTTCTGCCAAAACTTCCTTCTTCGGTCGTAAACCTTGAAGCACAAGGTTGCATTTCACTTGTGGAGCTACCAAAGCTTTCAAATGAGTACAATGGTGGCAGAGCTGTCTTTGACTTTAAGAACTGTTTAAAAGTGGTTGAGAACAAGACTATCGAGAGCCTGCTTATGATGTTGCTGCCACAGGTTCTCTCTCTATACATACACACACACACACACACACACACATTAATACAACAACAACAACAATACCCAATCCAGCGGAAGCGAGGTATGGGGGAGGTAGAATGTAGACAGATCCTACCCCTACCCCAGCAAAACTGGGAGTAGAGAGACTGCTTCCAGGAGACCTCCGGCAAGTGCAAAAGTGCGAGTGATAGAAAAAGAGAGACCTTAACGTTTGGAGAATTGTGGGGCTTTTCGTGCTTTCTTGAGACCAGGTTTCTTCCTCTCAACAATTCTTGCATCTCTAGTAAGAAGTCCTTCTTTCCTAAGGGGCTTTCTGTGATCTTCACTCACTTTTAGCAACGCACGAGCAATGCCAAGAGAAATTGCTTGTGCTTGTCCGGAGAGTCCACCTCCATGTGCCTTCACAAACACATCATAGCTAGTCTCGTATCCTAAAGTTGCCAACGGGATTTTAATGTACTGAAGCCATAACGGGTTTCCTTGAAGATATTCCTTAGCGTCGCGGTAATTAATAATAAACTTGCTAGTGCCTTCTTGAATAACAACTCTAGCAATAGCACATTTCCTTCTACCAGTACCAATAAGTGTCTGAGCAGCAAACCCACCTGGAAATCTCGACTTTACATACTTTTCAATGTTCATTGTCTCCAAATTATCCCCTCCTGTCACTGGCTCAACTGCTGCTGTTGCAAGGACTGTCAGTGAATGTGTTTTGTGGGTTTTGGGTAGTTTTTGGGATTGGGTTAGTGAGATTGAGAAGGGTTTTTGGGAGATTTGTGAGGAGAATGAGAGGGATGAGAAGGATGATGTGAGGGTGGAGATGGATGTTGTCATTTTGGGATGGATTTTGGGTGAGGTTTCGAAGATGGCTAGGGACGGTTTGATATATTCGAAGAGGTTCACATAGTTCTTCCAGGAAGTAGAATCCCAAAATGGTTTAGCGATATAAGTATGGAAGATTATATAAGCGTGGACTTACCACCTAATTGGTCCTATGAAACGATAAAGGGATTAGCTGCTTGTGCTGTACTTACTCCCATAAATCCCGCTACCAGAAGTACATATCTTGAGACCTTCTGTACTGTCAAAGACTTTTACGGTGCTGTCATTAGTAGCGTTTCCCTTTTGGCAACCGATGATCCAAATAGTGAGTCAGATCATATATGGTTGTGTTATAGGAATTGTGGCTCAAGATGGAAGAAAGCAAAGAATCCTGTTACGGTTTCATTTACATGCGCTGGCGTTAATTGTATGGTGAAACAGTGTAGTGCAAGATTGGTATGTATGGATGATGACCAAGAAGTATCAAGTGGTAGTTCAAAGATGATCGTGCAGACGCCTAATTTTACAGATGACTATCTGGATCTTGATGTTAGATCAGCAGCCATGCAAGATGAGCCTCCACGGAAGAAATTTCGCTTTTTATACTAAGCCCTACGAAAATTCTAGCTCTAAAGGTAAATGATTCCACCTTAACAAAAATATAATGGTTGGTGATTAAAAAATGACAAAGTACAGCAAGGTTTCTGTCTGTTTACCTTATAATTCATAAAACTATATCATACATCCAGAATGTAAAAAGACGAGAAACAATAACAGAATACAATTATGCCGGGTAACTAACGAGTGTTCCTCATGAAAACAGGTTTGGAGCTTATTAACGTACGCAGCATTGGACTTAACTTCATGGGATGCATAAAAAGTGGAAAGACCATTAAAACACTTCAGGTAACACACTAACACTGCTTCGGAAAGCATTATCGTTTGACTATTAAAAGGAAGAACTCACAGCCTATTTATTAAAGAGGGTTGATTGCGAGAGACGTGTCGTTAGATTTTCTTTTCTTGATTCGTGCCACAAAGTCGTCGGGCATGTCTGTCAGTTCAAGTTCCTCCAGGCGCCTTGGTTTTAGCAGTAGTCTTGAAGAAATATTATTTAACTTATGGCAACATCGGATATCTAATTGTTTGAGGCCCGTCATTGCTTCGTCCTCCACATCCCATTCCTCCAAACCCGTCAGCTTCCACAGCTTCAAAACCTCAAGTTTTTGAAATCCTTTTCGATGGCAAACCATTCTTTTTCCCGTGAATGATTCACCCAAAAGCCTCAGCACGATCAAACAAGGCAGTTGTTCTAAAGTCTCCATTGGATCGTTATTTAGGCGAGAGAGGGACAACGTTAGAACCTTAACTGTTGGCGGGAATTCATTAAGATCTGGTAGTTTTTGCAAATTACCATACAAATTAAGATGAGAAAGTTTATCCAAGGCTGTTAGTGGCTTCAAAACTAGCTTTGAAGGTTGGCCCATGTCATCTACGGATGTCAGCCTCAGTTGCTGCAGGTTGACCAACTTCACAATCCAATCAAGCAAGGCACCTTGACTTTCATTTAAGCGGAACTTAATGCCCAACTCTCTAAGATCAAGCAACTTGCCCAAACCTTGCTTTATTGATATCTTCTCATCTAAAACCAATCCCCATAGGGTGAGGAGAGTTAACGAACTGCTAGGTGGCATAGCAAGACGAATGTTATTCAGGTTAAGATGACGAAGCCTTTTAAGCTTCCAAATGGAGTCGGGTAGAGTATCTACACGGGTGTGTTTTACATCTAGGGTTTCTAAGTAAGACAAATCACCCACCGATTCAGGAATACTTTCTAAAAAAGTCCATCTTAGTCCTAGATACCTCAAATGACGCAAATGCCCGAGCTTATTGGGCAGACTAGGTTGGCACACCCCTTCAAGATCAAGAACCCTCAATAAGCTAAAGTTACGACTAATGACTTGACATAAAAGTATTCCTACTTCTCTTTCGGGCATGTCTTTGTGTTGGAAATTGAATGATATGTAAGACCGCAAAAGAGATGGATCAAAAGTAGGACTCTTAGGCTGCGATTGCTGATGATCAAAGGCTCCTGTGGTGCTTAGATGCTGAACCATCCGGCGTACACCAAAAGTGCCTGCTGCATCCTCGTAATTTTCCGAATTTCTGTGGATGTAGAACAAGCTGATATCCTGTGCTTTTGGCAGCAAGTAGTCATGAAAAACCGAGACTAAACGACATTGTCGAGGGCTGTTATCAGATCTTAATTTGGTTATCTGAATTATGTTCCGATCAACCAATTCATCAAAACATTTCTGTACCAAATCCTCAGGCAAGGGATGTTTGGATCTTCGGGATACTCTCTTCACAAACCCCTCGGCTAGCCATAGCCTTAGCAACCTCCGTACTGGAATGTCGTAATCTTTAGGAAAAAGAGACATGTACAACAGGCAAAGTTTTGAGTTGATGGTCAGGTCATTATAACATAAGTTCAAAACGCCGTCAGAATGTTGATCATGATCGATTGTTAAAGACCCTGACCATCTTGTTGGAATCTTAGTCGTGAGTAGTCCAGCCATTAGGACAATATTAAGAGGCAAGCCCTTGCATATATTCAAGATCTTGGCTTTCACGTATGGTTTGATTTGCTCAGCCTCCTTTTCCTTTCCAGCCTTCTTCAGAAACATAGTCCAGCTTTCCTCTTCACTTATGTTTTTCACACTATACGGATTCATGCTCATCTCTGGACCAGTCCGAGATATGAAAACTACCTTACTTCCGTTATTTTCATCCGGGAAGGCATTTTTCAGATCTTTTAGTACACAACTACCGACACCATCTACCACAATCAGGTACCTCTTTCCCTTAACCGTAACCACCTTCTTTGACACACTCAGCAAAACATGCTCTACATCATAGTCTTCTGTCACAGAAATCCAATCAAGGGATTCAAAGTGATCCCGGATCTTTCTGTTTCTATAGACTGCATGAGCCAGGGTGGTCTTTCCACAACCCACGTCACCAACAATTGGGACAAACAATTCCGTTTGCTGTGTTAGCCGTCTCACTAGGCTTTTGATATCATCAATCTGTCCCAAAACGCCTACTTCTTCTTGATAAGAGACATTAGATAACTGTTTGAAACCTACCATGTTCTTCTCTTCTTCGTTGTAAGAAAAACTAAACGTTCTACGTTTTGGACTCGGGGTACTTGGAATTTCTAAGATAGGCCAAATATCTGAGGAACTCTTTTGTGTCAGCACATTTGTTCTGTTACAGAAAGCATCATCACCATCATCGTTATCTTCTTCATCCTTAGAATTCAGGGATGAAGTGACGGTACTAGTACTACTACTATTAGTAGTAGTACTAGTAATAGAAGCCTCGTCGTCTCGGAAATTTCTAACCGTACTTTGAATTATTTTAATCTTCCATTTAAGCTTACAACAAGAGTTGACGTTATTAAAGAAGAATGTTTGTTTCATTAAGAACCCAAACTTCTTCCTTTGTCGAGCAACTCTGAAAGTAAACTTCTCAATCTCGTCCTCAATTTCATAAACAACACGAAGATGATCCTTTTCTTTTGAGAAGCTTTGCAGCTTCTCCAGAGACTTTTGGACACCCTTTAGTTGATGTATCATTACTTTGTTATCGGCTATTGATTCTTCATTCAACGTATCCACCAGCTTCTGTGTCACCACCGCTACTACCGGCTTTACCTCCATTGACCCAGATTAAATGAAAGCGTATGCAAGTATTTTCAATATTTTTTATACATGGATTTTGGTTTATATCATAGTTTAGAATTGCAGTGCTACTTATAGATGATTATTTTGAGTGATGCTCATTAAAGTCTTGGTCAATTCCGAGTCTTTGCTATTCTTTTCCATTTCATTTCCAATTAGTTTCAAGGAACCTGACAATGAAGTTGTTGCTTGTCTTTTTTTTTTCAAGCAGATGACATCAGACTAATTGGAAATTTCTTCGCCATGTTTTCTTCGTTTGATGTTGCGGGTGTGTCTTCTTTTTAAGTGTAACTTCCAAGTAATTAGTTGAATAGTTGCTTACAGAAATATTTGTATATGTGGAAATTATCAACACAAGAAACACTTATGAAGTTGCATAACAATTACCAATGGCTGCAAAATAGAACAAGCAATATTGGTTGGGTTTGAAATTACTTGGTATTTTTCATTTATAACTATGCAAATAGTTTGTGTTCTGTTTAACAAAAAGAGCCATCAATATGTTCCATTGTTAAATGCTGAATTTAAGTAATTGCTCCCCGAAAACCCCCAAAATCTTTTGTACTCTCAACGACTTCAATGTTGTTGTCGGAAAAAAAAAAAAAAAAAAAAACAACAACAACAACAACATTTTATAGCAGGCTTACCAATTTGGGCCTCAAAATAGTGAAAACAAACACACTAAGGGAGTACAATACTCCTTTTAAGTAAAACCACACTCCTAATCCTTGAAAAATGCACATCTTTCACCTCTCAAGTTGACTAAAAGGGAGAAAAGTGTTATAATAAACGGGTTTTATCTCAAGATTATTAATATAATCAAGAACCTCAAAGTATTATTAAATTATCATTATAGAAACATTAAAGAGATAAGAAAGAAATATCACCTTGAAATGGTGAATCGGTGCACCTTGTTTTATAGATATCAAGGGGTATTTATACTACTATATTCACTATGCATGTCATTATACATTTCAAGTATTTTCAACTCATGCACACTATACATTTCAACTTATGCAGTGAAGTATTGACTTTGATAGACAATGTATAGATCCATTATTGATCTAATAAGGAAAAAGATGGCATACATAAATGTCCATGTTTTGAGGTGATGATTTATAACACTCCCCCTTGGATGCCATTTTTTTTTTCAAGGTAGAGTCAACCTTGAAGTACTGCCTCATTAAAAACCTTGCTAAATAAAAACCCAGTGGGAAAAAACTTTAGCTAAGGGAAAAAGAGTGCAGTGTACATTTGACTCCCCCTGATGTAGACATCCATAGAGTGTTATATCTTTTGTACATGTCTCATTCCAATAGCATGAACGTGTTTCTTAAAAACTGAAGTTGGGAGTGCCTTGGTGAAAAGATCTGCTGAATTGTTACTTGATTGGACATACTTCATTTCAATTTGGTTATCCTTTATGAGGTCTTGAGTGTATGAGAAGTATCTTGGAGGTATATGTTTCGTCCTGTCACTTTTGATATATCCTTCTTTCATTTGTGCGACACAAGCTGCATTATCTTCGTAGATGAGAGTTGGGCTATTTTCTTTCTCAAGCCCACAAGAAGTTGTAATGAGTTGTGTCATCGACCTTAACCATACACATTCTCTGCTAGCTTCATGCAGTGCAATAACTTCAGCATGATTCGATGATGTTGCTACAAGTGTTTGCTTTTGAGAACGCCATGAAACAGCAGTGCCTCCATTTAAGAACACATAACCAGTTTGAGATATAGCTTTGTGAGGATCAAACAAATAACCTGCATCTGCATAACCAACCAATCCTTGTTTTGAATTGTTAGGATAAAATAAACCCAAGTCAGTCGTTCCACGAAGGTATCGAAATATGTGCTTGACTCCATTCCAATGCCTTTTTGTGGGAGAAGAACTAAATCTTGCTAACAAATTAACTGCAAAAGAAATATCGGGTCTGGTACAATTTGTTAGATACATAAGAGCTCCAATTGCACTGAGGTACGGTGTTGCTGGGCCAAGGACATCTTCATCTTCTTCGCATGGGCGAAATGGATCATTGTTAACATTTAGTGATCTACCAACCATTGGGGTACTTAAAGATTTCGCTTTGTCCATATTGAAACGTTTAAGGACCTTCTCGGTATAATTCAATTGATGCACAAGAATGCCGTTAGGCATGTGTTCAATTTGCAAACCAAGACAATATTTTGTTTTTCCAAGATCCTTCATTTCAAATTCCTTCTTTAATAGATCAATAACTTCTTGGATTTCTTTATTTGTTCCAATTATGTTTAAATCGTCAACGTATACAGCTACGATCACAAATCCTGAAGTTGTCTTCTTAATAAAGACGCATGGACAAATAAGATTATTTGTATAACCTTTGCTTATCAAATAATCGCTTAAACGATTGTACCACATTCTTCCAGATTGTTTCAACCCATATAAAGATCTTTGTAATTTTATGGAACACATTTCTTTGGGTTGTGAACTTAATGCTTTAGGGATTTTAAATCCTTCTGGAATTTTCATATAGATGTCGCTATCAAGTGATCCATACAAGTAAGCTGTAACAACATCCATAAGACGCATCTCTAAATTTTTAGAGACTGCTAAGCTGATTAAATATCTGAAAGTAATTGCATCCATAACAGGAGAATATGTTTCTTCATAGTCAACTCCTGGCCTTTGAGAAAAACCTTGAGCTACAAGGCGAGCTTTATATCTCGTAACTTCATTTTTCTCATTTCTTTTCCGCACAAAAATCCACCTATATCCTACAGGTTTCACATCTTTAGGTGTGGGAACAATAGGCCCAAAAACCTTTCGTTTGTTAAGTGAATTTAATTCAACTTGCATAGCGTCTTTCCATTTATTCCAATCATGTCGATTTTGACAATCAATTACAGATTTTGGTTCGGGATCATCATCTCCGCTCATAATATCACTTGCTACAGAATAAGAAAATATCTCATCAATATCTCCTATTTCATTTCGGTCCCATAAGATATGTGTGTGGCTATAATTGATTGACATTTCTTTATTGATATCGCTCATTTCTACCTCAGAGGAGGTTTTGATATTTTGTGTTTCATTGAGAACACTTTCCTCATGGCCAATTTCTTTTCTTTTACGAGGATTTTTATCTTTTGAACCAATTGGTCTTCCACGTTTCAAACGTTTTTGAGATTCTTGAGCGATGTTACCATCGGCTTGCTTATTTGGTATTTCAACTCGTGTCGGGGCATTAGCAGCTGGTATATGTGACTTAGTTACTCTTTTTGTATCTGTAAATGCATCAGGTAACTGATTTGCAATTTCTTGTAAATGCATTATCTTTTGAACCTCGGTTTCACATTGCTTTGTTCGAGGATCCAGATACAATAATGAGGGTTCACACCATGAGACATCTTTCTCTTGATTTTTCTTTTCTCCCCCTAATGCTGGGAAAACTGCTTCATTAAAATGGCAATCAGCAAAACGTGCTGTAAAGAGATCACCTGTTAAGGGTTCAATGTATCTTATGATGGACGATGTTTCATATCCAACATAAATTCCCAATCTTCTTTGAGGACCCATTTTTGTGCGTTGTGGTGGTGCAATAGGAACGTACACTGCACAACCAAAAATTCTAAGATGGGAAATGTTTGGTTCTTGGCCGGAAGCAAGTTGTATGGGAGAGTATTTATGACTTGCACTTGGTCTCATGCGAACCAATGATGCAGCATGCAAAATTGCATGTCCCCACATAGACACGGGGAGTTTAGTTCTCATTAATAATGGTCTAGCTATTAGTTGAAGACGTTTTATTAACGATTCTGCTAAACCATTTTGTGTGTGAACATGAGCAACCGAATGTTCAACAACAATTCCAATAGACATGCAATAATCATTAAAAGCATGTGATGTGAATTCCCCTGCATTATCAAGTCTCACTCTTTTAACCGTGTAATCTGGAAAATGTGCCCTTAATTTAATGATTTGAGCAAGAAACTTTGCAAAGGCCACATTACGAGTTGATAATAAGGAGACATGAGACCATCTGCTTGATGCATCTATTAAGACCATGAAGTATCTAAACGGTCCACAAGGTGGATGAATTGGGCCACATATATCACCTTGAATTCTTTCAAGAAACATAAGTGATTCATTTTCAACTTTAAGTGGTGAAGGCCTTGTAATCAGTTTTCCTAGAGAACAAGATGTACATAGGGGTACCTTATCGAACTTAGGGAACTTTTGATCTTTCAATGGATGTCCATATGTGTTTTCGACTATCCTTTTCATCATTGTTGATCCTGGGTGGCCTAATCTGTCATGCCATAAGTTGAATATACCAGGATCACAATGTCTTTCCCTAGCTGCCATATGTGCTTGTGGCACATTAATATGTGTATAATGCAAACCAGAATGAAACATTGGCAGCTTTTCCAATACATGATTATCATTTATGATATTCAAATACTTATTATTCCCAATAGTCCTTGACTGTGTATCATACCCATTATGATATATGTTTCTGAAACTTAGCAAGTTTCTTTTGGATTTTGGGGAAAATAAAGCATTCTCTATCAAAAGTTGTGTGCCATTTGGTAACACTAAATTAGCTTTTCCTACTCATTCTATCAGGTTTATAGGACCTGAAATAGTATCAATAGTTCCCTTTGTTAGTTTTAATTCAGAAAAATATTTCTTGGATTTAAGGATAGTGTGTGTAGCACCACTATCCGCTATGCATAGGTCTCCATCATTTGCTTGGTGATGTGCTCCATAGAGATTCATCTTTAAGCTTCTAATATGAACATGAAAAATAATAATAATAAGTGCATATAAACGATGCTATTAAAAGGTTCATTTATTGATTTATTTTACATGAAAATGAAAAACTAATTAAACATAGTTAGACAAAGTTACGAAAGGGAAATACATAGTTATTATACATATTTATTAATATCCAACATCATTTCTTTCATAGTTCCAAGTCATTGAAGAAGTCTGAGGTATTCAACTCAGTATTTGTATTGTCAAACTGATCCACATGGTTCACTTCTTTCTCTTTTCCTTTAAGAGATGACTGGTAGAGTTCACAAAGATGTGAAGGTGTGCGACAAGCTTTTGACCAGTGGTTTTTACTTCCACATCTGAAACAGGTTCCTTCATGGTTTTGAGAGGTACCAGCTTCATTATTTTGTTGACCAGGATTATTAACTTTTGGAGCATGGTAATTGTAGTTTCTTTGACTACGACCACGACCACGGCCACGACCACGACCATTATAACCACCTCGATGGTAAGTATTGTTTCGATTGAAAAAGCGGTTGTGACCATTAACATTGTTTTTATCATAATGGCCATGACCACGACCACGTCCACGAGGGTTACCTCTTCCTCTTTTACTTCTAAAGTTTTTGGTATCATTATTGTTAACAGCATTTGCCTCTGGAAGTGCTAATGATCCTGTGGGACGAGTTTGATGATTTTTCATCAGCAATTCATTGTTTTTCTCTGCTACAAGAAGATTTGCATTTAGCTCAGAGTATCTTTTAAAATTTTGCAATCGATATTGTTGTTACAAGTTTAGGTTTGAAGCATGAAATGTAGAGAAAGTTTTCTCCAACAAATCTCCTTCAGTAACAATTTGCCCGCAAAATCTGAGTGTTGAGCATATTCTGAATAAAGCAGATGTATACTCATTAACCTTTTTAAAATCTTGGAACCTTAAATTGTTCCATTCATCTCTAGCAGAAGGGAGTAAAACTTCCCTTTGATGATCAAACCTGCTTTGCAAATCTTTCCATAGAATGCTTGGATCATCACTATTTGAATATTCGAATTCTAGCGTTTCATCCATGTGTTGATGGAGGAAAACATCAGCTTTCGCTTTGATTTCCTCTGGGCATTCATTGCCCTCTTGTAATGTTGCTAAAGCACCCATTGATTTGAGATGCCTCTTAACATTTGTTGTCCATTGTATATAATTTGCTCCAGTTATGCCAAGAGGTGGAAATTTGACTTTTTCAATGTTTGACATTTTGTAGCTAAGCACAAATTTGAGCAAATAACAAAAAACAATATTAAAATCCATATATATCAATAAGTAATGCAATACAATAAAGTAAATGTTAGTTGCATAAATAAAAGATTAGTGATAATGATAATAAAAGTTAGCATAATAATAGAATAAAAATAGTGAGTAGTCCCAAGAGTGTCATATGTCCATGGTAGAATCTTGTATGTATTGGCATGCACTTTTACGTATCAAAGAAACGCACCACCTAATAATGCTAAATATATAGAAATCGATTTTGGCTAAATTGTATTAACTGATTATTCTTACTAGTCAAGAAAAGAGTAATAGCTATGTAGGTTTAAAAAGGTTACTGAATCAAAAACTTTAAACGAGAAAAATAATCATGATGAAAGTTTAAATTAAATGGGCATCGTTTATAAAGAGGAATACTTTTGTGTGTTACAAAAATCAATTTAAGAAAAGGTTTACGTGATATAATTTTATAAAACTTACTTGATTATAACGATCGTGCTGATAACGTGTTATAATAAACGGGTTTTATCTCAAGATTATTAATATAATCAAGAACCTCAAAGTATTATTAAATTATCATTATAGAAACATTAAAGAGATAAGAAAGAAATATCACCTTGAAATGGTGAATCGGTGCACCTTGTTTTATAGATATCAAGGGGTATTTATACTACTATATTTACTATGCATGTCATTATACATTTCAAGTATTTTCAACTCATGCACACTATACATTTCAACTTATGCAGTGAAGTATTGACTTTGATAGACAATGTATAGATCCATTATTGATCTAATAAGGAAAAAGATGGCATACATAAATGTCCATGTTTTGAGGTGATGATTTATAACAAAAAGCAAATAAAAGTGATAAAATGTAAAAAATATCATGTTCTTTTAGTAATGAAAGTGAAAGTAAATGATTGAAAGAGGGAGGTATTTGCTTTTAAAGTAACTTCAATCCAACGAAAATATGTAGTATAGATTCTATCGATTGTATAACACTATAACTATAACCAGTGGCGGACCCAGGATTTTAGAAGGCGGGGGGCAAAAAAAAAATTTTTGATAAAATTCGTGATGCACTTTAATAAAAATGTTATATTTTTTTAACACTAAAAACTAAGGTTTTTACATTTTTGGCTTCAAGGTGGAGGGCAATTTGATTTTTTTGGGGCAGCACTTTAATAAAAAGATCCAAAAAAAATTTTTTACACTGAAATTTGATATTTTTCGGCGAATCGTGGAGGGCACCGCCCCCTAAATCCAACACTTGGGTCCGCCCCTGACTATAACTAATAAATACTAATAAATAGGGTCTGTTTGGTTTGGATTTGAAATTTGATGCAGGAAAGAGAAAATATATTATAAAAGAAAAAAAAAATCCAAAGTACATCCTTGTGGTTGCTCTAATCCCGCTTTAGTAAAGTTGGCAAAAAAACATCCCTCTGTTAGTAACATCAGTTAATGAGGACCAACGATGCAAATGATTTTTCGTTATCTCCTAACAAGAGTTAAAATATTTGCATCGTTAGTCCTCATTGAGTTAAAATATTTGCATCATTAATCTTCATTGACTATAGAGTTAAAATATTTGCATCTTTAGTCCTCATTGAGTTAAAATATTTGCATCGTTAGTCCTCATTGACCTTTCTTACGTTTTTATCCTTTTTCGTCCGTTTTTCTTACGTTTTCATCCATTTTTATCCATTTTCGTCCGTTTTTCTCATGTTTTCATAGGTTTTTATCAGTTTTCGTCCGTTTTTATACGTTTTCATCCATTTTTCTCATGTTTTTATCCGTTTCTTTCGTTTTTCTCACGTTTTCATACATTTTTATCCGTATTCATACACTTTTATTCGTTTTCGTCTATTTTTCTTATGTTTTTATCTGTTTTCATCTATTTTTATACATATATGATGTATGAAAATGGATAAAATTATATGAAAATAGATAAAAACGTATAAAAACTTGACATTTGATAAAAATGTTTCTGTATCGATTTCAAATCACGATTTTGACCCTTTTTTGGTCCGAATCATCAAAAGTGTAAAACATGAAAGTTGTCCGGAATAATGTTTTAAATCAAGATTCATGAGATTTTAACCTGAAATTGCAAAACAATGGTTGTTTACTACCAAAACTTAAGCGGTTTTTGACCAAATTCATAACTTACCGTTTTTATCGATTTTCATATATTTTTATCCGTTTTCATACATAATATAGTTATAAAATGGAAAAAATGGATAAAAACATAAGAAAAATGGATGAAAACGTAGAATAATATATGAAAATGAATAAAAGTGTATGAACACGGATAAAAACGTATGAAACCGTGAGAAAAACGGAAGAAACGGATAAAAACATGAGAAAGATCAATGAAAATGTATAAAAACGGATGAAAACTGATAAAACCTATGAAAACATGAGAAAACGGGCGAAACCGGATAAAAACGAACGAAAACGTAAGAAAAACGGATGAAAAGGGATAAAAACGTAAGAATAGTCAATGAGGACTAATGATGCAAATATTTTAACTCAATGAGGACTAACGATACAAATATTTTAACTCTATAGTCAATGAGGACTAACGATGCAAATATTTTAACTCTTGTTAGGAGATAACGGAAAATCATTTGCATCGTTAGTCCTCATTAACTGATATTACTAATGGGGGATGTTTTTGTGCCAACTTTACTAACGAAGGGATGGTTTTGTGCCCAAAAAAACACGAAGATGTAAAGCGGGATTAGGGCAAACCACAGGGATGTATTTTGAACTTTTCTCATTATAAAAAGATAAATTTTTACTTTATAAATTTATATATATAAATTTAATACTCGTATTAGATTAAGGGTAAACTGCAAATTATGTCCTTAACGTTTGCCACTTTTGTGAGAAATGTCCATAATTTTAAAAATATGCTAGTTATGTACCTAACATTTGAGCTTTTTGCAAAGAATGTCCCTGTTGCAAATTCATGTTTTCTGCTAACGATCGTTAAATTTCCCGGTTAGTCAAAGTCAAACCCCATGCACAATGACTATTTTACCCTTGTCTTCTTCCCCACTTTTTATTTTCTTCTGAATTTGCACCACCACCCTCGTTTACCACCACACAACCGGCACCACCACCACCCTCTACCACCACACCACCACCATTTACCACCACACAACCACCCATCTTCTCCGGTGACAAGTTACTACAGACCTAGTCCTAGCCATTTTGAGATAGGGGTATAAGTGGATCTTTTGTTAAAAGTTAGTGAAAATTGTATTCCCATTTCCCATTTTGGCATACCATTTCGGGACCATATAATGAATATGTTGAATGACAAAGAAATAGAACTTATAATGTCGACATTTGTCAGTACAAAGATATCCATTATAAGCTGTAAGATGGTCAGATTAGGTTAGAACCAAGGATAAAAAATAGTCCAGGTTGAAACGGGTCGTCTTTTTGTACAGCTGAAAGACGGATGGGTCATGCTGGGCTGACCCACAAACACAATGTTCTCAATACTCTATAGATGATTAATGTTCTTATTATAATTACAAAAATTTCAATTAACCTGAATACTTTGGATAAATATGTGTTAGAAATAGACTTTGGATGACCTTCAACCCTTCCACTAGTTCAACACATTTGACCCAATTTCTTTTGAGCTATCGTCACCCTTCGAGAAAACAGTTAAACTCAACCACTCATATGCAAGTGGGTCAAGATTGTCAAGACTAATATCAAGGTTCTACATAGATAAGCACTCTTCAGTTTTAAGTATTCAGTCTTGTACCAATTGCATCTGTCGACTCTTATGCAGGCACAGATTTCACGAATGCAGTTCTCGATCGAGTAAACTTTGGGAATGCCAATCTCCAGGGAGCATCATTTAAAAACACTGTATTATCCGGCTCCACATCTGAAGAAGCTCAACTGTAAGACGCTGTCTTTGAGGACACAATCATCGGATACATCAACCTTCAAATTTCAAAAGCTATGTGTAAATAAAACAATTAACACTCAAGACTCGAATTGGGATGTCGAAACTAGAAGATTCATGGCTTCTTTCCATGATATATAATCATGTATTTTCATATAGACCAACTCATTAACTGACACTTTCAAACTAAGTCAGACATATCCATACGCCGTATGAACTTTACTAATCGATATGTTGTATCCAACCTATGGATACGCCGTATCGATGTAACAGATACAACAGTTCACAGAACATATTGCAGAACTGCAGAAACATTACTTACAAAAAAAACAAAACTGTATTTAACCCAACTTTAACAAAATACCTTCATTACAAACATTCCCAACATGGCAAACGTTCAATATAAATCTCATATTTGTCATAAATCCAATGAACCAATCATGACCATTCATCTTTTTTATCAAAACAAAAAAAAATAAACTTTCACCCTTTTTTAAAAAATTAAATATCTCGCAAACCGTTAATCGTTACGCGAAAAAAATCATACCATCGTGACGAGAATTAAATTATCTTTCTATAGATATTCATTTCTATATATTTTTGATGAACTTTTTTTTTTCTTTCAAAATTTCCGCCCAGAAAAATACACGTGATCCGTAAAAATCACATGTGATTCGTAAAAATCAAATATAATTTGATTTTTACAAATCACATGTGCTTTGTCTTAGCGGAAATTTTGAAAAAAAAAGTTGGTCGAAAGTATAGAGAAGTGTATATCTATAGATAGATAATTTAATTTTCGTCGCGAAGGTACATTTTTGTAGCTTGAAGATTTACCGTTAGCAAGATATGTTGTTTTTTAAAAAATAGTGAAAATGATTTTTTATTAATTTAAATGAAAAAAGGATAACTAAGATTGGTTATTTGGATATGTGATAAATATGATATCTATATTGATCTCAACTCTTCCCAACATACTTCACATTCGCTAGACCCGAATCAAGACCAAAAATGAGTCAAACGGGTAAATTTGGCATAATGCCAAACACCCCTTTCTACTTCTACCATAACTAACTTAACATTAAAATCCAAACATTTTAACATAGACTCCATTTCAAACTTAAGCATAAACATGGATAAGACCCATACATATTAAAACGACCCATATTAACAAAATATACAAAAACACAAAAAGTGGACTCGTGAGGGCTTCCAACTTCACTCCTTTTGTCCAAAAGATAAAAGTCTTCTAACTTTCCGCTTCTAAACTCCACTACGTCAAGCAATTCACCTACACCTTATCTTTACCTTTGTTCGATTCTCTGGTACCTATAAACAACCACAACGACTATAACATGTAAGCTAATGCTTAGTAAGTGCATAGTAAGAACAACGATTACAATCATAATTAGGAGCAATACTATAACATATAAACATACCTCAACATAAGCGCATAATCATGCCATTAATTACATACAATAAGCTATAGATCCAAGCCAACTATAACATGCTCCAATAATACTATAACATGATTTAGACTATAAGAAATTCAATACTAGTGTACTTACCTTAATTCACCAATCAAATTCCTACTTGAAATTATTAAAAGTCCTCCACTTGCTTCCTTCTTGATTCTTATAAGGGAAATGATTTGCACACTCAACTTTTTGATTGGGACACTGTAACATATGCATCAAACAGTTGTAGAGTTTATACATTATGCTTTAACCGGTTGTACATTATAGTGTCCCAATCAAAAAGTTGAGTGTGCAAATCATCTCCCTTCTTATAAGGGTGTTAACCATAATTAGTGTCTAATTCAATAATAAGATGAAAAATCAATAACCTTTGATCTCTTACTCAAATTTCTTCATGAACCCTAATTCATAATTAGAGGTTAACACTTACTTGAGATAGGAATATGATTAGGAACTCTTTAAGACTTGATTAGAGCAACCTTCTTGATTAATTATGCACTAGAATCACCTAGCTTTTCCCTCTCTTTTTTTTCCTTCTCCTGGATATAGACACACATACATACACTTGGATTTTTCACCAAAAGATGGATAATTATCTAATTAGTTTAGCCTACTGGCAATTTCGGTCCTATAACTTAAAGTCGGTGGTGGTGTAACTGAGTAACGAACTTTTCTCCCAAACCCATATTTAGTTGCATTAAAGATAGAATCAGTGTAAATATGATATTCATTATCAAATGACCTAAGTGTTAAGATAACTACTCTGTAGTTTTTTAATAAAGAAGTTAATATAGTTCACACTTACTAAGTAAATACTTGGGGTGATCGGAGAAAGATTCGATGACATTCACGAAGATTCTTTAGCTAAGCCGTTCATCATATAACCGAACAAATAAAAACGTCCCTTTAATTGTTATTCTTTTAAAAAGCACTTTTTCTTAAGAAAACAAATAGTAAATAAAGAGTGGTACTATTGGTAACCCTTAACATCATTTTACATGTTTTACCCACCATTTTAGTTCTTTTAGACTTTTATTAACAATATATAACACAGTTTTTTATCCATTTATTTTTTCTTTTTCGTACTTTTCGTTTTATAGTTTTACAGTAGGAAAAAAAAAAAAAAAAAAGTTTAGGGGGTTACAATTAAATAAAAACAAAAGTACAAAACAAAGTGACTTAAAGCGTACAAGTTTGCATTAAGCCGTTGACTAGAAAAGCGTGGGCCATTGATCGCCGGATAAATGATGGCAGAGTTGACTTTTGGTCAACTTCTTCCTTTACAAACTGCTTATCAAGGTATTGCCTTTCTAGGGGATGTTTGGATTAGCTTATGGGTTTTATTTAACTTTAGAACACTTTATAAGCCACTTTTTCTGGCTTATTTGAGCTTCTGCACTTAAATAAACCGTAAGCTCATGTTGATAAGCTTATAAAACGAAAAACATGAGCTTTTGATCTTTTCCATTTTAATTAAGCCCAAAATATAAGCTAATACAAACACCCCCCCCTAAGCTGCTTCATTGAGGGCAAAAAAAATTCCTCAGAATAAACCAACAAGCCCTCAAATAAGCTCAGTTTTGTTTGAAGTGTTTCGAATATGAAAAAGCTTCTTAAATAAGCTAAACCAAACACCCCTTATATACATTAAGCAGTTTCAGGTGTTCAGAGGAAGAAAAAAAGAGACTTTGTGTTTTTGTGAGTGAAATAAGCAGTTTGCAATATGGAGGCTGATACATGTAAATGATTTATGTAATGCTGATTGGTGAAATAAAATGTTTTGAATAATCACAAGACTGACTTATCCAAACTGCTTATTTGATTATTTCAAACACATTAGCATTTTTAATAAGCAATCCCCCCCCCCCCCCCCCCCAAAGCCTGGACTCAACTAGTTTCCTTAGAGGTGACGACTTAGTATCTCATTTTTAGGTTCTTATGTGTTGCCCTTTTCAGTTAGTTTGCCCGTCTTTTCGGAACAAAGGGTGATCAAAAAGTGATATTTTTCTTTGGCGTATTTTTATGATGACATCATCTACTTGTCAACTGGCTTATGACGTGTTTGTGAGTTTTAGAAGTGAAGACATTCGAAAAACCTTCATGGATCATCTCTTTAGTGATCTAAGGAGAAAAGGAATTTGTGTAAATAGTGAAAAATATGCATCCTTTGATGTCTACGAGGCCATTGAACAATTGAGGTTTACTATAGTCATCTTCTCACAAAACTACGCTTCATCAGCATCGTGTTTGAAAGAACTTGTGAAAGTTTATGAGCTTAAGGAGAGTGATAAGGACAAATATGAAGTCTGGCCTACCTTTTATTGTGCACAATCAAACCAGGGCCTACAAAGAAGCGATTTTGAAGCATGAAGATTTGAATGTGACGAAGCTTTAACATGGGCTGGGAACTTATCACGATGGGATATACAAAATACAATCCGCGGGTAAATACTCGATGCTATATTTTTCTTACTTCGAGTCTAGATAAAATTTATCAACTATAAGCGTTATAGTTGTCTACATTCAGTGATGATATATGGTTTTACTGTAGGTAGCATATCAGTTGTTCTCTGTAATCGGTCAAAGTAAGTGATTATTTTGGTATGGGGCAGGTTGGGTTGACCCAAAACACTTTTTTGTCGAAATTTTATAATATTTACAACTTCTGTTTTTTGCAGGGAACCGATATGGTTAAAGGCCTGGCACTTGACCTCTCATGTTCAGAAGTCGACGTCTGTGGTCAAAGCTTAGTAAAGTTGAAAAATCGAAAAATCTTCGCTTACTAAAGTTATATATTGGAGGCTTGAGCAACTTTAGAGAAACCAAATGCAAGGTCAGCACTACGTCTGGAAAGCTTGAATTTTTATCGGATGAACTACAGCTGCTTTGTTGGCACGGGTACCCTTTTCAACATTTGCCAACATCGTTTGATCCTGAGAACCTGCTTGTCTTTGATATGTCGTATAGTTGCATCAAACAAATATGGAGCGGATCAAAGGTAATAACGATGTTTGTCAAATACAGTATATATATAAAGTAGAAGTGGCAATATCACCATATTTATTTATAAATGTCGATTTTGGATTGTGTATTATTCCAGATGGATTAATAACTGTCATTAGTAGTGGTTCCCTTTTTGCAACCGATGATCCAGATAGTGAGTCAGATCAGATATGGTTGTGTTATAGGAATTGTGACTCAAGATGGAAGAAAGCAAATAATCACGTTACGGTTTTGTTTAAATGTGTTGGCGTCAATTGTATGGTGAAACAGTGTAGTGCAAGATTGGTATGTATGGATGATGACCAAGAAGTATCAAGTGGTAGTTCAAATATGATCGTGCAGACGCCTAATTTTACAGATGACTATCTGGATCTTGATGTTAGATCAGCAGCCACCCAAGATGAGCCTCCATGGAAGAATTTTCGCTTTTTATAGTAGGCCTGTTTACCTTATAAAAGATGGCAAAGTACAGCAGTATAAAACTATATCATACATCCAGAATGTAAAAGGACAAGAAACAATAACAGAATACAAGATCAAGTACATCATTGATAAATAAATTTATGCCGGGTAACTAACTGAGTGTTCCTCGTGAAAACAGGTTTGGAGCTTATTAACGTACTCAACATTGGACTTAAAAAGTGGAAAGACCATCAAAACACTTCAGGTAACACACTAACTCTGCTTCGATTGATTGTGAGAGACGTGTCGTTAGATTTTCTTCTCTTGATTCGTGCCACAAAGTTGTCGGGCATGTCTGTCAGTTCCAGTTCCTCCAGGCGCCTTGGTTTGAGCAGTAGTCTTGAAGAAATATTCTTCAACTTATGGCAACATCTGATTTCTAATTGTTTGAGGCTCGTCATTGCTTCGTCCTCCACATCCCATTCCTCCAAACCCGCCAGCTTCCACAGCTTCAAAACCTCAAGTTTTTGAAATCCTTTTCGATGGCAAACCATTCTTTTTCCCGTGAATGATTCACCCAAAAGCCTCAGCACGATCAAACAAGGCAGTTGTTCTAAAGTCTCCATTGGATCGTTATTTAGGCGAGAGAGGGACAACGTTAGAACCTTAACTGTTGGCGGGAATTCATTAAGATCTGGTAGTTTTTGCAAATTACCATACAAATTAAGATGAGAAAGTTTATCCAAGGCTGTTAGTGGCTTCATAACTAGCTTTGAAGGTTGGCCCATGTCATCTACGGATGTCAGCCTCAGTTGCTGCAGGTTGACCAACTTCGCAATCCAATCAAGCAAGGCACCTTGACTTTCATTTAAGCGGAACTTAATGCCCAACTCTCTAAGATCAAGCAACTTGCCCAAACCTTGCTTTATTGATATCTTCTCATCTAACACCAATCCCCATAGGGTGAGGAGAGTTAACGAACTGCTAGGTGGCATAGCAAGACGAATGTTATTCAGGTTAAGATGACGAAGCCTTTTAAGCTTCCAAATGGAGTCGGGTAGAGTATCTACACGAGTGTGTTTTACATCTAGGGTTTCTAAGTAAGACAAATCACCCACCGATTCAGGAATACTTTCTAAAAAAGTCCATCTTAATCCTAGATACCTCAAATGACGCAAATGCCCGAGCTTATTGGGCAGACTAGGTTGGCACACCCCTTCAAGATCAAGCACCCTCAATAAGCTAAAGTTACGACTAATGACTTGACATAAAAGTATTCCTACTTCTCTTTCTGGCATGTCTTTGTGTTGGAAATTGAATGATATGTAAGACCGCAAAAGAGACGGATCAAAAGTAGAACTCTTACGCTGTGATTGCTGATGATCAAAGGCTCCTGTGGTGCTTAGATGCTGAACCATCCGGCGTACACCAAAAGTGCCTGCTGCATCCTCATAATTTTCCGAATTTCTGTGGATGTAGAACAAGCTGATATCCTGTGCTTTTGGAAGCAAGTAGTCATGAAAAACCGAGACTAAACGACATTGTCGAGGGCTGTTGTCAGATTTTAATTTGGTTATCTGAATTATGTTCCGATCAACCAATTCATCAAAACATTTCTGTACCAAATCCTCAGGCAAGGGATATTTGGATCTTCGGGATCTTCTCTTCACAAACCCCTCGGCTAGCCATAGCCTCAGCAACCTCCGTACTGGAATGTCGTAATCTTTAGGGTAAAGAGACATGTATAGCAGGCAAAGTTTTGAGTGGTTGGTCAGGTCATTATAACACAAGTTCAAAACATCATCAGAATGTTGATCATGATCGATTGTTAAAGACCCTGACCATCTTGTTGGTCTCTTAGTCTTGAGTAGTCCAGCCATTAGGACAATATTAAGAGGCAAGCCCTTGCATATATTCAAGATCTTATCTTTCACGTACGGTGTGATTTGCTCAGCCTCCTTTTCCTTTCCAGCCTTCTTCAGAAACATAGTCCAGCTTTCCTCTTCGCTTATGTTTTTCACAATATGTGAATTCATGCTCATCTCTGGACCAGTCCGAGATATGAAAACTACCTTACTTCCGTTATTTTCATCCGGGAAGGCGTTCTTCAGCTCTTTTAGTACACCACAACTCCCGACACCATCTATCACAATCAGGTATCTCTTGCCCTTAACAGCAGCCACCTTTTTTGACACACTCAGCAAAACACGCTCTACATCATAGTCTTCTGTCACAGAAATCCAATCATGGGATTCAAAGTGATCCCGGATCTTTCTGTTTCTATAGACTGCACGAGCCAGAGTGGTCTTTCCACAACCTGCGTCACCAACAATTGGGACAAACAATTCCGTTTGCTGTGTTAGCCGTCTCACTAGGCTTTTGATATCATCAATCTGCCCAAAAACGCCTACTTCTTCTTGATAAGAGACATTAGATAACTGTTTGAATCCTATCATGTTCTTCTCTTCTTCGTTGTAAGAAAAACTAAACGTTAGTTTCTTACGTTGTAGCCCGTGCTCTTTTTGATTCGTGATTGTGCTGAATGATCGAGTCATCCACCCCCGTTTAGGAATCGGGATACTTGGAATTTCTAAGATAGGCCAAATATCTGAGGAACTCTTTTGTGTCAGCACGTTTGTTTCGTTACAGAAAGCATCATCACCATCATCGTTATCTTCTTCATCCTTAGAATTCAGGGATGAAGTGACGGTACTACTGTTAGTAGGAGTACTAATAGTAGTACTAGTAATAGAAGCCTCGTCGTCTTGAAAATTTCTAATCGTACTTTGAATTTTTTTAATCTTCCGTTTAAGCTTACAACAAGAATTGACGTTATTAAAGAAGAATGTTCTTTTCATCGAGAAACCAAACCTCTTTGAGAAACCAAACTTCTTCCTTTGTCGAGCAATTCTGAAAGTAAACTTCTCAATCTCGTCCTCAAATTCGTAAACAGCACGAAGGTGATCCTTTTCTTTTGACAAACTTTGCAGCTTCTCCAGAGACTTTTGGACACCCTTTAGTTGATGTATCATTACTTTGTTATCAGCTATTGATTCTTCATTCAACGTATCCACCAGCTTCTGTGTCACCACCGCTACCACCGGCTTTACCTCCATTGACCCAGAATTTGATAAAAGCGTATGTAAGTATATTCAAGATTTTGTTTATTGGATTTTGGTTTATATCATAGTTTAGAATTGCAGTGCTACTTATAGATGATTATTTTGAGTGATGCTCAAGAAAGTATTTGTCAATTCCGAGTCTTTGTTATTCTTTTTCCATTTGTTTTCCGATTAGTTTCAAGGAAGCGGTTGGGTAATGGTCAAGCAGATTACTTTGGGAGCTTTAGGTGTGAATTTGTCATTTTGGTATTCACCATTCTCGTTTTCTTCGGTTTAGTGTTGTGTGGCTTGGGTGTGTACCTTATTTCACTTATTCTCTGGCGTCCCTTTTTAATCAAACACAATGTTTCATCATGCTAAATGCTGGTATGAGACCAAAAATACTATTAGTAATAGACTAATAGATGTGGCAAAACCAGTAGGTCGAGCAGATTGCGATTGGCCAAAACGAGTGATTTTACTATTTTAGAATAAGGAACGTGTTATGTTGCCTTGATATATCTTTTATGATTTCTATTTTGGCTGTTGGTAGGAAAAAATGTAAGACGGAACGTCTGAATTGATGATGAAATGTTACATTTATTTTGATCAGACGTTTTATTTATTGCTACAATTTGAATCTTTATTTCGAATTCTAAATGTTAAGTTTTGCGTCTTCGACAGGTTACAGTTTCGCATATGGGAGTGAAGTTGACTCAGAGGGTCCAGAGCCATCCGTGGATCTGCATGCTTAATAAAGACGAACATGCCCAAGTGATATTATGTTGTCTAAAAAATATCATGTGTTCGAAAATTATTAATGGATTTTGAGATTGTGAAATAGTTAGAAGACTAGGGAATTTTAAGTGTAACTTCCAAGTAATTAGCTGAATTGACTTTTGAGTTGCTATTTACAGAAATATTTGTATATGTGGAAATTATCAACACAAGTAACACTTATGAAGTTGCAGAAAAATTACCAATGGCTGCAAAATAGATTTAGCAATATTGGGTTTGAAATTACTAATTATTTTACATTTATAAGTTATAACTATAAAAAATAGTAATAGTTTGTGTTCTGTTTAATAAAAAGAGCCATCAATGTGATCTATTTGTTAAATGCTGAATTAAAGGAATTGGCAACTTTCATTGAGCACCTGAAACCCCCAAATCTTTTGTACGCTCAACGTTTCTCTTTTAGCAACCCATGATCCCAACGTGAGTCAGATCAGATATGGTTGTGCTATAAAGAAAGCATCCGATAATGGTAAAAAGTGAAGAATCATCATATGGATTCATTCACATGTGCTGAATTTTTAAGTGTATAAATGTCTCTGCATGTAAGGAATGATGAACAAGAAACACCAAGCGATTCAAACACAATTCGATAAGAAAAAGATTCACAAAAAATAAGCCTTCACAGTAACAATTTCGCATTTTATAGCAGGCTTACCAAATTTGATGTAGACCATGAAAAAC
The DNA here is from genome assembly GCA_030686995.1 of Artemisia argyi. Lineage (NCBI taxonomy): Eukaryota > Viridiplantae > Streptophyta > Magnoliopsida > Asterales > Asteraceae > Artemisia > Artemisia argyi. The sequence goes on from CM060681.1 coordinate 208,831,073, forward strand.
GGAAACATATTTTCCAATTAAGCATATACAGAGGCTGAAACATATTTTCCAAATTTGATGTAGACCATGAAAAACGGAAACATATTCTCACCCACAATCACAAACAAGGTAACAGAAACTTTTCTTAAAAACATAATGCATTTCATTAGAATCTGATAACCAACAAGAAGCACAAAGGCTGAAACGCTAAAACAACAAATCTAACTTGTTATCTCTATGCACCATAACAGCTAAACATCTAATCGAAAACTATTCCATGATCATCAATTCAACATAACATATCCATTACTAAAAAGAAACCTAGTCTTTGCTAAATAGTATTAAGAGGCTACAAAGCAGATTTATTCTGCAACAATCAATGAAGATCCCACTTTATTCATCATCTTCCTCCTACAAAATTGTTGAGAAAAAGGACTCATCCGATATCTGGTATTGACCACAAGGACTAACTTTGTATGTTTGTTGTTTCTATTGTTTGTCCTTAGGGATCTCTTTGTGGAGTTATTGGATATGGAGGGGCTGATGTGCTCCTTTATCAAAGTCTTGTGGCTGTTGCATAAAGATAAAAGCATGGAAGGGCCAAAGTGTTTATATTTCAAGATATACACCCGTTAGGGTTGTATTGTTGTGAGCAGGGTTGACTTCTTTTCTCTCTAGCCGTTTTCCTTGTCTCTATTCTGGAAAACGTCTTATGCTTGATCTCTCTATATATATTGATCTACTCTCTCATTTTGTACGATCCAAGAATATTATTACTCTCTCTTGTATTACTTTTGTCTTGGTACCTTGATTGAGATCAAGTGGTTTTGTATTCTCTTTGAGAACAGTTGGAACATTTGGTTTTGTAAACTTGTTTTTCATTAATCTAAGTGATTGGATTATGTTTTTCTACATGGTATCAGAGCCAGGTTGCGAAATCTTGCTCTGATTATCGATTCAAAACTTTTTAGGGTTTCATATAAACTTGGGGGTTTTTCAAAATTGATTGTTATAATTCGATTAAACACTCTTAATTAAAGTTTTCTTTCAGTAATTAACCAGATCTAAAAGGTTTCTTCGAAACCCCTAATTTTGAGAAAATAGGGTTTGGTTTTTTGGGGCTTTTGCTATTTAAAGGCCTCTGGTTATAATCAAGTGGAATTTTTCCACACATCTGGTGCTGGTTCGTTGATTGGAGGTGGTAATTTTGGTTTGCCCTAACTTCCAAAAGTTAGGGTTTGATCCTGGTGATTGGGCTCGTGCTGGTTTTTTTGCTATATCCCTAGACTAAGTGAATCTAGGGTGTAGCAGTGTTGGGCTCGTGCTGTTTCTCTGCTATATCCCTAGACTAAGTGAATCTAGGGTGTAGTAGGGCTATTCTTCCGCTGCTGATTATCGAGTGCTCTGTAACACCTCTCACGCCTTTTCCCTTATTTATTTTTTATTTTTCTGTTTAGTTGACGGGGAGTAGGAGTTTGGGTTGCTGGAGGTTTTTTTTTGTTTGTGGTAGTATTGGTTTTTCCTGCTTATCTGGTTATCTGTTTGCATTATTGTCTTTGTTGTGCTTGTGTGCGCCCTTGACCTACCACTTTAGTGGCAAGGAAAGCCTGAGAACTTCCTTCTCATCCTTATCTTGTGTGCTTGTTTTGATATTTGAATCATGTCTGTTCATGGCAATACTGATGATGAGGTTGAATCTGATAATAATGTCACCTTAATTAGTAAACTGGACTTAAGTCACCCTTTACATCTTCACCCAAATGACTCTGCTTCTTTAACTGTTGTCTCAATTAAACTTAAAGGAACAGAAAATTATAATGTTTGGTCATGTGCTATGCTTTTAGCTCTTGAGGGTAAAAACAAAACTGGATTTATTGATGGTACATGTAGGAGATCTTATACTGATGATGTGTTGGGTAGACAATGGGACAGAGTCAATGCTGTTGTGTTGGGATGGATCTTGAATTCCATCTCAGAAGAATTGTTTCTTGGTCAAATTTTTTCAAAAAATGCTAGTGATGTTTGGAATGAGTTAAAAGATACATTTGATAGAGTTGATGGGTCTGTGACTTTTAACCTGCATCATAAGATAAACTCTTTATCTCAAAATGGTACTAGTGTTTCTGAATACTTTAACAAACCGAGTACTTTGTGGAAACAATTTGATGCTATGGTTAAACTTCCTAGGTGCACTTGTCATGCTGCTGATGATTTTAAAAGGCATAACCAAATGATGGAACTTATGCAATTTCTAATGGGTCTTGATAATACTTACATGCAAATTAGAAGCAATATTCTATCTAGAGACCCTCTGCCTGATGTGAAAGGTGCCTATGCTATCATCTCTAGTGAGGAATCTCACAGAAATGTTGTTGCTGGAAGTTCCAGCAGAACTCATAATTCTGCCTTTTCTTCCAGAATTGTTAATCAATCTAACCAACCTAGTAATACGCCTACTAATCAGACCAATTATTCTGCAAAGCTTAATAGGGGCCCTGATTATAGAAGGACTGCTGGGTCTGGTTCTACTCTTGTTTGTGAAAATTGTAGCCTTAATGGTCACACAAAAGAAAAATGTTTTAAGTTAATTGGGTATCCTCCAAATTTTGGGAAGAAGGGTAACAATTTCAGATCTCAGAACAACAAAAAATTTTCTAACAATAACTCTGTTGCTTCTGGCTCTGGTTCATCCTCAGAACAACAAAACTCTTCCTCTGGTTTTACAGATGAGCAACTCTCTACTCTCATTTCTCTCATCAAAGAAAATTCCATAACTGGAAAGAATGTGCAGGCCAATATGGCAGGTACTGTGTTTAATCATAGTAAGGTTTTTAATCAAAACTTTAACAAGTTCTTCTGTTCTAATAATAATGCTCATTCAAAAATGGTTTTTAATAGTAAAGTAGTTGATTCTGGTGCCAACCAACATATGACATATTCAGATAAAGAATTGGTTAATGTTATTGACATTTCCCATCTTAAAATAAAGGTGGGACATCCCAATGGGACTGAAGCCTTTATTTCAAAGATTGGAAATCTCAGATTATCCAACTCTTTAACCTTATTTGATGTGTTGGTCATTCCTGAATACTGCATTACCTTGATCTCTGTTCATAAGCTTGCTAAAGATAACAAAGTTCTGGTTGCTTTTGATGAGAATAAATGCTATTTTTTGAATCAGGATTTGAATCAGCTAAGAGTTCTGGGGACTGGTAACCAGTGTGATGGTTTATATTATTTCAATGATCAAGGTACTCTATCTGATTCTGTGAATAATAGAATTATTGCTTGCTTGTCTCAACATGACTGGCATTGCAGACTTGGTCATCCTGCAGAACCAGTCCTAAATATCTTGAGAGATACTTTAAAATTTGACTCTAAACAAACACCTGTGGCTTGTGAAATCTGTCATAGAGCCAAACAAACCAGGAAACCTTTTCCACTCAGTGACCATATCACTAGTGCATTAGGTGACCTGGTTCACTTAGACCTATGGGGGTCATATAAGATTCGTAGTTCTGAAGGGTATAAGTATTTTTTGACTATTGTGGATGATTACACTAGAGCTGTTGGGGTGTATCTCATTAAAACCAAAGATGAAGAAACTCGAGATCATCACTGCCATCATCTTCATTATCATTTACCTCTGACTTGGATTTGTCAGAATCATTCTCCTCTTCAATAGCAGCATCCTAAAATAAGAAGAAACCAGCAATAATCAATAACATGTTAATTTTATAAAAAACGTAAACCGAGACTGGACCGAATGTGATCGGTCCGGTCTCGGTCCAGTCCGGTCTCGGTCCGAATAGGCTAAATGTCCGATTTTTAAGTCGGACCGGACTGGACCGAGACCGAAATTATAAAAAACCCTAGACCGAGACCGGACCGAATGCGGTCGGTCCGGTCTCGGTCCGGTCCATCCAGTCCGTTTGCTAACCCCTAACTCAATATGATCATTTCTTAAAAAATATGTTGAAAAAAAAACCACAAACATAGTCATGATTAAATCATAGGATATAAAATCTCAATCTTATCTTATGATCTTACGTATTATGTGGCACATAAAAGTTTATTTTTTATACTGTAACTTGAATACATCTTATGTGTCACTAAAAACAAAACTTAAAACCAAATAGCACCACAACAATCTAGATTCTAAAAATCAGGTTCATATACTCAAACTAGCAAACTCTTTTCCTAATTACAAATCATAAAAACCAAATCATACAATATCCAATTTTTAAGTAAACATCAAAATAAATACTCCCTCCGTCTCAAAATATAAGTCCACTTTTAGTTTTTCAAAGTCTTGTTTTTTCGAATTTGACTTTAGTTAATTTTTTTCGTGTTATATAACACTTGATGAAAAATATACCGATAAAAATGCATTTAAAACACAAATTCATTTATATATTTTTTGCATCAAATATTATATAACACGAAAAAAAATAATTAAAATCAAAGTTGGAGTAAAAAGACTTTGAAAAAATGTAAATAGACTTATAATTTGAGACGGAGGGAGTATATCTTAAACACTAGTATACAACATCAAAACTGCTAACTAGAAAGATCCAACTCAAATTAACTCCAACTAGCTAGCGTAAATTAACCATAAAATATTCATCTAACAACAGACTTTTAACAACTACCAAATTAAACCATAAAAACCAAATCAATCCAGTCTTAACCTCAAAATTCAGCAAAAAATATTGTAAATATATCTAAAGTATCAATCCAAAAGTCTTTACAAACTATATTAACTAAATAAACTTCTTGTTTGAATTTGTTAACTATATAAGCTAAATGGGATACGGAGCATGTGGATCTAAAATATCCTATTTTCATAGATATTTTTTTACGGCATTTAAGGTCAAATCGGAAGTTTGGCAGGCTACGTTGGATTATATATATACACAGACGTAATTTTTCGATTTTAAACATCTGAGTAAACGTTTATCATGAAAGATCATGACATACACATCTAACCAGCTGTTTAAAATCTAAAAGTTACGGATAAAGATCGAGAGACTTGCTGTTGAAATTTTACATATAAAAAATTGGGGAAGTACTAGTATTTGTTTTGTGCCAAAGCATCAGCTAGGGTTGGTTTGTTTATATAGGGAAAAAAGGTGTGTTGTGATTGGTGGAGATGAGGTGAAGCGGATTGAGAATGTGGGTCGTTGATTTTGAAAGGGTGGGATCGGACAGTGGGGATTGTAGTGAGGTGTTTTTGTTTGGAAAGGGTGTCTATGTGATGCGGATTGCCAACTTGGCACACTCATTGTTTGTGACAACATTTACAAATAAATTTTGGAAAATTAATTTGTGTCCATAAAATATAAAACAATAACCTAAATTTAAACTTAAAAATTTGATCGGTGCATTTAAAAAAGTAGTTAATGTAAAAGTATGAGAGAGAAGAAATGTATTACACTTGTTATTAAATAAATGGATTAAGTCTAACTTTAAGTTTACTTGTTAGGCTTATATATCAACACTCTAAATTTTTACTAGTATATAAGAATATTCGCGTATTGCGACCAAAGGCATGTGTTTCAATTGTACTTCTTGTTGAGTGAGAAGTTTCCTAATTAAGTGGTTGCAGGTTCAAGTCATGTTTAAGACATGTGAGATTATGGCTGAGCATCGGGCTGGATCCCGACCCGACTAATATTGATCCCGAAAGTCACTTAAATCGTAAACCGAATACATATCTGAAAGTAGTCGGTTTTTTGGCCCGTCCCGACCTGTCCCGAATCCCGAAAATGCTAAAAATCCATCCCGACTCCCGACCCGAGAAGCTATTATTCGGTTCCGAGACTATCGGTTTATGTCGGGATCGGGTCGGTTGTCGGGACTCGGACGGTTTTGCTCACCCTTATGTGAGATAGTTTATGGTCGCATATTTTGAGATAGTTGTCGTTCTAAAAAATAAATAAATTGCGTATAGCAACGATGTATAACGTCAAAAATAATTATACTTATGAACATAATGATCTTTGATGCAACACTTAATGGTTCAATTTGTAGTAATTGCGAGAAAATAAAAGGTATATGTTGAAAAAGAAAGATGATAAAAATTTGATGATTAAAAAAATAAACAATTGATTTAATAATAAATGTGATTAACTTCTTTTTTTTTTTTTTTTTTTTTATTTATTTTTAGGTTTTAAGAAAATGTGTTTTCTTTACATATAGTGGAGATTGTTGTTGTCTTTAAAACAAGGGATTGAAGGAGGGGCAGGGTGGGGCACGTGCCTTCTAAAGAAAAAGATATGTAGTGTAGATTTTTTAAAATATTTGACTATTTTTGTAATTTGTTCTTAACGAAACAATTTGTAATTTAGTTTTCAGAAATTATCAAGGTTGCTTTTCGGCCATAACTTTCTGGTTTCTCCCCTGATCGTGTATGTCGTTCATACTATGGCAGTATAGAATATGTATATTACTATGCATGATAAACTAATATTACATCTCATCACAAAGTATCGCATAAATCGTTTGGCATAACAACTAATTAGTAATGACGACTTCTAAATAGCAAAACTTCACGAACTTACTTGAGCATTGATGGTTGTATCTTTTATTATCAATATATGTTTTTTGAATCTCTTGAAAAAAGTATTGTTCTTACGTTATAACTTTAACAATACAATTTCCGAATGCCATATTGCATGTTGGCTAATAGCAATTCAACATGATGTTGGCAGATTTTGCATATATTGTTTGTGAATAAGAGACATTTTCTATTTGAGAAGTATGGTATAGACTAATTTTGATAGGGACGAGATTCGTGATCAAGACACTAATATAGAATGATATTACTGGTTGTAGGAGTAAGGGTACGGGTAGTAGAAGTAAAGGTACTAAACATAAGTAACCTTAATCTAAAACTAAATGAGGTTACTCTTCAAAATAAGAATATCCTAAAGTAACTTTACTCCAAGCCTAAGTAAACAGGTTTTTATTTGTGTCGTATATTTTATTTTAATTTCTTTATTTTGTTGGTTCTAGAATAATTAAGTTTTCTTTCTCTACAAGTTTTACTACCCTATAATATAGGGCTTTTATTTCATTGTAAGACATCTTTTGATCATTATTATTAATAAACTTTGTTTTTAAGAGTGAATCTTTTGTTTGAGTTTTATTCTCACAAGTTGCGCCTTAGTTAATTACCCTTGAACTAGGGTTTATCTAAAGTCACTTCCGTGTGTCCTGCGTCAAATTTGGTATCAAATTATAATGGAACCATGCATGATGAAAATATGGTTGTATAGGTTAATAAAATCGAAATTTTAGAATTGAAAAAATTGCTTTGAAGCCAAAATATGTCATATAGTGGGATCAAACCCTTTTTCACTTTGAATCACAGTGTTAAGGAAAATAAGAAGTGTTAGTTCTTGTGTAAAATACCATTTTGTGGGAATAAAAAATTTGATTTTTGAAGAAATTGGTTGTGAGATATCATTTCTTTTTTAATATGTTATATATGTTGTTTAAAGATGTAATAGTCAAATTATGACAACGCTCTCAAATTTGGCAGTCTGGCAAAACGAGTACGTGTGTAGCCTTTGAGCACCATCAGTAGTGACTAAAAGTTATTTTTTATTTAAAATGTGTGACTAAAAATTCTTTTTATTATATTCATTTTAGTTTTTTTCTAACATGATCCATAATTGCTAACATCACTGAAATCATTTTAGTTTTTTTCTGACATATTCAATTATTCATCAAGTTTTATAACCAACTTGAAATAAAAGTTGATGGGCTCAGTTTCATTTGGGCTTTAGCCCAACAATTTTGTAGCTCAATCCGATTAAAAGCCTAAATGGCCACTTACTGAAAACACGTTTGATCAAGGTTAAATTAAACCCAAACCATTTAAACACAATCTTATCAAGAAAGACAAGTGGTATATTCTTTCCCTACACAAAACTTCTTAACATTCTTCCTTTTCCTCTATTAAAAGGAACGAATAATTCCAAAATATCATCTTTGCTTCAATGTACTTACCAATCTTATTACCTTTTACTTTCACAATTCAGAAAATAATATTTCCCAATCTTGTTACCTTTTACTTTCACAATTCAGAAAATAATATTGTTTTTTTTAACTTTTTTAACCATAGTTTTCAATCTTTTAGTCGACTATCTCACGGTGTTTGTATCCACAGCCACACAGACTCAACCAGGTAAAACCCTCTCATTTCAAGAGGTTGACGTGACCACTTCAGGATATTTTGCACCAAACAGGAATTGAATTTGAGAACTCACAGTCACAATCCTTTTGACGCTTTTATCATAACTTTAAGAACGTTCTGTTATACATTTTCACAAAATAAACATCGTTTTTATATTAAATGAATGATTAACCACTTACTAAAATGGCAGTATTATAACTAGGGATCCCTATAACTATCTCATTCTCATTGTATAATAGTAAATAAACTTGATGGATTTTATAAACTTACTTGACCAAAGAAAAAAAGACATACAAGAATATTTCTTTATCTAACTCTTTAGTAAAGCAAAAGTCACTATTTTTGGATTCAAAAACCCTCTTACACCTCTCTTCATCAAAACGCACCCTTGCCTATACAAAACCAACACACTCCTTTGAACTTAAAAACTCACTAGTCCAAGAGCACCAAAATCCGAAACAAAATGTCGCAACAAATGCCTATCGTGTACCCGGTAACCGGCACTGTGCCAACTTCAACCCACTCGTCAAATGGCTCATATGGGGCCGTTTTCATTGTCCTAGCGGTGATTGTAACAATATCTGCATTCGCTTGCTTTCTTGGGCGAATGTTTAATAAGCGTGAATATGAGGCAAGACCGTCTAGGCAGAACGTTCCAGCAAAAGAGAAAGATGCAAAGCGTAATCCTAATGGCTTTCAAACGAAAGATGGGGACATTGAATTTGGGTACGATAAGAGGCTTGCTAGTGCTAAAGTAGCTAACACTAATGTGCCAACCATGTCTCGACCTAATTCTTTTGGTGATCAAAAGATTGAGAGACCGAACTCATTTCATGAGCCAAATGCTGGTCGAGCTGACTCATTTCGTGAACCAACTATGGGCCAAGCTAACATGTTTCATCACAAATCTAACAAGGTGCAACCTAGCTCGTTTGATGAACCACCTATGGGGCGACCTAGCTCGTTTCAAGAACCAACAATGGGACGACCTAACTCATTTCAAGAACCATCTATGGGGCGTCCTAACTCGTTCCAAGAACCATCTATGGGGCGTCCTATCTCGTATCAAGAACCAACCATGGGACGACCTATCTCGTATCAGGAACCAACCACGGTGCAATCAAACACATTTCATCAGGGTCAATCTCAAGGTGATCAAGCAAGGTTTGGTGCAGATAATCGAGACAACGGAGCCAACTTCAAGATTCGAACCAGGGCACAACGTTATTAGAACGTCTTGTTCTTATAGCTTATACGCAAAAAGTGGCTCAAAGTTAATAAGTTTTTTAAATATGTTTTGTCAAGTAGCAAACCTACATGCTGTGTTGGATATATAGCTAACTAAACGTTTTGGTGAGTTTTTTTTTTTTTTTTTTTTTTTTTTTTTTTTTTTTTTAATTATTATGCTTTTGATGTTGATATATAAGATAAGATATGAAATGATGTGGAAGATAAATATATAGTTTTCATTTACAAAGCTTTGAATTTTATGTCAGTTTCTTGTATAATCCTTATGTAGACAAATCATAATTTTTTTTTTTCTTTCTTTTTTTTTTTTTTCTGAGTATGATTTATACTTCAACCTTTGTTATGGTGAGTTACTACATCAAGAGCGTAGAGGCGAGTATGCATCGAGGCATCGAGCTATTGATTATGGGCTTATGGCCCAAAAACAAAAGACTACTATTGAGTATTGAGAATTGGTTAAATTCAATCGTTTAGGGGTGTTTGGTTTGTTAACGGCAATCACTATAGGTATGAGAATCGCTATGGGTTTGTAAACTTACTATGCTTGGTGGGTATGAGAAATGTTTAAATATGGTTTCCATATGACACTATTCAGCGTTTCAGCCTAACAAAAACAATTATTGTACTAACCTTTTCTCGCAGTAATTAACTACCACAATTACAGTGGTAGCATATCATATTTCCCAATCCTACACAATTACATTCATTAGTCCATTAACTTATCCACATGGACACTTTTTAAGACTCTCTCGGCTCAACACAATAATGCATGAGTTATATCGATATCTTGCCAGGTTGGTCAATTAGGATCAATTAGGACGATTTTTTCTCGCATTATGTACACATCTCTATTTTCTTTACAACCTAAAATTAAATCATTCGTCAATACAAATTTTTACTTGTACAACTCATGATCTTCACACATCTATACACGATTTACTCTCAATAAAATCTTAGCCGCACATGATTATAACCAATGTAAATAGATATTCACTCGTTTGACACTACTTCATGAATATCTTTTTGAAGTTTTGATAAGTAACTATCTCATTATCTTAGTATTGTTGACCACCTATAATGTGTCTTTGTGGTAATGTGGTCCTAAATTCACATAAGCCCTGGTTCAAAACTGGTTGGTTAAGCATCTATAATTGGTTTAGATGTGTCCAAGAGAGAGAGAGAGGAAAAATATATATATATATATATATATATATATATATATATATATATATATATATATATATATATATATATAACTTATGCTCGCTTAGCATAAACATTAATCACTCTTAGTTTGCACATTTAGATTTGAGTCTGGTATGACATTCACAAATCTCTTATCTATGTATGTTTTTAAAATAAATCATTGTAATACTCGTTGAAAATGTCAATTTGATTAATATCACACAGATCAATTACAACCTATAAGATGATCGATCGATCAACTATTGATTCACGATTTTTCAACTTTTATTTTTTGTTAGAAAATAAATAAACAAATATATAGTCATAAATTAACTAAAATTAAAGTTATACATAAGTACTTAAAAAAAAAAAAAAAAAAAAAAAAAAAAAAAAAAAAGTATATTCTTTGACTCCGCATGTAAGACATCCAAATCTTTGACCATACGACTTTTCCAGTTAAACAGTATTCAACGGATAACATCTTCAAACGTGTTAAACATTTTACACGTGTCACATGCTCATTAGTCAACTCACAACTAATACTCTAACTCGTTTGGCATTTTACCTTTTTTTCTGCAACCCCAACAAACCGAAAGCAAAAAAAAAAAAAAAAGTATAAAAATAATATCTTCAAGATTCAATCCAATTTTAGTAACATGTAAGTGTTTTAATAGATTTGTTTTAATTTGACTAATTTTCGTTAATGTGTTGTTATTTGTTTTAATTAGTAAATATTTGAGCTGATTTAGTTTTTTATAGATTTGTTTTTATTAATTACCTCGGGTAGGGGCGTGACTGTCTACATCTAGGCTAGGTTTGGCGCAAAGCTTTTAGGAGCTTTTTTGGTCAATGGCGGTGGGCAATAAGCTTTTTGATTTTTAGTGTTTGTTTGACATGAGAGCTGTGAGCTTTGCTATTTTTTAGGAAAGCTCATTTTTCCAATGCTTCTTTATGAAGCTGTGATCGGTGAGTAGTGAGCTGTGGCTACAGCTCACTGCTACTGCTCACAGCTACTTTTGCCAAACATAGCCCTAGTATCCTGCCCCGGCGGGCACGATTGGGTATTGTTATTTTCATATTAAGTGTGACATTCCTTTACCTTCGGGTAGGGGGGTGACTGTCTACATCTAGTAAGTGTGACGTTCCTTTACCTTCGGGTAGGGGCATGACTCTGCCCCGGCGGGATTGGATATTTATGTTTGGCGAAGATAGCGGTAGCTGTTTGTTTTGATACAGTGTTTGGTAACATAGTTGTATAGTCATAATTAGTAAGTGGAAACGCTAGTTGCTCGTAAATCTGATTTGGGGCGTTTAGAAAAAGTAGGAATGCTAGTTGCTTGTTTCTAAACAAGCATTTTGTGCAAAACGCTAACTTCTAGTTGCTAGTTGCCCTGAAACACTCCTAAACGCTTGCTACCAAGCATAAATGGTAAGACACGTCACCTCCTTACAAGAGGTCTAGGATTCAAACTTCACTATGTAGTATCTACACATTTATTTGGGGGCTGGAAAAGGGTCGGAAGCGGTCATGGGGATATGTCAGTTAGGCCGTGTATATTTGAGTCAAAGACTCGTGTTTCCCTAATAACTTAAACATGGAAAAAATTATCGGTTTTGTTTTCACTGTTAAGTTTGATGTGTTTAGTTTGATTGTATTTTTTTGAATTAGTTGCTTTAGGACCAGATTTTGTTTAATGTAGAGATGATTGGATGTTGAATTGATTTAGTATATGTTTTGATTGTTTTGTGTAAAATTCGTTCCATGAAGTTCTTAACTTTTGGTTGGTGATCACTTGTTGAGTTTATTATATGTACTTGTACCATAGGGGCATTGCCCAAGTGGTATCACTCCCTATAGTAAACGTCCAGTTGATCGGTCATGGGTTCATCTGAACTTACAGACTAAATGTCACTGGAACATGTGCTATTTTCCTAGGGCTAGGTCTGTTGGGAAGGGTCAGTCGCCACCCAAAAGGGGTGCACGGAGTCAGGGATTCCCTACTGATCCAAAACTTTTGAAGGAGAGTTTATTATGTGTTGTATGGTACGTGATTCTTAGAACAAGAACCTGTTTTTTAGGATGGATCATTGTTGTTCTAAAGAGTAAAGTCTAAGTCTAGAATTAGAGCCATGTGATTATGTGAAGTGATTTTATTCAACTTAATAGTGATTGAACGTCAACTGCGGTCCTTCACCTAGATCTAGATCCATGTGATGATCTAATGTGATCGAGCTATAATTGTGACTCAATCTATAGTTGTAACCATGATTGTTCAGGCATTGGCGATTTAGTTGCAGAAGTTTCCTACTTTTACTAAGAAAACACTCATTTTGATCACAATTTCTGTTTTCAGCGTTTTTCACAACAATTTCCTGGAAAACCTCCCGTTTTCCCTAACTAAAGACACCCTTAAGGACTTTCATATTTGTTTCTGATATACTGATACATTTTCAATTTTATCAGGAAAACAGTGAAACTCTATTAAGAAGCTAGATGTTCACAACTGATTTAAGCTTCATGAGTGAAAAAGAAGCCAGTAAATCTAGAAAGAACACCCCGATGCTTGAGAGAAAAGATCGTCCACGCTTAAATCTTCCAGCAATCCGCGGCTTCTTATCACAGGTTCCTGGCCGAATTCAGAATCTGAAGGTCAGATCACTCTTCCGGAACCTGTAAATGCACTTGACTATCTTATCTACGTCCTATTTACAAATTTATTTTTTTATATGATTCAGTCAAGGTTCAAAAAGCCAACACAAAAAGATGGAGAAAACCGTGATATGTTTAATATGAAGGATGCAAAATTCAATTTAGAGAAGCAAATGCAAGTTTGGAGAAAAAATCCCGTGTGGGATGATGGCCAGCCCCCTAGTATTGAGGTAATGATCTGATTTCCTGTGTGTTCTCAGTGTCATAGGATTGAAGTAGAACGATAATGAAAGCTATATCGACAAATGTAGCATGTTTAGAGGCGCTAAGTTAAAAATTAAACATGCCCCTTTTTTTACACGCTAGTGCAATACAGAATAGCCTATAAGTTATCAGTTCGCAAGCCTCACTGCATAAAAGCTTATTTTATATTATCGAATGAACCCAAACACGAATATTGCCGCATCTATCTAACTTGCAGATGGTAACTTTCAGGTCGTTGTACCCAAAGGGTCTCTTTGCCAACTAAATGTAAAAACAAATGTGGGCTTGCCGCCAGATGCTATATACAACATTGTCACCGATCCAGACAATAAGAGGGTCTTCAAGAATATTCAAGTAAGTGTATGAAAGACGTATATCAGTACATGCTCTTTTTATTTCATTAACAATACTTTATGGCGAATGATGTTGATTTTGTCAGGAAGTATTATCCAGAAAGGTTTTGGTTGACGAAGGTACAAGACAGCTCGTTGAGATTGAGCAAGCTGCTATTTGGAGGTTTCTGTGGTTTTCGGGAACCATCTCGGTGCATGTGCTTGTAGATCAGAACAGAGATGATTACTCTGTAAGGAACAACATGTTTTTTTTTTTTTTTTTTTTTTTTTTTTTTTTTTTTTTTTTTTTTTTTTTTTTTTAAATTCATTGTTCCTTTTACTCCTACATGGGTCTATATGGGTTATGTTAATGGGTAAACAAAATACTATATTGTGTAGCTAACAAGAAAACGGTTCAAATCCGTCGCTTTATTGAGAGAAGTAGATTCTCATTGTAATAATATGATTTTTGTAAAATTATATTTAACGCATAATTAATTATTCAAAGAAGTTGAAATCATTCCTTGGTTATTCATGATTATCGACAGATGAAAGTTCAAGCCAGTTATACCGGAAGTTTTGAAAAATTAAATCACGTTAAACAGGAAACACGTCAAATGTGTTTTTAGGTCAACCCCACGCAAGCTGACCAGTTTTGGCTCCTTACCTTATACCTACCCATTTAGTACTTCTAATTATATTTTGAAGTTATGGTATAAAAAATCGTCCGTTGATTGTTTCTTATGTTTGGCAGATGACATTCAAGCAAGTTAAATCAGGATTTATGAAAAGATTTGAAGGCAGATGGAAACTAGAACCCTTACTACTTGATGAAAACTTATGTCATCCCTTTAAGCCAAAAACTTTATCAGAATATATGTCACGCACTCAAGGCAACGGAAGAATTGGATCAAAGGTGACACTACAACAATTAATCGAACCCGCTCTTGTTCCTCCACCACCCATTTCTTGGTACCTTAGAGGAATCACCTCAAGAACAGTAGAAATGATGATGAATGATTTACTTGACGAAGCTGCACGGATCAAAGGTGTTCCAGCCGCTGATTCAAATATCCATCAGGAATTGGTATCTAATGAACTTAATCTCGATGAAATAACTGATATTAAAGAAAGATGGGCTTTGAGACGAAGAAAAGCCCGCAGAACAATGTAAAGAAAAACTGAGATTGAGGTCGTCGCGTTACTAATTAGTAAGTAGCCCCACTTGTGACCTTTTGGTCTTATAATTTTATTATATGTGTATGCTATTTAACGCCAATTCTACTTTCGTTTGCTCTCCTGACTCCTGAGTTTACAGTATAATGTATTAATGTGTATGCAACCAAGTGTTTTCATACTCATCTAGTATATGTTGTTTTGAACTAAGAAATCTCGCCGTTTAAAATATGCAAAATATATGGTTTTGCTTCGGAAATCACTTTCTAGTCTGGTGTTCTTACAGAAGTAACAACATTTTAGTTTGAAAATCATGGATCAATTGTTTATTGTTCAGTATCTACAAAACATTAACAAGTTATCAGACTTGAACAAACCTATGCTTGGATTTGAACCATAGTCCAAAAAAAAGGAGCTCCGATTGTCCCGATTCTAGTCTGTTTTTACTGTTAACTTAATTAACACTATGTTATCGAGTTTTGAGTGAAGGGAAATAACTGTGTTCTTGAGATCTCCGCACAAGAGAAAGGAAAAGAAATCGAAAGAAATTAAAAAAAAAATGGTGTTCTCAAGATTTTTTATGGGAAAGAAATGAAAAGAAGTGGAATGATTTGAAAGGAAGATGCAGTGTGTTTGTTGTGTAAAATTTTCTTTCCGGTTTTGGAATTCTCTTCCCTTTTTTTCTCTTTTATTTTCTCTTATTTTCTTTTAATGAGTGAACTCGAGAACATAGCGTATAGGAATGGGAAAAGAAAGGGAAAAATAAATGAAGTGTCAGTTGATATGTTCTTGAGTTTGAGAAAAAGAAAAATAACTTGTTCAAATTATATGTATGTCTTTTAATTATTAATGTCAAATGTTTTAAAAAAGGTGTATTAGTCTTTACACAACAATCATTTCCCTTTCCGCCCCATCTTCCTCTCCACCTCCTATTCCTCTCTTAAAAAATAATAATAATAATAATAATAAAAAAAAAAAAAAAAAAAAAAAAAAAAAAAACCCACAAAAATAAAATAATAATAATAATAATAATAATAATAATAATAATAATAATAAAAAAAAAAAAAAAAAAAAAAAAAAAAAAAAATCCGTTTCATTTCCTTTCCTCTCCAACTTTAACTTGAGAACTGAGTGCAATAAGGTATAAGGTTGTTTGAGTTCTGTAACTTGTATATGTTATGATTGATAACTAGATGGGAACCATTTCAACATTTAAAGGAAAATGACACAAAAAGATACATAACTTAGGGGTTTATTTTTAGGGCTAATTACTTAAAAAATCATCTAACTTGACATTTTTTGTTTTTGTGTGTACTAATTTTTTTTTCATTGTGCATACTGAACACTCAAATTTCATCATTGTGTGTATTTTGTGACCATTCAACTATGTAAAATGACCATTTTACCTTTTAAAATTTGAAAAAAGAGACATAAAGATCGAAATTTGAAAGTTCAGTACACATAATGAAAAAAAAAAATCATTGACACAATATCAAAAAGTGGCAAGTTAGATGACTTTTTTAGCTTTTATTATTATTATTATTATTATTATTATTATTATTATTATTATTATTTTAATTTTTTTAAAGCCTATTTGGGTTAATTTCGTTAAATATCCCATTAAGTCATTAACGACCTTTCGTTCAATATCTTTTATTTGATCCAAGGTTGCATGCATTTCACCCGATACTGGTTTTTCTTAACTTTCAATGGGTGTTGGGTTCATGGATAGGGTAATTGGCCAGATTTAACGAGTTACCAAATCGGCTATAAAAAAAAAAAGGGTAAAGTGCAAAAATGGTCCCTAACGTTCCACAAAATTGCAAAAACGGGACCGAGACAAAAAGTAGCGCAAAAAAGCCACCCACGTTCCAGATTTTCGCAAAATCGCCACTGAGAGCCCTTTTCCGTTAACTCCCGTTAGTTTTGCCGTCAGTCAAGGGTATAATCGCCATTTCACTCGCTTCCCGCCTTTGACTACCCCAACTTTATTTGAATGACCAAATTTGCAAAGTTACGAAACTTAATTTTGGAGGCACACTTGGCATCCGAAGCGATTAACCTTTCCCTCTTTTTTTGTGCAACTCGGCAACCCAATCGATTGCATAGGGCTATAAAGTCCACGTTTATCCCGCTTATTCAACCATAACACACACAATCCCAACGATCAAAACAACCGACGATGGCAAACAATGGAAAAGGGAAGAGTATCTACATTGGTACAGAGGAAGAGGAATTTGATAAGGTCTTAAGAACCTATTATCTAAACGATTTACTTCTTGATGCATTTGGCGGAGAACCAATTGATGAGTATGGTTCTTATAGGAAGATACCTAAGGAGTTAAGAACTAAGATTCTGACCCATCTGAGGAAACAAGATGGCTACTATGAAGCGCTTTTGAGTGATGAGGAGGAGGAGGAGGAGGAGAAGCAAGAGCAAGAGCCTGTGGATACCGTTTTACCCAAGTTTGATGAGTTGGAACAGAAGATTTCCAATCTTGAAAAGGTGTTCAAGTACCTAAAGGAGAAGAAGGACAAGGAAGAAAAAGAAGAAAAGGGGTAATGCGGAGGGCAGCGGTTCAAACTTCTAAACAAGTGTTTGTTTAGATATCTGTTGGAAATTTGTAATGGTTGTGAATTCCTATGACGAATGAAAGTTTTTATGTTTATGTTACTGATATGTTTGTGTTTCGATTTTCATTTCTTTATGTTTCTGTTTCATTTTTGAAATATATGGGTACTTCCTATGCAGCTTATGCAGAAAGCATTAGATAGTCAAACAGGTGAAAGTCAAACGGGTGAAATTCACTTGGTTTATTGAATAGCACTAGTAAGAAGTTAATACTCCTTGACCTACCACACAAAAATGCAGTAAATTATCCAACCAACTAGTATAGTAAATTATCCTGCTGCAAGTCTTGAAGAATCTCGGTGTGGTAAGGGCCAAGCATTACTTCAGTTAGCACATACGAGTTACAGACAAGCCTTAGATTAATATCACATTCAGAGTTGTTCATGGTTAAGGAAATAGGGAGTTGCCTATAAAAGGGCTTATAAAAGATTGCCAAGTACTGTGTAGTCTTCATGTGTGGACCAAAGTTGACTTTATGCAATTCAACATTTGCAGTTTGACTTTTGAAAGTCTAAATGCAATGGGTGGAAACATAATGCAAACAAACATAGAATATAGAATCCATTACATTCAGAAACATAAACATTTTTTGCAAGTTTGACTTTTGAAAGTCCAACTGCAATGGGTTCAAACATATTGTTCTAAAGACAATCAAGTTAAACAAAGATTACAAATATAGAATCCAACAGACAATAACGTTTAACATATTGTTCAAAGATCAGTGGGTAACACATGAAGAAGTTGGAAGTGCATGCTCATCATTTGACTTCATCTTTTTAGTTGGCCTGTCAACCTGAGGTCTGTGATTGGGTGGTACTATGACTGTTGTAGACTCAATTCTTGGCCAGTATCTGCGGCTTGAACACCCATTGATCTTGAATGAGTACGTACGCGCCCATGTTTCTAGGCTGTAAGCAGCATGAACCCACTCTTCAGGCACAGCAACTCCTTTTCCATCCTCATTCATATAGTTTATTGCAGCCACAGCATGTTTACATGGTATTCCAGTCAGCTCCCACATCCTACAACCACACTCCTTCCTATCCAAGTTAGCAACACAATGATCCTCGTTAGGCACAGATACTTTATATAACGAAGCTACAATCCATTCAACAACACAATCAATAGCTTCTTTTTTGTTTCTATCAACCATGGCTTGCACAGTAGGAGTAAGTTGTCCAACACTCCTTTCTATTATTTGCTGAACTACCACAATCCTTTTCACCAAGTACTCCCTTATATATTCAAGACAAACGATGATTGATTTATCTCTCACATCATTTAGCTGGCTACAGAACACCTCACATATGTTGTTTAAGAGTAGTCCACATAGGGCTTTGCCTGTTGAACAAATCACACATTATGTATTACTCCCTCCGTCCCAAAATTATAGTCCCCTTTTGACTTTTTCGGTCTTTATTTTTCAACTTTGACCTTAAATATTTTTGTTTATATTACATAATACTTGATGCAAAATATATTAATAGATTGAGTTTTAAATGTATTTTTCATTAGTATAATTTTCATCAACTATTGTATATCACAAACAAAAATATTTAAAGTCAAAGTTGAGAATGAAAGACCGAAAAAATCAAAAGGGGACTATAATTTTGAGACGGAGGTAGTAATATATGATCAATTATCAGTATGCTTTTTTTCAACTGCCACTTAATGAATTACCTGAAAAATGTGATCGGCTCCATTGTTCAGCTGGAATCTTCAACAACCAATCATAAGCTGCAGCATTGTTATTCTTCAGATGATCCATCTCTTTGTTGAATTCAACAACAGTTGTGGCTCTTGCAGCCTTCCAAAGCATGTCCTTGTAAACACCTCCTTTCAAATGTGACTTCATTTCCTCATGAATATGCTTCACACAAAACCTGTGTGCAGCATTTGGAAACACACTAGCAACAGCTTGTATCAATCTCTGTGAACAGGTAAGGTTATGGATGGTGTTAAAACTTTACATGTTCTCATTGTGCATAAAACACATGATTAATTATACAATAGAAATGTGCACCTTTTGCCTATCAGAAATGAAAGTGAACTTGCAGTTGGTTTCTATCCCAAGATCCTCTCCTAGTAGTTTCAAAAACCAACACCAAGTTGCCTTATTTAGTGCATCAACTACAGCATATGCTACTGGATAAATCCCATTGTTTGCATCAATCCCAACTGCTGTTAATAAATGACCTGGAAAAGGACCTGACATGGAGAATCCATCTAATCCTAAGAATTCTCTGCCACAAGCTTTGAAACCTTGTTTCATAGCTCCCAAACACACATACACCCTTTTAAAAGTTCTTGTTGAACTAGCTGGATTTGGTTCTAGCTGTACATCAATCCTAACAGTAGTGCCTGGATTTTGATTAACCAACTCTTGGGCATACTCTCTAATTAGTGCATAATGTTTGGTAAAAACAGGTATACCTGATTGAATTTCACAAGCTTTATGGCATAGCAAATCAGACTTACTTACGGGAACATCTTCAATTACCTGATCATCGTCATCAAACACTTCATCATCATTTCGATTATACTCCAAATCCTCTGAATCACTCCCGCCACTCTGTTCTTCTGTTTCATTATCTACCTCTACTACTTTCACATTTCCCATCTGACCACCTACAATTGTAAGTCCATAACATTAACAACAAATACACCTTTAACAAATAAAAAGAAAAAGAAAAAAAAAAAAAAAAAAAAAAAAACAAAACTCACAAAACAGGAGGGAAATTAAAGCGGAAATTGCACTGGTAAAGATTTGGCGGCAAGAAGTAGGGTTGTATCTGAAGTTAAAGGGGTATATTTGTCATTTCATGCGATTATACCCTTGACTGACGGCAAAACTAACGGGAGTTAACGGAAAAGGGCTCTCAGTGGCGATTTTGCGAAAATCTAGAACGTGGGTGGCTTTTTTGCGCTACTTTTTGTCTCGGTCCCGTTTTTGCAATTTTATGAAACGTTAGGGACCATTTTTGCACTTTACCCAAAAAAAAAGTTTGCTATCTTTTTGTGTCAGAAAAAAAAGTTAAGTACCTTATTTAAAAATAAAATAATATCTAGTTTAAATATCTTTTTGTGCCATTTGCTTTTTCTTCTATTGATTTTATCATAAGTTTCTTGAGGTTAAAAAAACCAACTTGACCACTTAGAGGTCCTATTTATCACGTGGAGTTATATTTTAAATACCATGTTAAAGGCATATGATGCAAATTTCTTAGAGTATTTTTGCACATGAATTACGTGTGAACTACAAATTGGCATTTGGTTCACTGTCTAATACAATACATTATGTTAATGATACCTAACTATTATTCTAATTGTGATGCTTCAAGTTCACACCTCGTTTTATAATAGTTATCCATTTTGTGTAAATGATTGCTTTGTATAAACATAATCTTTTTGAACATTTGTATAAATATAATCACGCGACAATAATTATCGAAAGCAAATTTGATAAATTAGAGAACCCTTTTGTGAAGAGACTTGAGATCAAATGAACAAAAAAATTAAAGTGAAAAGTAAGAGATACAATTATAACCGCACATTAGAGATGCATCGATTTAAATTAGATGCATCTTTAATTTTTTAGATACACTATAATATATTTTTTAGCTAAAAATTATATGCATATTATATTAGATGTATCAACCAAATGAGCCTAGCTGATCAGATGGCCACCCAATTTGGGGGAGGCTTTACCCTCCTAGGCAAGGTCTCAAGTTCGAGTCTTGTCTAGGGCGATAGGGGTTTCCTCTCGCGTGTGTAAAGGGAAGGATGTCATTGCCTTCTAGGCTGGACCCAACCTGGTTGTGTTAGGCGAATTTTATGTATTTTTCGTCTTCTGCAGATCAAATTTGCTGCTAGCAATACTTTACTAGTACTACCATAGTACCATATGCGTTTTGAAGAATACAAAATGCTTCATTTGATATAGATGAAATTCCCTCTTCTATAAAATTGTTTATACCTCTTTTTGGCATATATATTTGTCTATTACTAATATGCTCATATCCATTTCTTGTTGATGTTCTTCTACATTTCTTTAATCGGGAAATCAATATCAATACCAGTGTTAAATGATTGAGTTGTTATTTTAATCTCGATTAGGTGATGTGACGTTAATGGTCATTTAAAGGTAAACAAGACCTTAACGTGACCTCATCATAACGTGGAAATCATGCTAGCTAAGATGTACTACACTTTTTAACATTAATTGCCTTGAACAAAAGTATTTACATGGAAAATTACAGTCTTGAAAGTTTTGCTCATTTTATATATCTTAATGTCGTATTGTTTATAAAAAAATAATAATAAAAAAATCAAGACAATGGAGCATGCATGTTTCCTACCATTTTCATGAGATTCTTTAGTGCATAATATGCTTCATAAGTGTTTATTTTAAGGGTTTAAGTCGTAGAATAGCAATATACTTTTTAAAGTATACCGTTTTGGTACGTGTATTTTTTTAAAGTTGTAGAATAGCAACGTATTTTTATAAGTGTTCCAATTTGGTACGTCATAATGTCGTGTCATACCCGATAGGCTGACACGTGGCACTATTTATAGCGTGACACGTCATCGTCATGTACCAAGTTGGAACACTTATGAAAGTATGTTGCTATTCTACAACTTTATAAAAGTACACGTACCAAACTGATAAACTTTAAAAAATACATTGTTATTCTACGACTTGATATTGCTCAACATTATCCTTATAAACTTGAATAATAAGTCAATTTTATTGGCTAAAAACACCAAAATGTCATTTGTCAATATTTTATTATAGTTCTAGATAGATACAGTTGTATTTTCATAATACTAAATATTATCAACATTTCAAGATATACATTTGTTGGAATTAAAATAAAAATTAAAGTATCTGCCATCATAGATAAGTCATCATAATCAACTAACATATACAAAGGCATATTAGGTTCATGAATCATATAAGAGACTAAACATATGAGTTGTGAGTCTTACCTTCATATTTCTTTACCATTATTTATGTCTTCTTTTGAGATGGCAAAAAGAATATATAATCCACAACCAATACATTCAATGGCCTAAAAGCGATGTTATATTATAATGGTGTCAAATATGCACGTAAGCATCTACTACAATGATAAACATTTTCAAAACACACATAGAGAGGGTGAGCATGGGTCCAAGACCGGACCGGACCGAAGATCGAATTAGTCAAAAAGTCAAGACCGAGGATCGAACCGAATGTGGTCAGTCCGGTCCGTCGGTCGGTCCGATCCAACAAGGCCAAATAATCGGTTTGTGGTCTGAACCAGACCGAGAACCGAATTAGCAAAAAAACCAAGACCGAGGACCGGACCAAATTTGGTAAGTCCGGTCCGGTCCGTTCAGATAGTTTGCTTAGCCCTACATAGAATATTCATGTCATGTCATAAAGAGTGATAGATTATGCTCAAAAAGAAAAAGGTTTTTCGTACAAACTTGAACTCGAAATCTATGGTTATTAAAGTTTATTAAAAACTACATCTTTCTATTTTTGTTTAAAAAGAAAAAGTTGTCTTATGTTTGATATATTCGATTGGAAAAGTTTTGGTTTTGATTCAAAGCTTTCAAGAGTAATTATATTTTCTAAACGTACTGTATGTCGACAACTGGTTTTGCATTAAATATGTAGGACCTTAAATATCACAACTTTATCACACACAATATAAGCACAATAAGAAGGAAAGATGGAAAGATGGTGACTTGATGTATATATATGTGAATCGAATATATGAGAGAGAGATGGAAAAAATGAGAGCTTTTATTAAGAAAACACACACAAATACACACACAAGCACACACCTCAAATGAGCCTTTGAGGTGTTTAAATAGTTCTTAACATGAGATGCCCTATGGGCTTTCTATGGGCTTGGGCTTGGACTTGGTTACATGATTGGATAACTAGGCTTATGAAACATAGCATATAACATATTAGCTTGCCAAGTCCAAGGCCCAATGACTAAACTATTACTAATCTTAACAAACGACACAAAGTTACAGTATAAGAATGACCATCACTTCATAATACATATTTTTAATGCTAACAATCTCCCCCTAAGGGGTGGTCATTCGAATGATGCTCCACGTGAGTGGGTCTTCCGTGTTCTTTGTCTTTAACTTTGTGTGTCGTTGTAGAAAAGTCTTTAGTCTTTGTTCCTTCATGCTTTGTGATCTTTGATAACTGATTTTTCATCGTTCTTTGTTCCTTTGTGATGTGGAGTTATCTGTCTTTCGTCACTTCTGCATCTGTGGTGGTTGTTTGCTATTCCAACATGCTCATACATCTTCAGTCTTTGTGATATTCATATGCACGTAGTTCCCTTTCGTTCACTTTGATCTTTAGTCTTTATACTTTGTAGATTCTTCTTTTTGGCGTAGAATCTTTCTTTGATCTTTGTGTTGTATAGATCTTTGAGGGAGCTTTCTTTAACTTCCAGATGTATGTATGAGCATGTGGAATCTGTCGCCATGGAGATGAAGTGTCCCTGCATATAAACAGTTAGCAATAAAACATCTGGTACTTACAGATAAGAATTAGAGATCGTCAACAGCATAGTGTGAAGACTCCTTCTAACTCTTACCATGGCCGTTCCCATGTCAGATACTCTCGAGAGAGCTTACAAGACCTACTTAGTAGCTCAATGACTGGGTGAGTCGCTGGGGATCACTCCACGACTGTAGACCGTTTGAAACCACCGCGAACACTAAGCGTAACCCATAAAGAATTACCGAAGTGACCTGCTGTCAGGGCTGCTTAATGTTGACCCTGGCAGGAATTTCCATTCAATCACTGAGAATCACAAAAGTGAATTCTCTCATAAATGTTCTGGCAGATTGCTAAGATCTGCGTAGGACTCTTAAGTTTACATCTGGTGTCCTTAATGATGAACAACCAGTGTAGAGATATCATGTGTTCCTATGAGATCTTTTGATGAATCTCGGGGCTCTAGACTCGATAAGTGCACATTTGGTTTCCTATGCGGAGATTAGGGAGAGGTCTCCTGCTTCAATATCAATCATCTCTAAGAGACAGATCGATAGATTATGCCGGTTCCCCGTGAGAATGAAACAAGCTCTTTTAAGAGAACTTGAGTGGTTAAGAAGGTTTAGTGCAGTGCGTCACTGGGTCCATGACGTCTTGTCTTCAATACCGGTGTCACCTTAGTAACAACCAGTAGCATATGAGTTGAACCCGGTGTCTGCCCTAAGGTTGAACATTTGGAGGGCTATTTCTTTTCACCCTTTTTCATAACTTTTCTTTTTAATTCTTCAACCCCTTCTTTCTCCTTTCTCATTTTCTCCTTTTTTTCAATCATACCTAAGGACTTCTAATTCTAATCGATTGGAATTGTCCTTAGGTAGATCCCCCCGGCTCTGGCGGATCATAGGACGGTTTTTCCTAACCTTAGTCACCTTATAACTCCATGACTATCCTATTATTGCCATAAAACCATTCATTTGAAAATCTCTCAAAGTGTTTATGATAATAAAACACATTGTTGTTACCACTTTGAGAGTTTTGCAATTTTTGAAGGACTCCCCCTTCACATATGCTCATGAAATTTTTTAGAAATTTGCACATGCGAGAGGAGTTTGCACTTTTGAATTGATCCACTTTCAGCGAACATGACCGATTCGAGACACGCTTACATCACTAGTTAGACTAGCTTTAAGTTATTACCCGTCCTGGTCAAGTCCAAAAAAAGTCTCTCGATACGGTACATTCTACTCAGACAAGTCCTATTCGAGACACGCTTACATCACTAGTTAGACTAGCTTGAAATTATTATCCGTCCAGGACAAGTCTTTTTGATTACTAACATTTTAAGCTTCGTCAATTCATTGGTACTTTCTGAGTCGAGCTCTTTTGAGATTCAGTTACAAACTTTAAACATCTTTGATCACATTTTGATCATGTCTTCTCCCCCTCAAAAATAGCATAGCGTGATATTTTTGAAATCAACTGATTTAGAAAAAGCTTTTGGAGAGATAGACAGATTCTGCATGAATTCGGAACATTTTTGTTTTTATGAAATACTCCCCCTTAATGATAGCATATTTAAACTTTATTAAGGGTTTTGAGGGAGTTATCTTGAGCACTAATTTTGAGAGATTTTGAGAAATCTTTTTGAACAATCTTGAAAAAGTGCTCAAGAATTCCTTTTTGGAAACGATTTTTTGTTTGAAATCTTTTTCGTTTCTTTAGACTCGAACTTTTTGAAAAAGAGTTCGTCATTGAACGTACGAGTCCTTGATTTGAAAATAATCAGAAGTCATCGTTTAACGTACGGGTTTCGTACTGAAGTATACGAAAGCCATTGTGAAGAAACTTTTGAGAAACGACATGTTTTAGAAAAACATTAAAAAGAACTCCCGCTCAAGCATCTGTACATGTCCGTATCATTGTTGAATGACATTTCTAGAAACGTACAGAATATTGATTTATACGAGAGACATGTCGTGAGAAGAATATTTTTGGATTTTTTGATTTTATATTGTTTTTGTATTTTTTGAAAATTTTATATTTTTGTATTTTGTTTTTGTTGGTTTTTCAAATTTTGTATTTTGTTTTTCAAAAATATTTACAGTGAAGCGGTTTTGAAAATATTTTTCAAGAAGATTCGAGAAGACGTTCTAGCTCCTCAGGAGTTAGGCTTCGCATGCCAATTCGTCGAACTAAATAGTCAAACCTTTCTTTTGGAAGGGCTTTAGTAAATAGATCGGCGAGTTGATAATCAGTCTTAACGAAAAATAATTCAACAGTACCCTCTTCCACGTGTGCTTTGATGAAATGGTAGCGGACTTTGATATGCTTCGTCTTAGAGTGATGTACAGGATTGCACGAGATGGCTATGGCACTTTTTGAGTCACAATACATAGGTATTCTGTCAAAAGTAAAGCCATAATCTGTGAGCTGTGTCCGCATCCAAAGAACTTGGGCACAACAGGCAGATAGAGACACGTACTCGGCTTCGGCGGTTGATAGCGCAGTACAATCCTGTTTCTTTGACGACCAGCTTACAAGCTTTTCACCCAAAAATTGTGCTCCACCTGATGTACTCTTTGCTGTAACTTGATCACCAGCATGGTCTGCATCTGAAAATGCTGTTAGATTGAACTCCGAATCCTTCGGATACTAAAGTCTCATGTTAATGGTGCTTCGTAGGTACCGAAAGATCCGTTTAACCTCTTTGAGGTGAAGTTCGGTAGGCTTTGCCTGAAACCGTGCTAATAAGCATACAGCAAATTGAATATCGGGTCGGCTAGCAGTTAGGTACATGAGAGAACCGATCATGCTCCGATATTTTTTCGGATCGATGGGTTTCCCAAACAAATCAGCACCTATTTTTGGTGAAGTGACCATTGGTGTACCAACAGAATCACAGTTTTCCATACCATGTTTTTTCAAAATCTCTATTGTATATTTAGCTTGATTGATAAAAATTCCACGAGGGGATTGATGTATTTGTAAACCAAGAAAGTATTTTAGTTCCCCCATCATGGACATTTCAAAATTGCTTTTCATGAGATTTTCAAAATGTTTTGAATGGTTAGGATTGGTTGATCCAAAAATAATGTCGTCCACGTAAATTTGAACGATCAAAATGTCATCTTTGAATTTTTTGATAAACAAGGTGTCATCAACCGTTCCTTTGGTGAAATTGTTTTTGAGCAAGAAAGATGATAGTTCGTCATATCACGCTCTTGGAGCTTGTTTTAGACCATAAATTGCTTTCTTAAGCTTGTAGACGTAGTCTGGATGATCTTTGTCGATGAATCCCTCTGGCTGACTCACATACACTTCTTCTTTCAGAGTTCCATTCAAGAAAGCTGTCTTAATGTCCATCTGATAGACTGTGATGTTTTTGTGAGAGGCATAGGCTAAGAAAATCCGGACTGCTTCAAGTCTAGCTACAGGCGCGAATGATTCTTCGAAATCTATCCCTTCTTCTTGTGGATAACCTTTAGCCACGAGACGAGCTTTGTTGCGAATAACAGTCATTTCCTCATCCAGTTTGTTCTTCCATAACCACTTGAGATCAAGAACTCGTTTATCAAGTGGTCGTTCAACAAGTTCCCAACTGTCATGTAACAGATATTGAAGAAATTCCTCCTGCATCGCTTCAATCCATGGGTTTTCTGCCATTGCTTCCCGAATGTTCTTAGGTACTTTGGTGCTTATTGAGCAAATGTAAATGCACAATTCGAGATCGGTGGCAAGTTGTCTCCTCGTCTGAACTGGTATTGAAGGATCACCAATAACATGTACTAACGGATGGTCTTTTGTCCATTGAAACGTAGAAGGGTACCTTTGGTTGAACGAATGTGTGTTAGATGGTTCTTGTAACCTTGAAGAAGATTCAGCAGAGTCTGATGCAAACGGGTTTTCAAATACTTCTTCTTCTTCTTCTAACGCAACATCGTTTGAATTATTTGTAGGTTCTTCTTGAAAATTTGTGTTTTAGTTTTGCTCATCAACGTTTGGTAGAACAGTTTCAAGTACTGGAGTTGCTTGAGTAGATGTAGATGATGTTGATGTAGTTGGTGCTTCAGCTTCGATTGTTGTAGATGCATCTTGTGATGGTGGTGGTGGTTGATGGTTTTGAGCGGGTGCAGCGGAATGTTGTTGAGATGCATTAGTCGAAGTTCCACCATAGTATTCATCAAACATTAACTCGAAGAAATTTTCCAGTTCTTGTTCTGAAGGTTTATCCGTGTTTGTTGACTGAGCTCCTTGAGGCACGAGTCCGGAACTGATGTGTCCAGAAGTCTGCATGTTTGGTGCGGGTCCTAATCCGTTATGATTAGAAGCCATTGGATTAAGCGCGGGTTCTAGAGCGTATCTCTCAGAAGCCATTTGTGAAATCTCGTCAAACTTCACATTCATCGTCTCCATTATCTTTTTCGTTCTTCTATTATACACCCTGAATGCCCTCGAGTTTTCTGAATATCCAATGAAGATTCCAATATCACCCTTAGCTTTTAACTTCCCTAGATCTTCTCTATCATTCGTCGGATAGCACAAAGCGCCAAACACGTGAAGGTAAGAGATGTCAGGTTTACGGTTGTTCACTAGCTCATATGGGGTTTTGTTGAATCTCGGATGGACTAGGGATCGGTTTTGAGTAAAACAAGCAGTGGCTACAGCATCAGCCCATAAGAATAGTGGTGCACTAGAAAAAATCAGCATTGTGCGAGCAGCTTCCACAAGAGTTCGGTTTCTTCTTTCAACTACCCCATTCTGCTGTGGAGTTCTAACAACTGATGTTTGGTGTGTGATTCCAACATCTTCAAGGTGAGTTCTTAACTCCTGGTTTGTGAATTCTGTGCCATTGTCTGTTCTTATAATCCTTACTGGAGCTTGAAGTAGAACTTGAATACGCTTCAGAAAGGTGATGATGATGCCTGGTGCTTCGTCTTTTGATCTCAAAAACTTTACCCAAGTATATCTTGAATAATCATCAACAATAACAAGAATATACTTCTTCCCATTAATGCTTTCAACTCTCATTGGGCCACATAAGTCCATGTGCAACATATGTAACCTTGCTTCCGAACTAGGTACGGTTTTGGGTTTATATGATGCTCTTTTACTTTTTCCTTGTTCGCATGATGGACATAGGTTTTCCTTGGTGTATTTGAACTTAGGAAGTCCGGTGACGATGTTGTCTTTGGCTAACTTGTTGATTGTGTCGAAATTGAGATGGGATAAACGTCTATGCCACAGCCAGGACTTAGTTTCGGTTGCCCTTGTCATAAGACAAATTGATGATGTAGAAGCCATTTGGTTGATGTCGATAGCATACAAATTTGTACCACGATTACCAGTTAAGAGATCATCACCAACCAAATTTCTAATAAAAACCGTGTTTCTCCTGAATGCAACTTCTAAATCTGCATCACAAAACTGCCCAACTGAAAACAAGTTGTGTCCCAATCCTTCGACGTAGTAAACTTGAGTGATCAAAAAATTCCCAAACTGAAGATCTCCAAAACCCAGGATAGCTGCTACATGATCATTTCCAAAGCGTACAGTTCCCATGAATTTCCAAATGAAATTGATCAGCAGCTTTAAATTCCCGGTCATGTGCTTGGAGCAACCCGAGTCGACGATCCAAAGACATATTTCGATAACCTGCCAAGAACAGAAGAGTTTGTATTTGGAAACCGTGTTGAATTTGGTTCCATGGGGTTAGGAGTAAAAGCAGAATCACACTCATAGACAGTTGCTACTTGTTTAGCTTGAGTTATTTCTAATTTTCCTTCCTTAAGAGTGAACTCTTTACCCGTCGGAATCCACATACAAAACTTAAGATAGTTCATAGGCATTCGACTAATAGTGGTAGTCCTAAATCGTGCAACTAATCTTTCTATAGATCTGGATCTAGCACTAGGTCTTTTTGGAACATTCTTCTGTTCAGGCGTAACATTCACATTCTTGGAAACACATTCATCATGAACATCATTAATTAAACATTTCTTGCATATCAAACAAACATAGTCATTACATGCATTAGAACCAGTACTTTCGACATTACATTCAGATGAATCATGTTTCTTATTACAAAGCGATAAATTCCTAGGGTGTTCTTCTATTTCTTCAACTTTATTCTTGCTACTACTCTTAGAGACAGGCGGGACTCTATTGTTCCTTGTATTGCTCTTAGGCTTTAGTCTGCTGCTCCTAGAGGTGCTTTCTAGTCCTGTAGAAGGTAAGGCACACGCGTTAAGATTTATGTTGTTGTCCTTTTTAGCATCACTAGACTTTTTAGAAGTATCCTTTTTGCACTCATTTGTCTTAGAAGTGGAGGCAGACGCATTAGTGGGACTAATCCTAAAAAGGCCAGGTGCTAACACTTTAGGAGTTTCGACAACCGCTTTTCCTTTATCAACAATCTTATCATTTTCACTTTTCTTGGGCAAGGGTGTTGGAGTGACTGGTTTTGTCAATTCCTTTTTCTCATCGACTTTTGGAGCAAACCTTGAAATTGACATTTTTGGTTTTTGAACCGTGTTTGAAACATTTGGTTTCTCCGAAGTCGACGGTTTTGCAAACTTAGTTTCCTCACCCTTTCCTTTTTGACTTTCAAGCTGAGCTCTCAAAAGATCATTTTGCTCTTTCATGTTTTTTAAGGTACGCTTATACGACAATTTGTCATACTTGCATTCTTCCTTTTTTCGATCAAGTTGTTTAAAATATGACACATTTTCTTTTTCAAGCTTTATAAGAGCATTTTCATATTTTGAAACAATTGCGGAGGTCTCAACTCTTAGTCGTTCATCGTCTTGAACAGAATATGTTTGTAAAATGATGGACATAATGTCAGTGGTCATAACAGCTTCGAAGAGAGAATCATTTAGGTTTTCCAAAACAATCATGTTTTCACGAGCATCATTAGCTTCGGTTACCAGGGATTTGTGGTCCTTGACAAAGTCGGCCGTTTCTTTTAAGAAAACAAGTTCAAAATTTTTTACACTCGCGCTGATGTTATTCAGTGGAATAGTAATTTCGTTTTGAAACACCTTCTGCTGTTCGATGTGAAAACTAGAATGCCAATTGTTAATATCGATGGAAGTTTTAGATTTAACAATGTTTTGAAGTTCTTGAATTCTCTTTTTAACGTCACCCAGAATGTTTCTAGCCTCACTTGTTTTAAAAGTGTTGTTAGAGGACATTTGTTCTAATTTTGAAAGAGATTTGGAAACAACTTTCTTTTTAGACAAGAATTTCGCAAATGGTCGTTTTATGGAAAACACAGACGGTTCTGTTTGTGGAACAAAAGTGATTCCCGAAAGTTTGTTCAATTTGTTGTAATCAATGGGTTTCAAATCCTTTTGTTTCATTTTATTAATGCTCTCTTCGACATGTTCAATCGTTAGCACAGAATCCCGAACGACGGGAGGATCATGTTTGGTATAAATCACATTACCATTGTACAAAACATTCTGTTCTTGCTGAGCTTTCTTGAGATTACAAGGGGTGTTGTTACCAAGAGCCATTTTATGTTTCGTATGGTAAATCCGTTTAATTTGATTTGAAATCATTTTCATTGTTTGACTCGACTGACCCGACTTAACCACTAATTCCTCTAAATGAGCAATCATGTGTTCTGACTCTACGATTTCTTCCAAAAGTTTGTCTTCTTTCTTTGCAAAATCCTTTTTCAACTCATCCATTTCTTTTTCAAGATTGGAATAAGCTGTTTTTTGTTTAGAAAGTTGGTTTTGTAAATCAGAAATTTCCGTGTTTAAAGATTTTATCTTTTTGAAAGAATTAACATCAAGTGTGTCAAACTTGAGTTGCAATTTTTGTTTCTCTGAAACGGAATTTTGATAACCAATTTATAATTCAGACAATCTTTTGTTATGAAATTCAAAAGCTTTAACGGTTGATTTGTAACTCTCAAGCTCAGCGGTCAATTTAACATTCGCGGCCTTAACATCGCGATTGACCTTTTGCACATTCTCAATTTCAATACGACAATTATTCAATAATGATTCAAATAAAGCACGTGTTTTCTCATCATTCGCAGCATGCTGTGAAACGAAGCCTCCATTATGATTCATATCTGGAGTTGCTGAAGGAGTATTGCTACTACTTGGCGTGTCCAGGAATGTATCATAAGTGGGTGCTTGCTTCTCAAAATGTTGTTCCTCATGAGGAGACATATCAAATATATCATTATTGTGACATGTGTTGAAATTAGATACCTCAGATGGTGCATTGGTGTCATAAACAGGAAGTGTGTCAGAATCCGTGTCATACTTAGCTTCCTGAAGATTCGCCATGAATATGCAGTTCGCATCGATATCTTCTCTATCTTCCATGTCATCCATAAGAGCCATAAAGTCATTCTCCTCTGCGTTCAACTGAAATCCTGCCTCTGCCTTTTGTGCCAACATCACTGCTTTCTGCAAGTACGCTAGATCTTTCTTGTTTGGCTTAGTAGGACAGTTCCTTGCCATATGACCTACACCCTGGCAGTTGAAACACTTTACCAGATTACCCTGATTCATATTTCCCAAATTCCCAACTACTGGAGCTGCAACATTTCTATTCTGATTACCCATTGCCTGATTACCAACATTCTGACCCCTCTGATTTCCAACAATCTGACCCAACTGATTCCCTGCATTCTGACCATACTGATTCCCTGCATACTGACCTGCATTCTGCATATTCTGATTGCCCATATTAAATCCCGTAGCATATCCTTGCTGATTCCCATAAACTCCAACCATTTGGCCTCCGTTGCCCATATTGAAACTCGGCTGAGCGATCTGCCTGTTACGAGTATTCGATGAAATCCTTTGGTTGTTGTTTGTTGGTGTAGAATAGCGTCCTTGGAATGCTTTTGTCAGAAAAGCAAACGCTTGAGTCAGTGCTGCAGCAGCTTCATCATTGTCAGTGAATTCTGGTTTTTGGAATTGTGGGTATGTTTGTTGTGGAATAACTTCTTGTTGTTGTGGGTAGAATTGTTGTTGGTAGACCGGTGTTGGTTGTTGAATGCATGATGGTTGCATGTAGTTGTGAATGGATGATGATGGTTGTTGAGTGTTCACTTGTAATGGTGTTGGTGTATTAGCAATTAGTGCGAGAGGATCATGATTCTTTGCCAATCTTTCTTTCCTAACTTCATTAGCCTCAGCTTGGTTTTGCTTCAGAAAGTCATAGAGTTGATCATAATTCACCTGATGTAAGTCCTTTATCTGATTAACAATTGTAACATAACGACCCCATTCTTCTGGAAGGTTATTGACGAATTTGATGTTTGTTGCAATTGTTCGAGGTGTCAACTTGTTTCTGATTAACTCATTCATCAACGTGCAAAACCTTGTGTAGTATGACTCAATCTGTTCACCTTTAGTGGATGTGAAGTTCTCCCATTCAGTAAGAAGTTTGTTCTCAACGTCTTGTTGTCCAATCTCTGTGCCATGACAAATCCTTCTAACACGTTCCCACATAACATGAGCAGTTTCACAGCTGTCGACCGCAGCAAAGATCTCCCGAGGTAATCCAAGTTGGATTAGATGCATTGCCATATCATCAGCTTTGATCTGCGCCTTGTCTTCATCAGTGTAATCTTCTTCTGTTTGTAAGCGCATGTATGGTTCAGTAGGATTTGTTGAGTTTGGATCACCGGCAACTTGAACTTGTCTTGGCTGAAATGGACCATTCTTAATGGAGTTGATCATGAGGTTACCATCAGTCTTAGTTTTGATGTAACGAAGCATGCGACTTGTCCATGGGAGATATCCACCTTTTTCAAGCATAGGAGGTCGGTTTTCCGCACCGGCTGCATGAATATCTTGCTGAGATGCCATTTGATGAAGTTAAGATGGATAAAGTTGATTCTTGGATCGTTCCAACGAAATAGGAGTAGAGTTTAGAGTGAGTTGATGCAAGTTTTTATGGTGAAAATTTTGACTGAAAACCTTAAAACCTCAATAACTTCTTCTCAGAGCGTTTTTAGGCCTCGAAACTTCGCCTAAATCGATAAATCATTTAGCGTGTCGTTCTCCTCTGTCTGACGGTCGTTTTGACAGCTGATTCGTCGAAAACGGAGTTACGGTTCAAAAGTTATGGCCGTTTGAAGTTTGGTCGTCAAAAACCTCACTTTTGTCAAAATTCTCGAAACTTTATGGATTTGCGAAACTTCTGCGATTTCGAAACTTTGTGGATTGCGAAACTTTGAAGATTGCGAAACTTCTGAAGATTGCTAAACTCTGAAGATTGCGAAACTTCTGAAGATTGCGAAACTCTGAAGATTGCGAAATTTTGAGATGTTCTCGAAAATTTTCTCTGAAGTTCTCGAAAAAATTGAAAATTCTCGATAAATTCTGATGTTCTCGAAAATTTGATAGATTGCGAAACTGAGATTTCGAAACTTTGGGAATGCGAAAATTTCGAAATTAAGGATCTCGAAACTTTTCAAGTTTTCGAAAAAGCAGTGTTCTCGAAATTTTTCAAGTTTTCGAAAAATCAGTGTTCTCGAAATTTCTCAATTTTCGAAAACCTTGCTATGTTCTCGAAATTTGTGATTTTTTCGAAAACCCAATCACACAAACAAAATTCGGAATTATACAATTTCGAAATTTAGCCACAAGTCGAAGTAATTTCTTTCTTATACAAGAGAGAAAATACCGAGTATCCAACGGTGAGCACGAACGGAGTCGATTTCTTATGTTCTCGAAAGTTGGTTAATGTGAGATTTCGAAATGTTGGTGGTGATTTCGAAAATTTGTCAGATTTTTGATTCACCAAAAAGTTCACCCAAATGAAGTTTGCAATCCAAGATTCTTGTACTTCTAGGCTAAAAAACACCAAAACTTGAAGAAAGTTCAAAACTTGATGATTTTTATGAAACTTTTTTGAGATCTAGAAAACAAGTACAAAAACCAAATCGAATTTTTAAGCTTGAAATTTTCAAAAAGGTTAAAACTTTCTTGTTAGAAAAGGTTTATAACACTAGTTTGTAATCAAAAAAGTGTTAAAAACCAAGAAAAACAAGAAAAGTGAAGAACTTTTCTAAAAAAAACGAGATAAAAGCTTAAGAAACACGAAACAAACAACTTCTAAACCCTCCTAAATCATTGTTAGGCGATTGATACCACTTGTAGGACCTTAAATATCACAACTTTATCACACACAATATAAGCACAATAAGAAGGAAAAATGGAAAGATGGTGACTTGATGTATATATATGTGAATCGAATATATGAGAGAGAGATGGAAAAGATGAGAGCTTTTATTAAGAAAACACACACAAATACACACACAAGCACACACCTCAAATGAGCCTTTGAGGTGTTTAAATAGTTCTTAACATGAGATGCCCTATGGGCTTTCTATGGGCTTGGGCTTGGTTACATGATTGGATAACTAGGCTTATGAAACATAGCATATAACATATTAGCTTGCCAAGTCCAAGGCCCAATGACTAAACTATTACTAATCTTAACAAACGACACAAAGTTACAGTATGAGAATGACCATCACTTCATAATACATATTTTTAATGCTAACAAAATATGTGGGCGAAATAAATTGTGGATGGCGATATCATGGTACTGTAAAATGATTGTTGGACCCAACTAGTTCATATATACAGGGTCGGAACAGGGTGGTTCCGGGAATCTTGAGACACCCATAAAATTTTGTGATGTAGTGTTAATTTTTGTAAAAAAATATCGATGTTTTCTAAATACATCTGGTAAAAAAAAATATGTTTCTGGTTTTGTATAATTTTTCGTAAATGTACCTAATCAAATTGTGTCAAGATTTCGTTCGTGCATGTATAAAATGGTGGTGTATTAATATTACTAAGAAGTTGTATATGCCTTTAATTATCCGTTTTATAAAAGCAAAGACATGCCTATGTGTTCTATTGTTATAAACTATCTCCGTCTCACAATAAGCGCCCACACTTTTTTATGGTATTCTAATAAATGTCTAACTTTGTATTTTAACCGATCCAAAAAAAATAATAATAATAATAATAAAAAAAATAAAAACCGTATGAGTATATATTTGATGTTGAAAGATATGCAAAAAGGTATAAATTACTTAATTAGTCGATCCAACAAGAAGGAAATCTACGAGCAACTGATCTGTCATGGCCAAATATACTGATATTTATTGTAGAAAACGTATTTGACTATTTGTATTGTATTTAAGTGACCGAAAAAATTATCAAATGTTTAGTTTTATTGGTATGTTTGGCAAGGAGCATTTAAAAGCCCTTAGGAGCTAAAGCATTTACCATGTTGTGAGAAAGCTTGTTGCATTATTTGGTTTGTAGCAACTAGTAACTAGTGTTTAAGTTTTTATAGAAATTTGTTGTTTGCAAACGTTATTTGAAGACGCGTTTTGCATAAAGTTAAACACATCTTTCATTACTTTACTTTTTATAATTATAGACGCGATCATGTCACGTATGAAACACAATTTATGTATCACACTGACGGTTTTTCGACAATTTATAGGCGGTACGTATCATTTTCAAAGAGATGTGCTTGCCTTAATTTGTTGTTTTCACCTTTGGTTGTTTTTGATTCGCTTTCTTATTTTAGTTGGTTCGATTAAAAATGACTGATACAGAATTCAATCTATATAGTTTTCAAGACAAATTGTAGTTTTTGGATTATTACCGTGGGCTAGTTATATCATGTCAAATTGTCAATTGATGATGAGTGTTGCACCCATTAGTCAAAGCATTAAGTGGGATGTGTTTTTCAAAATGTCAATACAATATCAATGTCATATGGGACATGAATGTA
This sequence comes from Artemisia argyi, assembly GCA_030686995.1. Taxonomy (NCBI): domain Eukaryota; kingdom Viridiplantae; phylum Streptophyta; class Magnoliopsida; order Asterales; family Asteraceae; genus Artemisia; species Artemisia argyi. The sequence goes on from CM060681.1 coordinate 208,868,057, forward strand.
ACTTTGACGATATATCTTGCATTCCTATATAATTGTATTTTTGGGAATTGCTAAAGGGTGATCACCGGCCACTTTTTAAGGTGAAAAAAAATTGATAATACCAAAATTACCCCAGTTGTCTAAGGTTTGACTTTTCTGGACGGGATCTTTTGCTTTTGTTTTTCTAGATCAGGGCAATCAGTATTTTTTGAGTAACTAAAATCTGCAAATGACAAGTATGACTTTACGGATTATAAGATAGGGCAATTTGTATACTTTTTGGGCAACTATTGTACTTTTTAGTCAACTGGTGTACCTAATGTCGATAAGTGGCAACACATAATTGGCTAATTCAAGTTGCCTAGGTTAACTTGCATGAGATTTTAATTTTATAAATTAATTCATTCAAACTTTCAATATCGTTAGGTTTTAAAAGATGAACTCTTGTTAGAAAGGTTTATTTATTTTTTGATAAGATATTTCTATAAATAGTGTCATAAAGATTCCATGAATACAAGGCAACCGATAAAGAATATATGTATTTCGTTGAAAGTTGAGATTTCAAAATCAATTGAATACGTCATAATTTTCTTTTTGATCCTCTAAATCGTCTTGATTCGCCACTGCGACATTGCATCTATGGCGTTGTACCGGAGATGATACACCTACACACCGGGTAGTTTACCGGGATGAGGTGTAATTCAATCATTGGGAGAGAAGGAAAAAAGCATTAATTGTGTATTAAGTTTTCATTTCTTTCAATGTACAAGCAATGCCACATTGTTTGCCAACTCACATGTATAGACTACCTAATGGGTGAATTAAGTTTTCTCCCGTGGTTTTAAGACCACTAATAAGCCGTTAGCTATAGTCCGGTTTTGAAATCATGATCACTAACATCGATTTACTTTGATTAAATGAAACCTCGTTAAGTTTCGGGCATGGATACACCTACCCACCGGGTAGTTTACCCGGATGAGGTGGCACTGATTCATTAAGAGAATGAATAATATTCTCCTATTTCCTCCAACAAATCATTAATTGTGTTTTTATTATGTTTTAATTCATAGTGGGTAGACTACCCTATGGTAGCTTAAGTTTTCTCCTTAAGTTTCGAAATATGTCAAAATTTCTTGATCATCATTGATATTACTATAATGAGACTTTTGAAAGTAACTTTAAATACTTACATTATTGAAAATAGACTATCAACAAAGGACATACGTTCACTTTGATCATTTGTTCAAACAAGAACGTCATATCGCAGAAAATGCCTTTACTTGGTACAAACAAATTCATCTTACGATTCGTTTTATGAAGCAAGGTATTGTGTAAAAAATAATTAAAAAAATAAAGTTTATTGTTTCATTATTATTGAAATAATTGACTTGACAAATATGACTAAGTTTATACCTAAACTGATATGTCTATGGGTATGTTTGCCAAAAGTAGATGTTGTTGTTGCGGGTGCCGGTACTGTTGCTGATGCTGAAAAAAACAAAAGTTTTTTTTTTTTTTTTTTTTTTTTTTTTTTTTTTTTTTTTTTTTCAAAACTAACTGCACTTTTAGATCAAAAGTGTAAAATGATATAATTTCTGAAAAAATAATTTTCATAATCTTTTAAAAGCCGGTTTTGAAAACTTTTTTTTTTGGAACTAATTTTTCTAAAATAATTCACAATCTTTCACTAAAAAAAAATGACAAAAGCTTATTTTTCAATAAAATAATCTTAATATTTCATAATTTTCTAGAATCTCTCGAGTCAATCAGTCAAACATGTGTTACATTATGTTAGTTGCAACAAATAAATCAATATTTTTAATAGCTAACCGTTGTTGTCATACAGTTTTAGACATACTTTTAGTTATACAATAGATTAGGTTACATTGTTAGTGTTTCATTGTATGTTGGTCATATGAGAACTATAATGTTTGACAAGTAAGTTAGTTTTACTAGATTCGTTAACAAGAGAAACATAAATAATATCCGCCAAACTAGCTAGATAAGATTGTAGCTAGCACCCAATTTAATTCGCTTTTAGGTGCTTCAATTGCAAATAATACTATGTTTGGTAAGTTTTCAAGTTTTTCCACCAAACATGTCTATATATCTTCAAGCTTATCTTGTGCTAGTTTAGCTTGAATTATAAGTTTAAGCTATTGTGTAAAAAGTTTAAGCTAGTACAAACTTTAAGCTCTTTACCTCAAGTATTCCTTTTTTTATTTTTTATTTATTTTTTTTTATTTTTTTTTTGTTTTAATTTTGGTTCACATGAATGTTGCTACGTAGACTTTGCGTTATGAGGTTTCCATCATTTTCCCGAATGGCACCAGAGTGACTTTGATACCTTTAGATAAGACTCCAACTTACTTGAAACGATAGTATTATTATTAGTGACAGACCTAAGAACATGAGGTATCAGATGCATACTAAACTAAGCAAGACCTGAAACACAAATTTTTAGACGTGGTGCATTTTAAAAAATCTTGCATTTTTGCTATATGACTACGTGGGTAAATCCATGTGTTCACGGGAAAACGCATGAACCACTCTCAGTCTACCTTTGATGGTTATACACTAAGACTTACATAGTGGTAGTATTGACTCTAATACCACTTTCCTCATGTTAAGTTCTAAGACTAGAAGGCATGGTCGTGACTTCACACTAAGTGAGGTAGTCACGCGTCAACCCCATTCCGATGGGCACGAGTCACGCGCGAGAGAGGCCAAAAAGAGGAAGAAAAGGTGAGTGACTTACCTTAAGTGCGTTTATAAATTACGGGTCTCTCTTTTTGTTTTAATGTTTTTTATTTGATTTGTGATTGTGTATGAGATATTTAGTGGGGTATATTTATATAAAGCGACATTTTAATAATAGATGATGAGATGTCAAATGTGGCCAAAACGGGTGAAACGTGAGAGAGAAAGTGAGAGTAGTGAGAGAAAATAGAAAGGTGAGATAACGCTAATGTGTAAGGTGAATGTATGGTGACCATGACCTTTAGCCTAAATGCCTAACACTCTGTTCCCGAGTTTTTATTTAGAGAGAAAAGAAGAGAGGGGGAGAGGAAATGACAAAATATTTATGTTCCTGAGTTTTTTTTGGAGAGAAGAGAAGTAAAGAGGAGTGGAAATTATGCCAAAACTTCTCTCCTAATCTTCTTCTCAAATTGGGATGATTTGGAGAGAAGATGATTTTTGTGCATAATTTTATTGAATCTCTCTAACTTGGAAACATAAACAAAAAATCAATATTTTTTCCTCTTCTCTTTTTTTCTCTCGTTTTTAACCTCTTCATTTCTCTTCTTTCCATTTTATATCTCGGGAACATAGTGTAATGGAATCATGTAGTTTCGTCATGTCCATTTTATATGGGGTCACTCCTACCCCATTCTTACTTCGAACTATCGTAAGTGGTACAATTTTCTTTAACCGTTAATTATAAAAAGTTTAAGTTAATACGATACTCGTTTCACCCTAAGATAAATCATTACTTAGCCAGATCTAACTTTAGATATCGTTCCACCTTTGGAGTTTATGCGAATAAGAAACTGGATATACTATGGAAAGTACACATGACACATGTCCATCAAATAATAAGATAGGTATAAATATTGATATAGCAACAAATTATTTCATGAAATACGTATCTCTTAATCTCGTATGCAGTTTAAATTAAACCTTAGAAAATGTTGTTCCACTTATGGAGTTTATGCGAATATGTTCATAGTAGTATCAAAACTTTCACTATTTTACACCCGCAGTCCCGCACCTTCAATTATGTTATAAAAAAAACCCTCATTGCCTCATTGGAAGCATGAAAAAGTAATTTTGATTTTTTTTTAACCATAGTTTTAGATCTTTTGGCTAACTAATTTAACAAAGTTTGAACGCACAACCAATCAGACTCAAGCTTATTCCATGCTAGAATTGATATCGCTAAAATATTGGTTCATAAATGTGGATAAATTCTTCAATCGTTCATAAAAATGTATTTATTGTGATAAGATAAAACTGAACAACTTGATTTTAGGTTAATGAATCAAAGCAAAATACAAATATTTTTATATGTTTTTGGCATATAATTTTAAGAATGAAACTTGTGTTGTATAAATAGTAAAGATGAAAACAGTTGATAACTGACAATTGTCGAGCAAAAGCGGTTGGCGGAAAATCTAACATTTGTGTCTGTCAAATTTTGGCTGGAAAAACAAAATACTCACTCGAGTTTGAAATAAACTGTTTGGATAAGACTTGCCTGAGACCCTCGCGAGATTATAATTTTATTACCATTCTTGAGCTCTTAATTTCAATTAACGTTGTTTGTTTATGGTATCCACAAATACATCACTTGATCAGATCAAATCTCACTCACGATTGTTCCATATTCCCTGTTACATCATTAAAGATATAAGATAACAAGAAGCTTAAACCATCCAAATTGTATCAAATATCTCCAGGGTATATTATCTTTTTATTTTTTCATCTATGCGAGGTCTCAAGTTCAATTTCTGCTATGTGCAAATAGCTTGAAGTAGTCAGGTCAACATCGCTTAAACCAATTTGGATTGTTCAATACAAGAACAAGGCTAGCAATGGTCACCATTTAACTTAAATTTACCAGTTATATTTTTATTTAACGCTTAGCAATATCACCATTTAACTTATTTTTCAACGCTTAGCACAAATACCATGTCACTTTAACAAATACAATAAGTGTGTAAAATGTTAGTTTCAACTTAAAAAAAATATAAATAAATAAAATAAAATAAAATAAAATAAAAGCCTTAGAAACAACTAAGCTGTGTTTGGCTAAAGGATTATAAGATCCTATCAGGGTTTGAGCTTTTGAAATAAGCTAATTTATCAAATAAGTTTTGTTTGTTGTACATGTTTACAGAAGCTTATAAATATTCAAATAACTTTTAAAAATATAATAAATTATCACACAAAACCTGAAAATATATATGAATTTAATCTGATATGCTTTTATACTATTTTACATTAACAAGCTTCAGATCCAACCAATTCGTCAAACAACTATATAAAAAATTAAAAAAATCAAAATATAAGCTCCAGCTATAGGTACAAGTACAACCCACTTCACCAAAACATATCCATACTACTCTAAAAAGTAAAAAAACATGGAACACAACATAAAAGAAGAGTTTAAAAAAAAGCAAAACACTTTAAGCTACTTATAAAAACCAAGACTTTCTTCATAGTCCACCAAAGTGTTCTGTTCCTTTCTGTTTTGTTCTTTCTCTCTCTCTAATATTTCCAGTTTGTCACTAATTCAGGTACCCAAAATTCTCACTCTCTATTGAATTCATATCAAATTTTCAATCCAATTTTACTATTTACAAAAAAAAAAAAAAAAAAAAAAAAAAAAATCATTTCTGATGAAATTTTCATAAATTTTGTGTCTTTTTTTATTGAATTATGATATGTTTTGATGTTCTAATTTGTCTTTATGAATTGAAATTTGATTTTTTTTTTGTTGATTTCATGAATTATGTAAAATTTGATTTTTTTATTTAAAGAAATTTAATTATGGTTAGGTTGGTTTGAATTCTTGTGTTGGGTTATATTTTAATGGTATTTTACTATTTTAATTGGATTAATGATTGTGTGTAGATTAAGTTAATTAATTAAAGGTTTAATGATTGAGTTGTTTGAAGCTTTTTATGATAAATTTTGCTTTTGCATGATTGCTTTTTTGATCAAAAGTTGGCTTTTCTTTTTTTAGCTAGTGTTTTTTTTGGAGTGTTTTGGTTGCTTATTAGAAGTGTATAGTGCTTTTTTGGGAGAAAAAAAGCAATATAGGAGATGGTGTTTGGTTACTTTGTAGTGTTTGACACATGTGCTTATTGGATGTAGATAGTAAAAATTACGAGAGTCGGAAAAGTTGGTAGGAGGGCGTCATTGATTAGTCATCTAAAATGGTTATGTGCTTATTGCAGTTTTGTACATAGATAAAATTTGCTTTTGCATGATTGCTTTTTTGATCAAAAGCTGGCTTTTGTTTTTTTAGACAGTGGTTTTTTTGGAGTGTTTTGGTTGCTTATTAGAAGTGTATACTGTATAGTGCTTTTTTTATATTTAAAATATAGGAGATAGTGTTTAAAATATAGGAGATAGTGTTTGGATTTACTTTTGTTTGACACATATGCTTATTGGATATAAATAGTAAAAATAACGAGAGTCGGAAAAGTTGGTAGGAGGGTGTCATTGATTAGTCATCTAAAATGGTTATGTGCTTATTGCGGTTTTGTACATAGATAAAACAATTTGGATGGAAAAACAGTCGGCTTTATTTTAGAGTGAAATAAGCAGTTTGTGAAAAAACAGTCGGCTTATTATGATAAAATTTGCTTTTGCATGATTGCTTTTTTGATCAAAAGTTGATTTTACTTTTTTTAGCTAGTGTTTGGGTTGCTTATTAGAAGTGTATAATGCTTTTTTTGGGGGAAAAAAGCAACATAGGAGATAGTGTTTGACACATGTGCTTATTGGATATAAATAGGAAAAATTACTAGAATCGGAAAATTAGAAAGGAGGGCATTGATAAGTCATCTAAAATGGTTATGTGCTTATTGCAGTTTCTTATATAAATAAAACAATTTGGATGGAAAAAACAGTCGGCTTTATTTTAGAGTGAAATAAGCAGTTTGTGATCATTGAATACTTAAATATGCTGTAATTGTCTATCTGTTGTGTCAAAATGCGATATGCTGACAAAAAGTGTAATAAGCAATCTCGTACTTTCGATTTGCTATGTTTTGTGAATAAATGTCTATTTATGGCTAATTTGGATTTGGTGATTAAAGTTGTGATCGTGCGGAGAAATGGGGTCAGAAGCGCCGAAGAATGTGGTCATTCATGTGACTGGCTTCAAGAAGTTCAATGTGTTTGCTACCAACCCTACCGAAACATTAGTATCTAATCTAAAAAGTTATGTTGAAAAGACCGGTTTACCCCCTGGCGTTTCTCTAGGTAGCTGTACAATTCTTGAAACAGCAGGAGATGGTGCGTTGGATACGCTTAAAAAGGTTTTGGAAGCGAGTGTTTCAAGCGAGAACAAGTCTGGTACCACAGAAGTTGTGTGGGTGAGATTAATATTCATCTTACTACCGATTTTCTTTTGCTTTTATTCACAAGCTTTTAATACGTGTAGGAAAAAAAAACTCGTTCTCAAGTTGATAATTGTGACCTTTTTTATGTTTATATTTCATTATATAGTCGCTAAACAAATTGTTTGATTGTTTCACATATGGTGCGTCTATTAGTCCACCAAATATAATATACATTTTGACTTGCATGGTCAAACCAATTACTTGTCATATTTGAATTGAGATTCTTTTGATGCGATTTTATGACCGACAATCCAACATCCTTTTTTCGGCAGTGTCATTGAATGTAATGCAAGCTGTCACTGTTTCCCTTGAAGTTTTGAGAGTTTCGTATCAAATTTGAATTAGAAAATTAGTTGAGTTTACGTAGAAAGTCAAATTCTAGAAACAAAGGGCTTATACAGGTGTTTCTTGGTGTCGATTAATTTAGTACGTTAACTAAATTTTGTTTACTTCTTTGCACATGCATAATTGGTTAGACTTATAGAGCAATATATTTCCGTTATTATTCTTGAAATTGACTAATAATTGTTACTATATAATTTTCCAGCTGCATATGGGGTTAAATGGCGGGGCATCAAAATTTGCCATTGAACGACAAGCAGTTAATGAAGCCACATTCTCGTGTCCAGATGAGCTTGGTTGGCAACCGAAGGTATTATTGGTTTTTCATTGGACTTCACGTAATATTAGAATTTGGTTATCTGATTATGTTAATATACTTCTTTTTTCAGCGGCTGCCGATTGTCGCAGATGATGGAGAAATAACTCGAATAAGAGAGGTATTTGTTGTTCTGTTTCTGGCATATTTACCATAGCTAGACTGCATTTCTGGCCATCCCTAAAATAGATTGCATTATCTTTATATGGAATTCCGGATATAGTATTGACATTGCTGTTCTTTGTTTAAAGTTATTATGATAAAACGTTTTTATAAGCTATCAACAGTCACATAAAAAATAGAGTCTATAGTCATACGCGCGGTGCTTTAAGATGTTCAAACCCTACGTTTGAGTCTTGAAGCGCCATTTGGCTGCTTGTTGCACGTGTTTTTTGGAGTGGTTGCCAGTATTGTATTTGCTGATTTGCTCATGTTAGAATGAAATAAGTATTTTGATATGTAAGGAAACTATTCTTATAGCACCCTTGAATTAATGATTATTCTAAAGTACCTGACACGTAATCAAGAAAAGTGGAGTTGACCGTTAATTAAATGCCTTGAAATATCATTGATAACGACAAACAAGTGAACTCTAGCAATCCAAATCAGTATCGCCCACTATGATGACGATATGTAAACGCACATAGTTAACTTCCAAAGTTCTAGAAATAGGGACTGTTGCAGTTCTAGAAATAGCAACGTTTAGTGGACATCTTAAAGTGGAAAAGTTTGCGAATTTTTATGGGATTGAGGGGATTCTTTTGAGTTTAAATATGTCGAACTTTCTGAAGTTCTAGTCCTTAGAGGTGCCAAGATGGGTCATGGGTGGGCCGGGTAAGGGGTTGAGACTGATTCTGTCCCAACTGATCACTTTTAAGATTCAACTATCTGAACAAAACAATTTAGGTGTTGTTGTATGTATTAAGAAGACGTTAGGTGACTTTTAACATGTTTGACCCATTCCCTTATGCTTTACCTTTTTTACCGTTTGAGCTTAATTACAACTTAAATTGACCCATTTGATTTCTTTGTTATTTTGAAGACTCCTTTCTTCGTTGATGCCATCCTGGAGTTCTTAACGAGTATCAAAGGCTGTGATGCAGTGATCTCTGATGATGCAGGGCGTTTTGTGTGCAACTATGTGTACTATCATTCCCTGCGCTTTGCAGAAGAGAAAGGTCACAAATCCCTTTTTGTACATGTCCCTCCGTTTTCAAGGATCAATGAAGAAGCACAAATGCAGTTCATGGTATCCCTTTTGGAGGCCATTGCGTCAACTTGTTGATAGTTTCTTGCAACCGCATCTCTTTTTCTTACTTTTCGTATGTTGTTGGACTGTTCTCTTGTAAATTGCTATGTTTTCTGGAGATAATTTAAATCTGTTAGAGATTGTGGTTGGGTTGTTTAAAGTATAAAAATATGAACTAAATAATGCAATGCCTTCGAAAATATGTTACTGCAAACTTGATGCATTTTACTTTTCACGTGTTGGATCTGAGGCGTTTTGGCATGAGATGGATATTGGTCATCCTGGCGCGAGCTGGTTGAGGTTGCCAGAATTCAACCTTATGCAGAATAAATCTGTCGTACGCGGAAATTTTCTTAATCAAAGGGCATTATCCAAAGTACATTCCTTTTTATTTGTTCTCAGCAAAGGTATTTTTTAAATGATGTGACAGATGCATTATTCTTTTTCTAGATCTTCGAACATATTCGAGGTCTCAATGTCACTATTGTAAGTTCGGCCAACACACAATATTGGACTTTTGTATCGCGGAGCAGCCTACCTTAGAAAGTATCTTTTACGCTAAATACTACTTTGATTTTTCGTCTTGTTCACTGGTTTAAGTTTAATCAAACAAACGAATAAACACTTCATTGGACGATTTTATGTGTTTAGGTCTTTTTGTCAAAGATTAAGTTTGCTCATGTTTGTTTATGCTCATTTATAATTACCAGTAGGGTTCCGCGCATTGCAGCGACGGGTAGCCTAAAATAAATGTTAATGACATCAAAACGAAAAAGTGATAGCTAAGAGTTGTAAACCTTTCGGGCTCGAGCCCGTTGGCCCGTGCTCGTTCGGGATCGAGCCCGTTTGACCCATGCCCATTCAAGCTCAAGCCCATTTGGCCCGTTGCTCGTTCGGGCTTGAATATTTGTATAATGTGCTTTATTATTTGTATTAGTGACATTTAATGTAGGAATTGTGTTTAAGTTGGTTGTACAATATGCTAGATAATTTGTATTTCTTATGTAAGTGGTGTTTTAATAACTGCATTAATTGTATTTATTGACCAGTTTATTAATGTTAGTAAATGTATTTTAATTAGTTGTACTTTTAACTTAAAAACTTGTAATGCCAAATTTTAAGTATTTCTATTTAAAGACTGTATTTAATGTTAGAAAATGTATTTTAATTAGTTGTACTTATAGCTTAAGAACTTGCAATGCTTAATTTTAAGTATTTATTTTTTTAAAAGACCTAAATACTTTGTAAGATAGTATGATAAACAAACAAACATTAGTTATCTGAATATATACTCAATATTCACTTTTGAATATGTTTGTTCAATTGTTCATGTTTGTTTCGCGTGCTTAAGTATAACTTTTTACTTAAAACATGTAATAAAAGTATAAACATTGTGCAAAAGTGCACGTACACAAGCAAAACTTAAGGCACACAATACTAAATATTCACAAGCGAAAATGAGATTATTTGTGTTCATGTTTGTTTAATGAGAAAAGAAACCTGAACGAGAGCACTTTAAAGGGGTTTAGTATACTCGTGAACCACATTTTCTTTCGTAATCTAAAAGTGTGCAAAAGTTTTGATTTTTCTGAAATGCACTCTGTCACTTGCTCTTTATTACACTTGCTGAAAGGAGCCTATTTACTCTCGGTTTACCTTATTGTATTGTAGATGTATGATATGTCTACATTTCTATCTTCTATACAGGAAGATCGGGTATTGACAGCAGACACAGACTTTTGTCACACTTGTTGAAAGGAGTCTATTTATTCTCGGTTTACCTTATTGTAGATGTATGATATGTCTACATTTCTATTTCTATCTTCTATACAGGAAGATCGGGTATTGACAGCAGACACAGACTTTTGTCATATTTTTATCCACTTTAATTCAGATGTATGATATGCCTTGTAGATATAGATGTATTAGTGAAAATAAATGGGTTTCACACAAAAAAGAAATATTACTCCGTATTAAATACTTGTGTGGACCATTCCCTTAGCTAAAGGAAAAAAGAAACACCCCCTTAGTGTTACAAATTACCTTTACACTACAAATGCTTTTTAGATGACATGCCTATGTATAACCTCTTCTTCAAGTATGTCCTGGATATTATTGTTTTTGTGTTGTTCGAGTTAGGGGTGAGCAAGTGGATCGAGAACATAACCATAACCAACTCAACCCGAAACGAATTTTAGAACCGTAGTCCGGTTCTCGGTTCTTTAATATTGCAACTTTCGTTTCTCGGTTCGGTTCGGTCCGACACCGTGGGTATCGGTTCCGAAATCGAAAAACCGCTCGACTTTCAAATGATAATGAAGTAATGGAAACGAACAAATTGATGATAGTTGTCCTTTAAAACTCACTTGTACATCTTTATGCCCCTCATGCTAGTTGAAACTTAATCGCCCAACTGTCAAAGTCATAAATAATCTAACTATAATTATAAAGCATTTAGGCCTACAAATATAGAAATACTTAAAATTAAGCATTACAATCATCAAAGCTACATGTACAACTAATTTAAACACACTAATGGCATTAAACTTAAAATGGTAATTTAAACATACTAATGACATTAAATATCTTAAAATTAAGTAATACAACTAACAAAGCAATATGTACAAGTAAATTAAACACAATTTTCTGTAGTATATTACAATGTGAAATCAGCTGAGACGTACAAAGAATTTATTTGTTTGCATAAGAGCAAAGGGTACCATAACTCAAGTTAAAAAATAACACCGCGTCACGTCAGCGCCACATCATCTCAGCACCAAATAACATAACACAAAAAAAGTATATGTTATAATACACATTGTACAAAAAAATAAAACACACAAAGCTTTATACAATTTACATGCTACTAAGTTGATGGTACATATGATTTTGAAAACCGGACCGGACCAACGGGCTCAACCGAACCGGACCAACGAGTTCAACCGGAACCCGAAGTCGCCATTGGTTCGGCTAGCCAATAAAAGCCGTTGAAAAACGAAACAGTGGATGACCCGTCGGAATCGATAAAAATGGGTGAATTAGGTCGGATTGAGATCATGTTTTTCTCCGGTTAATGAGTTTTCCATTGTTATTTTGTTGGCGTCTAAACTTTAATCACATGGTACCCGTCGCTGCAACGCGCGGGTACCCTGCTAGTAATGAAGTAATGGAAATGAACAAATTGATGATAGTTATTCATTAAAACTAATAAATTTTTTGATGATTCCATTTTTACAAGTTAAAAACTGATAAATAATTGGATAATGAAACGGAGACCACGATATCTTATTTCAAAGATTGTTTGTTTTTTCATGTCTCACGTCGTTTTTTAAGCTCATTTATAGATAACCAATGACGTAGCTCGGATATTATGTTATATACTTTAATCGTTCAATATTATTTATAGTTTAGACGTAAATGAGTGCAAGCACATAAAGAATGCTGAATATTTAGGTGTTTTTAGAATTTTTTGGTTCCAATCGGGTAGAACCGCAATACCCAAACCGGACCCGAGAATTTTAATTACAGGTATCCGTCGCCGCAATGCGCGATTACAATGCTAGTTAAAAATAACGCACATAAAATACTGATTTACATTACTTTGGATTTACATTTACGTTATAATTTGGGTCCATTACTTGGATTTACATTTACGTACACCACGCAATAATTGCAGGACCAAAAGACATGACAAGATTGATGAACATGCAATAACCACATATTGCAAAGACTTGAGAGTCTTTGGTCGTCTAATGTGGGACTACAAATTTATTGCAAAGACTTGAGATCAGTCTTTATATCTGTCTAGCTAGTTCAGTTCTTTTATCAGATCAAAAAACATCAATACAATTTTATATAACTACTAACATATATAATGAGAGAAAATATTTACTTAAACTTTATGCAAAGTCATGTTTTGTTTATTTTGTCACTTGTTTTACTGTGGTTTAATACCACAACTGCCACGTCCCTTGGCCACCAAGTTGTTGCAACAGCAGGAGGAGGAGATGCTAATACGTGCATTGATAAGGAGAGACAAGCTCTTCTTGATTTCAAAACTCACATTATTCAAGACCCCGATGGCATGCTCTCTAAATGGATACCAGAAGAAGATTGCTGTCAATGGGATGGAGTCGTGTGTGACAACGTCATGGGTCATGTCGCAAAACTTGATTTTAACAACTTTGGTTTTGGAGGTGAGGTTAGTCATTCGCTGCTTAACTTAACCTACTTGAATTATCTTGACCTTTCTTCCAATTCTTTTCATGGAAACATTCTTGAGTTCATTGTCTCCATGACTCATTTAACTCATCTCAACCTTGGTCAAAATCAGTTTACTGGCACCATTCCTGAGTCCATCGGTAATATGACCGAGTTAACAGAACTGTACCTTTATAGGAATAATTTCAGTGGAGTCATTCCCAAATCCATTGGTTCCTTGACCAAATTGACAACCCTGTCCCTTTCACGCAACTCTCTCCATGGAACCATTCCTACGGAACTTGGAAACCTCGCCAATTTGGAATCCCTTTATCTATATTCAGTCGGAAGTTGTAGAGTTGAAAACTTAGATTGGTTGTCTTCTCTACCTTCTTTAGAAGAAATATATATGGATGGAGTTTCTTTGGCCAAAGCAAATAACTGGGTAAATGTAATTATAGGTCTCCAAAACCTATCATTTTTAAGCTTAAATGGATGTGACCTCTCAAAAGTCATGCATCCATATTCTCCATCTGTCAACTCTTCTTTATCTATTGATTTGCTTCATCTCGATAACAACAATCTCAACTCATCCATGTATCGTTGGTTGTGTCCATTAACTGGCCAAAGGCTCAGATTTCTTTTTCTCTCTGGCAACAAGTTTGATGAGAAACTTTCGGATATTCTAAACGTCTTGTCTGGATGCACATCGGCTACGTTAGGGAATTTGGATGCTTCAAGTAACCAATTTACAGGGTCATTATCTGATGAGATACAACACTTTTCATCCCTCCATTCCTTGAACCTGTCTTCAAATCAGTTAGATGGAACTATAAGTGACAAACTGTGGGAACTACCCTTTCTTCGAACGCTGGACCTATCTTCCAACTCTCTTAGAGGTGTTGTCCCTGAAATCAGTATAAAATCAAATATTTTTCATATGGATCTTTCAAGAAACTTACTTGAAGGATTTCCTATAAATGCTGATATGTCAAACCTATCTGAAAGTATAGAGTACATAGATTTCAGCTTGAACAAGCTAGGGCCTCGTTTTCCCAAATGGATACAAAAACTGAAGAACCTTTTATATCTTGATCTTTCGAGTAATAACATTTCAGACGCATTTCCTACATACGAGTGGAACCAATGGCGCCTTCAATTGGGATACTTGAATCTCTCGTTTAACAACATCAGCGGGACATTACCAGATTTTCAATCAGACTCCGACAGAAATATACTAGATTTGAGCTCCAACAACTTTTATGGTCCAATGCCTGATTTTCCAGAGGGTATAAGCTTTTTAGATCTTTCTAGAAATAGATTACATGGAGGAATCTCTTTCTTATGCAAAATGTATGAGCAACTTAAATATCTTGACCTCTCCCGAAACTCATTAACCGGACAACTTTCAGATTGTTTGGGCAATGTGACAAAGCTAACAGTTCTTAATCTTGGTCACAACTTTTTGTTTGGAAGGCTTCCTCCTTCTCTGGGATGCCTCAGTCAACTCAAGACGTTGAGTTTATACAATAACAGCTTCTCGGGAGAGTTACCATTGTCTTTACAGAATTGCGCCAATTTAAGCTTTTTGGATTTGGGGGCCAACAAGTTTTTTGGTAACGTTCCGGTTTGGATTGGGGATAACTTGTCAAGGTTGTATGTTCTCAGCCTAAGATCAAATGATTTCTTTGGAACCATTCCTGTACAAATATGTCACTTAGTTACTCTTCAAATCCTAGATTTGTCAATAAACAACCTCCATGGAACAATTCCCTCATGTGTGAATAAACTCACCGCCATGGTACAAAAAGGATTCGTTGAGAAACAGAACATTCATCATTATGAATGGTCACTTGAACCTACGAATCAATATCGTTATGAAGAATTTGTTGCTAGTAGCTATATTGACCGTTTGATGATTGGGTGGCAAGGAAAGGTAAATGAGTTTAGTAGCACTCTGGGATTGGTGAAAACCATCGATTTATCAAGCAACAATCTCACGGGACAAATCCCATTTGAGATTACCAATCTGCATGAATTGTTGGTACTAGACTTGTCCAACAACGCTCTGGTTGGAGAGATTCCACGAGACATTGGTCAAATGAAACAACTTTTAACTTTGAATCTAGCTAGAAACTTCTTTTCAGGAGAGATGCCATCAAGCATGTCCCAGATGGACTCATTAAATGATCTAGATGTGTCATATAATAACCTGTCGGGGAGAGTTCCGTCCAGCACTCAACTCCAGTCCTTCCCATCTGAAAGGTTCACCGGAAATGTAGGACTATGTGGACTTCCTACAATGAAAAAATGTCCCGAAGATGAAGATCTAGGCCAACTTCCACCTGTCGGTAATGCACAAAGTACAGATGAACTTCAAAAATGGTTTTATATTGGAGGGGCCACTGGTTTTGCAACTGCATTTTGGATAGCATGTAGCGCTTTACTACTCCATCGTCGTCTCAGACATGCTTTTTTCCACTTTTATAATTGCTTCAAAGATTGGGTGTATGTACAGGTAATGGTGTTTATTGCAAAATTGCAAAGGGTTGCATGTGCATAGTGCTTCTTGTGTTTTGGTTTTTATGTTTTTTTTTCTCTACTTACTATTGTTCTTATTATGTTGGTAAAGGTATTGTATGTAATTTCATGCTTCACTTGTACTCCGAATTTGGTAGGGGTTTTTAAGTCCCTGTTATAAATAAAAGTGCCACTAACACCATGGGTGGCCATTTCCCCGCGTTGTGTGATACACAGAAACTCCATGTTGCATCTTATAAACTTGGACATGCTTTCATAAGTTGAACTCTTTGGTTAGGTATATGACATCCGAAATACTCATACGTACATTGAACTATGCATCAAATTATACAAAACTAACGATAATGTCGAGTTGCTATTTTCAAGGGAAGTCATTTGTTTGATACTTCAATGGACTGTTACAGTATTCAAGTGTGTAGTAATAGATTCGTTGATTTACTTATATCTGTACATTACGATTCACTTAAAGTATATATCTATATCTATCCTGTCCAATAAAATCCCTTTTCATTAGACTTCATGTAAATATCAGAATCTGGTTATTTGTAATGCTAAAATCCCTTTTTTGCAGCGGCTGCCGATTCTCGGAGATGATGGAGAAATAACTCGAATAAGAGAGGTAATTATCTTTATATGGAACTCCCGATATAGATTGACATTATTGTTTAGAAAGGTTATTATGATAATATGTTTTTACAAAGTTATCAACAGTCGCACCAAAAACAGTCAATATTAAATTAACTTTTAACACACACACACACACACAAAAAGTCATACACTCATACGCATGGTGCTTTAAGATCTTCAGACCCTACGTTTGAGTCTTGAAGCATCATTTGGCTGCTTGTTGCATTTGTGTTGTGGAGTGGTTGCCAGTATTGTATTTGCTGATTTGCTCATGTTAGAATGAAATACTACGTAAGTATTATGATATGTAAGGAAACTGTTCTTATATCTCCCTTGATTTAATGATTATTCTAAAGTACCTGACAAGTAGTCGAGAAAAGTGGAGTTGACTGTTCATTAAATGTCTTAAAACATCATTGATAACGACAAACAAGTGAACTCTAGCAATCCAAATCAGTATCGCCCACTATGATGACGATATGTAAACGCACATAGTTAACTTCCAAAGTTCTAGAAATAGGGACTGTTGCAGTTTTTAACGGATATATTAATATGGAAGCGAACTCTAGCATTCCATATCAGCATCACCCTTTATCGGTAGTAGGTAAATGCGCATCTCTAACTTCCTGAAAAAAGAAATTGCTGAAATGTTTAGTGGACATCTTAAAGTGGAAAAGTTTGCGAATTTTTATGGGATTGAAGGGATTCTTTTGAGTTTAAATATGTCGAACATTCTGAAGTTCTAGTCCTTAGGGGTTGAGACTGATTCTGTCCCAACTGATCACTTTAAGATTCAAACTATCTGAACAAAACAATTTAGGTTGTTGTATGTGTTAAGAAGACGTTAGGCGACTTTTAACATGTTTGACCCGTTCCCTTATGCTTTACCTTTTTTTACCCGTTTGAGCTTAAATACAACTTAAATTGACCCATTTGATTTTTTTGTTATTTTGAAGACTCCTTTCTTCGTTGATGCCATCCTGGAGTTCTTAACGAGTATCAAAGGCTGTGATGCAGTGATCTCTGATGATGCAGGACGTTTCGTTTGCAACTATGTATACTATCATTCCCTCCGCTTTGCAGAAGAGAAAGGTCACAAATCCCTTTTTGTACATGTCCCTCCGTTTTCAAGGATCAATGAAGAAGCACAAATGCAGTTCATGGTATCCCTTTTGGAGGCCATTGCGTCAACTTGTTGATAGTTTCTTGCAACCGCATCTCTTTTTCTTACTTTTCGTATGCTGTTGGACTGTTCTCTTGTAAATTGCTATGTTTTCTGGAGATAATTTAAATCTGTTAGAGATTGTGGTTGGGTTGTTTAAAGTATAAAAATATGAACTAAATAATGCAATGCCTTCGAAAATATGTTACTGCAAACTTGATGCATTTTACTTTTCACGTGTTGGATCTGAGGCGTTCTGGTTGAGGTTGCCAGAATTCAACCTTATGCAGAATAAATCTGTCGTACGCGGAAATTTCTTATTCAAAGGACATTATACAAAGTATATTCCTTTTCATTTGTTTTCAGCAAAGGTATTTTTTTAAAAGATGTGACAGATGCATTATTCTTTTTCTAGATCTTGGAACATATTCGATGTCTCAATGTCACTATTGTAAGTTCGGCCAACACACAGTATTGGACTTTTGTATCGCGGAGCAGCCTACCTTAGAAAGTAGTATCTTTTACGCTAAATACTACTTAGATTTTTCGTCTTGTTCACTGGTTTAAGTTTAATCAAACAAACGACGATTTTATGTGTTTACGTCTTTTTGTCAAAGATTAAGTTTGTTCATGTTTGTTTATGCTCATTTATAATTATAAACAAACAAACATTAAGGAACCAACATTAGTTATCTTCTGAATATACACTCAATATTCACATGTAATATAAGTATAAACATTGTGCAAAAGTGCACGTACACAAGCAAAACTTAAGGCACAAATACTAAATATTCACAAGCGAAAATGAGATTATTTGTGTTCATGTTTGTTTAATGAGAAAAGAAACTTGAACGAGAGCACTTTAAAGGGGTTTTAGTATACTCGTGAACCACATTTTCTTTCATAATGTAAATTGTAAAATTGTGCAAAAGTTTTGATTTTCTAAAATGCACTCTTAGTCTTGGTTCGCCGCCCCTAAAAAAGGCGGACACTTCTTTATTACACTGTCTCTCTACTTTTGGTTTACATTATTGTAGATGTATGATCTGTCTACAGTGTATCTAAGTAATACTATATACAAGGAGAAGGAGATTGTGTATTGACGACGAACATAGATTTTTTTTCGTATTGTTATGCACTTTACAAAAAAAAAAAAAAAAAAAAAAAAAAAAATTATTAGTTCGTGTTATATTTAAATGGGATTAATTTTAATGCAGAGTGTTTTCAATTTACAAAGAGAAATGCTATGATAAAAAAAAATTACAAAAAAATATCCGTACAATGACATGGAATGGTCATTTGTTGATAAAAATTATAGAGAGAAATTAAATGTAAAAGAGAGAATGTCAATAGTTAGATGACAAATCATTATTTAAATATTTTTTTGTAAAATTTTTGTGGTTCTAGCACTTCTCATTTACAAAAGTGCATGCCCTTTAGTGTTACAAAACCATTTTACACTACATATTCTTTTAAGATGATATGCCCCAAGGTGTATAACATCTTCTTTAAGTATGTTGTTGTTGCGCTCTAATAGGGTTGATCACAGTTAAAAAACCGGACCGGTCCGGAAACTAATTTTGTTCAAAACACAGATCAAGTACCAAACCGAAATGTTCGGTCCAGGTCCGGTCCAACAAATCTGGCTGGTTATGAGTAAGACCGAACCAGACCGAGGCCCGAAGATGACCAGAAAGAAATATTCCCTCCGGTCCTGTCTACTATTCTCAGTCCTGATTAGGGATGAGCATTTCGACCCGAATCCCGGAACCGAACCGGAACCGTACCGGTACGGTACCGTTCCCGATATACGGTACGGTACCGGGACTACGAAATAAGGTAAAAAAAATCGGGACCACTAATTCGGTACGGGACCAGTATCAAATCGAGAAATTCCTGAATAAAAACTGGAAAAACCCGATTTCCCGGTACCGGTACCGTGCTCATCAATGAAAAGGGTATTTTGGACATTTGAAAAGAAGAAAATAGTTGCTGGTCACTAACTCCATTCCCCTTTTTATTATACACACACACATTTCCAAATCAAATCAAATTAAAATCAAACCTTCTCTTCTCTTCTATACTCTCTCTCAGGTAAAAAAAAAAAAAAAAAAAAAAAAAACTCTTGTTTTATATCTAAATAGCTATTTTTCTAATCAGATCTCGTCATTTACACCTTCAATTCACGAGCTTATTATGTTATTAACGGTTTTCTGTTGTGATGACGTCACCAATTAGGGCTTAAATCGTTATTTTATTAGATATTTTTGTGATGACGTCAGCAATTTGAAAGCGGTTGTTGTGTTAACTAGTTACGGTTAAGTTGTTGTTGCGTTAGAGAGTTAGATTATGAGGTTTGAGCTTTTGTGACCTGATCTGCATGTGTTAGGTATCGTAGGATGTTACGGAATGATTAGTTGTGATTCAGGATTGCCGCGTTAGGAAATTAGCTTATTTACCTGAAATTCTGAGGTTTCTAACTTTTTTTAGCGAGATCGATGAGTTTGTTGTTTATATGAAACTATTATGTTTTAGACGGTCTTGTGTTGGAAATTGGTGATGACGTCAGCAATTAGGGCTCAGTATGTGCATTTTAGGTTTAGATCGTTAGTTTATAAGATTTTGTGATCGGATCTATATGTTATATAATCATATTGATGAAATGATTTCGTAATCAGTTGTTTCGTTAAGTAGTTAGTTACGGTTGCGTTAGGGAGTTAGGTTTAAGGTTTTGTGATCCAATCTGTATGATATGGATGAAATGATTTGTTAGTGACATTAGGTTAGGTATTTGAAATTACGAGGTTTATATTTACCGAATCGAAAATTTCGTTTAGTAGTTAGGATTAAATTGTTGCTTTAGAGAGTTAGATTGTTAGGTTTGTGGTTTTGTCATCGATTTGCATGTTTGAGGTATTGGAGGATGTTACGATATGATGAGTTTGTATAGAGCTTAGGTGTAGATAATGCAATTTAGAATTAGGTCAGTAGGTTTTTGATTTCGTTATCGGATCAGAATAGCTTGGGTTTTGGAGTTTGCTAATAAAGTTTTTTCGTAGATTGTAGCATTTGTAGTTTTGTTTATTTAGTGATATCGGAGGCTTATGGGAAATCATTTGTTGTGACTTGTGATTGAGGAGTGTCGTGATGAAATTAGCTTATTTACTTGAAATTCTGAGGTTTATAGTATTTTCTTGTCGAAATTGATGGAAATTATGCACTTTAGAATTAGATTGCTAGGTTTAAGTCTAAGATTTCGTTATCAGATCCAAATGGTTTAGTTTGGAGGTTGTTAGCTGTTACTAATGAAACGATTGATAAGCTGAACTTTATAGGCTCTATAGATGGATCTAATCGCGCTATCTTAGTTATAATTCCTGGTCTCGAGTTTTATTGAAGTCTAGGATCTGGATCATTACTAGCTTTCCACGATGTCTAAACTAGCTATTCTCATTACCACTAGCAAATTTACTTGGTTAATGACAAGTGTAGATCTACCGGTATTTGTAGGCTACTTTTTTCCATTGATCTATATCTTAAGTTGGTTATATTTGTATGATCTGTTAACCCCTTTGATCGACTGTGGTTGTTGTCATTTCACAGAAATATCGGTGTTATATCTGATATTTTGGTGTTACACAAGTTGTCAGTTTCTTTGATTAGGTCATACGATTGCTACTGACAAAGTAGTACCTTAAAAAAGTGTTCAACACGGACTGACCAGCCATCATTGTTTGAAATTAATGGCCGATACATGTCTATTGAAATCACTTGCATGATCGAGATTAGTTTATGTTGATGATTGCTGAAAGGGGTTCACCTCTTTAGTATTTCTGTTTGATTACATGTTTACCCTTGTCCCTACCTAAGCTAGAGGCTTGTTGTCTCTGAGTTGTGAACTTATTGTAGATACATGTATTGTTTATATTGTATAACTTACACTAAGAGTTGATTTTATCTGTAGGATCCCTCATCAGCATTAAGATGGGGCTTACATTCACCAAACTTTTCAGCCGGCTTTTTGCCAAGAAAGAGATGCGTATTTTGATGGTGGGTCTCGATGCAGCTGGTAAGACCACCATTTTGTACAAGCTCAAGCTCGGCGAGATCGTCACTACCATTCCTACCATTGGTATGTAGTTTTCAGTATTAGTTTTTCCTACTTAGTAATATGTGTATATTAGTAGCGGAAACGGAAGTCAATGTTTGTTTTAATCACTGTAAGTATATCTCTGTATGGGCAATTGGCGTTAGAGCCTTTTATAAGGCAGTTGGAATCACGTTTATGCTGTGTCAGCAATATTAGAATGTTAGTTGAGTAATGCATTTGTTGTGTCGTTTCATAGAATTGTATGCTAAGTCTGCTGGAATATATATCTGTATGACGCCTGTAAGACATTGGGTCTCTTTGTATTAACATTGGTGACTGGTGCAATGATTGCGTTTAGCCAGTTAACATAGCAAAAACAGATGTGTGTTTTGAGAATTAATTTATGTTTATCTACGCATGCAGGATTTAACGTGGAGACTGTCGAGTACAAGAACATCAGCTTCACTGTCTGGGATGTCGGGGGTCAAGACAAGGTAAAGATGCTTCTTCATTGTGTATCTATTAAACGATTTACTACGAAGATACACGTATTGGTGTCAATGATTTAACCAGTAGTGTAACGTGTGTAGATTAATGAATTGTATATGTGCAGATCCGTCCACTATGGAGGCACTATTTCCAGAACACACAGGGTCTGATCTTTGTGGTTGATAGCAACGATAGGGATAGAGTTGTTGAGGCAAGAGATGAGTTGCACAGGATGTTGAATGAGGTAAATTTTCATGTTGAATACATATTATTTGTTTTCTAGTATCAAAGGCATAGGTAAATTTACCAAATTTTACATGCTTGCGTTTATATAGTACAGTAACACTTATGGTGCATGTTGCTTTCTGATCCATGTCATATGCTCTTTGCTTGTAATGTACCAACTGTCCAACTTATAGTTGGCATAATAATGGTGGGTCAACACGTTCACTTTTTTATACTTGCCGAAATAGGTTGGCTGGGTAGACCTTAGATTTATATACTTCATAAATATCTTTTGTGCCAATTATGATTGCAAGCATTTTTCTATTCTTATAATCGGTTTTTAATAAAATGGTCTAAAGAAACTTTGTCCATGAAAAAGGGACTTAGGTGACATTTGATCTGTTTCCTTTCTAAACTATTTTTTAACGCTTGGCCTATTAAAGAGTACTTGGTGAAATTTGATACTTTTCTCTTACTGGCAAAACCCATCTCTGTTAAAGATAACTGATGCCATTCAATCATGGGATATAGTTTCTGTTATATGAAATTAAATAAAAAATTTGATGTAGACTAGTTCAAGTTCAGTGTCATCCCCTTTACCGCTTCAGTTCTCCTTGAACTGAATAGTGTGTATTAAAAAGTCATAAAATGCTTATTGAAACTAACATTAACTCTATTTTGTCACTAATAATGGAAACTCTTTGTCATATTAACTTTGCAATAATCACTTGTATGCTTGCAATCAGAAGTTTGTATGCTTCGATATTTTCATTTTTATGAAAAATAGTGGTTATGGTGAGATCAGCTCATATTCCTTATATCAAAATAACATTGACCACACTTTACTAAAATGGTTTTATACCATGTTTTTCAATTGTAAATGAGACCACTGTGTGTTAATGTTATCTAAAGCTCAATGCTCCATTTGTAATGCTGTTGTAAATTTGCTGCTAAGTTAAAATAGTCTCTATTTGGTTGGAGCACGGTACTGTTTTTTTAATGAGAATACTCTAAATCCTACTTCATTGTAGGACGAGCTAAGAGATGCAGTTCTTCTTGTGTTTGCCAACAAACAAGATCTGCCTAATGCAATGAATGCTGCTGAGATTACTGATAAGCTCGGGCTCCACTCTCTTCGACAACGCCACTGGTAATGTTTTTCTAAGGTCTTATTTATTCCATCAATTTAAGATGTTTTGCATTGAATATTACACCTCACGATTACAAAATTGTATTATAGTTCGAACCCCCAGGATCCCCGAGTGAGGGGTATTTTAGATATATGCAGTATTTGCAAACTGACCATTTAGTAAAATTCATTTCCTGTTTTCGTTGATGGTAATTATTGGGGAGAACAATGTTGTGGAAGACGAAGAGATAATAGAGGACATATCGTAAGAAATATTTAAATAAGAAGAATATATTGGAGAAAGATTTTATTTTTCTTGAGATGTGCAACTTTTACTTGTTTTTATTTTTCTCTTTAATTCTTGATTAAGTATTTCGGTGAGGGAGAACAAGTTTAGTTATGATTAAAATTTAAAAAGTGGATTGGTTGAACTAGTGAACCGACACTCACTGGTTCTATGCCTAAATAGTGGTTGTGTGGTAAAAGTTACAACTTTTATAAGACCAAAAGAACTGCTTAGGTGCTGGGATTTGGGGCTGATTAGGACAACAGCAATCTGGTATTCTGGTTAAAGACTCGGACTTGACTACGTATCATTACAGATCAGAGTGACTGGTTAAGGAGTCGGTACCTCTTTAGGGAAAAAGACAGTTAACTATCAGTAGTTGTTTTTAACTCCGGAAGGGACTCGGGTCCATAATTCATGTTCTCTCTGGTCCTTAGCGAGGCTAACTAGTTCTAGTCTTAATCCAGGATATTTTTGTCCTACTTGGCTCTGTCTCAATACCTCAGCCCATCCTGTTTTGGGTAGGAGCATGACCTACTATGAATAAGTATGCTTTGATGGGTGGGCTCGGGTCAAAAGGGTCATATATTGAGCTTTTGAAATAGTTAAAGGTGTTAAATATGATAACTAAAATGTTAATCTAATATTTTGAGAGCAAAATGATGAGGTGTTATGCACTTTAATGACTCTGTACCCTGTTAGACTCATTTAATGACCCATTTATAGGTAATGGGTCAATACCACCATCTATAGTATGAAGGATCTTGATCTTACATTGATTGTTCGGAGTTCGTGTAATCATTTCTTCTCGAATTTCTATTATTGAGATAGTTCCCGGTTTACACACTTTGGTTTATCAGGTTCTTAGTTCTTTGGTTTTTGACATTCAAATCTTAGTTTAAACTTCATGTTCCAATCAACTTAAACCAATCTGTTTTATAGATTGTTTTTCTTGTTAACTAATAGTTGTTGCAGATTACTTATATTGATAAGGGTTTGTCTAACGAAACCCTAATCTTAAGTTTTTATAGTTTGACTTAATGTATATTCAAAGAAAAGGACTGGATACAAACTTAGTTTGGATAACATTGTAACTTGTAAGCTGATTGATTTTGTTTTACAGGTACATCCAGAGCACCTGCGCTACTTCTGGCGAAGGACTTTACGAGGGGTTGGACTGGCTCTCCAACAACATTGCTAACAAGGCAAGTACTCTACATCATTTTTTTCAAAAATGATTCATCGACTTTTTAAACAATTTTGTTTTTTTTTTCCTTCAAAAAGTGATTAAATTATGGTCTGCCAGTTGGTGCGTCAGTTTGTTCAGAATTGCTCATTTTTTGTTGACCTTAACTTGTGATGAGAAAGCCAAGTTTGTTTTCCACATAACACTTGATAAGTGGATTTCGATTTTATTTTATCTCTTAACATGTCAAATAGATAAAACAAAAAAATAACAATTCCTCAAAAGGAAAAGGTGGAAAGTTGCTTAAAGTGTATTTTGAATGATGAATAAAACCTCAAATCTATTTATTTTAGAAAACGGGGATTATTGTTATGCCACAGTTACATCATATTTGATATGCCACATTTACGTAAAAATAAATACTTTGGTGGTTCAACTTGACCAGATTTTATTGCGTAAAAAAAGTTTTGTGCTAACCTATTATTTAACCCATTTGTTTTGCTGCATCTGTTCTAATTTAAAATCTCGTGTTTGTGTTTTGATCTTTTATCAGGCATGAGGTGATGATTAAATTGTATGATGAGGTTGGAATACCAGCGGCAAGTTTTGCTTTTCATTTGGTCAGGTCACTTTCGCGTCTTGTCGTTCTTGTGGTGCGAGCAGTTATGGAACTTTGTTTGTTAAAAAGGCTTTTTGCATTTGATATATTAGATACAATATATTTTGTGGATTGCAAAGGTATATGTCATGTTTGTAGCTTTTGATTCATATAACCTAAAGTGTTCAGAGAGATTAATGTTGCATGTTTATATATGCTTTTTTAAGCTAGTACATTTTATATAGCTGCTGATTATTTTTTCTGCTTTGGCACCATCCTAGCAAATAGAATAATCGTGTCAGCCGTGTTATACATGTTTACTATTGTTTAAATCGAGCTTTTTGCCGTTTCTCTGTATGTGTGTAGAGATGCGGTATAAACACTGTTGAAAGATTTGTTTTGATGTCCGATTGTTGTGAACTGATATTAACTATATGAAACTGACCCAGGTTACATTTTTTATCCATTGAAACGGATTGACAATAAACTACCGCATTGAAATTATAAAGCACTCTCATTCTTTTGAACCCACTGTGGGTCTGTCGCCATATTCAGATACGTGGCAAATGTTGAATACAACTAAGGTACAAAATTTTGACAATGATAAGGGTTGTAAATGGTTCCAATTGCATCTCCCTGTCGGAGTGATGGTCGTCACTTGTATTATGCGTAAACATTGAATCTATACTCTACATATTTATGCATTTTAACCATTTTTGTAGTGCGTGTTAAATAAAAAGTTTGAATATAATAAATAACAAAACAAACATCAATATGATGTGCACCTTCTCAGCAACTATTATAAACAATACAATACGAGACCTGACTTTTTATATTAGACAGGTCACTAAAGACTGCTAGTACTAGGAACAATAATACATATGAGACCTAACTTTTTATGTTAGATAGGTCACTAACAACTGCTAGTGACTAGTGGTCTTATTTAATTGAATGCACAAAAATTTAACAATGATATGAGTTGTAAAGAATATGGTTCCAATTACATCTCATGGTCGAAGTGATGGTTGTCACTTATATTATGCATAAACATTAAATCCAAACTCCATATAATTATGCATTTTAATAATTTTCGTAGTTACTATTGAATAAAAGGTTTGAATATAATAAATAACAAAATAACAAACGTCAATATGATGTGCACTTTTTTTTTTTTTTTTTTTTTTTTTTTTTTTTTTTTTTTTTTTTTGCAAAAGGTGAAAATATTTTATTAATCTCCAAATTATAAAAGCATATTCAAAAGCTGGTTTGGACATCACCCAATAACAACTCATTTATCTATGTCTATCAACTAATAACAGAACATAACAAACACATCTTATCTGATACATCTTTTATCTGACATAACACTTCATCAGGCAAAACAAAATTCACCTTGTATTGCACCAATCCCATCTAGCTACATTTCCAATGATCCTTCCACTTTAACTCCTGCCACCACAATGATCAAGGTAGAAAAGGATATTGGCTTCACTAGGCACCCATAACCTCTCCACAGGCGAGAGCTATACCAATTGTGTTACATTTTCATTTACTACAATGGCTTCACATAGTTGGTATAGGTGATGTATGAATATAAAATATATAAGAATCAAATAAACGCAGCGGAACAACATCACCAACAACGGATCCATATTGCCATATGATCAATCAATCAATAATAATAACAATTATACCTTTGTAGCGTGATCGGTTGAATCGAATGGAGACTATAACCAAAGCACATGAATTCACCAATGAAACCCAAGTGATCAAAGGAGATCACCTCTATGCTTGATCCACACTACACATCATCGATCACCACCCGATGCTAGTCTTGACCTCGTAACAATCGATCTAGCCTTGAACTACACTAGAATAAGGTTAGATGGGATCAAAAACCACAAACCCTAATTTTGGTGTGTTTAATTCGTGGCTTTTGGTTAGAGAAAGGGGGAGAGAAAGTTGGTAATTAGTTTTCTCATTTTAATCATTCATAATGACCAAATCAAGATGAGGTTATAAGATCACATGTTACACTTAACCCCTTGAACTATTTCCCTTGTTCCTTTCTCACCTAGGCTTGCCACAAGGGCTTACAAATGGGCTTACCCATTTGTTATGTCCAATCCAATACACTAAGTACAAGCTTAGTGATTAGTGGCCCGTTATTGATCCCAAGTTACGTAGTCATTTATATATTGTAAATACGATAAATACAATCTATAAAATGGTGTCTCTGTGTATAAGTGTGTGACCCCATAGGCTCACATATGTCTAGCCATATAATTATTTATTATGACATGAGCATACTCCAACAGCTCCCACTTGCGACGTCATAATAATCAAGTAATTATACAAGCAAAGGTTAGCGTCTAGCAACACGCCAATGCCCCTAGAAATATGTGAGGGAAGTTTCTTAAACGTCTCATTTAAATGGTTTATATGTTATCCTTCCTTTTGTTACAGATACTATTTTGAACACTAGACATGGATCAAAGTCATTCCATTTGTTCAACTATTATGTTTCTCGATCTAGATATTGAACAAGATTACCAAGTGAATTAAGATTCATCTTAATCTCATTTGGGTACGGCCATACAAACATCTGTTTAATTCATCGAGGGGCCCAATAGTATCTAACTCCATGACATGTGGATGAACAAATCCTATTTTGACTGCCCGTGTCATTCATGTGTTTCAAATCACTCTTGAAAATGGTTTTTATAACTACCTTATTCAGGACAGCGTTTAACCATATCAAAGAATAAAATTCCGCACATGCAAGACCTACTTGCATCTCAAGTCTAAGGATAAGAGACATAACCATTTACGAGATTCACTATTGACGCCGATCCATGCAGTGAATTCTCGAAGGTTGGGTCAGTCCAATGTTCATCACAATGAACAACATATGAGTTTGGCAAATAAATCACCAACACGCTCACATTTTCCTTAATTCGATGATACTCCCGTATCGTCAACTGGCATTGGACAATTTTAGAATAAATAAATTATTCATGGATTAAACATGCAAATATAGAACACAGTAGTATAAATGAAGACGATAATACCCGGTATATCAATTCATTATATAATACGACTGCTTACAGTTCCATTATCCAAATACTAAAAACAAATATGCACAAGACTACATACAGATCGGAATCCGATGTTTCCACCATGATCAATTTTGTTGTACAAGACAACAAGTAGTCATCTGAGTAAACTTTGAGAATACTTGTTTCAAAATTCAAAAAATGATGATTGTCCTTTTGTATGTGTGCAATCAAGTACAATACGAGTATTGCAACAATACATTCCATAGTGTGTTTGAAGCTAGCAAAACACCTACTTTAGACAGTCATTATAATAGTTTTCCAAACTGTATAGTATTCTTGTTCTTTTAATGTATAATGCATTAATGCTCTCAATTGAGCACTTCTAGTTAGAGGTGTCATCATTCATGATGTCATCCTACTACGACTAGGGTTGAGCATCATTCAGTTATATAAGCATCAATGAATGAAAGTATAACAGAGCTCCTTGAATATCCGTAAACATTTTGAACAAATCTTTGGTCCTTTGCAGGTCCATTAGGTTGTTCGTTTAACAATTATCTAACGACTTTCACTTAGATATTTGTTGTTATCAACTCATCTTGCATTCATGCAAATGATATAAATAATCCAATACATAATATGACTTACATAATGAATCCTTTAGTCAAACTTAAGATTTCCATTCATGCATTCAATCTCATCATGTAAGATTGATCAATGAGACTCCCCTCAATGACATGTCATACTGTGTTTAGATTATTAACCGCTTATGTTTATTCTAATAAACACATGCAACAAGGTTTTATGTTTTATTTCCTAAATTCCTTAATTGAAACTTCATTCCAGGCTAAGGATTAAAGTCTAGCTTAGATGGAATATTGTTTCTTATATGTTAACAACATATGAGATTTAAGAAAATAAATTCATTTATCCTACTTGCACTCTGAGTTCTCGGGAGTAATCTTATTTAATCAAAATCAAATTAATGATTAAATTAAGATCTCTGCTCCTAGATGCATGATCTAATCCACACCTGGATTCTTATGTCTTGTATACATAATAAAGATTATACAGATTCATAAACCCTTTTGATTACTCATCGTCCTCGCAAAAGTAATCAAAAAGTGTTTTGAAATCCCATTGTCATATTTCATTTACATGAAAACAGGTATGACAATTAATCATCTTTATACATTTAATATTTGTAGGTATGAAGATTTAATCATAATCAATTTCTTGAGTACGAGTAAACTCCTTCTACTACGCATGTATTAAATGTGTGTACAAGTTTGTCCTTTTGAGTATTCTCATCAAGAAACTCATTTTAAACCTCACAGTCTAACTGACTTGGTAAGAGATCAATCAAGCTCCATGAGTGATTGTCTTTCAAGGACTGCATCTTATCATTCATAGTTTTGAGCTATTCATCAGATTCAAGATCTGATAATGCATCTCTTTAGTTAGCAGGTTCATTATGATCCTCCAACTCATGTCCCTTAACATTTATATAAAATATATTATTCAGGTGTTAGGGGTATCCTTGCGGATTTATGAATGAGAGATATCAATCTATGGTTTAACATATGTATGTTCAACCTTAGAATGACATTAGCGAGTGTACTCAGAAGGTTGTGTATTTAGCTCTTGAATGACTTCAAGATCTAAAGGTGCTCCTACTTTCTTTTGTAAGTGGAGACTAATCTCCAAGTACTCAGCATCTTGATAACAATAAATTATTTTCAAGTGGGACATCCAAAATACATCGTTAGTTCTCGATTCTAGTTTGTTAATTACTTACTCTTAGGTATTTAACAAATTCAGAACTTCAATTAAGACATAATGGGATTCATCCCATTCCATAATACAATGGTGTCTTAAATTCCTTCTGGGTTGGAACCATATTGGGTGTACGCATGGCACATCCAATTTTCTAACCTTGATTACTTTTGAGGTAAAAGAGTTTAAGTCATCAAAGATCAAACAATATCCATGATGGACATACCATAAAGTTGTGGTATTCCACGTGGATAGATGTTGTGTCACACAACTCATTAGATGAACTTATACTCTTTGGCTTACGTATCTGCCAACCAAGTCATACCAGATGGCATCAATAGTATTTTTAGCCTACTGCATACTTTATATTAAAGTCTTTGAACAAGTCAATGACTTCATGCGTATGTTTTAACTAGAAACATAAACATTAAATATTTTATTATACGTCGTAAGTGTACATGTCCTTAACATGAAGACATAACAAATTAACGTCTTTACTTTACGTTGTAAGTCTTTCAACAATTAACTGAATTGATGTTTATGTCTTTACAA
The DNA here is from genome assembly GCA_030686995.1 of Artemisia argyi. Classification (NCBI taxonomy): domain Eukaryota; kingdom Viridiplantae; phylum Streptophyta; class Magnoliopsida; order Asterales; family Asteraceae; genus Artemisia; species Artemisia argyi. The sequence goes on from CM060681.1 coordinate 208,898,999, forward strand.
GAGACCTAAACATATTCAACTAAAGTAATTATGAGTGCCGACAATTGGCCTCAATAGTCATTTCAAGTTAATTACATACTTCAAGATTATGAATTTACAAAAAGCCATAATCATATTTACTAAACAATTCAGCAAATATGTTGAAGTAGCTTTCATGTTATCTTGACATTTTTTTTTTCTAATTAGGGCAATATACATTTTATGTATATAAGTCCTAATAGAACCTTATTTTTCTTACCTTGCAGTCAAGAAAAACCATTAGTCATATTGTTATATGTTGTACCTTGCACACAATTAAGATTTCTCCCACTTGTGCACGGCACAACATTATGCAAGCAAATATGACAATGTAACAAATAACTTTTGATTTTAGTCAAAATCATAATATAGATGTGTAGAACTTTATCGCTTTTATAAAGAATCATGCATAACAATTTTATTGATAACATTTCAGGAAGCAAAGTTATCTAATAAATTCATGCAATGGTTCTCATAAAAACTATGATGCTTCATATGTGGAAAGTAATGTGTTATTTCAAGACAATCTAGAAATAAGATGGCAACTTGTAAGTTAATAGAGCTTACAACTCCCACTGGATTAGAGAACATTTCATGTGTTTCGTCACCAGTAATACAATCACGTAGCTCCCACTGGATTAGACAACATTAAAAGTGTTACATCACCAGTGGAGTGTGAGTGATGATTGGATACTTTCCTGCTTTCTTTGAATATCTACACATTATTGCTAATGTGAGTCACTATGACTAGTAACATGTACTTAGGTATTCAAGAAGTGCATCAAGTTCTAACATATAGATGATGGGCTAGCCATCATATTAAACTTGAAAATAGGCATGCAGTTCCTCCATGTTTATTGGATTAAGACACATTGCTAGGTAATCATGCTAGTAATTGCCTTTACCATTTTTCGGTTTATTGATATTTCCTTTTTCTAATTATTTTAACTCATATTAGTTTGGTAGCTATAGAAAACATGTTCTCTAGTTATCCAAATATCTTATATTTCTTGAAGGTTTCAAAACCGGAACCAGGGTTATAAAACGAACTTGAAAGAATAAGATGTGCAAACATACTTAACCGTTTTGACTTTACAAGACATTACGATTTCTAAAGTATGTGTGCTTTGAGTTTGATTAGAATTAGGACAATTCAAATATTCCTATTATGGCTTTTCCTCATAAGGAAAAGGATAGGAACAAGTCTCTTTCTTACAAGGAAAGGAAGACTTAGTTTGATCCTTTAACAAGAAAAGAACAAACTTTTGTTTACGATTTGTGTTGCATTAATTCATTAATTGAATTATCAAAGTTCATATTTAGTATTTTCGATAAGTATCCTTTTATGAATTAATTACCCCATGTTACAATTTAAAACAATTAATTTACGTAAAAGGCAAAGATCCACATTGTGCTTCTACTATCACATCAGTTGATCTGCTAGCAATAGTAGATTCAATTGGTAGGCGACGATCACCAATTGCATTACAAGTGCAACTCTTAGATCTTTATGGGACCCATGGCACTAGTGAACAAGCAACTAGTGTCATGTAGGCATGTTTAGTCATATCTTTGCCTCGGGTCAAGGTCTCACCGCTTAACTCGATTAAGTCATCCAATTTGAGAACGTGCGAGAATTTATCTAGGTCTCACGCATAGAGAATAGTCACCTTGGGTTACAATTCAACCTAGGTCCCACGCATAGGCAAAAAGTAATTGCAAGTGTTCTCAAAATTGGACGGCGTGACTTAAATTTTGACGAGTAAAAGTTTTGATGCGAATCAAAAGGTGTACGAAAAGAGCATGCATTCATCCTTCGTAGCACAAGTTAAAAACATTTCTTAACTTAAGTCTAATCATTGTTCTAATTTATGTGTGTCAAGTTGTCCGTTTTCATGACTAATATAAATCCTACGTGGATAATAAAGTTTGGACAATACATAAATAAAATAACATACATAACAAGTTAAGGTGTTATTATAAAACAATGATTTCAAGTTTCAGAAACTTCGTAAAACTAAATCAAAAGACTTAGTTTTGAAAATGGTTTGTGTTTCGTTTTAAGTTTATAGAAAACTTTTTTCAATTTTACATATGAAACAAGATATATAAAAAGCAAAAACAAACACACAACCATAATATGCAAAGCCTCAACCGATGAAAAAACCTATGCTTAGTCTCGTGAGCCATCACAACAACCAAGAGTCAACTAGGGACAAACCACACAACCACACGGAGGACTCCCACTTGCTCCAAGACAATCAAGAGCAAGTTGGAAGCCCATGATGCACATGAAAAGTAGTTTATGTCCTTCCAGAATTCCTGTGTTAGAGGGCCCAAAAGTCCATGAAGGAGGCTTCCCCGGGTTTAGCTCAAAACTAGAAAGTTTTAGGCCCATGTCTTGGGTACCTGCAAAAAAAATTTCAGCCAAAAAGACCTTACCAATCACCGGGAAACTCCGTTTTACCAACTGGTGTTCCAGCAGTCATTTTTCGGCAAAAACGTCTTTAACTCTTTCGCCATTCACCACCAAGCCACGATTACATTATATTGAAAGTAAAATACAATTAATCTACTTTCAATCTACTGTAAAAGTTCCCAAACAATGGCTACAACCAAAAGAATATAATAACATAAATGCCGAAACAATGGCAAAAACCCCAAAACACGAAATTAAACAACAATCACAACCATCCAATGCACAAGTGGTCTAGGTTTTCATCGGCTTTGCATATAAACATAATAATACCATAATATTATGAATGAAACATGGTGTTGGCTAACTCCATGGACAAACATGCATGTATTTGCCATGGAAAACAAAATAATAACAAGAATTAAATTGTTAGTCAACGAAAACGAAGAAATTAATAGACAAGAATTAAAACCCCGTTAGGTACGTGTTTCCTATGACTTAAGGGTAAAAACCCACTGATATTAGGACCTTCCAAATACCATTTAACCACAGAAAATAAGGCCTTAGGGGATGAATTAAAACCGTTTCAAAAACCGATAAAAACACGCGTTTTAGGCCATTTTTTTACGTTCCCGACAAGTAACCAATTAGCGTATGCATAACAAATGACCATGGGACCAAAAAGTGCAGATCATAAGACCCCTAAAGGGTCGTCCTATGAGGAAACAATTGGAGCCCTAGGGCTGTTTTAACCATGACTTAAAAAATCATCAAAAAATACCCGTTTTAGCCATTTTTATGCATACCTGATAATCATATGGCACATATGATGGCTCGTGATACCATTATAGGTGATGTATGAATATAAAATATATAATAATCAAATAAACGCAGCGGAACAACATCACCAACAACGGATCCATATTGCCATATGATCAATCAATCAATAATAATAACAATTATACCTTTGTAGCGTGATCGGTTGAATCGAATGGAGACTATAACCAAAGCACATGAATTCACCAATGAAACCCAAGTGATCAAAGGAGATCACCTCTATGCTTGATCCACACTACACATCATCGATCACTACCCGATGCTAGTCTTGACCTCGTAACAATCGATCTAGCCTTGAACTACACTAGAATAAGGTTAGATGGGATCAAAAACCACAAACCCTAATTTTGGTGTGTTTAATTCGTGGCTTTTGGTTAGAGGAAGGGGGAAAGAAAGTTGGTAATTAGTTTTCTCATTTTAATCATTCATAATGACCAAATCAAGAGGAGGTTATAAGATCACATGTTACACTTAACCCCTTGAACTATTTCCCTTGTTCCTTTCTCACCTAGGCTTGCCATAAGGGCTAACAAATGGGCTTACCCATTTGTTATGTCCAATCCAATACACTAAGTACAAGCTTAGTGATTAGTGGCCCGTTATTGATCCCAAGTTTCGTAGTCATTTATATATTGTAAATACGATAAATACAATCTATAAAATGGTGTCTCTGTGTATAAGTGTGTGACCCCATAGGCTCACATATGTCTAGCCATATAATTATTTATTATGACACGAGCATACTCCAACAGTTGGGAACACACTCCTTATAGTGAGAACCAACCATTCCCTCCTTGGCAGTGTATAGATTGGACCAAGTAGGTTCATCATACTCTACATATGATGTGCACCTTCTCAGCAACTAATATACAATAATCAAATATAAGACCCAAATTTTTATGTTAGATAGGTCACTAAAGAATGCTAGTAACTAGTGGTCTTATTTAATTGAATGTACAAAAATTGACAATGATATGAGTTGCAATTGCATCTCATGGTCAAAGTAATGGTTGTCACTTGTACTATGCACAAACATTGAATCCATACTCTACGTACATAATTATACATTTTAACAATTTTCTTAGTGACTATTAAATAAAAGTTTGAATATAATAAATAACAAAACAACAAACATCAATATGATGTGCACTTTCTCAGTAACTACTATGAACAATAATACAATATGAAACCTAACTTTTTATGTTAGACATGTCATTAAGAGCTTCTAGTGACTAATGGTCTTATTTAATTGAATGTACAAAAAATGATAAGGGTTTCACCAATTGCATCTCATGGTCGAAGTGGTGGTCGTCACTTGCACAAAAAACAAAGCTATAACGCACCGACATAAAACATTATTGTTTACTTGCACTATCGAGTTTGATCCTCTGATCATCCGAAATGTTCCCGTTTACCAAACCTAACTCAATTGACGGAACCAGGGGTTCCACGTGTATAGTTAGCACATTTGTTGTGTTGAAGCACACATCAAAAGATGCTACAAATGCAACTCTGGTAATTTTTCTTGTTGCAGCCTCGGCAATGTAGGCTGATCGAAGTAAAAACATTGTTGATTGAGCTCTCGAGGACCGTGTAAGGGTTAACGGTGTTGATCTTGGTCCCACCTCTGCCTTGACTATCGATTTTTACCAACATGAGGCTCAATGGTATGGCCTTTTGTTTATTACATTGTTGCTAAGGTGATCAAAATCATTGTTGAAGATATAAGATAAAACTAAAGAGCCAATATTTAATATGATCTTAACACATGATATGCGACAAGCATGTAAGAAACCATCATACAGAAGTTACTAAAAAGCATTTCTTTAAAACAAGATAATATGTAAACAAATGGAAGAAACCCTAACAGAATCATGGATTGGATTTTTAATATGAAAGTCCTAAAACGATGTTACTCAACCAGGGAATCTATAAGTGAAAGCCAATCCAATGAAGAAGCAAAATTCTCATAGTGAAAAGAACAAAGAAGAAGCAAAATTCTCATAGTGCCAGTCATCCACAAATATCAAACGATGTTACTCAACCAGGGAATCTATAAGTGAAAGCCAATCCAATGGGTGGTTATAAGTGAATGCCAAATATTATGTTACAAGAAAAGAGTAGATAATGAAATAACATCATTGATATTGTCATCACCTGCGTCACCATCACCATCACCATCACCAGTGCTATGGGGAGATACAAGGCTCTTCACGAATACATGCTCGTCATAATTATAATTACATTCTGAATATGTGGATAACCGGATATTCTCATGACTACGGAATTCGTGGGGATGATCAATGCTTCCCGCCAATACAGGAACACCTGAACCTTCTTCTAAGAGCCATATGTGAAGATGACCAGACAAGAAGCGTCTGTAAGGAAAGTAATCCATCTTTGTTTTGTTTGCATCATAACCAGGTGGTGGTAACTCCCGTTCCCAAGACACTTGTACATTGTCGTTTCTCATTACCCGTATCTCAATTTCCTCATTTTCCTCTAAGTTTGTATTTCGAACATGAAAGATGCATAGACGGTCTTTCATAGTCCCCAAAGTCCACGAGACATATTGATCATCCAATTTTGGTAGGGGGATTTCTTTTAAAACCTCTTTCGATAAATCAAAAGAAACAATTACTGGTTGCTTGTTCTCTCCCACCAACGAAATCCAGTGAATCGCCTCATTGCATAGGATACCATTCCGACACCTATCAAAACAACCTAAATAATCTACAACAACTGTTCTCCAAAAATTTGAATTTAAATTTAACACTTTAAAAAAATACTTGTCAATGTCATTATGTTTAGTCTTGAACCCTGTTACAACCTTGAAATCATCTATGGATGAATCATAGCCAAAACCTGACATGCAATACTCCTGGTCTCCAGGAGGGTTTTTTAGTTCTTTCACCTCCCGAGTAGAGGGATTAATGACTAAAAAATCAGTATAGTAACGAGAGATGCATAGAAGACCATTAGAAGAACCAACAAGTTGACACTCATCTTGTCTAGGAAACCAACAATCAAAAACACACATACTAGTACCACCACTGAAAACAATGATTCTTGTACCTCCAATTTCATTAGTAATGTAGTTAAGATGAGATTTAATAAAGCGATCACTTGAGATTAAGGAATTCCATGACTTACATACACTTTTGCATCGGATGAGATCGTTAACTTGCAATCTTAGGAGTATCCCTTCATGAATATCAAGCCCTGTCATTGAAAGTACCTTAGCTTAATTTAGACTAATCGTAGCTAGGTTTGGTACTGAATGAATGAAAACGTACAGTCGACATCTCCTTTTATACTTGATATTGTCGGTTAATTCTCTTTAAGTATAGTAACGATTATATAACAATCGTATTATCTTTTCTTTACCTATTGCAATGGGCCTTGTGGGTTTTTTCTTTACCTATTGCAATTTTTTTACAAATAATGTTTGGGTGAGGTTTCTCGTTGTAAGATCGTGGTATGTTTTTGGCCGACATGTATTGTATTTGTTTCGAACAAATGTTGTGTGAAGCTATATTTGTAGTTGTCGTACGACGTTCTTTTTGGAATGAATGTTGTGTCGGGCAAGTTATAGTTTTTAAAAAATTTAGGATAATTTTAAAGTTATCTGAGAGGTTAAGGGTGCATTTTGAAAGTTCTTTTATTTAGAAACTATGTATATATATTAAACTTCAACATTTTTTATAAAACCGTACGTACGTCAAAAATATATCAATATTGGGCTTGTTTTGTTCATTATCGAGATGCCTTTTTGCCAGTATTTTTTTTATTCAAGAAACCGGTAGGTATATGTTAGATATTTGGTAAATAAAGTTTGTTATATAAAAAATTCGTAAATATTAAAATGTTCAGAGTGTGTTTTGTAACTAAAATTTATATTAAAGAAATGTTTGTTACATTTTTTAATTGTGAACCAATAGGAAAACAGTAAGCCCACAAAAAAAAAAAACTAAAAAAATGTGGTCAACGCAATGCTGTATAGTATTTACAGATCAAAATCAGCCCACTGCAAGGCCAAAAAAAAAATAATAAAAAAAAAATAAAAAAATAAAAAAAAATCATTTTTATTACAAGCATCGACGCTTTTAGTATATACAAGTGGGAAGGTGCCCGCTGCGTTGCAGCGGGAATTTCTGGGAACTTTTTTGCGATAATCATTTACGAACAATGCTTGGCCGGGACTTCTCGTTGTGAGATCGTGATATGTTTTTTTTCCGACACTTGTTGTATTTGTTTGGAATAAATGTTGTGTCAAACTATATTTGTAGTTGTCGTACGGCGTCCTTTTTGGAATGAGTGTTGTGTTAGGCACCAGTGTGTTGAGGCGCGACTAATCTTGACCCTTATAGTTTAAAAAAAAATTAGGATAATTTTAAAAGTTATTTGATAAGTTAAGGGTGCATTTTAAAAGTTCTTTTATTTAAAAAATATATCTATATTAAACTTCAACGTTTTTTATAAAACCGTACGTACGTCAAAAGTATATCAATATTGGGCTTGTTTTGTTCGTTATCGAGAGGCTATTTTGCCAGTATTTTTTTTTTCAAGAAACCGCCAGGTATCTGTTAGATATTTGACGAATAAAGTTTGTTATAAAAAAAAACCGTAAATATTAAGAAGTTTAGGATGTGATTTGTAAGTTATCTTTTGTTTTATTACTATTAATATAGAGAACGTAGTACTTGTCCCATGAATGTCACGTACTCACGTATTCCACTATAAAAGAGATGCAATACAATTAAAAAAAAAAAAAAAAAAAAAAAAAATTGAGCCAGAGTAGCAGTAGATCAAAATAAGCCCGATGCAAGGCCCATAAAAATATATATTTTTAATGGAAGCATCAACGCAATTAGTAGTTACAAAGAATGTAAGGGCTTTTTTTTTTAGGAAATATTTTACATGATTATATAAAAATATTATACGCTTAAATTAGGTTGCGTTGCAGTGGAAATTTTTGAGAAATTTTTGCGATAATTATTTTCGAACAATGTTTGGGCGGGGCTTCTTGCTGTGAGATCGTGATATATTTTTTGCCGACACGTGTTGTATTTGTTCGGAACAAATGCTGTGTCAAGCTATATTTTTAGTTGTCGTACGTTGTACTTTTTTGAATGAATGTTGTGTCGGTCACCAGTGTGGTGCGGCGGGACTAATTTTGACCCGTATAGTTTTAAAAAAAATTAGGATAACTTTAAAATTATTTGATAAGTTAAGGGTCGGTCACCAGTTTGTTGCGGCGGGGCTAATTTTGACCCTTATAGTTATAAAAAAAATTATGATAATTTTAAAGTTATTTGATAAGTTAAGAGTGCATTTTGAAGTTATTTTATTCAAAAACTATATATATAAAAACGTGCGTATGTTAAAAGTATATCAATATTGGGCTTGTTTTGTTCGTTATCAGGAGACTTTTTTGCCAGTATTTTTTTTATTTCAAGAAACAGCCAGGTATCTATTAGATTTTTGACAAATAAAGTTTGTTATATAAAAAAGTCATAAATACTAAGAAGTTCAGGGTGTGTTTTGTAAGTTTTTATTTTATTTTTTTATTATTATTATTTTTTTTTGTAATATTTGAAAAAACATGTTGGTTGTAAGCGTTGAATTTTGTCTTTTTTCATTTGGTTCATACGTATAGAATCATTGAAGGTAAAAATAAGCCCAAAAATGTGGCTCAATGGGGTGACGCCTTTTTTGAATATTAAATATGGCCAGGAGAATTTAGTAATATACTACAAAAGAGAAGCAATAAAATAAAAAAGTATTGGCCAGGTGAACTGGGTAATATCAAAATCAGCCCAATGCAAAGCCCGAAAAAAAAAATTAATGGTCGGTGCAGCCTCAACGCAATTAGTAGTACACAAGGAAACTGTCACCCGCCGCGTTGCGGCATGGCTTCTCGTTGTCAAATCGCGGTATGTTTGTTGCCGACACATGTATTTTTTTGAAATGCATGTTGTATCGGGCACCAGTATGTTGCGGCGGGGCTAATTTGTTGCTAATTTTAACTTATTTTTATAAAAGCACACGTATATCAAAAGTATATTAATATTAAATTTATTTTGTTTATAATGCGGGGTATTTATAACGGTATAAATCGTTAAATATTTGTGATATATTATATAAACAAAAAAAATTATATATATACTTTTAAAGAGCTGTACGTCTTTGGCGTTTATAGTTTTAAAAAAAATTAGGATAATTTTTAAAGTTATTTGATAGGTTATGGGTATATTTTCAAAGTTCTTTTATTTAAAAGCTATATATATATATAATAAACTTTAACATTTTTTTATAAAACCTTACATACGTTAAAAGCATATCAATATTGGGCTTGTTTTGTTCGTTATCGAGAGCCTTTTTTGCCAGTATATTTTTTATTTAAGAAACCGCTAGATATCTGTTAGATATTTGACAGATAAAGTTTGTTATATAAAAAATCATAAACATTAAAAAGTTAAGGGTGTGTTTTGTAAGTTTTTTTTTTTTTCTTTTTACTATTAATAATAATATTTTAATACTTGTCCGAAAGTGCTTGACACATTGGGCCATAATTGTGCTTAGTCGTGCAATTTTTGAATATTTAAGTTGGTCGGTGACCATTTTCTGAATATTATAACACCAAAATGTCAGCAAGGCTATTCTCCCATAGTATATATAGTAGACAATGTCAGAGTAACAAACACAAGACTAAAGAGGCCGAAAATGGGCTCAAGAGAAATCCTCTATCAGGCCCAAAAATAAAACATTTTTTTATTATATTTGCAGGCATCAACGCCTTTAGTAGTATAAGAGAATGGCTGTTCGGCTCACTAAAACCATTTAGAAAATGTCCATTTGTTATGGATAATTACATGGATATCCCCTAATATTAGTTAGAGTTTGAATCTTTTTAAAATATTAGTTTAACATTTATACCTGTATATACTCATTGATTGATTACGTTAATAATAATTTTCATTCTCCAAAACTTGTGTTCACAACACATTATTAGCACGCTCTTAACGTGATTTTTGATCGACGTAAATTTTAAATCATTCTTCGTATCTTGTTACACCATCAATTGTTTTGTTTGCTACTAGTATTTATTATATGATACATGCACAATGACTCATAGACTGATAGACAATAAGTATAGATAAATTAAACAACAATGTTAGAGCAAAGGGTGCAGTAACGTAATCTCTCACGTTAGTCCCAGGTGCACCAACTTGGTACTAAGTTATGCACCGCACGCTAAGTTAAGTCGGGTTGGGTGTTTTTTGTTGTTAATTTTGATAATCACCTTTTCTTAATTGCTGAAAACAATAGGATTTCTGGAAAAGTGGTTGGAATATGAAATTTTGGTGATATAAGTGTTATTGATAATGACGTGGATGAACTTTGCAGTTTATGAACATGTTTTCTTTTATCGATTTTTAGTTTGATATAATGGCTGTCAGTAGCTACCGGGGTTGGCGCAAGTGACATTGTGAAGAATCTTAAGCCATGAAGAAAAAAGTGGCCATGAGGAAGGTCCCATCATCATGCCCCAGGTTAATTTGTTTTCAATTTTTTTTAAAATATTTTCCGTTATTCATTATTTATTTTACTTTGATGTTTTCATCATTTCACAGGTATGCACATACGAATGAACGGTTTTTATAGCGCTTTTGGCACAGATAACAATCAACCAAAGGCTTTGATTGCAGGCAAGTGGACGCCCACGCAGGCCTGACGCTTGCCTGTGATATCTGCAAAACCGTGTTTATTTATTAATCAAATATAAAAGTAAACATACCTTTGTGATTCCAGCCCGAACAAGAATCAAATGCAATCTTCAAATCAAGAACCCTAATTAGGGTTTATGTGGATTATTAGAATTACACCTTACCTCTTTTGTAATTCAATCTAAGAATCAAACAATAGTGTGTTTGAATCGCGTTCTTGTACACACGTATTAATTCAAGTAAAAGTTTATGCAAGTAAATCAAACACAAAACCTTTTAGCTATAAGAAAATCGAATCCCTTAAGGGATTGTTTGATGGATCGATTTTGGGACAAGAGAGGAGAGAAAAACACCAAGATGTGTGTGTACAAGTTATGAGAAAACAATGCATCTTGGGTTTGTTTATATACTTGAGTTTCCTTGGAGCACAAGGCACAAAGGAGGTGGAACCTCCTTATGGCCGATCGGTCATGGATCCCTCAAAGGGATTCCGGAACCTTCTCTTATTTCCAATTAAACACAAGTATTACTTTCCTAATCTTCGTCTAACGGTCGTTAGTCATTCTCCGTTAAATACTAACGGTCGTTACTAGTTTTGTGTTTATTAATAATTAAATATAACATTTATAAATAATTATTCTTTTAATCTTCATACGTATTGTGTGCAATCCCGTGATCTCGAGTTCGATCCTAACACACAACTATTATTATAATGTCTATAAAACTAACAGCTCCCACTTAGACATATCATAATAGTGTGATCACATCGGTTAGCGTCTTGCAACACGCCGATGCCTCTAGTACAACTCGAGTAAGGCTCCTGGAAAACCTTTTAATGATTTCTCATTATTATTATCCCTTTGTTTCTAATATCACGTTAATAAGGATATGGATCTAGGTCATTCCTTATTTAACCATTCTGTTTCTCGTTGTTAGAAATTGACAAGATTACCAAATCTTCTGAACCTTTCAGGAAAGACCTTGGGCGTGGCCACGCAAACACCTTGACAACCCTACGAGGGGCCCAGCAGTATTAAAATCCAAAAATTAATTTGAAGGAACAAATTCTATATTGACTACAAGCAAAACACACAAACTTTGCAACACTTCCGAAAACAACCCTTATGACTACCAGTTACGTATAGCGTTAAGTTGTTCCACAAAAATGTACTACATTCATGACCGTTATCTTGTATCTCAAGTCTGAGGATAACTTCTTATGATTTACTTAATGACAAGATCCATAAAGTAACATCATATAGTCGGGATAAGTCCTATATTCAGTATCATCGAATATCATCTGAAATGGCATGACTACGCATCAATATACTATAAGTATATTATACCAACCTTCAGATTTGTCTTAATTTAATAATATTCCCATATTATTAACTGACAATGGACAATTTTAGAATAACTCTTATTCATGGATTTAAACATGCAAAAATAGGACAACAATAATTAACAATAGAAATAAACATACCAACATACTTTATTTCATTAAAATAATAATTGTTTACAATATCCTTTATCCAAATACCAATCACAGTTATGCATGAAACTACTAGCTAATTTAAGCCTAATTCCATTGGCTAATTCATTAAGCTTTTCTTTCGCCAAAGCCTTAGTGAATGGATCAACTAAGTTATCATCTGTGTGAACTTTCAGCAGATTTATTTCACCTTCGTTAACCTTTCACGAACAAAGTGATACTTCCGTAGAAAATGTCTGGTGCCTCTCATGACTCCAGGTTCATTGGCAAATATGATTGCAGCAGAATTGTCACAATACATATTAATAGGTAATTCAATTGAAGGCATAACACCAAGCCCTGGAATGAATTTCCTAATCCAAACAGCCTCCATAGCAGCTTCTGAAGCAGCAATGTATTCAGCTTCTGTTGCAGACATCGCAATTGTACTCTGCTTCTTGCTCTTTCAGTCTACTGCTCCTCCATTGATAACAAAGACATTACCCGTCTGAGACTTCGAATCATCTTTATTACTTTGAAAGGACGCATCACAGAAACCTGTAACACCAAGTTCTGTAGCTGGTTCTCCACCATATACCAAAAACATATCTTTTGTATTTCTCAAATTCTTAAGAATATGCTTAACAGCGATCCAATGTTTTTCACCTGGATTCTGTTGAAATTGACTGGTAATGTTTTGAGCAAATACCACATCTGGCCTTGTGCATTTTACCGCATACATAATAGATCCTACCGCTGAAGCATAAGGAACTTTACTCATGCGAGCCACCTCAGCAGGTGTTGAAGCACAAAACTCATCACATAAGCCATGTTTTACTTCCATCGGCAAATATCCTTTCTTGGAATTTTGCATATTGAACCTTTTCACTATTTTGTCAATGTAAGCACTTTGACTTAATCCAATTAACCGCCTTGATCTATCTCTATAGATTTTGATTCCCAGAATGTATGCAGCTTCTCCTAAGTCTTTCATAGAAAAGCACTTTCCAAGATATGCCTTAACCTTTTGCAAACTTGTAATGTCTTTTCCCATGATCAATATGTCATCAACATATAAAATTAGGAAAATTACATTATCACTCCCACTAGCTTTGTGATACACACATGGCTCATCAAGATTCCGAGTGAATCCAAACTTTTTGATCTCAGCATCAAATCTCTTGTTCCATTGTCGTGATGCTTGCTTCAATTCATAAATGGATCTTTGAAGTTTGCATACACGATTTGGAAACTTTGGATTTTCAAACCCTTCTGGTTGTGCCATATAGATGTCTTCATCTAGATGACCATTTAAGAAAGCGGCTTTCACATCCATTTGCCATATCTCATAGTCATAGTACGCTGCTATAGCTATGAGAATCCTTATAGCTCTTATGTCTGCTACAGGAGAAAAAGTCTCCTCGTAATCAATTCCAAAAGTTTGAGTAAAACCTTTAGCAACCAGACGAGCCTTATAAGTGTGTGCATTTCCATCCATGTCAGTCTTAATCTTGTAGAGCCACTTACTCCCAACTACCTTGGCACCAGGAGGAAGGTCTACTTCTGTCCAGACTTCATTATCATGCATGGATTGTATTTCCCCATTCATAGTAGCTTTCCATTTTTCCTTTTCAAGACTATTAATGGCAGCTCTATAACTAGTAGGTTCATTAAGATCCCCTAGTATATTCTCCTCAACCTCTACATTAAGACATAGACGGTCAGGAGCTTTCACAGATCTAGAAGATCTGCGAATGGGAACTACTTCAACTTCCGGTGGAAGACCCAGACTTTCAGGTTCTACAGGAAGCGTGCTAGTATTTTCTGAAGGTAATGCATTATCTTGATCATATTATAGATCATATACTCTCCCACTGACTTCTTGAGATACAAGATCAATTTCAAGAAAATCACCATACCTAGCAACAAACACTTTGTTCTCAGGTGGGAAGTAAATGTAGTAACCCATTGTCTCCTTTGGGTATCCTACAAAAATGCACTTTACAGATCTTTGTTGGAGTTTATCTTGTGAGTCACATTTAACATACGCCTCACAACCCCGGACCTTTAAATAAGACAAGTTCGGAGCTTTTCCAGTCCATATCTCATATGGTGTCTTATCAACCTTCTTTGTGGGAACCATATTCAGAATATGAACAGCTGATTCAAGAGCATAATCCTAAAAAGACAAAGGAAAATTAGTAAGATTATACATTGATCGAACCATGTCCAATAATGTACGATTCCTTCTCTCAGATACACCGTTTTGTTGTGGAGTATATGGAGTTGTGAGATTCTGAACAATTCCATTCTCAGTTAAGAAATCTTTAAAATCTTGACTTAGGTATTCACCACCTCGATCAGAACGAAGAGCTTTAATCTTCTTTCCTAATTGCAATTCTATTTCTGCTTTGAAAACTTTAAATGTTTCAAACACCTCATGTTTATGCTTAAGTAAATAAACATAACCATAACGGTTGAAATCATCTGTAAAAGTTAAGAAGTAAACAGCACCTCTCCTTGACACATGTCTAAGTGGTCCACACACATCAGTATGTATCAAACCAAGTAGATCTGAAGCTCTTTCCATATTGCTATGAAAAGGTTTCTTAGTCATCTTCCCAGAAATACAAGACTCACACTTATCAAATGACTCATCATTGATATTTTTCAAAAGCCCATCTTGTTGCAGCTTTTGCATGCGAGTCTTGCCTATATGGGCAAGTCTACAGTGCCAAATGTAAGAAGAATTCAAGTCATACTTCATTCTCTTACTAATGTTGTACATTGAATTATTATTATTGTTGGACATACAATCATTCATATCAATTTCAAACACACCATTCACAGCAACAACATTAAAATAAAATACACCATTTAAAGAAACAGAAATTTTATTGCCATCAATAGTATGAGTAAAACCAAGATCCAACAAACATGAAAAGGAAACAACACCTCTAATTATAGAAGGTGCATAATGACAATTGTTTAAAATCAGTACTAAACAGAAGGTAAAACTAAATTAAACACTCCTATGGCTTCAACTGCTGCTTGTGCTCCATTGCCCACATGCAGAAATTGCTCCCCATAAGATAGTCTCCTTTCCTATCTAAACCCCTGTAATGTATTACAAATGTTAATACCACATCCAGTATCATATACCCAGGAATTTAATTTATGAGAGAAAGTAAATAATTCAATGACAAATAAGTTACCTGAAGTACTGGCGCCCATGTGCCCAGTCTTCTTAACCTTATTATTTCGCAAGTCATCGAGATAAAGAGGACAATTCCTCTTCCAGTGACCCATCACTTTGCAGTAATGACATCCTTGATCCTTCTTCGGATTATCCATCTTAGGAGGGTTCTTCTTAGGTTGAGGTGGTTGATAAGCCATAACTTGCTAATTCTTATCAGCCTTACCCTTACCCTTCTTCTTATTCGCATTTGGCTTGTTAATTCTACCCCCTTGAATAGCAAGTACTTGGGGTGTAGGAGCCTTTTGTGGTAAACCTTTCTCATAATCAATGAGCAGTGCGTGCAATTCACTTACTGTCTTCCCCACGCAATGCATATTGAAGTTCCTCACAAAACCACTAAATTCCTTGTTAAGGGATCTATTGATTAAGTTCACAGCCATATCATTGTCATAGGGTTTACCAAGTGTTTGTAGTTGTTCAATGAAATTCTTCATTTTCAACACATGAGCACTCACAGGTTCACCATCACCCTGCTTACAAGCATGTAGAGACTCCATCAAATTGTAAATCTCTACATTTGATGGTTTCTCATATAGTTTCTTTAGTTCATCAATCATGTTCATGGGGAAGTATTCTTCAAACTGTCTTTGAAGAGAAGGTGACATCGCCCCTAACATCATTGCGGCCACATCAATATGTTCCTTACAAACTATTTTCCAATCAGCCTTGGCAGCATCAGTAGCTTTAGGGCCTTCAGGTTCAGCAGGACAAGGCGTCTTCAAGATTTCAAGTTGACCAGTCACTCGCAAGACAATCCTGAGTGAACGATACCAATCATTGAAATTCTCTGAGCCTGTCAATTTTTCTCGTTCAAAGTAAGCCTTGAACGCAGAACGTAAGTTGGTGTTATCAGTTTGAGCCATTTCTACAGATAAAGAAAGTTCAAAACATTAGTATTTTTGATAATACAATTTTTCAAGAAAATAAAATACCCAAGGAAATCATATCCATAGAATTATCTTGAAAACTAGGATCCTCCATAAACATAGTTTCATCACATCAGTTGATCTGCTAGTAATGAAAGTGTAATATGAGGTAACTTGTCGTACAATAATTGGCATAACATTTGTCCAATTCCTAGATTTATGGGATTTACAATCACAAAACATTTGTATTGTAAGCATGTTTAATCCCCATCTTAATGCCTTGAGTCCAAGATCTCACTTCCTACTCAATTTAAGTCGTCTAACTTAAAAACAACAAACTCACAAATCCATCACATCAGTTGATCTGCTAGCAATGAATTTATGAAATTTACCTCTCTATTGCAATCTCGCCAAGTTCTCACATGATGTAAATTACAACTTCAAGTGTTCTTAATTAGATGGCATTTGACTTAATTTTATAAGGGTATTAATTTTGATGTGATCAAAATAATGTATGAAGAAGCATGCATACAACTTCATAACATTGGTTTTATAAAACATTTTTATTACCAATTAACTAAGAGTAAAATAGCAAAGTTTTGATTGAGGTATCGGGTTCACCAATTAAAGAATTACCAACAATTATCGTACTTTTGCATAAGCCCTAAGGCTTAGTGTTTCGGATAATCATTATGGAATTGTGGTGAATTCACCCTTAAGATGACAGTGTACGTGTAATGGTTGTTTGGTAAGTCTAATTTACACACAAACTAGCGTTAAGACAGAATGTTGTCTATCTAAGGCCACAATTTAATGCGAAGCCAACCTTATACCCATCTTGTAGTGTGTAAACTTCGGTCGGGCCTAGTTAACCATTACGTACAAAAACATCAATCAACCAATCCTTTGAAATATAACCTCTTAAAACCAAAACAATTTCGCCATTTATTTAGTCCATATTATTTTTCTATTCAAAAATTACCCTTTTCGTTTATAAACAAGTCTAACAGAATAATAAACAAAAACAAGTAATGTATAATAAAAAATAAACAACCAAATAAACATATATACATAACATAACAATTAAATATGTATAAAACATGTAGCCACATGCAAATCTTATTCAATAGTCCTATTAATAATCAAGTCTAGGTGTATAATGTATTTATTCAATTAAGGCTTTCTTCTTCTAAGAAAAAGAGCCACATGCATCGATAAATCGATTGCGAAAGCCAAAACTAAACAAATACCACATAGCACTTAATTGATTACTTAATATTGGAGTTTTCCCCAATTCGACATCTATTAATAAATTTACATGTTCATCAATTTAAACAATTTCAATATTCACACAATAAAATCCATGCAAATATGCACTTTTCATAGATTATGCTTAACAATTAACATATTGCACCAAGATCGTTTACTAAAACGCATAACCAATTACATGACATCCTAGGGTTTCTAATCATATTAAAAATTAAAATCAAAACCCTAAAACCCTAAAAGGTCTAAATCGACCCAATTAAAAAATTAGGGTTAGGAATAAAAAAAACCCAAAAAAACATGTTACTAAACGAATCAAGATTCAATTTTTATGCCTTTCGATAATTCATTACACATTATAACGGCTCTAGATGCCATTGTTGGAATTATGATATCATGACCATCATATAAAATAAACCAAACACATCAAGTGAGCATAGCGGAAGCAATTACAAGATCATATAATATGTAATTAATTAATCAAATATAAAAGTAAACATACCTTTGTGATTCCAGCCCGAACAAGAATCAAATGCAATCTTCGAATCAAGAACCCTAATTAGGGTTTATGTGGATTATTAGAATTACCCCTTACCTCTTTTGTAATTCAATCGAAGAATCAAACAATAGTGTGTTTGAATCGCGTTCTTGTACACACGTACTAATTCAAGTAAAAGTTTATGCAAGTAAATCAAACACAAAACCTTTTAGCTATAAGAAAATCAAATCCCTTAAGGGATTGTTTGATGGATCGATTTTGGGACAAGAGAGGAGAGAAAAACACCAAGATATGTGTGTACAAGTTATGAGAAAACAATGCATCTTGGGTTTGTTTATATACTTGAGTTTCCTTGGAGCACAAGGCACAAAGGAGGTGGAACCTCCTTATGGCCGATCGGTCATGGATCCCTCAAAGGGATTCCGGAACCTTCTCTTGTTTCCAATTAAACACAAGTATTACTTTCCATATCTTCGTCTAACGGTCGTTAGTCATTCTCCGTTAAATACTAACGGTCGTTACTAGTTTTGTGTTTATTAATAATTAAATATAACATTTATAAATAATTATTCTTTTAATCTTCATACGTATTGTGTGCAATCCCGTGATCTCGAGTTCGATCCTAACACACAACTATTATTATAATGTCTATAAAACTAACATTTAAGGGTTACACACTAACAGTGGAGGAAGGCGTGCTTTTCCACAAGGTGCGTTAAATACCTATTCTATATATATATATATATATATATATATATATATATATATATATATATATATATATATATATATATTATGCCATCTTGTTTACAACTATATACAATAATTTCAACAGTTTAGGTTCAGTATATACGTACAATGGCAGACTGTTTGTGTTAACACAACTTGTTGGGAATTAAATAATCAGAAGAATCAGCATAAAGGCTCAAGGAAATACATCAAGTATGTTCCTGATAATAAAGCTCAAAGTACGTTCATGCTGATAAACACAAGAGTGTTTCTGCTGAAGAATGTTTCTACTGAAGGTGTTTCTGCTGATGGATTCTGCTACTGCTATGACTCATACAGCTGCTGTGTAGATAAGTACGACTTATTCTACTGATACGTGTACAAGAAAATATTTTTGTTGTAGTCATCAAATTGAACACTCCAAGTGAGTTGTAATCGTAGATACATGTTATGTCTTAATGACTAACAAGATAAGTCATCATATAGCTAGAATGAAGATAAGTCATAAGCTAGTGATTAGATAAGATATATAGATTGTAAAAGATCTTTTCCTTGGACTATAAAAGGAAGATCTTAGATATGTCTTAAGTGTGAAGAAAATACATATGTGTGTAGAGATATACATAGAGAAAAACAATAGAACAAAACACAAGATTCAAGGTCTTTGTAACCCTAGTGATAGTGAAGATCACTCGTATTATCTTGAATAATATTGAATCGTTTGGTGAAATACTTTCATTGTTCTTTGTTAAATAAACTCGAGCATCACAGTTCCATTTCCAATAAACATTCTAAGTGTGATTAAGTAAATTCCGCATACTTAATCATATACTTTCATTGTTCTTTGTTAAATAAACTCGAGCATCAGAGTTCCATTTCCAATAAACATTCTAAGTGTGATTAAGTAGATTCCGCATACTTAATCATATTCACTCAAAGTATCATATTTACACATTAAAAGGTCCAACACCTATAGTGTGTGATCAAATCAAGTGATCCTCTCAGTTGGTATCAGAGCTTTCCAGGTTGATATCTTTGATTTAGAAGAACAAGAAGAAGAAATGGACATGGAGTCTGTTCAAACAAATGTTGCTGCAAAGTTGCCAGTTCTCAAACAGAATGAGTTTGAATTGTGGAGGTTAAGAATTGAACAGTTTTTCCAGGTGCATGATTACACTCTCTGGGAAATCATTGAAGAAGGAAACTCTTTCAAACCCACAACCACTATATCAACAGTTGAAGGTAGGGAAATAACAGTTCTTAAAACTATCCCTTCAACTGCTGAAGAAAGAATAAATAAGAAGAATGACCTCAAGGCTAGAAGCATGCTGATGATGACCATTCCAAATGATCAACTTATAAACTTCAGCAAATTCAAAGATGCCAAGTCATTATTTGAAGCAATTATTGCAAGATGTGGAGGGAATGAAGCCACAAAGAAGACCCAGAAAACCCTTCTCAAGCAGCAGTTTGAAAATTTCTCATCAAACATGAATGAATCTCTTGACCACATGTTTACAAGGCTACAGAAAATTGTGAGCCAACTTGCTGTTCTTGGGGTTGATATACCTCAAGAAGATTTAAACTCAAAATTTCTAAGAAGCTTACCAGAAGAGTGGGCTATGCATGTTGTTGTTTGGAAGAATAAACCAGACATAGACACTATGGATCTTATGGATTTGTATAGCAACTTTAAAATTGTGGAACAAGAAGTTAAGAAAACTGGTGTCTCTAGTTCATATACTGGGAACGTGGCTTTTATGTCATCTCCTAGTATCTCAAATCCAGTTAAAGATGAAAAGGTTGATAATGGAATTGGTGCTGCTAGTTCATCAAGCAGTACTTTTGGTATATTGAATGAAAAGGCTTGTTGTGCCTTTTTCACAAGTCAGAATAATGGGTCCATGCTCACTCATGAAGATCTTCTAGAAATCAATGATGATGATTTAGAAGAGATGGACCTAAAATGGCAAATTTCTCTTCTTAGCATGAGGGCTAAGAAATTCTATCAGAGGACGGGGAAGAACTCACCTTCAGCAGCAATGATACTACTGGTTTTGACAAGTCAAAGATAGAATGCTATAACTGTCATATGTTGGGGCACTTCTCAAGAGAATGTAGAAGGCCAAGGCAGCAAGATAACAAGAATAGAGGTTTTGGAAGCAAGTCCAAAACAGGGGAATCAACCAATCCAAAGGCTATGGTAGCTATTGATGGATTAGGATTTGATTGGAGCTTTACAGCTGATGATGAAGAAGAAGCTTCTCCTCAGACAGCTCTTATGGCTTTCTCCACAGAGGTACAATCTGATAAAGTTTGTTCAAATAATTGTTCTGCTCTTAAAAGTTTAGAAACCTTAACCAAACGTTATGAGAATCAAAGGACAGAGTTAATTGATACAGCTTATAACTTAACCAATCATAAAAGAGGTATAGCTACTCTAGAAGAACACGTCATACATTTTCAAACAAATGAATCTACCTTTACTGATGTCAAAATTCTTCTAGAAAGAGAAATAATGTTTAAAGATGTGGACATTAGTAACTTGAAAGCTGAAGTAGATAGGCTTAGTAAAGCTACAGAAAACATTCAAATGAGTGTAGAAACACTAGATTATGCATCTAAAGGTGTGACCAACTTAATTGAATGTCAAGCGTAATAAATAAAGCTAAGTCTGGTGTTGGATACAAATCTGTTCCTACACCATATAGAGGTATTCCTTCACCCCCAGGAATTGACCTAGGACACACAGGTTTTACCTGAATTTCAACTACCTGAATTAAAATATGGTGTTCAACCAAAAACTAATGTAGTTGATAATAAACATTTGAAAGAAAGTGAAAGTTTAAGTAAAACTTCACTTCCTAAGGACAAGGTGTGTTCTTGTAGAAAGTCAGATGGTCCAATCATTGATGACTTAACATCTGATGATAAAAAGGTTAATCAGGTTATGTCTAAACCTAAAGTGGTTAAGAAAGCAGGAACAAGTGTTCCTAAGATAGTCAAACATAATACTGAAAAGCCTAAAAACAATGTTAAACATGTTAGGCAACCAGTAAGATATTGTGAACAATATAGAACCATAAACAAGCCCAGAGGCAACCAAAGGAATTGGTATAGTCTCAAGTCTCTCCAACAAAGAGATGACTTTGTCTTTAATAACAAAGCTTGTTACACATGTGGTAGTTTTGACCATCTTACAGCTTTCTGTAATCAATGGGTATATGGGTATACAAACAATAGGGTGAATCTAAAAAGGCAAACACCTAAAAGTCACTCTAACATTACTAGAACAAAACCCAAAACAGTTTTAGTTCCTGCTGATAGGAAAATGGTTTCTGCTGATAGACCATATCTGACTGTTTACCCAAAAACAACAGTTAAAAGTGCTAAAACAGCTTTCAAATATGCATCAAATGTTGTTAAAAGGCCCATTTTAACAAAGGCAATAGTCCAAAAACAAGTTTGGAAACCAAATGATACAACTGCAAAGCCATCAGTTTCTGCTGATAGCCAAACAGTTCATATCACTGCTAAGGGAAACAGGGCAAATGCTGTTAAGGCCTCAGCATGTTGGATTCCTAAATCCAATGTTACATCAACTATTCTCAAAATATTACATCTCATTGATGCAAGAGGTGGATCCAAGTCAGAAATGGTTTGGATCCCAAAACAAAACTAATTCCTTTATTTATGTGCAGGGACATTCATCAGCAGATACTGAAGATCAAGGATTCTCAGATAGTAGATGTTCAAGGCACATGACAGACAACAAGTATTATCTCTCAGATTTCCAATCAATAGATGGAGGCTATGTTACCTTTGGAGGAGGAATTGGAGGAAAAATTACTGGTAAAGGTACTATTAAAACCGGTAAATTAGATTTTGAAGATGTGTACTATGTGCAAGAACTTAAGTATAATCTTTTTAGTGTCTCACAAATGTGTGACAAAAAGAACAATGTTCTCTTTACTGACACTGAATGTCTTGTATTTTCTTCTGATTTTAAGATGCCTAATGAAAGTCAAGCACCTTTTAGAATTCCAAGAAAAGGCAACATGTACAGTGGTGATATGAAGAAGATTGTTCCAAAAGATTCTCTTACTTGTCTTATTGCTAAGGCCACATTGGATGAATCTATGAAATGGCATAGGAGGCTTGGTCATATTAACTTCAAAACCATAAATAAGATTGTCAAAGATGGTTTGGTAAGAGGTTTACCTCAAAAATGATTTGAAAATGATCAAACATGCATTGCTTGTCTTAAAGGCAAACAACATAAAGCCACTTGTAAGACCAAAATTTTTAACTCTATCAATCAATCATTGTTTATGCTGCATATGGACTTATTTGGTCCTACAAATGTTAGAAGTTTGCTGCATAAAAGATATTGTCTAGTTATTACTGATGACTTTAGTAGATTTACATGGGTATTCTTTTTAGGTACTAAGGATGAGACTTCTAGCATCCTTAAGACCTTCATTACAGAGATAGAAAACCTAGTAAGCAAAAGAGTAAAAGTCATTAGATGTGATAATGGGTCAGAATTTAAAAATAGAGTTATGGATGATTTCTACAAAGAAAAAGGTATTAAAAGAGAATTTAGTGTTGCAAGAACTCCACAACAGAATGGAGTTACTGAAAGGAAAAATAGAACACTAATAGAAGCGGCTAGAACTATGTTAGCTGACTCTAAGTTGCCTATAACTTTTTGGGCAGAAGCAGTCAACACTGCTTGCTATGTACAAAATAGAGTTTTAGTTGTAAAACCTCACAATAAGACATCATATGAACTTTTTAGAGGTAGAACTCCTGAAATAGGATTTCTTAGACCTTTTGGATGTCATGTGACAATTCTGAATACCTTAGACCATCTTGGAAAGTTTGATGGTAAAGCATATGAAGGATTCTTAGTTGGATATTCTATCAATAGCAAAGCATTCAGAGTATACAACATGAGAACTAGAAGAGTAGTGGAAAACCTACATGTGAAGTTTTTGGAAAATAAATCCAATGTAGAAGGTCAAGGTCCCAAATGGCTATTTGATCTTGAATCTCTATCCAAATCAATGAATTATATGCCTTTTGTTGCAGAATCTAATGAATTTTCAGGTTCACAAACTGCTGATGCAACAAATGAAGAAGGATTAGAGAAGGAGACAAATCAAGATTATGTGATGATGCCAATATGGACAAATTCAAGTGTGGATTCAACTTCAATAAATGGTGAATCTTCTTCTGGAAAAACTAAAGAAGATGTTGAAGATGAATACAACAAAGAAGGAACTAAGGAACAAGAGTTTCAAGTCAGAAGTAACACTGCTGTTTCTGCTGATAAGCAAATCGTTCCCTTTGATGAGAAAAATATTTCTGCTGATGGATCATCAGAAGAAACACAAGCAAATCTCTCAGAAAATGAGGTGGATTTCAACAACCTTCCACCTGATTATCAAGTTCTTTCTACTCCACACTCAAGGATTCACAAAGTTCACTCCCTGGACAATGTGATTGGAGATGTACAATCAGGAGTGAAGACAAGACAACAATTGATGTCTTCAGATCAACAAGGGCTTCTTGATGCCCTTTATGCTTCAAAACAGCATGAGTTTTCAAACTCTTGCTTATTTGTATGTTTTCTCTCACAAGATGAACCAAAGAATATTCATAAAGCTCTAGAGAATTCAAGCTGGTTGGAGGCTATGCAAGAGGAGCTTCTTCAGTTTAAGATTCAAAAGGTATGGGTGCTAGTTGATTTACCATGTGGTGTAAGGGTAATTGGCACTAGATGGGTTTTTAGGAATAAAAGGGATGAAAGGGGCATTGTGATAAGAAATAAAGCTAGATTAGTAGCTCAAGGGTACACACAAGAAGAAGGGATAGACTATGAAGAGGTTTTTGCTCCAGTAGCAAGGATTGAAGCCATTAGACTCTTTTTGGCTTATGCTTCATTTATGGGATTCACAGTTTATCAAATGGATGTCAAGAGTGCTTTCTTATATGGTACTATTGAAGAGGAGGTGTATGTCTCACAACCTCCTGGTTTTGTTGATCCTGACCATCCAGACAAAGTGTACAAGGTTGTTAAAGCTCTATATGGCCTATATCAGGCACCAAGAGCTTGGTATGAAACACTAGCTTCTTAATTAATTTCAAAGAGGCAAGATAGATCAGACACTTTTCACCAAGAAGCATAAGAAGGATCTTTTGCTAGTTCAAGTGTATGTGGATGATGTCATCTTTGGATCTACAAGGAAGGAGATGTGTTTGGAGTTTGAGAAGCTTATGCACAATAAGTTTTAGATGAGTTCCATGGGGGAACTTACATTCTTTTTGGGTCTACAGGTTAAACAATCAAGAGAAGGAATCTTTATTAGTCAAGACAAATATGTTGCAGAGATTCTTAGAAAGTTTCAATTTGCTGAATAGCAAGCACACCAATGGACCCTGAGAAGACACTTCTTAAAAATGTAGAAGGAATTAATGTGGATGTACACACATACAGACCTATGATAGGTTCTTTGATGTATCTCAGATCATCAAGACCTGATATCATGTTCTCTGTCTGTGCTTGTGCAAGATATCAAGTAACTCCTAAGGTTTCTCATTTAACAGCAGTCAAGATAATTTTTAGATATCTCAAGGGTCAACCTAGGTTGGGTCTATGGTATTATAAGGAGTCATCTTTTGACTTAGTAGCATACTCAGATAGTGATTATGCTGGTGCTAGCTTGGACATAAAGTCAACAACTGGAGGATGTCAATTCCTTGGGTGTAGACTTATCTCATGGCAGTGTAAGAAGCAGACAATGGTGGCTACTTCAACAACTGAAGTTGAATATGTAGCAGCTGCAAATTGTTGTGGTCAAGTCCTATGGCTTCAAAACCAACTTCTTGACTATGGGTACAATTTCTTACATACCATTATTCATATTGATAATAGTAGTACAATTTGCATTATTAAAAATCCAGTGCAACATTCAAAAACAAAACACATTGAAATTAGACATCATTTTATTAGAGATTGCAATGAAAAGAGGTTAATTCAAGTAATGAAAATTGCTTCAGAACAAAACTTTGTAGATCTTCTTACAAAAGCTTTTGATGTTGGTAGATTTCAGTACTTGGTAGCAGGTATTGGAATGCTTAATCTTTAAATTTTTCAAAATAATGTGTTCTTGTATATAGATTTTGTTAATGCATCTAACTTTGTCATCTAAAACTACTATTACCAATTTAAAAGTTATTCATACAGTTAGTTCTATGATTATACTAATTCAAGACAAGTACTTTGTACTTTGTTCTTTTGGTTTTAGACTAACAATTTCAGATATGAATTTTTGAGCTCAAAGGCTATTTCAAGTGAAATCTATGATCATTGCTGCTGAATGCTGATCATTGCTGCTGATATAATAGGTTCATGATAGAAAGAGTTTGGGATTTCAAAACTCCTTAAAACTTCTTTCTTGGAACCTGATTATGATGTTTCACATTGAATTGATAAATTAGTTGATCAGTTAATAACTCATACAACTTACTTTCTGTCATTTTATACTCTCAAGTATAATGTGACTAATCTACGGATATCTGATAGAAAGAACAGCGAGCAAAAGTGAATCTAACACTTGTGTTAGAGGTAACAAATGCCACGAGCTGGAAACCCAATAAAGAAAGCCTTTTAAATAGGTTTATCTGTACATAGGCAGTTATTTATAACTAAAAACATTGGTTCTCACACAACCAGAGGTTGCTTTAAATCGAAATTTTGATTAAGTGTTAGTTACCACACTTAATCCCTTCAAAATGGTTAGAAGCAGTATGATTTTTAATCATAAAATCATGTTCATACTGCTAAGTCAAATGTATCTTAAAAAGGATTTTCAAAGAGGCTCAGAAAATCATCTAATGATGAATTATGAGTCAATGCTCAGTGATTCACCACTCATAGGAGGTTACACACCTAGAAGTGATGAAGGCAGCATTTAAACTTTTAAGGAATTGATGGCTTCATGTACAAATTGTCTGAAAACATGGAAATTGCTAGATCAGATGATGGTTATATGATATAATTGTGAGAGATCTTCCAAACAGGGGAGGAAATTGCTCAAGAGAGAAATAAATCTCAGGGGAGGTTACAAAAGCCCTTTAAAAGGAAGATTATCCAAAGAAACAGAAGGAAAAGATAAGAGCATACAAGATGATGACATGGTTTCTTCTAATAAAGAACAAGAATAGAACTGATAGGAGAAAGTTCTATCTAGATCAAAAGATGAAAGGTTTAAATTTCAGTTCACTACGTTTGTTCATCACTTTCAAAGACATGCTGAAAGATGATTTCTACTTCTTGGAATAAGCATCCAAGATACACAACATCATTGTCTCTTATAATTCTTCAAGTTGAATATTGCACCATCTTTTAGTCCAAGATTGGAGCAAAGAACAGAAAACAGATGAGTTACAGAGAAAGACATTCAATCACTCAAAAGAGAAGAAAGTTCAGATCACAGTCTGACAATGAAGTGTTTGAAAGATCTTCACAAAGTCCTCATTTAATTCAGAAAAACATGTTTGAATGTAATTCACATGTTTAGGGGAGGATTGTTGGGAATTAAATAATCAGAAGAATCAGCATAAAGGCTCAAGGAAATACATCAAGTATGTTCCTGATAATAAAGCTCAAAGTGCGTTCCTGCTGATAAACACAAGAGTGTTTCTGCTAAAGAATGTTTCTACTGAAGGTGTTTCTGCTGATGGATTCTGCTACTGCTATGACTCATACAGCTGCTGTGTAGATAAGTACGACTTATTCTACTGATACGTGTACAAGAAAATATCTTTGTTGTAGTCATAAAATTGAACACTCCAAGTGAGTTGTAATCCTAGATACATGTTGTATCTTAATGACTAACAAGATAAGTTATCATATAGCTAGAATGAAGATAAGTCATAAGCTAGTGATTAGATAAGATATATAGATTGTAAAAGATCTTTTCCTTGGACTATAAAAGGAAGATCTTAGATATGTCTTAAGTGTGAAGAAAATACATATGTGTGTAGAGATATACATAGAGAAAAACAATAGAACAAAACACAAGATTCAAGGTCGTTGTAACCCTAGTGATAGTGAAGATCACTCGTATTATCTTGAATAATATTGAATCGTTTGGTGAAATACTTTCATTGTTCTTTGTTAAATAAACTCGAGCATCACAGTTCCATTTCCAATAAACATTCTAAGTATGATTAAGTAGATTCCGCATACTTAATCATATTTACTCAAAGTATCATATTTACACATTAAAAGGTCTAACACCTATAGTGTGTGATCAAATCAAGTGATCCTCTTACAACTGCCAACGTTTGACCGACTGTATAGGTCTCAATGTACAAGGTATGAGCATGTCGAACGACTTACGTGTCTTTGTAGATCATATTCAGCCATGACAGTCTAATTGAAGGTGACATTTTTTTATAACTTTCAGATCTTGCTCAAATTGTGCCTCAATTCGCTGTTTTTAACGTGTTTGACTTTGATTTTTTCATCATTTCACAGGTATGCACATATGAATGAACGGTTTTTATAGCGCTTTTGGTACAGATAACAGACAACCAGAGAGGCTTTGATTACATTATTTGACGTTTTGTGTCATTGTCGGTTTAGGCAAAGATGCTTCACATATGACCCAACAAATAAGTCGTGCTGCAAAAAGAAGTAGGACGATGCCGACACCAACTGTAGGAACAAATGATGCGGCTACGCAGCCCATACAAAATGTGCGTACATGTGAGCTACACACAGTTAACTCATCAAATTGGCTAATCGTTCATGAATATGCTGATCCTGGTTAATATTTTCAATTATGTTTTTTCATTATATATCTTCAATCGTAAATGTAATAAATCTGGTGTTCTGATTCAATACAATGCAGCAGGGCTTCATGTGGTGATAAACTCCTACTTTACACTGTCGTCAGAACTAAAGAAGCTGATAATCATTAGGTGTGATGACTTCGCAATGATCTCTCCTGTAGCAGCGATCAAATAATGGAGTGCATGTGTGTCTGTTTTCTCCAACATTAAAGATATACCTGTCGGTTCATCTTCAGGTTTGATTTATATTCTAACCTCTAAATACCAACTTAATATGATATCTATCTATATACTATATATTAGACAACTTAAAACCCTTCCAACTTAATATGCTGCTCCTCTTTGTTTTTTATACTTATATGTAATATTTTCTGTGTACATTTTACTCTCCACGACTGTCCATTAGCCCCTGGTGGTCTTTCAATGCAAGAGGAGACAAAACCGCCAAAAAAAGGCTGCTGCAGATAATTAAATGTTGAGCCACTGGGAATGAAGAAGGATCTTTGGTTAGTTAATTCCAAAAACGAAACGACCAGAGTGTTGTAACGTGAGTGCAAGAATGAAGTTGCCGTTGTTGTGCGTCTAATATGTATTATTAGTATTTGCCCATAAACATTTATACGTTCAACATATGTATTTATTTGTTTGCAAAGAGGAAGTTGGATGAATCAGGTTTCATTGGAAATCATCTTAAAGTATCGTATGCACCACAACATGAGAGCTTCAATGACACCAAGGAGAAGTTAGTAGGAAAAATAAAAGAAGTTTTTGCAATACTTAACTGTAAGTCATCAAGCACCATACTATTCAGAGTAAAAAATTTCCAGCAATAGTTTCATTTAATCAGGTTTCAACCTATATACTATTGGATATTTGTTATCCATGAGGGTATAGGGGGAGTCATACTTTAGAGTAAGTCACTCAATGTGAAGCTCGGCTTGCCACCAGACCTTCACGCCATGCAGTTTTTATATTTACTTTAGTTCCCTGATTATTACATCTTTTGCGTTTTCTTATTCTTTCTTAATTAATCACTTATAAGTGTATACATAATTATTATTGGTGGCAAAACGGGCGGGCCGCGCGGGCACGGGCCATGGGTCAAACGGGCTACGGGCTAAACGGGCGCGGGCTAAACGGGCACGGCCAAACGGGCGTATGTTATACGAATCGTTTTAGAAACTACTCAAAACTGCAAAATAAATACCTTAAACTTAACAACTCATTTATATTAAAAAAAAATTAAATATATTATATCTATAATTTTTTCTATAAAAACAATTGTAATGTTATCCAATTAAAAAAAAATATGTGCCCATTTGTGACCATTTAACTTTTAAATAGGCAATATATGCACATTTCAAAAAAATGAGGGAGACCAAATGTGCCCAAATATTTTAAAAGTTTGCCCATTTAGCCTTTTTTTTTTTTTTTTTTTTTTTTTTTTTTTTTTTTTTTTTTTGCACAAATTACCACCTCTAATATTTATACTTGCCAATAGGTGATTCATAAGCTGTTAGTCAACTCTCAGATCAGCAAATGGCTTTGCTACGGTATCATAGGGAGAACCTGAACTTTCTGAGTGAGGAGGCACTAGTACAAAAATGGCCTTTCGTCACACATGGTCGATTTTGAACGGTTACACGGTAACATTTTTACGTGACTAAATGTACCAGAATAAAATAAACAGCCACACTTGATCCGACTTGTGTGACCATTTCGTTAAATATATGTCACACATTTGTGTATATATGTGACTAGAGGTATTTGGAAAGAAAAAAAAAATTGGATCGTATAGTCACTTATAATTTGGGACGTGTGATAGATACAAATCAGTTTGAAACATTAGTCACAGTATATACATATACATACGTGACAAATATATGTCACACAATTGAAGAGTGTGACTAAAATCCATATATGGTCACATGAAGTAATTGTGTACGTGGTTAAATCATATTGTCAAGTTTGTCACACATTATTAAAAAGTG
This sequence comes from Artemisia argyi, assembly GCA_030686995.1. Lineage (NCBI taxonomy): Eukaryota > Viridiplantae > Streptophyta > Magnoliopsida > Asterales > Asteraceae > Artemisia > Artemisia argyi. The sequence goes on from CM060681.1 coordinate 208,929,948, forward strand.
ACTGTTATTGTTTGCTAAATAGTTAGCCACATATTAATTGTAAATGTGTGACAACTGAAAAGTAAGTTTAAAGCATTCGTCACGATATGCATTTAAAAGTGACAAATATATGTCACACACTTGAACAGTGTGACCAAATGTCATATATGGTCACACTAAATCATAGACATAAATGATTAAGTGTAACCAAAATGTCATTTATTTTAAGATTAAATGTTTTTTATAAACACAAAAATGTGTTAAATTTATCTATAATTTTTTACATGTCCCGCAATTAAGTTTTGGCCAAAATTAAAATCTCCCTCCCAACTTTTAACAAAGCCCAGCGTAAGTTTTTCCCCAAAATCAAATAGTCCCTCTCCCATCTTTATTTGTTATCTCAGATCTAAAATCCTCTTAATAGAAACAATTAATGATTTGAAACCCGAATCAAGATTTGTTAGGACAATAGTTTAGGGGGTGTTTGGAATAGCTAATAAAGATGGGAGAGGGAGAGGGACTATTTGTTAAGACAATAGTTTGTTAGGACAATAGTTTAGGGGGTGTTTGGAATAGCTAATAAAGATGGGAGAGAAAGCGGGTTTCAAATCATTATTCCAAACACCCCCGGTTATGAAGCGGATTGACAAAATTTGTTAGACCAATAGTTTAGGGGGTGTTTGGAATAGCTAATTCTGTTGGGCTTATTTAAACAAGGAAAAACATATAAGCTTATGACTTATCTGAGCTCATAAGCCGATAAAGGGTTTATGCGCTTTACAAATGTCAAATAAACCCATAAGATAGAACAAAGTTAATATAAAATTGTGATTCTGGGTGATTGTATTATTTTGTTTTGAAATAAAGCTGAAACTTTAGTCTTGTGATTATCACCGGGGAAATTCCCCTTTACCCAAAACTTTAGTCTTGTGATTATCAGCTGAATCGAAACCATTATGATGTTATAATTGAATATGGTTGAAACGAAGTGGATTGGTATTGTTAGGAGAATAGTTTTTCTGATGTGCTGGTATGATTCTGGATTAGGTTATTGTGAGAATGAGACCGATGAGTAGAAATGAAGAAGGGGGAACGATAGTTCAGAAGACTTCTGGTGATACGTTGTCAATACAAGGTCAAAAGTTTACTTTTGATTCGGTAGCTGATGAAACATCAACTCAGGCAAGTATATTTTGAAATAAAATTCAAAAATTTAATTGTTGGTGAAATAGTTGGTCAAGGTTTGTTGGTTGTATTTCAGATGGATATATTCGAGCTCGTTGGAGCTCCCCTGGTTGAGAACTGTCTAGCTGGTTTCAATAGTTCAATCTTTGCTTATGGACATGTATTGTTTACTAGAATATACAGTTATATGATATTTGTTTTTATTTCTGTTAATGTGTTAATTTAGTGCTGTAATTTTGATTTTCATAGAGCGGGAGCGGTAAGACATTCACAATATGGGGACCCACCAGTGCGTTATTGGAAGAGAAGTCATCTAATAATGATAAAGGCTTGACACCTCGTGTATTTGAACGACTGTTCTCTTGCATTAATGAGGTGTCTTTTTATATCTTATCACGCTTTATCTTTTGATACTTCTTTTCTATAATTTGTCTCGTTAGTTACTTATGGTTTACTTGTTTGTTATAGGAACAAATTAAGCATGCTGACAAACAACTTATGTATCAATGTCGATGTTCTTTTTTGGAGGTAAAGTGACAATATATAATCAACAAGTGAACTCCCATTGTCACTTTTATACTGATTCCATAGCTTCCATCCGCAGATATACAATGAGCAAATAACTGACTTGCTGAATCCAAGTCAAAGAAATCTTCATTTGAGAGAGGATACTAAGACTGGTGTCTATGTTGAAAATTTGACTGAAGAGTCCATCTCTAATATGAAAGACGTGAAAGAGATCCTCAAGAAGGTATAATTTCATAGTAGTATTGACTTTGGTCCACATGATTCTCGTTTTTTTGTCACTTTTGAATGGTAATTAACGCATTTGACCAACAGTCAGACATTGCTATCAATATGGAATTGATACAGTGTACTATTGGATAATATTGTTGATACTTGTCAACGAATATGCAGGGTTTGTCAAACCGGAGGATTGGAGCAACAAGCCTAAATATTGAGAGTTCACGCTCACACAGTGTGTTTACTTATGTTGTTGAGTCACGATTGAAGGTAATAATAACCAAAGTTAACTTACAGTATGGTTTAAATTTTTTTTGCTTGCACACTGATTACCATAAATTAAAATTCCCAATTTCATAGAGCACGGATGGTCTAAGCTGCTTTATGACGAGTCGTATGAACTTAGTTGATCATGCTAGATCAGAAAGACAAACATCAACTGGTGCAGCTGGACAGCGTTTGAAAGAGGCAGGTAATATTAACCGTTCGCTTTCACAGCTAGGGTATGTCATTTCATTTGGCTGCATATGAAAATACGTATTAGTAAGTATGAATTGATTGTAAAAAACTTGTTTTATTGATGTTGGATTTGCAAAAACTTGATTAATATTCTAGCGGAAGTCTCCCAAACAGGCAAACAAAGGCACATCCCCTACAGAGACTCCAAGTTGACATTCTTGTTTCAGGAATCCCTTGGGGGAAATGCAAAACTTTCGATGATTTGCGCTATTTCTCTAGCACTGAGGTAACATATCACCATTTCTAGAGGTTGTAAGATGCCGGGTCGAAATGGGCTGGTTTGGGGTTACGTTGTTTAAATAATAACTAAAGCAATAATTTTGATTATGCAAGTTATCATATCTCAGTAATAATCTCCATATATAATACGGTCATTTTTGAGGTTGTATGCATTAAAAAAAGACTTTGGGTAACTTTACAACTGTATGACCCTTTCCCCTTTTACCAATTTATATACTACATATATTTGTTTTACGAGTCAAATTTGCCAACAATAATAGTTTATCACGACTCAGACGATTTTTTTTCTTCTTATTCTCCCCTTTTAACTGGATGGAATATATGCTTTGCAGTTGTAAAAGTGAGACAGTCAGTACTATACGATTTGCCCAACGTGCTAAAGCTATTAAGAACAGGGCGGTGGTTAATGAACAAATGCAGAATGATGTTAACACATTGCGTGAAGTTATAAAGCAATTGAAGGTACGCTTTCGGTAACTTGCAGTTTTCATTTTCATTTTATTATAATACCTTCTTAAAAATGTTTCCCTTCTTCTTGCAACATTTTCCTTTCTTCATTTACTCGAAATATTTATAAAAAAGGTCAAATCCAGAGTCGTCAACATACTGATTTGGACTTGTCAATTGGTTTCTTAATAATTTTCAGTTTTCTTTTTTTGCCACAACGGTTAACTTGATGTAACATATGACAAGATGAACTCATTTGCATAAAGTCAACCGGAAACCAAGTTGATCCAAGTGCTGGCTATTCGACAGGGTGGAATGCTCATAGAAGCATTAATGTATTAAAATACAGCCTTTATCATCCACGGATTTTACCGCATGTAGACGATGATGGATGTTAGCCTTAAAGTTTTGTTATATTCGGGAATTGCATTAGTCTTTAACTACAAGGACTAGTCTTGCCATTAGTGTATAGATTACCTTGTATTCTTTGTATTAATACCCCTCCTAGTCCCAACTAGGAGGGTGGATGTCTCATTTGTATCATAGGTGTGTGTGTGTTTTTCCTTCTTCTCTCTAAAATACACACACCTTCCCCTTTCTTAATCTAATATTATCATGTTTACTCTTTACTTTGAGCTTCCCCGACCCCCCGAACCACATGAATCAATAGTATTTTCAGTCCTACAATTGGTATCGGAGCTCATGGTGTTACTTTATTGATTTGTGTGGTTCAATTTACATGTTTAGAAGCTGATCGTATTATTATTTTTTCACTGAAATTTTTTTTTTCTTATCTTTTATTGGTCACAGCTTTTAAACATCTTTATGTATCTAAATGGTCAAAAAGGTCCAAACTTTTCACATGTTTCACATATCTGTTTCAGAGCTTGTACGTGTTATGTCTCCAAACAGACTTGTCATATCATTTTTGTGACTTTTTTGTACCATCCGTGAATATAGTGGTCAGATTTGTGGTCCAAGTGAAAAAAAAGGTGGTCGAAACTCATCGGAAACTGGGCGTATAAAAAAGGTGGCCGGAATATTGGTCGGAATCTGGTCGGAAAATGGTCAAAACCCTGTTCCTACGCGTATCTTCAGTTTTTCTACGCATAACTTGGATAAGTTATGCGTAAGGTGCAAATTAGGCAAAAAACCCTTATCTTACGCGTAATTCTTACGCAAAAGATGGGTTTTACGCAAAGATATAGTTTTCTACGCGTAAGATTCCTACGCGTAAGATTTCTACGCGTAACATTTCTACAGGTCTACGCGTAACTTTATGCGTAAAAGGGTCGAAAGAAAAATATTACGCGTAAACTTGCCATATCGAAAAGAAAAAAGAATAGAGATGAAGCAGAAAAAAAAGACCATTGACCTACCGTTAATACCAAGACTCAAACTTTGACTTCAGTTTACACCATCATCAGTCCAATAATTTAAACAGAATGAAAAAGAAGATCTGTTGTCAAGCAATGCGACCCAACCATAAGGATAACCAACAACTTAACATACAACAAACTCATATCTAAACCTATATCCCTTCACCACCGTCTCCAACGACAAGTAACAACTGTCAAACAACAACCTCAAATCATCTCTCCATCTAAACATCAAGACTCGTACTGATTATACTCATAACGATCTGAACACACTATTACAAGATCTCAGTCAAGTTTTCTTTTTGTATCTCTCTTGAGAATACAAGTGCTTTACAATGTATTTATTACAAGAAAACTAACTCATCATCGATCCTTGTTGCCTCTTTTATATCCGACTACAAAGAAAGAGTCATAACAATCTTGTTATACTCGTTTCTTTAATTCGTTCATTGACCAACAACACAACAAACAATACTCACTTACCAGTCTTCTTGATGTCGCGTCTGTGACTTCTCTTTCGAAATGAAATAAAATTGAAGAAAGCTGATGTTGTTCGTTTGTTGGTGGATAGAAAGAGAAGAAGAGTGATTGCATTTGTTCGATTCATATGATGATGAGATTAGATGAGATTCGATTTGGATTTGTGATGATAAGGGATTCGATTATGATTGAAGATGAATCTGAGATGAGATATGCTTGTTGGTTAAGAGTGATGATAACTGAGTTGGGGAGAAGTAGTTAGGTGAGAGGTGAAATGATAGAGGCGGATCTATCTATGGGTGTGTTTTTAGGGTTTGTGTAACTTTTGACTAATATCAATACGGGTTCTCAAAAGATGGGTTGGATCGGGCGTAAATGTTTGGATCGGGTTTATCTTCTACTGGGCTTGTGATCCGAATTTTTTCCTTTGGGCTAAAATTGTATAACGCATGATGGACTGGATCTATAAGTTATTAGTTGGACTCAAATGATGGGCTGAATATTATGCACACAAAAATTGTCATCCGATTATTTTTTTATAAAATTTTTGGATACAATTTTTTATATATTGGTATAAATGAGTGGTATTTTGGGTTACAAATTTACACGGGGATACATATTTTGACGGCTACAGTTTTTCAAAGAATATCAAATGTGACTACGGGGATGATTCGTTATTATTTGTTTGGGTTTGAAGTAACATTTTACGGGCGCGTGCACTTATTTCGTCTTCTTTCTTTCTTCCCTTCCGCGAAGATGACTTGTTTGGGCATATATTTATGGTGACGGAGACTTGGATATCTAGTTACTTTTGTGATTCTTCTCTATACTCACAAAGTAACTATCACTTTAAGGAGTTACGTTGTAGTGCTCAGTGTCTCACGTTGTTGAGGATATGTCAAGATGGATTGTGCTTATTACACTTCTTTAGGGGTATAAAGTACACCGTTCTTAGTCACAAGGATAGTACAAGCTTAAGTCACATGCATGGGGGATTTTACTTCACTCTCAAGTTCGTCATATCGGGTTATCTTCACATGTGGTTACTACAGAGAGCCGTTGTTTGATACAGGGGGTTGGTAAAGAGTTAGACAATTTCAAATGGTATTGTTAGTAGATTGGGTTTATCGACATCTTCTCATGAGCTGATATGATTAATGACAAAGTGTCTCCAGTTAATGATTCTCGTACACATTATTATGCTGATTCCGATTAATCGTAACCATCAGGGGAGAGAAATGTGTACATCGAGGACGCACAACAAGTTCACATGATCGGGTTTAATGATTTATGAAATGATTTTTGTCGGAGATTGGCTGATTCTATATCCTTATTTTCTAATCTTATTCTACGTACTTCTACCTTATCCACCTTCACCAATTTCGGGCAACTAATTCAAGATGATCGGTGTCTCAACTTGTTACTTTCGGTGTTATCATTTCATGTGTACGTTATGGGCTGATTTGCTTTATGCTAGATAACTGGAATGCATTTGATGAGATGAAGATGTTGATATTCTGTTCCCCCGAATCGAAAATCTTGAAGAAGGTCAAGTCTACAGTCTGTTCTACATTTTCCGCTGCGTGTTAGAAGAGTAAAGACGGTTTGCATTTAATTATCAAAAGACTTCTTCATATTCAGGGCATTCATCAGAAAGGTTGTCAGTTTGGGGGAGAGCACTAATTAGGGGAGAGTGATTAGCCATACTTAATCCCTAATTAGATTTGCTCACATTGTTCTTCTACAAGTAAAGAGATGACAGCTGAGAAGATTCAGGAAGCTGAATAAAGCAATGAAGTTTGAAGATCACTCTCGGAGCTGCTGCACCTATGTTTTGTATTTAATTTAACTTGTAGGGAACATTGTAAGCAATTCCCATATAACATCACTTTGGGGAGAGATTGTTAGCCTTAAAGTTTTGTTATATTCGGGAATTGCATTAGTCTTTAACTACAAGGACTAGTCTTGCCATTAGTGTATAGATTACCTTGTATTCTTTGTATTAATACCCCTCCTAGTCCCAACTAGGAGGGTGGATGTCTCATTTGTATCATAGGTGTGTGTGTGTTTTTCCTTCTTCTCTCTAAAATACACACACACCTTCCCCTTTCTTAATCTAATATTATCATGTTTACTCTTTACTTTGAGCTTCCCCGACCCCCCGAACCACATGAATCAATAGTATTTTCGGTCCTACAATGGAGATGAAGAAATGGAAATTGTTGACGAAACTGAACAAGTTACTGTACCAAGTAACGAAGATAACAAGTCAACCACACCCATTGAAAGAAAAGAGTCTGTAGATAGTGACATTACTATGGAAGAAGTTGTATCAGAACAAGCGGGAAATAATAAGGCGATAGGTGTTCACAATCTTGAAACAAATTGGTTGCGTGTCTAGAGGTGAGTTTTTTTTATAAAATTTCAGAATTTGACATACATCAGTCTCTTTGGTTATATAGCTGTTGCTCGTGTTATTGAATAACTTTGACATACATCAGTCTCTTTGGTAAATATATGGTTTATTAACTTCTTGAATGTTATATAATGCAGATATCAAATGTTTGGCATGTTTCTATTGGTTCAGTTATGTAATACCGCTGCTGAAGGATTGCGGCGTAGCGTGCAACATACATCATTAAGGGTCCACCAAGCATCAAGAGGTTTCAAGACAGATGGGTTGATATAGTTACAGCTGCTAGTGTATTAGTTACAACTGTTAGTTATAACTTAGTACTGTTAGTTCATATAGTTAGGACTCCTTGGTGTATAAAGGAGGTCCAATTTTATATTTGGTTCAGTTATATACATTCTAATTTTATTGTATTTGAATTTGTTTTGATATATATATTTGAATTTGTTTTCATATATATTGATTTCTTAAATGTGACTAAAAGATGCATATAGTCACACTTATTAACACTTTTGGTCGTGACTAAATATTACAAAAGGCCACACAAAAAAAACCCATGTGGCAATTGGATGATCAATAGTCACACAAAATATACATTTCTTCACCTTAAACATCATATGGTCACACTTATTAACATTTTTGGTCACTTTTTGCTTAATTGTGTGTGACTAAATACAAAAAACAAACATGATTTGTGTGACTAAATATTACAAAAGGCCACACAAACTAAAAATTCATGTGACCATTGGATAAATAATAGTCACACAAAATACACATTTCTTTATTTTAAACAGCATATGGTCACACTTATTAACACTTTTAGCCATTTTTTGCTTAATTATATGTGACTAACTCCAAAAAAGCAACACTCGTTGTGTGACTAAATCATCACAAACGTCACATTTATTATATATTCATGTGGCCATAGGACGGAAATAGTCACACAAAATACACATTTACTTGAATAAATCATCTCAAATGTCACATGCATTATATATTTATGTGGCCAAAGGACGAACAATAGTTACTCTCAAAAAACATTCGTGTGACTATAAAGTGTTTACGGTCACACATACTCATTAATCTAACAAAACTTGTGCATAATTTGTCACACATATTCGGGTTTTGGTCACTCTTTTTCAATGACAATGGTTACGAACTCAACAATGTCACCATATGCCACCTACGGTGGTGGGACCTTTTGTGACACACAACGAAAAAAACGTGTGTGACTATATGCATATCGTCACACATTTTTGCCGTGACCAATACCACTTTTTGTACCAGTGAGGTAAATAATAATTTAATATTCAGAAGCTTATTCGGTTAGATTTGTGACTTTATTATGGTTCGATTTGCGACAATAAGTTTATATATATATATATATATATATATATATATATATATATATATATATATATATATATCATTGTGGATACTTTGATTGCAAGAATGCTCAAACAAATATGAAAAATCTGGTGATGGGATGCCACCTTATGTAGCAAATCCAGTTTTTAAATACGCATTTAGGGATACACAATTTGATTGTCCTTATTGGTTTATAGATATGCATTTAGGAATATATTTGGTTACTCATTGTATCTACCATTTATAGTTTGAGGTGCTAAAATGGGTCGTGTTGGGTAATGGTCAAAACAAGGTCATGTCGAAAGAGGTATCATTGCACGTTAGAGAAATGTTTTAGGCTGTGTGGTTACAAAAAATAGCAAGCTTTATTTTTCATTTGAGTTTATTTAGCCAACAGCTTGAGGTATGATCATTTAACTACAAAACAGTAGCTTAGGTATAATCATTACAATTGTATGTTGACTCTTGGCCTAATATGAGTATGGCTCTAATTTTTCGTTTATACACCCTTGCAATGCAAAGACAGTTTGGAATTTAAGCTTTTTTTTTAGTATGTGCAGGATCTTAGATATCACAACTTTATCATACCAATATAGAAGCAAAGATGAAGTAGAGATAAAAGATGGTGACTTGATATGTATATATGTATGTGGCGTATGTATATAGAGAGAGATAGGAAATATGAGAACTTTTATTAAGAGAGAAACACACACAAATACACACACAAGCACACACCTCAAATGACTCATTTGAGGTGTTTATATAGTAAGACATGTGATACCCTAATGGGCTTGGTCATGGATTGGACTTTTGCATTAAGTATGGACTAGTTGTAATACATAACTTATAACCTATTAGATTAGTCCAAACCACAAGCCCATTGACTATTCTATTGTAATCTACGACACATTACAAAGTTACACGTATGAGAATGACCATCACTTCTAAATACATATTTTTAATGCTAACAGTATGGCACTAAGTTGATTCTTGAGATGTTCTCTGAAAGATATCCCGATTTAGATGGTTATAATGTGATTGTGTAAAGTTTGTATATGAAAGTGTGACTGAAATAGCGCGGCTGCTTGGACCAGCTACTATTTTTGATGTTTTTTTTTTTTTTTTTTTTTTTTTTCAGAATGTTGAGGTCATTTTATGTAGAATTTTAGGCTACTTGGTTGCTGAGTTTTATGCATAAAAGTTGTTCTTAAAATGGCAGTTTGCTTTCAAAAGTTTTATCCAGCAAACTGGATCTTAAAGGGTTGTTTAGTTGCTGAAATATACGTCGAGAAATATACTTTTAAAACATGGTTTTGTCCCTGAAACTATTATCTTTTATATGATGTGTCTTGGGATTTAGAGAATAAGGCAACTAATTCTTGAGATAAATGTATACCCATCTGTAAACTTTAAGCACATTTTGACTATCTAGAGTCGAGTTGTTGATTATTGAGATGAATGCAAATTGACCACATTCTTCCCTAATATAAAGCATTCAAGTCATAATACTTATATTGAAAGCGCGAATCCAAACAACACTCTTGCGGTTTTATCTTTTTCGGCTCTCTATAAATCTAAAAGGTTGCTCTTTAACTGTTGCATTATTCTTATATGAATTTCCATTCTTTTTAGAATCGTGGTGTAAATATTTAACCTTTTGGGGTTTAGTTAATGAGGGGGGGGGGGGGGGGGGGGGGGGTTGGGATTGCTTATTTTTCTACATGTTAAAAAATAAGTACTTATGGAATGTTGGCGGTTTGCTGAGATTATCTCACAAATCAGCTATTAATTTTTTATACAGACATGAGTCATGCCATCAATGTTGTCCTCTTTAATAGACCTTTGGAAACCGTCTGAAATAACGGATCCTGATGACATATATGGAAGCCATAGCGGAGGGTTTGCAAGAATCTGAAGTGAATTTCTTGTGGGTGGTGAAGAAGTCAGAGGCAAGTGTTCTTAACGAGCTTGGAGAGAAAGTGGGAGAACGAGGGATCATTGTAACAGAATGGGTGAACCAAAGGGATATACTAAAGCACGAGAGTGTGAATTTACGCCATTGTGGTTGGAACTCATTCTTAGAAAGCATATGTTCAGAGGTACCGATACTAGCATGGCCGATGATGGTATTATAAGATAAGTATGCTCATTTATGCAATATGCTCACACGAAGTGTTTGTCACTTGTGCAATGAGAAGGGTGAAATTACTTGCGAGATATGCCATTAGGTATGTTGTCATTGATCAAGTATTTACAATGAGCATAATAATAATGTGTAGCCTAGATGATGCATTATTATTATATATAAGGCTCACATATTAAACATGCTAATGTGTAGCTTAGACGATGCACTTTAGACAACCATAGTAGTTGTAGACAATCTTACTAAAGAAAATTATATGATGATTTTTTTTATTAAATAGATTAAAGGACATTAGACACTTAACATAATAAGATAGCTTATATAGAGTGGGAGCATTTTATACAAAATGTCTTTGTTCTATTCTACACTTAGTCAATATTTAGCATTTATTTTTGTCATTAATAGTTTGGTTATATAATTGATCTCAAATATTTGTTATATGTGTTTAGATAACCGTTCTTACTTCTAACTTATAATTATTCCACCAAATACTAACTACATTGATAATTCTTTTTCAGAATACCTTGATCATCGAGATTTGACTGTTACATGTGTCATTTGTGGTGCTGTTTTGTGGGCTGCTGAAGCAAGATTGAAAAGGAGTTTTCATGATATGATTAAAAAAAACACATTTACATAGCTTGTGGTGTTGCTTTGTGGGCTGTTAAAGCATGATCTAGAAAACACATTTTGGACGACCTTCACATTTGTTTTATGATTTTGAATTTACACATTGGCTTTTATATATGTGTGATTTTGGTTCAAGAGTGGTATAAGCAGAAAAAAAATGTATTTATATAACTTATACGAAATCTATTTATTCACAAGATATCCAAATAAATTTTGAAAATACAAATATCCTGAAATATACAACAAATTAAATGCAGACTTCTAAACATCCAATTTATGGTTTTAAATACCGGTTCATGCTATTCCTTTTCATTCTCCACTTTGAAATATCAAAACACTTTATTATCTTTGAATACTATTTTGATATTTTCCACCCTTCCAAATGCCAAAAACTTATATTCTAAAATTAAAAAATAAAAAAAATAAAAAAAAATAAAAAAAAAATAAAAAAATTACCAATAACAATTAAAAGGTATAATATAGCAACTTAGACCAAATATTGCAACAACAAATATATTTATCTTTTGAATGCAACACATGCCTGCCTATCAAAAAAATAATTATAAGTCATGAATCTCTCCTTATTAATACATAACTTATAACTGTAAAAGATCACTAATATCCATGCATAACTAAATTAAAAGGTAAATTACAAAGCATGCCCGCTCATCGGGCGGGCTTCGAAATCTAGTATATATATATATATATATATATATATATATATATATATATATATATATATGAATATGACTTTGCGGTGCGGTGCGGTTTTTCAGTGAAAACCGAAACCGCACCGCACCGCAAAATGCGGTTTAGGTTTTTGCGGTGCGAGTTTTGTGGTTTTTTTGCGGTTTGCGGTGCGGTTACTGCACACCCCTACTAAACACATACCGAAACTAATCGTGCGTATTATGTGCTCGAGCATTCATCTTTCGACCTTTAAAAAAAAGACATTATCTAACAATAGGGCTGTCTAAAAAGCAGCATTCAAGCACAAATACTTCCTAAACTGTCTTGTTAAAGGAAAACTTATCTATAAAGTTAACAAAAAAATATTGATAAGACAACCGAGCATGCATAAACGATCCTAATTAAAAGTTAGACAACCCATTGGTAATGACCTGCCTCTGTTCTGTATAGAGGTGGCAAAATGGGTGGGCCGGGCGGGCACAGGCTACGGGCTAAACAGACTACGGGCTAAATGGGCTATGGGCTAAACGGGTGTGGGCGAAACGGGCGCATGTTATATGAATCGTTTTAGAAACGACCTAAAATAACAATAAAATTTCCTCAAACGTAACACCTCATTTAAATTTAAGTAACTAAATATACTATATTCATAAGTTTTTCAATTTAATGTTCTCCAATTGAGAGAAAAACATGTGCCCATTATGCCCATTTAACTTCTAAATGGGCAATATATGCCCATTTAAAAAAAAAAAAGAGTGGGGCTCAAATGTACCCAAATTTCTTAAAATTTTGCCCATTTAACCTATTTTTTTTATTTTTGGCACGAATTGTCACCTTTAGTTCTGTATCATAAAACTTTACTTCATCATACACTTTTATTAGTATTGCACATATAATGATTACATTGTGGATCGATAAAATTCGATATTAATTTTTAAAAATAACTTTATTAGTTAAAATATAATAGTAAATAATTATCCTGAGATGAAAGTAGTATACAACATTCATTGTTTTTGTTGAGAAAATGTGAACCAAAATATACACTATTTGGATAATTATATAGAGATAAAAGACACCAAGTCATGGTTCGTAGTCTTGTTGAACAATTGTGACTTGTACAAAATCATTTTCTTGTTTATGCGAAACATATTGACATTTGGGGCGTTAGGCTAAAGATAAATACTTATGCACCACTGCAAAAGTGATACGCTAAAAAAATTCTATTCTACTGCCTATGTATTTAGCTATCAGAGTTTGCAACATACACGTGTAAATGAAAGGTGTTGGTTAGAAAATACCAGCAATGCAAGTGCAAAAAACTGAACGGGAATCTGCAACGCACCCACCAACAAAATGAGTACCAGAAGTGCGATGTCCAACAGCATCGTAATCTGCAAACAAAATGGGTAAGATAAACAGTACAAAAAATTAGCATACGTATGGACAACGAATTGAACCATGAAAAAGGAACGGATACTACCATTGTCAAAAATCGCCGGTACATCATCCACCTTCCTCTTCCCCTTCCCGGCAACATGGACGTCAACCGGAAACTGATTGCGGCTATTCGGCGCTGCCGGATGACACGAATTAGGTTCATTAATAGTAACGCCACTCGACGGCCTCATAGAAGCAGCAACAACATTAGTTGTGGATGAAGGCCTCTCAATGGTACCGTTTACAGAATGTAATCCATCATCCACATCCATAAACATACCCCAGGTAGCAGCCACATCCCCGGCACCCACACAGAACCCAAGAAAGGACCATCATGATTGAAACCCTCAAATATCGCACGAGCATTTGCAGAACCATTAAGATCATGACCAAAACCAAGTGAACCGACACCGGTACCAGTACCAACAGACCCGTCCCCCTCTAACGTTTAGTCAATACTATGTCTATGCACAACCCTACTTTTAGTTCTCATACTTAGAAACGCAACACAACAAACATAAAAAAACAACTAAACTACGAACATGGCAGACACATATAGGAACACCAGACAAAAAAAAAAAAAAAAAAAAGGAGGAAAAGTAACCCCAAGAGTAAAACCGAAGATTACCTAAGATGAGAATATGCACAGTCCAGTTAAGAAGACGTTCACAAGTTTGATCCTTTGACAGTTGACACCTGAAGGTCGAGAAAAGAAGGAGGAAAAAGATAACTATAAGGTTCCAATCGGTGGCATCGTAAACAGAAAACAATAATAGAAAAAAGAAAGGAAAAAAATAAAATAAATAAATAAATAAATAAATCAGGCCATGTTAACGTTACTGGACACGCTGAGCAAAATAAGTGTGGAGCCCAAACGACAATTCCTGTGCCGACTCCTTACATTATATATATAGGAATTAAAACTTAAAAAGAACCAAACCCTAACATAAGTCGTGGGTTGAATCTGTCATCAATCTTTCGGTAATAATTTTTAATCTCGATTTTCTCTTATTAGTTAGGGGTGTTTGTTTAACCTTATTTACCCTTATCTTTATATTTCACTTGCTCAAATTTTCAGCTTATTCGGAGATTTGTGAGCTTATATAATTAAGTTTGTTATGACATAATCAGGGGGTGTTTGTGTGAGCTTATATGATTTCGGCTTCTCAATTTTTTCGGCTTATTTTGAGCTTCTTAGGTCATAACAAGCTTAATTATCTAAGCCCATATGTACCAAAATTAGCCAAAAACTATGGAGCTTATTATGAAGCATAAGCCAATAACATATAAGCCCATAAATAAGCTTAAACAAACACCCACGTTGTTAAGCTTACAAGAAAAACCAAGTTTTAGTTTTTTAACCTCAAACTAAATATCCTTAACCATAAAAGTAACTCAAAATCATCTCTGAATGAATTGATGTATAAAATAAGACCAGCTCACCATTATATATTTGAAAAAAATTGTATTCTGTCTTATTGTTTTGTAATCATGGTGATGAGCGATAAAAATGAACTTATATTCAAACATAAGGTGGCCTGAAAAATAGATACAAGTAATAGTTGTTTTGACAGGTTTTTCATGTAAGCTTAAATGTCTTAACAACCCCATATTCACTTTCCTCATTATAAAAATAAGAAATTAGTAGTAACATCATTACTTCTTACATGTTTGTTGCCAGATGGAGTCATATTCGTCAAAGAAATCAAGATTGAGTGTAAGTCTTATTCTTTACGTACACATTATTTATTTATTTATTAATTTACACTGATGGCATTGTATTTTGTAATACAGAAACGTAAGAGACTGCGTGCAGTACCTTCTACATTAACTTCAAGGACATCAGTCGCACCTTCACGCGGAACTAAAGTGTATGTAAGTCCATTGTCACCTTCTACACCAGCAAAACTGGAATCTTCTACTTCAAATATCATCACACCTTCACCTTCTACACCATCAATAGTACCTTCTATACCAATACCAGCAAAATATGTAAGTCATTGTTAACATCCACATTATCTTTTTTGAAACGCCCATACTAGATTTTTTTATTTTTATATATACATATATATATAGCCCAACTCAAACACAGCATATTTTATACCATGTTAAAAACTGTACAACGTACATAACATTCATTTAGACCTGTATACAACTAAATGGGTCAATATGGGCAAGAATAGCATTATGCCCAACGCCCCTTAACTTTTTAAAACATAACATAACTACATGTTGTCTATACGAAACTGAGTTTGCACAATCATTCACGAAAATATAACAACCTAGGGCGTTTCTTGGTATTAGAGAGGGTTTAGGATAAGCTCAATTACCCATGAGCTCCACCAGTAGCTAACCCGCGACCTTTAGCCTTAAACTCGATCTCACCTATAAGAAAACATAAACGAAGCAATGTAAGCAATAAGCTTAGTGAGATAACGCATATAAACTGAAAATATAACATGACAATAAAGCTAGAAGGTTGCTTCGTTAAATACTCCCCCACTTGGTGATCGTGATGCTTAATAGCACTTGTGATCGGAGCTACGTGCTTCATAATCATACGCATAACTGATATAACTGCCATATATGTACCAGTCGTCCACATTGAATGTCATGAATCCTTATTTGGTTCTAAATAGCTTTTAAAGCTCTCGTCGTACACTTAGGACGTCTTATCTGATCTTAGGGGTGCATCACACGATGCACTATTCATTGCATTAAGTATTTAGTATCTCATGTGCTCTTACCAGTCATCCACGTAGGATTTCTAAGACACACTTTGGGTCATAATATGAACATAATATATTGGTCACCCTTAAGGATGTCTAAACTTCGCTTAAAGCGACTGATGAATCATATAAGCATACTGGTCATCCACATAGGATGTCTAAGTCTCACTTTGAGACGTAAGCCATCTAAAGGCTCATGTCATCCACATAGGATGTCTAAGTTCCACTTTGGAGCGCGTGATCACACTATAATACATATCGTCCACTTAGGACGTCTAATGAGTTCTACTCTCACACTGGTCATCCACTTAGGACGCCTGGGTCCACTTTAGGACATAAAGCCATTTAAAGGCTTCTGTCATCCACATAGGATGTCCAATTCCGTTTTCGGAACATAACTGTCTCTTTTATTCGTATCATCCACATAGGATGTTAAACTAAGCAATGATTCAGTATTTATGCTAAAACATGTTACTGAGACCACGCGGGTCAATATGGGTTATTTTGATCCGTTTAAGTTATATCACGTAGGGTATTAAACTCATAATACACAATTATACTAATATAAACTCGTAACACGAGTAGGTAGTATATCTAACGGGCTACAAAGGTCCCATTTCTAATATAATATACGTTACTCACCTCGATATAGCTTGTAATCTATCGCGAGTTCCCGTAAACGTCACCGACTAACCTTTATTACCTAGGAACACATAAAATAACACGGAGCTTACATAAAAAGGTTTAGCTTGTCATAAACAAGCTTTAAAAATGAACTAGGCCATAAGGGGGCTGTTTGGTTCGCGGCTTATATAATCACATAAGCACACTTTCTGAAAATTAACACCATAAATTGGTGTTATAGCACCTTAACAAGGTACCCATCATTAATCTAAACAATTATACATAATTACTAGTGATGTTAGTGATTTTAGAAAATCACATCTTAACATAATCTTATAAATTTTCTTCAAAACCCCACTTATGACATCAAAATACAATCTTAGGGATAACCCAATAGTGGGTAATCATTAAAAACGAATTATAAAATATAATTACAATTTTTACCTCAAATCAACTTGTGGGAAAGTTAATATTTACACCTCTAAGCCTTGTCATATCAATTCCTTAGTTTAATCTTGATCTAAATCATATAGAAATAGAAACCCTAGAATGTTCTTGAAGTGTGTATGTGAAACGTGAGATAACAGTAGGGAAAAGAGCCAAAGTCGGTTTCTAGTTTCCTGAAGATGAAGTAGGATATAAGTATTTATTTTAAGTTTCACCCTTTTGGCAAAACTAGTCCTTCATAAGAGGGCTATTGTAAAGATAGTCCTGTTTGCTTTAAAATTAATAATAAACCATTATTGTAAAATTTGGGGTGTTACATTTTTATTTTTTATATACAAATTTGCGCAGTTAAGATGATGATGACACTGGTTTTGTATGACAGCACTGGACACATTCTCCAGTACCTCCTAAGGTAAGTCTATTATTAATGTACACATTATCATGTTGTTTCTAATATAAATTTACACAGTTAAGATGATGGCACTGGTTAATACAGGAAAGGCAGAGCCTCGTAGACTGGGCAGCTTCCTAAAATAGCAATTTTGGAACATGTTGTAAGTCTATTAATAATGTACACGTTATCATTTTTTTATTTTTTATTTTTTATTTTTTTTAAGTATATATAAATTTACCCAGTGGTTTTGTAATACAGGAATATTCCAGATTGTTGACGTGGGCATGTTTTAAAAGAGAAATGGCAGCTGTTCCTGCTCCTGAAGTAAGTCTATTATTAATGTACATCATGTTGTTACTTAAATATAAATTTACACAGTTGAGATGATGGCACTCTATCTGCAGTGGCGGAGCCAGAGATTCTAGTTAAAGGGGGCATCATCCTACGACCGGATACAAGAGTTATTTTAAGTAGTAAAATTTCAAACTGGCTCGGGTCGGGTCAGGTTTTGTTAAATGCAAAATCCACCAAAGGTAACTAACACTAGATGTTGTTGGTGTTTATAAATGAAACTCAATGAAGGAAAATTTGATGCCAAAATTTTTTGATGCAATTTGAACAAGTTAATTTAGATTTAAAAAATAAAAAAAAAAATAATAAAAAATCCAATTAGAAAATAAATGACAACTCGAAGGTGGTTTGTATATAACAATTTACAGATTTTGACAAAAAGATATATGTTATTCACACAAGTAAGGTCATGTATATTTATTTTTGTTTCTTAGTTAGTCGGGTTGGGTTTGATTAAAGAAGCACAAGTTCTTTATTTCGACTAAATTTAGCGCAACTTATTACACAATATTACAAATACTTAACGAAAAACTAAACATACATATCATACAGTGCAAAACTACAAATTTTATTGAATTGCTTGTTTAATAGTATAAACAATTTAACATTAACAGTACGTATTTAACATATATACATTATAATTATACATCAATACTAGACTAATAACTAATAAGAGACAAAATAAGTATAGGGGAAACGATCCCTGCTGTGTTACAGCAGGGAATGATATATGCTGTAAGACAAAATTGAAGGGCCATATGTGTAAAGTGATAATAACTAAAGGGTATAAAATATAAATGTAAAATTTTTTTTACTCCCTACAGCAGATATGTTGTATGTTGTCTACTGCAGCGATGTGCACCCCATAAGTATATTATATCTAGTTTGTAAATAAATCATATCAAATGATAACTTTACTATCACGTGATGTTGGCCCCACCACCCACAGTACTCTACTACAAGTCACCTTCTTCTCATTTCCAAGCTGTTTTTAATTTTTACTCCATTTTTTCCGATGTACCAGTCAATCGGAAAGTAGTTTCGACATTAAAAAGGACTTTGGTTGTTGTTAACCTGAGAGTGTCGAGGGCACTCTGATTATTTGCATGAGGGCACCGGTCCTTTTTGTTACAAAATTAAAAAAAAATTCTATGTATTTTGGGTATCCGGGAGCGCTTGGTTGGGGGCAACGCCCCCCACTACTATACATGTAGCTCCGCCCCTGTCTATCTGTAATACAGGAAGGTAAGAGGAGTTTCGTAAAGTGGTCACGCGCTATATCTAGAATGCCAGATCCTGATGTAAGTCTACTATTAACTTGCACATTATCATTTTTTTTTATAAATTTACACAGTTTAGATGATGGAACTGGTTTTGTATTCAGGAACCTAGGAGGAAAGTCTTAAAGTGGCCAGATACATCAACAATGGGAGCTCCTGATGTAAGTCTATGTACACATTATCATTTTGTTTATATATATGGATTTACACAGTTAAGACGATGGCTCTGGTTTTGTAATTACAGGAACACAAGAGATGGAGCCTTCAAGAAGAAATCTCAAAGCCATTTGAAACCGCACTGAAACTTCTTCAAGAAGAAGTAAAGCAAGATGAAACTGCAGCGAGACATGGTCACCTTGAAGATGAATATAGTTACACCGACTTAAAACAAGAGCATTTGCTATATACTTGCCAAAAAGGGATGCATGGTGTTTATGAATGGTATATGCTGCTTCTGATATTTGAGGGATTTTATTTTCTTTGGTATGTAACATTTACATTTAGTTTTTTCTTAAAAATGATGACAGCCAAAATGCCTTGTGGATTTGGCCTGCATTAAGAGACAGCTGGGAAACAAAATTAAGACAGTCAAATGGAGGACCAAGAGAGGTCGGTAAGGTAAATATCTTTTTTTGTCAATTATGGTTTTTGAATATACTTGAGTTTTTTGTTTTTTGTTTTTTTTTTTTTTTTTTTTTAACTGTAATTATATGTTTCTGTGTGTTCTTTTTTAATTTTTTTTTTTATCCTAGAAAATCAAGGAAAAGTTTCCGGAATCTGACATGATAGAGGGAACACCCTCTGTAAATGATTTTGGTTTTGTAACTATAGAGTTATCAGGGAAATGGATTGCTAAGGTATTTTATTTTTCTTTTCCAACTCTTTTGTAACATACAATACAAATTTCACTCAGATTCTACGTGTTTCCTTGCAGAGCATTCATAAGATGCTAAAACATGGTATTCATATATGGGCACCAAAACTTCCTGTTGGAAGGGTGATTGTAGAGCATCCATCATTGGACGATGAAATGGATCTGGATTTGTTTCGACGTCGCGCTATTGGATACACGCTGATGCGTATTCTCAAGTTTTCTAAAGTTGATGTGACCATGGGTCATCCTACAATCTCGCCCACAACACGTTCTAAAGTACATATTTATCTTTGTTATATTATAATAGTTATATATCTGCATCTATATATATTATATGTAAAAACTACGTTTTCCGTCTATTTGGTATACTAAATTTGGCATATTTGCACTTTATGAGTTTATATTCCGTGTATTTCAGAGGTACATGGCTCAAAAAGTGTTGAAAAGATGGTTTGCAAATGAAGAAAGACAAGATAAGAGAGATTTCGACAATGCTTTTGAAGATCTCTTGGCTTTTTGGTACTTGCTAACTTTATGAAAACATCTATATCAATTGGCTAGTAATAGATTTGTTTTTTCTGGTAATTTTATTCTAAGTAGTGTTACATTTCACCAATGTTATATGAACTTTTAAATTTTCTGCCATATGTAGGTATGGACTGCAAAGAGCAGATTGGATGGTATACTTAACTCCTGTATGGAAACAAGAGTATATTGAATTCCTGACAGTAAGTAACTTTTACAGAGCAACATAACTTGATAACATGTTAAAAAAAGATGAGAAGTTGACTAATTTTTTTTCCAGGCTGCTAAACTCGAAGAGCATGTCAAAAGTAATAGGCACAAACCTGCCAGAACAAGTTATGCAGGATATAGATCTTGTGGTACACGTGAAGATATGATGTTTCTTAAAACATTTAGCTGTATGTCGCCGGAACAAGGTATACGAGATATTGTTCATTAATTCTTAATTTGTTTATGTGAATAAATGATGGGATAACCAAAATCATATTTTTTGTTTACCCATTAGTTAAGTTATACCGCTACAAAGTTAAAGCTACAAGGCCTGTGACGGCGAAACAAGGTATATGAGATATTGTTCATTAATTCTTAATTTGTTTTCGTGAATAAGATTACCAAAATTATATTTTTTTGTTAACCCGGGGATTGATTTTAAAATGGCTAAAATTCACAATTTTCTTTTTATCAGCCGAGGATGCTAAGTTGCTTGGATATACTCTTGAAGCAGCTTTAGATTGTGTTTTATTGTAAGATTCTCATGCTTGTATCATAACTTTTACCCTTATTTGCTATCAATATTGATACATACAAGTAGAGTGGTATTGTCAATATCCTATGAGCTTGCTATAGTCAAAGTTTTTATGTCCGAACTTTTATATATTGAAGTTAACGCTGTCTACACCGGCTATTTCCTTTGTTTCATAAACGAGATAACCTACTTTTAGGTCAAAATTTTGTACTCATATACGCAATGGTTTGGGTTTTCTCTTCTTAACAGGTATGTATTCCTGAAACACCATCGATTGGACGAATTTAGAGTCAATATCGATGATGAGATTCATAAAGAAGAGGTACTCTTACGACATTCTCTCATTACTAGTGATATTTTATATTTGTATTCTCATGATCTACTCAAATTGATTGTTATATAGGGAAATACCTTCATGTATCTGTTAACTACACAAGCCAAAATACGTAGAATTACTGATGATTATCGTAAAAACATCAATGTGATAAAGGTAAAAATATTTTTTCGTTTCAATGTTCTTGGACCTATTTTGCTTTCTTGTTCTTAAATATCAAATTAACGGATATACATGTGTGCTGCAACAGGCTTCAAAGTTTTCAAAGTTAAAACTGGGTAAAAATATCACTGAGTTAAAGGTAACAATATCTTTTTGTTTCAATGTTTTTCCAACATTCTCATCTTGGACCAATATTATTGCTTTCTTGTTCTTAAATATTAAGATAAAGGATATACATGTGTCCTGCAACAGGCTTCAATGTTAATACTGGGTAAAGATGAAGGATGGGTAAAAGGTGAAGAACGGATTTTAGGATTCCGATTACTCGAGTTTACTGAGGTAAGACAATATCATAATGAACTTTTACTATTTCCTTGAACATACATAACCCTATTTGAAGTTGTAACACATAGTTTTTGGAGGTGAACAATTGGTTTTATTTCCCTAGGTTACTCTAAAACGTTATAGTTCCTTCTAACATGCTCTAAAATGTATGGTTGATTTAACATTTGGGGTAAACATTCAATACTAATGTTGATGCCTATATGAAGACATTTCACAAATGTAGAAAGGAAAAATGAAGTGAAAAGTTTGATTTTTGTAAATTTTCCTAATCTTGTTAATATGATTATGTAAATTATATTATTGTATTAATACTTTTAACTTTCTTTTCCAGGTCCTCGTAGAGTCATGTTTATCGGTCCTCCCACATATCCTATGTGAATACCTTTACAATTTAGCAAAGAAATTCAACCATTACTATTCCTTTGTGTGCGAGGTACATACATATGCTTTTCTCATACAATATTTAATATAATTTCTGATTTTCTCAAACCAAAGTTATTTTTTATAAAAATAATTTGATTTTTAAAAGGTATATGTGAATATTTTTGTCGTGATTATAAAAGGTGGAATTTGTTGTTATTCTCTTAAACCATAGTTAACTTTTTTCTTCAAAATTATTTGATTCTAAAAGGTGTATATGCGAGTATTTTTGTCCCAATTATACAGGTGTAATTCTGAAAGTTTTGGCAGGCTGGGTCTATTACGAATACGAGCACATTATTGCTGTGTGAGGCCACTGCAGTGGTACTGGAAAAAGGCTTTCGTCTTTTGGGGATTGCTCCGGTATGTGTTGTCTAGTAACTTTTTTCTTTAATTTGGTTTCTCGGGCTGGGTTATTTTTTCCCTGGATTCTTTTATGCGGGACTATTTTGCTCATAAACCATGGATTATTTCTTGTTTTTTGAGGGACTATTTGAGATTTATTTAAGTTTTTGGGTTTATGTTATTTAATCTAGATTGGTTTGGGTGTATTAAGATAACATTAAAATTGGTTACCATACTACTGAATAAGTCCATAGCCAGTTTTAAGCTTATTGAATCAGTTCATGACTAGTATAAGATAACATCAAAACTCGTTACCATATCATAACTAGTATAAAAAACAAAGTTATTCATAATTCCACATTTTATAACACGTTTTCAACTTCTTTTTTCATGTAGAGATACGTATCCATTTCGGATCAACCTCTCTCCAAAGCAAGTTTATCAGTGACCCGTCTCCCTGGTGATGTGCCATTGATATTACCATTTTTTCACACGAGACCCACGAGACGATCAGTGGATGTAAATGCTAGGTAACCACCGGTTTTTATGTTCAAAATAATTGATTTTTTCTATGCTAAGTTTATTTTCATTTTATGCAATTTAAGTCAAATATCGGGTTTGCATAAAGTATCGTACCTTTTCATTATGCCTTTGAAAATGACTGAAGGTTGGTCATTTTGTAGTAATTATATCGTAAATAAATAAAATCAAAATTATGTATATATTTGTAATAATTTTATTAGTTTTAACTTTATAGTGTTTGGTTAAAATTGTAGGTAATGTGTTTTTTGAATTTTAAAATAGAGAGAATTTCATATATAACCATAAAAATCTCCCTAATTTCATATATATACCCAGCCCTATTCTTAAATTTCATATAAACCCAATATATTTTTTTTTTAAATAGTGACAATTCTACCCTTGTTTTATTGAGCACCAAAAGGCCAAAACCATCGATTTTGAAACGTAAGAGTTTGACAGTTAACATTAAGTTATTTTAAATGTTCATTATGTCCTCAACATAGCATGCTCTTCACTAAGTAGGCACTGTTAAACTTAAACCGACTATAGGGCAACATGAAACTGCTTATCTCTAAAATAAGCTAGGCAGTTTTAATAAGCAATCAAAATACCCTCTGAAATTGATTATCTGGAAGAATTAGAACCAATTTCAGTATGCCTAAATGCAAAAGATTGTTCAGCCTTGCTTTTTGGAAAGTAACTACAAGATAGGCAATGATCAAAATCAGATAATTAGTAATACAAAAAATGCCACTCGAGTTGGAGATGAGAAAGTAGGAAGAACTCGCAATGAGATACAAGCAAGAACCAGAAACACTTTTTGCCTTTGGATGAGTTCCTCTCTTGGTCTAAAAGGTGTTTTGGCAACAATCCTGCAGTACCAATAATTAAGAATATTAAAAATTAAATTAATTAAAGTTATTTTTGCTTTAACTGACCAAGCTTTAGATTATTTCCTTTCACTCCCAACAGAAACTAATAAAACTTTAGTATTGAAACTTGAGATAAGAACTAGCAAAAGTACTTGGTACTGAAAATATAGACCAGTTTGCTTCATAATAATATGCAAGTCGCACTTCCACTTTCTAAAAACTGTTCACAGTGCAAAGTCGCACTTCCACTTTCTCATAAATATAAATTAAAAACAAAAATAAAAATCATTAGTGGTTATCATGTCTACTGTATACATGACTAGGACTTTGCCTAACTTAGTGCCATACAACTGTTGAAAACAAACAAGTCCTCTCTCTATCTCTATCGCATAATTTTTGTTCACTGTTGCAACACACTTTTACTTATCTATAATTGTAATTTTCATTAGGGAACCACCCAGAAATGCTCGGTTTCAGCTCTTCTCATTGCTTACCCATACTGCAACGCATTTGGGGCCTGATAAAGTCGGTAAGGTGTTTGGGGTCATTTCCGTATCCGACAAGTACGGGATACTATCACTCGATGGGGAGTCTCAATTTTTTGAGCCCAACTTTGGCCATGTTCCTTTATTCAACCATAAAAGGTGTGATCCCATAACCCCGACCGACTCGGGGCTTGTATACCTTGGGAATTCTGGTCATTCAGTTCCGCTATCTTCCTCTATTGAGGTTCGTATGGAACTCTATGTTGCTAAGGATGAGGATTGTTATCAAATATGTAATCACAAGATAGAACTAGACCTCTCAGATTTCTGGGACGAGAAATCAGAAAGTGCATGTGGTGTTCTTAATGTTTCAGGAGAGGAAGGATCTGCACATCTGTTTTACATCCTATTAAAGGATGCAACAGATGCTTCTTTGAAGTTAGATTTTCAAACCATGACACCTGGTCGTGAAGTTCGTGGGTACGTGATTGCCTGTTATGGCGATGACTTTCTTACTGAATGTCAATGTCAACCTTCAGTTAAATATACCTACATGTCAGTACTCTTTCTACCCAATCATGTATTAGAGAATGGTTTTATTCAGCTGATAAAATCTTTACTGGCCGTACCCACCAAGGGCACACTTGTAATCAGAGCATACTTGGAAGATGCTAAAACTGGAACAGTGATTATGAAGAACAGTTGCGAGTTCAAGCCGCGACCCGGTTTCGTCAGCTTCGGTATCATTAGTGGGACAGATTGCAAGTTTAGTCTAAGTGTTGAATGGAAAAACCCCAAAGAAGCTCCAGTTTTTGCTCCTGTTAACCTAACAGCTGAAACCGATTCTACCATCAAAGCAGAAGAAACCGATTCTACCAACACAGCAGAAGCTAGTTGTGTTCCTAGTCCAGATGATGTTGAAATCTTTCAAACCGATTATACCAAATGTCTGTTGAGCCCAGAGTTTGTCTGAAGATGCTATCTACGAGGTTCTCTCTCAATTTCAGGTGTGCTACGAATGTGCTACGAACGGATTATCATAACATCCACTAGTATTTGTTGGTTGTAACAAATCGTATTCGTTTATACTGAAGTGGGTCACTTTGTTACAACCAACAAATACTGACAACCATCTACATGATAGTGGTTTATTGTTTTGTGAAGAAATGTATAACATAAGAGGTTTAAACATATAATTAGGTATACTTTTTGACACGTCATTTCTCTAGCTCAAAATTTCTAATGTTAGAAAACAAAATTGTGCAAACCCTCTCTGAAAATTATAAGTTTGTCCTAATATATTTGAGTTTGAACTAAAAACCTTAGTAGAATATAATCATATATAGATAGCTCACATATTTAGGCTTATAAGGCGCTCAAACTCTCTTCTTATATCAATGTAGGACTGAGTTGTTACAAATTGTGTTTTTAAACGTGCGCTTTCCATATGATTAATACGAAGAACTAACTTTGGATGATATAGTTACTTTGATCATACATACAATTTATCACAAAATCATAATCATAATAACTTTCCTAAGGGTCTCATCTAAAGTAGTATATTAACATAACTTTGGATTGATTATGTTTTACAGGTACATACATCCAGAGCAACTGTGCTACTTCTGGTGAAGGACTTTACAAGGGGTTGAACTGGCTCTCCAACAACATTGCTAACAAGGCAAGTACTCTACATTATTTTTCAAAGTCACTTCAAAACGATTTGCCAACTTTTTATCAGGCTTGAGGTGATGATCGAATTGGATCATGAGGTTGGAATACCAGCAGCAAGTTTTGCTTTTCATTTGGTCAGGTCACTTTCGCATCTTGTCGTTCTTGTGGCTGGGGTGAGCAGTTATGGAACTTTGTTTATTAAAAAGGCTTTTTGCATTTGATATATAGGGCATGTATGATACAATATATTTTCTGGATTGCAAGTATTTGCAAAGGTATATGTCATGTTTCTAGCTTTTGATTCATATAACCTAAGGTGTTCAGAGAGATTAATGTTGCATGTTTATATATGCTTTTTTTAAGCTAGTAGCACATCTATAGCTGCTGCGTATGTTTTTTTTTGCTTCTTCTACACCGTTTTAGCAAGTAGTAATAATCGTGTTATACATGTTTTACTATTGTTTAAATCGAGCTTTTTGCCGTTTCTCTGTATGTGTATGGAGATTATCTATCTATGCATGTGTATAAACAATGTCGAAAGATTTGTTTTGATATCCTATTGTTGTGAACTAAAATTAACTATACATGATACGGACCCGAGTTACTTTACACCCATTGAAACTTATCGACAATAAGTACTCCATCGAAACTATAAATAATACCTTCAATATGATGTCAATGTAAAGCAAGGCAATGGTTCTTGACAGTCATCATATATTTCAAATTTCCATGAACGACTGGTAGTCAATAGTCAATAAGTGAGGTAGCTATCCCCTTTCTATTAGGGATCATATTAGATACAATTTTTTGTAGGCAATTTACTATAATTTTGTGCTATAAATATGGGTCACTGATTTTTTTTTGGTCATTGGTACTTTTATGTGGGTTCATGATTCATTTATTGTGTATTTTTTGTGAAGTATTGTAGCCAATTGACAACAAAAATTGTAGCCAAGCTATGTTAGCTAATGGTCTTATTTTATTAAATGTACAAAAATTTGACAACGATAAGGGTCGTAAAGAATATGGTTTCAATTGCGTCTCATGGTCGAAGCGATGGTCGTCGCTTGTACTATGTGTAAACATTTCGTAGTGATTGTTAAAAAAAGTTTGAATATAATAAATAACTAAACAACAGACATCAATATGATGTTCACTTTCTCAGCAACTACTATTAACAATAATACAATATGAAACCTGACTTTTTATGTTAGACAGGTCAATAAGGGCTGCTAGTGACTAATGGCCTTATTTAATTAAATGTACAAAAATTTGCCATTGATAAGGGTTTCGCCAATATCTCATGGTCGAAGTGGTGATCGTCACTTGTACTATGCGTAAACATATGGATAAATTGTTGAAAGGTTCGTTTTGAGATCCGATTATTACGAACTGAAATTAACTATATGAAATGGACATGAATTACAGTGTTTATCCTTTGAAACGACGGATCAATGATAAATTACTGCATTGAAATTATTGATAAAACCTTTCAAAGTGTATCTCTCCGTGAGTTTGTCGCGACTTTTACACAGAGGCAAATGTTGGATACCACATGGGTACAGCTATTTAAGGACTTGTTAAAATATTGTATACATACTTCTAATAATTACATAAATGGTCCCTGTGGTTTTTCAGATATCACGAATTCAGTCCTTAGACCCTTTTTTGAGGATCCTTTCCATATGGTTTTGACCCGTTACAAGTTTGGTCCTTTGACCACTTTTTTTTAGTTTGACCGTCAAGTGAATGTTTAGATGGTTGAAATGACATAAGTACCCTCTTATGTTTAAGTATGGTCCATGTGGTTTGTTGGGTATTACGAATTTAGTCCCTGAATTTTTTTATTATTTATTTAACTATTTAACTAATATTAGTATTATGATTTTTTATTTAAAAAATATTCAAAAAATAATTTGAATTAAGAAAACTTACAAAAAAATTTTGTCAAAAATAATCAAAAAACTACAATTTATTTACTTATTTATTTATTTGTAGTTTTTTGTAAAATTTCAAGATGAAACTCAAAAATATTTTTGAAATAAATATTTTACAAAAAGTTTTTGAATTTTTTTTGAATATTTTCAACAGAATTTTTTGTTAATATTTTGACAGGAAATTAATTTTAAAAATATATTTTTTAATTAAAATTATATTTTAAATATTTTTTGACATAACTTTTTTAACAATTTTTTTTGTTAAGGCAATAGAATTGATAATTTTTTTTTTTTTTTTTTTTTTTCTTTTGAAAATTTCTATTAATTTTTTGATAGAAAATTTATTTTTAGAATATATAATTTTCTTAATTCAAAATATATATTTTTTTAAAACATTTTGAAAATATTTTGACAGATATTTTTTGTAAAGAAAATCCGTATCATAATTCAAATTTTTGAAAAATTTTTGACACACGTATGTTTCATTATATGTTTTAGAAATCAAAAATCAATAACGACGTGAACTCGTAATAAAAGATTGCAAGCATGTATCATATAATAATGGGATTATGTATTGGAAGGTCACTAAACTATTAAACTTTTTACTTTTATGCCACTCATTTATTAAAATTAACTTATAGGCCACTCATTTATGATCGAGTTTGCTTTTGTTTATTCCAATTTCGGATAATTTAATCTCAAAAATCTTCAAAACAATGAGAATAAAGCTAGATATAACATATTGATAGAACATAAACGATTATTGAAATGTAAAATATCAGTTTTAGCCATTATTTAAGTGCAACTTAGTTAATTGAAAGTGAATTAAGATAATTTAACTTATGTTTTACGTTTAAATTAAAAAATTTATTGTGTTGATATATTAAAGTTAGCTTAATTCTTTTAATTGCATAAAAATTCTGGCAATAATTTGAACGAGGTTGGTATAAACGAAATTAAACTCATAAATGGGTGGCCTATAAGTTAGTTTTGATAAATGGGTGGCCTAAAAGTAAAATCATATTATCTTATACTCCCTCCGTCCCATTTTAATTGTCCGCGGGCCCGAATTTGACCGTAAATATTTTTGTTTGTATTATATAACACTTGATGAAATTTATATCATTGAAAACGGTCAAATTCATCAAGTGTTAACCCGTTAATATAAATTTTTCAATGATATAAATTTCATCAAGTGTTATATAATACAAACAAAAATATTTATGGTCAAATTCGGGCCCGCGGACAATTAAAATGGGACGGAGGGAGTAAATCATTTAGGCCTTCTAAAAAAGAAATACTTAAAAATAAGGATTACAAGTTCTTAAACTAAAAGTACAACTAATTAAAACACATTTTCTAACATTAAATGCAATTACAAGTTCTTAAGCTTAAAATACAACTAATTAAAACACATTTTCTAACATTAAATACAATCTTTAAACATAAATACTTAAAATTCAATATTACAAATTCTTAAGCTAAAAGTACAACTAATTAAAACATATTTACAAACATTAATTAACTGGTTAATAAATATAATTAATGCAGTTATTAAAACACCCCTTACATAAAAAATACAAATTATTAAACATATTGTACAACCAACTTAAACACAATTCCTTCATTAAATATCACTAATACAAATAATAGAACATATTATACAAATATTTAAGCCCGAACGGGTAACAGGCCAAATGGACTTGAGCCTGAACAGGCACGGGAGACTCGAGCCCGAACAAGCATGGGCCAACGGGCTCGCGCCCGAACGGCTTACAACTCATAGCTATCACTTTTGCCTTTTGACGCCGTTAACATTTATTTTAAGGTACCCGTCGCTTTATTTTAGGGTACCCGCCGCTGCAACGTGCGGGTACCCTACTAGTGTTTAATAATTGGGTGACCTCCCAATACATAATCCCAATAATAATTACTAGTAGCAAACAAAAGTATTGATGTTGTAACAAGATACGAAGAATGGTTGAAAATTTACCTCCATAAAAAATCACCTTAAGAGGAGATAACGTGTTGTGAACACAAGTTTAGAGAATGAAAAGTATTATTAATGTAATCAATCGTTGAGTCAATAACCCTATAAATGTTAAACTAATCTTCTAATAAGATTGAAACTCTAACTATTAGAGGATATGAACATCAATATGTAATTATCTCTAACAAATAATGGACATTTTTTGTATGGTTTTAGTGAGCCGAACAGCCATAATGCAACCAAATATGAAGTGGGAGCTTACGCATATACCAATAAAAAGAAGGGAAAAAAAAGGCCCATTATTATAGGTAAAGAAAAGATACGATTGTTTATATCATTTCTATACTTAAGAGAATTAACCGACAATATCAAGTATAAAAGGAGATGTCGACTGTACGTTTTTATTCATTCAATTCCAAACCTAGTATACATATTTATTTCTTTTTTTCGTTTTGGTTTAGAGCAAAGGATTCAATGACAAAGCCCAGCCTTGATACTGTTGAAAAGATACTCATAAGATCGCAAGTTAACGATCTCATGCGATGCAAAAGTGTATGTAAGTCATGGAATTCCTTAATCTCCAGTAGTCGTTTTGTTAAATCTCATCTTAACTACACTCTTAATAAGAATACTAATGAAATTGGAGATACAAGAATCGTTCTTTCCGGCACTAGTATTTTTTACTCGGGGTATCAACTTGTTGGTTCTTCTAATGGTCTTGTATGCATCTCTCGTATCTCTCGTTACAAAACTGATTTTTTAGTCGTTAATCCCTCTACTCGCGAGGTGAAAGAACTAAGAAATTTTCCTAAAGATATATATGTGTCTCATGTAGAGATGGCAGGTTTTGGTTATGATTCATCTATAGATGATTTCAAGGTTGTAATAGGATACAGGTTTCGACACTTCCTTAGGTTTGACGTGTTAGAATTGAAGACAAACATTTGGAGATCAGTTGGTGTATCTGGCAGTTGTTCTAATCTATCTTGCGGTTATGAAAGTTATGAAAGTTGGCATAGGGTTGGTATCTTATGCAATGGGGCGATTCACTGGTCGGATCGGTCGGATCGGAATAACAAGCTATCAGTAATTGTTTCTTTTGATTTATCCAAAGAGGTTTTCAAAGAAATCCCCCTACCAAAATTGGATAATCAATACTCGTGGACTTTGGGGACTATGAAAGACTGTCTATGCATCTTTCCTCGACCACATATAAACAACTCAAGCAAAAATAAGGAAATGGAGATATGGGTAAGGAGAAACTACAATGCACAAGAGTCTTGGGAACGAAAGTTACCGCCACCTGGTTATGACGCTAACAAAATAACAATGGATTACATTCCCCACAGAAATTTCTTGTCTGGTCATGTTCACATATGGCTGTTAGAAGAAGGTTGTGCTCTAGTATTGGTGCGAAGCATTGATCGTCCCTACGGTGAAGAAAATATCCGTCATGAGGATATCTTGTTATCCACATATTCGGAATGTAACTATAATTATGATGACCATGTATTCGTGAAGAGCCTTGTATCTCCCAATGGCATGGGTGATGGTGACGGAGTGATGATCGACAATATCAATGATGTTATTTCATTATCTACTCTTTACTTGTAACATAATATTTGGCTTTCACTTATAGATGATTCCCTGGTCGAGTAACAGAGTTTGATATTTGTGGATGACTATTGCTTCTTCTTTGTTTCTTTTCAAACTCATATAAGTAGTAACACTAGCACTAAGAAGATACTGAGGGTGTAAAGATGGAAATCAACAATATCACAACACGCAGATATATTTGTTACATCAGTAATGTTTGGCAACACCTTTTTGGAAGCGTTTAAGAGCGGTAAGTGACAAGCGACAAGCGTTCCAGTCTTAATGCTTGTTTGGCAACACTGCTGCTAGCGTTTAGCAACACCTCAAAAGCTTGCAATCTTAATGCTTCTTAAAGAAGCTTTCTAATATACCGCTAGCGTTTACTTTTAATATTACCAATTTACCCTTAAAAAATAACATTCATTCATAAGTATATGCCCTTTTTCGTAATTTTACATTTTATAATTACAACTACAACTATGTTACCAAACACGTTTTTTAAACAAGCAACTATTGCTTACTGCTACTGCTTACTGCTTATTGCTACTGCTTACTGCTACCTGTCGTCAAACATAGCCATCGAGAAGGTATATATTAGACAACTTAAAACCCTTCCAACTTAATATGCTGCTCCTCTTTGTTTTTTATACTTATATGTAATATTTTCTGTGTACATTTTACTCTCCACGGCTGTCCATTAGCCCCTGGTTGTCTTTCAATGCAAGAGGAGACAAAACCGCCAAAAAAAGGCTGCTGCAGATAATTAAATGTTGAGCTCTTTGGTTAATTGATTCCAAAAACGAAACGACCAGAGTGTTGTAACGTGAGTGCAAGAATGAAGTTGCCGTTGTTGTGCGTCTAATATGTATTATTAGTATTTGCCCATAAACATTTATACGTTCAACATATGTATTTATTTGTTTGCAAAGAGGAAGTTGGATGAATCAGGTTTCATTGGAAATCGTCTTAAAGTATCGTATGCACACATGAGAGCTTCAATGACACCAAGGAGAAGTTAGTAGGAAAAATAAAAGAAGTTTTGGCAATACTTAACCGTAAGTCATCAAGCACCATACTATTCAGAGTAAAAAATTTCCAACAACAGTTTCATTTAATCAGGTTCCAACCTATATACTATTGGATATTTGTTATCCATGAGGGTATAGGGGGAGTCATGCTTCACAGTAAGTCACTCAATGTGAAGCTCGGCTTGCCACCAGACCTTCACGCCATGCAGTTTTTATATTTACTTTAGTCCCCTGATTATTACATCTTTTGCGTTTTCTTATTCTTTCTTAATTAATCACTTATAAGTGTATACATAATTATTATTGGTGGCAAAACGGGCGGGCCGGGCGGGCACGGGCCACGGGTCAAACAGGGCTACGGGCTAAACGGGCACGGGTTAAACGGGCACGGCCAAACGGGCGCATGTTATACGAATCGTTTTAGAAACTACTCAAAATTGCAAAATAAATACCTTAAACTTAACACCTCATTTATATTTAAAAAAAAATTAAATATATTATATCTACAATTTTTTCTTTAAAAACAATTGTAATTTTATCCAATTAAGAAAAAATATGTGCCCATTTGTGCCGATTTAACTTTTAAATAGGCAATTATATGCACATTTCAAAAAAATGAGGGAGAACAAATGTGCCCAAATCTTTTAAAAGTTTGCCCATTTAGCCATTTTTTTTTAATTTATTTTGGGCACAAATTACCACCTTTAATATTTATACTTGCCAATAGGTGATTCATAAGCTGTTAGTCAACTCTCAGATTAGCAAATGGCTTTGCTACGATATCATAGGGAGAACCTCAACTTTCTGAGTGAGGAGGTAAATAATAATTTAATATTCAGAAGCTTATTCTGTTAGATTTGTGACTTTATTATGGTTCGATTTGCGACAATAACTTTATATATATATATATATATATATATATATATATATATATATATATATATATATATATATATATATATATATATATATACTAGATGAGTACCCGTGCATAGCAACGGGGATTATAGCGGCAGAACGTTTTGTGTAACTATAGTTGTTGCCGCTAGAAAATCCCGTTGTTATGCATGGGTACTCGACGGTTGAAGGTGAATTGTAAAAAGAAATGCTACAATGCCGAATATTGTTATATTTTCATGAAATGTAACCCAATGAAAAAATGGCAACCAAACCACGGAGCAAAGTGAAATAAATAAAATAAAAAGAGTATTTGAAGATTGTTGCAATGTCTGTTACTAATAAATAAAATTACTCGAAATCGACTTTATTTAAACAAGTCGAGCTTGAGTTCGAGCTACTCGAGTTCATTGTCGAGTCGAGCTTGAGATCCAAAATAGTTGGCTCGTGAAGCTCGCGAGCCTTAACGAGCTTTGATTAAAATACACTTTTACCCTTTCATATACATACATTTACTTAATTTTTATATAAATCGAGTCGAGCCGAGCTTGATATACCGAGTATTTATCGAGTTCGAGCATGAAATGTAGAAGTAAACGAGCTCGAGTCAAGTTTCGAGCTCAAGTTTTATACGACGAGTCGAGCTCGAGCTCGAAATATAAAGCTCGACCGAACTCAAGTCAAGTTTCGAGCTCGAGCTATAGTATTCAACTCGAGCTTGGCAATACCGGCTCGTTTACACCCCTAGATTTCATTACATGATGCAAACTTGAAAATAAATAGCGAATATGTTAATACACGGCATGCAAATAATTGGTTGCTTACTTTGTAATTTTAGTAACACATACCTTTAGAGCTAATAACTGCAAGGTGAAAAAGGAATACAACAAGCGAATATTATGTTTATATGTAGTTCATTAGTATAAATAATTAAACAAAGCAAGCAAATGTGTTATGCATTAATCATCAAATGCTTCAATCTCGATCACTGATTCATATAAAAATTGTTGTAATCCATCACTCTTATCTTGAAAATCACCCTATCAAAAGTAAAACCATCATGGTTATCAAGTTTTCACCACCATCACTATCATATGGGTATTCATATTCGTCTAGAAAAATTCGAATCAGTTTCTAGCTCATATTAGGTCCCATGCTCATCATCACCTCATCGTTTTTATTTAGCAGTGTGGATAATTTTATGTAGAGATTGTGATAAGAATCAACTAATATTAACTAAATGTTGCTTGGAGTTATATACCAAAAAAATAAATGAAAGTTATATTTTATTGTAAGAAAGTTTCGGAAAAATCAATTCATCATAATTAGTTGCCAATTAAGAATGTAGTAACATAAGAAAGTCTAGAACCGTGTGTTTTAAATAAAAGGAGCTAAGAATACTCTCGACTTAAAGAGATGGATGTAGTAAGTTATCGTTATCTTTATCTTTACTATATATAATGAAAAAATGGTAATTGAAATGTTGAGTTTTCAAAAAATGTTGAGTTTCAATAATAGTCAAATGAGAGTGAAAAGTGAAATTTAATTAATACTCTTATTAAAATACCCTATTACTTAAAAGTACAATGATTTATTCAAATTGTACAACCAATTAAAACATATCTACCAAATTAAATACAACCAATTAAAACACAAACCGGGTTGACCCGGGACGTTTCAAACCCGGCGGGTTGACCCGGATTAATTTGACCCATTTCCGACCCAACCTAGCAAGTTGACCCGGTTTAAATCGACCCATTTTTTGACCGGAACTGCTCAACCGG
This sequence comes from Artemisia argyi, assembly GCA_030686995.1. Classification (NCBI taxonomy): domain Eukaryota; kingdom Viridiplantae; phylum Streptophyta; class Magnoliopsida; order Asterales; family Asteraceae; genus Artemisia; species Artemisia argyi. The sequence continues at coordinate 208,965,962 of CM060681.1, forward strand.
TTGAACCACCCGGGTCGAACCGGGTTTCAAAACATTATCCATTACTTAAAATTACAATGATTTATTTTGTACAACCAATTAAAAACAAATATATCAAATTAAATACAACCAATTAAAACATAAACCGGGTTGACCCGGGACACTTCAAACCCGGCGGGTTGACCTAGTTTAATTTGACCCGTTTTCGACCCAACCTAGCAAGTTGACCTGGTTTAAATCGAACCATTTTTCACCCGTAACGGTTCAACCGGTTGAACCACCCGGGTTGAACCGGGTTTCAAAACATTATGTTTATTTCCCAAATCTTCAAACTTTTATTATTTTTCGTTTATAACCTATAAATTTTTTTTATCAATAAACTATCTATCGCTATAAAATTCCGTTGCTATGCACGGGTACTCGTCTAGTATATCTAAATGCTTTCCGCATTTACTTTTAACATTTTGAAGATTAGTTTTTCAAGGTTTCAAGGGTAGAATAGGCAAAACATATTTTCAACATTTCACTTTTATTTACTTTTTCACTTAGACCATTCTTACTTTATAAGTAGTATAGATTAATGAGATTAGGATTGAAAAAAGGAATAGGATGTGGAGGAGGGGGTGTGGAGGAGGGGGATGAAGCTGCCAATAAAAAAGTAAACAAGTCATGTCAGTTTTGTGGTTCTCATAATATTGCATATGAAATGTTTATTAAACCGAATACAACTAAACAATAAATCTATTTTCTAACCTGAAGGTCATCATCAGTGTTCCTTTCATTTTGCATTTCCATTCTTTCTTGTAGTGAAATGATTTATTGGATGAATAATGGAAAAATAGTGCGTTTATATAGGCAATAGGCGAAGTTAAACTCATTTTTTTCCTTTTCCCGCCAAGTGAAATATGGGTTTGAAATCAAACATATTGTCCAGCCATGCAAATCAAAACAGTTTCCTATCATAAGGAAATCAAACATATTGTCCAGCCATGCAAATCAAATTATTGTTTAATTGATAATTTACACATATGTATAAATAGTCGAAATAGTTTCATGTCATAAGGAAATCAAACATATTGTCCAGTCATGCAAATCGAATTATTGTATAAATAGTTTCCTGTCACATGTACATTTCCTTTGTTATGTATAGTTTCCTTTGTTATGTTTTTAAGATTTCAACCATGCAAATCGAATTATTGTATAATTTTCTGTCACATGCATGTATATTCCCTTTGTTATGTATAGTTTCCTTTTTTATTTTTTCAAGATTTCACTTTCAAGAGTTTTGACCAAAGTTTCAAGATTGACCATTTCTACATTATATGTAGTTAAGATATATATATATATATATATATATATATATATATATATATATATATATATATATATATATATCATTGTGGATACTTTGATTGCAAGAATGCTCAAACAAATATGAAAAATCTGGTGATGGGATGCCACCTCATGTAGCTAATCCAGTTTTTAAATACGCATTTAGGGATACACAATTTGATTGTCCTTATTGATTTATAGATATGCATTTAGGAATATATTTGGTTACTCATTGTATCTACCATTTATAGTTTGAGGTGCTAAAATGGGTCGTGTTGGGTAATGGTCAAAACAAGGTCATGTCGAAAGAGGTATCATTGGACGTTAGAGAAATGTTTTAGGCTGTGTGGTTACAAAAAATAGCAAGCTTTATTTTTCATTTGAGTTTATTTAGCCAACAGCTTGAGGTATGATCATTTAACTACAAAACAATAGCTTAGGTATAATCATTACAATTGCATGTTGACTCTTGGCCTAATATGAGTATGGCTCTAATTTTTCGTTTATACACCCTTGCAATGCAAAGACAGTTTGGAATTTAAGTTTTTTTTTTAGTGTGGCACTAAGTTGATTCTTGAGATGTTCTCTCAAAGATTTCCCGATTTAGATGGTTATAATGTGATTGTGTAAAGTTTGTATATGAAAGTGTGACTGAAATAGCGCGGCTGCTTGGACCAGCTACTATTTTTGTTGTTTTTTTTTCAGAATTTTGAGGTCATTTTATGTAGAATTTTAGGCTACTTGGTTGCTGAGTTTTATGCATAAAAGCTGTTCTTAAAATGGCTGTTTGCTTTCAAAAGTTTTATGCAGCAAACTGGATCTTGAAGGGCAACTGATTCTTGAGATAAATGTATACCCATCTGTAAACTTTAAGCACATTCTGACTATCTAGAGTCGAGTTGTTGATTATTGAGATGAATGCAAATTGACCACATTCTTCCCTAATATAAAGCATTCAAATCATAATACTTATATTGAAAGCGCGAATCCAAACAACACTCTTGCGGTTTCATCTTTTTCGGCTCTCTATAAATCTAAAAGGTTGCTCTTTAACTGTTGCATTATTCTTATATGAATTTCCATTCTTTTTAGAATCGTGGTGTAAATATTTAACCTTTTGGGGTTTAGTTAATGAGGGGAGGGGGGGGGGGTTTGGGATTGCTTATTTTTCTACATGTTAAAAAATAAGTACTTATGGACAGGGCCGGATTTGGCTATAGGCGGCGTGGGCGACGGCCCAAGACATCATATAAACAGGGGGCATCAAAGTTTTTGTGTTGTAAATTGTTTTTATGTGATATATATAGAGTTGTAATGTAAATTGATGTTTGGTATAATTTTTAAGAAGAAGAGATAAAAGAAGAAAACATCTTGCCGGAGAAATAGAGCATCATCTGAAAAAAAGAAAATGACAAAGACTAGTAAGAGAGAAAGAGATGGTGTTAAAATAAAAGATGAAATACTTTATATTTATTTATTTATATATGACAGGTTAAATCTAGTTGTATACTCATAGTAAAAAAGAGTCAAAAAGCAAATGTTTATCATAGGAATATGAGCTTATGAGAAACCATTTTTTAACTTCTTATTCAATTGTTTTCATTTTTTAAGTTTAGCTTTTAGTTTTTTTAATTTCTATCATAATTTCATCCTTTTAAACATGATTTTACAAGGTTGATAACTAGCTAATTTAATCATAATTGGAAAATAAACCAATATAAAAATTTACGTAATTCTCTTTTATTTTATTATTTTGTGACGTCTAACAATATAGTCACATAAATACATTATGTCACTATATTAAACTGTACGTAAATACAACACAATATTAAACGTCAATAACTCTGTGTATAAAATAAAACATATTAAATTATATTTTTAAGTTTTAGTATCTTGATATGTGGGGGGTATTGTTCGCAAGCCAAATCGCTAAAAACAAGTACTCCCTTCGTCCCAATATTATTATCCATATTTTTATTTTAATTTGTATCAAATTATTTGTCCACTACAAAAATAGATATGAAAATTTGGTCGAGACTTGATATTGTTATTACAAACTTTTAGTAAAGCAATAATTAGTTAGTTAAAAGTAAAAATGTTATTTCGCAAAAAAGTAAGAAAAAAATCGCTAAAAATTATGTTTTTCATAAGCTGTCTGTTTTTTGTCGATGGCCAATTATTTTGGGACGGTGGGAGTTTTGTGTTTATGACATTTAACAGGGGCATCTTTCGGTTATCTCGCCCAGGGCAGCAAAAAACTCAGGACCGGCCCTGCTTATGGTATGGTGGCGGTTTGCTGAGATTATCTCACAAATCAACTATTAATTTTTTATACCAGACATGAGTCATGCTGTCAATGTTGTCCTCTTTAATAGACCTTTGGAAACCGTCTGAAATAACGGATCCTGATGACATATATGGAAGCCATAGCGGAGGGTTTGCAAGAATCTGAAGTGAATTTCTTGTGGGTGGTGAAGAAGTCAGAGACAAGTGTTCTTAACGAGCTTGGAGAGAAAGTGGTAGAACGAGGGATCATTGTAACAGAATGGGTGAACCAAAGGGATATACTAAAGCACGAGAGTGTGAAAGGTTTTTTTACGCCAATGTGGTTGGAACTCATTCTTAGAAAGCATATGTTCAGAGGTACCGATACTAGCATGGCCGATGATGGTATTATAAGATAAGTATGCTCATTTATGCAATATGCTCACACGAAGTGTTTGTCACTTGTGCAATGAGAAGGGTGAAATTACTTGCGAGATATGCCATTAGGTATGTTGTCATTGATGAAGTATTTACAGTGAGCATAATAATAATGTGTAGCCTAGATGATGCATTATTATTATTATATATAAGGCTCACATATTAAACATGCTAATGTGTAGCTTAGACGATGCACTTTAGACAACCATAGTAGTTGTAGACAATCTTACCGAAGAAAATTATATGATGATTTTTTTTTATTAAATAGATTAAAGGACATTAAACACTTAACATAATAAGATAGCTTATATAGAGTGGGAGCATTTTATACAAGATGTCTTTGTTCCATTCTACACTTAGTCAATATTTAGCATTTATTTTTGTCATTAATAGTTTGGTTATATAATTGATCTCAAATATTTGTTATATGTGTTTAGATAACCGTTCTTACTTCTAACTTATAATTATGTCACCAAATACTAACTACATTGAAAATTCTTTTTCAGAATACCTTGATCATCGAGATTTGACTGTTACATGTGTCATTTGTGGTGCTGTTTTGTGGGTTGCTGAAGCAAGATTGAAAAGGAGTTTTCATGATATGATTAAAAAAACACATTTACATAGCTTGTGGTGTTGCTTTGTGGGCTGTTAAAGCATGACCTAGAAAACACATTTTGGACGACCTTCACATTTGTTTTATGATTTTGAATTTACACATTGGCTTTTATATATGTTGATTTTGGTTCAAGAGTGGTATAAGCAGAAAAAAATGTATTTATATAACTTATACGAAATCTATTTATTCACAAGATATCCAAATAAATTTTGAAAATACAAATATCCTGAAATATACAACAAATTAAATGCAGACTTCTGAACATCCAATTTATGGTTTTAAATAACGGTTCCTGCTATTCCTTTTCATTCTCCACTTTGAAATATCAAACACTTTATTATCTTTGAATACTATTTTCCACCCTTCCAAATGCCAAAAACTTATATTCTAAAAAAAAAAAAAAAAAAAAAAAAAAAAAAAAAAATTTACCAATAACAATTAAAATGTATAATATAGCAACTTAGACAAAATATTGCAACAACAAATATACTTATCTTTTGAATGCAACACATGCCCGCCCATCAAAAAAATAATTATAAGTCATGAATCTCTCCTTATTAATACATAACTTATAACTGTAAAAGATCACTGATATCCATGCATAACTAAATTAAAAGGTAAATTACAAAGCATGTCCGCCCATTGGGCGGGCTTCGAAATCTAGTGTGTATATATATATATATATATATATATATATATATATATATATATATATATATGTATAAAGAAGTGATCAAGTAAGAAGAATAATTAAAATAAGAATGGTAAGAGTAATTCTAGCCACACATTTCAAATTAGGAGGGAAATTTTGAAGGAAGATGCATCCACTTTTGTAGGTACATCTGAAATGTGTAGTTATAGTTACTTCTTATTATTCTTATTTTAATTATTCTTCCTAATTGATCCTAACTATATATATATATATATATATATATATATATATATATATATATATATATATATATATATATATATATATGAATATGACTTTGCGGTGCGGTGCGGTTTTTCGGTGAAAACCGAAACCGCACCGCAAAATGCAGTTTAGGTTTTTGCGGTGCGAGTTTTGTGGTTTTTTTGGGGTTTGCGGTGCGGTTACTGCACACCCCTACTGCACACATACCGAAACTAATCGTGCGTATTATGTGCTCGAGCATTCATCTTTCGACCTTTAAAAAAAAGACAGTATCTAACAATAGGGCTGTCTAAAAAGCAGCATTCAAGCACAAATACTTCCTAAACTGTCTTGTTAAAGGGAAACTTATCTATAAAGTTAACAAAAAAATATTGATAAGACAACCGAGCATGCATGAACGATCCTAATTAAAAGTTAGACAACCCATTGGCAAGTGACCTGCCTCTGTTCTGTATCATAAAACTTTACTTCATCATACACTTTTATTAGTATTGCACATATAATGATTACATTGTGGATCGATAAAATTCGATATTAATTTTTAAAAATAACTTTATTAGTTAAAATATAATAGTAAATAATTATCCTGAGATGAAAGGAGTATACAACATTCATTGTTTTTGTTGAGAAAATGTGAACCAAAATATACACTATTTGGATAATTATATAGAGATAAAAGACACCAAGTCATGGTTCGTAGTCTTGTTGAACAATTGTGACTTGTACAAAATCATTTTCTTGTTTATGCGAAACATATAGACATTTGGGGCGTTAGGCTAAAGATAAATACTAATGCACCACTGCAAAAGTGATACGCTAAAAAAATTCTATTCTACTGCCTATGTATTTAGCTATCTGAGTTTGCAACATACACGTGTAAATGAAAGGTGTTGGTTAGAAAATACCAGCAATGCAAGTGCAAAAAACTGAACGGGAATCTGCAACGCACCCACCAACAAAATGAGTACCAGAAGTGCGATGTCCAACAGCATCGTAATCTGCAAACAAAATGGGTAAGATAAACAGTACAAAAAATTAGCATACGTTTGGACAACGAACCATGAAAAAGGAACGGATACTAGCATTGTCAAAAATCGCCGGTACATCGTCCACCTTCCTCTTCCCCTTTCCGGCAACATGGACATCAACCGGAAACCGATTGTGGCTTATTCGGCGCTGCCGGATGACACGAATTAGGTTCATTAATAGTAACGCCACTCGACGGCCTCATAGAAGCAGCAACAACATTAGTTGTGGATGAAGGCCTCTCAATGGTACCGTTTACAGAATGTAATCCATCATCCACATCCATAAACATACCCAAGGTAGCAGCCACATCCCCGGCACCCACACAGTCACCATTAACAGAACCCAAGAAAGGACCATCATGATTGAAACCCTCAAATATCGCACGAGCATTTGCAGAACCATTAAGATTATGGCCAAAACCAAGTGAACCAACACCGGTACCAGTACCAACAGACCCGTCCCCCTCTAACTTTTAGTCAATACTATGTCTATGCACAACCCTACTTTTAGTTCTCATACTTAGAAACGCAACACAACAAACATAGAAAAACAACTAAACCACGAACATGGCAGACACATATAGGAACACCAGACAAAAAAAAAAAAAAAAAAAGGAGAAAAAGTACCCCAAGAGTAAAACCGAAGATTACCTAAGATGAGAATATGCACAGTCCAGTTAAGAAGACGTTCACAAGTTTGATCCTTTGACACCTGAAGGTCGAGAAAAGGAGGAGGAAAAAGATAACTATAAGGTTCCAATCGGTGGCATTGTAAGCAGAAAACAATAATAGAAAAAAGAAACGGAAAAAAAAAAAAAAAAAAAAAAAAAATCAGGCCATGTTAACGTTACTGGAGCAAAATAAGTGTGGAGCCCAAACGACAATTCCTGTGCCGACTCCTTATATATAGGAATTAAAACTTAAAAAGAACCAAACCCTAACATAAGTCGTGGGTTGAATCTGTCATCAATCTTTCGGTAATAATTTTTAATCTCGATTTTCTCTTATTAGTTAGGGGTGTTTGTTTAACCTTATTTACTCTTATCTTTATATTTCACTTGCTCAAATTTTCAGCTTATTCGGAGATTTGTGAGCTTATATAATTAAGTTTGTTATGACATAATCAGGGGGTGTTTGTGTGAGCTTATATGATTTCGGCTTCTTAATTTTTTCGGCTTATTTTGAGCTTCTTAGGTCATAACAAGCTTAATTATCTAAGCCCATATGCACCAAAATTAGCCAAAAACTATGGAGCTTTTTATGAAGCATAAGCCAATAACAAACACCCTTGAATATGACGTTGTTAAGCTTACAAGAAAAACCAAGTTTTAGTTTTTTAACCTCAAACTAAATATCCTTAACCATAAAAGTAACTCAAAATCATCTCTAAATGAATTGATGTATAAAATAAGACCAGCTCACCATTATATATTTGAAAAAAATTGTATTCTGTCTTATTGTTTTGTAATCATGGTGATGAGCGATAAAAATGAACTTATATTCAAACATAAGGTGGCCTGAAAAATAGATACAAGTAATAGTTGTTTTGACAGGTTTTTCATGACAACCCCATATTCACTTTCCTCGTAATAAAAATAAGAAATTAGTAGTAACATCATTACTTCTTACATGTTTGTTGCCAGATGGAGCCATCTTCGTCAAAGAAATCAAGATTGAGTGTAAGTCTTATTATTTACGTACACATTATTTATTTATTTATTTATTAATTTACACTGATGGCATTGTATTTTGTAATACAGAAACGTAAGAGACTGCGTGCAGTACCTTCTACATTAACTTCAAGGACATCAGTCGCACCGAAACGCGGAACTAAAGTGTATGTAAGTCCATTGTCACCTTCTACACCAGCAAAACTGGAATCTTCTACTTCAAATATCATCACACCTTCACCTTCTACACCATCAATAGTACCTTCTATACCAATACCAGCAAAATATGTAAGTCATTGTTAACATCCACATTATCTTTTTACTATATTTTATATATACAAATTTGCGCAGTTAAGATGATGATGATGATGACACTGGTTTTGTATGACAGCACTGGACACATTCTCCAGTACCTCCTAAGGTAAGTCTATTATTAATGTACACATTATCATGTTGTTTCTAATATAAATTTACACAGTTAAGATGATGGCACTGGTTAATACAGGAAAGGCAGAGCCTCGTAGAATGGGCAGCTTCTAAAATAGCAATTTTGGAACATGTTGTAAGTCTATTAATAATGTACACGTTATCATTTTTTTATTTCTTATTTTTTATTTTTTTTAAGTATATATAAATTTATCCAGTGGTTTTGTAATACAGGAATATTCCAGATTGTTGACGTGGGCATGTTTTAAAAGAGAAATGGCAGCTGTTCCTGCTCCTGAAGTAAGTCTATTATTAATGTACATCATGTTGTTACTTAAATATAAATTTACACAGTTGAGATGATGGCACTCTATCTGTAATACAGGAAGGTAAGAGGAGTTTCGTAAAGTGGTCACGCGCTATATCTAGAATGCCAGATCCTGATGTAAGTCTACTATTAACTTGCACATTATCATTTTTTTATATAAATTTACACAGTTTAGATGATGGAACTGGTTTTGTATTCAGGAACCTAGGAGGAAAGTCTTAAAGTGGCCAGATACATCAACAATGGGAGCTCCTGATGTAAGTCTATGTACACATTATCATTTTGTTTATATATATGGATTTACACAGTTAAGACGATGGCTCTGGTTTTGTAATTACAGGAACACAAGAGATGGAGCCTTCAAGAAGAAATCTCAAAGCCATTTGAAACCGCACTGAAACTTCTTCAAGAAGAAGTAAAGCAAGATGAAACTGCAGCGAGACATGGTCACCTTGAAGATGAATATAGTTACACCGACTTAAAACAAGAGCATTTGCTATATACTTGCCAAAAAGGGATGCATGGTGTTTATGAATGGTATATGCTGCTTCTGATATTTGAGGGATTTTATTTTCTTTGGTATGTAACATTTACATTTAGTTTTTTCTTAAAAATGACGACAGCCAAAATGCCTTGTGGATTTGGCCTGCATTAAGAGACAGCTGGGAAACAAAATTAAGACAGTCAAATGGAGGACCAAGAGAGGTCGGTAAGGTAAATATCTTTTTTTTAGTCGGTAAGGTAAATATCTTTTTTTGTCAATTATGGTTTTTGAATATACTTGAGTTTTTTGTTTTTTGTTTTTTTTTTAACTGTAATTATATGTTTCTGTGTGTGCTTTTTTAATTTTTTTTTTTTTATCCTAGAAAATCAAGGAAAAGTTTCCGGAATCTGACATGATAGAGGGAACACCCTCTGTAAATGATTTTGGTTTTGTAACTATAGAGTTATCAGGGAAATGGATTGCTAAGGTATTTTATTTTTCTTTTCCAACTCTTTTGTAACATACAATACAAATTTCACTTAGATTCTACGTGTTTCCTTGCAGAGCATTCATAAGATGCTAAAACATGGTATTCATATATGGGCACCAAAACTTCCTGTTGGAAGGGTGATTGTAGAGCATCCATCATTGGACGATGAAATGGATCTGGATTTGTTTCGACGTCACGCTATTGGATACACGCTGATGCGTATTCTCAAGTTTTCTAAAGTTGATGTGACCATGGGTCATCCTACAATCTCGCCCACAACACGTTCTAAAGTACATATTTATCTTTGTTATATTATAATAGTTATATATCTGCATCTATATATATTATATGTAAAAACTACGTTTTCCGTCTATTTGGTATACTAAATCTGGCATATTTGCACTTTATGAGTTTATATTCCATGTATTTCAGAGGTACATGGCTCAAAAAGTGTTGAAAAGATGGTTTGCAAATGAAGAAAGACAAGATAAGAGAGATTTCGACAATGCTTTTGAAGATCTCTTGGCTTTTTGGTACTTGCTAACTTTATGAAAACATCTATATCAATTGGCTAGTAATAGATTTGTTTTTTCTGGTAATTTTATTCTAAGCAGTGTTACATTTCACCAATGTTATATGAACTTTTAAATTTTCTGCCATATGTAGGTATGGACTGCAAAGAGCAGATTGGATGGTATACTTAACTCCTGTATGGAAACAAGAGTATATTGAATTCCTGACAGTAAGTAACTTTTACAGAGCAACATAACTTGATAACATGTTAAAAAAAAAGATGAGAAGTTGACTAATTTTTTTTCCAGGCCGCTAAACTCGAAGAGCATGTCAAAAGTAATAGGCACAAACCTGCCAGAACAAGTTATGCAGGATATAGATCTTGTGGTACACATGAAGATATGATGTTTCATAAAACATTTAGTTGTATGTCGCCGGAACAAGGTATACGAGATATTGTTCATTAATTCTTAATTTGTTTATGTGAATAAATGATGGGATAACCAAAATCATATTTTTTGTTTACCCATTAGTTAAGTTATACCGCTACAAAGTTAAAGCTACAAGGCCTGTGACGGCGAAACAAGGTATATGAGATATTGTTCATTAATTCTTAATTTGTTTTCGTGAATAAGATTACCAAAATTATATTTTTTTGTTAACCCGTTAATATAATAACGGGATTGATTTTAAAATGGCTAAAATTCACAATTTTCTTTTTATCAGCCGAGGATGCTAAGTTGCTTGGATATACTCTTGATGCAGCTTTAGATTGTGTTTTATTGTAAGATTCTCATGCTTTTATCATAACTTTTACCCTTATTTGCTATCAATATTGATACATACAAGTAGAGTGGTAATTGTCAATATCCTATGAGCTTGCTATAGTCAAAGTTTTTATGTCCGAACTTTTATATATTGAAGTTAATGCTGTCTACACCGGCTATTTCCTTTGTTTCATAAACGAGATAACCTACTTTTAGGTCAAAATTTTGTACTCATATACGCAATGGTTTGGGTTTTCTCTTCTTAACAGGTATGTATTCCTGAAACACCATCGATTGGACGAATTTAGAGTCAATATCGATGATGAGATTCATAAAAAAGAGGTACTCTTACGACATTCTCTCATTACTAGTGATATTTTATATTTGTATTCTCATGATCTACTCAAATTGATTGTTATATAGGGAAATACCTTCATGTATCTGTTAACTACACAAGCCAAAATACGTAGAATTACCGATGATTATCGTAAAAACATCAATGAGATAAAGGTAAAAATATTTTTTCGTTTCAATGTTCTTGGATCTATTTTGCTTTCTTGTTCTTAAATATCAAATTAACGGATATACATGTGTGCTGCAACAGGCTTCAAAGTTTTCAAAGTTAAAACTGGGTAAAAATATCACTGAGTTAAAGGTAACAATATCTTTTCGTTTCAATGTTTTTCCAACATTCTCATCTTGGACCAATATTATTGCTTTCTTGTTCTTAAATATTAAGTTAAAGGATATACATGTGTCCTGCAACAGGCTTCAAAGTTAATACTGGGTAAAGATGAAGGATGGGTAAAAGGTGAAGAACGGATTTTAGGATTCCGATTACTCGAGTTTACTGAGGTAAGACAATATCATAATGAACTTTTACTATTTCCTTGAACATACATAACCCTAGTTGAAGTTGTAACACATAGTTTTTGGAGGTGAACAATTGGTTTTATTTCCCTAGGTTACTCTAAAACGTTATAGTTCCTTCTAACATGCTCTAAAATGTATGGTTGATTTAACATTTGGGGTAAACATTCAATACTAATGTTGATGCCTATATGAAGACATTTCACAAATGTAGAAAGGAAAAATGAAGTGAAAAGTTTGATTTTTGTAAATTTTCCTAATCTTGTTAATATGATTATGTAAATTATATTATTGTATTAATACTTTTAACTTTCTTTTCCAGGTCCTCGAAGAGTCATGTTTATCGGTCCTCCCACATATCCTATGTGAATACCTTTACGATTTAGCAAATAAATTCAACCATTACTATTCCTTTGTGTGCGAGGTACATACATATGCTTTTCTCATACAATATTTAATATAATTTCTGATTTTCTCAAACCAAAGTTATTTTTTATAAAAATAATTTGATTTTTAAAAGGTATATGAATATTTTTGTCGTGATTATAAAAGGTGGAATTTGTTGTTATTCTCTTAAACCATAGTTAATTTTTTTCTTCAAAATTATTTGATTCTAAAAGGTGTATATGCGAGTATTTTTGTCCCAATTATAAAGGTGTAATTCTGAAAGTTTTGGCAGGCTGGGTCTATTACGAATACGAGCACATTATTGCTGTGTGAGGCCACTGCAGTGGTACTGGAAAAAGGCTTTCGTCTTTTGGGGATTGCTCCGGTATGTGTTGTCTAGTAACTTTTTTCTTTAATTTGGTTTCTCGGGCCGGGTTATTTTTTCCCTGGATTCTTTTATGCGGGACTATTTTGCTCATAAACCATGGATTATTTCTTGTTTTTTGAGGGACTATTTGAGATTTATTTAAGTTTTTGGGTTTATGTTATTTAATCTAGATTGGTTTGGGTGTATTAAGATAACATTAAAATTGGTTACCATACTACTGAATAAGTCCATAGCCAGTTTTAAGCTTATTGAATCAGTTCATGACTAGTATAAGATAACATCAAAACTCGTTACCATATCATAACTAGTATAAAAAACAAAGTTATTCATAATTCCACATTTTATAACACGTTTTCAACTTCTTTTTTCATGTAGAGATACGTATCCATTCCGGATCAACCTCTCTCCAAAGCAAGTTTATCAGTGACCCGTCTCCCTGGTGATGTGCCATTGATATTACCATTTTTTCACACGAGACCCGCGAGACGATCAGCGGATGTAAATGCTAGGTAACCACCGGTTTTTATGTTCAAAATAATTGATTTTTTCTATGCTAAGTTTATTTTCATTTTATGCAATTTAAGTCAAATATCGGGTTTGCATAAAGTATCGTACCTTTTCATTATGTCTTTGAAAATGACTGAAGGTTGGTCATTTTGTAGTAATTATATCGTAAATAAATAAAATCAAAATTATGTATATATTTGTAATAATTTTATTAGTTTTAACTTTACAGTGTTTGGTTAAAATTGTAGGTAATGTGTTTTTTGAATTTTAAAATAGAGAGAATTTCATATATAACCTTAAAAATCTCCCTAATTTCATATATATACCCAGCCCTATTCTTAAATTTCATATATACCCAATATATATATATATATATATATATATATATATATATATATATATATATATATATATATATATATATATATATTATTTTTTTATTTTATTTTATTTTATTTTATTTTATTATTTTTTTTTAAAATAGTGACAATTCTACCCTTGTTTTATTGAGCACCAAAAGGCCAAAACCATCGATTTTGAAACGTAAGAGTTTGACAGTTAACATTAAGTTATTTTAAATGTTCATTATGTCCTCAACATAGCATGCTCTTCACTAAGTAGGCACTGTTAAACTTAAACCGACTATAGGGCAACATGAAACTGCTTATCTCTAAAATATGCTAGGCAGTTTTAATAAGCAATCAAAATACCCTCTGAAATTGATTATCTGGAAGAATTAGAACCAATTTCAGTATGCCTAAATACAAAAGATTGTTCAGCCTTGCTTTTTGGAAAGTAACTACAAGATAGGCAATGATCAGAATCAGATAATTAGTAATACAAAAAATGCCACTCGAGTTGGAGATGAGAAAGTAGGAAGAACTCGCAATGAGATACAAGCAAGAACCAGAAACACTTTTTGCCTTTCGATGAGTTCCTCTCTTGGTCTAAAAGGTGTTTTGGCAACAATCCTGCAGTACCAATCATTAAGAATATTAAAAATTAAACTAATTAAAGTTTATTAAAGTGTTCATGTTCATGCTTTTAAAGATATTTTTGCTTTAACTGACCAAGCTTTAGATGATTTCGTTTCACTCCCAACAGAAACTAATAAAACTTTTGATGACGTATAGCAAAAGTACTTGGTACTGAAAATATAGACCAGTTTGCTTCATAATAATATGCAAGTCGCACTTCCACTTTCTAACAACTGTTCACAGTGCAAAGTCGCACTTACACTTTCTCATAAATATAAATTAAAAACAAAAATAAAAATCATTAGTGGTTCTCATGTCTACTGTATACATGACTAGGACTTTGCCTAACTTAGTGCCATACAACTGTTGAAAACAAACAAGTCCTCTCTCTATCTCTATTGCATAATTTTTGTTCACTGTTGCAACACACTTTTACTTATCTATAATTGTAATTTTCATTAGGGAACCACCCAGAAATGCTCGGTTTCAGCTCTTCTCATTGCTTACCCATACTGCAACGCATTTGGGGCCTGATAAAGTCGGTAAGGTGTTTGGGGTCATTTCCGTATCCGACAAGTACGGGATACTATCACTCGATGGGGAGTCTCAATTTTTTGAGCCCAACTTTGGCCATGTTCCTTTATTCAACCATAAAAGGTGTGATCCCATAACCCCGACCGACTCGGGGCTTGTATACCTTGGGAATTCTGGTCATTCAGTACCGCTATCTTCCTCTATTGAGGTTCGTATGGAACTCTATGTTGCTAAGGATGAGGATTGTTATCAAATATGTAATCACAAGATAGAACTAGACCTCTCAGATTTCTGGGACGAGAAATCAGAAAGTGCATGTGGTGTTCTTAATGTTTCAGGAGAGGAAGGATCTGCACATCTGTTTTACATCCTATTAAAGGATGCAACAGATGCTTCTTTGAAGTTAGATTTTCAAACCATGACACCTGGTCGTGAAGTTCGTGGGTACGTGATTGCCTGTTATGGCGATGACTTTCTTACTGAATGTCAATGTCAACCTTCAGTTAAATATACCTACATGTCAGTACTCTTTCTACCCAATCATGTATTAGAGAATGGTTTTATTCAGCTGATAAAATCTTTACTGGCCGTACCCACCAAGGGCACACTTGTAATCAGAGCATACTTGGAAGATGCTAAAACTGGAACAGTGATTATGAAGAACAGTTGCGAGTTCAAGCCGCGACCCGGTTTCGTCAGCTTCGGTATCATTAGTGGGACAGATTGCAAGTTTAGTCTAAGAGTTGAGTGGAAAAACCCCAAAGAAGCTCCAGTTTTTGCTCCTGTTAACCTAACGGCTGAAACCGATTCTACCATCAAAGCAGAAGAAACCGATTCTACCAACACAGCAGAAGCTAGTTGTGTTCCTAGTCCAGATGATGTCGAAATCTTTCAAACCGATTATACCAAATGTCTGTTGAGCCCAGAGTTTGTCTGAAGATGCTATCTACGAGGTTCTCTCTCAATTTCAGGTGTGCTACGAATGTGCTACGAATGGGTTATCATAACATCCACTAGTATTTGTTGGTTGTAACAAATCGTATTCGTTTATACTGAAGTGGGTCACTTTGTTACAACCAACAAATACTGACAACCATCTACATGATAGTGGTTTATTGTTTTGTGAAGAAATGTATCCCTGTGCTCAACATAAGAGGTTTAAACATATAATTAGGTATACTTTTTGACACGTCATTTCTCTAGCTCAAAATTTCTAATGTTAGAAAACAAAATTGTGCAAACCCTCTCTGAAAATCATAAGTTTGTCCTAATATATTTGAGTTTGAACTAAAAACCTTAGTAGAATATAATCATATATAGATAGCTCACATATTTAGGCTTATAAGGCGCTCAAACCTCTCTTCTTATATCAATGTAGGGCTGAGTTGTTACAAATTGTGTGTTTAAACGTGCGCTTTGCATATGATTAATATGAAGAACTAACTTTGGATGATATAGTTACTTTGATCATACATACAAGTTATCACAAAATCATAATCATAATAACTTTCCTAGGGGTCTCATCTAAAGTAGTATTAACATAACTTTGGATTGATTATGTTTTACAGGTACATACATCCAGAGCAACTGTGCTACTTCTGGTGAAGGACTTTACGAGGGGTTGAACTGGCTCTCCAACAACATTGCTAACAAGGCAAGTACTCTACATTATTTTTCAAAGTCACTTCAAAACGATTTGCCAACTTTTTATCAGGCTTGAGGTGATGATCGAATTGGATCATGAGGTTGGAATACCAGCAGCAAGTTTTGCTTTTCATTTGGTCAGGTCACTTTCTCATCTTGTCGTTCTTGTGGCTGGTGTGAGCAGTTATGGAACTTTGTTTATTAAAAAGGCTTTTTGCATTTGATATATAGGGCATGTATGATACAATATATTTTCTGGATTGCAAGTATTTGCAAAGGTATATGTCATGTTTCTAGCTTTTGATTCATATAACCTAAGGTGTTCAGAGAGATTAATGTTGCATGTTTATATATGCTTTTTTTAAGCTAGTAGTACATCTATAGTTGCTGCGTATGTTTTTTTTGCTTCTTCTACACCGTTTTAGCAAGTAGTAATAATCGTGTTATACATGTTTTACTATTGTTTAAATCGAGCTTTTTGCCGTTTCTCTGTATGTGTATGGAGATTATCTATCAATGCATGTGTATAAACAATGTCGAAAGATTTGTTTTGATATCCTATTGTTGTGAACTAAAATTAACTATACATGATACGGACCCGAGTTACATTTTCACCCATTGAAACGTATCGACAATAAGCTACTCCATCGAAACTATAAATAATACCTTCAATATGATGTCAATGTAAAGCAAGGCAATGGTTCTTGACAGTAGGGATGAGTATAAGAACCAAAGAACCGGAACCGGACCAAGAACCGGACCGGAACCATGAAGAACTGAACCGGAACCAGAACCAATGGTTCCGGTTCCAGTTCTTGATTTTGAGATTTTTCGGTTCTTGGGTCGGTTCGGATCGGTTCCACCAGTTCTCGGTTCCGGAACCAAAGATCCCAATATGTAATTTTTTTACTTCTTATTAAAATATTAATCAAATCCTACATATAAAAAAAATAAAAATAGAAATAGAAATAAAAAACTATTAATCAAGCCAAACGGTCTAAACCCTAATCTTTAATTCACTGAAACATCCACAAATGAATAATTAATCTAAACCTAATAACATTCGAAGATCATTAATCATTATCAAAACAATGGAAGTAAGTTTATATTCTATTTTTATTTGTTTTCGATTAGCTTTTACATGTTCATCATGCTAAAATTTGCTAGCACTTTTATTAATACATTGTTTATTATCTATCATCATCACGTAGCCATATGATCATCACGTAGCACTTTTAGTTTTATTAATACTTTGCCTAACAGATATGAACAAAGTTTTAAGTTTTTCCGGATTGTTATACATTATTGTTTTGCTAAAAATATGAACAAGTGAAATTAACTATTGAATGATTGATTATTCGAGTTTATGGTTTAGTTGTTAATTGTTATTTGCTTAAATGTAAATGATTGCAAGTTCTTAAAAAGTTTATTTTTTTTGTGTTTTTTATTAGCTTAATAGAAAAGCGGTTCCTATACGGGTAGATCCAAAAGAACTGGAACCGGAACCGGAACCAGAACCGGAACCAAAAACTAAATTCGGTTCGGTTCTCGGTTCCCACTTTTCAGAAAAATCAGTTCTCGGATCCACCGGTTCCGGTTCCGGTTCCAACCGGTTTCAGAACCATGCTCATCCCTACTTGACAGTCATCATATATTTCAAATTTCCATGAACGACTGGTAGTCAATAGTCAATAAGTGAGGTAGCTATCCCCTTTCTATTAGGGATCATATTAGATACAATTTTTTGTAGGCAATTTACTACAATTTTGTGCTATAAATATGAGTCACTGATTTTTTTTTGGCCATTGGTTCTTTTATGTGGGTTCATGATTCATTTATTGTGTATTTTTTGTGAAGTATTGTAGCCAATTGGCAACAAAAATTGTAGCCAAGCTATGTTAGCTAATGGTCTTATTTTATTAAATGTACAAAAATTTGACAACGATAAGGGTCGTAAAGAATATGGTTTCAATTGCGTCTCATGGTCGAAGCGATGGTCGTCGCTTGTACTATGTGTAAACATTTCGTAGTGATTGTTAAAAAAAAGTTTGAATATAATAAATAACTAAACAACAGACATCAATATGATGTTCACTTTCTCAGCAACTACTATTAACAATAATACAATATGAAATCTGACTTTTTATGTTAGACAGGTCAATAAGGGCTGCTAGTGACTAATGGCCTTATTTAATTAAATGTACAAAAATTTGCCAATGATAAGGGTTTCGCCAATATCTCATGGTCGAAGTGGTGATCGTCACTTGTACTATGCGTAAACATATGCATAAATTGTTGAAAGGTTCGTTTTGAGATCCAATTATTACGAACTGAAATTAACTATATGAAATGGACTTGAATTACAGTGTTTATCCTTTGAAACGACGGATCAATGATAAATTATTGCATTGAAATTATTGATAAAACCTTCCAAAGTGTATCTCTCCGTGAGTTTGTCGCGACTTTTACACAGAGGCAAATGTTGGATACCACATGGGTACAGCTATTTAATGACTTATTAAAATATTGTATACATACTCCTAATAATTACATAAATGGTCCCTGTGATTTTTCAGATATCACGAATTTAGTCCTTAAACCCTTTTTTTGAGGATCCTTTCCATATGGTTTTGACCAATTAGAAGTTTGATCTTTTGACCACTTTTTTTAGTTTGATTGTCAAGTGAATGTTTAGATGGTTGAAATGACATAAGTACCCTCTTATGTTTAAGTATGGTCCATGTGGTTTGTTGGGTATTACAAATTTAGTCTCTGAATTTTTTTATTATTTATTTAACTATTTAATTAATATTAGTATTAAGATTTTTTATTTAAAAAAAATTCAAAAAATAATTTGAATTAAGAAAAATTACAAAAAAATTGTCAAAAAAAAAAAAAAAAAAAAAAAAAAAAAACAAAACAATTTATTTATTTATTTATTTGTATATTTTTGTAAAATTTCAAGATGAAACTCAAAAATATTTTTGAAATAAATATTTCACAAAAAGTTTTTGAATATTTTCAACGGAATATTTTGTTAATATTTTGTCAGGAAATTATTTTAAAAATATATTTTTTAATTAAAATTATATTTTAAATATTTTTTGACATAACTTTTTTAACAATTTTTTTGTTAAGGCAATAGAATTGATATATATATATATATATATATATATATATATATATATATATATATATATATATATATATATATATATATATATATATATATATATTTTGCCTTTTCTTTTAAAAATTTCTACTAATTTTTTGAAAGAAAATTTATTTTCAGAATGTAATTTTCTTAATTCAAAATTTATTTTTTTTAAAAACATTTTGAAAATATTTTGACATATATTTTTTGTAAAGAAAATCCGTATCGTAATTCAAATTTTTGAATATATTTTGACACACGTATGTTTCATTATATGTTTACGAAATCAAAAATCAATAACGACATGAACTCGTAATCAAAGATTGCAAGCATGTATCATATAATAATGGGATTATGTATTGGAAGGCCACCAAACTATTAAACTTTTTACTTTTAGGCCACCCATTTATCAAAACTAACTTATAAGCCACTCATTTATGAGATTGCTTTTGTTTATACCAATTTCGGATAATTTAATCTAAAAAATCTTCAAAACAATGAGAATAAAGCTAGATATAACATATTGATACAACATAAACGATTATTGAATTGTAAAATATCAGTTTTGGCAATTATTTAAGTGCAATTTAGTTAATTGAAAGTGAATTAAGATAATTTAACTTATGTTTTACGTTTAAATTAAAAAATTTATTGTGTTGATATATTAAAGTTAGCTTAATTCTTTTAATTGCATAAAAATTCTGGCAATAATTTGAACGAGGTAGGTATAAACGAAATTAAACTCATAAATGGGTGGCATATAAATTAGTTTTAATAAAAGGAAGGCTTAAAAGTAAAATCATACTATCTTATAAAGTATTTAGGCATTCTAAAAAAGAAATACTTAAAATTAAGCATTACAAGTTTTTAAGCTAAAAGTACAACTAATTAAAACATATTTTCTAACATTAAATGCAATTACAAGTACTTAAGCTTAAAATACAACTAATTAAAACACATTTTCTTATATTAAATACAATCTTTAAACAGAAATACTTAAAATTCAATATTACAAATTCTTAAGCTAAAAGTATAACTAATTAAAACACATTTACAAACATTAATTAACTGGTTAATAAATATAATTAATGCATTTATTAAAACACCCCTTACATAAAAAAAATACAAATTATTAAGCATATTGTACAACCAACTTAAACACAATTCCTGCATTAAATATCACTAATACAAATAATAGAGCATATTATACAAATATTCAAGCCCGAACGAGCAACGGGCCAAATGGGCTCGAGCCTGAACAGGCACGGGAGGCTCGAGCTCGAACAAGCATGGGCCAACGAGCTCGCGCCCGAACGGTTTATAACTCATAGCTATCACTTTTGCCTTTTGATGCCGTTAACATTTATTTTAGAGTATCCGTCGCTGCAACGCGCGAGTACCCTGTTAGAGTTTAATAATCGGGTGACCTCCCAGGTACATAATCCCAATAATAATTACTAGTAGCAAACAAAAGTATTGATGTTGTAACAAGATACGAAGAATGGTTGAAAATTTACCTCGATAAAAAATCACCTTAAAAGCATATAACGTGTTGTGAAAACAAGTTTAGAGAATGAAAAGTATTATTAATGTATCAATCAATGAGTCAAATATAGGTACAACCATATAAATGTTAAACTAATCTTCTAATAAGAATGAAACTCTAACTATTAGAGGATATGAACATCATGCTGCTATATGCGACTGCGGTTCGGAAAAATCTCCCGGCCCGGATGGTTTCACCTTTGCTTTTTTTTAAAATTCTGGAATCTTATTAAAGTCGATGTCATTGCTTTCGTTCAGGAATTTTTAAACTCGAGCATCATGCCAAAAGGTTGCAATACTTCCTTTGTTGCCCTCATTCCTAAGATTCCTAATCCGTTGGTGGTTGGCGACTATCGGCCTATCAGTCTTATTGGCGCCCAATATAAAATCATAGCAAAAGTGTTGGCGAATCGTCTGGCTACTGTTATTGATTCGGTCATTAGCTTTGAACAGACCGCGTTTGTTAAACATCGTCAGATTTTGGATGGTCCTCTCATGGTAAACGAAATCATCAAATGGTGTAATAAAAGAAGGGATAAGCTCATGATTTTCAAAATTGACTTTGAAAAAGCTTTCGACTCCGTCTCATGGGATTATCTCCTTCAGGTCATGAATTTTATGGGCTTTAGTGACACTTGGATCTCATGGATCAGCGGGTGCTTAAATCATGCTTCCTCTTCTATTTTGATAAACGGGAGTCCTACTCGTGAATTCCACCTTAGATGTGGGCTTCGCCAAGGAGATCCTTTGTCCCCGTTTCTCTTTATTATTGCTATGGAAGGCCTTCGTGTGGCTTTAGAGGATGCCATCTCTGCTGGGCTTTACAGGGGTGTAACGATCAACAATCTAACCCTTTCTCATTTCTTCTTTGCGGATGATGCCCTGTTCATAGGAGATTGGTCGCGGGAAAATATTCGAAATTTGGTTATCATCCTTGAGTGTTTTCATAAAGTTTCTGGGCTTAAAATTAACTTCCATAAATCCAACTTAATTGGGATTGGTTTACCTTTTGAGGAGGTTAAAATGTTAGCCCAGATCACTGGTTGCCAAGCGTCGTTGCCTTCCTTCAAATACCTTGGTCTCCCTGTCGGTTACAACATGGCCATTTCTAAGAGTTGGGACACTTTGATAGATAAGTTCTCTAAACGTCTATCTAAATGGAA
Organism: Artemisia argyi; assembly: GCA_030686995.1. Taxonomy (NCBI): domain Eukaryota; kingdom Viridiplantae; phylum Streptophyta; class Magnoliopsida; order Asterales; family Asteraceae; genus Artemisia; species Artemisia argyi. Next base: position 208,988,386 of record CM060681.1, read on the forward strand.
GGCTTCGATGCTTTCCATAAGAGGCAGAACCACTCTTCTTACTTCTGTTTTGGGCACCATTGGAAATTATTACTGCTCTCTCTTTCCCATGCCTTCCATTATCTACAAAAAGCTGGAATCAATTCGTTCAAACTTTTTCTGGGGAAGTAGTGGGGATGGGAAAAAAATCCCCTGGATAGCCTGGAAGTGTGCTCTTGCTTCTAAGGAGAATGGTGGCCTCGGTATTGGTAGTCTTTTCTCTCTTAATCAGGCCTTAATTCAAAAATGGAGGTGGCGTTTTTTCCAAAACCCGAATTCTCTTTGGGTGCTTGTGATTAAAGCTATTCATGGCGGGTGTGGAGCTGATGAGGCTTTCTTTCCTTATGTTCGGGAACAAGGAGTATGGGGTAGAATAGTAAAGTCTATAAACACAATGCATGAAAAAGAGATTATTCCTCTCTCTTTTCTTCGAAAGAAGGTGGGAAATGGCATGAACACTAAGTTCTGGCATGATGTCTGGAATGGTGAAATTTCGCTTAAAACTAAATTTCCCCGTATTTACCGTTTAGCTTTGAATCAAGACTGTAACATTCACGAATGTTGGAACAACGGTTGGGTCTTTAGTTGGTCGCGTCCGATTTTGAGAGGTTCTCTGCTTCAGCAACTTAATGTTTTTTCCTCTTCTTTGAATAACGTCACCATTACAGACGAGGAGGATACTTGGATTTGGTCTCTAGGATCTCCAACTTTTTCTGTCAAAGGTACGCGGGAACATATTGACAATAACCTCTTCCATGATGAAGGTAATGGAACTATATGGAACCGATTTCTTCCAAAAAAGATAAACATTTTTATCTGGAGAGCTCTTCGGGATCGTTTGCCTTCTAGATGGAACATTAGCAGAAAAGGTATTGAGCTGGAAACTCTTTCTTGTCCCATTTGTGACTCAACCGTAGAAACTACTATCCACACCTTGTGGTCTTGTTCTCTCGCTGAGGCTATCTAGCAGAAAGTTTTCGCCTGGTAAGATTTGGATGTTCCTCATCAGTATCATATCAGAGATTTATTCACTTGGATAGGTAATATGCAGGTGAATTCTTCAAAAAAGCTCATCATAGAAGCTATTTGTGGTGTGTCTTTGTGGTCTCTATGGAAGTTTCGCAACGACTTCATCTTTGGTGCTGCTCCTCCAAAAAGAAGTTTTTTATTTGATTCTATTGTTGAGAATTCATTTAGATGGTATTCTTCTAGAAATAAGATGTCTACCATCTCTTGGAACAATTGGATGCAAAATCCTCTTATGTATTCTCCTTTGTAATTTCCTAGCTTCTTGCTAGTTATTAAAATTTTGCCGTTCAAAAAAAAAAAACATGTAATAATCTCTAACAAATAATGGACATTTTTTGTATGGTTTTAGTGAGCCGAACAGCCATAATGCAATCAAATATGAAGTGGGAGCTTATGCATATACCAAATAAAAAGAAGGAAAAAAAAAGGCCCATTATTATAGGTAAAGAAAAGATACGATTGTTTATATCATTTCTATACTTAAGAGAATTAACCGACAACATCAAGTATAAAAGGAGATGTCGACTGTACGTTTTTATTCATTCAATACCAAACCTAGTTTACATATTTATTTCTTTTTTTCGTTCTGGTTTAGAGCAAAGGATTCAATGACAAAACCCTGCCTTGGTATTGTTGAAAAGATACTCATAAGATCGCAAGTTAACGATCTCATGCGATGCAAAAGTGTATGTAAGTCATGGAATTCCTTAATCTCCAGTCGTCGTTTTGTTAAATCTCATCTTAACTACACTGTTAATAAGAATACTAATGAAATTGGAGATACAAGAATCGTTCTTTCCGGCACTAGTATTTTTTACTCGGGGTATCAACTTGTTGGTTCTTCTAATGGTCTTGTATGCATCTCTCGTATCTCTCGTTACAAAACTGATTTTTTAGTCGTTAATCCCTCTACTCGCGAGGTGAAAGAACTAAGAAATTTTCCTAAAGATATATATGTGTCTCATGTAGAGATGGCAGGTTTTGGTTTCTATAGATGATTTCAAGGTTGTAATAGGATACAGGTTTCGACACTTCCTTAGGTTTGACGTGTTAGAATTAAAGACAAACATTTGGAGATCAGTTGGTGTATCTGGCAGTTGTTCTAATCTATCTTGCGGTTATGAAAGTTATGAAAGTTGGCATAGGGTTGGTATCTTATGCAATGGGGCGATTTACTGGTCGGATCGGTCGGATCGGAATAACAAGCTATCAGTAATTGTTTCTTTTGATTTATCCAAAGAGGTTTTCAAAGAAATCCCCCTACCAAAATTGGATAATCAATATAACTCGTGGACTTTGGGGACTATGAAAGACTGTCTATGCATCTTTCCTCGACCACATATAAACAACTTAAGCAAAAATAAGGAAATGGAGATATGGGTAAGGAGAAACTACAATGCACAAGAGTCTTGGGAACGAAAGTTACCGCCACCTGGTTATGACGCTAACAAAATAACAATGGATTGCATTCCCCACAGAAATTTCTTGTCTGGTCATGTTCACATATGGCTGTTAGAAGAAGGTTGTGCTCTAGTATTGGTGCGAAGCATTGATCGTCCCTACGGTGAAGAAAATATCCGTCATGAGGATATCTTGTTATCCACATATTCGGAATGTAACTATAATTATGATGACCATGTATTCGTGAAGAGCCTTGTATCTCCCAATGGCATGGGTGATGGTGACGGAGTGATGATCGACAATATCAATGATGTTATTTCATTATCTACTCTTTACTTGTAACATAATATTTGGCTTTCACTTATAGATGATTACCTGGTCGAGTAAAAGAGTTTGATATTTTGGATGACTAGCGCTATGAGAATTTTGCTTCTTCTTTGTTTCTTTTCTTTGTTTTACGATCGATTTTCATATTAAAAATTGTTGGACACTACATCCCAATCTGAAACTCATATAGTAACACTAGCACTAAGAAGATACTGAGGGTGTAAAGATGGAAATCAACAATATCACAACAATTGTTAAATCGAGAAGGATTTGACTTCATAAATGTGTGAATTGATGAGGCTTACAAAGCCTACAACCTTATTTGTTACACCTAACCCAGCTTTATATTTTAATGACTTGTTAACAACACTGTAAACATTGTCCCAGTACTCTTTACATATCATATTTGAACTTATAGGAGCACCAAGTATGGGTTATTATCCACCGCCAATCTACCAGCACCAGCCACATCATTGTCCGTCGCCACTAGTATAATGTCAGGTTTGCATTATTTTTTTGTTTTAATTTTTTTTCACTAAAACATGTAATTTGTGCGTTTAGTGTGTGTTAGAGGCTGTGTTGTAACTTGTAAGAGAACGTGATACAAGAGATGGTGTTTGGAAGTGATTAGGCCAACAACATATTTCGTTTTTTTACATCATATGTAACAATACTTGCATCTAGTTGCAACTGCAGGTAAAATAATTGCACCAAAATGCAAGATACTTCCCTTTTTATACAACGACAATATGAAAAATATGTTACATTTTCAGTGCAAATAACCTTAAAATAAGTCATTTGATAATCAGTGTTGTTGCAACTAAAACCTGCTTGATTATTGACTCCTAGTAAATCAAACAGGTTATACAAAGACTAGAAACTAAATCTTACGACTTGAAATTGCAATAAACAAATAAACAGCTTCAAATTACACATCTCAACACCCCCCTTAATTTTGGACAGATAAAATAAAGCAGTATTATCATAACTCAAATAAAATAGCAAGGTTGGATCAAGTGGTTAACACTCTTGCCTCTAGAGATAGAGGTCAAGGGTTCGATCCTCACTCCTTGCAAGGCGGAGGTCCTTTTCTACCTTTGGCTGAACCGGAAGCAGCCTCTCTACCTTAGGTGTTGTCTACGTTTCAACCTCCCCCATACACCGTGGAAGACTACTTTACTTGTTTTCCTTATCATAACTCATATAAGGCTAAGCGTGCTGTCTACGTTTCAACCTCCCCCATACACCGTGGAAGACGGTATTGGGAGTTACTTTACTTGTTTTCCTTATCATAACTCATATAAGGCTAAGCAAGAACCAAAAGATCGATAGTATCTAATAGGCATGGAGCTCGTACACTATGTTATGTTTCGTATCTCAATAGAAAATGATGAATAATAGCTTATAAGCATAGAACTCGTAAACTATTGTATGTTTCATATCTCAATATTGATAAGGATTGACTTAAATCTAATTCTATAGATCAAAAGGTGAAAAACTTACCTCACAGTCTTCAAATCCCTTATCTACATATTCTGGTTCGTCAAAACAATCATCCTGAAATAGAAGAGGTGCAGCTTCTCTCATCCTTTGGGGCTCTCTGTCATTGGGGTCTATAACTGAAATAAGCCTTTGTTTAAGGCTATCTTCAATCAATTTTGCATCATGGGAATGTAGACCAAGAAGCGACGCACATTCTCCTCTGAATTTTCGCAAGGTCTGGTGCATAACTGCGAATCTAAAGAAACTAACACACTGTTAGGAATGCTCATCTGGTTGAAAACAGAACTAGAAAAGAGAAAGAAAACGGAAATGTCGACGTCTTAAAATTATTTTTGTTATTTTCATGGGACAGAAGCACTAGTATTATGAAGTAAACAAGAGAAAGAAAACAGAAATGTTAATTTACGTCCAACATTGAACATGGGCAGTGAGAGATAGCAGACTCTCTATTGGCTTGCTCATAACTAAACACCAGTCAAGAACACTTCAAAGTCGACACTTTTTGAAGAACCACATATCAGATAAGTACACCAAACCTTAAAACAATTATAACTATATAAGACTTCCATTTCACATAAGGTGAGCCATAATGAGAAGCTACAAATAGCTTAAATAGATCAAATAATCTATAGGAATAATCATCATGTTAGCTGGACATGGGCTAAAGCACGAGGACCATAATGAGAAGCTGAGGACCACCAAAACCATATTCTCAGCAATGAGGATCAACTGCAGGACCAGTTGGATAATTGTGAAGAGGTTGTGTTTCTAATGAGTAACATTTACATAGCAAAAAGTGATGACAATTCATTTACATAGTAAACAGCAGTGAAATAGGCATGTATGAGCATCCAGGTATACCTTAACTGCATTCGCGCTGAGAAAAATCCGTCATTTTTCTCTTTTATGTCAGTCAATGCAAGCTTCACAGCTTTCTTAACAAGATTACGATCAACAGTGCTTGCCTTTGCTGAACCCAGATTGAGCTTGGTGTGTGTTAAGGAAATGCACAAAAATAACATACAAAAAGGTACGATATTCACCTTCAGTTATCAGCAAAACGATGACTAAAGGTAACCAGATGAGGGGAGGGGGGTTCAGTAACCGATCAAAATGGGTTAGGTTGGGTTGACCAGTAATTTTATACTCATTTGAACATACTTAGTGTGTCAAATATGATTGCATATATGGGTTGAATTGCCACCTCTAGTAAGATATTACAAGCAAATATATGGAAAAAAAGCGAAGGATATTTTTTGCGGTGACAGTGGATGGCAATGTCAATTTTGTGAACCTGGTGGCAAATCCTGCCATTCAATAAATGCACAGTCATCGTCGTCCAAGATGCGTTTTAGGCTTATCCCATAGCATTTCCAATCGATGCTTTTCAATGCATCTAGCAATGATTGAGAAATGGGGCTAAGTAAGAAGTCATTGAAGTATAGTACCTGAAAAGCATGTGGTCATTTTTAAAGTTATAAGAAAATAGAAAATAAATAACAGTTCAAAGGAGAATCTTGTCTTTAATTTGTCTACTATGAGATGATACAGTTAGAGACGTAAACAAGATGAACTTTCATTACAAAATTTCCCCGTAGTTAACCTTTTTGTGTGTGTGTGCGCGCGTGGACTGACCTCTGTTTTACTACCACACACCCTGAAACATGATGGATTCATCAGCTCTGATAATTCACTGATGATAACCACAACTTCTATCGTTGTTTCAGCATTCTTGGTACTTTTGCAAACCATCCCACTTCCAGTTATAAAACCATCACACTCATAAAAAAATCAAATAGCTTTATGGATGATGGTACATTCAAGATAGCGGCTTTTATTTAGAGTTCAAATAGCTTTATGGATGTAACTGAATAGAACCATCACACTCTCATAAAAAAATCAAATTTCATGGTAACATTTAGCAGAATCTTTGTCTAACAGTTATAAAATCTATTGCAGAACTACCAGGATCTTACATAAGCATTACTCTGTGTGGATCCAAGCTGCCAGTTTGCATTAAAATCTGTGACGTGTTTCATTGTGATTCAAAAAAGCCATTTTTACCCATAAACATCATAATCAAAAAAAGATCAAAATCAATAGTTCTTAACCTCTGGTTAAACGTATTAAGTCACTAATAAGTTTCGGTTCATAAGATTTAAGAAATATAAGGACAGCGGAATCAAGTTCTTACCCTGAATCATATTTAACAAGGAGTCACTTATATACTTCATATCTTGAAACTCCTCGGCGTAGCTTCCAACTCCCGTGTCAGAAACTAGTCATATCATGAAGCCAAACACTCTAAGGAATGCATCAGATCTCGGTTAAAAACATAGGAGCAGAACAAAACAATAACAAAAATAGCCAGTTTGACTTCATTTCTTCGCACATAATCTCAAAACGAAATGGTATACAAATTAAAACAGATGTTTGGCACAATGTAAATATGATAATCATACGATATAATCAATCTACAAACGGAAATTACTGTTACGAGCATTACGCTTGTGCTGAAGTCAAACTAATATACAGCATATAGCTAAGTGACTAAAGATCAGTAAACACAAACTAGTACATATCATGATCATGTATAATAAGTAATCTAACAAGTGTAAGTTCAATGATGTTACGCGCACTAAACATACATAGCTTCAAACTGATATAGACAGCCGAACAACTAGATATCAAAAGACACAAACTCGTATACACAGCAATCATCTATAGTTCTATACTAATCGATCCAACACTGTTACAAATGTAAGTTAGATTATCTTATCTGCATTAAAATTGAGCTCAATTAAACTAATAGACTCATTGAGCTGAACAATATGATACCAGAGACACAAATTCAACTTCCGTGATATCACCTGCGTTATTCTTAAGCTAAATTCAGATTAATATACACGTAGAGATGGACAAACTGAAATCGAGAATCACAAACTTGTACATATTAATCTGAATTTAGTTTGTTTTGGCTTATTACTTATTCGTGTTGTTTGTTCTCGTTTTGTTGTGAATCTCGGCTTATATAGCTTATAGCTTATTTAGTTTTGGGCTTATGTTTAAAAAGTACTCCTACATATTTTGTGGCTTATTTTGAAACATTCTTGTTTATATGTATATTTATTAATATGTGATTATAAGCTTATATAAGCCAACAAGTTGCAAAATAAGCCACCAAAAATAAGCTTATAAAACATAAGCTCAAAACCAAATAAGTAATAAGCCAAAACAAACAACCCCATCAAGTTTGCTTTGATCTTGGGTTTGGTGGTGATCGGGTAAGTTTGAATTTAGAATTTTTTTTTTTTTTTTTTTTTTTTTTAAATCAGAATTAGTTGCTATTGACTAGTGGTCTTATTTAAGAGATTTTTTTTTTTTCCCCGGATCTTGTTTAAGAGAAAACTTTTTTCAAGAACACAACTTTAAGAAAAGATTTTTAGTCTAATTTTGTGAAAACTTTTATTTTATGAGAACACAACTTTAAGTAAGAATTGGCTTTGCAATTTAAAAAAGGCTAGCGGCGCAGCTTGTTGCTTGTTTGCCTTGCACCTCTATAAAAAAAAAAAAAAAAACTTGTTACTAATGCAAGAATCCTTAGACCTTTAATAAAAAGAAAAAAAAAAATGCAAGTTTTGGGATATTCATAGAGTTTGCTTTGATCGTGGTTTGGGGCTGATTGGGTAAGTTTGAATTTAGATTTTTTTTCCATAAAAATTAAGATTTATGGAAAACAAAACTAGCTATTCAATTTAAATAGTTTTATTACAATACAATAAACTATTAAATGTAAATACACTAAGCCAAATACAAATGTCGTATCGGAGGTATAAGGTATGCAATCGCACATGAGATCAATATATTGTTTGCTCAAAGGCTACACATGAGATTCGAAAGGGTAGTTATCTTGGGATTAGTCGGCTCGTAATGTCGAGTCAATAATCTAGATATACCAAAAAAATGGTTGCACAATCTTTTTCCTAATAAAATAAAACCCCTAGTGGGGACTTTTTCATTTCAAAAAAATCAAATCATTCCTTATTAAGTAATAAATTTTTTATTTTATTTTTTATTTTAAAGATTTTTAATAAATAAAGCCATACATATTTCCTAATTTAACCAAAAAAAATGTAAATTCGTTTTAGGTGAAAAATTGAGTGAAAAGTTATATGTGTCAAAAGTATGAAAAAATAAAACTTTAAAAAGGTGGGGTGAATCTACAATATCTTCAGGGGTTTAAACAAAAATTTAAAAAAACAAAACACAGCTCCTTTTAATCGATTCGACATAATCCATTCATCAATCATCATAGATCGAAACAAATCACAACCCTCTTTACAGTTTTGATAGTATATGTTAATCAAAGCATAACTAATTGAAATTCCTTCATATAATAATTTATGTCATACGCTATAAAACTAGAGGTGCCAATTTCGATCTACTTATATATGAATGGGTTTGGCTGTGTTTTATCTATAAATGGGTCATATCAAAAAACTTGATTTCAAACTTATTATAAATGAGAGAATTCACCGGACGAAAATAATGTGGATGGAAGATATATGATGCAATATGTTTAAACAAATGCTACTGGAAAGCAAAAATGCTACTGTTAAACAACAAATTTATATGCTAAGTAGCCCTATGAAAGTTTAGTGTAAAAAATGTTAGATTGTTAACCTTATAAAAAAAATGTTGCAATGTTCCTGATATCATCATTTTAAAGTGATAATCAATTGACAATTCGCATTGGTAAGCTAATAATTTGAAATGATAACCATTTATGTTTGCAAGTCATTATTACTTTGTTACAACTCATTATTCATTTGTCATATGATTCTCCATTCACATATGCATTTGTACATAGTTTGTGATTTGGTTTTGCTGTCATTTTTCTATTTAGGAGTGTTCGGGATTCGCTTATAAGTTAAGTTTTTGCTCACTTTTTAAATTTATGGGTGTTTACATTCATGTCTATGTTTTTATGTTTTTTAGTTTCTTATATTATGACTTTTAATAGTTGCTCTTGCATCATCTTATATATTGAATCAATTATAGTTAATAGTCACGGTTAAAAAAGTGATCAGTTATATCTATGGTAGTAACTTTATAAAACTGGGACAATGGTGTTTTTAGTACCGGAAAAAAAAATATTTTCCAAAGGTGAAATTTGTGAGATATAAAAAAGGAACGCAAAGCAATCCACATGACCATGTGTTCACCCTGCAAAAATATTTAAAACAAGTAATATTCCTGTTTTTTAACAAGAAACTATGGCCACTTATTATCCTGTTTAATCATTTGTGTAACATATCTTTGTTTAGCTCTATTATATCCTATTATACCATTGGGCTTAGGGACACAAAAAAATGACCAGTTTGGTACGTTATGAATGTACGCAAGAAAGCAATCGACATAAAAGTGGTGATTATCTTGCAACCGGTTATTGTGGGGGCAGGGTTGTATTATTTAAGATACATATACGAATGAGATCACTAAGCCATAATATATACTCGGTTTATTGAGATTTTATATCGAAGATAAGTGCTTTTTCATTTTGTACAGCTGGTTTCTATGTTGCCTTAAGTTTCTTATGTTAATTGCATATTTTGAATTTGATTCATTGTGTAGCATGGTGAAAGTAGAAGGGATTTAGAGAAAACTAACTATGTAGAAAATAGGCATCGGGAGTTCCGCTATAAAACCGAGTTCCATGGCTATGAACCGGAGGTTTCTTTGAAATTTCCATTTGCCATTTCTTTCATGTTGTTTATATTTTGGTAGATGGGCAATATTTTTTTACTTTGAAACTTATCATCACCTAAGAAAATAACTTGAATTTGGGCATGTTATGGTTTTGATCATTCTATTGGTCTTCACTCTTCATGTTTGCTTGTCAAGTATTTTGTATATTTGTTCAATATAATGGGATTTTTTTATTATGAGTTTGAATAAGTAATTTTACTTAATTTCTATTTTGTTTCTCTAAATTTTTTCGTATGAACATATCCCAACAATATTTTTATTTTTTTTAACGAACGATATTGTAGATCAATATAATGTCATGGGTTCTTCTTGCTAGGATCAATATCATGTTTATTTTTGGTTTTGCCATTTTTGTTGGACATTGCTTGTGGTGGATCAGATTCACAAATTACTCGAGCAGGAGTCACTGTAGCAAGAAAAAGATGAGTTCATCAGTTCATACATAGGTCAGTGCACATTTGTTATATCCAAAAAATGGTATTTGATTAAAGTGTGTCCATGTCGGTTTATGCTTCGATATGTTTTGACAAGATTTTGATAATTGAAGTTGGTTTCTTTGATTCCCAGTAGCAGTGACAATGAGAAATACCGTGGCGATTGTGATTTAACAGTAATAAAAATAGCTTAGTCAAAAAGACGACGGGTTTCAGTAATAGATTAAAGGAAGCGCAGTGCGGTGGTGATAGTATTAGCAGTATTTTAAATCGAAGGACATTGTGCACAGTACGGGACCGGTACCATGATTCGAGCAAAAGCAAAATTCGGGAACACTAATATGGTACCGGTATCAAACCATGATAGAATCTAGATATGGTAAAATGGAATTGTCAGGTTGGGTTGGGTGTCGGGTCAGACATGTAGTATACGCCGCAGGCTGAAATGGGTCGGTTTGCACCATTTTTCTCTTAAATGTTTATAATCTTATACATATAGATAATGTGTCATTTATTGAAAATTAATTTGGACTAACAAAAACTTTTGCCAGCTTTTGACCGTTTCTTTATATTTGTTAGTTTTGCCCATTAGAGATGAAAAAACCCAATCGAACCATTAACAAGTACATGGGAGGAAATTTTCATTGTTAGGGCCCATGATAAGTTATAAGACCGCCATGAATTTGAGTGATTGGGTTCGGTTGCAAGTTACCATTCTATGTAAGTAAATGAAAGCAAAGTCTATAGGAAAAAAATGGTTTTAGGTGTGAACACCTGTAATTGGTGCAATAATTTTGATTCAGCGTGATAAGTTTGAAATTTTGATATTCTTATATTGGTTCGATAACAGGTGCCAACCGGTTTCAAATGTGGTACGAGGGGGAGATCTTGCAAAGGTTCAACGAGTGGTTTGCATGATCAACAACACAGTATTGACCACAAGTTTGATCTTATGTATGCAAAGAGGGACGCCATTCACTGGTACGTTGGTGAAGGCATGGAGAAAGGTGAGTTTTCAGAAGCTCGTGAAGATCTTGCGCCTTTGAAAAAAGATTATGAGGAGGTTGGTGCTGAAGGTGCAGAGGATGACGGCGAGGATGAGTACTGAAGTGGTTACTCCTTTGGGACTATAGAGAGGAGTTTTGTGGAGTAATCTTTGGTTACCTTTCTATGTCTCTCTTTTATGACAAACTACATGTGCTTATATTCTATATGTTGGACTATATACCAAATGATTTTCAAGTATATGAATTCTAGCAGGTCTTTATATAATCATTATGGTTGGTTTGAATTAGATCATGGGTTTGGACCAACTTTCTAAATCAATATGTGATAACTATATTAGTTTATTTTCCTCTGGATGGTCTATTTCTTTGGAACTTTCAGTTAGTTTATCTTATGTGTTAAATTTGCTTTTTTGATTTGTAGAAGATCCAAACTCAAGGGCATTTATGTTTCATCTCCCAAGAATACATGATTTTCTATGGCTTGCTGATTAAAGGTGTGTATCTGATATCACACTCTTGGTGGGTCGGATGGCTTTGAGTAATGGCTCAAAATTGGCAACTTTTTGTGTTGATTAGAACAGGTCGGCTCATGTTCTGTGAACCAAACATATGATTAGAAAAGGTTTTTTTTTGTTTTTTTTTTTTTTTTTAATTTTATTTATTTATTATAATTTGAAAGGTTGGATGAAGAAAAAATACGCTTTGGAAAACTGTAGACCTCTTTGACCCGTTCAACAAATTTGATCCATTATTTGTATGAGTAATTAGTGCATATATGAATAAAATAACTATATTTGTTTAGTAATAATCTAGGAGTAGAGTTCTTTTTAATTTCATGAAAGGATTACCGTCTATAATGACAGTCAAATATGGGATACCGAATACTCATTTCAAGAAGTTATTCTGCAAATCTTTAAATAGAATCTTGAAAAGGCTTATTGCTACTTCTTGCTGAAAAGGTCTTAGATAATTTCCATGGTGATTCCAATCGCTGGCATCATCACAGGTATTTGGACATTTTGGTTTGCACATAACGGATGGATTGTATCAGATTGTTATGTTGATGGGTTAAAAGTTTGTAATTCAAAGATATTTAATATTTAACCAACTAGGCTAGCTCAGTTGGCCACCAAGTGTAATCTTGGGGAGGTATCCTTAGAGAGGTCTCAAGTTCGAGTCTCACCATGGATCTTCAGGGGCCCAAAAAAATAAAAGCAGGAGTGGGGTTTATCCCCTAAGGAGAAAGGTTCGATGCTTGCATACTGCCCAATTGGATGTCACTGTGGGCTCGAATCACTAACTACTAACTCGCCGTTCAAAAAAAAAAAAAAAAAAAAAAGATATTTAATAGTTTCTATTTTGTGGCTTGAATGTTACTCCGTATTTTCTATATATGGGTACTAACAGAAGGTGTTGTCAATAGATATACCTCTCTTTAGCATACATGTCATCTTAGTTTTATTGATCTAGGATACATGTCATCTCACTTTTATTGATCTAGACATTGATTTTAATTTTTTGTTGTGATCTAGGACTATATAATGGTTTGAACTAGAAAAAACCTGCACTTAGTAGATGTTAATCCATTAGTTGTAATAATTGATAAGTAGCCTATGTTATACGGTTCAACTGCATGGCCCGTGGTGATGGTGATTTCATTTTAAACAATTCATAGTTGTTAGTCATAATTTTAGGAGAATAAAATATTATAAATTTAGCAATTAAGCTTAACCGGATTTGTGACCAAAATTTGTGATGATTTGGATATTTTATACTAGTTGTTAGACATGATGATCCTCCAAAAGAACAAAATATTCTTGAACAATAAGAACAATGCTTTTTATCTTACTCCATACTATGTGACATATACTTACCTATTATTGTAGTACGGTGTCTTTGAGTAGTTTAAATTAATTTTGCTTCTTTTAAAGGCCCATAACTAACGATATTATTGCATATTATTTCCGAGTAGTGCAAATGGAAGATGAATTTGGCCTTCGAAAGATTGAACATGAAGTACTTATTGCGTTTCTCGAGAACATTCAGGTTGATAACGCTTTGGATACTTACTTGGTTCATCGCCGTTACCCAACGCTTATTGACCCAAATCATCGAAGATGGAGACAAAGGATGTGGGAAAGAAGTGGATTTATAAGTGGACACGTTGAGGCAAAATTGCTTATAGACGACAACAATGAATAACCCACAAAGTCAGTGTCTTTCTGTGTGCAACTTAAAGTTATATGTACTACTTTTATTGTTGTAGTGTGTTCTCAATTATACATGGTTGGCTTGCGATATTATTTGCTTTATAGTATGTATTAAAAATACGTTATTCAAGTAAAGTGGCATTAAACTTATTCAAGTCTAAGTCAAGAAAGTCAACATTTTGGTTTTTTAGTATATAAAATACATTATTCAAGAATGTTAAAAAAATCTCATGCATTTACCGGCATTATAACCACACATAGTCGAGTTCTCTTCATCGTATAATACAAAATTAAAAACCAAAATAAAACAAAACAAATATTAAATTATTTGTTTTTTAATTAAAAAAATACATTATTCAAAAAATTAGAAAAAACCTCACGCGTGCGCGGGCATTATAACTAGTAAACAAAATATTAAAATTGAACATCGTAAATCAATATTTACTTAAATTACTTTACCTATAGTCTACACACTAAAAAAGAAACGCCAACTTTCTAAATAACTTTTTTGTAGTCCTTGTAGATAATAATAATAATAATAATAATAATAATAATAATAATAATAATAATAATAATAATAATAATTGATTATTTTAATGCTTCATTTGTGGTTAATAGCGATTTAAGTTTTTGCACGTGCCTTCAAAAACTCGGAATCGGACACACAGCTATGCAACACACCTCCTGACTATATTACTCGATTGAATTGGTCGGCTCAAACTGAACCAATCATTTGATTGAATTGACTATTGAGTATATTTTATGTTTAACAAAGTTAAAGGCTACCAACTTGAGGGATCTTAATCCATTTGCTAACTTGCCTTTTTATTCATTGCGTGGGCCCGTGGCCCAACTAGATCCACCATCTAGCCATTCTTTTTATTTGATTGGGCTGCCATCTAAAGGCCTCTTTAATAGTTAAATGACACGTCATCCAATTTCGGGTTTCAAGTTTGAACTCAACGTCACACAAACTCAAACTAGATACATCCTTACTTTTCTTCGAGAAAGTTAGTGTAGCCACATCAGTGAAATACAGATTAGAGTTAACTGATAGAATGGAATGTAACTGATTTGGTCTAGTAATGAGATTAGAGTTAACTAACTCTGTCAAACAGTGAAATACATAGCAATTTACTTATTAAATACGACTGCAACAAATGGTGTGGTTTATGTTCCAACTTGGATGTTATTTGGGATCATAATTGTTAGAAAATAACTGAGGATATTATACGTGGAGGACTAATTATAAGATTGCTCATAATCACTTGGGGTCTCATTTGGCTTGGGAGACTGTTGATGCAGTATTGGCTCCAAAATCATTATCTAAAAACAATAAATAAATAAAGACATGTATAATAGGATTTCCTATTTTAATCTAAGAAGTAAAAACATTCACGACACGTTAATTTGTTTGTATTTTAATTGATAATAATACATATTTAATTGTTCTTTTTAATTCGTGCTTGCAGAGTATTATAACTAGTTTTTATTATAAAAGAAAACTTGAATTATTCCCCTTATTCGGTAAAAAAAAGTTGTGTTTTTAATACTTGTTTCGTTATTCCAAAAATAGGTGGTAAAAGAATAAACACAACTATTTCATTGATATCGTACTTTGTTGCTCATATTTTTCTTTGTACTAAGCGTATAAGAAGTGTACAACTTTCAGTATAAGTATCTAAATGTATGTAAACATCTAGAATTATTTACTTGATGTTTGTGGATATATGATTTGAATCGTTGATGTGAAATATTTAAGATGTCCACTTTAAAGTAAAAGTTCTACAAATGGATCATGACTTCATTTCTACAAATGGATATGTCTTCGAGTTTTCGAAGGCCGTGAGCGAATTGAAGAATTAGATAAGTATTTTTGAGAGCTACAAAAGCTCGATCTTTAGTCTCATTTGATTTCCATTGTGTCATGGTGGCTTTTATGCTCAACCACAAACATTATTTAAATTTTTAGACAATCTGCAAATCGTGTGTTGAGATTGTCAATCAAGAAAGACTATATCCTATTTGATGAATCAAGAATCTGGATAGGTTTTTTGCCTTATAGGTGTCAATATCATAAAAATGATTTGTTGGACTAGTACAACTAGCTACATCAGAGAAAACCAAGATTCACATCTTTTATCCCGAAATTACATATAAACTACATATAGCTTTTACACACCTAATAAGCAATATCAAGAGAAGGTTTTGGCTACTGCTAAGACTTTTCTACACTCTTTAGCACCCTCAAGTGTTTTGGTTTTATGGCAGATTAGCTTGACATTATTCTTTCTCGCACAATCCGAAATCTCATCCCAATTGACGAGTAAATATGTGGCCTAGACTTCTTTCCTTTTCTCGAGAACCATCGGTGTACGATCTTGCATTTTTTCTGTCAATACGGCAATAAACCACTCGAAGCGAGCTGGTTCCGAAACCATGAGAGTTAACATGCCAAAACTTTCCCTACAGGAATCAAGATCTTCCACATTGGCAATAACACGCTTTGCCACCTCTTCAAATTTTTGATAGCTTAACACGATTCCTTCGAGTCCCTTTTTTCGTCGCCTTCCGCCCTGACAAACAGATCACAATATTTTTCCATGTCAGTCAACTTTGCACCCTTAAACCAATGAAGTTCGCCAATGAATTTCCCCAATTCGTATAACGTGGTCCCAACATATATACCGACCTAATATACGTCGTATTTTCTGTAAATCCAACTAAAAGTATCATCATTCACATGGATATCGAGTCTCTATATCTATTTCTTTTTTGAGTAAAGGGTTACCCTGAAAATAAGATTGCAAAAATGCCGAAGCTTTCCTTCCAGCCATCAATATTGTCCGAAAAAAGGAAACTGTTGCATTTAAATAACTCAGAACGCTAAATTAAGCTTATTATCTTCGATCAACCATCATAACATCGTTGACTTTCTTGATCAACCATCGTCTACTGGTTACTAACCATCGTCTATTGTTTTTTTATCAACCTTCATCTATTTTCTTAATAACAATGGTTATTAATGACGGTGTGTCTCTCCATAAAGACGACATGCCTCTCCATAAAGACAAAGATGAAAAATTTCAGGCCAGAGATTTAACTCGTATCTCTGATGAAAATGGAGTAGTTAAGATGAAGTACTATATGGTCAAAACCAGATGGAGAAGCTTCTTAACAAAGTTTGTTAGAGAAATATGTTGTAACCGGTACCGTGGCTTTATCGAATTACAAGTATTCGTCGTTGATACATATGAGTTAAGTTGGATTTACAGAAAGTACAACTTATATCTCGTAGGCATTAAAGTAGACAATACAGTTTACGAACTCGGTGACGGCTACAAAGGAGGATGTAGATGGTTAGAGTGAGCTACCCTATAAGGGTACTCCAAAAGATATGAAGACTTGTTTTTACAGAAGCCCGAAGAAAAGAACCGGATTAGATGGGATTACCATAAGTTAATTTGTTTGTATTTTAATTGATAATAATACACATTGATTTTTTTTTTTTTTTTTTTTTTTTTAAACACCAGCAAAAAAAAACATAACCTACGCAACTTAAAGGACCAGCAGGTACAACTTAAAAGAACAATATGGTTAAAGTTACTCAAATATAAAATTCTCACAATCTATAAAGTTATTGAAAACGAAAAAGATAAAATTAAAAGACATTAATCGCCACAAATTTTGTTACAAGGTACCCTCCACCGCATCGCGCTGGTACCCTGCTAGTTGAACAACAAAATAGATATACACCATTTGTAAGACATGATAATTAAAATTCAATTCCAACTTTCTCCAAAAATATGCAAAGAAATAAATACATGTCAAAATTAAATTCGCATGGTACCCGTGCGTTGCGATGGTTGAAATCCTGTAACCACAATATTTGGCGAGTAATATTTTTCTTTCATTTTTTTGGTGATAATGATTCTACGTCGGGTACCATATAATCTAGATTCGTCTTTGAACCGCTGATTTGCGCGGGTACCATGCTAATTACACATTATAGTCTCTTTATTTTTTGTTTGTGAACACTTTTTTTTTTGAGACGGTGAGAGTACCTATTAAATGTAAATAAGCTAAATCAGACACTAGAGCCGTATAAGTCTTATACGTACAAAGTGTGCAACCAGTCTCTCAAAAAATTTAAGAACCTCCAAATTTTGACTTAAAAAAACTAGCAGACGGCTCTGTGAATCACATCTCAAGTATGTTGTCGATCGAATAGATTAGTTTCAGCTTAAAGTGAACTAGTCATTCGCTTAAATTCAGTAGATTTTATGTTAAGTGTTCAAAATATGTTACCAGTCGTATTCTAACAAAAGCATACCACACTGATCTAAACACCGGTTTGGTTATGGAATATAGTTACTTATGTCATTCTCGACTTGAACATGCATTATGAAGGCTCGTCAAGGTACCACATCAAGCACGAGCTTAGCCTAAGGACTCAACTCTGATGTCTTGCCTAATTCCACGTAAACTCGTTTGATTGAAGGGAGTAAAAGATAAGCACATCATCCATGATTCCATAATCTCTTCATATGATATATAAATATACATCAAGTAAGCAAAATGTATCAAGTGCTTTTTTCATCATTTCACAAGTTAAAACTGAGTGACACCATAAACCGTTGATGTTGATATTTTAAGACATGTACACTTCAACACCAATAGTTTTCACATTTTGGCAAACCGGACACACATTCACACCCCTATCACAATCTTTACACAAACTCAAGTGTCGACATGGCATCACCAGAACCGAGACCTCCCTCACATTGCATGTTCTGCATATCATACCATTGTTACGAGTCTTTGAAGGAGCGTTATTCAACCCAAGGTAATTGTTAGGGTCGATAGATGATACAGCGTCGTTTTCTAGATCTGTATCACCGAATCCTTCTTTGACTTGATTGTCATTTCCTTGTGCTAGTGCTTGTTGCAGGTTCGTTTTCAACATATTCACTACTGACTCGTTGTATTTTGCTCTGTAGTGCCAGTTTTGGGCTTCGTTTGCCACTTGTTTTATTCTTTCCACGAGTTCCTTGTTTTTACGGTTTATTGTTTCTATCTCAAGATCTTTCTCGCGCAACTTCTGGTCGATCCCTTTACCAATAGAGGCTAGGATTGAAGCCACGTGTCTCTGTCTTATGTCCTTAACTCCTTTCAGCATATTTTCTCCCTGTAAAGTAGAAGCATATATGTAAATTGGTCACAGAATTTAGAAAAGACGGTTGCCATCTTAACAACATAACTAACAGAATATTATATGAAAAGTATTAATTGCTATGCAACAAATTGGTCACGGAATTTAGAAAAAATATTAATCGGAACCAAATTTATTTTCAAGACAAACCGCAAGAAAACGCCAATATACTATTCAAGTTATTCCCACTATATGCAAAGTACTTCTAACCATTAAATGCACCATACTTATTCTATTCATGTACGCAAATTGTTGCATTGATAAGGGTATGATGTAAGATTGACGCAAATTTAAAAGAAAATCTTGAACGAACTAACAATAGGTTTAGGACAAACCCCAGGCAAATGAAATATACATTTTTTCCCAATATATGCATCATATATTTAGACCATTTAATTCACAACATACTTATCATTTCTTATTAAACTATGCAATTTGCGTCAATAAATGGTATATAAAATGGTAAGTTATATTAAATTGTTACAAATTGCACGCCTCGGTAAGAAACGAAAACAACGTTGCATTACATGGTTAGATATAGGTAGGTTATGTATAACAATAGAACGTAATAAGTACACTGTATTTCCTTGCCGTGACCCAAAATTTATCATGTTCTTTGCTACTCTGTTGATGCCTAAATATTGAATTATGAAAAATATAATTTTAAGAGCAAAATGAAATTAATACCTGAAGCATAACGTATCTTTCAAGTTCTTCATTCTGTCGATCAAGTTCAGTTGTAACACTATCACCAAAAGAAGACATAATTGATGGTGTTGCTGTCATGCTTCCACTTGCTGAGGTAATTGAGGAGTTGCGTTCCTCGTCGTCATAAGACAGCTTTAAACCAGTAGATACAGCATGCGGATTTGGAATGCTTGATGGCCGGTCAGATTCTTCGTTATAATAGTTCTGGTTCAACGATATCTGAAGCTTCTTCTGCATTAAATTAGCCTCGACTTCCCTTGGTCGTTTATTTGACTGAAAGACAGGGCTATTTCGCTCTCTACCGGAATAATTTACTGGATCAACAGCTGGTACTGTCATGGCAACGCGAATACAGATAATCAAAGATCAGATAAAAAAATCCATATATAGTTCCACCGTAAATGTGGTTTAGGTCCTTAAAATATATCCTTTGGTCCTCCAAGTTCAAAGACGTGATTTAGTCCCTTAAATTTTAAATAAAACAAACAATCTATAGTCACGTAATCCATAATCAATATCAAAGTTTAGTGAATAGTAATATATCTTTGAGGACCGAACCAACCGCGAAAATACTTCAGGGACTTAACGGCATGTTTAGGTAAAAGCGTGTAGAGCTTTATCAGCCATAAGGCATACAGTAATAGATAATGATCTCAAAAAGAATGGACTTTACAGAAGACACAGTGTGTCAACCAAAAGAATCTTAACCAGTTATCACCGAAAAAAAGTCTCATGTTCTAGAGGCTATGCACTAATTGGCAATGCCATTTAAATGGGAAAACATACAACATTATAGCCTGAGGTGACTAAAGTAATGGGGAGGACCCAGCAGAACAGTTCAGTTAGCAAAAGAGAACTCATTACACACAGTAGAGCTATCAAACAAAGGATTGAGAGATGCCTAGATCTAATTATTAAATTTTATCGTGATGTGACTATCAGAATAATTTAAGGTTGCTTTTGAGTAAATAGATGGAATTTCCTTTTGTGATCTTAGGGCATAACCTAACCAACCAAGTGCTAACTTATGTCTCGTCTAATTACATCCAGCAATTCACAGACAAGCAATTTGAAAGTTAAAACAATATATTGACAATTCAAGTTGAAACAAAAGATTCACATACTCAATGTGTGAGCAAACAAGTGGTAGTAAGAGTGATCATGAAAACTTGTATGGAAAAGATTAACAATTATACAGTGTGCTGTGTGTATTAGACGGATATATCCACAAACATTCACAAACCCCAACATTGTATTAAAAACTATGCATAATAATATGAAACGTTGTGATTTGCAATCTAGCATAGCAAACTTTGCATCAATCATTAACACATAAACGACATAAGTAGTGCCGTATCCCGTAACATATCTACTAAAAGTAAGTAAATCGAACTCAAGTGAGCAGATCAGAAAAGATCGCCCACTGTAACTGTAAAATTACATCAAAATACAAAGCTATACACTGTAGCGCTAATGCTCGGAAAAACAATATTCAATAGTCCAATATAAGTACAGGGAATTTTGTTATTAAAGTGGTAGAAACTCACCATTTCCAAATAGCTGCAATTGGTTTGAAGGATATTGGAAGAGGTTCTCGTCAAGATAGACAGGAACTAAAGAATTGGTATTACTTCCTCCAAACATCTTTTGCTAATCGCTAACGAGCTGCCTGCAATTTAACAATGATTAAAATCAGATAGATTAAAGTATGCCACGATTATATACAATGCAGGTATTCAATCCACAAACATATTCTTTATTATATGATGTATTACACGCAGCGTCCAAAAAAAAATTATTAAAAAAAAGCTGATGGGTGGCTCTCGGAAGCAAATGTGCAAAAACAGCAAAAGAAGCACAAAATCTGTTGCTAACAGCGTTGTACCGCCACATGAAAATATTTGCAAAACATAAACCTTAAATCTAACGACCACAAACAATTTCAAACCTTAAAAAACAAATAATAATAATAATAATAATAGTCAAATTCACACATAATAATAATAATAATAATAATAATTTATATCCAGAAATCACAAAGCAAAAAACACATATATACCATAAAAGTCATTAAACAAAAAGAATGAATCAATTATTAATAGACAGATTACACTAAAAAAATATATTTATAAAAAATATTTTAATTTTATAAAATCAGAGAGCAATAAAACTAACAATCAATCAATTAGCAAAAAAAAATAATAAAAAATACCTTGAGGTAACAAAATCTGGTTCGATCGTGCAAAAAAAAACTATATAAATCGTAACTTGAATCAAGAAAAGATTATAAGTTGTGTACCTTAAAAAGGTTTATTTAAAAAAAGTGGGGTGTGAAAATGAAGTTGAAGAGAAAGAATGTGAAGGATGGGTTTTTGGAAAAGTGGGTGAATATGAAGAATGGGAGGAGTGGGGGGATGAATGGATGGGTTAGGGGAGAAATAATTGAAGGAAGGAGCGGTGCGGTGGTGGTTACGCAAACATGGAGAAACTGATGACTCTCATGATAGATTAGTTAGATAATACAACACAGGGTGGAGGTTGAGAATATCATATCATTATTACCCTTTTTATATTTTTACTACTTCCTTAAAATCCACTTTTATTAAACTTTATAATTTTTGTCTGCTACGAAGTATTATTATGTTACTCTCTCCCTTTCAAAATTATATTCCATATTTTTATTTTGGGAATTTTCAACTTTCTTTTTTAAATAAAAACTAGACGAGTACCCATGCATAACAACGTGATTTTATAGCGACGGATAGTTTATTGATAAAAAAAAATTTATAGGTTATAAACGAAAAATAATAAAAGTTTGAAGATTTCGGAATTAAACATAATGTTTTGAAACCCGGTTCGACCCGGGTGGTTCAACCGGTTGAACCGTTCCGGTCGAAAAATTAGTCGATTTAAACCGGGTCAACTTGCTAGGTTGGGTCGAAAACGGGTCAAATTAAACCGAGTCAACCCACCGGGTTTAAAGCATCTCGGGTCAACCCGGTTTGTGTTTTAATTGGTTGTATTTAATTTGGTAGATATATTTTTAATTGGTTGTACAATGATAATAAATCATTGTACTTCTAAGTAATGGGGTGCTTTAATATGAGTATTAATTACATTACTCGTTTCCATCAATAGCAGGTTGAAAGCTCAATAATTAAAAACTCAACAATTTGACATTGACTTGAAAACTCAACATTGACCATTTCTCCTTTATAAGTAAGTAAAAACTAGATAATTTAATGAACGAATATTATTTGAATGGTTGAAAATTAAAATATCACAACTTTTATTAAACTATGTGATTTTTTTCTGCTGACAATAATTTTGAGATTGAAAGAATATATTTTAAAACTTAAAAATATAACAAATCTTAACCTTTTACTCCGAGATAAAAATCACAAATTTTAATAAAAGTTGGTGTATTCAATTTTTAGACGACCTAAAAAGGAAATACGGACTATTAATTTGAGACGGAGGGAGTACCTTTTACATGGATAAGGCCTCATCGAATATCGGCATCAACTCAGCACAATCTTTTTTTATGACAAATTTAGTGTAATAAGACACTTGTGATTACCATAAAAAATATATAACACTAAAATACAAATATATTCAATGTTTTGAAACCCAGGTTGACCCAGTAGGGTTAATCGGTTGAAACGGTTCCAGCAGAAAAACGAGTCAAAAAAACCTCGAGTTTTAAAAAAGGGTTAACCGGTTAGACCCGCCGGATTTTAAGTGACACGGGTCAACCTGGTTCTCGAAACCCAGCCGGTTTTTTTTTTTTTTTTTTTTTATTTATTTATTTATTTTTTAATAGAAAACCGGGTTAACTCGGTGGTCAAACCGGTTGACCTGGTTGAAAATTTTCTATTTTTTTAATAGAAAACCGGGATGATCCGGCGGTTGAACCCATAACCCGGTGACCCAGCAAAGGCGTGAGGCTTGGTCATGCCACCACGCCGCGCCTTATGCCATGTCTTTTTGTAAACTCGATATATATGAAATAAGATATAAACATATGACTAAGGATCAAATGAGAAAAATCCTTAAAATAAGAATAATTAGAAATAGTTATAACAACATATTAAAAATACATCAATTTGAATTAGATGCATCATAATATATTTTTTAGCAAAAAATTAGATGCATATACATATATTAGATGTATTTCATCAAATTAGACGAATCCTATGTATTTTTCATCCTATGGATGTCAAATTTGTTGCTAGTACCACTTTGCATCGTTTTCACTTAAAAATCATTTTCGAAACTAATTGTGATTCATCTAAATGAATAGAGATGCATCTAATTCAAGTCGATGCATCTCAAATATGAGGTTATAGTTATTTTTCATTTTTCTCATTTTAAGTTTCTTCTCACTTGATCATATATAAATATTTTCATATTTTGTGTCGCCTTATGTCACGCCATATAAACGCAAAAGCTTCGCCTTGGCCGCTAAGGCCTCATTTTCATATTTTGTGTCGCCTTATACCACGCCATATAAATGCAAAAGCTTTGCCTTGGCCGCTAAGGCGTAAGGATTGGTCATGCCGCCACATGCCTCGCGCTATTTGTAACCTTATCTTTTTCTAGGCGCTAATCGGTCACCAATCTTTTCGATTAGTGTAAATTGGTCAACAACGGTAAAAGGTGGTCAAACTTGCCGAAAACCTGCAAATCTTGACAAAAATAATAAAACTCATCGTAAACTTGTTTTAATCACTTATGGCCGTTGTTTATATTTATTGCAAGTTGTTTTTAGGGAAAATCTTGCCGAAAATGTTAATTCGATTAATCCCACCTAAACGATTACATGCTACAAGGGCATTAACCGACCGATTACCGATCTCGCGATTTTCGCAATCATGGTTTTCAACGATTGCCCATTTTTTCATATGGTTAGATTTTTGAAGAATGGTCGGCAGTTACTTAAAAAAAATGCATGAAACCGGGTTTCGTGATGGTTTAAACATTTTGAAAGACTTGTTTATCTAACAACCATGATTTATTTATTTATTTATTTATTTATTATTATTATTATTATTATTATTATTATTATTATTATTATTATTATTATTATTTATTTTTTTAATTTTTTCATGGAACAACATTTCAAAAAAGTAGAATATAAGTACGGTGATAATAAGGGTTTGAAGGCGAGTCTTCGACCCTTATCCCACACGTTGTCCTTGTTACGGAGCCCTCACTAGGACCCATCCTCGACCCAAAAAGAAAGAGGACTCAGTCATCTTCAAAAAGAGTCGTGTGAGGTTTGTATATCTGCTTGTGTATGTGATTTTGGTTTATGTATGGTATATTTATGTTTAAGTAAGACATATTTAGATGTTGAATTTTTTTGTTTTATTACACTAAATTGATGACAAAATTGGTTGCGAAAATAAATAGTGACATAGCAAAGTACCAAAAATTAATACTCCCTCCGTCTCATATTAAGTGTCCACATTTTATTTGCACAAAATTTTAGGAAATCCCACTAACTACACTCTCCACCAATCAAATATCATCTTTACCCACTAAAGTTTTTTCTCATTGGTTGAAATATAACATGGACACTTAATTTGGGACATTCCAAGATTCCATTGTGGACACTTATTATGGGACGGAGGGAGTAGTTGTCACCACTAGTTTAACATGGGGTTATGTTATTAAAACCCCTCTTATGACATGATAATAAGGTGTTTTGATCAAAATAAGTGTTTTGAAACCCGAGTTGACCCGGCTGGGCTAACCGGGTCAACCAGTTCCGGCCAAAAAAAGGGGTCAAAAGAATCCGGGTTTCTAAAACCGGGTTAACCGGTTAGATCCGCCGGGTTTTGAGTGACCCGGGTCAACCCGGTTCTCAAAACCCGGACGGGTTTCGTTTTTTCAAAAAAAATTAATAAAAACCCGGGTTAACCCGGTGGTCGAATCGGTTGACCCGGCGGTCGAACCAGTTGACCTGGTCGAAAAAATAAAAAAAATAATAAATTGAAAACCGGGTTGACCCGGCGGTTGATTCGGTGCCCGGTGACTCAACATGGTCGATTTTGAACCCGGTTTTCAAAACATTGATCAAAATGAACAAATCATAATGTATACTACACAAAATCGCAATGCACAAAACTCATTTATAAGAGCATTCGCAGCCATAACGTGATCCTCGCGTTAAAGGGATTTTTGGCCTGCGTTAACTCGCGTTACGGATGTGGCCTCCTGCGTTAGAGGCGCGTTAACGCACCACGTTAGCGTGCTAACGCTGAGTTAAAGATGGTTTGTTGAAAAAAAAAATCATTTCACCCCCTCGTGATTAAGTGTTTTACAGTTTGTGTGTGTTCTTGTGTGTGGTTAGTGTGTGTTTCACAGTTTCTGTGTGTGTGCAGTGTGTGTTTTGTGTGGTGAAGAAGATGATACATATATTGTATTTTCAGTTTGGTCCCTGTGGTACTTTGGTGTTTACAATATAGTCCCTGTGGTTATAAAAGCAGTTTTTTTTTTTTTTTTATTTCGTAATTTTTTTTTTCGTAATATCTTTTAAAAATGAATGTTATTGTTTTTTAATAAATGAAGTATTAGTTTTAGTTTATGGTTGAATTTGAAAATATATGAAAAACTGAGTTAAAGTTGAGTTATGAATTGAGCTATTTTTTTGTGAGTTAAAGTTAAAATAGTAAAGCTGATGTGACGCTTACGTGACGCTGAGTTAGGGTGGTGGCAGTGGTGAGGAGTTAACCTCCCAACCAACCAATAATATCACTCCACCTTACTTACACCTTTTTCAAACCTCCCAACTATTTTTAGTGGCAATCATACATTTTTAAACCTCCCAAACTACCAACTTTTTTTTATTTTATTTTTTATTTTCATAATTAAATAATTTAATAAAAACACAACATTTCTTTAATAATTAAAACAAAAATACATAATACATGAAAAAAACATAATTAAATGAAAAATACATAATACGTAAAATAAAAGAAAAGAAATAACTAGTCATCAAGGTATGCTAAGTTTTGAACATCTACGTGCTCCGTAAGATCATATTGGAGACGATAATGAATTTGTTCGTCGAGTAACTCCGGTAGTACACTATCGTCATATACTGGCGCAACCGGCGGATCCATTATATGAACCGGTGATATTGCCTCCTCGTCGTCTTTTAAAATCATATTGCACAATATGATACACGTATTAACGACATGTCGAATCTTTTCCACCGACATAGCACGGAGAGGACGACTGAGAATCATCCATTTTGACTTTAGACGACCAAAAGCTCGCTCGACATCTTTTCTTGCAGACTCTTGTAACTTCTTGAACCTTTTTTCCTTCGGGTCATTGGGATGCTTATATGCTTTAACAAACGTAGAATACGTAGGATAGATTCCATCGGTAAGATAATATCCACGTTTGTAAAGACGTCCATTTACAGAAAATGAACTGTTTGGCGCCGTTCCATTTCGCTCCGTAGTATACAATGGAGACTGGTTCAAAACATTGATATCGTTGTTTGCACCGGGAGGACCAAAAAATGAATGCCATATCCACAAATCGTATGAAGCGACGGATTCAAGCATAATAGTAGGGTATTGGTGATCACCTCGCTTGTATTGACCTTTCAAATGTTTGGGACAATTTCGCCAAACGAAATGTGTACAATCAATGCTACCAAGCATTCCAGGAATGTGATGTTGTTCTTCATGAAACTCGAATAAGCGTGCAATATCATGGGATGTCGGCCTACGTAAGAATTCTCGACCATATAATTCAATAACCGCATGGCAAAAATTATCAAGGCATTCTCCTATCAAAATAATTATAACGAAAACAATAAAAAAATATTCTAACGATAACATTATAAATAATTATTACGAAAACATTAATAACAAAAAAATACGATATTAACCTGATGTTCTTCGTGCCATGTTTAAATAGTCGTCAAATCTATCCGGAGGTTCACCCGTTGCGAGTTGCCGAATGGCGGATGTGCATTTATGTAATGCCGTGAAACTTTTTGCGCCCCTCGCATCATATCCCTCTTGAAACCATTCGAATCTCGCTTCAATATCACTAACAATTCTTAAAAACAAACTTTTATTCATACGAAACCTATCACGGAAAATATGGTGAGCAAACTTTGGTCGTTCGACGAAATAGTCATTCTTTAGAGTTTGTAAAGCTTTTTCTCGAAAACGTGTGACATATGCTCGTGTTTCGGTAGAGGTTGCCGTGTCATCAATCGAATCATACATGGCTAAAAAGGTTGATAGCGTACTACCCGTTGAAAGAATCGATTCGGAAGACTCGGGGGGATAATATAAATCGTCAGACGAAGAAGAAGATAATGAATACATTGTGTTGTTTGTATTGGATGTGGAATTTGAGTTGGAAGTGTGTTTTTTGAATTGGAAAAGTGTGGGTTTTATAGAATTTTTTTTTTTTTTTTTTGGGTCCAACGGGTATATTTTTTTTTTTTTACCGTTTGATTTTTTTTTTTTTAATATACACGCTCCACTTCCAAATTTCAATGCTCCAACGTATATATTCAACGGCTATATATTCCTAAACCGCCCCGGTGAAGTTTGCCTGCGAAAGTCCCCTCCGAGCCAAACCGGCAAGGTGGCAATGGTGTTCACCGCCGGTTTGGTGAAACCGCTGGTGAAACCGGCACCACTGCCACCACCCTTATAACTTAAATCAAGTTATGAAAGAGGATCTCTAAGAGTGTCCGTGTAAACTCCACGTTAACACGGTGTGAAAAGCTTTGAAAATAGCAACCTGTACAGAAAAAAGAGAGGAAATACGTGGATAGTGGGACCCACAGAACACGCGACCCAGGAAACAAATTTCTGGAATCACGCTCCTCGATTCATTTTCTCAAATTGACTTTTATTATTTGAACGTGATATGTTTTCACAACTTTATGAAAATTTTTATTTCTTGGAGATGTAAACCGATAACTATCCCCAACTTTTATATATTCTAATTTTAGAGAGATTCCAATCTTTTCTAAAAATAAGTAATCGGTTATATGAAAGAATCAATCTAAAGGATAAAGATTATTAGGTTTTGAGTTTTATCTATTTTTAGCAGGATCATAAGCCGACTTATTATGATTCGGTGTACATGTTAAGGTTAGTTGTATTAAGATCATTGTTTTTAAACCCGAACCGGACATGAAACCCTTTTTTCCCCTGTTCTTGGTTTTCTTCAGTTGAACTGGTTTTTTGTGAGTTTTTTAGTTTAAGTGATACAACCGGCCAGTTTGGTATTATTTTCAAAATACTGGTTACGATCAAATTGAATTGGGTCAACCGCCAACGTACATAACTTTCTTATTATGGGTCAAATTAAGTGGATCCGTAGAATCTATCATTTCACTAAGCTTACAAAAATGTAAAGTAGACGACACTAACCGATTCATATACACCGTTTTACTAACAATACGTGATAGACAATGTGAAACTAAGTTGATACCATCCCCCCACCGCAAATGCTCAGATTGACTGGTCAGCGAGGGGTCTTTTGAGAAAATAGCCAGGGTTCATAGCCCACCTCCTGATAAGTACAGTCACTGGGACAGGTGCTCATTGCCTGGGGCCGGGTCCTTGGGGGAGGGTCCGGTTGGCATCCTTAGGATGCATGGGACCAGGGTGATCCCACCGATCTTCACCTTTTGAGACAATGTGAAACTAAGTTATAACAACAATATATTAAATGCTTCGCACACTCAACTAACCGAATATCGTGTTTTCACATTAAGTTGATTAATCGCCATATGTTTGCTATTCCTTCAAAGTTATGTGGTTTATAATCTTTTATTTGCCAACTTCTTATATCCAAAGCTTTCAAACTTGTAATAATTTGTAGTAGTTTTTTCATAACAAATCTTTTACTACACTACTTTATCACCTTTAGACATTGCAAGATCTAGAAAATGATATTGACATTGTCGACATATATCAATGGAAACATGTATAAAAGTCTACATTGTCTATAGGTATGGTACCTTTAGTGCATGTTTTATGGATCCATCTCCATTAATTTTCACATCAATATAAATTTGGGCCACAATCACGTTATAATATAAGCATTTTCATGTCACAACACCAGCTAATAACTGTACAGCACTTATTGAAAGGCTAAAAGTTAATGCCTAATATAAAAGGATGTAGTTTAGTGATAAGGTTTAGTTAGCGTTTTGAATTCAACTTAATTAACTTAATATGAAAAAAATTGAATTCATATGAAAACTGCTTGTTTTTAACTTAACAAAAAAATATGACTGACAATATTAAGGTTGTGTTTGAATTTGACTTGATATAAAAAAAAAAAAAAAAAAAACTGAATTCATTAAGTTATATGAAAACTGTTTGTTTGTGACTTAATAGAGAAAGATGACTGAAAATATTAAGTAATAAAACTGATGGTGGTTGCATTAAGTCATCTCTTAATTAAACATAATTTAATAAAAAATTTTAACAAACAAGCCCTAAATAATAAAATAGATGATGTCTGCATTAAGTCATCTCTTAATTAAACATGACTTAATAGAAAATTTTAACAAACAAGCTCTTAATGTGTTAAGGGAAAACTTTTGGATCTGTAGCTTAATTGATACTGTAAAAAGAAAGTTTGTAAGAAAATGATCAAGTTCTTTTTCGAGAGAGCGATTGAGTCGATATAAAAATTGTGTGCCGCATGCTATTCTTGGAGGAAAACCTACAAAATTTTCACTATTGTTAGTTATTATGGCGTTGCATCATACTACATTTATGGTATAAACGAAAAATCATAAACGAGTGAGTGAATGAGGGTTTTTCATGTTCAAGTCATATTAGTCTTTAACTCAGATGTATGCGGTCTAATCGAACTATTTTCGACAGTTTTCCTTACCATCTCAAATGTGTGTATAACAAAGTTTAAACTCTAAAATTATTAAGAGCAGTAGGTGTGGTAACGCAACCCTCGGTGTTATGACGACGTGGCGTTAGCGTTGCCGGCTTTACCACACCGGTGATGGCAAGAAACCAACGGCGTTGGTTGGTGCGTTGGTACATCAATGCCCATTGATTTGTTTTTCTTTCTTCGATTTAAATTGGTATCTGTGTGTATTGCAGTTTGTGTGTTGCGGAGAGATTTATTATTATTATTATTATTATTATTGTTATTATTATTATTATTATTGTAGAGTGGGCTAAGGGTTGTTGGTAAAATAGGTGGACTGTTGGTTTAATGTTAAGTTTATTTTATTTATTTATTTTGTAATTTTTTTAAATGTTATTTGTATTTTTATTTTATGTATGAAAATTTTACTTTATTTAAAAAATAAATAAAATAAAATGGTAGGTCTCAAAAGAGTTGTGTTATGGATATTATTAATGAGGGTGTATTTTTTGGTGTTGGTATTAAAAATAGGAAATTGGGGATGTTGATGTGGCTATATTTTTCAGTGTAAACGCTGTTATTACACCTGATGCTCTAAGTGGGACGTTATGGCACTACTCGACCACACGTGAAAGCCATGACGGGGGTCTTGTTTAGTGCACGAAGGTGTTGGTGAAGGGGTGGTTCGGTGAAGGCCTTCACCTAACGAAAACAAGGAAAAGGGGAGGCGGTGTGGGGTATATTTTTGATGTTTGTGAGTAAGGGATATATTGCAGTAATGTTTGTATAAGATGGTGCATTTTTATGTGTTTGGTTATATAGTTACCACTACAGCTGTTAATGATGGGTTAAGTAATGTGATGTAAAGATATGACATTAAGATGTAGGTAAAGTGAAGATGACCATTACACTCGGCTTTATTTCAAGTTTATTTTTCCTATATGATAATAATATCATCAATCAATGTATAACAAAAGTAGAAATAAGCTTTAACCATACCTAACAAAATCATAATGGCCGGCTGAAGCTTATAAAATGATAAGGGGGCTGTTAGGGAAACCCTCTCTACATGGGGGGTCCCACCTATTTTTAGTCAAACGTACAAGTATTAAAGCAGACAGTACAGGCGGTGGCAGCACAACCCTTCCACAAACCCCCCCTATTACCCCCGTTGCTATAACTCACCCTAATGATAAGTACTTATTGAGACATGACTTGCATTGCATTTGTCAATGAAAGAAGGCCAGTGTGGTCACTCACGAGATGCCCACAAATGGAAGCAAAATGTTTGAATAGCAGGCAGCCTACTTCTAAATCTAATCTACTTGTGGGCCCCATACTTCTTTATTTTTGGCGGGTAATTATTTAGCCAACGACTCTAGTATAATAGCTCCATGTACACTATTGTTCGTCTTTTCACCATACTTTTCCTTCTCTTTTTTCTCACTTGACAAGTCTTTGGTAACGTGTTCACATATGGTTGTGTGATTCATTACAATAAACTACAAGTATTTTACTTTTATATTAGATAAAATGTTTAAGTGATATCGGGTGTGATAAAGGACCTCAAAATCATATTCATAACTGTCATCTCATAGTCTTATTAGTTTTCTTTATTTACAATCAACTTCATTATCAATTTAGAGCATTTGGTGCAGCGGCGTAGCACTCTTGCCAAGCCGACATGTACCTCGCTAAAACGCTCACCAAGTATTTGGCTTGCGCCAAATGTGAGAGTTTGTGTTTTTTTTTAATTGTTTTTTTATGTTTTAATGGTGTGTGAGTGAAATGGAAGTGAAAGTGAAAAATTGTGAGGTGACGCATAAGTGTCAGTTTGTCTTGAGCCACTGCACCTGATGCTCTTAGTGTAATAAGACAGTCAATTTCATAACTAAAATATACCTCATTTAAACACTAATATTCAAACCAAAACATGCACACAAAAACGCACACTAAACGACTCGTTCTTAGGGACGACCGAGTCTTGCATTTCTCCTATCTAAGACGGGTGCTTAGAGGGCTCCGTAACAATGAAGATGCGTGCTTGGAGGGCTCCGTAACAATGAAGACGTGTGTTAAATGTCCAAAGACTCAGTTTTCATGGGCATATTACGCCCGGTCTAAGTCATTCGATCACAAGTAGGAGTGTAATCGAGTCGAGCCGAGCTCGAGCTTAACAGTGCTTGAGCTTGGCTTGAAATTTATAAGTTAGGCTTGAGCTTGGCTTGATAGCTTGACGAGCTTTAATCATCCAGGCTTGAGCTTGACTTGAAAAATTCGATTAAAGCTTGAGCTTGGCTTGAACAGCTTGAACGTATATAAAATATTGTATCTAATAGCCAAACTCATCAATAAATATATGTATAAAGTAAAACAAACTTAAACCATAATAGCCAAACTCACTAGCGTTTTACACAAATGATAATAGTATAATAGTCGACAGCCAAAGAAGTGTGAAGAATACATAAGGAGGATACAAAACGTTTGGATTAATTATGTTTAAATGACATTCTAGAATACGTGTTCAATTATTTACAAAGTAAGTCGTTATAATTATGTTAATACTCAAATTATCCCTAGTTAGTTATATAAATTTATAATGGAAATATATTTATATTAAAGCTTGAAAAAGCTTGATAGGAGCTCGAGCCGAGCTATTAAAAGCTTGAGCTTGGCTTGTTATATGTTTCAAGCTATTTTTTGGACTTGAGCTTGATAAAAGCTTAACTCGATCGAGTCAAGCTCGAGCTCGAGCTCGAGTTGCTTGATAAAAGTTTGACTTGATTGCATTCATAATCACAAGTCTAATGATGTGAGTTATTCACTAACTAAGATATCGTAGGTTCTAGTCTCTAAAGAGACATTTTGTGAGATATATTTAAAAATAAGTGATATAGTGTGTAAAGAACAAACTTGTCGTACACATGGAATTACATGCACTATGTAACAATGTCGAGTTAAACCTTAGCAGTGTAGAGCCATACAATGCTTTCGTTCGCTAAAGTATACTTAAATTTATCTAATTTTGCAAACAATTAGCTGAGACGAAATGAGTTCGATCATTTCATCAGACTCAATCTCGAGCTAGACATTAAAGACCGTAGCGAAGTGTGGTCTAACGTCACACTCGTTTTGAAACATATGATTTAGATGAACTAAAACTTGTTGTGACTTTTGACTTGCATAACATAGTAGACCAACTGTCTAGTTGGCCAAAATTCACATTTTTATTCTAACAAATCAACTATCAGATTTGACTATTTCCAACAAACTGATCATGTTTTGAGTTGATTTTGCATAAAACAAATGACAAACTTGTGTACATATAATGCCAACAATACATGTGTGGATATGCTTAAGACCGGACGTAATGGTTAGCACACATGATCACGGTTACCAATGCTACATCAGCGATCAACTCATCCAATTTTGTGTAATAAGACGACCGCGATCGTCAAAAAAAAAAAAAAAACATATCTCACTTACATAAATATACTTACAAAAATCATTTAATAAAAACACCCACATAAACATACTCACATGACTCGGTAGTTCAGTCGACCGAGTCCTCTATTTTTGGCTTAGGAGACGCGTCCATTTAAAGATGCTTAATGAGGAGAACGCGTCTGTTGGTGAGATGACCCGGTCCATGACCAAGTAGATAGCCATTCATAACAGATGGTCTAAGAGCATGACATGTTTTATCTAGTTATCAATTTCTTACACTTACATGATTAATCAACATTTTTTTTAGTATGAATGATGTTGAGAGAGCAGAATTGAGTTTAAAAAAACCAATAATTAGCAATACCAAACCCTACCATTAAAAATTACTTTGGATTTGATTCCTTGATAGTGTTTAAGGAATGGTTGTGCTAATTTTGACGGTCATGGGCCCCACCAGAAATTGAAATGGGCTCTTATCAAAGAGTTGTCAACTTTAAGTTTTTTTCATACGTTCCTACTAACCATTAACTTTGACCACACTGAAATTCACCATATTATGTGAACACTATCCATACACACATGCATACAAGTCTTAACAGAAATATCAAACTGATCGTGTCCCACTAAACTTTTATTTTGTGAGATTGTGAGAAACTTGTTAACGAAATAGTTGTAAATTCAAGTTCTGCTTGTAATGTGTGAGATAAACTTTTTGTACGTATTGTGATATTAGCAAAAATAAAAAAGTAGCCACATCTGTGTAGGGTTGCCAACGAGCTAAGTTCATGTGGACTGTCAGGGTGAGCTCAAACACGATTTGAGTTTTCTTGACGCGTGCTCGAGCTTTATTAGAGAGCTTGAGTTGTTGCTCGAGCAAATAATTATTGTTTTAGATAATATAAGTATGATTCAACTTAGAACCATATACAACAAAATGTGATAAACTGATAATAAGCTAGTACACTACAATGGTCCTCGTTACAGATTGCTTTAGAAATTAGGAAACCGTTACGAAGTTGAATAATTGTGAAACGAGTGACGAAAAGTCTATTTTTTCAATCCATGACCACGAAGAAATTTGTGTTTTACATTGATAAGATTGTATCGACACATCAAGTGGCTCTATCACTATATTTCCATTATTCTGGATATGAAATTTTAAATGAAACGATGTAAACGCTTGAGGACGTGTTTATAGCGTGTAAAGTCATTTTTGGTGTTAACTAAAATAATCAATCAAGTTGATGGTTAGTAAAATGTCATTTTGTTGCAAGATAAAGAGTAAAATCCCGAGTCCGTCTCTGTTTTATATTAATATTTTCTTTTATCACTATGTCCATAAGCTTATGAACAACACATCCATTACAATCTGTAAAGCAATTTAGTGATATAGCATAATGTGTCAGTTAAATGTATATTTAACACAATATTCAAGATCCAGCTAAAGAATTAAATACTTTTCCACATATTTAGGTGCTTAAACATTATTAGAGATATAAATTGTCAATGAGAAAAAAACGTGCTATGACCACTATCATTTTGTCCGCACGTTATAAATTACTAGAAAGGTGACCGCGCGATGCGGGGGCGGATTGTTGGGGTGAAGAGGAGGGAGGTGGGGTGGTGGAAAGTGGTTGTTGGGGGTGGTTGTTGAGTTGGTTAAAATTGCTGGGGGTGGTTGTTGAGGTGGTTATAAATTGTTGGGGGTGGTTGTTGAAGTGGTTATAAATTGTTTGGTGTGATTATTAGGGGTGGTTGTTTCCATAATTAGTAAGTAAAAGTCTGAATTTTTAAGCCTTTCTAATTATAGAATAGTCCCAAATACATTATATAGTAGTATAGATATAGTGACATATGAAGCGTAATAATACAAGAGTTTTGCACACTAATTAATCATCCAAGTTTGAAAACTTAATTTGGTCAAATTGATCCATCCTCATTCATTAAGGAAAATTATTTTGATATAATTTTTACTTGCCGTAATTATATCGAAACCTATTAAACAAACTTTAATGGGACTATTAGGTTTTACATTTTCAATAATGGTCGAAATAAATAACTAGTGACGAGCATAATAGATCACGGACCAGACCAAACAGATAAACTGGCCCGTACCGTCCTATCAGGCCAAACCATGCATATTTCGGTCCGGTCAACCCTTTTTATGATATCCGGTCTTCAGTCCGGTATTACACAAAATCGCCGACATGCTTTGTTGGAGCGGACCAGACCGACCGAGCCAGACTGAACACATTTTGATTCCGGTGTTTTAGGTCAAATCGGTTTTCGGTCCAATCCGATTCTTTAGTAAGTCTTTTTCTTTCCTTTTCACATTACTTTGCTACATTTTTTGACTTTAGTTATATACGTATTAAACCCCGTTGCAACACGCGATTCACACTTATTGTTAAAGACAAAAACCAAAAACTAGAAAACAAACCAATGTTTAAGAAATATGTGTTTGTATTTGTGTAAACGATTTAAGTAATCATAATGGAGTATGATGTTAGCTAAGCCAAATGGATTGAGATGAACAATTAAGTTAACCTAATCTATAGTTTACAAAAATAATTGAGATTACTTAGATGATATACCAGAAATGGTGGGAAGTGGGTCCTTAATTGGTGTGTAATGTACACCCACCCCACATACTTAAATTATGTTAAGTTGTGTTGTGATTTCCTGCCAATTTGCATTTGTCTAAATCAATATTATCACTTTGCCTCTATCTAACTAACAAGTTCTACTCTACCCACATAAATTAAATGCGTAGAGAATGGTAACAAGCATTTTCAAGCAACTAACAGCTAGCAGTAATGCTGTAAACGAACTGAACGTTCAATAAACATTTCATGAACCGTTTAATAAAAAGTTCGTTTATGTTTGTTTATTTATTAAATGAACGAACATGAACAATATATTACGTTCATTTAGTTAAATGAATGAACATGAACAAAAGTCACGTTCGTTCATTTATGTTTGTGAACGTTCGATTATGCGTTCGTTAACATTCGTTTATATTCATTTATTTATTTATGTTCGTATATCATATCTTTTAATTGTATAATTTTAAAATTGGTTTATTTAAACAAAACAAACTTATAAAACAATATATTGAGCATAATTTAACAAAGTTTATGTTTGTTTGTCTATGTTTATTTATGTTCGATCGTTTATGTTCGTTTAATGTTCGTGAAGTGTATTAATAAACGAACATGAACAATAACTCATTTTCTTAATAAACGAACGAGGACAAGAAAATTCGTCCGTTTAAGCGTTCTTGTCCGTTTATTTGTCCAGTTAAAATTAAACGAACGAACATGAACAAGGCCCCGTTCATGTTCGTTCGGTTCGTTTACAGCCCTAGCTAGCAGGTAGTATTTTACATAAAATAGTAAAATACTGAATCCTGCAGATCAAAATGCTACTTCTATTAGCATTTACGAGCAACAAGCATTTTCATTTACTAATATGACTATACAACTACGTTACCCAAAGTTTTATCAAAATAAAAAGCTACGTTTTTTGCTACGTTATTTTTTGCCAAACTGCTACTGCTTTTTGCTACGTTATCTTCGCCAAACATACCTATAGTGTGCATATAAGAAGTTGTAATTTACTCTAAAAACGTATATATCAATTGTCGTTTGCAAAACTCTTTTTTCCGTATACTAAAAGTCTAAAGTCATTACACGCTACAATTGCCATTCAAGCTAATGTATAAATATGTCGTTTTAGTTGTCACTTCATCTTTGTTCTTCATTAACTTAAATGTATATTCATCCTTATCTTCATAGTGAATTTTTTGATAACTTAAAATAATATTAGATCTAAATCCAAGATGTTGATTGAGCTCAAAGTAGAGTATCTTGAGATCTAAAATATGAATTTGGATGTGCACTTTGGATCTAAAAAATAAGGAATATTGTGATTCAAACTTAGGGTGGAAACGAGTCGAGCTGAGCCCAAGCCCGAACCTGCCAGAGTTCGAGCTCGGCTCATTTAAGTTTTATAAAGCTTGAATCCGGCTCGTTTCAAGCCTTATTTTTTGAGCTCGAGCTCAGCTCGTGGTATGTTATACAAGCTCGGGCTCAGCTCGAGCTCAGTTCGTTTATACGATTTGGCAATAATAAATTAAAGCTTGGCTCTAGCTCGACTCATAATATATATATTTTGAGCTCGTTAATAAGCTTGTTATTAAATCAAACCTAATATACGCCACTATGCCAGGATCGGCATGGTTAAATCGCATCGAGCTTATGAAAAGTAGTATACGCATATCGTCTACAAAATGTTATTTCGAGCTCATTAGATACGTGACAGGTTTATTTGAAAACAAAAACCAACATCGAGTTGTTCAAGTTTTAGAAGTAAATTTTGTCACAAGAGTCACGCTAGGCCATCTTAAATGGGACACTCTACCCATAGATAATAAGTTAGATGAGATTTTACCTCATCACGTAATGTGCCACCTTATAATTACTCAAAATTCATGTCGTGTAATTGAAACCATCTTGGTCACCTCGTAATGAAAAGTCCATAGATCGAGTTTCTAAGCAATATGACGCGTATAATACTTAGTATAGCGTTGTTGCTATAGACAAACAACCGGAAAAATTAACATGGTTTAGGTCGAACTTGGCTTTCAAAAAAAGACTAATAGAGCTTTACATTTGATTTGATGGAATAAGAATGAGCTCGAACTCAAAAGTCACAAGTTTTTTAGCCGCAAGAAGCTTGAAATTAAAGCCCGCATCGCACAAAAGTATCTAAACAAACTACATTTAATAAGGCAAAGTCGACTGAAATTCGACCAGAAAATGTTTACACGTACGAAGCAAGACTAGTACTCTTCTAATTGATTTATGATTACTTTAACTGAAAATGTGTTAAATTTATTTGATTAAACTTCGGTCATCTGAAACTCTGGTTCAGTTTTTGGGCTTATGAAAAACAGGCCCATTTATTAATAGAATTTCAACCACCAGCATTCTCAATGGACACCAAAAGACCAAATAGCACCAAGTCACTAACTGTTTGTAAAAGCACAATAACAGCAACCCACCTAAGGACTGTGTGATTCGCAAAATGTTTTTAGAGAATTGAAATAGGTCAAAAGAATTGTAAAAATGAGCTCGGGCAGACTTATAAAAATCTTTCATAAGCTCGTATGAAAGACAAAACTTATTTTTTAAGTTAGCATATATTATAAGTTCAATCCCCTACAAGCCTCTAAAAAGCTCATTTTAGGTGGTCATAAAAGGTCGCAAATCGTTATTAGAAAATCCGCGTCTATCTGAGTCCCAAAACTCGCGATCACCGTGTAGCAAGAAAAATATCTTTTCTACGACATTATATACTATTCTTATATGAAGTGCCTAAATCCTTGGGTGCAGAGACGGATTATGGGATTCTGAGATGTTCATGAAGTGACATATATTGTTAAATTTTTGAACTTTTTGTAAATATGTTTTTCAAGTGAACAAAACTGAAAATAAGATGAATTCGTTGTCTATTAACCCTCTTATAAAGGCCTCTAACTAATACGTATTGCCATTTCCTACTCACATTTTTCTTGAATAGTCAAAGATATTGATCATCAGCCATAACAGGCGTAACTATAAAAAACACACATCCAATAATCAATAGTCCAGACAATATAATTAATGAATAGAGCCTAGATACTTCAAAACGTTAAAAATAAAAATCACTCGTAATCAAAACCAATTCAATAAACCATAATATAATACTTATTAAAATAAACATTAATAAACAACCAAAATTCAACACAAGACATAACTATAATCCTAATTAACAACCAAAATATAAAACCTTGTAACACAAACGAAGCCAAAACACAAATTGACCGGTACTTTGAATAAACTAAACACTACAAACACAACTTTTAACCATCAAATGCATTTAAGAAAATTCAACAAAAATCCATAAGTGTCCCGAGAGCCACCCTGATTCCGTCATAGCCATCTAGCTCAAACCAAAATCAACAAACTTCCGCCACAGACTCAACTTTCTGATAAGTTAATCCACACTTACCACAATGATACCGATCAAAATGACTCGCCATAAACGTCCCAGCCCCACAACTCTCACTCGGGCACTCTTTCCTCGTCTTCTCAACTTTGCCATCACCAACTTTATACATGCCCAAAACACTAAGTTTCACATTCTCATGCACATGCTTCTCTTTCTTAGGAGTCGTAAAAGTCTTTTTCTTCCTCTTTTTATCACCTCCACGTAAACGTAGGACGAGGTGAAGAGTCGACTCTTTTTGTATGTTGTAGTCTGCTAGGGTTTTGTCGTCTTCGAGCTGTTTTCCTGCGAATATTAAACGTTCAAAATATTTAATATATTGCATTTTTTTTAAAAGAAAATGGTATTTTAGTCTAACAAGTAACAACGTTACTCAACTTTTAAGTTGTATAAGTTTTACCTGCGAAGATTAAACGTTGTTGGTCGGGTGGGATGCCTTCTTTGTCTTGGACTTTGGCTTTGAGGTTTGTGATTGTGTTGGATGGTTCGACTTCTAAGGTTATGGTTTTGCCTGTTAGGGTTTTTACGAAGATCTGCATGGTGAGTGATTAGGGTTTTATGGGATATGAAGTAATGTGAGAAGTATATATAGAGTTATGTAAATGGGCCTTGTTTGGGCCTTTGCAAATAAATACCATATCATTAGTCAAGCAAATATGCTTTCGTAAGGCGAAAACAATTTCATACTCCGTTCTTAACTTGCTAAGCCATAAAAGTACGGTACAAAAAGTATTTTTATTATTTTGGGCTAAATCACGATGGTAACAAGTTACAAGGTATGCTTTTGAATTTTTGGGCCAGCCCATGCATAGCCCAAGCGATTTGGAAGAGAAAAGAACGTTGCAAATAAATAAGTGTTGATTATTTTATCGAACTCCAACTTGAGTTTCATGGTTAACACTCAACCGAGCTCAAAAGTATGTCCAACAATCAAAGTAGCTTAGTGGTAAGACGTTTAGATCATCTTGGTTGCTAGAAAAAGGGTTTTGAAACGGTAATTGGATACCAAAACTTGTCTAATCCGCGTAACGGAATAATAAAAAACTTATATGTTTACATTTTACTCAATCGAGTTCAAATCAAATTCAAGCTCAAGCTCTACCTTTGAGTCAAGTTTTGACTTTGACTTTTGACATAAATTGACTCGACTCGATTACATGAAACCTAACAAACGGTATGTTTGGCAAGAAGCTTTTATGAGCACTTAGGAGCATCTAGCGTTTGGCGTTTGACGTTTTTCTTTTTCTATAAAAGTTACTTGAATACTCTTTAGTGTTAGTATTTACATTGTGTTCTGTTCTCAAAC
The DNA here is from genome assembly GCA_030686995.1 of Artemisia argyi. Classification (NCBI taxonomy): domain Eukaryota; kingdom Viridiplantae; phylum Streptophyta; class Magnoliopsida; order Asterales; family Asteraceae; genus Artemisia; species Artemisia argyi. Next base: position 209,029,701 of record CM060681.1, read on the forward strand.
ATCACTAAATGAAAAAAATTATACAAAGTGAAACAAAAAATGTTGTTTTATCGAGTATCACTTAAAGAGAGAAAAAAAATTTCAAAAAAATGATTTAGTTAATTTTGAATAAAATAATTTCTTTTAAAATAGAACTGAAAATGTTACTTCCTGTTTATTTATTTTTCCTTAGAGCATGGGGTATGGTGGCGTCATCACCACCTGCCCAACAAAATCGACAGCGCACCGTACCGGTGGTGATGCCGTCGGTGCTCGCGACGTACCCACGGCTCAGCGCCATCATTATTTTTTTCTTTTTCTTTTCTTTTTTTCTTCTGATTTGAGCTTGTAAAAATCGAGCCGTTTGAATGTAACGGCTAATGCCGTTTTTTGTCCCCAATACCCAACCAAACCAATTTAATTCTCAAATTTAATCCCAAAAAAAAAACCTTATAAATACCTCATTTTTTTTCAAACTTCACACACACTTCCAATCTATTAAATCTCTACTTCTAATAACTATTTTCATCCAAAATGAATCCAAATCAACCATGGATCAACAACATGCTAAACGATCCGACGAACCAAATGCTGGGATCGTCTTCGAACCCCGGTAACAATCCGGGATCGTCTTCGAATCCCTGTTACTTTCCCACCTTCCAAACCTCATTTATGAATCCCGAAGAGTCACTCGCGAGAGTTACTTTATATGAATCACAAAAGATTGCCGAAGAGATGCGTGTGCTACAAATGGATACAAGCATGATGGATCCGATCAACGCAAGGATCGTGAGGACACAACAAGCTCGAATTCGGGCAAAATATCTTACCGACGAGGACGACAATTAGGCTTTTATTTCTATGTTTACTAGTTTTTAATTTTATGCATTTTTTTAAAGTGTAATGTGTGTTTTTAATATGTAAGGTGTGTTTTTAATATTAATGAAGTTTATTTAAGTTTATATTGTGTGTATTTTAATTTTTGTAAAAAAAATAAAAAAAAAAATAGCCGAATTCTGGTGCCAACGGATACCCCTGAAATGTGGTGCCGTGGTGTTTCTGGTGCCATGAAGCTTTTTTGCTGACGTGACAGTACTTTTTGCCCACGGCACCACATTGACGGCACCACTGTACCCAGTGCTCTTAACAAAAAAACTTAAGGCTATGTTTGGCAAAAGTAGCTATGAGCAGTAGCAGCTCACAGCTTCTTAAAGAAGCATTGAAACAATGAGCTGATAGCAAAGCTCACCGCTCTTTTACTAAACGAACACACTAAAAATCAAAAAACTCATTGCTCATCGAAAAAAAAAAAAAAAAAAAAAAAAAAAAAAAAAGTTTTACGCCAAACATATACAGTATTACAAAAGTGAGCAATATTCTAAGGGAAGTGATTTGCACACTCAAGAAAATGATTGAGACACTTCAATTAATTGTATTTGGACATTTATACCCTCACATAGGTGAAAGTGTAAGGATAATTGTGAGGGTATAAATGACCAAACACAATTAATTGAAGTGTTCCAATCATTTTCTTTAATGTGCAAATCATCTCCTTCTAAGTTTTACATCTCGAGGGGCCCAACCGAAAAGTTCCTCATTTCTTCCCTAACAAACTAACTGCAAAATTTTCAAACTAACTAATTCTAACAAACTCTTCTTCATCCCCAATCTTTAAATACAACAACTCTCATTTATTCACCACTAATCACTAAAAAACAACAATGAATCATCAATCAACCTTCATAAACTAACTAACTAACTACAGGTATCTCATCAACCAATCCATACGCTCAATTTTTTCAACTATATTACTACACGTTGACTTTATTACCCTATAGTTGACCTAATTAGTTCATTTATTTATCATTATTATTACAAGCCCTAGATATGTATATATGTTTAATTTGTTGCTGTTATTGATATATTTTTTTGTGGTTAATTTTGTGTTTTTGAAACTGTAATTTGACTTTGATGACGTCATAATGTTCTCACTCATTGTAAAGCCAAGCGCGTAGGCTATGTTTGGCAAAACTAGCGGTATCTGTTAATTGTAACCAGCACTATCAGTAGTACTAGTAGTAGTTAGCAGTATCATCAGTTAGCCGTAACTGTTTATTTTATAAAACTAAAATAAACAATATCCGTTAGTAGTTTATTTTATAAAACTACTAACTGTTTATTTTATAAAATAAACAATATCAGTTAGCCGTAACTGTTTATTTTGTACTAGTAGTAGTAGTTACTAGTAGTAGTAGTTAGTAACTGTTTATTTTATAAAACTAGTATCCGTTAGTAGTTTAGCAGTATTAGTTAGCAGTAACTGTTTATTTTATAAAATTTGTAGTTAGCAGTAATTGTTTATTTTATAAAATTAGTATCCGTTAGTAGTTTAGTAGTACGAGTTAACAGTAACTGTTTATTTTATAAAGTTAGTTTCCGTTAGTAGGTTTAGCAGTATCAGTTAGCGGTAACTGTTTATTTTATAAAGTTAGCATCCGTTAGTAGTTTAGCGGTATCAGTTAGCCGGTAATTGTTTATTTTATAAAATTAGTATCCGTTAGTAGTTTAGCGGTATCCGTTTATTTTATAAAGTTAGCATCCATTAGTAGTTTGGCGGTATTAATATCAGTTAGCAGTAACTGTTTATATTTTATAAAATTAGCGTCCGTTAGTTGGTTTAGCGGTATCAGTTAGAGGTTATAAAATTAGTATCCGACTTTCCGTTAGTAGTTTAGCAGCATCAGCTAGCGATGACTGTTTATTTTATAAAATTAGTATCAGTTAGTAGTTTAGTACTGTCGGTTATGATAACTGTTTACTTTATATAATTAGCATCCGTTAGTAGTTTAGTAGCAGTAACTAATTATTTTATAAAATAAACATCTGTTAGTAGTTTAGAGGTATCAGTTAGCGATAACTGTTTAATTTGTGTTTGATGACTTCGTAGTGTTATTATTGATTAGAATGTAATTATGCATTGTGACGCAATGTGAGATTTTTTTATAGTGTTATGTTTTTTAACTTTTAGTTGAGTTTGATTGCGTTATAATGTTACCATCACAAACAGATACACAGAAATGGCAGAATGGACAGATTAATAGCGATTATGTAGCGTGTTTTTGACGTGTTAGTATTTAGTGCGATATGGTGTGTGTGGTGAATGTTGATTTTGTGTTAGTTGTGATTGACTTGTTTTGTTTAAGCTTATGAAGTGTGTTTTTGACTTGTTTTGTTTAAGCTTACGAGATTATGTGATTTCGGATTATATTTCATGAGCTTGAATTTTCCGGCTTGTTTTGAGACTTATGGGCTTATATACGTTTATTATGTCATAATAAGCTTATATTAACCCAAAAGTCTTAAAATAAGCCGGAGAATATTGAGCTTATGAAATATAAGCGGAGACCAAATAGCTCATAAGCCCACAAATAAGCTTAAACAAACACCCTTAAGTGTGACTTGAGTAGTTGCTGGTGAGGTGAATGGACTTTGAGTCGACTCGAAATTTTGGAGTGTGAAGTAGAACTACAAAATTATAAGTATTTGTCGTAGAGTCGTAGGTTGAGAATGAGAGTCGTTGGACATTCCATTGTTGTACACTTTGAAAACAGTCTCCTCGTTGAACGTAGTTCCATGGAGGTTACTTTTGACTTTCTCATTGATAAGTGTGAGTTAGAGTTGTTGGTGAGAGGAATGGATTTTGACATGACTTGAAATTTAGGAGTATGAAGTGGAAGTTTAGTGGAATAAGTAGTTGTTGTAGTTTGAGAGTTGTTAGATACTCTATTGATGTAAAGTTTGGAAGTAGTCTCTTTTTTAGCTGTGGAAGTAAGTCGATCACGCTGATTGGATAAACCGTGTGAATGGTTGTGATATTCTGTGTGATTTTCTTCTGTACCGTCTGTGTGTTTTGCCTGAAAGTTATATTACTGTTCGTGGCCATGGAGGTTTATTTTGACTTTTGGTGTCAAAAGCAAGTCGTTTGAATTCAACATTGATATGGTTTTTGCATTTTGCTAGAAGCTGAATACGTTTTCAGGCTGAATACGTTATGGAAGATTTAGTGTTTAACAAGGAAAACTAAAATAACTAAACGTTAGTGTAGGAGGTGATTTATTTGTGAAGAAACTGAAGAAAAAATCCAAAATGGTATCAGAAAATTATACTAATCCTATAAAATTAATGAGAATGGCTTCAAAGTATATTATAAGGGAGAGAGTTAGCCTGCGCTGAAACATCTAACGGGTTAAAGGAGTTTTCCCACATGAGTATTAGGTCGTGTTTTCAAATTTATGAGTTATGATAGAGCTTCGTTGCAGTAAAAAATCAGTCACACGGAAGTTATTACTGACTGTTTTGTTGATAATACAAAGTCGTACATAGTTTATGAAAAATAGTTGGCCTATTGAGCTAAGATAAATAACCATAATATTTTTGGACAGGAGCCTCAAATCGTTGTGATTGCTGATGGACGATACAACAGCGCTGAGCTACTGGTTAAATTGGAGGTTCTTCCTTTGTGCATTATGGGTCCTCATTGCAATTATAGCAGCCGGGACCTTAATAACCAAATACGAAGTGATCAACAAAAAGAGTGGCCGAAAACAAGATGATGAGTTGGATGTTGAACCCATTGGGATTTTGTACGAGGATGAAACATGGAGGTCCTCTTTTAAAGCATTGCATCCTGCTTGGCTGCTTGCTTACAGATTAGTTGCTTTTGGTGTGCTATTGTCAATTCTCGTCTCTGATGCGGCGTTAATTGGAGTTGGAGTGCTTTTCTACTACACGCAGTAAGTTTACTTTTCAAATTTCATATGCCTCGTTATTTATTCAAGATAGAGATTTGGTGTGAAATGCGTGTACAGTATTGAATTTCTACCATTATCTCAATGAGTATATATAACGTATTGCAATATGTTTAATTGGCAACAAATCGACTAATTTCTAGCATGCTGCTAATTGAGTGCAAAATGGTAACATACGATGGGCCTGGGAGCCAATATATTGGTACTTGCGTAACTAAGGAGCCCATATAACAAACCGTGACACAAAGCATCACGTCATTGTCTGTTTCGTGTTCATCTTACAAACCATCTTTTCTAGTGACCTGACTAGGATATTGTAGGAATTCCACAGCCACTAGACTTACCTACTACCATAATGGACAATTGACGATGTTTCTCTATTGACTTAAAAGATATGACAGTGTGGCCCTTGTTCTAAGCGAATTTACATGCTTGCTGGGAACTATTTTCCTAATGGTGGACCACATGGAAAAGTGCAGGTAGAAGGACCACCTTAGCAATCTAATGTAGCAAAATGATCCTCTACGGCTCTACCTAATTTATTACTGTTATCAGCCCTGATTATGTAAATTTATACTTAGTTTTTAACTTTTAATTGGTTTCTTTGAGCTCTTTGTTTGCATAATGTCACTGTTAGTGAGACGGTCTAAATCAGTTAGGCTTCATGGATAGAATTGCATGTTCTAATTGTTGTTATGTTCTTTCTTCATCAAGTTCATTTTCTAACTTAAAGGCTTTACTACTATAGAACTATGCTATGCTAAAAAGTAGTAAAATAATGTGGTCATATATACGTATCGCATTAACAGCTTTACACATGCCAATCTCGTTAACATCTTGTATTCGATGATTGACAGGTGGACATTTGCTTTGTTGACTTTCTATTTTGCGGTATGCAATGTTGCTAATCTTGTCTCTTATCAGTTTTATGAACTGCATAGCTCTAACATGCACATTTTCTTTCACGACTACTATTTGTAGCTTGCGTCCTCGCTCTCCATTTATGGCTGTTACCAATACTGGAATGAAGTTGGAGGCGATAATATCAATCATGTAGATTTAGACACAGAACAAGGCACGTTAGAGGATCCTTTAATAGAAGCTGGCCTGGCTTCTCAACGTATGCCAATGAAGCCAAGGAACCATGGAAAAGTTCATGTTCGAAAGACTGCTGGCCCATGGGGCTATTTCTGTCAAATAGTCTTCCAGGCATGTTTTTTAATGGCAACTTATCTTAATTGATAACCAGCTCTTTTAACATTCTACACCTGACAACTTTCTATTTGTCAACAAAAAATAGTTAAAAAGTTTTAAATTTTGAACTAAAGGTAATCTGCTAACTTAATCAGTTTCCAGATGCCATTACACCACCATGTTTTTTGGTCAAAGCTTTTGACAGACCAACCGAAAAGTCAAACTTGGTCGAAGTTTCTGAATGGATTACCTTAAACTGAAATTTGGATAGTTTGAGGGTCTTTATCAAGTTTTTAAGCATTTTAATGGTTTTATTCTAGGCAAAAAGAGTAGCTGAGTAGGTTATTGAGAATTGATTTAAACAGAAGTTGGTAACTGTTTGTATGCCCTTTCTGTGTGTTTATATCCATGTTGCAGTCGTCATTGAATTTATTTTTCATTCTCTCTCAATAAGCAGATATGTGCTGGTTCGGTGGGGCTGACCGATACTGTCTTTTGGTTCATAATCTATCCATTTCTTACTCCTCCAACTTACCAACTAACTTTCGTAAGTTGTTACTTAATACTTATTCACTTTTTTGCTATTAAGCTACATCTTGGTAATGTACATCCATTTTGTATAAGCCTATAGATAAATTATACATTTCTTTTTTATACTTTTTTGAGGGATAACTCGACCTTCTATGTTACAGTTACATGTTAGCATGCATTCAGTCAACGCTGTTTTCCTCCTCATTGAAGTGTTTCTTAATTGCCTAGTAAGCTATATTTCTTTCGTGGACAACTTTCATTCAGTTTCGGCATTTACACATCTAACCCCTTAAGCACTTGTATTGCATTCGGTACTATCAACTAATAAAAGTTAGAATCTGCAAGAAGTAAGACTTCTAAATTATGAAAATATGAACTGAAAAAAATGCAACTTAATAAAGACAATTCATTTAGCGTAAATTCAAATGAGCCAAGAGTTTAATTTGAACCTCAGTACATCACAACTCAAGCATATTCAATCGAAACCTGTAAGCGGTAAAACTACTAAGGGGCAAGGGCAGTTCTGGTTTTATGCAAATTATAGATCATAATATCATATTATGCGTGTATCTTTTTATCTATATTGTAAGGTTGATGTTACTGATATAGTTATCATATATTCATTATCAGCGGTTTCCCTTCTTCCGTTTAGCATACTTTGGTCTATGGACATGTACATTCGTCATCTTCCAGTGGATCCTCCATGCTTGTATATCAATGCAGTAAGTTGACTTTCTTTTCATGGATAACAGTGATCATATTCATATGTTCTCAATTTTATAGTCTAATTGAAGTCCTGTAAACATTGGTTCAGTTAATTTCATCTTCCATAAAATATTTGGATATTACTACCGAAATAGTATCTATGAGTTAGCACAGAAACATACACATACGACTAAAATTATCAGTGGTATGATCTTTTATACAAATATAGCGCTGTTAAATTAAGGATACGATATTTAATAAGCCAATACAGAAGGGACTAACCAGATAGAAGTCACAGGTCATGTCAGGTGATTGGATCATTTTGTAGTGTAATAATGAGTGCTCTCTTTTGGTGATTTATTGTATATTATCTCAGAATGTCAAATACTAATTCATACTTTACCGTCTTTATAGCAACTGTCAATTGTAGAGGTGGTGAGATGGGTACGTCGGGTTGGTTGGGTAGGGTCAAAACCGGTTCGGATTGAAATGTGCCATTATAGTACAGGTCGGGTTTGGTTGGCCACAAACACTTTTTGTCCATTTTTATAAAGAGAAATGTCGAAATTTGTGAGTACAGAAACGATACTAGAAATAGACCGCCTACTTTCAACCCATTCGACCCATGTGATCCCGCTCCCCTTTTATCTAACGCATTCTGATCGTTGATCCAAGTAATTAACATATACCTGGTTTGTTATTGCAGGTGGCCATATATCTTCCTCGACTTATCATCTCCATATGCTCCCATCTGGTATGATTCTTTGGATTTATCCTTTTTTTAGAACGTTGTTAAAAGATTATTGCTCTAACGCTCCTAAAATAAAGCTAGCATGTATTCAGATGTTGTAACTCACTAACTCAGGAAATCAATTACTTGTTGCAGGTATCTCGGAGTGGGATTAATTAACCTTCCTGCATACGGTATCTTTGCACTCATAGTCAAGTGGAAGCAGTTACTTCTGTCAAGATTTTCATAAAATCTTGCAGCATGGAGAAAATTACGTCTCCTAGCAGCAAGAAACTATTTTACTAACTGAATAGAGTTCCTTACATTCATTGAAATGATCCAACAGCGTCATGTTATGGGTCATATATATAGTCATATACTTAGATTACACGAGAAGAAAATATCTTCAAATTTAATATCGTAATCACTTGATGTAAAGAAGTTAAACGAGTAGGTCGAATGGGTAATTGTTAGTACATTACGAAGCTGGTTCGGTTTATACCTGTTTGGCTGTTTTAACTCGACCTCTGTAAAATAATTCATATAGTACTACGTTTACCACTTGTATTATTGACAGATAACTTAAAAAGATTGTTAAGAAAACTTATATGTGAACTACAATTTTAATATATATTTTTTTTATAAAAGTGCTTGATATATAATATATTGGTTGGAAATACACCACGTATGAAATTTGTAATTATTCTAAACGGAATCTTGAACCTTCAATGTAGTCCAATTAAGCTAACCATAAACTATACTATCTTTACAGATCACAAATAGATAAATATAAGGTTGCGTTTGATATGGGTATACGGGAATTAGTTATTGGTTTCATAGTGATTAAAGATGTTTGTTTAGTGTGCTCAGGAATGCAATAAGTATATCATAACTATAGATTCATTACTCACTAATTTTGTGTCTATAAAACCTATTCCGCGGGTCACTCTCTTTTCCATCACAAATTCAAATATCTATACACTTTTTAATACCATATTTTGTCATTCAAATATAAACAATCGTAATGATATACTTTTTCATATCCATTATCATTTTACCACATACCAAATCAGATACTTATTATGATTTCTAGCAACAAACCAAACGCCCTGAGTTGTTGCAGAGTAACATTTGGGTCCACAATAATAAACTAATACTAGCATGACATGAACATGCAATGCAAGATTCAACTTCCTTGTTTGTATCGTTTTGAATTGCAATCTAACTTTGCTAGCAAATGTAACCTACACCACCTAAAGATTTATCATTAAAATATAACTATGTTTTAGGTTCGTCATATCAGAAGTCAAAATAGTCCAACATTTTATACTTATACTCTCAAGTCCCAACTACCATGGACGGACTCACATGGGAGCCGGGTGTGGCACGGGCCACACCTAATTTTAGTTCACGAAGTGTATAAAATATGACTTTTCTGGGTTTGTGCAACACCCAATTTTACCTAATAAATTCTTTATCGAACAACTTTAGTACTCATAGTCATAAAAAATATTTTGTGCAACACCCTCTCAAAAATTCTGGGTCCGTCCCTGCCAACTACCGACTATGGAGTCATCTAATCATGTATTTGTCAAAAGTTATATGCTACCTCGTATGAAATATATGGAACATGACCATCACCAAATGAAAGTAATTTAGTTCCGGTTATAAGCTTGAGCTATGTTGTCAAACATATCAAAAAGTAAAACATTACGGATGTACGGTTTTACTTCTGTACACGAGGACTTATAAATTGAAGCTCGATCTTGTTACGAGTTACAACTAGTTTTACCAAACTTTATGAATGGGTAATGGATGGAAGTTACCCATAAATGGGATATCCTCGTAACCTTTTTCCGATCATTTCCTGACCACCTTTTATACAATAAGGTTCGTAGGTTTGTATTAACGTAAAAAGTATATAGATATTTAGTACTCTTTTGATATTCAATTGTATTCTCATTATCTCCTTAATTATAGGAGTGATTGTTGTAATCTTTTATTATATATATCACATTCTCCCTCATTATTTGATGAGGTCAATCAAACCATATTGTTACATGGTATCAGCCTATTAACCCTCCCTTTCACCTATTTTTTCTCCATTCATTTCTTCTTTCCTGGAACCCTAGCCATGGCCGCCACAACCTCTGATGATACATCATTCTCCATGAACACTCTACTTCATATGATGACCATTAAACTATCCTCTACCAACTACCTCTTATGGCGTAATCACATGCTTCCTATCTTCACCTATCAAAAATTACTTGGTCATATCGATGGTACTTCATCATCACCATCTGCTACTACCATTAATGTCGATGGAAAACAAGTGTCAAACCCTGCCCTACTCACTTGGAATGAGGTTGATCAACGTGCGGTCATTCTCTTACAAGCTTCACTCACTGAAGAATCTGCTGCTGAGATTCTTGGTCTCACCACAGCACGTCAGATATGGCTTGCACTTGAAGCCGCTTACAGCAATGCTTCCGTTGAACGTGTTCATTCGTTACGTGATTCTCTACGCCAACTCACCAAAGGTACATCATCTGTTTCTGAATTTTGCAGGAAGTTTAAAGCTATTTGTGATCAGCTCTCAGCCATTGGACATCCGGTTGCTGAAATTGATAAGATACACTGGTTTCTTTGTGCTTTGGGGCCCTCGTATGAGACCTTCTCTACTGCCATACGAGCTACTAAACCCGCACCTTTGTTTCGTGACCTGGTTTCACAAGCAGAAAGTCATGAGTTATTTCTCTCATCACTTCATGGCACTACTACACCACCGGTTACTTTTAATGCGCAACACAATACTACTAATTCTCAGGGTCGTGGTCGTGCATTCTCTTCTCGAGGCACCAGTTCACGTGGCCGGGGACGTGGTTCAAACCGTCGCCCACCTCATTGTCAATTGTGCCGAACTAATGGTCACTATGCATCCTCATGCCCTAGTCTTCCTACTTATGCTACTCAAGCTTCATCTACTGATGAAGCCTTAGCAAAGGCGTTTCATGCTCAATGTCATGTCACTACCAACTCTCCCGATTGGCATGTTGACTCAGGAGCTACTGATCACATGACTTCTTCATGTGACTCTCTACATCAATCGGCACCTTACAAAGGTAATGCTAGTGTATTATTCGGCAATGGTCACAAACTTCCTATTACACATAAAGGTTCTTCTACTATATCCAACAACATTCCTTTACAGAATGTTCTGGTTATTCCTCATCTTACAAAAAATTTACTCTCGGTAAGCAAGTTAACTACTGATTATCTTGTAGATGTTTTATTCTCTCAACCATTTTTCCATATTCAGGATCGGGACACCAAACAGGTTCTTGCTAGAGGTACTTGTGAGAATGGACTTTATGTGCTCAAAGACGAACATCATGCTCTCGTTTCTACCACATGTGTTCCCAAGAAGGCATCTTATGAATTATGGCATGCTCGCCTTGGACATGTGTCGTTTGATGTTATTTCAGTTTTGAATAAGTTAGGTGTTTTGTCTATTACTTCGTTATTGCCTAAACCGGTTATTTGCACTCCGTGCCAACTTGCTAAAAGTAAACGTTTGCCATTTAATAATAATTGCGATCGTTCTTCTCATGCTCTTGATTTGATTCATTGTGATTTATGGGGACCCGCCCCCATTTGTTCTAAAGATGGTTATCGCTATTATGTTGCTTTTGTTGATGATTATTCCAGGTTCACGTGGCTTTATCCACTCAAAACTAAAACCGAGTTTTATACGGTTCTACCCACTTTCATGAAGCTAGTTCAAACTCAATGCTCCAGAAAGATCAAGGTGTTTCAAAGCGATGGTGGCACTGAGTTTGTGAACCAAACTGTTCGCAAGATCTTTGAAGATAATGGTACCTTACATCGGTTTTCATGCCCACACACCCCTCAACAAAATGGTCGTGTGGAAAGAAAACATCGGCATATTGTTGAAACCGGGTTAGCCATGCTCTTTAATGCTCACGTTCCAGCAACTTACTGGATTGATGCTTTTACCTCAGCAACTTTTATCATTAATAGACTTCCCACATCTTTGTTGGGCAATAAATCTCCATTCGAAATGCTTTTTCATAAAGTTCCAAATTATGATAATTTTCGCACATATGGATGTCAAGTATTCCCTTACTTGCGTGACTACTCTCCGCACAAACTTGCACCAAGAAGCATTTCATGCATTTTTATTGGTTATAGCCCACAACATAAAGGGTATAGATGTCTTGATCCCACCACCTCCCGTGTTTTTATCACTCGACATGCTCATTTTAATGAGCAGATTTTTCCCTTTAGTGGATCTTGTGGTGATCAAAATTTGGGCCATTTGGAACTAACCACTTTTCTCCAAGATGCTCCTACCTTCCAGGATACATCTACAAGTCATGCACCTTCCTGTTCTAGCACTACACATAATGGGTCATCTATTTGTCCTCTATGTACTTCATCCATGGCTCAAAACACTACACCAGTACAGAGTACATCGGCCCATGAACATCCGCTAGTTCAATCATCATCCCCTACTACTCCGGAACCCACACCACCAACTCCTGCTTCCTCTTCGGCACACATTCCGGAGTCAACACCACCAATTACTCAGCCCACAACTCAAAATAATGAGCCCACTTCCCACACTAACCAGTCCACTACCTCACATCCTATGACTACATGATCCAAATCTGGAATCTTTAAACATAAACACATAGCAGATCTTGCATCCCTCACCACTCATCCGCTTCACGTTGCTTTGGCATCTGTTACTGAACCTCGTAGTTTCAAATCTGCCACAAAAAACCCTAAATGGATAGCCGCCATGAATGAGGAAATACGAGCACTTCAACAAAATAAAACCTGGACATTAGTTCGACGCCCATGCTCCACAAATATTGTTGGCTCGAAATGGGTATTCCGCATCAAATACAACTCTGATGGTACTATTGAACGCTACAAAGCTCGATTAGTGGCTCAAGGTTACACTCAAATTCCGGGACTTGATTATTCTCACACATTTAGTCCTGTTGTCAAAGCTACCACCGTTCGCATCGTTTTATCCTTGGCCATTTTACACTCTTGGAAGTTGCATCAACTTGATGTTAAAAACGCATTTTTAAACGGAAACTTAACTGAGACTGTTTTCATGGAACAACCCCCGGGTTTTATTGATTCCAACTATCCGAATCATGTGTGTAAATTATCAAAAGCCCTTTATGGCTTGAAACAAGCACCACGTGCTTGGTTTCACCGGTTGAGCACATTTCTTCTCTCATATGGATTTAATTGCAGTCGTGCTGATACATCGTTATTTATTTACTCGGGTAAGTCTTGCATCATGTACTTGCTCGTGTATGTCGATGATCTTATTCTTACCGGCAGTGATGAATCCTCAATCACTACCTTCATCTCCCACCTTAATCGCGAATTTGCCATTAAAGATCTCGGAGATCTTAATTATTTCTTGGGGCTTGAAGTTGCTTATACGGACAGTGGGCTATTTCTTACTCAATCTAAATATGCTAAGGATATTCTACAACGAGCTAGTCTTTATGATGCTAAACCAGTTTCTACTCCTCTTTCCCCGCATGTTTCTTTCACAACAAAGGGTGTAGCTTTCTCTGATCCAACAACATACCGATCCTTAGTGGGAGCACTCCAGTATTTGACAATTACTCGTCCGGACTTATCGTTTGCTGTAAATCAAGTTTCTCAATTTTTGCATGCTCCAACAGTTGATCACTTTCAAGCTGTTAAGCGTATCCTTCGATATGTCAAAGGCACAATCTCGTTTGGTCTAACGTTTAGTCGTCCAAAACGAAATAACATTATCGGCTATTCTGATGCTGATTGGGCTCGTTGCCTTGACACTCGTCGCTCTACATATGGATATTCTATTTACCTTGGTGGCAACCTTGTTTCTTGGAGCGCTAAAAAGCAACCAACAGTGTCACGATCAAGTTGTGAATCGGAGTATCGCGCTATGGCAAACACCGCTGCAGAACTGATATGGCTCACTCATTTACTTCGTGAACTACATGCCTTGCCCCCTGATCGGCCGACTCTACTATGTGATAATAAAAGTGCATTGTTTATGACTCAGAATCCTGTCTCTCATAAACGTGCCAAGCACATTGACTTAGACTATCACTTCATCCGGGAACTTGTCCAATCTGGTAAACTTTTCACCAAGTTTGTTCCGACCAATCTTCAGGTAGCGGATATCTTCACAAAGAGTCTCCCTCGTTCCCAGTTCGAGACTTTTCGCTCAATGCTTCGTCTTGGACCGCCACCATTTCGATTGAAGGGGGGTATTAACGTAAAAAGTATATAGATATTTAGTACTCTTTTGATATTCAATTGTATTCTCATTATCTCCTTAATTATAGGAGTGATTGTTGTAATCTTTTATTATATATATCACATTCTCCCTCATTATTTGATGAGGTCAATCAAACCATATTGTTACAGTTTGAATATAATTTTCTAAAACTAACTAAACCGTAGATTATTTGTCTATGTCTTATTTTTACCACCCTTTGGATTTTAATTGTTGGCTATACAAAAGTTTGGAACATTTTTAGGTTGCCAAGGATGATAGGTATATCTATCTTTTTCAATGCTTTACTTCAAATTTTCCAAAATGGGCATCTCCTTTCTCTATATATAACAACAAATAACGACAACATCAAATAAATTATACTCGTACTAAATTAATATTCAAGTTTTTGGTTGTACGTGATTAAGCTTCTTTATCAACTAAAGATTCAAATGAAGGTGATATTGTCCTGTTTCAAATATACTATGATGTTTACTCTTATAATTTCCGCAATGGACCATATTAAAAAAATTGATAACACTTATTAAAAGTTTAATTGCACATGTTCAAGCTTCATTATGAGTTAAAGCTTCAAAGCAAAGCAAACTTGATCATGTTTCATACATTTTATAAACTTTGGGTTATATATTCAACGTTAACTTTATACACCTTAAATGTCATTAATTGTTGGTCCCTTAAAGATGTCATTTTCGCGTTTTGGATGGGGGTTGGTACCATACTTTGTCCATGCTCCGATACCATAGAGGTAAAACACGAAAACAAAACGAACAATATTGTGATCAAAGTAACCGGATCTATTTTTACAAATAATAAAACACTAACAATAGATCTTGATTGTTACTTATAAAATACTCATCCGAATCACACCTAATCTTGTTCCCGCCTCAAGGAAAAAACAAAACCGCGGAAATAAAAACATAAAAAACAACTCCTCAAAATAACAATTTTAAAACTATAATAAAGAGTAAATTGCAAAAAACCGTCCCTCTAGTTTAACAAAATCACAGATATAGTCTAATCTATTCGAAAATGCAAGCATAGTCTTTGTTGTGCAATTATCGTCCATAATAGAAAGAGATCGCAAAGTAGGTTGGTCAGGTCATAAGTCTAAATGAGTTTAGTTTAGACGAGTCTGAGTCTAGATAGGTCTTCTAGAAACATAGGTCTAAATGAGTTTTTGCCGGGTTGACAAATTTTATTTTATTATTATTATTATTATTATTATTATTATTATTATTATATATATATATATATATATATATATATATATATATATATATATATATATATATATATATATATATATTTTAGTAAAAGATGAAAAAAGCATTAAAAAAAAAAAAAAAAAAAAAAAAAAACGCTAGCCCATTTTAAATCTGTTAGGTAATTGTTATATAATTTCACTTTTTATGAAATAACTAATTAGACACAAATATTATATTTAGAGAAACCTAATTAGACTCGTCCCTTATTAGATATTTACCAAACTAGACCTTCGATCTTAAACTGCCACCTCTACTAATAGGAATCAACCGGATCGTGCCTGTAGTTTTAAAATTTTCAATATCAGAAGATAACTGCACACCAAAATTCTTCACAAAAACTTCGCCTGCACTTTCAAAAAAAGTTAGACCATACAGGACAGTTTTTGCAAATCACTCTATCCAAAAAAAAAATAATAAATCAACTATAAATCTAATATTTTTTTTCCTATCCGCATCTGAAACAAACACACAGTCACCCACCAATCTCCCAACCAACTGTAAGTAAGTCAGTCAGTCCCCTCCCCCACCCCTACCCAACCCAATTGCTAACTACTTCTTAACTAACTAACCCCTCATTCAAAACATCATTGTTTATATACAAATTCATCAAATCTAAATTAATCACAACATTGATTTAATTTTATTTTTCAAGTTACGATCTGTTTTTTTAATTGTTTTTTTTTTGCTTCTAATGATTCAATTTATCAGGGCTAATTGTGCGGAAATGTATCTGACTTGTCACTTTTTATAGTTCTGTAGCCGATTATTTTTTTTCTAGATCCATGTAGCATATTTTTGAATTCAGTCTTTTTATCTAGTTGTGCTAATAAGTTAAGGGTAAAATCGTCAAATAATACACGCAACTGATCACACGGTACATAAAAAGAATTCAAAAGTATGCTACGTAGATCAAGAAATATAATAATCGGCTGCGCAGAACTATAAAAAGTGACAAGTTAGATACATTTCCGTGCAATTAGTCCATTTTTAATTTTTTATTAAATCATTTTTTTTTTATAGAAGAGAAGTAGTGTTAGTGATCTGTTACTAATATTGATTTTAATTTTATAAAAAATAGGGTTTGATTTGATCATATAAAAAAAATGGCAAGGAAGAAGATCAGAGAGTATGATTCAAAGAGATTGGTGAAGGAGCATTATAAGCGGATTAGCGGCAATGAACTAGTTATTAAATCTGCTCAGGTATATTTCTATATCAATTTATAGTTTTAATTTTGTGTTTGATTTGATGATTTATAGGATTTTGCAAATTGCAATGTGTTAGATATGGATCAGTAGGAAATGATAATCACTGTTTGATTGTGTTTTTTTTAATAGATCTGTGGGTTTAGAGGGTGTTTGGATATTTGTTTCAGCTGATCTGTACTTGGACTTTGGGATTATTGCTTATTTGTTTATCTTAAGGGGTGTTTGTTTAAGCTTATATGTTGGCTTACGAGCTTATTTGATTTCGACTTATATTTCATAAGCCCCAATTTTCCAGCTTGTTTTGATATAACAAAGCTTATATAATCCCACAAGTCTCAAAATAAGCTAGAAAATTTGAGCTTATGAAATATAAGTTGAAATCGAATAAGCCCATAAGCCGACATATAAGCTTAAACAAACACCCCCTTAAATTGGTTTTTGAGAAGAACAATAAGAGGTCATGTGTTCAATCCAACTCCTGCCTAAAGGTCAGGTAGTTGTCACCCGAAAAGGGTGCACAGTGTCAGGGTTTTCCCGTTGATTTAAACCTTTTTGGAGAGATTAGTGAAAAGTACATTTTATCCCAAAATAAGCATATACACATGTCCCAACTTGGTTACTGAAAAGGGAAAACTGCTTATTTTATCCCAAAATAAGTAGTAGATATGCAGAAGCGATTGGATTATCCAAAAACTGCTTATCTGCTGTAAAATAAAATTAAGCAATCCCAAACTTCGAGAGAAGTTAGTGATTAGTTTCGAGGATTTGGGTAACATAACCATGATTCTCATTTTCAATACTAACTATTATCACATGATTGTCTTATTCTGATTAAAAGCTTTAGAATCATGATGATAACTACTTTGGAAATGTACACCAAACACCCTCTTGGTAGGTAGGTCACATTTTGTGTGTGTGTAGGGCTACGATGACATGGTTTCATAATGGCTTTATTTTGGGCCAACGGTTATTACATACATTTGCATATGAATGGATGAGCTATTTGGTTTGATATGATCTAAACAGTACTAACACACTAATGGTATTAGCTACTAGCTATAAGAAAATCATTGTTCTAATGCTTCTAAAATGTATTTATCTCTTAATGGTTGTATAGGTTACAGAATCAACTGACTTGAATGAGCTGATAGAGAGGGAACCTTGGCTATCTTCGTCGAAGTTGGTTGTGAAACCTGATATGTTGTTTGGTAAGCGTGGAAAGAGTGGGCTTGTGGCTCTAAACCTTGATTTGGCCCAAGTTGCTGAGTTTGTTAAGGCACGACTTGGCAAAGAGGTAACTACTACCTATATAATTCTCATATCTATTACAACGCTCGTGTATTTTGTTGGTGGATGCTAAAAGTTGTTATTCTATTGTTTACCGAAAGAAAAAGTACATTTTCACCTAGTGAGCGTCAAATAAACCACTTTCACACTTCAACGCTGGCGGAACACTTTTGTTAGTTGAAAAATTCGGTAACCGCTGTACTCAAACAAAGAAACATGCCTTTATGTCATTTCTGAATCTGAGAGGCAGTTTAAGTTATGTTGTCAAATGTTCATCTTTACTATTTGGTTATAAAGTCTTTTTGAAAAATGTTGGACAAAAGTGTTTCGGGTGTCTTTACCAAGTTTTGCCTGTTAGTTGCCGCGCCCATTTGCCAATATTTGTGAGTGAACAAAAGAGTGCAAACCACTGTCTCATACATTCATATACACAGTCAAACATGTATCTAACAACATTCTTGTTTACCCATGCCCTTTTATTTGTACTACTAATTTGCTTGTTTTAAATTCGAGAAGTATTTACTGTGCTTGATAGAAATGTTGACGTTGACTTGATAGGTTGAGATGGGAGGATGCAAAGGACCCATAACAACATTCATCGTTGAACCATTTGTTCCACATAATGAAGAGTTCTATATCAACATTGTTTCTGAGCGATTAGGATGTAGCATAAGCTTTTCTGAATGCGGAGGAATTGACATTGAAGAGAATTGGGACAAGGTACCACTTGTGAATTTTTATTTTCTGAGTGTTTATATTGTCGTTTGATTTTCAGTTACTGTACTTTTTCTTCATCACCTCACATTGTTGTTTTCTGGTTTACAGGTCAAGACAATCTTTTTGCCAACTGGGGTGTCTTTGAATCAAGAGATAGTTGCTCCACTTGTTGCAACCCTTCCATTGGAGGTGAGCTTTGAAGATAAACCGTTAAGTTTATTTAGAGTTGGAATTGAATTTCTTAACCTCTTTTATCTCGATATACAAGAAAAGTAGTTTAAAAGAATCATATCGAAAGTTTTTCTAAAGTGTATTTTTATGCATATTTGACAAAATAATTATATGTTATTTTTAGGATAAAAATTATTTTGGGTCGACCATGACCCGAGCCGGACAATGGTTACCGTTTTGATCTGTTACCCAACCTCTCCGTTTAGCCACCTCTAGCCAAATTCTTGCACCATTATGGTTTTATTTTGCAAGTTGAAGCGTAATTGCACTCTTGATCATTTGTGCATTCTAAATTTCTAATACTGATATATAAAATGATGCAGATCAAGCCTGTGATTGAGGAGTTCATCAAATCCATATATGCGCTATTCGTAGGTAAAATTATATATTCTCCAAAAATCTCTGCTATTACTAGTTACCTGCATAAAAATCTTATAAATTAAAGTCGAAGCTGATGATCGATCTTTCATTTTTTTTTGTGTTTTAGACCTTGACTTCACTTTCCTAGAAATGAATCCGTTCACCCTTGTTGATGGAAAGCCATATCCTCTTGATATGAGAGGAGAGCTTGATGACACTGCTGCTTTCAAAAACTTCAAGAAGTAAGATTATTCATTTAGTATTCATTTATTTATTTATTTTTATTTTTTATTTTTTTCTCATAAAATAAACTAGAGGCGGCGACTTCTATCAATGGTTTATAGTAGTATTTGGTTACGCTATATCCCTAATGGGTCAAATGAGTGGGTTAAATCGGTCTAATGGGTCGTAAGTTATCCAAACCTTATTCAAAGAAGTATTTGCTGGTCAAGCACCCGTTTGACCTGCCCAATTTTCCACCTCTAGAATTAACAGGTGGCAGCCTTCCATTGTCATCTTACATTGCTTCTTATTTTACAGGTGGGGCAACATTGAGTTCCCATTGCCTTTTGGAAGAGTTATGAGTGCTACTGAAAGCTTTATTCATGGACTAGATGAAAAGGTTCATTTTATTATTTATGTACCTCTTAATTTAACCTATCTGGAGACACTTTTACACTCATTTCACAAAACCATTTTTTCACAATAGTGATGTTTTTGGTCAGTTATTTATTACTTTATTGTAAAATTTTCATAATTTGCCGAAGACTGAAACATCTGATCATCCGATCAACTTTAAATAACACTCTTTGTCCAAACACTATCTTCTTGAACCCATAATGGCGAATTGATAAATGTCTATAAATACTAATATTTTAATGTACAGCTGACACGTTGAACTTGATTATGTTGCAGACTAGTGCATCTTTGAAGTTTACAGTTCTTAATCCCAAGGGAAGGATTTGGACCATGGTTGCCGGTGGAGGTGCCAGTGTCATATATGCTGACACAGTATGTTTCCTGTTCTTATAATTTGAATGGTTGCAGTATAAGAACCTCATGTTCTTATTTTTAACCCGTCCATTTTGCCATCTCTATCTCTTTTACTTATAAAATCATGGTGTAAATCAGGTTGGAGATCTTGGTTTTGCTTCTGAGCTCGGAAACTATGCAGAATACAGTGGTGCACCAAACGAAGATGAGGTTTTGCAGTATGCTCGAGTTGTTATTGATGTAAGCTTCTATCTTTCTTTCAACGTTTCCATAATGTTACAAGTTACTAGTATCTTCATTAAGACATTGTAGGATCTTCTTTATATTTTTATATAGAACGGGCCATATATAGATACAATTCTTACAAGAAATACTTTGTGCAGTGTGCAACTGCTGACCCAGATGGTCAGAAACGAGCACTTGTAGTAGGAGGTGGAATTGCTAACTTCACTGATGTTGCAGCCACATTCAATGGCATCATTCGTGCCATGAAGGAGAAGGTTAATCTTCCCTCATTTGCATTGAATTAATCTCAAATGTTCATTTTTAGAAAATATATTGATGGACTTGTTACAGGAAGCTAAGTTGAAGGCTGCTAACATGCACATCTACGTAAGGAGAGGAGGTCCAAATTACCAAAAAGGACTTGCAAGGATGCGTGCCCTCGGGGATGAAATTGGCATCCCGATTGAGGTAAAGAGTTTGTCAATATACTTTTGGAAATGGAATTTGTCAAAATACTAGTAAAAAGGAAAACGCAGTAGAAATATGTTTGTTGATCATTTCAGTCGGAAACTTTATTCCATGTTCAAACCCATAGTTTTTTTTTTTAGTCAATGGTTTTAGCCAAAACAAACTTAACAAGCTTTGATGATGCTTATCTGGAACAAATAAGCAAATTTGTACGAAAACATCAGTTTCTCCGATATAAGTGAGATGAATGGGTAAAAACAACGGAAATCCAGTACATTGGTCAAATTAATGATTTTGGTAAAATCGGCGCCAAAATTTATTGCACAAACACTTTGTGTGTGTGTGTGTGTAAGAATCCGTTCCATATCAGTTAAGAGAGTTTAACGTGAGACTCTTATACGTAATTATTGGCTACTAATAACTTTTGGTATAGTATTTATAATCTTTTGAAGGTTAATGAGTTGTGATTATAAAACTTTTGCAGGTGTATGGGCCTGAGGCAACAATGACTGGAATATGCAAACAAGCGATCGAGTGCATCAGTGCCTCTGCCTAGTCTAACCGTCGTGGTTTACATCTTATGTTTCGTGTCATTCAAATTGAAGCGTCGTGTTTTGTTTCGGTGTGTCTTTCTTTTTGAGTATTTCTAGAAAACCCAAGAAAATGGACATAATTGCAGCTCGGTTAATTTCAAAACATGGGTATACGTGTAGACGACTCTTATTCTTGCAGATTGTAATTTTGTTGAACAATTATAAATCATAAGCCTATTTCCTTTTATATAGTTTAAAAACTTTTATCATGCAGAAGCTTGTTCTTGAAAGTTGTTGAATAGTCACAAATTAGATTTTTTTGTATAGTTTCTAACTTTCAATGTGTATAGATTAAAAGAACAATGTACCAAATGTGTTATTACATTGCTGGCATTCTCAGGCTCGGTCCTCTAACGTCTTGTCGTTGTGGCATCCAAAGAACAGGAAAAAAGGCACACAATTTTGATTATCTCGATACAATAGACATAATGACGAGGGTTGAGCACGGTCCGAAAACCATACCGCACCAACCAGAACCGGAGGACCGAAAACCGATTTGGCCCAAAACACCGCTGGACCAAGGACCGGACCGCAATGTTCAGTCCATGTCCGGGTCGGTCCGATCATGTCACATAATGTCTCATTGTGCAAAAGACTGGACCGGACCGAAGACTGAAAATGATGAAAAGGGTGGACTCAGGACAAGAACGAAATGCACTCGGTTCGGTCAAGTCGGGGCGATTTCTTGAGTTCGGGCCGGTCTCCATGATTACCAACACAATTGTAAAACGCCTCATTCACAGTAAGTCAACAGAAATGCATCAAGTATGAATATGAAATTAAGTTTGTTAGGCTAAGTCAACGACACACATCAAGTCATCAATTATAAATATGAACAAATGCCAATGTAATGTCTTGCTACAATAATGTGGTATCTAATCTAATGACACGAGTACTTGTAAATGTCAAGAATGAGATGTTTACAAGTAGTTATGTATTGGTGAACCACTTTGACCCTCTCTTTGTACCAATCAAATAAAAAATCCCCAACTTTTTCTTAGAAAAGGAAAAGAGAAAAGATGGGTGGAAAGTGGAAACTAGCCGTCCGAGTCAGCCGAGCTTGAGTTCGGCTCGTGGTATTATATAGGCTCGAGCTCGGTTTGGGTTCGATTCTTTTTCATGATGTGCCAATGAAATATTAAAGCTTGGCTCGAGCTAGGATCGTAGTATGTCAATTTTGAGTTCGTTCACCTAATACAAACGAATAACATATTATATATATTTAATATTTAAAATATCTTAGTGTCGTTTATGTTCGTTTAGGTCTGCGAGCCCAATTGAGCTTTGTATACAAAGCTTGTGCTCGAGCTCGATTAGTAAATGAGCCGCAATTGAAGCTCAAGCTTGTTTAGGCTCGGCTCATTCGAGCTTTTTACTGATCCGATCCCGAGCTTTGCACGAGCGACTTATTTTACCCAACAGTTAAAATTCTAGCATCTAATAAATTTCGGAATGGGTTCCTTTTTAGAATCTCCGATCGCTGTTATCACCGTTGCCTCTACGCCGCAACAAGTTTTGACTACGTTTACCATGTTGTTAAGCTTTGATTATTTATTTTCAGGTAAAACACGCACACATTGATCTTACATATTAAGTCTATATATATATATATATATAATACACATTACAACTCGAACTCACAATCTCTTCATGTTCACATTATGAATATGTTCAAAAAAGATGTACACATTATGAACATCCAGTTTTTCTATGTTCTAAATGACTTGTATGTAACTATGAGAGTATAGATATCTTTTATATAATAAAACAAAACCCCTATTGGGAATTTTGCATTTCAAAAAAATCAATTCATACTTGATTAAGTAATAGTTTTATTTTAAAAAAAATATTATTTTTTTATTAGGTAATATCTTGTATTTATCCATAACACAAGTAGAAGATAAATACAAAAAATATAGATAAGATATTTAAAAAAAAATATTTATTTTATATTTATTCACAACATAAGTAGAAGATAAATACAAAAAATATAGATAAAATGCAATTAACAATAGTATTAAAATTTTTAAATAATTATTTTAAAAAATTAAAAAAAAACTCGTGCGTGCACGGGCTTTATAACTAATTAATCGCTAGGCTATAATCTTGTTGGGTGTTATTTTATTACTTGCATCAAACGTCCCTAAAAAATCGTATCTTTTGTGGTTTGGATTGTTCCATTGTTTGCATTTTGTGTTTTCAGGTTTCAGACATACTTTGCATGTTTGCATGTCCGTCTTTAGGGGAGTGTAAGTGATGTAATTGCACAGAGTCACTTTTTAATGAGTGTCACAAAATTTCATGCACTTCTAGTATCACTACAAGGATCAGGAGAATAGGCGTCGAGGGTTTTCCCGTCGACATTATGTCGACGGCATAAGGCACAAAACGACAAAAAAAAAAAAAAAAACGCTTGACCGAGCCCAACTGCGTTGAATTTTTCATAATCGTATTTTCCCGTCGACATGTCGACGGGAACATTTTAACATATTTTTTAAGCCTCAATAATTCACCAAAAAGTTGAGCGCGAAATTTCCCGCTAAATATTCCCGTCGACATGTCGACGGGAATAGATTAATAATGTTTTATCCCGCAATTAACGTGTGATTAAGCATAATAATTATTATGTTTTAAGAGTCCCGTCGACATGTCGACGGGAGTATATTACTAATTATAAACATTTTTAATAAATGGGTAAAATATTGGGCGGGATATTTTCCCGTTTTCTTGTTCCCGTCGACATGTCGACGGGAATATATCTTCAAAAATCAGGATATATATCCTCACAAATACATTCCCGTCTCATTTTTTTACCAATATATACATTCTCACAAAATTATTTCCGTCTCATTTTACACATCTCACAAATAATTCAATCGTCAATTCTTACAAGACACACATGACTTGGCGTGGTTGCACAGTTGAAGAGGAGTACTCAAAAATCTTGTCACACGAGCTCCTTTTTAATGAAGTTATGTTAACTTTTGGTCATGCAGTTTATGAGGAATATGGTGATTTTAAGGATGCTGAACCGTGGATGAGATACAAGATTATCGAATGGTGTAGGAAAAAGTCGTACTACAAAGAGTACATGGACGAGCTAGATGCTGCTGAAGCTCAAGCTGCTGCTGAAGCTGAAAGTATGTTGGAAACCAAACTTGATAATATGTTAAATAGGGTCACAAATCTTGAAGCTACGTTTGCACATGTCAAGGAAATGAGAGCAAGGAAGGGAAAAGATGGTGCGACTTCGAGTAAAGCGGGAAGTAGCCGCAAAAAAAAATAAACGGGTTGTTTCGTTTGGTTGTGGAGTTGTTTAGTTTGAGTTGTTTTGTTTGGTTGTGGAGTTGTTTAGTTTGAGTTGTTTCCTTTGGTTGTCGAGTTGTTTAGTTTAGTTGTCGAGTGGTTTAGTTTTAGTCTGTATGAAAATGCATGTGGTTGAGAACTCTTGCTTGTTTTAAATAAACAGTTTGCCTTTATGTTTGGTAATTATTGCTCCTTCAGTTCTATTATTTGTGCGTACGAATTTAAAATGTAAAGGAAGTTCAACATCACTTACCACAACAACAACATTTTATTAAACAACATCAATAACATCAACAACAACAACAAACAACATCAACAACAATAACAACGATAACAGCAATAACAACAACGATAACAGTACTACATATGAAATTTATCCATGTCACCTAAAAGGTCACGAAGTATTGCATCCGACTGACATGCGTGGTCGTGGTTGGGATGCGTTGCCATGTCAAGTTTTGCCTCCAACATCCTTAATTTTGTCTCTAGCACCTGTTTTTGTGCCTCCACCACCTGTTTTTGTGCCTCCAGCATGTTTATTCTAAGATCTTTTTCATGACAGTTTGAGCACCTTGTTGGAGCAGATCCAGAACCGCTTGATGTTGAAGCTCCCAGAGAACCGATCATCATTTTGGCGAGTCGTTCCTCCTTCCATAAAAAAAAATCACATCCATGGTCTTTTGTCCCAGGCTGTTAAAGAGTAAAAACTATTATTTTTAACAACTAACCAAATTATTTGTATAATACACAAAAGTATGTAATTGTTCACCTGCGAGAAAGGACACGCATAGTATAGTTTACCACGGGAGTAAGATCTACGTGATTCTCGCAGAACCACGTCTCCTCGTTCACAAGGACAAGGAAAAGCTTCAAATTCTGCTATCTTCTTCACCATGATAACAGTGTATGTTTGTGGTTGTGAGGTTGAGTGGTTGAATCGTGACCGGGGTGGCCTGATCTACAAGTTGAGGTGATAAAAGGTGGTGGCTAGAAAAAGATTCCGGCGGCCGGAAACTGCTGGTGTCGCCAGAAAACAGAAACTGCTAGAGAGAGATAGAGAGAGAGAGAGATAGTGAGATGAGTGTGTGTGTGTGTGTGTGTGTGTGTGTGTGTGTTTATATTGTGAGGATAAGTTGTTAGGTAGAAAGAAAGTTGTTAGGTACAACCATAGCATCTCATGTATAACCATAGCATCTCGACTCGTTCGTTTAACATCTCGTGTACAACCATTGCATCTCGACTCGTTCGTTTAACATCTCATGTATAACCATTGCATCTCGACTCGTTCGTTTAACATCTCATGTACAACCATAACATCTTATTAATAAGCTGAAAAGAAAAATTAAAAAGATAAATCCTATTAAATAGAAGCTATCACTATTTTTAAAGTTGGTTTTTTGTTGGTTTTTCTTATTGACAGATGTTTATAGGATAAATCCTATTGCATCTCGACTCGTTCGTTTAACATCTCATGTATAACCATTGTATCTCGACTCGTTCGTTTAACATCTCATGTATAACCATAGCATCTCGACTCGTTCGTTTAACATCTCATGTATAACCATAGCATCTCGACTCGTTCGTTTAACATCTAATGTATAACCATAACATCTTATTAATAAGCTGAAAAGAAAAATTAAAAAGATAAATCATATTAAATAGAAGCTATCACTATTTTTAAAGTTGGTTTTTTGTTGGTTTTTCTTATTGACAGATGTTTATAGGATAAATCCTATTGCATCTCGACTCGTTCGTTTAACATCTCATGTATAACCATTGTATCTCGACTCGTTCGTTTAACATCTCATGTATAACCATAGCATCTCGACTCGTTCGTTTAACATCTCGTGTACAACCATTGCATCTCGACTCGTTCGTTTAACATCTCATGTATAACCATTGCATCTCGACTCGTTCGTTTAACATCTCATGTACAACCATAACATCTTATTAATAAGCTGAAAAGAAAAATTAAAAAGATAAATCCTATTAAATAGAAGCTATCACTATTTTTAAAGTTGGTTTTTTGTTGGTTTTTCTTATTGACAGATGTTTATAGGATAAATCCTATTGCATCTCGACTCGTTCGTTTAACATCTCATGTATAACCATTGTATCTCGACTCGTTCGTTTATAATAAATAAATTTTTTTAATTATATTAAAGTAATTTTATAAAACTTATTTTTTAACATTTTATAAAAGTATTTATAATAAATAAATTTTTTTAATTATATAAATTTAGTTTATTAATTTTATAAAACTTATTTTTTAATATTTTATAAAAGTATTTATAATAAATATTTTCTTTAATTATATTAAAGTAATTTTATAAAACTTATTTTTTAACATTTTATAAAAGTATTTATAATAAATAAAAAATTTTAATTATAAAGGTTATTGTCCCGTCGACATGTCGACGGGATTAATAACCGCCAAAATTTTCGTGAAAATTCAATACTCCCCGCCAAACGCAAACGACAAAATAGGTTTATATTACCGTCGACATGTCGACGGTAGTATTAATTAAATAAAAAATTACTTCTATAATCCCGTCGACATGTCGACGGGAATATAAGAATATACACCCAGCCAGATCTGTCTCAATTATTATCACAGACGAAAAAATAAAAATATTACTCCTCCCCCTCTCGCCGGCGATTACCCTCCACCACCACAACCAACACTCCTCCGCCACCACAACCAACACTCCTCCACCAAATCCCACCCCACATTACCCCTCCACCACCAAATCCCACCCCACATTACCCTCCACCACCACAGCTCCTCCTCCACCACACACTAGCACCATTGTGCACCTCCTCATCCTCCTCCTTTGTTTAATTCTTCCCCAACCCCTCATTTGTTTAATTCTTCTTCTTCCCCTCCTCTTCCTCCAACAACAGCAGCAGCAGCAGGTTACTAGTTTTTTTAATTATTATTAATTTAATTGTTATTATTATTGTTAATTTATTTTTTGTACCTCGTTTTATTTATTTTTATTAACTTTTGGTATCCCGTCGACATGTCGCCGACAACAGTTTTTTGTTTAAACTTTTGATATAATGCATCTCTTTTATTATAGCCCAAGACGAGACCACAGCCGAGCCACAGCTGAGCCACAGCCGAGACCACAACCGAGCCACAACCGAGGTACAGCTGGTTACTAGTTTATTGCTTGCAGCCGTATGTATAGTTTGGTTAGTATATTAGGTTTTGATATAAAAGGGATTGTTGCGGATTGTGAAATGTGATTAAGTATTAGTTTACGGATTAAAAAAAATGTGAAGTTAGTATTGGTTAAATGTTAGTTGGCGTTTGGTTAGTATATATATGGTATACTAGTTTTAATATATTGGTTAATTGTAAGGTTTTGAAAAATATTAGTTTTAATATATTGGTTAATTGTATACTAGTTTTAATATATTTGTTTGCGGATTGATTATGTTTCGGCTTATGTTTCACAAGCTTAATTTTTATGGCTTATTTTGAAACTTTTTAACTTAAATAGTTTCAAAATAAGTAAAAAAAAAAAAATAAGCTTATGAAACATAAGCCGAAAACCAAATAAGCCATAAGCCCGTAGATATATTGTTTGGTTTTCGGCTTATGTTTCATAATAGTTTCAAAAATAAGTCACAAAAACAAGTTTCAAAATAACAAAATAGTTTTATGAAACATAAACCGAAAACCAAACAATTGTTTATAGTCTAATTGTTTAACTTAAAATATATGCTATTGTTAGACTTTTGTGAATGTTTTAGGATTTTAGTGATTAATTTTGGAAAGTCTCCGTCCGAAGTTAATCATCCTATAGAAAACCCGTCCGAAATTAATTTATTAGAAATTAATTTCGGAAAGTCCCCTGTTTGGGACTGCTTTTTGAATGTTTTGTCTCATTTAGGATATGGATGCGTATAATTGATTTACTATTTGAGATGATTTCGACAGTGTTTCTCCTTTACTCCTACGAATATGTCTTTAATGTACATATTTGGGGAGTTGAGGGGAAATGCTGCCGAAATTTTCTCAGATAGTAAATCAGTTATACACATTCATATATGAGATGAATCATTCAAATAGTGGGTTAGGATTGCCTTCCATAGTTGCACTAGGTGAACAAAACAACTTTCCTTTATTCCATGGTTATATGTGTAATAACTAAGAGTTGAACAAAACAATATGCAGTTATGATACTTGATAAGAGTTGGACCCTTTTAGACAGTCGTGTTTCAAAAGAGTTTTTTGATGGTCTTGCCGCATTCGTTGAACATTGCAAGCCGTTATTGAATAGTTACGGCAACATAAAATGTCCATGTCGTCTTTGTTGTAATGTTCCATGGGTATCTCTCGCCTTACTTAAAAGCCACATAAGCGAAAATGGGTGGGACCCAAGTTATACACAATGGCGTGAACACGGTGAACCGGATCCTCTTCCTATACAAGATAACACAACACAATGTGAGATGAGTGACATGCGTGCGTGCATTAATGATATTTTTGATATTCCTCCAAATAATGAACAAAATGAGCCAACTCTTTCAAATATTGGCGAGACAAGTAACGAGCCAGCTCAAGCAACGACACCTCCTGTACGTAACGAGTATGAAGAGTTACTTGCCAGTTCCACCCAGCCTCTTTACCCGGGTTGTGAGTTTATGACAACCTTGGATTTTATGTCAAAGTTTACGCATTTGAAACCTTAAATATCGATGGTCAATCAACGTTAGTTGAGGCACCACCACCAATCATTCATGTTGATGACGACGATGAATTTATTGATGATGAGGACGACGATCCTTATGATTTAGCAGACTCTGACGCAAACAATTCTGATGATGAAGTTGAAGATGCGACTCATGCTGTTTATGATAGTGATGTAGATGTAGCAGATTGATCTTAAATTGTAACTTGTAAAACGACACTTAGCTTATTTGAATGAAATTGTTATGGATTGTTTAAATGTGTATATTTATTTTAAATGTGTATGTATTTGAATGTGTGCATGCTTATGTTAATTTGTTCCCGAATTTCTATATGTTAATTCAACTTGTACTTTTTACAGATGGCAGCAGTAGCGCGAGGTCACGGTGGTGACGGTGCCGATGACCCACCACCCCCTCCTCGTTCGATTACTAGCGGTCACCGTAGTGGTAAGAAAATTAAACTTGATAATTTGAATTTTGTTACTTGTTATTTTTTAACGTTTTCACTCACTTCAATTGTAGGTTCCTCACAAAAACCTCGACGAGGAGGTAGAGCGAGACAAGCTGGCGGCAGGGGTGGAGGTTGGGCTGGCGGCAGGGCACAGGTCCGTGAAGCCAACAAAAACAAAGACCTCAGGAAAGCTGTGACTGCCTCGGGCCAGCAATCGATCGAGTTCGAGTGGCGTGATCAGAAGACATTTAAGCATGTTGGGCCCCACCACGCATGGTTCAGTAACTATGTTGGCGAGCTGGTTAGGTCCTTGCCGTTGCACTATCCCTCCTGGCACGACCTTGACGAAGCGACTCGACAGGGCTTCATGAACCGACTCGGGGTCAGTTATTTTATTTTCCTTTTAATTATATCTTTGAATGTGTACATTTATTTAAATTTGTTTAATTGTGTATATTTGTTTAAATTTGTTTGCAGGAATTCTTCGACTTGCAGAGCCACATGCTCTCACCCAATTGGACTACCATTTCGAAGGGCCTCAATGCGTACATTGCTAAGGTCTACTCCGACAACAAGGGCACGATGAAGAGGGTTTACTTCGACGGGGAGGGTGGGCCTGAAAAAGTGGATGAGATACGAAGAAACCCTCCTCCGAACGTCGAGCCATCTGTGTGGGAGGAGCATATCAAGTTTTACATGAAGGGGAAGAACCTGAAGCGTGCTGCTGTGAACAAGGAGAACCGAAAGAAGTTGAAGGTGTACAGCCGCCACGGTTCCAAGTCATTGGCCGCTATTCGCCACGACTATGTAAGACACATTTTATTTTTATAAAATTATTTAATTACAACAACGATAAAAGTAATTAATTTTAATTTTATAAAAGTATTTAAGTTTAATTAGAATAAATATGGTGTTTGATTTGCCATTTTTAATTTGTTTCATTTTATATATATGCATGTGTATATACAGTTTCTGAACAGCAAGGACAAAGAATACCCGTCCCTCATCCAGTCGTTTTACGACACACACTGCGACAATGATGGTATGTGATTGCAGATGAGGCTCGTGTTCAATATGTAAGTATCTTTTTTTTTTAATTTATTATTTATTTATTTATTTATTTCACCAAACACGCACTTTAATGATTGATTGAAACATAATCTTGTAATTAACCCGATATATATATATATATATATATATATATATATATATATATATATATATATATATATATATATATATATATATATACACACACACTTACATATATATATATATAAATTTTTTCAATTTTTTTCTCAATTAAATAGGAAGAGATGGTCCGGCTGCGAGATCTGGGAGCGAATACGCCGGAAGGGGTGGCGTATACGGAGGAGCAGATACTTGCGATGGTTTTGAAGGGCAAGCAGCGGGGCCACATCGCCGGACGGGGTAGGGTCGTACCCGGGCTCTCCAGGCAACCGTTACCATACACCCCGCCTCCACCTCCAGGTATGTACAGTTTGATAATATATTAATTATAGATTACTCGATCATGACTCAAATTAAGTATTGCAATAGATGTTTTTTAATTTTGATTATTTCATTTTCAGAATATGCTGAGATGGAGAAAAAGCTTGCTGAGGCCGAGAAGAAGACTGCTGAGGCCGAGGAGAAGAGCCGTAAAGAAGCTGAAGAGCGTAAGGTCTTGAAGGCGCAGATTGATCTGGTCACAGGTTTTATGTCCTCCAACCCGCGATGGAATGAGTATGTTAGTCAGGCGGGTTCTCAGCACGTGGATGGCTCAGGCAGTGGCGTTGGAGGTAGTGGCTCAGCTGGAGGGAGCGGGAGTCGCAGAGGCGATGAGGATGGTTCTGGCGATGATGAGGGTCCTACTGATGATCACGAGTGATTTTGGATGTAGAGGTACAAACTTGGGTATTTTGTGTTGTACTTATGCTTGAAACAATATTTTGGCGACCCATATGTTAGTATTGTATAGTTTAACCTTTTGGCGACTTGAACGTCGCGGATATTAAAACATTTGTGGATATGGCAGCTAGGTTTAGATATTACCACATCCCGTTTTGTAAACTTTATATGTTTTTATGCATTTTGAGGGTGTTTAGCGATATTTTGCAAGTGTTATAGCCGATGGCGAGTTATACGTTTAGGACATGTTGATATTGAGTGGTTATAGGTGCTATTACAGTTACAGGTTTTGGTAGATTTTTTCCGAAAAATCCGGAAAAAATCTGAAATATTGCAATATTTGCAGCCTGCTGTTAGTAGGATATTAATAATGATGCCGTCGACATGTCGACGGCATCATTAAAACATAGTAATTGGGTATTTATAATACCGTCGACATGTCGACGGTATCATTAAAACAAAAATAATGTTTTTAATTTTATGCCGTTGACATGTCGACGGCATAATATAATAACACTATTATTGTTTTAATAATCCCGTCGACATGTCGACGATATTATATAAAACATAATTATTATTAACTAATTAAAACATTAATTAGTTATATGTTCCCGTCGACATGTCGACGGGAAAGGGTTTGACGGACAACAAATCCTTTGACTGGAAAACGATGTGGGACCCACCGTGTCGACGGCGATTTTCGACGGGAACACGGTTCCCGTCGAAGGATAGCCGTCGATATGGTGCCGTCGACATGTCAACGGGACGGCATTATTCCGTCGACATGTCGACGGGTAGGGGTTAAAAAAGTCGCCGGGGAAAGCCTGTTTTGTACTAGTATATATATACATAAGGTTTGAATTTAATTAGTTTATGCACTAAGGATACATGTTTATTTTGTGTGTGTTTAGAGGCCACTTTGCGGTGATGGCACGAGACCACCGAAATCCATGAGATGGCCATGTTTCCCACCCTAACCATAACACGAGTGGTCATGAATAAGTCGATGGTAGTTTACCTTAGGACTCGTCTCATCAAATGTGATAGTATTGTTGCGATATCGCAACAATACTATCACATTTGATGAGACGAGTCCTAAGGTAAACTGCCATCGACTTAGTAATTCATGTTACCACTCGTCACTCGTGTTTCTCTTGGTGTCGTTCGTTCCCACAAGCACGACTGGATCGTGCATTATGACTCACGACGAAAAAATTCAAGATGAAAAAACATGAAAACAAGATGACAAACCAAAATAGACCAATTTAACGATCAACGTCTCAAACTAGACAACTGTCTTACGAAATCCAATAAACTTATGACCAAATTATAACTTTTTGACCAACTTAACAAACCCAATAAAAAAATTCTTAAAACGTAACCTCTCACTAGTTTTAATATTTTATATACTAACCATTAAAATATGAGTTAGATAAATGAGTAGTACCAGTATAACTTTTGTGTGCAGTTTGGAGAATATTATGGTTTCCCAATGCGACAAAAATACCTTTGTGATTTCAAGGTTTGTGCACATTTATGCAAATAATATTAATTAATAATTTACTCATCATTAACATGTCTTAATAGAGTATAAGTTATGGAGTAGTAGTTAAATTCAGGTCAAAATTTTGAATTTGGCCATTCACATGCTAAAAAGTACGAAGTAAACCAACTACATTTTGAATTTGACCATTAACATGCAAAAACCAAGGGGACGATTTGCACATCAGATTTTTTGATAAAAATATCATTTTATACAAGCTGTATAGCACATTATAGAATACTGTAATGTATAAGTTGTGGTGAAAGAATAAAAACTTGTGATACACAAATCAATCCCCAAATACTAATACTACCTCCGTCCCATAATAATTGTCCACTTTGACTTTTTCGAGTCTTTTTTATTCAACTTTGACCATAAATATTTTTATTTGTGTAATATAATACTTTATGAAAAATATATAAATGGATTGTTTTTTAAATGTATTTTCATTAGTATAATTTTCATCAAGTATTATATAACACAAATAAAAATATTAATGGTCAAAGTTGAACAATAAAGACTCAAAAAAGTCAAACTGAACAATTATTAATGGACGGAGGGAGTAATATGTTTTTCTCGTGTCTAGTCGAGAAAGATGAGTCTTTTGCTTAAATATACACGACACAATTGGGGTAGTGTTATATTTGACATAGTGGGTATTTAATTTAAATGTACGTTGTTTTAATCAAGG
The DNA here is from genome assembly GCA_030686995.1 of Artemisia argyi. Classification (NCBI taxonomy): domain Eukaryota; kingdom Viridiplantae; phylum Streptophyta; class Magnoliopsida; order Asterales; family Asteraceae; genus Artemisia; species Artemisia argyi. The sequence continues at coordinate 209,063,947 of CM060681.1, forward strand.
TATCCTAATTACCGTTTCTAAATATTTTTCATGGCCATCCTCAAGTCCTCAACAATTTCGTAAAAAGAATTGAACCTGAAATCTCTTGTGAAGAATTGAGGATGACTTACCCCGATATCACATTGGCGCTGATTATTGAGACATCATTAACATTTCAATAAAATCTTGTTGATAGACTTTTACTGTATAACTTTCACATATTTCAAACTACTAATACTTTTTTCATCTTAAAATAAATATTCGCGTTCATATTACACAAAATTCTAAGAATTCTGATTAGCCGTGCTATACATCAATCAAATATCATTAATACCCACAAAATTATTTTTGACTTTACACTTGTTCTGAGACATTTTAAAATAGAGAAATGGATATTTATTTTAAGGAAAAGACTAAATATTCCTACATTATCATTCAATAAAGTGTCTTACTCACAAGATCAGAACTGACGGCTTAGATGCAGAGAGAGACTCATAGAAGGATTTGTAGGATGAAAATACAGAAATGTGTACCAAAAACTTATGAAAATGTAGAAATTTGTAGAATTTTTGGAATTATTAAGATCATGTGTCGTGGCTTAGAAAATCAAACATTGGATCCTTGTCCCTTTGCTGTAAAGATCACACTTACAAAATATTTTCTTGGATTATATGATAATTTTCAACCCTGTCATTGAATTATGTAGTAAATAATTCCAATTTCTTTGTCTTAATGTTCATAGTAATAATTTTCGTTTAGTCTGACATAATTTTTGTTAGCTTATAGCAAAGTCGTTGTTATGTTACAGTGTAACACATTATAATACTAGTAGCATGTCAATTTATCTTTGTTGTACAATTCATGATCACTAGAAGTCTGAGTTCTTGTAAGTTTGTTTGAATTATTTTTGCGAGACATATGCTACATTGCTACTATAAGATTCCGCAATCATTGGAATAATACAAGCCATATGCAATCAGGCTTGACGCGAGGTTCACGCGATGAACGTTTGAGTTTATTTAACGTAGGTCTCAAGTTCTCTTTCTACCAGCTTCAACGTTTCTGGACGACTTTAATTTTTTAAAAATATAAATAATACAAAAATCTCTTCTATATTATACTTTGGTTCGTGTATTCAAAATCCAAATATGATCAAATCCAAAAAATATTTAGAAGAGGAACTTTTTTCCAAAAGACTAAGGGTGCGTTTGGTATAAGTATATGAGAATGGGGTTATGGGTTTCATAGTGATTAAAGATGTTTGTTTAGTGGGTCCAGAAATAAAATTGGGTATATCATAGCTATAGACTTATTGTTCACCAATTTGGTGTTTATGAAATCCATTCTTTTGGCCCCTCTTTTTTCTACTAAAAAATTCAAATATCTGTACACTTTTTTATATCCATTGTTATTTTACCTCATACCAAATCCGATACCTATTGTGATTCCTAGCAAAAAACTAAACGGCCCCTAAGTGTAATAGGCTATGCATGGACGCATTTTTGACCGTGCATGACACATGCTTCTTTAAAAACTTTTCTCATGACGCGTTTTTGGTGTGAGAAATTAAAAATTTGTCTATGAAACGACCAACATGTGGAGTGAGACGACCAGGGGCACAGCTACATAGGGGCGGGGAGGGGCGCTCGACCCTCTGAAAATTTTTTTGCGATGTAGGGGGTATATAGTTTTCGTGTAGAAAATTTTTGGTATATTCGGTTTCGACCCCCCAAAATTTCGGTATTACCCGAAAAATAGCGTTAGGAAAAAATAGTTTAGATCCCGACCCCCAACTGAAAATTTTTTAGCATCGCCACTGGAGACGACTAAGTTTTTTTGTGTGTGTGAGTTGTGATTTTGGTTTTCGTAGGTTATATTTATATTTAAATGAGCTATATTTAGGTGATGATCATGGTTATCTACTTATCTTATTAAATTATGTTTAATGACGAAACTTCATATTATTATAGGATTTAAAGTGTCAGTTATAAATTTTAGAAGGGCCAAATTACTAAATAATGAACTTTTACACTAGCTGAAAGTAGCAAAATAGGATGGGTAATTATTATACTCCACTGTGCATGCAAGTGGTTCACGTAATAATACCGACAAGAGAATAATAACCCGAGAACAAGGGAATACAAACACTTCACAAGACAAGACAATTCCTTCACTCTCTCTCACACCAATCTCTATCCTTTTACTACCCCTACACACATCTCACAAAATATATTCCTATTTTTTACTCCGTATTATATTGATTTTTGTAAAAAAAATTTAAATAGATAAGAAAATAATGAGGGTAGCTTGTAACAGTGCCCACTTGCTCTGACATTGTCACTGCTACTTTCTTTCACTTCATTCTATATCGGTATAGCCTCATTATACATTTTTACTGTTTGAACTTTGAAGGTCATGTATTGCAGCTACTTTTTCCTAACTCAAATTATTGGTGTGGTTGAAATTGATTTTTGTTATAGAGCAAATTATATCAAAACACATTTTATCATAAAACAGGCCATTATTTGAGAAATGATACATGGATTTAAGAGCATATAGAATGGTTGGTTTGAGGAAAAGTTTTTTACTATTTGAAAAAGCTTTTTGGTATTGTATGAAAGACTTTTTACAAAACTTTGAAAAAAAGACTTGGCACCACCCAAGTCTTTGAAGACAAAAGCTTTGTACTTGTAAGAATTGACATAAATGCACAACTCTAGCATTTATAGCAATAAATGCATCGAGTTATCAATAACTTGAACCATTGCATATGCTCTAATTATGAAACTAAAAATATGTACCATGATCCCAATGAGTTGTAAAACAAGTGGGACACCGTCTGTAGCTATCAGGATGATGTTACGTGTTTTTAGATATGATTATTTATAGATATTTTTCATATAAATTAAAAAAAAAAAAAAAAAACTTTCAATACAAATTAGTTAGACTTAAAAATTACTATCATTACATGTCATTTGCAATTTAATGAATTAAATTTGACGTTTTTATTCACTTAAACATTTGCCCTCGGGCAAGGACGGAACATATAAAGGGTCTACGGGGTTGTGGCTCCTTCAAAATTTTTAATCCTATGTACATTTTATATTTTTTTATTTTTTGTTTTAGTCATTTTTATACAAAATTTTAGCATTGTGTATATCAGTAATTTTAAAATAAATATTTTACATGTTGGCTCTTAATAAAACGTTCAAGTTCCGTTGACACATTTGAACATCCCTATTCAAAATTGAATTTTAAAACATGTGAAATGATACCATACAAAAAAATCTAGCGTCCGAAATTGGAGGAAGAAGATTTTTTTTTTTTTGAAAAGATGGTGGAAGAAGAAATTATTAGCAAGTATCTTTGTTACGAATATATATGGTTGAAGCAAGTGAACAACTGCTAAAAATATTGATGATGATGTCAAAGGCCAGCTCTTACTTTTCTTAATTTTCAATCATCATGTCTATTATTTCTCCATGTAGAATCTATGCATTCAAATTTTGACCCGAGTATTTTTTGACAACAGTCATTATCTATTTTAAAAAGAATAACTCCGATAATTTTTTTGGACTAATGGGGCATCAATTAGAGTGAATAAGAGCCGAGACTCGAACCCTTGACCTTTTATCCCCATAATTTTTTCGAAAATAAGGGCCCGTTTGGTTTGTAAGTGGGATTGGAATTGGATTTGGATTTGGGAAAGGTTTGAAAGAAATTGGATTTAAGTATAGATTTGAATTAAATGAGAGAGAGAAAAATAAATATAAATAAATAACTTATTTATTTATATATTTATTCCACTTTAATGTTATAAAAAGAATAAAGTCAAAAGAGGGTAATGAATTGTGTGGACCAAATAAAAAGAAACTGTGAGATGTCAGAAAAAGTTGAAAGAATTGATCAAATACCACCGGTGAGCCCTCTTATCAAAATAGTTAGTTTGATTTCCATTCTTGAAACCATACCGTGAAACAAACAATTAATTAAAGTCACATCAAACTCCAACCCACACCAAAACCACGAACCAAACTGCACCTAAGTACCCAACTAAAACCCATCAGTATATAAATTCAAATATATCATATGCATTAAAATCATGCAACTAAGTAAGCTTATTATGTTCAAAAAAAGTAAGTTTATTAAATAGTCAAAATAGTCGGTATAAGATAAGCCAAGATGGATGGAACATGTAACTACGAGTAATTGCGGATTTTTGTTGAAGCTAGTTAAATTCGAGTCGGATTTTCGAGTTGGATTACGTTATTTTTGGACATGTATAGTTGAATAATTATGAAATTGTTTAGAAGAAACTATAAATTCACTCGTATTACTAAAGTTCAAACTTTCTTACAAGTTACTCCCTAAAACTGTCTCTAAAGCTGAGTTAACTTATAAGTTCTTACAAAATTTACGAAAGTCTATCGACCATTTAATGTTCATTCTAATAAAATTTTGACACTCATATATAGTGTATACCAATGTTTTGAAAATCAGGTTTTTAATCGACACAGTCGAGTCACTGGTCACAAGTTCAACGCGGTTTTATATTAAATTTTTTTTTTCAACCAGGTCAATCAATTCGACCATCGAGACAACCCGGTTTTCTATAAAAAAAAATGGAAAAAACCAAACCCGGCCAGGTTTCGAGAACCGGATTGACCCCGGGTCACATAAAACCCGACGGATCTAACCGGTTAACTCGTTTTTAAAACCCCAGTTCTTTTTACCCTTTTTTTGCTGGAATCGGTTCAACCAGTTAACCCGGCAAGATCGTCCCGGGTTTCAAAACATCGGTGTATATACTAAACACGTCGGTCAATTATTTATTTACTAATTGTATCACTTTTTTTACTACTGTATATATTTCTTTTACATATTTACACTTCATATTTTCACTAAAAATAATCATGAAAACTAACAAAAACCAACTACACAACGACAAGACTAGCACGTGATCTCTGACCCTTTTAACTTTCTCTTTGTTCTTTCTCTCCTAGTCCAATCACTGAATCAAAAGCATGAAATATTTACTACCTAAATCTATCTCACCCTTTTTCATATTATCAAAAAAATAAATAAATAATAGTAATAATAATTTACTAGTAGTAGTATTTTTTAGTTGTATGTACTCGTCTATTTAATAATCAACTTTTTCTTCGATTATTACATCACATACGTATTTTTAGTATAGAATCAAGTATTTTTTGAAATGATATTTTTTTTTGAAAATCGATACACGAAATAATCAAAACTCAAAAAATTGATTAAATAGTTCAATCTAGAGGTGAAAACGAGCCTAGCCGAGCCCGAGCATACCAGAGCTTGTTTCGAGCATCATATTTTGAGATTGAGCTCGGCTCGTTAAAATTTTCACAAGCTTGAGCGGCTCGGCCGCTCGGGCTAGACTAATTTTTGAAGAAGACAAAGTTCAAATGAAGCTCGCCTCGTTAAGACGTTAACACACAAGGCTCGAGCTAGTTAACACACAAGGCTCAGGCTCGTTAGTAAACAAGGCTCATGCTCATTAACACACAAGGCTCGAGCTCGTTGACTTCTTTTAAGCTCGTTTATACATGGTAATACGTATAGACAATATATATACATATATATCCCTAGGGGGCTTCTTTAAGCTCGCGAGCTTACTCGATCTTTTTGTATATAGCTCGGGTTCGAACTCGTTTAAACTTGGCTCGTTCAAACTTTTTACCGATCGGATCTCAAGCGACTCGGCTCATTTTCACCCCTACTACTGTCCTAACGATACGGTATACAACTTAAAAAAATACATTTTCAGATAATAATAATAAGGGTTTTTATAACTTGTGCCCTAGGGGCATAAGTTAAGCACACCAAAAGTACATCAAAAGTACATTAAAAGTATACAGGGACCCACATAAAAGTACATATGTCTGTACTTTTATGTGGATCCCTGTGTATTTTTTTATGGGCCCTTGTGTACTTTTGGTGTGCTTAACTTGTACCCCTATAGCACAAGTTAGAAAAACCCTTAATAATAATACAATAATAAAAAGTAAAAACATATGAAAAAAACCAATATTTTATTTTATAAAATCTATTCCTTTTGTACCCTTCTTATATCCGCCATTAAAGCCTAGCTCATTTAAAGATGCTGATACTATACTGTCAAAAAATTTCCTACTATTTATAAGATTTAACCCTACAACAAAAGATATCCCAATAAAGATCACCAATATCTCATCATTACTCCAAAAAAAAAGCTTTCAATCTTTAACACAAAACAGTGGAAAAAAGTTAACTTTTTTTCATTGGGGGCACTTTGTGTTCTCACTTTACATCATTCTTGTCCACATTCTGGCTTCTGGGTTTTGTAAAGGTTCATAAAGGGTGTCTAAAACTGGTCTTTAAATTTTATAAAATCTAGTAAAAAACAGTGAAGAAAAAGTTCAAAGTTGTTTTTCACTGGGGGCATTTTGTGTTCTCACTTTATAGGAATCTAATGCAAATTCTGGCATTTGGGTTTTGTAAAGGAGCATAAAGGGTGTCTAAAACTGGTCTTTAATTTTCATAAAATTTTGGAAAAAAAACTGTGAGGAAAAAGTTTTAAACTTTTTTTCACTGGGGGCACTTTGGGTTCTCACTTTACACCAATCTTTTTCTAATTCTGGCTTTTGGGTTTTGTAAAGGAGCATAAAGGGTGTCTAAAACTGGTCTTTAAATTTTATAAATTTTTGGTAGAAAAACAGTGAAGAAAAAGTTATACTTTTTTCACTGGGGGCATTTTGTTTTCTCACTTGTTAGGAATCTAATGCAAATTCTGGCATTTGGGTTTTGTAAAGGAGCATAAAGGGTGTCCAAAAGTGGTGTTTAAATTTTATAAAATTTAGAATTTGTCAAACAGTGAAAAAAAGTTTAACCTTTTTTCATTGGGGAATTTATTCAAATAGTTAGTGTGCATCTTGTGTTCTCACTTAGTAGGAATCTAATTCAAATTCTGTTTTCTGGGTATTGTAAAGGAGCATAAAGGGTAATTTGGTAAAAAGTTTTGTGACAAAATTGGGTTATTTTAGTTGAGGAATATTGGTGTGCATTGTGGGAAATTGCTTTATAGGATTCTGATTCTGTTTGGCTTTTTTGGGTATAAAAAATGATGGTGAAATTTTTTTAGATTTTTTATACTTGTGAAAGATGAAGAAGAAAGAGTACTGTGTGTTTTGGGTGTTTTTGTGTGTGTTTTTGAATGTTTCATCTGCTACTCTTTCTCCTGCTGGTGTTAATTATGAAGGTTAGTCTTTTTTTATGTTTTTGTAAAAATTTAATTTTTCATATTTGGTGTAGCTTTATAACTAGTTGAGGTTTTATCTAGTGTTTTTTTCGAGTTTTCGAACTAGTCTAGCTTACAGGGTGATTGGATTAGCTTATTTTAAGGGCTTATCAGCTTAGTGAGATTTGGAAAAGCCAATAAGTTCACTTTCTTTTTGCTTATGAGCTTATCAAGGTATTAGCTTTAGCTTATGGGCAGGTGATAGGCTAAAATGCTGAGAAAAGTGAGCTTAGAAGCTTTTTCGAGTTTTCGAACTAGTCTAGAGTATGGGGTCTTTGGATTAGCTAATTTTAAGGGCTTATCAGCTTACTGAGATTTGGAAAAGCCCATAAGTTCACTTTTTTTTGCGTATGAGCTTATCAAGGTATTAGATTTAGCTTATGGGCGCATAAGCTGAAGGTGATAAGCAAAAAAGCTGAGAAAAGTGAGCTTACAAGCTTTTTCGAGTTTTCGAACTAGTCTAGAGTATGGGGTCTTTGGATTAGCTAATTTGACTGGCTTATCAGCTTATTGAGATTTGGAAAAGCTCATAAACTCACTTTTTTGAGCTTATGAATATATCAGCTTAAGCTTATGGGTGCATAAGCTCAAGTTTTTAAGCTCATAAGCTTGAAAAAGTTAGTTTATTGGCTTTTCCAAATCTTAAGAAGCCAAGAAGCCCGTCAAATAAGTTAATCCAAACACCCCTTTGAAAAGGAGCTTGAAAACATATAAAAGGGTTGGAATTGTAATTTTGTTACCTTTTAGTATAATATTAAGAATAACTTTTAAATAGATCTTGTTTATTGAATGCTATACCTTTTGTAAGGATTTTACATGAGTTTGGTTATTGAGCCCTCTCGAGCTTGTTTAGGTTATGGTTCAGCTAAGCTCTCTAGTAACCGTAGTTAGAAAAGCCTTTCTATTTTGAAGCGAAAGCTTTTGCTTATTAATAGGAACTTTGCTTAACTTTATCAAATTTTGGTGTGGCTAGTAGTTAATAAAGTGAACGCTTTTGCTTATTAATAGGAACTAAGTAAAACGGAAAATAGGGAAAAGGTCGGAAAAGGTTACTTCGGTGCAAATGAAATATTTTTGGCCCGACTGTTGGGCAAAACCTCCATGGCAGTTTCTGCAATGTGTCACGAGTTATCCGTGCATGTAGAGTGGGCCCGCAATTTCAACCGTATATTTGTTATGGCCATTTTAAACTGAGTTCCACTTAAACTTCATTTTTCAGTCAATCATGTGCAATCTTAGGCAGATAATGATAATTATGTGTGATCTAAACATATGACCGTAAAATATAATATTTACCATCTAAAATGTGTCTGGTGTATGACAAAATAATGATATTCATTTCTCGATTGATGCAGTTGTGGCTCTAATGGCTATAAAGCAGGACATTAAGGATCCTCGTAATTTTCTCAACAACTGGGATATATCATCTGTTGATCCTTGTAGTTGGAAGATGATTACGTGCACCAATGATGGATCAGTTACAGCTCTGTAAGTTTTTTTCTTTCACAATACTTTTAATGTGTCATGTAAGCGAGTCTGACGAGTTGAGTAATGAGTCAAACGGGTCCTTTTTGGCATGACAAACACCGTTTGGCAACATATTCATGAGGTTTTATACATTAAACATACAAAATGAGTAGATTTCAACGCTATTGCTACATAACCTGAATCGAACCATCAAATAAGTAAACTTCTCGAAATTGCTACCTCTACATAACTTCTCCAAATTTGGTAATTTGAGAGTTTCTTAATGTTGCATCCATGAATTTTAATGCGTTTTTTTGTTTTTACGATTATCAGAGGGTTGCCTGGTCAGAATTTGTCCGGGATTTTATCGCCTGCTATCGGGAATCTTAGTAACTTGCGATCTATGTAATCAACTTTCCCTTATTTTACCCAACTTTGCGAGTTTTATTTTTAGTTTTTTAGATGTCCTGTGTTGACGGTTGATTGTTTGGCTACTTGTTTTAGTACTCTGCAGAATAATGCGCTTTTTGGTCCAGTTCCAAGTGCGATTGGGAAGTTACAGAACCTTCAAACACTTGATCTTTCGGGGAATCAGTTTAGTGGTGAGCTGCCTAGTTCTTTGGGAGATCTTAAGAGCTTGAATTTATTGTAAGTTTTGTAATTTTGTTTCATGTTCTAATCATAATATAAGGGTTATTTGCATAATTTACCAACTTACTTTTTCCTTTGTCCCATTTACTCGGTGTACTTATTTTTGTGAATGCGAGTCGTTAAACATGTTAAGTTTATATACAAAAATGTTATAGAAAATGACCCAAATGAGACAAAAAACTATCATTTATTGACTCGATTTACAAACCAGTATACAAATGAAAACGTAGGTTGGTATATATGCAAATAACCTCATAATCTCAGTGAAAAAGTTTTGAGCTTTTCGCGGAAGTAGTTATTTTTTACTCTTTTATTATGCTCAACAGGCGACTGAACAACAACAGCCTTACCGGACGGGTTCCTGAATCATTATCCAAAGTTGGAGGCCTCACACTTGTGTATGTTGACTTGACTCCATTTTTAAAGAACGTTCTATTCTTTTTCCTTGTATTAAAAATGGATATCTTTTTTTTGGTGTGTAGTGACTTGTCGTATAACAATTTTAGCGGTTCTTTGCCTAAAATGTCAGCGAGAACATTCAAGTACGTTTTCTTGTCTTTGTATAGTAATCATTCTTCATCTAATCTTTTTTAGGCAATATCCTAAAGCTTTTAATTGATTCAGGATCGTAGGCAACCCTTTACTATGTGAGCATAATTCAGAAAATGGTTGTTCGCTTGTTTATCCCGAGCCTCTCTCTTTCCCACCGGACGGTATAACGGGTACTTATCATGAGTATGTATATTATTTAAGACACATACTTGGTTATTTATATATAAATTTTTACTTTAGCAGGTAAATCTTCATCTGGGGGTAAAAATCGCCGTTTAGCTATTGCCCTTAGCACAAGCTTCGGTAGTGTATTAGTACTAATCCTGGTTGCCGTGTTACTCATTTGGTGGAGATATCGGAAGAATCAACAAATATTCTTCGATGTTAATGGTAAGTTAACGTCTTACTATTATCTCTTGTTTTATGTTTCACTCCTGAATTAATATGGATAACTCGAGTTTAGAAGTTGTGTTTTAAACCGTTATCAACTTATGTTTGTATTTTACCCTCGAAAATGAGTTCTATAATCTGTCTTATATACTTCGTTGCCATGTAAACAGAACAATATGATCCCGAGGTATGTTTGGGTCATTTAAGGAGGTTTACATTTAAGGAACTACGAGCTGCTACCGACCATTTCCACGTGAAGAATATTTTGGGTAAAGGTGGATTTGGAATTGTATACAAAGGGTCATTAACTGATGGCACGGTGGTGGCTGTTAAAAGATTGAAAGATGACAATAGTTTCGGTGGTGAGATTCAGTTTCAAACGGAAGTTGAAACCATAAGTTTGGCTGTTCATCGTAATCTTCTACGTCTTTGGGGGTTTTGCTCAACTGAAAACGAGCGGATTCTAGTCTATCCGTTTATGCCTAATGGAAGTGTTGCTTCTAGATTAAAAGGTTTGTATCATATCTAAACTGTTCAGCCCATCTTTTTTATATTTGCAATGCATTGTACATTTTATCTCGTAAATCCTGGTAACTGAATCTGAGTATCTGATTGTGGGTTTTCCAGATCATATCCATGGCAAGCCCGTTTTGGATTGGCCAAGAAGGAAAAACATAGCATTAGGAACAGCAAGAGGTTTACTGTATCTACACGAGCAAAGTGACCCAAAGATAATTCATCGTGATGTTAAAGCAGCCAACATCCTATTGGATGAAGATTTTGAGGCAGTTGTTGGTGATTTCGGGTTGGCTAAGTTGTTAGATCACCGGGATTCTCATGTGACTACTGCTGTTCGTGGCACTGTGGGCCACATTGCTCCCGAGTATTTGTCGACTGGTCAATCATCGGAAAAAACTGATGTTTTCGGTTTCGGGATCTTGCTTTTGGAGCTTATTACAGGTCAAAAAGCATTGGATTTTGGAAGAGCGGCTAATCAGAAAGGCGTAATGCTTGATTGGGTACGCCGTGCTTTCCTTCTTTAGGCTACATTATTAATGGGCCGGGTTTTATTTATTTTTATTTTTATTTTTTTTAACGGTTAATATTTGCTTAAACCATAACTTTCAACGAATACAAGTATACAACTAAACTAGTTGGTGTGAAGTATAAGTATGCTAACGAGGTTTATGGTACAGGTAATGAAACTCCATCTTGACGGGAAACTAAATCAAATTGTCGATAAATCATTAAAGAACAACTATGACAGAATCGAGCTGGAAGAAATGATCCAAGTTGCACTCTTGTGTACACAATTCAACCCTTTGAATAGACCAAAAATGTCGGAAGTACTAAGAATGTTGGAAGGAGAAGGGTTAGTAGAGCGCTGGGAGGCGTCACAAGGTATTGAAACACCAAGATTTCGAGCATTAGAAAGTTTTCCACAAAGGTATGCCGATTATGTAGATGAAAATTCACAGTTTGAAGCAATGGAGCTTTCGGGTCCTCGATGACACGAGATACTTGGTTTTTGAGGTCATGATTTGACTTGTTTGTGGTGATGTTTATAGTTATTAGGATGAGTATTGAGTATATGTAAAAAAATGAAGGAATTATGGGTACAATGTTTGGTTTTGTCTATGTGACTTTGGTTTTGTATAGAAAATATTGGGTTTCATTTGTTATGTTAGTTATCGTTTTTTAAATCATCGTATTTGAGCGTTTATCTTGTATCGTTAATATAATTGTAAGAGATAAATCACGTAATAACATGATTAAAAGAACACGAGGCCAATATGTAGCAGTAGCACAACCTATAAACAAAACCGAACTTCTGGTGGGAGATAAATCACGTAATAACATGAATAATAGAACACGAGGGCAATTTTTATGTCATGACATTCGTCGGGCTGGCATCTTTTTGAAAGAGCTGTGTATTCCATCAACACAGCAGATGTAATACAAAACATACGTGGATTTATAAAGAGTGGCGAACCTATAAATGAAAAATAATCCTAAAAATTATCTTTTTGCTTATGAACCCGACTCTAAGCACATCTATTACAGTATATTGGAATCGCTGCCGCATTATTATTCTCTGTGATTTCCTACATTGAAACACCACTTCTGCTTGATCACTAAGATGGTAGTATCTACTTCGACATGGATTGAGGACAAAGATAATGGCATGCTAAGTGTGGAGCTTAAGACAAGTAACTTTTGGAGCACACAAGTAAGATATGGAGATTCAAGTGCGATTACAGTTTGGATTTGTTAGAGTTACTAAGTTTTATGCATTGCATATAGATTGATGCTGATGTACTGTTGAGTTTGTTTCGATTATACAAACGGATCATGCATCTAACCCCAAAAGAACCAAAACCAAACAATTTCAATATCCTACAATCAGAAAGTTTTGTCGTTTGTTTTCGGTTTGAAATGAACCAACTCATGCAAACCTCTGTATAATAGCTCAAGTTAACTATATAGCCAATGAACAAACTAAGAAAGTGGGCTTTGATTACTAGTATATGAAACCCAAAGGGCCAAACAAATGGGCCTAGCGTATGTGCCTTTCCAAACGGTTTAGCCCAAAAACTAGTGTCAAAATTAATTATATAATCTTGATCTTCTGTTACATGCAATATCTCGATTTTAAACCCTAATAATCATCGTATATCGATTTAACAATAATGTCAGACAACATACCATACGATATCCAAGAAGAAATCATCAAAAATCTGCCTATCAAATCACTTGTTCGATTCAGATTGGTTTCGAAACAATGGAAGTCTTTAATCGATAGCTCCAAATTTATTGCTTGTTACCGCACTCAGCAAAAACATAAACATCATCTACTTGTTAGTTATGAAGAATCTGGTTATTCTAACTTAGAATATGTTTCAATCCTAGATGATGATACTTTCCCTCAACACAAGTTTTCACTTACTGTCCCCACGGCTTTTAAACTACGTTGTCAAAAAATAGTTAGCTCTCAAGGCTTGTTATTCGTGCATCGTTATGATGCACAATCAGGAACCACGAAAGGTGTTATTTGGAATCCTACTATTAGAAAATCGGTTGATTTTTGTGTGCGTGATTCACATCCTGCTTATTTTGGTTTTGGGGTTTGTCCCGACACTTTTGACCCCAAGATAGTTAAGTATAAAAATAATTCTTATTGTGGTAAACGGGAGTTTGAGATTTTTACATTAAGCACAAACGCATGGAGAAGACTATACAAGAGTTTACCTCGTGAACGTATTTCATTAGGTAGGCAGGTAGCAATAGATAGGTTTATGTATTGGTCTGCTTTCGAAAGAATTTATGTGGATGGTAGATTTCAGTCGCGGGAGCTGATTGTCTCATTTGATATGACAAATGAAGAATTTATGGAAATTTCCTTTTGTATTTAGATAACATTAGGGATTCTCTTGTTGTGGTTCAAATAACATTTGAGCCTGTTTATAGTGTATGGAAGATGCTGGAACATGGTGTGCCAAAATCGTTCACAAAGCTATACACCATCAACAAACGGATGTGATAGAACATGTATATGGATTCAGAAAGAGTGGCGAACCTATAGTTGAAACGGAAAATAATCCCCAAAGGGATCTTTTTGCTTATGATCCCGAATCAGAACACATCAATTATATCGGGATTCCTGGAGCACGAGATTTTTCCGATGTGTTCTCCTATACCGAGACTCTACTTTTGCTTGATCACCGAGATTGTAGTATCTACTTCAACATGGAGAAAGATTTGATGGTATGCAAGTGTGGAGCTTAAAACAAGTGACTTTTGAAGCAGGCAATTAACTAAGGTATATGGAGATTGGAGTGCAAGTATAGTTTAGATTAGTTAAAGAGTTAATAAGAAATTTTATGCATTTCATATAGATTAATGGAAGTTTTAGGAGTCTAATTATTGTTTTCGATGTTTTATATATAATTATTGTTTTCGATGTTTTATATAACGAACCCACTTTCTCTTTTGGCGGAACTTATTCACAAAAATATTTTAAAGTTAATTGATTTTATATCTTACACTTTTAGTTATTTTGGTTTGGCTTTTTGTCACATGTATTAATAACACGACTAGATAAAATGAAATAGAGTTAGTTGTTGATAGCAAATGGATCGGGATTCTTTAAGATTAGTATGAACATGAATGATAATGTTCTCTCATAAATAAAACTATAAAATTTAATGCGACTCAAATTTTTATTTATTTATTTATTATTATTATTATTATTATTGTTATTATTATTATTATTATTATTTGTTAAGAAACATGACTTTGATAGAATCGAAGTCGGAAGAAATGGTCCAAGTTGCACTCTTATGCACACAATTCAACCCTTTGAATCGGCCAAAAATGTCGGAAGTACTAAGAATGCTGGAAGGAGAAGGGTTAGTATAGCGATGGGAGGCGTCACAAAGTATTGGAACACCAAGATTTCGAGCATTAGAAAGTTTTTCACAAAGGTATGGCGATTATGTAGATGAAAGTTCACAGTTTGAAGCAATGGAGCTTTCGGGTCCTCGATGAAAAGAGATACTTGGTTTTCGAGGTCATGGTTTTGACTTGTTTGTGGTGATGTATTTGTAGCTGTTACTTGTTATATGATTATGTGTAAAAAAATGAGGGAATTATTATCTATATATACATTTTTCGTAGTGCCCGATGTCCTTTTGTAAAATTAAAAAGAAAAAACTCAAAGTACTTGCCCGAATTATGTGATAAGTTACGAAAGCTATCTTAAGCATTTAGTTATTTATGGTTCACTAAAGTCTGGTTCACTCGGGTTCTGGTTAACCCGAATATGAGTAAAATGATAAATATTTTTGGCTAATTTTATAAGTTTACATACATAAGTTAAAAAATTATATTAAAAAAATATGAAAATCCTTATTTGGGTCAATTGGGTCGACATGTACCTGAATAAAGCAAACGTATTTAACCCAACATCCGTCCTTATTTGACATTCGAATTCGGGTTATTTGGGTCGATCTGAATATGATTATTGACCCGAAAACCCGACATGAATAAGATTAATCGGTTCAGGTTCTTTTATGGCACCCCTAAATACAAGCATGTGGTGTTTAGCAACTGCGTACGTTAACGCATATTTCGCATTACAATTAAATAAACTTTTGTTTATTGTTTATTTGCCACGTGTCCTTTTGATCTGATATAGAGTCGGTCATAGATTGGTTTTCTATCAGCGCTCACCTTGCACACCCTCAAAGCCGGCCTTGCGACGATTGTCACTCTATGTCATATACGGTTCAATGAAAATTGGGAAAATATGAAATTTGAAATGTGTTGGTATATATGATATTGAATAGTTTAGTTGGGTAAATATGAAATTAGTTGTGTTTTAAAGGGGATATATGAAATTGAACCCTCACCTCCAAGATAAAAAATTATTTTTTTCCACTCCTCTTTTCTTCTCTTTTTCCATCTTCTCCATTTCTCTTCTTTCTGTTTTATACTCGAGAAACTGTGATAGTGACCAATGTTTAAAAACCACACTGGACACCGAACCATTTTTTTTGGGTTCCCGTGTTTTGCCTGAACCGGAAAAACTGTCAAATCGGTTCATATCCGGTTCATCGGTTGAACCAGCTAATTTGGTCCAGGTTTCAAAACATTATAGTGACACACCATTTTAGAAAAGTACAAAAATTATACTATAAACCAATAAAATAGCTTCTTTTTGTTGTAATTGTGTTTTAATCTGCGGTAACACTTATTTAGTGACAAACAAAAATAGTAAGGTTGAAAATTATTTAGGAACGGATTGAGTATTAATTTCAAGGTGTGTTTGGTGCATAACGTTTAGCATTTAGGGCATGTTTGGCAAAAATAATTATTGTTGTTGTTGATGCTGGTGTTGTTGCTGAAAAAGATTAAAATTGTAGTTTTTTTTTTGTTTTTGTTTTTTTTTTTGTTTTTTTTTTTTTTTTTTTGTTTTTGTTTTTTTTTTTCATAGTGAAGTTTGGCAAACTAGTTGTAGTGTGTTTGGCAAAAAGCTGGTTTTGAAAACTTATTTTTCTGAAATAATCCACAATCTAAGTTTGCCAAAAAAGATGATTTTTTGACCAAAACTTATTTTTCAACAAAATAATGTTAAGCCTCCATAATTTTTCACAATCTTTCGCGCCAAACATATCCTTACATACAGTTCGCCGTATATTTGACAATATCTTATTAACCCAAGAACTTTTGCACAACTATCACCTTGACCGTGGCCCCTCTAGATGTGCCTTAATTAGCTTTGGTTTTCATTCCAAGATGATTAATTGGAGCATGGAGTGTGTATCAAGTACGTCATTCTCTTTGAGTATTAATGGAGTGCTTCATGGTTTCTTTAAGGGTAATCGGGGTCTTCGTCAAGGCGATCCAATGTCCCCTACCTTTTCACTCTTGTGATGGAAGTTCTAACTCTTATTATTCAGCGAAAGGTTCGGGAATCAGATGAGTTCAGGTATCATCACCATCGTTCGAATCTGAATATTGTGAACTTGTGCTTTGCGGATAATCTCTTTCTTTTTGCCTATGGGGACGTTACTTCTAATCGTGTTATTAAGAAATCTCTTGATGAATTTAAGAGTGTCTCTGGTCTTGTTTCAAGTATACCAAAGAGCACTGCATATTTCTGTAATGTGTTACCTCATGTCAAGGATCATATCCTTCATGTGATGCCTTTTGTGGAAGGTACTCTTCTGGGTAAATATTTGGGTGTCCCTCTCATTTCGACTAGATAAGTATATATGGATTGTCGGGAGCTGGTCGGAAAGGTGCAAACTCGTGTGAATGATTGGAAAAATAAGTCGCTCTCTTTTACAGGGAGATTGCAACTAATCCAATCTGTCTTATCATCCATGCACGTTTTTTGAGCTTCTAATTTTATTTTACCAGCTCGGATTATCTCGGATATTAAGCAGCTCATGCGTGGTTTCTTATGGTGCCATGGTGATATGCGAAGAGGTAAAGCTAAAGTTTCATGAAGCTCGGTTTGTCTTCCTAAATGCGAAGGAGGGCTGGGAATTAGGAGTTTGGATTCGTTCAACATTGCTTTAGTCTCCTCTCATATTTGGAGCATCTTAACAAATAAAGAATCCCTTTGGGTTAAATGGGTTCACTCTTATAAGTTGAAAGGACGTAATTTTTGGGATATCCCGAATAGAGGTCATATGAGTTGAGGTTGGCGTAAACTACTCTAAGTTAGGCCAATTATCCGACAATACTTTTGGCATAAACTGGGTGATGGTGATAATACATTTATTTGGTTTGATAGATGGTGTTCTCTTAGTCCACTTATGGTTATTCTTACAACACGTGACATTACTCGAAGTGGCCGTTCCATGTCTTTTAAAGTGTCGAATTTGATTCAAAATGGTGAATGGTAATGGCCTATGGAATGGGCTGCTCGGTTTCCAAGTATATACATGCTTAATGTGCCTTCCTTAGTCCCTAATTTTGATGATGTGATTTGTTGGAAGGATCGAAATGACATGGTTCATTCCTTCTCTGTTGGTCTGGTCTGGGATACAATCAGGGCTAGGAGTGATTTGGTGTCTTGGGCGAAGGTGATTTGGTTTTCTCACTGTATACCGCGACATGCATTCCATCTTTGGCTAGTTGTTAAACGAAAGTTGAAAACACAAGATGTTTTGCAGCAATGGGAATCTAGCCATGCTCCTATACCTTTGTGTGAACTCCAACCGGACTCGCACAACCATCTATTTTTTGAATGTATTTTTGCTTCTCAAGTTTGGGATCAAGTTAAAGGTCTCGCTGGTATGATGCACATTTCTAACATGTTTGAAGACATTATGGAATGGCTTATTCCAAGATCAAAATTGTGTTCGGTTAAGGGAGTACTCCGTAAACTTGTATGTGCTGCGTCAACCTATTTTATATGGAAAGAACCGGAACTTTCGTATTTTCCAAAAGACGAAAAGGACTAAAGACCAGGTGGTTGGCGTTATCATTGCAACAGTTTGTTTAAAACTCCTTTCATGTCGTTTTAAAAGGTCGAAATCGGTAGAAGTGTTGCTGGTGAAATGGAATCTCCCTTCTTTCCTTATTCATGATGCTGGTTGATTGTCTCTAGTTTATCTCCTAAACGTGGATATCCTAATTGTAACATTTAGTCTCATTTAAGATGTATGTCGTGTTTAGTTTGGAATGTCTTCTTATTAGATGTTGGTCTGAAGCACCAAATGTGTGTTTGTTTTGTAAAAGTAAATGTGGCACTCAGCCGCATTTCTTAGAACTTTATAGTGCCTTTAAAAATAAATAAATAAATAAATTATAAGAGAAAATTACTAAAATGGCCCATTTTGCGGTCTAGGCATTTTTAGCCCGATTTTGAAATATTCTTGATTTAGCCTGAGTTGCCATGGGCAACGAGCGTATAGCGCACGATGACACATTTCCTTCAGTTGACCAAAAATTATAAAAGTTGCTCGAAAAACACAAAAACTGCCCCCCAAAAATGACACTTGTCATCATTATACGCTTGTTGCCCAGGGCAACCCGGGCTAAAACAGAAATATTTTAAAATCGGGCTAAATATGCCTAAACCCAAGGCAACCGGCTATTTTACTATTTATCCTAACTAAAACCTTACGCTGATTACGCTTAAAGCTACGATTACTGCGCACATGCTAAGGGTAGTGTAGTAATTTTCTACCTCCCCCGTTCCGTGTGGTTCAGTTTCTGCATCTCCTTGTTCACTGCAAAGTACAGCCTGTCTTCTTATCTTGTCTTCAAACTAAACACTTTCACACTCAAACTCAAACTCAAACTAAATCTACCTTTTTTCATAGTACCCTTTTAATCTAGTAACTTCTTTTGTTTTTATTCTGTGTGTAACATGATCTAACTTTTAAGGTTTTATCAAATCCATAGAATCATGAACTTAAAGAAACTCATACCAATCTCAGACCACTTCCCATTTTTCACATTCCCAAAAAAGAAAATTTTTTCTGGATTTAGTTTAGGCCTAGTGTCATTTTTCATCTTCTTATGTGTTGTGTTTTTTAATGTTTCTTTCAAGAATCCAATATCAAATAGCTTTGTGTTTAGAGGGTTTAGTGTTGATAATAGTAGTAGTAATAGTAGTGCTTTGATTTCTTGGTCTTTATCTTTTACTAGAAACCCTGCTGTAAATTCTGTTTCTAATGGTAAATTAGGTGATTTAGGGGATGCCCATTTTGGTAATTATACTAATGATGTGAAAAATGGTAGCTTTAATGGTGGTTATGATACAAAGAGTGATTTTGAGGGTACCCTTTTGAGCAATGTTACTAATGATGTGAAAAATGGTAGCTTTAATGGTGTTTATGATAAAAAGAGTGATTTTGAGGGTACCCTTTTGAGTAATGTTACTAACAATGTGAAAAACGTAAGCTTTGGTTCAAATTCTGTGAAATCTGTTAATTCGGAGAGTACCCTTTTGAGTAATGTTACAAATGATGTGAAAAATAGTAGCTTTGGTGGGATTAGTGATGATTCATTGGATGGAAAGGTGTTAATAGGTGGCAAAGATGCTAATGTGAGCGATGCCAATGCGGGTTTGATGTTGGGAAAGTTTAGTAATTCTTATAAGGAATGTGATATATTTGATGGTAGATGGGTTAGGGATGATACAAAACCGTATTATCCAGCTGGTTCGTGCCCATATATTGATCGAGATTTCGATTGTCATCTTAATAAGAGGCCGGATGATGGATATGTGAAATGGAAATGGCAGCCATTTGGATGTGACATTCCAAGGTATAATGATAAATTATTTTAATTTGCGTTAAGAATGATTGTATTTGAATAATGTATTTCTGTCTATGTGCATATTTATTTGACTATGCATATAGTCACTAATTTAATATATACTGCCATGTTTATACGATGCTGCGTAGGTTGACTTTCTGTACCCATATGGAAAATTTAGACATGAATTGAATAAGTAGTTGTTCTAAAGTTAATTTGATTATGATGTAGTTCATGTTTCTTTAATTATGACTAGACATGAGTAGAAATAATTAGCTTTATGTCCAGCGATTCTTCTGCTGTTGTATTACTTTTGGTTTTGTTAATTTGGTGAGCCTTAATAAAGCTTTGCTTATCCAAAAAAAAGAGATTATTAACTTTATGATTTTTTACTTATGTTTTTAAACGCCTTTTGTTAACGACAAATTTTGGCGGATAACCACATATGCTATCGGCACTCTGATTTCTTTGGTGTTTGTGATTCAAAAAGTCATTACTTAATTGAATTGCCAAACAAGGTACCCCCTTAATTTTTTTAGCATGAGCTCGATATTTGACTCTAAGTGGTCAATGTATTAAATTTTCCAAGTCAGGAATTCAAGATGGATATGATAAATCTTCTTTGAATTGACAACTTTATCAAATTGTATAAAACACACAATAAGCAGTCTTACTAGTGTAGAAGAGTATGATTTTGAGTTCTAGAAGCAGTAGGATCAACTCTCAAAAGTCAAAACATGACTTGTCTAAGGAATTCACCATCGAAATTAGTTAGCAAGTTTGTATACCTCCACCAGGACTACATTCTAAAGTTTATTACAGACACAAACTGGTGATCATTAGAACTATTGTTTTTGTGACGGGAGGTCATTATTTTATAATCACTTCATACATTAGTCTCTTTGTAGATCTATGTTTGGCTCCACAACAGCGCCTCAGATGCAAAGAGATGTTGGTTTTATACTCCCATCATTGAGATAGTGTAAGTCTGTAGGAGAATAGGTGCGGCAAGTTGTTTCTTCTTTGTGGTGATATAAACTTTAGACTAGTATAGGTGCACTGATTGAAAGTATACGACATAAGCATATATAAACGGAGAAGGATCCCTATTTAGATTACCGGGGATGTCGAGCCTTTTTGGCTCTAATGTAGGCCTAACCGGTATTCCCGTGACCGTTTCCATACTCTTCTCTTGCGATTTTGTGGGCACGTTACAGCTAGACCACCTTGGAGATGTTTGAGCTCAAGCATGTACATATATTATATGAGTACTTCCTTTATGAATTATGACCTTTTTATTTTATTTTATTTTAAATAAGTTGCTGTAATGCTTATAGACACATATAAATAGACATAATAAAGCTTAACCTTGATTTTTAACGTAGTTTATTATGTGAGTTTCAGCTTGAATGCAACGGATTTTCTTGAAAGGCTTAGAGGGAAGAAGTTGGTTTTTATAGGTGACTCCTTAAACCGGAACATGTGGGAGTCTTTGGTTTGCATACTCCGAGCGTCAGTCCCAGACAAAAAACGGGTTTATGAAATTTCCGGAAGACACGAGTTCAAGAAAAAGGGATTTTATGCTTTCAGATTTGAGGTTAGTTTCCCACAGTTATTGTTAAATTTACAACATGTAAACAGATTCAAAGGAATGTTTCATGTTATTTCATTAAGAGTCGAAGACTTCTATATATGCAAAACTAGGAAAAACTCAAAACTAGATAACACTGGATAGTAAAATGCAGCCAATTTACAACCTTTAACAGCTAATTACCAGGGCCGTCCCATATAATTGGGAGACCCTGTGCTGTAACTAAACATTAGGCCCTTTTAAGCATGAAACATACGGAGTAGTTTAAGTTTATGTAAAATATTCATTGTTAATATGCAAATTGGTATTCAAAAATGTCGAAACAACGGTATCATAACATCTTTATTTCATATAGTTACGTGCATGGTTATTGTTCCAATAAAGAACACATTTTATTTTTGGAAGCGAGGAAAATCTCGCCCGGGTTATCTTTTGTGACCTGAAAAGTAAATCCCGGACTCCACAAACACCACACCAGACCCATGGAGCCTGGCAAATCACTAGCACTCTCCACAGTTGTGGATTATATTGCTGGGGCGAGTGGCCCCAATGGTTAAGCAATAAGTATATATTTTTTATGGTTATTAACTTATGCCTCAACATTGAAACTGGGCCTTGTAAATTGTAATAGTATATATAATTATATTATTTATTTTAGGCCCTTTTACAATAGACTTTGAAGAAATATTGAGGCCCTTGTTGAAGGTGTGGTCCTAGATATCAGCACCTACCGCTCCTCCTCAGCATCTGCTATGCTAATTACACCCTAATCACAGCCTTCCAATCTTTATTTTTAACACAACATATGTCGTTAGTTGCATTTTGAAGCGTGTAAGGAATACCTTACACAATTATTCTACTTCTATTATTGTTGGAACCTGGAAATGGCAGACGCTACGACTTTTAAGGTCACGGTCAATGCTTCCAACATGGAAATCAACATGGACTTTGTAGCATCTTTCTTAAGTTTAATTTTGTTTGCAAAATCTTATTCAATTTGGATTTGTCTAGTAAGTTGTTCCAACGATTTTTTTTTTTTATAAATGTATAGGACTACAATTGTACCGTTGATTTCGTGGGTTCTCCGTTTCTTGTGAGAGAAACATCTTTCAATGGTAAAAATGGCTCCATTGACACACTAAGGTTGGACTTGATGGACCGAACAACTTCAATGTACCATGATGCTGATGTTTTGGTCTTCAACACGGGACATTGGTGGACCCATGAGAAAACATCTCGAGGGTAAGAACTACTACGTATATCTTTCTCTAAGAATATAGTAGTAAAATGGGCGGCTTGGGTAATGGACTAATGGGTCAAAACAGGTACTTGTTGGTACGGGCCAGGATGACAACCTGGCAAAAGTTAGATTATGATCACAATAATTAGATTACTAATATCTTTTTTATTTTTATTTTTCTTTTGCTCAAAAAATAATAATAATTATAAAAAACAAATGTAACTTTCTGAACAAGGCGATTTAGGGAGTCTTGATCAGTTAACCCTTTAGCCTTATGTGAAACTCTTTTAACACTAGTTTCATTTTCTTGAATATACAGAGAAGATTATTATCAGGAAGGCAACCATGTGTACCCAAGGCTTAAGGTTCTCGATGCATACAAAAGAGCACTTTCTACGTGGGCCCGATGGGTAGATAAGAACATTGACATCAATAAAACGCAGGTTATCTTCAGAGGCTACTCTGTCACTCATTTCAAGTAAGTTTACTTCTGTTTTTTTTTTTTTTTTTGTTTGTTTGTTTGTTTGTTTGTTTGTTTGTTTGTTTTTTTGTTTTTTCATCTTTTTATATTTTTACGTTCAACCTCAAAATTTAAATGAAATTTGGTACTTTGTGCGACAAACTTTTCAACTATATTAAACATCAACCATTACACAATTGGAGCAACAGTTGTGTTAATTGTGTGCCAATATCCATGACATAATCTACCTAGAAAGTACTTGGTTTGACTTCAAAAGTCTTACGAGAAAGTATGTCTCCAAGGTTGGCGGTTTACGTCACAAAACTTTGATTAAGGTTGGAGTTTGGTTCAAAGTTAAAGTTCACGTTTCCCATTATCAATCAAGGAAATGATTATTATAGTCTTTGTTTAAGGGTACATATTTTTTAGACATTCTACGAACAATCAAATATTATGTTTAGGGCGTCTGTCTATCACTCTTTGTTATCTTCTCCATTTTATAATTTATTGTCTCCAGCGCTTTAACGTATATTTGAAACTATTACAGAGGAGGGCAATGGAACTCTGGAGGGCAATGTCACAAAGAAACCGAGCCAATTTTCAACACAAGTCACTTTAAAAAGTACCCTTCAAAGATGAGGGCTTTTGACAATGTGCTCCGAGAGATGAAAACTCCGGTTGTATATCTGAACATTAGTAGGCTTACAGATTATAGAAAAGACGGTCATCCATCAATTTATAGGATGGAATACAAGACCGTTGAAGAACAAATTGCAGCCGAGCGGTCCCAAGATTGTAGCCATTGGTGCTTGCCTGGTGTACCTGATACGTGGAACGAGTTATTATATGCATCTTTGTTAAAGGTTGGAAGAGGGTCTTGGAAAATCTAATAGAAAAAGAAAGAAGTATGAAACTTTTAGTTATTTGAGTAAATATGGAATTACTTTCTTTTATATAGATACTTGGATTTTTTTTATATGCATGTCTATTAAAGAGGAAGTAAGCTGAGGCGGAACTTGGCAAGTTTTATTGGAAGGGTCAAACTATATCATATTCGTACTAATAATGCCTACCAAATTGTAAAGGTTAAAAATGTACTTGTGGCTAAAATTTTTGGAGTGGTCACAACCCCTTCCGGTCTCCACTTAGTTCCGTTCTGGAGCAAGTATGAGGGGTTTTGACTTTTGTGTGTTCAAATAAATAATTTTGAATATCTATGATGGTTAAGGCTGCAGTTGACTAATGTTATGCATCTATGGTAACCTAACTTTCTATGATCTGCCTAAATGTAAGTTTGCATTGTCTTGTGACTTTTCAAAAACAATCTTATAAATAATGTTGATCATATAGATTTATCCGTCGCATGTTTATACTTATGTATCACATTATAGTCAGTTTGCGGTGATAAGGCGCTGAAGAGACTAACTTGAATAACTTGACTTACCAACTCTTGTGAGGTGTTAAGTGTTAAAGCTGTGGTCCTAGACCAAAGAAACAATGAAATTATTGTTCTTGAGTTTTTCTTTTTTATAGAGGAAAAATATGTAAAGATTTGGTGTTCAATTACTAAATTGAACTATGTTTATGTTCAACTTAATAAGTTAAGAACCCAAAATAATTAAAATATGTTACTGGTTACTTTTTTTATTTCCTGTTCTAGAACACAAATAATTTGTTTGTGTCTTACCATTTTGTTTCCATGTTTTTCTTCCCCATTTTCTATGGATTGAAAAACTTGAGAACATCAAATTAGTAATTCATATACCATAAGGGAATGAGAATCAATCAACAAGAGGCATTTTAAAAATAACAATTCAATACATGACTTTGATTAGTACATCAAGACACCTTCCAACAAAGTTATACAACTAAAAGAACAAACACACAAGCCACAATGTAAACAAAAGGACCATACATATATGGGTTCTCTTATTACATTCTCATGCAAACCAACATTTCAATTACAACAACACTAATCATAAGATAGAAATCCAGTACATTAGTGCTGATATGATAGCACACGTAATAACACTATAGCCTTAGACATATATATGGAACTCAAAAGAGTCTCCTTCAATTCGCCTTTTTGTGACTTGCCGGTTTGTTTTGACATTATCCGAAAATGGCTAATGTCAAAATCAAATTAATTGGAAATATGGATGAGAAGAGATGGCATAACAAAGAGTTACTCATCTTCTTGCACTCCATATAAGCCCTACTTTTCAAGATACATGCCAATGCATATTCATTATGGTTTTGGAATGGAAAAAGCTCAAGTGGGAGTTTTTTAGGCTCTTTGCTTGTTGCCCTTAAATAGAACAAAAAAATGGGAAAAAGGGTGTTCAAGACTTTTTCATTTTGGTAAATATTTATTCCAAAACTAAAATGATCAAATATAGAACAAACCACATAATAATTATTGTAATGCATGCAATGTGAGGTGTATATTATTTTGAATTTTATGATGCCATAAATCATTTACATCATTATCCAAAAGACACTTTGCGTTTGCTTTTTGGTTTTGATAAGCAAAGTTGCTATGATCTGTCATATGACTCATATATGTTAATGATGTTAGGTATTTTTTTTTTTTTATTTAAGAATTAAGATGCCTATTTTGCCCTTGACCTAATCCCAGGAAACAAAATTTTTTTTGGACCACTTCTAGATTTGTCTAATCATACCAAATCAAGTTCCAATGATTCAGTGCATGACTAGGGCACCAAATTTCATAACTCTGTCATCTCTGAATATATACTAGTATCTTACAAACATGATTAAAATGCTCATGTTAAAATTACAATGCATGAAAGGCCATGGTTCTCTTGTTATGAGTTTAGAAGGGTGTTATTGTCAACACACATAAAAAGGATTTGACAAAACTATATAATCAATGGTGGCTTTAGGTGTGTAAAATAGTGTACCCACCAAGCCCCATTGATGCAGGCCTGTTTAACAAAGAGCCCAAGTCCAGTACGCAAATTCAAAGGCTAAGTACAAGAGTTACACAAAGGCCCACAAAGTTGAAAGACTATGTGTGAATCAGATACGAATGTAGCCTACTTTTGATATTTGTTAATGTGATGACAATATATATAATGAAAGTTAATGAAAGAAGCTTAGACAAGAAGCTTTATCTTTACCTAATCCCTTTCCCCTCTTTCTTCTTCCCATATCTCCTGTTCTCAATTCTTCCCTCTTCTTAGTTTGTGCATCATTGGTGCTTTCATCCTACGTACTCAAAATGGAAGGATCCACCACTCGTGCTAAAGCTCTCGAAGAAACCCTCTCTAAGTTAGAATCATTAGGTCAAACAGTGGAACGACACTCTCAAGCTCTTGATAAGAGTTTTACCTTGTATGATGATTTGCAGAAAACCCTTACATCTCAACAGTCTCTGCTATCGGAGGTGTTGGCTCGATTAGATAAACAACCCATTCTCATAACTCCACCTCCCCTCACGCCTATTCCCACAGCCACCTTACAACCTCGCTTACCAAAAATTGAAATCCCCCTTTTTTCAGGTTCAAACACATTAGGCTGGTTATTCCAAATTGAGCGCTTCTTTGGGTTTCACCGTACACCTCCTACTCAAAAATTGGACCTTGCGGCTTTCTATATGACCGGCGATGCCCTTGAATGGTATTCGTGGATGCACTCTACAGCCCAATTATCGACATGGGAAAAGTTTGCTAGAGATATCGAACTTTGTTTTGGACCTTCCTCTTATGTTAACCATGAGGCATCACTATATAAACTCAGGCAAACAACCACGGTTACAGCTTACTTGACAGAATTTGAAGCTTTATCGAACCGTGTCAAAGGCCTTTCCAACATCAATCTCCTCAATTGTTTCCTTTCAGGTTTACGTGAAGATATTAAGCGAGAATTGTTTTTATTAAAACCATCTAGCCTTCACGAAGCAATCGGGATGGCTAAACTAGTGGAAGATAAACTAGCTGCAACCCGTATTGCTAGCTTTCGCTCACCTAATTTTAGGCAAAGCACACCTACTGCTCCTCAGCCAACCAACACCTCCACCATTACTACTCGACCCACCCCTTTTCCTGTTAAACGGCTCACCCCAACAGAGATGGCAGTGCGTCGCGAAAAAGGCCTTTGTTTCAATTGTGACGAGATGTTTACTCCTGGTCATCGTTGTAAGTCTAAGCAATTCCTTTGTTTATTGGTTGAAGAAAATACTATGACTGATGAGGATGTTGAGAGTTTTTCTCAAATCACTCATGATGAACCTGTTAATTTCTCGGACACCACTACACCGTCTATTTCGTTACATGCCTTTACGGGTCAATTTGTGCCACGGACACTTAAAGTTACAGGTTCCATAAACGGTCATTCTATTGTAGCTTTAATTGATGGTGGATCAACACATAACTTTATACAAAGTCGTTTAGCTAAACATCTAGGTATGGCCATTCAACCTAGTCCACACCTGAATGTTACAGTCGGAAATGGGGATACAATCGGGTGTTTGGGTCTTGCTCATCAACAATCAATCCTTTTAGGACAAACCCCATTCTCCGTAGATTTATATCTATTACCTATATATGGTGCTGATATTGTGTTGGGCATGGAGTGGCTTGCTAAGTTAGGTCCTGTCGTGTTTGACTACAAAGAGTTGTACATGGAAATTTTAGATAAGGGCACACAAGTTCGATTTCCAGGTCTGGTTAACCCTACCTTGTCACATATATCTCTGTCTCAGCTTCAAAAGTGTGAGCTCCAGGATGCTGTAGTATCTTTCTTTCACTTACAAGTAATGCCCTCGGAGATTAATTCATCCCCACTCATTCATCCGGCACCAAATCTTGAACTTGATCTGGCATTGCAAAATCTTTTAGTCCAATATGAGAATGTTTTTTCTCTACCCAAAGGCTTACCACCTACCCGACTATTTGATCACCGCATTCCATTATTTCCGAACACTCCCCCTATTAATATTAAACCCTACCGTTACCCCTACTTTCAAAAGACAGAAATGGAGCGATTAATTTCAGAAATGTTGTCGGATGGGATTATTCGACCAAGCAACAGCCCATTTTCCTCTCCTGTTCTTCTTGTCAAAAAGAAAGATGGGTCATGGCATTTTTGTGTTGACTATCGAGCTGTCAATGCGGTCACTGTCAAAGATCGTTTCCCGATACCAACAGTTGACGAGCTTTTAGATGAACTTCATGGTGCCAAAATCTTCTCAAAACTGGACCTACGAGCCGGATATCACCAATTGCGCATCCATGAAGCTGATATTGACAAAACTGCTTTTCGTACACACCATGGGCATTACGAATTCTTAGTGATGCCATTTGGGCTCTCAAATGCGCCATCGACATTTCAGGCGACTATGAATCACATTTTTCGGACAGTACTCCGTAAGTTTGTGCTTGTCTTTTTTGATGACATACTAATTTATAGTACATCTTGGGATCTGCATTTACAACATCTCAAAACGGTTTTTTCTATCTTACAAGACAATATCTTCTATGCTAAAAAGCCAAAGTGCGAATTTGGAAGCACTTGTTTGTCTTACTTGGGTCATATTGTATCCTCTGATGGTGTTTCAGTTGATCCAAATAAGGTTCGAGCAATCCAAGAATGGCCCTTACCGAAAAACGTTAAACAATTGCAAGGTTTCCTGGGATTGGCAGGCTATTATAGGCGGTTTGTGGCGCATTATGCTACCTTGGCTGCTCCTTTAACACAATTACTTCGAAAAGATGCTTATGTATGGGAAGAATCAGCCACAATTGCCTTTAATGATTTAAAGAATGCCCTGATGCACACTCCTGTGCTTGCACTTCCTGATTTCTCCAAGAATTTCCTCATTCAAACGGATGCGTCGGGCTTAGGAGTTGGGGCTATTTTGTCACAAAATGGGCATCCTATTGCTTACTTCAGTAAGCAAATGTCTCTCCGCTTACAACAGGCTTCAACTTATGTAAGAGAAATGTATGCCATTACAGAGGCCGTCAAGCGTTGGAGACAATATTTGCTCGGTCGACCCTTTCAAATCCAAACCGATCACCAAAGCTTACGGTCCTTACTGAGTCAAACTGTGCAGACGCCAGAGCAATACAAATGGCTCACCAAATTACTTGGATATGACTTTACTATTACTTACCGTCCTGGTATTGAAAATGGTCCAGCGGATGCTCTGTCTCGCATTTCTCATAGCACCTTGCATACCTTTCAAAACCCGTGTGCAATTTATTAGATGCCTTGAGACAATTCTTGGCGACACACTCAGACTCTCAAGCCTTGGTTAAAGCTATTACAAGTTGCCCAGCCGATTATCCAAATCATTCTTTAAGGGACGGTCTCATATTTTATAAAAACCGGATTCTAGTTCCAAATGACTCAGTATTACAACCAATGTTGTTGGCAGAATATCATAATACCCCTATCGGTGGCCACACTGGTATGCAACGAACACTTTCACGACTTTCATTTACTTTTTATTGGCCAAAAATGAGGGAAATGGTACGAGATTTTGTTTCTGGGTGTCGGGTTTGTCAAGAAACAAAACCATTCAATCGGGCACCACAAGGTTTACTTCAACCACTACCGATTCCGGGGAAAATTTGGGACTGTATTTCGATTGACTTCATCACTCATTTACCTGTATGCTCTGGGAAAGCTACAGTTCTGGTCGTTGTTGACCGTCTCTCCAAACACGACCACTTTTGCGCTCTTGGGAATAAATTTACTGCTCCACAAGTAGCTGAAGTGTTTATTTGTAACATCATCAAACTCCATGGTTTCCCTTCCTCAATAGTTTCTGATCGTGATCCTGTTTTCATGAGTATGTTCTGGAAAGAACTTTTTAAACTCCAAGGTACCACTTTGTCAATGAGCACAGCCTACCATCCACAATCTGACGGCCAAACAAAGGTTTTAAATCGTTGCTTGGAGGACTATCTACGTTGCTTTACTGCCGAGAACCCTCGCACTTGGTTGCAATACCTTCCTTGGGCTGAATGGTGTTACAACACATCGTGGCATTCAGCCATTAAAATGACACCATTCGAAGCTGTTTATGGGCGTCCCCCACCCTCTTTGTTGGATTATGTTGCTGGTACATCTAAGATAGATGCTATAGATGGTATGCTACAAAGCCGGACAGAACTGATCTCCCAACTACAATCTAATATTACTCGTGCTCAACTACGAATGCGGAATCAAGCAAATGCTCATCGCACAGATGCTGAATTCCAAATTGATGATTGGGTTTTTGTGAAGTTACAGCCATATCGTCAGTCATCTGTGGCTTTGCGTCAATCCCATAAACTTTCAAAGAGGTTCTTTGGGCCTTTTCGTATTATCGAGAGAGTTGGTAAAGTAGCTTACCGACTTGACTTACCTGTGGCCTCGAAAATTCATAATGTCTTCCATGTTTCTATACTTAAGAAGTGCCACGGAGAACCCCATTCGCAACAGCAACCCTTACCTGTAGATTTTGTTGACTCTTCTCCTATCTTAGCTCCAGCAGAAGTGTTGGGTTATCGAAAGCTTGTTATCCATGATAAACTCATCCCTCAAGTTCTCATTCGCTGGCAACAACTAGACCCATCAGAAGCTACATGGGAACCGCTAGACGATTTTCGCAAGGATTTTCCATCTTTCAACCTTGAGGACAAGGTTGTTTTGGATGCGGGGGGTAATGATGCAGGCCTGTTTAACAAAGAGCCCAAGTCCAGTACACAAATTCAAAGGCTAAGTACAAGAGTTACACAAAGGCCCACAAAGTTGAAAGACTATGTGTGAATCAGATACGAATGTAGCCTACTTTTGATATTTGTTAATGTGATGACAATATATATAATGAAAGTTAATGAAAGAAGCTTAGACAAGAAGCTTTATCTTTACCTAATCCCTTTCCCCTCTTTCTTCTTCCCATATCTTCTGTTCTCAATTCTTCCCTCTTCTTAGTTTGTGCATCACCCATGCATGCTCATCCTATAAAACTTTAATTCCCATAAAAATTAATTCCCACTAATGGTATGTTAGGTGTCAATGTGTCATACATGCTATAGCTACCTCTCACAATGGCATCCAACATTCACGAATAGGAATTTAGGATGAATTGCAAGTAACAATAGGACTTCTTGTTTTAAACGTTTAAAAATGGATGAGGTTTTTATGTTTAGATTATTTGGAGAGGGTAAGTTTTTTTTTATTCAGATGTACACGGTATCATCGGATCAATCTCGAGACCGTTTCTGACTCTTTCCTGACCACCTTCACCTAGTGACGTTTGAACTTTTAACCTTTTGTGTGGAAACCAAAGACCTTACCACTAGAAGTTTATAATACAATGTACATAGATGATACGTACTTACATATATGCAACTACAACAACATACTCAATCTCGTAAGAACGAATATGAGATACGTGTATATATGTACATATAGACAAACTCACATATCCAAAGATACAATATGACAAAAATGGTTAAGAATTTAGTGTTAATGTAAAATACATGTGATTCTAGAAGGTATATTGCTTGAGATCTTGATGCGATCTACTATGACATTTTTTTTTTTTGTTTCTTATAACCTTTCAATTTGTATGCAGGACGATGTTATATTCAAAACTCTAACAAAAGACTTAGAGAGTAAAAAAGCAATTACAAGATGATATTACAAGCATTCTTAAGATCTCTACTAGGTCGTCAAAGTTAGGGCTAATTTGTTGTTCCTATCAACAATCCATGAAAAAAAAAATAAAGCGTTTTAATATAATCATCTTTACTAGGCGGTTTATCTAAGCAATGTTTAGACGCTGTAGTTTGATTGATTAGCAATCACATGAATCATTTGGTGATTCACATCTTAACATTTGCTTTGATTCAAAACCGTCTAGGAAAGACATGTTAGCTAATAATAACAACGCAAAAGTATTCGATCTCGATCCCTCCGGGGCGACATCTCTACCAAATCAAAGTGATCTCCACCTTAGAAATGCACCCGATGGAAACACTTTAGACAATCCACTCATGCCATCTTTTTTCTGTTTGCTATCTTTTCTTTAGCTTTATTAATTATTGTAGCAAAAGAACAAGTACCCACTAGTCCATGTTTTCTTCTAGGATCTACATAACATAGCACACCTCACCATTTGACACATATTTGTGATATGTCAATGTGATTTTTAATATATTCTGTATATATTAATGACATCATCACTTATTAATCCGTCATACTAACCCCATTTTTTTTTTTTTTTTTATCATCTACAGTTAGGATTCCTATCTCAAGAAGTTTAAAATATATATAGACGATTGAGGTTTCATTATAAGACTAATTGGTGATAAAAGAAATAGTGCTTATTTTAACTTTGTGATTGTCTTTAAATCGATGTGAAATTAGGTTTATACACCCAACAATCCTTCCTCTAAACCTAAATAACTATAAGCCTCCTCTTCAACTATAGTCATATGACTCATGAACCCACTTTTTTCATACCTTGACCTTAACCATCGGAACACACCGCCTTTTACCGGCTTCTTTTCAGTACAAGGTTTACCGAGATTAGGGACAGAGCCAGGATTTGACGATGAGGGGGGCCGAACCTAGCGTAAAATAACAAAATAGAATTCGAAGCCTAATAACAAAGCATTATAATTCGTAAAATTTAGAACAACACGTCCCATAAATAACAAAACTAACACATGAATTTTACACGTATACTAGCAAACAACTTTACTCTTTACTTAAATCACTCTCCAAGAGTTTTTAATTTTCTGTAATCACTCTCCAAATTTACTCATTATCGAACAACTTATATTTATAAGTTTACACATTTTAAATACTATATGCCTAGTTACTGTTAAAGTTAAGAATTTCACAAACCAAAAGACTAAGTGTTAATTGTTTATATGCTCCCACTTTGATGCATTTAATCATTCAGATATACAATTCAACATGAGTATTAAATTCTAATAAGGCCTTGATAAACCAGAATAACAAAGATAAAAAAATGACAAAAAAGAAACAATTATTAATCTACTCTCAAAGTAAAAATAATAATAATAATAATAATAATAATAATAATAAATAATCTACTCCTAAAGTGTCAAAGATTACTACCACTGTAAAAAGAAACAAAACTTGGAAGTATTATAAAAACATTCAATTTCTTATGGGTTGATTTCTATCTATCATTACCAGTGGTTTTTCTTTATTATTTGTCGACCAAAGAATAAGAGGGGCTGACTATATAATTCATTTTAAAGTTGAGCTTTGAGATATATATGCTAATTAATATTATTTGGATGGTTGAGGGGGGCCTAGCACCTGCTAGCTACCCCATCACCTCCGCCTCTGACCGGGATCCACTAATACCGTCGAATCAAGGTCTAACCGGGAGAACACCATCCACGTCATCATTGTGGCACAACCGTAGCTTTGATACCTTTTGTGAGAAATCCTACGACCCAACATCTCACGAAGTCCAACATATATAAGTCCAACTGATGTTCAATTCTAAAACCAATTTGTGATAAAAGGAGTAGCCCACCAAGCTTATATGTGGAATTAGGTTTGTACACCCAACATCTACAAACAAAAATACAAGATAAAAGAGATCAACAATATCACTTCTTGTTTTTGATAAATTATATTACCAGACAACCATTACTAAGGATTCATAAATTACGAGTATATACAGGTAAACTTTTTCATTTTGTAGTTTTTTTGAAAATGTTGCGCTAAATAGAATTAAAAAATAAAAAGAAAATAAATTTTTTGATCTTCTTTAGTAACCAGTGACCCATTGTCTCATACACAATGATGGGCCTAATGTGTCATATTCTTGATTCTTCAGTAAGAGAGTTTTCGAGTTTTCTTGGAAATTTTACTTGGGCTTTATTGATCGATTGTGATGGGCCAAAGTTTTAGTGAAACGTAGATAGTTTTGACCTTCAAGGCAAGATGGGAATTCTAACTTCTAAGACATGTTTGGCAAAATTGCCTTAATAATGTAGCTGAAGCTGAAGATTCAGATGAAGTTATAGTGGATTAGTCGGAGCTGAAAACCGGAACTTATTTTATAAGCCCTAAATTAGCTTTTGTCATCCAAACAACACTTAAATCTTGTATGTCAAACACAATTTGTAAATTCACCATTTGGTCAATAGTTAACGCTGTTAAATCTTGTTAAGACCATATTAGATCTTTGTTTGGATCGATTGATCATTTTTTTTTTTTTTTTTTTTTTTTTTTTTTGTCTAGCTGAAATATAGACATTTCAAAATTTAACCTTCTATTAAAAAGGACTTGAATCCTCTCAAGTTATTCCATCAACTTGAGTCAAGTTGGTTGATTTTCAAACCATTAGATTAAAATCAATGGCTAATATTAAAAGATTATCTTTTAATCTTAGCCATTGATTATTATCCCAGCCCATTAAAAAAATACCAAACCACACAGACTTTTTTCTATATGCAATTGTTTATGAACAATGATTATCTCATTGGGTTAAAATTGGCCCACACAAATCTTCGTTAGTTCCCTTCACTTAAAGCCCATTTAAAATCCACACAAAGGAGTAGAGGTGTTCACAATTCGGGCATTACCGACAAGAAAAGGTGTAAACGAGTCAAGCTTTTGTCGAGTAACTCGAACCTGTTCGAGCCGAGCTTTATCAAGCCTTGATCTCGAGCTCGAGCTCAGTAAATAAGCTCAAAATGTTTAACAAGCCGAGTTTGAGCTTATATAGGCTCGACTCAAGTTATTGTCGAGCTTATCGAGCCTTCAAATAATATATATGCCTTTTATAAAAATTGTGTATATTTGAAGGGCTTATATGTAAATCTACTAAGTGTGAAAATTAATAAATGTATCGAGCTTTTCGAGCTGCGTTCAAGCTGAATTTATATTTCGTTTTATAGTTAAAAATTTTAGTTGGTTTAAAAACCTATAGATAAATCGAGTTTTTCGAGCCGAACTCAAACTTTTACGATCCCGGCTCAAGCTTCTCATATGAAGGCTCACCAAGCTATCGAGTTAAGCTCGAGCCGAACATAATATTGTATTGTCGAGTCGAGCCGAGTCTTGCCAAAGTCCGTACTGATTCGGCTCGTTTACACCCCTACCCACGAGAACCGAAACCAAACCGATTTGCAACCGAATCAAATTTGTCAAAACCGAACCGAATTAAATATTCGATTTTTAGTTTGTGTTTAACAAAATGTAAACCAAACAATACCAAAAATGAAATTCATATAAATATGTATATTTTTTTTATATATTTACGAGCAGGTTAACCCGCGCGTTGCTGCGAGGAACCTTTTATTTGCAAAACGATACAAAGTCATAAACAACTTAAAGAATGTAAAACCTTTTGAAGCAAATAACAGCAGATATACACGTATTAACTATTCTTTGCAATAGCAGAAAAAGTTTTAACTTCAGTTTGCTTCTTTGGAATTGCGAACAACATATTTGAAGCTGAGAAAACAAGCCTCTAATGTTCTAATACACCACCTTAATTTTGTTCCACATATTTACAAACAACCGCTAATTTCAAATTTTAAAAACCTGAAGCAACAAACCAAGATTTTGAAGTAAGTGGTGTAAGCACCTTAAGCCTTCTTGGTTCCCTACAGATACAAAGGGCTGAGTATCAGTACTGAACATAGTTAAGTATGTAACGGTATGAATTTTTAACATATTCATAACTTCATAAGGGTTGGGGTGCTTACACAGAAAATTAGAAAAGCTATATTCTGAAACTAAATAGATAAGTTTTTTAAAGTAAGACAGTTTGGTTGGATGTCACTCCCAACTGACCCATTTTCATATAAATGGGTCGTTGTTGCCAGCTGAAGCCAACTCTATCTATCTTGCAAAAATTGAACATAGAATGAAACAATTGAACTAAAAGGTAACTGAGTATCAAAGCGGGTAGTACATGTGAGATTTTACAGTGTCGGTTGTGACTTTGACATCTTGACCTGCTCGGATCTCACTAATATTGCCTGGAATGTCAATGGTGCATCGTTCATGGCCACCCATCTGCCTTGTACTTCTGCAAACATGAAGGTATTTTGATACGTCAGAAATACAGGTGGTATAACATGTGGGTTGGGTATAGGCCTAAACAGGTTAAAGCGCTGTATTGCAATGACCATATCATTATTTTTTTCAGAGATTACAAAAACTATATTCTTATATGTTCAAGTATAAATAACCTATAATTCCAGCTTTCGGCAATTAACCCGTTTTGCCTAGATATGTAACATATCCTTTTAGCCATTTCTATAATCAAAAAAATCCATTCTGTAACCATGTAGTGCAATATGCTTGCCATTTATAGCGTGTAATTAACAAAATTGCATAGTTCGATAAGAAATAGTAAAAAACAGGAGCCTCTAGTAGCAAAATTCAAAATTATCCGATTCCAACTCTGTCTAAATAATCCATGCAACACTATTTCCAACACAAATTTAAAAGCATAACTTTTAAAACACCAATATTTTCATTTCCTTACCTTGACAACCGTCAACACTTCTTGAACAGATCGCTCCTAAAGGTTTAATAAGACATTAGATTCTCATTTATCAATAACTCGACTTCCTGCTTCTCACATGGAAGGGCCGGTCCGGAAGAAGAGGAAAAGGAGTTCACCTCAAATCAGATACATACCTTTGGTTTTTTAGTCAAGATCATTAATTTAGTAGTGACAGTGACTGTATCGTTCCAGATTCTGCAATGAGATTAAAAGTTGCAGTAGAAAAAATGAGTATATGATGCACGTATGTGACTTTGTTCCAGGTCCCAATTATTCAGTGAATTGGTTGTGAAAGGAGCTTGACAACTCCAGGGTTTGCGTGGTCAACCTGGCCACCTCCAGAGCGTAGCGAAATCACACCAATATTGACTCCCTTTTCCTGCAAAATGGGCCAAAAATAAGAGTTAAATAAAAGGCCAAAAAGTCTTTGTTATAAATCAAGAGGCATGTTAAATGATTCACTGAGATAACCTGTAACCGCTATGTTAGGTCATTGGTGTACAATATAATAGCAAGCTTTGATTGGCCATAAGCATACAACTGCTGAAACGCCGCTGCTTCGATATTCGTGGCAAGGAGATGATGTATACATGCATTGGCTCATAACGCCCAGCTTCTATAACCAACTACAACCATGAGTAAATTTATTTCATCTTTCGAATGTCAAGCAAATGAATTACCAAATTTATGAAATGACAAATAGGACTTAATCATTACGGTTTTCTTTGGGAAGTAGATTAAAAACTTACTTGTTCTATTCTGCTCCAATCCAAAATGCATAAGCAAGGATACGCAGTTACCGTTTCCTATTTATGGTTCCACGTGCTGTAAATTACATAAAAAGAAAAACATATCAGTTAGGATAACATGGCCGCGTAAATTTATTGTAAAAAATGTTAATAAGGCACTAAACTAAATTTTGCTCAACCAAAGGCAACGTACGGCTGCCTCACGCACTTTCAGTCCAGACCACCCCATATCCACACCATTGAATGGGGAAAATACCGTCAAGCAATGATAATAAGCTGCCATTTGAGCTCGCCATCATGAAACCAAACATCATAACAACATACTGTAACTCATCATACCTAACCTATCTCTGTCATGCTATCCCGGCAAGATACGGATAGATTTCAGACACTGTAAAATTCACATGAATCAGCATAAAAAATACATAAAAGCAAACAAAATAGGGTGACATGGAGTACGAAAAGAAGCGCTAGTTAGTGCGGCTAAACATAAGCAAAGCATCACCAAACCAAACATCAAAACAGCACACTAACTACACGTAAATCAGTCCTTAAAAACTACAAATTGATATATATATATATATATATATATATATATATATATATATATATATATATATATATATTTGCTATTTTTTTGGGAACATAAAATTCATAACTTTTTTTTTTTTTTTACTTTCTACTTATCTGCTACTTTTTGGGGTTAAGCAAAATGCACATTTACTTTTTAAGAGTGGTTTAACACAATAAGCTGTTACATTTTATCATTCATCCAAAGTTTTAAAGATAAAAAGTGCTGACTAAGATTAGAAAGATCAAATAAGGTAGTAAGCAGTTTCTACACGAAGACAAAAATTAATAGCTGCAAAACTGTAAAGAATATCATCATTTGAATAGACCTCCAACCATACAATGCAAACAATCCTTATTTACCATAGAATAAGCAATATCTAATTACAAACTATAATAATATCAAAAAACCAATCGGAGACACACTTAAACATTCTTAAACTATAACAGTGACAAAACAAAATAAAACCTTTTTTTTACTTCAACCTTGTAATGTCTACAAACCAATAGAACAAAATCAAATTGTAGCTATACATGTCACACAAAACCACCTTAACTAATAAATGACATTAAAAAAAAGCACAATAGTATTATTATTACCAAAAGCGTAGTTTATTGTAACGAAGGCCATTGGTCGAAACTCTTTTCGGCAAAATAAGGATTAGACTTAATAGCCAAAGGAGACACTTCATCCAGCTGCAACAATTCCGGGTCAAGAAACCCAAATCACCAATACAATCCATATCCATTTTTTTCTTATCAAATTCTCAAACAATCATTCAGATCTCAAATTGACAAATACCCTTTTGATAAAAATCAATTTCAACACTTTTTAAGCAATACCCACATCACAAAATCAAATAAATCTCATAAAGATTGAATCTTTTTAATGGGATTGTTCATGTTTGTATAAGCACTAACCAAACACCAACTTATTCAGACTACCATGAACTGTAAGCTATCTTCGATAAATGAACTTCACATAATATTAGCTTATACAGTAACAGTTTTTCCTAAGACAACGTTTTATGTTTTAACTAACTGATTTTTTTTCAAATGTTTAAACATCTATGTACTTTTGTGATTATTAGTATTAACCTATATTACAAATTTTTAAAAAATGTAAATCCACCTATTCTAAAAACATATAATCTGATATCAATCAATAATTTAATCCATCTTTTACAAAATAAATAAATAAATAAATAAAATAAAAGATTACAAACCTGATGTAAGATAAAGTTTGATTAGTACCTCATCCAAGATCGCCGGATCACTCAAACCCGTCGCCGGTGGTTGGAACGTGAGCATAGTAAAAGTAAGTGATAAACAAAAAAAAACCATACACATGTTTATTTAATCTGATTAAACCACAAACCCATTGAATTTTCTTCATTAAAGATGGGAATCAAAGAGGGTTTTGTTCGTTTCTTTGTGTTGAAGATTGTACCAAATCTTTAGGTTTGTTTTGTTTAGGGTTTATGTTATTTGTGGATGGTTTTGGATTTGTGGTAGGATGGATGCTGTGGGTGTGGTGTGACGATGGGAAAATGGTGGAATGTTCTAGCAAGATATGAGTGGAGTTGTGGAGAATTAGTACAAACAGGTAGGTTCAGGTCTGCTGTGTGTTGAAAAATTTACCACGTTTGGTGTATTATAAAGGTGTTTAACACGCTTAATGCGTGAACAGTTTAGGCCCTCAAGTTTCTCAACCAATGGGCTACTGCCAAGCCCACCGGGTACCACTGTTGGGTCAATAAAGTTACCTAATGACACTTTTAATCACTAAATGCAGCCAATAGCAAGCAAGTTCCAAGGTTAAAAAAAAAATTTGTAACATAGTTAACGTCACATCAACTTTCTTTGTTAGTATATAGTATAATATAAAAAAATCACTAAACTTTTTTTCTAATATAACTGTATAAATATAACAATTTTCACTATATTCGAGTATTTATTGTCTAAGTTTTATAATTAAATAAATTTGGCGCTAAAAATCTTTATAATTATAAATGGATTATGAATTATGTATTTTCGGGATTTGGGTGAACACGAAAACCGAACAAATTTTAATTCGGTTTTCGGCTTGTTTGATCTAATATGAATTCAATTCGGTTTTCGGTTATGCTTAAAAAAAATTAACCCGAACTGAACAAACGGTAAAACCCGAAAATCAAACCGACAAACAACCCT
The DNA here is from genome assembly GCA_030686995.1 of Artemisia argyi. Classification (NCBI taxonomy): domain Eukaryota; kingdom Viridiplantae; phylum Streptophyta; class Magnoliopsida; order Asterales; family Asteraceae; genus Artemisia; species Artemisia argyi. The sequence goes on from CM060681.1 coordinate 209,104,409, forward strand.
AGAATGGAGTAAAGGTGTTATATGTAACACCCCCATTTTTAAAGTTTGTCGCAGCGGAAAAGAAATTTGGGTGTTACGGTGAGGATCGAAGTTTTAACCACATAAAATGGTTTAAAAGAACATTTTGGAAGTCATTTGTCATTTAAATAATAATCTTGATAAAAGATGAAACATTTGATTTAAAAATCTTATGAAAAGATATAAAGGCTTGTAAAAATGACAAATTTGATTTTTACACCATTTTAATTTATCAGAGTAATAAATGCCCACTCTGTGTCTTGTCCTGCTCCGTTAAATTACCTGAGATACACATGCTTAAAAGTGTCAACACAAAGGTTGGTGAGTTTATAGAGTTTTAGAAAAAACCCTTTTATTTTATTAGATTTCAGGAATATTTGGTATTGTTAAAATACAAACAGAAATGAAACAATTATCGAATATATTCACAATTAAATCCTATAAATATTCAATCACATTCAATAAAGAATCAATAATCTTAACATAAGCTGGAAACTCATGATACTAAGTCGATTAGATAAACAATTCACATATGGGCGAACCTATACAGCTGTATCTAAATATATGTTGAATACATATATATTTCCTTTATAGATATTGCACCAAGCCTCATGACACCACAAGCTTAACCAAAAGGGGGTGTTCTATTAAATCAATGACAGATTTTGCCCTCTATTCGTAGGTGATGTGCCAATTCCTACATGTCTACGAATATAGTGTATCACGATTAATGCGGCTAACCAATTGCAATTGGCATTCCGTCAAGCATTAGTGGGACAGGGGGTCAATCCTTAACAGGTTTCGAAGCTGTTCACTATATTCGCGCTCACTGTCGAAAGACACTAACGGCTCATGATTGAGGGGCTTCATGGCGATAGCTAACTTAGGCAATATCAAGGACCTATGGGCTCATTTAGCATATCATCATGAAATCAAGTATCGTATCACAGAGATCAATTTGAAACAGTATCGCTTGAGTATCAGAAATTCAGTTTGAAAATATCATCATTTGAGTATCAGAAATTCAGTTTGAAAATAGTATCGCTTGAGTATCGGAAATTCAGTTTGAAAATATCACCATTTGAGTATCAGAAATTCAGTTTGAAAATAGTATCGCTTGAGTATCGGAAATTCAGTTTGAAAATATCACCATTTGAGTATCAGAAATTCAGTTTGAAAATATCATCATTTGAGTATCAGAAATTCAGTTTGAAAATAGTATCGCTTGAGTATCGGAAATTCAGTTTGAAAATATCATCATTGGAGTATCAGAAATTCAGTTTGAATATTTCGCCAGTAACACATTTATATCACATACCACAATAATCGAATTGAGAACATTTGCATATGAGTATCAATATTTCAATCAAATAATTCATCAATAAATATATATTTCACATACCACAATAATCACATTGGAAACATTGATATATCATAATTCACCAATTATATTATTTTAATATCAATTAGGAAATTGATTTGAATCATGTATTTTATTTTATTTCATATACTTATCAAGTTATCAAAGTATATGTAAGCATGTATCTCCCTCAATGAGTTAAAAACAATTATTTGAAATGGGGCTATGACTCACCTGGATTGGATAAAGAGATGACGAAGAGTAAATTTGAATAAGATTATGGAAACGATTTATGGAAACGTCTTTGAATAGAAACCTGATAAATAAATTTATCTAAGAATTTGACCAAATACGATTTGGCAAATATGAAACGAATAACGATTGATAAATAATCGTTATGATGAATGAATGATATGCAAATGATATGCTTATGTTTAAAATAATATGACAAGTTATGTTATTATTTCTAAAGCTTTTCCATTTTTAATGATGATGATAATATGTAACAAAAATTAGTTAATATAAAGTTATATATATTATTAACGAAAATTTAATAAATACATATATATATATAAAATGAAACAAAACAAAAAAAAAATGCATATGACGTGAGGGTTGTCGTAAAATAGAAAATAAAATAAGAATGTCAAATAGGTTAAGTGTAGTCCTTGTCTTTTTTCCAATTTTACAACTTTTATACTAACGGCGTTAGTGTCACACCGTTAGTCCTTTTTATATATATTTACAATTATAGTCCACTACATGTCCAATATTACAATCTAAGCTTGTAACAATATTATATTATCAATTTTTATCCTTTCTTTCTGTTTCTACATTTTTAGTCCTTAGTTTTCACAGTTTTCATAGTTAGTCCCTATACGTGTCGTCGCGTTACATTTTTAGTCCTATTTTTGCAAAAGTGATTATAAAAATTTCCTTAGCTTATTTTATAAATTTTAAGCTTAATTCAACTGCTTGTTTCATAAAAAGCTTATTTATTTAGCTTATGGGCTTGATTCGAACCATACTAAGGCCCATTTAAAAATTTAGAGGCGAGGGCATAGAAATTCTTTTGGGCTTGAACTTGGGTTTACATTGTGATTTTAAAAATGTATTTTATAGGCCCAGTGGGCTGTTAAAACGTAAGATCTTGTTGGGCCTTGTTTTAGCCCACTCGACAAAACATATGGTTTTATATAAGTTTTGGTTTTGAAAAATCCGGTTGTGTCGATTTACTTTGACTCGCGTAGGGTGTCCAAACGTGACTATTTTCACAAGTTATATAAATGAAACTAATAGTTTTCTAGGTGATCTATTAGGTCGAGCAAAAATATTGGGTACTTGTTACATGAAATTAAAAGTTATACGATGCTTTTGTAGCATGTATGAATCGATATTATCATTTGAAAAACTGAAATTATTACTAAGTGTTTATTAAAATCTATACGTGTAACATGGTTTGAAATGGATTCGTAGAATGCATGTAACATGAAACTAAACGTAAAGTGTACGTGCTACGTGACTCCTAGGCCTACCAAGATAGAGGCTAGTCACGTTTAGTGTTCTAACAATAAATATGTACGTGTGTTATATATATGAAATGATATACGATGGAATGAATATACCTATGATGCATGGAATGAAAATAATGAATGATATGAAACGAGAAATAGTGGAGATGACTTACTACACCTCTAGGGTGGTAGAGAGTCGAGAGAAACGGATGAAAAGATTAGTTTGATATGCGTTCGAATGAAAACTATAACTATGGATCGTATAACTTTTTAAAGTTACAACTTCTTGCTTCAAGACTACACGAGTATGGTTTTCTTAAGAGTTTTAAGTTATGTAAGAATGGAGAAAGAGTAGAAACGAATTCGAGAAGTGATGGTGAAGAAAAGAAGGGGCGAACGGTTCATATATACATATACGCATGCAATGTTTTTGGCTCAAATTATATGAGGGAACAAAGACAACTATTTGAAGCCAGGGAATAGCGATTTATAGGATAGCTAGTAACATTTTGTAATGGTTTTATGAAGAGTAGTAAATTAGAAATTTTCCTTGTGAAATTCCTATGTCGACATCCAAGTTTAATTACCAAACGAATTGCTCATTTGAGTATCATGGAGTCTTAGTCGATCTTACAACATATTTATACATGAAATCATGATACAATTAATATTTGGAACTCATAGGCACGAACGGGAACAAAAACGGATAAGAAATGAATAATTTACGAATCGTTTGGGTCGAGTGATGGCCAAACGGAAAGCCTTTTAAAAACGTATCAAATCTCAACGCATGAACGTACGATTTGACACACTAATAGTCGGCTAGGAGCTTAACGAGGATGGGCAAAAATATACATAGGTCGTGTGCAAAAATTAGAAATGAACGAGACGATTTGGAGTAGGTTTAGTCGAGTAGTATTATTATTAGAAATAAGTTTTTGGGTTTTGGGTGTGGGCCGGTTGGGCTTAGGGGATTAAGGGCCCGATTTGGTTTAGTAGTAAATTTTAGTAATTAGGTTTTTATTAATTAGGTTTAGTAAAATTAATGTTTTGTTAATTTTGTTAATAACTTGTTTTGTCGTTTGACGAATTTGACAGTATCGTAATTGTAACCATTTTAATATACAAAGAAAATTTTAAATTTCCCCGTAAAAATGGTAATTACAATAATGACAAAGATTATTTATTAAATTAACCGAAGTTAATTATGTGAATTTTCGTGAGGTTTTACATTATATGAGTTTGCTTTTTTAACGTGGTTCAATTTTCTGGATTTCGTTATGTTGAACAATAAAATTCCGTGGGTATTATGTCTTTAGTGATGACTATTTATACATATTACATGGAACAACCCTAATCATAAACCCTAATAGACCATAACCCGTAGACCGAAACAGAGCTTGGGCCAACTTTCTATCATCTAATAATGCAGCACTCCGAACGGTGAAATCGTGAACACTCAATAATGGAGTAAAGAAACTTTAGTAGTAAATCGAAATAAAATTTCTTGATGAAGAATTGAAGCCGTGCAGCAAGCCGTGCAAATTCTTCACAGTCTCCTTGATAACATAGCATAGAAGTAAAAACATTAAACAACAAATGTTCCCTTCTTTTTGAGAATTTAACTATAAGAAGTTAGATTCATAAGAAAAACAAAACAAAGATATGATTTGAAAGGATCTCGATACTAAAGATAAGATATGATTTTGAGAAAAAAAAAATAATAAAAATAAAAAATAAACAAGGAGTAGCAAATTTTAAAGAATTGATTTGCACACTCATTTTCGTGATTCATAGACACTCATCAGTGCTTCACATAGGTGTACTATATACATCAAGCTTTACCTACATGTATATGTAAGTGTGCAGATCGAAATACCATGTGTGCAAATCAACTCTCCAAATTTTATTTTAGCGTAAAGGGAAGGAATTGCAACATGAGGCTTAGATAACAAGAATGATATTAGAGAATATAATTATTGAAAGAGAAATAGGTTTGACAAGGTGGTAAAGTAAAGGCGGCTCATGGTGCCGACTAGATTTTCAGGATCAAACATGCTCTAATACTATGTTGAACATTAAAACTTTGTGGGTATTATGCTTTTATTAATGACTATTTATACAAATTACATGGAACCCTAATCATAAACCATAATGGATCCATAACCCACAAACTGAAAACAGGAATGAGCCAACTATCTATCAACTAATACATTATACCTCTAGGCACACTTTTGCTTACTATCTAAAACAAAGTACAAGGAAAATAGCATTTAGTGAAAAATATCAAAATAGGTCAAACTTCTTTAGCAACAATATTCATCGAGTGCTGAAAAGTGTTAAAATCTTGATGTTTGAGATTTGAGATATGATGATACTTATCAAGAACAAACAATGTCCTTAAAGACAAAACCTATAGTTACATTTTTTTTCTTTTGTAAAGTGACATGATGATACTTTTACTTACACTTAAAATGTATAGGAGAGCATATCGGTATAATACACAGGATGCAAGCGTTATTGGATCCTTTTCCACATTCAAGAATCATGTCGTTTGTTTTACTCGGTGACACTTTGATTATCTTTGGTAATTTTTTTTTTCCTTCCTTCCTTTAGTGACATCAGGGGTTGTTTACTTTTCTTTTTTAGTGAAGAAAAGAGTGAGTCTAAAATCCTTACTCCTTAATTGAAAGACTCGTTAAAACTTCTCTCTTTTAAAAAGCTAATTAAGACACTTATATAAAAAAGCCACTTAATTAAAAAAGAAAGTAAACAACCCTGTACCTTCGGAAGACATACTACTATTAGTGACAAACATGACTGGAGATCTTTTTACCAGCTTGTGACACGATATATACTCACACTAAAATCTGTCACTAAAGAAACTTCCCAATATCGTTCAACAACAAACCATGACTATAAAATAAATATTATCTTAACCTAAAAGCTACTAGTATACAAGCTTTTTCTATTATATAAACACATAAATCGTGGGTCAAGGTCAAAAGAAAGCTGATGAAAGAATGGTGTTCTTTCCTTAAATGATTATATTAAGGACTAATGACACCCTTTAATTATTCATACTTCCATTTATGGCCATTGGAATAAGTCCATAAATAAAGTAAAACATGCATTAGCCATAAAATGATAAAGGGAATCTATTTAATCTCTTTTGACCAACAATAGATACATATCTTAAGTTCATGTTATTGTAGTGTGGGACATTTGGTGAAGTGGGGAAAGATTTGCTTGAGTGAGAAATAGTTGATCAACACATACACGCATAGAATGATAGAATCTCTAATAGTGTTTCTAAGATATCATACATAATGCACACTTTCGAAGATAACATATTTTATTTTAAGTTAATTAGAAAGAATAAGTAAATTAACCTCAAGTTTATTTTTATCATTGACATTTAGAAACCGTTCGTTTGGGATTATTAGGTTGGACGTAATAAGGGTTGGGCGACCAAGTCCCCAACCTAGCTATGTGGCACACCCCGACGCGTCCCACCTTGTTACACAAAACCACTAGACGCGTCCTCGGGACGAAACGGAGAAGAAGGTCGGTTGTGTGCATGTTTTGTGTGTGGGTTTTTATTTAAAATGTATTTTTATAGATTATGTTTTTTACGGTGTCTATTTCTAGTTACATTAAGTTTGTCATGAAGTAGTTTTGGATGAAAAAAAAACTGAGGTGACATGGGATAAGATGGTCACCATGGAGTCCTTATTACACTGAGTCTTAAATACTAGGTATCATTTTGGGATTAATTATCCCATTTTCCTTTCTACAAGTCACGATTATTTTAGTTTATGGTATGGGATTCGGATGAAAATGGATCTCGCTAATCCAGTCTATTATATTTTGAATGGTCTAGGTAGTGATTATATAAGTATCAAGAAGTTAAATATCTAGTATACAGTCGAGTACTCGCAACAAATTTTTGATTATGATTTACATGTTGGAGGTTGGCAGGTTAGCTACCTGTAAAATTATTTGTTTCCTAAATTTTTTAAACGCGAAAACATGTATTTATCTTAAGTTCAAACAACATAAAACGGTGAAAAACTATCACATGTATAGTTAACTTTGTTAAAGTTGATTATTTGATTATGGCTATTCTCGTATCAGATAATCATCTTGAAACACAACACTAAAACACACACACAAATATTTTTAAAGACGTTACAATAGGATCAAATAATCAAAACTAGAATAATTTGGTGGTAATTTTAGTATCATCGGCTATTTTAAGTAATTGCGATTTACTAGAGACAAATGAGTTTTTATATTATCCTCGGATACGAATTAAGGATTTTATGATGACTAGACATTTGTATGGTCGAAATACTTTAATTATTTGAAAAATTAAAATACACGATTTAAGCAGATATTCGAAATTACTATTACATTCTAACCTTATTTCTAACACACTTCAATCTCTTGTTGCCTCTTGTTAATCATAATGTGAATCATTGTAAACTCTGATGACCTTTCTTTTTTGTTACTTTCTTACAAGGTTTGTAAATTAGTTAAAGTCATTAACCACGTTTTATTCTTGTTAATAGACGTGCCAACAAACTTACAACTTTTCATATTATATATTTTATTAGATTAACGATAAGATTTGTTTTCCTTTTTCATATAAACGTGGCTTATGTAGAATCGTGATTTGTGTGTCAAAAGTCATTTTTTTTTACAAAAGTATTGTTGACTTCAAAATAGGGTATCTCTTTACATTATGACTCTCCTTATTATGTGTGTGTCATATTATGCCACTTCTCATGATGTAATTAGTAATGATAATATAAAAACACCTGAAATGTTTACTTTTTAGATAAAAAAACAATTTTCCATATATCTCTTGGAAAACATATCTCTTGGAAAACGCAATATTTTAGTTTTGTGCGAGTCTTTGTATGATACAATATTTTCAAAAGTGATCAAACTTACATATCTTGCCGTTCAAGAAGAATATGTCTTGGTGGACTAGATATGGGTGATAATCGTATATATATGGTTTCTTATGAAACGGCTAAGTGTTCGGTCGGTACGTTGTTTGTGGTTAAATGAAACCCGTCAGCTTGTGCTCGATGACTCGTAAATTTGTCATCGAGCACAATGCGAACTTTTCACATAAGAGGGTTGTTCGTTTATATCTCATGGCAATTACAAATATGTCTCAACAATCTTATTGTAATTTATCTAGCATCTTGCTAACTTTAAGCAGTTGTTCAAAAAATTGAAAGTTCTAATTATATTCAAGTGTATAAAGGGGAGAACAGTTTTAGAAGATGGCTTCTCAATTGTGTATTCTTTGGAAAATGATTATATGCATATAAGTTAGATCAGTTATAGTTAATTTTGTTCAAAAATGGCTAATGTTCATAAAAGCAAACATTACTTAAAAAAGTTTAATTACACTTATTTTTTAAATAACCCATTAACTTTAAATATGTAAAAGCAAAGCTTTTGACACCAAAAAGGACATATAATTTATTAACTTTTGATGATTATTGTGGCAATTAAGTGGACATATAGTAAATCAAAGATACGGAGTATTGTTTTGTAAAGATAAAAAAAGAAAGTATAAGAAAAGACAAAGTAAATAGAGTCAAACTTTGAACTATTTTCTTTCCAATATCTTCTTTAGATAATACAAATCATTATTAATTTATTAGAGCATTAGGTACCGTTGGTGCAATAGCTTCAAGTCGTGGTATTTTTTTGCTGCCATGTCAGTAAAAAGCTCCACGGCACCAGAAATCCACGGCACCACATTTCAGGTGTATCCGTTTACACCAGAATTTCTGGTGTCGTTGGCCATTTTTTTTATATATAAATTAAAATATACATAATATAAACTTAAATAAACTTCATTAATATTAAAAACACACATTACATATTAGAAAAACACACGATACATTTAAAAAAATTGCATAAAATTAAAAACCTAATACATAAATAAAAGCTTAATCCTCTTCGGGATATTTTGCCCGGATTCGAGCTTGTTGTGCCCTCACGATCCTTGCGTTGACCGGATCCATACTGCTTGTATCCATTTGTAGCACCCGCATCTCCTCGGTAATCTTTTGTGATTCATATAAAGTAACTCTCGCGAGTGACTCTCGCTCAAGAACATCCATCTTTGCCTTGCGGTCTAACTCGTATTGTTGTTGCAACATTTCTTGAAACAATGCCGGGTTTGAACCGGAACTAGCGGTCGAGTTTGACGAACGATGACTCTTAGCAACCCGGTACATGCCGTCGGGTCGTGGTAACTCATCGGGTCCAAAATGCTCGGGCTCTACATGAGTAGGTCGAAGACGATTACGTCTTGCCAAAGTCGAGTCGGGATTTTTCCACTTGTGCTTGTCTTTCAAAAAGCCCCAAGCGGTCAAGTGTCGAAATTCATAACCCGTTGATTTTTTAAACAATATGTGACAACGATTCTTAAAATCTTTATCACCTTCCCCACTTATAACCACCGTTTCATCCACCACCGAATTAAACTTCTTGATATCTTTATTCATTGGAGTCCACTTTCCCGTTGATGAGGCGAAAAATGATCCGTTTTTAGGGGGTCATTTAAGCCCGAATCCGAATTTATTTGATCAAATATTGCCCTAAATCGTTCCTTTTGTGATTTTAGGTGTTTGGAGAGTGAATTCTGGAAAAGAGGCTATTTTGGACGTTTTTTGAGCATAAAGTGAAGAAAACGACAAAGTACCAAAAATCCAAGTTGGAAATACAAGGTGACGGCGTCAAGGGTTTGCTCTTGACGGCGTCATACATGAAGAATAATTTACCGTAGCTGGTGACGGCGTCAGATGGAGTTATGACGGCGTCAAAGTGACCAAGATTAGTTTACCGTGGGTGGTGACGGCGTCACATAGGCCGTCACGATTGGATCTAGGGCGTCCGAGGAAGTGTATGGCGGCGAGTTGACGGCGTCAGATTTAACTCTTGACGCCGTCAGGACGATTTTCCTATATATAGTTTTCTAGTTTTTTTCATTAAAGAGAGAGAAGTTTTGGTGAAACCCTAAAGACGATTTTGGTGCCTCTTTTACAGGTTTTTCAAGGGTTCCAAACCCTTGAGGCCTTGCATTGTAATTGAGATAAGTATACTCTTAATTCAATCAATATGTCTATGTGTTGGTTGTCTATCTTTTGTTCTTATCTTAATTCTACTATGCTAGGCTAGATCTCTCTTGTGTTTGCTTAGATCTAATGAAACCTAGATGTTGATTACTTGTCTATTCTTGTTTTGAATGTATGATTTTATATGTTAGGCTTAAGAAAACTGGCAGATCTCCAAATGGTAACATGCTTGAACGTCTTAAGAAACATGAACCGAGGCGTACTAGGTCTTTATTGGTTGTATTTAATGCATGAGCCACTGTTTACAATCCCTATAGTTGTGCTGGGTCATGGTGTAGGAGGAGATAAGAGCTCATAGAGTTGGGGAGTTATGTATGCCACTCCACGAATGGTATTAAGGAATACAACCCGTCATTCATACAAGTGTAACAAGTAATTAACATGTAAAAGATATCTAGGGAGTAATGAAGTCTAAGTAAACACAATTTCTCCAAATACTGCTCACAACCTTAGTTTAATATTAGTTTAATTTTATTTTCATTAGTTTAATTAGTTACAAAGTAGTTTTTGGGTTAGTTGAATAACAACTAATTCCGCCCACTCTTCTAAAAACCGAGATTTTACTTGCTTTCATAAAATATAAAAACACAAAAATAATCATCTTTCATCTCTAGAACTATTAATTAGGTTTTCTAATCCTAGCGACACTATTCCTAAGCTGAACGATCAATCCCCCGGTACTTGTCACTATACTATACTACAACGATCAGGTACACTGCCTGGTGGGGGTTGTAAGCCTCGCGAGATCCCTCGAGAGGTAAAGCAAGGTGCGATTCCCACGCATCAAGTTTTTGGCGCCGCAGCCTGGGGAATAGTTATTGTCTAGGTTAGAATTTCTTTTTATTAGGTCTACTTGCTAGATTCCTTTCTAGTAAGATTTTTATTTTTATTTTTAGGTCTTCTTTAGTCTATCTTATTTCTTTGTGTTCTTTGTTCGTAAACAATTTCGATGGATAACAATAACATTGATCGCTTGATTCCTGTTATTCGTGTTTTTCGTCGTAGGATTTTCCAAATGCCCGCCCCACTTCCTTTAGCAGAAAATGAGAACCCACCTAACCTGTCACCCAACCACCACTTTGACAATAATTCTGAGTTGGAAGAGTCTGATCATGATAATGACCATAGGGCTAGTCCTTTTTACTATTCAGACTCCGATGAGGATCTTGATGATGGTGATGTGATTAATGAGGATAGAATGGAAGAAGAAGTAAACCCTCTTAGGTATGTTGACCCTAGAACTAGGATTGAGTGTGATAGTTCATTTAACATGCAATTCCCTTGTAAGATTGGATTTAAGAGCTTTAACGCCTATCTCAACTCATCTCTTCCCATGAACATAATCTCACGTAATGAATACAATAAAATCATGGTAGATGAGTTAGAATATAAAGGAGAAAACATTGTGGCTATGGCAATACCATTACATGTGTTTGTAGGAAGTTTGGTTTATCTTGTTGAATTCATGGTTATGGAGAATCTAGGAGAATTTATTGAAGATAAATTGACCCAAGTTGTGTTTGGAAGATCTTTCAAACGATTGACCAACCTCGATGAAAAACTCATAGAAGGGTTAATTACATTCTCGGATGGGGATGAAGAATTTGTCTATCAAATGCCCCGCACACACCCTAGGTTCAAGGATTTCTCCATGGAAAAGTGTAGTAGGTATCCGCCTATGGAAATGCTAAGTGAGAATGATAAGAGGAAAGGACTTAAGTACACGTATGAAAAGAATAAAAGATATTATCGCGGGTGCTTAGAGTTAGGAGACGAATACAAGAAAGATGAGGCGACTATTAGATGGCTCACACTTGGTTACGTGAGCATAAGCGATACACGTTAACCCACGACTTTGAGTCTAGCTACAAGACTCGTAAATAAAGAAAAGCGCTTCTTGGGAGGCAACCCATGTTTTGTGTGATTTTTATTTGTTTGATTGTTATTTGCTTCCGTATGCATGTTTTATTTTTATTGTTGGTTGATCATGTTTCTCAATTAAAATGTGAAATACTTTATTATGTTGTTTAGCCTAGTCTTAACTTCAACCTAAAGGTATTTTTGCAAAAGATAAGTGTAAGGGGAAACCCCAAATATGTTTTTAAGAAACAAACCGATCATGATTATCCACAATATTTAATGAACATGTATATTCGTATTTGTTAGAGTCAAATGCTTGTATTGAGTCATAATGAAGTTTTGCAGGATTTTCCAGGAAGTAGGACAAGGTTTTTCCAGAAATTTTCCGAAAACTTAACATAAAGATTTCTGCAGGTCCATTCTGACGGCGTCAGGCAATTGCTCTTGACGGCGTCAGGAGTTCAAAATCTGGAAATTTTACCGGTTTTGTTTTTCTAACGGAGTCTTATAGTTTTTGTGAATTATTAAGTTTTATAATCTCCAGGAAATCTGCAAACTTCATTCCACAAGCATTATATCTTACTTTGTTTTCTAGGATTTAGTAACTTATATAGGATGCCGCCGATTTTACGCGAGGTTGCCTTGTCTACTTTTGTCAGGATTTACAGGTTATTTGTGACAAGAAGATGATTTATATTCTGGAAGGGAAGCTTTGATTGTTCGTTTTTTTGGAAGAAGATTTAACCTGGCCAACTAAAATCCATACCGAGCGAATCAGGGGAGTATTTGATTTCATTCTCTTTACTTTTTAACTTTTACATTCTTTACTTGAACATTGGGGACAATGTTCATCTTAAGTGTAAGGGGAGGGTAAAAAGATGATACCTTACATATGCACTTTCGCTTGAGTTTGTTTTGTTTGATAGTAGATGAGTAATAAAACTATGAGAAATACTTGTTAGTGTAATTTTAGCGCCAAATTTAAAATTTTTTACAACATTTAGGAGTGAAACTTTAGCCATGGCAAGCGTCTCATGGATAGGAGGTTGTATGACTAGCACATAACCGTATATTTAGAAAAATTTTCCACCCAAAATTGTGAGGTTCGCCTTTAGATTTGATAGGAAAAGCATTTACTATTAGTGCTTATGAGTGTACCGGTAGCATTTAGATTCTAGAACTTGCGTTAGTGATGCATCCCGAGACCGCTAGTGAGACTACATTCGTGTGGTAGGATTTACTACATGATAAGAGGCATTAGGATCACCCTTGTGTTAAACCCGTATTATAATTACTTGACCATTTAAGTCATATTACTTGGCTAGTTAAGTCAACTAATTTTTCCCACACCCTTTGCATTGTACTCATTTTTAGTACACGATATCCCTAGTACACCCCTCCGAGCCTATCTTTTCGTTTCTAACTTTAAGCACTTTACTCAAAGGAAGAATTTGTTACACCCCACTTAAATGTACAACCAAATCGCCTTAGCCTTCCGTGTATGCGCTCATTTTTAGTGCATTATTGTTATTTGTTAAACCCTAAGTTAACTTTCTAATTGATTACATGGTTGCTAAGTCGAGTCATATCCTTGTACATATTGTTTTGGGACGATTGGGACTCATGGGTAAGTACTTATTTTGTGGAGTAATGGGGAAGAACATCACTTATTACCCCCATATGTACGTTAATTTTAAAAGTGCTCCAAGTGTTTTGATTTTCTTAATTCGAGTCATTAGAATAGTTAAATGTAAAGTATGTAAAGATTCAAGTGTAAGGGGAATTCTCATCCCCTATGATGTATTATTTTGGATGGTAGGGTAAGAGTGTATGCAAAAAAAAAAAAAAAAAAAAAAAAAAATAGAAAAGAAGAAGAGAAAAAACATACGGACTACCATCCCGTTTTTATTTTATGTTCATTTTATGTTTTTATTATTTTTCATTTATTAGCTTAAGTCGAGTCTAGTCTTGGCTTAGCAACGCCATCTTGTACATGTAATTTACTAAGATTGTTAACTCGCCACCAGTAAAATTCCCTTTATCCAACAAAACCGTGTAATTCATATCCCTACACCTAACGTTATAACCCTTTTTAAAAGACCTCTTTGATAGTTTATCGTAGGTGCTTACGCCATGTGGTGGAGGTTTGATCCTTTCCCAAGCCTATGGTAATCTATTTTGCTATGACAGGTAGTGAGAGATATCTTCCATTTTCATAATGTTATATTACTTTATTACACCCGAGAGATGTGAGTATCTAAACACTATTTGTGAGGTGCTTGTGTATGACCTCCGTGCTTGTCTATTGGTCTTTAGTGGAACGATTATTTGTTGTAATTACTTTTATATTAGTGTTAAATGACCCCTAACTTGTCTTTTGAGTAGAATAAAAGCTCATTTGCTTGAGGACAAGCAAATCTCAAGTGTAAGGGTATATGATGAGGCGAAAAATGATCCGTTTTTAGGGGGTCATTTAAGCCCGAATCCGAATTTATTTGATCAAATATTGCCCTAAATCGTTCCTTTTGTGATTTTAGGTGTTTGGAGAGTGAATTCTGGAAAAGAGACTATTTTGGACGTTTTTTGAGCATAAAGTGAAGAAAACGACAAAGTACCAAAAATCCAAGCTGGAAATACAAGGTGACGGCGTCAAGGGTTTGCTCTTGACGGCGTCATACATGAAGAATAATTTACCGTAGCTGGTGACGGCGTCAGATGGAGTTATGACGGCGTCAAAGTGACCAAGATTAGTTTACCGTGGGTGGTGACGGCGTCACATAGGCCGTCACGATTGGATCTAGGGCGTCCGAGGAAGTGTATGGCGGCGAGTTGACGGCGTCAGATTTAACTCTTGACGCCGTCAGGACGATTTTCCTATATATAGTTTTCTAGTTTTTTTCATTAAAGAGAGAGAAGTTTTGGTGAAACCCTAAAGACGATTTTGGTGCCTCTTTTACAGGTTTTTCAAGGGTTCCAAACCCTTGAGGCCTTGCATTGTAATTGAGATAAGTATACTCTTAATTCAATCAATATGTCTATGTGTTGGTTGTCTATCTTTTGTTCTTATCTTAATTCTACTATGCTAGGCTAGATCTCTCTTGTGTTTGCTTAGATCTAATGAAACCTAGATGTTGATTACTTGTCTATTCTTGTTTTGAATGTATGATTTTATATGTTAGGCTTAAGAAAACTGGCAGATCTCCAAATGGTAACATGCTTGAACGTCTTAAGAAACATGAACCGAGGCGTACTAGGTCTTTATTGGTTGTATTTAATGCATGAGCCACTGTTTACAATCCCTATAGTTGTGCTGGGTCATGGTGTAGGAGGAGATAAGAGCTCATAGAGTTGGGGAGTTATGTATGCCACTCCACGAATGGTATTAAGGAATACAACCCGTCATTCATACAAGTGTAACAAGTAATTAACATGTAAAAGATATCTAGGGAGTAATGAAGTCTAAGTAAACACAATTTCTCCAAATACTGCTCACAACCTTAGTTTAATATTAGTTTAATTTTATTTTCATTAGTTTAATTAGTTACAAAGTAGTTTTTGGGTTAGTTGAATAACAACTAATTCCGCCCACTCTTCTAAAAACCGAGATTTTACTTGCTTTCATAAAATATAAAAACACAAAAATAATCATCTTTCATCTCTAGAACTATTAATTAGGTTTTCTAATCCTAGCGACACTATTCCTAAGCTGAACGATCAATCCCCCGGTACTTGTCACTATACTATACTACAACGATCAGGTACACTGCCTGGTGGGGGTTGTAAGCCTCGCGAGATCCCTCGAGAGGTAAAGCAAGGTGCGATTCCCACGCATCACCCGTCAACATGTTTTTTGTACGAATAGTATAGTTGAGCCTCTTTGCTTCCGTGTTGTATGCATCAAGCACTTTGTACCAAAATGTATCTCTTTGTTGATCCGCACCCGTTTTTGTATCCTCGGATACTTGGATGTAACACTCCGCCAAAAGATATTCTTCGTCTTGGCTCCAAAAAGTTTGTGGTTGTCGGGACGGGACCACATCTTCATCGACCTCCTTATCTTTTTCTTTGTTGCTTTTCTTATTCTTCGCCATCGTCTTTGCCCTCGATTTTTTTGAGGTCGGTGTCGGAATAATTTCTTCACTTGAAACCGAATTTTCTTCGTCATCTTCTTCGTCTACTAGATGAAACGAAGCATGGTCCGAATTCGGCTGTGAAGGGATGCCTTGTGTTGTTTGTTGAGTTTGTGTAAATTGATATTGGTTTTGTTGTTGTTGTTGTAATTTTCATTGGCTAAACAATGCTAGATCTTCGGGATTCATAAATGAGGTTTGGAAGGTGGGAAAGTAACCCGGATTCGAAGACGATCCCGGATTGTTACCGGGGTTCGAAGACGATCCCGACATTTGGTTCGTCGGATCGTTTAACATGTTGTTGATCCATGGTTGATTTGGATTCATTTTGGATGAAAATAGTTATTAGAAGTAGAGGTTTAATAGATTGGAAGTGTGTGTGAAGTTTGAAAAAAAAAATAGGGTATTTATAAGGTTTTTTTTGGGAATTAAATTGGTTTAATTGGGTATTTTGGGAAAAAAATGGCATTATAGCCGTTATACATTCAAACGGCTCTTTTTTATATCCTCAAATCAGCAGGAAAAAAAATTCGATGGCGCTAAGCCATGGGTACGGCGCGAGCACCGACGGCGCCACCACCGGTACGGTGCGCCGTCGGTTTTTTTAGCTGGTGGTGACGGCGCGAGCGATGGCTCAGCCGTACCCTGTGCTCTTAAAGTTTTAAACTGTCATTTCACAGGTTTTACGAATCCTAAATATACATGCAACATATCCAAATAAGAATTACAATAGAATTATGAATATGCATCCCATTAATTTTTTCATGTGTCTAATATACATTTCATCCTTTACTATATACTAGAAGCATCATTTTGGGTAAAAGGTATTCCACTCGGTTAAATATATTATTCTAAAAAACGTTACAATGATACGTAGTTAAAGTATCACATTAACCGCAAGCAATCGCTTGTTACAACCACAAATCATTTATGACAAGCCATAAACGACAACTAGCTATAACCAATAAGACTACTAAACCAAAACCAGCATAAAATAATAAAATTTTATGCAAAAAATATAAAACAACTTAGTTGAGATAAAAGTCTTGAATTCTAGCAGCCTTTAATTGTGCATGAGAGAGGCCAAAATCATCATCATCATCATAATTATTGCCGTCACCCGTATCCATTTTCCATTGCTTAAAAGACTATGTTTTTTTACCTCCACTTCCAGAGTACAACGTCCCAATTTGATTATCAAAAACTTCATCATCATCGCTGTCAAAAACTACCACATTGCCCACCTTAGAAAATGGGTTACCCCATAATTGATGAATCAACATTTTTAAGAGGTTTACCATCATCATTAACAAAAGTAACTTTTGCTTCAATAATTAGAAAAATACTCAAATTGGAAAATAAAAAAAAATGTGCGAGATCACAAAGTAGACACTAGTACATGTGAAATACAAGATAAATCAGATGAAAACCGTTGAAAAATAGAGCAACAATCCTTGTAAGCTAGCGTGAAATATTGACTCAGAGTAACTAAATACGTGACCTCAAACGTGACATTGTATTTTAACGCATGAGCAAGAAAGAATGTATAAGTTAGCATCCCTTCACCTCCTTTTATAAAGATGAGTGGTTACAATTTCTATAGAATTAATATCCATAGTATCTTTGTTTGACTTGTAAATCAAGCAATTCTATTTTAAGTCAAATCATAACTCTATTTAACCAAAATAGACGAGTACCCGTGCATAACAACGGGATTTTATAGCGAATAATCGTTTAGTGATAAAAAAAAGTTTATGGGTTATAAACAAAAAATAATAAAAGTTTGAAGATTTAGAGAATAAACATAATATTTTGAAACCCGGTTCGACCCGTTCTGGACGAAAAATGGGTCTATTTAAATCGAGTGAACCCCACGTGTTGGGTCGAAAACGGGTCAAATTAAACCGAGTCAACCCGCCAGGTTTGAAGTGTCCCAGGTCAACCCGGTTTTCGATGTGTATTAATAGTTTCATTTTGAAATATATGTTTTCATATGGCTTTTATTAGTTAGACGAACTGGTGGCGACACCGGTTCCCAGTTGAACCCATTGGTCCGGTTCAGTTTTCAAAACTATATGTACCATCAACTTGTTAGCTTGTATGAAGCTATGTGTGTTTTACTAATTTGTATAATGTCTAAAATAACATTAGTTAGTGTGTTAATTATTTTATATTTAGATTACGTTGTAGCTTGTTTAAATTGTACATTGTGAAAATTTTATTGTACTTTTTAGTAAGGGGTGTTTTAATTAGTTGTTTTTAATTTAGTATATATGCTTTTAATTGGTTGTACAATGTGAATAAATTATTGTACTTTAAAGTTATGCGGTATTTTAATAAGAGTATTAATTATACTATGCATTTCTCTCTTCTTTGACTTTCAAGATTTCACTTTTCAAGATTTGACCATACATTGTTTATAGCGACAAATAGTTTATTCATAAAAAAAAAGTTTATAGGTTATAAATGAAAAATAATAAAAGTTTGAATATTTAGGAATTAAACATTGATGAGTGTCTAAATACTCATCATTTTATACCAATCTGAGCTGCCAAAATATACAAAAACACTCAAATATGCATCATAAAACTTAAAATATCTTAGAAGTGTGTTTTATATGTTTCAAATGCAAAAACAGATGAAAAACGTACAAAGTTTGCATAATTGGCAGTTTCAGTCCCTCAAGTTTCAAAAGTTGTCAAATCTAGTCCCTGGTAAATCAAAACATAAAAAATATCATCAAAGGTCCTTAGGGATTCATAAGTTGTCAAGTTTAGTCTTTTAAAGATAAAAATTACAAAATGACAACTTTAGTCCCTCAAGTTTCAAAAATGTCAAAATTAGTCCTTAAGGTTTAAAAATGGGAAATTAATAAAATAAACCTTGTACTATTCTGAAATGACAAAATTGGTCCTTATGATAACATTTTGAGAAATTACAACCACAGTCCCTTAAAAATCCAAATTTACATAAATGGTCCCTGGAGTTTGAGAAATTACAGAAAAGGTCCCTGGATATTTTTAAAATGGAGAAATCACAAATTTGGTCCTTGGTTTATCATTTTTGGCAAGTTAAGTCCTTGAAAACACTTTGGGAAGATCACAATTACAGCCCTTTAACTTTGTCAAAATTACAAAATTGGTCCTTGTTAAATACCACAACCAAACCGGACCCTTTATTTATTTTAAACCCAAAAATTCCAATCCAATCCAAACCTTACCCAGCCCACACCTATTTCCAAGCCCAAAAGAAAACAAGCCCACTCCCCCTTTATTAAATAAAACGGTTTGACCCCGTTTGACCAACCAAAACCGCCAAACCACTCACCACTGTAGCACCGTCTCCCCCAAGCCTGCTTCACCCAAAACCAGGTGGTATTCCACCACCACCTCACCTCTCCACCTCACCCCCTACTCCCCCTACCCCTCCTTTCCACCTCACAGCAAACCCACACTTCATTTAATGCATTCCACACACCTTTTACCTCCAAACCATCTCCTTGCCTCTGTTTTCATCATATCAACCCAACTTGGCCTCCAAACTTCCCCAATTGTCTCCTGACACATCCACATACTCCCAATTATCTTTAATTGCAGAACGTAGTCTCCAAGTTAACGTGGAAGACTTTGGCGCCAAAAGTGAGTTTAAACGGATGAGATTGATTCAGAGAATTTAAGGGTCAAGATTGAAGTGGGAAAAGCTCAGAAGGTGTCCTCAAACCCTAATGTGGACTTATAAAAGGAAAGAGAAGCAGAGGAGTCAAGTATCTAGTTTATTATTAAAAGTGTATGTCGTTTAATGCAATTTCAAGTTTCTAGTGTAAACCTAAGCTTCTAAGCAGTGTTCTAAGTGTTTTCAGTGTATTGTAACTCTTTCTAAGTAATAAATTTCAAGTTTCTTTGGATGTTCAATCTTATGCAATTTTAGTTTAATTTTCTTAAATTTCAAAAGCTCAATTGTTGTTACTGTGAAGTGTAGTGGATTCCTAAGCTCACTTAAGCTCCTATATAGTTTATAAAAGCTATTAGAAACCATTAAAAGCAGTTTAGTAATATAAAAAATCAAAAATAAAAAAAGTCAACAAAAGTCAAACTGGTATGTTCTTGGTGAAAAGCATTGGAGCAGGGCATATTGTGGATGGTCCTGGGTTAGAATCCATTGGTGGATGTTAGGAAAAGTTTCTGTGTCCTTGGTTCATGGTTTGAGCAGAAAAGCAATCTTGTAAGTCATCAAAAATCTCAATTCTGCCTTTGTACTGTTGTTTTGCTTATTGCTTGCTTTTTCAGTTACTTAATGCTTATTCAGTCTTAATTAGTGATAATATAACATAAACTTAGTACCTTGTTTGTTGGAATTCATAGTTACTAAAAAATCAAAAATCAAACAGTCAACATAGCTTATCTTGTATTCTTGTGTATCTGTGGTTAATTTCTGTCTCTAAGTACTTGTTTAGATCTATTACAACATAATAAGTCATTGTGTATCAGTAGGATAAGCTCTTAAAGCCTTTAGCTTATTAAATCACAAATCAGTCTAGTATAAGGAGTGTTTGGTTCTGTGTATTTCATTGAGTCTCAGTAGGATTTTTGTGTTATTTCTGTTTGTTACATGTTTCAGTAGATACACATAGATCATATAAGTCATTTAATTGAGTGTTCATTATCTGGAAAGTCAAAATCATCAAAATAATACCACACAGTTAACTGTGTAGTATTTTAAGAGCTATAAACCCTCACTTAAGTTTATAACCAGTAGATTAAGCATAAATTAGCTTTACCTAGGCTTATTATATCATCTATAATCAGTTAGGATCAATCAAACTTCAGATAAGTCAACTGAGTTATAAATTAGGAAAAGTCAAAAGTAATACTAGTCAGAAATCTCAAAAACTCAAGGATTTATTGTGAATTTTAGGAGTGGATTCAGCCTTTGAAACTTTTAGGGATTAAAACCTACCAGCTTAACTTTAGTTTCCCACATCTATTTCATTTTTAAGATTTTTATTGTGCAAGATAAGCTCATCCAAAAACACTTGCAGGGGAAGAAGCTCCCCTGCTACACATAATACCATTCCACCACCACCACTTTGGTGGTTGATTGTGGCCAACTCAGTAGGTCTTAGTGTCTCATTCTTGGTTCTTACAACCCCCCTCCTACCAGTGTTTGAAAGTTGATCCTTAGTTTGACCTCTAGATCAGTGGACCCCACTTAGAACCACATCAAAACTCTGTCCCATTTCTAAGTCAGAAACCAAATAAGCAATTGCTTATTTTAGCTTTCCAGCTTATCCTAGGAGCTTATCTCATCACATCTAGTTTAAATAAGTTCAAGTAACTTAGGTGAACCTGGCTTAACCAGTGTGGACCCCACATAACTCAACTTAGCTTATTTCTTAGTGTGGTCAACCATAGTCAACTGTCTAGGGTAATAAGCACTTACAGTGCTTATTCTTGATTTCTAAAGTAGTTGTCTTTGTTAAAGTTTCATTATTTAAGTATTTAAATAGTTTTATAAAATAAAAACCAGAAAAAGCAAACTTTAATTATAGTGATAGCTTCTATTTAATAGAAATTATCTAATTAATTTTCATCTCAGCTTAGTAATAAGCACTTGTCCAATTTTATAATTTTATAAATTACCTAGTACCTTTAAGTAGTTAAAATAATTTTCTTAGATTTTTCCTAAGCAGTTTACTATTTATTAGATTTAAAACTAGTTTAAATAATTAAATAGGTAATATTAGTAATTAAATAGATTTCTTTAATTTTAATTAACAAAAGTAGAATTTTATATTTTTCCTAAGTTTTATAAAGTAGTTAAGACTTTTAAAAAATAGTTTCATAATTTCTACTATCCATTTTCTAATTTTCTTATTTAATTTAATTAAATTAGCTTTAAAATAATTAATAGGTAATTAATTAGTCAAACATAATGTCTTGAAACCCGGTTCGACCCGAGTGGTTTAACCGGGTGAACCGTTCCGGTCGAAAAATTGGTCGATTTAAACCGGGACAACTTGTTAGGTTGGGTCGAAAACAGGTCAAATTAAACCGGTTCAACCCGTCTGGTTTAAAGCGTCCCGGGTTAACCTGGTTTGGGATTTGAATTAATTGGTTGTATTTAATTTGGTAGATATGTTTTTAATTGGTTGTACAATGTGAATAAATCATTGTACTTTTAAGTAATTGTGTGTTTTAATAAGAGTATTAATTATCTATACTACATATAAAGGAAAAATGGTTAATCTTGAAAAAATGGTCAATCTTGAAAAGTGGAAATCTTGAAAAATCTTATTAAAGGAAATTATGAAATATAATTAATACTCTTATTAAAACACCCATTACTTAAAAGTACAATGATTTATTCACATTGTACAACCAATTAAAAACATATCCACTAAATTAAATACAACCAATTAATACAAATCACAAACCGGGTTGACTCGGGACGCTTCAAACCAGACGGGTTGAACCGGTTTAATTTGACCCGTTTTCGACCCAACCTAGCAAGTTGACCCGGTTTAAATTGACCAATTTTTCGACCGGAACGGTTCACCGGGTTGAACCAGGTTTCAAGACATTATCTTTAATTTCTAAATATTCAAAATTTTATTATTTTTCATTTATAACATATAAACTTTTTTTGATGAATAAACTATTTGTCGAATAAACTATTTGTTGCTATAAAGAATGTATGGTCAAATATTGAAAAGTGAAATCTTGAAAATCAAAGGTGAGAGAAATGCATAGTATAATTAATACTCTTATTAAAACACCACATAACTTTAAAGTATAATAATTTATTCACATTGTACAACCAATTAAAAGCATATATATCAAATTAAAAACAACCAATTAAAACACCTCTTACTAAACAGTACAATAAAATTTTCACAATGTACAATTTAAACGAGCTACAACATAATCTAAATATAAAATAATTAACACACTAACTAATGTTATTTTACACATTATACAAATTAATAAAACACACAAAGCTTTACACAAGCTAACAAGTTGATGGTACATATAGTTTTGAAAACTGGACCGGACCAACGGGTTCAACCGGGAACCGGTGTCGCCACCAGTTCGTCTAACTAATAAAAGCCATACGAAAACATATATTTCAAAATGAAACTATTAATACACATCGAAAACCGGGTTGACCTGGGACGCTTCAAACCCGGCGGGTTAACCCGGTTTAATTTGACCCGTTTTCGACCCAACCCGTCGGGTTCACTCGATTTAAATCAACCCATTTTCATCCATAACGGGTTTCAAAACATTATGTTTAATCTCTAAATCTTCAAACTTTTATTATTTTTCGTTTATAACTCATAAACTTTTTTTTATCACTAAACGATTTGTCGCTATAAAATCCCGTTGCTATGCACGGGTACTCGTCTAGTATTTCATAATTTCCTTTAATAAGATTTTTCAAGAATTTCACTTTTCAAGATTGATCAATTTTTCAAGATTGACCATTTTTCTATTATAGATAGTATAGATACAATTAAATCTCTATTTTCTGAAGTAATAAATTTACTAAAAAAACCCTTTACAGAACAAAATTTAAATATATAAATAGTTGTCAGAATCTCGATCCTGATCTTAAGATCTTACGATTTTACGATACTGGAAAACAAAAACGATTCGGATCTTACATAGGATCTTTGAAAGCTTAAGATCTTATAGGATCCCGATCTTGACCATATGATCTTAAGATCTAATCCGATCCGATCCTACTTTTCTCGGATAACAAACTAAAAAACTGCAAATTTCTAGATTATTTTTTGCAGAATTCAAAAAACAACATGTTAATCTTATTAAATATTTCATAATCATAAATTAAGACAACATTTCGATGGAACATTAATACAATTTTGTGTTTATGATATATAATAATTTATAAATTTGTATAATATTACAAAAACTATTAAGAAAATGATATTATAGTAGGATCTTAAGATCTGATCCGATCTTACGATCATGATCTTGCAAAGACAAAAACGATACTGGGTATAATCCTGATCTTGAAACCTTGATATAAACTATTTACACTTTATCCCGCTAAAATTTACTACTACTAAAATATATAACAAAAACTATCGTCGTGTATTTATTTATTTTCTTATATTTTATTATTTATTTTTTTGAGCGGTGTTAAAAGTCATTTTAAGTGATAGATGTGAACAAAGATACCACATATTACAACTATGAGTTACAAGCAATGAAGCAAAGACAGTTTATGTGAATAGACAAAAGTGTTGTGCCACACTAGACTAGTCATAGAAGTAATTACTTGCGTTATTTTGAATTTTTGATAAACCTTTGTAATATTCCTTTGTAAACTTTTCCTGTTTTGCCTATAACTCTTTTGCTTATAGGCTTTTTGAATTTTTGACAAAAAAAAGTACAACAAGCAAATATTGGATTTGATTTGTTAAAAAGAAGAAACAAAGAAAAATTTTGTATCACCTTAAGGTTTTGGATAGAAACGAGTTCGACTCCGATTTCTCTGTATCGTTGATGGAGTCGTTTGAAACACAACACTGAAAAAAGTTTAGCTCTAGAAGGGAGCGATCGAGCTAGACAAGTGCAACCATGGTTTTAGGGCTAGTGATACACAAGTTTATTTCTTTTAACTATCGCCTATGTATATAATCATGACCCAATTTTACTATTCAAAACATTCGATAAACATCTAGTTTCGACCAAACTAAATACACCCGACCCTAACGTACCAAACATCAAATGTTTGTTATAACTAAACCGAATACCGTAAATCATATCCATCTTCTCTTTTTACGATCCCGTTAACCTAACTTGGACACGTTAATATAGTAGTCTAGATACATAGAAAATGTCTAAAAGTGTATGTGACATATTCCAAACTCTAGACGACACACTATATCATACCATATCCATCCACCATACATCCAAAACCAAAAGCATCCTCCAAACCAAAAGCACTACAAACCCTAAACTGTTTTTCTTCTTCTTGTCACTTATTCAAACAACACATTAAAAAAAAAGTAAAAAACCATCATCAATAATCATTTCATATATATCTTTAATAAACACAACTATATTTTACTAAAATTTTTAAGACCATCATCATGGAAGATATGTATGGATATCATTCAATCTCAGATTACACTATTTCACCAGAAACCAACTTGATATCACCACCTTCTGATCAGTATCATCATCATCATAATCATCACACAAGCCTTGATCATTATAGAAGCTTGTATGGGTCAGATGAGCTTTTATCAGCTACTGCTTCAGCTATATCTAGAAGTGTTTCAAAACCTAATGATCATGATCATGAAAATGATGAAGCTATAAAAGCTAAGATAGCTAATCATCCTTTGTATCCTAAGTTACTTGATGCTTTTATTGATTGTCAAAAGGTTGGATATATAAGTTTTAACCTAAGTTTCTTAGCTTTTTATACACGCCTTTTTAATATTTTGTATATATGTGACAATTTTTATTTTTTATTTTTGTTTGTAGTTAGGTGCTCCACCGGAGATGGTGTGTTCGTTAGATGAGCTGAGGCGAGAAAATGATGTTGTGTCTACTTGTTTAGGAGCTGATCCTGAGCTAGATGAGTTCATGGTTAGTATTATATATAAAGTTGCTAAAAATAGCAAGAATTTTTACCAGTTTTTATTGAGTATAATAAGTAGTAACGGAAATTATGAGTGTACTAGTCATGTTAACTTGTTTTGTTACTAATCATAGTAATCTGGTTACTAATTGTTGAAATATATACATTATACAGTAATATTTTTCCTAACCAAAGTTTTTTTTAGCATATTTGGCTATGATGGGTAGCAAAATAAAAAATGTTTGTAGGTAGCACGTTTAATTAATGTATCAACTGTTTAACTAATAACTATAGTTGGGTTTATTTCTATGTTCATAGTTGTGTTTATTGAATAAAGTTGTAACAATAGATTTGTTATCTTAACTTATGAGTTGTATATGCGTAGGAGACATATTGGCAAGTATTGGTGAAATATAAGTCGGATCTAGCAAGGCCATTTGACGAAGCTAGCGTTTTTCTCAGCAATATTGAAACACAACTCAGCAATCTTTGTAAAGGTTAGTTTGTTTAAATAAGTCTCTCTTTTTTATTTTGTTGTGTTATAAGCAATTTCCGTAGGTAAAATGATTGTCATGCCTAAATTATGCCTAAGAATAAGATGAACGCACATGGAAAACTTAAAAGTGAATTTTAGGAGTGAGAAAATGCATAAATGACGCCTCAAATTATTAATGGATTAGCCATGAGTTTAGATGAATATGTTAGGCCGTCTCTTTGCACTATTGTGTTTGGTGTGGTGATTTTGTGGCACTTTCCGGTGCTTGCTTTTTATATACTACTCCCAAGTAGTAATATTGAGTGCATGATTAAGCACTCTGAAAATATTTATTTGGTGTTTGCGACTTGATAACTTTACATATGCTCTTTGTTTGGATAAGCAATCTTAAACCTGCTTATTTATCTTCCCAAACACTCCTTTACAATTGTAGAGTTTAAAGGTGGAATAAATGTGAACTTATTTGTAGAACCGAAAGAGCCTGGGTGTTTCTATTATCCCTTTCTATTTCTGAAGTTTTATTTTTGCCTCATTTGATGATTTTAGGATTTTACTGTATGAGTAGTGCACATATATTCTAGTCTACTAGTCTTAGGAATATCTATGTGTGTTTTTTTGTATGTTACCTGTTATCTTTATGTTTTATTACAGTAAATAGTAATTCATGATATAAAATAATAGTAGCAATTAAAACACAAGAGTGGCATGCAATCATGGACTTTTGAACAGCATTTTTTTTCTTTCTTCAGTTGGCATTCTGTCATGTTTGGAATTTTTATTTTATTTTATTTTTTATGCTTTTGATTTTTCTTTCCAGTTCAAGTAGGCATTAAATATACAAATATCTAGTCAGGAGTTAGTATGATAACGTCAAACAGATATTAATTCAGTTGTTGATTATGTAGTTTCGTCAAACAGATATTAATTTCAGTTGTCGGTTAAATAGTTTCATGCCAACACAATAAATCAGGAGAAACTTAATACAGTACTGTTTTTTTTAATGTAATTTACATTTAGTTGAAGAGAGCAACTAATTTTGTATAAGAACTTCCTTTATTTTTGCCATGTTAATTACTGTGTTCATTTGGACTACATGTTTGTGATAACTATTAATTTCAATAAGACCTTTAGCTCAGAACAAGTTACACTAGGATTTATCAGAGTAGTTACGAGTTTAGACGTCTTAGGGGGCATGTTAATTATGTTGGTTCTTGTTAACATGTCTTAAACTCTTATCTATTTGCAAATATTTCATGTAGCTTGTTAGTATTGAGTTATATACTTGCTCTATTCCCGATGATATTGCATAATATTGATATGCTTTAGACTAGTAAAACTTCATGCATTCAGTCGTTTTTTGTGTTAACGAATTGGGAACAATTTGTATTCTGATCTCTTACTCGAGCTTCATGCTTAAGTATATATGTTATGATAACATTTTATTGTAAATATAAGTGTTTTATGACACACATGATGCCTGATTTCAAAACTATGGCTAACTTCCTGGCCGGTTCTTAATGCATGGGGCGACTTGTTTGGGAAAAAAAAAACATATATGTATTGTTTAGAGTATAATAACATGAATATCATAAATCAAGATCGAGTTAATCAATAGAAACTAATTTGAGAAGTACAGATAATTAAGTAATCAGTTTTGAAGGTACTGAGTTCTAAGTTGATACTTGCTTCATGTGGTCCTCAATTTGAATCATGAACAAATATTCCAAAAAAGGCCATGTTAAGGTTTCTATTAATTATCTTCTATTTGTTCCCTCTTGTTTGTTCGAATGGATTCTATAGTTAATTGAAGAAAGTACAATAGATGTTTGAAACTTAAATCTGCTTTTTTGAGTTCTTTATTAGTGGCATAATTATCATATACTTAATTAGTTTGAAGTGATTAAGTTGCCAATATTCTATGCGTTTTGGTCAGAAATATTCTACTGATTGTCTCCATCTTTATATGGAGTGGTGGAGATCATGCAAGTTTTAATCTTTTTTAGCAGCCTTTGATGCTCAAAGCCATTATTTTAAGGAAAGTGATTCAGATTTATAACAAAAGACATGCTTTGGACACTTAGATTTCTAAGGGTTAGGAACTAATATTATATATCCTCAAAGTACAAATTAACTTTCAGTGATCTGAAGATTATTAGTCTGCGCTGGCCTCGTGTGCTTTGTTATCTTTATAGCACACTTTAGTTGAGTGTTCTAAGTTGTGTGCATTATAGGCATATAATCATGTGCATAGATTGTCATTAATCTGCATGTTATCAAACCTATTTTAACAATGGTCTTTTCTCTCAAATTGGTACAAATTAGTCTATACACTATAGGAGTTCGCATGACTTATATATGGTTACTATACAATAGCTTCATTCCAAGTTTTGTGTTTAAGTTTTTACGAGTAATAGTTACAGGTGTTTCATAAAACAGCAATTGGGTAGGGTTAAGGGCTGGGGAATTCTTTACTTCTGTTCCTTACGGCATGAAGTTATCTACTTAGGCCCACATTTTAATGGACCTTTGATATAGTTGAATTATAATTTGCGCTTGAGAAATAAATAGTTGCATTCGATCAAATCACCACTAGTACGTTGGCCCACATGACATCCCGGAGTGCAAGTAGTATATTTCATCACATCTTGGTCTTTGTGACTACCATCTTTACGTGTGTTGTGCATATTTGGTCATGACTACACTGGTTTTACGTATCACAAAATGTCATTGCCCATGCATTATTTTAAGCATTTTACAGATCATTATCTTAGGGAATAAGTCACTGTTTGCGAGTTATAAAAGTCTACTATATAGTAATACATACTTGACTCTTTTGTTGTCGTAGTTTTGCTTCTCCGACTTCCGCCATGCTTTGGTTTAGTCTGCCTTGCTGTTGTTTTACTGAAGGTCTATTAACCGTAGTTGCATACTTGTATTTATGTTGGACAAATTGTTATAAGTCATGTGATTTGGATAGCAGGATGTCTGGTGTTAATATTCTCTTTTTTGAATGCGCAATATATAATCAAAAGGTAAGCAAGGAGTTTATTGAAATAAGAGGATGTGCGGTGTTATATCTACTTGGTTAGTATCAACCTGGTTCAGGTCGTAAAAGAATCACCTCATCGTATACATATATTGTGTTGGTGTTACTTAATTGAGATTTATGAACTCACAACACACACTACACTTTTGATGATGCAAGCTAGGATCAAGAACTCACAACACACACTACGATTTAGGAGTTCAATGCGTATCTAGTCCTCATCTTTTTGGAACGGCATTGGTATTTAATAAACTAGAAAAAAACTAGGAGAAAGAAACTACGATACAAAGGGTGGAGCGTTACAAGGATTAAGTGCGGAATATTGGTATGTAATAAACTAGAAAAAACCTAGGAGAAAGAAACTACCATACAAAGGGTAGAGTTACTAGGATTAAGTGCTGAACACCTTTCAACATGCCATCTTAGCAAATGTACTAGGATAGCCCTATTAAATGCCAGCACGTTGAAACTTGATTCATTGACCTTTTGCATTTTTCTCAGTCATGCCCACTTACATCTGCTGTACATTATTGTAACCCTATTTTAACTGTGTCAACTACCAAACAATACTGTTAAATATTTTCTTGTTCTAAAATACGTATGAATTCTATTTCTATCTACGAAAGGCATGGAACATGATCCCAAACATCTAGGAGGTCAAAATCTTAAGAAAGACACATTTGGGGAGGAGGTCAAAATCATATCCTACATTCCAATCGTTCTAAGAATATTTTACAAATACAACTAGATCGATTGGATATCTTGAATTAGCTAGTAAAAACATGTGTAATCGTTTTTTCGTCTCTAGCTTCTTGTTATAGAGCTTTCAATAAAATTGTCTTTCAATGACATAAAACATATGCGGTTCATTTATTATTATTATTATTATTATTGTTATTATTATTATTATTATTTTGGCACTATGTGGTTTGTTGTAGTATTCCAAAAACTAATATTAAGTAGAAAGAACTACCAAATTTCAAATAGCAAAATCGTATGATTATAATGGTAATTCGGAACAATCAAAGGTGATCAAGTTGTCAAAGAGTGTGATTATTATGATTTACTAAAATGTGAGAAGTTTCAAGTCTTATCTAGTGCAAACAAACATGAAGTTTGCATGAACGGCCACATCAGCTTCTCCCTTTTGATTTAAGCTAGTTTAATTCCGTGTGAGAAGTATAAAGACATTATTGAAGTTTAAATATGAAAGATGTTACTGTGTGTAAACTAGACAGAAGATTAACGAACTCTATAATCAAATTAGATAGATTAGTTAGCAAAAAGAATGAAAATCATTTTTGAATTTCTCCTGAATATCTTATTGTGATACACTATTAAAAAAGGGTGCATTGATACATGATTATTCATGCATCGGTTGCTTTGGTGCCTAGGATAAGATATTCGTGTGGTGGAGAACTTTTCACATGGACTCCCGTGTTCTACGCTGCATGCTTTTTCAGCTTTCACAGAAGCACTGGGTATACTATACTAGACCATTACTATTAGCCAT
Organism: Artemisia argyi; assembly: GCA_030686995.1. Classification (NCBI taxonomy): domain Eukaryota; kingdom Viridiplantae; phylum Streptophyta; class Magnoliopsida; order Asterales; family Asteraceae; genus Artemisia; species Artemisia argyi. The sequence continues at coordinate 209,135,130 of CM060681.1, forward strand.
TATAGTGCTTGTCATTTGTCACCTGTCAACTCACTCCCGGTCTATCCGCCCAGTTGCTCGACATACGTGTCATTTTGTGGGTCCTTTGTTTTTACTATGACCAGGCCATTCTGCCAACTATCTGGTGATATTCTACATTTGCATGTCACGTTTAATGTCTTGTTTTATCATATGTAAAATCTTTAGAATCATATCATATATTTTGATCATTTCTTTTTAGGTTTTTATGAAAGTGCTGGATAGATATAAGGGCTATCTGGTCATGCCTTTATGTTTTTTTTTATGAAAGTGGTAGACGTAATAGTTTTATCCTAGTTTGTGGGCTTAGTGAAATGATGTATCAGAACATATATCATGTTTAATCGGTTACTAGGTGTAACGCAACGAGGGATAGTGTGCGAGGGGGCCTCTTCACGCGTGAGATGCTAACAATGGGGTTCCTTTCACACATGAGCCTTGTGTTTTGTCAAAGGAGCGACTGAGTGTTACAAGAGTGAGTGATATGTGAGTAAGAAGGAAATGGATGAGTGACGAGGTTTTAATAAGTGAGTGCTACATCGAGTACGTTTTATGAGTAATTAATACACAAGTAGTTATTTGCAACTACCTTGACTCGGTTTTCATGAGCTAAAAATAGACGCGATAAATATTTTATAGCGGAGTTTCATGATTATGTTTACTTTATGGATCTTAAAGCATCTATAATGGTGAAACACATTAACGTTTATCATTGTTGTTAATTAGTAACACATCAATCTCAACTTGTTTTGGTACTATTTTATCTCGCAATGATTTTATCGCGATTAACAACTTTCTTTACTAAGATATACCTATCAGACGTGTAACTATTTAAAATAGAATTATGAAGAACCATTGATGATTGTGGTTCTCTAAACGAGCACCCCAGCCACTCACCAAAACCGATCAAGCTAGCCGCAATGGCTATCAATATGGACGACTTGCCCACTCCAAGATCGTTGCAACACTTATAAGTAGGCATCTAGTTTTCCTAGCAACGCAACTCCTGTTAGGCATTCTAGTCCTTAAACTATTATTCAGAAGAAATGATTTGTACAAGACTAAAATCAATCTTATTATGTTAAATTATAGCCAATACCACTTGAATTTTATTGATAAAAAGTTTAAAAACCCTATAGGATTTAAAAGGTGGTGTGTGTTTGTGTATATGTGAGAGAGAAACATGCGGGGCTTGCGTAAAGTTGTGAAGTTTTGTCTGTGGCAAAGTAGCTAGGAAGAAACAGCAAAAAATAGAGGTGGTTTTGGTGTGTGTGTTTGGCTGACACTTTGATTTGATGGTGGGGTATACTATGCCTAGGCCCCTGTCAATCAGTCAGACTTAGTTGCTACTGACATTGATACGACTTAACAAGCAGTTGTCCTATACAACTATTCATGCAATAGCCCATTATCTTTTTTTATTTTGCCAGGATAGGAAATTTTATAATTTTAGATGTACAAGGATACTACCACTAGTCCACTACTTTTATTGTTGAAACAATATATAGTTTTTGTAGTATATAGGAAAAATAATGTTAGTACATGTTCTTAGTTATATTATTGAGGTTCTCTTTAGGAGAAAACTGATTATTTTTGTAGTCATTGTAACTTAGGAGCATGAGAAAACTGATTATTTTTGTAGTCATTGTAACTTAGGAGCATGTCAATCATTGGACATGATAGTTTGGCCACCTAATTATTTCATATCTGCTTTGTTATTGCAAAAACCAACTTTGCGGTTTTGGCATGTTGCATGTGTATTTTTACAACTTCAAATTTGTCGACGCAACTTTTGTTAAGAATTTTCTTTAACAATCTTTCCCAGAGGACAGGGATTGCTTGTGCGCTTTTGAAATTTACTTACGTATATATGTGCCTTTCTCGTTGTTAACTCACCCTGCATGCACTCCAGAAAAAGGAATAAGAACGTGAATGCGTGCATTGTTCTTTCAATACGTGGAAAATTAGTTTTAACTCTTAGTGTGATTTGTTAGACGATTAAACAATCTATAACGAACACATACGATGACATTGCTTTCGTTGATAGGTTGCTTAATACCAATCGAGGTTTCAATATTAACTTGTATGATCATTACATTACAGTACTAGGTACTTACGGTGTTTAAGTGGGACACGGTCAACAGTGTTGTAGAATGATTTATGGAGATAGAAAAGCTGAGGCCTTCTAGTAAAAAACTAAAGGTTCCACCTTCAAGGAATCTAACTTATTCAACTGTCTTTAGAACTATTTCTACTTCACTCTTTCATTTTTTTGCAACCTTCTATTTTCAATATTTAAGTTGTAGGGCGTCATCCTAGTTATTATGTCGGCATAATCAATATCTGACTCCCAGGCCCTTCTAATGTGTAATGTATAATGTTAATGTGAAAATGACGATTTAATTAATGGTGTGAGGACCCATAAGTTTGTATACACAGTAGCGTCAAGTGCCACAATATGTCTTAGTTACACTTAAAAAAGTATGGCATAAAAGTTATAGAACTGTTTCCTTACTGACACTTCATAAAAAAAGTTGTCACAAAAAGATACAAATCTGTTCCTAACTCTTACCTGTAGCAGGTGGGTAAAATATCTAGACTTTTTTTTATTCGTCGGTTACTTTAGCGACACTGTTTTACATTACTAACACTTGTGTATATACCAATATTTCTGTTTTCGTCGCAAAAGATATGTTTCTTTGGTTTTTAGTTTAAGAAATTGTGCTACTCCAAGTTTAAACAATAGTATAATTATGTGACGACTGAAAAGCTTAGCTATGACTTGCTAATGGCCAACTTTGGCTGATCCTGAAGAGGTTATGGCATGCTCGTGCATAGTGTAGAACTATTTTTTGATATTCTCGTAGATGTGCTACTTGCTGCCTTATGCATGACACGTTATTAATATCGAGATTTATGGATATAATAGATGATCGAACAGTATCGTCAGAAGAAGAATTCAGTGGAGGAGAGACTGAAAACACACAAGTGAGCCGAGAAGATCAGGAACTAAAGGATACCCTATTGCGGAAATTTGGAGGTCATATAAGTTCTCTTAAGCATGAATTTTCCAAGAAGAAAAAGAAAGGGAAGCTACCAAATGATGCAAGACAAACCTTGCTTGAATGGTGGGAGTCCCATTATAAATGGCCCTACCCCACGGTAACTTTATACCCTAATTTCAACTTTTATTTCTCTTTGACTGTTACATGTATGATTGCATTTTGTTGCTGTTAACTAATCTAAGCTAGAGGTGATAAATTGGGTCGATATCTTGGAAAATAAGTTGATCAATGAGATTCTACGATATTCGTAAACATATTGGTATAATTTATCACCTCTAGAGTAGCACATTGTAATGGGCTAATCGTTCTATGATCAAAGCTTGTTTTTACTAACTAATGTTGCATATACTTGATGAATATAGGAAGCTGATAAGGTATCGTTGGCGGAGTTAACAGGACTAGATCAGAAGCAAATCAATAACTGGTTTATAAATCAGCGGAAGAGGCACTGGAAACCATCTGAAAACATGCACTTAGCAATAATGGGTAGTTTTTCCGGTCAGGATTATTACGAAGATTGAATACGTGCACTTAGCACTGATGCATGTATATTATAGAAACTGTATGTATTTACTTGACAAAAACAATTTTATGAACCCCCAACTGTTGTAACACTTAATCACGTCTTTTCTGGAAATAAAAGAACAGACTAATTTACATAATATGCTCCTATTTTCTCCTTAAAAGGTTTAAATCGGCGAGGAAATCTTAACCCCGCACCCTTTAATTGCTCTTATTTTCTGTATAATGACTTGTCTTTGCGTCAACTGGTCTCCATTTCAAGATTTGATTACGACTGTCAAATTTTAGTTCATGCAGTTTATGTTGCACCATAATTGTACAAGCCTTGATAGGCTCGGTGTACATATGTAAATAACGATAGACAAAGGACCAATATTGTTAGTTAGATAGTTAATAACCGTTTTATAGTTATGGCGGTTATAGAAGTTAGTTATGGTAGTTATTGGATTTGGTTATACCGTTTCATGAACAGTCACAATGGTTCTAAGTATAAGCCTATATATAGTTTAGTACATGTAACGTTTTAGTGTGTGTCAAATATACAATGTAACCATGTTATGTTGTTAGTAATATTATAATCAAATTCTTGTCAATCTTGTTTGTTGATTCGATCATAAAAATCACGTATAAACCTGTGCAACAACGATTCTACATTGGTATCAAGAGCTAAAGGTTCAAATCTGGGATGTGACATCAGAAGAGAAGGTTACAAGATTACAAGATTGATTCAACTTTTGATCAAGAAGAATCAAAAGAATTAGAAGGGAAAAGACACCAATCAGAGAGAAGAACAATTTGGTACAGGGAATCAAGTTGAACAGCGATTCAGGGAATCGTTCCAAGGAAGAGAAATCGAGACCGATTGATTCAGGGAATCAATCAAGAGAAAGGAAAAGAAGAAACCGTGGGCATACCGGTTAATCAAGAAGAGAGACATAGACAAATTGATTCAGAGGAATCAATTGAGAGAAGAACCGACCGTGAGCAGACCGGTCAGAACGGGTTAGAGAAAACCAAATTCGATTCAGAAAAATCGAATGGAGAAGAGACAGATTGCATGTTAGGAACAAGAGTAGAACTAGGAATGTTCTTGAGTTCTTGAAAACGCATAGAAGTGACAGAAACCACGAAGAATCTGTTGTGTGAAGCAACCGCAAAGGAACAATCTATGATAGATTGATCAAGAGAAGTGAAGAATGAAAGTCAGAAATCAAAAGGCTATGAAAGTCAGAATTGATGGGGACATCAGCAGCAACACAGAATGATGATTCAAGAGAAGAATCAAGACGGTGTGAAGCCGAGTTTTTGAGAAACAAAGTTGGTGAACGACAAGTTAAATTGAAGAAATCAGTTTGAAGAAGGCATGAGCATGAAGATTCGGAGAACAAGACTTAAACAATTAGGGGGGAAATGTTGCACCATAATTGTATAAGTCTTGATAAGCTCGGTGTACATATGTCAATAACGATAGACAAAGGACCAATATTGTTAGTTAGATAGTTAATAACCGTTTTATAGTTATGGCGGTTATAGAAGTTAGTTATGGTAGTTATAGGATTCGGTTATACCATTTCATGAAAAGTCACAATGGCTCAAGTATAAGCCTATATATAGTTTAGTACATGTAACGTTTTAGCGTGTGTCAAATATACAATGTAACCATGTTATGTTGTTAGTAATATTAGAATCAAATTCTTGTCAATCTTGTTTGTTGATTCAATCATAAAAATCACGTATAAACCTGTGCAACAACAATTCTACAGTTTACAGTTATTTCAAAATCTAATTTATTAGACAGATTACAATTTTTTCAAAGACATTGTTTTAGCGAAACCAGCTTAACTTATCTGACATGATTTTCTTAATAAATGTTTATAAAAAGTAAACATTTTCGTAAAAATATAAAAACAGTGTTGAACTTTGTGCGTTAAACAAACAATAGTCATGATAGGCCATTTCATGAGATGTTAGTGGGCTTCTTAACTCTTCTGTTTCAGTGTTACGGTTGTTTGAAGTTGAGTTCATCGACGTATGGATTGTTCTGCGACCATGATCTTTATAACAATGCTAAGTTGATTTTATAGTAGACTTGCAGTTTAATTTTATTCTAAATGTAGTTCGTGTATAAAAAGGACTATTGATCGACCTACATGAATATTTGTTGAAAGTATCGTTCAGGAAAGTTTCTGACTATATGTAGATTTTTATTATAATGGCAGAACCAGGATTTTTAGTTTGGCCGTTGTAACACCCTCAAAATAATCACGTCAGCGGAAGACTTAAAAAAAATGACAGCGGAAGACTTTTTGGGTGTTACTTCGAGGATCTTTGTCACAATGATAGAAAACGACACAAAAGTGACGCTTTAAAGTTTAATTTATTCAAAATACCAAATATTCGGGACATCAAGATGTTTCAGAGTTTAAACAACAAGTTTATTTGAAATGTGTCAAAACATTTATTTAAGCCCATGTTGGGTTTCATGCCCACTCCGTGCCTTCAAGTTCCTTCTTGTTTAGTTACCTGAGATAAAACATGTTTAAAACAGTCAACACAAAGGTTGAGTGAAATCCATAGGTTTAGTTTACGTTGTTGAACACAATAATCATAGTGTGAGTTACGTTGTTATACACTCATCGTTGAAAAACGAAATCAGTATTTATTTCTTTATTTCACTAAGCTCATGATAACCAAAGCGTAAACCTCATCGTACCAATAAAAATTGGCTAAATCGTTTTAGTGTCGCCCTAGTAGGTAAACATGCCAATTTACCCAGTGTTCCAAATATAGTGCGTTCGATTTCCCCTATCTGGGTCAATAGGAACGGGATTGTTAATTCCAATAGTACTATTCACAATATTCGCGCTCACTCCGCAAGTGATTAATGGTTCATGATATAGGGACTTCAAACATGGCAAACAGTTACTTAGTGACAATAAAACATGCGAACCAGTTTACAGTTTAAAACACTGTGTTCGAGTATAAAAGTAGTAGCATGCATCCCCCCCCCAACGGGATTGTAAAAACAGTTAAAATAGTAGAAAATGGGGCCATGAACTCACCTTAGTAGTATAGTAGTAGTGGTAGTATCGTAATCTCAACGATGCAAGGCAACGGCTTCACACACAACCTAAAAGATATGATATGTTTTAGTTGATAGTCTAAGTCTAGTTTTATCGCGAATATTAGTCATTCAGTTGTGATTAAAACTCGTGTTTGTTTAAATGCCTTAAGTTCAAGAACAAAGTTATATATACATATAACTTGTGAGTACAATGATCGATGATCGATGTGCGATGGAAAATTATCAAGAATAAGTCGAAGCGTGTAGACAATGTGTTATGATGTTAGTTTAAAAGAAAATGAATAAACGTATCGTTATATATATATCGTTAAAAATTATTTATAGTTACGCGAATATTTATATCGTATATATATATATATATATATATATATATATATATATATATATATATATATATATATATATATATATAAGTTAAATTTATTAAGTTTTTAGTCAATTGTATGTACATATATATATTTAACATTATTATAGTTTATATAAAATAATATTACAGAAAATCCCTTTAAGTTTCACAAAAGTTACAATTTTAACCTTAACGATATAAACTTTTCACCGTTAGTCCAAAGTTATATATATTTATTACTTCTAAGTTTTAATAATTACAGTTTATAACCCATAAATTCAGAATTTAGAGTTTTGACCCTAAGTTTCCAAAATTTACCCTTTTAGTCCCTCATTTATAAAATTTTGCAAATTTAATCCAAATTTCATCAAATAAAAGTTTAACATTTTTATTTTCTAAATAAGCTCAAAACATTCCTAATAGCTTGTTGGACCAGCTTATTAACTTAAAATCAATTATTTTCACTAATTGGGCTTAGAGTACGCTTTTAAAGGCCCATTAGCATTTTTAGATCCAAATGGTTAGGGGGAACACTAGACCTACCTTAGTCCATCATTTTAAGTTATAAAAACATTTCAAAAGAGCTTTTATCATCAGCTTATTCAATAAGCTTAAAAACAGCTTATTGGGCTTACAAGGCCCAAAGTTAACTTATTTATATTTTGAAATCTGTTAAAAACGTGATTGCTTTGGCTTTTGAAAACGACTCATATGAGCTTATTAGATTGAATAATTTATGTGTCCTGTTTGCTGGCCAAGTTGACAATGAGGTCATGTTATAAAATTGATTTGTTATGTGTCAAGATTTTAAATTAATGAGGCCAAGTAAATGTCCAAAATCAATTCTGAAAACAGTTTACTCAAAAATATTCTAAGTCTTTTTAGACAAAATTCGTATAAGTCCAAACTAACATAGGAACGTGTGATTTTTATTAAGTAAATGTGATTATCAAGTTCAAAACTTTGTGTAACCTATTTGTTAGCATACTAAATATATAGGAGGTCGAATAAAAAGTATAGGTCGTGTTCATCAATTACGTGATATATTTAGTAAGTTTTGGTGCAAAAATCGTATAATTGTATGTCTAAAAGTAGAAAGATAGACCAAGGTCTTACCTCACCTCAAATGGTGGCGTTAAACGTGTATAGGGATTGAGCTGGAACAAGGAATGAATGTGGCTTGATACACGACCTACCAAAGGTCCAGGAATGAGAAATGATGGTACTTGAACTTGCTTCGAACTCCTCGTACGCTTGACAAACCGTTCGTCCCAATTCGATACTATAACTTCATGAAATGTGATTTTTGGTGCGTTTGTGTGTGTGTTTTCAACTGAGCTTGCAATGGGAGGTTTATATAATGAGTCTTGGAGTGTGTATACAAGTTAAGTTTACAAACGTTTAGTGTTAGGTTCATTCGAATGCATGCCCACCTCCAAAATCAACCAATCGAGCTCTAACATGACAAGAGGAATGTGTCAGATCATTCCTGACACTCCTGACAGCTGACAAGAAGTTTAGAGTTGGTTTGTGAGCATTGGTGAGCATGGGAGGTGCTAAGAATAATTGTGACACGTTTTTACAAGTTTTACACCAAGTGATTTTCATGGTTTACTTGGGTCGTATCTGAGGTAGTAAACGAGTGAGTGAGGTCATGAACTTTGTCATTCCCGATTCCCAGTAGCAAGGTGAAACGGGGTGGGTAAAAATATTGGGGTGTTGTTTGTCGAATTTGCAAGAAAACGGGGTGTTTTGGGTGCTTGGTCGCGACAGGCTACAAAGGGAAGAAACAAATAAATAAAAATATATTAAAAAAAAAAAAAAAAAAAAGTTTACCCACGCTGGGCTTGGCCTGATGGGCTGGGTAGTTGGCAGTTCAGGCCCAAGACAAAAATGAAAATAAAAGAGTCCGTTTGGGTTAATTTTTAGCCCGTTTGGTCATGTGGGCCCACATAGCAAGTTTCGTGAGTCGGGTTACGTTCCAATAATATTAGTGGGTAATCTCGAAAATTTTCGTAGGCTCCGGAATTATATATATTGTGTACGGTAATTAAACGAAACGTATAATTTTAATTATTAACGTTTTAAATATATATATATATAGGGTGGGGTTATTCTAAAAAGGGCCTTATAATAAAAAGTGTAGGAAGGATTGTGGGAGTGACATGTGTCACCCCCTTGCCACATCATATGACACGTGTCACCCCCCTCGCCCTCGCCGAAAAAATTTTTTTTCCCGCCAAAAAAAAAATTTTTTTTGGCAAATTTTTTTTTCTGCCAAAAATTTTTACTGCATCACTGTTATAAATTTACTGCATCACGGTTATAAAGTTACTGCATCACGTTTACTGCATCACAATTATGATTTTACTGCATCACGGTTACTGCATTCATGGTTTTAATGTTACTGCATCATGGTTATAAAGTTATTGCATCATGGTTATAAAGAAACTGAATTATCATAAGTTTTATGCATCATATACGTATGTAACTGCATCACAATTAAAATACGATTCTTTTTTAAGTTTTGGTGCATCTTTATTATAAGTTACTGCATCATAGTTAATAGTTTAGTGCATCAACTATGTTGCAGTAACTTATAACCTTAATGCACTAAAATTTAAAACTGTGATTCAGTAACTTTTATAATTGTAATGCAGTAATTTTATAACTGTGATGCACTAAAAAATTTTGGCGGGAAAAAAAATTGCCAAAAAAAAAAAATTTTTGGCGGGAAAATTTTTTTTTGCGGGGGGAGGGGGGGTGACACATGTCGCCCTCACAATCCTTCCTACATTTTTTATTATAAGGCCCTTTTTTATTTTAATCATATATATATATATATATATATATATATATATATTCGCGATATTTATAGACTATCGAGGTTGTGTGTAAGCATCGTTCCTAAATAAATGGTCAATCACAAATGTCGTAGTGGTTCACATTATATGTCATGCATAAATTAAAAAAAAAATGTTCCCCGTAAAAATGGTATTTAATTCACGTAATATTCTTTTATTCAAATATGATATTTACTAATCGTATGGGAAATTACGGGAGGTTACAGCCGTTTTTAAAGTTGACAACGGCATATAGACAACGGCTTGTAATCTAAATAACTAATGAATAAAATTGTTGATTAGGGTGGTTCAGATTGTCAAATTTTTAAATAGGCCATAATGCCAGATCAACTACCAAGCAAAATGTTATGGACTATGCGATGGTAAAATCTACACTAGTGTTTCCTTGTAAGTAAATGGGCTTTCCACTACCTAATCAGCCCACTGGGCATTTTGTCTTTACTTCTTATAAACAGTAAAAGCCTTATAATCCAAAATTTGGAATCCCTTAATGGTTCCACATCAACGGTCTTCTAGATAACATGTGAAAAATAAATCACGTAATAGCATATATATCGAAAGGAAAAAGGGGTGACTTTGAACCTCACTTCTCTATTATCCATATCCATTAAAAAATCTTCCTTTCACTTATATTGACTGTTGATACAAAAGTTGGGCGTTCCTGATTATGCGCTCTTGCTCTCGTACCAATTCGCTTCTTAGTACTTGTAACCTGCGCACTAAGAAAATAAACAACACCGTTAGGCTTATCGTGGGATTGTCTCCCACGATTAGACTCCGGCGTGAGAGTAAGTAATCTATTTAGGGTTCTCGTAAAGAGTTAGGGTTTGTGTATCGTACCTTGAATGAGAGTTATGTCATTCCTTATATAGGCGCAGAATCCTTGTAGGGTTCGTGCTTCTTACGTTTCGCACCCATGGTGCTTATCCAGGTAAGGATATCTATTCCATAGATAGATGATCCTTATCTATACCATGTATAGTTTATTTGGGTTTGGGCTTACGTGAGCCTGTTCCCATTATTAATGCGGCCCAAGCTACAATAGCCCACGCATGATGGTTTTGGGCCTTAGTAATGTTTATCATTTGGGCTCGTGGCCCATATATAGACTATACGTCATCATGTCCTCCCAGTCTAGTGTGCGCGGCGCGTAGCCGCGGATGCTAGACTAATCTTAACAGCGGTAAGCGTGGCGGGAGAACATTAAAATATTGCCGCCCATTTTTGGAGTGCAATGTACCTGGTCCTAGATATTTCAAGGAGATACCTCGAAAATCGGGGGTTGTGTCCACGTGGCCCTCATAAATCGGGAAAAATTGCATGTATCGTTTCGGTTCTAGCCACACGTTTTTGTGAGTGGGATCCACGTGGACATCATCTAGGGTTTTCTACTCCCTATATAATAGTCACCGCCTCCATTTTACACACAGTAAAAACACACACTCATCTTTGCTCACTTTTTTAAAAGCGTATTTTTGCAAAGAAATCACTCGTTTTATTAGGTAATTTTTGTGTGCGTGTCTCAGTGAATTAATGAAAATGGTTGCCCAGTTAGAGGACTTTCGCTCTGTGATGACGGAGAATGATTGATTCGCCTCAAACAGTCAGATAATTATTGATCAACCACTTGTGAATGGCCAACTGTAATAGTCAAACAGCTGAGGCAAATGCTTCCGTGAAATACAGTGTTTTCCCGAGTCGTAATGTCCCAACGAGGTTGTGATGGTATTAAAAACGAATATGTGATTGAGTGAATGTGAACAAGAAAGGGTATAAAGTGTGTGTGTGTGTGTGATTACACTAGAGTTTTATAAAATAAAATAACTTAAATAAACTATTTTAACTGTTACGTGAAACCTAAATATCTAATACGTATAAACGTACACCAATTTAAAATCAGACGCGACTGCGTACTGAGAAAAATGTGAGTTTTAAGAAAAATAAACTAAAGGGGTTAAAAATGAAAATTCTATAAACTTAAACTTAAAATAAAATTTAATTAAAAAGAAAACTATTTTTTTTTATTATTATATTATTTTTTATTAATTATTTAATTAAAAACTATTTAACTATTTAATTAAAATCAAACTAAAAATAATAACTATTACAAATTAAACTAAAAACTTATAAAAATAATTTATAAACTTAAAAATGAACTTGAAGAAAGTATAAAAAATAAAAATAAATCTTTTTGTCTTTTTATGAGCTTTTTATAAATTAAAAACTATTTATATTAATTATACTAATTAAACTATTTTAAATTACAAATAATACTAAACTAACTTAAACAATTATGGAAAAATTTATGAAACTATTTTATAACTTATAAAAGCTATAAAAAATATAAAAACTAGGTGTTGCTATATAAAAATTAATTATGCTATTTATAACTTATTTATTGATTAATTACTAAATAAACTAATATTAATTATAATAAATACTAAATTACAAAATAAAAATCTGAGAAAATTATTAAAAATACTTTAACTTAAAAGGAAATTAATAAAAATATAAAAACACAAATTACTTAATAAAAATATAAAAATGAAAATTAAAATTAAATTAAATTAAATAGAAACTATCACTTATTTTTATGTTGTCTTTTCTGGAATTTTATTTTTCAAAACTATATTATATCTAAAAATAAACAACTTTTGTGAAAACAAATAATTTATAAGCTAATATTAAGCACTGTGGAAGCTTATTGCTACCATAGTTGACTTTGGTTGACTGAAAGGGCAAATAAGCTCAAATGAGCTTATGTGGGACCCACCTTGGTATTTTCTGGTTCTAATAAGTGTATTGGATTTTTCAAAGCTAAAATTAGTCAAATAAGCTCAGTAGATAAGCTGATAAGCACAAATAAGCTATTCCAAAACTTAGTTTCAACACAGAATGGGGACAAGGTTTATGGCTTATTCTAGGTGGGGTCCACTGGAATTCAGGTAAAAAAAAGGTCAATCTAGGTTCCCTGGTAGGATTGGGTTGGGAGAAACTAATTAGAAGGTGTGGGGCCCACTGAGTTGGCCACAAATCACCACCAAAGTGGTGGTGATGGCACTGAGCTGCTGATGCAGGGGAGATGGTCTCCCTGTAGTTGTGTTTGGGGGTGAGTGGGGCCCACACTAAAAATCTTAAAAATACAAGCTAGGTGGGATTTTGAAGATAAGCTGGTAGACTATAAGTCCACAAAAGCTCAAAGCTTGAATCCTATTCCTAAATTCTATAAAAATCCCACTAGTTTTGGAAAAACCTGAGAATGAAACTTTTGACTTTTGTTGAAATTTAACTAGGTTGACTTATATGAACTTCTATTGAATCCTACTTACTAAATTAGTTAATATAAGTTATTATTAAGTTGTATTAAGCTAAAGATGACAGTTATGAGTCAAAGTGTGGAGTTTTAGATCCCAAGTCATCAACAGTCAACTGTTGAGAGCTTGAGAGTGTGATTTTGACTATTTTACACTTGAGACCTGAGTTTTAAGTTACTTATGACCTAAAAATACTTGAATAAGCATGCAAGAACCAAAAACAACAGCTGATACTTAGAACCTAGGGGTGAAATACCCTAATCCAAACACCCCTACTAAACCTGTTATGAAGGATTTGTGAAGCAGATTAACAACCTAAACCTTAATTATGATTTCTAAGTTTATTCCAACACTAAATTGATACAAAAACAATAAAATAACCAGATTATAGGCTAATCTATAACAGAAAGTGAAAATTGAAAAATAAGCTTACAATGGGAATTGGACTGAGCAACAATTAACCAGTGATCATAACCTAGTATCCCCCATAGGATTCTAAACCATGAACAATCCAAATGACACACCCTGCTCAGTTCCTTCTTGATCTTCTTTTGATTTTCTATTTTTCACTATTTTATCTATTTTCTTTGGAATTTTGTAATTATACTCTAAACTGAATTCAGATGATATCTAAAAGCTTTAATAAGCTTTGTCAGAGCTTAAGTAGATCTTAGATTTCAATAACAACAACAAATAACAACAATCAAACTTTTGGAGATTTTTTAGAATTTAATGAAAAATGCATAAACTGAATATCTAACTGAAATCTTAAATTGATGATTACAAAAGTTTAAGGTTACACTAAAACATTGTAATTGATTGCTCAAAAGCTTTAAATTACACTAATAAGATGAAATTACACTAATCGACATCAAAACTACACTAACTAAACTAATACTTCTTTCATTCTGCTTCTTTTCCCTTTTGTAGACACCTTCTGAGTTTGTGGGACCCACAGTGTCATTTCCCACCACATCTTGACCGTTGATAAGGTCTAAATCATCCTAGCCGTTTAAATTGTTTCTTGGCGCCAAAGGGTCAAGGGGCAACTGTGTATTGCGTGGAGCGGTTTTTAGGGCATTTAAGGGTTGTTGGAGTGTTGTGGAGGTGGAGGGATAAGGTTGGACAGCTGGGGTGATGAGGTGGAGGTGGAATACCAAGTGGTATGGTTTGCAGTGGTGGTGAGGTGGTTTGGGAGGGAAAGGGTAAAGCTGGGGTGGTTTTGGTTTGTGTTGACCGGGTATTGACCAAGGGTGGACTGGGCTAGGTTTATTTTGGGCTTGGGAAAAATAAAGGGAGTGGGCTGTGAGAGTGGTATGGATTGGGTATTATTTTGGGTAGGAATAATATAGGGTCCGGTTTGTATTGTTTGTTAATAAATCACAAGGACCTAAAATGTAATTAATTGAAAGTTGATGGCTGTTGTGGCATTTTTCCAATTTTATCACAAGGGTCATAATTGCCATATGTGAATAGTACAAGGGTATTTTTGTTATTTTTCATTTTTTAAATACCCGGGGACCTTTTCTGCCAAACTTTCAAACTCTAGGGACCTTATTGTAATTTTCTGATAATTGAAGGGCCAAACCTGTAAATATCCAAATGTTAACACAAAGGACCAAATATGTCATTAAGGAATAGTACAAGGGTTATTTTTGTTATTTTTCATTTTAGATAACCGAGGGACTGATTTTGACACTTTTCCAAACTTGAGGGACCAAAGTTGTAAATTTATGATTTTTAACTTCAAAGGACTTTTCCTAACAACTTATGAATCCCAAGGACCTTTTATGATATTTGAACAAGTTTTGAGTGACCAGGGACTAGTTTTGCCAATTTGTCAAAGTTCAGGGACTGAAACTGTATATTAAGTATATTTTGTATGTTTTTCATCAGTTTTCATCCCTTTTGCACTTATAACACCTAAAAACACATTTTGATGATATTTCCTGTATTATGAGGCAAATCTGTATGTTTTCATATGTTTTTGTAGTCTAAATGTGATAGAAATGATGAATATTTAGACACTCATCAATGATGTTACTCAGTTTACATTTGACTACTTCATTCCTCTGGATGTGCGTCCAGAGGCTCCAGATGTTGACGCGTGTATAGCCGATTTCCCCGAAGGGAAAATAGGGTTATACACTAAATTCTTCGAGTACGCGAATTACCGCGTACCAATATCTATTTTTTGAGCGATTTGCTCAACCACTATCGCCTCTACATCTCACAGTTGCACTGTATAGGTGCGGCTAAGGTGTCGAACTTTGAGGTAAACTGCCGTTTACTTGCGATAGAGCCGACCATTGCCCTTTTCGCTCCTTCTACCACACGACGTGGTCAAATGGATGGGTATCTTTTGCGAAGCACCCGGGGGCGCTTCAGTGTTACACTGAGAAGGTAGACTCCCTGAGAAATTGGAGGGAGCATTTTTTCTGGGTTGATGATGTGGTTTTTCCATCGCTCTTTGAGTTTTATACTCAGGATACTTTGCCAATGGATGAGCGCCCCGCACCCGGTTCCTATAGGCTGACTGATGCGCAGACTCTTGATGCCAACCACCTATCCATTAACCCTTATCCGGAGGAGTTTTTGGTGCACATGGGGTTGAGTCGCAATTACTTCGGCGCTGCTGACGAGGTGCCAACTTTTATAAGTGAGGAAGGTCGGGGTGGGTGTTCGTCCCTTCTACTTCAAATATGTAAGCCTTTTTTGTATGCGCACCTTTAATAACTAATCCTTTCTTCTTTGTTGTTTTGTTTATGTGCGCAGAGATGGATCTGTTCGCCGTTGTTAAGCTGGAGAAACCGAAGCAGGTGACTGTGGGGGTGCGCCCTCTGAGGGAGGGTGAGCAGCCACTACTGGAGGCGACCGAGGGTCGTTTGACAGTGCTGCCGGAGGTTATCCCTGAGAATACGCCGCCGCTCCAGGTAACGCCTGTTCAGAGCGTGGCGCCAAACGTGGAGACGGCGCAAGAGGAGGCGCGCGCTGAATCTTCTGACATCGTGGAAATCCTCAAGCCTGAGGAGGTGTTGAAGGAGGAGGTAGCGCAGAATATTAAGCACAAAGGGGAAGCTGGGAGCAGTGGCCCTAAGAAGAGACGACGCTACCTTATTGGGGATGTGGAGTCGTCCGCGGAGGAGGAGACATCCGCTCCTGGCGCGGATAAGAAGGCTGCCGAGGCCTCTCCATTTCTGTAAGTATCTGCGTCTCTATTATGTTTTCTTGTATATTACTTGTCGCAATATGTACTAACTGTCTTCTTTATGTATTGTAGGGATGATGCCACGAAGAATGATGGAGTGTTCGTGGATGTGGTTTCCTCTCCGCAGAATGAAAACAAGGAGGGGAAAGCCAAGGTTGCTGAGGGTGGAGAGGCGCAGCAGTTGATGGATGAGTTGGCTGCGACTGCTGCGCGTCAGGCTGAGCTGGTGGCTCAGTTGAAGGAGAAGTATGTCGGGGAGAGCAGTACTCTCGCCCAGAAGGATGATGAAATAACTAAGCTCCGTGCGCAGCTGGCGGTAGCGCAGGCGGAGTTGGAATCCTCCAGGGTGTACACTGAGAAGGTCACCCATGAAAAGTTGTCCGCACTGGCTGAGGTGGAGCAGGCGCGCGGGCAGCTTCATCATTATAAGTCTGACATGACTTGGGCCGTTAGGTACTTGGAGGAGAAGAAGGTGGAGCACTATGCTAGCATCGCCAAGTTCAAGGAGGGTATGGAGAAGATCATCCAGGTTCAGGAGAACAAGCTGCGCGGCCTGAGCAACGAGTACGATGAGGAGTTATACCCTCATTTGATGTCGACCATTGCTGAGCGCAGGTATTTCCTTTTTACTCTTCTTCTTTATAATATTTGTTGTTGCTATGCCTTTCCCTAACACAAATTATCTTTGTTGATGTAGGTGGTTGATTAGTCACGGGCTGCGCCTGGCAGCTATGGGCACTCTGGAGTCCCAAGAGGTGTTGGACGCTTTTGGGAAGGTGGTTCACTATGCGGTGGCGCGTGGGAAGTCGCAGGCTATGGAGGATCTCCATGAGGCCAAACTTCTGCGCAAGGACTTGGCAGAGGTCCGTGGCTATAATGCGGCTGCATACGATGAGTTGATGCAGGCTATGGCGGGGTTGAAAGTCCTCGAGCTGCCGCACATTGGAAGGTTGGAGCGCAACCAAGACAACCCCATAGATGTAATTATGGCGGGGTTGACTTTGGAGCGCCACCTTTTAGAGGATGTAGAGGCGCAACCAGATTACTTCTTGAAGCCTGATGTGTCGCAGCTGCAGATTCCCGTGTTCGCGCAGCCTCGCCACATCCTCACCCCGTTTGCTCTTGAGAGGGAGATTTCCTTAATAGAGGTTCTAGAGCACCACGCGCAGAGGGCTGCCCAGAAGAGAGGCATTCAGGGCAAGGCAGTGTTGTGTGGCGTGGGTGCTGCACACATCCCAGGTCTGATGGGGTTCCCGTGAGTGTTCCTACCGTTTCTCCCAAGGACGCCTTGATTCTGAGAAAGCTTCAGGAGGCGGGGAGTTCTGCTGCTCCGGAGGATAGCCCTGAGCATCGCCATAGCGTGTAGGCTTTTTGTATATGTATTATGTAAATAATGAAGTGTATCTTTCCTTGTAATTTTTGTGAAAAAATGTTGAATAAGATACCTTTCTGTTGATTAAGTGCGTGACTTAAGAAATATACTTGCATTGTTTGCTAAGTTTAATTACTTGACCAAGTGTATTGGCTGCGTGATTTTAAGAAATATACTTGCATTGTTTGCTAAGTTTTATTATTTGACCAAGTGTCTTGGCTTGTTATTTGCTAAGCTTGTACGGTGTACTTAATATTTGCGCACCCGTCATGGGATGCGCACATGAAACTTACCTCGACGTCTCAAAAGTAAGGCGCT
Source organism: Artemisia argyi (assembly GCA_030686995.1). NCBI lineage: Eukaryota > Viridiplantae > Streptophyta > Magnoliopsida > Asterales > Asteraceae > Artemisia > Artemisia argyi. The sequence goes on from CM060681.1 coordinate 209,153,242, forward strand.
TAGCAAGGATACGTGATCCAATGTTCATGGGTTTGCAACCCTCTTACTCAACGAGTGAATTAGTAGGTTTACTCATCCTTTATGCCTTCGTGGGTCTTTAATTAGTGCATGCACGCCGAGTAGGCGAAAATATAAGATAACAATATTGACATATGTAAGTATGTATGCAATAAAGTGAAATACGCTATGGAGTTAGCTAGAAACCATAACATTTTATTAATACTTGCAAGTTTTTTGAAAAAATAAAAATACAATTCCTAGGAAAGAAAAGAAAAACAAACACTTATTGGGCACCTCTTAGGGTGCAAAGGTGTCTGTGTAATGGCCGTAGCCTAAAAGTAACATCTTTTAAGATTGCAGATGTTCCAAGAGCGCGCTAGGTCGTGACCTTCCATATCGCGCAGTATGTATGCACCGTTGCCGAGTGCATCTGTGACCTCGTAAGGTCCTTCCCATTTTGGTCTGAGCTTGCCCGTGTCTTCTGCGTGGCTCGCATCTTTGGCGCGGTATACAAAGTCTCTCGGTCTGAATGAAGTGTGTTTGACCTTTGCATCATAATACTTCTTCATTTTTGCCTTAGCCTTTGCTTCGCGTATAGCAGCGCGTTCACGCCTTTCTTCCAGTAAGTCCAAGTCTATGCGCCGTTCCACGTCATTTGTTGTGACGTTGACCTCTGCTGTTCGTATAGTTGGCATTCCTATCTCAGCTGGTATGACGGCATCTGTTCCGTAGACGAGGGAGAATGGCGTGTCGCCAATACTGGTTTTGATTGTTGTGCGATGCGCCCATAAGACATGCGAGAGCTCGACCACCCACCTTCCTTTGTGTCTGTCAAGGCGTGCTTTTATTCCTTCCCCTAGACTGCGGTTTGCGCGCTCAACTAGGCCATTGGTTTGTGGGTGTTTTACTGAAGCGAAGTGTTGCGTGATGTTCAATTGCGCGCACCAATCTTTGAATGGGTTATCACAGAATTGTTTTCCGTTGTCTGATATAATCTCTCCCGGTAGTCCGAAGCGACAGACATTGTTGTCCCAGACAAAGCGTTTGACTTGGTTTCCTGTGATGTTCACTACCGCCTTTGCTTCAATCCACTTCGTAAAGTAGTCTATGGCTACGATGAGGAACTTTACTCCTCCTGCTGCAACTGGAAAGGGTCCCACGATGTCAATGCCCCATTTGTAAAATGGCCATGGTGAGGTAATGAGTGTTAGCTCTTGTTGTGGTCGGCGCGGGATTGGCCTATGTACTTGACAATTGCTGCATTTCTTTATCAGATCGTGTTGGGAATAGACTTTAGTATTTCAAGTGTCGGTCATTGAATTTTGTTATAGGTTGCATTATTTAGTTAATACGTTAGTTATTTCATATGTTTTATTAAGTTTTATGCTTAGTTTATAGGTTTGGATAAAGTCTAAGGGCTAAGTGTGTAATATTGTCTAAGTGTGGTGAAGCCCTAATCCTTTCCTATAAATAGCTATGTATAACCTCATTTTGAGGTTGGTTGGTTCACTAGTAATATTATTTGTCTCGTATTTTCATTAGGTGTTCCTTCCACTCTCTCTCTACTTACTTTCTCTCTCTAGAATTCTTAAGTGATTATGTTATTAAAATGGTGACCTAACAAGTGGTATCATTCGCCAAGGGATAATATAGGTTGATTTAGGTTTGATTTGGTAGTAAAAACTTGGTTCTTGTTGTGTATTTGAAGAAATACGGGTACTGTTCATTGGCTCAGCTTCGAGTTAGGGGTGAATTTTTCTTAGCGAGTTAGGTTTTTTTTTTTTTTTTTTTTTTTTTTTTTTTTTTTTTTTTTTTCACTTCTATCGAGTTAGGTTTCAAATTCTTAGCGAGTTAGGGGTGTATTCTAAGTTCTATCGAGTTAAGTGATCTATTCTATCGAGTTAGGTTTTAATTTCACTTATCGAGTTTGATAATTTGGCGAGTTAGCCTTCATTTCCTAATCGTTTATCGAGTTAGGCGTGTTGTGACTTTAACTAAGGGGAAACTCTGCCCAACTCAAGTCTCTTTACCGAGTTAGGAATTCCAATTTCTTACCGAGTTAGATATTCAACTTATCTTACCGAGTTCGAGTTTGGATACTTATCGAGTTTGGATACTTACTAGAACTTATCGAGTTAGGAACATTTATAAACCTTACCGAGTTTGAAACCTAAGTGAACATACCGAGTTTGAAGACTAAGTGAACATACCGAGTTTGAAAATTAATTGAACATACCGAGTTTGAAGATTAATTGACCATACCGAGTTTGAAACAACATCTTTACATACCGAGTTTGATATCAAATTTTTCAAATCTAATTACCACGTTTATTTATCTTTAACGATCTAAGTTTACCATAATCACGAAAGATGTCTCAACCACCCAATTATTTCTTTCCTCATTCTTCGCAACATCATCCGCAGTATCAACAATCGTATCAACAACCGTTTCAACAACCGCAACAATCATATCAACAACCTTCACAATCACACTTTCATCAACAACCGTTTAATCCACAACCACAAAAATCTTCATGATGCTCCATATGGTTTGTTGTATGATTTTCTGAAACACCATGAACATGAAGTGGAAAAAGATAGAGCTCTACGAGGAGGATACACACCAACACCAACACCAAATTCTTTGGCACTCGTAGCTCAATCTCCCTATGCTCCACCACCAATGTCAAACCATGCATATGTTCAAGAGTAGAACTACTTTAGTTATCCACAATCTTCGACCTCGAACCAAATGGTCCCTTATGATTCATCTCCACAGAATGCTTCTACTCAACTTGTTCCATTAAACAACAATGATGCTATGTATTACTCAAACTCCAATGACGATGACGATGATGACTTTAACACGTTGAATCAAGGACTTGCTCTTATTGCTCGTGCTTTTAGCAAATTCTCCAACAAAACAAACAACCGTCAACGTTCATTTTCTAACACAAGGAATCAAGCTGTTGTCAATGATGGAAGGGTGGAAATTCAGAATCGTAACTTTGGTCGATCTGGTTCAGGAAGTTCTTCAGGAAATTTTGGGAATGGTCAGAGGTTTAATAACAATGGAGGGTTCAGAAACAACTCAGGCTCTTCTCAGCAAAGGTCTGAACCAGTTGCAACTAGGAACTCCAACTCAGGGAATGCAGTGTGGTGTTATAACTGTAATGAACAAGGTCATATAGCGACTGCATGTCCTAAACCGAGAACTCGGGGTAGTAAGTTTCACAAGCAGGCATTACTCATGGCTCTTCAAGATGAAAAAGATGGACATTTCCCTGAACAGGACAACAACTTCATGGCAAATGTGAACAATGACGATGACATGGAAGATCTAGAAGCCAATGCAGCTGTGATGCTTATGGCCAACATGCAGGAACTTAAGCTTAATGATTCAGGTCCAGTGTATGACACTGACGGCTTGTCTCAGGTACATGACCTCAATGCATGCTTTATACATGATATAGTCTCACCTTCTACTTATGAATCAGATATGGCGCAAGTTGTTCCATCTGAATCATCTTCATCTTCTCAAACAGATGAACAAATAAGCACAGTTGTCATATTTGATGATGACACAGTTGTTTCATTTGATAATCCTATTGAGAATGATAAACATGATCATTTAGAACAACATGAACCATCATTTGATCCAGACCCTGACCTCATATTGGTATCTAAACAATTGAGTGCACAACTGAATGCTCAACAATTGCAAATAAAAAATGCAACGAGATAAACAAAGCTTTAAAAGACAAAAATGCGTCACTTGCACGAGATATTGAGTGCTATAAAATTCAGCTTTCAAATCAGGAAGACGAGATTAAACATACAAAAAGTTTTGAAAAAGCTTTTCAAGATTCTTTTAACAAAGAGCAAGATCTTCAACACAAAATGCAAGATTTAATTGAGTCAAACGGAAAGTTGATTTCTAAACTTGAAAGTGAAAAGTGTGAACTAAAAATGCAAGTTGAACGTCTTCAAACAGTACTTTCAAAAACAGAAACATAATTGTCAAGTTGTAAAAAGGATTTTTGTGAACATAAAATACGAAAAAGGAAGTATATAGATGACTTACTCGGTGAGATTGTTGATCTTGAAAAACAACTCAAAGAATTTCATAACATTGTTTACAAACACGGGAACTCTGTCACAACAATTCAGAAATTTACTTTAAAACCGAGACCCGATAAAGGTTTTGCACTTGGTGATTACAATTCAATGTTTCTTCACACGGCATTCAAAGAAATTCCTAAAATTTACAGTATGGACCATTTGCTTGATAATACGATTGTGCATGCTGTTGTTTTTGAGACTGACGAAGAAGAAGAACTTGAAGACGAGAGTCGATCAAAAATGAGTAATGTTCAATATTGGACACCATATGACTATTCAAAAGCTCCACCTCTTTCTAAATCTTTTGTGACTCAAAAGGAATTACCTGAGAAATCATGGTATGTCACAGAGTCATATGTTTCATCCTCTAATGCGGCCCCTGTCCAAACTGTAGCACAAGTTAATGGTCCTTTACCATCATCCGGTGAACTTACACCTTTACCGAAAAGTTGTCGTGTCTTAAATTATTTCAAAACTTTTATGGAAGACATCAAAATTTTGGAGGAAACAATTGAACGCAATTCTGAAATAAAAATTGAAACTTTTCAATCCGCTTACGAGCGAGAAAAGAGAGATATTTTTCAAAAACAAATATTGCCAATTGTCAAACACCTCCGTCTATGTGCTACACGTTGGGATCAGGAAATTCAAAACGAGGTCAAAAATATGATAAACGTTTTCAATTCAACTGAAAATGAAATTTTGGTTCAAAAGCAAAGAAATAGAGTGTTAAAAAATGATGCTGATCGACTCTTGGAACAAGTTCTCAATGCTGATATTTTGTCTGTTATCATGTATGATCTCTATAAATCCGGTACTTCTATGCTTGTGGATGATCTTTGTGTGGATAATAACTTGTTGAACGTGGAATTAGAGACACTTAAACATGAGAATGACAAGCTGAGAATAAAGAATGATGATGTGACAAAACAGTTTTCAAAAGAAATTTGTCAACTCAAACAGAGGCTTGAATGGTGTCAAGCTCAAAGTCTTAAAACGGAATTGAAACTTCAAAATCAACATATTTCAAACTCTTGTCAGCTTTGCAAAAACAATGAGTCTTTCAAAAGTTTGTGTCTCAAATACGAGAAAGAAATTGCGGATTTAAAACTTGAAAATGACGCATATCAACAAAACCACGCAGACATCAAATATTGCAATGGTGTACTTGAGTCAAATATTCAGGATAAGAATCACATCATCATCGATTTGAAAGAGAAAATTAAGATACTTGAAAAAGGAAAGATGGTTGACACCACGGTGATAGCACCAGGAATGTATAAATTAGACAAAACCGATAAAGGAAAGGTTGTTCAAAATACTAATGTTGATAACTCCACTTCTACAGGACTAGTCTCCCCTAATAGCGTTAGCAGACCCAAGTGAAAAAGTAAAAAGAAGAATAGGCTCTGGCAACGTAAGAGAGGATCACTAGAAGCTCAAGGAGTAGAAGATCAACTTAGGAATTTGAATAAAACTCATGTTGCATCATATTTAGATTCTAATCTGGCAAATTCTAATCAAAATCTAAATGTAACGAATGATGAACCTTTGAATGTTTTGAATATTAATGCATCTTGTGTGTTTTGTCGTAAAAACGTATCATCTGGTGAACATACTAAGTGTATAGCTAATTCTCTTCTTAATCGTCATAAGAAACGTAGGACACGCATTCCTTCTAGGCCCACTACTGCCTCTAAATCTATTTTAGGAAAGCCGCCCTCTACGGTTTCTAATGAAGAAGAAGTTACCCCCAAAAGTGCCGAGAACAAATCTAGGAATAAGCCAACCACTAGTGAATTCACCATTAAGAAAGCACGAACTAGTTGGAATTGGCAACGTTGGTTACAACAAAAACCAGACTTTAAATGGATTCCTAAATTGTTAAATACATGTGCTTCTAACCAACAGGAACCCGCACTTTCAATGGGTTCCACCCTTACTTCTGTTCCATCCGTGTCTTCTTCTTGTGATGCAGGTGGTACAGATTGTTCTCTGGATTGTTGATAGCGGATGCACCCAACATATGACAGGCAATATCAAACTGTTACAAAACTTTGTCTCAAAGTTCATTGGTACTGTCAGATTCGGGAATGATCATTACGCTTTAATCATGGGATATGGTGACTATGTCAGTGGGAACATTGAAATCAGTCGTGTTTATTATGTGGAAGGCCTTGGACACAACCTTTTCTCTGTTGGTCAATTTTGTGATGGGGATCTAGAAGTTGCATTCCGAGAGAAAACTTGTTTCGTTCGTGACTTACAAGGAAATGATCTGATGTCTGGCTCACGTGGTTCTAATCTTTATACCATATTAATGTCAGATATGATTGCTACATCTCTGATATGCCTTCTCTCCAAAGCAGAATCGACTAAATCTTGGTTATGGCACAAACGTCTTTCGCACTTGAATTTCAAAACTATGACTGACCTTGCTCGTTATAAACTTGTTGATGGATTTCCAAGATTCCGATTTACCAAAGATCACTTATGTTCATCCTGTGAACAAGGAAAAAGTACTCGAGCTCATTTTCCTTCTAAACCAGAGCACACTACGAATCATGTTCTACAACTGCTTCATATGGATTTGTGTGGACCGATGCGTGTTCAAAGTATCAACGGTAAACGCTACATTCTTGTAATTGTGGATGATTACTCCAGATGGACTTGGGTTTATTTTTTACGAAGTAAAGATCAGGCTCCTTCAATGATCATCACCTTTCTCACTAAAATTCAAGTTCAGTTACGCACCACGGTCCGAATAGTCAGAACTGACAATGGAACTGAATTTAAGAATCAGACACTTCGGTCATATTTTGAGAAAGTGGGAATTGAACATCAAACATCTATTCCTAGAAGCCCAGAACAGAATGGAGTTGTTGAAAGACGCAACAGGACGTTAGTGGAAGCTGCTAGAACTATGTTGATTAATGCTCAATTACCAGATTACTTATGGGCGGAAGCTGTTTCAACTGCATGTTATACCCAAAACCGTTGCATGATCACAAAACGCCATCGCAAAACACCTTATCAAATTGTTCACAAAAGGAAACCAAACATCGACTACTTTCATGTATTTGGAGCACTTTGTTATCCGAAAAATGATCGTGACGATTTAGGTAAACTTAAAGCAAAGGCTGACATTGGAGTGTTCGTTGGATACTGTGAACATTCTAAAGGTTTTCGAATCTGGAATCGTCGAACAAGAGAAATTCAAGAAACTATTCACGCTAATTTTGATGAACTCACACAAATGGCTTCTGAGCAACACAGCTTAGGACCCGAATTCAACCGTCTTCACTCTACGGAATCTTCGGCTGAACCATTGCCACTCAACCGCAAAGAATTGGAAACCTTGTTTGCTCCACTCTTTGATGATACAATTGAATACCGTTCTACTGAGGTCTCACCTAATTCCGCTGCTCAACCTGATCATATTCCAGTACCTGAATCACCTCAACAAACTACTACAACTGTTGAGAAAGACGGTCCTCCAATTGCATCACCATCTACAGGAGAACAAACTGTTTCTAACTCCCGACATTCAGCTGAAGATCCTACACCACAATCAGTTCCACAACCCGCAGAGCATGATCCTGATGCGTTCTTCAACCCGTTTGCACCGGCTCCTCCATTTCCTGATATAGCTGAGTCATCTACACGCAATTTGGATCCTGCTAACATGCGAGATACTTATCAACTACACCCTTCAACACACAAATGGACTCGAGACCATCCACTAGTTCATATTATTGGTCATCCAGATGCAGCTGTAATGACAAGACAACGACTTCACACTGATGGAGAAACTTGTATCTATGCACTCACAGTTTGTCAAGAGGAACCAAAGAACATTAAAGAAGCAATGACTTATGACAACTGGATTGAATCTATGCAAGAGGAATTTCAGCAGTTCATCCGATTAGAAGTCTGGGAATTAGTTGAAAGAGCTGACGGAGTCTTTGTCATTGGGCTATAATGGATTTGGAAAAATAAGCTAGATGCAGAAGGAACTGTCATACGTAACAAATCATGCCTGGTAGCAAAAGGATACTCCCAACTAGAAGGACTTAATTTTGCTGAATCCTTTGCTCCAGTGGCTAGACATGAAGCTGTTCGGATTTTTTTGGCCTATGCTGCACACAGGAACATGGTTGTTTACCAAATGGATGTTAAAACATCATTTCTCAATGGAGACCTCCGTGAAGAAGTGTATGTAAGCCAACCAGAAGGCTTCGTTGATCCTGAGCGTCCTAATCACGTTTACCGACTCAAAAAGGCACTCTACGGACTCAAACAAGCCCCACGGGCGTGGTATGACAAACTTTCTACTTTCTTGCTGACCAATAAATTTTCTAAAGGATCGGTGGATCCAACATTTTTTACAAAAACCTACGGGGAGGACTTACTCGTTGTTCAAATATATGTCGATGACATTATTTTTGATTCAACGAAAAGAAGTTACTCTAATGATTTTGCAAAACTAATGAAAGATAATTTTGAAATGTCCATGATGGGTGAACTTTCGTTCTTTCTAGGACTACAAGTTCATCAATCACCCCGTGGAATTTTTATAAATCAGTCCAAATATGCTCTTGAAATTTTAAAGAAACATGGGATGATGAGTTGTGATACTTATAATACACCGATGGGCTATACCACAAAACTAGACGCTGACTTACATGGGACACCTGTTGACCCTACCAAATACCGAAGTATGATTGGGTCCCTCATGTATCTCACGGCCAGTAGACCTGATATAGTATTTGCTGTCTATATGTGCTCTCGCTATCAGTCCAAACCAACTGAAAAACACCTCTGTGAGGTCAAAAGAATCCTTCGATACATAAAGGGAACCATTAACTTGGGAATCTGGTATCCGAAGGATTCTGGTTTTGAACTAATTGCTTTTTCAGATGCTGACCATGCAGGATGCTTAGACACACGCAAAAGTACATCTGGTGGATTACAATTTCTCGGAGATAAACTTGTGTCATGGCAATCAAAGAAGCAGGACTGCACATCACTGTCGTCAACAAAATCTGAATATGTAGCTATGTCTGCTTGTTGTGCTCAAGTCATATGGATGAGATCACAACTTAAGGATTATGGCTACCTATTCAACAAGATTCCAATCTACTGTGATTCCAAGAGTGCCATTGCTATCTCCTGCAACACAGTCCATCATTGCAAATCGAAACACATCGATCTCCGATATCACTTCATCAAAGAGCACGTTGAAAAGGGTACCGTTGAACTTTATTTTGTTGGGACTGAGTACCAATTGGCGGACTTACTTACCAAATCTTTAGCACCATCAAGGTTTGCGAGTTTAGTTCACCAAATTGGTATGCGATGTTTGACTCCAGATGATCTGGAAAAGTTTTTAAAACACAATTGATCGTCAAACATCAAACTATCTTTGTAAATATCTTATTTTCAAAAAAAATAATAATAATAAAAAAAATAAATAAAATAAAATAAAAAATTCCTTGTTCAAGATATTTCATTCACATACGTTTTTTCTAAAAACAAAAGGCATATCTTGAGGGGGAGACAGAATTTTTTTTTTAACTTCTTTATTTTTCTTTATCTTAAATTTTCCTCATCACTAGTTTATCTCAATCTCAACACCTCTTGAACCATTGCTTGTTAAACTTTTCCGAATTACTTCTAATGATTGGTTCAAGAGGGTGCTACATCCATAATTCGAGTAACATTTTTTCTAGTCTCATAAGTCGTAAAGTCATTTTGAAACTCAAGGGACTCAATGTGTATTATTTGTTAAGTCTTGTTTGGTAAATCAAGTAGAGGGGCCAAAAGTGTCAATTTCTCAAAAAATTAGTATATTCATTTGATTTCAATCCCTCTCTTGTTTTCCAAAGTCCGCAAAACATCAAACGCCCCTTATCAAACTTTCACAAGATCAAGTTTTTCAAGATTTAAGATTTTTCTGTGATTGTGAGTGTTTTTTTTTTGTTCTTTCGATCATTACATTGCACTCCTATCACTCGCCATAATTTACTTGGATCAATATGATGCATCATTCGTTCCTAATCAAACTTTAGGGTTCATTACTATTGAATTTGGGGGTTTCAGTGATGAGTTGATTTAGTGTAATTAATCATTATGGCCAATTGCGGCATGACCTTTAGGGCCTATTACCAACATTACATTGATTATTGTTGCTACCTCTATGCGATTATTTGGTGTTTTTTTTGGTTTCATAAGCTCGAATGTTACACTGTCTATAGGTCTTATGCTTAGGTGATTAATTGGTTTGATTAGGAAGTTGATTTGGTTGTTGCTCTTGTGTTTATCGAATTTTTTAAGTGTTTGAGCTTGCCAAAACTTAGTGGTATTGTGCTGTAAGGGTGCTGTTTGTCGAGTTTGTAAAATTACATGGTTATCGAGTTTGATACATTACATGGTAATTATCGAGTTTGATAAATGGATTTTTTTTCAAGTTTGAAAAACTTATAGGATTATCGAGTTTGGATATTGTGCTGTTTTATCAAGTTTAAATAAGTTTTGTGACTTATCGAGTTTGGAATGATACATGCTTATCGAGTTTGAGATTGTTTGTTTTAAGCTTATCGAGTTTAAGAACTTTGAATGTTATCGAGTTTGGATTTGTTACATGCTTGTCGAGTTTGAGATTATTTTTTAAGAAATCTTATCGAGTTTGTCATTATTTTGTGGCTTATCGAGTTTGGATGTAATCTGGTGCCTATCGAGTTTGAATAGTTTATGATTATCGAGTTTGGAAATGTTTGAGACTTATCGAGTTTGATGACAAATTTTTTTCGAGTTTGAATCATTTGAGCATATCGAGTTTGAACCACTTTCTTTATCGAGTTTGATGACAAATTTTTTATCGAGTTTGAATCAGTTGCTTTTGTTATCGAGTTTGAGCAATTCTTTCTTATCAAGTTTGGTTAATATAAAGGCCTATCGAGTTTGAAACAGCCTTATCGAGTTTGGTACAAAAATGGTTTCCAAGTTTGGGATGATTATTGAGTTAAGTCCAAAATTTTTCGAGTTAAGTCTAAACTGTTTTTTCGAGTTGAGTTATTAATCTCTTACTTATTTCACTCCGAGACAGGAGTTTCGAAATGGAACCATCACGTATGGGTTCTAGTTTTTCCATTTTTATGAAAAGAAATGCTGCCGAAATTTTTCAAAATTTGTCAAATTATGAGATGATCGCGTTTCATGTTTATCTAAGAGTTGTGATTGATTCTTATGAGGATTGTATGTGTCTCTTGGTTGATTTATCATGAGTTGTATATGTGATGTTATCTTAGGCGATTGTTTTTCGGACATTATTCTTTTGTCTAACACTAACGAGCTAATCACCACATGGCTTTTGTTGGTTTATGAATCATTTCAGGTCTCGATATGGCAAAGAAATCAACACCTAGACACGAATTGATTCAAGGAGATGAAAGAGTAATCGCTAAGACAAACCATAGGATAGATCTCGATTCAATCACATGTCATGATACTTGTGCAATCATTCTGGAAATACTTAATAGACACTTCATTTACAACCTCCTCACCATCACCACTGAAGTACCTGAAGTATACTTAACACAGTTTTGGGAGACTATTGAAATTAGCAAAGATGAAAAGTCATTGGGGGTTCATCTCGATCACAAACTTATTGTGTTTGATGTACAAACTCTCCGCACTGTTCTCGGTTTGCCTAATGTCAAGAAATTCTCTCATATGCCATCATTATCAGATGTTATCAGACTTCTTCGAGAACTGCAGTATGATGAATCAATAATCCAACTCAAAAACATATCCCACGTTGACAAGAAATACATTCCACAACCCTGGCTCACACTTTACTCAATTCTCACCAACAGTTTAACGGTCAAAGAAACTGGGCATGAACATCCTACTCTAGAAATGATGCAGATTTTCTGGGGGGTCGTCAAACAAGCTCAAATTGACTATGCTCAACTAATTTGGGTGGACATGGTTAATCACGCAAGACAGTTTCTCAAATCGTCTACCTCAAAAATTCCATTCTACAGATTCACAAAGTGTCTCATTGCTCATTTCATGGAGAAAAACCCAGATATTGATCGTAGATCGGAAGATAAGAAACACCCCCCCCCCCTCTGTGGATCATAAATACTCTAAAACCAGGATTCAGAAGACAAACACTCAAAAACAAGGAATGAGAATTCCCGATAGTCTTATGCCTGATGATGTTCGTGACACTGAGGCATATATTTTGTATGATGAAGCTCAGAAAATTGGTAAAGTGGGTTTGACTGTGACAAAGAAAAGGAAAACTTCTAAAAAGAAAACTTCAACAGATGTTTCTACAATCATAACCATTCCCAAATCCAGAACCAAAAAGGTCACAAGAGAGCCTAAGAAGAAAGTGACTACTATTCGTGATGAACCAACGGATGATGAAGGAGACGCTCATCAGGAAACAGAAACTGAAAAACTCACAAAGACTTCAAGCAAGAAGGCAGATAAGGGAAAAGCTATTGAAACTCAAGAAGAATCAGTCACCTCACCAATGTCTGAATCCGAAGAAGATGAACAACTGCAACTAACCTTAAGAAAAAGCAAAGAATCGGAAGCAGAAAGAATCGCAAAAGTTACAAAGAAAGGTGAAGGTTCCCCAACTCCAGAACCCGAAAGAGATGATCAAACATCAGAAGAAACACATTCACAAACCGAATCATCCTCTGAACAAGGTGATGATAACTCTGAAGATGAAGCTGAGTCATCAAGTTCTGATCCAAATGAATCTCTCGATAAACCGGCTGAAACTGATGTTGAAGTTGAAGCTTCAAAAGACAAAGACGATGAGGAATCCGAGAATGAAGAAAGTAGCAATGAGGAAGATAAATCAGAAAGTGAAGAAATTAATGATGAAGAAGATGTGAATGATGAAGATGATGAGGAATCGGATGGTGAGAAAAAGGATGAGCTACTTGAAACGAGTCAAGATACCTCTATTGACATTGTAGGAATTGATGAAGGACCACCAAAAGTTCTACCACAACAACAACCTTTATCACAACCTCAAAGTCATCCTCTGCAAAGCCCCAACACAACTGTTGTTCACTCAAGCTTGTTGAAATCACTACATGACCAATACGACGCGCTTGAAAAGCAAGTTCATGAACAACAACGTGATATTGAAGCGTTCAAAACTTATAAAGTTGATGAAGCAGTTGAGGACCAGGTGAAACAGAGGTTACCTGGGGAAGTTCAGAAGTATGTTCAGAAGAAACTTCCTTCTGCTGTGAGACACTATGTCAATAGGAATCTTGCAGAAATCGTTTCTCACAGGTTTCAAACTACGCCAATCACTGTTCAGACTCTACCTCCTAAACCTTCCATAAATGATCTCAAAGGCAAATTATTGGAAGCAATTGTGAATGATCCGGATGAAAATGATTTACACAAGGCACTTATCAAGTCTATCAAGAAAGCTGAAAAGAAAAGCGAATCCTGCAAAAGGTCCATTGCTACTAAGCGTCGACATGATGATTCCGACCCTGATGATCAGCTACAACCTGATAAGAGGAAGAAAGTGTCCGGTTCCACCTCCAGATCTCCTACCAAAACCGCAACCGTTAACGTTTCTGCTGATCCAAACCCTCCACAATCAACTGCGGATCCTCACCCCTCACAACCAACTGATGATGCTGATGTCGATATGGATGAAATCCCTCCACTTATCACCGAAACCATTACGGAACCGCCCAAGGAAGCTCAATTAATTCCAGCTCCTGAATGGATTAACCCCGATGCTCCTTCTTTTAACAGGTTTGATGAAATGGTTGATGCTCAACCAGATGACACTGAAGCTGAAGAAATGACTGAAGGATCTATTATAAGCTTCACAAAAAGAATTAAAAAGGTGATGCAGACTCAAAGACTTCATCTTTCTGACTTGGTTAAGATTCGCAAAGCAGGGTTTACAGAGTTCAAAACATGCACAACTACTGAACTCGAGTTCGAATATAACGTGAATGAGGTTGCAAGAGCTCTGTCTGAAAACATTACTTGGGAAAAGAGACCATCTTGGGACAAACTCTATCATGGCACGGAACCTCTCGTTGATGAGTTCAAATATCAAGATTTTACTCAACCGTTACCCCTTGTTGGTCCTCCAAGTGATCCTAAGCTTCCTAAGCAATACTTCTTCAACAAAGACCTTCTCTATCTTATTCATGGGAACACGAATCCTAATCACCGTTATGCAACATCACCATTATACAACATCTCTTACCAAATTCAGAGCCGCCTCATATCCTCTGGAAACACTAGAAGATCAAATGAGAGGCTTGCATTCCACATCTATCTCCAAATACAACCATGAAGCTGCCTTATGTACGCTTCCCTGGCCAGAGATGCGTAAATGGTTCTACAAATACAAGCTGACATTCCGATCCAATCACAGAGTCTTCTTGAATCGTCGCATTCTTGCCATCACAGCAGTCCCAAGTACCGAGAAAAGATATGGATACAACTTTCTTGATAAAATTGAGGTCCGCCGAAGTGATGATCAACTATATACATTCAGTGAAGCTGACTATCATCGCTTGAACCTCAATGACATTGCTGACATATACTTGCTCAAGGTTCAAGGCAAACTTCAAAACTTGTCTGGTAGCCTTCAGTATGACGTCATCAACTCCATTTTGCTCTTCATGCGCCAAACCATTATCAAAGCAAGAGTCGAAGATGCACAACTTGGGGTCGAAAGCTACCAAAAGTCACTCAACTTTACTGCTCCACAGTTATATCCTCCTAACATCCCGCCTTTAAGACCTTTCATCTTCAACAAAAAACCTTTTAGAGTGGTTTACCCGCACAACGATGGTTACCGTTTCATGAGATACGAAGAGGTTCATAAGTTCGGGGATCAGACTCTCAGATTTGTCAGAATTCAGCTGAATGAAAAGCTCAAAGAATATGCTAGTGGGATTAAAGTGGGATGGAATAAAAGAGATGTGAAAGAAGCACTTAAGTTCTTGGCTAGGATTGATCAAAAGCTGAGGTTCAGGGAGCAGATACGCACTTTGGAGAGCTTAATTGGATCAAGGGAACCTATTCCGAATATACTCACTTACCGCCGTACAGACACTCCTCGAATATGATAAGTCTGGTACTTCAATAATCTTGGTTTCATTATTATCTCTCTTCATCAATGACTATGGTTTGTGCACACATAACAGTGTACAACCCGTGCTAGTAATTAAAGGACCCTGAGGTACGCTTCAGTGCCTCAATCCTAACATAAGGAGCGAAGGCTTCTTACTTTTGAGTAGAATTAATCAAACATTTTCTGTTTTTCATAATTCTGCTCAAAAGACATGTATTTCACCTCAATGAGTATTCACTTGTTGAGGGGGAGCACTTGAAAACTCATCGTTTTTTTTGGAAAACAAAAGTTCTTGTTGATATCTCCCCATAAGACTCAAAAAGCATATTTTAATCAAATGTTTCTCAAAAACATCATCTTATATGCTATTTTTGAGGGGGAGAAAAGGAAAGTGATTAAAATATGAAAGTTAAAAGTTGCTGAAATGTCAAATCTCATGCAAGCTAGACTCAGATTAACCCAGGAATTGACGAAACATAAAAGTTAGTAAATTCGAAAAGACTTTTCCTCGACGGGTAATAACATCAAGTTAGTTACTAGAGCTAGTTGTCACCTAAAAGCTGACAATGGAACTCTTTAACTAGCCACGTAAGCGTGTCTCGAAAAGGATTTGTCTTTGTAGAAATGTACCATTTCGAGAAACTTTCTGTGGACTTGACCAGGCCGGGTAATAACTTCAAGCTAGTCTAACTAGTGATGTAAGCGTGTCTCGAATCGGTCTTGTTCATTGAAAGTGGATCAATTCAAAAAATGCTCGCTCCTCCCGCATGTGCAAATTTATTAAATACATATGAGCACATGTGAAGGGGGAGCCCTTCATAAACACAAAACTCTCAAAGTGTTAAACAAAATGTTTGATATTCACAAACACTTTGAGAGATTTTCAAAGGTTTCTTGGCTATTTTCGGATAATCACGGAGTTATAAGGTGATTAAGATAGGAATTACCATCCTATGCGCGAAGCTTGTGGATGTGATCTTGCTGAGCGTATCAGCTTTCCTGTTATCTCCTCTGGGCACCTGTTTTATTGTGAACCTGTCAAAGTTTTTAATTAAGGACTTGGTCTTTTCCAGGTATTGGATCATGTGTTCATCCTTGGCTTCATATTCACCTAGCACATGGTTAGCGACTAGCCGAGAATCTACATTCGCTTCCAGGTTTCGTACACCCATTTGGATTGCGATGCGTAGTCCGGCTAGTAGGGCTTCGTATTCTGCCTCATTGTTTGTGGCCGTGAATTCAAAGCGCAGCGCATAGGTGAATTCCATACCTTCTGGATTTGTAAGAATAAGGCCTGCGCCTGATCCATCTACACATGAAGACCCATCTATGAACAAAATCCAGGGTTCCTGTAGATCTGTTTTGGTTGCAGATGTTGGACTGTCGGTATCTGGCTTTTCCGCGATGAAATCGGCTAAGATTTGTCCTTTAATTGCAGTGCGCGGTCTATATGAGATGTTATATTCACTTAACAGTATACTCCATTTTTGCAACCGTCCTGATACGTCAGGTTTAGAGATAACTTGTTTGATTGGCTAATCGGTGATTACAGCTATCGGATGCGCTTGAAAGTATCTGCGCAACCTTTTGGCTGCGAATAATAGAGCTAAAACCAGCTTTTCCATAGCGTTGTAGTTAGTCTCTGTCTTCTTCAGGGCTTTGCTTACAAAGTATATGGGTGTCTGGACGGAGTTCCTATCTGTCAATAGTACTGCGCTAACTGCTCCATGAGTTGCTGATAAGTACATGATTAGCTCTTCCCCTGGTCGCGGTGCGACAAGTATAGGAAGAGATGCCAGATGGTGTTTAAGTTGTTGGAAAGCTTCCTCCGCTTCTTCGGTCCAGCGAAAATCTCCCTTTTTTGTGCACTTCGTGAGTGTTTTAAAGAGAGGAAGTGACTTGTCTGCTGATTTAGATAAGAAATGGTTTAGCCCTGCTAACTTTCCATTCAATGACTGGACTTCTTTGAGTGTGCGCGGTGAGGGGAGATCAATAACAGCCTTTGTTTTTTCTGGACAAGGCTTGATTCCATCGGGTTCTATTAAGTATCCAAGGAACATGCCTTCGGTTGCGCCAAAGGTACACTTCTTGGGATTTAACTTCATGTTTATTCGTCCCAATGTTCTGAACGTTTCCTCGATGTCGCGCACCAATTCATCCTCTGTGTGGCTTTTGATGACAAGGTCGTCAACGTAGACCTCCAAGTTGCGGCCTACTTGTTTCTCGAAAGCTGTGTCCACCAGTCGTTGGTATGTTGCGCCTGCATTTTTTAAGCCAAAAGGCATTTTTGTGTAGCAGTACACTCCTTGACTGGTGTGGAAAGCTGTTTTTTCTTCATCTTCAACTGCCATCTGAATTTGATGATACCCTTTGTACGCGTCTAGGAAGCATTTGAAAGGGTATCCGCACAGGGATTCTACCTTCCAGTCTATTTCTGGCAGTGGATAGCAGTCCTGTGGACATGCTTTGTTAAGGTCCGTGAAGTTCACGCACATTCTCCAACTGCCATCGCTCTTTTTTACTATAACTGGGTTAGAGAGCCAGTCGTGGTAGTACACTCCGCGCATGATGCCTGCATCTACGAGTTTATGTACTTCTTCCAGAATAGCCTTTGCACGATCTGGGCCTGGCCGCGCTTCTTTTGTCGTATTGGGGGATATCCTTGTCGGATTTGTAGCTTATGTTCTGTGATAGAGCGTGACACTCCTGTCATGTGTTTTGGTTCCCACGCGAAGATGTCCAGGTTCTTCTGTAAGAGTGCGCATACGGCTGCTTTACCTTTGTCAGATAAAGATCCACCAATCGAAACTTGTTGTTCCGGGTAATCGGGATGAATAGCGACTTTTAGGTTTGGTGTTTTTTCTGTGCGCTAATCTGGAATAGTCTCTACTTCAGTTGTTACCGCATTGCATTCTCTTGGTGGTACTGTTGTGTTATAGAGGGTGACAACTCCTCCTTCCACTGGAAACTTAAGCATTCCGTGCGTTGTGGATGGTACAGCGCGCATGGATGATATTCCAGGTCTCCCAATGATACCATTGTATGGTGAGGGAGACTTTATTACCATGAAATTTATCCATGTTGCGGTTGAGTGTTGTTCATCTCCTACGACCACTAGCAAGCGTAACTGCCCCATGGGTCATATCTTTTCTCCTGTGAATCCAGCCAATGACGTTGTTGTTGGTATTAGTTGACTTTGGATTTCAGGTCGCAGTCTTTTGAAACAATGATCATACAGGATGTCTGCGGATGCTCCTCCGTCAATGTACATGCGGTGGATATCATGTCCTCCCGTATGTATTTCAATAGTTAGAGGTTCTACAACTGCGTTGTCTGCAGCTAGAGTAGGGAAAGATATCTCTTTTTCTGGAGAGAATTTTTGGCTGACTTTTTGCTTTATCTTGCGCTGCCATGACTGTATCATGTATATGGTATCACCTTTTTCTTTGGGGGGTTCTTTCTTACCCCCGTTCCTCTGTTTATCTTTTCCCTCTTTGATGTTTTTTACAAGGTGGTCCATTCTGCCTTCTCTTACTAACTTTTCAATTAGTTGTCTTAGCTGGAAACACTCGTTAGTTGTATGGCCTTTTTGACCATGGTACTCGCAGTATCCATTCCCTATCCGCTTTTCTTCTGCGGTGCGCATTGGTGGTGGTTTTGGGAAGTTTGCACCTTCTGTTACAAATATTTCCCTCGAAGTTTTTGTGAGAGGGGTATACTTGTCATTGTCTCTTCCACTGCGGTAATTCCTGCTGCGGTTGTTATTCTGATCGTTGGATTGTCTCCTTGGCTGCTCTTGCTGCCTATAGTTCGAATAACCCTTTTTGCTGTCCACAGCAGCTGCTTCTCCTTGTATAAAGGATCTGGTGCGCTTTGTTAGCTCATCGAAAGTCTGGGGAACTTTGTCATTTAGCTTTCGGATAAGTTCTGGATTATTAATCCCATTCATGAACCCTGAAATTTTTAGGATTTCAGGACATGCTTTGACTTGTATGCACTCATCCTTGAAGTGTTCCATAAAAGCGCTGGTTGATTCCCCTTGGCGCTGTTTCACTCTTGCTAGCTCAACAGGGTTTTTAGCGCACTTCTTTCTCTGGGTAAAGTTGAGGCGGAATGCTTTCCGTAATTCTTCGAACCCCCCGATGCTCCTACGTGGGAGTTTGCTAAACCATGTGCGCGCGTTCCCTACTAACGTAGAATTAAACATGTGGCACCACACAGGCTGTGGCCAGTTTTCGATAGTGGCGGCTGATTCGAAAACTTTTAGATGATCATCCGGATCACCTGTTCCATCATATGTTTTCACATTAGTGGGCATGCGCCTGCGTTTGTGGTCTGAGTAATCGCTAATGCGTCGTGTAAATGCGTCAACTTTCTGGCGACGCCATGGAAGAGACATATCTTCATTCTCTTCTTCGCGACGCCTTCCTCTTGACTTCCAGTGTCCTGTTTCTTTATCCTCGTTGTCCGAGGAGTCACTGGAGGAAGGGTAATCTCTTTTTCGGCGCTTGCGCCGGCTTCGTTCAGAAGAAGAGCTTGAGGGACTTTCACTTGGGGATCTTCTTTTCCCCAATCTGTCGTGAATCCTCTTACTCCCAGGTTTGGAGGATCCTTGGCTTGGCGAATGCTGAGGTCCTAATCGGTCTTGTATTCCTCGGCTGCCAAGTCTGGAGTGAACATTAGTGCGCCTCTCGCTGTTTTCTGAGTACTGTGAATCAGATGTCATACCCAGCCTATCGTAGATAGTGGTACGTTATGCGTTTCTTCCTCGTGGGTGGCGCAGTGGTGATGGTTCGCGTTCAGGACCAAAATTGAGTCGAGCTTGTAGGCTCGTGCTTGCCCTTCTCCTTGCTTCTTCTTGCATGAGGGCGGTTAAGGTTTCATAATTTTGGGATACAAAATTTCCCAACGTTAGATTGGGTGTGTCCTCAGTTGCTGCAAGAATGTCTGCCTCAGTATTAGGCGCCCTATCTCGGTTAGGCGCGCCTGGTGGCACAGTGTTGTTCACTGCGGGTACAGTTTGATGAGGAGTGGTGAAGAGGGTGCGCTGGAGTTCCTCAACGCTTGGGACCACTGGGTTGATTTGGGTAGTCCTTACAGGTAGTTCTACCACTGGAAGAGGTTGGGTTGTCCTTGCCTCTTGGTGACCAGGTGTGCTGGTTGTCCCAGCAACCTGTCTAGGGGTCGAATCTTGTTGATTCTTCCTCTGATGGTCACGTTTTTCTGACTGCGGAGTCCGCTGGCTTGAATTCTTATTCTTTGTCATTCTAGTTCTTAGTTCTTAGTAGGGTCCCACGGATGGCGCCACTTGTTGATACAAAAGTTAGGCGTTCCTGATTATGGGCTCTTGCTCTCGTACCAATTCTCTTCTTAGTACTTGTAACCTGCGCACTAAGAAAATAAACAACACCGTTAGGCTTATCGTGGGATTGTTTCCCACGATTAGACTCCGACGTGAGAGTAAGTAATCGATTTAGGGTTCTCGTAAAGAGTTAGGGTTTGTGTATCGTACCTTGAATGAGAGTTATGTCATTCCTTATATAGGCGCAGAATCCTTGTAGGGTTCGTGCTCCTTACGTTTCGCACCCATGGTGCTTATCCGGGTAAGGATATCTATTCCATAGATAGATGATCCTTATCTATACCATGTATAGTTTATTTGGGTTTGGGCTTACGTGAGCATGTTCCCATTATTAATGCGGCCCAAGCTACAATAGCCCAAGCATGGTGGTTTTGGGCCTTAGTAATGTTTATCATTTGGGCTCGTGGCCCATATATAGACTATACGTCATCACACTTATATTGACATCAATTTAAGTTATTTAGTTTATTATCAGTTAGTCAAGACGAGAGACAAAAAATGAACAACATCATAGATGAGTCAAATGTGTTTAATGGGTGACGACTTCTTAGAGGAGTTAGAGCAATCCGTGCTCTCGAGTCCAAAGTTATTTTTTCCATTGATAAACTAATTAATGCATCGATGATTCATGAATGCTATAAAGGTAATCATAGGACATCCACAATGGTAATTTTATGAAAAGGTATAAAAAGCTTTAACACTCTGTTCCCGAGTTCTAATTTAGAGAGAAGAAAAGAGAAGTGGAGAGAAAACTGAAAAAAATCACATTCCAGAGTTTTTTTTTGGAAAGAAGAGAAGAGAAGATGAGAGGAAATTATGTCAAAACTTCTCTCCTAATCTTCTTCCCAGATTGGGATGATTTGGAGAGAGTTGTTTTAAAGCCATTTTTTCCTACATGCTCTTTCTTTTCTCTCTAACTAGGGAACACAAAATTGAAAATCAATTTTTTTGCCTCTCCTCTTTTTTTCTCTCATTTTTCCTCTCTTCATTTCTCTTCTTTCCGTTTTATACTCGGGAACACAGTGTAAGTTTTGTTTTAACCATTGTAATCTTGTGCTTTATATCCATGTACGACATGAATATGTTCATATTCTTAAACTTTTTTTTTTACTCTTATATGAATTATTTTATTTTTATATAATTGTAAGTGATTTATACATAGTGAAAATAGGTTTATAACTTAAAAAGATTTATAAAGCGATGATTAAGCAATCTTATAAACCTATATAAAACTCACTCATTGAGGATGCTCTTATATATTACCGTATATCTTTATAATCGTCAAAGTACTCTCGGTACCTCGAAAGGCATTACCAAGTGTGAACTGAATCCCACGATTGCACCAAATTTCCAACTAACATTTAACACCATATAGAGTATCGAGAAATGAGACAGTAAACACGAACATAGTTTTTGCAAAACATTAACATAAGAAGACCCAAGGTTCAAACTACATTTTGCAATATCATGTTCCAGATTACGGTCATCAATTTAAAGTTTTTTAAACCCCTTACAACTCGTGGTTGTTTATGCTATGGGATCTAAGATCAGAATGGAGAACGATTTGAGTGAGTGAGTTGAATCGGGTCAAGATTAACGGAATAAATGGTTGGAGATCTGATTGAGCGTCGAGAAGTAGTGTTTGAGTCTGTTTTTTTTGTATAAAAATAGTAATATGAGTCGTCATTAAGAGGAATACCACTTAATGGCACACGATAAAAAACCTTGGGACCTAAGTTTACAGAGGCGGATTCGCCCAAAATTAAGCCAGCTTGTGAACCTAACTTGCACTCCTTTAAAAAGCACAACCCAGGTTTTTTTTTTTTTTTTTTTTTATAAAACATAAAAAAAAAAAAAAAAAAAAAAAAAAAAAAAAAAAAAAAAAAAACTCGATTCCTACAAATCTTACGTAATGGCGCAAAATCCTCACCACCTGGTTGAGGTGTTCTGCAATAACAGCTAAACCAACAGGTCAAAACCACACAAAGTCTTTCTGCGTCATTTTCGTATTTAACAAACCCTCTCCTGTATGCCAATTGCTACCTAACTTCAGACTTTGTTGCATAGATATCACAATATTGATTACTACAAACTCTATCATTTTACCAAGATAGCACTCTATGAAATCGACCCATATTTTTACCATTTAGCACAAACTCTTTTTGCAATTATTTGACCATTTAACTCACGAGTGCATTTACCTTTATTTTACCATGAAACGCATCAAATTGCATAATTTAGTAAGATCTGAAAAGTATGTTTTCAAATACAAAAAGGTTACTTACATACACTGGTAAACCGATACTATCATTGTTGCATGAATAGGCAGTAGATTAATAAGCTATGCAAACAAGATAACAGACCTCTTAAAACTTTGAAAAAAGTATTAAACAACTCGAGCAAAAAAAACTAATGAACACAGAGTAAACCCAATGAATAAAAGACCTCAATTCCACATAGAATACTAGGAAAAGAAAACAAAAGCTCAACGACAGACCAATCTCAAACAATCTAAACAAACCCCGAAATCTACTGAAAATGAATAAGCTATGCAAAGAAGATAACAGTCTATAATCAGAGATAAACTATACTGGCAAGGTTTACTTTCAAAAGGTAGATTAATAAACATAGATGATATGAAATCCCGTTAAAAACTACTAAAAGTATGAACCACATACTCAGACATTCCATAATTCCAATGCGTGAGCTCTCAATCAATGTCGGGCCACCATTGTCTAACTACCTAGATCTAACAGATACATGCTCTGGTTCAGAGGTTCAGCAACAGCCACATGGCCCGCTGCCAGTGGAACCTCAGCTACACGCTCTTGCACTCCACTTTAACCAATAATTGCATTCACTGCCTTAGTCGTAACTGCATCCAAATTGATCACCAATGAACCCCTTCTCGCTCTTAACCGATCCTTAACTTCATGAGTCACATTTCTACACTTTCTTACCCTAATCTCGACCAACGTCGAGCAACCCATCGCAAAAGCCTCAATCCCTTTATCAGAAACACAACACTTCTTAATTAACAACTTCTTCAAAGCAACACATTTCTCGGCAATATATGATATCTCCACATCAGTTATGGCCTTACTTTCACAAAGATCTAATCGTTCCAATTTCCGACAATTTACAGCAACCGCTTCTAAACTAATACAACAAGCCTCAACTCCAATCAAAATCAACTTCTCAAGGTTCAAACAGTATTTAGCAATAGCAATCAAAGCCTCATTTCCTATCTTATTCCACATACGGTTATCAACATATAGCTTTTTTAAGTACTTACAATGCTCAACAACACAAATCAATCCAGTATTTGTGCAATGCAGAAACTTTTCAAGAAGTAAAACTTGTAAACTAGATAAAGCCGAAACCGCAATCATCTCCAAGCATTTGTCCCAATTTCCTCCTGACAATCTTGTCATTTTCAAGGTTATCAAACTACTTGAACCGATAATCAATGGTTCAAATAACTGTTCGGTATATTGTAAATGCCCAACAGATAGTTCCTCAAGTGAAGAACAGCCATTAAGTAAGGCGATTATACCTTTGGCCTTAAAACCACCTCCTATGCATAAAAATTTCTTCAATTTTTTACACTCTCTTGATAAAATAGCCATACCTTTGTCAGTGACGTTATAGCACATGCGGAGCTCTAGGCGCGTGAGATTAGGGCAGCGGGAAGCTATGAGTCTCAACTCATGGTCGTTTATGCTAGGGGAGAACGAGTTCAGTGAGTGAGTTGAATTGGGTGAAGATTGATGGAATAGACGACGGTAGCAGATATGAAGGGGCGTACAGAGTGAAGTGGGTACGGGTTTGGGATTTGATTCGTAGCCAGCAGTGTGAGACGAGTGAGGAGTTGTTTGGTAGTTGAAAATTAGGGCTAAGCATTCGTCTGGAGTGAGTTTGTGTAATCGATACCACACTTGCGGTACTGAGGTATCGATTACACAAACTCACTCCCAGACGAATGCTTAGCCCTAATTTTCAACTACCTAACAACCACCAACGACCGCAACAACTCCTCACTTGTCTCACACCGCTGAAATCGATACATTTCAGGTGAAACTGGTCTACAAAACAAAGGGAATGGAATAAAATAGTATTATTATTGGGTTCTACAACCCTAGCATCTTGTTCACATTAAGGATCCTAACTTTCCACCACGAATCACCACATGGTCCAAAGAAATTCAGCTGAACATCTAAAAGCTTGCTTCTTTAAGCACTGCAAGATAAAACAACATGCATTACACAAAAGGCCAAAAAGATTTCCTACTAAAGTACATTTTTGCAGTATTCTATACATAGTAACACAACATTTGTAACAAAAAACACACAAAATTGAGTAAGGCATTTCGTCGAAGACTTGGTCTACACATGCAATCCACAACAATTTGAACATAAAATATATAAAATTCAGTCAGGCATTTCGTCGAACACTTGGTCGACACATACAATCCGCAACATATTGAACACATATCTTAATTAAAGTACTTCATATCATATCATAACGCAAGTATTTTCTAGACTTATAACACTGTTTTTAACAAAATTCAGCATAAATTGTGTAAGCGATAGTACCTTCATCAGTCACATTTTCACACTTTGTTACCCTAATCTCGACCAAAAGTCGAGCAACCCATCGCAAAAGCCTCAATCCCTTTATCAGAGACACAACACTTCTTAATTAACAACTTCTTCAAAGCAACACATTTCTCGGCAATATATGATATCTCCACATCAGTTATGACCTTACTTTCACAAAGATCTAACCGTTCCAATTTTCGACAATTTAGAACAACCGCTTCTAAACTAATACAACAAGCGTCAACTCCAATCAAAACCAACTCCTCAAGGTTCAAACAGTATTTCGCAATAGCAATCAAAGCCTCATTTCCTATCTTATTCCACATACGGTTATCAACATATTGCTTTTTTAAGTACTTACAATGCTCAACAACACAAATCAATCCAGTATTTGTGCAATGCAGAAGCTTTTCAAGATGTAAAACTTGTAAACTAGATAAAGCCGAAACCGCAAACATCTCCAAGCATTTGGGCCAATCTCCTCCTGACAATCTTGTCATTTACAAGGTTTTCAAACTACTTGAACCGATAATCAATGGTTCAAATAACTGTCGGCTATATTGTAAATGCCCAACAGATAGTTCCTCAAGTGAAGAACAGCCATTACGTAAGGCGATTATACCTTTGGCCTTAAAACCACCTCCTAAGCATAAAAATTTCTTCAATTTTTTACACTCTCGTGATAAAATAGCCATACCTTCGTCAGTGACGTTATAGCACATGCGGAGCTCGAGGCGCTTGAGATTAGGGCAGCGGGAAGCAATGAGGCTCAAAACATGGTCGTTTATGCTAGAGATATAACAGTCACAGCAGAGAACGAGTTCAGTGAGTGAGTTGAATCGGGTGAAGATTGATGGAATCGACAAAGGTAGCAGAAATGAAGGGGCGTCGAGAGTGAGGTGGGTGCGGGTTTGGGATTTGATTCGTAGCCAGCGGTGTGAGACGAGTGAGGAGTTGCTGCGGTCGTTGGTGGTTGTTAGGTAGTTGAAAATTAGGGCTAAGCATTCGTCTGGGAGTGAGTTTGTGTAATCGATACCAATCGATACCACACTTGCGGCAGTGAGGTGTCGATTACACAAACTCACTCCAGACGAATGCTTAGCCCTAATATTCAACTACCTAACAACCACCAACGACCGCAACAACTCCTCACTTGTCTCACACCGCTGTAATCGATACATTTCAGGTGAAACTAGTCTACAAAACAAAGGGAATGGAATAAAATTGAGTGAGGCATTTCGTCGAACACTTGGTCGACACATACATTAAAACTCACATCCTAAGAGCACTAGGTGCAATGACGAATCATACCTCGCCACTCCGACGTGGAGCCTCCTCAAACCTCGCCGTTGCACCCCCCCCCCTTCACGCCTCGCCAGTTGCTTCCTACTCGTCTGCACGACGAGGGTTGCGTTTGTACTTGTTGTCAGGTTTAGTCAGATTTTTTTTTCTTTCTAGATCTATAATTAGTTGGTGTTTTGTGTGTGTGTAATAAAGTGTGTGTTTGTGTAGGGTTTGGGATTTTGATTGTTGAAGAAGGCCTGGCTAAGCTAATTTAGTGGGCTTAGGCTTATTGTCTTATGGTTTATATAACATAAGCTTATAAGCCCATGATGTTAGTGTTTGGATTAGCTCATGGTTAATAAGCTTATAAGCTCAAAAGTGTTTGGTTTGGCTTATGTTGGTAAATGACTAAAAAGGACATGGTATAACGTTGGAGTTTAGTTGTGGAGAGTTAATGGAGGTACTGGACATTGGAGTGTACTGGTAGAGGTTTATGAGAAGTGTTTAATGAGGGCAAAAATGTACATTGACAAAAGGGTGATTTAAATAAGCCAAATACCTTATAAAAAAAGCCCCATTTTTTTGCTTATCAAAACACCCAAAAATAAGCTCATAAGCCCGCTCAAATAAGCTTAGCCAAATACTTGGTTTGGGCTTATGAGCTTATATAAGCTAATAAGCTTATAAGCCCACTAAATAAGCTTGGCCAAACATGCCCGAAGATGATGTGTAGCAAGCCAACAACTACCTTTTTTTTTTTTTTTTTTTTTTTTTTTTTGCTTGATTGGAAATGGGCTTTTAAAGTGGGCTGGATCAATACAAGTAATAGGTTACAATTTAAAGTTTGTTTGTTCGTTGTTTCGTTCGTTATTTATTTATTTATTTATTTTTATGTGTTAATTTGTATTTTTATGATGTTTTGTATATGTTAATTTGTAATTTTAATTTAATGAAATGAATTTAGGTTATTTGAAAATTTGAATAAAAAAATAAAGTTGTAAGTGATGGGCCTCAAATGAGTAAGTTGAGGTTAGTTGTTAGTGAGGGAAGGTTAGTTGTGATGGGTTGTTCAGTTGATGTGGCACCTATGGGCCCCAAATGAGTAACTCACCCTCTTCATTGCACCTACGGCTCTTAATGGTCAAAACAGTTGGAGTGGAGTGTCAGTGAGTGACCGAGTGAGTACGGTAATGTATGGACCAATGGGATGGGCCGGGGCGGGCTCATACTATAAGTCTATAAGCGAGCTTATTAATGTAAAATAGCATAAAAATATATCAAATTAAGTTCAAATGTATTTCTGGCTTTTGTACGATAATTTATTATATTTTGAAAGATATTTAAGTAATTTGACTAGCTAAAAGCCTTTGTGAGCCCCCTTTTAATGGACTTAGGCTTATGGCTTATAAAAGCCTCCATAAGCCCTTCTGACAATCGAGGCTTATTTTATGATCAGATTTATTTTAAAAGTTCAAGCCCTTATAAGACTTCAAAAGCCAGTTGCCAAATACAGCCATAAGTGATCAAAAATCTTATCTTAAAGGAAATTATTTATTTATTTTTTATTTTTTTATTATTATTTTTTAGTACGACATTGAAAACATAAAAAAAATAAGCATTACAACAAATAAAGCACAAGTTATAAACGAATTAAGCATAATCTACCAACACATTCATCCATTAACTTGTCTCGTGGGTGACTGTAGATTTGTGTTTGAGACGTTCGAGTATAGTGCTTCCTCACTTCCTTCTTGGCTTTCATGCATCATCTGCTCCAGGTAGGCTACCATTGTAGGCGTGACGTCTGGTATACATTCGTTCATCTGTGGTAACCTAAAGGATGAGTGTGCATTGGGTGGAGTTGTGAAACTGTCAATAGGTTGTGTTTGTCTTGAGGGAGTTATTGTAACTGACTGAGGGCTTTCTTGTAATGAAAATGTGCTTGGCCCACCCACTTTAGTTGTTGTTCGTTGTGACATATATTTTGGGATAGAGTTGCCTAACCTTTTTCTGTATGAGTGATATCAGTCGTGCTGATGTGACCGAAGATGTCGGACAAAGGTGGTGGTTGGTTTTGTTGATCGTACATGCTTGTAAAACAAAGTTTTTAGCTATGATTAGAGGATGATTTGAAATTTTTGTTCGTGTGTTGCGATGAAAAAGGTGATTTTTTTAGGTTTTCGGTGTCGAGAAAGATGGAAACCGATCTCTTTATTTACGTCATGGGTCCCATGGATTGCGCCATGTTTACTATGGTACGTAAAACAAGGATTTGGGTAAATAAATGGTTTGAGATGAGGCTAATCGTATGTTTAGTTTCCCTTGAGTGGTATGAACCCTGTGATAAGAGCGTGTATCTAAAGTCAGGGTAACTCTCACATACGACAAGGGTTTAGTGTGTGTTTATTGTGTATGAAATGTGAAGAGATAACTTGGTTCTTACTCTTGAAATGTATCGGTATTTATAGAGATGCCTTTGGGATTTTGTGTGACTCGTGAATATGATACAATGGTGCTAGATGGTCCATGGGTGGACATCCTTTGGAAGAGACAAGAATGACATGTGACGTGAGATCCTTGGCTCAGGTGGTTATGGGAATATTCGACATGATTTTCACGTACTAACGAAATACCCGCTGCACTACCTCTGCACGAATGAGGTAGCTACACGTGGCATTAGCACAATAACATTTTAGAGGATAATATGCAAGACCTGTTGTTGCCTTGGAGTTAGTTTTTCAGGCAAGAGCTTTGTATTAAGTCGATATTTGCCTGGGAAGTTGATTTTCCCGATGGTGTTTATTGAGCTTTTAGGATAATTTGTCAATACAAAATGTTTTTGCTAAAAAAATCAATTTTAAAAATCTAGCATTTTTTCATGTTATAAAGTTTTTAAAAATTGGAGCTTGTGAAAAATATTACTGTATATTGCCAGATATGAGATTTTGCATTTCTTGTTCGATTAAAACTAGATCCGACACGGCTCACCAACCGACATCTTTTCCCCATTTTTAGTTTTAGGTATAATCTAATCTCACACAGTCTGATGCTCAGCCCCAGTTTAATACATGTCTCGTGTTATGTACTTTAGCACGTCATTAAAGTTACCACAAACACGAAATCCAATCTCATTGGTGTAACTTTCTGAAACATCATTTTGTATTATACAATAAGTTTTTGAAAAACGTAATCAATATACACATTAGACATCTTTTTTGGATAAATGGTTTCTCCGGTAAAATACATTATTCAAAAAAGTAATTAAATATCTTTGGAATGTCATTTGTAAGAAGGACTCTCTTTGGGTGAAATGGGTTCATGAGTATAGGGTCAAAGATAGGAATATTTGGTTTAATGTTAGTTTTGAGCATGGTGCATCGCGTTGGAATCAGATTTTAGGCCTTAGGGATAAGATTCGTTCATTTGTTGCTTATAAGTTAGGCAATGGTAAGAATTGCTCTATGTGGTTTGATAAATGGCACATCAACGGTCCTTTGTGTAAGATTATCACTCACAGTTTTCTTGTTGAGCATGGCATTAATTTGAATGATAAGGTTGCTGATTGGATTGACAATAATGGATGGAAATGGCCTATTGATTGGAATGACTTGTTTGGTGAAGTTTTAAATGTACCTGTTCCGATTTTAATTGATGAGTTTGAGGATAAGGTCTTATGGATTAATAAAAAGAATAAGGAGGTGGTGTTTACTGTTAAGGAAGCCTGGAAAGCATTAAGATTAGATAGCCCTAAGGTTATTTGGCATAAGCTTATTTGGTTCACTCAATGTATTCCTAGGCACGCCTTTGTGCTTTGGATGGCAATGCGAGGCAGACTTAAAACTACAGATAGAATTTCTAAATGGTTTAATGTTTCTAGTGTTTTGTGTCCTCTCTGCAATCATGAAGATGAGACTCACTGTCATCTGTTTTTTAAATGTGAGTTCTCTAAAAGGGTGTGGGATAATTTGAAGCCGTTATGTAAGCTTGAGGATTTGTCTTGCAATTGGGCTGAAGTGGTTTCAGGTTTGTCTATTAAGATTGCTAACAACTCCATTTGGAGTGTCATTCAGCGGTTAGTTTTTGGTGCTGTGGTTTATTTTTTATGGCAAGAACGCAATATCAGGATATTTCAAAAAGATTTCAGGACTGATGAGACTGTTTTTAAGATTATTGTGGATACGGTGAGGCATAAATTGTTGGGATTGAAAATCAAGCAATCTTTGGAAGCAAGGAAGGCTGCTATAATTTGGAAGATACCGTTGAAGACTACGAATGGTGGTAATGGTGGCAATCAGTTTTTTTGATGGTAGTATGAGTCAATATGGTGCTTATGGAGGTACATAATACCTGGGTCAATCTATTTATGCACATGCTCTGTTTCAGTTACATGAACAGGTCACTGTTGCTGTATGGTGATTGGTATTATTTTTGGGTTAGGCTTATTTTGAACCCTTGTATTATATGTTATCGTATTATTTCTCTATATTGCTTATTTGCTAATAGGCCCGTTGATTTTCGTGTGTGGTGGGTCTGGTGGTTCTGTCCAGGTACGGGGTTTTGGGGTTGCAATCAAATTTTTGATTGTGATGATGGTGCTTGCTTTTTTTACCTGGTCAGATGGAGCATTTGGATGGCTAACATGAATTCAGTCAATTGTCTCGCATGGATTTTGGTTTATTTCATCCCTAAGGAGGGCCTGGTGAGGACTATTAGGTTTTGGAGTAATGCCGGTATCTATGGGTTAGATTTTATTGACTGTTTTCCTCTGTGGTTTCCCATGTATTGGTATGTGTTCTGGTTATTGGCTGATTTTATGATTTTCTGGACAGGGTATGGGGTTATTAGGAATAGAGCTAGCATAACAGGTCCGACACGACACGACACGAACACGATAAGACACGGATCTGTTAAGCCCTGACACGAACACGACACGATAAGCTAATCGTGTCAGATCTTAAAACACGAACATGAACACGAAAATTAACAGGCCACACGAACACGACACGATAAGAGGTCTTAACAGGTCTTGACACGCTAAAACACGAAATCTTAACAGGTCTTAACAGGTCTTTAACGGGTTTTAACAGGTCTTAACAGGTCTTATCGTGTCTTAACAGGTTACACGAGGTTTTGATACGAACACGACACGTTATCTTATCGTGTCATCTTACACAAACACGAACACGACACGAAACACAATAAGCCCAAACACGAAACCTGTTAACTTCGTGTCGTGTCGTGTCGTGTCGTGTTTTCGTGTTTCGTGTCGAAATTGCCAGCTCTAATTAGGAATGCCGTTCTGTTCATTACTATGTATATGGAGTTCTTTGAGTTTTGGTTGGGGTATGGGGTGGTTCGTGTTAAGTGGAGTTGTGCTTTATTTGACTGTATTTTTTGGTGCTCTAACACAAACATTCCTTGTACTCTTTTTCAGGGTTTTTATTTGGCAAGGTTTTTTAACGAGACAAGGTTATCGGATGATCGGTGATTATGAAGATTCATCCTTTTCCAGGTCTGATGCTGATGTTATTACAAGACCTGAAGCTCTTCAAAGATCATGTTGTTTGATGCTGTTTTGGTGTTTTGGTTATCTGTTTCTACATGGTTATTACACTTATAGTTTCTGCTGCATTTGGACCTTATTGTATTCAGTTTCTCCCCTGTTTTCAGGTTTAGTATTATTGCTTTCTATGGTCTATAGGTGTATGGTGATGTTTGGAACTCCATTGGTTGGTCCCTTTGGAATCCTCCAAGTATTCAGAGTACACATATGGTCCTAGATCAAGCTGTCTCTATACTGAATTTGATTTCAGGGGGTTGCTTTTGGTTATGGACTTGTTGGATTGGTCATTTGTTCTTTTGTATTTGCAGCTTTGTTGTTTATCAGAATGGTCTTTGTCCATTGTTGTTTTGGTACTTTTGTTTCTAGGCAAGAGAGAATTGTGATAGGGGTTGTCCTATTCTTTTCCTATTTTTGTGCTTTTGTTTGTAAATAACTTTCCATTTTATTTAATATATTTTACCTTTTTGTAAAAAAAAAAAAAAAGTAATTAAATACAGAGGATGATGGTGAATCTCACTTCTCAGCTTGTTAGAGGCAAACAAACGCACATATTGTGCTTCAAACAAAATCTATCGTAAGAGAGACATGGCAATTTTATGAACCTACCAAAATAAAAGGCCAACAACAAAACTAGAACTACTCCTAACTCTACCACGGATACAAATGTCCCACGCATCAGAGAAAGCAAGTTGTTCCTGAGTTAAGTCATTAACATTATACTCGTAACCATCATAATCTTCATACTCAAGGAGACTTGCATCATTTGTTGGTTGTTATTTGTATAACGGTTTCCCAGATTAGGGTTAAGATAATCAATAAAGGTACCAGATATTCACTTGAAATCGTGGTATCACTTTCCAATAGAAACTATTCGACCCTATGCCTGGGTTACACGAATATCTCTATGGGATAAGACCAAGTGATGTTCTTGTTTTAGGCACAAACCAAGAACTAGATGCGTATTGAAGTGTTTAGGGTTTCGTATTATCTCTATGCATGCAGAATGATGTGAACTCTATTTATAATAGAGAATACTCAAACCCTAGCCTATGGCATTATGTATAATTAACGGCCCATTAATTATAACATAATACTTTCCATAATAATAGGGATCAGTGGTTATCAGTGGAAACATTATCACTTGCAGTGGTAATGTTAACACATCAGTGGAAACATACTGGCAGCAGAATCTACTATCAGTAGAATCATACTTCAGTGGAATCACACTATCAGCAGGATCAACTATCAGTAGTATCATGCTATCAGCAGAATCTGTTATCAGATTCAATACATAACCACTATTGAGTCAGGGAATTCAGTGACCAAATGGGTGTATACTCCATACCTCCAAACCCATTACCAGGTGTGAATTGATCCCTCAAGTGCACTAAATTTTCCAACAATCCTCCCCAAATTTAGTTCACTTCCTTTGCATGAAAATTCAAACACAAAACCAAAACAAGTGCATAAATGAAAATATCCTGAGAATTGAATTTCCACATTAGTACATATACTTTCAAATATTCGAGAATCAGGGTGTTCTAAGAATTGAACCCTTCAACCCATTTGAATACCTGATGATAAATACACACAAGTTTTCAAACACTAAAATACTCTTGACACTATATAAGCCATGTGTCCATATCCAATTCATAAATGTTGTAAAAGCTAAAAGTCCAAAGCTTCCTGAAGCGGCAAAACTTCAACATTTACATAGGTGGTTCATCTTTAATTCATGCTCCTGCTTAGCACTTTTTCAAAGAAAATTAACCATTAAGAAGTGAAGACTTCATCCTCCTTTCAGCAGGTAACAAGCACAACCTTGGGATGTTTGCAATACATGTGCTTCAGTCCACTAAACGATCAGCTTTCCACATTGAACTCAGCTTCCAAGTTTCCTTAGAAGGGAGTTGGGTATCCTTCCATTCAGTGACTAAGTTGGACTTAAACCCATCCCTTTATCAGACTTCAAAACCAAGTCTCTAGCCAAACCCTTCGTCAAGTGATCAGCTAAGTTTTGTTGAGATTTAACAAACACTATAGATACCACCCCATTCATGATAAGTTCACGAATCATGCTATGCCTAACACCTAAGTGTCTAGACTTCCCATTGTACATCTGGCTATAAGCCTTTGCCAATGTAGCAGCACTATCACAACGGATAGAAATATGTGCTATAGGTTTAGACCACAATGGAATCTCAAGAAGCAAGTTTTTCAACCATTCAGCTTCTTTGCCAGCAGCAGCTAAAGCCACAAATTCAGACTCCATGGTTGAACTGGTAATGCAAGTTTGTTTCTTGGATGCCCAAGAAATTGCACCTCCACCAAGTAGGAATACCCAGCCACTAGTAGACGAATTGTCTTCAGTGTTACTGATCTAACTTGCATCAGTGTATCCTTCTAATACTGAAGGATAACCAGTATATGAGAGACTATAATCCACAGTTCTCTTCAAATACTTAAAGACCCTCTGAATTGCTTGCCAATGATGAGCACTAGGATTACTAGTATACCTGCTCAGTTTACCCACAGCAAAAGCAATATCAGGCCTTGTACAAGTCATGGCATATATCAAGCAGCCAATTACCCTAGAATACTCAAGTTGAGATACAGCTTTGCCAGTATTAGGCATTAGCTTCTCACTTGTATCCATGGGAGTACTCAAAGGAGTACAATCAAAGTAATTAAATTTCTTTAACACCTTCTCAATGTAATGAGACTGAGAGATAGAAATTTTGTTACTTTCATGTTTAATCCTAATGCCAAGGATAACATCTGCCTCCCCCATATCCTTCATGGAGAACTTTGATGACAAAAATTCTTTTGTAAGATCAACTTGATTTTGGTCAGTGCCAAAGATCAACATGTCATCAACATATAGACAAATGATGACTCCTTTACCAGATTCATCAAATTTGCTATATACACATTTGTCAGCTTGATTAAGTAAATAACCACTAGACAAAACCACTTCATCAAACTTTTGATGCCATTGCTTAGGTGCCTGTTTTAGCCCATAAAGAGACTTAATCCGTTTACACACCTTGTTTTCATTGCCAGGCATGATGAAGCCCTGAGGTTGGTTCATGTAAACCTCCTCATCTAAATCACCATTCAAGAAAGCTGTCTTCACATCCATCTGATGAATAATCAGATTGTGAATTGATGCCAAAGCAATTAGCAATCTTATGGTACTGATACGTGCCACTGGAGCATAAGTATCAAAGTAGTCTATTACTGACTTTTGTTTAAAGCCTTGAATAACTAATCTTGCCTTAAACTTTTCAACAGTTCCATCTACCTTCATTTTCTTTTTGAAAATCCATTTGCTACCTAGAGGTTTGCAACCAGGTGGTAGATCAGTCAACACATAAGTGTTATTGCCCATGATAGAGTCCATCTCATCATTAATTGCTTCTTTTCAGAAAGCTATTAGTCGACACATATGTTTTGTAGTCGTATACTTGTTTTATTAAGGCCCACATGTATTTTAGGCCTAGTCCATTACTAGTCTCACTAGAAATTATCTTATGTAATTATATATACCGATTGTGGTGATCAATGAGAATCAAGGAAAATCATTAACCTTCCAATATGGTATCACAGCCATTTATTTTTTCCTAATTTCTCTCTAACAACCTCCCTTCCTCCAAAATTAACGTACGCTTCTAAACCCTAAACACCAACCTCGGCAATTATGGCCGGTGATGAAGACACCCCACCACCCTCTCCTCCATCTACATCCGCTGATAAACTAATCCCCTTTAGCATAACCAACAAGGTTCCCGTTAAATTGAGCCTTGAAAACCATAACTACAATTCTTGGAGTTCTTTCTTTAAAATACATCTTGGTAGTCTTGGTCTTAAGTCTCACGTAGAAAAAGAAGCTTCATCTAGTGAACCTAATCCGGAGTGGTGCAAGCTTGATGATCTCATCAAGATGTGGATCCTTGGATCCTTATGTGACTCCCTTCAAGAACAAGTCGTCTCCACACCGGGTAATGCAAAAGCTCTTTGGAACCATCTACAAAATTTATTTCATGATAATAAGGATGCTAGGGCTATTAATCTTGATAATGAACTCCGTTCTATCAAAATTGGAACGATGTCTATCAACGATTATTGTACCAAAATAAAGTCTATGGCCGATAGGCTCAAAAACCTTGGGTCTTCGGTTAGTGAAAAAAATTTGGTTATCTATGCGGTGAATGGGCTTGATTCTCGATTTGCTACTATTGTTAAAATCATCCGTCACCGTGAACCTCTTCCAACCTTTGATACGACGAGGACCATGTTGCTGTTAGAAGAGTCCACGTTGAATGAACAAGCCGGCTCTTCCACCACCACTTTTGACAGTAGCTCCTCTTCCCCTACTGTTCTTGTGACCACCAATCCCTTGGAACACAAAGGTAACTTTAATGCTCCATCCAATAAAAGTGAAAGTTTGCCTCAATTGTGTAATCATTTTAATAAAGGGACGTGTAAATTCGGGGATCGTTGCAAGTTTATACATGATCACCGTAACCGAGTGGGACTAACCTCGAAACGTAATGGGGGTCAGAATACTGTGAACAATGTTGGGGGGAATAATACTGGTCGAATAAAATCACAAATGTCATACCAAAACATGTCGTGGGCTCCCCCTGGTCTTTACCAAACTCGTATGGCTCAACAATATTATCCACATGGTCCACCTATAACCCATCAACAAAACCAACATGCTTTATTAACTCCACAATACCAGGCTCACCATAACCAACTTCCATCCACTCCGGCCCAATACCTTTCCCCAACCCAACAACATCAAACACCACCCGATTCCCCCGTTAATATACCACCCTTGCAACAAGACACCACAAACCCGACAACCAACGCATCTTCATCCTCCTCACCACAATCTGCTAATGAACCCCCTCATACTCACCGCATGGTCACTAGGTCTCAATCGGGCATTGTCAAACCAATTGATCGTCTATCCCTACACACATCCTCCATTTCTCCTATACCTAAATCTCCATCTCTTGCCTTAAAAATCCCTCAGTGGAGTAATGCTATGTATGATGAGTATAATGCGTTAGTTAAAAATGGTACTTGGGTTCTTGTACCACGGCCCTCGGGTGTTAATCTGGTTCGCTCTCTGTGGTTATTTAAGCATAAGTTTCATGCTGATGGGACTTTGAGTCGTTATAAGGCTCGTTTGGTTGCTAATGGCAGTAGTCAGCAACTTGGTGTTGATTGTGATGAGACGTTTAGTCCGGTTGTAAAACCGGCTACCATTCGCACTGTACTTAGCCTTGCTGTATCTCGTAAGTGGCCTATTCATCAGCTTGACGTTAAGAATGCATTTCTTAACGGTGATTTATCTGAGACAGTCTACATGCATCAGCCTCCGGGGTTTGTTGATTCTAGGTACCCCCACCACGTTTGTCTATTACAGAGGTCACTATATGGACTGAAACAAGCACCTCGTGCTTGGTTTCAGCGTTTTGCAGGTTATGCCACCAGGGTCGGATTTTATCACAGTCGGTGTGACTCTTCATTATTTATTTTTCGACAGGGCTCAGAGGTTGCTTATTTACTTATATATGTGGATGATATTATTCTTACAGCCTCTTCTACAGCTCTCCTTCAGCAGATTATTACATCTTTACACAGAGAGTTTGACATGACTGATCTCGGGGCACTTAATTATTTTCTTGGTATATCTGCAGTTCGTCACTCTACAGGTTTATTTTTGTCTCAGAGAAAGTATGCTCTTCAGCTTCTTGAGCGTGCTCACATGGTTAATTGTAACCCTTCTCGGACACCAGTTGATACGGAGTCTAAACTGGGTCCCGAAGGTGTTCCTGTTCAGGATCCTACTTTATATCGCAGTCTTGCAGGTGGGCTACAGTATCTCACGTTTACACGTCCGGATCTTTCTTATGTGGTACAACAGGTTTGTCTTTATATGCACGATCCGCGGGAGCCACACTTTGCAGCTCTCAAACGTATCTTGCGATACGTTCGGGGGACTTTGGATTTTGGTCTACATCTATATACATCCTCCACTACTTCTCTTGTTGGTTATACTGATGCTGATTGGGCAGGTTGCCCGTCTACACGACGGTCTACCTCGGGCTATTGTGTTTTTCTGGGTGATAATCTTCTTTCTTGGTCATCCAAGCGCCAGCACACCCTCTCCCGTTCTAGTGCCGAAGCTGAATATCGAGGTGTTGCTAATGTTGTGGCTGAGACTGCATGGCTTCGTAATCTGCTCCGTGAGTTACACTCTCCCTTATCGTCTGCCACTCTCGTCTACTGTGATAACGTGAGTGCCATTTATCTATCTGTCAACCCTGTTCAACATCAGCGAACGAAACACATTGAGATAGACATACATTTCGTTCGTGACATGGTTACTGCTGGTCAGGTGCGCGTCCTACATGTACCCTCTCGCTATCAGTACGCGGACATTTTCACCAAAGGACTGCCCTCCACTTTGTTTGAGGAATTTCGATCCAGTTTGTGCGTCCGGCCTCCTCCCGCTCCAACTGTGGGGGAGTATTAGTCGACACATATGTTTTGTAGTCGTATACTTGTTTTATTAAGGCCCACATGTATTTTAGGCCTAGTCCATTACTAGTCTCACTAGAAATTATCTTATGTAATTATATATACCGATTGTGGTGATTGTAACACCCCCAAAAGTCGTTAATAACAGCGGAAGACTTAACATGTCAGCGGAAGACTTTCGGGGTATTACTTCAAGGATCTTTGTCACAATCATAATAGACAACACAAAGTGAAGTATTAAAGTTTAATTTATTTCAAAATACCAAATATCTGAAATACAAGACATTATTAAGATAAGAACGTGTTTTATTCTGAAGGAAAATAAGTAGTTTATTATGGTTCTTGTCATGCTTTTGCCCACTCCGTGCCATTCAGATCCGTCTTGTTTAGTTACCTGAGATAAACATGCTAAAGTCAACATAAAGTTGAGTGATATTCATAGGTTTGAGTTTAAGAGTTTGAATCACAAGTTAAGAGTGTATTGTAATCACATACAATCAATATGTTAAAAAAAAAAATCAATGTTCCTGTTATTGCCTTAAGCTCATGATACTCAACGATTAACAGCCAATCATAAGTATGTATTATGATGGTAAGTAATAGGCCCCCAAAGATAGGTATTTGTCAATAACCTATTTATAAGAACAATAAAGTGCGCCTGGTGTTTTCTCCAACAACCAAACGAGGATTGTCAATCACTAATAGTACTATCCACAATTATTTACGTTCACCCTTCAGGTGATTAAGGTTCATGATCGAGGGACTTCTGACAATAGTAACTTAAGCAAATAACATTGGCCTGACGGTATTTCAATACCCGGTATAAAAGACTTGTGATCGAGTTTTAAGCATGTATCTCCCCACGGGAAAATAGTTAAAGAGTGGGCTATGAAATCACCTTAGTAGTACAGTGGTATCGTAGTCTCAACAAAGCAAGGAAACGGCTTCACACAACACAACCTAAAAGATAATGCAAGTTTCAGTTAATAGTCTAAATCTAGTTTTATCGCGATTACTTGTTATTTAGTTACGAATAAATCTCGTGTTTGTTTAAGTGTTTTAAGTTCAAAAATAAAGTTATATATACATATAACTTGTAAGTAAAATGATCGATGATTGATATAAAGTTAGTTTTTATAACGGAAATAAACGTATCGTTTTACAAGAAATAAATAACGTATTGTTATATCGTTCAAATTTTATTATCGTTATATAAGTTTTATTCGTATTATATATATATATATATATATATATATATATATATATATATATATATATATATATATATATATATATATATATATATATATATATATATATATATATATATATATATATATAATAAGTTACGTTTTATTATTTATCGTTTTAATATATAATCAAATATATATAATAAATATAGAATTATTATTAAAAGTAAATATTTCAATTCGATCCTTAATGTTTTATCAATCTTACACTTTTTACCCTTAACGGAAAATATTTACGCCGTTAGTCCAAAAGTTATATATTTTTACATTTTTAGTCCAAATATCAAATATATACATTTATTATCCTTAAGTTTCAATATTTACAGTTTATACCCCTTAGAAAACAGTTTTTATATTTTTCACTAAAGTTTACCGATTTGGCAATTTTAGTCCTTATCTCTCGTATTTTTGCAAAAATGGTCCCAACTTTACCAAATTCAAAACTTAACAATTTTATTATTTCATTAAGCTCAAAACATTTTGAAAAGCTTATTTTCGCAGCTTATTTTCTTTAAAAAGCACTTATTTCACTTAAATGGGCTTAACGTGACAATATCAAGGCCCGTTAAGGTTTCGTGATCCAATGGGCTTACGAACGGTTTGGGCCTGACCTTGGACTCATTTTAGGATACTAAAAACACTGGTGTTGGGCTCCCAGGCCCAGTGTATCACATAAGCTTAGTGGGCTTTACATAAGCCCACGTTGGCTTATAAAAGTTTTGTAAAATCTGGTTTTTGTCGAGACAAAAGGGGTCGAGTAAAGTAGTTAAACGAGCTCATATGGTCGAATAAAAAGTGTTTTCCAATTGTTGGTCATGTCAAAAATGAGGTCGAGCAATAAAATGGACATGTCATGTGTCGAATTTTTAAATGGCGAGACCAAAGTAAACGTTCCAACTTATTTCATAAAACAGTTTCATAGCTAAAATATTCTAAGTGTTGAAAATATTTCGAATGTGCCCAAATGACTTCTAAACGTGTCAAGTTTAATGTCAAATTGTTATTATCACTATTAAAACTTTATGGCTCTCAATTGTTAGCTTATTGAACATAAAGAAAGTCGAATAAAACATATAGGTTACGTTTGTATATTTCCAAAATAAAGGGTCAAAGTAAATGTGTAAAAACTAAAATAACGAAATGAAAATATAACAAAGGGGACTCCGTGTCTCACCTCACCACTTGGGGTGGAGTTCTCGTACGTATGGTTCGAAATGGGTATGTGGGATCAAGGTACTATGTTTCACTCCTAGCAAGGTTCACAACGAGCTATTTGGTTCCTCCTTGGATCACTTGTGCACCTCGTACTTGTTTTCTACTCCTTGTCCCGATCTTGGCTTGCAACCTCCACGTAAATTGTATTTTGGTGTGTTTGAGGGTGTGAGATTAGTTAGGTTTGCATGGAATGCTTATATAGTGAGTTTTGAGAGTGATGATAAGCACAAGAAGTTTATAAAAGCTTGTGTTGGCTCGTTTGCATGGGGTGGCACCACAAGCATGACCAATCGAGTTCTAGCAACAAGAAGAATATGTAAGACTGAATCCTATTCATTCCTGACATCAAATAATGAGTATAGTGTTCGATTTTATGCAATTGGTGTGATAGAGAGGTGCTAAGAAGTGTTTGGCCACGTTTTGGCTTATCTTGTAACATGGTTTTTGCGTTTTACTTTGGGCAGAATTTAGGTAGCAAATGAGCGAGATATATGGTAAACTTTATCATTCTTAATTCTTTGCTAGCTCGTAAATTAAGTTATGTAAAAATATGTGTGTGTTATGTGTCGAATTTAAAGGATAATAGGGGTGTTCCTTGGCTCGCTCGCGACTGGAAACAAACAAAGAAAAGAAAAAAAAATTCATAAGGGTGTGTTTGGGCTTTGAGCCTGTTGGGCTTTGGTTTGATCTCGGTCCAGCAAGAAAAAGAAAAAAAAAATATAACATGGTCCGTTTGGTTTGTTAGTTGGGTTTAAGGCCCAATGAGTTAACGGGGCCCACCTGGTGTGTTTTGTGAGTCGGGTTACGATCAAATAATATTAATGAGTGACCTCGGGAATTTTCATAGGCTCCAGGAATATATAAATATTGTACTTTAATTATACGAAACGTATATTATATAAAAATATAAATGTTTTTAATATATATATATTCGCGATAATTTAGACTATTTAGGTTTGTGTGTAAGCAACGTTTCTAAGCAAAAGATAAATCACCATTTTACCGTTGTGATTTATATATCAAGTCTAATAGAAAAAAAAAATTCATACGTAAAAGTGGGTATTTAAATAACGTAATAACTTGTAAGTATTTACTAACCGTTGGGAAAAATTACGAGAGGCTACAGTACATACATCTTACAGTGAATTCCGTCCCGGAATTCGAGTTTAGGAGGGTTGCCAAGGGTGTCTAAGAGAAGAGGTGTGGGTACTTGGTGCGAAACTGGTCCTCGCGTTCCCAAGTATACTCTGGTCCTCGTTTAGAGTTCCAACGAACTTTTATGATAGGGATACGGTTTCGTTTCAATTGTTTGACTTCTCTATCCATGATTTCTATTGGTTCCTCGGTAAAAATGAGTTTGTCATCAAGTTGTAATTCTTTCAATGGAATGACCAAAGATTCATCGGATAAACACTTCTTGAGGTTTGACACATGAAAAGTGTTGTGAATTCTACTAAGTTCCTCGGGTAGTTCAAGTTTATATGCCATGGGTCCAATTCTTTCTAGGATTTTGAATGGACCGATGTATCTTGGGTTTAACTTTCCCCTCTTTCCGAATCG
The DNA here is from genome assembly GCA_030686995.1 of Artemisia argyi. Classification (NCBI taxonomy): domain Eukaryota; kingdom Viridiplantae; phylum Streptophyta; class Magnoliopsida; order Asterales; family Asteraceae; genus Artemisia; species Artemisia argyi. The sequence goes on from CM060681.1 coordinate 209,195,909, forward strand.
TATCATTCCTTTCCATGGTGATACTTTTAACATCACTTTATCTCCAATCTGAAAATCCATGGGTTTTCTTTTCAGGTCGGCGTAACTTTTCTGTCGGTCTCTAGCGGTTTGTAAACGTTGTTTGATTTTGATGATTTTCTCGGTTGTCTCATGAAATAGATCCGGTCCTGTGAGTTGTGTTTCTCCGACTTCTGCCCAGCAAACGGGTGATCTGCACTTTCTACCGTAAAGTGCTTCGAATGGTGCTGCCTTGATACTGGTATGATAACTGTTGTTGTATGAGAATTCTGCCAACGGTAAGTGTTTGTCCCAACCTTTTCCGAAGTCTATAACACAAGCGCGTAGCATATCTTCTAAGGTTTGTATTGTTCTCTCACTTTGACCATCGGTTTGTGGGTGATAGGCTGTACTCATATCCAGCTTTGTTCCTAAAGCTTTTTGCAATGATTTCCAAAAATGAGACGTGAAACGACTGTCACGATCTGATATAATAGAAATTGGCACTCCATGTCGTGACACAATTTCTTTCAGATATATCTGAGCAAGTGTGTTCATTTCATCAGTTTCTTTGATTGGTAGGAAATGAGCTGACTTGGTGAGACGATCAACGATAACCCATATCGTATCTTAGCCAGTAGAGGTTTTGGGAAGTTTGGTGATGAAGTCCATTGTAATACGTTCCCATTTCCACATGGGGAGTTCAGGTTGGGTGAGTAATCCGGAGGGTTTCTGGTATTCTGCTTTTACTCTTGAACATGTTAGACATTTACTGACGTACTCAGTGATGTCGGCTTTCATGTTTGGCCACCAATATAGTTTCTTAAGATCTTGGTACATCTTGTCGGAACCTGGGTGAATGGAGTATTTTGATTTGTGAGACTCATGCATGATGAGGTCACGAATACCTCCGAAGAGAGGAATCCAGCTTCTTTCCTTGAAACAAAGCATTCCATCTGATCTTTTCACAAATCCGTTTTCATTTTCTGGCATACCAAAAATCTTTTCAATTGGTCGATTTTCTTTCTTGAGAGCTTCGCTCTGGGCGATAATGATTTGTGTTGGGAGGGGTGAACAAATAGTCATGCCTAACGATCTAACCCTGAGAGGTTTTAGTCTTTCTTTCCGGCTTAGTGCATCTGCTACTACATTAGCCTTTCCTGGGTGATAACGGATTTCACAATCATAATCACTAAGCAATTCTAACCAACGGCGTTGTCTCATGTTTAAATCCTTTTGATCTAGGATGTGTTGGAGACTTTTGTGATCTGTAAACACGATACACTTAGTGCCGTATAAATAGTGTCTCCATAACTTGAGAGCGAATACTATTGCTCCTAGTTCTAGATCATGGGTTGTGTAATTTTCCTCATGTTTCTTCAGTTGACGTGAGGCATAAGCTATTACCTTATCTCGTTGTATCAAAACTGCACCTAAACCATGGTACGAAGCGTCACAATATAGCACGAAATCTTTGCTTCCTTCTGGCAATGCTAGTATTGGAGCTTCACAAAGCTTTTGTTTTAATAGTTGGAAGGCTGATTCTGCTTCTTGTCCCCAAACGTACTTTTCGTTCTTTTGGGTCAACTTGGTCAATGGTTTTGAGATTTTAGAGAAACCTTAAATAAATCTCCGGTAGTAACCTGCAAGACCTAAAAATTGACGTACTTCTGTGGGAGTTGTAGGTGATGACCATTCTTTAACTGCCTCTATTTTTGCAGGATCCACGTGTATTCCTTGACTATTGATTACGTGTCCCAAAAATTGCACCGTGGGAATCCAAAAGTCACATTTTGAGAATTTCGCGTACAACTTTTCTTTCCTAAGTAACTCTAGGATTGTTCTCAAATGATTGGCATGTTCCTCTTTATTACGAGAGTAGATCAGAATGTCATCTATGAATACTATCACGAATTTGTCCAAATATGGCTTGCATACTCGGTTCATTAGGTCCATAAACACAGCGGGTGCGTTCGTTAGACCAAATGGCATTACCTGAAATTCATAGTGTCCATAACGGGTTCTGAAGGCTGTCTTGGGAATATCTTCTTCCCGAACTCTCAATTGATGGTATCCTGACCTTAGATCAATCTTCGAGTATACACTCGATCCTTGTAATTGATCAAACAAATCGTCTATTCTAGGTAAAGGATATCGGTTCTTTATAGTGAGTTTGTTTAACTCTCGGTAATCTATGCACATTCGGAATGATCCGTCTTTCTTTTTAACAAATAGAACTGGGGCTCCCCAAGGTGATGAACTTGGTCTAATGAAACCTTTATCGGATAATTCCTTTAGTTGTTCCGATAGTTCCTCCATTTCGGAAGGTGCCAACCTGTAAGGTGCTTTTGCTACTGGTGCCGCTCCAGGCACTAGTTCAATTTGGAACTCTACTTGACGAGTCGGTGGAAGACCGGGTAGATCTTCAGGAAATACTTCGGGGAATTCCTTAACGATAGGTACATCTTTAAGTTGTTTCTTGGTTAGCTTACTTTCCGTCACTTGAACCATGAATACATGACATCCTTCGTTCATGTATTTTATCATTCTGAGGCATGAGATGATTCCGTATCGGTTTTTATTCTTGTCGCCATGGATAACGAGGGTTTCGTTCTTAAAAGGAATGTGTATGGCTTTCTCGTCACAATGAATCTTAGCATGATGTTTGGATAACCAATCCATTCCGATGATAGCATCAAAACTACCGAGTTGGACAGGCATCAGGTCAATAGGAAAGGATTCTCCTACGAGGGTTAAGGTACAATCTTTTAAAACAGAGTTGGTGCTAATTAAGTTCCCATTGGCCATTTCTATCTCGTATGTGGTGTTTAGCTTAGAAGGGTTAGAGTTAATGAAAGGGGCAAACGTATCTGACACGAAGCTCTTATCTGCTCCAGAATCAAATAATACTCTAGCATTATGATGATTTAATAAGAACGTACCCGTGACAACGTCGGGGTTTTGTGGTTCATTTTCATTTCCCATCACGTATGCTCTTGCTCGCGCAGTGTTCTGACCATTTCCTTTTGGACAGCGGTTCTTGAAGTGTCCAGTTTCTCCGCATGAGTAACATGTTGGTGCTATTGGTTGTAGGTTGTTGCCGGTAGCAGGGGTCCTACAATCTTTTGTGGCATGACCTATCCTTTGGCATTTATGGCATTTTACTGTACAAGCACCATTGTGATGAAGCTTGCATCGGTTGCACTGTGGCTTAATACCTTGGTATCCATTACCATTGGTTGCCGTAAATATCTTAGGAGGTTCTTGTCGTTGGTTCTGTTGTTGGCGATGTGGGTTCTTGTTCTGGTGTTGTTGTTGGTTGATCCTGTTGTAGTTGTTGTTGTTGTTGTGGTGATGGTTGTTGTTGCGATGGCCGTTGTGGTAGTGATTGTGGTTTTGGTGGTGGGTGGTTCTCCTGTCATCGAGCTTTCTTTTGAGTTCGTTGCACTTGATTTCGCGGTCTAGGAGTTTTTGTGCTAACTCCATTGCGACTTCTAGTGATGGTGGGTTGGATGCTGTGACGTTTCCTTCAATATTCCGGGGAAGACCTTCAATATACTTCTCCAGAGTTTTCTCTAAATCTGGTACGATAGAAGGACATAATGCCATTAGCTCGTGGAATCTCCTGTTGTAAGCCCTAAGATCGATTCCTTTGACTGCAAGGACATGGAATTCGTCTTCCAGTTTTCTTATTTCGGATCGAGGACAGTACTTCTTTAGGATCTTGGCTTTGAATTCCGTCCAGGAGAGTCGGTACGCTGCTTCTGTACCTAAAGTTTGAGTTGTAGCGGTCCACCATGACAAAGCGTCATCCATTAAGGTTCCTGTGGCAAATGTGACCCTGTTGTTTTCTGAGCATCCACTCCTTTGGAATACCGTTTCGCATCTCTCGAACCAATGGGCGAGTTTAGTTATCCCTTCAGTACCCATGAAGTAAGTCGGCTGACAAGCCATAAAATCTTTATAGGTACATTGGCGAGGTGCAGGAGCAACATTTCTTGCCGGTTGTGCGTTAGCATTTGCTTGTTCGGCTAAGGCTGCATTGATTCCATTGGTGATTGCTTGTTGGATTTCTTCCGGGGTCATGGTTGCTGCTGAGGTAGTGGTCGTGGTTCTCTTAGGTGCCATATTCCTAAAAATGAGAATATATTTTCAGAATTTTCATAATAACCATCTTGTGTTAGACTATTTAGTAACATCAATAGGTTCAAAGTTATAATAGTGTCACATATATCACGATGCAATATACGATATCATAACACTTATGAAAATAAAGCAAACATAACATCATTGATTAGATTGTCGTTTTGAGTTTACATCACTTATTTATTCTTGTTGACATATCTCTAGGACATTCAAATACAAGTTATTACTGTGATGTGGGTGAGGCTACATCAAAAATCTATGGCATTCTAGGGTTTTCCTTGGTTATCATCAAGACGACGTTCTAATTCCTGAATTTTGGCGGCCATGGTTTCTATGATTTGGTCTCGGTCTCTCTCCCTAGCTTGTGTTTCTTGTTGTGCACGTCGCAGAGACATGACTTGGGCTCTTGTGGTGTCGAGGGCTTGATCGATGTCACACATGATGTCCTTGTTTACGGTGTTAGCAGAGCAAAGTAATCCGATGAATTCCATAGCTTCACCGAATTGGGTACTTAGTTGTTCAATCATGGTTCCCATCTCTAGGTGTCCCATCACAAGTTGTTCTATCTCAGCTGACATAACTTCTATCAGTTCATTAGGGATGCTGTTCACCAAGGTGGCTATGGCGTCTAACCTGTCTTCATGTCTTACTAACCTAGCTGCCAAGAGTGGTATGGTATGGTGAATGGGTTTTCCAGTGACTGGAAGGATCTTAGATGCAGCAAATGATGATCTTTCACCAAGTTCTCTGTTGGTGGGTGTACCTTCTTGAGATCTCCAATACTTAAGGATTGGTAGTAGAAATGACCATTTGCGAGCATTGACCCGCTTACGAGCCTTATGGTTGGTTCTTGCATAATAGTAAGGATCTGAGGAGGTAGGACGAATCTGGTAATTCCTTGGTTGATAAGTCAGAGGAGCACTGGAAGTTTTCACAGGTGGTGGACTGTTGATTGTCACTGGTACAGTAGTAGTCTGCTGATAAAATATACTAGGTAGTATCACTGGTTCTGCAGTTGGAGCAATTTCCTTTTTCCATTTAGTATCATTCCAGATGTCTTTTTCTTCAGCATATGAAAGAGCTTTTCCAGCTGTGGCTGGTTCATAAGGCTGGAATGGAGAAGTTTGCTTACTGCGTCTGATTGGACCAGATGATGCTTGAGGTGAAGTAGAGGATTGCTGACTTTCCTTATTCTTGTCTGTTGTAGGTGACACAGTCATTGGAGCAAGAGTTGGTACAATAGGTGTAGAGCTCTCAGTTTCCGAATCCGATAACAAAACAATGAAATTGGGTTTGGAAGACATGGTACTGTAATAATCCCGATTAGTAAACATAGTTATTAGCAAAATCATAGCATGTAAGCATATATCAAGTTATATAAGTAAGAAATAATGAGAAGTAACTTTTCTACCAGATGTTGGAATGTAGGCACGGAGGGCATGAAGTGGTATTTTGTAAAAATGGTCCAGTTAAAGTGTAGTTATAGTCCAATGTTTAAAAACATCTGGTTCTCTATAACCGTGGCTCTGAATACCAATCTGTAACACCCCCAAAAGTCGTTAATAACAGCGGAAGACTTAACATGTCAGCGGAAGACTTTCGGGGTATTACTTCAAGGATCTTTGTCACAATCATAATAGACAACACAAAGTGAAGTATTAAAGTTTAATTTATTTCAAAATACCAAATATCTGAAATACAAGACATTATTAAGATAAGAACGTGTTTTATTCTGAAGGAAAATAAGTAGTTTATTATGGTTCTTGTCTTGCTTTTGCCCACTCCGTGCCATTCAGATCCGTCTTGTTTAGTTACCTGAGATAAACATGCTAAAGTCAACATAAAGTTGAGTGATATTCATAGGTTTGAGTTTAAGAGTTTGAATCACAAGTTAAGAGTGTATTGTAATCACATACAATCAATATGTTAAAAAAAAAATCAATGTTCCTGTTATTGCCTTAAGCTCATGATACTCAACGATTAACAGCCAATCATAAGTATGTATTATGATGGTAAGTAATAGGCCCCCAAAGATAGGTATTTGTCAATAACCTATTTATAAGAACAATAAAGTGCGCCTGGTGTTTTCTCCAACAACCAAACGAGGATTGTCAATCACTAATAGTACTATCCACAATTATTTACGTTCACCCTTCAGGTGATTAAGGTTCATGATCGAGGGACTTCTGACAATAGTAACTTAAGCAAATAACATTGGCCTGACGGTATTTCAATACCCGGTATAAAAGACTTGTGATCGAGTTTTAAGCATGTATCTCCCCACGGGAAAATAGTTAAAGAGTGGGCTATGAAATCACCTTAGTAGTACAGTGGTATCGTAGTCTCAACAAAGCAAGGAAACGGCTTCACACAACACAACCTAAAAGATAATGCAAGTTTCAGTTAATAGTCTAAATCTAGTTTTATCGCAATTACTTGTTATTTAGTTACGAATAAATCTCGTGTTTGTTTAAGTGTTTTAAGTTCAAAAATAAAGTTATATATACATATAACTTGTAAGTAAAATGATCGATGATTGATATAAAGTTAGTTTTTATAACGGAAATAAACGTATCGTTTTACAAGAAATAAATAACGTATTGTTATATCGTTCAAATTTTATTATCGTTATATAAGTTTTATTCGTATTATATATATATATATATATATATATATATATATATATATATATATATATATATATATATATATATATATATATATATATATATATATATATATATATAATAAGTTACGTTTTATTATTTATCGTTTTAATATATAATCAAATATATATAATAAATATAGAATTATTATTAAAAGTAAATATTTCAATTCGATCCTTAATGTTTTATCAATCTTACACTTTTTACCCTTAACGGAAAATATTTACGCCGTTAGTCCAAAAGTTATATATTTTTACATTTTTAGTCCAAATATCAAATATATACATTTATTATCCTTAAGTTTCAATATTTACAGTTTATACCCCTTAGAAAACAGTTTTTATATTTTTCACTAAAGTTTACCGATTTGGCAATTTTAGTCCTTATCTCTCGTATTTTTGCAAAAATGGTCCCAACTTTACCAAATTCAAAACTTAACAATTTTATTATTTCATTAAGCTCAAAACATTTTGAAAAGCTTATTTTCGCAGCTTATTTTCTTTAAAAAGCACTTATTTCACTTAAATGGGCTTAACGTGACAATATCAAGGCCCGTTAAGGTTTCGTGATCCAATGGGCTTACGAACGGTTTGGGCCTGACCTTGGACTCATTTTAGGATACTAAAAACACTGGTGTTGGGCTCCCAGGCCCAGTGTATCACATAAGCTTAGTGGGCTTTACATAAGCCCACGTTGGCTTATAAAAGTTTTGTAAAATCTGGTTTTTGTCGAGACAAAAGGGGTCGAGTAAAGTAGTTAAACGAGCTCATATGGTCGAATAAAAAGTGTTTTCCAATTGTTGGTCATGTCAAAAATGAGGTCGAGCAATAAAATGGACATGTCATGTGTCGAATTTTTAAATGGCGAGACCAAAGTAAACGTTCCAACTTATTTCATAAAACAGTTTCATAGCTAAAATATTCTAAGTGTTGAAAATATTTCGAATGTGCCCAAATGACTTCTAAACGTGTCAAGTTTAATGTCAAATTGTTATTATCACTATTAAAACTTTATGGCTCTCAATTGTTAGCTTATTGAACATAAAGAAAGTCGAATAAAACATATAGGTTACGTTTGTATATTTCCAAAATAAAGGGTCAAAGTAAATGTGTAAAAACTAAAATAACGAAATGAAAATATAACAAAGGGGACTCCGTGTCTCACCTCACCACTTGGGGTGGAGTTCTCGTACGTATGGTTCGAAATGGGTATGTGGGATCAAGGTACTATGGTTCACTCCTAGCAAGGTTCACAACGAGCTATTTGGTTCCTCCTTGGATCACTTGTGCACCTCGTACTTGTTTTCTACTCCTTGTCCCGATCTTGGCTTGCAACCTCCACGTAAATTGTATTTTGGTGTGTTTGAGGGTGTGAGATTAGTTAGGTTTGCATGGAATGCTTATATAGTGAGTTTTGAGAGTGATGATAAGCACAAGAAGTTTATAAAAGCTTGTGTTGGCTCGTTTGCATGGGGTGGCACCACAAGCATGACCAATCGAGTTCTAGCAACAAGAAGAATATGTAAGACTGAATCCTATTCATTCCTGACATCAAATAATGAGTATAGTGTTCGATTTTATGCAATTGGTGTGATAGAGAGGTGCTAAGAAGTGTTTGGCCACGTTTTGGCTTATCTTGTAACATGGTTTTTGCGTTTTACTTTGGGCAGAATTTAGGTAGCAAATGAGCGAGATATATGGTAAACTTTATCATTCTTAATTCTTTGCTAGCTCGTAAATTAAGTTATGTAAAAATATGTGTGTGTTATGTGTCGAATTTAAAGGATAATAGGGGTGTTCCTTGGCTCGCTCGCGACTGGAAACAAACAAAGAAAAGAAAAAAAAATTCATAAGGGTGTGTTTGGGCTTTGAGCCTGTTGGGCTTTGGTTTGATCTCGGTCCAGCAAGAAAAAGAAAAAAAAAATATAACATGGTCCGTTTGGTTTGTTAGTTGGGTTTAAGGCCCAATGAGTTAACGGGGCCCACCTGGTGTGTTTTGTGAGTCGGGTTACGATCAAATAATATTAATGAGTGATCTCGGGAATTTTCGTAGGCTCCGGGAATATATAAATATTGTACATTAATTATACGAAACGTATATTATATAAAAATATAAATGTTTTTAATATATATATATATATATTCGCGATAATTTAGACTATTTAGGCTTGTGTGTAAGCAACGTTTCTAAGCAAAAGATAAATCACCATTTTACCGTTGTGATTTATATATCAAGTCTAATAGAAAAAAAAATTTCATACGTAAAAGTGGGTATTTAAATAACGTAATAACTTGTAAGTATTTACTAACCGTTGGGAAAAATTACGAGAGGCTACAGTGATCAATGAGAATCAAGGAAAATCATTAACCTTCCAATAAAAGCAACATCCTGGGACTTCATTGCTTCTTCAAATGTTTTGGGATCATCCTCAACAATGAAGCAATAGGAGTATTGGTCAGAGACCTCACTCCTTGTACCTTCAATTAAGTATAATTGAAACTCAGGTCCAAATGACTTTGGAATCCTCACCCTATTGCTCCTTCTGAGCTCAGGTTCAGGTTGTTGTTCCACAACCTCAGCAGGAACCTCATCAGCAGGAACCTCTGAAACACCATTGTCATTGGTTCCATTTGGAATCCTTTGACTTGGTCTAGGGATAGATGAGAATCTGTTCTCATCAAAGATTGCATCCCTTGATTCAATTATTGAGTTAATTGAAACAGAATCATTAGGTTCTATAACATAAAACCTATATGCCTTGGAATGCTCAGCATATCCAACAAAGATGCATTCAATGCCTCTTTCACCCAAAGTTTTCTGCTTTGGATCAGGGAGTCTTACAACAGCCCTACAACCCCATATCCTAAGATAATTAAGGTTAAGTTTCTTTTTAGTCCAAAGTTCATAAGGGGTAACTTTGTTCCTTTTGTTGGGAACCCTATTTAAAATATAGCAAGCTGTTAACATAGCTTCACCCCAGAACCCTTGACTCAGCCCTGAATAGGACAACATGGAATTAACCATCTCCTTAAGCACCCTATTTTTCCTTTCAGAAATACCATTTTGCTGAGGAGTATAAGGGGCAGTCGTTTCATGGATTATTCCAACAGACTGAAAATACAGAGTATCCATGTACTCACCTCCCCTATCAGTCCTTAATCTTTTGATCAAAGAACTTTGTTGCAATTCAACTTCAGTTTTAAATACTTTAAATTTATCTAATGCTTCATCTTTAGAATGTAATAAATAAACATGACAAAATCTAGAAGCATCATCAATAAAAGTCACAACGTATTGCTTATTCTCCAAAGAGGGAGTAGCATGTAAATCACAAAGGTCATTGTGAATTAACTCCAAAACTTTAGTTTCACGTTTTACTCCTTGAAAAGGTTTCTTAGTTATCTTGTTCAACATACAAGTTTTACACTTTTCAGTGTTCACATCAAAAGCTGGTATTAACCCATCCTTGGACATATCTTGCATTCTTTTAAAATGTACATGGCCAAGTCTTGCATGCCATAGGTTTGAATCATAAAGTTTAAATGTAGATATAAAAGCAGAATCAATATTATCATGAACAATATTAAGTCTGAACATTTGATTACATAAATAACCAAAACCAATAAACACACCATTTTTAGATAAAACAAACTTATCAGATTCAATAACCTGTTTATAACCACAATTATTCAAAACACTACTAGAAACCAAATTCTTTCTAATATCAGGAACATGTAAAACATTAAATAAAGAAACAATCTTTCCAGAACTAAACTTCAAATCAACACATCCTTTTCCATGCACCAGGGCAGTTGACTCGTTTCCCATGTGAAGAATAGAACCATCATTCATTGACTTGTAGGTCTTGAACCAGTTTCTATCTTTACACACATGAATTGTTGCTCCAGAGTCAACCCACCACGCAACATCATCATCCTGCACAAAGTAAATGCCAGATATGTATGTAACCTAATAAATCTTAAAAGACTTATTAAACACATTCTGACCTTTCAGAGAATTGGTGTTACCATTCCCTCCACTTGTGCCTGATCCATTGGATTTGTTTCCAACTTTACCACCCTTGCAATCTTTCCTGAAGTGTTCAGGTTTCCCACACTTCCAACAAGTCACCTTGGGTTTCTTGTTTAGATCAGATTTGGTGTTATCTTGATTCTTACGCTTGCCCTTGTTGTCATTGTACTTGGTGGAGTTGTTATGCTCCACCATATTGACAACTGATGGACCAGTAGCAGTGCTACTCTTTGGCTTGTCAATGTCTTGAGCTTTGAGTGAATCCTCAATGCGCAAGTGACTGCCCAACTCAACAAGAGTTAACTCCTCCTTCTTATGCTTAAGCATATGCTTGAACTCTTTCCAAGAAGGAGGTAGTTTATCGATGATACAAGAGACTGGAATAGCCTCATCCATGTTCATCTTGTGTTGTGTGAATCGACCAAGTATACTAAGAAGTTCATTGTATTGTTCCATGACAGGTCTAGAATCAACCATTTTGTAATTGTTAAAATTACTTACAAGGAACTTCTTACTTGATGCATCCTCAGCCATATATTTGGCTTCCAAGGAATCCCATAGTTCTTGAGAAGTTTCAACATTCTGATAAATATCAAAAAGAGAATCAGACATACCATTGAGAATTAAACCTCTGCATATGTAGTCATCATTCTCCCACTTGCTCCTTGCCCTCATCTGATCCATAGTAGCATCATCTCCATGATCTTCTGGAATCTCAGTAGTGAGAACATACACCACATTCATACTTGACAACAAGAAGTGCATCTTCTTTTGCCATCTTCTGAAATCAACACCTTCAAACTTTTCCAACTTGGAAAAGTTAGCAGCCATTTGTCTCATAGCAGCAGCAATTGATTATCACTAATAGTTTCTATTGATTGTTGGTTGTTATTTGTATAACGGTTTCCCAGATTAGGGTTAAGATAATCAATAAAGGTACCGGATATTCACTTGAAATCGTGGTATCACTTTCCAATAGAAACTATTCGACCCTATGCCTGGGTTACACGAATATCTCTATGGGATAAGACCAAGTGATGTTCTTGTTTTAGGCACAAACCAAGAACTAGATGCGTATTGAAGTGTTTAGGGTTTCGTATTATCTCTATGCATGCAGAATGATGTGACCTCTATTTATAATAGAGAATACTCAAACCCTAGCCCATGGCATTATGTATAATTAACGGCCCATTAATTATAACATAATACTTTCCATAATAATAGGGATCAGTGGTTATCAGTGGAAACATTATCACTTGCAGTGGTAATGTTAACACATCAGTGGAAACATACTGGCAGCAGAATCTACTATCAGTAGAATCATACTTCAGTGGAATCACACTATCAGCAGGATCAGCTATCAGCAGTATCATGCTATCAGTAGAATCTGTTATCAGCAGATTCAATACATAACCACTATTGAGTCAGGGGATTCAGTGACCAAATGGGTGTATACTCCATACCTTCAAACCCATTACCAGGTGTGAATTGATCCCTCAAGTGCACTAAATTTTCCAACATCATTTGCTCCTCTACTAGCACAATTCGGATTAGCCATATATAGATCCACGTCATTATCAATATCCTCGACTTTATCTCTATACTAATCTTCCCTTTACTTTTACATGTTAGTACTAGATTCACATACCGATGTATACTTGGCAACAATAAGAAATTCATAATTAAAACCTTCATGTTAGGATTTTCAAACGGCCCCTGATGTTAAATGACATCATATCAAAACCTACATATTAGGATTTTCTAACAAAATGTTAAATGACAAATTTTCAACATGCTTGATTAATATATATCAACTGGTAAATAAAAACTTGAGTATAATGCAAAATATTGTACTAGCTAGATAACTTTAAAAAAAATATAATATAGAATTAAAGAGAATACTGAAAAGGGAAGAATAAAAATAAGAAAGTGGATATACAATAAGCTAATGTTATTCACCGCCCCAATAGTATTTGGACATCTTTCTACGGTGTAAAGTATAAGCTTGTGTGTCTTGGACCACTTGTGACAATTATTAATCTCTCTTTTAAAGAGCTAAAACTTTTCAGTGCAACAATCATGTCTCTAAATTGGAAATTAGGAATGTTGTGCAACCCATTATGATTGACCTTTTTCCCCACAGTATAAAAAGAGCATTTTATCTATTGATGACCGTAATCTTGATTAGATGGATTATGGATACAGGGACATGATTTGTACACATGACATTTGCTTTACGTTGCATGTCGCCGCTAGCATTGTGAAAGACATTCATCTACCCAATATCCGCATTCATATCTTTCATCTGATCTTTTAGAGTTACATAAATAACATATACACTCATAAGCATGCATATATATAGACGGAAAACACACATGCACACGTAAGAAAAACATAGATGACAACAGAACGCATACACGTAGATTTAAGACTCATCGAAGTTTTATTAAGAAGTCTAGCAAGTTGCTAGAGCCAAAAACAAGCGTTCTACAATTATCACGTCTATTTTGGATTAGTTCTGCAACAAGTGTTAGAAAGGTATCATTTTGTGGCACGAATAGCTACATAAATAACTATGTTTTCTTTTTTCTTTTTGTTAGTTAAGGTACAAAGGCAAAAAGAAGTACTACGTATTAAATAAAGAAAATGCATGCATATGATTTAAAAAGCATACCCGCCAAAATATAACAGCTAGAGACAAATTATAAAAGCATACCCGAATTATCCACTACACCTAACCCATCATATGTTAATGAAGTCATTTGATACTAGCAACTTTTCTCTAACGACAACCTTCCTGGAAAGGGGAGGCCTTTAACAGGTTTGAGTTTGTGTGGCGGTGGGTTCAAATTTCGTGAATAATTAGTCGGTCAAAATGTCAGAAACCATAGTTACCGAAAAACGACAACTAAGATTAGAACTCTAGCTAGAAGGAAAATTACAAGGTAAGGGAACATATATGTTACGTGGGTTAAAAAACCACTAGATCCAGTTATATTATAATTTTCTAAGCTTATAAGAAATCCAATTAAAAGAGTACGTCTTACATCATTTAGGATTAGATCTTTCTTGGGACGCTTAGCGGAACACGTTGACATGTTCTAGCCTCCATAGAATCCATACAGTTGATTGAGCCACCACATGTGAACAACTTTGCATTAGGACTCGATAAGCCAACCTGATCCGGGAGGGTGATAACAACACGGAGGGAAGAAATTTGTGTGACAAAGATGTTACACCATTTGAGCACTTCGATTCAAATGCTTTACAGAAGAGCTAATTATGTTTTGCTAATAAGTTCATAGCGACTCTTAAATTCTCATTGATGAGTTTGATAATATTAAAATTCGATTACTTTTTAGTAAGATTACAATAAGAAAGATACTTTTGATGATTTAAATATCAAAAGTGAAAAGTGCATCTAACAATTATTAGGTCACTTAAAAAGGGTTCAATAATATAAGCTCAAGACCTCAACTATAAAAACTGCCACTTTGGATCACTATTCACTTACAACTTCTTGAAACACTTCAATAATCATATGAAGCAAAACATGAAGCATTTGTGTGTATTTATTAGTCATCTTCTTGTGGTATTTAGCCTTTGTACAATGATAACCTTTGTTGAAGGAAGAAAATTCCATAGCAATTGCAAGAAACATCACAAGAGTTATGGAGATTCTTGTACTTCTACTACCATTTACAATATCATGTCGTTTGGAGCTAAAGCTAATGGAGTTTCTGATGATTCCAAGGTAAAACATATATATATATATATATATATATATATATATATATATATATATATATATATATATATATATATATATATATATATATATATATATATATATATGTCTTTGTTCCTTGTTATGTTTTGTCAAGTAAAAGTTGCAACAATTAGATTTTATTTAATGGCCAACATGTATATAATGAGTCTATGAATCCAAAGGTTGTTCTTTTTACTAAATATTACTCAAATAAAAAACAACCATTAGATTTGCAGACTCCATAAGACACATAGAGTCGATTAAGTTGAGTTGTAAGGGAGAGTTTTCTTCCCAACGCAACGTAGACTAATTGATGTCATCAAGACCTCTATCAAAAGTATTACTTGTGTGATTTTTTTATGTGTGGTATAATTGGTGTAGAAACTCGTGGCTGCATGGAAAGCCGCATGTAAAGTTCGTGGTGGAGTTGTGCTAATTCCATCGGGTCACAAGTTTATGATTAAACCTGTAACGCTACAAGGCCCGTGTATGGGCCATGTTACTTTACAGGTGACTTTCTATATTTAACTTTGCTATCTAATGGATCAAAAGCACAAAAATAATCAAATTAATCTGTCTCTATTTGAATTACAACAGATTGATGGAACTCTATTAGCACCATCGAAAATCGGATCATGGTCAAAGTCGAACTTATATCAATGGGTAAATTTCAAATGGGCTAACAATCTTACTATCCAAGGAAGTGGCACAGTTGATGGTCAAGGCTACAATTGGTGGAATCCCATCAAGTCAAAACACATTTCTGATATTAAACCAACAGTAAGATACAATTATATGATGCAAGATTGAGTAATTGACCCTAAAATTTTATTCCATAATGCTCATATTGTTTTTTGTGTTAATGACTCATTTGTTAGGCTATGAGATTCTACGCAAGTGAAGATGTCACGGTGCGTGATATCACCATAAGAGATAGTCCACAAGTTCATTTGAAATTCGACAACTCTCGAGGAATCATAGTCAACAACATCAACATTTTGGCACCTGGGAATAGTCCCAACACGGATGGTATTCACCTCCAAAACACTCGTGACGTAGAAATCATGCACTCTAATATCGGAACTGGTACTACAATTTTATTACCATATATGAAAATTTTATTATATACGAGTAATGTTTATACGCTTGGTACTGAAAATATACTCAAGAATTATCGACTATTTGCTCTTATGTAACAGGTGATGATTGTGTATCCATACAAACTGGATGCTCAAATGTTCACATTCATCATATAACTTGTGGCCCTGGACATGGTATAAGGTACTCCAATAATAATGTTCACAACTTTGCATACATTGTGAAAAACCCTATATTTTTATGTTTCCTAAGAAATTATTTGTATATCTAGTGAGATTTTCCTCATTTTGTCTCAGTTTAGGAGGACTGGGAAAAGATAAAAGCATTGCTTGTGTATCGGACATTCTCGTAGAAAATTCTAACATTCAAAACACTTTATATGGAGCAAGGATTAAGACATGGCAGGTAAATAAACGCGCACGTTCTGAAATGATACAATATGCAACTGAATGGTCTTCTTGATTTTGTTTCCGACTTTTGTTTCCTGTTACAGGGTGGAATAGGTTTGGTCAAGAACGTTACGTTTTCAAACATTCAAGTAGAGAATGTTAACTTTCCAATAGTAATCAACCAATACTATTGCGACAAGAGCCTTTGTCAAAACCAGACGGGCTCTGTTGCAATAAGGGGGGTCAAGTTTGATAGAATTATCGGGACGTACTCAACTCAACCTATTCATTTAGCTTGTAGTAATGACATTCCATGTACCGACATTGATTTATCTGATATTCAGTTAAAACCTTCTGGACCGCTAGGAGGATCCCAACTTCAACACGATTTATGTTGGAACTCTTATGGGAATACAAAGGGTCCATTAGTACCATCTAGCATCAACTACTGCTTAAAAAAGGGTCGTGATGGTTCGGTTAACCAAATAACAAGTTCTTCTCACGAACTATGTTAGTTAAGGCCTAATGTATTGTAAAATTGTAAATGTTGAAGGATCATTAGAGTAACTCTAAGTCTCTAATGCTTGCATTGACTTTGGGCCTGGACCACTTGGTGGGCCAAGTTTTTGCTTAGTAAATGGGCCAAAGTAGTATGGCATTGACTTTTGTATAATTACTATTACTATTACTATTACTATTACTAATATATACATTTCCCCGTGGCTTCATGAACAGTAGTTACTGTTCTTTCTACAGTAACGGGCTTTTGGGTCTTTTTTCTGGGCTTGCTACAGTAACCGGCCTTTGTTTTTTTCCCGTTTGCTACAGTAACCGGATACTAAGTCCAGCCCGGTTCATTTGTGGCCCATTTTTTTGAGATTACTCGGACCCGGGTGAGCATGCATACCTTAATATTGAAACATCCCGCAACAACGTGCGGGTTTAAAACCTTGTTGTAGTACATTGACTGCAATGAAATAAAAGTGTTATTTAGAGTGTATGCAGTTAGCATGTTATCTTTCTGAGTTTCATATATTTCATGTGTATTTATATAGTTTACTGCAATGGGTCACTGTATAGAATTGAAAAGAGATAATATACCGCAATGGGCCACTTCATATAATGCGACGAAAACTTAAAATATATAGCGTGTTTCCTAAGGGGACCTATGAGCGATGTATGAAAGAGACTCTTGA
The DNA here is from genome assembly GCA_030686995.1 of Artemisia argyi. Lineage (NCBI taxonomy): Eukaryota > Viridiplantae > Streptophyta > Magnoliopsida > Asterales > Asteraceae > Artemisia > Artemisia argyi. The sequence continues at coordinate 209,213,202 of CM060681.1, forward strand.
AAGCTGTTGAAGTAGACATTAAAATGTGGCTTGTACGTTCACATAAATGTTTGAAAGGGAAATAAGGATTTGATTATGGGCTGCGTCAAATTAAGGGCGACTTTGATGAGTAAGTACACATGGTGGTAACGCAAACAAAGACACAGTCACGACTTATATTTTGCGTATTCGAGAGAAAAAAACAAAGACAACGATGCGATTAAACAGAGAATATTAGAAATTTGCATTTACAACTGAACGTGAGTTCATACAGGCGTGTGTGCCAAACATAAACTAGCCATCAAAACAATATACAAGTGATCATCAAATTTTCACTATGCAGACACACCCAAAGCATTTTTTTTCACCAAACATTGACATAAGAAAAGGCATAAGATACAATCAAACATTAGCCGGAGTGGATTCATAATCAGACGGAACTGGAACCGGAGCAGATACACCTTTTTTGCCTCGTTCCCTTCGACTATTTTCTGAAAACTTCATACTCATTTTGTGAAATCCTTGTTGTTTTTCAGCTTCAGTCCATTCAGATAAATAATAATCTTCTTCTGTGACTCCTTTTTTAGGTCCACAAAACAAACCACCCCATTGTGGGAAGTATATGAATAGAATTGCTAAGGAGCAACACATTATCATCACTCCCATTAGAGTAATACCTTCTTCTGTTGAGTATCTCGACCCTCTAAAGAATATCACTTGAGTCAAAACCGCGCCAACATTTCCTCCACCACCCGTCATCCCCGATATCACTCCCAATGACCTGAAATCATATTTATGTGACTCGTCATGTAAAAGAGGGAAGAAATTACGTTAACTAGCTAATTTTAATTTAGGGCTGATCATTTGTAAATGTATATAACTTGACACTTTTTCCATTTGATGTAGCGAACTCTAACCTTTGTCAATTTAGTGTATCTATTTTGTAATTTCATCAACTTATTGTATCTAACTTGACACTTTTTTCATTTTGATGTAGCGAATTAAGTATTGAACTTTTAAAATTGTACACTAAGTTGACGAAATTACAAAATAGATACACCAAGATGACCAAGATTAAAGTTTGATAATTAAAGTGGAAAACATGACAAGTAGAATACATTTATTAGTGATTAGCGCTTTCATATCTTTAGTTAATAAGTCACATTTGTGCAATGTTTTGAAAACCGGGTTTTTAATCGACCCAGTCAAGTCACTAAGTCATCGGTTCAACCGCCGGGTCAACCCGTTTTTCTATTAAAAAAAATCAACAGGTTCCACCACCGGGTCAACCCGATTTTCTATTAAAAAAAAGAAAAAAAAAAACGGTCGGGTTTCGAGAACCGGGTTGACTCGGGTCACTTAAAACCTGACGGGTCTAACCGGTTTACCTTGTTTTTTTACCCTTTTTTTTTTCCCGAAACCGGTTCAACCAGTTAACCTGATTGAATCGACCAGGTTTCAAAACATTGCATTTCATAAAATGAAAAGTTAAAAGCACAAAAGTGAATGTGAACAAAAAGTATAAAGTTTCAACACATAAAAAGCTCAAGTTGAAAAGATGGACTTGATACTAGGGAAATATTATTACCATGCATTCATTGTGTAGCAAGCAAAATTATATTAGGCCTCTTGTTTAGTCAAACATTTGACTAAATACTAAATTGTTGAATCTTTCAACCAAGTAAGCGTCTTAAAAAGGTTGTGTCCTTTTCATATTGTTCATCAAGTCAAATAAATAAAAACAAAAAATCAAATTTATAACGTTTAAAATATTTTTCTATGGTTTGATAAACGAATATATGATGTTTTCTTGTTTAGATTATCTGAGAAACGTGAGTCTTTAACTAAAATGTACGTGATTTAATCAGGTATTCTCGTGATCATTTCCGACACCTTTTATTAAGTAATTTAGGTGCACAGATACTATGTCAACTCAATCAGGAATGAATGTGACATACCTACGAGACACGAACGGTACAACACCAAACGTAAGTCCACAAGCAGCTTGAACGAAAACCGAAAACACAAGCATAACCGCGATAGATCCAGTCAACGAACTAATCTTTCCTAACAGCAAACACAACAAACCTCCGATCATTTGTACCACCCACAATGTCCACAATCGTCCCCTCATCCCGTACCTTTTTGCTACTAAATCCGACAGCATCCCACCTCCTGGCCTTGAAAACAAATTTGCTAGCCCGAAACTCGCTGCAATTATCCCAGCCGTATGTAAATTCACATGAAATCGATCAAAGAAATATTGCGCGATTATATTGTCAATTGTAAGCTCAACACCGAAACAATAACCATAAGTCAGTGCCAATATCCATCCCCTGTAATAACCATAATATACAATAAAATTACTAGCGTACTTTGTAATGTATTTAACCTTATATCAGTGAAAACATTTAACTTGAATCTGTGCAAATGATTTTAAACAATATTTGCAATCTACTAATAAGTATTTCTTAAGTTCCATAACAAGTTAATTTCCACCTTAATTAACTTGTTCTAAGATATAAAATAAGTGTCAACTTCAAAATAATGCATAGGTCAGGGTTTTTCCATGATAAAATAGATACTCCGTCCGTCAATTTAAACCTTTTAGAGTATATTATTCAGAATGCATATACTTCCTCTGTCTCAAAATAATAGTTCATATTTCTATTTTGGAATGTTTCAAAATAATTGTTCACTTTTCTTTTTAAGTAAAAACTAGATAAGTTAGTGAGAGAATATTCTATTTTAATGGTTGGAAATTAAAGTGGCTCCACTTTTATTAAACTTTGTAAATTTTGTCTCCTGACAATTATTTTGAGATGGCGAGAGTAATTACCATAATAAAATGGGAGGTGATTGGCACACTCCAAAAACTTATTGGGACACTCACTGTACAAGGAGTTAAAGCAAGTTATACTTACAGTACAAGTGATTACTGCATATTGTAGAGTGTCCCAATAAATTTTAGAAGTGTGCCAATCATTTCCCTAATAAAATAGATACTCTATCCGTCTCAAAATTATTGTCAGAAAACAAGAATCACAAAATTTAATAAAAGTATGGTCACTTTAATTTTTTACCACCTAAATAGAATATTCATTCACTAAATTATTTAGTTTTTATTTAAAAGAGACCTGAAAAATAAATATGGACTATTATTTTGAGACCGATGAAGTAGTAAATTACAACATCCATTTAATACATGCTCAGATTTCAGTGACTATCCATTAGATTGCATGTGTCACATTTTCAGTGCCTCATCCAATTGAATTTAATGAAGTTCTGAGCAAATTCACATGTACGTGTTTTTGTATTTTACTACGAGCACAAAATAACAACATGTCAAGTCACGTACCTGTAATTAGTTATAGCATGATAGAACACTTGCGAGAATTCATCTTTATGTTTCTCCCCCGAGTTTTCGAGTCGAATATAGTTTCCATCCGGCATGTCTTGCCCGAGAAAAAATATAGCGAACGCGCTAAGTGTTTGGAAAAGTGCCGGGATAAAGAACGCGATCCTCCAAGCCGTAAATTTACTTGATCCAATTTGGGTATGAATCAATGAGTACACGAGTGGCATAATGAGTTGTGTGGCACCTCCACCGAGGTTACCCCACCCACCCGAGAGCCCGTTCGCGGTCCCCACGACATTTGGTGAGAACATGGAGCTCATCCAAAACTGCGTGGAAACAAACGTTGCTAAAGAAAACCCAGTAAAGAAACGGACCATTAAAAACCCTGACGGGGAATTAATTATCGCGCTAAGGTAGACCGCGGGCGCGGTTAGTAGGATAAGTGATGATGAGGCTAGGCGGGGCCCGAAAAGATCACATGCGGTCCCCATGGCAACACGGGCAAAAACCGCGCCAGATACCGCAGCAATTCCCGCGTTACCAATGTCGGTCGCGGTTAGGTCAAGGTTATCGCGAATAATTGGAATGAGTGGTGGAGCCGCGAAAGTTGAAACGAAGCATGCGAAAAATGATATCCAAGATAGATGGAACGCGCGCATGTGAGGGGTTGCAACTGAAAATAACCGAAACTCGGTTGCTTTGTGTTCCGAGTCAACCGGAAGAGCGAATTTCTGCTCTTTAGTTTCCATTACAAGAATTCTGTCGATTACCCACGAATCAAAAAGTATAAAAAGGTAATAAGAAGAAAGGTGATATTGGAGTGAAGTTATATATGGGAAAGTGTAGTGCAAAGATGGGTTTTTCTCAATTTAGAATAGTTAGTTATATGGGGGGAAAACAAATAGTTAAGAGTTGGATTTTTAGTGTGTGTTTTAGTGAGCAATTCGGCAAAGGTATAAATGGGGTTTAAGTACAAAAAAAAAAAAGTGAGAATCGGAAAATTGTTAAACGGCAAAATATTGGCCTTTGAGAAAGTTGAAAGTTTGTAGTTAATTACTTTTGTCATATTGAGATTGTTTTTATTTGTAGTCACACTCACATGTGGAAATTAAGCTAGTCAAGTAAATGAAAATGAAGTTGTCTCATAGATATAGATAAAAGAAAATGAAATACCATTACAAATTTTGTATTCTAATTTGACATATAATAAGTTTTTGATAGGATATCCAATTTTCACTAGAACCATATTCCATATGCAAACAAATTCGACGGCCGGCGCAATCTGTTATAGATCCTCGTTATAGCATTTTTATGCGCTATAGCGGCGCCTCCACTGCACCGTCTTTCCATGTTATAAGGTTTTTCACCAAACCCATCACTACCGTTTTCCATTTTTAATTAACGGGTACTTATTTTTTGTAGTGTGTTACAGTAATTTTATTGGGAAGAGTATTTTTATCGTAATAATGTTATCGGGTAAATGTTGAGATAACGGTAAATGACACACCTATAATACCCAACTGCAATTAGCTATCTATATGAATAGCCATAATAGGAATTTTATTGTTGTTGTATTGTTGTAAGATTTACATGTATTTTAGGAATATCCCATTATTCTTTACAAGGAATTGCAAATATTTGGAGCATATGGCCATAGACCAAGGATCAAATGAGAAGAAAACTTAAAATGAGAAGGATGAGAAATAATTATAACTACACATTTGAGATGCATCGACTTGAATTAGATGCATCCCTAGTCTTTTAGATGCACCATAATATATTTTCTAGCAAAAAATTAGATGCATATGCATATATTAGATGCATTTCATCAAGTTAGACGAATCCTATACATTTTTCGTCCTCTGTGGGTCAAATTTGTTTTTAGTACTACTTTTCATCGTTTTTACTTCAAAATCACTTTCGAAACTAATTGGGATGCATCTAAATGAATAGAGATGCATCTAAATTAAGTCGATGCATCTCAAATGATTGGTTATAATTATTTCTCATCCTTCTCATTTTAAGTTTTCTTCTTACTGGATTCTTACCCTATGGCCATATCCTTATTGATTTCAATAAAAATTACTTAACTTCTTGTTGCCATAAAATTGTTTATTATTCTTGACTTCTTGTACTAAATGTAATCTGTACCGATATGTAAATGACTACTCATATATATATGACACATACCAATTTGATGATGTACCTTATTTACGGAGCCTTACCTACATTTTACAACATATCCTCGATAATGTACGCAGCCTTTCTTGTCAACTAGGTTTCATATATACTCGTATGAAGGTGTTATGACACGTGTTAACAATGTTGCGTACTTTAAAAAGGGTACCATGTAAAATGTAAGAAAGGCTCTGAACCTGAGGTAGATCGTCAATATTTAACATATTATTAGACAAAAGAGAAAAACGTTTAACATGATCATGCATTTCATTACCAATGGCGCAAAGTATCATATATAACATCCGGGGGAGTTTATACGGACCATTCCATAAGGGGATTTCGTAAGACCCTATGCATTGCGGGTTTATAAGATGTGCATCGCGGTTTGTGCATTTTGACCCAAATCACATGTTGTCACATCGTAGGGTTATTAATAACATAACCCATAATCCATGATACTTGGATTGGATTTGTGTGTCCTAATTTTTTTTTTGGAACGGTTCTTTCGGAGAAATCCTTGACTAATGAAACCCGATGGGGGGAAAACCTTCAACTTAAGCCGCCCGAAGGCACGACACTTAATTTGAAGTAAACCCTGCCTTCTCCAGATTCGAACTCTAGTGGGTTGAAACCTTCATTGAAGGACTTTGAAAGCCTAGTATCAACAAACCCTGCTCAATGTTTTCAAATCAATTCCTGTTAGAGGAGAGGGAGTGGGTGCGGGGAAGGTGAACCCCCGCACGGGAACACCGCCGCCTCGCGGGGAACCCCGCACGGGGAGGGGTTTTGAGTGGAAATACCACGCATGCGGGGAGAAGAAAGACGTTGCAAAAAGAGACGTTGGAGGTGTTTGCAGCAGAGCCAAACGGCTCTTTTTTTTTTTTTTTTTATATATACCAGCAGACCCAAACGTACATAGCACCAAAAAAAAAAAAAAAAAAAAACATCTTTCCCTCTTGCTACAATTCACTCACTGCTGCAATTTGAAAGCAAAAAAAAAATATGGAACGTGGTAAAAATAGAGATCCAAGAAGAGGTGGATCGAGAGGCGGATCGAGAGGTGGATCGAGAGGCGCAATTCGTCCTCGGATTCAATCACAACCCGGTCCCGAACCATCGTCTCAACCACAACCTTATCACCCCCAAATGTATCCTCAATCTCCACAAATTTTTTTCTCCCAACAACAAACCCTCCCGCAAATTCCCACAAACTTCGACCCGTTTGAGTCAAACTATACTCAACAATCTCCACCGCCAAATCCTAACTTCAACCCGTATGCGCCGCGTTATTCCCAAGAAAAAAGGCGTGAACGGGTTAGTGAACCGTTACCCATTCCATTTGATTTCGAAGAGGATGAAGATTTCGACAATGTTGACATGGTACCCGAGACACAACCAAATGAAGATTTCGAAGAGGAGGAAGATGTCGAAGAGGTCGAAGAGGTTGTTGTAAAGAAAAAAAAAAGACCAAAGACTTGGACGCCCGATGAGGAGGAGGCGTTAGCTAAGTCTTGGGTTAAAACTTCGGTTGACAAAGAAATTGGCGACCGTCAATCCAAGAAAGGATTTTGGCAGCGAATTCTAATACATTTTAGAACGCTTGTCCCAAGAACCGAACGTACTCATCATCAATTGAATTCGAAATGGAGAGATATACATCCTTTGATCGCAGCGTTCAACGGTTACTACACACAAGCGGTATATTTATATATTTTTTATTTTTTTAGTTCTAAAAACGTTATATATATATTTATTTTTTTGGATATTGTTATATATTGTATATTGTATATTGTTTTATAATTTTGTAGAATCGCTTGAGAGATAGTGGGTGCGACGATGTTCAAGTCCTTGAAAGAGCCAATCGTGATTTTGCGAAACAATACAAGAAAAGTTTCTCGCATTATAAAGCGTGGCAGATTGTCAAAGATCAACCAAAGTGGAAAGAACAACCAACTTTTACTCAAGAATCCACGGGATCGAGCAAGAAAAGAAAGTCGTCCGAATCGAGTAGCGCTCAAACGCCGATGAACGAGGAAGATTTCGAGTGTGAGTTACCGAACCTCAACGAGAACCCAACTCTATCATGTCAACCAAAAGGCAAAAAAAAGACGACTCCAGGAGATTCAAGCCGAAGCTCGATGCGTGATGCCTTTGAAAGTTACACCGCTGAGAAGAAAAGTTTATTGCAAGCTCAGTTGGAGGCTCAAAAGAAAAAAGACGACGAATATTTCAACTTTATTAACGGGGAGGTTTACAATCGTGACATGAAGTTCGTTATGGACCCTCACGATCAAATCCCGGACCCGACTTTCAAAGATTTCGTCATCAACAGGAAACGCGAGCTATGCGCCAAATACGGTTGGCCATGTGGTTTGTAGGATTTAATGTTTAAGTTTTAAGTTTTTAAATTTTAATGTAACTTTAGGTATTTTACGGTTTTTAATAATATTATGTAATGTTAATTAAATTTTAATGGAATTTTTATTTTCGAATACATTTTTTAATATAATTTAAAAAAAAAAGAAAAAAAAAAAAAAAAAAAAAAAAAAAAAAAAAAAGTGAGTGAAAGGTGAGTGAAGGTGCCGCCCCCAAAAATGAAGTGAGTGAAGAGTGAGTGAAGGAAAAAGTGGGAGATGATGTGGCGGAATGGGATTGGTTGTGAGTGAGTGAAGGGAAAAGGGTGAGTGGAGCACTCCCCCCACCCTTAAAGAAGCAGCAACCTGCTATATTTAATGGCAAGTTGCATGAAGTGATGGGCTTCATGTGCATGTATGTCAAACATTTGACTTTTGAGATATTGCGTAGATTCTATTCTTATTTCCAAGATTCATGGTACTCACACTTTAGATTCTTTGTTTTAGGGAAAGAAAACATTTAATAAAAAGTACTGTATTTGGCTATTTGCTAACGGCAACTCACTAGTTGTTTAAAATAAAATTATCATTTAATGATTTCTAAAAATTATATATTTAACATAACATATCATATTTAAAATAATTAAAAATGTATAATTATGAAATACATGAATTCACTAAATTTGTTTTTTTATATATATGAAATATTTAAACAACATTCAATTGGTTCTTCTTAGCAAATCCCTAATAAAAATAGCAAATATCAAAATTACATGTAAACATATACTTATTACATCATGTCCAACATATAAACTTACATAGGGTACTAATGTAAACCAATTGTCAATAATGGTTTAGTTCATCAAACTTACGTAAACGGATGGAGTTTTACATGTATAGGTTATTGGTGGAGTTGAGTCTTTCACTTTGAAATACACGACCTAACTGAGATATCTCGTGATTATTTTCAATATTTTCCTTTGCAACTCCACATGCATACCTATTTATGTTTGAGCCAACCTCTTTGTAAGTAGGTTAAGTGTCTTATCACAATGCGTTTATTTATTTCTCTTTTTGATAACGATATACATGACACAACTTGTTTTATAGTTGTTGGGCCACATGCCCTACTTACTTTAATTGAACAGTGTCTACACGCTATATGTTTTAGAGTCGGTAGACCACCTGCCCCGCTTTATCTGAACGACGTAATCTGCTCTAATTGAGCTATCATTGGATCGAGATCAACTGGGAGGCGCACCGCCTTCGCCATACGTATATGAGCATACCATAACTCTATTATCAGTTATCACGGAACGCTATTGAGCCCAACAAGGCCAACATATAAACACATATGGAGGTGCCGATCTAAACAAATTGACAATAAATATTGTAACTATTTAGATATTTATTTATTTCTCCTTTTGATGTAAGAATGAATTCGACCCAACAAATATCACAATTTTCAAATGACGGTAAAATCATTTGTTTTAAAGATCTAATAAATATTTGACAGAGAGAATTCACGATATGTTTATGGTTGTAAAAAGTTTTAGAACCAAATAAGCCCACTTATCTTTAATCTAACCCGGGTATCAATTTTATTATTATTTTTTTTATTATTTTTTTTTACGATACACAAATTCAATCAACCAATAATCACACATACTTTAATTCTATAATAATAATAATAATAATAATAATAATAATAATAATAATGCCAAAAAAAATTATATAAATGGTTAATTTTCATCTATCACAAATATGTTCTCCAATTTGGTTGCGTTTCAAAAAAAGTATTTAACAAATTGCAAAACTAGTCCTCACAGTTAAATGAGATCGTAGAAACATCCCCACGTTAAATTATTAATTGTTTCTGTAACGAAAAATTACATAAATAGACCTTTAGTTACGTATCAATTTTAGTAATGGTCCGTAAGTTAAATTTACTTTTGTCGGGTAAAGATGTTAACAAGTAATTATTATTAGATTAATTGAAACCAATGAAACCGAATACTTATTGTTAATTAATTTGTTATCACGACGCAACGCACGGGTAAATCTCACTCGTTATATAACACATTTAAGAACCATAATGAACGTGTTTTAAAAATAAAATGTTAAAATTGTTTTAATAAGATAAATTTTAATTTAGAATATTATAAAAATATATATACATATTTTAATATAAAATAATAATTAAAAAAAATTATAATTAACTAAATAATTTAGGAATATATTTTTAATGAAAAAAAAAATCAAATTTACAAACAACCCCCGTAAAGTTATAGATAATTCATAAAACATCCACTAAATTTATAAAAGAAATTATCTAACCTTACACTTTATTTGAATGTTATTTTCATAAGTCTTTTCACATTTGTTTATTTTATCAAATATTTCAAAGTTTAAAAGGATATTGTCCTCGAAGTAGTTAATATGTTTTAAAATCCGTCATAATACGGGGTGTACACTCCTCGAGGTTAAACATTATACGTATGATGTAAAGTGTAAACTTATAATTTTTTATATAACATATTTTTGTTTGATGAAAAGAATATAGACAATAACGGCTATGTGTAAAAAATATTTAAGGCTAGCATGTATATCTTTTCAAAAGTGAATAATTGCATATATATTTTTTATATAATTGTTTTTTTTTTTTAGTTGAAGAGTTATTTTATTGTTTTGTTTTAAGAGATATAAAATAAAAAAATAAAAAAATAAAAGTTTCATTTTTGACATGATATAATATTAGGAAGATGAACATTTACACTTCGTTTTACCAACTACGGAATTTAGCCATTTTATGTTTTATATGTTTGCATTATATGTTAAGATTGTTTAATTAAAAAAAACCCGTCGCAACGCGCATGGCTTTTGTTACTCCTTGAACGTTAAAATAAATGTACTAGATATCTAGCTCGATGAAAAATAGTACCGTATATGAAGTTATGAACCAATAGCAAGGGTTTGCTTTGTAGAGTGAGAGTGAAAGCATAATAAAAGTCAACTAATTATATATCTATATATTTACCAGGAGGTGGATGCGGCATAATTGTGGTTTAAGAACATGATTACAGAAAAATAATTGCACAATGTGTGGTGTATATTGTTGCAGTTACTATTATAACCACTCTTCATGGCTTAATAACAAAATGTGTGGCGTGTATTCTTGAACTGCACTGTTATAACAACTGTTCATGCACTGTTAATAACACTGTTACTAACAGGTCTATAATTTTATTTTATTTTTAATTTTTTCATCTTAATATGATTAGAATAACACGAAAATTGACTAGACTACTTTATTTAGTTTTTATTTTCGTTTGTTTTTGTTGTTGTTTGTAGGTGGTTTGGAGGTTAAAGATGTATGGATCGATTGAATCTTGATAACAAAGATTGAAGGGTTGTCTTAAGGTTTTCTTTCTTTTTTCTTTTTTTCTCCTGTTTCTTAACTTTAAGCACAAAATAGCGGGGGTGTTTGGAATATCTTATTATTTGATCTAATCTGAATATTGTAAAGTTGCCGCTTATTTAAATCCACGGTCTCAACTTTAATTGCTGTTCATCATTAAAAATTTAGGCGATGTTTGGATCAGCTTATTATTTGGGCTTAAGAGCTTCTATGAAAATTCGAAAAAGCTTATGCCTTATTTAGATCCATTATCCCAACTTGATATGCTCATAAGCCAAAAAAATAGCTTATAAGATTTTCGCAACTGAAATAAGGCCATAAGTCCGAAAAATAAGTTAATCCAAACACCCCCGTAGTCTTTTCCGTAAGTACATATAGGTGGACAAATTCGTGAATAGGCAAAAAAACAAAAGAAATTCCAGATTGAATTAAATCTACTATAGTTATTCCTGATTTTTGTAATTCGTATATTGTTATGATTGTTGAACAACAGTAATTATGTTGATTATCTTGGTGTGCAGGTCGAAGCTCCCACGAAGAAGGTCAACAAATCGAACATACATGTGTCATAGGTAGTTTCTGGGGCAACGCTACCTGCAAATGCGCATAAGGCAGTGGAAAGGAGTTTCACATGTTGCTGCAAAATCATGTTATCGAAGAAACCAGGTGCGAAAAGAATGTAGTGGAATCCTATGTCTATTACATGAGGAACAAGGTATAATTCTAATTTACTTGCTTTATTACATCTTATATATCATGATATATTCAACATTCCGACCAAAAAATATGATTACATCAGCATAAAACTCATATAAAAGATATTGAAGGTATTCTAAACAAATCTTCCGATTATTTTGTATCCTATAATCACTCAAAAAAACGCATTGCTAAACACCCCTTTACTCAAACAAACTGATATGATATTGTCTGTTATATGGTGTTGGTTGTTGCAGAACAAGGCTAAAGTTCTTGCGCTATAGGGACATACCGATACACTACTACACAAACTGGTTTTTCCCACGGAAATGAAACTGTGTGAAATTTCACACGGGATACCTACAAATTACACACCAAATTGTTGACCAAATTTTGGTGGGAAATATGTAGTAAAATTCTCACGGATTTCCCACTCTTTACACACTAAATTGCTGACCAAGTTTTTGTGTGAAATTCGTCGCAAATTTCCCACAAATTTGAGACCATATTCACAGTATTTGTGTTTATTAGACATCCATGGGAAACTTGCGGCACATTTCACACATATTAGCCACGACCAAAAATATGTGGTAAATTTTAGCTCCATTACTCACGGATTTCACACGGTCTTTTTTTATAAAGTAACTATTTAACCGGTCTATAGGAAATAGGTGTGTACTTTCTCACAGATTACCTACCAATTTAATAAATCCGTGGGAAATACGTGTGTAAATACCCACAGATTTCTCACATAAAATATCGTTTTTATATTTTGTCTACTTAAACATTCTCACATTTCTTAATATGTCTTCATACGTGTTTGTTAATTATTATAACTATTTATGTCAGTATCACAAGTGTATGTGTAGGTTTAGGAATAATCTTTTTGTGTAACAAACCATTATATATATATATATATATATATATATATATATATATATATATATATATATATATATATATATATATATATATATATATATATATATATATATGTGTGTGTGCATATCTACACGTATATGTTCCGTATGCTTGTTTATGACATCATTGTATCTATAGATGTTTTATATCTAGGTATATCGATGTGTATATGCATGAACGTGTAACTATATCAAAAAAGTAAAAGAAAACGATTATGTCCGTGGGAAATATGTGTGTACTTTCCCACATATTACCTACTAATTTAATAAATCAGTGTGAAATACGTGTGTAATTATCCACAGATTTCCCATAGAAAATATCGTTTTTATATTTTGTCTACTTACACATTCTCACATTACTTAATATGTCTTCATATGTGTTTGTAGTCTCATATTATATGTGTTTGTTAATTAATATAACTGTCTATGTCAGTGTCACAAGTGTATGTTTAGGTTTAGGAATAATCTTTTTGTGTAACAAACAAACCATTATATGTGTGTGCATATCTACACCTATATGTTCCGTATGCTTGTTTATGACCTTCATTATATCTATAGATGTTTTGTATATAGGTATATCGATGTGTATATGCGTGAACGTGTAACTATATCAAAAAAGTAAAAGAAAACGATTATGTCTGTGGAAAATATGTGTGTACTTTCCCACAGAATACCTACCAATTTAATAAATCCGTGAGAAATACGTGTGTAAATACCCACAAATTTCCCACAGAAAATATCATTTTTATATTTTGTCTACTTATACATTCTCACATTACTTAATATGTCTTCATATGTGTTTGTAGTTTCATATTATATGAGTTTTGTTAATTAATATAACTATTTATGTCAGTATCACAAGTGTATGTGTAGGTTTAGGAATAATCTTTTTGTATAACAAACCATTATATGTGTGTAGATATCTATACGTATATATTTTGTATGCTTATTTATGACCTTCAATGTATCTATATATGTTTTGTATCTAGGTATATCAACGTGTATATCTATTAATGTAACTATTTATGTCAGTATCACAAGAGTATGTTTACGTTAAAGTATAACCTTTTTTTTGTAACAAACCGTTATATATTTGTGGATATCTACTCGTATATGTTCTGTATGTTTGTTTATGACCTTCAATGTGTATATATATGTTTTGTATCTATCTATATCGATGTGTATATGCGTGAACGTGTAACTATATCAAAAAAGTAAAAGAAAACAATTATGTCCGTGGAAAATATGTGTGCACTTTCCCACGGATTACCTACCAATTTATTATATGTGTTTATAGTTTCATATTATATGTGTTTGCCCATTAATGTAACTATTTATTTCAGTTTCACAAGTGTATATGTAGGTTTAGGTAAAACCTTTTTGTATAACAAACCATTATATGTGTGTAGATATCTACTCGTATATGTTCTGTATGCTTATTTATGACCTTCATTGTATCTATAGATGTTTTGTATCTAGGTATATCGACGTGTATATCTATTAATGTAACTATTTATGTCAGTATCACAAATGTATGTTTAGGTTAAAGTATAACCTTTTTCTGTAACAAACCGTTGTATATTTGTGGATATCTACACGTATATGTTCTGTATGCTTGTTTATGACCTTCATTGTATCCATAGATGTTTTGTATCTAAGTATATCGACCTGTATATGCATGAATGTGTAACTATATCAAAAATGTAAGTTGTATATGTGAAAAGGCCATTGTCCATATATGAACGTTTATTTACACATAAGGTAAGTTGTCTTTTAAAGGAAAAATAAATTATAAATGGATTTGAAAACTAATTCCTAACCTCAACTATAAATATAAAGCTTATTGTCTTTCAAAAAGAATTTTGTATAACATATATGTGTAAACATGTGCTATATGAAGTTATAGACCATTTTATATATATGAATGGCTATATATGCGCATTATAAGTTGTTGTTTAACTTTACTTTATTTCATACCTCTATATGTAAGAATGTGTATATTTGTGAATGTGTAATTGCGGCAAAAACATAATAATGATTAGTCATATGTTCGGTAACAATGTATAACACAACCATCATTACTCGTAAACTCTTTTAGTAGCAATATTGTTGTATATTTTAGTTAATTGTTTACTAAATATGTAATTAGATATACTTGCAATTAAAAAACACATTGGCATTTTAACAAACATACTAACGCAACTAACAAAGAAAAATAAACTTTTGAGAAGATGGCATATTTCGTGACATTTTGCAAAAACATATCTCAAATACGGAGTACAAATTTTATACTATATATGAATGACTCTTTAAAGTTGTGCCAAAATCCATTTTACTTGTGCAATATCTTTTTTCTATACATATATATTATTTTTGTAAGGGAAGCATTTTCACCCTTGGATTAATTTACAAGGATTGCCACCATGGCACTTTTAATGGGCAAGATGATAGCACAACAAAAACAAATCCAATCTCTTCCTCTCTTTGTTGTACTACCATTTTACCTCAT
The DNA here is from genome assembly GCA_030686995.1 of Artemisia argyi. Lineage (NCBI taxonomy): Eukaryota > Viridiplantae > Streptophyta > Magnoliopsida > Asterales > Asteraceae > Artemisia > Artemisia argyi. The sequence goes on from CM060681.1 coordinate 209,228,614, forward strand.
CACTCTCACACACTAAAAAAAAATAATAATAATAAAAAATAAAACATACCTTCATCTATTACTCCCACGGCCACCGAACCACCCACTACAACCACCGGACCCCCCACTTCGACCATCGTAGACCACGTACAGACACATACTCGTACCAACACCACAAGTCACCGTAGCCCACGTACAAGCACCCACGTCGTTGAACTGGACACTCGAACCATGGTCCATCTTTGTTAGATCTTGGATTCATCAGTGTAGATCTATGTACGTACCTGGATATGCGTATTTTGATGTGGCATTTCTTTATTATTTTATAATCAAATATTGTTTTGCTGGTGTTGTGTTTGTAGGATTGAAGTATTGAATATGTTATAGTTGGTTCAATCATGTTGTGGTTTGTTTATAAGAGGTATTAATTTTAGATCTAAATAGATTTAATGTTTCTTTTTGTTGGCTTTTAATTTTGGGTTTGTTCACTGTTTTTGTTTTGGTGTTGTATTTGTTATACACAGGTTCTTGAAGGTGCCTACATGTCTAAGATGGGGTGTAATAAAGACCATGGATTATGAAGACCAAAGAAAAAGAAAAGATTATAAGTTTCATAATCTTAGAAAACATTATATACTGTAATGTTTATTGTAATGGGTTGATTGAGCATATTTGTAAGTAATATGTGTTTTAATGGTATATAGCGGTTATTAAATAACGACTATATGTTTCGTACAAATAATTTTTTTTGTTTTTTTTGGAAATTTGTGGTAAAACAAATCGTTGGAAAATTGTGGCAAAAAAAACCACGGATATGTGTTAAAAATGGCTACTAAAAACTGTGAGAAATTTGTGGGAGAAATTGTAGTGTGAAAATCGTTGGAAAACTGTGGCAAAGAAACCACTGATATGTGTGGAAAATGGCTACTAGAAACTGTGGGAAATTTCGTGAGAAATTTGTGGGAGAAATTCTAGTGTGAAAATCGTTGGAAATCAGTGGCAAAAAAAACCACGGATATGTGTAGAAAATGGCTACTAGAAAATGTGGGAAATTCGTGAGAAATCTGTGAGAAAATTATAGTGTGAAAATTGTTGGAAATCAGTGGCAAAAAAACCACGGATATGTGTGGAAAATGGCTACTAAAAACTGTGGGAAATTCGTAAGAAATCTGTGAGAAATTAAACCCACGGATTATCCACGGTAATATTTGTGGGAAAATAGTCATCGCCTGTGGGAATTCTCGTGGGAAAATATTTACCCACGGGGTTTTTACACACGGAACCAATCCGTGTGAAATCTGTGGATAACGGCCATTTCACACTGATTTTCTCACGGATTTGGTTGTGGGTAAAACCAGTTTTTGTAGTAGTGATAGCGTGGATCTGCTATTGCGATCTCAAAATGTATTGTACAGTTTCACGACGAACTCACTCTTCATTGGCCAAATTATAAGGCTATACTTTAATTCTATTATTGAAATTGAGGTTTTATTTAAAGTTCTCTCATTTACTTATACACTTCGAAATTTAGCATGTAGACAATTTTAATGACCAATCCCAACTATCATTTATGATGATGAAAACGGACACTAAATTTGGTGACTTTTGATGAAATTCTTGCTGATGATATCATTTTTAGTTTTAATGACACATGTTTATCACATCTTGTAATAGGGGCAGAGATTGCTCATGGCGAGAGATGCGTGTTTTTCTTTGACTTAGAACGTTTTGTAGCTTACTTTGTAATGGGTTTATGCTCAATTAGGTTGCTAAATAATTATTGGTTATTGGCTTTTATGCTTATTTTGTTTCAAAATACACATCTTCAACAAAGTTCTTGGCGAGTTGCTTATTTAAAATTGCTTATAAGCCATAAACATATGCTTAAAAAGCAACTTTCAAAATGATTATTCAAACTCTTATTTGTCCCTCAAAAGATCAAAAAGCCATTTTTTATCAAGTATTAACAAAAACCTTCAGATTTGCTTATATACTATATGTAATATTGATGATAAAGAAGAATCTGAAAGTCATTTATGTGAAACAGGAAGCTACTTCAAAGCTACCAGCAGACAAGCCAGTGACACGTAGAGATGCAGAGGGAGTCATTGGAGCTGAGTTAAGAAACGATCCAAACCTGGCCACCCATCCTGGTAGCATTGCAACATCCCTAACTGCGACTACATGGTACGTACTCACACGAAAAGGTCATTATCCATAACGTACATTAGATTGAAGGAATTGAAAGTAGCTATGAAAGATCTGATAATTAACATTATAAAATGGGTTGCAATGGATAATATCTAGATGTGCTTTATGCGTTTGTTTTTGGGTTAAAGGCATGTAATAGCAACGTACTTTCCCACTTGTGCCATTATCAGATACGAACCCAAAATATTACAGATATCAGATACGAACTTTCAAATTTTTTTTCATTATCAGATACGAACTTTTTTATTACAGATATCAGATACGAACTTTCAAATTTTTTTTCATTATCAGCAACGTACTTTTCTCCTTTGTTCAAATATAAGAAAAACTTTAAAAATAGTACGTTGTTGATAATGAAACAAATAAAAAAGTACGTTGCTGATAATGAAACAAAAATTTGAAAGTTCGTATCTGATATCTGTAATAAAAAAGTTCGTATCTGATAATGAAAAAAAATTTGAAAGTTCGTATCTGATATCTGTAATATTTTGGGTTCGTATCTGATAATGGCACAAGTGAGAAAGTACGTTGCTATTACATGCCTTTAACCCTTTGTTTTTTAAAGATGTTATACTTTGGTAATCTTTTGTATAGTGATATTTTTAGAAGCTTATTTCCCGTAAATCAGAGTTCTTCTTTTGTTATACAACTGTTTGATGATGCTCTTAAATGCACACGATGAAGAAAAAAGAAAAGGAGTACATCAAGTTGCAGGTATTATTCACTGATTTTTTACTATCTTTTTACAGTCTTGACAATATGGCAGTATATTTTATGTTACAAAGGAACGACACTCTCAATCAGGTAGCTGTTCATTGTTACTAGAGAAAATGAAACATTAAATTAGTACATCGTAGTTACATGAAAATGTTCTTGCCTGTAAGATTATGGGGGTGTTTGGCTCAGCTCAAATGCCTATCGTATTATCAAGATGCCATTGACCATATGTATGTGTGTATGTATATTGGGTTGTTTATACATCCTCTTCATGATCTATTGACCCTAAAAATGTAATTGGCTCGCGTTTTAGGTATTCATGCTTGGCCTTGCATTTTTGGTAATTAGTAATGTAATAACCTGTGTTGAGGCAACATGATAAAGATCTCTTTATATTTTAATGATGACAAATAAACCATCGAAACACATAAAATAACAAATGTTAGCTCAAAATCGCCAGAGCCAATGTCTGATCCTGGCACGCTGCCCGCGCGTCAACGCGTGGGTGACGCGTCAGGAGTCTGTATGGTTCCGAGCGAATTTTGAAAGTCGGCTTTCCCCTTACCCGACAAATGTGGATCTTTCAATATAGGTATGAATATGTTATGTGCTTAATTGAGAACACTCGAAACGAGTTTTGGGATTAGAGAGATCCAACTTTTAAAGCACCCATTTACGGGAAAACGCCAACTCATGTTTTCTTGCTATCGCCTCTAGCCAAGGCTTTTATAAACTTAGGGAGCTTATTTATTTCACGTAACATCATGTGAAAGCATTCTTATGCTCATATCCCGTGCTTACGTCTTCTCTAATTACGTAACGGGTTTACTCCCTTATTGGTCAAACTAAGTCAAAGGTCACTTTGCGTAAACGCATCCTTTCCCACTTGGGTTATGCTTTACATTAAGGCAAAGCACTTAACTTGTTTTAACCAAAGTATTAGTTTAGAACGTCGAGTCGTGAAAAGTCACGAGGTATGAAATTATGGATTCTCGACGTTGTGTTACTTGAATTAATAAGTAACTTATAATTTTCTCAACTTATAATCTTAATTGTCTAAATCTTTTCTTCTTAATGACAATTAGATTATTTTCCTCTTAATTACTTTTCTTAATTATCTTCTTCAACAAAATACCACTTACCTCAAAACCATCAGACCCAATACCACCAAATCTCCAACAATCCTTCTCAAATATCCTTTCCAACATTCCCTTACACCACTTACACAAAAGTGTACCTTTGTCTCTTACACACTTTTAATCCAAGCCATTGAATTCAAATTCAATCCATCTCAACCTTTCATTCTCTTACAACATCACATCTCTTACACATCCATTACACATCTCTTATATTCCTTACACATCTCCAATCTCAACCATCCAATTCAAATTAAACACATCTCAACCACTCATCCAATCTCCTCTCTATTATACCACATGTGTTTAATCTCAACCCTCCATTTCAAACCCAAATCAATCTCAACCCTTAGATCACCCTTCCTCTCCAAGCCAAAGGACACTATGATCTCATCCATCCATTTCAAACCAAAACCATCTCAACCATCCAATCTCTTACAACACATCTTAACCTTCTATTTCAAACCAAAACAATCTTAACCCTCCATCCAACATTTCCCCCAAGCAAAGGTATATTCCTTTGGAATATTCTCTTTTAAACCCAACCATGGTTCACCTCTTCCAACCATGATTAGTTCTCAACATACAACCCTAACCCAACCTTGGTTAACCTAACCAACATACTTCTTAACCCAAGTATGGTTACCTCTCTACACCCAACCATGGTTATCTCTTAACCTCACCAAGGATGGAACATTCCCTTGTGTAAACCTCTTAACCTAACCATGGTTCATTCTCTATACACTTAACCCTTCTCAACCTAACCATGGTTACTTCTATACATTTAACCCTTCTATACCTAACCATGGTTAAACCTCTAAACCTTTACCCTAACCATAGTTACACCTTAACCCTTCCCTTGAGAATTATTCCATGGCATACTCTCTTCTCTATTATGCCATATGAGGAATACCATTTATACCCCTACCAAATTACCCTTTCTTCTCTTCTACCCTTTGGTATTTGGTTTTCTTATAAACACTTCACAAATGACTTTTCAAATTGGCTATTTGAGTTGGTAAACCTTAGATTGATTAATGTTAAGGTTTAGTGTGAAGTACAATTGGGGGTTTAGCAAGGATAGGTATTTAAAGGATCAAAACCCAAACTTTTGAGAAAAAGTTTACAGACGCCTGGCGCGCTGCCCACGCGTTGACGCGTGGGTGATGCGCCGGCCTCGGTAAAATTTTTCAAGTTTGGATCTTGGACTATAAATACCACCCTTGCCTCTTGTATTCCTCACATCTTGCCATTATTCTTTCTCTCTACATTCTTTCTCTCTAATCCTTTAATTCTATCTCTTGTGTTCTTAATCTTTCACACTAACATCTATTGAAAGAACACTTCTTCTTTGCAAGGGAAGAATCACAAGAACCTAATCCACTCTTGTGATTGTGTCGAGGGTCTTCTTATCTTTACCCTTTCTACTACAATCGAGTCTCTAGGTTAGGTTAGAGCTTGATTAAACAAACTTATATTCATTCAATTGTTTGTAAGGGAAGTCTTGTGTCTTTGTGACCAAGCCTAGATCATTGGGGATCTAGTTAGGGTTTGATACTTCCGTGAGAAGTTTTGGTAGTGGTCTTGGTGACCCATAGGTTAAGTCGAATCGCGAGATTCTTGAGGGTGGTTTCCGAGGGCGGAATACCGTGGGAGTAGCTCCTTCTTTGTGAGCATCAATATTGTTGAATATTGGTGGAGTGAATTGTAACGGTTTGTAGTCCACCAAAAGGATTATACTAGTGAATAGTATCGGAGTCGTGGATTCGCAACTGGACGTACGGATGGTATAAACCCCCCATCCCGAACCAGTATATATCGTTGTGTTCTTTACTCGCTTTATATACTTTGGTTGTGTTCGTGGTTGTTTGGATTGATTATACAACCACTTGGTTTTCTTTGAGGCTTAAAGCTTTTGAACATCTAAAAATCCGAAGAAACCGTATTCACCCCCCCCCCCCCCCACCCACTCTACGGTTCTACAACCTGAAGACAAGAGTTGCAATAAAGTGTGAAAAGTAAAATGGACACTTTGGTCGTATATTTTTTTATACTATTGTTGATGTTTATATTGTACTTTTAATGGGTCAAAGTGGCCAGCGAAGTTTATCCAGTTATTTTACATTAATTAAAAATATTTACCCATCTCTTGCATAATTTTGGAGTTAAGGAAATCATAGTGACAACTTGAGAAGTCGAAAAGAGTCTACGAGTCCAGTCACCTCAAATATCAACAATGGCCCTCGAAACACAAATGACCCGTTAATTAGTAAATAAGAATGCGCTTTGCATTTAGATAACATATCCAAACATGATCTTTTGCAGCATATACGACGCTTACGGGATTATTAGGAAGTGCTGCAGGGAAGTATTTTCCAACAAGTTCTTTTTGGTCGTATAGTTTGGATTCAATACCACGAACCTCAAGAAGGAAAAACATCTCATTCAAGGCCTGCGTGTGAAAGAGCCAAGAAAATCCAATTTTATAAAAAGACATATCTTAGTGTGAAGATGTGAAGAGAGTATCTTTAGAACTTTGTTGCTACATAATAATTCTTTGTAAATGCTTATAGAATATAGTTTGGAACCTCTTTTATAAATTGAGTGTCGAAAGGAAGAGGTGCATGTTTCTGCATCTTTTTGGGTTTTGACCCATTAACATATAATGTATTTATTAGAAAGCTTTAGTACTAAATACTAATTGAATTTAATTGTGCGCCAGGAGGTTCAAACATGTGAATACAATACATTTTAGATGATTTTTTCAAATGTTGGTTCGGAAGGTAACTCCATTTTCGGTAACATAGGTTTTGGGTGGAAGGAAAGGCTCTCGAAGGAAGGAAGCTTTGTCAACCCAGACATGAACTTGAGATAAAAAAACAAAAGCCAAAAACTCCGCCGCAACGCGCGGGTTTCTCCGTTCGTTCAATAGTTTAAAACTCTAAATCAATTGTAGTTGCTCTACCTAACACTTCTCCTGAGATACTTAAAAAATTAATTGTGTTTTATACTTTTAGGTTAGACATTTGACCAACATGATTTTTGTTGCTTTTTAGAATGGGATATCGACTATGATAATCATGAGACACTAAATTTACATGAAATAATTATAAGAGAATGATAGTGGCCCTAATGATGTGCTTAAATTTACCAAGATTTTCAAAACCGAACAGGACATCAACAACTTTTCATTCGGTTCTTGGTTTTTTCTAGTTGAATCACTGAACCGGCATTTCTTCCGGTTGAAACAAGCCGGTTAGGTTCGCTTTTCAAAGCGTGGAAATTTACGTCTAAACGTACATGCTATCATCATAAATTGAAACGTGAGTTTGGGCATGAAATAAAAATCAGTGATACTTTAAAATTTTCTAAATCACTTCTCTAAGGGATATGTTGACCGGACGGGGGTGACCCCACCTGTCCCCCTGTCCTTTTCCTCTTTGTCCCTCATTTTTTCCAGTACAACACAGTTTTTTGTCAGTTTCTGCTCTGTATTTCTAACAGTTTTAAGCGTTTGACTTATTAAACTTTATATTTTCTGTTCCGCACTTTAAGGTTTATAGCTTTTTAATAAAATAAAATAAAATAAAAAGGGGGGGGGGGGGGGGGGGGGGGAGGGTTTCGGCTAACAAAAAAGGGACCGTCCGGTTAACCCATGCCCTTCTCTAATCGAAAATCAAAGTTTGAGGCTTCAGATTAGACTTTTGTGAATTCAAAGTAGACACACGAGTTGCTAATTCACAGTTGAAGGGTTAAAAGGCTAACAAAGTGGACTAAACGAGGGTTAGTTTGGTCATTTGGTTACAAGATTCAATTGTGCACTACATGTACCTTTGAAACGAATATTCCAACTATATAAAACTACTCGTATTTCAGTCGATTCAAATTGATAAATATATAAACTAGTTGCTTGGTATTATAAAACATGTATTGCTAACGACAGTTGTAAAAACCGTAGTTTAGAGAGTTGTTTTACTATAATTAGTCGTGATAAAATAGTTTATTTTAACTTTTAACCGTGTCATTTTTCCTGGTGGTAATGTAATAACAATCAAAAGGGTGTGCAATAAATGTCGTCGTACATAACATCTACTTAAAAGGGGTCACATTTTACTAGTTTTGCATATAAGCACGCATAATATTAAACATGTATGAGTTATATAGTTCAAGTTTATATGCAATTTCTTTTTAGTTTATAAGTGTAATAGGACATCTTTGTTATTTTTTTCTAAGGCCACTGAAAAGTACGAGACGCCCTGCTAAAAATCATTTGCTTAACCACTTGTTAGCAAAATACTTAAAGTTAATTAAAGCTGTAAAATAGTGATAAAAGTAATAGATGTTGATATTTGGTTAACATCAATGGCACATTACTATACGAAACGTTTATTTGGGTTTTGTTTGATCTCAAAAAAACTAGTGGCCCAATATATGTCTGCTCTTACATTATTTGGAGGTCCAAAAACATGGACGTATATTTTGCTTTCTTTAGATGTTTTTACAATTGCCACTCTCCCACAAATGCAAATAAGAACACCATGCATGATTATTTTGGAGTGCAAAAAAGCAAACGAAACACAATGAATGATATGTAACTATGCAAGTACGTTTTTGAATTCATGTTTTTTTGAACTAGCAACCCAACATGGCTTTTAAGAAAAGTACAAAGTATTTAAAACCAAAAAAAATGAATGTGACAGCTATAAATATAACAGTAATCATGCAAGAAATTATTAACGCATTAGAACTTCAAACGAGACTTTATGAATCAATAAGGTCACTAAAAAATTTATTTACTCTTCACGTTGTAAATTAATAATTCAAAATATATTAATACGTGATTACGTGGGTTTATTTGTTAAGTACACAAACGAGTTGCTAATTCACGCTTGAAGGGTTAAAAAGTTGGAGTAACACAATTAGTTTGACTAATTGAGGGTGAATTTGGTCATTTGGTTAATAAATTATAAAAGATTCTTTGTGTACGGTGTACCACATGGAGAGACTTGATATGAATATTCCAAGTTTCCAACTACAATATAGATAATAAGGGTGTGTCGGGTTAGTAGTGGGGAAAGGGAAAGAGAAAGGGAATGTAAAGGAATGGGTGATGGTGGGTTATTAGGCTGGGCACAATAAGGAAGGTCAATCCCCCTCCTTTTTCCTGCCACGTCAGCTTTCTCTCTCAAGCGACCTGCAGGCGATTCAGTGCCACAGTAAGGGCAACCAAGTTCAACTTTTTTTTCAAACACTTTTAAATCATGCAAATTGAAACACCATGCAACGTGTAAATATGTAAATTGAAACACCATGCAACGTGCCAATGGATGCAATACAATGCAAACACGTATCATAAATCCTGTCATGGATGCACATATATAACTTGATATCTCATTTACCCCTGGATGCACATGTTCTCAGCGTACAACCATATATCATGTAACAAACATACCATATCACCATCATGATACCTTATTTAGCCATACTTGCAAAAGATGAAGAAGATGAACCTTAAAAAGGGGCTGTGGTCACCTGAAGAAGAGAAGAAGTTGATGGATTGGAAATATTCAAGCAACCTTTTTTTTTTTTTTTTTTTTTTTTTTTTTTTTTTAGCTCAAACACTTAAATATTCCAACCGAAAAAGATCAAAAAGTGAAATGGATTGGAAATGAAACTCGGTCGAGATCACGACCTCAATCACTTGTTTTCGTCCCTCTACTCGGTCGCGACCGAATCTCCACAACAAGGTCGATCGGTCGTTTGTGGCTCGACCGACTTAGTCTCGGTCATTACTGCATGCAGCCTTAATCCCTTACACTCCAATTTATTCTATAATGGTTCATTACCCATTACCAAGTAATCATTATGTATTACTTAGCTCCAACCAAGTATCTTTAATCATTATCTTTCCCATTCCCCACCCCCTTAACCCCTAACCAAGCACCCCATAAAACTATAAACTAATCAATTGGTATTTAATTATTTTTAAAAATTAAAAAATCAATTTAAATAGGATATTGTTTAAGGATAAATATTTATAAATGTATCTAACTAACTATTATAAAAGTGTGTTTGGTAGGGCTCTATGAGTATAAAATTATAGACTTGAAAGTCATATATAATGTTTGTTTTGTATACATGGGTTTGAGAAACCCACTAAAGGAAGGTTTCGTCATATCTTGTCAATGTAAGTGGTTTCATCATACTCATTCAATATGGCTATTACCATTCCACCTTATACTAACACACATACCCATTGTGATTCATAACAATAAACCAACCCTTAATTTCTTTAAGTGTCAAACTTTTAATTGCTTATTTTACATACAAAGTTATAATAACTTTTATTGTGTGTATCGTAAACTTTTAATAACTTCTATTATATGTATTATTACGCTGCTATTATGATGTGACACTTGTTAATCCTTTTCCGTTCAACAATGTTTTGTTTAAATCTTACATGTTATATATTAATCACATATACCCTAACCTAAAATTAACTCCTTTTCTCACACCTAACCTCTAAGTCATCTCCCGCAACAAAACCATAAATATGCATTCTTAACTGAGAGAAATGGATATTTTGGTATTCGTTGTTAAATATATAACGAGTGTAATTCAAACGAAACATGTATATATTGAACGGAAAGGGATTAAATAGTATCACGTTATTATCTCACCGTAATGATACACACACTAAAAGTTATTAAATATTTACGATACACACAATATAACTTCTTAAAAGTTTGTATGTAAAATGAAAAAAAAAAAAAAAAAAAAAAAAAAAAAAAAAAAAAAAAAAAGATACACAAAAACGAATATATTAGTTTGTTTGATACATTTAGAAATGATTATCTCTATTTTCAAAAGTTTATTTATTTATATTTATGTAAGCTGGATTTTTTTTGATATTCAAGTTAACATCGTGCATGTGATTTTACATTTTAATTTTTCAAAAATATGAAAATAGTAATGATTTAAATCACATTAGAGAGCTAGCTCTGGGAGGGACGAATAACCCATTATTCGTCTACCACCTCAGCGCCATCTTATCACTATCTCAATAATGCACAAATACAAAAAAAAAAAAAAAAAAAAAAAAAACAAAAAAAACAAAAAAACAAAAAACCAATAACACTTATTGGGTCTCACAAAAAAACCCCACTAAAAATACACGCCCACTCAAAAAAAAATAATAATAATAAAAAAAAATCCCAAGAAATACCAATAGCCTATGTTGTTGCATTGGCTAAATTCCAAACGGTGGATGGATGGCTAGATTCATGGTGCAATACAACGTGTTGTTGGTTAACCATCGGTAAAAATTGCATGCCCAATGACACCCAAACCAAGCACTCTTATTGGAGATGTAAAGGCTACACTATTATTATTATTATTATTATTATTATTATTATTATTTCATGGTTGGTCATATACGCAAACTTTATAAAACCAGCTAAATAGTTATCCAAAACAATCATACGAACTTTTAGTTTTATCTTACAATTAATAATGTTGCTTATAAAAATAAGGCAAACTGCATTAAGATGTAACTAACTCGACGTTTTATAATTTGTTGTGAAGTCATATTTATTTTTCTGTATTGTGTATATTATATTTTTTTAATTCCGTCTATTGTGTATACTTTGTGACTATTTTACACTTTCATTTATCAACACATACTCCTATTAATAAGGAGGGGTAAAATGATAAGAAGATAAGCTTAATAGTCGAAACTTGAAAGTATGATATGTATAATAAGGAAAAAAGAAGATTACTGCATTAAAAAAAATAAAAAAAAAAATAATAAAAGTGACAAATTAATTAATTTATTTTTAGTTTTGCCTATAAAAGTAATCGTATGACAACGAATAAAACCTAACAATAAATATATAGGATTGCTAGCTTGTTGAGAAATGGTATATGAAGTTATGAACCAATACCATGGGCTTGTTTTGCAGAGTGAGAATTCAACATATATAAAAGTCAACTAATGTTTTTTATAAAAATCAATTGGAATTGGTGTTCCTAAGTCCTAACACTTCTCTTATTATACTTGGTACTTAAAAATAAAAATTATGTGTGACCAAAATGTTTTCTTTTAGAATGACAATGAGATATTAAGCTCCAAATCACAAATCCAAAGTTATAAAACCTAAATTTAAATGAGATTAGACTTTTGCAAATTCAAAGTAAACACACGAGTTGCTAGTTCACGGTGGAAGGGTTAAATGCTAACAAAGTGGACTAACCGAGGGTTAGTTTGGTCATTTGGTTACAAGATTTAGTTGTTGTTTATGAGTTGTGACGAGTAACGACCCGCATTATGTGACTTGGTACTTAATAAAGAGTTACTAAAACTTAATCAAACTCAAACACCACTTACATTCTAGGATCTTGAGTTAGGTTTTTGATGTTAAAAAAATATCCGTATTCGGATATCCGAAAAATTGATCAAAATTTGTTAAAAGGTTATGTTTTATGAAATATCAGTTTTGAAACTCATATAAAGGTTTTTTGAAAATTATAAATATTTGGATATTCAGATATATAAACTGTTATCCGAAATTTTGGATATTCGAATTTAAAGAACTTAGCTAAAATAATGAGTCTAATATAAAACCATCAACTAAAATTTCGGATATCTGAAAACTAAAAACCAAATCACAAAAAACAAAAGCCCAAACCGAACTTTTGATGCGGGGTTTGGTTTTAAAAAACTTAAAATTGAATTTTTGGTTCGAGGTTCGGTTTTAGCCAAAAACCACTCCATGCTCACCCATATTACGTCTAACGTCCATTACCCTACCCATCACTGGGCTTTGCGAGTTCGGGAATTGTCTACAAACAATCGCATGTGGGGTGGTGCGTGGAATAGCACGGCCCACCACAGCAGCCAATGTAAACATTGGGGCATTCTATATAATTGGAATGCCAATCGCAGTTGGTCTCGTGTTTGGCCTTCGGATTGGGTTTGTCGGGCTTTGGCTAGGGTTGCTTTTGGCCCAAGTTTGTTGATTTCTTAGTGTGAGCAAGTCAGAAAATTCTTCAGATCTTGTGGCATATAATGATATTCAAGGTAATGACACAGATTATCTATTCACAAACAACAACCTGTTGCCACAAGTTCAAAACACTTTTTTCTAGCCACACCTACGAGCTACGAACTAGGTCTGCAATCAAGTCAAGCTTTTATCAAGCAACTCGAGCTCGAGCTCGAGATGGGCTTGATCAAGTCAAGCTTTTATCAAGCTCAAGCCCAAAAATTAGCACGAAACATTTAACGAGCCGAGCTCAAGCTTTGGATAGCTTGGCTCGAGCTTGTATCAAGCTTTTATCAAGCTTTAACATATATATTTTCATTTAAATTTCATATAAATAATTAAGAGCTAATTTTATAATTAACCAAAGTATAAGGGATTAGTTTGCAAATACTTGGATAATCCCTACGGTACCCTACCTAATGATTTGCATTGTTATCTAACATAACAAAGTGACACAATCTTTCACAATCACACACACTTCTTGGCTTTTCTTTGTAAGTTCTCATTATCAACAATTTTTATTTAATAATTTTAAGTGTTAACATCATCAATCTATATTATATGCATGTATCTATGTTTTTATCTTGTTATTGTCTTGAAAAATAATCACAATGCATTTTATCTTTTTGATGAACGAGAGTAATTAGGAATGATATACGTTATTACTTTTAGAGATTAACTTTGATACGAGGACTTGAATTTTGGTGATGCGAATATAGGAATGATATAAGTTATTAATTTTAGAGATTAACGTAAGTTGAATAGTAGCATGGGCGGAGCTATTAAGGGACCGGGAAGGGTCCCGCCCCCTAGGCCTAAGCCCATTAGTGTATTTTTCTGCGATTCATGTGTTAAAATTTTATTTTTTCCATCTCGGCCCTCCCATCTAATGTTCTTCCGGGAAAAAAAATTGTTTCGGCCCTCTAAAACCATCATTTCACCACGTACGAATTTAATACCACCACCTTAACACCATTTTTCTTATATTTTCTTGTTGGGTTTTTAAAGAAATCAAGTTTGGAGTCGATTTTGAAGGTGAGTGGCCACGAATCTCACTCGTGTGCCTCGATTCGTGATTTAATCCGTGTCCACACGGGTTGTTTTTGTTGGGTTTCGAAATAATATTGATGGGAAATGATATTTTTGTCATGAAAACCCGTTTGGTATCTTGGGTGTGGATTTTGGACTCGAGTTGGTACTCGATTTGTGAAATGGATCGTGTTTGGTTTTGGATTTTGGCTCGTTTGGAGCTTGGCCGAGACCTATGGTCTCGGTGTGACCACCTTCTTGGCTCGATGGGAGTCTAAGAGGACTCTTGGTCCTGTATTGTTTGATTCTTGATTGCATTTAGTGACCGATTTGATGTTGTGGTTGTTTTGGTGTACCGCGGCCCTACAGGGTCTGTATGGCAGTTTTCGATCGGCTCGAAGTGAGCTATGTCGTGGCCTAGTGGCCTTGGTATTGAGTCCTTGTGACTCGTGGTTCTAGCCGACACCCAAGTGGGCCGTTTGGCTCAGGTTTGGCCTGGTAAACCAAACCATATAATATGCATATTTGATGGTTTTTTGTTGTTGATTTATTGTTGTTATTATTATTATTGTGGCATATCTTTTGGACCGAAGCATTGGTTTGGGTCGAGATCCTTTGTGGTCTCGACATTGTATACTTGTGATTTGATTTTGGAGTTGTGTTGACGAGTATGGATTTGGGGACCGATTGTGAGACGGTCACACTAGATTGACGGAGATAGGTTAGTCGGGTGCCGTAGTCGGACCCTCATGTTGTAGCACGTGGATTTGGGATTGATTTGGACGGAGTTGATTTATTTATTTTGACTTGGTTATTATTTGTGGACTTGGACTATGAGCCGAGAGTGATGACTCGGACATGTGACCAAATTCTTATGACTCGATAAATATTAAAAATCAAACATTAATAATAATACTCGTAATAATATTATTGATAATATAATCGTTTATATACGTATATAGACGTGATAAACGTATGTGTGTGTGTGTGTGTATATATATATATATATATATATATATATATATATATATATATATATATATATATATATATATATATATATATATATGCGTATATTAATAATAAAACGATCACGAGTAAACGTTATAATAATATAACGATAATTATTATACTATGCGAATAGTGCAATAAATGTCGGGAGTATTATTATAAATAAATAACTATAAATGATGTCGAGAACTAATACGTCGGGTAAGTAATAATTAAAAACATGACTTTTTAATAGATTTAGAAAAACTTATCGAGTTATACGAGTTGTAGTTACTTAAGTCCAAGTGGGCTTTATTATGTGACTTTTGTGTTGTCACGGATATATGACGATTAATATATCCATTTTCTATAACTACGTAACTTATTTAATCGACGGGTTAAATTGAGTTTACTTAGCTATATAGAATGAGTATATTAATGGGCATCGTATTCTACGACGCCCATAGGTTGTGGTACGTGTATTAGGATAATAAATTACTAAATATCTCGTGGAGTTGGCCAAATTGATGAATTTGGCAAATTTGACGATATATCTAGGGAATTTATTGGACTACGATATTTACCATATAGTATTCTTTGTGCTATGTGCTTTAGGTTGGGTATATTCTTGGAACGATATATTACGTAAATAAATATGGGGATTACCAAATCGACGGATTTGATAAACTTCGATGATTTATTTAAATGATATATTGAGCTAATATTGGACCTATAGATGGTTTATTATTTCGTTCGTTGTGGCTTCTTGGTTTGAGTTGTGTCGACCCTCCACCCATATGGATACCAAACGTCAAATTTCAAATTAATATATGAAGATAATTTGAGAAATAGATATTTTTGGAAAGTTAAATGGAATACGTTCGGGAATGGGAATATTTGATTTTGAGGAAATGAGTTCTGAACGAGTTTGATATTGTTTGGAAGTGCCGAGTCTGTAGTTGCCGTTACTTGAGTTTGCTTACGTCTTTCATCTATCGATTTCTTTTGCGGATTTTCTGGACTTGAGGTGAGTTATAGCCCCACTTTTTACTCTTGAACTTTGTTTTCAATACTTGGGGTGAGAAACGTGCAAATGTTTTATGTGGACTATTATCGCTTTATTTATTGTAAAACTTGCTATGCTTATGGAACTAGGTAGTGTAGAGCATGTCGTATCCTTACGAATGCAGCGCATGTCGTATCCTTACGAATGCAAGAACATGTCGTATCCTTACGAATGTTGGGCATGTCGCATCCTTGCGAATGCATATTGATTTGATTTGGTTATAGAGCGAGGCCTAGTCAAGAACTAGGTAAGCTATACAACGAGGCCTAGACTAGATCTAGGTAAGTTGAACATGTCGTATCCTTACGCATGTTGGGTATCTTGTATCCTTACGCATACAGATTGATTTGATTGGATTTGGTTATTGGACTATAGTGTGCACCTATAGGGTTGATTCGATTTGGTTGGATTATTTTGGTTGGATGATTGAGGCCTAGTCTAGCTAGCAAGCGTTTTACGTATATGTCCACTATATTGAATTATGAATTTAAACCTATGATCTCACCAGCGAAAGCTGACTTTTATCACGTTTTCTTAGGTAATTAAGTGTTGCCCTTTGGATGCTTGGATTGGAGGCTTGGCTATGGCACCCGGTTATGGATCTATTTTCTAAAACTTTGATAAATAATTGTGGACCTACGTTTATTTCTTTTGGGCCTTACTTTGGATAATTCTTGGGATGAATGTAAACTTTAAAACCCGTTTTGGTTGTATTTTTCTTATGTTTACTTTATCTCGTTCTTTCATGACTTTGAATGGATACCAATCTCCGTAGCACCCCGAAAGCTTGTTGAGTCTTCCGCTGTACCAAATTTTGGGGGTGTTACAGATTGGTATCAGAGCCAAGGTTATAGAGAACTAGGTAAATGGACACCTAAACTATAACCGATTTTTATTGAAAACGATCCTCGACCATTGCCCGCCAGCCCGCCAAGCCGAAGCATCATTGTTTATATTGACGTATATTGAGATGATTATTGGATATGGGATTCTTGAGATGATTTGAGGATTTGAGATTTATTGATTTAGTGATATGATGGCGTTTTGAGGAATTATATGCGTTTTGAGGAATTATATGGCTTAATTGTTTTACGAATGATTTTAGTAATGCGGTATTTTAAATCTTTCTTGATATATATGATTTGGAATTATATGATGATTTTTAATATGGTATTTTGAGTTCGCGGTTTAGTTGTTTTGAAACACTTACACCTACCCTACGCCGTTGTCACAAATCATAGCCTCCTTTGCGCATGTTGTTATTAAGAATTGTTATTGCTAGTACGCGTCGCCCATCGTAGATCACTATGGCCCCTGATGACCCATACGTGATGGTCATGCGTTCAGCTACTAGTTTATCATCCCATTGTCGCCCTAAGTCACCGATTTTGTCGCCTCGTGGTTCACTTGCTCAGAGATGACGATTGATGGAGTACCCCTCCGATGAGGAGTATAAGGGGGAGTACGAGGGTGAGCAGGAGAATAATGACCCTCAAGATGAGGAAGAGAAGGATGATCCTCAGGAGGAGGAGATGCCTGATGATGATGGGTCGCCAGCACATTCAGATCATTCTGCGAAGCTCGATTTCCCGATACATCCGTTAGAGCCGGTTTCACCTGATAATCCGTTTTTTGTTTACGCGCCATCTGAGATATCTGCTGAGCCTGTAGATTTGGGTGAGACTGGTAGGATGTGGACTCGGATTACTGCACAGGGCGAGAGGATCTCACGGATGTCTGACCGACTTGAGATGATTATTGCTGAGTTTGTTGCTGAGTTAAGAGTTGATTTGACTGCTGTCATGGGCAGGACGACAGCGATTAGGAGATGTATGATGGAGATAGATGAGCAGATAGAAAGTCTGCAGAGAGGTTTCCTCACGGCTCGCGAGGGAGATCGCAAGCTGTGGCTGAGGAACACAGAATTAGAAAAGGAGGTTGCGGACCTCAAGAGGGACAGAGATACACATAGTGTTGAGCAGGGATCGTTATTGAGGAATTTGGATGGTTTTGGATCGGAGTTGAGGAGTCTACGCCAGCATCATGGCTAGATCGATTTGGATTTGTGTTGTTGTTATGTTGCTTCCTAAGCCAGGGAGTGCTTGGTTAGGAGAGCTGGTTATTCTATCCCTTAAGTCATGTTATTCGGATTGTATGTTCGTCTCGTATGGAACGATTAGTATTTATTATGCCTTTTGGTGTTTTGGAACGAAGTATCGATCGCTACTTGTATGGATGATGGTGATTTCGTATGATATTCTATGGTTTTTGGCGTACATGGAGAATTGTGTTCCTATTTGCGTGGTTGATATTGTGTTGGTATTATGTTCGTATTTCGACTTTCACCAATCGGATTCATGTTAGACGTTATGGTACGTGTTACTGGAGACTTACGAACCTTGTATTGTGACTTCAATCAATGGCCCCACGACGAAACCCTGTTAGAGCTACCAGAACTGGTCCTGTAGCGACTACCCCTGGTCGCCGTGGACGCCGTCCTACTCGAAATGTTGAAACCCCTACTCCTAATAACCTGGACGCTACTAATCACAACAACAGGAATCAAAATGTTGAGGTTCATGGAGACAATGATCATGTTCCACCTAATGCACCTACTGTGGATCAAGCAATGATCAATCAACTTGTGGAGCAACGAGTTGCTGAGCTACTAGCGGAGTCAAATCATTCCAACAATTCTGCTGGAACGTTTCCACCTGTTCGTGCTAATGGATGTAACTACAAGGAGTTTCAAATTTGTGGACCCATTGAGTTTGGTGGGACTGAAGGAGTGGTCTACTTGGCCAGGTGGATAGAGAAGACTGAGTCAGTGTTTAATGTCAGCAACTGTGCGTAGAATGCGAATGTAAAGTTTGCTTCTTTTACTTTCAAGGATGAAGCTTTAACTTGGTGGAACAATTACCGAAATTCGGTTGGGAGTGATGTGGCATATGCTATGACTTGGGAGCAATTTAAGTCTTTGCTGATTCAGACTTACTGCCCAAGGAATGAGGTTAAGAAACTGGAGATTGAGTTCTGGAATCACAAGGTGAAAGGTACCGATATGGCAACTTACAATCGCCGCTATCGAGAGTTAGCCTTGCTTTGCCCAGATATGGTTAGGACTGAGGCTCAAAAGATTGAGCGGTATACCGATGGGTTGCCGGTAGCTACAAGGAACGATGTGATTTCTGCTAAGCCTGCAAATATTCATGAGGCTATCACGATCGCTCAACAATTGATGGACTCGTTGGTATTGGAGGAAGCTGAAAGAGACAAGAATGGAAAGAGGAAGAGGGATAATCATTCTAAGGGAAATGATCGTCGAAATAAGCGACAAACAACTACTAAGGCTTATGTTATGGGAGATGGAGAAAAGAAGAGCCACAATGGAAATGCACCCAAGTGTAACCGATGTTATGGGAATCATTCTGGACGATGTACTGTGGTGTGCAAGAATTGCTCTAAGATGGGACACATAGCTAAGGACTGTAGAGCTCGACCACTTGCTATGGTTTAAGCTACTCCTGAAATTATGAGTAAGGCAAATGTTACTTATGGATGTGGAAAGAAGGGACATTACAGGAATGAGTGTAGGGAATCGTGGAACCGAGGAAATCAAGGATCGGGTGGTAATGGGTACAATAATGGAAACTGTGGAGCTGGAGGAAACCGTGGACGACAAGATAATGGGGACCAACGTGTGGAAGCTGGAACCGCTCATGGAAGAGTGTATGCACTTGGAAACGAGAGAGGAGAAGATCCGAACATCGTTACTGGTACGTTCCTTCTCAATAATCGTTATGCTTCCATACTATTTGATACTGGTGCCGATAAGAGTTTTGTGTCCACTAAGTTTGCACCCTTACTAGAGAAACCCCCGATGGCCTTAGGAATTGGTTATGATGTAGAGTTAGCTAATGGGAACATAGAGAGGATTAGGACTATCATTCGCGGTTGCACGTTAAATTTTTTGAATCGTCCTTTCAACATAGATCTTCTACTCGTCACATTAGGAAGTTTTGATGTCATTATTGGTATGGATTGGTTGTCGAAGTATCGTGCTCATATACTTTGCGATGAGAAGATCGTGCGTGTGCCTTAGGGCAAGGAGATTCTGAACATACCAGGAGATCGAAAGGAATTGAGAGGCCCATCTAGATTAGCGGTCATATCTTGCACTAAATTACCGAGGCTAATGGAAAAAGGATGTTGCCTTTTCTTAGCTCAAATTTCTGAGAAAGGAGGGAAGGAGAAAAAGGAAAGGTGCAGTGGAGATGTGCCTATAGTTCGTGACTTTTCGGATGTGTTTCCCGATGATTTGTTGGGAATTCCGCCTACTAGACAAGTAGAGTTTCAGATTGAGTTGATACCTGGTGCTGCACCCGTGACACGAGCGCCTTATCGACTTGCACCTACTGAACTGGAAGAGTTGTCGAAACAATTAGCGGAGTTAGCCGAAAAGGGATTTATAAGACCAAGTTCTTCGCCTTGGGGAGCCCCGGTCTTATTTGTGAAGAAGAAGGATGGATCGTTTCGTATGTGTATTGATTATCGAGAGTTGAACAAGCTAACGGTGAAGAATAGATACCCGTTACCGAGGATCGACGATTTGTTCGATCAGCTTCAAGGATCGAGTGTGTATTCGAAGATCGATCTGAGATCGAGATATCATCAGCTTCGAGTTCGCGAGGAAGATATTCCGAAAACGGCTTTCAGAACCCGTTACGGGCATTACGAGTTTCAGGTGATGCCGTTTGGGTTGACTAACGCACCGGCGGTATTCATGGACCTCATGAATCGGGTGTGTGAGCCTTACTTAGATAAATTAGTGATTGTGTTCATCAACGATATTCTAATTTATTTGAAGAGTGAGAAAGAGCATGGGGAGCATCTGAGGCTTATCTTAGAATTGCTCAGGAAAGAGAAACTGTATGCCAAGTTTTCTAAATGTGAATTTTGGATTCCGACGGTACAATTTTTGGGTCATGTGATTGATAGGCAAGGAGTTCATGTAGATCCTGCTAAGATTGAAGCGATTAAAGATTGGGCTGCACCAACGACCCCAACAGAAGTTCGTCAATTTTTGGGATTAGCCGGTTATTACCGAAGATTCATTGAGGGATTTTCGAAGATAGCAAAACCGTTGACCAAATTGACTCAAAAGAGTGTTAAACATGAATGGGGAGATAAGGAAGGGGAAGCATTTCAATTACTTAAGGAGATGTTGTGTAGTGCTCCTATCTTAGCGTTACCTGAAGGTAATGAGGACTTCGTCGTCTATTGTGACGCTTCTCATAAAGGTTTAGGAGCTGTGTTAATGCAACGAGAGAAGGTGATAGCTTATGCTTCCCGACAGCTCAAGAAGCACGAGAAGAACTACACCACCCATGATTTGGAATTAGGTTCTGTGGTTTTTGCCTTGAGGATATGGAGACATTATCTGTATGGTACCAAATGTGTTGTATTCACGGATCACAAAAGTCTACAACACATCTTGAATCAAAAAGAGCTCAACATGAGACAACGACGTTGGATTGAGTTGCTAAGCGCTTATGATTGTGAAATTCGTTACCATCCTGGTAAAGCAAACGTTGTTGTCGATGCTCTTAGCCGAAAGGAGAGAATTCCACCGTTACGAGTTAAGTCATTAGGAATGACTATCGTATCGCCATTACCGTCTCAAATATTAGAAGCTCAAACGGAAGCGTTGAAAGCAGAAAATCGACCTGCTGAGAACATATTTGGGATGGCAGAAAATGAGAAGGGATTTGTTAAGCGTTCTGATGGAGTATTATGTTTTGGAGAGCGAAGTTGGGTACCTTTGTATGGAGGAATTCGAGAGTTGATTATGCATGAGTTGCATAAGTCAAGATACTTTATTCATCCTGGGTCTGACAAGATGTACCAGGATTTGAAAAAGTTATATTGGTGGCCAAATATGAAGGCAGATATAGCATTGTATGTTAGTAAGTGTTTGACATGTTCTAAGGTTAAAGCCGAATGATGAGTGTCTAAATACTCATCATTTTATACTAATCTGAATTGCCAAAACATCCAAAAACACTCAAATATGTATCAAAATACTTAAAATATCTTAGAAGTGTGTTTTATATGTTTCAAATGCAAAATATGCAAAAACAGATGAAAACCGTACAAAGTTTGCATAATTGGCAGTTTCAGTCCCTCAAGTTTCATAAATTGGCAAAACTAGTCCCTGGTTATTCTAAAAACATGAAAAAGTCATCAAAGGTCCTTTTTAATCATAAAGTTACATATTTAGTCCTTTGGTGCAAAGTTTCACAAAATTACAAGTTTAGTCCCTATACTTTAGATATTGACAGAAATGGTCCCTGGGATGTAAAAACTTTGAGAAAATCAATTTATGGTCCTTGGTTTATATAACTTTGCAGGTTTGGTCCGTATGTGAAAAGTTTGGAGGAATTGCAAATAGGTCCCTCAACTTTGCAAGTTTGGCAGAAATAGTCCCTGGGAAATAAAAAAATGGGAAAATATCAAATACTACCCTTGTACTATTCACACTTGGCAAGAAAAAAACCTAGGAATAATTTTGGAACAGTTGCAACTCACACCCCTCAACTTTCAGCAAATTACAATTTTAGTCCTTGTGATTTATCCCCTAATAAAACCAACCGGACCCTAAATATTAATAAACCCAAAATACAAAACCATAATCCAATCCACAACACAAACATTACCCAGCCCACCTATTCCCTTGGCCCATTTTCCAGCCCAGTCCACCTTTAATATAAAAAACGGGTCAAACCCGTTGACCCTTCCCTCCCAATACCACCACCATCACACAGACCACCAAACCACCCCTCCACCTATCTGGTTTCTTCACAACTTGCTCCCCACTCTTCACCACCTCACCCTCCACCTCACACAAGCCCCCAAAGTCCCTTAAATGCCCTAAAAACCGCTCCACGCAATACACAGTTGCCTCATGACTTTTTGGCGCCAAAATCTTTTAAACGGACATGATGAGTAGCAGTCATCCAACGGCTCTAATTGGTGGTGGGAATTGGTCCAGTGGGTCCCACAAACCTCATAAGTCTCTACAAATGGAAGATGAAGCAGAGGAGAATAGATATTAGTGTAGCTTTAATTTTATGTAATCGTAGGTAGTGTAATTTATAATTTCAGTTGTAATTTTCATTGTAATCAGTTAAACTCAGTTCAATTCGTGTATTAAAAACTTTCCTTGATCTTTAATTCCAGTCCTGTTAACTAAATTCAGATTTGGCAATTTTGAGCAAATGTGACAAATTTGCTTAACTTTGTTAAAAGTTGTTATAACTTGTTCTATTCAGTTCATTTAAGTTTGATTGTGAGTTTCTAACAGTTTTTCAAAACCTTGTAATCAGTTCTTGTTTATTAATCAACAATTTAAGAAAAATTTCAAAAATAAAAAGAAAATAAGAAATTTCATGGTAAAGAACAAGAAGAAGGATTGAGCAGGTGTGATTTGGAGTATTTTGGTATTAGTAGTCTTGTGGAAGACTGTTAGGATAGATATTGGTCCTGGTTCCATCATCTCAGTCATATACTCTTTGTAAGTCTCAAAGCTTAATTTTCCATATTATTGTTTTTGTTGTTATTAGTAGTTTATTTGGTTTAAATAACTTTAATATTGATTAAATAAACTGTTGCAAGTATAAAATCAGTAGAGTTGGTTTAATAATCTAATAGTTATAGTATAATTAGTTTGTTAGGGAGTGTTTGGATAAACCTGTTACGATATGTTCCAGGGTTTGTTTGTTAGAATTTTCTGTTTAAACAAGTCATATTAGGTATAAGTCAGTTAGGCATGTCATGAAATTGGGTAAGTTTAGGTCCAATAGTCAAAATCCAATACCAAATTCCTTGACAGTTAACTGTCAAGGATATTAGACTCATAAACCTACCCATTAGCTCATATCTTTAAGCTTTAGCTTATTTTAGGTCTATCATAGCTTATTACAACTTAATTAGTCAGTTAGAAGTGTTAGAATCTTAGATAAGTCAAACTAGCAAGTTTCACTAAAAAGTCAATTTGTGCATCTAAGATTTTCTCAAATCTTGGGAGAATTGTTTAGAATTTAGGAATAGGTTTTAGAACCTGAAACTTGTTCCTAGTTGTAGTCTACCAGCTCATTTTTAAGTTCCCACAATTCTTATATTTTTAGGATTTTTACACTGGGCCCCACTTTGCCCCAAACACAGTTGCAGGGCAAAGGGTTGCCCTGCTCCATCAGACTCAGGCCACCACCACTACTTAGTGGTGGTTTTCTAGCCACCTCAGTGGGCCCTACACCTCCTAATTAGCTTTTCCCAACCCCCCTCCTACCAGACTCTTAGGTTTGACCTTTTGTTTGACTTCTAACCTAGTGGACCCCACCTGAATCAGGCCTCATACTTTGTCTCATTCTGTGTTGCTTTTAAGTTTTTAGAATAGCTTAATATGGCTTATCAGCTTATCTACTGAGCTTATTTGGCCATTTTCAGTTTAGACAAGTCCAAAGTACTTATTAGGATCAGAATAAACCAAGGTGGGTCCCACATAAGCTCATTTGAGCTTATTTGCCCTTTCAGTTAACCAAAGTCAACTGTGGTAGCAATAAGCTTCCACAGTGCTTATTATTAAGCTATAAAATATTTGTTTTTATTAAAGTTAGTTGTTTTTATATATAAAATAGATTTGTAAAATAAAATTCAAGAAAAGACAACATAAAAATAAGTGATTGTTTCTATTTAATTTAATTTAATTTTCATTTTCATTTTTAGATCTTTATTAAGTAAGTTGTGTTTTTATATTTTTATTAATTTACTTTTAGGTTAAAGTAATTTAAATAATTTTCTCAGATTTTTATTCTGTAATTTAGTATTTATTAGAATTAATAATAGTTTTATTAATAATTAATTAATAAGTAAGTTATAAATAGCATAATTACTTTTTATATAGCAACACCTAGATTTTATATTTTTTATAGCTTTTATAAGTTATAAAATAGTTTTATAAATTTTTTCATAATTTTCTAAGTTAGTTTAGTATTATTTGTAATTTAAAATAGTTTAATTAGTATAATTAATATAAATAGTTTTTAATTAATAAAAAATTCATAAAAAGACAAAAATATTTATTTTTATTTTTTACACTTTCTTCAAGTTCATTTTTAAGTTTAGAAATTATTTTTACAAGTTTTTAGTTTAATTTGTAGTATTTATCATTTTTAGTTTGATATAAATTAGTTTTAATTAAATAGTTAAATAAGTTTTTAATTAAATAATTAATAATAAATAATAAAATAATCTAAAAAATAATTTTCTTTTTAATTTAATTTTATTTTAAGTTTAATTTTATATAATTTTCATTTTTAACCCCTGTAGTTTATTTTTCTTAAAACTCACCTTTTTCTCAGTACGCAGTCGCGTCTGATTTTAATTTGGTGTACGTTTAAACGTTTTAGATATTTAGGTTTCACGTAATCGTTAAGATAGTTTATTTAAGTTATAAAACCCTAGTTAAAACACACACACACACTTATTCATATCCCTGTTCACATTCACTCAATCACAAATTCGTTTATAATAAAACATCGCACACCTCGTTGGGACATTACGACCCGGGAAAACACTGTGTTTCACGGAAGCATTTGCCTCAGCTGTTTGACTATTATACTTGACCATTCACAAGTGGTTGACCAATAATTATCTGACCGTTTGAGGTGAATCAAAATTTGGCGCCGTTGCCGGGGAGGTTGTGCGCTTATCTTAAACGATTTTGCGTATTAGTGAATCTGGATATACATCCATTGTATATTTACCATCTTTTATCCATATTTTTATAAAACAAAACACAAAAATATTCACCTTTACACCCCTACCTATTTGATTCTTCATTTCTCATCCCCAAAACCCTTTGATTCTACTTTCTTCACTTGTCCCATAATTAATTCTAATGGCATCTCTCGATGACGATTTCTTTAAACAAAGGGCCTATAAAAGTAAAGTTGAAAAACTTATGGCCTTGTCGAAAATGTCGAGATGTTATGTTGATTATGATGGACCTTCGATTCCTATTCCCTCTCCGGTGAGGGAAAGAGATCATGAAACCGAGGTGACAAAGGACCCTGTACTTCCCTATGACAATGGAAGTGCTAAATACGTCCAACCTACGGTTATCCAAAAACTTGAGCTCACAAATGCTCCTAAACCTTCAAGAATCAATCCTGATCTTTCACGGTTTACGGTTAAAAGTTTGTCAAGCAAACGTACAGAGCTTAGGGCAGTGACTGAAAAGAACGACTTGCCCAACCTTCACGTTTATCAAGAACCAAAACCCGAGACCATAACGGAAGTGGTGGAAATTGCTAGCTCTAAGAGCACACCACTTGTCCCACCTCCAGATTTTGTCCCTTGTGACGGTTGTGGTGAGCCTCTTTTCGGTTTTCCACGTCGTTGGTGTACATGTGTACAATGTGGTAATGATATTCAAAACGGGAGTTGTTTGTTTTGTGGATCGAGTAATTCATTTGCTTTTGATCCTAATCAAAACTCATTCAACGACTCCTCAAATTTTTCCAACTACCCATCACATTCATACGAGCAAGAATCATATTATCCAAATCTCAATGATACTTCGTATCAAAATACACCAAGCCAGACTCAACAGTTTAACTGTTGTGAGTACTGTGGAGGTCCACACTTTAGCTCTGATTGTCAAACAAGGAATCCATTTCCTTGTAACAATTACGACTATTCGTTTCAAGACCCACCTCCACAGTACCAAATGAACCAAGCAACTCCTCATATCCAGCAAGACCCTTATATAGAGGTTCTTGTAAAACTTTAAAACATTAGGGAGGAGTTAGCTAATATGTCGCTTCACCATGATCCAAGTTCTTCTTGTGTATATTGTGGGGGTCCTCATAATGATGATCAATGTCAACCTTCCGGTTTTGACACATTCACACCCCCACAATTTCCACTCATTCAAAATTCTCGTGATAAATCTATCGCAGAATTACTTGCTGAAGAACGAGATTATGGGAAAAGCATGGAAGATTTAACTGCTGAGCAAAGAGTAGCCAAAATACGTGCCAATATTCGCTATGCTGCTTTTTATGAGTACGATGATGACAGTGATGATGATGATAACATTGTTATCATTCAAAAAGATTCATCGAGTTCATCAGTTGAGACTTCTTCCATGGAAATACAGGGAGAAAAGAATATAACTGAATCACCAGCAGCAGAAATAATGGAACTTGTAGACTCCATTACTGCTAGTCCTTCTCAGGTCCCTCTGTATGATGTTATCACACCCGAGGTTCCCACTCACTCTCTGAACATGGGGGACGAGCATCTTGACACAATTCCTGCAAAGGAATCTGACGAATTCATAAAGTCTAGTGTTGAGAACCTTGTCCCAATCCCAAGTGAGTTACAGGGAATTCTTGATCATATGTGTGATATTCCTACCCCCCTGATAATCCAAATGATCAAATTGAGAATGTCTCTAATTCCAGTAATGATTGTATATCTTATGGAGACATTGAGTATGTTGAGGCATCACTGCCTCATTCTGATGTTGATCCTCTTCTTGAGGATTTAACAGAGGAATTCACTCACATCATTCCACTTCTATCTGGAAGTAATGATGATATTCTTGATTTTGAAGCCAATATGGGAGAAACTAAAAATCTTTTAAACTCTAATCCCAACATCTAGCTTAGTACTTCACATACTGATGAAAATTCTTTATCTTCTGGAGACATCATGTAACACCCCCAAAATACCGCAGCGGAAGACTGTGTCATAGGGGTGCTACTTCATAATACAATGAACAAGGTATAGAAAACGAACTCTAAATGAGACGTTTTGAAAAGTGACCATTCGATTAATAAATTCCGAAATACAAACTTGAGTTCCATAATACAATACATAAGAGTTTTAAGACAAATCGAATGGTAAAGATAAAAGCATAAGTCTTCAAAACATGCCAAGCGACTCTATGCTCCATGCAACAGCTATCACCTTATAGACCTGAGATAAACATGCTAAAGTGTCAACACAATGGTTGGTGAGTTCATAGAGTTTGTCTTAAAACAGTTGAAAAAGCCTCAAAAGAATGTTCACACAGCAAAGGCATTGAGAATCCACTCAGTTGTAAGTCCCGCCATAAGAGACTTGCAACCTGTGTGTCCACAACCCACTGCTAAAAGTTAGTTTATACAATGCACCAGATTATATTCACCCAAGGTCAAGAATAGACACAAGGGCGGGGGCATCTTCCCAAATAGTACTACGTCATCCAAGGTCAAGTATAGACACAAGGGTAGGGGGCAACTTCCCATGAGTACTACCAATACCTCTCTGACAGAATAGAGTATTATGTATGCATGTAAATACGAATCTTGTATTTAAATTAAGCAAGTATAGTGTAACAAGTATGTATAACGCAATCAAGTATAATGCCAATCAAGTATAACACAATCAAGTATAAATGTTTAAGAGTATTTGTACAAGTAAGCAAGTAGTTGAGCATGTATCCCCCCCAAGAGTTAAAACAAGTATGAAAAGAGTAGGGGCTATGACTCACCTTAAGCTTAAGTGATGTGAAATCAAAGTGGTAGTCGAATCGTGAAAGTCTCTAAAAGCAGCCTATAATAGAACGTTGCGACTTAGGTTTGGAGTAACGTCTAAGAATACGAAGAATTGCCTATATATGTCTTGCATAATGTTCATGATGTAGTACTTAGTATATAGCGTAAGTCTTTGAATATAAATGGTTTATGAAACACGTATAAGTTGTATATCTCTTACTACCGTTCGGGCCGACATAATTCAGAAGTCATGGAGTAAACGTTCGAGGAGCCAGGACACTTTAACTCGTAAATCCACAACTCATCTCGACGGCTTACTTAATAAACTCCTCACATGAGGCTCCCTACTATTGTAGTATTTGATAACAAATGTATAAGTTTTGATCCGAAAAGTTACATGTCCAATATTTGAATAAACTTAGGAAAGTCTATTTGTACATGAAGATTGTTATTAGGGTAAGTTTATTATAACTTGTATCTCATGGTTCTTTAGGTGGAGTAGATCCAAATTGTTTGTTCAAGTTATCGTCAACTCCTTGTTTCATGTTTTCGCCTAAGTAAGTTTATATGGTCATTTAGTCATGGCTTCGCCGTGACCTTGGTCATTTTTCCATGGTCTTGAGACTCAACCTTGGCTTTAGCCATGGTTGTGGTCTCGGCTTTAGGTCATTAGACCTCTTGGTCTTAGTAAATCATAACTATAATATAGTGACTTTGGTCTAAAATGGGCTGTTAAGATTTTGAAGAAAATTATCACTCGGAAAGCGTTTTCAGGGCTCGAGCTTCTTTGTTTCTGAACGAAAACGTCGTTCCGGACAACTTTCGTGTTTTAACTTTTTGATGAATCGGACCAGAAGGGTGACTTTCAAAATCAAAATTTGATCAGAATGCTATTTAGGCAGTTTGCTGTTTTGGTTTCGCTAGCTTCAAATGGTCATAACTTTTGACTCGGGTACTCGTTTTGGGTGATTCAAATTGCTATGTTTTCCTTGTTAAGTCCTCTTTAACAGTAAGTAAGTGTCAAATATCAAAGTTATACTATTTTGGTCGTGGTTCTCCATAAAAATCATTAGTTTGCTTGTTTACTTGTCATAAGTTAACATATGTATACCAATACTTGTTTTATCCATTTTTAAACATCATGAACACAATAACAAGAACATATATAGCATGAAAGGAACACAAAGAGCATGTAATTGATAATTAAGCAAGAAAGTATGTTAGGATTTGCTTACAACTTTTGGCCTTAATGAAAAGGGAAACTAGGATAAGAACTAGGACTTTGATTGAATAAGCTTTCCTCCTTTGCAATCTATGATAAACCGAGGTTATTTGAAGATTATAACGACGCCTTCTTGAAGTCCAAAGCTATTTGAAGATTATAACGACGTCTTTTTGGAGACTTTAAAGTTATAACAACATTTCTTAGAAAATTTCCAAGATTGAAGATCAAACACTAGTTTTCTTTCAAAAACTAGTTAACTTTCTTACAAAATATAAGAAAAGTGCCTTAGGTTTTAGGACTTGAAGGTTATAAGAAGGTGTGGTGCAAGATTTATATGTGTTTTAGCTTGGTATTTATAGGGTAGGAAAAATAGTTAACCATATATTGGGTTAGAAATTAACCATGGTTAGTTTTAGACACTTGTAACCATCCTAAAGATCAAGGGTCAAGATTTAACCACCCATGGTGACTCCACCCCCACATTGGCGGTTCAAAGGAGATAAGAGTGACTAGATGATGACTCTTGGTGTTATCTTGCTTAGTTTGTGCATTTTGACTCCGTAAAAAGCTAACCGTAAATGATTAAGCCTCAAAACGTAAAACCGGGTATCGTAAAAATATGAAACTTGAAAGTATTGTTAAACATGTCAATATAGTCCATAATAAAATATAAAATGAGTGGTAGGATCTATCGGGTGCTAAAACCCTGCTAAAAACTGGAAACACGGGTCTAAAACGCGCAATTCGCGTAAAACGCTGAACTGAAAAACGTAAAATTCCAAAACTTTTGGAATTGTCATAAAATGATAGAAAATCATATTTCTATTGTTTATAATGTTTTATGGATATATCGGGATGCTGGAAGGACGTTTAAACCTAAAAGTAAATCTCGGACACGGCTTTGTGATTTTTGCAGAAATGATCCGACGAGCGTCAAACTCTCGGATTATCGTTAAAATAGTTTAACTTACGAGAATATGAAATAAAAATTTCTGAGATGAATAGTGAAAAGTGAATAGTAAAATTTCCCGGGAATAGTAATTAATCTGAAAATGTGAATTGTTACACATCAGTTATGTGGAGGAATTACCTTCTGAGCTTGTCAACTCAGAAGAAGAGAATGATAATCACTTTGTTCCCGAAGCAGTCAAGACTACTCTCACCAATCCTCTATATGAATTCGAATTTGAATTCACTTTGATTTCTGATAATCAAATCTTTGATATTCAGAATGAGGATTGTGATGAGTTCACAGCGGAACAAGAATTCACAGATTTACATCTCCTTGTTCCTGAAGCATTCAAAACTACTGTCACCAATCCTCTATATGAATTCAAATCCAAATTCACTTTGATTTCTGATAATCCACTCTTTGATGTTCAGAATGAGGATTGTGATGAGTTCACAGATTTACATCTTGTGAATGATTCTCTTTACGAGGAGTTCTCCTTTGAACTCACTCATATCATATCTCCACCGGAGTATGATACTTTCTATTTTGATCTAGATATACCCATAATATGTCTTGATCAAACGAGCTTAAAAGAGGAGATTCATGAAACAATGAATTCTCCTATTGAAGATGAGGAGTTAGTTATGATTTTCATCATGACTTTCTTTCTTTTCTTCATATATTCTGTTCCTTATCCTGTTCTTCACTCTTTCGGGAGTGAGGACATTATCTTTGACCCCGGCATTCTCATTTATAAATTATGAGCTAGGGTCTCTCTGTATATCTCATCGGTGTGGAAATTTCACATGCTTCAAATGTTTATCCAAACCTCTTGAATGAAAGTCCGATTGAGATTGTCTCTTCCACTTACTTCCCCATGGACAAATAAATTCGGGGTCGAGTCAAGTTAGCGACTTGGAAATCAAAAACAGTAGCATGTACATAGGTTTTCACCCATGTTTCACCCTAGTGTGGGGGAGATGTCCTACATGTTGTATATATATATATATATATATATATATATATATATATATATATATATATATATATATATATATATATATCCCTAAAAAAATAAAAAAATAATAAACAAAATAAATAAATAAATAAATAAAATGTAAATATAGTGATAGCTTCTATTTAAGAAGTTTTATCTAAAAAATAATTATATGTATATACATCTTAAATAAAGGCTATCGAATATTTTCCTCTTACGTTCTAAGTGTCGGTTTAACACCCGATACTTTGAATATTGAGGACAATATTCAGTTCTAAGTGTGGGGGGAGATTCGTTATTCTAACGAATTTAAACACATGTTCCATCAAGAACCCCCATTTTAGCCAAAATTTTAAAATTTTTTCTCACTTAGAACGCAATAAATGGTTATCAATCCACCATGTCTAACCCACATAAGGATTGGCTAATCCAGGAGCAAACGGTTCTTGGTAAAGATAACTCAAACCCGTTTATGGCTTGCAATTTGCCCAAAATTGTATGGTTCCTCAACTCCCCATTATCCTCAAAAGCTAATGAGTTGGCTAGCCCGCAAGATTATGGCTTGTGGTAAAGGCTGTGGAAAATCCATAATTGGTAATCAGCTCACCAAGATGTTGACTATTCCATCAAGAGTTGGCTAGTCCAGAAGCAAACGGCTTTTGGTAAAGACTAATCAAATCCGTTGACAGCTGGTGATTTGCTCAAAATCACACGGTTATCAGGTGTGCCACAGTTCTTACATCTCGATACTCCAGAAGTGATGGCTTTTGGTAAAGAGTTTTTTCAAATCCATTAAGTTTTTCTCAAAAGATTGCTAAGGACTAGCAATAGTTTAGTGTGGGGGATTGATGAGTGTCTAAATACTCATCATTTTATACTAATCTGAACTGCCAAAACATCCAAAAATACTCAAATATGTATCAAAATACTTAAAATATCTTAGAAGTGTGTTTTATATGTTTCAAATGCAAAATATGCAAAAACAGATGAAAAACGTACAAAGTTTGCATAATTGGCAGTTTCAGTCCCTCAAGTTTCATAAATTGGCAAAACTAGTCCCTGGTTATTCTAAAAACATGAAAAAGTCATCAAAGGTCCTTTTTAATCATAAAGTTACATATTTAGTCCTTTGGTGCAAAGTTTCACAAAATTACAAGTTTAGTCCCTATACTTTGGATATTGACAGAAATGGTCCCTGGGATGTAAAAACTTTGAGAAAAATCAATTTATAGTCCTTGGTTTATCTAACTTTGCAGGTTTGGTCCTTATGTGAAAAGTTTGGAGGAATTGCAAATAGGTCCCTCAACTTTGCAAGTTTGGCAGAAATAGTCCCTGGGAAATAAAAAAAATGGAAAAATATCAAATACTACCCTTGTACTATTCACACTTGGCAAGAAAAAAACCTAGGAATAATTTTGGAACAGTTGCAACTCACACCTCTCAACTTTCAGCAAATTACAATTTTAGTCCTTGTGATTTATCCCCTAATAAAACCAACCGGACCCTAAATATTAATAAACCCAAAATACAAAACCATAATCCAATCCACAACACAAACATTACCCAACCCACCTATTCCCTTGGCCCATTTTCCAGCCCAGTCCACCTTTAATATAAAAAATGGGTCAAACCCGTTGACCCTTCCCTCCCAATACCACCACCATCACACAGACCACCAAACCACCCCTCCACCTATCTGGTTTCTTCACAACTTGCTCCCCACTCTTCACCACCTCACCCTCCACCTCACACAAGCCCCCAAAGTCCCTTAAATGCCCTAAAAACCGCTCCACGCAATACACAGTTGCCTCATGACTTTTTGGCGCCAAAATCTTTTAAACGGACAGGATGAGTAGCAGTCATCCAACGGCTCTAATTGGTGGTGGGAATTGGTCCAGTGGGTCCCACAAACCTCATAAGTCTCTACAAATGGAAGATGAAGCAGAGGAGAATAGATATTAGTGTAGCTTTAATTTTATGTAATCGTAGGTAGTGTAATTTATAATTTCAGTTGTAATTTTCATTGTAATCAGTTAAACTCAGTTCAATTCGTGTATTAAAAACTTTCTTTGATCTTTAATTCCAGTCCTGTTAACTAAATTCAGATTTGGCAATTTTGAGCAAATGTGACAAATTTGCTTAACTTTGTTAAAAGTTGTTATAACTTGTTCTATTCAGTTCATTTAAGTTTGATTGTGAGTTTCTAAGAGTTTTTCAAAACCTTGTAATCAGTACTTGTTTATTAATCAACAATTTAAGAAAAATTTCAAAAATAAAAAGAAAATAAGAAATTTCATGGTAAAGAACAAGAAGAAGGATTGAGCAGGTGTGATTTGGAGTATTTTGGTATTAGTAGTCTTGTGGAAGACTGTTAGGATAGATATTGGTCCTGGTTCCATCATCTCAGTCATATACTCTTTGTAAGTCTCAAAGCTTAATTTTCCATATTATTGTTTTTGTTATTATTAGTAGTTTATTTGTTTTAAATAACTTTAATATTGATTAAATAAACTGTTGCAAGTATAAAATCAGTAGAGTTGGTTTAATAATCTAATAGTTATAGTATAATTAGTTTGTTAGGGAGTGTTTGGATAAACCTGTTACCATATGTTCCAGGGTTTGTTTGTTAGAATTTTCTGTTTAAACAAGTCATATTAGGTATAAGTCAGTTAGGCATGTCATGAAATTGGGTAAGTTTAGGTCCAATAGTCAAAATCCAATACCAAATTCCTTGACAGTTAACTGTCAAGGATATTAGACTCATAAACCTACCCATTAGCTCATATCTTTAAGCTTTAGCTTATTTTAGGTCTATCATAGCTTATTACAACTTAATTAGTCAGTTAGAAGTGTTAGAATCTTAGATAAGTCAAACTAGCAAGTTTCACTAAAAAGTCAATTTGTGCATCTAAGATTTTCTCAAATCTTGGGAGAATTGTTTAGAATTTAGGAATAGGTTTTAGAACCTGAAACTTGTTCCTAGTTGTAGTCTACCAGCTCATTTTTAAGTTCCCACAATTCTTATATTTTTAGGATTTTTACACTGGGCCCCACTTTGCCCCAAACACAGTTGCAGGGCAAAGGGTTGCCCTGCTCCATCAGACTCAGGCCACCACCACTACTTAGTGGTGGTTTTCTGGCCACCTCAGTGGGCCCTACACCTCCTAATTAGCTTTTCCCAACCCCCCTCCTACCAGACTCTTAGGTTTGACCTTTTGTTTGACTTCTAACCTAGTGAACCCCACCTGAATCAGGCCTCATACTTTGTCCCATTCTGTGTTGCTTTTAAGTTTTTAGAATAGCTTAATATGGCTTATCAGCTTATCTACTGAGCTTATTTGGCCATTTTCAGTTTAGACAAGTCCAAAGTACTTATTAGGATCAGAATAAACCAAGGTGGGTCCCACATAAGCTCATTTGAGCTTATTTGCCCTTTCAGTCAACCAAAGTCAACTGTGGTAGCAATAAGCTTCCACAGTGCTTATTATTAAGCTATAAAATATTTGTTTTTATTAAAGTTAGTTATTTTTATATATAAAATAGATTTGTAAAAGAAAATTCAAGAAAAGACAACATAAAAATAAGTGATAGTTTCTATTTAATTTAATTTAATTTTAATTTTCATTTTTAGATCTTTATTAAGTAAGTTGTGTTTTTATATTTTTATTAATTTACTTTTAGGTTAAAGTAATTTAAATAATTTTCTCAGATTTTTATTTTGTAATTTAGTATTTATTAGAATTAATAATAGTTTTATTAATAATTAATTAATAAGTAAGTTATAAATAGCATAATTACTTTTTATATAGCAACACCTAGATTTTATATTTTTTATAGCTTTTATAAGTTATAAAATAGTTTTATAAATTTTTCATAATTTTATAAGTTAGTTTAGTATTATTTGTAATTTAAAATAATTTAAATAGTATAATTAATATAAATAGTTTTTAATTAATAAAAAATTCATAAAAAGACAAAAATATTTATTTTTATTTTTTATACTTTCTTCAAGTTCATTTTTAAGTTTAGAAATTATTTTTACAAGTTTTTAGTTTAATTTGTAGTATTTATCATTTTTAGTTTGATATAAATTAGTTTTAATTAAATAGTTAAATAAGTTTTTAATTAAATAATTAATAATAAATAATAAAATAATCTAAAAAATAATTTTCTTTTTAATTTAATTTTATTTTAAGTTTAAGTTTATATAATTTTCATTTTTAACCCCTGTAGTTTATTTTTCTTAAAACTCACATTTTTCTCAGTACGCAGTCGCGTCTGATTTTAATTTGGTGTACGTTTAAACGTTTTAGATATTTAGGTTTCACGTAATCGTTAAGATAATTTATTTAAGTTATTTTAAGTTATAAAACCCTAGTTAAAATACACACACACTTATTCATATCCCTGTTCACATTCACTCAATCACAAATTCGTTTATAATAAACATCGCACACCTCGTTGGGACATTACGACTCGGGGAAACACTCTATTCCACGGAAGCATTTGCCTCAGCTGTTTGACTATTACAGTTGGCCATTCACAAGTGGCTGATCAATAATTATCTGACCGTTTGAGGTGAATCACCGAACATCAAAGACCATCAGGATTATTGACGCAGCCAGAACTCCCAGTTTGGAAATGGGAGCCGATTACGATGAACTTTATTACCAAATTACCAAAGACAGCTAGCGGTTGTGACGCTATCTGGGTAATTGTGGATCGATTGACTAAGTCTGCTCATTTCCTGGCGATTAGTGAAGATGATAGTGTTGACAAACTTGCGAGATTGTATGTGAAGTAGACTGTTTCTCGTCATGGAGTTCCGACATCGATTATTTCTGATCGCGACTGCCGCTTTGCGTTAGCGTTGTGGCGATCACTTCAAACCGCTTTGGGGACGAGACTTGATATGAGTACTGCATATCACCCCCAAACCGATGGTCAAAGTGAGAGAACCATTCAGACTTTGGAGGATATGCTTCGTGCATGTATAATAGACTTTGGTAAAGGTTGGGAGAAATATCTACCCCTTGTGGAGTTCTCCTACAACAATAGCTACCACACAAGCCTTAAAGCTGTACCATTTGAAGCTTTATATGGTCTTAAATGTCATTCACCTATTGGTTGGGCTGAAGTTGGAGATAGCCAACTCACAGGCCCTGAGCTTATTTTGGAGACTACTGAGAAAGTAACGC
The DNA here is from genome assembly GCA_030686995.1 of Artemisia argyi. Lineage (NCBI taxonomy): Eukaryota > Viridiplantae > Streptophyta > Magnoliopsida > Asterales > Asteraceae > Artemisia > Artemisia argyi. Next base: position 209,265,763 of record CM060681.1, read on the forward strand.
AAATTCGAGATCGATTGCAAGCAGCTAGAGATAGGCAGAAAAGTTACGCCGATCAGAGACCTAAACCCCTAGAATTCCAGGTTGGAGACAAAGTGATGCTGAAAGTCTCGCCTTGGAAGGGTGTGATACGTTTTGGGAAACTTAATCCCCGCTACATTGGACCATTTCTTATTTTGGAAAGAATTGGGCCCGTGGCTTATCGGTTGGAATTACCACCGGAACTGAGTAAAGTTCATGATGTATTTCATGTTAGCAATTTGAAGAAGTGTCTTTCGGAGGAAACGCCGGTTATACCAATTAAGGATATTCGTGTGGATGAGAGTTTGAATTTTGTAGAGGAACCGATCGAGATTTTGGATCGAGAGATTAAACGACTTAAGAGAAGTCGTATTCCGCTCATCAAAGTTCGTTGGAATTCGCGGCATGGACCGGAATTCACGTGGGAACGTGAGGATGAGTTTCGAAAGAGATATCCGAAGCTTTTTACTTCGTAGGTGGTTTGTTCCGAGTGTAACCCGGGACGGGTTTCTTCTGAGGCTGGGAGGATGTGACAACTGGCAAATTAGGGAGCCGTTTTGAAACCCGCATTACTTTAAAACTTATAACTTTGGAATATTTGAAAAGTTTATTCGTGATGAGATTTGTAAACGTTGGAACGTGATTTTTAAATCGTACGTTATTTATGGATTTTGATTATTTATTTGATGGTTTGATTCGAATCATTCGTGATGATTTATTTTTGAGATCATTATTTGGCACTACATTGACTCTGGCACTAGGATAACCTAACAATTTTTAATTATTTTAAATATTGGTTCGAATATTTATGTTTTTGGAACGTATCGCGAGATTTTTGATTATTTGGAACGAGTTCGGTTCGAGAGAGTTGATTTGTTATTAAAGGTTTCGGGTTTGGTCCGTGTATTTTACACCGGGTTACTTCACCCACCCTACCCTTAATAATCTTATTATTATTATTATTATAAATAAAAATCTTTTTTTTAATAAGAGTAAAATAAAAATCATCCCTTGTGGAACCTGGAAAAGCAACACAACACACTTTCACCTTCACCCTCACCAACACAATACTCTCTCTCTCCCTTTCTTTTACAAACACCACCGTCGCCCCTATTATCACCATAATCGCTGCCACCGCTCCTCCCCTAAACAAAATAACACCACCATCATCACCACCTCATCCCGATCTATCTATTGGTATAAACCACGTGCTCTAAAACCATCATTTCACCACGTACGAATTTAATACCACCACCTTAACACCATTTTTCTTATATTTTCTTGTTGGGTTTTTAAAGAAATCAAGTTTGGAGTCGATTTTGAAGGTGAGTGGCCACGAATCTCACTCGTGTGCCTCGATTCGTGATTTAATCCGTGTCCACACGGGTAGTTTTTGTTGGGTTTCGAAATAATATTGATGGGAAATGATATTTTTGTCATGAAAACCCGTTTGGTATCTTGGGTGTGGATTTTGGACTCGAGTTGGTACTCGATTTGTGATATGGGTCGTGTTTGATTTTGGATTTTGGCTCGTTTGGAGCTTGGCCGAGACCTATGGTCTCGGTGTAACCACCTTCTTGGCTCGATGGGAGTCTAAGAGGACTCTTGGTCCTATATTGTTTGATTCTTGATTGCATTTGGTGACCAATTTGATGTTGTGGTTGTTTTGGTGTGCCACGACCCTATAGGGTCCGTTTGGCAGTTTTGGATCAGCTCGAAGTGAGCTATGTCGTGGCCTAGTGGCCTTGGTATTGAGTCCTTGTGACTCGTGGTTCTAGCCGAGACCCAAGTGGGTCGTTTGGCTCGGGTTTGGCGTGGTAAACCAAACCATATAATATGCATATTTGATGGTTTCTTGTTGTTGATATATTGTTGTTATTATTATTATTGTGGCATATCTTTTGGACCGAAGCATTGGTTTGGGTCGAGATCCTTTGCGGTCTCGACATTGTATACTTGTGATTTGATTTTGGAGTTGTGTTGACGAGTATGGATTTGGGGACCGATTGTGAGACGGTCACACTAGATTGACGGAGATAGGTTAGTCGGTTGCCGTAGTCGGACCCTCATGTTGTAGCACGTGAATTTGGGATTGATTTGGACGGAGTTGATTTATTTATTTTGACTTGGTTATTATTTGTGGACTTGGACTATGAGCCGAGAGTGATGACTCGGACATGTAACCAAATTCTTATGACTCGATAAATATTAAAAATCAAACATTAATAATAATACTCGTAATAATATTATTGATAATATAATCGTTTATATACGTATATAGACGTGATAAACGTATATATATATATATATATATATATATATATATATATATATATATATATATATATATATATATATATATATATATATATATATATATATATATATATATATATATATATATAAATGCGTATATTAATAATAAAACGATCACGAGTAAACGTTATAATAATATAACGATAATTATTATACTATGCGAATAGTGCAATAAATGTCGGGAGTATTATTATAAATAAATAACTATAAATGATGTAGAGGACTAATACGTCGGGTAAGTAATAATTAAAAACATGACTTTTTAATAGATTTAGAAAAACTTATCGAGTTATACGAGTTGTGGTTACTTAAGTCCAAGTGGGCTTTATTATGTGACTTTTGTGTTGTCACGGATATATGACGATTAATATATCCATTTTCTATAACTACGTAACTTATTTAATCGACGGGTTAAATTGAGTTTACTTAGCTATATAAAATGAGTATATTAATGGGCATCGTATCCTACGACGCCCATAGGTTGTGGTACGTGTATTAGGATAATAAATTACTAAATATCTCGTGGAGTTGGCCAAATTGACGAATTTGGCAAATTTGACGATATATCTAGGGAATTTATTGGACTACGATATTTACCATATAGTATTCTTTGTGCTATGTGCTTTAAGTTGGATATAATCTTGGAATGATATATTACGTAAATAAATATGGGGATTACCAAATCGACGGATTTGATAAACTTCGATGATTTATTTAAATGATATATTGAGCTAATATTGGACCTATAGATGGTTTATTATTTCGTTCATTGTGGCTTCTTGGTTTGAGTTGTGTTGACCCTCCACCATATGAATACCAAACGTCAAATTTCAAATTAATATATGAAGATAATTTGAGAAATGGATATTTTTGGAAAGTTAAATGGAATACGTTCGGAAATGGGAATATTTAATTTTGAGGAAATGATTTCTGAACGAGTTTGATATTGTTAGGAAGTGCCGAGTCTGTAGTTGCCGTTACTTGAGTTTGCTTACGTCTTTCATCTATCGATTTCTTTTGCGGATTTTCTGGACTTGAGGTGAGTCATAGCCCCACTTTTTACTCTTGAACTTTGTTTTCAATACTTGGGGTGAGAAACGTGCAAATGTTTTATGTGGACTATTATCGCTTTATTTATTGTAAAACTTGCTATGCTTATGGAACTAGGTAGTGTAGAGCATGTCGTATCCTTACGAATGCAGCGCATGTCGTATCCTTACGAATGCAAGAACATGTCGTATTCTTACGAATGTTGGGCATGTCGCATCCTTGCGAATGCATATTGATTTGATTTGGTTATAGAGCGAGGCCTACTCAAGAACTAGGTAAGCTATACAACGAGGCCTAGACTAGATCTAGGTAAGTTGAACATGTCGTATCCTTACGCATGTTGGGTATCTCGTATCCTTACGCATACAGATTGATTTGATTGGATTTGGTTATTGGACTATAGTGTGCACCTATAGGGTTGATTCGATTTGGTTGGATTATTTTGGTTGGATGATTGAGGCCTAGTCTAGCTAGCAAGCGTTTTGCGTATATGTCCACTATATTGAATTATGAATTTAAACCTATGATCTCACCAGTGAAAGCTGACTTTTAGCACGTTTTCTCAGGTAATTAAGTGATGCCCTTTGGATGCTTGGATTGGAGGCTTGGCTATGGCACCCGGTTATGGATCTATTTTCTAAAACTCTGATAAATAATTGTGGACCTACGTTTATTTCTTTTGGGCCTTGCTTTGGATAATTCTTGGGATGAATGTAAACTTTAAAACCCGTTTTGGTTGTATTTTTCTTATGTTTACTTTATCTCGTTCTTTCATGACTTTGAATGGATACCAATCTTCGTAGCACCCCGAAAGCTTGTTGAGTCTTCCGCTGTACCAAATTTTGGGGGTGTTACAACCTAGAGCTCTAAGTCTGAGTATATTTAGGATCAATGTCAAATATTATCCTTCTATCGCTCCTTGTTTGATCCATATTATTTGTTAGTAGGCGAACTTAAACATGTGATTAGGGCCAGAATCTGTTAGACTGTTACAGATTTCTTATTATTTCTGCTTATACCATGCATGTAGATAAACAACTTAATAATTTTGCACATATAAAGGTTAGAAATAAGCACTTTTGTAACAACCCATTTGCTATTTTGTGTTGTTGTACATATGGTTCATGGGTTCAAAGCACTTTTGTTAATATCATAAAACAAGTATTACTTAATATTGCGTCACAACTGTTGCTTACTTGATTTAATTTAACTAAGATTTATGAAAATATTACTGTGTTTGTTGAATAATTATATATTGCATTTTCATTCACATTTTTTTTGTTTATACTTAGGTTATCGATGTCAACCACACGAGATCCAATTGCACTTGATGATTCAACCTCTAACCCTTCCGTGGATCACGATGATCCAATGATTGATGACGAAAATGCAAGTAATGAAGAGTTTCAAACAAATAAAAGGCAAAAAGCAACAGATAATAGCCAACCAAAGGTTGAAAGGACCAAAACAGCTCCATTGTGGAATGAATTCGAACGAGTAATGAAAGGACCAACATCGAGCATCACTAGGAGTTGAGACCGTGCAAGCATTACTTTGCGGAGGAAACTGGATCAGGAACATTAATGGCGTTAAGAAGAGAAACCAAGTAAGTTATTATTATTTTTTTGAATATTTATATAGTAGTAACGTAGTAACTATGAATTTACTATTTATGTCGTTTTGACTACTGATTGCAATTTTTATAGGAAACAAAAGTGCCTCTTGTGATCAATCCTAAGTGGTAACTTGTGTTTGGCTGTGATATAAGGTATGTTAAATTTTTTGCTACTTCAAGCTTTACCATTCAATTTGTTATCCATAAGTTATCTTTTTTTTTTTTTTTTTTTTTTTTTTTTTTTTTTTTTTTTTTTTTTTTTTTTTTACAATATTGTAATCAGTAGCCAATTTTTTTCACACTATTAACTGTTATTTTGCGCACTCTAATAGCCAAGATATCTTTATAAATGTTGCATGAGTTAATATATTTTCTTAAAGTAGACAAGCACTAACACAATATAAACTCCCAGGTTCTTACAATAAAATGCTAAGGAAATCATCAAGTTAGAAGATCATTTTGCTCAAGAATTCAAGATCTGTGAACCTTATGAAGCCTCGTGAGATATATTTTGTTGATATGTTTTAGACATTTGAACCTTAATTAGTACTTTGGCTTATGTTTTATTCTAGTGTTCGACTTGGGTACGAGAATGTTGTTCTTGGTTTTATTAGTGTTAAATCAATCTAATTTGGTTTTCAAATATGGTTTTAGCTTGTTTTACTTTATATATATATATATATTTATTGTTGAGTTTAGCTATGGAATACAATATTTTTGTATACATTCAAGCTTTTCAAGCCAAGCTCAAGCTTTGCTCGAAACCTACTCAAGCCAAGCTCAAGCTTGGATAATGAAAGCTTGACAAGCTATCAAGCCAAGCTCAAGCCTAGTGTTTTTCTTTCAAGCCAAGCTCAAGCCTTGTTGAGCTTGAGCTCGGCTTGACTCGATTGCAGCCCTACTACGAACTGCCTGAGAATGCAAGCACTTTGCAGTCCCTTATGTTTTCTATGGGTAGTGGAAAGCGTTCAACGTGTGAAACCAGTACCCCTGAAAATAGTAGCACTGATAATATTAATACTACTACTAGCATTGTTGAAGCTAACCCTATAAGAACTTTAGATACATTTGGTCAAAGAACCTCGATCTATCGTGGTGTAACTAGGTACATGCTCTTTAACAGTTATATTCATGCTATTGTAATTTACATCTCCCGAGTCTTTTGTAAAGTTTATCCAATACTTTTCACAGTTTCAAAAATCGTCTTTAGAAAAGCAATAAAGTTTAGGTTAATCTGATCAAGATATATTTGTTTTCAAATTACCAAATACAGGCATAGATGGACAGGAAGATATAAAGCTCATTTATGGGACAATAGTTGTAGAAGAGAAGGGCAATCACGAAAAGGGCGTCAAGGTATGCTTAATTTTGTGGCAAAAATACTCGCATTGAAGGGTTCTTGACATGACTTGAACCCACATTCCTGATTTTTTGGCACAAGTCTTGTATTTTCATGTACTTTCTTACCTCTTGCTCTATTGATCTTCCACTGTTACTAACTTTGTTATTTGTTCTTTTGTTTGTACAATTGTTCGGTTTTTGATGATGCAGTTTATCTAGGTGAGTTTTCTTATATCTATTGTAGTGTTCACATTTCCTTCCATCAATATTTTGATTATGTTGTTAAGGCTTGGTTTATTTGTGGACTAGGTGGACTAGGTCCTCTATGGCCTAAAACAGGCTCTTAGGGCGTGGTATGACACATTGTCCAAGTTTCTTCTAGCTAACAAGTTCACCAAGGGTGTTCTTGATTCTACACTTTTCACCAGAAAATCGGGCAAACACCTTCTTCATGTTCAGATCTATGTAGATGACATTATTTTTGCCTTTTCTGACCCTATGGAATGTGATTGTTTTTCAAAAGAGATGAACTCAGAGTTCCAAATGTCCATGATGTGACAAATGTCATTCTTTTTGGGGTTACAAATCTCACAAAATCCCAATGGCATTTTCATCAATCAATCCAAATATGCTAATGAGATTTTGAAGAAGTTTGGATTTGAATCCCAGTAAACCAAACCAAGTACCGTAGCATGATTGGATCCCTAATGTACCTCACTGCTAGTAGGCCAGATCTTCTGTTAATACAAATATCACCTAAAAATGTTATTTATATTTTACGATCTTTGCTAAGTTTTGTTAATGACAAAGTATGAAGTTTAGCTATAAGTAAATCATCACTTTAAGTGTTTAAATCTTGTTTAACTAAGGTTTACATTTCCTTTTAAACAAAACATTGTTTTTATTTCTTAAATTAGAAAGTGTCTTGTCACATCACATTTATTTCTTAAGATAGTAATGTCACATCACATTTAGGGTAAGCTTTGTCCCTATACATTTATGGTAAGAAAGAGTGTTTGACTAACCTAATGCTTTCTTGCAAGTCTTGTGTTTGACTAGAAGTAATGTGATGTAACCTTGTTTGGTTTGGAAGATTTATTGCAAAAACCAACTGCAAGCCTGGCGGTACCCTGGGGATACACGGGTGGAACCCTTCTGAGGGGTCCGCCTGATCCGCCAGACCTGCAGAATGGTTTGCTATAAATACCAAACCATTTGTTAGTTTTGAGTCACCCCTTTAGGACCAATTTTCACATACTCTCTCAACTAACTCAGTAACATTTTGATTTGTGTGATTCTCTTATGTAGCAAGGGTCTTCACAAGATCATTCAAGAAGTTACAAGCTTCAACTCTAAAGTTGCAAGTCTTGGTAGCTTGGTCATGCATAAGCTTTGGTAGTTTATGCTTTATTTGTGTCATGTATGTAGAAGTGATTGGTTAGTATTTTAGGCCTCAAAAGACGTAGTGTGTCGGGAGTTGTTGTACCCTTGTAAAAGAACTAACGGGAGTGGTTGTACCCTTGGTAAAGAACTCGACATCTAGCTTAGTGTCGGTAAAAGTGTAAGAGACGATGGGAGTGGTTGTACCCCTGTAAAAGAACTCGACATCTAGCTTAGTGTCAGTAAAAGTGTAAGCGACGTTGTAAAGGTTTTCTCCGCCGGTGAAAGGAGCTTGTTGATTAGTGCTTATAACTCTGGAGTTGGAAACTCGGGGCGTGGATGTAGGGCAAGGAAAAAGAGTCCTTGTAGCCGAACCACGATAAACAATCGTGTTGTGGTTTGATCGTTTCTTCCTTTATCTTTGCTTATTACATGTTGTTCTTTAGTTAGAATAGCTAGTTACATATAAAGCTTTTCAAAGAACTAAACAAGTAAAGATGTGTTTATATCTTCAAACAAAAGTAAAGCTTTTCAAAGAACTAAACAAGCAAAGTTAGGATCATCATAAGCAAAGCTTTTCAAAGTATGAAACTAGTAAAGTTAGAATTGTTATTCACATGAAAAGCTTTTCAAAGAATCAAACACATAACGTTGTGTTTATATCTTTAAGCAAACGTAAAAGTTTTTAAAGATATTCAAGTTAAAAAGAATCCAAAAAGCGGTAAACTATTCAACCCCCCTTCTAGTTTTCCACAATTGGTATCAGAGCTACGTTACTCAAGATCTTTAAAATAGAATGTATTTTAAAACTTGGATCGATCCATGGATTTTGGAAATCTCAAAGAAGGGCAACCTATTCAAAACCAACCGTTGTTTGAAAAAGAAAACTTACTTGAATGGAAAAGTAATTTTGAAAACTATATGAAATCAATTGATCAAGATCTTTGGCATATTATTTCTTTTGGTAATTTCAAACCAAAGAAAATAAGTTTTTGAAAACCAAGATAACTATCTTAAACTTGATAAAAATACTAAAGCCAAAACAATGCTTTACAAAGCTTTAGTACCAAACATGAAAGAATGTATTTTTGTCTAAAGGCTAATGATGTTTGGAAAAATATGGTAGACTTTCATTAAGGAATATGTCAAGTCAAAGATGATCAATTTGATCTTACATATGAATTAGAAAGTTTTAGAAAAACTAATGGATAGACACTTAGTAGAAGATAATACATGTGCTACTAGTTTAAATGTTTTAAATGAAGGTACAAGTGAAGATGAGTACGTGTGTTTTGATGAACCTGCTTGGGTATCTTGGAATGATATGGAAGTTTACGAAGACAATGATTCGGTAGTTGATTGTCAATTTATTGAAACAACAAGCAAGGTGTTAGTGAAGGTGATTATTCGTGTCAAGCTCGTAGTAGACTTGCTTGTAATTCATGGAATAACACGGATGAAGATGTAGTCAATCACTCGGTTTGCAATTCTAAACTTGATAAAACACCAAGCAAGGTACACTTTAAAACCAAACACTTTTGCTTTGATTAATTCATCCTAGAGTTTTCTAAACTAGAAAATGAGTCTAAACGTTTATGCAACATGGACCTAAAAACTATCTTCAAGAATGAGTCTTCAAAATCTCTTAAGAATATCTTTGAAAAGGAAATCCTATTAGAAGATAGAATGTCTAGAATTGAGAGTAATGTTGAAATTGATCTAGAATGTAAATTATGACTAGATTACAAACATGAGATTAAAATGCAAAATGAGAAAAGAAAAATTATTAGTTAAATTTGATGAAAGCTCAAAATTTCTTGAAAGATTGTTGAGGAGTCAAAGGTTGTTTAAAGATAAAACCGGATTAGGATTTAACTCATAAGCATCATCAACTAATAAAACACAGCATGTAAAATTTATCAAACCTAGAAGAGAGATTTAGAGATAATTCAATCTCTAATAGAAACTCATGATAAAAGGATTAAGACTATCATTATCTATGCCTTTATATGATTATCTAACCTTCTTGGATACATGAGTTATTGAGTTTCAAAGCGTGTCGTCAAACCAAGATTTTACGCGTAATGCTTATCCGCTTGATAGCATCTCTATGCAATTTAAAAGGTACGCATTACTTCAACTTGACTTTGATTGTCTCTTGCTTCTAGCATTATGTGTTCGAATATGTGTTATTTATAATACTCTAGAGTGTCTACCTGCTATGTGTAAATAGCTAAGATTAGATTCTATGCAACAAGGAATTTAGTCTTTAGTACTAGTAGGAGATATAAGGTGTTTTGGTTCTTTAACCATCAAGAGATAAACACGAGAAACTCTTGAGTGAGTCTCATTCAACTCTTGCTTACAAGTGAGCTAACTAAGAATTTCCTAAGTGTTAAAATGTCTAACACTTTTGTGATGCTTGCAAAACAAACCTTTGTTAAACAACTTTCTCAAACACCATACTTTGAGTCTTTAATTGTGCTTTTATTTAATCACTCCTTTATGATAATCTCACATAAAACACACAAGGTGAAATAAATCACAATAGCATACATTAGGATGTGTGAAAGAAAATGAGTTTTCAACATCTAGGACTTACTCATCAAATGTGACAAATAGTCTCATGATGTTGTACCTCTTGGACTTTTTCAAAACAAATAGAGTTCATAGTGTCTTAAGTAAGAAAACCCAAAGAGTCGAGGAGTCGTTGAATACAACATTTAACGAGTGATCTCCTCCTTCTAAGATATCATCTTTGGTAGATGATAACTTAGTCGAAAGTCCAATGATGGCAAGACAAGTATGTTGTGTAAAACATTAAGGATAAAAGTACAAAATAACATCTTCTCACCATGAGTCAAACATTGAATCAAGTAAATTGACATAAGTTATAAAACTTGATTTATAGGTCATAGTTGTGTCTAAACAAATTCAACAAAAACAGTTTTTGAAATTTAGAGTAAAACAACTAGTGAAACAAAATAAATGTTTCGAAGTAATCATGTGATTATAAGTGTCAATATTTGAAAGTCTTTTTTATAATAAAAGCAAGCACCAAAAGCAAGAGATTTTAGCTTAAAGATATTCCTAGTTACTTTCTTGTTCTCAATGGTTAGGTTATTGATGACTTTTCAAGAATGAGATTATTAAATCCGTAGGTAAAACTAAATGTAGAGAAATGTTCGGAAGACTACTTGTTCTCATAACAATTAGATCCAACATTATGTTTAGCATTTGTCTATGTGCTCGTGTTAAAGAAGATCCTAAAGCAACTCTTTAGTTGAGCTTGGTGGGATATATCATAAGGTACCACACAACTAGGATTATGGTATCCCAAAAGAACGGGAATAGAAAACATAGTGTATTCCAAATGGAATTATGCCAGTAATAAGTTGATAAGAAAAGCACAAGTGGTACTTGCACTTTTATACTTACTTACCCAATGATTCTTCAAAACGCGTAAGATTCTCAAATTAGTATCGGATGGAGAAGCATATCAACAAGCTCCGCTTGAACAAGCAAACTCGCATCAACAACGGAATTCATCTTATCAACATTGTTATACCTTCAACAAAGGAAGCATCGACTTCAGCGACAATTCAATCCATTATGTTCTTAATTGACATATTGTGATCCATCATCATCGTCTTGGTAAAAATGTTCATTGAGGAACATCTTAACTAAGAAAGTCTTATACGTTAACCATTCTATCAACGTTTTCACAAAACCTCTTGAATGAGAAGCATTCATCATCCCTAGGCTTAGCCAAGGACTCATAAGACCTAAAACCTTAGTTTTGAACATTAGGATAAAACCACAAAAATCAAGACAATCCCTTTTGAATTTTTCCCTGCAGCTCCCACGGTACCCTTAGACCATACGGGCGGAACCCACTTTTTGGTTCCGCCTGGTCCGCCAAAGCCACATGATGTTTTATTTTTAATTTCTAAACCAAACACCCTCTTAACTTAATCATTCACTTGTTCTTTCACCATCATCTCATCACATTCACCTTGTGATATATCTTAGCCCATGAGATTCACTAAATGAGCAAAACTTCAAGCATCTTCCTCATAACCGTTCATCACTCAAACCTCAAACAACCAATGTGAAATGAGAAACCGACTTATCCTTTGTCCTATCAATATCGAGTCATCCACCATTTCCACGCCCTCAAAGAAACCAAGAGTCAATATCATCTTCACCAATAACTCCACCTAGTCATCTTCACAAGAAGATTCCACAATGTAACCAAACAAGTGTGTCATCCCCACTATAACCTAACCTATTAAGATTAAACCACCTTTCATGATTCATAAACCTATGCTCACCTTTGTGTCGCTCTTTGAAATAAAAGGCAATTGTCATATCCATACTCTCATTAACATATTTGTCTATGTCGTCAAAAGTCAAGTGAATTTCATTATGAAATGCGTCTCTTCCACTTTCTAGCAAGTGAAGAACACAAAGAAGATATCCAAGCTTTAAGTGTTGGTCAAGCAATCACCACCTCATTTCACATACCCACTCTCGGTCGTCAACCATACTTTACCACCATTCACCACATTGTTAAAACAAATGAAAAACGTCATTGAAACATCACTTGAATTATAAAACATTTTTAAGCATCAAAATGAGTCAAGTTAACCGCACCTCCACATTGTTTTCATATAGGCACACACTAGAACATACACATTACAATAGTCGTTTACCTAGACTAAAATGTGAAATTTTGATTTTCTAGGAATCATCATGCCTCCTCTAACTCACTACGACTACAAGGACACCATCAAGTACCTACCCAAACACCACAAAACCAAAGGTCTTACTCAAACTCTAATCGTTGTCTACAAAGCCTTAGAAAAACGATATGTCCATAAGGGTAGAACCATTGAACCATCCTTCTTAAAAGGTACAAACCACTACACGGAATTTGCCACAATCAACTTTGAGTGTCTCTTAGAAATCGACGAGCCTATTTGTTCTAGGTTCATTTTAGAATTCTATGCATCCGTCACCCTATCTAAGGATGAGTATGGTCGCATGTCTATTAACTTTAGGGCTAGTAGTCATCAATACTCCTTTACTCTAGAGGAGTTTGCTCAAATCCTAGGTGTCCCAAACCATGGTACTTGCATCTACTCCAACTTGCACTCCCTCTCAACTCTTGACACACTCTTTGACCGCATCTATCCCTATGATACCCCTCTTGTATCCAAAGATGAACTTCGTGACCACCTCTTCATTAGGACCACCAACACTAGGAGAACTAGAACCAGAAATGAGGTCATCAAGGACCCATATGGAATGGAATTCAATGAACTCAAACCACAATTTAAGAAATGGGAAGAGATTCTTAGAGCCAATGTTATAAGTTCCATAGGAAATAGAGATCATGTCAACACATGTCTTAGCTACATGCTCTATAGCATTTCCACCGGTCAACCTTTTAACTTAGCCTATTACCTCGCCAAAAGAATGGCCGACATACCTTTGGTAGGAACAACCGCTCTTCCTTATGGAATGCTTCTCACCTGCCTCTTTAGAACAATCTCACCCATTCCTCCTAACGATAATGGAATGTGCCTTGACTATTCTCTCATTCCTCACATCTTCGTTCCTTTAAGTGATAAACGAGTTTTCAAAGGTAAGGGCAAACGTACTCGCTCACCTACACCATCATCATCATCATCATCTGACATGAGAAAGGATGATAAACTTCCTAACTCTAAGTTACCTCCTTTAGACTACCTTCTAGAACTCCCCGTCATTGAAAATGCATCCGAAGAGTTCAAGCAAACCAAAGGAATTTTCAAGTGCTTTGGAAGGTACCTAAGCAAGCTCAATAAAAAGATAGACCGGTTATGAGACGATTAAGGAGTGTTTGGCTTATGAATGTTTTAGAACCTTTTATGTGTTAAACTACGTGATTTGTATTGTTTTTTCACTTACATGTTTTATTACATTTGTCGGATTATGTTTGTATGAGCTTTTATGCATAATGACAATGTTTGAGGTGTTTGTCAATTTTTTATGCTTATGGCAATTCTTACTAAGTATAGTGAAATCCTCGACCTTAAGGTCAAAGTCCTATGATATGTGTGTTTACGTGTCTAATTTTTGCATTGCCAAACCAGAAATGCATTATCTTTTTGATTTTAGGAGTTTTCGAAAATTTTGAAAATCGTCTCGCGGGTCAAAATCGCGGACTGCCTAATTTTTCAGCCCTGGCGGATCTGACGGTACCCAAAATTGGGTTCCGCCAGTGTATTTTCTGGGAAACCCAGAATTGGCCCAACGGACCAGACGGTACCCTCAAATGGGTTCCGCCTGTGTACCGCGAGGGTTCCGCCAGACACCTGGAGAAAATTTTTGTCATTTTTCTTAAGTTCAAAACTTGTAAAGTGTCAAACCATTTTCTTTAGTGAGAAACATCTTCCCTTACCTCCAATAACCATATTAGGACAACTCTCACTCACTAAAACAATTAGGAAGTCACTTCCCGCCAAAAGTTCAAATTCAAACATAACTAACCCAAGGAACCCTTTTAAAGGATCCTTCAAACCATTGGAACATTTTCAACCAAATCACATCCCATGATCACAAAGCATTGAGTGCATATGTTGGTCTTTCACTCCACCCTATTCCATTGGATTGACATCAAATGATGTGACAAGTTCATGAAAATCATTTGATATCTCAATCTTTGAATGGTAGAACATCAAATCCAAACACCCCTTCCCACAATTCTTTTTAAGTTTGATCACTTTAGAATACCCCAAAACTCACACCAACACCATTACTTCTCTCAATCTCAAAACTCTTGCAAACCAAAGATTTGAGATGACTTAATCAAATAACTCATCCGAATCATCAAGCTAAAGCCACTAGGATTAGTGTTAAAACTTGTTGCTTCAACAAAACCATCAAATCAAGCTCATCACTTGACATTTCTTCACCTATCCAAAACTTCCTTAACCCTACTACCTCAACACCATATTCAATACCTTGCAACATCAACATGACCACTATTCAAGATTTCCTCAATCTTGCTACTTCAACATCCTCTCCCAAACATGGCAATACAAACATATACACTTTTCAACCATCAAAAACTTTTTCAACCATCGATCACCAACATTTACACCAATGGAGCTTTTTCATTCACCACCAACATCACCACATCCACTATTGGAAACTTTTGAAAACCTATCACCTAAACCATCAAGCCCTCCATCATTGTCACTCTTTGACACCATTGCCGAAACGGAAACCCAACAACAACCAATATTTCAACCAAATGAGTCATTGGATGATGCACCTCATCCACCGTCATTGCTTAAGAGTTTAGCTTACCGTTATGCTAGACCCTAAATTTTTCCAAATGATCAAGGTCATACACAACTACAATCATTTGTGTTTCACCCCATTTACAAAAACCTTCATGGTAATCCATCCAGAAAACCAAGCCTTTGTCACTTTGTTCAACTACCACCACCACATGAACCTTCCTAACACTTTTAATCTCTATTTTCTTCGTATAAGAAAATAGAAGCATCTCAATGATCTTCCATCAAGACCAATAAAACCACCACCTTTCACAAATGAAAAACCACGGTCATTGCTTGACCAAAATGAGTCTTTTGACCACAACCAAACACCACAACAAGAATATCACCACCCAAAACCGTTGTTGTCTCACCTTATCTACAAAGACATCCATGATCCTCTAAACAATGAAATGAGGTTTATCCTAAACCACATTGTGGAACATCTCAAGTTTAGAGTCTCTAAAATGAAACAAAACCGTTTCTTTTGGAAAATGTTGCTCATTAAAACCAACAAACCAAGTTTAGAGCACCAACACCACCTCAAGTTTAGAGTCTCCAAAATGAAACAAAACCGTTTCTTTTGGAAAATGTTTCACCATTTAAACAAACAAACAAACCAAAACCGTGTCACCCCCACAACATTCAAAATGAAACCCGCTACATCCTCCACCACCTACTTTTATTCTCAAACAACCTTACCCTTGTTTTGGTAGTATGTTTCTCATTAAGGAAAGTGATGGTTTCCTTTTTATAGATGTAGGATTTTTATATTCTTAGTTTCTTTTTATTTGGTCTTTTATTTTTAGAAGTAGGATGTTATTCACATCATTTCTCATCTTCGACTTCCTAAAAGTCAAATTTTACATGAAATTAATTTTATCCTACTATGAGATATGCTTTGTTTGTTGACCATTTAAAGTATTGTGATTGCACTATACCATGTTATGGTAACTTGTATATCTTGTGTTTTAGAAACTAACTTTCTTTTTGTAGGATCATTTTCCATGTTTTCTTTCCTTGATACTCCATTTAGGGGAGTAATATTCAAGGGGGAGCATGAGTATTGCATTATTCCGCTTCACAACTCTTAGTTGTGTTTTAGACATGAAATGCTTTCATGACTTGTCTTGTGCGGCAACTAACTTTTTTTTTGTAGGTTCAAAATCCATGCCTCCTCTCTTGGCACTTCATTTAGGGGGAGTATCGTCCAAGGGGGAGCAAGTGCATACTTCCGCTTCGCTACTCTTCTTTTTGTTTCGACAAAAAGGGGGATAATTTATATAAACTTGTGCTTATCACCTCATCTTTGCAAAAACAAGTTTTTATACTAACTTTATAAGACTTAACACTAAAACTAGTGACTTACTTATAAATAAAGTTTATGTTTTGTCATCAACAAAAATGGGGAGATTGTTAATACAAATATCGCCTAAAAACATTATTTATATTTTATGATCTTTGCTAAGTTTTGTTAATGACAAAGTATGAAGTTTAGCTATAAGTAAATCATCACTTTAAGTGTTTAAGTCTTGTTTAACTAAGGTTTACATTTCCTTTTAAACAAAACATTGTTTTTATTTCTTAAATTAGAAAGTGTCTTGTCACATCACATTTATTTCTTAAAATAGTAATGTCACATCACATTTAGGGTAAGCTTTGTCCATATACATTTATGGTAAGAAAGAGTGTTTGACTAACCTTATGCTTTCTTGCAAGTCTTATGTTTGACTAGAAGTAATGTGATGTGACCTTGTTTGGTTTGGAAGATTTATTGCAAAAACCAACTGCAAGCCTGGCGGTACCCTGGGGATACACGGGCGGAACCCTTCTGAGGGGTCCGCCTGATCCGCCAGACCTGCAGAATGGTTTGCTATAAATACCAAACCATTTGTTAGTTTTGAGTCACCCCTTTAGGACATATTTTCACATACTCTCTCAACTAACTCAGTAACATTTTGATTTGTGTGATTCTCTTATGTAGCAAGGGTCTTCACAAGATCATTCAAGAAGTTACAAGCTTCAACTCTAAAGTTGCAAGTCTTGGTAGCTTGGTCATGCATAAGCTTTGGTAGTTTATGCTTTATTTGTGTCATGTATGTAGAAGTGATTGGTTAGTATTTTAGGCCTCAAAATACGTAGTGTGTCGGGAGTTGTTGTACCATTGTAAAAGAAATAACGGGAGTGGTTGTACTCTTGGTAAAGAACTCGACATCTAGCTTAGTGTCGGTAAAAGTGTAAGCGACGATGGGAGTGGTTGTACCCGTGTAAAAGAATTCGACATCTAGCTTAGTGTCGGTAAAAGTGTACGCGACGTTGTAAAGGTTTTCTCCGCCGGTGAAAGGAGCTTGTTGATTAGTGCTTATAACTCTCGAGTTGGAAACTCGGGGCGTGGATGTAAGGCAAGGAAAAAGAGTCCTTGTAGCCGAACCACGATAAACAATCGTGTTGTGGTTTGATCGTTTCTTCCTTTATCTTTGCTGATTACATGTTGTTCTTTAGTTAGAATAGCTAGTTACATATAAAGCTTTTCAAAGAACTAAACAAGTAAATATGTGTTTATATCTTCAAACAAAAGTAAAGCTTTTCAAAGAACTAAACAAGCAAAGTTAGGATCATCACAAGCAAAGCTTTTCAAAGTATGAAACTAGTAAAGTTAGAATTGTTATTCACATGAAAAGCTTTTCAAAGAATCAAACACATAACGTTGTGTTTATATCTTTAAGCAAACGTAAAAGTTTTTAAAGATATTCAAGTTAAAAAGAATCCAAAAAGCGGTAAACTATTCAACCCCCCTTCTAGTTTTCCACATCTTCTATTAGCGCTATGCATGTGTGCTCGATATCAATCCAAGCCAACCAAAAGGCACTTTGAAGTAGTCAAGAGGGTGTTCAGGTATCTTCAAGGGACTATTCACATGGGTCTCTGGTACCCTAAAGACAATGATATGGCTCTGACGGCCTACTCTGATGCATTCAGTATGTAGCTTATTGATCAATTTTATTGTTTTGTATGATGCTTCTTTTCTTTTTAATATATCTCTTGCCCAAAAATAATTATTTGCAACTATGCTTATAACTTGATAATGTAATTTATTAACTTATATAGTAGTACGTGAACATACCGATACTTTTCAATAGCATATTAAAACTAAAAGTGACAAATAATAAGTAATAAAACACAATACAATAGTCAATATTATTGAAGATGACATACATTGGTAAATATGTTTTACAAAAAAGCATTAGTTGGTCAAAAAAAATTATGGTATCAAAATCTTGTTTGGAAATCATTTATACGAATATTGATGACAATGATTTTTTGGTTATTTAATAATTAACCTGAATTGTCTACGATCTCTATGGTTTATTTAAATTTGTTAATTGATAGAAGAAGTCGGATGAGCATCTTGTACGTGTCCGACAACGATGATCTTGATGGTTAGGAGAAATCCAAAAAATGGGTTGTTTTTGTTGAATTGTGGCTTTCAGGATTCTTCAAAATGTTGCTCGATTTACTATTAGTAGCTAGGTAATCATGCAAGAAATTATTAATGCATTTTAGAACTTCAAACGAGACTGCGCTTTATGAATCAACAAGGTCACTGGAATAATTTATTTACTTTTCATGTTGTAAATTAATAATCAAAATATATTAATACGTAGGTTTATTTGTAAGTGGGTTTCAAACAATATTAACCAATAAAAGTTCATTTTCTCCCACTTTCAAACATTTTAATTGGTAAAAATTGAAAATGAACATTAATTTTGAGACAACAAAAAGTAGCAAAGTGAACTTATATTTTGGAACGAAAGGAGTATATATTAATCACATATATACCCTAACCTAAAATTAACTCCTTTTCTCATACCTAACCTCTAAATCATCTCTTACAACAAGACCATAAATATGCATTCTTAATTGAGTGAAATGGATGTTTTGGTATCCGTGGTTAAATATATAATGAATATAATTCAAACGAAATATGTATATATTGAACGGAAATGGATTAAGTAGTATCACATTATTATCTCACCATAAAGATACACACACTAAAAATTATTAAATGTTTGCGATACACACTATAATTTCTTAAAAGTTTGTATGTAAAATAAAAAAAATAAAAAAGAAAGGGTGATACACAAAAACGAATATATTAATTTGTTTGATACATTAAGAAATGATTAACTCTATTTCTAAAAGTCTTTATTTTATTTATTTATTTTTTTTTTTTTAAGTTAAGTTTTGATGTAAGCCGGATTTTTTTGATATTCAAGTTAACATCGTGCGTGTGATTTTACATTTTAATTTTTCAAATATGAAAAAAGTAATGATTTAAATCACATTAGAGAGCTAGTTGTAGGAGTGTTATTCGTCTGTCACTTCAGCGCCATTTTATCACTATCTCAAATTCTCAATAATACACCAACACAAAAAAAAAACCATTAACACTTATTGAGTCTCACAAAAATCCCACTAAAAATACCCGCCCACTCAAAAAAAAAAAAAAAATAAAAAAAAAATAAAAAAAAATACCAACAACGTATGTTGTTGCATTGGCTAAATGCCAAACGGCGGACGAATAGCTAGATTCATGGTGCAATACAACGTGTTGTTGGTTAACCATCGGTAAAAATTGCATGCCCTAAAACACCCACACCAAGGACTCTTATTGGAGATGTAAAAGCTACACTATATACTATTGTTTCTTATAATTATTACACTAACTACTACATATGATTTTTTTCCCCATCATTTTGTGCATTTCATGGTTGTTCATATACACAAACTCTATAAAACCAACTAAATAATTATCCTAAACAATCATACGAACTTTTAGTTTTATCTTACGATTAATAATGTTGCTTATAAAAATAAGGCAAAGTGCATTAAAATGTAACTAACTCGACATTTTATAATTTGTTGTGTAGTTATCATTATTTTTCTATATTATATATATTATAATTTTCAATTCCGTTTATTGTGTATACTTTGTGATCATTTTATTTTTTTTTATTTATCAACACGTACTCCTATTAATAGGGAGGGGTAAAATAATTAGAAGATACGCACCATAGTCGAAGCTTACGCTGCGTTCTCGAGTTTTTCTAGGTGGGAATAGAAATGATGTGAAAAGAAGAGAAAAGAAATGAAAAGGAAAGAAAAGAAAGTTGATTTTATAGTTCGTGTTCTTGAGTTGAAATGAAAGGAAAGGAAATGAAATAATGTTGTGTTCTCGAGTTGGGAAGAAAAGAAAGAAAAAGAGACATAATTACATTTATGCACTTTTAGATATGTTCATTTTATCATAAGAGTCGAATATGAGTAAATATTGAAAGTTATATTGGTCATTATATACTAAATAGTGCGAGTGTAAAATACTTTCCGTCCAAATCAGCCCATATTTGGGCGGAAAATTCTTATAGGAAAATCACTAGAATTTTCCTATCATTTCCTTCCTGTTTCCTTTCCTTTCTGTCAAAAAAAACTCGAGAACACAATAAAATTTCAATTTCCTATCATTTCCTTTCCTTTCCTTTTAAAAAATAACTTGAGAACGGAGCGTAAAAGTATGATGTGTATAATAAGAAAAAAAAAAAGAAGATTAATGCATAATACAAAAAAGAAAAAGAAAATGAAAAAAAAAAGTGACAAACTAATTAAATTTTTTTGAGTTTTGCCTATAAAAGTAATCATATGACAACGAATAAAACCTAAAAATAAATATATAGGATTGTTAGCTTGTTGAGAAATGGTATATGAGCCAATACCATGGGCTTGTTTTGCAGAGTGAGAATTCAACATATATAAAAGTCAACTAATGTTTTTTATAAAAATCAATTGTAATTGGTGTTCCTAACACTTCTCTTATAATACTTAGTACTTAAAGAATAAAAATTATGTGTGACCAACATGTTTTCTTTTAGAATGACAATGAGATATTAAGCTCCAAAACATAAATCCAAAGTTATAAAACCTAAATTTAAATGAGATTAGACTTTTGCAAATTCAAAGTAAACACACGAGTTGCTAGTTCACGGTGGAAGGGTTAAAGGCTAACAAAGTGGACTAACCGAGGGTTAGTTTGGTCATTTGGTTACAAGATTTAGTTGTTTATGAGTTGTGACGAGTAACAACCCGCATTATGTGCCTTGGTACTTAATAAAGAGTACGTTTTTGAATTCATGTTTTTTTGAACAAGTAACCTAACATGGCTCTTATGAGAGTCGAGAGGTACATAGTATTTGGAAGCAAAAAACGATTATGACAACTATAAATATAACAGTAAACACGCAAGTAAATATTAATGCATTAGAACTTCAAGCGAGACTTTGTGAATCAATAAGGCCACCAACTAAATTATTTACTCTTCATGTTGTAAATTAATATTTCAAAATATATTAATACTTGGGTTTATTTGTTAAGTACACAAACGAGTTATTAGTTGACTAATTGAGGGTTAATTTAGTCACTTGGTTACTAAACCATTAAAGATTCTTTGTGTACGGTGTGCCACATGGAGACTTGATATGAATATTCCAGGTTTCCAACTACATAAAGATACTAAAACTATAAACTAATCAATTGTTATTAAATTATTTATTTTAAAAGTCAATATAAGTAGGATACTTTTAAAAGATCATTATTTAAAAGGGAAAATCATCCCTGCAGTAAAACTGCAGGGAACTTGTCTGCTGCAAGGTTATACATGAGGGATTAATAGTGTAAAATCATAAAACTTGAGGGCTGTATGTGAAAATATTAAAATCAATTTTTCAAAAAAAAGCAGATAAGTTTTCTGCTGCAACTGCAGCGATGATATTCCCTATTTAAAAATGTAACTAAATAACTATTTTTTATATATCATAAATTTCTTTTCTTATTATACATATAAACTTTTAATTATTGTGTGTATCATAAACTTTTAATAACTTTTATTGTATGTATTATTATTGTGAAATTATTATGTGACACTACATATTCTTTTTACGTTCAACATATACATTTTTCGTTCAAACGAGTTTTGGTAACCCGCGTGTTGCCGCGGAATTGTTTTTCGCCGTATACTTTGAGTTTCAAATTGTTTGAGAGTATGTGGTATCTTTGTTATGTTTTGAAATGAAATGTATCACATATTGTTGCAGGAATTGCTTGTCGTATGTTTTGAATATTGAAAAGTTTTTTAATGAAGGGTAATTTTATTTATGTCATGTGAGAGTGTTGTCCATATATTTTGTGTTTTCGTTTTGAAATGTGTGTAATTTAATAAAGAGTTGATTTTTTTTTTTTGTAATTTTTTTGGTGCTTGTTAATTTATTTGTTGTTGGTAAATGTAAAGGTATATAAATACTCTAAGCATCTATTTGGTCTAAAGCCCTCCAACGAAATTGTATAACAAATGTGTAAGCCCAAAGATTGTCCAAGTCCACTTGAGTTAAAATACTCACTTATAACACAAAATTAAAATATAAGATTGCTCTTTGACAAATAGTATTTGAAAATTTGAACCAATAGCGAGCTCGGATTTACTTTGCAATCGAGTGTGACGCAATCACTATTTTCTCTCATGCCTTTCTTCATTCATGGTTCGATATTCTGGTGTCCTAGGCATAGAGGAACCACACCAATCCATCCCGAACTTAGTGCCCGGAGGTGGTTGCAATGAGCAGAAATCTCACTCACCGGCCTAAACGATGAGCAAACACTCGAACGTGAGAGCAAGGGATCACCCAACAAATGGACGAGGTCAAAGGAGGGATATTTAATACTCTATTTATACATGTCAGTTAATTTAATAAAAATCAATGATGATTGGTGTTACTAATTAAATACTAATACTTTTCCTCCTCCTATATCTCAACTATTTATAAAACAAATTTGATTATTTTTAAAAACCGAGTAAAATACCTCTTAAAATAATTAATATACATTTATACTATATATAAAGCACAAATTAAAAATGATAACAACATCTATCATTAATTTAATAATTTAAATATTGTTTAATCTTCAAACTTTTATATTTTTTAATTTTTAACCCATAAACATTATTTCTCGCAATGACTACAAATTGAACCTGCAAGGTCACACCAAAAGCCAAGTTTTCAAGTATATAATTATTTGCCGCTATACACCGTCGCTTTGCACGGATATTCGTCTAGTAAATAACAATATATGTTTTAGGTTGGACTTAATTATTGTGAGACCAATTTTTTAAGAGTCACCAACTATACTGATTTCAGTTTTGACGAAAGTATTAACGTTTTGTAAAAAAAAACTACGTATAAATATCATAACAAGAGTGTACCGAGAACTCGAGAAGGGTTTCCGAGGATGTCTGCGAATCACGTTGATTTTTTCTCTATGGTGTAAAATTATGTCAAATGCCCTAATTTTGTAAAATTCACAATATCCAAATATTCCATATGCTACAAGTCTTCTAAGTATTTGTTCTAAGTCAGCCACCTATCATAACTACGATAATAAGATACAAAGCTCCAAAACACATATCCAAATTTGAGTTGAGTTGTATTGGGTTGTTAATTAAAGTTTTTCGTTTTTTGAGAAAAAGGGAACAATGTATTGGGTTGTTAATGAAAGTAAACACACGAGTTGCTAATTCACAATTGAAGGGTTAAAAGCTAACAACGTTGACAAACTCATGAGAGTCAGAAAAATAGGTGCAGTTTGACATCAATAAATGTTATTGGATTGCCAACTCATTACACATCCAATAACACATCACAATAGCTAAAACACCACCATAGATATAAATGTTATAGGAACAAGTGAGGTCTAATAACATATCATCAAAAATACTCCACTCACAAAACAAAAGAAAAAAAAAACTGCGAGAGATGAATTGGCTGGTGATGGACGAATAACATCAAAGAAGCAGTGCAATTTGACATGCTATTGTGGTGCCATTAGGCAAAAAAAAATCTCAATAACACGCCATTGGTGTGCTACATCATACAAATGTACGAGTTTATTTGATAAGTGCACAAACGAGTTGCTAGTTCACGCTTGAAAGGTTAAAAAGTTAACACAATTTGTTGACTAATTGAGGGTTAATTTGGTCATTTGGTTACTAATCCATTGAAGATTCTTTTTGTACTACATGGATACTTGAAATGAATATTCCAACTACATAAAAGATTGTAAAAAAGTGTAACGTAAGCTGGAATTTTTTTTGATATTTAAGCTAACGTCGTGCGTGTGATTTTGATCTATTGGAAGACTTTAATCTCATTGGATTTGAGTGAAAAAAAATAAGCAATGAAATGAACAAGTCAATTTCATTTCACATGTACTTTATTTATTACGAATTTATTTATGTAAGAAATTTTAAGTTCAAATACGCTAAATTGTATTGAAAATACAAGATGATATTATAGCAAAACTCACGTTTTTATTGAGGCATGAGGTTGATTAAATTATATAAATTCAATGAATTTTGTAAAGTCATTTTGTTTGAATGATAAACAATCAAAAGGTGATTTGAAAATATGGCATTTAGTTCTAAAGTTATAAAACAATTCCTGTGGTGTTTTTTTCAAAATGCTCAACTCAAGTCGCTATCAAACCTTTTTCAGTGTGCTAACTGCTAATATGCATGGACGGAACCGGGGGTTTTCGCGGATGCCCGGAACCCTTATGTTTTTAGGATGCAGTGATAATTTGAAAAAAAAAAACACTAATTTTTTTTAAACGCATCTTAAATGCATTCGGTCCATCAAAATGTGTTTCTATATTACGGTTCAAAAAAATTTATGCACCCGGTAATATTTGGTACTGGTTCCGTCCCTGCTAATATGTATAAATATCACACCCATTAATGTTTCAAACTCTAAACTAACGTTCATTCAACGAAAATTGGCCTGGTCAGTATTGTGTTCATTTGTTCAACTAATTAAAGCTATTAGAGTAAGAACACTATATGAACCATAAAATGTAGCTCTAACTTAGGATAAGACCGTCTAATCGTCCCGTGTAGACCTTAAGCTTGTCTCGGCTCGTTTACACCACATATAACACCTTGTTGATAACAAAATATCTCAGCCAAACAACTATACAAAAAATCAGAACTGAATATACTATTTCAACTACAGCTTTAGGCTTTTGGCTAATTCAAAATGGAAAATGATGGTTTTGTTTTGGACTAAGAAGTTATACTATTTGAGGCTGTTGACGTTGTCAAAATAGAAGATTATTTCCTTACCACTACTTTGGGTCCAATAATATCTAATGCAATGTCGACAACGGGCCCCACAAACTTGGGCCGGCCCACACTATTTCGTAATTTTTGTGCAATTTGCACGTGAAAAAGCTCCTATCACATCGTAATCAACACGTATCCTGCCCTTTAGTTTAGTGATATTATTCTAAATCCCCTTTTAGATTTGCTCCAATTACATAAAGGACTTGTTTCTTTCACTAGGTTCCATTTATCACCTTTAGACTTGGTTTTCTATTTTAAGTGGAAAGCATAGTTGGCTTGAAGGTATGTGGTTTAATTGTGATTTTGGTGTTGAAATGAATCTGGATTGAATTAGATATACGGTATAGATTGGATGATTTCAATCTACTGATTTTCTCAATAGGTTATACATTGTGCTTGATGATGCCAGTTTTACCAAACTGAACCGATTTGGTCAAAAACCGGGTGTTGACCATTTTCGGTTATTTTTTTGGGTTCCGGTTTCGGTTTTTTTTTGCCACCTCTAGGTACACATTTGAAGTGCTCAGAGAAGGGTTAAAACTAGTCATGTACTCACATGATACTTGAACATCGATAGACCTCATCATGAGTATAGGTACCATTTTATAGCCATTTGAACTAAAAGGGTACTACTTGTCAACTTCTTAACCATGAGTAGCATAAACGTAAAGTATTAAAATCTTCGATTAAATAACACGCACTTCCCGTTTCAGTAAACTTTTTCAAATCCCGAAGTTCTTATTATTACATCCACACTCCACTAATCCTCACTCTCTATATAGATATTTTCATCCACCATTTTGCATCTCTTCACAATCCTCATCAACGGTACAATTTCTTCAATCTTGAACCTAGTTCATAATCTCATTGCATATAACCAGAATTTAATGTGTAAATTGTGCTAGTCTGTGTTTCTTATGCTCGTATGTATGCATGCGTTTACGATTACGTGCTTTATGTATTCTATGCTTTCATGTGGCTATTATTCTAAGCTTTTATAATGGGATCAGGCTCGAAACTTACATAGTTTCTCTATCTGTGTAGTTTCACTCACTCACTAACACATTCACATATATTTGAGTACATTCACCCTCATAGGTACACTTGTCGAAGTTCTTTGTAGAAGCTTTGGGTTTTCCGCTGTAGGGGTATGATCTGTCCACATTCTACTTAGAGCACAATATTGTCCGCTTAGCCGCAAGCTCACGACTTTGCTTTTGTGGCCCTAATTTGAAGACTTCCGACTTTAACATGAGCACCCTTAACCGCACAGTTCCTAAGAACTCCACCCACAACTGATCATGTTATCTCTCTCCAAGCCACAACTGATGTGGGATTTGCCTAAGGTGTTACAGTGGGATTGGGTATTGTTGTTGTTGATAAACAAGTGACCTTAATTAGTGTAGCTTTACAATTTTCATTAATGTACAGTTGTGCATTTGTGTGTTTTGTCCGTGTGAAAGGTGTGTTTATTAGTGTAGTTTATGTATAGACAGATATATAATCGTAATATTTCTGATTGCTGTTCTGTAACGGCAAGATCTCATAGCACGATATCATATAATAATTGGCGTGGAATATAATAGAATGATCCAAGTAGTTCATAAAAAGTTCGAATACAATTTAATTTCTTGAATTCGCAACGATTCATATGTATAGATTTGCATATTCGTGTATTAGTACTGATTGTATTTTTGTGACGATGATTTGTTAGATAAGCAACATTGAATTGATTGAAGGAAAGTGGATATGAGCAATTCAATAGGGCACAGTTTGCTTCGGCCCACGGTTTTGGAGCATCAAACCAAAACAAACTCTAATGGAATTGGTGGAAACACTTCCTTTCAAGTTCAAACTAATTCTCAGATACGGACATTTTCTTCATCATCTTCCGCCTCATTATTATCTAGCGATTTTTGTGGTCAGAGACTGACACTGCAGAAATCAAAGTTGCCAAGAAATCGTGCGGTTTCTGGTGTTCCACAAGCTGTTTTAGCGACCGAGACAGCTTCTGAGGTACTCGGTCATGGTTACATTGTTTGTTCTTTGGTGTAAGAATTTCCGATCATCATATTAGATAGTTTAAGTAATTTTAGTACTTGTGACAGATTGACATGTTATAGGTTAAAAAAATGGATTGCAGCGCAGATTTTGTAAATTCATGTATTAGTTTATAGTGCAATGTTATCTGTTCTATTAATATAACTGAAAACGTAAATATAATTGAAGTATTTTGAGTTCTTTAACGATCCGTATGTGTATGCTGAGAGATAAATGCATTGCTTTTAGCTAGCTGCTAGCCTAATTATAACAGAAGAGTTTTAGGGGGTGTTTGGATTAGCTTATTTATCTTGTTTGTGGACTTATTTAATTTGCTTATGAGCTTATCTAGTTGAGGATATGGATTTATATCAGCCATTAGCTCAATTTGATAAGCTAACAAGCCGAAAAAATTGAGCCTATAAGTGTTTATAAATTCAAATAAGCCTATAAGCTGAAAACAAGCTAACCCAAACACCCCGTTTTACATATTCAGGATGACATTTCTTATTTTCTTGTGACAGCTGGTAGGAAAGTTCAAACTGGATGGGAATACTGAGATGCAGGTATCGACAGTTATGACTTATGACTGTTACACGTGGCTGCTTTCTTGTTATTCCGTATACTGAAACAAGCATTATATACTTCTTACTTTTACAGGTCAATGTTAAAGTTTCTTCTGTCACATTAGTAGAAATTCAGATTACTAATAGTCCCGACCATCTATATCTACATTGGGGTGGTACGCGCAATAAGAAAGAGTAGGTTACTATGCGTGAATGTTGTTCTCGATATTATTCTATTAATGAATCATTTATGCCTTCCCCTAAGTATTCTTTTATTTTGGTGTTTTTTTAAATCAGGAAGTGGATACTTCCTAGCCGTCGTCCTGAAGGGACTAACGTATTTAACGACCAGGCTCTTAGAACCCCCTTTGTGAAAGTAAGTTACTCTTAATATGTTAAAATATTTATTCCATTGCTGGATCCTCTGATATGAAAGTAACATCAATTGGCCGTTTTTTATATAGTTCGGCGCTGATTCTTTCCTGAAAGTAGAGATGGATGATCCTGCAATCAAAGCTATAGAATTCTTGATAGTAGATGAAAGACAGAATAGATGGTAAGTCATTATCTTTGTGCGGTTTGTTGATATTTGAGCTCATATTTAACTTTACGTCATTCTTCCATGCCCTTGTGGTGTGTAGGTACAAAGATAACGGCCAAAACTTTTATGTTAAGGTGCCTTTAGGCGGAAAACCAGTTTCGAATGTCGAAGTACCTGAAGAGCTTGTACAAATTCAATCGTATTTAAGATGGGAGAGGAATGGGAAACAAACCTATACCCCTGAACAGGAAAAGGTTAGTTATTCCTAATAGTTTACGGATCTAATTATATCTATAATTTAAACGACTCGATGCCATTGCAACAGAAAGAATTTGAAGAAGCAAGAAAAGAGTTGCAGAGGGAGCTAGAAAAGGGTGGTTCTCTTGATGACTTACGGAATAAAATGACTAAAGGAGAGATACAAACGACCGATGGAGGGACACAAAAAAAGGGTCAAAAACAGCCTGCAAAAAAAGTTTACTCCACTCCAGAAAGAATTAACAGGAAAAAGAGAGATATAATGCAACTTCTCAAGACACCTACTCCAGTCGCTTCGAAGGGAACTGTCTCCATGAAACCAAAAATTTTGTCTGCGTTACAGCTTTTCTCAAAAGCCATAGAAGAACAAAGTGATGCCGATGTTCTAAACAAAAAGATTTATCGACTTGGTGATAAAGAGCTCTTGGTAAGATCACTTTTTTTTTTTTTTGGTGTTACATACATAAAGGCAATTTGGATTTTAATATTTTATGATCTAACGACTAGCTACATCTTCAAGGTACTTGTAACAAATGCTTCAAATAAGACCAGGGTTCATTTGGCAACAAACATGGAGGGACTATTCACTCTTCACTGGGCAATATCAGAGAAAACTAGGGAGTGGCTGGCAAGTCCTTAACTTTTTACGAGTACATATATATTATTATTATTATTTTGTGACGAATGCCAGATTATTCGTGATACATTAATAAAAATATCGCGTACACTTTGCAGACACCACCTGAAAATATGTTACCCGTAGGTTCAACTTCTTTAGATAAGGCTGCTGAAACACAATTCTCTACGACATCTGTTGATGGTTCTAGTGACAAGGTTGGCCAAGAGAAAATTGGTCTGATTTTTTTTAGTTAAGTTAATTTCTATAAACCAAAATTGAATGGTCTTATTACTCTTATTACCATCTAAATTACGATTTTGAATGGTAACAGATACAGACACTGGAGTTGGAACTCGAGGAAGGTAGTTTTGTGGGAATGCCATTCGTTCTTCGTCATGGCGATAACTGGATTAAGAATAATGATTCAGATTTTTATGTTGAGTTCAATGGACCCAAGGAGGAGATTAAGGTTCCTCCCTAGCTATCTTATAAACAAGAATAACAACATTTTATATTGTTACTTATTTTTGTTATTCTGTTTTTTGTTTTTTTTTTTTTTTTTTTTTTATTCATGAAGGATGCTGGTGACGGGAAGGGTACTGCAAGGGACTTATTAGACAAAATAGCATCACTGGAAAGTGAAGCAGAAAAATCTTTCATGCATAGGTTTGTACTTGAAATCACCATTCTATCACATTTTGTGATCTCGGTTGTTAACAATCATCATTTGCGATTTTGTTTTGTTGCTCTCAGATTTAACATCGCAGCAGATTTGGTGGAAGAAGCCAAGGACGCTAATGAGTTAGGTCTTGCAGGAATTCTTGTGTGGATGCGGTTTATGGCCACAAGACAGCTAATTTGGAACAAAGACTACTGCGTAAAGCCACGGTAAACCTTGTACACAAGCTTTCTGATTTTTCTTATCATCACATCTCCTGCGGGTTACATTTATGCTTTTATGTGCTGCATTGTTAAGCCTTATCCTAAATTTGGCATGATTGTCGTGACTATGTTTTGTGCAGTGAAATAAGCCAAGCACAAGATCGGCTCATAAACATGCTTCAGAATGTTTATAAAAGTCGTCCACAATATAGTGAACTTCTACGCATGATCATGTCGAGTGTTGGACGTGGTGGTGACGGGGATGTCGGGCAGCGTATCCGGGATGAAATCCTGGTTATCCAGGTATGATTAGCTTGTTAATTTGGGGTTGTTTTGTTGGTTGGAATGCAATGACAAAGTAATGGACTTGACGAGACCCAAACAACTAAAATCCATTAAACGCTACTTTAATCATTTTTCTTCATTTATTTTGTTTAAATCTGAAATTAGACTCATTTGACTGGCTGCAGAGAAAAAATAATTGTAAGGGAGGAATGATGGAGGAATGGCATCAAAAGTTGCATAATAACACAAGCCCAGATGATGTTATCATCTGTCAGGTATAGAGCATATATGTCACGCTGTTATTCTCTTTTGGAACTTATGATGTACCAGGAACGATAACCTCGTATTCCTTTTTAGGCACTAATGGATTATATCAAAAGTGACTTGGACATCAGTGTATACTGGAATACACTGACTACAAATGGAATAACAAAAGAGCGGCTTCTAAGCTATGATCGCGCCATTCACAATGAGCCAAATTTCTCGAGAGACCAAAAGGAGGGCCTTTTGCGTGATCTTGGGCACTACATGAGAACTTTAAAGGTAAATTTATTATTGATCAACTTTTACTTATGTCCTATCTTTTGCAGACTCTAAAAGACCTCTGTCCGACTATGTGCAGGCAGTTCATTCAGGTGCAGATCTCGAGTCTGCAATTTCAAACTGCATGGGCTATAAAACTGAGGTAATGTCAGCAGCTAGCTATTGCCTATCGTGTCTTAAACACAATGAGAGACTTAGTCTTTTATTTGTTATTTTTAGGGCAAAGGTTTCATGGTTGGGGTGAATATAAATCCTATCTCTGGCTTGCCCTCTGGTTTTCCAGTAAGTTTCTTGTGACTCATCGTCTCTCGTATTTGATAATGTCAACTATTTTGTTGATATGTTGGTCAACTCACAATGGATCAAACAGGAATTGCTTCAATTTGTTCTAGAGCATGTGGAAGATAAGAACGTTGAGCCCCTTCTTGAGGTATCTAACTATTTTCACATATACAACATCCTCTTTAACTCAGCTCTTTAACAACATACATATATATTTTTATCTAGGGACTTTTGGAGGCGCGCGAGGAACTTAAACCAGCACTTTCTAATTCAAATGACCGTCTTAAAGATCTTCTCTTTTTGGACATTGCTTTGGATTCTACCGTTAGGACAGCCATTGAAAGGGGCTACGAGCAGTTAAAGAATGCTAAACCAGAGGTATGATTACTATTTGTTAAGTTTGCTTTATATATATTAAGCTTGACAAATTTCATTACTCAACAGAAAATTATGTATTTTATCACACTTCTTCTCGAGAACCTCATACTTTCATCAGACAACAACGAAGATATGATCTACTGTTGGAAGGTAACATCAATAACCTGTGTCCTCACCTAAAAGTCAATGAGGTAGTTTTCCCTGATAAATAAACTAAATGAGTAACCGTTGTATTAATTTGTATTAAAGGGATGGAATCGAGCACTAACTATGGTGAAGAATGGAGACAACGACTGGGCATTATTTGCAAAGTCGGTCCTTGATAGAACTCGGCTTGCACTTGCTAGCAAGGGAGAGTCATACCATCAACTGTTGCAACCTTCTGCTGAGTACCTTGGAACACTGCTTGGATTGGACCAATGGGCGGTATGATATTATGCTACTCCGTATAACTTAAGTATCACATTATAATTTCTAATTTTCTTTTGAATATTGATATAGTTCTTTTATGATGTCACTGAGCCTTTAAATTCTTGCAGGTGAGCATTTTCACTGAGGAAATGATTCGTTCTGGATCAGCTGCTTCTTTATCATCACTGGTTAATCGACTTGACCCTATTCTCCGTGGTGTCGCTAATTTGGGGAGGTTGGTCTCTTGTCATTTGTTGGTGTATTTTCTTGGTCTTTGTGTTTGTTTTTAAAAAACCGTTAGTTAATGATTTTTCTGTAAATGAAAAACAATTACAAGATGAAATTACAAAATTTTCTAAAAACTTCAAATAGTACATGTCATACATTTTGTACCAAATGGTTACTATTAATGATTCGTAACTTGATTTTGTTTTTCGCCTATTAAGTTGGTTTCTAGATTCAGGAAAAATATTCTTAATTCGCCCAATTTTTTTAAATACTCGACTTCATGCTGTGTGTATCTGAATCATTAAACCGCATCCTAATGCGACATCACTTTCTTTTGACAGCTGGCAAGTTATCAGTCCAGTCGAAGCTGTTGGATATGTTGTGGTGGTTGATAAGTTGCTTTCTGTTCAAAACGAATCTTATGAAGCGCCAACTATATTGGTAGCAAATACTGTTAGTGGAGAAGAGGAAATTCCTGATGGCGCAGTTGCTGTATTGACACCTGACATGCCAGATGTCTTATCTCATGTTTCTGTTCGTGCAAGAAACGGCAAGGTATCCCTGTAATACTGGAACATCATTTACAAGGTGTCTTACATTAGTGGCATGCTTTTCTAAACCATCACATTGTCATTGGCAGGTTTGCTTTGCAACATGTTTTGATCCCGATATTTTGAATGATCTTCGAGCAAAAGAAGGGAAATTGTTGAACCTAAAACCTACTTCAGCGGATATTACTTACAGGTAATTTATCATCACATAATTCTATATTTCTATGTTTATTTTAGACTTTCGTGGAGCAAATATTGTAAGGTTCTATTATCTTAAAATTGACATTTTATAAAAAATTAATTCTCTTGAAAGGCAGAAAAAAACAGCTTAATGGTAGATATGCCAAATCGTACACAGAAAACTCACTCTCTTGTCCTTGTGTATATGATTTTAGTGAGATGAACGAGGAAAATCTAACTCGATCAAGTAACCTGGAGGAAGTGGGTCCGTCACCAACAATGCAGTTGGTCAAAAAGCAGTTTAATGGTAGATATGCAATATCGTCTGGGGAGTTCACGAGTGAGATGGTTAGGCTTATGATATTTGTACATTGTTCTTACTCCATATACTTTCATTTCCGTAACAAAAGATATTTGTACATTGTTCTTACTCCATATATGTAAATTCTGTAAAGGTTGGAGCTAAATCACGTAATATTGCATACCTTAAGGGGAAAGTCCCGTCTTCGGTTGGTATTCCGACCTCCGTGGCACTGCCTTTTGGAGTATTTGAGAAAGTTCTTTCTGATGAAATAAATCAGGTACTCCACATATGTAAATCTATATATTGTTGTCTTTAGGATTTTTTTAAAGTCACTCATGCATATTCTTATTTTCGTGATTTACTTTGTGGATCTATGTTATATTATCAGGGAGTGTCAGAAAAAATTAAAATTCTGAACAAGCAATTGGGAGAAGGAGAATCAGATGTCCTTGGGGAGATTCGCAAGACGGTTTTGGATCTTTCAGCACCACCCCAGCTGGTAATGTTTTTTTTAAGTACTACTGACGTGTTTTGGTTACATGTTGTATAATTTGGAGATATATGATTTTTACAATGTTCGTTGAGTAATGACTATAGCTAGCATTGTTTCAGGTACTAGAACTGAAAAACGAAATGCTAAGCTCTGACATGCCATGGCCTGGTGACGAAGGTGAAGAAAGATGGGATCAAGCATGGACGGCTATAAAGAAGGTTAGAACACTTCTTTAATAGACGGTTTTTTGTACTGTTTGATCCGTCATTAGTAAATTACAACCAGAAAATTTAGTTTTCCGTATGAGTGCATTTATATTCCGGACTCTAATTTGCTTTTCCATTTTCCAGGTTTGGGCTTCAAAATGGAACGAGAGAGCATACTTCAGTACAAAAAAGGTGAAACTAGACCATGACTTCCTATGCATGGCTGTTCTAGTCCAGGAAGTAATAAATGCTGATTATGCATTTGTTATTCATACTACTAATCCGTCATCAGGAGATTCATCGGAGATATATGCTGAGGTTATTTAGTTTTCCCTCTTTCCGTGCTGAGTTAAAATATTTTTTTTCCTTGTCAAGCGATACTTGTTTGCCATCTAGGATTATTACATGTTAAGAGAACATGTTACTTTATGAATTTACGACAAACATGGGCCCGAGCCTCAAGGACCAGGCTATTTAACAAAAAGGATTGAGCCTAAAAGCCCTAAAATAGCAGTTAGGATAGAGCTTTCGGATATTTTGGCCTTCGGGTATAATAGGCCGGCCTACTACTGGGCAGAGTGCTCATTTTGGAATTAATCGCGGCTATAACCATACTTTAGGACCGGCCTTAATCCAGACTATTGTACAGACGGGTCTATAACTTTTCCCTTGCTGCAGGTGGTAATGGGACTTGGAGAAACTTTGGTAGGAGCTTACCCAGGCCGTGCGTTGAGTTTCATTTCCAAGAAAGACAACCTCGACTCCCCAAAGGTATGTAGTACTAGTACAATGCCTATCTAATTTTTTCAATACAACACTCAAGTAATTGTCAAAGTTCAATTATCTATTTTTTTCGCTCAATACATTTAAAGAAATAATCATATGAAGCTATGTTCCTACTAAACATAAAACATGCCAATTTTTTCAGGTTCTTGGTTACCCTAGCAAACCCATTGGCCTCTTTATAAGAAGATCCATTATCTTCCGCTCTGACTCCAATGGTGAAGATCTAGAAGGCTATGCTGGTGCAGGACTTTATGACAGGTAAACTTCTGTCAAAAATATTTGTCTAAGAAGTTGAGCATAACTTAATTGCTCATACCCCATACTAGAGAATAACAAAACAAGGCCTGGCCTTGTCGTTAGCATGGTCCTAGTCAGGTTTAGGGGAGGCCCGGTCATTCCTTAAAAAGCAGACTTGTCTAAACCGCCGTGGTCCATAATCGGCCTTGCGTGGGCTTCTCATGGGTGGTCCTTCTAATATTTAATAAAATTTTACAGAGCATTTTCGTATTATTGATATAATAATTTTAGTTACGTACAACTTGCTGGTTACATATACAAAAGTTGAATACACCATACCATCACTATAAAGTTGCAAAAAGTTATGGGTTAATAGATTGCGAGGTTTATTTATTTATTTATTTATTTTCGTCGTTCGAAAATAAGAGGAGAAATTCAAATGAAATGTAGTATAACAGGTCCTAGTGCAACATGTTTGTCAATAGTGATTTGGATGGGGTTATGGGAATATGTAACATTGAAAATATGCAGTAAATCCAAGATTTTAGACATGGTTTAGAAAGGTATGTGTAATTTTAACCGGGGTATGAACTAGAAACAAGACCATTGTAGGGCTTTTGGCCAGCCGAGGACGCTAGCCTCTTTAAGGAAGACCAGGCTGGGCCTAGGCGGGTCGGGCTAGGACCACACCTATACTTTACGTGTTGGTTCATTTCTATTCATAGCATCTGGGGCATTTTGAAACTTATGATGCTGTCAAATGTAATGTCACTAAAAAGGACATGCATCAATCGTAAGAAAAATAGCATAAAAGGTCCGAAACTCCAAATATCACATCAGAAAACTTAAATATTGAATTTTCATCGAAATGAGCTATAAGTCAATAACACGGCAATTATTGTTGTATCCTACTTGAGCCATCTTACACTGGACCTTTTACTTGCAGTGTGCCTATGGATGAAGAAGACAAGGTTATTCTTGATTATTCATCCGACCCATTGATCACCGATGCTAACTTCCAGAAATCAATACTATCAAGCATTGCGCATGCAGGAGATTCTATTGAAAAGTTATATGGAAGTCCTCAAGACATTGAAGGTGTCGTACGAGATGGAAAAATATACGTTGTCCAGACAAGACCACAAATGTGATCATGGTGTGGAGTCTTTATAGCAAACAAGTAAAGAAAATGTGGTTGATTTATACCACATATAATTGATTTAAGAAAAAACAACAACTGTTTATTATAAATAAATTTGTTGTATACAACATTTTCGTGTTAACGATTAATTCTTACTATATAATCTATTGAGATAATCTTTTCACTGTATCTATTAGCTTTGTGATTAACGAGTACAATGTGGGACGTGCGTTGCGCCAGCTTTCGAAGCCTACATACCGGTCGCCGGACTTATTTAGAATCTACCTTTCACAACGGCTTACCAAAATATAGAATTCTGAACGGTTACGTGGATGTTATATTTTCAATCGGTTAAATAATCAAATTTTTTACAGTAGGGGTAATCACGGTCCGAAAACCGGACCGGACCGGACCGATCAAGACCAAAACCACGGACCGAGGACCGGACCGAATGTGTTCGGCCGGTCGGGGTTGGTCTGGTCTCGGTCGGTCAATCCGGTCAGAGAAGGCATTATTGGTCGGTTTGTACCCGGACCGAGACCGAATTCGCGCAAAAACCTAGACCGAGACAGGACCCGTGTCATTCGGTTTCGGTTTGGTCGGTCTTCGGTCAGTCGGTCCGGTCCGTTCGGTTGGTTTGTTTAGCCTTACTTTACGGTATACACTTTTTATTTAAGTTAAGGAACATTTTGAGAACCAAAATTGAAACAAATACACTATATAAACTCAAAAACACCATACTAACAACACATGTATAACTTTACAAATATATAACAACATAAAAATTAAAGCAAATTATTGTTTAGTGACTAAATATGAGTAAAGTATGATTTATTAGGTCAAAAGTGTAAATTATAAGACATTAAAGGTAGAAAAGTAACTTTTCAATATTTAATTAAAACAAATTTAAAGCAAAAAATGTGAAAGGATAAGAAACTTGAGTCTTCTAGCTCAAAATGCATGAAACCAACTATTAAGCCACTACGTTCAAAAAAACTATTAAGCCACTTTCATTTTTATGTCATAAATTAAAATTAATTGTTTTTAACCATTACTAAGTTAGTGAAAGTTAAAATGTGTTTACGAACAATGATTTGGGGTTGATGAATGTATATATTGTTGACATTAATGTTTATATAGAATTCATCTTTACATAAAAAGAAAATGTATATTTGAGGTTGATATAATAAAATTTGTTGTTTCTAAAAAATATAAATTAAAATTAAATGTGAATTATCGATTAGACAAGTATATTAGGCCCAAATCACGGCGATTTAAGTTTATGGATGGTATTATTATATCAAGGGACGATATGAAACTCTAATGTGAAAATGACACACCATATATGTCAATGTCAATTCCACTTGTAGCTTTCTGTCCCAAAATTATTTCTCACATTTTATTTGTGCTAAATCTTGTATATATAATTATAATTAAAAGATTAGATACTTTTTGCAAGACGAAAAGTTTTTTACTTGAATGTAAAATAACGTTATGCTATGAATTTTTGAGTTAACTTATCACAAGACTACGTCAATTATAAATTATACTATAATATAATAGTCATTTTTGATGTGACACTAATTACTTAGCTTAAATTCTTTATTAGTGTGTAATTGGCATTCCTATTGGTCCACAGAGTGATAATAGACCGAGTCAAAGCCCGAATAGTGTTTGGGTGATGTTTTGGCAAAAGCCCATTGGCTTTCAAACTTTGGAAGTTTTAATGTTCAAAGATAAACATCTTACTTACCTCAAACGTACAGTAAGGCGGTGCACATCTTGACTTTGTGAGTAGATCAACAGTATCAATGTACCCGGAAATAATAGAAAAAAAACCATCCTCTCTCACCAAAACACAAAACACAGACAAACACACATTATCACCACATTTCTTGAAGCTTCTTGCCTCTCTAAAACACACACAATCCATCTAATCACACACACACAAAGAGGGAAAAAAGCTCCACACAAATCATGATCTTTTGAAGATTTTGAGCACAGATTTACTGGATGAAGCGAAGGTTGAAGCCGTTGTTGTATCCGTTGTTTGGGATGAAAGATGATTTTGTGGAGGTAAATTGTTTGTCGTATTTTTGTTTCTGTTATTTTTTAGGGTTGTTCTGCTGATAAACCAAACAAACCAAACCATATAAACACGGTTAATGATATATGGGTTATGTTTATTTTAGTTAGATTTGGGGTTTTTTACCTGGGTTACAACTATTTGTATGATTAATGGTTGTGGATCATGTTTATTTTAGATGAAATTAGTTTAATTTAAGGTTTTTTGGTTATTTAATGGAGTCTTTATTTTGCTGAAGACGTGAAAGGTGAACTAGGAAGTACGGCTGTGGTCGTGGTTATAGTGAAGAAAGTTCTTACATCAAGGTAATATGTAATCAAAGTGCACATCTATAGTGATTTAATTTAGGGTTAGGGTATTTGGAAAAAAGTTTTAAATCTTTAAGTGTGACGAATGCAGTGTCACCAGGAGGGAAATATGTGTCAGTGAAAACGGACGTGTCCCAGGAAACAAAACAAATATTTCAGGGCCATGATGCTTTGAGGTGTTGAAGATCTTGCTGATGTTATGTAAGTCACTATGTGCTCGAAAGTAGTCTCAAGTATCGTTTGCAGTTTGTTTTTTTTATATGAACTGGTAGTTTGTTTCTATATGTTACAGTACATATTCAGGCGAACAAGGTAAGGGTTGAATTTTTGGTATTGGTGTTGTGCTATTTTTATAAATAAATGTGTTTTTTATTATTGTTATTTTTCTATTTTTCGGGTTTTTTTGTAGCATGGAGGCGATTTCTGAAATGGTTTTAGGTCTGTTAAAAAGCTAAGTTTTTAAGGGTTGGTCGAGGCTGTAAATGTGGCAGAGGATATTGAGTAGAGTGAGTTGCATGAATATAGTTTATCCTAAACTAAAATGGGTGGGTTTTGGGTAATGAAATGGGGCTGAATTGGGTGGGTTTAGTGGCTGATGTGGTCTGAAAACCGGACCGGACCGTCCAAGACCGGACCGGACCGAGACCGTCCAAGACCAAAACCACGGACCGAACGATCCGGGTCGGTCTAGACTCGGTCGGTCAGAGAAGGCATTATTGGTCGGTTTGTACCTGGACCGGACCGAGACCGAATTCGCGCAAAAACCTAGACCGAGACCGGTCCGTTCGTTCAGTCTTCGATCGATCTGGTCTCGGTCTTCGGTCGGTCGGTCCGGTCCGTTCGGTTGGTTTACTCAGCCCTACTTTACGCTATACACTTTTATTTAAGTTAAGGAACATTTTGAGAACCAAAATTGAAACAAATACACAATATAAACTCAAAAACACAATACTAACAAAACATGCATATAACTTTACAAATATATAACAACATAAAAATTAAAGCAAATTATTGTTTAGTGACTAAATATGAGTAAAGTATGATTTATTAGGTCAAAAGTGTAAATTATAAGACATTAAAGGTAGAAAAGTAACTTTTCAATATTTAATTAAAACAAATTTAAAGCAAAAAATGTGAAGGATACGAAACTTGAGTCTTCTAGCTCAAATTGCATGAAAGTAACCATTAAGCCACTTTCATTTTTATGTCATACATTAAAATTAATTGTTTTTAACCATTCCTAAGTTAGTGAAAGTTAAAATGTGTTTATGAACAATGATTTGGGGTTGATGAATGTATATATTGTTAACGTTAATGTAATATAGAATTCATCTCTACATAAAAAGAAAATGTAAATATTTGAGGTTGATATCAAGGTTGTCAGGATCGGGATCCTACATAGGATCGTTTTCGGCTTCACAAGATCGGAATCGTAGGATCGGATCGGGATCGTAAGATCCTATGAAAATGTATATATTATTATATAAGAGTTGTAGTTTTATACTTTTATAGAATATTTATATGATAAATGAATTTAAATGAATGATAAAAGAAAAAACAATAAGAAACATGAGCTTCTAGTAGGATCGGATCGTTCACGATCCTACGATCCTGTGTGCGATCCTACGATCCTAAAACGATCTTGCTCCCCTCGAGATAAAAACATGGGCTTGTAGTAGGATCCGATCGTTTACGATCCTACGATCCTGCGTGCGATCCTACGATCCTGATAGAATTAAGATTCTACTACGATCCTGCTCGTTTTTCATATGTAGGATCGTAGGATCGCGATCCTGACAACCTTGGTTGATATAATAAAATTTGTTGTTTCTAATAAATACTTGATTAGACAAGTATATTAGGCCCAAATCACGACGATTTAAGTTTATGGATGGTATTATATCAAGGGACGATATGAAACTCTCATGTGAAAATGACACACCATATATGTCAATGTCAATTCCACTTGTAGCTTTCTGTCCCAAAATTATTTCTCATATTTTATTCGTGCTAAATCTTGTAGAGTCGAGTTATATTACAAACCAAACATTCCTCACAAACCAAGGGACTTATCCCCACCATCCATCTAAAAGGAAAATCAATGATTGAGATTAAAAGGATTTTATTATTTCACCCATTTTTTATAATTTAAATATCTCTTAAACCGTTAATCGTTAAGCGAAAATAATTACACCATCGCGACGGGTATTTAATTATCTTTCTATAAACGGGCACTTTGATATACTTTCGAAAAGAAAAAAAAATCATTTTTTTCACGTTTTTTTTCCTGGCCGAAAAAAAAATCATATATGATATTGCATATCATATATGATATGCAATATCATATATGATATTACATATAATATCATATAATATCATATATGATATTATATGTAATATCATATATGATTTTTTCGGTCACGAAAAAAAAACGTGAAAAAAATGGAAAAATTTTTTTTTGTCGAAAATATATCAGTTAGCCTATCTATAGAAAGATAATTAAATGCTCGTCGTAACGGTATATTTTTTTTCGCTTAACGATTAACGGTTTGAAAGATATTAATATTTGAAAAAAAAGGATGAAAGTGAGTTTTTTAAATTGTTGTGATTAATCTCATCCATTAGATCAAATAAAGATGGAAGGGAGATGGAGGGTGGAGATTAGTCCCTGTAAAAAAAGTTTGGTCCTCAAATGATCTTTACTCAATCTTGTATTATATATATAATTATAATTAAAAGATTACACATCTTAGATACTTTTTGCAAGATGAAAAGTTTTTTACTTGAATGTAAAATAACGTTATATTATGAATTTTTGAGTTAAGTTATCAGAAGACTACGTCAATTATAAATTCCTAGTATATGAGCTTACACAAAGTTAGAATTCACGTTCAACTTAACAAAGCCTGACAAGTATCAATTACGCCTATTTAAACTCATATCTATAAGTGGAATAAGTCTAAGGCGTCGTTTGTTTTTTCAGAGCTTTTACCTCTTCATCTGCAAACTATGTCTGTAGAAGAAGAGGTACATATAAGCTCTTCATCTACAAGAAGAAAACCGTTTGTTTTTTGTGCTATTTAAGTACTTCTTTTTATTTATGTTATTTTATTATTTTTTTTTCAAAACTATTTTTTGTGCTAGAAGTACTTTTCTTTTTCTTTTTTTTTTTCACAAGTTTTTTACGTTTTCGTCTGCTTGTTACCGTTTTGGTACGTTTTCGACCGTTTTTTTACGTTTCGTCTATTTTTTACGTTTTTTGTCCGTTTTTTACGTTTTTGTCTGTTTTTTTACGTTTTCGTCATTTTTTTTACGTTTTCGTATATTTTTTTTACGTTTTCGTCTGCTGTTTTAATCATTCGTCTAAAAATTTTTTTTACGTTTTCGACATTTTTTTTTTTTTTACTTTTTGGTCTGTTTTTTAAAGTTTTGTCCCTTTTTGCATTTTCGTCTATTTTTTGACATTTTTTTACGTTTTCGTCTGTTTTGTTACATATTCGTCAATTTTTTAATGTTTTCAACCGTCTTTTATATGGTTTTCTGTTTTTTTAGGTTTTCATCCGTTTTTTTAAGTTTTCGTATTTTTTTACATTGTTGTCCCTTTTTTTAATGTTTTCGCCCATTTATTTTATGTTAAAAAACAGATAAAACGTAAAAAAAATAAACGAAAAAGTAAAAAAAATGGTCAAAATGTAAAAAAAAGACAAAAACAGATGAAAACGTAAAAGAAAGACGAAAACGTAAAAAATGGATAAAACATTAAAAAAATAGATGAAAACATAAAAAAAAACAGACGAAAATGTAAAAAACGGGCGAAAACATAAAAAAAACGAGCGATATAAAAAAACAGACGAAAACGTAAAAAACGGACGAAAACATAAAAAACGGATGAAAACGTAAAAAAGACAGACGAAAACGTAAAAAACGGGCAAAAAACGTAAAACGGGTGAAAACATAAAAAAATGGACGAAAACGAAAAAACAGACGAAAAGGTAAAAAACAGACGGAAATGTAAAAAAAAGGTGAAAACGTAAAAAAAAGTAGGCGAAAACATAAAAAATGGTCAAAAACGTAAAAAATAGCGAAAACATAAAAAATGGACGAAAACGTAAAAAACGGACAAAACCGTAAAAAACGGATGAAAACGTAAAAATACAAACGAAAACGTAAAAAAATGGATGTTGAGAAATGTAGGGTTTGTGAATGAAGAGGTAAGAAGTGAAAGAAGAGGTAATAAGAGGAAGGGGGTGTCTCAATTTTGGAAGAGAAAAGAAGAGGAAAGAAACTCTTTTGTCTGGAAAAAAAAACAAACATGTTACTCTGCGTGCTCACAGAGGAAAGAAGTGAAAAGAGGCAATAAGAGCTTATTTTGAAAAAACAAACAAGGCCTAAGATGGAAGTTGTATACCGATAAACAAATGACTGCTTTTGGTTCTTTAGGTATGGTTATTTTGTTTTTAACAACGGATTTATTAAAACACTAGTAAGGAGCTAGAAACTGTGATAACTGGCAAATTAGGGAGCTATTTAAAAACCCGCATTACTTTAAATTTAATGATTTTTGGAATATTTGAAAGTTTATTCGCGATGAATTTGTAAACTTGAATCATGATTTTAAATTTTGCGGTATCTATGGAATTTAAGATTTAATTTACTGATTCGCTATGGAATATATATGTAGTGATTTATTTTTGAGATTTTCATTTGGCACTACGTTGACTCCGGCATTAGGATAACCTAACGAAATTTTAAATATTTTGAATGATTGGTTCGGTTTATATATTTTTGAAACGTATCGTGGTATTTCAAAATTTTGAGAACGAGCTCGGTTTGAGAATGACGAAATATTTTAAAAGATTGTCGGGTTTGGTCATTGCGTTTATTTAACTGGCCATCTATTCCCTACACTATTATTATTTTTATTATTGTTATTTAAAAAGAAAGAAAAGAAAGAAAAAATAAATAAAAAATAAAAAGAGTAACTACAAAAATTGTCCCTTGTGGTTTTCCTGGAAAAACACAACACACACAAACACAACGTCACCCTCATCTCTCTCTCTTAATATCACTTCACCCTCACCACAAACCTTAGCCGCCCTCATCTCCGGCCACCACAGCCGCCACACCGCCGCCCCCTATAACACACCACCACCACCATTCGAACCCCCATCATCCCATCTTCTTGATCTACCATCACACGCGCCCTTGACACCCCTATTTCACATCGTTTAAACACCAAGAATCATCACCATCTTCTTGTTTTTGAAGTTTGACACGTTTTAGGTCTTAAGAATCAAATGTGAGACGAGTTTCACTCGTATTT
This sequence comes from Artemisia argyi, assembly GCA_030686995.1. Taxonomy (NCBI): domain Eukaryota; kingdom Viridiplantae; phylum Streptophyta; class Magnoliopsida; order Asterales; family Asteraceae; genus Artemisia; species Artemisia argyi. The sequence continues at coordinate 209,309,684 of CM060681.1, forward strand.
TTGTTAAAAACGTGACCTAGGGTCACGACTTAAGGATATTCGTATGGGTTATGGATTAAAACATGAAATACAAGTGGGTTTTTGGATAATATGTAATGTTTTGATGGTTTGGTATCCGGGTTTCATGTTTTGGAGGAGGTCGAAGTGAAACCGAGAGCTCCATGCTCTCGGCTTGTTCTTTTTTTTGAGCTTAGGAGAGTTTCTGATTTTTGGTCTTGGTTATGGATGATATCGAGGGTATTGATGATGTATTTCTTGGTTATGGTTGATTCTTGGCCAAGGTTTTGTTTGATATTGATGTTGTTGAGATGTTACCGTGACCCTTGGGGTCGGTTTGAATTGGTGTCGAGCTCAGGAGAGCTAGCCGAGACCATGATGGTCTCGGGTGCGACCTTTTGTGGTTCATGTTTGAGCCGAGACTCCAATGAGTCCCTCGACTAGGGGTTGGACTTGGTAGTCGACCCGGATGACATGAATTATTTGGTGATCTTATATGGCTTCTTGATATATTTTCTTGTTGTTATTATTGTTTTTGTTGTTGAGGTATAATACTTTTGGCGTTGTTGATATTGTTGTCGTTGCTTGTGAGCCGAGAACGAATGATATAATGGTTATGGTTGTGGAGTTGTGTTAACGAAAATGATATGGGGACCGATTGTGAGACGGTCAAACTAGAATGACGGAGATAGGTTAGTCGGGTGCCGTAGTCGGACCCTATTGTTGTAGCGCGTGATATGGGACTTATTTGTCGGAGATGGATTACTTGGTTATGATTGGTTATTATTACTTGGACTTTGGTTGTGCGTGTCGAAGTCACGTTGACTTTCTAGTCAACGGTTGATTTCGGCAAAACGCCGTAACACTTGGACTTGGACAATGAGCAGAGAGTGATGACTCGAACATGTGACTGATGAGGCGAAAAATGAACCACTTTTAGGGGGTCATTTAAGCCCGGAATTGAATTTATTTGATCAAATATTACCCTAAATCGTTCCTTTTGTGATTTTAGGTACTTTGGGAGTGAAATCTGGAAAAGGAAGCAATTCGGACGTTTTTGGAGCATAAAAGTGAAGAAAACGCCAAAGACTTAATTTTCCATGCTGAGAACAGTGTATGACGGCGTCAAGAAGGAAATCCTGACGGCGTCAAGAGTAAAAACCATGACGACCCAGAAGAAACCTGAAGGCGTCACAAGTAGAGCGTCAAGAGTTAATTGTGTGACGGCCTGCAAAAGGGGACTACATGACGGCGTCAGATCTAGATCTAGGCAGTCCAAGGAACTATTTGGTGGCGAGATGACGGCGTCAGACATTTGTTCCTGACGCCGTCACCTTCTAAAATCTATATATAGTTTTTTAATTTTCATTCATTAGGAGGAACTTGTGTGGAGAAACCCTAGAGCCGAACTTTGTACGTATTTTACAGCTTTTTCAAGGGTTTTCAGCCCTTGAATCCTTTCATGTGCTATTAAGATAAGTCTTCTCTTAATTTAATCAATATTTCTATGTGTTGGTTGTCTATATCTTGTGCTTGTCTTGATTTCAACATGCTAGGCTAGATCTATCTTGTGTTTGCTTAGATCTAATGAAACATATATGTTAATTATGTGTTGATTACATGTTTATGGTTGTATTGGATGAATGATTTCAATGTTAGGCTTAAGAAAACTGGCAGATCTCCATTGTGTAACATGCTTGAACGTCTTAGGAAACATGAACCGATGTGTACTAGGTTTTATTGGTTGTATTTAATGCATGAGTAAATTCTAATGATCCCATGTTAGGAGCTTCTTAGCCGGCTCGACATAGGAGTGAAGTAGGCACTCATAGGATTGGGGAAGTAAGCACGCCACCCCATGAATGGTATTAAGGAATACAATCCGTCATCCACGCAATTATAATAAGTAATTAACGTGTAAAAGATGTCTAGGGAGTAGTGAAATCTAAGTAAACACATTTCTCCCATATATTGCTCACAACCTTAGTTTAATATAGTTTATTTTCATTTTTAGTATTTTATTTTGATTGCATCTTAGTATTGGGTTAGTTGACTAGCAACTAATTCCGCCCAAATCCTTCAAAACCCGAGATTTTAATTTGCTTTCCTAAAAATATAAAAATACAAAAAGAATCATCCCTCATCTCTAGACCTAGTCTTTAGGTTTTCTAATCCTAGCGACACTATTCCTAGCTGAACGATCAATCCTCCGGTACTTGTCATTATACTATACTACATCGATCAGGTACACTGCCTGGTGAGGGTTGTAAGCTTCTCAAGATCCCTTGATAGGTAAAGCCTGGTGCAAACCCCACACATCAGTGACCATCTTATATAACTCGATATTAATTAATCAAAATTAATAATAAAACTCATAATAATATTATTAATAATATAAACGTTTATATAAATATATATACGTGAAAACGTATATATATTTATGCAAGTGCGTATATTAAAAATAAAACGATCACGTGTAATATTATAATAACGTGACGATGGATATTATACTATAAAAATAGTGTAATAAATGTCGGGAATGTTATTATGAGTAAAACAACTATAAATGCCGATGAAATCTATAACGTTGGATAATTATTACGAAACGAAATGTTTTTGAAAAATAAAACGGGAAACTTACTAGTTATACGGGATGGTGGTCACTTGAGTCCAAGTGGGCCATATTATTCATTGAGTGACTTTCGTGCTTGTCACGGATATGTGACGTTGATACATCCATTTTCTATAACTACGTAACTTATTTGATCGACGGATTAAATATGACCTATTTAGTTATATAAAATGAGTATATTAATGGGTATTGTATCCTACGACGCCCATAGGTTGTGGTATATGTACGGAATTTATGAGTTACTAAATATTACGTGAGGTTTATCAAATTGACGAATTTGGTAAGTTTGACGATGTATTTAGGGAACTTATTAAATTTAGAAATATACCATATAGCATTCTACATGCAATGTGATCTAGGTTTTGGGCATTAGCTTGGAATAATATATTAAGTAAATAAAGTATGGAAGAATACCAAGTCGACGGATTTGGTAAACTTTGATGTTTTATTTAAATGATATATTGGACTAATATTAGACCCGTAGGTTGTTATTATTATTTATTTTGGTTGTGATTTCTTGATTTTGAGTTGTGTCGACCCTCCACCCGCATGGATATCAAACGCCAAACTCCAAACTAATACGAGAATAATATGAGAAATGGATTTTTGGAAAGTAAAAAGGAATACGTTCGGGATTGGGAATATTTGATTTTGAGGAAACAATTCTGAAAAGAGTTTATATTGTTAGGAAGTGCCGAGTCCGTAGTTGCTGTCTTTGAGTTGTGATACACCTTACTTCTACCGATTTCTTTCTGCCGATTTCTGGACTTGAGGTGAGTCATAGCCCCACTTTTACTTTTGAACTTTGTTTTCAATACTTGGGGTGAGAAACGTGCAAATTGTTTTATGTGGACTATTATCGCTTTTGATTTCAAAACTTGCTATGCTTAACTAGGTAGGATAGAAAGCGAGGCCTAGTCGAGAACTAGGTAAGCTATGGAGCGAGGCCTAGTCAAGAACTAGGTAAGCTATACAACGAGGCCTAGTCTAGAACTAGGTAAGTTGAACATGTCGTATCCTTACGAATGTTGGGTATGTCGTATCCTTACGCATACAGATTGATTTGATTTGATTTGGTTATTGGACTATAGTGTACACCTATAGGGATGATTACTGAGCTTTGAGGCCTAGTCTAGCTAGCAAGAGTTTTGCGTATATGTCCACTTGATTGAATTATGAATTTAAACCTATTATCTCACCAGGGAAAGTTGACTTTTAGCACGTTTTCTCAGGTAATTAAGTAATGATTTTGGATGCTTGGATTGGAGGCTTGGCTCGGCAATACGGTTTAAGGATCTATTTTTCTAAAACACTGATATGTATTGTGGACCTACGTTTATTTCTTTTGGGCCTTACTTTGGATAAATTTGGGATGGATGTAAACTTTAAAACTCCGTTTTGGTTGTGTTTTAATTCTATTTACTTTATCTCGTTCTATTATGACTTGTGTTGGATACCAATCCCCGTAACACCCCGAAAGCTTGTTGAGTCTTCCGCTGTACCAAATTTTGGGGGTGTTACAGAAACAAATTATTACAAAGTTACAAGTGAATAATTTATTATTATTATTATTATTATTATTATTATTATTATTATTATTATTATTATTATTATTATTATTATTATTATTATTTTGTTTTTTTTTATTATTTTTTAAAATTTTTTAAACAACACTTTATTAGAAACTCATAGGATTTACAAGAAGTTTGTAACACCCCAACCCGAGGAGGGGAAAAATGTCACAAATTATGGTGTTACATCAGAACAAACAGACAGATCAAAAGCATAAAACTTACATAAATAACTTACTTCAAATAACTATGGTCAAATTCTTCACTCAGTTCTACACTCAAGCCCAGAAAGCTATCCCAAAAGCTATCTTGAATACCTGCCGCGGAGAAAAGAAATGCGGTTGTGCTACGAAAGCTTAGTGAACGGCTATAACAAAAGTAAACAGAAATAAATGATGGAGAACAGATATATAATTTGGGAAACATATTTAGGTATAACGGATAATACGGAAATATAATGTGTAGGTTAAGTAAGGAATCTATACAGTCACATGTATAAATAGAATCAGAATCTACCATGAGCTCAGAAACATATCATAATCACATAAGTTGTACAAGAAGTAGCTAGATTCATTGTACCGGAAGTGAAAGGGTACATTGCACGTACAACCAGTCACTAAATAGAATCATATCATATCATAACAGAAAACATATCTAGGATGCATCCATACGCCCCTGAAATTTAGTGCACATTCATATATAACGGAAGGGACGTGGCAGAACATCACTCTACTGCCCTAGAGTCATGCCATAGGTGCATCTATGACATGGACATGGAACCCCCATGCTTAGGGAAGCTCAGGTAATCATAAGGTTCATATTAAAGGTTCAATCATAGTTGTCATATCAAAAGGTTCAAACAGAAAGGTTTATCGTAGAAAAAGTTCAAATCAGAAAGTTCATATCAAAGGTTCATATCACAAAGGAAATCTTAACCAATGTGAATAAATAGGGAGACACTGGATCTCCCTGCCTAAGGCCTCTACCACCTTTAAAGTACCCATATCTCTCTCCATTACCACATATAGAAAATGATGTAGTAGTGACACATTTAATGATCCAGTTAACCATTGTCTCATGAAACCCATGCTCTCTCAGAATAGCTTCCAAAAAATGCCAGTTGACAGTGTCATAAGCTTTCTGAATATCAATTTTCAATGAAACTCTTCTTGGGCCCTATTTCATGTCATATTCTTTTAAAAGCTCATGTCATATGAGAATATTGTCCTGAATGTGCCTATTATGGATAAAGGCACTCTGATTTTGGCTTACTAACTTCGCAAGACAACTCTTCATTCTTTCAGTAATAATTTTCCTTATACACTTATACAAAACATTGCAACAAGCAATAGGCATAAAATCAGTGACTTTACCAGGAGTTTAGATCTTTGGAACCAAAGTGATAAGTGTAGAGTTTATCTCACAAAGCATCTTCCTAGAATCAAAGAACTCCTTAACTGCCCTGCACGCATCACTGCCCGCTACACTCTAAGCTTTTTTATAATATGATGATGAGAATCCATCTGCACCAGGGGCCTTGTTATCATTAATTTGGAACATTACAATCTTGATTTCCTCATCACTGACCTCCCTAATTATTAGCCTAATTAACTTCCTCATCAGACAACTTATTCTTAATAATGTCGCCTATATTCATGTCCTTCATAGGCACACCCTCACCAAGAAATTTCTGAAAATGAGTAACAAATTGTTCTGCAACCTCTTCACCTTCATATCTCTTCCCCAATTCATCATTGACTGCATTAATTCTATTTTTGTGGTATCTGCTTTTTAGAGTTTTATGGAAGAAAGCTTTGTTCCTGTCCCCCATACTAAACCACTTGATCTTAGCTTTTTGAATCTAAATCTTTTCTTCATCCTTAATTGCATCAACATACTCTTTCAATGTGATACTTTCCTCCTCCCCGAGCTGTTTTTTTATCAGGGTCTTTATCAATTCTAGTCTAAATGTCTTTCAATTTTTCTCTAAGCATAATAACATTTTCAAACACATTCCCATCCTTCCAAGCAAGCTTCTTCTAATTCTCTTTTAACCCTTTAAGTTTCTTTACTGTCTTAAACATTTGACACCCCTCATAAACCCCGGCCTCCTCAATGCTGCTCAACCAAAGGTAAGAATTCCTTCTTATCAACTATAAAGTTAGCAAAATTAAAAGATCTATTCCTTACTCGAATAACTTTTTGGCATAACAAGCATTGTAGAACATCGGTCAGAGATCAAATAAGAAAGAAAGACTGCATGGGTATGAGTGTACTTACTAATAAACTCTTCACTTCCCTTAATTATGTCCAGCTTCTTCAATATGCCATTCTGATTCCCAGCCCTTACCTTGTGTAAATTTTTAGTCCATGTATAGAAAAAGCTAGAGCTAGTAATATCTTCCACTCCAATTTTGTTAATGCATTCTTTAAACTAATTCATATCACATATAAGAGCTTCTAGCAGAATGTTCACTAGGAGATAAGGTCACATTCATGTGACCAAATATATCCCAAGCCTCATTCCCCACAATACTTTGTAAATACCAAGATCATTCCATAGTTCATTCCTTTCATTACCACAATTGGTAGCATATATAAATGTATAGAAGAAACTAAAAGACCCCCTTAACATCTTCCACCTTACAAAGGATGGATTGTTTTGCTACATGAACCAAAGTCAAACTAACTTTCTCTTTATTCCAACCAATCATAATCCTACACGCCTTATCACCATATCTCATATTATTAATCCACTACCATCTTCCAAAGATTCTATCACCAATAGCTTGTAATTTTTGGGATTTAATATGAGTTTCAAGTACTGCACAGATATTCAACTTTTCTTCCTCATTAAAATTCCTCACTTCTTTTTGCTTATCACAGGTACTAAGACCCCTAATATTCCAATTGCCAATCTTTAAATCTATTCTAACAATTTAATGTTCTTCCAATACCCCTTTATCCATTCTTTCCAAAACATCATTTTCCATACACCAAGCTGTCCCAAATTCATCCATGCATACATCAACTTCTTCATGGATATGTCTTCCAACAAGCACTGCCTTTTTTCCTTTGTCCACTAGTTGTTCTTTCCTTTGTTTATAGTAAGCCACCATATCAATATTCCATCTCAAAATATCTTCTTTAGTAGGATAATTCTTTTGACAAATAAACTCCTCCACAATCTCATTATTCCGTATGTCATCCAACTCTGCCTGTTCATTCACATCATACATTCCTAACACAGAGTACTTATTTGTTGATCTCTTGATTGCAGACGCAACATCTTCATTCACATTCCATACTTTCTTTTTAGGTGTACTAGGACTTTGATTACCAACCTTGTCTTCCGTTACATTCTTTTCTTGATCCTTCTGCAGAGTTGGCTTCATACTACCCTCATCTTGTACTCTAGTCCCATCATTTTTTGGTTTGAATTCAAACTTTGCAGTAGGTATTGTGTTCCCTTGTTTGTGATTCCCATATTTACTAGTCTGGTTATTCTGCCTATAGTTAGGCCTTTTATCACCCAAACCCCCAATTTCTCCTATTCTTAACCTCTACAAACCCATCATTATCAGTTTTATCTCTTTTATCCTCTTCTACCTTGTTATCTGCCTTATCCTTGCCACAATCAGACTTTTCCACAAGAACATTCTTCCCACAACTTTGGTTAGTGTGCCCAAAGCCACAACATTCACTGCATACAAAGGGCTTCTAGTCATACTTAACTTGAACTTTCTTCCTGCACAATTCCTCCTTTTGTCCATTTATGTATACAACATTAATAAAATCAGGTAGTGCTTTTTTTGTAGAAATTTCAACTAGGACTCTAGCATAAACAACTCTTCTCCCACCCATTTTACACATTGTTGCAGTCATATTATCCATAACCATAGGCTTTCCCAATCTACTAGCAAGAGCATTGATACGGTGATACCATTTGCTGTCTAGGATTCAAGTGGAACATCACAATGTTTGATCCACAATGGTAACTTCACAAGATCATTCTTATCAAAGCACATACTTATATTCCATTTATGCACAACTAGATGTTTATTTTTGACCATCCAGGGGCTATTATTTGCAACAAACTTCAACCCTTCCTCATTATAAAACTTCATATAGTATATGCCTTTACAAGTATCAACAATATCTTTAAATCCATGCCTATTCCACGTCCTTCTTAAGTTGTACCTTAGTTCATTCACAGACATAGTATCACCAACAAAATATCCACACATAAGGGCTTCTCCCATTTTGTACTTCCTTAAGGAGTTAATACATCATCAAACACCACTACCTCATTCCCATTACCATCAATCTCAGTTGGTATAGCTATCAATTTCTTATCAACTTTCTGATTTTTAGTAGCTACATTTGCATATGTTCTTTTTCTCCAACTTGTCACTTATATCACTAGGATTATTCATTGCATCATCAACATTATCTACACCACAATCATCCTCACATTTTTAGTACTAGTTTGAAAAGGATTTACATGATTATTAGTCTCAGACTTATTACCAGAATCCATCTCTGTACCTTCTTTCATTTCAGTGCTAATTCCATCACTATAGCTCCTTTCCATGCTGTCTTTTCCACTTACTTCCTTCCCTTCAAAATGATAATCATTATTCTTTTCAAGGCCCCTTTCTACCTTATCCCTGCTAGTGTTGCATTCATCATTTCCCTCTTCCCTCATTCTGTTTAGACAACTCCTCAACTACCACCTTATTCTTTTTTTGAATACTTTTCTGATTATTAGTTTTTTTTTTTTTTTTTTTTTTTTTTTTTTTTTTTTATTTTTAATTTATTTGAGTATATTGGATCTACAAATTTTTGTAGTACTTTTAGTTGCATTTTAGATCTCGTTGTAAATAAGGGTTCATACAAATTGGGGAAAACTAGATTAAGCTAATTACTTCTAATGAGATACCAAAAGTAGTAAAATAACACTCAAAAACTAATTACAAACAGTTTAGGAAGATTTAATTGTCAAAAATTCAAATGGAATTTTAGCGCCAAAATTCATCAATTCTCCATTTCCAAAACAAACCATTAATCACTACTACAAATTGTGGGAATATGATCGGATCAATGTATAGAACAGATTGCACTTATTAATTTGGTGTTTTAATGGTGGAAAATGGTTAACAATGGCATAATTCAATTATAACAAACTTTAGCGAGAATCACCATTAAGAGGAGAGAGAAAAGTTATTACAAGTTAGCCATCTAAAACGCAAGCCAATAATTTTTTTAACCAAAAAACCCAACTAAAGTTTACTTTGCATCTATATCTACACCAGAAAAAGAACGAGCCACGATATCATCAAACAAATACGCTTTCGAATGGATGGTTGAACCAAATAACGCCTTATTATGAAAATTCTAAACAAGCCAACACATGACATAGAAAACACCTTCCAACACCTCTTTTAGTTTAGATGGAAGATGAAGATTCTAAAACCAAACCAAGCACTCCTTGTAACAATTCGCAATTTCAGGTCAATTACTATTCCCGGAAAATTCACTATTCACTTTTACTATTCATTTTTACTATTCATTTCTTTCCGAAATTTTCCCGAAAGTTGATTTTTATTTGATATTCTCAAGTGATAAATCATTTCCATGGCAAATTAAATGTTTGACATCCGTCAGATCATTTTCGTGAAAGTTATTAAGGAATTACATGGAATTACACGTTTTAGGGTAAAACGTCAATCAGAAATTCTACGCACAACGAAATTCGATCCCTTCAGGTGACCCCACATCGGAAAAATGTTTGACACGCTCATGATTTATTTGAGAATTAATCGTGACTGAGAAAAACATGACCAAAGACTTCCCGGCAGGTCACCCAAGCCAGTACTACTCTCGCATGAGCACGCTTAACCGTTTGGGCGATTAACCGTTAGACCACAAAACGCGTTTCTAAGAAGATTTGAGTTTTCAACTTATTAGAAAAAGTCAACATATTTTTCCCTCCTCCATTGACCAAAAATCATCCCTTGATGTTATAAGTCATTTCGTGATTTTTAGGCTTACGGTTTGATGTCTAAAAGACATTTAATACCAACCGACACTAGACTGAGCCCAGTCTAGACATTATAAGTCATTTTAAATCATTTATAACATATTAGAAAAGTAACATTTCACTTTTCTCAATTTTACGCAATATTCGTATATTTTACGTATTACGCGTTTTAGACCCGTGTTTCCAGTTTTTAGCAGGGTTTTAGCACCCGATAGAACCTACCACTCATTTTATATTTTATTATGGAGTATAATGACATGTTTAACCATTCTTCCAAGTTTCGTATTTTTACGATACCCGGTTTTAAGTTTCATGACTTAACGACTTACCGTTAGCGATTAACGGGACCAAAACTCACTCCGTAAACTAGATAATACCAAGTTTATCCATCTAGTCACTTCCCCCTCATATGGAACGACCAAGAGGTGATTCACCATGATCTTGGTGGCTTAGTGAGAACCATGGAACTATTAGATCACTCATGTGTATCATTTTAAGCCTTAGAAACACTTATGGCCTAAAAACATACATGTAGTTATCATGTGTTCCATTCTAAGCCATTCATTCTTATACACTAACCTCCTCAACACACTATAAAACCCTCCTCACCTCCTTTTAGTCGTTCATAACCTCACACACACAAACACACTCCTAATTTTCCCTCTACTTCAAGAATTACTCAAGAAATCAAGTACTATATCTCTAGTTTGGTTTTGATTCATCAAACTACTTCAAATCCTTTGAAACTTTGGTGATTCCTCTTGAGTTTTAATCCACTCAAGTCACCTCAACCTTCATCATCCATCTTTCAAGATTACAAGGGTAGAAAGATTGCATGAAGTGAAGTGGGTTGAAGCAAGTCTATCAAAGTCCTATCCTTACATGTTAACTTCCTTTCATCTTTGAAAGCCAAAAGTTGTGAGCCAAACCCTAACTCGATTCTTGTTAAATAATCATATTCATGTTATTTACATATTATTTGTGCTATATTATGTCTTGTATTCATGTCCATGATGTATAAAAGTGAGTAAAACAAGTTATTGTACATGATTGATAAGACAAGTTCATCAAACAAGTAAACTAGTGACTTTCTTGGAAAACCACGACCAAAATGGTAAAATTATGATATTGGATCATTACATATTACAGTAGAGGACTTAACAAGGAAACCATAGCAATTTGAACCACCTAAAACGAGTATACGAGTCAAAAGTTACGCCCATTTGAAGTTACCAAAACTTTTCGGCAAACTGCCAAATACCATTCTGATCAAATTTGGGTTTTGAAAGTCCCACTTCTGGTCCGATTCATCAAAAAGTTAAAACACGAAAGTTGTCCGGAACGACGTTTTCGTTTAGGAACAAAGAAGCTCGAGCCCTGAAAACGCTTTCCGAGTGATAAATTTCTTCAAATTCTAAACAGTCCATTTTTAGACAAAGTCATTACATATAGGTTATGGTTTATGAAGACCAAAGAGGTCTTATGACCTATAATCAAGACCACAACCATGGCTAGAGCCAAGGTTGAGTCTCATGACCTTGGAACAAGGACCAAAGGTCATGGCTAGGCCATGACGAAATGACCATGTAAGCTTACTTAGGCGTAAACATGAAACAAGGAATTGACGATAACTTGAACAAGCAATTTGGATCTACTTCACTTAAAAAGGAACCATGAGATATTACAAAGAAAAATAGTCATACAAGTTATATGAAACATACCCTAATAACAATCTTCATGTAATAATAAACTTTCCTAAGTTTATACAAATATCGGACATGTAACTTTCGGATCAAAACTTATATCTATATATTTCATCAACTACTACAATAGTAGGGAGCCTCATGTGAGGAGTTCATTATGTAAGCCGTCGAGATGAGTTGTGGATTTACGAGTTAAAGTGTCCTGGCTCCTCGAACGCTTACTAACATGGCTTCTGAATTATGTCGGCCCGAACGGTAGTAAACGATATACAAAACATACATGTTTCATGAATCATTACTTTCAAAGACATACAATATACATCATACCACATCATGGACTAAATGCAAGATATATATATAGGCACTACTTCATATTCTTTACTCCAATCCTAAGTCGCGACATTCTATTGTAGGTTGCTCATAGAACCTTCACGATTCGACCGTTACATTCATTACTTGCTATCTTACTTAAGGTGAGTTCATAGCCCCACTTTCGATTACTTAATTGTTTTACAAACCCTTGGGGGAAATACATGCTATTTATAACCGAGCACAATGTTTTTAAATTGTATGCTTACCTGATTGTTTTATTATCACTAAGTACCAGCCTTGCTAAACCGATATCTTTGATTATGAACCATTTAATCACTAGCAATAGTGAGCGCGAATATTAATAATAGGCCTATTGGGATTGACGAATCCCATTTGTTTTGACTAAGTGCAAACAAATGCATTAATATTTGAGATTTAGGTATGTTGGCAAAGTACCTACCGGGATAAATCTGCCGATCGATATTGGTACACGTTAACGTTATGGTGTCATAAGCTTAGTGTATAATACATGTTCCGGGCGTATAATAACGTAGCCTACCTGTTTTGTTTTCCAAACATTGGTGTGAGCCTATAACTCACACTACCAACATATTGTGTTCAATCGATTTAACAAACTCTATGAATATCACTCAACCTTTGTGTTGACCTCTCAAGCATGTATTTCAGGTTCATGACGATCAAGGATGGCACGGAAGGACACGGATACTCAAGAGGGCTATAAATTTTATTATCATTCAAAAACACATTTATTATACATTGTAAACATGGAACCATTTGGGACCTCATTTTGTAATCTCTGATATTTATATAATTTGAATGATAAATATTTTAAAACGACTCAATTGGAGTTCGTTTTCTATTATTGTGTCTATTGTGCCGTCAAGTAACACCCAGTTCGAATTCCGCTGCATCCATGAATTGGGGGTGTTACAGATTGGTACCAGAGCCATGGTTATAGAGAAACGGGTCTAATTGAGACCTAAACTATAACTACAATCACAAACAAAAACATTTTATAGCCTTCCGCTCTCCGTGTCTTCCATCCTCCAGACTATTATGGACTTAGTAAGCATGTTATGCTACACAAACATATTAGTATATTCATATATACCCATTTTGAGCAATTCCCCGTAAGCATTAGTATATTGATATATAAACTTGGTTTATTTTCAATCATTTATCTAAACAATGGACTAAACATATCTGCGTATGCCTATTCTAGGGCATTTCGACACAACCAGATTCTCCCAATCATATTCCTACTCCAACATTCATTTTCCAAGACATTGTGAGATACAATGGTCCCATTCATTTCAAAGACATTGTGAGATACAATGGTCTCATTCATTTCCAATACATTGTGAGATACAATGGTCTCATTCATTTTCCAAGACATCGTATTATACAATGGTCTTAACCATTTCTCAAATGTTTTGAGTCACACAATGGTCTAACCTACTTCCCAGACATTGTGAATTGCACAATGGTCTAACCTACTTCCGAGACATTGTGTTTTGTGCAAATGGTCTCTAGAATTATTCCATCACATCATCAATATCATTTCATATGATATCAAAAACCCGTCACAACCTATCGATTTCTAAATAGAAATATGAGATTTTTAAAGGACAAACAAATCCATTACCTACAAAAGCTGAAGTTCAGCTCTACATTCATCAGAGTTTTCTTCTGAAACCTTCATTATTAAAAGTTCGTGATCCTGGCCAAGTATGTTCTATTTTAGAACTACTTAAAACTTCCTTTCCATACGTACCTACCCTTACTATCTTCTAATGCAATAGAATATGAAAACATAGGTTACAAGTCTTGTATGGCCGGGACTTGCAATTGAAGGGTTTGACATTGCCTTTGTTTAGTGGACAGTTTCCCGAAAGCAACGGACATATCAAAAGTATACCTAATTTAGGTATTTGAAAATTTTATCGAACCTTGGCTAAATATAGACTAGTCACCTATATTTAACCTTGGGACAGTGGAATATAGTCTGACTAACTATATTCGACTTAAAATTTTCCAATACTGAGAATAGTTGTACTAGGGTTATGTTTAAGTTGATTTCCTACATGAACACGATAAACCACCAGAATACATTAAAACAATCTAGAGACACGATAGTGCCTTACCACTCAGCAAGATCTTAACACCTTATTTGTATGATCTAAATTCATTCTTGAAATTTTTCATTTATGAGATAATCCGAACTACTATCTTGGGATAGTTATCAATTATTCTCTTCATCCTGTAGAAGTACTATCCTGTTTAGGTCCTAAGGATACCATTCCATCATAAACCTTTAAAATCTCTTAAGATTTTTAAAGCAAACTCAACATCTATACCTAAGAGTATTAATGTTAAGCAACACTAAGCACTTTTGTTCATCAACATATCACAACATTACCTTCACAACCGTGGCAAACACAAACTCATTAACAAGATCTTGATGCACTTTTAAAGCTGAAATCATCCTTAGTTACACCACAAGCACCCTCACCGGCTTTACAAGATTGAATATTCATCTTGTACTTTTGGAACACTAGTATCATCTCATAATACACTACCTTGTAACTCACCGACTAAGTATGAATGTTGTGTAGGATGATTTGTAATTATTTGAATGGATTGGGATGCCTTTTCATTTAAATAAAGACATTGTAAATCACTAAACCATAAGTTTATATTTCCTTATCTACATTTTTTGGGATGCCTCTCTATGTAAATAAAGAATTATAAACAAGTGGGCTTATTTGTATCCGAAATAACATAAGTATGAAGTCAACAACCGATTACCTACTAGGCTATGATTGCAATTACTATCTCAATTCCTATTAATATTCGACTGCTATATCAATTTCCTTTGATATTCGACTATTACCATACATTTCCTACATAAAAGTAAGCCTCATCCTACGCCATACACTAAAATGACAAATCAAACTGCATCACTGGTAATCCCAGACTTTAGTCCTCATAAGTAACCACACCTGTTCATCGACACACGACGCAGACCCCTAGAATTCCATGTCGGAGACAGGGTTATGCTAAAGGTATCGCCTTGGAAAGGCTTGATACGATTCGGTAAACGAGGAAAACTAAACCCAAGATACATCGGACCATTCAAAATCCTAGCCAGGGTTGGCCCTGTGGCGTACAGACTTGACCTTCCATCAGAACTCAGTAGTGTACACCCCACTTTCCATGTATCTAACCTAAAGAAATGCTTGTCGGATGAATCACTAGTGATTCCACTCGATGAAATTCATCTCAATGACGATCTTCAATTTATTGAGGAACCCGTAGAAATCATGGACCGAGAGGTCAAACAACTCAAGCAAAGCCGTATTCCAATTGTCAAAGTTCGTTGGAACTCACGACGTGGTCCTGAATACACATGGGAACGAGAGGACCAGATACGTAAGACATACCCACATCTTTTTACCAACAAAGTTTCTACTCCCAACACAAATTGATCTCCGGGACGGAGCTCTCATATGGGGTGGAGACTGTAACAATTCGCAATTTCAGGTCAATTACTATTCCCGGAAAATTCACTATTCACTTTTACTATTCATTTTTACTATTCATTTCTTTCCGAAATTTTCCCGAAAGTTGATTTTTATTTGATATTCTCAAGTGATAAATCATTTCCATGGCAAATTAAATGTTTGACATCCGTCAGATCATTTTCGTGAAAGTTATTAAGGAATTACATGGAATTACACGTTTTAGGGTAAAACGTCAATCAGAAATTCTACGCACAACGAAATTCGATCCCTTCAGGTGACCCCACATCGGAAAAATGTTTGACACGCTCATGATTTATTTGAGAATTAATCGTGACTGAGAAAAACATGACCAAAGACTTCCCGGCAGGTCACCCAAGCCAGTACTACTCTCGCATGAGCACGCTTAACCGTTTGGGCGATTAACCGTTAGACCACAAAACGCGTTTCTAAGAAGATTTGAGTTTTCAACTTATTAGAAAAAGTCAACATATTTTTCCCTCCTCCATTGACCAAAAATCATCCCTTGATGTTATAAGTCATTTCGTGATTTTTAGGCTTACGGTTTGATGTCTAAAAGACATTTAATACCAACCGACACTAGACTGAGCCCAGTCTAGACATTATAAGTCATTTTAAATCATTTATAACATATTAGAAAAGTAACATTTCACTTTTCTCAATTTTACGCAATATTCGTATATTTTACGTATTACGCGTTTTAGACCCGTGTTTCCAGTTTTTAGCAGGGTTTTAGCACCCGATAGAACCTACCACTCATTTTATATTTTATTATGGAGTATAATGACATGTTTAACCATTCTTCCAAGTTTCGTATTTTTACGATACCCGGTTTTAAGTTTCATGACTTAACGACTTACCGTTAGCGATTAACGGGACCAAAACTCACTCCGTAAACTAGATAATACCAAGTTTATCCATCTAGTCACTTCCCCCTCATATGGAACGACCAAGAGGTGATTCACCATGATCTTGGTGGCTTAGTGAGAACCATGGAACTATTAGATCACTCATGTGTATCATTTTAAGCCTTAGAAACACTTATGGCCTAAAAACATACATGTAGTTATCATGTGTTCCATTCTAAGCCATTCATTCTTATACACTAACCTCCTCAACACACTATAAAACCCTCCTCACCTCCTTTTAGTCGTTCATAACCTCACACACACAAACACACTCCTAATTTTCCCTCTACTTCAAGAATTACTCAAGAAATCAAGTACTATATCTCTAGTTTGGTTTTGATTCATCAAACTACTTCAAATCCTTTGAAACTTTGGTGATTCCTCTTGAGTTTTAATCCACTCAAGTCACCTCAACCTTCATCATCCATCTTTCAAGATTACAAGGGTAGAAAGATTGCATGAAGTGAAGTGGGTTGAAGCAAGTCTATCAAAGTCCTATCCTTACATGTTAACTTCCTTTCATCTTTGAAAGCCAAAAGTTGTGAGCCAAACCCTAACTCGATTCTTGTTAAATAATCATATTCATGTTATTTACATATTATTTGTGCTATATTATGTCTTGTATTCATGTCCATGATGTATAAAAGTGAGTAAAACAAGTTATTGTACATGATTGATAAGACAAGTTCATCAAACAAGTAAACTAGTGACTTTCTTGGAAAACCACGACCAAAATGGTAAAATTATGATATTGGATCATTACATATTACAGTAGAGGACTTAACAAGGAAACCATAGCAATTTGAACCACCTAAAACGAGTATACGAGTCAAAAGTTACGCCCATTTGAAGTTACCAAAACTTTTCGGCAAACTGCCAAATACCATTCTGATCAAATTTGGGTTTTGAAAGTCCCACTTCTGGTCCGATTCATCAAAAAGTTAAAACACGAAAGTTGTCCGGAACGACGTTTTCGTTCAGGAACAAAGAAGCTCGAGCCCTGAAAACGCTTTCCGAGTGATAAATTTCTTCAAATTCTAAACAGTCCATTTTTAGACAAAGTCATTACATATAGGTTATGGTTTATGAAGACCAAAGAGGTCTTATGACCTATAATCAAGACCACAACCATGGCTAGAGCCAAGGTTGAGTCTCATGACCTTGGAACAAGGACCAAAGGTCATGGCTAGGCCATGACGAAATGACCATGTAAGCTTACTTAGGCGTAAACATGAAACAAGGAATTGACGATAACTTGAACAAGCAATTTGGATCTACTTCACTTAAAAAGGAACCATGAGATATTACAAAGAAAAATAGTCATACAAGTTATATGAAACATACCCTAATAACAATCTTCATGTAATAATAAACTTTCCTAAGTTTATACAAATATCGGACATGTAACTTTCGGATCAAAACTTATATCTATATATTTCATCAACTACTACAATAGTAGGGAGCCTCATGTGAGGAGTTCATTATGTAAGCCGTCGAGATGAGTTGTGGATTTACGAGTTAAAGTGTCCTGGCTCCTCGAACGCTTACTAACATGGCTTCTGAATTATGTCGGCCCGAACGGTAGTAAACGATATACAAAACATACATGTTTCATGAATCATTACTTTCAAAGACATACAATATACATCATACCACATCATGGACTAAATGCAAGATATATATATAGGCACTACTTCATATTCTTTACTCCAATCCTAAGTCGCGACATTCTATTGTAGGTTGCTCATAGAACCTTCACGATTCGACCGTTACATTCATTACTTGCTATCTTACTTAAGGTGAGTTCATAGCCCCACTTTCGATTACTTAATTGTTTTACAAACCCTTGGGGGAAATACATGCTATTTATAACCGAGCACAATGTTTTTAAATTGTATGCTTACCTGATTGTTTTATTATCACTAAGTACCAGCCTTGCTAAACCGATATCTTTGATTATGAACCATTTAATCACTAGCAATAGTGAGCGCGAATATTAATAATAGGCCTATTGGGATTGACGAATCCCATTTGTTTTGACTAAGTGCAAACAAATGCATTAATATTTGAGATTTAGGTATGTTGGCAAAGTACCTACCGGGATAAATCTGCCGATCGATATTGGTACACGTTAACGTTATGGTGTCATAAGCTTAGTGTATAATACATGTTCCGGGCGTATAATAACGTAGCCTACCTGTTTTGTTTTCCAAACATTGGTGTGAGCCTATAACTCACACTACCAACATATTGTGTTCAATCGATTTAACAAACTCTATGAATATCACTCAACCTTTGTGTTGACCTCTCAAGCATGTATTTCAGGTTCATGACGATCAAGGATGGCACGGAAGGACACGGATACTCAAGAGGGCTATAAATTTTATTATCATTCAAAAACACATTTATTATACATTGTAAACATGGAACCATTTGGGACCTCATTTTGTAATCTCTGATATTTATATAATTTGAATGATAAATATTTTAAAACGACTCAATTGGAGTTCGTTTTCTATTATTGTGTCTATTGTGCCGTCAAGTAACACCCAGTTCGAATTCCGCTGCATCCATGAATTGGGGGTGTTACACTCCTTGTATTAAGACGTCTCCAAAAGACCTAAATCTCACCAAGTAGCAATCTTTTGAGAAATATCTCTCACCATGGAACAACAAGCAAAGAATATATGACTAGATGATTCCACAGCCTTTTCACAATTCAGACATAAGATAGAATCGAGTTTCATTCCTCTTCGAGAAAGATTAAGACGAGTGGATAAACTAACCAACTTAACTCTCCAAGCATGAACATTTACCTTTTTCGGAACAGCCTTGATCCAACAAGTTTTAGAAGAGACCTTCAATAACTTGTGATTATCAGGTTTCTAACCGAAGCAATCGAGAACTCCCCCGAGCCCGTCAACGACCAAACCCATCTATCTTGCATCATAGGAAGATTTATACCCTCCACATTTGACGAAAAGGCTATGAATTGATCATGATCCGCTCCTCACCTCGGTAAATGCCTCAAAGAAAAACCAACATTAGCATGTGCCATTTTTGACGCGATATAAATGTTTTTGCACAATTCCAATGCATAAACCCTTGGATATAACGATTTAAAAGGAACCTCCCCCTTCCAGACGTCTTCCCAAAGTGAAGTATCCTCACCATTACCCACCTTTTTCTTTATAAACCATAGCATGTCAATCCCTTGGCGATTAAGATGGGCCGTGTCACGAAATATGTCTATCCATGTAGACGAACATAAAGATTTTGGAGGGTTACCCAGTTTGCCATCCTCACCATGAATAGCTTTTATGACCCTAGCCCACAAAGAATTACTTTGAGTTCGAAAATGCCAAACCCACTTAAACAATCGTATACGTATACAAAATACTCAATCTCGTCAGAGCGACGTAAGAAGATGTAGAATGTACTCAGATTATACACCTACTTAGGTAAAACCTGAGAGTAGATGCTTCTAGGGACAACTTATGATATAAACTTTTATGTATGAGTATAACGTTTGATATAAACTTTTATGATATTTATTAAAGAAATCGAACATAATGCAGTAGTTATTTTCAAAACATGAGAAGGTAAAATTCCACTGCCACTTACTCCACTCAAGGACATCTCTATAGTCAATTCCTAGTGCCCACTTCCACTCCTAGTTGTTTGATCTAATGGAACCTCTCATTTCTTTCACAAGAGAATCAAGAATCAAAAGACCATTTTTCCACTCCTAGTTGTTTGATCTAAAGGAACCTCTCATTTCTTTCACAAGAGAATCAAGAATCAAAAGACCATTTGACCACCTTATCCCTTTCATTTCACTGGATATCGTTACAAACTAATTTGAATTTAGAATGGTGGTGTCATTCTAACTAGCAAATGTGTGGCAATAAGTTGTGTCCATATGATGTAGTTAACATGAGAGACATCATGATGATGATTCAATGTTCATGGCCCATAGAGATTATTCCTAAAGCATGCGAAAGTGGGGAGTGAAAAAATTCTTGCACTATGCAAAATTTCTAGGACATAAGTCGTCATCCCACCGCATCGTATAGATATAGAACTTCCACATAAAGTTATTCTTGAAAGAGAACACATCGCATGTACATTTTTTTTATATACTTGGTTTGTAAATTTTTATAGAGAAACTTCTATCTTTGTACCTAGCTAGACTCGCTTTGTTGCGCGTAAGTATGTACATTCAATTGATCATTTAAATCATACATGAAATACTTGCATCAAGCTGAGATACGTTTAGCGAGGCACAATTGTCTCATCTTAACTTGTGGCTTTTGGCTCTGGTTTAACTTTGGTATTTGATCATTAGTTGTAAAAATTACTTCTTCAAAGTGGAAGTCGTATTTGCTCCAACTACTATTCATATGTTTTTGCTAGTCTTTGAATGCAAGGATACCAACAAAAACCATCATTTCATATGCAAAAATAAACTATTTGAAACATTCTTTAAAGTTCAAAAGTGTTGGATTTGCCCCTTTTTTTAATGGTGTCAATTATTAACTTAAAATAAAATTGGACATAATCATTGCATAACATTACACATTCATGGTCAGGAACTTTACCTCTTTCCCATTAATCTCCTTTACAAGATACCCTTTTGCAACACCCATATGTCAAGCATACAAATACATATGATGTCCATTTTTGTACTTTAAGGCAACCAAGTACTTATTTTTGTGTACAAATTACATATATTTGGTGTCCATCGTATTCAAAACATTCTCTCATCATTGTTTTCTCTTCTTTTGATGAATATGTCTTGTGGGAATTCACCACCTTTACATGGTATTATAATTTACTTTTCATAATAGATACACCCATTTTGTAAACTTCAAACATTGGGTTTTCCACTTCAAGATATAAAAAATGACCTTATATTCATATACTATAATAAAAACATAAGGGTATATAGATTATTTGTCATACAAAAGTATGTTATAAATTTTTTAATAAATTGGTTGAATATCCATAAAAGAAAGGTTATAAATATGGGAATCCACTCAAAAGTGTGATGAATTTAACACCTTAACTTTTATATCTTATTCTAAAGTTTAGATGCTTAAATCTAAGGTTACTTATTCCTTCAACTTTATGAATTCTTTTTGGTTGGTAAGTAATAGACCAAGTTTCACCTATAAGATTAAGGAGGAATATTTTCTTGTGGAAGATGATAAATGTTGACTTATCCATTGACATAAGTCAACAAAACAAAGCCATATGCGTAGGATCTTTTTTGCACATGAAATCAAATAATGATGATGCAAATGGATGTAATACTAGTGTGACAACCCTTATAGATCATCACCATACCTTCTCGTCAAGCCAATACAAATAGATTCTAGATGTATGCAAGATTTCGTAAGATTTCGCTATGATGTACACGATGCACTTGCGAAGTGATCAACTTCGTAAACCATAATATTTGTTTTTGTTTTTTTATGAAAAGTTACGCGCAGTATATTTCGTGTTACAAAATAAACAATGATTAAAACATCAATCATCACTTTGATTGTCACCAATTGTGCAAATTTGTTCTCAATGCCATTCATGGATCATGATGAATTAGAGACACTCTTCATGTTTCTAAGGAACTTTTGACTTCAAAATTTCATTTTCTTGACCATTTAAAGAAGGCATTCATGTGCCTTAAAAAGATAATTTAATTTGGCTCTCGTGGGCCTCTCAACATTACTATCTTTTATCAGAATTTTTATATTCATAATTAAAATATTTGAAAAAGGAAAATAAATTGTGTGAACCGGCAGGAATACCCTGACTTTGGTTGCTTTTTGGCATCAACTATTGTCCACCCTATAGATAATAGCTTCAGCAACTCTCTTAGCTAGTAGAGCACCAACCGGAGTTAGCATGAGCTAAAATTCGAATCCCTGACTTTTTATCCACAAAATTTCTACAGTAAACTCATAAATTTTTCGGATGTGTGTACCTGCTCATCAAAAGGCTTTTGGTGAGAAAAGAAAATAAATAATGATCCGTATACGTGTGCGTATGTATTTTAAAAGCATTGGACTGTTTATTGGGCCGGGCATGCCTTGTCAAATCATCTTCAAGTATTTTTGTACTGAAAAAAAAGCAATTACATGTCATAAAAGGGCATCTTTGGCTTCTTTTTCTTTTAAATATGTTCATCATATAAGAGTCAGCTTTTGCTTAGGAAAGATAATACTCCTACAAGCAATACGTTTTTAACTTTGGATGAGTAAAAATGATCACTTTTTGTATAGGTGAATAAGAAGTTAATGCTTGATTGGTACGAAAACATAATTTTTGACCTTTGAGAGTTAAAGCATCCATGTTTCGTGTTAAAATAGATAAGAAAGTATGTGAAAGTCGCTTTTAGTACACAATCTGTTATGGTGAAAGTGATAAGTGTCCTTGCTATAACTAATGCACAAGGTAGGGGCTTACATTATACTCATCTAGAACTTTTCATAAACAAACATGCTTAAAGAAATTAGTGACCACATTAATTCTAACACACTGTCACACACGTTAGTTAGCGATTACGCACATGCATGGGCGCACGCACACATACTTTAGACGAGAACATCTCCCTATTTGTAAATATCGCGGAAATGGCAAGTGTATTATGTGAAGGTTACTACAACCTTTAATCAGTGAAAAACTTGGAAACCAAAAATTTAAAGAAAAGAAACTATACACAACAAACATACTTTCCACATAATATATAACTAGTACTTTCATTATCTCAAGTCTTAACTTATACAAATACATACGGAATCCATTCATTCCATGTAGTCATTCTTTTACAAAAGGTCTAGGTTCAAACCTTATTAGGTACATATTTGAAGGTGACAAGGGGAAGAGCCGAAAATGGCTACGGGGATATCTTGGTTAGGCCGCGTACTTCTGAGTCAAAGACTCATCCACTTCGAGTCCATTTACCCGTTTCATATTATGTCCTTTTTTTTGGGGTCCAAAAGAGATTATGAGACCGGCCTACTAGGATATAATTGCATTAGGGGGTAACTTTAGACATGTTTATTTCATCCACAATGGGTTTTCTTAATCATGGCGTTTCTAATATTTGACTTGACCATATGACAATAGAGTAAATGTGGTCATCCCCACTCTAAGTTTCGTAGTTGATAACTAAAATTTGTAATCTTCTGGAAGTAGTCCCATTACCTTATGGTAGGGGTGTGGCTGTCTACATCTCACCTCCCCAATACCTCGGCCTGACGGGATTGGATACTGTTGTTGTTGTATGATGATACTTAACTTGAGTCCCTAATACAAAGTTAAAAAGTCGGTTTTTAGATTTTACTCTCTTTAGTATTCTAGTTCCATTTTTGGACTTAATGTAAACTTAGTTTCATACCAAAGTTTACAACCCTTGGAAGCAATATAAAGAAAGTTGGTCTGAAGATATTGTAGGGGACCATGAACATGAAGAGGTTCCTACATTGTACATTTTGTATTGAATATGTCTGCTTTTAGACAAATTACAACCAAAATAATCTCAGCTTTTGTAAAAAGAGAGACATTTGACCATGTTTTGAATGTAACAACACATCATCAATTGTTTAAAAAAGTTTTTACCTTGAGTTTATCACATTCTAATTACTATTCTTACCTCATTCTCACATCATAATTCTGTAATATATCAATAGTTATATACCATATCAATTTCTTAAAGAACATAGTAATTCATTATCATCACATTTAAACCGTCGAATCATATTTGATATCAAAGATCCTCGTTCATCCGTTAAGTTATGGATATGACACACAGTTTATAAGAAATATTTATATTACTTTATCATCATATTTTCAACCAATAGGATAAAACATTTACATGTTTTGAAATTTTTAATTCATTAATATCTGAAAGTTGACACTTATTATAGAACAAAACAGAGTACTAATCAAGTTATCCGACACGTACAACATCCACTATGGTTGTTTATGAATAGGTCCAAAACCTTTTGAAGAGGTTCCTAAGCTTGTGAACAATAGTGAGAAGCCATTTCAATCATAAGTAGAATGAAAAGGTCTAAAATTTTAAAGAGGTTTAAACTATTTTCTATTTTTTTTATTTTTATTTTTAAAAATATTAATTATGTTTTATGATATGAAAAACTTTATAAATATTTTTATCCATAGTAAAAACAGGTTTATAATTTGAAAAAGTTACAACTTGATGATTTATTAATTGTGTAAACATTTTTAGAGGTTCATGATAGTGAATGCTCTTACTACGTATTACTTTGTTTTTAATGTGGAAACTAAACCTTAATAAAAACTCTAAAAACCAACATTTGTGAGCTCATAACTCAAACCTATTTAAGCCTTCTAACCTCTTGTTGTCAGAACATATACAAATACTAGTAGAAACCATATAGCTTCTAGCTAGAGAGAGAAAAGAGAAACTTCTTCCACTAGTAGGATTTTGTTTCCATTTCAAGGCTTTTTAATGGTGAATGAATGAGTGAAAGAGTTTCAAAAATGGGAATTAGGAAAACAGAAGAAGAAGCTTGTTTTTGTTTTTTCTGTTTTCATTTTGATCACAGAACAAGACAACATCAAGTCAAGTTAAAACAACCACCACAACAATGTCAAAAACACAAACAACAAATACTGGCTTCAGTTTCTTGTTTTAGAATCCAACCAATCATTTCAGTTTTCATTTTTATTCTCCTCCTTTCTTCCCATTTTTCGGCAGCCTCATCGAAAAAACACCAAGTTTTTCGACCACGGAAAGAGTCCAATAAAATGAAGTTGGTTAAAGCTCATCTCATGAAGATCAACAAACCTTATGTTAAATCAATTCAGGTACATGCTATGTATTTTTATCAAGAGGCTATTTTTTTAATTAATACCAATTTTCATGGCGTAACAACCACCAAATGATTTAGTGGTAAGACACGTGGCTTTTTCACAAGAGGTCTATAGTTCAAATCTCGCTAGGTAGACATTTTAGGTGTCGATGGAAAGGGTTGGAAATACGTCGGTTAGCCGACGTACATGTGAGTCAAAAGACTCACCCAACCCATAACAAGGAAAACCTCATCCGTCTACTTTTTTTTATGGGGTTTTGCAAAAGTTATGAAACTATTAAAAATGATAAGCTCTTAAATATATATCTCATAGCTTCTATCATGCCCCAAATATATATAGTGATTGTAAATTTTGAATACTTATTGGGTCGCACACCTAGCACACCCTCACATACGGCTCTGCTTCTATTAATTAATTATTTATATTTTTTTTGTTGGAATAGAGCCCAGATGGTGATAAGATAGATTGTGTTTTGACTCATCATCAGCCAGCTTTTGATCATCCTAAGTTGAATGGAACAAAACCAATGGTAGGTTCATATTTTCTTGAATATATACATTATTAACAAGTATGCACTCTCATTCTATATTAACATTTTGTTTTTGAAAATATAGGATCCACCAGAGAGACCTGATGGTCATGATCAAGTAGAAACGAGCTTCGAAAATAATCAGTTATGGAGTTTATCAGGCGAATCATGTCCAGAAGGAACAATTCCAATTAGAAGAACAAGTAAAGACGACGTATTAAGAGCTAGTTCGATACGAAGATTTGGTCGAAAAATTCCAAGACCAGTTAAAAGAGACACTTCTAGCTATGGTCATGAGGTTAGCTAATTTTGAAACTCGTCGCTATACTATTTCATAACACGTAATTTCTTCTAAAGTGCAATGCTAAACATGACCCTTAAGTGTGCTAATTTGATTACATGCATAGGCGGAGCTACATAGGACCGGAAAGGGTCCCAGTCCCCTAGTCTGTTAGTGTAATTATTTGTGATTTTATATGTAAAAAATATATATATATATATATATATATTTTTCATTTCACCCCTCTTATCTAATGTTTTTCTTAAAAAAATTTGTTTCGGCCCTTTTACAAATTTTTTTCTAGCTCCGCCACTAATTACATGTATGTTCTTAATTAGTAGAAAATTAATCCATAATTTGAAAATATTTTCATGATTTTGCTTTCATTATTTCTGAGATTTCTATAGAAGGATAGTGTGGATTGTGGAAAACATGGATATAACTATTTGTACCTTATATAGTAAAGATATTGCACTTACATCTATGATGTACGGTAAAATTGTTTGACTATTTTTTTTTGAAAGGTAAAATTGTTTGACTATTAAAAACTTTACGGAGTACTTTTTTTGTTGTCTCATTAAATCAAAGCATTTATTTTTTTACCTGACAACATATTACTCCGTGTATTCGTAGGTAAGGTTAGTTAGTCGTCCATTAATGTTAGATTTACTGGTTTGGAATTATTAAAGAGTAAAAAAACCGTATTGCTTCAAAGCTTCATCTACTATTATTTACTACTATAGCCGTATATACTTCTACAGAGCATATATTGGTGTCTTGAGGCGTTGTGATGCATGAACTCTAGTTTAGGGTCGTTGGAATCATGGACGAAACTTAGAAGGAACTGTATGGCCTTTCTAAAATTTTTGACCCTATGTATATTTTATACCTCTTTATATATAGTTTTAGTCTTTTTTAATATAAAAATTTCAACGTTTTGTATATCGGCACCCCTAAAATAAATACTTTTCAAGTTGGCCCCATCACCAACAACGTCCAAGTTCCGTCCCTGGTTGGAATAAATTTTCACAATACATGTCCTATTTTATTCATTGAAAATATTTGACATCGGACGAAAAACCTTATATCATGTTCATGTCTAATAAGAATAAACGTGATCCATAGTTTTTTGACATAGGAACGTTTTTAGTCCGCAATGTTTCACTGGGCGCGAGCCTTGCATGACTAGGTTCCTTAAGGCCTCAGTCGGCTTTAACCATGATTCAGGGTTTCCAAAAATAGATGAAACGATCGATTAATAAAGAATATTGGACACTTTAGTATCTTGTTAGACATGACGTGATTTGAAGTTCTTTTTTTGGGAGAAATTGTTCTTTAATGTACCTTCATTATTGGTATTTAATTTTTGTATCTAATGGTACGATTATATTTGAAATATTGGATTATTGGAATTAATGATGGTTGAAAATGGCAGCATGCAGTTGGGTATGTAAGTGGAAATAAATACTATGGAGCAAAAGCAAGCATAAATGTGTGGGCTCCAAAGGTGACCAATAGATATGAATTCAGTTTGTCACAAATGTGGGTTATTTCTGGGTCTTTTGGGCATGATCTCAACACAATTGAAACTGGCTGGCAGGTATTCTTTGTTCACACCCCTTGTATTTACTTCCATACATTTTACCCTACTATTTGATTATAATTCTACTTCGAATAATTTTGCATCCTTAGTTGATGTTTCTTTAGGTTTTAATAGTGGTTTCAACTTTAAAAACATACCTAAAGTTTAGTCTAGCGACTTCAAACCTTAGGTAACATAAAACAGGTTAAATGGGTCAGCCAATTACACGTCTGACTACTTTCCGGCTGTATGTTTTACCATGAACTTGATTATAATGGAGTAATAAGTTAGTGATTTTTCCGGTTCCATAAATGATAACAATAATGCCTCTTTTACAGTTTTACCCTGCACTTCTTTCGTTTAAGCAAGTGTCATTTACATGTAAAATCAAGAACAGACGTACGTAGATTGCGTTAAGGGTACCTTCGATTTTTACCCAAAAAGTGTTTTCACACCGAATGTATACGAAGATATAGATACTATTAAATGCAATTGTTAGTCAAATTTGCCATACATGATACAACATATGAAGTACCTTATAAAGGTCCATTTCCTATAATAGAAAACATTTTCCCATTTGGATTTCATATCATGAAAAGTTTTTCATATTTTGTTACCATATAATGCACATAATTTGAAGATTTATAACATCATTTTCATCCCTAAACTCATGTAAAGAAGGTATGAATCTGTTGCATATCACTAATCTCATTTACCAAATGACATTTCGCCTAGCGGTATATGAGTAGTCAACGAGTTTATGGGTTCAAGCCTTATCCGAGACACGTGTTAGGTATAGTTCCTTAAGAACTTCCTTTGGTGAGAAAATTGTTTCTAGCTTAAATTTGTCAAACCGGCCTGGTTGTTGTGACACAATAATGTTATCATTACTTGTGTAGCATGCGTAAAAATAATAAACATATAAGTTTCTTAGTGCCATTTAAAGCTAACTAAAGTGCCTCAACTACCTACCCATAAAAATGAATTAATTGTTTACCATAATTCCATTTAATTTTTCTTCAACAGGTTAGCCCAGAGCTATATGGGGACACCCACCCACGATTTTTCACTTATTGGACCGTAAGTTCAAAAATAATTTATACTACTACCGGTACCAGTGGCGGAACCAGGTTTTAAAGTGACCGGGTGCACAAAACTTTCTGAATTGTACTATAAGAGCTTTGATTAAAACTATAGTTTTCTTTTCATCTATTAATGAAGCAACTACACAATGACTATACATATATATATTTTTTTAACCGGGTACAACAAGAAAAATGGGATTTTTTTTAAAAATATTTTTCACCGAAAAACACTATGTTTGACGCCCTGGGACATCCCCTAGTTCCGCCACTTACTACTAGCACACTTTTTGTTTTATTTTTCATGTATACAAAGTAATTTGAGATAAGCAACTTTGTTTATGAACCGCAGACTGATGCATATCAAACAACGGGATGCTACAACTTACTGTGTTCGGGATTTGTACAAACGAATAATAGGATTGCGATTGGAGCTGCTATATCTCCAACGTCCGTATATAATGGAGGACAATTTGATATCAGTTTAATGATCTGGAAGGTGAACCCTTTAACAATTGTACATCATAAAGATACTTCAAAAGAAACTATATAAATGTGAAAAAAATGTCAACTCTTCTAAACAAATTAAACCAATATAGGTAAAGGATAAATATCTTTTACTTTATCTTAGTTAACATGATTAAAGTTTACAAAAAAAGTTACCAAAGCATGTAAAATGGTCCTAAAGATTCCTTGTACGTTTATTTGGTTGCAAAATAATATCAGTGCCATCATTTTTGTTAAGGGCTTGTTCTAATTGTCTAACATGTTTATGTTTCTTGATGTAGGATCCAAAACATGGGAATTGGTGGTTGGAATTCGGATCCGGTACCCTAGTTGGGTACTGGCCAGCTTCCCTATTCAGTCACCTCCGAGATCACGCAAGCATGGTCCAATTCGGGGGAGAAATTGTGAATAGTCGGGCTTCGGGTTCTCACACTTATACCCAAATGGGAAGTGGGCATTTTTCGGGTCAAGGGTTTGGTAAAGCTTCATATATTAGGAATATGCAAGTAGTTGATTGGGGTAATAGTTTGATACCTTTGTCAAATTTCAAAATATTGGCTGATCATCCAAATTGTTATGACATTAGAGGTGGACTTAATAGGGTTTGGGGTAATTATATTTACTACGGTGGGCCCGGTAAGAATCCAAGGTGCCCGTAAAAACACGTGGCGTTTAGGTATTGGGTATAAATATATCAAAGGGTGAAAAAGTTTTGGTTTAGTTTTCATGTATGTCGAATTTTTCTTTACATGATTTTGTTAGTATTTTTGTTTTTCTAACACGTGATTATTGATTAATGATAGTGTTGTAATCAGAATTTTATGTAAAGTTACAGTTTTTAAGTCTAATAGTTGATAGAACTCTATTGACTGTACGAATATTGAGTTTAGTTTGAATATTTTACAACAAATTTGTGATACCGGTAATTAGATATTCCAATTGTTTTATGGCAAGTCTTTTTTGTGGAAATTAAGAAAAGTTTTTGTTGCTCCATGATGTGTTTTGCATCATAGGCTATGCTAAAAGTGAGGCCCTATAAAACGGTGGCTCTATGCAGTTGCGCTGCTAGCGTAAGAGTGATCACCGCCCATGAAGATCATTGTAGTACTATCTTTGATTAGTTAGTTGTATGGAACTTGAAAAAGATTATACTCCATTTATGCCCAATATCATGTATCATGTCTCGTACGCAGTTATATGGTGCAAGTGTCTCAAATATCTAAGTTTCTTCATCTCCTTTAGAAGGGCATGCACCTTAGTTAGACCATGTATACCGGCTAGGTCTACGTATGCGTACCTAAACTACATTAAAAGATTGAAACTATACAGACCTCACGAATCCATATAGCGTATAGAACCAAAAAAGATCAATGTAAGGTTACTTCTGAAGTTGGAAAATGTTATAATCTTTATGGAAAAGATTCAGGTAATTTCTTTTTTTCTTCTTTCCTTTTTTTTAAGGGTTACCCAGTAAAATATTATTACTTCAAAAAAACGATTACAAAACAACAGGTGTGGGACCTCAGTCCAAAAAGGAAAACCAAACACAACTACAGTACTTAATACATAAACTAGCATAAGAAAGGCAAACCAATTTTATGATCAAACACTATAAAGACATAAGAATAAAACCAACGTTTACTCTGACCACGAAGATTTTTATCCATTGAGTCACAAAACGCGAGTTGTTCCGGATTTAAACCTTGAAGGTCATAAGTGTCATATAGATCAAAATCTTCATCGTCATGTAAACTAGCAGTATACGAACCTCCACTCGTCATAAAAGGATTCAAGTAATTTGATACACTCTAGTTGATATATATGCAAAAAGCAACTCCAAAAGGAATTTACAAAATAGGAGATGAGGACTAGACAAGTTTGAATATATTAAATTGGTCCACACAAAAGAAGAGTGATCATTAGAAAGAGATCTCACAACCACAACAAGCAGTTGCTTTACTAATTATACTCCTAATTAAATGCATACAACAACCTGTCATCAAGATAAACAAAAACAGAAATAATGATTGAATATGACATGTTTGCATGCCCCCACAATGCCAACTGGCCTATATGCAGGTTTGGTTCATTCATGGCTAAAAATCGAAATTACAAATGGAGATCAGATATGGCCTTTGAATTTGGATTACATAGTAAGAGTGTAAGAGTAGTAGGTATTGGCATCTTTGCATCAACATCAACATAACTACGTACACATGTGTGTGACAGGGGCCCTTGATAACATATCGCGGTATTGGTAGTAAAAGCGGCATGAAGCATGAATCACGTACTAAATGCATACGTTTATTCGAGGGGTACACGTGTTCGGATACACACATCATACATTTGTGACACTAACAAGACGGGATAATTGTTTAGGAGTGTTTGATGTTACGTTTTCAATAAGTGATCATGTGATACATAACTCATATAAGTTGTGCGAAAATGACTATAGGAGATGGTTGATAATCAAACAATGGGTTGTTTATGTAGTTGTCAAATTCTAATTATGTTTCACATGTAAGCATGACTATTAAAATGAGAATCAGTTCTACTTAAAATGCGTTAACACCTAAATCCCCTAATTATGCTTCCAGCCCATAATGACCAATCACATCTATTTGTGCTTAAGCCCACAAAAATGCTCCCAGTTATGGGTTATGGGCTTGTAGTTTCTGATTGGTAAGTGAGCTTTATATTCATGCAATTTCACTCCTTACATTTAGGTTTCGGCCCATTGTCGCATGACAACCTTTTCGTTAACTCTGCGTGTGTTGTGATTCGCATTTCGTGTCTATAAGACTATAACTATAACTCCATATATACAATTACATTTAGTCCATGCATTCTTTATACTGTATCCATATTATACATATAGATGACTGCCAAAAACATGGTTACAAATCCTATTTAAAAGTTGCCAATGCCCAGCCCGAACTGGTCCGGCCCTAACCATGTTGTAATGTACACATGAGTGAATGAAGGGTAACCACGAGTGAACAACCAATTTTCACGCGTGAACCACTATCCCTCTTTAACCACACGTGGAACCACCGAAGGAAATATTTTTGTTTTTTGTGTATGCATGTGTCGTGGTATATTTATGTTTAAGCAGGGTGTGTTTGTGTGGTGGGTTTAGTGTTAACCTCTATGAGATGACGCACTGACGTTGATCTTGTGATGGATTTCATGGAGTGTTTAGTTAACCGCTACTACCGGTCTAAGATTATAACTTAAGTTTTAAAAGCGTGACAGTCTTCAATTTTAACCTAACTTGAAGGCTCCACAATTATATTCAACATAATGAAAAACGGAATTCCAACTTCTTAACATATTTTCTAGCAAGATGTAGAAACGACAAGTTTGAGAACTTTAACATGGACCGATTAGCATTATATTATATCACATAGAGTCAACGGGTTTGAAGGTTTAATAACTACTTACGAGTCAACCGAACACGTGATTCTAACTAAAACAAGTTAATTATCCAACCTGTCATTGTCATTAGTGTTAGGGAAATGATTTGCACACTCACTCTTTTGATTGGGACACTTCAATGTATGCATTAGATACTTGTATAATACTTACAGTATGCTTTAACTGTTTGTACAGTTGAGTGTCCCAATCAAAACTATGAGTGTCCCAATCATCTCCCTTAGTGTTAACTTCCTTCGTTTTTTTGTCTCTTGTATAAGTGAGTAAACATGTACGTTGGAACGTTGGATCTAAGTACATGTGAGTTTACCTAGCTGTGGTGCATTGTTCCTCAAGTCATATGTTTTTTATTTCCGGCATACTTAAGACATATATAAAAAATAAAAAAATAATAAAAAAAAAATAATAAAAAAAAAACTATATATTTAAGTCTGACAAGAACCACATTTGTGGTTGCCGGTGATGAGATTCCTAGCCTCCGACCACTGCTTACAATTCGCTGACCAAACCCTAAATTCACCTCTTAATACCAACTGTATTTGTACTCAAGGCACATGTATATATGCTCTCTTTTTTATTCTCTTTAAAAATGAACATTTTAAACCGTCCATGCATGCAGGCCCGTACGTTCTCGAGTTTTTTAGGCCGTGAGCCAAAATTAATAATGAGGCCTCAAACACTAAATGTATCAAGTTATAAAAATTTGCAGCATTGCCACCTGAACAATTTTTCATAACATTACTTTTTATAAACTTATCATTTGACTGTATAAACTTATAATTTCCATACAAGGGTCTCCTTTTCTTATCGGGCATGTTGTTACCATCTTATCTTTAAGTTATTTGCACAATTGCCACCTCAATTTCTTATAAACATAACTTCTATAAGCTTACTCATTTAACCATATAAAGTTGCAGTATCCACACAAGGGTCTCATTTACTTCTCTTTTCAATATAGTTAAGTGTCAAAATGTGACATGGACACACACAATTTTCTTTTTCCTTAGTTGATCCATATAAGCCATCATTATTTTCTTTTCAATGGCAAAATTTACAAAAATTTCAAGCAAGAAGCACCAGAAGGGGAACTTTAAAATCTCAAGCAAGAAGCTTAGGGGAACTTTTCAAATAGTTGTTACAAGTAGAGTAGCTATACCGAGAAATTTCTATTAATTTAGACTTTCAATGGTAAGTGAATTGTATAAACTCACCATTAACCTCTCCTCAAAACATTCACCGGAGAGGCTATTAGCTACGAGTAAGACACTTACACGTAAATTTTGTCACTATTAGATTGATAGATATATATTAGTTGGCCATAGTCGCCATTGTTTACCATGTGTGGCAAGAACATAACATGATGTATTAAAAAAAGGGAGCTGATCAGCTGCTTGATAAATCGGTACAAGTCATTTATGAGGTGGTGTGCCTAAAGTTGATCATAAGCCTTAAGCTCAAACCGACGCGTAATGTATAGTAGTAGCTCAAGCTGTGAAGATGCATGTAGAAATGTGGAGTATATCTTTCATTTGAAAATTGGTCAAGATGCACGATGAAATTAATGCTGGATTGTCTTTATTTGTCTGTAATCTCTATCTTAATTGGTGATTTGGTGGTATTGTGTGATTGTAGCGTTATACTTATATATGTTCAAAGCTTGTCGATCGTATATGGTACCAAAATTGGCTATCGTTTTATTTCAAGATTTTGTAGTATATTCTGCTCAATGTTTACACTTTATTTTCTAAAAAAGAAACTAAAAATATGTTCAAGTTGATAAAAGATCTGTAAATATTATCAGTAAGGTGTCAAATTATACTTTTGTTTTGTACGTGCAAACAACTTTAAAGTGTAACCTACGGGTTTTATCATCGTCTAACAGGCTCGTCAACCTTTCATAAAAACAGGCTAGCTTTGTACATGTTGAGTCTGTGTGTCGGTATGCTTTAACCTCATAGATTATTCAGTCAAATTGTCAGAACTATTTTTAGTGAAAATTAAACTTTTATGCAACATATTTTAGAAGAAAGTCAATAGCAATAATGGTCACATGCTACAATGATCCAATTATTAGTGCTAATATATAATTCTATTTCTTAATTTAAATGCTTAATTGTCTTACAACTTGTTTGATTGTTAACTATATATTGTTAATATATACAGATTTTATCAAACTAAGAAAATAAAGAAACTTGTAAACTACCATTGATAATATATTTTAACATAGATATGAATGATACTGTAAGGATGACTCGGTTTACTTAATTAATTTTTTCAAAGTGTAATGGTTCATTTCTATCATAGAACATGCATAAAATGGGAGGGTGTCATCTGATTAAATTATGTAAGCAAAGTAATAAATAAGAGAATGGGCATATATAACAAGTCTAAAATGAATTATTTGGAGAGGAAGCATTTTCTGATATATTTGTTTCTTCTTGTTTCTTTGTCCCAACAAAAAACAATAACAACACGACACATGATCCATGTTCCATGCTCCCCATAGCTTGTAACCAAATTAATGTTCATCAATTTATATTTGTACTTATATTTAGTGCAAGTAGAAAGGCATCTATCCATATGGTTATCTCACCGGCCAAAATAATTAAAACTAGCAATACAAGATGATTATACAACATTTGTGTTGTGAATCATAATTCCTACTTTTCAATACAAAATGGATGCGGTGATTTAAGCTGTTAAATGATGAAAGTGAAACCCCTCCTTATCTCAAAATAATTGTTCACAAACAAAAAGCACATTATTTAAAAAAAATATAATTATTATTGATTTTCTTTTCTTACTTTTTACAGAATAACAATTTTACTATTTTGCAATTACATAATGCATTGATTGAAATATCACTAGGTGCGATATATATGATAAACTTGATATATTATTCACAAATATATATTGAGTGTACAATAATTTTGGCACAACCCAAAATGGAAAGGACTATTAATTTGGGACAGATGAAGTATTTATTATTTATTGATAAGTACTCGTGCATAGCAATAGGATTTTATAGCAGCATATAATTATAACGATATTTTGGTTAAATGTTTTATGTACCATGTGATTAAAGCATGCACCAATAAAATAACAATAATGAGCTGATTAACCTGAGAAAAACAATAAGAAACCAATCCTGGTCCGGCCCTGTTCACCCGTTATTACAGGTTCAGATGGTCCTCTCATGTTCGTTTTCAAACGGCTTTTATTGGCTAGCCGAATCGGTGGCGACTCCAGTTCCTGCTTAAACCGATTGAATCCGCTGGTCCAATCCAATTTTTAAAACCATATGTACCATCAACTTGTTGGCATATAAATTGTATGAAGCTTTGTTTGTTTTATTAATTTGTATAATATGTATAATAACATATATTTTTCATTTTAGAGGTGTTTTAAAAGTAACATTTATTAGAAGAGTTGAAAAGTTAATAGGTAGTTACGGTTATCGACCTTTTCTTCTTGTATTAAATTACATTGTATTTTTTTAAATTAATATGTTTTAAAACATGTATACAAAAAGTGTTTTAAAGTGTTGTATCTAATGTTATTATACCTATACTTATTAAAATTTGCATTTATTTATGATTACTGATTAGTATGCTGCAAGCAATTGATTTCATAGCAAAACCAACACAATTCTACATTCGATAATTATGTTGGCTTAGTATTTTAAGACTTCCTTTTAAAAAGGTCTCAGATGCTTAATCACATTATGAATCATATCAGATCAACAATGTGATACTCGCTATACAATTGTAAATATTGAAAATTTTGCATGCACGTTGTAAAAGGATATTTATAGTTTAGTCAATTTTTAAATATTCATGATCAATTTGCTTTGTTGAATATCATGATCGACTTTTAAAAATATTTGATATAAATGCATTGTTTAAACTTTAAAATAAAGAATTCCAAACAAAAATGTGAAGCTATCCTACATAAATGTGTTTGTGAAAAGCTTTAAAACTAAATGTATGTTACCTTATTAGTAATTCATTGTTAACTTGACATACACCTATTACTTACAAATCGTGTGTTTAATATGTTTCCTAAATTAGTTTTCTTAAAATTCAATGTTCAAGAATTGACAGACACACATTATAGATATTATAGATAAGTATGTATAATGCATATAAATAGCAAACTTAGAAACGCTAATGGACCTAAAGCCCACAAATGGGCTTGGGACAACTATCATATCATCTAACATTTCACCGCTGTTCGAGCGACGCAATCACGAAAGCTCATACCAGATATCCTACATCCAACACAAGCAACTATATGGTCACTTTTACGATTTAGTAATGAGTCGGCTTTTGTTATTAAAAGGCCTAGCATTGATCTTCTCCACCACGATATCAAAGTTAATATCCAATAGGCATAAAAAACCCTCCTTTTTGTTAGATTGAGTAGTTTGCTAAAGCTGATAAATTTATCTAAATTATGTGTAATCGTTTGTTTTTTCGCCCTTAGCTCCTTGCTAGAGTGCTTGGCACATTGACGTTGTGTGGCCTCAATCACCGCATGATCAGGCACAAAATCAACCATACCAGTTTGCGTCAAGGGTGATGACCCACATACATCAAACCCTCTTTCCCACGAGTACATCAACATATCAGTTGAACGTAAGGGTTTGTCCTTTTCTCCACTAAGCCCGATATCAACTTTTTACGAGCTGAAATCCCCGACCGAAAATAGATGTCAACCAGGGTATCGCACACGGCCGGTGGCGGTGTAGAGCTATAGTTATAAGGGGCGAAGCTCACATATACCGGCTGATGTAGGGGACCACGTTATGCCGATGTTTAATACCAATAACACCAACGCATGATACAACAAGGTCCCCATAAATATCCCTCGTAAAGACCCTAGAACAAGCTAAGCACGTCATCTAAATAGAGAATAGGGGAGCACCTACCTGATAGCATAACACACACTGGTAACTCCTAGCATTCATAATTTCTCCCAATCCATAGATTGGAATCACCTTAAGCCAATCCGAAGTGTAATCTTCCATTTGAGATTTCCATAACGCCTTATGTCGAGTAGATAGGTAAAAAGTGGATTCAGCCTTTTGGCTAACACGTGTGAAATATATATATATATATATATATATATATATATATATATATATATAGTGAGACTTTCTTACGAGAACCATCTTATCTGCGAGAACTGAGAGAACCACCAAAAACATACATGCACGACTTCAATAATTGTGTTTTTGCACATATGTTCTAAAAACAACATACATGTTTTAAGAAAAAGATAGTTGTTCTAAATAATTTGATAAGAAATTGGAAATACAAAATTTTTCTTCGAAAGTGTGCATGTATGTTCTTATAATGCATGCAACGACAATATTGCAGCCGTGTGTAAGGTTTTTGTGAAAAAAGAGGATGAGTTCATGATGATATTAAAGAACATTGGTGGATACTTACGATTATTGATGATTTGCATGTATTTTTATTTTATTTTAAAAGGCGTGCATGTATGTTTTTGGTGGTTTTCTCAGTTCTCGCAGTTAAAATGGTTCTTGCAAGAAAGTCCCCCTCTATATATATATATATATATATATATATATATATATATATATATATATATATATATATATATATATATATATATATATATATATATATATATATATATATACCCATTTCTTCATGAGTTTGGGGGCAGCGATCTCACTTGTATTACTCAAAAGGTCAATCACCATTTTTGCATCAAAAGCACATAAGTCATCATTAAAGGAAGGTCCATAAGTTACAATACGAGAATGTCAGATAAGCTTAGTGTACAAGCTAGCAGATTGGAGTCTAGACGCAAGGAATGTATAGTTCAAGACATCACCAGCTGAGTAAATACAAAGCCCCCCAAACGCAAAGGGTAAGGTGGCAAGCCTCCATTGTCAGTCACAAAAACCAGGTCCAGAAGTAGTGACAATACACTCTAGAGAACAACGAAGTGCCGCATCAAATGAACTATGAGCACGCTCAAAACCCCTGGGAGATCATGTGCGCATAGAAAAATATAACTTGGAAATACCGGCAAATCACGAAGGAGCAACAACTTAAACCGAGGGTGATTAATATTAGCAACAACTCCTATTAGCTCAACGGTTTTGGCAATCCTTTCCATAACAAGCTCACCACTAAAATCAAAGTCCACAAGTAGGCCCACCCAGTAATTTAACATCGTGCAAAGGTCAGGCAATATTAAGTGGGAAAACACCCACAAGCTTGCTTCTATGGTCTTTCTTGGACAAAAAACCTCAGTTTTATCAACATTGAGGTGTAAACCGCAACGAGGTCCATCAACTATAATAATCTCTAAAACCTTCCTCACACGAAAGTATATCCAATAATAGCGTTATCATCAAGATACCAAGCTTGAAGGGAAAGGCTAAAGGAGTCTCTAATCTTGCATACCAAATGATGTAACACTAAGGAAAAAATTAAAGGTTCAAGAGGATTACTTTGTTGCACACCTTAATGAGACCATAAGGTGTGTTCCCAGAATATAATCTAGTTGGGTTAGGGTAACAAATTCCACCCAACATATAGAAGGACAACGAAGGCGAACTTCCTATAGCATAACCTCATGATCTACCAAATTGAAGCCATTTTTTAAATCCACCAACAACATTGAAAGACCCACGTCATCTCCATGGTCTTCAATCAACCGATTCACTGCATGAAGTGTAGCATCCCCTCCTATAGATACCTCAACACTAAACTATAGATCATATACATAACCATCCAAAGAATGCCCAGTCATAGTAGCATTAACATTAGAAACCAAACGCCTCCAAATAGTACCCACTGCAATAAGATGAATACCACACCTGGCTTGAACAACGGTGTGAGTTGAGCATTAGCAATATACTCACCCGACATCCTAGGGAATTTACCATCAAGAAAGAGATTAACCACTTCGGTGATAGAAATGACTAATTCATCTAAAATAGCCACAACAACACCACTTAAATAATTC
The DNA here is from genome assembly GCA_030686995.1 of Artemisia argyi. Classification (NCBI taxonomy): domain Eukaryota; kingdom Viridiplantae; phylum Streptophyta; class Magnoliopsida; order Asterales; family Asteraceae; genus Artemisia; species Artemisia argyi. The sequence continues at coordinate 209,349,698 of CM060681.1, forward strand.
AAAATGTGTTGGGTACGCGAACCATCCCGTCCACATGATGTACCATGAAGGAAAAACTTAATCATATCTAGAACCATAACAGGAGATGTAATGATGTAATGATGATCAATAGGTATAAGCGAAAAACGGGGAGCAAGTTTGAAAGGGTATTTAGCCTTTAAGTCCTCGAGAGTATCATCATTATAAGGAGCAACACCAAAAGAAGAAAGAACTCTGACTGCCATAGTATATTGGTCATCACAAATCTTCCTATTACATTGCTTGACATTACGCTCACCCAAGTCCAGGTTATCCTCAACAATATTAGACCATTAAAGGGGAAGGTCTAGCTAAAGCCTCTCGCACAAACTGCGAACTACCAACAGGCATACTCCAAGATTGAATGGCATTAACAATATACTCTTCCTGGCTTTGACGCTTAATAGGAGAGTTACACTCGAGATTGCTTGTTGGGTGAAAGGTTTTAAGGAGATAAAGAGGCAAAACTAGCAAACTAACCCAGCAAGAAATATCATCAGGTGTGGAGATCACGTTATTAAGAGCTCCTTTCAATATGAGAACCCCACCCCAAGCGACACTTGGGAGGAATTGATTTGACAGTACGCAACCTGTTAGAAAGTAAAGTGTCAAGGAAAGGCAAATCGAAACCACCGTACTCGTCTAACACCAAATCTTCTACATGGGCAAGTTGAACAAAAGAGGAACTTGTGGTTTGGTGAGATCATACAAAACAAACATAACAACACCATTACCACAATTAGGGGGTAGCACAAAATCAAAACTATTAACATGCTAACACTTAGAACGAAGATAATGTGTCTTAAAATAAACCCCGCATGACCAAAGACCCACACGTTTAAACGTAACCTCGACCGCCTTGAAAACAACAACATTAGTAGCCAGAGAATGCTTTGTGATAGCTAGCGCATCCCCATTGAAATGACGATCACGAAGATGAGTGATCAACGAGGTTTTGGTAAGCCCATTTCACCACCATCGTGACAACCCCTGAGACCCACAAAAGGCAATGAAACAACATAATAGCCATAAAGATTAGAACATGAACCGTACCAACCACCACCATAATTAAAACCAAAACGCTAAGAATGATACCAATATACTATAATACGACAAAAAAACCAAGGATAATACCAAACTGTCAAATGCCAAAAAATCACCAAATTAAAATACCACCAAAATACCACTCGAGTTCATGCACGAAAACACCTAGCTGAAACAAATACCAATAACCAATGCAAACCCCTAGGCCAATGAAATTATTAGGAAGATACAAAACTGCTCGAACCCAAGAAGCAACCAAGATCCGAACAACGCGAAACCCATAAACTGTTATGAAGATGCAACTTACTCGAAACCAAGAAACAACCAAGAATAGTACGAAGGTGCAACCTATTACGATCGAAGAAGTAAAAAAGGCCCAAACAACTCAAAATCAAGATACTAAAATGTATACGCAAACTGCCCGAAACTCGAAACACAAAAACCCACAGCAGTAAATGAAACCTTAAACCTGTGTCGAAGTGGCAAAGAAAACCCGCAACAGAAGATGAATGAACCATTTACAAAGTGCTTAACTGCACAAAACAAAAGCACCGCTGTTACGATCAACATGAATAGCTAAATGATAACCAATATAGAACTATATCGATCATCTTCAAGATACAATAAAAGTGTGTCAAAGAAGATTTGGAATGTTGCAGTAAGACACATTAACTCGCCCTATATTTTGTTGGAATGATACTATACTTAGAATTATGTGTTCATATGGATAACGAGTTCTATGTAATTTTACAAAAGCCACACTTTCAAGAAATTTTACGATATAATAGTCACTATCGAGGTTCTTTTATGATTTTTTTTCCCAAAATTTATCTAAATTGTATAGAAAGATATGTTGCTAACATGTAACTGGTGGGTACACATATGAGAATGTATAAATGAAATTATCAATACATATAATTGGAAAGTGTTACTAATTTCAACAATCAACAGGCTTACTTAATGTTTATTTAATGCATTTCTGATATAAAATGAATTTCGTGTCTAGTAATTGCACCTTAATATGTATTCAGAGGGCACATATTAGCAAAACCTATGTAAATATTAGGGGTGTGCACGGTTCGGTTTGGGTCGGTTTTTGGCTAAAACCGAAACCGAACCGAATATTTCGGTTTTTGTAAAACCCAAAACCGAAACCGTTCGGTTTTTGGCGGTTCGGTTTTTTCGGTTTATCATTGGTTTCGGTTTTTTTGGTTTCTAACCGTTTATATTTGGGCATGGCAAATTTATACCAAAAAACTTGTATTACATAGAAAATTAGTTATTCTTATTTACTTTTTTCTTGTCAATGTAAGCATAATAATGTTTATTGCATAATTATATAATTACACATATAGATGAGACAAACACACATGCAAGTGAAAATACACATAGTATGATCATCGTTATATATTTATTGATATATTCTCAAGTAAACACACGACACGACAAACACGCATATAAACATAAACGTTATGATAAATATTTTATAAATCTACCCACAAAATGAATATGAGTTTATAAATTTGATTTATTTAGTTATTTATTCATATTATATTAATTATATATTATTATATAATAATATCGGTTCGGCTTGGTTTTTGCGGTTCGGTTTTTGGACGAAAACCGAAACCGAACCGTATATTTCGGTTTCTGAAAAATTAAAAACCGAACCATCGGTTTTTAATTTCGGTCGGTTTTTTCAGTTCGGTTTTTGGTTCGGTTTCGGTTTTTTCGGTTTTGTTTGCTCACCCCTAGTAAATATAAAACTCTTTCAAGGATCTTCGAGATACGATATAAAGTATGTCAAAGATGAGTTTCAATGTGGTAGTAAGATACATTAAATCACCATAAATTTTGTAGGTATAATACTATATTTAGAATGACGTGTTCATACGGGTAACGAGTTCTATGAAATACCTAATTAAGAATGGAGGACTTTAAAGACCTAACAGTGGCTGCAACTCAGCACTTGCCAACGCAAGGCCTACCTAAAAAAGTAAAGTAAAATAAACAAATAAAATTAACATATTCATACTGTAGACAAAAACTACAACATGAACACCTATCACAAAATATATAGAGTCTATTGACTTTATCGGCTATGCATGACTATAAATATAAAAACTAATAACAACATTATTAAATTTTTACTATATGCTATAACATAATTATAGAAATGAACATAAAAAAATGAGACATTAATATCAACAATATTAAAAATCCAAATCTAAAAAGCATTTAACATTTAGGGCATATCAAAACTCATTTAAGTCATAACAATTAAAGACATAAATAAATGGGAAAATCGTATAAAAGTGTATCACTTCTAAAACATGTTCGATTTTATACTTTTTTTTATTGACCAGTCTACAAATATTCTATTTAATAATAGTTTTTAAAATAAAAATCAATAAGTAATTATTAATGTTATAATATATCATATAGATTTTATTATTATAAACACTTACTTTTATGCATGGAAGTCAATTTTAATATCTTAGAAAAATGTGTTCGCGTCAAATGTTTTACCAACATATTCAAAACAATCATATTTTTGTTAATCATTAAATTGAATAACTTTTAGTTCTTATATTTAAAAATATATTTTATAATCATAATAACTTAAGTTTATTGTGTTGAACTTAAATATTGTATATTCTACTCATATATTTTTATTATCATAAATACTAAATATATTTCAAATTGTATATTTTATGATCATATAGTATAGTTATGATCAGAAATAATGAAACTCAAATTTTACGTATTATAGCTAGATAGATATTATAGATAATTCTTGGATTCATATTATAAAAGCACAAAAAATTAATTAATGTCGCATTTGACCTAAAAACGTGATACACTATAAATCTCTCTCAAAAGTGAAACATCCGAACATAAAATTTAATTTTTTTTTATTTAAGATTTAAAGTGTATCGATCAAGATAAACTTCACTTTGTCTTCGAGTCAAATTTGAACATTTCTCAAGATTTTAAAATAAATTTTACATATTCATAAAATGAAAATCCATAGATGCAAAACTTAAACCTTCATTCCATTATTTTCGAATTTTTAAATGTAAAATGACTAAAATCTATAACTTGGATTTCTGTAAAAACATTCACAATTTAATTAATCAAGATAAAATTTAATTCCAAATAAAAGATAGGTTTGGTTAAAATGTATTAACCGGTCAAATGTTAAGGTAAACTTAATAAGGATTAATTTTATATATCCTCTACTTTTATGTATAATTTCATATATACTCAAAGTGCAATAACTGAATGCATAATGTATAATGTTTTTAAAACATGTTTGAGTATATATGAAATTCCTAATTCAAGAAGAAGAAATATGAAATTTGCCCACCTAATAAGCACATTTTTTATCCCATATATCATTTTTCTTTTTTCTATTATTACAAAAACACACTTACTAAATCTTTTATATACTAAGAGATTTCTTAAAAATAGAAAAATAATGTTTGAGCAGTTCAAATTAAATTAATGGAGTACTCAATTTTGTCATGTAGGATAACTAAAGTCATCTCATTTGCCAATTGAAAGTAAAAGATAAAGAATTTGGTTAAATTTATCAAAATTTCATAAAAAAAAAAAAAAAAAAAAAAAAAAAAAAAAAAAAAGAGTATAAAAGCACATGTTTTGATTTTGTTAAGAGAAAAACTAAAAAACAAAAGAATAATTAATAAAACTTTAGTTGTTAAGTTTCAAATAAATTATATGGATTTAAGTAAACTTAAGTTTTGTGTTTCTTTAATAACCTTATAAATTTAATAAATACCTCCAACACTTTATATTTTAGAGAAAAAACCTAACATATACGTTGTTTTTATTTATAAATATTATTAATACTATATGTTAAATTAGTGTATATGAACGGAATTATAAATATAAAAATAAAAGCACGAGTTATAATGATATATAAATAAATACATGAGATTGTACATATATGAATAACTCATATTATTCCTCTTTATAAGATTTTAGTAAGGATGTCTGATATTTTATTTTTATTTTTTTATCCACATTTAATAACAACTTATGTTATTCCTCTTTATTAGTTTAATCCATGCATGTAATTACTCTATAAAGTTTAAATAAGGATATTAAGAAAATTAATTTTTAAGAGTCATTACGTGCTATTAAACACGCATAATATCTAAAACATGGCATCAATAGTAAAATTTAAACAATATCAACCTCAACAACATAATAGTTAGACAAAGTCAAATTTTCATCGAACAAAAATATATACAAAACATTAGTCGATATTAAAACATAATAAAAAAATCTATGTAAAAACCCGTGTATGCACGGGTATTATAAGTTTATATCTACATAAACATAAAAGATTTTATATAATGTAACCAAAAACTCTTATTTAACAGCTCCGTATATACGCCCGAATTGACTTTAATATGTCAGAATAGAAATTTACAAGATATAAATAAACTTTCTTGAACAACTGTACTATTAAATCAGATGATATACAATTTGTATGCGCAAATAATTAAAATTTAGATGTACATGTATTGTGACTTATATCAAAACACATTAAGTAAAATTTATGCCAAAGCTTCGTACGTGCACGGATTATATAACTAGTACCAACTAAACCTCTAAGTTGCTATGATTAAATTAAAATTTAATTTAATTAATTAAAACTTTAGCATTTAATATATCAAACGTGTATGTGATAAACACATATTAGCAAAACTTATATAGTTTTAATTTCCATTAAAAACAAGTCTAATCTCAATCTTCAAACTTCAAACAATACATTAAAAACATACTTTTACATATTGAACCCTTTTATTGAACTTAGATCAAAATTCAACACAAAATTCAGTCAAATAAAAAGTATAGTAACCTATAGACAAATTCAATGAACCATAATAAATCAATTTCCAAATTATGTTGATCTAAATGTCGACCATAAATTATAAATCTTGAATTTTTCACTACTTTTACCCATAAATTTGGAGTAAAATTCCTTTATCTGGGTCAAAAAGAATATTCAGTTATTTAATGTTACTTAATTTATTTGCATTCTTTAAGCCTTTATCCAAGCAACCCTATACTTAATCTAACCCTATAAATATACCATCAAACAACCAATGCCGTCACCAAAACTGTCACTAGTATATTCACCAAGTTTATTGAAAAGAATGGGTGGCACTGATCAAGTTCGCAGCACTAGACGTTCACCGGCGACAACCAACGATGGAGACATGTGGCAGAACCCAGAAGGAGCTCCTAAAAACCTAGCATCCGATGCAATAATCAATTTAGACCAGTATGTCTTCATTTTATGCATAATATTGTTTTTTAATGAATAGTAGTTGATATTTTATGACATTCATTTTTTTTACAGTGGTGATCCGACTATGTATGAGCCATTTTGGAGAAGTACAGGGGACAAGTGTACGGTTGTGTTTAAAGGGTATGAATCTTTAAGTTACTTTTCAAACCCTAAGAACCCTTGTTGGTTTCTCGAACCAAAACTCGAGGAATCCATCAAGAGTTTGCATGGCACGGTAGGAAATGCAGTAACTGATGGTTATTCCATTGTGGTTGGAACCGGGTCAAGCCAGCTTTTACAAGCTGTGCTTTACGCGGTCACATCACATGATCAAGCTAATCCGATCAATGTTGTTTCAGCTGCTCCTTATTATTCGGTATGATATGATACTGTATATGATATTTCTCATTGCTTTAAATCAAAAAAGGATTATTTTCCTAATTTGCACAGTTTGATAAATGAAATTTCTAAATGCAGGCTTATCCGGAGATTATGGATTTGGTTAAGTCGGGGTTGTACAAATGGGGAGGAGATGCACATGGGTTCGATAAGGATGAGCCTTATGTTGAGCTAGTGACCTCACCTAATAACCCTAATGGTGTGATTCGTGGAGCCGTGGTGAATCGTGAGGGTGGGGTCTTGGTGCATGATCTTGCATACTATTGGCCTCAGTACACTCCTATCACTTCTTCGCTTGATTCTGACATCATGCTGTTTACTGCTTCCAAATGTACTGGTCACGCTGGATCTCGAATAGGGTAAGTTTTTTATTACCTTTAGCATATATATATAAGTATATAACAAGAAATAGAGAAAATTACAAATTGGTTTCTACCTTTTTTCAGTGTCAAGTATTGATTAGTTTATGATCTTATACTGAACTATTTTGATTAATAGATGGGCACTTGTGAAAGATAAAGAAGTTGCTAAAAAGATGACAAAGTACATGGAGGTGACCACTATTGGGGTATCAAAAGAATCACAACTCCGAGTTGCAAAGATCTTGCAAGTTGTTGCTGATGAATGCAAGCGTTTTGGATCTCCAGATGGCGATAACTTCTTTGAGTTTGGGCAAAAGATGATGGCCAAAAGGTGGGAAATTCTAAGGGAAACTGTGAAAAAAACCCAAATGTTTACTCTACCAAAATTCCCGCTTCAGCCTTGCACTTACTTTGGAGATCTCACTCAAGCATATCCAGGTAAAACTTTCATCATGTTTACTAAAGGAGAATTTGATCGAATCAGCGAATAAAAACGATGACATGCAATTATAGTATCCATGTTAACTTTCTTTCTAATGTGTTGTCTAAACCTTCCTTATAATTCATCTTTAAACACCTTCCATATAAATGATCAAAGTTTTAATAAAGGGGATTTTGATCAAAATGATGGCTAGATGTGTTAGCAACCTTATCCTAGTTTATTTTTCTTTCTTATATGTTGTATAAACCTATCACTAAAGGTTTGAGCTTTAAAATTTGAGATTAACTTCTTAATTATATTGTGGTGCAGCTTTTGCATGGATTAAATGCAAGGAAGGAATTGAGGACTGTGAGAAGCTTTTTAGAGGTCACAAGATCTTAACAAGGGGTGGAAGGCGATTTGGATCGGATCCAGCATTTGCTAGGGTTAGCATGATGAGCAAAGATGAAGAGTTTAACCTCTTCATTGATAGGCTTTCCGTGATTCAAAGCTTCAACGATGGGAATGGGAATGAAAGTGCGAATGCTAATGGGAATGGGAATCTTAATTAAGATGAAAAACATATTTATATGAATGTAAATCTGGTTTAGATCCAGAATATGAGGTGTTTGACTACTGAGCCACCCTCTCTAAATTAATATAATATTTAAAATTATGTTCTAATGTTGATGATTTGGATTCAGGAACTATATTAATTACATATGATTTCATACATAGTGTTCTTATTCTTTTTAACGGCGGAAATTATGTTAAACAAAACTAGCAAGAAGCTAGAGAATAAACAATATAACAAAGTTTTCGTAGAAGATTTGGATCAAAGATATCCAATAAAACCATTTAGATACAAAATTTATATTTCGATGAAGGATCCAAGTATGTAAAAGGATTTTTATCTCCTCGATCGCCTAGTTTGTCGGTTTCGGAAACTCCAAATGATTTTATTCATTTTTTTCCCCTTTTGATGCGATGGCAGAAGAAACAAATTAAAGATGAAAATTGAAATATTAAGGAGAATTCAAGATGGGTTCTCTTTTGGTTGTTGACTTGTTGCCCCCATAAAGGCATACACCAGATTTGCAAGTTACATACTCTTGTTGGTAATCTAAGATCTACACATTGTTTTTGTCATCTTTTTATTTTCCAGTATTTGGATTTAGTCATCAATGTATAATGGGTAATTGGTAATAACGTCTATGAGAGTCTTTGATTAGGAGATAAATTTCTATAGCCTAGCTAGAATGTTAAAGTTTGATGACGAAGGGTGGTATAGATAGTTCCTTTTATCTTACACGTCGATGAGGCAATGTGATCAAGTTCTTGGGCACTGCTGTTTATTGATTGATGACTATGACATGATCGAGGTCTTAGAGTGTACCCTTCAACGCTCCAATCTCACATGTAGATATATGCTTGAGGGTATGGGGCACTCGTAGGTAGGGTACGAGAAGCAAACCATTGACTACATTGTGTTGATATAAGCTTAGGATCTTTGGTTTTTATACCAATTCCTTGCTCCTGTGACATCTCAACAATACACCATTTTAGTTCATATCGATAAACTTGTTACACCAGGGATCAAGTCTATACATTATGAGATAGCATAGTGGATGGTCGTTTATTCACACTCGTGACTTATTAAATAGTAAAGGGAGATGCATATATTTCTGTAGGTGCACCCGAAATGTGCTTGCGAATATTTTTTTCAATAACAAATAAAAATGTATGACAAAGAAACATATCAAATGTCTTTGCAGAAAGGTTTGTAAAGCTGCAATATTCAACATTTAAGGCAATCACTTTTGATACAGAAAATGTTATGTTTTAAGCTATTAATGCATTTCTTTATTCTTATCTTTATCTTTAGTGTGATTTTGGTATAAAATTTACTGCTTCAGATATATGAATGTAAACAGCTAGTTTTCCTAAATCATATTTTGCTTTAGCGAAGGCCCAATGAACTATCAACTACTAGTATGTAACAAAATGAATAGCAACATATATCAACGACTTAAAGTATTTAGTTAATTAGCTAAATCAATCTTAATGATATATGCAATGATCAACAATGATATGATACTCTATTATCTGTAAAGAAAGGATGTAGAATTATGTTTATTCATTCCATTATTACAAATTATTGATATGACACTCTATCATGTGTACTGGGTACAGATATATTGATTATTTAGAACAGATAGATTATTAGGTTCAACTCACTTGCAGGGGCGGAGCCATGTGTATAGCATCGGGGGCCGGCGCCCCCAACGAAAGTTTTGCGGACACACAAAGTATATAGGAAAAAAAGTCAAATTACTAGAAAAAATGTGTTGTGCCCTCATGAAAATAACCCGAGTGCCCTCTACAATCTCACAGGTTCCTAAAAATGATGATGTTTATTAATGCGAATATCATCTTCGATTCTCCGGTAGACTGGTTCATCAGAAAAAAAGTTGAAGAAGAAGAGTTGTTATGGGAAAGTGAGACAATGGATGGTGGAGACATGGGGGTTCGTGATTGAATATGGCATTAAATAGACGACAAAAACAATCTAATTAATATACTTAATTATTCACGGCAGTAAATGTAATACCAATTTAATATATGGAGTAATATTTAATTATATTTTATGCCTCCTAGTATTTAGTTTTTCATCTCTCTTTTGTTTTCTAGTGACAAAAGTTTGTATTGTTATAAATAATTTTTTCAGATATCACTAATTCAATATGTATATTTTTAACATGTTCGTTGTATAATGTTAAATTTAATTTAGGAGTTTAAAACTCAGTAAAATTCAAGTTTACTAATTAGTGTTATATGCATCAAGAGAGGGCTTTTGTTGCCATTAACTAAACCCGACCCGATTCGTTCAAGTCACTAAAAATATTTTTTATCGTATGTTGCCTCCTGTAACTACGATGTCTGGCTCCGCCACTGCTCACTTGTACTAATTAATTGTGTTCTTTATATCCATTCTACGTAATAATACAGTGACATTATCTTAACTAGCAAATTAGCTGTGCTATGCAATGCGGTTTAAAACGGAAGTATCACTTTTCTTGCACCGAATAACATGAGTAATATGTCAATTCATGTAACAATATCATGATGCTTGAACACTCTTACCACCATAGAAAACTTCAAAACACAAGAATACATTTAATGCCTTTTAGATTCCTAACGTATGCATACATTCTTAAGGGAATTTAAGGGTATCAAACGTACTGTAAAACGCCCTTCATATTCCTAACGTATGCGTACATTTTTAGGGTATATAACATTTTTCCTTAATTCAATGTATCAAAGCTAATATTTTTGTAGGTTTTTTTTACTTTTCGAAATAGGCTGCGATTCATTATATTAGCTTAAATAAATTTTTAGCGCCCAACTTTGAATAATACACACTACTAAGAAAAGTGCCAATAGCAACGGACGGATTTCGTTGCTAAATGGCCCAAATTCGTTGCAAAACGATGTTAGCAACGAATTAGCAACAACTTGACAACGAAGTGCAAGGTCGTTGCTAATTTCAGCTCAATGATAAGTCGTTGCTAATTCTGTAGATAGCAACAAAAATAGGTTTGTTGCAATAAACATTAGCAACGAGAATATTGTTGCCGATATTAGCAACCAAGTTCAGATTTAGCAATGATAATCCTTTTGTTGCCAACAGATCTAATCGCAACGATCTTCCGTCATTGCTATTTTTTTTTAGAACGGCTTGGTTAGTACAGATATAGTTAGTGTAGTTAGTGAGAGCCCACTCTTATACTCCTACACACAGGAGGAAACCACCATGGAGAGACTCGAACTCGAGACCTCTCGTTACTAAATTATTTATTCTACAAAAATACGCTATTCATTTATTGATGTTATCCAGTTTATATAAATTGGTAACTCCAGAATAAACAAGCTAATCACACCACAAAGAACCATTCCCACATATGAACACATGTAGTATGTACTAATTGCTTACACTACAATAACCCACCAAGGTAGCTAGAGTTATAAGTACAAAATATAGCTACCAAAAAGTGTATTATAACTACACAAAACGCTAATGGCTTTTACTCATATGCCTTGTGTACAAAGGAAGATCAAAAACCGGATCGACAACATTAGCAATAAGGCCCAGGCCGGCACAACCTTTTATGATCTTGTATCGCACCAATCACCTTCATCTCTATTTTTCTGCACAAATTCTCAAGCAACTCAAGTCTATCTTTTCCCTAATACATTGTCCTACAAAAATAACCAAAAAGTTACAAACATAATACACACTTGAGTAGCAAAAGATATCATGAGTCAAACACAACAAACAAGAACAAGTTCTAAAACATTAAAACTGAATTAGTAACAACTAACAAGAACAAACTCGTATAAAAAAAATTAAAAATAAATAAATAAATAAATAAATAAAAATTGACGAAATAAGAACAAGTTCTGAAACATTGTAAACTGAACTGCCAACAGCTTCTAAAGCGTTATAACCTGAATTAGAAAGTAAATTATCAAAATATTTGTTCTACAACATTATAAACCGAAGAGAGAGAGAGAAAAAAAAAATAAATAATAAATAAATAAATAAATACAAAGGTACAGCATATTTTTTATTCTCCAACATTATCAAAAAATTTGCTCTACAACCATATTATTTTATTTCAACTGAAAAAATAACCGGTGGCATCTTCCGGAAATTGTCAAGAAAACATTGAGAAACCTTACATTGTACACAAAATTTAGGATACCTCAAATTGAGAAATTAAAAATTGAATACTCTTAATTTAAATCGACCTAAGACTAAAACCTTTTTATTCATTGCACTCTATAAAACATCAACTTAATTTATGTACCACAAAAGGTGAAAACATAAGGTAATTCAGTATATACTCCATAATTTTCTATAAGGCTGCTCCCAGCAAGAGTGTGGGGGAGGGCAAAATGGAGCATGAGGGAGTAGGGCTGAGCAAACGGACCGACCAACAAAACCGACCGGACCGAGACCGACCGGACCGGACCGACCACATTCGGTCCGGTCCTCGGTCTAACCTTTTTGGCAAATTCGGTCCTCGGTCCGGTCGGTCCGGTCCGGTCCGGTCCGGACCGACCAAAAACCCGAAAAAACTTGCCTAATTGGACCGGACCGACCGAAGACCGACCGGACCGGACCGGACCGAGACCGGACCGACCACATTCGGTCCGGTCTCGGTCTATGGTTTTTCTGGTTCTCGGTCCTCGGTCCGGTCCGGTCTTAGTCGGTCCGGTCCGGTTTTCGCCCGATGCTCAGCCCTATGAGGGAGAGTGACCCCATTGGGAGGTGGTGTTATGCTGCGTGAGGTAAGGAAAGAACACACCAAGGTGACCGACTCACCTAATAGGAAAACATGTAAAAATGGACCCCCTTGTGTTTTTATGTATTTGGTTTGTATAAAAGTAGGTATTTCAATAAAATGTGAACGAGTGTTGACTAGAGTGAAAAGCGAGAAAAAGTGAGAGGAGAAAGAAAGCTGATATGACGGTGTGTGCAAGGTGGAGTGGTGTGACTGCGAGGAATAGTCTAACATCCAAATGGGTGAATCTCCTATAATAAATACCCTGATGCATCTTTCAGAATTTACTAAACTTGTCCAAAAAAGCAAATTGAAAACAATATATCATATACGAATCAACGTGTTCAAAGTCCAATGAATTTCATACAACACCCTATTTTCCAAGATACATGGATGCTTTACCGAATGGCGTGAGCAATCAAGCATTGATGTACATACCGAATACAGATTACACTTTCCAAAAAGTACACAAAGCGAAATTTCGTAGATAAAAATTACAAAATACACGCCTGATCTAGTTAGTCTCTTCGCTTATCCTTTTTTCTTCCGCATATCACAAGTTCCAAATTCGTTATACAAAAAATGACTCTCATACAAGTCTTAGTTCATATTCCCCAGCCATTGTTATATAGCGCACCCATGGAAGAGCTTGGTAACCGCTTTTTTCAAGTACTTTTAGGTAACGAACCTGCAAAATTCGACACAAATGTACATTTTTATGGTGAGACGGATCAAATACTCTTGCAAAATTTTGTCTTTATAGATGGTTATCAGCCAGGTATGCGACCCAAGATATTTCATAAAGCATTTACAGAAAAAGATCTTATCATTCATGTGGCAGCTAATAAGCATTTACAAAAAAACAGCTAAACCATTAGCAACTTTAGGAAGTGAGAAACTTACCTGTATTCCCGAAACTGTAAAATACGGTATCTCAAACTTAACACGAATAGGAGCTTTTCTCTCGGGAACCGCTTCTTCATCTGTAATGCTGGGAAGATTAAACTCTGCTCTCAGCATGTATTCCTGAAAAGTGAAAACAACCAGCTTTTTTTGTATCAAGAGAACAGATGTTTTGTGGGATAATTATATGAGATGAGGTAAAACAAAATTGCTACCTTTCCTCCTGGAAACGATTTTATTTTCCAGGATAGTGCATCGCTTTCTGGTGCATAGACAGCTGATCCCATTGAAGTCCGTATATCCGGGTTAATAGCATCACCCGGAACAGGCAATTCAATTTCAACATCTGTTGCAGTGCTGCAAAGTCATTATATTTTTATGAGACAAACTGAATATATTCAGATATTTGGGATTGCATAGTCGCATTTTTTGTATTTTTCTATTTCATATGTTTCCATTTAACCCGTTAGGAACAAAACATAACCCAAATCGACCCATTCATATGTAAGTGGCGTGAAATTGTTTATGTCCAATATTTATCTATTATACGGTTCTTCATATTATAATGGAAAAACTATATACCTGCGCTCCTTGAATTGGCTCCGAGCTTTTACCGTAATTTCCACACGGCTTTTTGAATGTCTTTCAACGTGAGCTTCTACCCATATGAGAGGCTTTACCTGAAAAGAAACCATTCATATCTATATAAATCAAGATAAGGGCGAAGAGTTTGTTGGAGAAATAAAAGAATTGTGAGATCAACCTGAGTACTAAGTCGATATGTCATGAGGTCAAAGGCTCCATCAGGAGGGACAAATGATATCGTCCGATCATTTTCAAAACGGGCCAAGCGCACACATCTACACCAAGTTTGTACATTGGCTGAAAACCATATAGAATATACCCATATATATGTGGTAGATGTGACAAGATAGGTAATGCTTTATACAGGTCACAACTCGTCGGGTCAATTGAGTTTACCAGCAATCACTTTATCAAACCCTTTAATTGATATTCTAATGCATTATTGTGATTAAAAACGATATATTACAGCAAAATTTTTATAGTAGAGCCATTTGGAAGGTTGTGTGTATTATAGTAAAACCACTTTGGCTAACTTTAAACCCGTTTGACATGTTTCATTTGCAGCTAAACTTTATAGTGTTACCTCTAATATGCAGAATACAATTTTTCCAATTTAAACGGTCACAGAGATAATGTTATCTTAAGGCACTTCTTGCAATATAATAATGACGACTGGGAGAAATATTTGATGCAGAAGGCTGGAAACATACTGGTGGAACTTGATGTCATCCAAGTCGATGGCTTTTCCTTTAGTCGTTCGTCCTTGTGCCTCCAGTAAAACTCTATCATTTAGCCCAAGCTTACATTCAGGCATACCACTGCAAGCAATAAAGATATCATTATTCCGTAATACAATTAAAAAATTAAAATACTTCCTTGCGTAGGATACATTCTAACGTCTTTATTACATGCATAGACCAGAAGTCTGGAATATGCAGATATCGACTAGGTTGTATGTCACCCAAGGCCCAAGGCCCAAGGCCCAAGGCTATGGATTATTAATCTCTAGAAGGCTACAACCAAATACCCAAAACAATAGGGAGTCAATTTAGAAGTAGATATATTAAATCTGCATTAACTTTAACCGTTTATTTTGTAACAGGACAACTAAAGCAAACTTATAAATGTTTTATATTTCCCTCATTCCACAATATGTAAACATGTCTAAAACTCTTAGCACATTCCTAACCAAGAAAAAGGATCTTAGATCACAGCTCATTGTTTACTTGATCAGCTTTAGTTTACTTGACAATAAAGCATATAGTAACCAGCTATTGGAAATAAATATAGGCATATGAACGTATAAAACCGAAGAGCACAAGAAATTGTCAAATCCATTTTGGTTATGGATGAAATATGATGATCACAACTCATTATAGTTTACTATAACCTTAACTATTCATGCAAATTCAGTTAGTGTGTATTCAGGAAACAGTTGCAGCTAGTTTTTTGATAAAATATTATAGATGGGGAGAAAATTTAGATAAATTTAATTCACCTCAAATACGTTCGCATTTTCAACGCTCCAACAACTTCTGACCTGACAATCTGCCCATTACTGTTGACAAGTATATTCACATTCTCCACAACATCCAAAAATACCTAAATAAGACCAAAAAATTAATATTATTCGCAATCAGATCACAGTAATCATTAAACCAAATCCGAAAAGAAAACCTACTTCATTTTTTTTGTAATTTATTCCTTCACTACGCCACGACACAGCATTTGTCACAGCCATGGGTGGCTTTTGTGAAACTTCCATTCTATATGCATCAGTCTTGATAAACTCGCTAAGAATATTAGCTTCAGTGAATTGAGGATAACCAAAGTCCATCATTTCGTCAAGCAACTCATACTGCATGAGACCATAAGCTATAAGTAGACTTGTTTCCTTCCGATTATGTTAACAAATATTGCTAAATGTTCATACCACTACAACAAAGTTATCTCTAAGTGATTCCTCTTCCAACTCCTCAAAGTAATGCTTAAATACCTGTTGCCAATAACGATAACAATCTGATAAATATCGAATCATTTAACTCTATAGCGACAAACAAGGAAAACTGATTTATCTACAAAGTAGCACTCACATCAACAAGACGATGTAGAAATAGGAGAAGACTGGCTGCATTACAGTTCTGCCTCGTAGCAGTCATTAAATATACGTTGTTATGTTGTATGAACATATACGTGACACCATTATCATACACAACTGGATCTTGTGTATCTGAATCACCCTGAAGTTCATCAAAGAAGGAAAACATAAGTTCATAAGATGTTATATTCGTACCTTTTTTATTAGCAGAACGTTATATTCAGATTCATGTTACATAACTCCAAATCTTATTGGTTTAATGACACGTAGTTAGCTCAATCAACCAACTTCAAAGATTTTCAATTCAAACAGAATTTCTAACAAAATCTAACTACAAATACGAACATTGTAGCTTAATGAGCTTATTTCATGACTTAAAGTTTGTTCTATACTTTTATTTCTCTTGTTTAAATCCCTAACTATAATAAACAACACGAAAATCTTAGCTTTATCAACCTACTTTAGGACCTGAATTTTGTTCTATTTAACTTGTTCAAATTATTAACCACGCTAAATGACACGAAACTTAATCAAATAAAACAAGGAAACGAATAGGTAGTGAATTCAAACAGAATCTCATTCTAATCCTACTAATATAACATAACCCGTTACCTACCTACAAACTCAATCAACACACTTCATGAACTAAATGTTGCTACAAATAACACGCAAAATCCCTTCACGCGTCTTTGGTTAATGCAACCGAGCCATAATCTTTAATTGATTCTTCAAACCTCTCCTTATCCTGCTCCATTATGAAGAAACTTAAAAGCTTAACTTTTGATTATTCCTTAATCAGTCACTTTTGATTAAAAAAAAAAAAAAAAAAGTATATGATAAATTATGTTATAAATAATATGCAAATTAACCGAAGTCAATTCGGTCACATTTTCATTCAAATCACTTATAATTAACTTAAACATGACATACGAACATTGAATATCTATTTTAATTAACAAAACTTAGATACAAATACGAACATCTTAGCTTAACTAACATACTTCATAAACTAAATTTACAAATAACTCGCAAACCAATTAAAAACAACAAAACGAATCCGTAGTCAATTCAAACACTCATTAATTCAAATCCTAACGAACAAAAATAACATGATATACGAACATTCATAGTAATTAGTAAAATTTAATCACAAATACGAACATCTTAGCTTAATCAACATACTTGATTAACTAAATTCTTTTACCAATATCAATCTAAAACAAAAACATGACAAATCGGCCACATTTTCATTCAAATCACTTTTAAATAACTTAATAACATGATATACAAACATCTATTTGAACTAATACACTTTGTAAACTAAATTCAATTATAGAAATAAATTGACAGTTTAATGATATATAGTATTATATACCTCTTTTTGGATGTATTTAACTAAAATAACCGAGAACTAAACCGAAACGAATCGGAGCCAATTTAGTCACATTTTCATTCAAATCACTTATAAATAACATAATTAGGAATACGAGTATATCGGGTTAACTAACATATACTAGATGAAGTAGATAAGTTAACTACATGTACGAACATCTTAGCTTAACTAACATACTTCATAAACCTAAATTCCATTACAAATCAACCGAAAACGAAAGCGAAACGAATCCACAGTCAATCAAACGCATTTTCATTCAAATCATGTTAGATTAACATCACCTAACTACAATTCTGTTACAGATATAACTTATAATAACATAATATACGGACATCTATATGTTTCACATTTTCATTCAAGTAACTAATAAATACTCACTTAATAACATAAACATCAAATTTAACAAATAAAACTTAATCAGCATACTTCATGAAGTACATTCTGTTACAACCAACTCACAAATTAACCGAAACAAATCGGAGCTAATTCAGTCACATTTTCATTCAAATCACTAATAAATAACTTAATAACATGATATACGAACATCAAACTGAACTAATAAAACTTAATCAGCATAATTCATGAACTACATTCTGTTACAACCAAGTTGCAAATCGGAGCTAATTCAGTCACATTTTAACTCAAATCACATATAATTTATAAATAACTTAAACTAACATTATATAATTTATAAACTAAATTCGGTTACAACTAACTCGAAAATCAAGTGAAATGAAACGCGAAACTAAATTCTGTTACAACTAACTCAAAAACTAACCGAAAACTAAACCGAAACGAATCGGAGCCAATTCAGTCACATTTTCATTCAAATATATACTACTATATAATGCATTTAGGACTATTATATAATTAGAAAGGCTTAAAATTCAGACTTTTACTTGCTTATTATGGAAAGATTTCAAAATTAATTGGTTAGGAAACAAGTTGGTTAGGAAGCAAGTTAGTTAACAAGTTTGTTAGATGCAGGTTGGTTATTCAAACTAAATGTGTAACCGAATGACGCGAAATATAGTCACAGGTACCCGCCGCCGCATTGCGCGGGTACCGTTCTAGTAATTTATAAATTACTTAACTAACATATACTTTATAAACTAAATTCTGTTAAAACTAACAAACTCGAAAATCAAGCAAAAATAAAGGCGAAACTAAATTCTGTTACAACTAACTCGCAAATTAACCGAAAACTAAACCGAAACGAATCGGAGCCAATTCAGTCACATTTTCACTCAAATCAGTTATAAATAGCTTAACTAACATATACTAACTAACATTATATATACTTGATGAAGTACATTCTGTTACAAATTAAAAATGAAGATGAATTTATATATATATATATATATATATATATATATATATATATATATATATATATATATATATATATATAAATATAAAAATACCTCTGTTTGGATGTAGTTAGTGAAGAAGCGTTCAGCTTGAAGAGACGACACGTCACCACGGTAGTCACGCCAAACGAGTACTCGGCCTTTGATGTCCAGTATAAACAGCGCTGACGCTGCTCCTGCTGCCATGATCACTTGTTACTATTTGATAGCCAGATCTGTTTTTGTTTTTACTGTAGTTTGTTGTGTGTGATCTGTGTGTAGATTTGAAATGTGAATTGTAATGATGGTGGTGACGTCATTAGAATTTATGATGAGGTGTGCTACACCCGGCTAAGGTTTACAAAATTTTACCCACTCGTTGACCTCGCTGACGTGGCAGAGTGCTGATTCTGCCACGTTAGTGAATGGGTGAAATTTTGTAAAACTTAGGTGGATCTAGTATTTTTCATTTATGATATTGGTAAGTAGTTGTGTCACTTTGTTAAGTAGTTGTGTCACTCATCTAATTCAGAAAGTAAAATACGTTTGGGTTATGTTTGGTAAAAACAGGTCGACCTATTTAATAAACGGGTCATGTTTGGGCTGAGTAAAGATTAAACACGTTAAAACATGAACTCATTTATGGTATACTAGACGAGTACCCGTGCATAGCAACGGGATTTTATAGCAATGAATAATTTATTGATAAAAAAAGTTTATAGGTTAAAAACGAAAAATAATAAAAGTTTGAAGATTTGGGAATTAAACATAATGTTTTGAAACCCGGTTCGACTCGGGTGGTTCAACCGGTTGAACCGTTCCGGGTGGAAAATAGGTCGATTTAAACCGGGTCAACTTGCTAGGTTGGGTCGAAAACGGGTCAAATTAAACTGGGTCAACTCGCCGGGTTTGAAACGTCCCGGGTCAACCCGTTTTGTGTTTTAATTGGTTGTATTTAATTTGGTAGATATGTTTTTAATTGGTTGTACAATATGAATAAATCATTGTACTTCTAAGTAATATGGTGTTTTAATAAGAGTATTAATTGCATTTCATTTTTCTCTCTCATTTGACTATTATTGAAAACTCAACATTTCTTGAAAACTCAACATTTCAATTATTGACCATTTTTTCATTATATGTAGTAAAGATAAGTCTCCAAAAAGTAAAATATATAACTTTGTTTTTGTGTTGGATTTGGATTAAATATATTTTGTTATATACTTAATATGCCTGGATTATGATTATAACTTAAATAGCATTAAAATTGTCGTATAGTTATTTATATGTTAATTTTATATTTTTTAGATCGTCATATCATTTTTTAATTTAAATAAGTTGAATCGACAAGCCACAAACTTTATTCACCGCTTGACCCATTTATTTAGACAGGTTAAACGGGTTACATGTTTTATGCAAGTAAATGTTTATGTTGAGTTTCTTGATAAGATTAATAAACATGTCATGTTTGGGTTGAGGTTATACTAACACGTCAACTCGCGAACCCGAATAGGTCAACTCGAACACGACTCGATTGACACCCTATCCGGCCCGGATAAGAACTTGGACAAAGATTTTTAGGGCCACGCCCAACATCTTATGAAAAAGACCGAACCCGGCCCAATTCATGCCAGGATTTAACAACGTTTTATCATGATTTTTGTCTTGTTGGCTGGTCTTGGGTACTAATAAATCTTGTGAAAAACATATATGAGTAAACGAGATAATGTTGTCTGCACGTTGCAGCAGGTGAAAAATTTTATTTGTAGCTACAAAATAAAACTTTAGCAATAATATGTTTTTTCAATAGAAATTTTAAAAAATAATAATAAATAAGAAAAATGATGCAAAACAGTAAACAAAATGGTTAATGGAATTAGGATTGATTTGTTAATTATTAAATTTATCGAGATGTTAAAAAGTAAAATACCAATGGGTTTAGAAAATATCCTGTATTAAAGATGTGTTACTTAATATCGTGGGTGTTAAAGCAAAAATTTAATGGGTTTAAACTTTAAAGGCTATTTTGTATTATTATCATGCTTAAGTAGATGTTTTGAAGATCGTGAGTGTTAAAATCAAGAGTTTTACAGGTTAGTTGTATGATTGAGTGTTTTTTAATATTAAAGGAGTTATAATATAAGATATAAAGAGTTTAAGGGGCATTCACACTATCAATAAAATCAATAAACCTAAAGGAATACTCTTGAAAACTTGATAAAAAATACATTGGAGTTGGTAAGGGTGTGCTTAGTTGTTGAAAAATGAGAAATTTCTTTGAAAGGTTTTTAAAAATACACATAGAAACATAAAACGTGTTCAAAATAGGTATTTTTTTAAAAGTTCTTTGCCGAAAACAGAAAACTTGTATTCTACTATTATCCTATATACTAAAAAGCAGAATACAGTTCCTCCAAAGAAACTGTTACAAACACTGTTCCAACAACTGTTACAAGCACTGTTTAACCCACTATATTAAAACCGAATACATAAGTAATTAAGTACATCTACAGTATTTATACAAGTCTTGCATTAAATGCATCCCTTCACGCGTCTTTGGTTAATGCAACCGAGCCATAATCTTTAATTGATTCTTCAAACCTCTCCTTATCCTGCTCCATTATGAAGAAACTTAAAAGCCAATTCAGTCACATTTTCATTCAAATCACTTATAATTAACTTAAACATGACAAATACGAACATCTTAGCTTAACTAAGATACTTCATAAACTAAATTTTGTTACAAATAACTCGCAAACTAATTAAAAACAACGAAACGAATCCGTAGTCAATTCAAACACTCATTAATTCAAATCCTAACGAGCAAAATTCTGTTACAACTTACAAACAACATGATATACGAACATCTTAGCTTAATCAATATACTTGATGAACTAAATTCTTATACCAATAGCTCGCAAATCAGTCTAAAACAAAAACGTAACAAATCAATCGCATTTCCATTCACATCACTTTTCAATAACTTACAAATATGAACATGAGAACATCTTAGCTAACATACTTCATAAACTAAATTCGGTTATAATAAATTGACAGTTAAATGATATATACCTCTTTTTGGATGTATTTAACTAAAATAACTCGCAAATTAACCGAGAACTAAACAGAAATGAGTCGGAGCCAATTTAGTCACATTTTCATTCAAATCACTTATAAATAACATAATTAGGAATACAAGTATATTGGCTTAACTAACATATGCTAGATTAACTGATTAAGTAAATAACTTAACCACATGTACGAACATCTTAGCTTAACTAAAATATTTCATAAACCTAAATTCTGTTACAAATCAACCGAAAACGGAAGCGAAACGAATCCGAAGTCAATTCAAACACATTTTCATTCAAATATAACTTATAATAACATGATATACGAACATCTATATGTTTCAACAAAACTTAAGTACGAAACCAAAACAAATCGGAGTCAATTTAGTCACATCTTCATTCAAGTCACTAATAAATAACTTAATAACATGAACATCAACTTGAACTAATAAAACTTAATCAGCATAATTCATGAACTAATTCTCGCAAATCAACCGAAACTAATCCCAAGTCAATTCAGTCACATTTTCATTCAAATCACTTTATAAACTAAACCGAAGTCAATTCTGTTACAACTAACTCGAAAATCAACTGAAACTAATCGCAAAACTAAATTCTGTTACAACTAACTCGAAAATTAACCGAAAACTAAACTGAAGTCAATTCAGTCACATTTTCACTCAAATCACTTATACAGTAATTTATAAATAACTTAACTAACATATACTTTATAAACTAAATTCTGTTACAACTAACTAGAAAATTAACCGAAAACTGAACCGAATTCTCAATTCAGTCACATTTTCATTCAAATCACCTATAAATAACTTAACTAACATTATATATATACTTGATGAGCTACATTCTGCTATAAATAAAAAAATGAAGATGAATTTATATAAATAAGAAGTACCTCTGTTTGGATGTAGTTAGTGATGAAGCGTTCAGCTTGAAGAGACGACACGTCACCACGGTAGTCACGCCACACGAGTACTCGACCTTTGATGTCGAGTATAAACAGCGCTGACGCTGCTCCTGCTGCCATGATCACTTGTTACTATTTGATTACCAGATCTGTTTTTGTTTTTTTTCTTTTTTAAGTTTGAAGTGAGATCTGTAATGATGGTGGTGAGGTCATCATGACGTGTATTACTTAAAATGCAGGACTTGTTGGGTGGGTGGGCTAATTATGTCACGTAAACATGTACAGTATCTTGTTTAGTTAACTACGGAGTAAAAAAAAAACATTTTTTTTTTTTTATTTTTTTATTCCACTTTTACTCGTTAAAGAATTATGCACTTGGTGAATTACTGTCGTGAGTCCGCTCCTATGGATGGGATGGTCCGATATGTTTTAGCCAAGGTTTTCAAGATCGAGATCCTACCCAGTATCATTTTCGTCTTTACAAAATCGTGATCTTAAAATCCTTTTATAATGTCATTTTCTTAATAATTTTGTAATATTATACAAATTTACAAATTATTATATATAATAAACATAAAATTATATGAATGTTCCATCGAATAGTTGTCCTAAATTATGATTATGAAATGTTTAATAAGATTAACATGTTGTTTTTTAAATTCTACAAAAAAATAATCCAAAAATTTGCAGTTTTTTAGTTTGTTATCCGAGAAAAGTAGGATCGGATCGGATTAGATCTTAAGATCCTATGGTCAAGATCGAGATCCTATAAGATCTTAAGCTTTCAAAGATCCTATGTATGATCCGGATCATTTTTTTTTTACAGTATCGTAAAATCGTAAGATCCTAAGATCAGGATCGAGATCCTGACAACCATGATTTTAGCAACAAACTCACATACACTCTAGGTAAGTAGGTAGAGCTTAACCCTTAGCTAATTAATAGCTATGATACTACTAGGTAGATATGGTTAAACCCAGCCCAAATCAGGAATTACAAAGTTTAATAAAAGTGGGGCCACTTTTATTTTTAACCACTTAAAGAGAATCTTCCCTTATTATATTCTCTAGTTTTTACTTAAAAAGGAAAGTGGACAATTAATTTGAGACATCCAAAAATAGAAATGTGGACAATTATTTTGAGACGGAGGGAGTAATACATTTGAGACTATTATATAATTAGAAAGGCTTAAAATTCAGACTTTTTCTTGCTTATTATGGAAAGATTTCAAAATTAATTTGTTAGGAAGCAAGTTGGTTAGGAAGTTTGTTAGGAAGCGGTTGGTTGGTTATTCAAACTAAAATTATTTGGCTTAACCATCTCTAATATCTTTACTTATAAAGCATGAAGACAACTAAACGTGTAACCAAATAACACAAAATATAATCACACGGTACCCGCCGCCGCATTACGCGGGTACCGTTCTAGTGTGTTTTAAATAAGTCATTGATAACTTAATCATGAAACATATGCATGAAAATTGCAACGCTATACCACAATGTGCTGGCATATATGCTGGTAACTGTTAAAATGTGAAAACTCAAATAAAGATGAAGCACGTCTCTTTGGATGGATAAAGGTTCCAGTACATATTTTTGCTTGATTTCTCATCATCTTTCACATTTTTCGGTTTCGCAAGTTCTCCATGTTTCTCATCATAAAACCTATACCTACTACATTACGGGTTTTAATGCGATCATAATCGTTGGGTTTTGCCTAAGTCAAGTATAATTTTCAAATTCGTTTGGTTTTATTTAGTAGTTAATACATAAACTATCGTGTAATAATTTGAGTTTTGCAGACAGTACGTGTGGTTGATTATAGTAGCAAGACAATCTTTTTAGCTATAACAAGCTATAAATAAGTTAATAAGCTATTTTTATTCGAACAATTAAGTGTATTAAATTACAAATGTTATTAAAAAAACAAATCTAAATATCATCAAATACAAGCAAATGCACTAGAAATGTGACATAAAAAAAATATCAAACTGTATAACGGTACCAGAATGATATGCTAATGAATCCTAGTAATTAACTTTCCGGTGGTGGCAGCGGAGGTGCTGGTGGTGGCAGCAGAGGTGGCGCTCGTGGTGAACAAAAGAAAGGGAAAACCCAAGGTCGACGACGCGGTGGCGGCGGAGGTGGTGGTGGTCGATGACGCGGTGGTGGTGGTGGTGGAGAAAACTTAGATATTGGAAAAGGATTGAAATTTGATTTCGGTGGTGGTGGACGGTTCTTTTTGTTCTTTTTACGTAAACTCCTACGTACTTGTAGTGTCGGCGATGCTGCAGTGAAGAGTATATCACTACGCGGTTGTTCAAGCTTAAATGCGGGCAACACCCGCGATTTAAGCATCTGATTCTGACTAGAAGGAACATTTCCTATAAGAAAAATGCAAACCAAAAGAGTTTATTTTGTTCTTTCATAAAGAATATAAATAGCAAGTAATTAGCATAAGAAGTAATAAACTTACCTGAATGTGATTCGTTTGAAGAAGCATTTACTTGAAAAACATTATCAAGTATAAGAATCAAAAGCAGTAGAACTACTTGTTTCGCATGTAAATTTATCTTCATTGCAAGGCTAGCTATTCATGTTTTGATATGTTCGAAAGGTCATTTTATAGTAAATAAATTGTGATGACTTATGAGAGTGATGTCACACGTACGACGACTCATTCAAAGTAACATTAGAGTGTTAGGTGTAGATGGCAAAGCCATCCTCCTCATTCGGCTCTCACATATACCACATTACCTCACTATCTCTTCACAACTAACCCCTCCTCACCAAACAAAAAAACCTCAACTTACTCATTTAGGCCTCATCACATAAAACTTTATTTTTTATTCATTTCATTAAATAAAATAAATTCATTTCACAAATAATTAAAAATAACACAACATATTAATTTTATTTCATTAAATAAAAAATTTACAATACGGAAAAAAAATACGATAAAAAAAACAACAACACATACTACTAATATTAAGATTAAACATTTTATTCGGCATCGTCATCGTCCTCGCTAGGTTCAGGGAGACTTTGGTATTTCTTGTTTATCAATGCTTGTCTCCTGCGAATGATGTCGGCTCTCACCGGGTCAGAAACCATGCTGGGCTCAAGCATGAGCATCTGCATATATCCTGCCACTCCAACGCCGCAACTTCTTTCTCCAAGGCCTTTTCTTCCCTCTTCCTCCGCGCCTCGTAACAAGCCGTTTGAGCGTCTTTTTCTTGCGTATACTTTTCGGATAATTGTCCCGAAAAAGTACTCGTTTGACTCCCACCGAAACTCGCCGCACTCGACTTTTCCGTCGACTTTTGTTTTTTTCCAGCTCGTTTACTCTATCTTTCGGGAGGAGGTCGTTTGTCCGGCCCGAATATATCCTTGAGACATGAAATGTCTATCGGATCCTCGGCATCCCATTTCGGGTATTTTTTCAAGACCTCCCGAACATGCTCATAATTGAAACCCCTCGCACCAAAGCGTTTATCGAAGTTCGCCTTGGCATTGTTGATATGATTGTGCTCATTTTCACCACTTCGACGCTCTACATGTTTATAAATAGCGTTGAATTTTTGGCAGTCGCCATTAAGCCTCGTCCATTTACCGGATAACATGTTTTTTGTACGAGGTTCACCGGTAGTCCGCTCGTTGAACGCTTCATGAATTTCGTTCCAAAAGAAGTCATTCTCTTCGTCATTGGCCATAACTTTCAAGCATGTGTCTGACCAGCTTCTTCTAAGTCATCATCATCGTCTGCGTCTAAATTTACGACTCCTTTTGCGCTTTGTGCTTTGGTTTTTTTTCCTCTACCTTTGGCCGGTGATCGTGCCTTAGGTACTTTAAACGCTTGTTGAGATGGTTGTGATTCGATTGGTGGTTGTGATGGGGGAGCAGGAAACGTGGATGTTTGATTCGGGTTATAAAATTGTGGTGTCGGATTAAATTGGGCTTGATTTGCAAATCCTTGTTGAAACGCATATTGTTGGTTACGGTAAATTTCATTCGGATTGAATTGTTGCGAACCAAATGGCGATGGAGGGGTTGAATTTTGCGACGAGGGAGTAGACTCGTTTGACAATCCCCCGTATTGACGACGGTTTGACGTTAGTAGGCTCATGAAATAGCCTCTTTCGTTCGGGTTTTGAGACATTCTTGTGTGTATTTGAAGAAGAGATATAGAAGGTTTTATAGATTTGTTGTTTGAATTGTAGTGAGGAGAAATAAAAATGTGTTAGTATTTATAGAGTTTGTTTGTGTTTAAAAGAGAGGAAAAAAATACAAAATTCGACCGTTTCATTTGATATGGTAATATATCCGTTTGAAAACAAGCTCCAACGTCCCTTTTGCTGCCTTTTTGTCAGAAAACATCCTCGCCGTGCCCACGAAAAACCACCCAACGGTGATGAACGGCAAGGGGGAGGGGGCGGTGCAGTCTGAACGGCGAAGGGGGAAGGCGAGCTGCACCTAGCACTCTTACTGTCATTACACGTTACGAGCTTTATATATTGAAACACATTTCACTCCACTTAAAAAGGAAAAATCTTGTTTAAAGACAAACCTGATCCAATGAAAGTTTATACTTTATATATAGCTACTAGTTGGAGTTAAGTAACTATATTACTTATGGTTAATTATCTTTGTAAGAAAAGGTTTTATTCAACTAGCTTAAAGAATTTAACTTTTAACAGCAAATTTACGATAAAGATTAAAGTGTATAACTTCTAAAATTTTTTCTACAAATTCAAAAGTAGAATAATCATTGTCTAAGATTTCAAACTATTTGACTAGAACGTGTTAATTCTTTCCAAAGAGCTTGTAGCTAACAAAATTGTAAATTATAAACCTCTTATTAAGGACACCCTAAACCAAAGCTTTACAATAAATATACTATCATCCCTTTAATAAAATACATTCACTCCACACATAGGCGGCTCAATACTTACTGAGGCCTAAAGCAAAGTTTAAAACTGAGGCCTATTATTTGATATGATTTTAGTAAAATTGTGTATATAACATCTATCTAGAAAAACAAAGGCCGCTTAGTAGATTACGAGCCGATTGATGATTGAAAGACAAAATGACAAATAGAGATACCAAATGTCGTTTGTTTCGATGATCCAGAAGTAGGCCTAAGACGACATAAGTGAACCAACACACGTGCGCTTTTATGTGTTCTTTCGTGAACATTTAATCAAACAAACCCTACATGAATACTTAAAACAATTAAGGGAAAGAAATTTTATGCTCGTGCTCATTTTATAAGAAAAAAGTTTCTTCGTATTCATTTATTAAAAACTAAACAAAAAGTACAAAAAATACATGATCACAACTCACAAGAGCATAAAAAAAATCACAACAAAATCGTCGAGCTTTTAGCTCATTCACAACCCTGTCTATTACTTCAGTCTTTAAGAATTGAAATACAAAAATGAGCTTAATTTTTTTTCCATTACCTTAAAAGAAGGTCTTGGTTTGTTTTATAAAACTAATATGATTGACTTGATGCCTGATTGTCCGTATGCCTAAAGAATAAAGATAAAAATTAGATTTTGCCTCAAATTCTAACTTTTATCAGGTTTTTTTAGTAAACTTGGGGCCTAAAAATTACTAAAATAAGTTTAATTCATTGTTTTCCATTGCCCCATAAGACAATCTTGATCATTTTCATAAAACTAAAATGATGGACGTAGTATCTAATAAACTTTAGACCTAAATAACAAAGATAAATGTAGATGCGGCATCCTAAATTGTATTAGCTATTTTAGGAAATTAGGTGGCATAAAAAATTTCAGGGCACTAAAGGCGATGGTAAAGAATATATGTAACGAATTTATACATGATGGTGCTTTAAAAAATCGGGGCCCTTAAAAATTCAGAGGCCTAAAGCGATAGCTTTAGTTGCTTTACCTTTGAGCCACCCCTAACTCCGCGTAAAAAGGTAAAATCTTTTTAAACAACGAACGAGATCCGAAAAAAGATTATCATATCGCAACTAGTAGGTGTTAAGAACAATTAACAAAAAATATGGTGTAATTTCCAACCTCTTTCCTATTGATTCAAGATTAGTATAATTGCTAATTGTAATTATGGCTAAATTAGTCAATGATGATATACTACGTATAATATAATCACCAAGCATCTCATGTTTGCTACAAGAAATTACACTTCAATTCATAGCATGTGCATGCATGTAAAGGCTATGACATGTACCATAAAACAATGCTGATTAGATATCAGGTTATCCGTAATCGAGACACCTCCTCATGCGTTATGCTCGCTGATGAGGCCATGAGGGGGCTTACTCAGACGTGACCACAATTACGAGTCACTCTCTTCATTCTTGACGCAAGAAATTTTGGGTTAATTAAAGTGAGTCCAGTTAGATTGTATGTCAT
This sequence comes from Artemisia argyi, assembly GCA_030686995.1. NCBI lineage: Eukaryota > Viridiplantae > Streptophyta > Magnoliopsida > Asterales > Asteraceae > Artemisia > Artemisia argyi. The sequence continues at coordinate 209,379,340 of CM060681.1, forward strand.
ATGTTGGACGCTGATCTAGCCTGAGTAATTTGTCGAATATATCTATCTGATTTCACCATAAATTCACATACACTTTAGGTAGAGCTTAAAACCCTTAGCTAAGTAGTTGAGAGAATCTATGATACTGTGTCGGGCATGCACGGCCCTTTTCCTTGAACGATAAGACTACGACCTTTCACTACACTAAACTCCACCTATAGCGACAGGTTTTTTTTTTTAGCAACAACGGATGTCGTCACGATAGGTCCACTAAATGACAAGAAAAAGTTTCTTGGCCCGTCTTTGATCAAAACCTTAGCGACAACATGTTATCGTTGGGTAGTCGCTAAAGGTTCGCTAGACGACAAAAAGAACCATGTTTAATAGGCGCAAACACTTCTACTTTAAATAAGTCACTGCTAACTCCATCGATGAGACGTAGGCATGATACTTGCCACATTATACGAAAGCGTGTTGTTACATATATAGGATATAGTTTAGTAACTTGTAAAATGCCAAAACTAAAACTAAAGATGAAGACGTCTCTTTGGACGTGATACATATTTATGCTTGATTTCTCATAATGTTTCACATTTTTCGGTTTCTCTAGTTCTCCATGTTTTTCATCATATATCCTATGCCAACTACATTGTGAGTTTAATGTGATCATAATCGTTGGGTTCTACCAAAGTAAATTATATTTTGTCGAATTAGGTTAGTTTTGTCTATTGGTTTGTGTATAAACTATCGTGTAATAATTTGAGTTTTGCAGATACTACGTTTGGTTGATTATAGTTTGTATGTGACGAGTTTTTGAAGTGCTTCAATTTTAATACAAATTGTGAAACTCAAGAGGGGTTATCATTTGTTGAACACTGAAACCCTTTAAAGGAGGCATTGTACATTTTACTAGCTAGTTGTGTGTTTATTGATATGTGATGTTAACGTCGATAACTTAAGTTACATGACACCAAAAGCAAACGATGCATGTGATTTTAGTAGCAAGACAAGTTTTTCAAGTAGTTGAAGTACGCCGCGATCATTATTTTTCTAGCAATTAAGTATACTAAATCACAAATGTTAGTATTATAGAAAAAAACAAATCTAAAATACCATACTAATAATTATTGATATCACAATGCTAATAATTAAATCATCATAATTAACTTTCTGGTGGTGGCAGCGTAGGTGGCGGTGGTGGTGAACAAAAGAAAGGGAAAACCCAAGGTCGTCGACGCGGTTTTGGCAGTGGTGGTGGTGGTAGCGGTGTTGGTGGTGGTGGAGGAGGTGGTGGTGGTGGTGGAGGAGGTGGCGGTGGTGGCGGTGGTCGATAACGTGGTGGTGGTGGTGGATAACACGGTGGTGGTGGTGGTGGAAAGTAGTGTTGTTGTCGAGGTGGGTTACCTATTGGTGGTGGTGGTGGTGGTGGTAGTCGAGGTTTCTTAACTTTAGGTGGTAGCCGAGGTTTCTTAACTTTAGGTAGTCGAGGTTTTTTAACTTTACCTAAACTTCTACGTACTTGTAGTGGCGATGCTCGATTGAAGAATATGTCACTTCGCGGTTCTTCAAGTTTGAGCGCGGACGGCATTGTTGCCCACGATTTAAGCATCTGATATCGAGTACTAAGCACATCTCCTTTACGAAAAATGCAAATCAAAGGAGTTTATTTCATTCATAAATAAAAATGTAAACAAAATGTAAGTAACATAAGAAGCACTCTAATAAAGTTACCTGAATGTGATTCATATGAAGTAGCATTAGCTTGAAATACATGATCAAGTATGAGAATTAAAAGCAATAGAGCTAATTGTTTTGTTTGCAAAGTTAGCTTCATCGCAACAACTAAATATGATTTGACTTGTTCGAGAGGTCATTTATAGTAAAAAGAAAATTAAAAATTTGTGATGATTTACGTTACACACAACTCAAGGAATTTTTAATACACCAAGAAGACTTTTTCAAAATGTATGTTTAAGATCACAAATTATATAATTAAAGAGCATACAATTTTACCAAACAATTTGCGGCTAATAAGATTTGAATATAAGCATCTTATAATAACACCTCAAACCTCTTTACCAATGTGCTACCATCTCGAATTAGAAGCATGTATCACTCCACATAAAAAGGAATAAAATCTCGTTAAAAAACAAACATGATTTCGAAAAGGGCAAATACCAAAAAAATGTATCATACTTGTCAAAAATATTACTTTCATGTAGCGAACAAAATTTTTTCCTCATTGATGCCTCATACTCGACTAATTTGTCCCATTATGTGATACACCCCATCCTATAACCGGTCACCTGTCATGTCAGCAGGTTTAATCCTTTTTCTTTTTTTGTTTTTCCATGTCACAATTTCATATAATGATATACTATAAAAATATTAACCCCACTCACTAATTCATTCCACTTTACTCTTTTTTATCACCCTTTTTCAAACCTTCTCTTCAATTTACAACTTGCAATCTCCATTATCAACTTCTTCATAAATCTGTTTCTTGGTTAACATGGCGTCATCTTCCTCTTCAACTCGTTATTATCGTAGGAGATATACCAAAGATGAAATTAGCCGTATGACACATTGTGAATGTAAATACCCTATCTATGAACAAGTATCATGGACTCCTGAAAACCCAGGACGAAGATTCAAAGCTTGTCCCATTCGTGTAAGTTAACTTGGTTTAATTTGATATTTCAGTTTTCAATGTGTTTATATGCAGTTGAATTTTCAGTTTGACCTTTTGTTTAGAACAAAGAGAAAAAATGTGAGGTGTACGGATTTCTTGATGATGAGTTGCCTTCACAGTACTATAAAAACCTTATGTTCAAGCTTTATAAAGATAATGAGTTACTTGAGTGCAATCTTCACTGCCTTACCCATGAAGGTCATGCTCATGAGCCATAAGAAGTCAAGTCAAATGAACCTAACAAGGTTAACTCAAATGAAGGTAACAAGGTGAGAAATGAAGACAAAAAAATTGTTGGAACTGAGGATGTGTCCATGGTACTCATTTACAAGGAATTGAATCAGTTAAAGGAAAAGGGGAAAATGTATGACATGCTCTTCTTTGGATCCACTTGCATCATCATATTTCTTTTTGTGTTGACCGTTGCAGTCATTGTTGGGTCATTTAGAAAATAGATGTTCAAGTAATGTGGATTGCATTTGTATTGTTACTATGTAAGCTACTTGGTATTAATGTTAAATGTCATGCTTCTGATTACTACATTGTGTTTAGAATGGTATGGAAAATATATGTTATTACATATGAAGTGTTGAAGTAACATATATAACGAAATCATTACATCCATCAATGACATCTATTTATATAGAAACGTGTTCTTTCATAACATAAAGACTGTGCAAATGCACATTACAATGTTACAAGTTGAACACAAACCTACAGTTAAATGCCCACAAATAACAAAATAGGGCTTAGTAGTGGCATCACTTGCTTCACTACTTTACATATCTTACAGCATCAGTTTAGTGTCAATACATGCACACCATGTTACTTGTAGCAGTATGCCCTTCCATGAACAAAATAGGGCTACATAATTACACATACACCTAACATTACAACTATTGTTTTCTGCACATACACAATTTAACAATTTAACAAAATATGTGCTTCTCTGTGCTGTTGTTTCTTTGCCGAAACTACGGAATGATGATCAAATTATCAACACTAGATCCTGGGCCTGTTACTGGTGTTGACAACCTTTTGTTCAAAATCCTTTGACTTGGGATCCTTGGTGGTAACAAAGCTGGTGGAGCTCTTTCTCGTGGATGTTCCTGAGTTGCAGCTCGCTGTTCTTCAGTTGATGGTCTTTCATTTGGCTGATGCACAGTCACTTGTGGAGCAGATATTGTTGGCCTTTCTTGGACTGCAACTCTGGTTATCCTTCCACCTCTAACAGCATTTGTTCCTCTTCCACCCTTAGCTAAACTTTTCTTCCTACCTCCTCTTGCTGATGATGATACGGTTCGTGTTTCAAGTATATCATCTTCAGTGTTTCTCTTTGATCTTGTAACAACATTGCTAGTACTCCCATTAACCTGTGATTGTTGTGTACCTGCTCACACATATAAATTACTTTATATACAAAAATAAATTCACACTTAATTAAATCTGTTTTCATGAAACATAAAGTAATATTTACCTGCAATGTTCACATGTTGACTAGGTTGATTGGTTGTTCTTGGTATTGGTCCATTGAAAGTTCCATGGTCCTCAATTGTATCTTGACTTCCACCATCACTAGCTAACCAAGTACCCATCCTAGCAAGCCTTTCGGCTGGAATAAGTCTACCCGATTTTGTCTTTCCACCTCTCATTTTTAAGTGGCCACCTCGGGTACTAGTCCCACCTCTCCTGTTCCTGTTCCGCTGACCCATACAGAATGTCCTACCATCGTTAAACACTTCCCTAATGTTTGATTCCCCCATTTCAAACTCATTAACATCGTTGTTCACAAAGCGTGGGATATCATGGTCATCAACAACATCTTTTTGTGTTTTTTGTATCTTTCTAGGCCTACCCGCTTTGCTTTTTTCATTAGCCACACTTGGTTTGCTTCGCTTTTTGCATCCATTTTTGTTGTGACCAGTTTCTCCACAGTTTGAACAAGTGATTACTACCCCTGCTCTACTTATCTTATGACTACCTGGCTTAGGCTCATGAGAGGCCCTGACCCTCTTTTTCCTAGGTCTACCAGGCATTCGCTTAGCTAACGGACCTAAAACCCTAGACAGATTACCACATTCAGGCCAAAAATCAATTCCATCAACAGGTTTCATGTATTGACTGTAAGCCAATAAGTATCTATCCTTCCTATAGCATTCATGGACATACTCTTCTGCAAACTTACCCAATTTAAATATACATGCTATGGCATGACAACAAGGCAAACCTCATAGCTGCCACATTCTGCACGAGCAAGTCCTTTTGGGCTCATCGACTCTGAAAGCATCAATCCCCTGCCTGACTTCAAATTGATTACCACCACAAGGTATGACATGCCAATACCTGTCAAATAATTACAAGTTTTTAAACATATAAAAACAGATAGAATACAAAACTTATACAAACGTATTTAAATAATTGTACCGTTGTTGATCTTTTGAACGTTCCAGCTTTTTTTGAATATTCGGGCAAATTTCACCAGTCCATTTCTCCATTAACAACCTCATTGTATGCATCCTCTCCGTTACAATGATTCTCATTGACTCAAGCATTGTAATTATTGGTTTATGCCTAACACTTACCAACACGGAATTGAAGCATTCGCTAAACCCATTCTCAACTGCCTCACAGCATACACCTTCCCTGAAGTAAGCCCGTGACCATGTCTTTGGATCTTTGTTAACCAAGAACTGGTGAGCTTTAGGATTTGCCTTCTTAATTCTGTCCATCATCTTCTTATGACGAGGAGGATATGATGCTTTGGAAGCTCCCCAGAAAAGCAATCTAAACTCCTCACCACCATATTGTTTCCTAAAACCCTCGTAAATATGCCTAGCACACTGGCGATGTTCTGCTAGAGGCATGACATCCTTTACAGCTTCAATTAGACCCTAAGTATAAAATATCATAAGTAATATTAGTTTCGTATAGATATAGGAGGATTAATGTAAAGTTGAAGAAACAATGTAAAAAATATAAAGACACTTTTTAAGCAATTACCTTGTGCTGGTCAGACATTAACGTTACACCCTGTCCACGTGGAATTTCCAAATCATCTGCCAACAACTGTAAAAACCAGCTCCAGTTGTCTTTATTCTCAACGGTAACCACAGCCCATGCAACAGGGAAGATGTGGTTATTCCCATCTCTACCAACGGCAGTTAGAATTTCCCCACGGTTTGGTTTTTTTAAAAAACAACCATCTAAAGCGAGGATCCTCCGGCATCCTAATTTCCAACCCTCTTTCAAACCGTTAAAACAAACATAGAATTTGTCGAAATAAGTTTTCTCATCCGGATTCACCGTGACACCAACTTTAACTGTACTACCCTTATTTGAGTCTACTAAAGCCTTTGCATAAGACCTAAGCAATCCATAATGATCTTGGATTGTAGCATCTCTTTCATTCAACGCATATATCTTAGCATTCCTACATTGGGCACGGCTAACATAACACTTGTATTTCCGTTGAACTAATTCAGCTAGGTTCATTAAAGTTATGTCAGGATTCATCCTAATCCTATCTCCAAACTACTGTGCAATCCATTTATAACTAACCAACCTGCCGTAGTGGAAACTCCTAACACATGTGTGGGTATCTCTTAAAGATATTACCTGGAAAGTAGATAAGCCTCTTAGCATCTTCCCATAACACCTCCACTGGCAATTTGAGTCACCCGCTGTCTCGGAAGGATGCTTTATATAGTTTCTTTGTTTCCCCTTGCTTGGATCTTTAAGTTTTTCCTTACGTTGCCCACATTTTGCTATGATCTTGTTTGTTGAGCTCCTTTCAAACCATATTGAGAATCCATTTGCCAACGCGTAGAAAGTTAGACACTCTTTAAACTTTTCTGCATTTGGGTACTTGAGCCCAAGCTGTCATATGCCAACGCGTAGTAAGTTAGACAATCTTTAAGATGGTGTTATAATGAATATATTAAAAGAAATTAATAACAAAAGCAATATTAACACTTACAATAGGTTTCTTCAGCCTCCAATGAGTATCATCATCATATGTTGGGAAGTTGTCCTCATTTTTTTTGGATTTCTGAAGTAAAGTAAAAGGGTCATTTATCCCATCTCCCTTACCCTTTAATTGCTTGAGCAAACGTTCCATGAACTTCTCATGTTCTCTCACCAGTGGCCTTAAAGGATCGTGGGATGCATCATCAACAACCTCACAAGAATCATCATCTTGTTCTTCATCTTGTTGTTCGTTGTTTGAATGTTCACCATCTTCGTCATCATTTGTTTTCTGGTCTCTTTTGCGCTTACGCAATTGAATAACCTCATCTTCTCCACTGCTAAGATAGTCATAAGACTTATCCGATTCAGCACTAGATTCATACGAGTCATACCCATCGAAATCATTACCACCTCTAACATTGTACAACTCGGTATCACTCTCAGAATCTGAGGACACATTTTGGTTAGTATTCTCTCTAATGGTTATACCGGTACCTCTACGAACGTTGGTTGTGTTATGTTGTCGTCCCTTCTTTTGGGTTTGCATAACACCCTTGCCTTTATCAAGTGTTTTTTGCCTCGCAAGCACAACCTCATCTATGTTGGCATATATGTCATCATTCTGAGGACCGTCATTGTTTTTATTATCTTGATTAGTATCAGCTGGCCTTTCAGGAGTTACTTCCTCAACCATATTTTCTACCAACTCATCTGTGACGATGTCAACAACCTCATTTTGTACATTTTCCAGAACATGATCATTGACTGCCAAGTTGTCAACAACCTCATTAGCATCGACATTCTGTGGTGTGTTTTCGTGCACAACACTATCCTCCTTATACACCTCATCGTAACCATCATCATCATCATTAGCAAACAATCTTTGGAACCAAACCTTGCCCTCAAAATCATGTCTAAGCGGTCTTTGTTTAACAGGAGGTGACCTTAAATATGGAGACTGAGCTTCTTCCTCTGCCCAGGAAATAAGCTCATCAACTGTCATATTCCCGGCATCCTTTTTCATCTTATCATGTTGCTTAGCTCTTGATGTTACCTCGGAGTCAGAACCTTCTAAAGACAAGTTATTGTGATAATACGGAGCTAAATTTTGTGGAGAATGAGCAACAAATATGTCTACTGTCTTATGCCTTTTACCTAGATCATATAACACTTGTACATCAGCATCCCTTTCAATTATTTTTAACCCACCACTGTCTATGTCTAACAAAGGGATACATATGAACAAAGCCCATATGTTTTGCCTTATTTTAGCAAGCAAAATGTCTAAAAGGCGACTAAACATTATCCTATCACTTGATGACGCCTCCATAAGAATTTCTCTACAATGTACATACCTTAACGGATCAAATATGAAAATACCATTGTAGTGTATTTTAAACACCACATCAAGTGGTACATCCATCAAAGCTGTATAAAAAAAAATTATGTCAGGATAACCCTAATTTCAGAAAACCGTAATTAAACATAAATAAATCAATAATAAATGCAATTGGAGTTAAAATATTATAAAATCAGTATTGAATATACCTTGTGTGATGCCAATAGTAGTTAAACGACAATGATTTGGTGAATTTAATACGTTAGGGTTTGGTGTCTGATTTTGGGGATCTTGAAAGCGATACATCATCCCAAGTGTGGGGTTAAAAAGAACGAGTATACTGTACTTGAAATTATTATTCTAGTACAAGGTTGTGTCCATGTGGTAGGGTTGAGGGTGGAGTGTGGGGGAGAAGAAGAAGCGTGTGTGTATTTCCACGCTGGTAAGTATACAAAAAATAAAAATATAAAATAAAACCGGCAACCGGTGTGTGGGGTGAAACATTGCACACAATAGGACAAATTAGTCGAGTATAAGGAACAAATGAGGAAAATTTTTTATTCGCTACACGAAAGTAATATTTTCGACAAGTATGATACATTTTTTGGGTATTTGCCCTTTCGAAAAATAGTATATCGCAGCTAGTGGGAGTTTAGAACAATTAACAAAAATAGTATATCGTATAAACCTATTAGTCCGTCTCACTATTTATTTTAGTTTATAACATTTTCATTGTTTTATACACCAAATGTAAATTTGGGGCCTTATAAATGTGAGGGCCTTGAGCGGCCACCCGACCACTTCACCTACACTCGAAGACAGCCATGTAGTGCATCATGAATTGTTACGATCATAGCTAAAAACTAATTAAGAACTTGTATTTAATGTTTCACGTAGCAAAATTGGTTATGATAATACATAACATAAAATGTTTTAGGATGATATGTCAGTCTACGTAATTTGAGCAAATGACGATACTAAACGAACATTGAGAAAATCGACATCTTTTACTCAAGACCACTTAATCTACTAATAACACCATTTGTACTTTTCAACATGTATAAATTTGATTAGAAATGAATCAAAGATTTATAGTGAAATAGCTCTTGACAAAACTATTCCGGTTGAGCGACAAATGTAACACTCCTATTAGAACAACTAGTGGCAGCTAGCTTTGCTTAGCTTATTCTGAGGAGGGGATCCTATTAACTATACTGTTAAGTGCTATTTTTTATGTTTGTTTAGATTTCTACGTATCCCGGTTACAAAGTTTCGTTTAAATAAGCAAAGGAAATACTGTGGATGCACATGGGTATAGTAGCTCACCGACCTTGGAGTAGATAACATGTCACAAGTATACTAGGTGGAGCGTGCTTTGGTTTTTCAATCCTGACAACTTTTTTACCCAAGATCTTACTTTATTGTCTTTTTCTGGGGTAAAAGGGTTACCCCGATAAAATATTATCACTCAAAAAAAAAAAAAAAAAAAAAAAGTATACCACCTGAGCCAAAACTGTCATACTTATGCAAAACAAAATAAAATAACTTATCTAATCTGACAACGGAGACTAATATCATAAGCATTAACAAACTTCAATTGAGCATCGACCAGACCACAATCATCAAACTCATCATCATCATAAGGGTTTGGTCATGGGTATCTTTCTTCTATTGCTTCAATAAGCTCTTCATGCCCACTCCACTACCACATTTAGATTCGTCAAAAGCAAAAAAATTAGAAGTTTTATTGAAGTCAACAAGGACTTCATCATCATCACTATCCGAGATAACTATATCACCCAAGGTTATAACAGGCGTGAGGCATGCGTAGCGTGGCGGCATGGCCCCGCCTCAAGCCTTACGCGCCATGGCTGAGCCTTTGCGTTTTTTAAGGCGTCGCTAAATAGGCACAAAAATATTTATAGATTTATGTATTTATAATTTTAGATTATATTACTCGTACTATATTAGACATTTAAACTAATACTTACTATATAATTACCAGGTCCATATACTAGATAGCCCAAATTCCAAATACTAGTTCAAAATAGTTAAATAATAATAATAAATAAATAAATAAATAATATACTGGTTCAAAGAGTGGTGCTATGCCTTCCCAAAAGACGCGCCTTTTCGTGCCTTTTCTCGCCTTATTTCACGCTTTTTTGCGCCACGGCTAGATCCGCCGCCAAGGTCCATTTCGTGGCGGCGAGGCCACGTCTCGTGCCTTTGCGGTGCCTTGGCGTGCCTTTTAAAACACTGATATCACCAACCTTAGAAAATGGATTGCTTACATTTTTTCCTTCTTTAACCAACTAGTTGGGCGTCGGTCCGCCGCGTTACGACGGGCCACTGAAGTTGGCCGGTTTTTGGTACTGTAATCTAGTGATGCCTTTTTTTTTTTGATCATCTACTTGTTCGATAACAATCAGAACCTCGTAACTCCTACTACAACTACAAAGTGTATGCCTTATTTAGCTAGCTATCTACAACTATTTAATTTGCTAATAGACAAAAATGGAGGTGCAATATATATGGATGAAAAAGCGTATATAAATCCAAACTCATAGTTTTTTTATTATATCAAAAGCAAAACGCAATATAGTGTTACCTCAACGGCATGACGCATTAGAATGCTAGAGTTTATTTAGAAGCAAAACTACAGATACAGGTCCTAAGGTGCCACGAAGTGAGCTGTAAGTACCATCATTCAATATACATAAACATCAACTGAAGCTCCTAAGGCTGGTGGTCTCCTTACCTGATTTCACTTCTTTATTTGCGTCATAAAGATGACATGAGTTACCATTGTCTCATACATATAATCCGCATTGCCACAGTTACCATTCTCACACGAAACATTTATATTATACCGTAAACGTAGCTCCTCACCCAACATGGCGTGTGTACCATCATCACTGGCAATATAAAAATTAATCATTCTCATGTCTGCATTTTTCATAATATACAACAATAAGCATAATAGGATATCGTGTGATCCGCAAAAGAAATCATGTGGTCTACCTATGACCAGAGAATACCAAAACTCGGGAGTCCTTCCAGAACATCTTTTGAGTAACATTTCTGTGATGGATGGCCCAATCAACAATCATTATTTTTCTTGTACCCAATTTCAAAGACTTCCTGGTCAGTTATTACTGGCAAAGTTAATGAAGATATTAGCTGCAGGGTGTGCAGCAAAGGCACCATGACTGAATTTAGTACCTGGGACTAATGAGGACTAATGATCACCCATTTATTTACAACAAAAGCCAGTGTTTGTGCAACATCAAACAACCTGTAATTTTAAAAACAAATAAAAAAACATAGTGAATCAACAAATAATGTTAACCTGATTGTTTGTCGATGAAAAAAATATAAGCAGTACATGTGGTCATAAGAAAACAAATGTATGTGCGAAAAAAAAAATGAAAGGAAGTGAAAGAGATGATGAAATTACCTTCAACAATTTCTTAAGACCTTTATTTTCAGGTCTATCAAGTTCATAAGCTATAGAGCCGTTCATACAGCTGAATGATGTAACAGAAACGATTCTGAATATCATAAAAAGATAGATATCGGTATGAGGTAGCTCTCATAAGTCATAAGATCTTAAGAAATTATAAAGAGGGAAATTTTGACTTTTGAGGTCAAACAGACCAGTTAACAGCTTTATACGATAACTTACTCTAGATTATGAATGCAGTCATGTAATGAAATAGGTACAATAACTTACTCTAGATTGTTGATGTGGGTGATTTGTCGTATCACACATCTTCTTATAGGGTCTCCCGATACAACTAGATGACTGATTCTCTTAATCTTGTTAATGTAGTCCGTCGAGATAAAAGATAGTTATGTTAGCTTGTGGATATTCCTGAGGCACGTACATGGCAATTGTTCTTGCTAAACAATAATGATGATATTGCAGCACATACTTTTAGTTTAGCTTTTTAAGCGTTATCCGTAACGAAAATAATGCACGTCGTTGCTGGCAAACCTGGTCGTAATCTCCCAAGTATACATAATCTGCTGGTGGTCCTGGATAGTTAATAAAGAATAAGAATAAGGGAACGCAAACTACCCGAACATGAGTAAAAAGAAAATTGGTAAAAGAAAAAAAAAAGGAAGTGGCATGTAGTTAAATTGAATCAGTTATCAACAGGTGGGCATATTACATGTGTGAATACCGTAATACGAACGTCCTGGTGCTTGAAGATAACTTGGGCTGTTGTTCGTGGTGTTTGCCCTATAGAATGTACATGTTTGTTGGAGCCTGCTTAGCTATTTTGTGTCGCCCTCGAACACCTACAACAATAGAAGCTGTCACACAATCGAAAGGCCATAGTTATGAACAATTATATGTAGTCTGCGCAAAGATACCATGACACAGATGCGGAGCGAACTGAATATACCTAGGGTGTTTGGTCTTGGAGTTCACCCCATAGAGTGTACACGTTTCGTACCTATGCACAACCTTGTACGACTGTTTTGTATACTTCCAAGAACGGCAGCAATAGGAAGAAAGTGTTAATAATTAGTACATGAAATATTATCGTAACACAGTACGTATGGTGAACCTATAAATAGTCTTTTATACGCACCAATAGCTGAAAAGTATAGTCATAATAAGACTATATGAGGGTGTTTGGGATAGCCGGTATTTTTGGGTAATCCGCTTACTTTAATGCAGATAATCATTAACTTTTGATAAAAAAAAATTATGCTTTAGCCCATAATTAACGCATAAGTGGCATACATAAATCTAAAGACAATCTTACTTTTCATCGACGATGACAATATCTCTTCTTGTTTTAGTTTTATGCCTTTTTCTTCATGTTTTAATATATGACCTAGAAGGTTGAAAAACCATTACAGACATTATTTGAGTTATAATGTTTAATAGCTTACATAATAATGAAGAAAAAAAAAATACTAAATAAACGGCCATCATACCATTGCGTAGTACACTCCTTGCTTTCCTTTATAGTGTACTTTTGTAGGTAAAATATGGGAACAAATTCCCGATAATCTATGGAGCAAAGCTAATTACAGAACTCCTAAAAACTGATATTTTCGATTCACCACAAACATTCTTTCTTAGGGGCGAATCTGTAAATATTGCTCTAATAAAGTCACTCACCTGCAACATATATAGAACAATATTAATTCAACAACTGAAAAATGATATGTAGCGGATGTGTTTTGAGTAAATATTCTAAGGAAATAAGAATACCTCTAATGAAGTATAACCATGTTTCGCCAGCTCCCCACTTTCCCTAGTAGCAGTAATGGATTTCAGAGGCATTTCCAGCTTTGCGTAAAGCATATGGACGCTGGCTACTGGGTGTAATCCGCGAGTTAAAGCGACCATGTCATTAGACATATGAGTGTACTAAAAGTGCCAATAGCTGCCAATGGCTGAACACATCATACCTGAACCGAAAGAAGCTATGAGGTGGCTATATAAAAGTCTGAAAATAAGCTTAAATGAGCTTTTCCACAAAAAATATTTTCACTTTTAATCAAAAAACGTAAACCTAGAACTAAAGAATCCATAAGGTGGCTATATAAAAGTCTAAAAATAAGCTGAAACAAACATCCCATAGCAATTCCAAATCAACATTTATGCTTATATCTAACCTAACATCCAGTTTTTTTCCTACAATTTTAACAACAAAATTATAAAAAAAGAGAACCATAAGGAATAAGCACTCAAAACATTAAAAAACAGCAAAATATCATAAACCGACATCATAAATCATACAAAATACAACTAATTATCATAAACCCACAATAATCTAACGAAGAACAAAAACCCATAAATAAAAATATTTAATTTACCTGTTATTGTTATTGGAAGTGGGTTTGAAAATTTAGGCCGCCATACGCCCACCTTGGTCGCAACGACAAACCCCATGTAGCTATCCTGGCAAGATACGCGGCGTGACAAAAAAACGATAAACCAAAAACGGTACACGTCAAGCAGCATCAACCCCACGCCGTGATCTGATTTTTTATCTGAATGACTATTTGTGTTTGTTGAGATTATTCCAGAAGATATGGGCCATTGTTGTTCTAGGGTCTTCTGCGGCTTCATCTTCAATATATTACTTAAGGTGGGCCAAAAACATGCAGGTGGACCAGGCCATCTTAGCCCAAAAAAAGCCGGGTACTGTAGCTACATTGAACGGCGTCATATTATAACATAAATTATATATATATATATATATATATATATATATATATATATATATATATATATATATATATATATATATATATATATGTATATAGATATATGTATATATATATATATATATATATATATACATATATATACACACACACACACACACACACATATATATATATATATATATATATATATATATATACACTAGACGAATACCCGTGCATAGCAACGGGATTTTATAATGACAGATCGTTTAGTGATAAAAGAAAGTTTATGGGTTATAAATGAAAAATAATAAAAGTTAGGGGTGGCAAATCTTGCCCAATTTGTAATTTTTGGGCGATTTTTGACACTTTTTTAAAAGTTTGGGGCATTTTTTGCCCCTTGCATTTATTTGATGGGCTCTTACAGGCAAAAGATAAAAACAGATATTATTAGATTGGCTTTCGAATCACACAATTCAACTTTCAAGCAATTACTCTCATTTTTTTTCCGACCAATTCACTTGTCACTGGTAAGTATAAAACATTCCAACTATTTTAATTTTAATTTATCTCATTTATTAACTATTTTATGCATAATTATTTAATACTCTAATTAATTGATAGATATATTTAATTAGTTGCATTTTTATTCATTTAATACTCTATTTTTTTTAAGAAAAAATAATTAAATATAGTTAAGACTTAGATGCTTGATCTTTTTTTACAAGATGAATTAAAGGGGTTTTTAGGACTGTTCCGAATATTTTTAATAGTTGAATTATAATTTGCTCGTTTTAGCCCGTGCCCGTTTGACCCAATTTATAATTTGTCCGTTTAGCCCGTGCCCGTTTTAAGCCGTGCCATTTTAGCCCGTGCCCGTGCCCGTGCCCGCGCCCGCCCGTTTTGCCACCTCTAATAAAAGTTTGAAGATTTAGGGATTAAATGTGTTGACTTATTGACTTTGTTGACTTATTGACTTTGTTGACTTATTGACTTTGTTGACTTATTGACTTTGATACTTAAGCTCATGCCAACATAATGTTTTGAAACCCGGTTGAACTGTTCCGGTCGAAAAATGGGTCGATTTAAACTGAGTCATGCTTTTAATAACTGAACCCGTCGTGTCCAGCTTTCAAAACTAAACTATATGTTTTTCTCAGTTGAACCCGTTGGTCCGGTCCAGTTTTCAAAACTATATGCAACATCAACTTGTTAGCTTGTATAAAGTTTTGTGTGTTTTATTAATTTGTATAATGTGTATAATGACATATACTTTTCATTTTAGGGTGTTTTAAAAATAACATTAATTAGTGTGTTTAATTATTTTATATTTTATATTATGTTGTAGCTTGTTTAAATTGTATATTGTGAAAATTTTATTGTACTTTTTTTAATAAGGGGTGTTTTAATTGATTGTTTTTAATTTGATATAGATGCTTTTAATTGGTTGTACCATATGAATAAATTATCGTAATTTTAAGTTATGGATGTTTTAATAAGAACATTAATTACACAATTCATTTTCTCTCACCATTGTAGTATAGAAGGGCAAAATGGGGATTGACTGAAAATTCAGTTTTCCACTTTTCCCCTTTGACTAAATCTACATTATAAGTAGTTAAGATATATATATATATATATATATATATATATATATATATATATATATATATATATATATATATATATATATTTTGCATTGGAAGCAGCTTCCCATCATCACCCAGAAATACAAGCTTCACCTCAATTAATTGACTTTCAAGCTTATTAATCTTTTCAAAGTCTCTCTAGGTCTGGCGATTTACGGCCGCCGCCACCAATATTTTTCCGGCCAAAACATTCCCAAAATCGTCTCTCTGCCTATTAATGAGTGACCTGTTCATTGTTAACTGGTATGCAATCGAATTTGGAGGTGTTATACTTGTGGTGGCGGTCGGTGGCTTAAGTTTATTGATCTTATAAATCGCTTTCCTGCTGGCTGCGATTAAAGAAAACCCTAATAAGCTGTTGTCACGATTTTTGTTTTAGGGTTTTCTTTGTTATCGGTTAACGATGGGTGGTTATGGTCTATCTTTATTTAATCATTCTTATGTTGTTATGGGCGATCTAAACTTATCCCTAACCGACTTCTATCTATTTATTGGATTGATCATTGTGATTGGGATGCGTTCAAGAATGAAACCCTAATATTAGGGGTTCGTATTTTTAAGTTTTGATTGGTCCAGCTATTGCTGTATGTTCCTGCACGTTCATGTATATCTTATTTTATGCAAGTTGGATTGTTTAATCCATGGTTTGATGTAAGTCGATCTGGTGATCGTTATAGGTTCTGGTATGGGATGTTACCAGTGTACGTGGGTGTTGAGAGGGTAGGTTACAATGGTTCATATCACACGCCTCATGTGGACAGCATATTCATGGTTCGATTGATGTCTATATTATGTGGGGGGTAATAGAAGTACAGGTTCATGGCTCTTAGGGTTCGTTCCAATCCTAAGTCGTGATTGTGTTACTGGTCTATTCTTCGGTTGGAGGCAAGTGTTCTGCTAATTAGGGTTTTGAAATACCCTATCATTATTTGTTCATCGATGCCATGAGAGTTAGGTACAAGGTTCTATTTTACTGCTGCTATGGTGATACGGATGACTTTGGAAGTTAGGGTTTGTTACTAACCCTATTGGAAAATCTGATTCGAGTTGAATTAATTTTCTCCTCTTGTGTTAGAGGATGTTGATGATAGTCGAATCATGCTACTGGTTCTTTACTCTCCCAAGGTCGGTTACCAATGTTTATTTTATTTGGATATGTGATCGGTGCTGGAAAGTATGCTACTGTTCGCTATTGGAGGTTTAATTTTGTTGGCCTTTGTCCAAAAATCTCTAGCGAACGTTATTGTAAGTTAGGGTTAAACCCTAGTGTTGGTACGAATCCCTTGAATACTCAAGTTTTCATGGAGTGGAGTACTACTTGGAAGGAGGGGAAACCTGGTTATGGGTTTTTCCATGTGCAAGTTCTGGATCACTATGATGACTAAGAAGACCCAAGTGTTGTGACAACTGGCAAATTAGGGAGCCATTTTGAAAACCCGCATTACTTTAAAATTTATGATTTTTGGAATTTTGGAAAAGTTTATTCGTGATGAGATTTTGTAAACGTTGGTATGTGATTTTAAACCGTACGTTATTTATGGAATTGGAATTCTAATTATTGGTTTGGTTTGGTTTATTCTCGGTGATTTATTTTTGAGATGATTATTTGACACTACATTGACTCCGGCACTAGGATAACCTAAAAATTTTATTTATTTTAATTACTGGTTCGGGTATTTTATATTTTGGAACGTATCGTGAGAAGTTAAAGATTTGGTAACGATCTCGATTCGAGAGAAAGTCGGTTTATTTAAATAAGTTTCGGGTTTGGTCCGCGTTATTTACCTCGGGTTACCTCACCCACTCTTTTAATACCACTTAAATTATTATTATTATCATTTTTATTATTTTGGGCCTTGGGGCCGGTTTTGGTTCGTTTGGGTATAATCACCCACGCCCCACACATACAAACACAAAACACAAATACAAACACAACCATCTCTCTCTCTCACCTACATCAACATCATCACCAAAACCCTAGCCGCCCCTTACACGGCTGCCATCACCATCCACCGCCGCCCTCACCAACAAAAAAAACACCACCAAATTAATCCTTTCATCACGATCTTTCTTTTGGTGTATCTCACGCGCCACGAAACGACCCCTAACCCCTCGTTTTCAATCACCACCGCCGCTCAACACCACCACCATTAATAATACTTTGGAGTTTTTACAACCTTTTTAAGTTTGGAGTTATTTTGAGGGTAAGTAGCCACGAAATCCTTTTCGTGTGGCTCGATTGGATCTCGAAACCGTGTCCACACGGGTTTTTCTTGTTGGGTTTTGATTAAAACAAGTGGGAAATGATGTTTTATTAATAAAAATGAAGTTTGGTATCTTGGGTGTGGATTTGACTCGAGTTTGGTGCTCGATTTTGATGTTTGGGTCGCGTTTGGATTTGGGTTTAGCTCGTTGGAGCTTAACCGAGACCCATGGTCTAGGTGTGATAATATTTTTGACTTGTTTGGGAGTCTAAGGTGACCTTTGGTCCGATTGGCTTGATTCTTGGTTTGATTTGGTTACCAAATGGTTGATTGTTGTTGTCTTGGTGTGCTGCGACCTTAAGGGTCTGTTTGGCAGTTTTGGAACGCTCGTATGAGCTTATGCCGAGACCACATTGGTCTTGGGTTTGAGTCTCTTGACTCGTGGTAATGGCCGAGACCCAAGTGGGTCACTAGGCTCGGGTTTGGCATGGTAAACCAACCCATATTATATGTATCTTGATTGTTTCTTGTTGTTGATATTATTGTTGTTGTGACTTGTGTTTTTGGCCGATGCATTGGATGGGTCGAGACCCTTTGTGGTCTCGACAATGGTATACTTTTGGATTGATTATGGAGTTGTGTTGTCGAAGGGTATTTGGGAACCGATTGTGAGACGGTTAATTAGATTGACGGAGATAGGTTAGTCGGGTGCCGTAGTCGGACCCTATTGTTGTAGCACGTGGATTGGGATTGATTTTGGACGGAGATGGATTATCTATTTATGACTT
Organism: Artemisia argyi; assembly: GCA_030686995.1. Classification (NCBI taxonomy): domain Eukaryota; kingdom Viridiplantae; phylum Streptophyta; class Magnoliopsida; order Asterales; family Asteraceae; genus Artemisia; species Artemisia argyi. The sequence goes on from CM060681.1 coordinate 209,398,137, forward strand.
GGTTATTTTATTTTGGACTTGGATAATGAGCCGAGAGTGATAACTCGGACATGTGACCAACTCTTATGACTCGATAAATAGTATAATCAAACGTTAAAAATAAAAACTCGTAATAATATTATTGATAATATAATCGTTTATATAAGTATATACACGTGACTAACGTGTATATATATATATATATATATATATATATATATATATATATATATATATATATATATATATATATATATATATATATAATTGAGATCAAATGAGAACTTTCTTAAAGTTGTAAAAATGAGAACCAACCAAAATGTCACAAATGACACTCAACTTAAAAGAAAATAAAAAACATAATTAATTACAACTAAAATTGTTAAAGATTTGATAGGTTTTCTTATGAAAATTGACATAAACTAAGTGATACACTTTGATTTAACGTGTAACGTGTATCAATGTTTAGTATTGTGTATCAAGTTTTTTGTGGTTGTTGTGTATTAGGTGTATCAATTTATGTATAAGAAATTGGTTTTTTGAGATTTAAATGTATATGTATCAAAAATTTAATTGTGTATCAGTAATCCATTTCTCGTGTATGAGTTAGTTATTAGTCGATTTAATGTTAACTTGTATTAATATATAATATTTTGGTGCATCTTTGCTTAAATGCTTATGTATCAAAGTTTAATGGTATTTTAGAATAGTTCTCATTTTTACAACTTTAAGAAAGTTATATATATATATATATATATATATATATATATATATATATATATATATATATATATATATATATATATATATATATATAGCTAAATAAACTCGATTTAACCCGTCGATTAAATAAGTTACGTAGTTATAGAAAATGGATATATTAATTGTCATATATCCGTGACAACACAAAAGTCACATAAAATAAAGTCCACTTGGACTTAAGTAACCGCAACCCGTATAACTCGATAAGTTTTCCAAATTTATAAAAAGTCATGTTTTTATTTATTAATTATCCAACGTATTAGATCTCGTCATCATTTATAGTTATTTATTTATAATAACACTCCCGATATTTATTGCACTATTCGCATAGTACAATAATTATCGTTATATTATTATAACGTCTTCTCGTGATCGTTTAATTATTAATATACGCATATATATATATATATATATATATATATATATATATATATATATATATATATATATATATATAAATAACTATAAATGATGACGAGATCTAATACGTTGGATAATTAATAAATAAAAACATGACTTTTTATAAATTTGGAAAACTTATCGAGTTATACGGGTTGCGGTTACTTAAGTCCAAGTGGACTTTATTTTATGTGACTTTTGTGTTGTCACGGATATATGACGATTAATATATCCATTTTCTATAACTACGTAAGTTATTTAATCGACGGGTTAAATCGAGTTTATTTAGCTATGTAAAATGAGTATATTAATGGTCATCGTATCCTACGACGCCCATAGGTTATGGTACGTGTATTAGGATAATAAATTACTAAATATCTCGTGGAGTTGGCTAAATTGACGAATTTGGCAAATTTGGCGATATATCTAGGAATTTATTGGACTACGACATTTACCATATAGTATTCTTTGTGCTATGTGATTTTAGTTTGGGTATAATCTTAGAATGATGTATTACGTAAATAAATATGGGGGATTACCAAATCGACGGATTTGATAAACTTCGATGATTTATTTAGATAATATATTGGGCTAATATTAGACCTATAGATGGTTTATTATTTCTTTTCGTTGTGGCTTCTTGGTTTGAGTTGTGTCGACCCTCCACCCATATGGATACCAAACGTCAAACTTCAAATTAATATGAGGAATATTTCGAGAAATGGATTTTTGGAAAGTTAAATAGAATACGTTCGGGATTCGAATATTTGATTTTTGAGAAATGATTTCTGAACAAGTTCGATATTGTTAGGAAGTGCCGAGTCTGTAGTTTCCGTTACTTGAGTTTGCTTTACGTCTTTCATCTATCGATTTCTTTTGCGGATTGCTGGACTTGAGGTGAGTCATAGCCCCACTTTTACTCTTGAACTTTGTTTTCAATACTTGCGGTGAGAAACGTGCAAATGTTTTATGTGGACTATTATCGCTTTATTTATTTTAAAACTTGATATGCTTATAGAACTAGGTAGTGTAGAGCATGTCGCATCCCTGCGAATGCATATTGAATTGATTTGTTGAGAAGCATGTCGTATCCTTACGAATGCATGAACATGTCGTATCCTTACGAATGTTGGGCATGTCGCATCCTTGTGAATGCATATTGATTGATTTGGATTGGTTATAGAGCGAGGCCTAGACTTGAGCTAGGTAAGCTATTGATTGGATTGATTTAGGCTATAGCGTGCACCTATAGGGTTGTTTCGTTTTGGTTGGATGATTAAGGCCTAGTCTAGCTAGCAAGCGTTTTGCGTATATGTCCACTAGATTTAGTTATGAACTTAAACCTATGACCTCACCAGCGAAAGCTGACTTTTAGCGCGTTTTCTCAGGTAATTAAGTGATGCCCTTGGATGCTTGGATTGGAGGCTTGGCTATGGCACCTAGTTATGGATCTATTTTCTGAAACTCTGATAAATAATTGTGGACCTATATTTATTTTCTTTTGGGCCTAACTCTGATTGAATTTGGGATAAATGTAGACTTTAAAACCCCGCGTGGTGGTATTTTTCTCTTGTTTACTTTATCTCGTTCTTTTATGTCTTGTGTTGGATACCAATCCCCGTAACACCCCGAAAGCTTGTTGAGTCTTCCGCTGTACCAAATTTTGGGGGTGTTACAAGTGTTTACTTGAGTTAAGATTTATTGTATATTTATTTTTAGTCATTGTTAGATGTATTTGGATATATAAGTTATAAGAATGGTTTGTCATTCTTATATAGTGGTTAGGTAAGTGTCCTAAGGGACTGAGATGAGGGACTTACTCTCATCCGTTGTACTTCAATGTTTTTTTTGGTTAATATACTTTACCAGGGTGCAGGATTACTCCCCTTTACCCAAACTCTTTTCAATAATAGATATAGTACCTGGACTGCCAAATGAATCAATAGTAGCACGTGTCTGTTTATCCATGTTCCTAAATCCATTTTCAAAATCCGAATCTATACTAACAACAGGATTTCATCCAAATTACCAAGAGCATCAAAGGCATTTGACGTTTTAACCACTTCAGCATCCTTACTTGGTCGTTTAGATGTAGACGCCTCCTTAGTAGAGTCTTTAGGAGGAAAAATCTTTGTATTCTTAGAAACAAACGGATACTCTACTTTCTTGGTCTTAGAAACCCCAAAAACCTGCTTATAAGTGGGACCATTTGGCCTAACAGTAGTAAACCCATCATTTGACGCCTCCTTAGTAGCTCTCGAAACCGGACCTTTGCCTTTATTACCCGTCCCATTAACCACATGTTTAGGAGCGACTTTAGGACACTCATCATTCAAATGACCATAAAGCAAACATGTACCACACCGAGGTGGTTCCCACTCATATTAAATGTGAATAGTTTCCTTACTATAACCTTCCCCTGCGAGTTTAGGAACAACCATCTTACGCTTATCTTCCCAACAAGTTTCCGGTCCATTCAAACTTTATCGTCCTTTGATAAGACCTTACGTTTACCTTCCCAACAAGTTTCCTGCCCATTCATTAGAGACTAAGTCCCTTTTAGAGATAAGTCTTCAGGGTCACTGAGATATTTTTCAGTTCTCAGTCCCTCTGATGTTGCTTGTAGCTCCTTATATCTTGCTCCTTGACACCGCATCAGTTTATAAAATGTTTCATTAGTTAGTCTTCAACTTTCTTGAAGTTTGGTTGTTGATTGAGCTTTATAAAATTCTGACTTATTTTTTATATTAGTGAGTTTACATCTACTGATGAACATTAGTGAGGTACCATTCACTAACGACCATCAGGTGTACTTTCTGAACCATCAGGGAGTAACACTTTCTGATAACCATCAGAGAGTAAGACCTTTGATTTTCATCAGAGGGTGACTTACTCTATGATCTTTATCAGTGAGTTTTGTTCTCGATAATCCATATCAGAGGCTTAATAAATTAGGTTATTGTATTTTTAAAAACATGTCAGAGACAGTTGAGTTGAAAATCAAACCCAATGGTTAGTCGGTTGGCATAATGCGCATGTGCACTTAAAGTAAATACTAGTACTAATTAAGTAATTATAGAAGATTGGTTGAACTTTTGTAAAAAAAAGCACAACATGTGACATTTTTTAATTGCTTTATTAAAATAATACAGTAACTAGTTAAGTATTTGCTTTTGACTGGGTCCAAACAATATCTTTAATTTGTATTATGTCGATCAACTTATCTGGCGAGTTTGTTTAATAAACTATAGTAACGTGGCGATGAATTTTGTAGAGTATCACTTAATTTTAGGTTTGCTAAAGAAGAACATGGGAAATGAACGAAGTTCATTAATTGTAGATATCAATACTAATATCTAATTCAACTTGGCATAAAATAACATTATGTAAGTCGTAATCTCATATTCGTCATGTGTATTAAACTTGATGACTTGTCGTATTCACATTATGAAAAGCCAAATTATGTAAAAACTAAGCTTGAAAATGAATTCAAAGTTGAGGGATGTTGCTGTTTCTGACAGTGAAGATGAGGAGGTATTTGAACCGGATAATCTTATGTCTATGTTTTTCGCATCTACAGGCGGCGGTTACGAGCTTGAAGATTATTATGTTGACAATATATGTGGATCATGTTTATTGGATGCCTTTTGTGACATGTATGATATCAAGCTTTAAAGTTGTCGTAGGAAGTAATTTTGTTTTTGGTAGGTCATAAGATTAGCATGTCTTTCTTATGTACTGTTTTGATTGTTGCACAATAGGTGCTGTTTTATGCCCGTGTAACAGGCCGAGATCAAAGATTCGCTCTCATCCATTGTACTTAATGTTTTTTTGAAGTATTATATTTACCAGGGTGATCCCTTTTACCCAAAAGCTTAAAAATGAATCCATAGTTTTGTGCTAGTTTTGGTATATAAGTTGATTATGAATCGCTAATTGCATGAGAAAGATAATATAACTTTTTCATATGAATTTACAGTATTCCGAAGCAAATTTAACATGCACTGATGCAGCATCTTCAACTCATTTGTAGCCATCAAATGCTACTAGCATTTGCTAACTTGCCAACATCTTGTTAGCTTAGCAAATACCTTTAGTATTCAAATGCTAACGGAAAATTAGGTATAGATATGATTGTGAATGACTAAGTCATATAAAGCGTTCTTTCATGATAATAGGGAACTTTTATTCAATACATAGGGTTTTAGTCTATAAAATAACAACATATATATACTTTCTTTAACATGTCGATCTGGTAAGCAGACAAAATATATACTATTACAAAAAAGCGAGCTAGTTTTTATTCTGCATATATACAAAATTGATATATTGAGGAAAGTACGTTGCTAGCTATTTTATGATCTAAACCAAATTGATATATATACGAATTATGAGAAATGAAAGTACAGGTGCGTTTAGTTGAGGGAAAACACCCTTGTTTTCCACAAAATGTTTTGTGGAAAACAAGGAAAACAGAGATTGCGTTTAAATTGGTGTTTTCCAATAAAATTCTCTACAAAACACAAAATTAGTGTTTAATATTCCTACTTACAAAATTTTAATAAGTGAAAAACCTGATGGCTCATAACTATAAGAGAAGAGATTATAAGTGCAAAACACGTCATATTTTATGTATCTAGCTATAGAGATAAGTAAACAGGAAATATAGGAAGATTGCAAGTAGCAATACTCAATAACTATTATTTTGCCATCAGAGAGTTTGATTTTTTTTTTTTTTTTTTTTTTTATATATATATAGAGTGCACTTGACCTAAACTAAAACTAACGAAGTCAACTTGAATATAGGAAGAGTCGAAGAGACAAAACTTTGAAACATGGGATCTGTCTGGTTGAACCATAAATATTGAAAACTTAATCATATATGGTGGTTGTCGAAGAGAGTTGTGAATCAATAAACTAAACGTTTAATTGTACGTGTTGACTTACCTGAAATGATTATGTCGAAATATTCAACCACTACTAGGCTACTAGCTATATATATACACTATGAAAAATATTACTACGTACTACCTCCGTCGAACAATAATTGTCTAGTTTGACTTTTTTTAGTGTTTTTTATTCAACTTTTACTATAAATATTTTTGTGTGTGTAATATAATAGTTGATGAAAAATATGTGAATAATTTAAGTTTTAAATGTATTTGCATTGGTATAATTTTCATCAAGTATAATAAAAATGGTCAAAGTTAGATAAAAAAAGACTAAAAAAGGTTAAAGTGGACAATTATTGTGAGACGAAGATAGTACTAGGAATGAATAGTTTAAAACTAACAAACTTTTAATTGTACGTGTTTTGACTTACCTGAAATGCTTGAGTATTGTTAAGACTTTTTGTTTCACATGATGGGTTTGCATGAGGATCATCAATTTTTTAATAGTAAAGTACCTTGTATTTTGGAGTCTGTTCTGGTATGATTGTGCCTATCTGCTCGAGATAGATTTGTTCAGTTGGCCTTGGGAACTAGTATCTATCTTGGATCAATAGGAGGTATAATTCAGATAAGGTGTACCGTAATGAAGGGCTTTATTTATTTATTTTTGAACGACGACATATTATAAAAAGAAGAGTAGCAAGTAGCTAGCAATTACAAAGGCGTTTTCAGCCAATCAGTCCAACTAATACATGGATTGCCTCTAAACTTTAACCAAGAAAAGAAAAAAAGACGGATATTTTTTAAAATGACTCTTTCTCATAACTTGAGAATTAAAAGTGTTCCTAAAACGCCATAGCACCCAACAAGTAGTTGCAAAAATGACATAGGCACAGTCTTTCGAATCCTTAGAAGCTGGCCACGACAAAAACCATGAATCCCAATCCTCACGACAGCTCATAATCGGGAACCTTAACTCGCTCCAAGCTCGAACAAGCCTCCAAACATTAGAGGCTGTATCACATGAAAAGAAGACATGTGCATTCATTTCCACTTGATCATTACATAATGGACACATAATCGATTCAATATCCAAACCCCGAGATGACATGTTAAAGCCGTGAGGAAGTCTATCCAGAAAGAGACGCCACGTAAAAATATTAACTTTCTTAGGAATAACCTTACACCATTTTGTGCCTGGGAGCGAACTATGGAGCATACAATCATCAATATGCTTCCTAACGTCACTGACCGAAAAACTACCATCATTAGAGAGAGACCAAATACAAGAATCGCCATCAACATTAATGCCTAGAGAACTGATTTCAACCAATAGATTGTTAAGATCTGCATAAGTGCTCCCAACGTTCACCAGCCTACGCCAATCCCACGACCAAGAGCCATGAACTATTCGGTCTCTTATTAAGCAGTTATGATTCTTCTCCAAGTGAAACAACCAATTATAACAAGAACAAAAGCGCGTTTCTCCTAACCAAGTGTCTTTCCAAAAACGAATCAAAGAGCCGTCTCCGACCTTAAAACGAATGGAATTCAAAGGGATAATACCATTTGAATGGAGATGATATATTGTACCAACTATATGAGCCCATAACCCGTTAGATTGACAACTCTTTAAATCTAAACCCGCTTCATCACCATGAATGGATTTCACAACTTTCACCCAGAGAGAAGACGGATTCTTAAAAATACTTCATCTCTACTTTAAAAGAAGCGAAATGTTAAAGGCTTTAAGACTACCCATACCTAGACCACATTTTTCAAGAGATGCTAAAATATTAGACCATTTTATCCAAGCTAGCTTCTTTTTTTCTTCGGGAGCACCCCGAAAGAACGAAGCACGAAGACTTTCAAGAACTACTTCTGGAGCCTTGAAGATAGACAAGTAGTATATACCAAGAACCAATTTGATAAGAGTAAAACGACCACCTAACAATAGCATGTTGGCTTTCCAACCCGATAACCTGGACTTAAAGCGATTAATCAAGATTTTCCAATTCACAATGTGACCCATGTTCGAACCTATAGGCAATCCGAGATAAGAAAAGGGTAGAGAACCTGCCATGCAACCAATACCTGAAGCCATTTGAGCAAATTTAGTTGAGGGGACCCCCACCCCATAAATATTCGACTTGTTAATATTAATTTTGAGGCAAGATGCAAGGTAAAAGACATTGGAGAATACGAATGATATTATCCATGTAATTTTGATTCCAATCAGATAAAATAATGACGTCATCCGCATAAAATAAATGAGATAAACCGAATACCATGGGAACCAAGCTTAATACCTCCAAGCATGTTAGCAGCCAAACCGTCCCTAAGAGCAATGTGAAGGCCTTCCATAACAATAATAAATAAAAACGGAGCCAATGGATCTACTTGTCTCAAGCCTCTTTTCAACAAGAACTCCAAAGTCGGACTCCATTAACAAGAATAAAAGCCCTAGCTGACACTAAACCCGCCCTAATCCAAGGACGCCATTTAACGCTAAACCCCAAAATTTCCATCATATGATCTAAGAAACGCCAACTTACCGAGTTAAAAGCTTTTTCAAAATCAACTTTAAACAACATCATCTTCTTTTTACGTTTCTTATACCAATCAATGACTTCACTAAGGATTAGAGGCCCATCAAGAATTTGACGACCCGAAATGAACGTAGTTTGCTCATGACTTATAATCGAATCAATAACCTTGGACAATCAATTTCCTAAGATTTTAGCAACAATCTTGTAATGAATACCGATGAGTGAAATTGGTCTACAGTCTTTAATGAACAAAGGATTAGACACCTTGGGGATTAAAGTAATAAATGCTGAGTTCGACCCTTAAGGAAACGAGCCTGATGTGAAGAATGTAACCACAAAGTTTTGTATATCAACATGTAGCAGGTCCCAATACTTTTTTATGAACATAAACGAATAGCCATCCAGACCCGACGCTTTTGGCTACCACAATCCCAAAACGCAGCTCTAATTTCATCTAAGGAAACCATAGAATCCAAGTAATCTCGATCTAGAACACTTAGGCGTTTAACAGTCGACATGGGGGGAAATAGAATCGAAGAATCATTGCATGGAAACTTGTCTTTATAAAAGTTGAGAAAAGCCAATTTAATAGTGTTTGGATCGGTGATCCAAACTCCCTCATGCATAATACCATTAAGCATTTGCGATTTCCTTCTGGAATTTATGATGCCGTGAAAAAATTTCGTGTTTTCATCTCATTCCACATCTCACTTAACCCAAGCCTTTTGAATCAAATCCATGGATTCAATTTTCTCAGTACCTGCTAACTGTTGTAAATTATTAACACGAAGCATTTTATCATTTTTGTTTGCACAGCCTGCATCAATCTTTTCCTCTAGGATTCTTAGCAAAGCCTAAAATACTTTTCTTTCTACTATATTCGGTTTCTTTAGTACGAGAATACCAAAGCTTAAGCTGATCTTTTAAGCCTCTTAATTTTTTTTGGGTAAAAGGTCAACGACCCGGTAAATATATTACTCCAAAAAAACATTAAAGTACAACGGATATGGGTGAATCCCATATCTATCGAACCATGAATGAAACATTTTTAAAGGAATCAGACCAAGACCAAAATCATATTTTTTACAATGCAAGAGGATTGGGTTATGATCCGACCACACTTTATCAAGAACGATCACCTGCATATCAGAATGAGATGAAAGGACACCATCCGAAAAGTAAGAACCAAACCTTTCAGATTCATATATGACTTCATTTAGATCTCCAAAGAGAATAGTGTTTCCTACATGGTTTTGAATAAATGAACGTAAGAACTCCTATAAGTTCAATTTCTCTAGTTGGTGTTGCGGGCCATAAACGTTAATAATATAATAATCATCAACCGAATTTATCCACTTACCTTCCACAATGATAAAATTATCACTACACCAAATTCTATTTTTAACAAACACGCTTGGATCCCACACCGGATCTACCCCTAGCCATGCTACATGCATAATCGAACTTGAAATTGCCCCACATAGATTTTAATTGAAACAACTCTAGTTTTGTCATCTTTTTTTCTTGAACACCAATATAATGAAGGGCTTTATATTGTGAAGGGTATATGGCTTGGGTGGACAATGTATAATGGGTGTAATAGAGAGGAGTGAAAGATGGACCTTCTTGGTCCACCCAATAGATTGTTAAGGGGTAATAGATGGTCTTCTCTCAAGGTGAGTGTTCCCAAACAATTGAAGCCATTTTTAAGAGATGGATATATAGGTTGCTTGGCATAGCCCTTGACTGGAAAGGTAATGGGTTCCTAATGATGCTTTTTCTCCTCTCCTACTTTGACTAATGTGATGGCAGGTTGAGTGGCTTGTTGGGAAGGAGAAAAGGAATTGTAGCTAGATGGTATGGTACCAAAAAAGGTGAATTGATAGAAGCTAAAAGGAATGGGGCAGTTTAACTCTTTGCAGCCTGTATTTTCTATCTGAGTTGTTATCAGATATGTTATGTAGCCTATCAGATATAGGGGCTTTTGCCTTTTTGTATCGGTCTTGGGACATGTTCGATGGCAACCTCTGTTTATTTCATATTGTACAGTTTGATGAAAGTAATATGACTCACCTTTGCACCAAAAAGCAAAGCCTTTGTTTTACGATGCTCAGCCATTTTTTTGTTAGCACATAGCTATCCACTATTGAGTATCATGTTGAAAATACTTGGACGTTTAGTGAAACACCTTGTTAGGCTAAAAGTTTACCCGACGAGCGTTATAACATGCCCGTAACATGACCGGTACCGACCACTCTTAATGTCATTTAAATCGTTCAGGTTCTTCGCAGGTCAAGTAGATTTTGCTGAATTAAAACATGCCCGTAACAATAATTATTCTAACAATTAAGTGTGCTAAATTACAAATTTTACAATTATTAAAAACCAAATCTAAATATCATCAAAATACAAGCAAATGCTCTAGAAATGTTACATAAAAAATATCAAAATGTTAATTAATGATATCACAATGCTAACGAATCCTAATAACTTTCTGGTGGTGTTGGATGTGGTAATTGAGAAGATTGCGGTGGTGAACAAAAGAAAGGGAAAAGCCAAGGTCGATGATTCGGTGGTGGGGGTGGCGGTGGTGGGGGTGGCGGTGGCGGTGGTGGTGGTGGTCGATAACGCGGTGGTGGCGGCGGTGGTCGATAATGCGGTGGTGGTGGTGGAAAATAGTAATGTTGTTGCCAATTTTTGTTAAAAATTGGTGGCGGTGGCAAACGGTTCTTAGTTTTAACTTTACGTAAACTCCTACGTGCTTGTAGTGTCGGCGACGCTTGATCAAAAAATATGTTACTTTGCGGTTGTTCAAGCTTAGACGCGGATATTATTATCCTCCGCAATCTAAGCATTTGTCTTCGAGTAGTAAGCACATCTCCTGTACCAAAAATGCAAACCAAAGGAGTTTATTTCATTCATAAATATAAATGTAAACAAAAAGTAATCAACATAAGAAGTACGGAGTAGTAAAGTTACCTGAATGTGATTCATATGAAGTAGCATTAGCTTGAAAAACATAATCAAGTATAAGAATCAAAAGCAATAGAGCTAATTGTTTTGTTTGTAAAGTTATCTTCATGGCAATAACTAAATCCTAGATTTGACTTGTTCGAGGGTCATTTATAGTAAAAATATATATATTAAAAATTTGCGATGACTTACGCAACTCAAGGAATTTTAAATACACCGTGAAGACTTTTTCAAAATGTATGTTTAAAATCACAAATTATATAATTAAAGAGCATACATTTTTACCAAACTATTTGCTGCTAATAAGATTTGAATTTAAAACCTCTTATAATAACACCTCAAACCTTTACCATTGTGTTATGTACCCTCTCACACTAGAAGCACATATCACTACACATAAAAAAGGAAAAAATATAGTTAAAAGACAAACATGATTCGAAAAATAGCTTATCGCAACTAGTGGGAGTTCAAGTAATTTTTAATAAAAATTGTGGTAAAATTTCCAACCTTATAAATTCAACATCATTAATTAAGAGTTCATTAATTACCATATGAGTACTCATGTATAGTGGCTAAAATTTATAGCGGCAAATCATTATAGTTTTGAAATTATGATCAGTGTTTTATGTTGTATTTATGCATACAACGTAAAATAATCAAAATTTCTGTTTTCAATTTTTATTTCGCGTATACTATTTCTTGTTTCAAACTCTCATTTTTCATATATAGCAATATAAATTGTCAACTCGTACGTTGTTTCTTGTTTCATATTTTGAATTTTTGTATGGAAGAAAAAGTTGTGGTTGTATGGAACGGTCAGAAAAGAAGAGGTGATATAGCTAGTATAGTCCATTTATAATGATTATAGGCATAATGATAATTAAACTTTTCGTAGTGAGTGTTTTAAGCAAAATCAAAGAAAGATCATTTTCTTTTTATATGTAGCAGAGACTGTGATTGAATAATCAACAAATATTATCTACACCAACCATATCATGTTGGCTACATGAAATTACACTTTTATTCATATCGGTTAATTATTCACTTATAGATGGTACAAGAATACGAAGATTTTTTTTTTTTTTTTTTTTTTTTTATTATTTATTTATTTTTTTACATCTTCTTATAAACAAGTTGTGTAGTTAGTTTGAAATATACAAAAACTAAAAACTTTTTAAGAACTTGTATATTTCTTTTGAACGGTAAATTTATTAAAACTAGCAATGAGTTATAAGAACTTGTATATTTAATGTTTCACATAGCAAAATTGGTTAATGGATATGATAATGCATAATTGTGGCGTATCATAAATTGTTGCAATTACCGCTTAGGGTAAATGTATTTCTAGGACAATTATTTTAGGATGATGTCAAAATGAACATGTACGTACGTACTATGTACTAAGTATAATAAATGCAACTAAGTATAGAAAATTGGTTGGCAGATAATGCATGCACAGGTAATATATAAATACTACTAAGTATAGAAAATTGGTTGAACGTTTTAAAAAACACAACATGTAACACTTTTTAATAGTTTTATTTTAAATAACTAATTAAATAATAACTTTTGACTGAGTCCAAAGAATATCTTTAATTTGTTTTATGTCGAACTTATCTGGCGAGTTTTTTTTTAATAAATTATAGTAACATGATGATGAGTTTTTTAGAGTATCACTTAAGTTTTGGTTTGCTAAAGAAGAACATGGGATGTGAACGAAGTACATTGTAGATGTCAATACTAATATCTAATTCAACTTGGCATAAAATAACATTATATGTAAGTCATAATCTCGTATTCGTCATGTGTACTAAACGTGATGACTTGTCGGATCCACATTATGAGAAGCCAAATTATGAAAACACATATGGTTCTTAGCGATGCCTCTTCTTTCCTCTGTTTTGAGTACTGTGGTGGCATGTTGAGTGCTTTTAATAGAGAAAGGAGAGGAAATGTAGCTAGATGGTTTGGTGCATAGTGCTGAATCTATTTCCTGTGGTTTGGTGTTGATAGGATTTAGTCATTGATGGATCATCAGTATTGAAAGTTTTGGTGTTTTGTTTTAGCTGTTTGTTATAGCAGTTGATGTATTGCTGTTCTTTGTATCTGGTTTGGGGAGTGTCGTTGTAGATTTATGATGTAAATTTTTGAGTATTAATATAATTCATCCGTTTGCAAAAAAAAAAAAAAAAGAAAGAAGAGTAAACTGTAAAAATGGTCCCTGTGATTTCTTGAGATTGCAAAATTAGTCACTGTGGTTGGCTAATTGCAGGCGGCCTCCCTGTGGGGGTAAACTTCACATCATTTTGGTCTCTGGTTTTAACTGGCGTTAAATAATTCCGTTAGAAGTTACACATTTAGCCATGTGGCCCATGACCATTGCAGCGTGCATCCTTCTTTCGTCCCTTTTACGTTTTCATCCGTTTTTACGCGTTTTCGTCCGTTTTCGCGTGTTTTCGTCTGTTTTTTATGGTTTACTCTGTCTTTTTTTTTTTTTTTTACTTTTTCGTCTGTTTATTGACGTTTTCGTCTGTTTTTTTTACATTTTCGTCCGTTTTTTATGTTTTCGTCCGTTTCATTACGTTTTTGTCCGTATTTTTACGTTATCGTCTATTTTTTTTTACGTTTTTGTCCGTTTTTTTACGATTTCATCCGTTATTTTAAGTTTTCGTCCGTTTCTTTACGTTTTGCTCCGTATTTTTACGTTTTCGTCTGTTTTTTTACGTTTTCATCTATTTTTTATGTTTTCGTCTGTTTTTGTACGTTTTCGTCTGTTTTTTTACGTTTTCATCTATTTTTTTTATGTTTTCGTCTGTTTTTTTACATTTTTGTCTGTTTTTTTACGTTCTCATCTATTTTTTTTATGTTTTCGTTTGTTTTTTTACGTTTTCGTCTGTTTTTTTACGTTTTCATCTATTTTTTTTATTTTTTCGTCTGTTTTTTTACGTTTTCGTCTGTTTTTTTACGTTTTCATCTATTATTTTACGCTTTAGTCCGGTTTATTATGTTTTCGTTCATTTTTTTACGATTTCATCAGTTTTTTTTACGTTTTCATCTATTTTTTTTATGTTTTCGTCTGTTTTTTTTCGTTTTCGTCTGTTTTTTTTCCGTTTTCATCTATTTTTTTTATGTTTTCGTCTGTTTTTTTACGTTTTCGTCTATTTTTTAACGTTTTCATCTTTTTTTTTTGTTTTCGTCTGTTTTTTTACGTTTTCGTCTGTTTTTTTACGTTTTCATCTATTTTTTTTTATGAAACAGACGAAAAAAAAAAAAAAATAGATGAAAACGTGAAAAAACAGACGAAAACGTAAAAAAACAGACGAAAACATAAAAAAAAGTAGATGAAAACGTAAAAAAACAGACGAAAACGTAAAAAAAACCGACGAAAACATAAAAAAATAGATGAAAACGTAAAAAACAGACGAAAACATAAAAAATAGATGAAAACGTAAAAAAACAGATGAAAACATAAAAAAACAGACGAAAACATAAAAAAATAGATGAAAACGTAAAAAAAAAGACGAAAACGTAAAAAAACAGACGAAAACGTAAAAAAAAAGACGAAAACGTAAAAAAACAGACGAAAACATAAAAAAATAGATGAAAACGTAAAAAAACAGACGAAAACGTAAAAATACGGAGCAAAACGTAAAGAAACGGACGAAAACTTAAAAAAACGGATGAAATCGTAAAAAAACGGACGAAAACGTAAAAAAAATAGACGAAAACGTAAAAATACGGACAAAAACGTAGTGAAACGGACGAAAACATAAAAAACGGACGAAAACATAAAAAACGGACGAAAATGTAAAAAAACAGACGAAAACGTCAATAAACAGACGAAAAAGTAAAAAAAAAAAAAAAAAAAGACAGAGTAAACCATAAAAAACAGACGAAAATACGTGAAAACGGACGAAAACGCGTAAAAACGTATGAAAACGTAAAAGGGGCGAAAGAAGGATGCACGCTGCAATGGTCATGGGCCACAGGGGCTAAATGTGTAACTTCTAACGGAATTATTTAACGCCAGTTAAAACCAAGGACCAAAATGATGTGAAGTTTACCCCCACAGGGAGGCCGCTTGCAATTATCCAACCACAGTGACTAATTTTGCAATCGCAGGAAACCACAGGGACCATTTTTGCAGTTTACTCAAAAAAAAAAGAAAAAAAAAGGTTGAAAAAGAATCCATAGTTTTTGAGCTACTTTTGATATGTAAGTTGATTATGAATTGGTAATTGCAAGAGAAAGAAAACATAACTTGTTCATATGAGTTTAGATTATTCCAAAGCAAATTTAACATGCACCATCTCAACTCAGTTGTAGCCAGCAAATGCTGCAATAATTTGTTAACTTGCTAACATCTTGTTAGCGTAGCAAATACCGTTAGCATTTGCTAATTAACTACAAATTAGTTATATATTGTGAATGACTAAGTCATATAAAGCGTTATTTCATAATAATGGGGAACTTTTGTTCAAGCATAGGGTTTGGATATAAAATAACAACATATATACTTTCTTTAATGTGTCGAGTTTGGAAGGCAGATTAAAAATTGTTACAAAAAGCGAGTTAGTTTATAGTTGGCATGCCAAATCATAACATTAAATAAAATACGTTGCTATTTTATGACCTAAACCTTAGAACATATATACGAATTATGAGAAATGAAAGTTCTTATTTAATGTTCATACTTACACAAATTCTAATAAGTGAAAAATTTCACGACTTACATGAGAAAATATTAAATGAAAAACGCATGTTCTATTTTAGTGAGCGTATAAAGATAGATATGTACAAAATACAGGAAGATATACATATCAATACTCAATAATTGTATATATATCTTTCGTATAAGTTTTTGATGCACATGATCATGGATTTAATGCATGTTTTGAATATGTATTATTTTTGAAAGGATATATATACATATGACCCTAATAATTGTACTATTATTTTGCCATTTTATAGTTCATTTTTTGCTTTAGAAATGCATGCACTTAACCTAAAATTAAAACTTAAGAAGTCAACTTGATTATAGGAAGAGACAAAACTTTGAAACATGGGATCTGTCTGATTGCACCTTAAATATTGAAAACTTAATCATGGCGGTGTTGAAAGTGAGCTGTCAATGGTTTTAGATCTCGAATATAGTAGTACTCCCTCCGTCTCATAATAATTGTCCACTTTAAATTTTCAAAGTCTTTTTCATTCAACTTTGACCATAAATATTATTATTTGTGTTATATAATACTTGATGAAAATTATATCAATGAAAATACATTTAAAACTCAATCCATTTATATAATTTTCATCAAGTATTACATAACACAAATAAAAATATTTATGGTCAAAGTTGAATGAGAAAGACTTTGAAAATTCAAAGTGGACACTTATTGCGGGACGGAGGTAGTACTTGTTATTTTATTTTTCTATTTAGGAATTTATTAAACTAAACGTTTTAATTGTGTTGACTTACCTGAAATGATCATGTCAAAGTCTTCAACTACTACTAGCTCTATTTATGCTGTCTATGAAAAGTATTTTACTACCGATGAATTGTTTAAAACTACAAAAACGAAAATTGTAAAGTAACTAAAAACAACATCCATGATAACTCGAACCTTAAAAGATCAAACCCCTATAGTAAACCGTGATCTAATATATTATCTGGCAATTATGATTTCTGACTTTTTAACCGACTAATTCACGAGAACCTGTTACTCTGGTAGGAGATGGTGTAATTGCTTTTTTATAAGTTTAACACTGAGCGGTGTTCCCTTTACCATTAAAAAAAAAGAAAGAAACTGCATACTTAAATTATGGAAATAATAAATTAAATGTTTTATTCACTTCTACTAATAAAACTTTACATGTTTGTAGTATTATTTTACTAAAGAATAAATACAATTTTTACTTGTACATAGAAAGATAAGCAGTGCATATGAGCTTTAAGTTATTAAGTACGTCTTGGCGGCGGTCCTGGGAGGTCGCAGTTCGTAGGCGGTTTCTTCATAGGTGCCGGTGGTGGTGGTGATGGCGGCGGTGAACGAAACATACGATAATTTCTAGTTTTACTTAACTTTGGCGCGGGTGGTGATAGCTTACGTACTGTACGAAAACTCGGATATGTTGCATGTATTGGTAAGCACGGAGGCGGCGGCGGTGGTGGATGAACGAACTTATAATGCGGACCTTGGCTGAGCTTAGGCGCTGGTGGCGGTTTTGGTAGCTTTCTTAGCATTCTGCTTCGGCCGAAATATATATCTCCTGTAAATTAAATTTTGTATCATTCGACAAGTGTAAATATATATAACTTGACTTATATAAAACCCTAAAAAGAATAAGGTGAACTAGTCTTTGAAATTTTAAACAATACCAGTTTATAAGCCGACAGCGACTAATTAATTGGTTCAGCTATTTTAACGGTGGATATCATATATAATGTCCTAAAACTCGTATCGAAAATTTAATGCTTTCTTTGAATTGGTATAGTACTATAGTCTTAAATCTTTTGCTTGATTAGTCCATCGCGTTTGAACCCGTCAGCTCAAATTTAGTACAATTTTTTTTTTTTTTTTTTTTTTTTTTTTTTTTTTTTAAATTGATGTGGCCAACTGGCCACTGTAGGGTTACTTGTACCAAAAGTACTGACTCGAACTTTGTTAAGAAAAACATAAGCAATCTTCTTAAAATATAGATCGACAAGTTTAAAAAACTTAACCCTGTCGACTAATCTATTATGCTTCAACTAAATTCATCTATTAGGTCTCAATCAAATAGAAAACAAATTTACCAAAGTGGATACAAAATAAGTAAGAATACGCGCTAGTTAATAAGTTTACCTATAGGTGATTCGAAAGAAGCAGATTTTGCTTGAAAGACATGATCAAGTATCAAAATTACCAGCAATAGAGCTATTCGTTTTGGATATAGAATTGTCTTCATAACAATAGCTGGATCCTTTGTATGATATTTAATTTATTCGAATGGTCCTTTATAAGAGAAAGATACGTGAAGAATAAATTCTTGTGGGGGACACTGCCACACGGTCCTAGAAATTTCAATGCAGCATTAGCATGGATGTATTAATATGGCATATATAGGGACGGAGCCGGGGGTTTTGCTGGTGTCCGGACATCTCAGGAATTTTTTCAATGTAGTGTTATGTTTTAAAAAAACATCGATTTTTCCTAAAGTTATCTTTAATGCACCCGGTCCATCGGAATATGTTTCTAATATTAGTGTTCAAATTTTTTGTGCACCCGGTTATATTTAGTCCTGATTTCGTCTCTGACACATATTGGATATATAGGATAAGTTTGTGTATATACTGACTGGAACCAGGTTTTAAAGAGACGTGCAACAAGTGTGCATATTATCTTGAAGTGCGTGCAATTAGGAAAAACCGTATATTTTTTATTTATAAAAGTTAACATTATGAAACATAATTTAATCAGGGTCTTGTGACACTGGACACTCCTTGGTTTCATCACTGTGTGTATATTTTCCTGATTTCTTTCATAAAATCAACATTTTGGTATCATAGAAGAAGCTATAAGTGAAAAACCAATGTTATAATGCTCACTCGTACATTCAACTGGAAATTCTTGATTTGTCACAAATTTGAAAATGTTTTGGCGTAAGGATATCGGCAGTGTTTTTGTCATCATGCCGGATATAGACCGCGAGTAGATGTAGTATTCATGTTATGTACGCGGTAACATTTGCCATCATCAAATAAAAATTAAAGAAAATATCACAAATTGTTGCGACAATCACCACTAGAATATAAAAATGAAATCACAGAACTAAATGAGTCAAATAGATTTTATTAGCGTATAAATAAGTCGAATGGTGCAAAAGAAAACGTAAAAGTTATACGATTCTTTGAATTACATGACGGGTTTGTGTAAATTAAAATTAGTAGTTTTGGCTTGCGAACATGGTTTTATTGAGTTGTCAACAAAGTACATGCATGGTAGATATAAATGCTATGATTGTTAAACCTAACTACATGTCTACATTTATGTTGTCATAAATAGAAAAATCTAACTCAACACATCTTTAATGATTGTATAAATAAATAGCTAGATGGTTGTGATCCTACATCATTCCAAAAGAAACATCTAACGTTGGACTTTTTTTGCATCTTCTTATATTCTTTTTTACGAGTAGCTTTTAAGGGTGCTTAATTATATGCAAGTTACAAAAAATGTATGAAAAAACCAGAAAGAAAAAATAAAGAAAAAAAAAAAAATCAAGTGACACAAAAGACATACTCCATTATTACGTAAAAGTAATGCAGTATGAATAACCCATCCAACTTTTAATCATACTATTTCTTTAACCAAGATCGTTAAATAACCATTATGTTTGCTCTCGCCTAGACAATCTAGCGCTCATGGATGTGCAACTATGATGTGAAGGGTGATATATATATCGCCCTTCACATCATAGTTGCACGTTTATGACTGCTAGAGGCCTTAAAGTTGGATAATATGCAACACACCACTGGTAGAGGCCCTAGATCGAGAATGGTTAGCCTTAAGTAACCATTAGACAAGTTTGATGTAGTTTCCTATTGCAAAACATGCAAATTAATCCTAAATTAACGACGTCAACTTGATAATATAAAGCACCAAAATTTGATTTTCTGTAAACAGCAGGTGGACTTGTCTAATTGAACTTTAATATTAGAAGACAAGGTCAAAGAGAGTTGTATGTAGTTAGATTGAGAATCAAATAGTTGTTAATTTTTTTTTAATATATGTTAATAATTTAGAGCCTAGATAGTTAATTAGTTTATTAAGCTTAAACTAGATCGTGTTTTAATTTAATTTCATGGTTTAAGTTGATATATAAAGCCATGTTGATTCATATATAGTTTTTATGCATAAAAATGTTTTTTTTTTATTGATTCAATACTCACAATAGTCATTTTAGTGTAGATTCACTAAATTTTGTAAGTTGATTTATATGATTCGCAAATAATATGAATTAAAAGTTATATTTTCAAAACTTTAAATCACGAGTAATTTGTTTCTAATTAACCGAATAACATTTCTATGTATAAAATATCGTAAAAAAATGAGTCAAGGCTTCAAATTGCGTTTTTGATGATTTCTCAAATTTCTCACCAAAAGTGTTTTCAAATATGTGTGTATGGTAGCGTCTTTTTCTTCATACTGTTTATCCATCTCACAACAGTCATATGAATTATGCATTTTATATAAACACACACCTTTAAGTCTATAATTCTATGTATTTCGTAGTTGATAATTATATAGGTGATAACATGTACAAACATTTAAATCTAGCTAGATCTCAAGTTTTACCAACCAGGTTAACGATGCCCTAGTAAAAATTTCATTGTAGACAGATCATTTACTTATATCCATCGATAAATGAGTTCAATGATTGAGATTATCTAGATTCGATATAATAAATAAGTAATACTATATGTCGTTTCGTTTAATGGGTTGATACTTGATATATAGTGCTAATTATAAAGACATAAACCAAAACTGACTATGCAGAATCTAAACATAACACTTTAAAACGTAATAACCTCGAACATTTCTAGGACATTTCCCCCTGTGTTATTAATATATAATCAACGTACTACGACCCAAGCATGCTATCGAGAGTATTTTTGGTAATTTGGTTTCTGGCTATTTTGGCCGACTAGGTACATATTTGAAGTGGTATGAGAAAGGATTAAAACAGTAATAGGATGTCTCGATTAAACCGGAGTTAATGACTCGTAGTCTCCAAATAACATGAAGAAAGGAAAAGCACATCCATTTGAATGTTTTTATTACTCGATCATTTAGACTTTATGTTTCGCTGCTTACCTTGCAATTGTGAGTTTGTGACCAAGCACAAAGCCGTGTGCGAGGTGTGCTGTCATATAATGCCTTCAAACTAGAGGGGCTTCAAAATTTTATGTGATATGTATATATATTCTATAAAAGTGACTACAAGTATTTAATTTAAGAAGTTGGATTGAAAATGCTAGCCGAAGCATTTTGAAAACGATTATTTCTTATTTTATGTCTTTAAAAAATTATATACTTTCTATTTTAGGCCCCATTTTAGATATTATATGTATTGAATTTTGCATAAGGTCTACGCAAACTCAGAGGGACAAGCATATTTTATGATGGTATGTTGTGTAAAAGATGATGACCTTACATATCTTTGTGACTTTAGGACAATTGATTTCCCACTAAGAAAGTCACATTTGGCCACAAGAAATAAACCGTACACAAATCAAACTCAAATTCCTCATTGACACCTTGAAATACAAGCAAGTTTTATTGACAATAATAAAGTTGATTATTGACCATTTTCTGCAACGCTAGTCAAGGCAGGTTTGATAAAACCCAAAACACAAAAACCAAAAACATAAAACAAGATGAAGAAAGTATACAAGTTTTGATGTACATAACTCATGTAGCTATGCAAGTAAACTAAAGGTGCAATGAAGATTTACGGCCTTGCAGGCATTATGCAGTTTGTTGTGTTGGTGTAGCGATGATCGTGGTACTCCACATGAGCGGTGGTGGTGGCGATTTCAACCTTCTCAACCATGTATTACTATCGACGTGTATTGTCCCTTGTTTCCAACTTTGAATACATCTTATCGATTCTCTATAACAATCGCAGCCACAAACTTACTACAAATAAACATGATTAAGTTGTCAATTATCTTAATCTAAAAAATATACCAAATACCATCAATGTAAATCATTTACCTATATTTGGAGAGTAGCCGCTTAGACCATTAAGAACTAAAACAAGAACAAGAAGTGAAGATATTGATCTTGTAACAAGGTCAACTAAGCTTGTCTTCATGGTATAGACTATAGAAACTAAATTTTTTTGGCCAAATAAAACCTACTAGATGTATAGTTGACTTTCATGTTTTTTTAACAAAGGGAAATGGTCAATGACTAAAAGTCATTATGATAGATAGAGGTGGCAATACATGCAGGCTAACAAATACTTTCTTATACGTATTGTAAGTTTACAACACAAAGATGTCTAAATTAACATTGGTTCATACAAACCCCTTTTTGATTATATGAAATCCAAACACATGAACGCCTAATTTAGCGACCCGGTGGGTTATGGGCTTTAAACGCTTTTTGTTGGTGGTGAAAGAAGTCCTATACATATATTCCGTGTTCGAATTAGCCATGTGACAGTGGTGGCAAAGGTGGCCGGAGTGGAGAAAACCTAAATGAGGCGGATTCCGGGTCATTCACCACCCACTACTGCACCATAGCACATGAGGAGGAGGGACTATATAGCCGCGCTCTAATTAAGCTTTCTACGACTACCTGAGAATACAATAACATTAGGTAAGCTTAAAATCAATATTAGTAACTCTATAACAATATTAAGCACAAGAAGTGGTGATTGTACCTTGATGTGTAGTTGTACACATCATTGTTTCATCATGCATTGAGTAATACAACAAAAGAAGATCCAAACATAAAAACATTACTTCAAACAATCCGTTTTATTAATATATATTACTACAATATAGCTTTTCAAAACTAATATGTTACAATATCCAAACACTCGAAATTCTGATTAACCAATCCCCGGGGGCTTATGGTGGTGGAAGAACTCCTATACCAAGATGATGAGATCGACCTAGCATATGTGTCAGTGGCGGTGGAGGTGGAGAAATTATTGGTGGTGGATTCTCGGGTGGAATAAACCCAATATTTGGACCTGCCTTAGGAGAAGGTGGCGCTAATTTTTTCGTTCTAAGCTCTCTACGACTACCTGAAGAAGTGAAAATACAACTACATATATTACTATATTCGGAATCAATGTTAGTAACACCTTTACGGTATCATGTAAACGTCAACAGAAAATTATGATTAAACACAAGAATTGATGGTTGTACCTTGATTTGGATCAAATGAATTCGAACTTGCTTGCATAACATGATTAAGCATCAGAATGACAAGCAATATAACCACTCGTTTAGGTAAAGTGTATTTCTTCATAGTGTTTTTGTAATATGCTCAAATGTTCATTCACTCGAAATATATATCAAGAAATTTAAGTTGTTGTAATATTGTTCGTAGGAAATTTCAAGTTGCATTAAAATATCAGAAAGTCAAAAAATTTTAATGTAGTGAATTTAAAACTAAATCAGTATAAATTGGTTTGAATCTAAATTTCAACGGAAAGATACAAACCTAACATGAAGTTGTTAGAAGAATCCCATAAATAAATGATTCGATTACGGTTTTTTAATCAAATTGAGCGACTTTGAAAACTGTTTTGTGGGATGTATTATGTGTGTTTTATTAATAAATCGGATTACAATAATAAAATTAACATAAAGTAAATAACAGAAAATAAAATACAGACAGAATGAAGTAGAAGCAGAAGACAGACACTATGAACGAGAAGTAAATAATAAGCAGTAAACGACGAGGCTCGTGTTAGACATGATTCTCTTAAAACAGATTTGCCGTCTGTTTCCCAGGATACAACGTCCAAAGCTGTTGTACAACCGGACTTGACTTACTTGCCTGAAAGATCACGAAAACTTGAGTGCTTCTGATCGAAGGTCTGCTGGAAAATCGTCTGATAAAGGAGTTGCGTTTTATCTGTGTTTTAACCGAATGAGGTGATGGCAATATTTATACAGGAAACTCGACTTGTTCTCCAAGATAAATATTTGCCAAACATAAGCAAATCTGTTATTCATATAGATTTACACAAAGTCACAAAATATTATGTTAAAACTTTTCCACAAACGAATCTGCAGCAAAAAGATACGCACGTAGGCAAGATTTCAGTGCTGCATTCGTGTCCGTAGGTCGCGCATGAGTTCAGAAGCTTCGAACCCATTTTCTGCACTCCCCCTGCGCGCACGTAAGAGTGAGAGCATAGCTCACCTAAAGGAATTTAAAAGCTAGTACAAGGATTCCCTTATAAACTAGTTTTCACTTCCTTTTCTAAGCGATGTGGGATAGCATTATTTTTCCATATATTGTGTTTCACGTGCATCACTTTAAGACACGATATCTCATTCATATTAACTCCATTTTGGACATACTTTAGCTCGTTGCGAAGCTCTCTTGGAGGATAACAAAACGCCCCCAAGTAACACAAATATATGTAACATATACATATATTAAATAATGTCCAAAGTTTTGCAAAAACACTTTGCAAAACTCATTTTTCCAACATTATGCATATTAAAAGACTTTTTTCATGTCAAAATACATGTCTGTTATTGCACAAACTTTCAAAAAAAATCACTATCTACGATATATATCAGTCAAATATAGTTAACATTAATTTTGAAAAAGTAAACTGCAAAATACATCCCTGTGGTTTACATATTTAGGCATCTTACATCCCTGACAGAAATTTTTGGCAAAATACATCACCCGTTAGGCAAACGTTTGCCCCTACATCCCTCGTTAACCACAAGGACTAACGATGCAATTTTTTTCTCCGTTATCTCTTAACGAGATTGATAATGTTACACCGTTAGCCTTCAGGACTAATGGTATTTGCACCGTTAGTCCTTTTTTTACGTTATCTCCATTTTTGTACGTTTCTCTGTTTTTGTACGTTTTTATCAATTTTTTGTAAGTTTTATCTGTTTTCTTTACGTTTTATCCGTTTTTTTTGTCAGCTCTTTTTTTAATTTTTAATTTTCATTTTTTTTTTCATTTTTTGTATGTTTTATCATTTTTTTTACGCTCTTATCCGTTTTCTGTGCGTTTTAACCGTTTTTGTCAGTTTTTTTCTTTTTCTATTTTTTTTTTTTTTTTTTTTTACGTTTTATCCATTTTGTTGTATGTATTTATTATTTTTTGTACGTTTTATCCGTGTTTTGTCATTTCCCCCCTTTTTGTACATTTTATCAGTTTTTTATGTTTTTATCTGTTTTTTGTGCGTTTTATCCCTTTTTTGTCAGTTTTTGTACATTTGATCCATTTTTTATACGTATTTATCTGTTTTGTGTACGTTTTATCCGTTCTTTGTACGTTTTATCTGTTTTGGGTCAGTTTCCCCCCTTTTTTGTACGTTATATGTATTTATCCGTTTTGTGTGCGTTTTATCCGCTTTTTCTACGTTTTATTTGTTCTTTTATCAGTTTTCCCTTTTTTGTATGTTTTATCCGTTTTTGGAAGATAAAATGAACGTACAAAAAACTGAGAAAAAAATGATAAAACATACAAAAAATGGATAAAACATAAAAAAAAAAAAAAAAACAAATAAAAAAAAACTTATAAAACGTATAAAAAGGGGGGGATGACAAGAACGGATAAAACGTACAAAAAAACGGATAAATACATACAAGAAAGGGATAAAACGTAAAAAAACTGACAAAAAACAGATAAAACGTACAAAACGTATAAGAACGTAAAAAACTGATAAAAAGTACAAAAAACAGAAAAAAAACTGACAAAAAACGGATGAAACGTAAAGAAATGGATAAAACCGGATCAAACGTACAAATAACATAGAAAAACGGATAAAACGTACAAAAAATGGATACAAACGTACAAAAAACGGAGAAAACATACAAAGAATGGAGAAACGTACAAAAAATAGAGATAACGTAAAAAAAGGACTAACGATGCAAATACTGTTAGTCCTGAAGGCTAACGGTGTAACATTATCAATCTTGTTAAGAGATAACGGAGAAAAAATTTGCATCGTTAGTCCTAATGGTTAACGAGGGATGTAGGGTGGCAAGCGTTTGCCTAACGGGTAATGTATTTTGCCAAAAGTTTCTTAGAGGGATGTAAGATGCCAAAATGTGTAAACTGCAAGGATGTATTTTGCAGTTTACTTATTTTGAAATGAAAGAAAAAAATACTAAGTTGTATATACATGGAAATAAAGTTCTTAGTAGGAAGTAATGAAGTCATCTAAGTTTCAGCTTAGATCATGAATTAGCCAATCACATGTTGGTCAACCTCCGGAAAAAAGAGGAATTTAACTGGTTTAATTTTGTGTGGCAGTGAGTTCAAACCTCATTAATTAGTCGGCCAAAAGATCACTCATGGTTAAAAAAAAATAATAATAAAATATAAATAAAACTAAAAAAACCCTTTATGTTCGTACTAAAAAATACGAGTGAAATTCAGCAAATAAGGATATCCTGCACGGATATCCTTTTACATTCAAATTAAATGTATATCCATGCATGCTCGATACCTGTCCACCCAAGAAAATAACACAAGTAAAATTTTTACGTAAGCTCATTACTTTTGATATCATTTGTTGATATAAATAAATGACTAAAAACGTTATTCATATCTTTCGATATCTATATATTTTGATAATCGCAAAATGAAAACCCATCAAACCAAAGATCATGACGTAAACAAGTATTTAGTAGTAACTAATCACTTTTACCATCTAATCACTTAAGGTATGAATAAACAAAGTGTCTAATGCATTATAAGATCAAATGGGTATTTAATTTATTATTACAAAGTTTATTTTAATATATAAACTTATTATATATTTTTGAAAAACACTTTTGGTAATAAAGAAAAATGTTTTAATCATACTAAATATATAAATTCAAATTTTTAACCAAAATCAGTTAGTTTTTCACCAAATAAACTTTCCCCACTAAAGTGCAAAGAGAAGAATACTTCTATTTATCAAGACTAGAAGTATTATAACTTAGTATCATCTTGCTATCTAAGTTGTTTGATCATTTCATCTTGTATATCATTCATTCTTTGGTGAATATAGTGTATACATTGGTTAGCTAGATTTAGAGATAAGATCTAGATTTATTGAAGGTGTGAAGTGGTACTAGAGGTGAAGAAGTAGAGGTGCATAGGATTAGTGGTAGAAGAAATAAGAAGTGGTAGTATATTGAAGTAGAGATTAGTTGTGAAGACAAAGAAGTTGAAGCCTTGAAGTTGAGAAGACCTTGAAGCCTAGAAGTTGTGAAGAAGTATATATCTTGGAGTAGTGGATAGAACAAAGTAGTGAAGGTGTGAAGAAACAAGTGGCGTGAAGAAGAAGAGCTAGCTAGCTTTGCTAAAAAGCTCTCTAACTAGGGGCGATTTCCGGCCAAGTCTACCCTAGCAAATCCGGCAACAATTCTTCCTATCCATCAAGTTATATCTTTAATCTCTTGTGGGATTACTGTTTTAACGAATTCGGATTGATTTGCTAGGGTAGAAAGTCGGTTTTCATGCATTATTTATTCAGATCGCTCCTATCTATCATTATCATTATCGAAACCCTAACTATCCTTTTTGCCCCTCGATTGTTGCATATTATTGGGTGATCGTTGGTTCTTCCTTAGGATTTTGATATTTTCTGTGTCGATTTGCTTCCCTCATTATGCTTATATGATTATTTTCTGAGGCGGTTTTGGGATGGGATCTGCTGTTTTGTTATGATATACGAAACCCTTTTAGGGTTTTGCTATATTAGCGATCCCATTGATTGGTCGATATATTCATGATTGTAACCAGTTGTAGGGTTGGTTGGTGATGTTTTCATCTGGTCCTATTATGCTTAGTGGGTTATAGAGAGCTGGAAGTTAAGTTTTAGGGTAACTTATTCAAAAACCCTCGTTATGTTTTATATGGTGGATCGATCAAGATAATATGATGCATAATTCTGGGATGGATCGATGCTACTTTGTTCTGCTGGAATTTAGGGTTTTTTCCATAAATCCTATGATCGTTGCTACTTTGTTTGACATGATCTTGCTGCAACTGTTTCTACCTTTTGATTTGGATCGATGTTGAAGTTGTTATCCTGGAAGTTAGGGTTTGATCATTGTTTCGTCTCAAGAAGGGTTATTGCTTTGGGATGTATACAAACATGTTATTCTTTCCTGTTCGTTTAGGACATGGATTGAATATGCTTGGGATTCTTTTAAACCCTATGATCATGATGTTATGACCTGTTGTTCACTTGGATGTTTGACATGATCCTGCTGCGACTGAATTTATTTATCTACTGGTTTGGATCATTGTTGATGAGGAAGTTGGCATTGTGACTTGATTATTGATTGTCTTCATGTGTTTCGCTCGGATTGGTTGGAAGATTGGTTCAAGTTATGCTATGCTATGTATTATATGTTGAAGATCACATGGATGTTTATACGTGTATTCTTCATGGAAGTTAAGATGGACCGCCATAGTGATTTAGAAGGCTCAAGTGATTTTTTTGAGTAGTATTGTCATGTTTTATGTACTTTTGTCATTATTGGTATGTTCATTTTATTGTAAGTTATAGGAATGGTGTGTCATTCTTATATTCGAGTCTGTAAGTGTCCTAAGGAACTGAGATAAGGGATATCACCCTCATCCTATGTACCTCAACGTTTTTTGGTGTAATGAATTTTACCGGGGCGAATTAACCCTTTTACCCAAAAAAGAAGAAGAGCTAGGAAGTAGAAAGGTGTGAAGAAGATAGGTGTGAAGTAGAAAGGTGTGAAGAAGAATTGGTGTGAAGTTGATTGGTGTGAAGAAGTTGTGTAGAAGTTGTGATTGAGTTGTGACGAAGTTGTGGTGTGTACTTTGGTGTGTAAGGTTTTCTCCGCCATAAGGGAGGTTATTGATCTAGTGAAGAAAACTCTCGAGTTCGGTGCTCGGGGAGTGGAGTAGGGCAAGGAAGGTGTCCTTATAGCCGAACCACTATAAATCATTTGTCTCTCGGTTTGATATTTCCATCTCTCACTCTTTGTTTATTTACTTGTTAGCATTTCATACATAGTTATAATTGCTTGTGTTGTGCATATATTGATTTCACATAAAGATCAAACTAGGATTCATTCACAACATTAATTTTATAAAAACAAACCAAATACATAAACTCTTATTAAAACACATATACATATAAATGCTTATATATGATATATGAAATTGTAAATTCTTTCCTAACATTATATATAAGTAGTGTTTATACAAAAACCGTGAATAAACTAGTATCTATATTTTTTTGCATCAAAGAGTTTTGAAATCTACATCTATTCTTTAGAAGCAAACTTTTATAAAACGAAAAAGACGTAAAACTATTCAACCCCCTTCTAGTTTTCCACATCATTTCGCCATTTTATTTTAATATAGGATTTAGAGAGTCTAGCTTTTGCATCAATTACGGCGTATACTGTTTCATGATCTGCGCATTTAGTATCACTTATGTTTAGAATTAAGATTATGTTGCTCATTCTGTAACCTTATAAACACAATCATCCTAATACGTCGGTATAGTCAGGGACGGAGCCAGAAAGAAATATGACCGGGTGCACAAATTTTTTTGAACGGTAATATAATAGAGTTAAAAAGTGGATTAAAACGAAGATTTCATTAAAACGATAAATAAATGAACATATTACCTTCTAATTAGTGATTCTACGATCTCCCATAGCAAAAAAACACTTACGTGCACCCTCATTTTTAACATTAATAAGTTCTTCTTTATCTATAGCACAAGCAGGGACGGAGCCAGGAAATTGTATTAGGGGGGGCTCAAAAAAAAATTTTTTTTCCCGATAGTAACATACAATTCCTTTTTTTAGAAGCCGGATTGAAATTTGAAGCGTTCGACATACGGGCTCAATGATATTTTTTCGGTAGTAACATACAATTACTTGGTTAGTTAAGAAAATGAACAAAATGGGCAAACGTTGACGTAAATGATAGTACATATGGGGAATTAAAGAAGATAAAAGTGCCACTGTTAGATATTAATTGGCCATGGCCGGAGTTGGATTGAAGACTTTATCAAACCCAAAATATGATGAAAAAACCTGCTTCTACGAAGACGGATCCATTATTTTTTATTATTAAGGGTAGCGCAGAATAATATGTGGCTTTCGTTTTTACATAAGAAACAATCTACTTAGTCTCAAAAACAAAGAAACCTTATATAAAAAAATAATCATCACCCATCCAATTACGCAAATCAGTTTTAATGAGCTTCATTTAAAAAAAAAAAAAAACATCTTTCAACCGTAGCGGTAGCAACAAGCAAGACTAAAGCCAACTTCAATGAATCACTACTTTTCATATATATTATAACTACGACAACAACAAAAATAACCCATGACAACATAATTGGGGTACTATTCATATTCTAATATATTGTTGACTATCACTTAAACTTATTATCCTTATTTGTCTTAATAGAAATTGCATAGTTATTCACCTATTCTTATTGCCCTAAACCCTTATTGATGATGATAGACTATACGGAACCAACAAATTAGTCAAGATTTCATACAACCAATCAAAACATGAAAACTTTAAAAGACATAATAAACAAATGAAAGATATATGTTACGACTTGCGAACCTATTTCATCTTTGTGGTGTTGGTTCAATTTTGGATTTTGTAAATTGTTAGGATGATGAATAAACTTGTTCTATTAATAAACCTATTTCATCTTTGGGCTTTTGTGCTTTAATTTACTAAACTTGTTTCATCTTTGGGATTTTACAAATTTTTTTATTTGTAAGTATACAAACTAAATAATACTAGAGACACATTTTAACGCATCGGGTGTATTTAAGATACATTTAGGAAAAATCGATAATTTTTTCAAAACTTAACACTATATAGAAAAAATCCATGGGGTGCACGTGCACCCGCGGGCACCCTCCTGGCTCCGTCCCTGGGTATAGTAGGCATATTAGTAGTATTTTTGTCTTTCAGATGAAAAAAAAAGAATGTTAACCAGTGAATAAGAACTTTATCCCTTGAGCGATGACTCTTCTACATGTATCGTTCTTCTTAAACGAATATAGAAGTTTGATGCAAGTAATTTGTAAGTCTGGGAATACATATTATCGGTTGAGACCTTAGTATTCCAATCTCGAATTACTTGCTGCCAAATAAGAAATGATGCATTGAGAATCAAGGTAACCCGGTGTAACAAAAGAAAATCCAGACATTACTTATAACAACCCATTATTATTACAACCCATTATATGTTACATCCAAAAACCAAATATCCTAGATAAGAAACCCTAGGGGGCTTATGACAGCAGAGACGATCGTGGCAGTAGAAGAATGGATATACCAAATTGACGAGTTCTAAGTGTCCCACTTTGAGACACGATATCTCATTCATATTAACTCTATTTTAGACATATTTTAGCTCGTTGCGAAGCTTTCGTAGAGGAGAACAAAACGCCCTCAACCAACACGAATATATGTAACGTATACATACATTAAATAATGTTCAAATTTTGCAAAAAACCACTTTGCAAAACTCATTTTCCAACAATCCATGCATATACTCGATACTTGTTCACACAAGAAAAATACACAAATAAAATTTTGACGTACGCATGTCATTTTTTTGTATCATTTTGCCATTTCATTTAAGTTTTGAATTCATCAATTCTAGCTTTTGGCTCAATTTTATTGTTTCACGATATATGCGATTATTAATAGCTTTAAACGTTTAAATAAATCAAATGAATATCGTGTTGATACATTTTTATATGCAACACTTAATTAGTATCAGCTTATTAGTTTTATTTTAATTATTAGTACTCAAACGTTCATAATTTTTGTTCAATTTGATAACATATATTATTAAGGATTTTTTTAACGTGTGCCTTATGGGCACAAGTTAAGCACACTAAAAGATAGAGGCACCCCACAGAAAAGGACATAGAGATCCACAGAAAAGTACAGTTTCGTGGATTCCTATGTCCTTTTCTGTGGATCACGCAGTCTTTTAGTGGGCTTAACTTGTGCCCCTAGGGCACAAGTTAGACAAACCCTATTATTAAAGACCACATTTATACTGTTCGATTTTTGTATAGCTCGATGTCATACTGTTTGAGTAATCCGACTAGATCTATAGCCTTATCGATCAACTGAAAAGACTAGCTAGGTACAAGAATGTTACAACAAATAGAAATCCAAACGTTACTTATTACTCCAACCAGTTTTATCGTAACCAATTGTCTGATTTTGATTATAACCAATCTATACTACATATAAAAGAAAAATGGTCAATCTTGAAAAAATGGTCAATCTTGAAAAGTGAAAATCTTGAAAAAAAATTATTAAAGGAAATTATGAAATATAATTAATACTCTTATTAAAACACCTCATTACTTAAAAGTACAATATTTTATTCATATTGTACAACCAATTAAAAACATATCTACCAAATTAAATACAAGCAATTAATACAAATCACAAACCGGGTTGACCCGGGACGCTTCAAACCCGACGGGTTTAACCGGTTTAATTTGACCTGTTTTTTACCCAACCTAGCAAGTTGACCCGGTTTAAATCGACCAATTTTTCGACCGGAATGGTTCAACCGGTTGAACCACCCGGGTCGAACCGGGTTTCAAAACATTATGTTTAATTCACAAATCTTCAAACTTTTATTATTTTTCATTTATAACCTATAAACTTTTCTTACGAATAAACTATTTGTCGCTATAAAATCTCGTTGCTATGCATGGGTACTCGTCTATTCTACCCTTGAACCTTGAAAGCCAAACGGGCATTTAGGGTGAATAAAGGAAATATTGATCTGGAATGGAACATGCGTAAAATTTTGAATTGATCACTTATTAAGTAAATAAGACTTTTTCTTAAATCTTCTCATGTAAGCCTCATGATACCAGTCGTAACTCACCCCAATTACGCATTAAGAAACGCACCAGGATTTTATTCACAAAGTATCAAACCATCATTCAGAAAACCCTTCATCATCATCATCATCTAAAAATCGCCACTATTAAGCTTACCCAGGAAGTTTAAAGAAATGTGTTCACTTATTTTTTTGTTTCTACTTTTATGATTTTAATTGCAGGCACTTTATAAAATGTAAAAACCCACATTGAATTCAAGCCCTTCAACAATTAGGTAACTCTTTTAATTAATTTTTATATCACGATTGATTTGAATCATCTGCAATTTTAAGAAATTCCACAACGATTATTTTTTCTAATTGATCACATGTTAGGGTAATAGGCACACCAGATATTCTTGATAATGCTTGAATGAGTTTGGCATGGTGTGTTTCATTCAGGTGGTATGTTCATTTGTTATGAAAATGTTTTTGCATTATCGGGAACCGGAACCATTAAAACTATAACCCTATAAAGACTCAATCTTCTAATTTCATTCACTTTAACACTTTGAGAACTTTCTTTATTATGAAAAGGTTTTTGCACTTTTGAATCTACCATAAGCCCATGAATATATATATCATGGCTAGAATTCTAGGCAAAACCCATCAAGAAATGCCAAGTGGGTTTAGTTACCTGCTCCATGAGATATCACATTTAGTCAAAATCTTCTGTGGTTAACAGTCTTTATCAGTGATCACAGTTGGTCCAGCTCTTCTGTGGGTAATAGTCTATTAAGAGGCCTAAGGTCTTATCTATAATACTATAAGATTGTCCCCTCTAATTGAATGCGGAGGCGTCAAGATTGCATAGAGTACAACACGCTAATGCTCTTCATGATATAAATCCGAGCTATTTTTTTCTCCTAATACTAATTATCAGCATATGAACAGACATGTGGTTACAAGCCTCCTTAATGGGAGCATATGAACAAACATGTGGTTACAAGCCTCCTTAATGGTGGTTAATAGCTTTCTCATATCTGCATTTGAAGAGACATGTAAGTTACAATCCTTCTTAATGATGGTACATGTGTTTGTAACTATAAATACAGTATGCATATACTGTTTTATCTCCATAATCATCAATTTTGTTTGCTTCCAAACCAGAATTGTAGCAAAAGTTACCATGTCCAATAAAGCTTCCGGTAGCAACTCCATGTCCATCCAGTCTTCGGGTAGCAAATCCATTAATGTTGCAGATCATAATGGTGAGTTATTTTTGGAACAGCTCGATACGGGTGTTAGTGGTACAATTGTTGTTATGATCAGTAGAATGTGGGATGTGAATGCAACAAGTGGGAGGTATTTGAGCACAGATTTTGTTGTTAGTGATGCCAAGGTAAGTAAACATACATTTACAGTTATGCATATAGAATGGGGATATTGAATTCTGATGCAATTTTTTCCAGGGTAAGGCGATGCATTGCTATGCAAGGAGTAATATAGCACACAACTTTGTAGGTTTAAAAGAAGGCAGTGTTTACTCTATCAAGAATTTTATTGTGCAGCCGAACAAGGATGAGTATCGTATCATTAAGCAGGATCCATACATTCTTGAATTTGATGGTTCAACAATCATCAGAAAAGTTTTTGTCAGCCCTAAGGGTTTTGTGAGATATCCTTTTGAGCTTGCGGATTTTGATGAAATTGAACCTACAAACAATAAAAATCTAATAGGTTACGCTTTTTGTTTAAACATTCTTTCTTAAACGGTTTTTGGTGCCATGTTATATTTTTGCTCTTACTATTTATTATTGGATATTAGCAGATGTCGCAGGCTATGTTACAAATGTTGGGAGGACAACAGTTCAAAAGAGTGGTTCTAAGGACTCTCGATTTCTATCTGGCTAACAAGAGGTGTTTTGATTCCCATATTTTTTTGTCCTAGCAAATTAAGAAAGTTAAAATAACAATTGTTTTTTATTTTCTAAAACAGGGGGCAATCAATAAGAGTAACTCTTTGGGGTGAATTAGGTGACATTCTGATTGACAAGAAAACAAAACATGTTGGCCTATGTCCAGTCGTTGTAACTTCTCTTAATGTTAAACTCTATAACAGTGAGTATCAATAGAATATGGTTTTGTAGCGCTATGTTACCTTATTGCTAATTTTCATCACAATGTCGACCCCGTGCAGATAAGGTCTACCTTTCAAGCAGCTCCTCCTCCTTGATTTATGACAATGAGGACATCCCTGCATTGATAGATCTAAAAGTTGAAATGGGGTAATCCTAACTAAATAGTAGCTATGTTATTTTATACAATTATCATTTATTAATGTTTAGCATGTATATTGTTTGCAGTTCTGTGGAATTGGGTAAAGCTATAGTGCCTGTTGATTGTTCAGAGGCAAAAGATGGGATGCTTGAGAATTTGTTGATTTGGGGCCGCAATAAGAAAAACAATGTAGGCTTCTATCTTAACACTTGCTTATTTACACAATTTGGTCAATTGGTATTTTATTTAATATATACCCATTTTATAGTCCATGATCTACAACTGCAAAGTGACGATCAACAATGTTAGAACTAGAAAGGGTAGGAACTACCCTTCATGTGGTGAGAATAAGTGCAAAAAAGGTGCAACCCGAAAAAATGGTAGATTTTGGTGTGAAACGTGTAAAAAATACATTGAGTACCCAGTTTTAAGGTAAATCGATTTTAGAATTGCAATTTCCTTGAATTATAGTAAATTACATAATATTTTATACCTTATGTATGCTACCTGATTTTAACAGATTCAGGCTTGAAATGGATGTGTCGGACCATACTGAACAAACTGTGATTGTTCTGTTTGATGAACCCGCCCGTTCTTTGTTGAAGTGTTCTCCAGAATCTCTGTTGGAAAATGACGATGAGGTACAATAATAAATTAGATTCGGAAGATATTAGATACTGATATACAATTATAAATTAAATTTAAAAGATATTTTATATTTTTTTTCTTAACTTTCAACTACAGTCACAAGGTTTCGAATTGCCCCAAGCAATAACAAATCTAATAGGGACAACTCACACTTTTGAAGTCAAGACATCCACGTATTTTGAACATGGTGCTTTTGAAAGCTTCACCTGCTGGAATATTGTCCCTGCAATTGAAACTCCAATGAAATCTGTTGAGAATACAAAAAAGAAACGGTATCACAAAGTTTCAATACTGTTAAGTAATATATTAAAATTCCTTACCACTAAAAAATTATTTAATGTGGCGTTATTATAGATTGGAATGTGAAGATTCAGACACAGACTTACCACATGTTGATGAATCTTGGAGTGAAGATGGATCTGCTTTTCAAAAAAATAATAATAAAAAAAAAAAGGTAATTTTGTACCAAATGGATACAAACATACCTAATATAAATACCAAAAATTAACAAAACTTCTATGAAAATCTTATTTTTCAGGAGTGTTGTGACCGACTCTGAAACAGAAGACGACGAAGTCTCACGTAAAGCTGATCTTATGAAAGAAAATGAAATTAATGACGGATCATCAGCTAACGAGAAAGCCACAACTTAGTTTTTAAGTATTTATGAAAATAAAATGCGAATGTACCCAATTGTTTATGGGACTATGTCATTTAGAAAGCGAAGTTTGTTTGTCTCTGTTTTTCACTTAATAATTTTGTTGTTTTAAACCAAATTATTATTTGATATTACTTTTGGTTGCTTATTAAGTTATAAAATTCACCTTATGTTTGAAATCAGACTCCAATATATATGTTTCAGTTATGTATCAAATTCAGATTTAAATAACTTCAATATATGTGATTCAATTATGTATCAAATTTATATTCCAATATATGAGAACATGTTATGCTTAATATTTAGACTTAAATATATGTGATCCAATTATAAGATTCATAACGAAAATAGGTTGTTACTATTCTGCACCTAAATTCCACTAATTTTTGCTGAATTTACCTTTGAATATCACATAAGAGTATTCTACATCTTTTTATAATATGGAATCTTGCCTAATGAAACTAACTATTGATTCATAAATAAAAAAACATATGTTAAAAATGATTGATTTATTAATTAACAACCATAAACAATTTATTTGCAAGATAAAAAACTCCAACTCTATACTTATAAACTTAGTATCAATACTACATTATAAAATTTATAATTATTAAGGCAGGTTTGAACTTCAACAAGTTTATTGCAATGCTAACAAAACCAATATTCTGAACACTATACTTATAACCTTAATATGAATACTACATTATAAAATTTATAACTTGGTAAACTTATATGAAGTTTGGAATTGAGAACACAAGTAAATTATCCGATTATTGTATGAGCAACGATTACTAAGTGATAAATCTTTAAATGTATAATAAAAGATACTGGACCTTCATTTTAAGGAAGCAAAATGTAATAAAAATTGTACATAAATAACATCTTAAAGGATTTTGTAACTTACCAGTCTATTCATATGCAGATATTAAGAAGCTATTAACTTCCATTAAGGAGGTTTAAATACTCATTAAATAAGCTAAAATGTTGTTATGATAATTCCTGAGGAATTTATATTAATAAGAATATGAACCAAAAAACCCTTCAATGGAAAAATTTAATAATCATTATATATGTTTAAATGCTCCTATGAAGTTGTATATAAATATTACCTGCATTGCTTTATCTGGGCACAACTACTTTTTGATATTTCCATACAATGACTGACCAACAAGGAAGTTCAACACCCCATGCATTCATTGATGCGTTGGGTGCTGATTCAGCGGGGAATATTGTTGTTACGTTCTGCACAATATGGGATGTCAAAGCTACAAATGCGCGTGTATTGAATAGTGAATTTATTGTCTCTGATCCAATGGTAATGATTAAACATGTTGTTTACAGTTTGTTACTCTTTTACTGATTTACACGCAATATTATTGCAGGGCAATGTGAACCACTGCACTGCAAATACAACTATAGCATACAATTTTCAGAGGTTGGAAAAAGGTGTTCAATTTGCAATAGAAGATTTTGTTGTGGGGGCTAACAA
Organism: Artemisia argyi; assembly: GCA_030686995.1. Taxonomy (NCBI): domain Eukaryota; kingdom Viridiplantae; phylum Streptophyta; class Magnoliopsida; order Asterales; family Asteraceae; genus Artemisia; species Artemisia argyi. The sequence continues at coordinate 209,436,348 of CM060681.1, forward strand.
AGAAGAATATCGCGTTAGAAAAAACAATACCTTTAAGCTTGAATTTGACGGTAAAGCTCACTTAAAAAAGACTTCTATCCTTTATGCAGCATGTTAGCTATCCTTTGGAAAAGGTTCATACTGAAAATATGAAACCTACAAGGAACAAATCTCTTATAGGTACATTTGTATTAATTATATAAAGCAAATGATTATTTATGATAAATAATCTAATTCCTTAAGACTTACACTATTGTCTTTCAGATGTAGGCAGGTATGTGACCAACATTGCCAAGATGAACCACACAAAGACCGGTTCCAAAAATCTTGAATTCTACCTAACAAATCATAGGTTAGCACAATTATTATTTGGATAATTAAAATAAACAATACTTAAAATGTTATATTGCTTTTACCAACTAAAAACTTTATTGCATATGAAACAGGGGAGAGGCAGTACGGGTAACATTTTGGGGAGGTTTAGAAGATTTGCTTATTGACAATAAAATGAAGCATGTAGTAATGTGTCCTATTGTCTTAAATTCTACAAGTGCATACCATCCCGTTCCAGATAAGTTGAATCTATCCAAAAGTCCATCAGCCATGGATATTGACCAACTTAACATACCTACATTCAAAGAGTTTAAATCATCCTCTGGGTAAGCATTTATATATATTTTTGCTTCAATATTAGAATAAGTAAAATTGTATATCAATAGACATGATTTAAAAAATGAGTACAGTAATATATATTAATTTACAAATTTTGTGTCTGTTAGTGATGTTGGGCAGATAAAGTCTGGAATATGTAATAAGGATTGTGTGCCTAAAGATGGAACAATCAAAACCCTTTTGTTGTTGTCACGCAATCAAACAAATGATGTGAGTAATAGTCTTATATTCCCATACTTTTATTCCTATCCTATTGCACATTTGTTTAACATTTCCACATATACAGTTGGCAACTTTCAATATGAAAGCAACGATTGGAAATATCAGGACTGAAAAGGGATGGCGATTCCCATCATGTGGTGCAAAACAATGTCAAAAAGGTGCAACTTGAATGGGAGGAGGTTTTTGGTGTATTGGATGTGAAAAGCAATTTACAAACCCTGAAATGAGGTGATATTATAGTTTATAATTATGTAATTTTATTTGGACTAAAAAACATCTAATTGCTTTTGTACCTGTAAAACATGCATATGACAGGTATAGGCTTGCGTTGGACGTGTTTGACAATACTACTAAAGCTGTGTTTATACTTTTTGATGAACCTGCAATTCAGTTGGTAAAAAATCCAGCATCATCATTCAAGCTAATGGATCACGATGTGAGTATGAAACATTTTTAATTTTCCAGGCATTACTCTTTTACTAACCTTCCTATATAGCCTTCAGATGAGCGGATGAGGATATTGCCACCACAACTAGCTAACCTCATTGGTACAACACACGTTTTTGAAATCAAGGGTCATACCTACTATGATCATGGATTATTTGAGAGCTTCATATGCTCTGCTATACACCCACTTGAAATGTCTGTGCCAACAATTGCCACACCTTCCAAATTTACAGATGCTAAGAAAAATAAAAGGTTTGTTGTCAATAACCTTTACAACAAATATATAACACACATAAAACAGAAATTTAATCAAAATTTCAATTAAAATATTACTATTTCAGGAATGTTATGACTGATTCTGATCAGAAGAGGAAGAAGGCTCACCAAAACAATAACTCTGAAGGAAAATGAAATAAATTATGAAGCATCAATCAACGATGAAGACACATCTTCGGCGTTAAGATTATGAAAAATAAAGAGGAAATTACCTCAAAAGTTTGTTGGAATATGTCTTTTAGAAAAAGAAGTTTGTTTTAGTCTGTTTTTCAATTAATATTTTTGGTGTTTTAAACCAAATGAATATTTGATATTACTTTTGTTTGGTGTTTAGGTTATAAAATTCCTTTTATGCTTAAAATTTTAACTACAATATTTGTCATCCAGTTATGCATAAAATACATACCCAAATATATGTAATCCATTTATAAAAGTTGTAACAAAAAGAGAACCAATTCTATGCTTTTTAAGCAATGTTTGAACATTAATAAGTGCATCTCAATGATAATTAGTAAATTAAAAACTTTGTTATACAATAAAGGAAATGAAATTTCATGTTAATAAACCAAAATATAATCAATGTTGTTCACAAATGAGAAATTAATCAATATTGGAATATATAGAATTGAAATCAATAATACAATCTAAATTGTACAAATTTCAAAGAATAATTGATCTAAAAGTTTTATATCTTAAACTGTATGCTATGTTTTGATGCTTAGAAATATTCCACTAAATAAATTTGTATATTCTATATCTAAATTGAAAAATAACGATTCCAGTCGAATTTATTACAATCACAAAGATTGTATAGAAGTTAGAAAATATAAGTAGTAGTTAATAATTGCTTGCATAACTGCATATAAAGAGACATGTAGGTTACAAATCTTCTTAATGAAGATTAATAATTGTTTGTATATAAAGAGACCTGTCTTTTCCTATTCATATTAAATGTAGTGTTCGGTTACATGATTATGAAGCTATTTATAAGTACAGTATCTGAATATCTGTATATCATCATAAGAATCAAAATCTTTCTATTAGACATTGTGAGTTAGGTATGGATAATAATATTCCATCTTTCTCTAACATACTCAACAATAAAATCATCATACAATCTCGCACAATTGTTAACACAGATGGGAGTTACCAAAGTTACTGTGGGCTGAAGTTAATAGACATTCCAGATATAGGTAATTCCACAAATCCTTTGTTGCACATTTTATTAATTTTTTTTACAATAAAATTATCAATTAGAATTAAATATGTTATTGCAGAGGAACCATCCCAACAGGTTGTTACACAGACAAACCACAGGCGTGGAGGTAATAAATACACAAGATTGGCTCTAAATCATATATATAAAAATATTATATATTAATTCAATATTTTAAATTATATGCATATAATTTTGAACATTTGTGATTTTTTAGGTCGACGAAGAACAACTGAATCAAGGATACTACCAAAACAAGCAGCCCTAACATCATCAGGTATTTCTAAAAAATAAAAAATAAAAGAATTTCAAATTAAGTAGATACTTAAAATAACCAACTTATTTAAACTTTTACTACTTATTATCTTTTTAATATAGGAGTTTCTGTTTCTTATGCTAAGCTTGGATCACCATCTTACCAATGCAATAGTTGTAATGCAACCATGTGGTATGAAGAGAGAATTGATAAAGATAAAAAAAACCTGTAAATCCTACTTTTTCGCTATGCTGCCAAGATGGTAAAGTCTTGCTACCAAAATTCAAAGAACTACCATTGCCATTAAAGACTCTCCTTGATTTCACAAATCCTACAACAGCAAAATTTAGAGAACAAATCAGAGTGTATAATGGGATGTTCACATTCACATCCTTTGGAGCAAGGATAGATCATTCTATAAATAATGGAAGGGGTGTGTATACATTTAGAATAAATGGGCAAAATTATCATCTAATTGGGTCACTCCTACCTGCAGAAGGAGTGCAACCAAGGTATGCTCAGTTATATTTCTTTGATACACAGAATGAACCTAGGAATCGTATGAATGCTTTCCTAAATAATGAAACAAATGATCAAGTGGATGAGTCCATCATCAAAAGCTTGATTACCATGTTGGATGAATCGAGTGCAGTTGCAAAAGCATTTAGAATGGCAAGAGATTGGTGTCATTCTAATCAATCTGTAAACTTTGAATTGCGTTTACTTAGTGACAGAAGAACATCAAAGCAGTATAACGTTCCAACTGTATCAGAAGTAGCAGCTCTGATAACTAATGATTTTGGAGATGGTATTCCTTCAAAGGATATCATTGTTAATTGCAAAACAACGGGTAAAACCCGAATATCAGAATTGCATCCATCCTACATGGCATTGCAGTATCCTTTGTTATTCCCATATGGAGAAGATGGATATCACGAAAAGATACCATATCATTCCAATAACGGAAACAACAAGACTAAACGTGGGTATGTTTCAATGAAGGAATATTACGCATATTTGATACACGGTCGAAATAACCAAGCCAACACTTTACATAAAGGAGGCAGGTTATTCCAACAATTTTTGGTTGACGCATACGCATCAGTTGAGGAGCAAAGACTAAAATGGAACAGACATAACCAAGACACGTTACGAGTAGATCTGTATCATAATTTGCAGGACGCAGTTACAAGGGGAGACACAGATGCAGCAGGCCTTGGAAAAAGGATTGTCTTACCTTCAAGTTTTACAGGCGGACCACGTTATATGATGCAAAACTACCAAGATGCAATGGCTCTATGTCGTACATATGGGAATCCAGATCTTTTTATCACGTTCACATCTAATCCAAAATGGCCAGAAATTGATGAAATGTTGGCATTTATACCATGACAAAAAGCACATGATCGGCCAGAAATAGGGACACGTGTTTTCAAAATGAAGCTTACTCAGCTATTGGATGATTTGACAAAAAACCATGTATTTGGACCACATTCTGCAGGTAACTAATAATATATTATACTATAATTATTTATTATCTCATACTAATTCTTCAAACAACCCTTAATTTTGTTAAAACATATACTTGCAGTGGTGTATGTAATTGAATTTCAAAAACGAGGGCTACCATACGCACATATTCTCCTGTGGCTGAAAGAAGATTACAAATGCAAAACTGGAAATCAATTAGATAATATGATATCTGCAGAATTACCATGTCCAACGAATGGTCCAGAAGGCTACAAAGCCGTCAGTGAGTATATGTTGCATGGTCCATGTGGTAAAGACGCAAAATATGCTCCATGCACAATAGAAGGAAAATGTACAAAAAAATATCCGAAACCATTCTATGAAGAAACAATGGTGGATTGATTTAGTCTTTTTGTAGTACGTAATTAATTCCGAAGAAATACCGGTGAAAGTATTTCCCGGGTCGTTTTCCCAGCGAAGGTGAAATGCAATCGTGAATAACCGGATCGAGAAATCGTGTCGTGAAAAGCGGGAAAATGGAAAATATGGTTTTGGATTTCAAGTTATGCTAAGTAATAGTAAAATATGAAGAATATACGATCTAGATATGTACGGACGTTAAAAACGTGAAAACGGGAATTCAAACGTAAAAATAAACGTAACGTACGAAATAAAACGCGACTTATATACAAGAAATGATCCTACGAACGTGAAACAAATTTCTAAAAATCTTAAATGATAAAAGAAAATTTCTAGAAAAAGAAAAATATTTTTTTTGACTTTTTATTTAATTTCTAGGATTAATTATCTATTTAATGAATTAAAAAGTAATTAGAAATAAAAGAAATTATGAAAAATAATGGGAAAATTATAAAAACTATTTTAGAAAATCTAGAATAATATAAAAGAATTTTAAAAACTATTTTTGTATTTTTCAGGGCTTTTTCCTATTTTTTATGGATTTTTGGAATTTAAAAATGATTAAAAAGTGATTATATTCTAAAAGAAATTAAGAAAAATAGCAAATGACCTCAAAAAATTATGAAAAATTACCAGAAATTCTAAATTAATATAAAAAGCTTGCAGAAAAATTTTGGATAAAAAATAATAAGCATAAGTGCTTAAACAGTGCAAAACAACTTATGGCAAGTGCTTATTAATAAGCACTTGCGACAAAACTATACCAAATTAACACCACTACTGACTTATGCTAATAAGAACTTAAAGAAACCAAGAAATGATCAAAATAAACACAGAAGTATAGATTGCAAACTAATAAGCACTACTAGATAAGCTAATTAAGCTAAATCCTACATATAATAAGCTATAAGATAAGCAGACCATGCACTATACTAGAGCAACCATAAATGAACTCAGAAAAGCCAAAATAACATAATCACAAGCTAAAAAGAACACTAGCAGCCCAAGATTAAAAACAGAAATCTAGGTTACACTACCAATAAGTAAGGCTGAATAAGCTACTCAAATAAGCTGATAAGAAGAAACTAATGATGGAAATTAAGAGACTACCAACCAGAGATGCAATAGGAACAAAAATCTATTCCTAAAACCTTTATCTACTAGTCCTAATGATGCCATGAACAAGGGTTCACAACTGTGGTGCAGGGGAGATAAGCCCCCACACAGTCAACTTTAAGACAAAATTATGATAAGCTAATAAGACCTTAACCTAGATTTTATTGTTGATAATGATTAACCAGCTACTAGAGATTACAAATCAACTAATTTTATCTATTTCTACCTACTAGTGAGTTCTACAAGTTAAATCAAAGATCCATACTGAAAACTCAGTTCCACTAATTTGACTTATGAGATTACTTCTAAACTTTGACCAAATCCATTTTCAGCTGCTGATTACTACTCTAACATGTAAAATTAAGCTGTGATAAAGGTATATTAAGCTAACTTACCTTATTATGCAACTACTACTAAGTTTTACTTAGCTAAAAAGTACTACACTTAACTGTGAATTAAATTTAAAATCTATTTTGACTTCTAATGTAATGAGATACTGTTTTAATGGTTTAACTGGCTATTATTATACCTAAGTAACCTAAATGTAACAATGGGACAGCAACACACAAGCAACAAGGCTCAGCTGATCATAAATCCAAACACCCCTATAACCTCCATTAACACTACAGCTATGATCTAAAGCTATGATTCACAAAGTACAATGATCAATCTCAGATCCACAACAAGCTAGAAACACAGATATAAGATCAATAAAGGACTACTAGTACCAAGCTAGGATTACAGATAATCAATACTCAATTATACCACTCAAATACTCAATCTCAGATATCAAACTACTCTTAAACTACAAGATGAAGAGGAGACAGAAGTTACCACAACTCTCCCTCAGCTAGAACAGAGGGAGTTCACTGTTGCCTATCTCTAGGATAGGCATAGTTCATCTCATCTGTCTCAGCATACCCAAACACCACAGCATCAATCATTCTTCTTCTTATTTCTTGACTAATGACTCAAAAATTCCAATATCAAGCTAAAAAGCTTATATGGAATATTCAAAAGGAAAAATAAACTTACTGTAAGCTTATACTAATAACTATCATTAGATTTTTTATATTTTTATATTTTTCTGAAAATTTTTTATTTGTTTTTATTTTTAGGTAAATGAATGTAAATACTGTATAAGATTAATAAAAGGAGTTAACTTTCAAACAAAATGAGCAGAATATAAAGATGAGTAAACAAAATAAGCTGAAATAAGATGGAAATTAAGCTGAGAAATTATTTAAGTAAACTAGGAATTTTATTAAAACTCTTATAGCAATTACAACTACTAAACTAGATACAAAATAAATTGGACAGCATAACACTACTCTAAGAAATTACACTACTCCTACTCCTAGTCTAACCACCAAAAATGTTGGAGTAGGCCTCTTATTTATAGCTGTGTGGTGAGGAGCCTTCAGAAGGCTCTAGAATGAGCATCTTCTCACGAATATACTCCACTAGATCCTGATGACACCCACGAACCAATCATAGCTTTCAAATCCTTGTGGTGACACATTCGGTCCAATAAGCAGCTTCCTCGTGGCATTCCTTGTGTCAGGGTAGTCAGAGGTGTCAGGGGTTTGACTATATTACCCTTAATTGGGTAAATCAAAGGTGGGATTTGGGTAATTATTGGTAAATGGGAATTAGGGTTTATCTTTACTGTTCATTGAACAGTTGTTTCTGGGTTAGAGAGGTAAAAGAGGGGGCGGGTAAGTACGGGGTAAATATAATATGTTATTTTGATTATTCTTGTGGACCGGGTCAGAATTGTGGATGGGCTTGGGCTGGGGTGATATGTGGTGGATTGGGCTGTTGGTTTTTATTATTAGGACCAGGCTTTGTGTTTTGGATTTCAGATTTGGTAATGAAAAGTTACAAGGACCAAATGTGTAACTTGTGAAACTATGAGGACCAAATCTGCCAATCTGAAAAATATTATCCAAGGGCCATTCTTGTCATTTGATAATCTTCAAGGTTGACTTTGACAAATTGAGCTCAAATATTTATCCGGTCTTGAAAAATGCTTCCCGGCATCGGCTCTTGAACCTTTCATACTCTCGTGCCCGTTTTTCCGGGTTTTTGCTTGTTTTCCGTAATATCCATACCTGCACATCACAAATATAAAAACACGTGTTTTCTTGGCATTTGTTAGCTCAAATAGTCATTTTTGGGTCGATATTTGGTAATAAAAAGGTGTGTAATTAATACACACCATGGATGAAGATGGGTACCCGGTTTATCGACGAAGAAACACAAAAGTATTTGCTTTGAAAGGCAAATTTACTTATGATAATAGAAATGTCGTTCCTTACAATCGATATTTATTATTAAAATATCAGGCACACATAAACGTTGAATGGTGCAACAGATCAAAAGCAATAAAGTACTTATTCAAGTACTTAAACAAAGGTCCAGATAGAGCAACAGTTGTGGTGCAAGAGAATGTGGTGACAAACAACGATGAGGAAGGACAAACAATTAATGCAGTTGATGAGATCACAAGCTACTTAAATTGTCGGTATTTAGCACCATGTGAAGCAGTGTGGCGTCTCTTCTCTTTCGATATCCATTACTCTTATCCATCAGTCATGAAATTAAACTTCCACTTACCAAATCAAAACTCAATCACATTACGTGATTCACAGAGTTTACCAGCACTACTTCAAAGGGAAGGCATCAAGAGAACAATGTTTACAGAGTGGTTTGAGTTAAATAAACGAGATAAAGAAGCCAGAAAACTCACCTATGCTGAATTACCAAAAAAATATGTGTGGCACGAACAACTGAAGATATGGAAAGAACGAAAACTGAAAAAAAGTATTGGTCGGATTTTTTACAAAAGCCCAGCTTCAGGGGAGCGTTACTATCTCAGAATGTTGCTAAATGTGGTAAGAGGCCCTAAATCTTTTAAAAAGTTAATGACTGTTAATAAAAAGGTCTATGGAACTTTTAAAGAAGTATGTTTCGCATACGGCCTTCTCAATGACGACAAGGAATGGACACAAGCTATAATTGAGGCAAGCTTCTGGACATTGGGTCCTAAGCTACGGGACCTGTTTGTAACAATTTTGTTATTCTGTGATGTTAGTAAACCATTAAAGCTTTGGGAAGAAACATGGAAGGTTTTGTCAGATGATATCTTACACAACAAGCGTAAAGTTTTCAACTATCCTGAGTTAGAGTTAACGGAGGAACCAATAAAAAACTACTGCTTGATAGAAATTCAACAGTTGTTAAATAGAAACGGGAGATCTTTAAAAGATTTTCCTGATCTTCCACAACCAAATCGAAAGCTCTTAACTAATTTGGATAATCGTTTGATTAGAGAAGCACTCGACTTTGATTCAAAAGAAAGTAAGATTGAACATGATTAGCTGCATTCGTTATTAAACCCCGAGCAAAAAGTAATATATGAGGAGGTAATTCAATCAGTCCATTCTAAAAAAGGGGAGTTTTTCTTTGTTTACGGACCCGGAGGTACAGGAAAGACATTCTTATATAAAACCATAATTTCAAGATTAAGATCAGAAAAGAAGATTGTATTAGCAGTTGCATCTTCAGGTAAACCTTTCATAAAATTTTATATAATTGATTGAATAATTAACAATTTCATTATTTAATTTATGACTAATTTAAAATATTTAATTAGGAATCGCGTCATTGCTACTACCTGGAGGTAGAACCACTCATAGTAGATTTGTTGTCCCGCTTGAGCTAATGGAAAATAGCACATGTGGGATTAAACAAAATACACACTTAGCAGAATTGTTACAATTGTTACAGCAGGTTGAGCTAATAATATGGGATGAAGCACCTATGACTCAGAGGTATGCTTTTGAAGCGTTGGACAGAACGCTAAGAGATATATTAGGATACGAAAACAAAGAAAAAAGAGAAAAACTCTTTGGAGGGGTCACAGTGTTACTTGGAGGTGACTTCAGACAAATATTACCAGTCATCACAAAAGTCAAACGTCAAGAAGTAGTGCAAGCATGCATAAATCGTTCACATTTGTGGAAGTTTTGCAAAGTTTTCACACTCACACGAAGTATGAGAGTGAATGAAATTTCACCGGATGGTTCAATTAATTCAAGGAATCAAGAATTCAACAGATGGGTTTTAAAGTTGGGCGATGGAAACTTGCCAGCAATAAGCAAAGAAGAGGAAGATGAGCCTACTTGGATTGAGATTCCCGAGGAATTCATTATCGAAACAAGCAATAATCCTATTGCTCAGATAGTTAAGGCAACATTTCCTGATTTTACTACTAGACAAGTTGAAGATGCATATCTCAAAGAACGAGCAATACTAACACCAAGAAATGATGACGCTGATGCTATTAATGCATACATGTTTGAACAATTAAAGGGCAAAACTATTACCTACAAAAGTGCAGATGAAGTATGCAAAGCATCAACTGATCAGTTGTATCAACAAAATTTATACCCAACAGAGTTTTTAAATTCGCTAAATTTACAAGGGATGCCACCCCACGAGCTGAATTTAAAAACAGACCTACCAATAATGCTATTGCGGAATGTTAATCCAGCACAAGGGTTGTGTAATGGAACAAGGCTAATAATCACAGATCTGGGCCAGTTTGTCCTACGTGCCAAAATTCTAACAGGTTCAAAGATTGGAGAAACCGTCTTAATACCAAGAATAACACTGACAAGTCCACAAACACAACGGCCATTCGTAATGAAACGCAGACAGTTTCCAGTGAAACCATGTTACGCAACGACAATTAACAAGAGTCAAGGGCAGTCACTTACACATGTAGGCATCTATCTGCCAAATCCCGTATTCAGTCACGGACAACTTTATGTCGCAGCGTCCAGGGTTACAACCCCTGATGGTCTAAAGATACTAATGCTGGGAGATGAAGAAGGTGAATTCAAGGGTCGAACCCGTAATATTGTTTACAAGGAAACTTTCAACAACTTATATTAGTAATCATATTTCTGTTTGAGAACAACTATTTGTTTAGACAAAAGCAACATGAAAATAGTAAATCAAAGCAGAACTGAGAGAACTGAAATGACCTGAGATCAGGTGGTATTGAACCATATGTGGTTGCAAGTTTGACTATTTAGTTGAAATCTTGCTTTGACTAAATCCAATTTGGATTAATCACAACTTATCCTAATTGCAATATTAAGATACTATATTAATTTAATACCCTAGATGAATCGTACTCTTAACAAATTGCAAGACCTTAGATTCTAACAATGACTTATGAAAACATAATCTGAGGTTTAACATGGATTTTGACTATTAATTCTTAAACTATGGTTTTTATGCTACTGCTGCAACTTATTAGACCTAAGGAAATTGTTTGTGCAGAAGTAATAGACAAGAAAAACTACCCTTACAGGGTTAAGCCCTGAACCAAACACCCCTGAAAATGGGCAGTTACACAATCTGTGCAGTAATTAACGTACTCCTACCAAAATAAAGATCAAAATCAGATAAGTCACTTATAGTTGATGCTAGAAAAGTACATGAAAGATCAATGAAACAAAAAGATGCAAATAACACTATACTAAAGCAGTGAGATGAGATTATAAAACTAATATATTTCTAATATAAACTTCAAATAAGCAGAACACAGTATTCAACCAATCTAAACCACCAATCAAACTAGATGCATCTACAATACTAGAAGCAGAATCAACACTAATAACCAACAACTAACAATCATAACAAGGAAATGCAGATCTAAAAATAGTAATTCAGCCAATGAAACAGAAGAAGACCAAGAAAAATGCTCATAATAATAATGTGAATGCAATTAAACTCTTTGTATGAAACGTCTGATAGAATCAAACCATTCCATTATTTATTGACTAATTAACATATCCAAACATTCATAAACCCAATTCTGAATAAGACCTGGAAAAAATCATTATGAACAAGAAAAAAGCTTTAACCTGTATAAGAATTCAATCTGCAAATTCCAATCATCTTTCATAAGATCAACATATGAAACCTCCTTGCACAATCAACAAAGAAATAAACAATTTAAATTAACAAACCAAATCGATAATCAACAGAACAAATTATAAATACCTGTACATAAATCAAGCAATCCTTTCTTAACAATTGATTCCACGCTCTTAATTAAACTCATAATATGATTTAATTTGAAAAGAATATTGTGAAATTAAATAACCCCAAATTTATTAAAAAAAAAAAAAAAAAAAAAAAAAAAAAAAAAAAAAACCCTAATTTTATTCGCCTCTGTTAAGAATAGTGTGTGTAGACTACACTATGTGTAAGAGAAAAAGCACCAACTTTTTTATATAAACTAAATTAGGAAACAAAAAAAAAAAAAAAAAAAAAAAAAAAAAAAAAAAAAAAAAAAAATACACAAATGAAATAAAGATAAAAAGATCATATTCATTTCTGATATAATAAAAACCATTTACATAATATTCAATACATCATCACCATTAACCAACATTTGATAATAACTAAAAACAGCAAAAGATAAAGCATGATGATGCAACATCCAAAAAAAATCCAACAACCACCTAATCATAAACTTCAAGAATGGAGATGTGTCTCTCCTTTTCAGTCAACCCTTGACGAAGCTCAAACAAGAGGGCAGTGACCACCTCCAACCTCCTACGCAGCCTAACAAGATCCACATGCTCACACTCATAATTACTAGCCGACTCCACTTCATCATGATTGAGAGACCATAACTCTGCCAATCGATCAGATTTTTGTTGGATTGTGGTTTGAAGTAGATCACGTCTTTCTCCAAGTAATCTTATAAAAACTTCATCTTCCACATGCTCATGACCATATAGAGAATTTGAAAGCTTTATGCAATTCCTGAGATCCAGAAAAAACTTTTAGTTCATCAAGTAGAGGGGTTTGATCAGCATTGGCCATTGATAGAAAAATTAGGGCTAAAATATTTTGTTAGGTGTAAAGTTAAGTATAAAAAACAATAACTAAATGAATTATTATAGATAAAACGAGAAGGAAACCAATAGTCTTGACTCATGATTACGAAAATAAACTCTTCAATTAATTTGCAGAGATGGTTTATTTTCCCAGATATGGTTTATTTTCCCATGCAGAAACTTCAAATAGGTTTCATACATGAATTTACTAATAACAAATTCAACCCTTCAACTTATGATAATGACAACATACAAAACAAAGTCATATTTACAAAATATAAGATACATTCACCAATTACATTACAATACAAATAAAAAAAAATTATAAAAAATTATACTATAGCCAATAAACAAAATAAAAACTCATATTCTTAAATTTTTAAATAACAAAGTACAATTATTTCACTCACCATACTAAATTATAAATATGTATACAACCGATAAAACAAACGACAATTATGTGACGAGATATTAATTTCAAAATTTGTAAATAATACGGAAACCATAACGAAAGACAAAAAAATAATTCATATTCTTAAAATTTTAAAGAAGAAAATATAAATATTTCGCATGCCATACTAAACTAAAAATATGATATATAATACATAAACTTAATATATACAAACATAAACCTAAACACAAAACAAAAAGCCTAACAAATCTTATTATTCTTAATCCGATACAAAAATATGCGATAGCCCGTGCATCGCACGGGTTCTGAACGCCTCGTTAATGTTAAGGATACATCATTTTCACATTCATTATTCACTCATTCATTATTAAACTGTTGGTCTATTTGTTGTGTTAAAGTTCAAGCGTAAATTTGTGATTCTGTGAAACAACCATCAGTTTCATCTTCTCGATCAGCTAAAAGAGAACTTTCCACACATCATTTTTATTGTTTTATGTTTTATGTATAAACGTTACATAAAATACTTAACCATAATATGACACCTATAACTATTTGCCGCTAGAAAATCCGTTGCTATGCACGGGTACGCGTCTAGTATATAAAATGTATTGAGAAAAAAATTGAAAAATTTACTTTCATTAAAATATAAAAGATCGTATACATTAAAGGAACTTTAAAATAATCATGGGGCTTTGTGGTCCACTGGGTGAAGCTTATTAAGTTAAGCGAGCCTATGTGAGAGTAGTACCGGGTTGGGTGACCAACCGGGAAGTCTTAACTTGGGGACCACAAGCTCTAATGATATCAACCAGCTACCTTAGAAGCCTGGGCCCAATCATGTGATATCTTGATCCAACTAAAGGACGCGAGTTCGATTCCGTTCCGCAGCATGGTTGGGTATTGGGTGGAGGTATTTCACAGGCATCAAACATTTGCTGAGTAGAGTTGATGGGTACCATTATTGTACACGGGGTTGAGGTGTCCCTGCCAATTTACACTTTTGTTGATCCAAAAGATGACATTACTATACGTAAAATGACGACATACTATACGTGCCGTATCAACTGAAAAGACTAGGTACAACAATGTTACGACAAATAAAAATCCAAACATTACTTATTACTCCAACCAGTTTTATGGTAACCAATTGTCTGGATTTTGATAATTACTGGAATACATGTTCCACAAAGGAACTTCAAATTATATTGGTCGGCAAAAAAAAAAAAAAAAAAAAAAGCCAGCCTTGGGGTTTATGGCGGCGATGGAAGACTTGCTATATGAATATTATGAGTTCGACTTAGCTTATGTGTCGATGGCGGTGGAGCTCGAGGCTGCTTGTAGTTCCTCTTCCAGCCGATTGTTTTATCTAGCATAGGAGCAGGTGGCGTTGATTTCCGAGTTCTAAGCTCTCTACGAATGCCTGAAATTTAAATACAATGACTCCATGTGAACTCGTAATCAATGTTAGACTGTTAGCAACACAGTTACAATATATTTATATAAACTGGTACAGGATTGATGATTAAAATAGGAGAAGGCAAGGCATTCGTGTACCTTGATTTGGATCAAATAAATTCGATCTTGCTTGAATAACATGATCAAGCATAAGAATCACAAGCAATAGTATAACCACACGTTTAGCTAAAATGTTTTGCTTCATAGTTTATTTATTTATTACTTTTTTGAATATGTTCAAATGTTCCTGTACTGTAAATATATATATCAAGAATATTAAGAAGTTGCAGTACATACGCGTCAAGAAAATAAAGTCACATATTGCCTTCCAGAATACAGCCTCCACAGGTTGCAGTTGACTTGAAGGCTTTAATTGGTGATATTGTTTGGATCCAAATTTCTTCTCTGCGGTGCTATATTTCATTTTAAATAAGATTCTTCCGGTTCAGGTTTTATATTTAGTTAATTAATATGGATTTTTACATAAAAGTGGAAGGCAAATGAGAAACAAACTGCACCTCTAGCCTTTTTTGGATTGCAAAACTAATTCTTTTGAAAACAACATTTGTCGATCTAGGTGTCATAATATTCTATGCATAACATGCCCGTTATCAGAACGTAAAGCGAATCTTTCATATATTGCTTAATGGGGGTATCTTTGTGAGTCGTTTCTTTATGCAGACTCTTTCTCCAACCACTTCAAATGTGTAACAAGTGAGTTTTTCACCTTAAATTCTTTATGATTACAAACATTACCAAAATTTATCCTATTTTGAATGGATTTTAACGTATAGAAGAGTTTTTTAATTTCATTAACGATGATAGTTATAAAATTGAAACACTACTTCTTTGAATCATATTTTAATATTTAGGCCTACTCGATCGAAATTCATTCACATAAGAAAAACACACAAGTTAACTTGTTATTACAATATCCAACAAATTGCTAAATAAAAATGACACTTCACAAGTTAACTCATTATTACAAAAGAAAATCATGCTTATAAATTACATAGTAACTCCTGGGAGATTATTCTTGTGGCGGTGACGATTGTCATGGCGGTGTAAGAACCACTATACAATTATTTTGAGTTCAATGTAGCTTATATGTTGGTGGTGGCGGAGGTGGGGAAAACATTGGAGGCGGATACCGGGGTGGGGGTGGGGAAAACCAAATATTTGGCCTTAGGATAGGAGGAGGCGGCGCTTTCTTCCGTGTTCTAAGCTCTCTACGGATACCTGAAAATACAACTTGTTTAGGTAAATTCTGAATCAATAACAATATGATCTAAAGAGCAACGGCAAATAATGGTTATTAACAAGAAGTAATGGTTGTACCTTGATTTGGATCAAATGAATTCGAACTTGCTTGAGTAAAATGATCAAGCATCAACATCACAAGGAGTATCATCATTCCTTTTACTAAAGTATTTTTCTTCATAATGTTGCTTTTGATATCTTCAAATGTACTTCATACACTTCAAATATATATCAAGAAAATTGAATATTTAATTTGTTGTGGGGCAAAATTTTCGTGTTCTTAGGAAATTTCATGCATATTAAGTTTGACTTTAATGAAAGGTGTTTTGGTTTAATTTCATTATATTATTCCTTTAGTTTGAAAATTTTAACAAACTATTTTAACTTTTTAAGTGATTAAACAATTAAAGTAAAATGGGCCAAAATGAAGCCATTATATGTCGACTTGTGATGGTTTTGTTTTATACTCGTAACTTGATTCACTCATTTGTGCGACGTATGCAAGATATCGAATTTCCAACTACTTGCTAAATGAAATATGAAGCTAACTTGCAAAATCACGAACTTTATTAGAAGATTGTAGGATATAACTTTTGGAACTTTATGATGAGGTTTGCAAGTTTTTGCAAGGTTGAGGCAAAATGTACGTGGTGACTTATAGTACAACTTATGGAACTTGAGATATAAGCTTAAGAGAGTGGGGTGGATTTGGATGGCATTCTTCTAATGCAACCATATCCTCCATGACACTAGTTTTTTTGGCTTGAAGTGAGAGTGTGGTTAACTCCTTGTTTATACATATCATGGCCCTATAAAAAGATGAGAATGGCAGCTCCTCAACTGTGAAACACATAACTAAAGTAAACACACTTAGAGAGCTTCAAATATATTGCATCTTGCCTCTTCATATTGTTGTTTTATTGTGTTTTTCTGCTTCGCCAATGTCATTATGTTGTATCTGTTCGCTGACGAAAGGCAGCAAGGGTATGCATCAAGCTTGGGGTCGTTACGTACGAGGCTTGCAGCGAATCAAGCACAACACCTTTTTACGACATGGAGCAATTAGATGTATAGTTTGTACCAGTTTGGTACCCGCGCGTTGCTACGGGAATGTTGTGTTTAATCTAAACTCGAAACGAAACGGTCGTATTTTCTTTTTCTTTTCTTTTTTTTCTTTTTTTTTTTTTAATTTTTTTGAAGGACTAACTATGCAAAAGATCGATAACCGTGAGTACTATTTTTATAAATAATATCTGGAAATAGTATAGTTTTTTTACAGAAAAGCCCCTAAAGTTATCGGAATTTTGCAAAGTTAGTCCTTAGGGACTAACTGTGTAATTTATCGCTAATGCAGGGACTATTTTTTTAATTTGGTAAGGAAGTCTGTACTGTAGATAGCACCATGTCCCTGAAATTATTGGGTCGTTGCAAATTTAATCCATAACTGTTAGATAACGACCGTTAAGGACTAACTTTGCCATTGATCTATAACGTCAGGGGCTAAAAGTGTCAAAAAACATGTTTACTGTAGAAACAACTGTAGCTGTTACAGTATTTGCTACAGTAACCACTTATCCTTTAGTATATATATATAATTAGCCATTTGACTTTTGATATTATTTGATATGCTTAGCCCACATCATATATTGTAATGGTGGGTTAATATTATATAAACAAAGTGGGCTAAGCTTATCAATTAATATCAAGAGCCCAATTACTTATACAAACTATACGTACATCTAACAGGAGCGTCTACTCGTGCGAAGCCTATTTATCGGTTTATTCAGGTTTCAGTGGTGCGGTTCGAGTCGACATTATTATTCTATCATTTGGTAATTTATTCCACGTTATGTGTTTTCATTGCACAAGTTGGTGCAATTACTTGTAAAAGTAGAATACTGACTTTTATCCAGCAATGACAAATTGAACTTAATTAATGAATAACAAGGAAAAGAAATGTATTACACGAATGATAATGGGTTGGATTTAGAGTCTTGTTATTTGAAGGTATAATCATTTATAAATATATCCAACTAACTATTAAATTTTTTTGTGCGTATCAATTTTCTTTCTAATTTTACATACAAACTTTTAATAACTTCTATTGTGTGTAGCACAAACTTTCAACAACTTCTATTCTGTGTATCATTACAATGAGATTATGACGTAATACTACTTAATCCCTATTGGTTTCTAGTGATTGTATATGTCTTTAAAAAATTGAATAGATTAGTAAGATGGTCATTTGGACAAAAGTATGTTTACAGACATTGCATGTTACAAAATCATATTTGCTTTTAAAGCTAAACAAGGCAAATTGATAAATCTATTGACAATCAATAAAAGTGTCGAGGAGGTAGTTCGAACGATGAATTTTCAACTTAGTTTTGAATTCCAATGTAAGTTGTAACCAAGAGTCTATGACTGCGAAAGTGGTGTGATGTTAACAACACTTTGCATGATGAAAACATATGAACTAGTCAAGCCAAAAATAATCATAAAAGCAAGTCAAGTGAAGAAATTAAATGTGAACAACTAGGTACAAAAAAAAAAAAAAAAAAAAAAAAAAAAAAAAAAAAAAAAAAGATTTGCTAATAGAAGAATTCATATCCATTGATACTCAAAAATGTAATGCTGAATTATTAAAGAAACATATTTTGTAGTAGGCACTGATTCGATTATGGGGTTTTAATCAAATTTGAGCTACTCTGAAAACTGTTTTTCGGATGTATTATGCATTTTGAAATACATTTTTCGTCTCAATATATATATTTATTTGCAAACTGCACAAAATTTCAGAATTTTTCACTAACTACATGAATTGAATTAGCCAACCACATGTTGGTCAACCTTTATGTACTAAAAAATGCGAATAAAATTCAGCAAATACGGATATTCTACACGGGTATTTTTTGAAATTCAAATTATATGGATATCCATGCATGCTCGATACTTGTCCACTCAAGAAAGAAAATCAAGTAAAATTTTGACGTAAGCTCGTTACTTTTTATATCATTTGCCATTTTATTTGAATATAGGATTTATATGGATATCCATGCATGCTCGATACCTACGTTGCATGATCGATTAGGTAAGGTAGTTAAAGAGAATCATAAGCTTACAAATCTATTATGGGTTGAGACCTTAATTACTATTCCAATCTCGAATTACTTGCTGCTAAATAAGATATGTTACTTCGAGAATCAAGGTAACCATTATAACAAAAGAAAATCCAGACATTACTTTTAACAACCCGTTTAATTACAACTTATTATGCTTTAAAATATTACATGTATCTAAAAACCAAATATCCTAGATAAGAAACTCTAGGGGGATTATGACAGCAGTGACGATCGTGGCGGTAGAAGAATGGATATACCAAATTGACGAGTTCAATTTAGCTTATGTGTTCGTGGCGGTGGAGGTGGATACCGGAGAATAACAGGGGGATTAAACTGAAGATTTGGCCTTAGTTTAGGGGGAGACGGTGCTTTTGACCGTGTTCTAAGCTCTCTACGACTACCTGAAATTAAAATACCATTACTTTAGCCAATTCGGAATCATTGCTAGTAATATCAAACATCGTTACAATATGATCCAAACATCAACGGAAAATAATGACTAAACACAAGAAGTGATTAAATGCACCTTGATCCTGAACAAATGATTCAGAACTTGCTTGAATAACATGATTAAACATCACAATCACAAGAAATATTATAACCACTCGTTCTGCTAAAGTATTTTTCTTCATAGCAAGTGTATTTATTCTATGTTTAAATGTTCCTTCACTTAAGATATATACCAAGAAAATTCTGTAATTTACTTGGAAAGAACGTTAAAGCAGAAAGCATAAAAGTCACATAAGCTTTTGGCCAACCACATATTGCCGTTCACATGAAGGTCTAGATAAACTTTTATGTTATTAACTACTATATAAGAAAATACTGGAGATATTTATAGAAAATTCAGATATTTACCGTGTGTAAAAGTCTTTTATCAAAATGAGTAAATTGCAAAAATGGTCCTTGACGTTTCACGAAAAAGCAAAAATGGGACCGAGACAAAAAGTAGCGCAAAAAAGACACCAACGTTTCACATTTTTGCAAAATCGCCACCGAGAGGCCTTTTCCGTTAACTTTCCCGTTAAGTTCCATGTCACCGAGGGTATTATCGGCATTTCACTGCTTTAAGGTCCACATGTCATATCACTATTGCTTTAGGGACTAAATTTGCAAAGTTATTTTATCTTTTTCACAGCCACCACCACCACATTCTACCACCACACAACCAACACCGCCACCCTTTACCTTCATCTTTATCTTCTCCAGTGACCAAACCCAGATTCTGGTGATTGTCGACGGTGATTGTCGACTGGAAAACGATGTGGGACCCACAGTGTCTACAGTGATTGTCGACGGGAAAACTGTTCCCGACGAAGTACAGCCGTCTATATGTTCCCGTCGACATGTTGACGGGAAGGTATTATTCCGTCGACATGTCGACGGAAAGGGCTTAAAAAAGTCGTCAGGAAAAGCCTCGTTTGTACTAGTGGACCAAACCCAAATTCCGATCACTTTTTCCTTTTCTTTTTCTTTTTTTTACTGTACAACAATCTTCAATTGAGTGAGCTAAAAATGCTTTATGCGACTTACAACCCTTTTCTTTGATCTAATGTTTTGTATTTTACCCAATCAAGCCACTCATAACTGTGAAGCAACGTATCCAACAATTTTCTGTCTGGGCCAATACCATCAGATGTTGCTCTTGACCAATTTGGAACCAACTCGTGAGTTCTAAATTCTCTCTTTCCTTGTATAATAGTGATATTTTAATATAGGAATCAATGATTCACTAAACATAAATGCCAAATGTACCATTTATAGGTGAAGATTTTATAATCAAACACTAAAAGTTTTCATTGTCTTGCATTTAGTGTTAACTTCTACAGAATACCTTTACAATATTAACATTTGAATGTTCTACAACTTTATAAACAGTAAGTTAATTTGATGCAACTTTAATATGAAATATTGAAGAGGACTGTAACTTTTTTTCCACTACTTGCAGTTTTCTAGGAAACCGTGGCTTGTGTAGGGAGCATATCAATCAGTTGTGCAAAAATGATGTTGGAGGTCCAGCAGGCTCACAGCCAGGTCTGCTATAACTTTTTCATGATATAGTATTCTAATTAATTAGTCACAATTAGTCATTAGCGGAATTGGGATAATTGAGAATAAGACGTCAAAGATCTTTTTAATAGCATTTTCCCATACAACAAATATTACCATTTGTGCAAGGGAAAATTTGTTGTAGTCAATCATGTTATCTAGTGTACCAGCACATTTCTTTTCCTTCTCTGAATCAGTAGTTTACTTGGTCTAATACAAGAACATCATGATTAACATATTTGTTAATTTATAACAGGAAGCCAGAGTGAGAAGAAGAATTCTGGGCGGCTACTAATTAGTGCTTCTGCTACTGTGGGCGCATTGCTCCTGGTTGCACCAATGTGTTTCTAGGGTTGTTTCCTTTACAAGAAATTCGGTAAAAATGAAGTTAAAGGTCTTGCAGTGGATGTCAGTGGAGGTGAGGTTCTAATAATAGTTATGTAGACATATATAAACGAGATTTATAGGAACATGAAATGCTTTTTGTCTTCATACAACTTATGTCAGCTAGCTGCCAAAGAAACATCTTTTATAATATCTACTTATGTACTCAACCATACGAACATAGAACATAAACTAAAGAAGGCTGCTAATTTTTCATACAGTGTGCATGGCTAGAAAATGAACACAGTTTTATGCTGTATGTTCAACAGACAAACTTGTGAGCTCAACCATATGTTTATGTTATAATGATTTCCTTTGGTTCAGGTGCATCAATCGTGATGTTCCATGGGGACTTGCCATACTCTTCAAAAGATATTATCAAAAAGCTGGAGACCTTAAACGAGGAACATATAATTGGTGCTGGAGGTTTCGGGACAGTATACAAATTGGCAATGGAGGATGGAAATGTATTTGCCTTGAAAAAAATAGTGAAATTGAATGAGGGATTTGATCGTTTCTTTGAGAGAGAGCTCGAGATTCTTGGAGGCATTAAGCATAGATATTTAGTGAATTTAAGAGGATATTGCAACTCTCCAACGTCAAAACTGTTAATCTATGACTACTTATCAGGTGGCAGTCTAGATGAAGCTCTTCATGGTAAATAATATATCCCTCCCCATCAATCGTGAGAAATCATGGCAAATAGATTCTGATAATGTAACAAAGCTCATGAAGTTAATACACATTTTACTCATCACACAAGTACATAGAATTGTCATCTCGAACCAGCAATGGATACATGTTTAAAAAAATTAGATTATTCTCATTTTGTAGCCATGGATTTGCTCTATTAAAAATATACATACGGCAGATCAGCCCAATCTATACTCAATTGAATATTGTTGTACAGTAAAAAAAAAAAAAAAGAAAAGGAAAAAGTGATCGGAATCTGGGTTTGGTTACCGGAATCTGGGTTTGGTCACTGGAGAAGATGAAGATGAAGGTAAAGGGTGGTGGTGGTGGTGTTGGTTGTGTGGTAGTAGAGTGTGGTGGTGGTAGTGGCTGTGAAAAAGATAAAAATAACTTTGCAAATTTAGTCCCTAAAGCAATAGTGATATGACACGTGGACCTTAAAGCAGTGAAATGACGATAATACCCTCAGTGACATGGCACTTAACGGGAAAGTTAACGGAAAAGGCCTCTCGGTGGCGATTTTGCAAAAAATGTAGAATGTTTGTGTCTTTTTTGGGCTACTTTTTGTCTCGGTCCTATTTTTGCTATTTCGTGGAACGTCAAGGACCATTTTTGCAATTTACCCTATCAAAAATATGTATAGATAATTATTTGCATTTGAGTTATATTGATATCCATGCATATAATCTCGATACTTGTTCACACAAGAAAAATTCACAAATAATTTTGACGTACGCATCATGTCATTTTTTTTTTATATCATTTTAAAACTTTTATGTAACTTTAGAATGTATCGAGGTTTTGGCTCAATTTTATTGTTTCAGAATATATGCAATTATTAATAGTTGTTGAAACAAATAAGGGAAAATTCCGAAAATAGACTAATTGCCTCTGTATATATTATTTATTTTCAAAAATCTAAAATAAACTGAGGGCGACTCATTTTTTGAGCAACTCGTGTTTACATTTAACACGTGTCCTTAATCCATCAAATAAAGATTAAGTCACATACCATAAGTGGACACTTATTGGTTTATGGTTGCGTTGTACATGTTGCCCAGTCAACTTTTTTATTATTATTATTATTATTTTTTTTTACTTCTGAAATTTTATGGTTTAGAAATGATATGCATTAGGGCGATTAGTCTACTTTTAGAATTACCCCATTAAATAAATAAAATGAATTTCAAGTTGATATATTTTTGTATGCAACAATTAGTATCGGCTTATTAGTTATTTTTAATTAGAATATTTCTAGATCCACTCACAATTTACAAAAAAATTCCCACTCGCTGACGTGTCAGCAAGCTGATTGGTTGGTTTTTTGTGGGCCACAAAAAACCAACCAATCAGTTCGCTAACACGTCAGCGAGTGGGAATTTTTTTGTAAATTGTGAGTGGGTGTAGCACACCTGTTTTAATTATTAGTACTCAAACGTTCATAAGTTTTATTCAGTTTGATAACATATATTATTAAAGACCACATTTAGTATGTTCGATTTTTGTATAGCTCGATGTCAAAATTCCATAAAGGAACTTCAAATTATAAATTGTAATTCAAAAAAAGCAAGCCTTGGGGTTCATCGAGGCGATGGAAGACTTGCTATATGAATATTACGAGTTCGACTTTGCTTATGTGTCCGTGGTGGTGGAGGCTGTAAGGGGAACCCCTTCCTAATACCACCAAACCTGTGTGTTTGCCCTAGCCTAGGAGCAGGCGGTGCTGATTTCCGAGTTCTAAGCTCTCCATGAATACCTGAAATTTAAATACAATGACTCCATGTGAACTCTTAATCAATGTTAGACTGTTAGTAACACCGTTACAATATAATTTATAAAGTGGTATAGGATTAATGATTAAATACGAGAAGGCACGGGTGTACTATACCTTGATTTGGATCAAATAAGTTCGATCTTGCTTGAATAACATGATCAAGCATAAGAATCATAAGCAATACTATAACCACTAGTTTAGCTAAAATGTTTTTCTTCATAGTGTTTAATATGCTCAAATATTCCTTTACTGTAAATATATATATCAAGAATAGGGAAAATTACATAGATAGGTAACGAACTTTGAAAAATTTTCAATGTTAGGTAACGAATTTTGTAAAATATTATTATCACCAACGAAACTTGTTGAAACATGCAATTATAGGCCATATGACCGCTTGGGTGCCACGTCAGCTTATTGGGCCCACTTGTGATATTATTTAATTATTATTATTGATATTATTAATTTTCATAACCCAAAATTATTAAATACCGAGTAGAAAACAACGTAATTGTTTTACATCATTAACAATGAACATAAATCCTTTGAGAACATCCAAAACTACAGAGAGCTTATTCCTTGATTAAGATATGTTTTATAAAATGGATTGTTCAATCCTTAGAGCAATCATCACACTCTTTCCCTTAGTTTTCCAACACCAAAAAATGTGTATAAAGCATTCAACACAGCAAATGCCAATAGCATTGCAAGTATGCATATACACTAGTCATTCATTATCATTAGTTCACCTATTCAATCACTTCCACCACTTCGACTCCCTAAACCATCACCACTGTCAAAGACCGCCATAACAACCTTAAAAACCATAACAATCGGTCCTTCACCACCAATGTCTTTAACACAAAAACACTATCATAAAACCCCACTACTACCAATCAATAAAACTAAAACATAAAAGCAGTGACCCCTTCATCATAAAACCCACCAAACAGTAACCCCACCACCGAAACTGTCACCACCACCAGATCTATGTTTGGTTTGAAAAATATGTACCCACCAGATTCACATTTTTTTTAATTATATTGAAGGCATCGATTGAAAAATATATACCCACCAGATTCACACCCAACCGAAACTGTCACCACCACCAGATCTATGAGAGAACATAAAAGAGGTAGCTACCGGGGGTGGAGGTGGTTGTGGTGGCCGAATATCTGGAAGTGATGTTGATGTTTTGGAGGTGGTAGGGTGAGGTTACAGGCGGTGGAGGATGGCCTGGAAAATGTGGAGTTTAGGTTGATGAAGGAAGAAGAGGAAAAAAAAAAAAAAAAAAAAAAAAAAAAAAAAAAAAAAAACGAAGAAGATGAATGGATATTGTAAGATGTGTGGACTGTGGACTAAATGAGTTTAGGTGAACATTTTTTAATAAAAAAAATTGGCTTTTTCTAAGTGGTGACTGGTTTAGCCTGTTACCAGTTGTAAAAATAGCACATATAGCATAACATTGACGGTTTCAACAAGTTTCGTATGTTATATTAATATTTTACAAAGTTTGTTACCTAACATTGAAATTTTTTCAAAGTTCATTACCTATCTGTGTAATTAACCCTCAAGAATATTAAGAAGTTGGGGCACATATGTCTCTAGACAATGAAGTCACATGCATTACCTTCCAAAACATAGCCCTCCACATATTGCAGTTGACTTGAAGGTGTTGGTAAATATTATTTGGATCCAAATTTCTTCTTGCCGCTGCGATATTTCATTTTAAATAATAGGGAAAAATATTTATTAATGTACCATACTTGTCACAAATATTACTTCCGTGTAGCGAACAAAAAAAATAGTTTTTCAGTATTCTAAAGTTGACATTTTTGTCTTTCTTTGTGTATTATGACTATTTACCCTTTCAAATTACATAAATGGTCCCTGTGTGTTTGCGAAAATTGCATCCACCGTCCTTAGGCTAAATTACATAAATGGTCCCAGTCGTTTGGAGAAAATTGCGTCCACCGTCCTTTTTTTTCGAAATTCCTTTTTCAAAAAAATTATTTCGGAAAAATAAATATTTTCAAAAAAACAAATTTTTGAAAAAATATATTTTCGGAAAAAAAGTATTTAAAAAAAAATCGGATTAAAAAAATTTCGAAAAAAAATATTTTTGAAAAAGAAAATATTTTAGGAAAAAAAATATTTTTGAAAAAAATATTTTTGAAAAAAAATATTTTCGGAAAAAGATATTTTCGAAAAAAAAATTCGGGTTAAAAAAATTTCGAAAAAAAAATATTTTTGAAAAAAAATTATTTTCGGAAAAAAAAATATTTTCGAAAAAAAATATTTTCGGAAAAAGATATTTTTCGAAAAAAAATATCTTTGAAAAAAATTATTTTCGAAAAAAAATATATATTTTAAAAAAAATTGGAAAAAAAATAGGGACGGTAGACGCACTTTTCTCTAAACAATAGGGACCATTTATGTAATTTAGCCAAAGGACATTGGATGCAATTTTCAGAAAACCAAGGGTAAAATGGTAATTATATATTTTTTTTATCTTTATTACACAAAGAAAAACAAAAATGTCAACTTTAGTATACTGAAAAGCTATTTTTTTTGTTCGCTACACGGAAGTAACATTTGTGACAAATATGATACATTAATAAATATTTTTCCCTAAATAATATTCATTCTTTTAAACATCCAAACGGACAAATAAATTGATACTTTTCCAGTTCTTGTTATCCGAGCGTAAAGCGAATCTTATTTTTGTGATCATAACGTTTCTAACCCTTTCTCCAACCACTTCAAATAAGTAACTAGTGAGTTTTTAACCGTAAATTTTTTGTGAAGAGATCAGAGGTCTTACCACTACGCCATTAGCTGTGTGTAATCGCAAAATTACCAAAAGTTTTCCTATCTTGAATGGTTTGTAATGTATAGAAGAGTGTTTACAATAACAATGATAGGTATAAAGTTGAAACACTACTTCGAATCATGTTTTATCACAATTGATTACAGTATTTGATAGGATTATTGAAAACGTATAATTTCATAAAGCAATCCCAAACACTACCTTATATGTTAATATGTTATATACTAAAAAATATCGGTAATATTTATCAAAGATATCTGATAACACTAAAAATATTGGGATAATCACCAAAATAGACCGGGCAACTATTGTGAATTTGGTTCCTGCCCCCAGATCTAAAAATATCTTTTTTAGACAGGGCAACTGGGCAACTCGAACCATATGATGACAAATACCCCCAGTTGCTTAAAGATTGGCGGTTGTTGCCAAAAAAACAAACAGACAATCAACACTTGTCCACCAAAATAGACCGGGCAACTATTGTGAATTCAGTTCCTGCCCCCAGATCTAAAAATGTCTTTTTTAGACAGAGCAAATGGGCAACTCGACCCATATGATGACAAATACCCCTAGTTGCCAAAAGATTGGCGGTTGTTGCCCAAAAAACTGACAGACAATCAACACTAGTCACTTGCAGAAAGTGACACTTCATCAGTTGTCCGGTATAAAAAAAAAAAACATTTTCTAATCTGAGGGTAAGAACCGAATTCACCATTGTTGCTCGGTCTATTTTGCTAATTATCCTAAACATATTCATCATTTGCATATAACTATATAAGCTGTTTATTGATAGTTTAATATTCATGTATACTCGATATTTATTCACACAGATGAAAATTTAAAGTGATCACGTTATTTTTCATATCCTCTTTGCCAATTTGCCCTTTCATTCTAGTTTGTGATTGAAAGTCGATTTTTTGTTCATTACATCATATGTATGCATTGGGTATCAGTAGAAACGGACATGTTCTACCTCATACTGGATTTTTTACTTCATAATTTTAAATGTTGTTAAAGATTTCGATTAGTGCTCGTGCTGGTCCACATTTAAACCTAACTAAACTAATTGAACTTAAATCAAAGTATTGGATTTAAAATAAGCCAAAAAGCTCATCCGATGTATTCAATTCCAATATCCAACAACTTACTAAATAAAAATGATACGTCACTGTTGACAATAATGAGTTGAGAGAATCACACATTTCACACACATACACAAGAGTGAAAGTGATTTCATTAAGCTCCAGAATGAATGAGTTTACAGAGTATATATACAGAGAGAAACTAATAACAGAATATTTACAACACTAGTCCTTCAACTATCTAATTGTAACACTTCAGTCCCTGAACTATTATTCAACTCCTCTTTGACACTCCCCCTCAAGTTGAGAGGTGGAAGAATTGGAAACTCCCAACTTGGACATAAGTTTTGAATGTTGATCTTCAGGTAAAACTTTTGTAAACACATCTGCAAGCTGTTCCTTTGTAGACACATAAGAAGGACTGACTTGACCATTCTTCACTTGATCTCTTACATAGTGGCAGTCTACCTCTATGTGTTTGGTTCTAGCATGAAACACAGGATTAGCAGCTATGTACAGAGCTGCTTGATTGTCACACTTCAAATCAACTGGACCAAGATCTTTAATTCCCAAATCTTTTAGTAATGAAACTAACCAGGTCACTTCACAACAAGTTAGAGCCATTGCTCTGTATTCTGCCTCAGCAGATGATCTTGAAACAACACTTTGTTTCTTTGATTTCCATGAAATAGGAGACTGACCAAGTAATATGCAATATCCAGTTGTAGATCTTCTAGTCATTGGACAACTAGCCCAATCACTATCACAATATGCAGTCAGATGAGCAGCAGAGTCATTAGCTAGCAAAATTCCTTGACCTGGTGATTTCAACAAGTATCTCAACAAATGCTTAACAGCTTGCATATGAACTGAGGTTGGATTTTGCATAAACTGACTAAGAAGTTGTACTGTGTAGCAAATGTCAGGTCTAGTGATAGTAAGGTAAATGAGTTTTCCAATGTACTTCCTATATACTTCTGGATCAGAAAGAGGAGTACCAATGTCAGCCTGCAATTTCACATGAGGATCCATGGGCAACTTATAGGTTTTAGCATTAGACAAGCCTGCTTCATGCAGCAAATCAGTAGTATATTTCTTTTGTGAAATGAAGATGCCTTGATCACTTTTGGACACTTCCAGACCTAAGAAGTAGTTCAATTCTCCAAGATCCTTCATATGAAAACGAGAACTTAACTGAGACTTCAAAGCTTGAATCTCACTGCTGTCAGAACCAGTTATCATCAAATCATCTACATACACTAACACAGCTGTAAATGATGTACCATTTGATTTGACAAACAATGAATAATCTGCCTTTGACTGAACATATCCAAAGGAAACCAGAGCTGATGACAATTTGGCAAACCATTGTCTTGGTGCTTGCTTGAGACCATACAAAGATTTCTTAAGTTTACAAACAAGGTTTTGATTGGTAGGAACATCTTGCACATTCTCTCCCTTACCAACATAACCTTGTGGCATCTGCATGTAAACTTCTTCAAACAAATCACCATGTAAAAAGGCATTTAAGACATCCATTTGACAAATATCCCAACCCTTCATGGCTGCAATGGCTAACAAGGCTCTCACTGTCACCATTTTGGCAACTGGAGCAAAAGTTTCTTCATAGTCTACTCCTTTCCTTTGTCTGTTTCCATTTACCACCAGCCTTGCCTTCTTTTTGTCCTCAGAACCATCAGCATTGTACTTTATTTTGTATATCCAATGACAAGCAATAGCCTTTTTGTCTTTAGGCAAAGTTGTCACTTCCCATGTTTCATTATCTTCCAGAGCTCTAATTTCCACATCCATTGCATTGCCCCAGGCAGGAATCTTAATAGCTTCTTTGAAAGATGTTGGTGCAGTGTTGGCTAACAAGGCACACAAAAATGCTTGAAACTGAGATTGCAATGAAGTAACTGAGACTTGATTGGCTCTTGGCAAATGAGGGGTAACATAGTCTTTAAGCCAACTTGGAGGAACTGGAACCCTGGATGACTTCCTTGTTGGTTCAAACTATGGTAGAGCAGGATGTTCAACTGGTTGAACTTCTTCTTCATGAATCTCAGTCTCAGTTCTAACTGATCCAGAAGAATGCTGATTCTGCTGATGAGTTTCTGCTGACAGCTGATTCTGCTGATGAGTTGCTGCTGACAGCTGATCCTGCTGATAGGATTCTGCTGACAGTTGATCCTCATACCAAATAGAAGATGACAGAGGAGCAGGTATGGGTTGAAGAACTTGATTCATACTAGACTTTGAATAAGGAAAAATATGCTCATAGAATACCACATCCCTGGAAACAAACCTAGTGTGGGTGAGCAAATTGAACAACTTGTACCCTTTTTGATGTTGTGGATAACCAAGAAACAAACAAGGCACACCTCTGGATTCAAACTTATCAGCAATTCTTGTTGGATTGCTTGCAACAGCCAGGCACCCAAAAACTCTCAAGTGACCATAATCAGGCTTAGAATGCATCAAAATTTCATAAGGTGTCTTGAATTTTAGAACAGCTGTAGGAAATCTATTGATGAGATAAGTGGCAGTGATAACACAATCTCCCCAATAATGCACAGGCAAATGAGCATGTAATCTTAGTGCCCTTGCAATCTCCAAAATATTTCTGTGCTTTCTCTCTACTCTTCCATTCTGTTGAGGTCTATCCACACAAGAGGTTTGATGCTCAATTCCTAGAGATTTCATAAAAGGGCCTATTGATTTTTTGAGAAATTCTAGTGCATTGTCTGACCTTATTATCTTAATGTCTTTCTCAAACTGTGTCTTAACAAAAGTATGAAATGACTTTAAGACAGTGAAAGCATCTGATTTCTTAACCAACAAATATGTCCACACAGCTCTACTACAATCATCCACTATGGTCAGAAAATACCTATGATGCCCTATAGTTGGAACTTTATAAGGACCCCAGATATCAATGTGAATGAGATGAAATGGAACTGTAGAATGTGAGACACTAGTAGGATAAGGAAGTTTAGCAAACTTAGCCATAGGACAGGTCAAACAAGCTTTATTACTAGCATTAGAATGACACTGAGGTACAGAATCAATGTGCTTAAGAGTAGAGTTTGAAACATGACCAAGCCTATGATGCCATAGACTATATGAATTGTTGAAAACACTGAAAGCAAATGTATCAGGAACAGAACAGTTTGCAAAGAATGAATACAAGCTACAATCTTCAAGTGCAGACACAACCATAGAAGAGAGTTGAGCATGCACTTGCTCCAATGGAAGATTGAGCAAATGATAGAGACCAGCCTTCTTCTTACCCAAGCCCAACACCTTCCTGGTTTTCAAATCCTGAATAACACAAAACTGCTCATAAAAAGTGACAAAACATTGAGATTCTTTTGTCAATTTTGAGACTGACAAAAGTCTGAATTTGAATGAAGGAACAACCAGGACATTTTTTAGCTCAATTTTGTTTTGTAACACCTTATTTCCAACTTGTGAGATGATAGATGTGTGACCATTAGGAAAATTAATCATTTGTTTATACTTAAGGGTCTGAACATCTATTAGATCCTCACTATCAGGTGACATGTGATCACTAGCTCCAGTGTCAATTATCCAACCTTCTATCACACCATTTATGCAGGAAAAATAATAAATTGTACCTTCACCAAATGGATGATCCATTTCAGTTGGTTCTTGAGCATTTTGATTGAACTGTGGCAAACTTTTCATGAGTTGCTCAAACTGTTTGGATGTAAACACAACATGACCACTGTTTTCAACTACTGCAGCAGTCCTTTTGACATTTCCATTGCCATTCTTAACCACTGATTTTCCTTTCTGACCTTGTTTATACTTATAATGCCAAACATGATAACCAATTTTCTCCCAACACTTCTCTGGTGGATGCCACTTAAATCCACAGATATTACACTTATCTTTTACCTCTCCCTTGCTGTACAGAGCAGTTGATTCAATCCCCACATGACTATTATTTCCAAACACCCCTCTTTGTGATTCTTCTTGTTGAAGCAAAGAACAAGCAGTTTCAACACTAGGCAGAGGAGAGTTCAACAACAGTTGACTTCTTTGACTTGCAAAATGATCATCCAGACCATTGAGAAATTGAAACAACCTTTGCTCTTCTTTCTGAACATTCAAGGCTTGAATAAACACAGCAACTTCAGGAGTTATATTGACAATTCTTGGCAATTCATTCATGGAATCCAACTCTTCCCAAACACACTTCATATTGGTGTAATACTCACTAATGGACCTTCCTGATTGCATGATTGCATAAGTTTCTCTATTGAGTTTGTACTTATGAGATCCATTACTCAGTGCAAACCTTGTTTCCAACTGAAGCCATATGGCATGAGCTGTCCCCATAAACATGATGGATTTACCAATAGATTCAGAAACAGAATTCATCAACCAACTAATTACCAGATTGTTACACGTGTCCCATTGTTCTTGTAAACTAGCATCATCAACTGATCTTGGAACCGTACCTCTAATGAATCCTAACTTCCGTTTTGTGGACAAAGCTATCTTTACTGATC
Organism: Artemisia argyi; assembly: GCA_030686995.1. Classification (NCBI taxonomy): domain Eukaryota; kingdom Viridiplantae; phylum Streptophyta; class Magnoliopsida; order Asterales; family Asteraceae; genus Artemisia; species Artemisia argyi. The sequence goes on from CM060681.1 coordinate 209,468,950, forward strand.
TTCTCCAAGAACGATAGTTCTGAGCCCCAAGAAGTTTTTCAGTCACCATCAGTGTACCAGGTCCATCAGAAGGATGCAAGAACAGTGGATTTTGAAATAACATCTGATTATTCATCATTCCAGCAGTTTCAGATGAAGAAGAAGATGCTGAATTCATAACTATTGATGCGGAAGCGTTTTACAGATTCAAGAAACCGTTACAGTGATAACCTATTGATTCACGAATTCAAGAAACATGAATTGAATCAATTACAGGTGTTTGTGAAGAAATTTGATAGGGATTAGTGAAAGAATTATGAAATTTGGTGTTGAAATGGTGGTTTTATGAAGATGATCGGAAAAGTTAGTTACGGTGGTTTACGGTGGTTGAAGGTGATCGGAAAAATTAGTTAGAGTGGTTGTAACGGTTGCAACTGATCAAGAACTCATTATTGAGCTTTGATACCATGTTGACAATAATGAGTTGAGAGAATCACACATTTCACACACATATACAAGAGTGAAAGTGATTTCATTAAGCTCCAGAATGAATGAGTTTACAGAGTATATATACAGAGAGAAACTAATAACAGAATATTTACAACACTAGTCCTTCAACTATCTAATTGTAACACTTCAGTCCCTGAACTATTATCCAACTCCTCTTTGACACAAGTTAACATGTTATTACAAAAGAAAATCATGCTTGTACTTTAAATAGTAACCCCAACGATATTCTGGCGGCGGTGACGATTGTTATGGCGGTGGAAGAACGAGTGAACCGTTATTTTGAGTTGAATGTAGCTTAATTATGTGTTGGTGGAGGCGGAGGTGGAGGAAACATTGGAGGCGGATACCGGGGCAGGGTGGGGAAAACCCAATATTTGGCCTTAAGATAGGAGGAGGCGGTGCATTTTTCCGTGTTCTAAGCTCTCTACGAGTACCTGACAATACAAGTAGTCTAGTACTTAAATTCAAAATCAATAAGAATATCATCTAAACATCAACGATAAATAATGAATTACTACAAGAAGCACGTAATATTTGTACCTTGACTTGTATCAAATACATTCGAACTTGCTTCAGTAAAATGATTAAGCATCAAAATCACAAGGAGCATAATCACTCCTTTTGCTAAAGTATTTTTCTTCATAGTGATGCTTTTGATATCTTCAGACTTCAAATGTACTTCATCCACTTGAAATATATATCAAAAAAATTGAATATTTAATTTGTTGTGGGACAAATTTCGACAATTTAGTTTGACTTTAATCAAAAGTGTTTGGTTTAAAAGCATTATAAAATTCCTTTAGTTTGAAAATTTTGACAAACTATTTTAACTTACTAAGCGATTACACAATTAAAGTGATATGGGCCATTTCCAAGTATGTCGACTTGTGATGGGTTTTGTTTATACTCATAACTTGGTATACTCATTTGAACGACGTATGCAACATATCCAATTTCCAACTACTTGCTACATGAAAAATGAACCTAACTTGTGATATCTGCTTCCTTGAGCTTTTCCTCAATGTGTTCCATATCATATTCTTCCGTGAGGTTTTCTACATCTCCTTCCTTGATCTTTTCCTCAATCTGTTCCATCTCATATTCTTCCGTGAGGTTTTCTACATCTGCTTCCTTGGGCATTTTCACCTCCATTTTCATTTTCACCATCGGTTGATTGAGCTTTTCCTCAATCTGTTCCATAACATTCAAAATAGCTAGATCAACTGCAAAAATACCTCATGAACGTTGTTGAGCACATGAACTTGATAATACTGAAGCATGCGAGTTAACGTGGTGCTGATATAACGGCGTCGCAACATATCCATATGCATTCCCTCTGGTTTATCAAATGACGGAAAGTCTACCATTCTGGTGGTGCCCATGTATCAATACCATCTATCAACATCCTATTAATTCTCTGCAAGGAGAAAGGTGCAAACAAGAAAACTCTATGTGAAAATTGTAATGTATGTCTTGAAAGTGCTTGAGAGAAAAAAAAATAATAAAATAAAATAAAATCTCTTGCCATCAACTTCCATAAAATCTTGAAATTTATGAAACCAACACTTTGCAAGTAGGGGTGTCAATCGGGTCGGGTTGGTCGGGTTCGGGTCATTCGGGTCGGGTCGAAGTCGGGTCAAGACTAAAAAAACATACCCGAACCCGACCCTATTTGAACTCGGGTTAGTCGGGTTCGGGTCAAATCGGGTCGGGTCAAGTCGGGTCGGGTTCGGGTTTGTGCCATTTATATAATCCCAAAATTTAATTTCTTAAATTTAGTAGATATAATCTTAAACAAGTAAAAGGGACATGTATAAATCACTTAAATTTTTTTGTTGCATTTGTTTGTTACCAGTAGGCTTGTTGCCAATTTGCAGTTTGCAAATGTATATTTGAAAGTAACTTGTACATTTGAAAGAAAAAGGGTAAAAGGCAAAAACATGAGTAATAGAGTTTGATGTTACCAGTAGGCTTGTTGCCAATTTGATAAAAAAGGTGTCCTTTTCTTCTCATGTATATAGAGTTTGATGTTACTCATGAGTAATGTGTAAAAGTTTTCATTTTGGTTTTGTATCTTTGACTCTTTGTGGCTTCTGAGTAAGAGACATACAAATATACCATAAATCACAATGGCTATAAAGAAAAAGGGTAAAAGGCAAAAACATTATATTCAACTATGACAATATAAAAAATCTGTTCGTTTCGACTTGTTACCCAAAGCTTCTCAGCAAGTCATTTTTAAGATGCTAATAACGAGCAAGTTGTTGATATGCACAAAGGTTCTCAGATGCTTTATATGGTTTATATATTGAAATAGTTACTAGGACAAGAACTAAAGACAACTAACTTGTAAATTTGAAAGTATCACACAAACCAAAAGTGCATACTGACAAAAAAAACAAAAAAAAACAAAAAAACTCGGGTTAGTCGGGTTGACCCGAACCCGAATAGGCAAGTATTTTAAACCCGATACCCGACCCTAGTTCGTAATCGGGTTAGTCGGGTTGACCCGATTGACCCGAGTTAGATTTTGAACCCGAGTAACCCGACCCGATTATCCTTAGTCAGGTTCGGGTCCGGGTTGGGTCGGGTCGGGATTTATGACACCCCTATTTGCAAGGAGGGTGTGACAACCGTCATTTATCACGTCAGTCAATTTTGACTTTTGACAAAATCTTTAATTAACTAGTTGCTTATATGTTATGTGCTTGTTTGTTTTGTTGCTTCATAAGGGTGGTGGCAATGGTGGGCGGCATCACCAACGGCAAGGTGATGCCGGCGGTGAACACCGCCGCCACCCCACCGGCATGCCCAACGGCATGGCTTGAACGGCAATCTTTGCCTCCGAAGCATGTGAACGGCAAGCCCAAAATATAACCGTTGGTTTGTTTTCTAAACTTATGTGTACGTTTATTTGCTTCACTAAACTTGTATTTGTTTTCTAAACTTGATTTTCATGTTAGTGTGTGTTTTAGTGTGTGTTTTAATTTGCAGGTATAGTGAATGGAGAAGAAAGAAAACAGAGTACATTTGGTGTTTTTTTTTTTTTTTTTTTTTTTTTTTTTTTTTTTTTTTTTTTAAGTATAATGTAATTTTCTTTTAGTTATTAATGAAATATTTATGTTTTAATTAAATTGTTTAATTTGTTAAAAAAAAAAGTTGGGAGGTATGGAAAAGGCATGGTTGCCACTAAAAAAGGGTTGGGAGGTATGAAAAAAGTATGGATGAGGTGAAATGAGGTGGAATGATATTATTGGTGGATTTGGGAGGTATGGATGATTCTGGAGGCATGACTGCCACCACTCTAAGGGTGGTGGCAATGGTGGGCGGCATCACCAACGGCAAGGTGATGCCGGCGGTGAACACCGCCGCCACCCCACCGGCATGCCCAACGGCATGGCTTGAACGGCAATCTTTGCCTCCGAAGCATGTGAACGGCAAGCCCAAAATATAACCGTTGGTTTGTTTTCTAAACTTATGTGTACGTTTATTTGCTTCACTAAACTTGTATTTGTTTTCTAAACTTGATTTTCATGTTAGTGTGTGTTTTAATTTGCAGGTATAGTGAATGGAGAAGAAAGAAAACAGAGTACATTTGGTGTTTTTTTTTTTTTTTTTTTTTTTTTTTTTTTTTTTTTTTTTTAAGTATAATGTAATTTTCTTTTAGTTATTAATGAAATATTTATGTTTTAATTAAATTGTTTAATTTATTAAAAAAAAAAAGTTGGGAGGTATGGAAAAGGCATGGTTGCCACTAAAAAGGGGTTGGGAGGTATGAAAAAAGTATGGATGAGGTGGAATGATATTATTGGTGGATTTAGGAGGTATGGATGATTCTGGAGGCATGACTGCCACCACTCTAAGATTTATTTGAGGTTTGAATCATTATACAACTGTCATATGATATTATGTGATATACTACCTCCGTCCCAAAATTATTGTCCCCTATTGACTTTTTCGGTCTTTACCTTTCAATTTTGACCTTAAGTATTTTTGTTTATATTACATAATACTTGATACAAAATATATGAACGAATTGAGTTTTAAATGTACTTTCATTTGGTATAATTTTTATCAAAAATTGCATAACACAATCAAAAATATTTATAGTCAAAGTTGATAAAGAAAGACCGAAAAAGTCAATAGGAGACTATAATTTTGGGACGGAGGGAGTATGTATTTTCTAGATACTCACGTTTATTGAAAACGTGGTGTCTTTTCATTAAGTGCATTTTAGGGTTTTTTTTGGTGATTATTGAATTCAAGGTATTGGTTTAAGCTCAAACGAATCTATAAACTTTATAATTATATTTATTAATGACAACGATAATAATATAATATTTTATAAGTATATTAGTACTATTTTTGAAAATTCATTTCTTAATTATAACTAGGAACATGATTAAGTATAAAATGCAAGATTAATTTTAGTGTAGAGTATTTCGCTAGATCATTCACGCACATAGTTTAGGTCAATATGTTTCCTAGCTAATTAAATAAGGGTGGTGGCAGTGGTGCCGGTTTCATCAACGGTGAACCCAAACCGGCGGTGAACACCATTGCCACCTCGCCGGTTTGGCTCGGAGGTTACTTTCGCAGGCAAACTTCACCGGGGCGGTTTGAGGAAAACTAGCCGTTGATATATACGTTGGAAGTGGAGCGTGTGCATTAAAAAAAAAAAAAAAGTTGGTAGTTTGGGAGGTTTAAAAATGTATGATTGCCACTAAAAATAGTTGGGAGGTTTGAAAAAGGTGTAAGTAAGGTGGAGTGATATTATTGGTTAGTTGGGAGGTTAAGTTCTTACCACTGCCACCACCCTAAGTTTGAAGATTGTAGAGCATTCCAATTTCCAATAATTGGGTTGGGGTGTCTATTAATCGAATGGTAACACAGTCACATGGCTCAATGGAAGAAAATACTTAAAATAAAGAACATTAAAAAAGTGAAAATAAACATAAACGGAAATACGTAAAACTACGAAATAAAATCTAGGGTTATATATGGATATACTATAGAAACCCAACTATAGTCAATCGTACAATCTCTCGAAGCATTGCTACGGTAGCAACCCCTACATATATGAGGTCCTTCTATCACACCCTGGTTTTGTTATTGGTACTCTAGTTTCACATTTTATTTTATTTTATATCTTCCACTTCCTAATCCACTCTATTTACAATTTACAGTATAACACAGTTTTTATCAATCTATGTTTCGTATTTTCTATCAGTTTTATACTTTTAACTTATTAATTAAACTTTACATTTTCTATTTTACATTCAACTAGCGGGGTAGCCCACGCTTTGCCGCGGATTTGTTATTTTTTTATGGTGTTGTATTTTTCTTTGTATTTTTGTTTTGTATTGTTTTTGTTATTTGTTTTTTTTAAAACAAAAATGAATGACCGCATAATAAAATATTTTTGTGCAAGTTTTGTATTTTTTTATATTTAAAGAAAATTATTCATAGTTTCAAAAAAAAAAAAAAAAAAAAAAAAAAAAAAAAAAAGCTACAGTACATCTGCTACAGTACTGTACAACATGGGACAGCACAGTGTGCACTGTTCATCCAACTGTTTCATACAACTAAATTATGTGTGCTACTGTTCATGAACAGTAAAAAACTGCCCTTTTAATATATTTATAATTGTTTTGAGTCATTTTTTTGACAAAAGGAGAACTAACGGGTCACAACTAGCAATTAGGGATTTTTGCAAACTATTTAATATACATAATAAGTACAGTAATATATATATATATATATATATATATATATATATATATATATATATATATATATATATATATATATATATATTTTATAAAAAAAGGGGCTGGTCATTTTTATTAAAAGTTAGGGTATTACTCCGACCCAAGTTATTTTGTTTAATTAAAAAATATATATCCCTAACCCTTATATATCAAACCCACGACCCAAGCCCTCCCCTTAATCAGCTGATCGTATTCTAGAGGACATTTTGAGATATCCCCGTAAGTGCAAGGTATCATGAATTAATGAATAGATGAAGAAAATTTGAGGCATAAGTGAGTTCATAAGGTAATTTACTTTTAGTACTAAATATGTTACCTTAAAACATTAAAAAAATTAGCACATAAATTGCAAAGAGTTTAGAATCGTCAATCGTGTAATGTTGCAACCCACACCCAAGCGCTAGCAACAAATTCTCGTAAGGACACTCATGAACTCCAAATAACATTTCAGATGAGAGTCCGTATAAGACTAAAAAATTTAAACACACCCGTAATTTATCTTGTGAAAAACAAAGCAATAATATGAGAGAAAATAGTAAGTAATCAGATTTACCTTACAATTCCAAGAACACCCATTTCAAAAATGATAGAAAGGTTCGTTGTTTGTGTGTCATACAATAAAAGTAGAAATATAAATGAGCTTGAGCATTTGAGGTCTGAGTTTCCCATGGGCTTATGTTTTACAATATTTTTTCGAGCGATACTACCGGTTGTGTGATCAACACTTGATGTTCATATATTAGAATGACAATGATGTGTGTGTGACTAATTTTGAGAGGAAGATAAATTAAAGGTGAGAGGATTTTGTGTGTGTGTGTGTTTTAGTGTTTGTTTGATATTTCATATAGAAGATTAGGTTGCTAGTATTTTGAGTGAGTTAATACAAGTTATTCGGTTGTTGAGATTTATTACGAGTAGGTTTCACCCTTATTAATGGCCAAGCAGTGTTTTGAATGATGTACCTTTCACTCTATTACTACCTCCGTCCCAAAATTATTGTCCCCTATTGACTTTTTCGGTCTTTACCTTTCAATTTTGACCTTAAGTATTTTTGTTTATATTACATAATACTTGATACAAAATATATGAACGAATTGAGTTTTAAATGTACTTTCATTTGGTATAATTTTTATCAAAAATTGCATAACACAATCAAAAATATTTATAGTCAAAGTTGATAAAGAAAGACCGAAAAAGTCAATAGGAGACTATAATTTTGAGACGGAGGGAGTAATAGTTTTCACTCTTATGGGTACTTTTCACTGTAAAGATGGGAGAATGGATGAGTTGACATTAATGACTAGTATTTTGAATGAGTTAACATTAGTGCATGGGAGAATGGATGAAGAAAACAAGATATTACAATTTGTGGTTTTCTTGATCCCAAACCCAATTTTGTTTATTACAACATCTCAATAGAAGGGTAGAAATGATTTAAATTTTTGCTGAAAGATATGTTCATGTTTAAGCGAAAGGTTAACATATCTCTATAGAACGAGAAGGCTCAACCGATTGAAGATTTTACTTTTGCGTGTGGTAATTAGTTAGAAATGATAAGTTGAGAAAGGGTTGAATATTGAACTAGAGAGGTTGATCAGAAAGAGTTAAAAATGTGAATAACAACCATAAAATGTATTTTCATTTTAAAGTGCTACTAATGTTCGGCATAAATATAGAATAAGCAAGAAACATAAACCAAATCCGAAATCCATCCAGAGACTTCCAAGAGCATCACCCAGAGACTTAGAATGGCAACCATCCCTTCAGCTTCTCAGCAAATATATCTTTCTCACGCATGCTCAACTCAGTCTCCTTCATAGAAATCATCAGAGCCATCAGCCGAAGCAGATCCTTATGCTGACGCTGCCTAAGGAACTTTGCAGTCTCCACAGCCTCGACCCTACCCTTCAGGACATCGACTTCTTTCAGAAAAGCTTGGGCTTCTTTTATGGACTCAGATAACTTCATGCATACTTTCGTGATATCACGCTCCAGATCCTTGTCTTTGGCAGAAGGCCTCTCAAGATACAAATCTAGCCGGCGTTCCAACAAGGTGGAACCACAAGCATGAGCAAGTTCATCGAAAAGTGGTAGTGGAGCCATTGTTGTTTTGCTTTAGAAAAAAGTTGTATGTGTGTGTCATTGTGGTATGAGGTATATGTAGAGGATCGTAGGGAATTGATACACTTTGGTACATGAACCACCGGTTGGTTATCCCATGAAAGACTGTCGAGTGCCCAATGTTTAACAATGGTCAATGCATTTAATGTTAATCTAACTAATATCTTTTATATTTTATAAAATTGTTAGAACTAGTAAAAATTTAACAACATAACAAATAAAGCAAGAACATATTAACGTGGTGGTGCTGTGGTTGTACCGTGGTGGCTGTAACATGGTGGTGGTGCTGCTTTATGAGATGGTAGAGATATGTTATGTATATATTTGAAAAGGAGATGAAATGTGGTAAGGTTTTGTAAGGTTTTATACTCGGTTTGGATGTTGGTTAGGGACTTGGTTTGGAGGTTGAATCTTAAAACTTAGATTCGGGATAAGTACAAGTCGCATAATTAAGTACATAAACTTTCAACATATCAAATCAAATAAAATTTTATACAAAACGCATAACAAAGTACATATAACTATTTGAAACATCTAATCTCATTAAAAAGTACATTTTGCATAAAAAATAAATTATATTTTATTTTTCAAAAGTTTGACTTTTTAAAAAAAATTGTACATGTTGCATAATAGTGCACTTACACATAGGTAAATGTCGCATAAAAAAGGACACTTACACAAGTGTACTTGGGTCTTACACAAACTTACACACACTTACACACATGTACTTGATTTTGGGGCAAAAATGGCCATATGAACATAATGGCATAAACCGCATAAGTCGAATTGGGGCAAAACCCTTTACTCGAAGTCGCATAGGGCTAGGCTTGAAGCATGTATTTTTCCATGGGACAAATACACAATTACCCCTTTTAATTATTAGTACTCAAACGTTCATAAGTTTTATTCAGTTTGATAACATATATTATTGAGTAAACTGCAAAATACATCCCTGTGGTTTGCAGTTTTTGAGACCTTACATCCCTGTCAGAAACTATTGGCAACTTACATCCTTCGTTAGGCAAACGTTTACCATTATACATCCTTAAGGATGAACGGCACAAATATTTTTTCGTTAACTCCTAACGGGAGTCTAATAGAGGGTTGTTTTGGTCTTTTTACCCATAAGAGGGATGTATTTTGCAGTTTACTCTTTTACTCATAAGAGGGATGTATTTTGCAATTTACTTTTATACTTTACTTTTTTTAATTATTATTATTATTATTATTATTATTATTATTATTATTATTATTATTATTATTATTATTATTTACGCTAATTTTAATTTTTTAGGCTTTTATCCGTTTTTGTCCATTTTTTATACGTTTTCATCCGTTTTTTTTCGTTTTCGTCCGTTTTTTATACATTTTTATCCGTTTTCATAAGTTTTAATACGTTTTCGTCCGTTTTTCTGTTTTCTTAAGTTTTCATCCGTATTCATAAGTTTTTATACGGCTTCGTCCATTTTTTTCCCGTTTTCGTCATTTTTTTTTCAATTGTCGTCCGTTTTTATATGTTTTCTTACATTTTTATCCGTTTTCATCAGTTATTATATGTTTACGTCTATTTTTATACGTTTTCGTCTGTTTTTATATGTTTTTACATGGGCAAATGGCACAAAAAGGCATCAAAGTTAGGGTCTATATACAATCAAGGTATCAAAATTTAAAAAAAAAAATATTTTCGAAAAAAAATAAGTTCGAAAAAAAAATAAAAAAAATAGAAAAAAAAATAATAATTAAAAAAAAATTCGAAAAAAAATAAGTTCGAAAAAAAAATTAAAAAAATAGAAAAAAAAATTAATAATTAAAAAAAAAGTTTAAAAATTAAAAATAAATTGAAAACAAATATTTTCGAAAAAAAAAATATTTAAAAAAAAATCAAAATTTTTTCCAAATTTTTTTTCGATAATTATTTAAAAAAATATTATTTTTTCCAAATTTTTTTTCGAAAATTTTTTTTCGAAATTTTTTTTATTTTCTAATTTTTGTTTTTTGAAACAAAAATATTTTCGAAAAAAAATTTTTGAATTTAAAAAAAAAATTATTTTCTAAAATATTTTTTTTCGAATTTTTTTTAAAAAAATTCAAATTTTTTTTTCGAAAATATTTTTTTTCAAAAAACAAAAATTAGAAAATAAAAAAATTTTCGAAAAAAAATTTTGAAAAATAATATTTTTTTAAGTAATTATCGAAAAAAAAAATTGGAAAAAATTTTGATTTTTTTTTAAATATTTTTTTTTTCGAAAATATTTTTTTTCAATTTATTTTTTAATTTTTAAACTTTTTTTTTAATTATTAATTTTTTTTCTATTTTTTTAATAATAATAATAATAATAATAATAATAATAATAATAATAATAATAATAATAATTAAAAAAAGTAAAGTATAAAAGTAAATTGCAAAATACATCCCTCTTATGAGTAAAAGAGTAAACTGCAAAATACATCCCTCTTATGGGTAAAAAGACCAAAACAACCCTCTATTAGACTCCCGTTAGGAGTTAACGAAAAAATATTTGCGCCGTTCATCCTTAAGGATGTATAATGGTAAACGTTTGCCTAACGAAGGATGTAAGTTGCCAATAGTTTCTGACAGGGATGTAAGGTCTCAAAAACTGCAAACCACAGGGATGTATTTTGAAGTTTACTCTATATTATTAAAGACTACATTTAGTATGTTCGATTTTTGTATAGCTGAGTAATCCGACCAGATCTATAGCCGTATCAACTGAAACCGCGCACTATGTACAAGAATATTACAACAAATAAATATGATCATTACTCCAACAAGTTTTATCGTAACCAATTGTCTGAATATGATCATTACTGTAATACATATTCCATAAAGGAACTTCAAATTATAAATTGTAATTCAAAAAAAGCAAGCCTTGTGGTTCATCGAGGCGATGGAAGACTTGCTGTATGAATATCACGAGTTCGACTTAGCTTATGTGTCGGTGGTGGTGGAGGCTGTAAGGGGAACCCCTTCCTAATACCACCAAACCTGTGTGTTTGCCCTAGCTAGGAGCAGGCGGTGCTGATTTCCGAGTTCTAAGCTCTCCATGAATACCTGAAATTTAAATACAATGACTCCATGTGAACTCGTAATCAATGTTAGACTGTTAGTAACACCGTTACAATATAATTTATAAAGTGGTATAGGATTAATGATTAAATACGAGAAGGCACGGGTGTACTATACCTTGATTTGGATCAAATAAGTTCGATTTTGCTTGAATAACATGATCAAGCATAAGAATCATAAGCAATACTATAACCACTAGTTTAGCTAAAATGTTTTTCTTCATAGTGTTTAACATGCACAAATGTTCCTTTACTGTAAATACATATATCAAGAATAGAGTAAAATGCAAAAATGGTCCCTGTGGTTTCCTGAGATTGCAAAATTAGTCACTGTAGTTGGCTAATTGCAGGCGGCCTCCCTGTGGGGCACTGTTTCACATCATTTTGGTCCCTGGTTTTAACTGGCGTTAAATAATTCTGTTAGAAGTTACACATTTAGCCCCTGTGGCCCATGAACATTGCAGCGTGCATCCTTCTTTCGTCCCTTTTACGTTTTCATCCGTTTTTACGCGTTTTCGTCTATTTTTTTTACGTTTTCGTCCGTTTTTTTTACGATTTCATCCGTTTTTTTAAGTTTTCGTCCGTTTCTTTACGTTTTGCTCCGTATTTTTACGATTTTGTCTGTTTTTTTACGTTTTCATCTATTTTTTTACATTTTTGTCTGTTTTTTTTTTTTTTTTTTTTTTACGTTTTCATCTGTTTTTTTTACGTTTTCATCTATTTTTTTTATGCTTTCGTCTGTTTTTTTACGTTTTCGTCTATTTTTTTTTTCATCTATTTTTTTACGTTTTCGTCTGTTTTTTACGTTTTCATCTATTTTTTTACGTTTTCGTCCGTTTTTTTACGATTTCATCCGTTTTTTTAAGTTTTCATCCGTTTTTTACGATTTCATCCGTATTTTTACGTTTTCGTCTGTTTTTTTACGTTTTCATCTATTTTTTTACGTTTTCGTCTGTTTTTTTACGTTTTCATCTATTTTTTTATGCTTTCGTCTGTTTTTTTACGTTTTCTTCTATTTTTTTACGTTTTCGTCTATTTTTTTTTATTTTTTCATCTATTTTTTTACGTTTTCGTCTGGTTTTTTACGTTTTCATCTATTTTTTTTATGTTTTCGTCTGTTTTTTTACGTTTTCGTCTATTTTTTTACGTTTTCGTCTATTTTTTACGTTTACATCTATTTTTTTTTACGTTTTTGTCTGTTTTTTTTTTTATTTTTTCATCTATTCTTTTACGTTTTCGTCTGTTTTTTTACGTTTTCATCTATTTTTTACGTTTTCGTCCGTTTTCGTCTCATAAAGAAACGGACGAAAACTTAAAAATAGACGAAAACATAAAAAAATAGATGAAACGTAAAAAAAACAGACGAAAACGTAAAAAAATAGATGAAAACGTAAAAAAACAGACGAAAACGTAAAAATACGGATGAAATCGTAAAAAAAGGGACAAAAACTTAAAAAACGGATGAAATCGTAAAAAAACGGACAAAAACTTAAAAAAACGGATGAAAACGTAAAAAAATAGATGAAAAAATAAAAAAAAATAGACGAAAACGTAAAAAAATAGAAGAAAAAATAAAAAAATAGACGAAAACGTAAAAAAATAGAAGAAAACGTAAAAAAACAGACGAAAGCATAAAAAAATAGATGAAAACGTAAAAAACCAGACGAAAACGTAAAAAAATAGATGAAAACGTAAAAAAACAGACGAAAACGTAAAAAAATAGATGAAAAAATAAAAAAAATAGACGAAAACGTAAAAAAATAGAAGAAAACGTAAAAAAACAGACGAAAGCATAAAAAAATAGATGAAAACGTAAAAAAACAGACGAAAGCATAAAAAAAATAGATGAAAACGTAAAAAAACAGACGAAAACGTAAAAAAAATAGATGAAAACGTAAAAAAACAGACGAAAACGTAAAAATACGGATGAAATCGTAAAGAAACGGACGAAAACTTAAAAAAACGGATGAAATCGTAAAAAAACAGACGAAAGCATAAAAAATTAGATGAAAACGTAAAAAAACAGACGAAAGCATAAAAAAATATATGAAAACGTAAAAAAACAGACGAAAACGTAAAAAAATAGATGAAAACGTAAAAAAACAGACGAAAACGTAAAAATACGGATGAAATCGTAAAGAAACGGACGAAAACTTAAAAAAACGGATGAAATCGTAAAAAAACGGACGAAAACGTAAAAAAAATAGACGAAAACGCGTAAAAACGGATGAAAACGTAAAAGGGACGAAAGAAGGATGCACGCTGCAATGTTCATGGGCCACAGGGGCTAAATGTGTAACTTCTAACGGAATTATTTAACGCCAGTTAAAACCGGGGACCAAAATGATGTGAAACAGTGCCCCACAGGGAGGCCGCCTGCAATTAGCCAACCACAGTGACTAATTTTGCAATCTCAGGAAACCACAGGGACCATTTTTGCATTTTACTCTCAAGAATATTAAGAAGTTGTGGTACATATGTCTCTAGAAAATGAAGTCACATGTATTACCTTCCAAAACATAGCCCTCCACATATTGCAGTTGACTTGAAGGTCTTGGTAAATATTATTTGGATCCAAATTTCTTCTCGCTGCTGCGATATTTCATTTTAAATATTCATTCTTTTATAAGATAAGGAGACCGAATGGTTGCAATTAACCATGCAAACGGACAAATAAATTGATACTTTTCCAGTTCATGTGATCCGAGTAAAGCAAATCTTATTTTTTGTTATCATAACGTTTCTAACCCTTTCTCCAACCACTTCAAATGAGTAACTAGTGAGTTTTTAACCGTAAATCTTTTGTGAAGAGATCATGCATGCATTGGGCATCAGTAGAAACGGACCAAGAGGGTTCCTGAGATACATGTGAACCACGTGAATTTTTACTTTGTTAAAGACTTCGATTATTGCTCGTGCCGGTCACAATTTAAACCTAGTATTTAACTAAACCAGTTGAACTTAAATCAAGGGGTTGGATATATAATAAGCCAAAAAGCTCATCCGATTCAACTATTCCAATATCCAACAACTTGATAAATAAAAATGATACATCACAAGTTAACACGTTATTACAAAAGAAAATCATGCTAGTAAATTACATAGTAACCCCAGCGATATTCTTGCGGCGGTGACGATTGTTATGGCGGTGGAAAAACGAGTGAACCGTTATTTTGTGTTAAATGTAGCTTAATTATGTGTTGGTGGAGGCGGAGGTGGAGGAGACATCGGAGGCGGATACCGGGGTGGGGGTGGGGAAAAACCAATATTTGGCCTTAGGATAGAAGGAGGAGGCGCTTTTTTCCGTATTCTAAGCTCTCTACGAGTACCTGAAAATACAAGTAGTCTAGTTAAATTCAAAATCAATAAGAATATCATCTAAACATCAATGATAAATAATGAACTACTACAAGAAGTATGTAATATTTGTACCTTGACTTGGATCAAATACATTCGAACTTGCATGAGTAAAATGATTAAGCATCAAAATCACAAGGAGTATAATCACTCCTTTTGCTAAAGTATTTTTCTTCATAATGATGCGGGCTTTTGATATCTTCAAATGTACTTCATTCACTTGAAATATATATCAAGAAAATTGAATATTTAATTTGTTGTGGGGAAAATGTCTCGTGTTCGTAGGAAATTTCGTGCCTATATTTAGTTTGACAATTTAGTTTGACTTTAATCAAAGATGTTTGGTTCAAATGCATTATAAAATTCATGTAGTTTGAAAATTTTGACAAACTATTTTAACTTTTTAAGTGATTACACAATTAAAATGATATGGGTCATTTCCAACTATGTCGACTTGTGATGGGTTTTGATTATACTCGTAACTTGGTATACTCATATGAGCAACATATGCAACATTTCGAATTTCCAACTACTTCTACATGAAAAATGAAGCTAACTTGGGATATCGCGAACTTGTGATATCTGCTTCCTTGAGCTTTTCCTATGTTTCATATCATATTCTTCCGTGAGGTTTTCTACATCTGCTTCCTTGAGCTTTTCCTCAATCCGTTCCATATCGTATTCTTCCGAGGTTTTATACATATGCT
Organism: Artemisia argyi; assembly: GCA_030686995.1. Classification (NCBI taxonomy): domain Eukaryota; kingdom Viridiplantae; phylum Streptophyta; class Magnoliopsida; order Asterales; family Asteraceae; genus Artemisia; species Artemisia argyi. The sequence continues at coordinate 209,484,482 of CM060681.1, forward strand.
TCCTTGAGATTTTTCTCCTCTGTTTTCATTTTCGCCATCGGTTGATTAAGCTTTTCCTCAATCTATTCCATAACATTCAAAATAGCTAGATCAACCGCAAATATACCTCATGAGGGTTGTTGAGCTCATGAACTTGATAATACTGAAGCATGCGAGTTAACGAGCTGCTGATATAACGGCGTCGCAAAATATCCATATGCATTCCCTCGGGTTTATCAAATGACAAAAAGTCTACTATGGCCCTTTCCAAAGAAACTGCTGGTGCCCATGTTTCAATACCCTCTATCAGCATCCTATTAATTCTCTGCAAGGAAAAGTGTAAACAAGAAAACTATGTGTGAAAATTGTAATGTATGTCTTTAAAGAGTTGAAAAAGACGAAAACAATAACAATAATAATAATTAAAAAATAAATAAAAAAAAATTAAAAAAAAAAAACTTTGCCATCAATTTTCAAAAAATTTCAAAAGTTATAAAACCAACACTATGTAAGGAGGGTGTTACAACCACCAGTTCTCGGGTCAGTCAATTTTGATTTTTGTTAACTAGTTGCTTATGTGTTATGTGCTTGTTTGTTTTGTTGGTTCATAGGATTTATTTGAGGTTTGACTCATTATATAACTATCATATGTCCATATGATAATATGTGCTATATGTATTTTTCTAGATAATCATGTTTATTGAAAACGTGTCTTTTCCCTAAGTGCATATTAGGGTCTTTTTGGCAATTAATGAATTCATGGTATGCATTTAAGCTCGTTAAACATATCTATAAACTTTATAATAATATTTATTAATGACAATGATAATAAGAGTATTTCTATTTTTGAAGGTTTACTGCCTAATTATAATTGTTTTGAGTCATTTTTTGACAAAACGAGAACTAACGGGTCACAACTAGCAATTATGTATTTTTGTATAACTATTAAATATACGTAATATGTAATATATATATATATATATATATATATATATATATATATATATATATATATATATATATATATATATATATAGGCAAAGGATCACGTGCGGATTGTACTTTTTAGTGCGGACGTACGGATGCGTATGGACCGTTGATCTTTTTCCATCAGCGGCTGTGATTAGATATGATTATATAACACGGAGTGGCATTCTCGTAATTATTATATTTAGAAAATACGGGTCAAATCTTCGTCCGTTGATATCTCTTTATCTTTTTTATTATTATTTGAATATTTTCTTTCCTTATTTTTTGCAACTATATTTATTTAATTTTTATTATCGAATGGATTTACCTGATCAGTATTCTGGTATTGGTCCTGATCTATCGGATCATTTTTTATCAAAAAACCGTGTTGAAGGTATTTTTTTATAAGATATTCTGCATTTTCAGATTCTTATTCTGCATTTTCAAATTAATTTCTTTATGTGGTAGATATTGTGATATTAATATATAAGAATGGTATTTTGATATTAATATATAATTTGTATTACGATATTAAAATATAAGTATGGTATTGTGATATTAATCTATTGTGAATATTGTTTTTGTTATATGATATGTATTACGATATATAAAAATATAAGTATTGTATTGTGATATTGTTTTGTTATATGATATGTATTACGATATTAAAATATAAGTATGATATGTATTACGATATTAAAATATAAGTATTGTATTGTGATATTGTTTTGTTATATGATATATATTACGATATTAAAATATAAGTATGATATGTATTACGATATTAAAATATAAGTATTATATTGTGATATTGTTTTGTTATATGATATGTATTACGATATTAATATATAAGAATAGTATTTTGATATTGTTTTTCTTATATGATATGTATTACGATATTAAAATATAAGTTTGGTATTGTGATATTATTTTTCTTATATGATATGTATTACGATATTTAAATATAAGTATCGTATATGATATGTATTACGATATTAAAATATATGTATGGTATTGTGATATTAATTGTTTTTATTGTAGAGAAATTTGTTTTTGACACGTGGCCTTTATCTGTTTGACATAACAAATTTATATATTAATGTCGTTTTGTTATTCTGCATTTTTGAATTTTATTTTTATATTATTATTTCTTTTATGGTAGGTATTACGATATTAATTTTTAAATGCTATTGTGATATTTATTGTTTATTATGAGTTTTTGTATACTTTACTGGTGGGTGTTATTTGTTTTACATAACAAATATATATATTAATATTAATATCTCTTTTATTGTTGGTATTTTATGATATTTGAGATGTATGGTTTGTATTCTGATAGGTATTACGATATTTATATATAAATGGTATTGTGATATTTAATAGTTATTATGAGTCAATTGTGCAATTGATTTGTGGCATTTATATTGTTATATAGTACTGTATGTATTAACTGAATGTACTGTGATATGGAATTGTTAGATCAATTTTGATATTATTATAGTTATAAGTTGTATGAACTGTTATACTTTTTTTACTTATTTGTGTAATATTATTTTATTATCAAGTCACTTTTTGACTTAATTTTTTTAGGTAATTCTATGATGCAGAATTCTGCAAGTAATGATGTTGTTGAAGCTGTAAATTTATCTCCTGATGATAATTTAGAAGACAATGAGGAAGTAAATTCGCCAGATTTTTTTAGCTTAACTACAAAGTTAATTAAACCTGTTGTTGTTAAAGCAGTTGTTCCAGCAGAAGGTAGTTTGTTTAATAGTGTTGAAGATGCTTACAGGGTGTACAAAAATTATGCTGATGAAGCTGGTTTTATTGTTCGTAGAGGGCATGAAAGTAAAGCAGAAGGTGTTATTCTTAATAAGGAATTTATTTGCAGTAAAGAAGGGATTAAAAAAGTTAAAGTTGAAGAATTTGATAGTTTAAAAAAAGATTGTAACGCTAAGTCCGTTAAGAGAAAAAGATTTGATTTTAGGACAAATTGCAAAGCTAGACTTTATATTGTTAAATCTGGTGAACAGTATAAAGTTAAAAACTTTGTGGAAGAGCACAATCATGGTTTTTTTACTTCTGAAGATAGACATTTGCAAAAGTCTCACAGGTGTATGAGTTTGGCGCATCAGTATTTTGCTATTAAAGCTTCAAATTTGAACATTGGTCCTTGTATGTCGTTCAATTTTATTGCTAAGCTTTTGGGTGGATATGAGAAAGTTGGTGCAACAAAGATTGATTTCAAGAATATGAGTCGTGATATTTACAATTATATTGGTAAATATGATGCCCAAATGATAATTGATAAGTTTAGTGTTTTAAAAGAAAGAGATGAAAAATTTTCATTTGAGTTTAAGACTAATACTGCGGGTCAATTAAGTTGTTTGTTTTGGTCTGATGATACAAGTAAAAGGAATTATGAAGCTTTTGGTGATGTTCTGTCTTTCGATGCTACGTTCAAAACTAATATGTAAGGTTTTTTTTTTTTTTTTTTTTTTTTTTTTTTTTTAAATATATATATTTATATATGTATATTTTTTTGTAGGTACAATATGGTATTTGTTCCTTTTACGGGTGTTGATAATCATCAAAAATGTGTAATATTCGGTGCTGGTTTGCTTTCGAAAGAAAATGTTGTTTCATATGAGTGGCTACTACAAGCTTTTGTTAAATATTATACTAAGGAGCCGTATCTTGTTTTAACAGATCAAGATCCTTCAATGTTAATTGCAATACCTAATATTTTTAAGACTGCTAAACATCGTCTTTGTATGTGGCATATAATGAATAAACTTCCTACAAAGGTATATATATATATATATATATATATATATATATATATATATATATATTTTCTTTTTTTTTTATACATATATACATATATATTGTAAGAATTATTTTTAATATTAAACAATTATTTTTTATATAAATTTTTTTCCTTTTATTTTTTTTTTGTAGATTGGTTCTGAAATATGTGAAGAAGAAGGATTCAAAAAGTGTCTATGTCGTATTGTATGGAGGGAAAGCGACGAACCTGATGAATTTGTTGAAAAATAGAATTCTTTATTTGCTGAATATCATTTAGATGAGCATAAATGGTTAAATGATATGTTTAATATTAAAGAGAGTTGGATTCCTGCTTATTTTAGAGATATTCCAATGAGTGGTTTAATGAAAACTACGTCAAGATCTGAAAGTGAAAACTATTTTTTTGGTCATAATTCTAATTGGAGTTCTACTCTAGTTCATTTTCTTTTTCGTTATGAAAGTGCTTTAGATCAGCAAAGAAATATTCAACGTGTTCTTGATAATAATACAAGAACTGGTAAGCCATCATTGAAAACCTGACAATTAGTTGAAGCACAAGCTGCAGATTTTTACACTCTTAAGGCATTCTATGTTATTCAGATTGAGATCGTTGCTTCTGTAGAATCTTGTACTGGTTCTACGAGAAATTTGGGTTATGTTAAAGACACTGATAAAGAGTGGTTTGGAGAGTTTAAGGTATTAGATTTCAATTTTTTTAATTTAATAAATATTATCAAGAAACTCGTTCTGTTAAAAATATTTTATATATTTTTTTATTTACTTTTTTTTTTCAGGTTGACTATTATGAAGATACTCATTCTGTTAAATGCAGTTGCCTGCATTTTGAAAGACGTGGTTTGTTATGTCGTCATGTCTTTTATACTCTTAGAGCAAATGGTGTTAAGAAGATTCCAAAGCAATATATGTTAAGGCGTTGGAGAAAAGAAGTTGTTGTTTTACCTCCAATTGGTTCTTCTTATAAATCTAGTGGATCTTCTGGTTCTTGTATTTCGAATATTTATTCAAAAGTGAATGCTATAATCAATCAATGTGGATACGATGAAGATAAACTAAGTCAATTTCTTGATCAATTGAGTATTTATGAATCCGGTTTAGAATCATCAAATGTGCTTCAGACTTCAGCAAGTAAACAGCAAAGTATATCATCTATGATTGGAGTTCCTAAACATGAGGTTCTTGAAGTTCTTCCTCCTGATTTTGGGAAAAACAAAGGTGGAATTAGTGGTCATAGGTATAAACCTTCTAATAATGATGTTAGAATTAAATCTGCAAAAGAAAGTGGAAAAAATTTGAGAAATTGCAGAATCTGTAAAACAAAAACAGATCATGATTTCAGGAATTGTCCCAACAATCCAAATAGGAAGAAACTGGCTCCTAAGAAAGGCATTAAAAGGCGAATCGAAAAGGGAGGAAAAGTAAGGGACAATCAAGTAAAGTTAACTCTCAGGAGGATGATGGTGTTTATAATTTTAATTCTGAGGAGGATATTGATTGATAAGTTTGAATAATTGAAAGTAATTTATGTTATTTAATTTTATTGTTCTGAATTACAGATTTTTTTATTAAAGTTGTTATTTATTACATAAGCATATCTACATAGTTATTATTATATAAATTGTTCTTCTGATTTAATTATTATTATACTGTATAATTTGTTATTCCGATATTAATATCTCTTTTATGGTAGGTATTACGATAGTTATTATTTAAGGTTTGTAACTTCGTATTCTGATAGATATTACGATATTAATTTATAAATTGTATTGTGATATTTAATATTTACTATTAGACATTTGTGTTCTTTACACGTGGCCGTTATTTGTTTGACATAACAAATATATATATATATATATATATATATATATATATATATATATATTAATATCGTATTAAACCTATTTTAAATAAAGATGAGTAATTAAATTAAAAAATAATAATAATAAATAAATAAATAAAAAATAGGGGTCAAGTAAGCAAACAGGCGGCGTACACACTTCCCCTAAACATCACATCCATCAAATCTCTGAAACACTATTAAACAATAAAATACATCTTAAATACTCCACTATAAAATAATAATGAGTATGCTAAAAAAATTACAAAATCTTTCTGCTGAAAGAAAATAAAGAATAATGAAACTTCATAAATCTCTCTCCGCTGAAAATTTATGGATTACAGCTATCTTATTTCAGATTATACTATAAACTCTAATGGGTAAACTTAAACCAGTATGTGTAATCCACAAACTAAACCCAGCATATTAAACCATTTATTTGGTTAGTTTGATATTTTCTATTCAGCATTTGTAATTTACAAACTGAAACCATCATCTGAAACCATAAAAAGTTTATTGTTATTTACTAGTTTCTGAGTACTTTAAAGTAAGTGAACAAATTTATATCAGATTACACCATGAACATTAAAATAAAATGTTTATACATCATATCATCATATGATGCTGAATGAGATCCTGAAAAACACTAATAATTTAATGTATCTGAGTTACATACCAAAATAAAATTACATTTATAATTCTTTATATATTTTTTAAATAAAGATGAGTAATTGTTTTATTCCATTTAGTCAGGTAGCTCCATACGTTTTTGTTCATTAATTTCAAAATTTACATATATCATCTTCTAACAGAAATCATTTGTAGCAATTTGTTGAACGTATGCCGGATATACTCTCTTTTTTAGTCAATTTGATTATTGAGAGGTCTTATGAAGATGTATTACAACTTGAACAACAAGAAATAGTTCGTTTTCAAGAAGAAACTAAGAATATTGGCTCATCTAATTTTTCTACGAGATCCATAGTAAGTGAAAGAATAATGTTGCTTTACAAGATTGACTGAGTTTGTGAAATTTGTTTGGGAAAATACAAAGAAAATGAATTTATATGCTCTTTGATTTTCACAAATCATAATTCATTTAACTTACATCAAGTAATAGAACCAAAAATTAAATAAAAGATATTTAACAATACCTATTTTTCATAATATATTTTTATGATTCTTACTGATCATTTAGCAGAATAAATTCATTGTACAAGCCCATGATGAATGAACCCTCTACTCCAATAATCCCAAGATTCTTGATTTGTTGTGAACATGGGTCGTAAACATGAAGTGTTGAACATTTTCCATAGTCTTCTCGAGGTTCAAATATAGCTTCACCACTTTTTGTAAACCCCAATATTCTATAAATGTTTGCATCAATAGTGTACAGCTTTCTGAAAGAAAGATCATCTTGCATTATCCATAGACCACATTGTAGCGCTCCATCAATCATAATGCATCCACACACAACGAGAGACTCCCTTAGTTTACAAACGGTCAATAGGAAAGGTTCAAATATTTCATTTGTTAAGCTATCTGGTAAATGTATCTCTTTGAACTCTTTTGTAATCAAATCAAATGAGATAAGCATGTTTTTGTTATAGTCACGATCATCAGCAACAATCAATTCATATGCAACCCAATAAACAAATCTATCTAATACAACATAAGTTGAGTCATTAAATTTGATGGTTTCTCGAGGACAATTAGCATTTGGATTCACATTGTTCCAAACACCTGCACTTAATGAAAAAACTTCAACAACCCAAAACATAGCATTCTTAGCATATGTTAATTTCAGTACTGTAGGATCTAAAGTATCCGGGCGAATTCCAAAAGCTAAAGTAGGACAGATATTACTTTCAGTATAAGGAGCAACAATACCAATTGATTTTCGAATTGAAGGATTCGAAAAAATAGCCATCCACTGTTTATAGACTTTGTGGAAACCATACAAACACACTAAACCATGAGTTGCACCAATAATTTTTGATATAGAAAATTTTTGTTCAATGTTTTTAGAAATAACATTAGACACAGAAACGTTAAAAAGAGTTTCATTCTTACCATCATCTAGAAAAAAACGTACTTTTCATTAAAAAAAAAGAAGTATCTTCTCTGTAGCCTATGATAGAACAACTAAGCGGCTGTGGATGGCGGTTGCTATGACCAATCACAAAGTCAGAGCTCTCAATAAAAGACTTTCATTGTTTGGAAACTAATTTGAATCCAATCAATATCTTGACCTCATAAACTTTTTTGATTATTTTCATTTGCAGTTCAATCGGGCTGTTGTCTGACATTTTTGAAGTGTTGTGGTTTTTTTTTTTTTTTTTTTTTTTTTTTTTTTACTATGAAGAAGGTGGAATGAAATTGGGATTTTTTGTTGATTGTTTTGACTTTTTGAGTTTTATCAAAATATCAATCTCTTAAAATAATATTTTTTAATATAAATTAAATTTAATCAATAATTTTTTTAAATTAAATTTATTTTTTTATTAATTAAGTATATGTTATTATTTGTATTGCAAAAAAGAATATTCTAATATATAGTACGTAGTAGGGCTGAACAAATGGACCTAATGGACCGGACCGACCGGACCAACCACATTCGTTCTGGTCCTTGGTCTAAGCTTTTTGGCAAATTCGGTCCTCAGTTCGGTCAGTCCGGTCCGGTTTGATCCGTACTATATAGTAATATTTAGCTTCTCAAAGACGCTTCATTTTTCTTAGTGTGCTTTAATTCAAACAAGCATGTTTTGATTATGATTAACTCTTTTAAAATTAAATAATCTTTAGAAAAATTTAAAGTATGTTTAAAATTTTCAGTAATTGTTAAATTAATAAATAAAGTTATTTTAAGTAAATATTATAAATAAAATATCTTCAACATTATTCAAATGTTTTTTATTTATTTTAAAATAAATTAATTTTATTAAAAAAAGCCCATATTTTTAATGTTAATAAACTTTTCCAAAGCTCATTATTTTTAGAAAGCCGATATTTAAAAAGCGCAAAACTTTTTAAAATGTGAATAATATTGAAGATATTTTATTAAATTATACGCTTCAAATACATGTTTGATTTCTATGACCACACCAAGTCCAACACAAGACCATTTCATCTGTTTCATGTTTGTTAAAACAACAACGACACTTTGAACACTACATGTTGTCGTTTTCTTCTTTTTTCAAAATATGTCTTCAAAGTTTTATTTATGTTTTTCAAAATAAACTTTTCCATAATTAGGTTCGGTTATAAATTTGTTTGGTTAGTTTGTTTCAATTAGTTTGGTTAAACCGAACCTAACCATATTCAAATTCTTTTATTCAGCTTTATTTTTTAATTTGGTTCGGTTTGGTTAATTTTTTAATTTGGTTCGATTCGATTTTTTGCTTGACCCGAATAAAGTTAATTCGCTATTTATTTTTAAAAAATTAATAATTACATAAATATTTTACAATAAAAATATTATTTAGCCTAAAAAAGAAACGTTTTTTTGTTTGACTTTGTTGACTACATTCACAATTTGCATATACAATCTCAGAGCATCATTACCATCAATAACTTTTCACTTCTCTCTATAACTAGCTTGTCTCTCAGATTATCAGTTGTCATATCAACGAACCATCAAAAAATTAAAAGGTTAGAATATCCAATTTTTTTTTTTTTCTAAAAATTATCCGAATCTACTTGCAATATGTATATCTTGTTGATCTCATATTTTTGGAATACTTTGCTAATTATAACATTACTTGTATGATATGTTATGTTTGCTAATGATAAGATTACTTAATAATTGTAATCTATTGATCAAACATTGTATTCTATTTTTTAAAGATTAAATAAGTGAGTAATACATGTTTTGAAACAGATATGATCTGTTAGATTAGATTCTTATTGTATATAAGAAAGCTTTTAATAAAATTTATATTGCATTAGGTATTTGATCAAAATAATGTTTTTTGTTTTATTTTGTGAAAAAAAAATTGTTTTGGATAGAATATTGAAAGATGGGTTGTTAGTTTAATTTTCAGTATGTAGAATGTTCTTTTTACATAAATAATTATTTTGAATCAATAACAAAGCTACTCCCAATACCGTCTTCCACGGTTTATGGGTTCCAATACCGTCTTTCACGGTATATGGGGGAGGTTTAAATGTAGACAACCATACCCCTACCTAAGGTAGAGATGTTGCTTCCTGTTTCTACCAAAAGGACCTCTTGATTCGACCTTTCAAACTTAATCATATAAATACAGCACCGTAAGCTAAAACAAACTTATGTAAACTCGCACGAATGTGATTGTGAGTTTCATTGATTGAAAAGATCAATGTGTTTGCGAAAAATAAAAAACTATATAATTGGTTTACATGCTGATTTCAATGGCATTTAACGTTTATGATTATCAAGAATACATCATCTAGTTATTTTATTTAGTTTTACTCATAGATAACACCTTTGCCATTTGGTATATGCATATTTTACGGTTACATATGCGATCTTCATTGTAGAAGGTTGAATTAAGAAATGAAAATGTGGTTGTTTGTTGTAAAATTTCAAATTATTTAAAGTGGTACATTGTATACATCAGTAATTATATGTTGTCAAATTTGTAAACAGTATCAGAATATTTCATTCAATTGTTTTATATTACAGGTACATAAAAAAACAAACAAATGGATCAGCAATTCCTTTTCAGATTTGATTTAGAAAGTAACGCAGCTTTCCAGGTAGGCAATCCATATTAGCTCACGTACATTTCGTTTACTTTTTTAGTTAAATTTTTAACTTTTGAATATAACTAATATCGCAATATAATATGATAACAATTTATAATTCAATTGTGTGCAGACTTTACCAAATGTTTTCTATGAACACTTCTACAATGGAGAAAAATACATTTTCATCCATGGCAACAACAGGTACAGGTACAGGTACATATGTTTATTAAGGGATGATGGAAGCAAGGTTGATTTGTATGGTGATGAATGGGCTAAATTTGTTGAGGACAATGTCCCTTCCCTTGTTAGTACTTTGCACTTTGTGAAAGAGGCGGATAGCACATTTTATGTGACAGGATATAATGATCAGGGTATCGAAGTTCCAGGTTATGAAAGACGTGTAGTGGGAAACAGGGTGAGTAGATGCTTGGTTAGGCGCACAACTGATGGACAGGTATTTTTTTTGTTTTATATCGTTTTAAAATGTACATATAAGCTTAATGGCATTATAAAAAACTAAATATATGCTTGATATTGTAGATTCTACTGGGAGATTTCTTGCAGGACATATGGAAAAAAAACATTCAAAATTTATGCAAATGGAAAGAGTTACAAAGTGTGGAAAACTAGAAGGGGGGTTGAATAGTTTTAGCGTTTTAAAATCTTTTTAACTTGTTTAGTTAGCTTTGAAACTTTCCGTTTGATCAAAGATATATGCACAAACACAATATATATAACATGCAAGTAAAGGAAAGAAACGATCAAACCACAACACAAGTATTTATCGTGGTTCGGCTACAAGGACTCTTTTTCCTTGCCCTACGTCCACGCCCCGAGTATCCAACTCGAGAGTTTCTATCACTAGTCAACAAGCTCCTTTCACCGGCGGAGAAAACCTTACACGTCGCTTATACTTTTACCGACACAAAGCTAAATGTCGAGTTCTTTTACAAGGGCACAACCACTCCCGTTTAGTTCTTTTACTAGGGTACAACAACTCCCAACACTCTTTGTATTTTGAGGACTAAAATACTAACCACTCACTTCAGAATATACAAAAACAAATGACGCGTAAACAACACGAGTTTACACAATACTAAGCTATCAAGTCTTGCAACGTTGTGTTGGAAACTTGTAACTTTAGACGACCTTGTGAGCTTCTTTGCTACAAAAGGAAACTTCACATTTACAATGTTAAGATGTTAGAAAGAAAAATGAGTGTGTGTGTAAAAATGATCTCAAGAGGTTAGCCAAAAATCAAGTTATGGCTTGGTATTTATAGCACAACAAACTGTGTGCTCGGCGGATCAGGCGGAACCCTCAAATGGGTTCCGCCCGTGTACCCCCAGGGTACCGCCGGGTCTGCAGTTGGTTTTTGCAATTACTCTTCAAACCAAACAAGGTCTTGTCACATAACTTCTATCAACCAAACAATGTCACATCACTTAAAGTAAGTCAAACATGATACTTGCAAGCAACATGAAAGCAAGTCAAACACATAACTTGCCATAAATACATAATGACAAAACTTGCCATAAATGTGATGTGACTATTTCTAATTTAAGAAATAAACTTGTGTTATGTTTTATGAAATGTAAAATGTAGCAAAAGTCTTGTTTATGCAAGTCTTAAAAACTAAGAATATGTTTTGCTTAAAACTAAAGTTTACGTTTTGTCGTTAACAAAACTTAGCGAAGATCGTAAAATATAAATAACGTTTTTAGGCAATATTTGTATTAACAATCTCCCCCTTTTTGTTGATGACAAAACATAAACTTTGTTTTTAAGTAACACACAAAATCTTGGTTTTTAAGACTTAAAAAAAATTATATTAACCTTGTTTTACTTAAGAGATGAAAAGCACATCAAGTATTGAAGGTTTAATATATTTCTCCCCCTTTTTGTCGAAACAAAAAGTAGAGTTAGCGAAGCGGAATAATCGCCATGCTCCCCCTTGGTCGATACTCCCCCTAAATGGAGTACCAATATGGGAAACATGGATTTTGGACCCTACAAAAAAAATGGTTAGTTGGTGATATATAGTCAAGCTTGTAGTTACCACACACATTGCAACCACAATGACAACACAACATTGATCAACCAACAATGCACAAAAGTAAGTAAAAAGAAATTTCATTCCAAGTAAAATTTTGACTTATAAAAGTCAAAAGACAAGAAATGATAACTATTCTTCTACTTAGTGAACAAAAACTAAAAAAAAATAACCAAGAAAATAAAAAAAATCCTACATTCCTAAGTTGGGGCAAACGGCCTCCAAGGGTTGTTTAGGATTTGTTGTGGTGGGAAAGTGCATCCAAACGCTCAATGACATGTTGGAATGCAAACCGGGTTTCATTTTGGAATTGGTGAAGCAAGGTTTTTATGCTTTCACCTATTTGCTCACAATTTGAGCAAACATGGGGATGGTTGGGTGAAAATGGGTTGGTTTTGGTTTCTTGGTTTAGGGGTTGGTTTGGTTTTTGTGTGGTGGATGGATTTGGTATTGATTCAAGCAATGTGGTTTGAAATTCCATTGCTTGATGAAGTTGGTTTTCAACCATGCTTTGTATTTCCTCATAAGAAGGAAAGAAAGACTCATAGGTTTGGGGTTGAGAAGGTGGTGAAGTTAGGTCATCATGGTGTTCAAAATTTGGTTCTCCATAAAGAGGACCATGGATTTCACGGTAAATAGGGTGAAACAACAACGGTTTGGGTGGTTGGTACACTTGTTGTGGTGGTTGGTTAAGTTCAAGATCATCATCAAGATCAAGAATTGAGCTTGGTGATTGGTTTGCAAAAGGTGGTGGTTGGGTATGTCTTGGTGGAAGATCATTTAAATCTTGGACATATGGGTGTGGTGATGTTGGAGGAGACCCAAAAAGTTCCATAGGTTCAATTTTTGGTAATGGTGATGGTGATGAAGTTTTTGATGGTTGAGTTGGAGCACTTGGTGGAGTTGGGTCAATAGGTGATTTGGTAGGTCGTGGAGTGTGCTCATTTGGTTGTTTGGGTGATGGAGATGGAGAGGCAAGATTCAAAAAATGCTCATTTTTTTATGGGTGAGGTGAATTCATCCGAAGATGAGGAGCTAATGTTGATAGATTGGTTTGACCATAGTGGTTTTACACTAATCCGGGCGGTTCTACGGATGGGTCGTGATGGTTGAGAGGTGTTTGTTGACTTGGTCATTGTTTAAAATGGTTTAAAGTTTCAGAATTTGTGATGAAGAAGGTGTGGTTTGAGAGTGTTTAGGATGGTTTAATTTATAGTGATGAAGATTTGTGGGAAGGAGTGTTTGGATTTGATGTTAGTCCATACAAAAATGGTGGTTCCTAATGATTTGGAAAACTTAATTGTGGGTTGTCAAGTCATGGAAGTCAATCCAATGAAAATGGTGAAGTAAGAAGACAAGTTTTGCACTAAATGCTTAGTGGTTTTGGTGAATTTGTTTTATGGAAAAATCTCAGGGATTTCAAGGAGCCTTTAAAAGGGATCCTTCCTTTATGGGTGAAGGAGACTTGAGGTGGTTATGGCAATTTTTGAATTTTGGCGGGAAATGGGTTTGGGTGAGTTCTAAGGAATGCTAAGTACCTTAGTAAGCTAAACACATTGCAAGTAATGGATTTCTATCTAAGAGGATTGGATTTTGGTGTTTGGATGTTGAAATGTTGAAAAGAAAAATAAAAAATCTGCAGTTCACTGGCGGCACCCTGGAAATACACAGGCGGAACCCAAATTAGGGTTCCGTCTGGTCCGTTGGGCCAAACCTGGGTTACCCAGATTTTGCACTGGCGGAACCCAATTTTGGGATCCGCCTGATCCGCCAGTACTGAAAAAGTTCACAGTCCGCGTTTTTGACCCGCGAAACGATTTTCAAAATTTTCGAAAACTCTTGGAACTAAAAATATAATTCATACCTGGTTAGGAAATGCAAAAATTAGACATGTAAACACTCATATCATAAGACTTTGACCGGGGGCTAGCGAAATTCACTAAACTTAGTGAAAATTTGATAATCATGAAAATTTGACAACTTGCCAAAAGTTGTCTTCCTGCAACATTGTTAGTTAAAACATGTTCCATAGTGTATCAAACATTGTACTAACACACAAATTCATCACAAAGATTGTTTAAACTACCAAATTGTTCCAATAGCACCTTGTGCCAAACACTCCTAACACACCCGCACTCATTGACGGTCCATCTTCTTCTTCATCTTCCCGAGGAATCTCCCGATGTTTTTGAACATCCCTTTTGTTTGCTTGAACTCCTCCGACTCATTTGGAATATCCGGAAGTTGGGAAAGGTATTCTAGAGGTGGGAGCCTAGAGTTTGGCAAATTGTCATCTTCACTCATTGAGGAAGAAGATGATGAGGTAGGAGGATGAGGACGTTTTCCTTGGGCTCTATACATTCTCTTATCACTTAGAGGGACAAATGTATGTGGAATGAGAGAGTAGTCAAGTTGAAGACGATTAGGAGTTGGAGGAATGGGTGCAATGAACCTAAAGAGACGGGTCAAGAACATTCCATATGGCATAGCCGTTGTGCCATGCACGGGAATGTCGGCCATTCTCTTGGCCATGTAGTAAGCAAGATTGAAAGGTTGCCTAGTGGACAAAGAGTAGAGCATGTAGCATAGGCAAAGGTTGATATGGTCTCGGTTTCCTATAGTGCTTATAACATTGGCTCTAAGGACTTCCTCCCATTTCTTGAATTGGGGCAAGAGTTCATTAAGTTCCGTTCCATATGGATCTTTATCAACCTCATTACCCGTTCGGGTTCTCCTAGTAGTGGTTGTCCTAACAAAGAGGTGGTTACGGAGTACATCTTTTGACACAAGTGGGGTATCATAAGGATGGAAACGGTCATCTAGGGTGTCAAGGGTTGAGAGGGAGTGCAAATCGGAGTAGATACAAGTACCTTGGTTTGGAATTCCTAGGATTTGAGCAAACTCCTCAAGAGTGAAGGAGTATTGATTGCCACTAACCCTAAAGTTGACGGATATATAATCATAATCACCCGTGGATAGAGTGACGGATGCATAGAACTCAAGAATGAATCTAGGACAAATAGGCTCGTCTAAAGTCAAAAGACATTCAAAGTTGATTGTGGCAAATTCGGCATAAAGGTTTGTGCCTTCTAGGAAGGATGGGTCAATGGTTCTACCCTCATGGACATAGCGTTTTTCTAGGGCTTTGAAAATGTTGACTTGGTTTGGGGTAAGGCCTTTGGTTTTGTGGTGTTTTGGGAGGTACTTAATTGTGTCCTTATGGTCGTAATGGGTTAGAGGAGGCATGATGATACCTAGAACAACAAAAATTTCACATTTTAGTTTAAGTAAGCTACTATTTTAATGTGGATGTTCTAGTGTGTGCCTATATGAAAACAATGTGGAGGTGCGGTTATCTTGACTCATTTTGATGCATCAAAAGTGTTTTATAATGCAAGTTTTGTTATAAAAACAAAAGATAACCCAAACACTCCTAGGTCAATATAGCTTCGTTTGAATGTACCCGAAAATACATATTGGTTATGTATTCCCTTTAGCATTCAAGAGACATTATGCAAGTGATGTTTTGAACATAACGTTTTGATTTTGTATTCTCAATGTGAGACGAAAAAGTATTTGTCCTACTTGTGAGAAATTTTTGCAAGAATTTGACATGGGGTGGTTTAGCAAACATGTTTACACTAAGTAAGAATGCAATTCCTAACTATGGGGAACATGATTAGTTTTGTTAAACACCTAATTTTATGCATGAATTTTACAAGTTTAATGCATAACCCCAAGTTTTTGTTTTTGTGCAAAAATAGAATTCCTAGACTCAGATCAGGATTGTAATCAAGTTAGAATACTTACAATGATGATGGATTAGTAAAGTGATTGAATGGAAGACCAAAATTTCGTGGGTATGGATGAGAGGAATGGTGAATAGTAACAGTTTTGGAAGTTGTGGTATGAGATAATGGGTGTTTGGTTTAATATAAACAAATGTATAGGTTCTACAGGTCGACGGACACGGCGGATCCCAAATTTGGGTTCCGTCCGTTATGGCTCAGGGTTCCGCCGACCCTGCTGAGAAAAATTGTTATGGATTTGTTTTGATTTTTGTGATTTTTGTCTAATGTCCAGAACTATAATGTAGGTTCCATGAGTCCTAAGCCTAGCCTAAGAAGGTTAAAAGGTTCACGTTTAAGAGGTTTGGTGAGAATGTCGGCTATGTTGTCTTCGGAAGAAACTTTCTCAATTGAGATATTTCCTTTTTGAACGTTGTCGCGAAGGAAATGATGACGGATTTCAATATGTTTGGTACGAGCATGTTGAACCGGGTTTTTACTGAGATCAATGGCACCTTTGTTGTCACAAAGAATTGTGATGTCGTTGAGTTGAATTCCGTAGTCAACAAGAGCTTGCTTCATCCAAAGAGCTTGTTGACATGCCTTTCCGGCCGAAACGTACTCGGCTTCCGTTGTTGAGATAGCAAAAGCCGTTTGCTTCTTCGAGAACCATGAGGTGAGACAATGTCCAACAAAAGTACAAATACCACTTGTGCTTTTTCTATCGACATAGTCACCGGCATGATCCGAGTCGGCATACACTATGGTGTCTATTCCCGTTCCTTTGGGATACCATAAACCTAAATGTGTAGTGCCCTTAATATACCTAAATATCCTTTTAACGGCTTCAAGATGGGTAGTTTTAGGATCTTCTTGAAAACGAGCACATAGACAAACACTAAACATAATGTCGGGTCTACTAGCCGTAAGGTAAAGTAGACTACCAATCATACCTCTATATTTAGTGCTATCTACGGATTAACTTTCCTCATCCTTGGTGAGTTTAGTTTCCGTGGACATGGGAGTTTTGATAGGTTTCGAATCTTCTAATCCAAATTTCTTAAGCATGTCCTTAATGTATTTAGATTGGTTAAAGAAGATACCATCTTCAAGTTGTTTAATTTGGAGTCCTAAGAAAAAGTTGAGTTTTCCCATCATACTCATTTCAAACTCGTCATGCATGATTTTTGAGAAATCCACACATAGTTCTTGACAAGTTGATCCGAATATAATGTCATCAACATAGATTTGGACTATGATAATATGTGAATCTTTCTTCTTAGTGAAGAGAGTATTATCAACTAAGCCCATGGTGTACTTATGGTCAACTAGGAAGGTTTTAAGTCGATCATACCATGCTTTTGGAGCTTGCTTAAGTCCGTAAAGAGCCTTTTTAAGTTTGTAAACATAATTAGGTTTTTCAAAGTCGATGAAGCCCGGTGGTTGAGCAACATACACTTCTTCATTAATGACTCCGTTTAGAAATGCACTTTTGACGTCCATTTGAAAAAGTTTAAAATTATGTGCACACGCATAAGCAAGTAATATCCTAATTGACTCGAGCCTAGCTACCGGAGCAAAAGTTTCATCGTAGTCAATGCCTTCTTGTTGATTATATCCTTGTGCTACTAACCTAGCTTTGTTTCTAGACACAATTCCATTTTCATCCATTTTATTACGAAAGACCCATTTCGTTCCAATTATTGTTTGACTCTTTGGTTGAGGAACTAATGTCCATACATCATTCCTAACAAATTGGTTTAATTCTTCTTGCATTGCAATTACCCAAGATTCATCTTTAATGGCTTCATTAACGTTTTTAGGTTCAATGGTTGACACGAAACAAAAGTAGTTGCTTTCATTTTGGACTTTTGATCTAAGTGTTCTTTCGTTAATGTTGCCTATGACACTATGGATGACTTTTAGATTCTTTGACATTAACAAGTTCTTTGTTTAATGGTTCATCTTCCTTGTCATTATCTAAGATTTCTTGACTTTCAATTGCTTGGCTTTCAACTAAGTCATCATCTACCAAAGGTGATGTCTTAGAGGGAGGTGGACTTTCGTCAAATGTTACGTTCAACGATTCCTCGACTCTTAAGGTTTCCTTGTTTAAAACAATGTAAGCTTTACTATTTTGTGAATATCCAAGGAATACACCTTCATAAGACTTTGGGTCAAATTTGGTGAGATAATCCTTGGTGTTAAGAATGAAGCATTTACTCCCAAACACTCTAAAGTATCCTAGTGTAGGCTTTTTACCTCTATAAAGTTCATAAGGTGTTTTATTCAAAAATCGTCTAATTAGGACTCGATTTAAAATGTACGTTGATGTGTCAACGGCATTACACCAAAACTTTTGTGGAATAGTTTTTTCATTAAGCATTGTTCTACTCATCTCTTGTAATGTCCGGTTTTTACGTTCTACTACACCATTAGATTGAGGAGTACGTGGAGCCGAAAAGTTATGAGTAATTCCATTATTATCACAAAATTTTCCAAATTGAAATTCATTATCAAATTCACGACCGTGATCCGTTCTAATAGACACCATATTAGATCCTACTTGATTTTGAATTTTCTTACTTAGAATCTCAAATTTATCAAAAGCTTCATTTTTACTTTTCAAAAACTTAGTCCAAGTATAGCGTGAGTAATCATCAACTATGACCAAAGTATAGAAGTTGCCTCCATAACTTTGTATAGCGGATGGACCAAATAAGTCCATATGTAAAAGTTCTAGACATCTAGACGTAGACACCAAGTTTTTAGCCTTATGGCTACTATGGACTTGTTTACCAACTTTGCAAGCATCACAAAAGTGTTGGTCATATTTCAACTTGGGTAGGTTACGAACTAAGTCTTTGGAGGAGAGGTTTTGGATAAGTCTCATGTTAGCATGTCCTAAACGTCTATGCCATAAAGTTGAAGATTCATCTAATGAGGTAAGACAAAGTTTGTCTCTAGATTTAGAATCCAACTTCATGACGTATACGTTGTTCTTAAGGACACCTTTGGCTATGGTTATACCATCTTTAAGTATTTTACTACCGTTCTCACTAAAAAGAACATTATACTTATTACGACAAAGTTGACTAATACTAAGGAGATTAAATCCTAAGTTATCAACATGAGCAACATCATCTATAGAAAGGGAGTCATGAGAGATTGTACCTTTTCAAATGATTTTGCTCCTAGCATTACTACCAAACGTAACATTACCTCCATCACATTTGTGATATGTTGAGAAGAGGCTTTGATTACCCGTCATGTGCCTTGAACAACCGCTATCCTTGATCCATTCATCCGGATCCAAACAAACTTTGAGGCACACCTATTTTATGAAAAACACTCAAACATTTGGTCCCCAATTTCTCATGGGTCCATTTTGGTTAAGCATACCATTAATTTGTCCCAAATATGAAAATAGAGCATAAGGATTCCATGGCATGTAATTTGAGGTTTGGTAATGTCCAGGAGTGTTTTGGTTCCAAACATGTTGGTAGTTTGGTCGAGCATTGAAGTTGCTCTTTGGAAAGGGGCGTTTGGGAATTGGAGTCTTAGGTCTTGGTTGAGTAGTCTTAGCTCTAAATTCATTTTTACTAAGTCCTACTCCAGTTTTAAAGGCAGGTTTGGTTCCATTTTTATATGTAACTTTAACAAATTTAGAACAATCCGATGTGGATGGAGTTACTGCTGCAGCAGTCCTGGCGGAACCCTCGGGGCCAACGGGCGGAACCCTATTTTGGGTTCCGTCTGGTCCGCGGGATGCTGTAGCAGTTTTGTTTGTTTCATGTGTGTTCGTTTCTTGTTTCGTTTGACCTTAATGATTTCTTCTTTCCTGAAACCTAGACCTGTTTTATCAAAAGGTGACTTTTGGAGTTTCATAATTTCATCCGCACATGAAATGCTCTTATCGAACTTTTTGAACTTTGTGGTTTGTTTGATTAGATCATTTTGAGTTATTTTAAGTTTCTCAACTTCAAGTTTAAGTTCCTCACATGATTTGCATGAGGTGTCAATACCTTTACTCCTTTCTAATCTCTTAGCTTTTTCTTTTAACTCATAAACTTCATTTTCTAAAAACTCCTTTTTAGTTTTCAAAAATTTATTTTTGTTTATGATTTTTAAGCTTAGCTCACAAAGTTTGTTATATTCATTTTGTAAAGTGTCATCATCAATAGAGGAGTAAGATGAGTCGGAGAGTACCTCATTTGAGTTGTGAGCCATGAGAGCAATGTCATCGTTCTTTGGCTCATCATCATCTCCTTCATAGTCACTCCAAGCACCACCCACAAAAGCTTGTTGAGGCTTGCTCTTGGGTGGTTTTGGACATTCTCCTACAAGATGACTTGTGTCTCCACACCTATAACATTTTCGTTCAACTTTTCCTTTTCGATCATCACGATCTTTTCGGAAGGTTTTCTTGTCATCTTTAGGTTGTCTTACAAACTTCCCTCGCCTACGAAAGAACTTCTTGAAGTCTCTCACGGCCATAGCATATTCCTCATCATCACTATCCGAAGTAGATTCTTCATCATCACTTGATTGGACTCTAGCTTTCAAGGCAATGGACTTAACTTTTTCTTTCTTGCCTCTAACTAGTTCCGAATCTTTTTCCATCACCATTTCATGAACTTTGAGGTTTCCAATTAGCTCATCAAGTGACATGCTTGAAAGATCTTTGGATTCTTCAATTGCCGTCACTTTTGCTCTCCACTTCGGATGGAGTGCTCTAAGAAATTTCCTGACAAAGTTCTTACTACAAAAAGATTCATCAAGTGCTTTAAGTGAAGTAATAATAGTGTTAAACCTAGCAAAAGCATTATCAATAATCTCATCTTCGGAAATAACAAATTGTTCATATTGTTGAACAAGAAGATCAATTTTGTTATCTTTAACTTGTGAGTTTCCTTGATGAGTGACAATTAAAGATTGCCAAATATCTTTGGCGGTTTTACACAAAAAGACTCTTTCATATTCTTTCTTAGGCAAAGCGTTGTAAAGCATCATTTTAGCTTCATTATTTTTACCTATCAATTTCTTTTGATCATCATCTTTAATGTTAGTAACTATATTATCACCATCAACAATTATATACCATAAATCTATATCTTTAGATTTCACGTAAGTTTCAAAACGGTTTTCCAATATATAAAACCATTTGCTTCAAAGAGTGGTGGTCTTTGCATAGATTGCCCTTCTTTGTAATTTTCAAAATCCATGGATCGTTTCAAGTTTTAAAACACAATATATTTTAAAAGCTTGAGTAACGTAGCTCTTGATGCCAATTGTGGAAAACTAGAAGGGGGGTTGAATAGTTTTAGCGTTTTAAAATCTTTTTAACTTGTTTAGTTAGCTTTGAAACTTTCCGTTTGATCAAAGATATATGCACAAACACAATATATATAACATGCAAGTAAAGGAAAGAAACGATCAAACCACAACACGAGTATTTATCGTGGTTCGGCTACAAGGACTCTTTTTCCTTGCCCTACGTCCACGCCCCGAGTATCCAACTCGAGAGTTTCTATCACTAGTCAACAAGCTCCTTTCACCGGCGGAGAAAACCTTACACGTCGCTTATACTTTTACCGACACAAAGCTAAATGTCGAGTTCTTTTATAAGGGCACAACCACTCCCGTTTAGTTCTTTTACTAGGGTACAACAACTCCCAACACTCTTTGTATTTTGAGGACTAAAATACTAACCACTCACTTCAGAATATACAAAAACAAATGACGCGTAAACAACACGAGTTTACACAATACTAAGCTATCAAGTCTTGCAACGTTGTGTTGGAAACTTGTAACTTTAGACGACCTTGTGAGCTTCTTTGCTACAAAAGGAAACTTCACATTTACAATGTTAAGATGTTAGAAAGAAAGATGAGTGTGTGTGTAAAAATGATCTCAAGAGGTTAGCCAAAAATCAAGTTATGGCTTGGTATTTATAGCACAACAAACTGTGTGCTCGGCGGATCAGGCGGAACCCTCAAATGGGTTCCGCCCGTGTACCCCCAGAGTACCGCCGGGTCTGCAGTTGGTTTTTGCAATTACTCTTCAAACCAAACAAGGTCTTGTCACATAACTTCTATCAACCAAACAATGTCACATCACTTAAAGTAAGTCAAACATGATACTTGCAAGCAACATGAAAGCAAGTCAAACACATAACTTGCCATAAATACATAATGACAAAACTTGCCATAAATATGATGTGACTATTTCTAATTTAAGAAATAAACTTGTGTTATGTTTTATGAAATGTAAAATGTAGCAAAAGTCTTGTTTATGCAAGTCTTAAAAACTAAGAATATGTTTTGCTTAAAACTAAAGTTTACGTTTTGTCGTTAACAAAACTTAGCGAAGATCGTAAAATATAAATAACGTTTTTAGGCGATATTTGTATTAACACAAAGTAAAACATGAAAGGGTACAACTTGATCCGGAAAGTGTTGCAAGGTCAAACCGATTGTTCGGTAAAAGATGGGACAAACTTGTTGGTGAGTTGCAAATTGCTAGGGGACAGATGATGGTTTTTACAAATTTGGAAAACAACAAACTGAATCTTGCCATATTCTTAGCTAATGGAATGAGCATTCATGAAGAAACTATTCTACCAACAATGTTGAGGTTACCTTCTCGTCCCATACCACCATATGCCATCGAAGGTATATCTATTATGTTAATATTTATGTTGTTAATTATAATAGCAAGAATACAAATAAATTCATCAGTAAGAAGTTAAGTATTGTTATTAATCGTTAATCGCAGACAAGAGAGCAAAACATTCATGCTTATGGAAAGGACATACCAGTCACAACAATGAAGTTGATGTTTTCTATGTTGAACTAACTGCATCTGTTTGCGTCTTTTACCAATTGGTAAGTATATAAAAATAGTTATAAAAAAATTGTGGTATGTTTATGATAAAATATTTTAAGTTTGTTATTTAACGACTCTAACCAACTGTATATATGAATGTTAGACAATACCAGTTGATTACACCTTCTCACACTCTATTGACACATACCAAAAGGCAATTCTTGTTACTATGGATGAGAGGTTTCCAATGAAAGTAAAAACAATTCCTGACAGAAGCAGACCATCAAGGTTTAAGCATGTGAAAATTACTGGCAACTGGGGGGCATTTTCAGGTTTTTGCAGTTTCAAGGAAGGTAAGATGATGCGTTTAAAGCTTGTTAACACAATTTTTGAAGTTGTTGAAGGAGAAGAAGTTAAAGTTGCAGAATTTCATGTCTGTTAATCATGATATGGAAAAAGTTTGTTTCATTTTGCAACTATCTGAAACTGAATTTTTATGTGTTTTAATTATGAACCGTTGATGTTTAGGAATAAAAGACTTTGGTAAATTAGGAATTTAATACTTTGGATAATTAGGTCGTAATTATGAAGTGTATTAATCTAAGACTTTGGTAATTTAAGTGAACTTTGGTATGTTTATTTTATGTTATGATGACAGTTAATATAATAATAATAACAATAATACTAAGAAATATTATTTTAAAAATAATGAGTATGCTGAAAAAAATTACAAAATCTTTCTGCTGAAAGAAAATAAAGAATAATCAAACTTCATAAATCTCTCTCAGCTGAAAATTTATGGATTATACATATATTATTTCAGATTATACTATAAACTCTTATTGCTAAACTTAAACCAGTATGTTTAATCCACAAACTAAACCCAGCATATTAAACCATTTATTTGGTTTGTTTGATATTTTCTATTCAGCATTTGTAATCTATAAACTGAAACCATCATCTGAAACCATAAAAAGTTTATTGTTATTTACTAGTTTCTGAGTACTTTAAAGTAAGTGAACAAATTTATATCAGATTACATCATAAACATTAAAATAAAATGTTTATACATCATATCATCATATGATGTTGAATGATATTCTGAAAAACACTAATAATTGAATGTATCTGAGTTACATACCAAAATAAAATTAAAGATTTAGGATAAACATTCATTGAATAAAACTCATACTCTTTTACATTATTGAAATTCACTAATGTTTATCTGCAAAATTACACAATTTCAGATTAAAATGGAAATGAATTTTCTCAGGGCTTTTTCACTTATTTTCCTTTACCTTTCCAAGAAGTCATAAATCTCATCTCAATGAACCTTTGAGTTTTTGCTTTTAAACGACGTTGTTTTTCTTCTGGACTAAAACTCAAAAATTCAATTGATTCAAAAATTATTTTTTTTTCTATGTATATTATAATCGGAAAGAAGGATTTTAGCTGCATATTTCTTCCTTAATGTCCTGATTTGGCCTTGTTGTTCTACACCTTCGTTTTTGAATCCTGAGTTCCATTCTTCAACTTTTTGTCCATTGAATGTCTCCATATATCTCATTGCAAAAATCGCACAATCTTGTTCATTTCTTCTTGTTCTCCAAGGCATTTTCAATATACTAGGCTTACAGAGTTTCATGATTTGAAATTTTGGATGATTTTTCTTCTTCAAATACTCACAGAAAAAATTTGTCTGAAAAAAATTAAAACAGCAATGTTAATGAATATTAAATTTTACTTCATTGAAATTTTGAAATTTAATGATTTAATGTTCTTGAGAAAGCTATTGACTTTTTTTTAGATATACTCCTACTTTTAAGTTATATGAAATTTGCTTGATCTTAGATGATTATAGAAGATATGATAAGCTTAAGTAAAGCTAATTTAGGCTTAAGCTATTGGTAATAACCTTATGTGAGGGTTTATAGTATTCAAAACACCACACAGTTAAATGTGAGGTGTTATTTTAGTGATTTTGACTTTTTCTCTAATAAACCTGGGTTTTTATGGTTTTGATATCTTATTTAAATCTAATGAAACATATATCAATAACAATTACCTACTAAAAACCACTGTATCACATTGAACACGCTTGATCCAAACAGTCCTTAACCAGACTCGATTTTTGAATTTTAGATCAGAAAAATTCCTGAATCACACCTTATGTGGTCTCATGAGTCTATAATATCACAGAAATGAGGGCTGCAAACACAAATAACCAAGAAAGCAATTTATACTAATTTGACTGTATTACTTTTATTTTTAGCTACTATAAATTTAAATTAACAAACTATCTATCTTAAATTATATTATAACTAAGGAGCATCAAATAAGCATAAACAAATCAATCAGAAGATGAATGAGGTATGTCACAGTAGAAATAAGGAAATGAGATTTATGACTTACAAAATGCAATCCTGCAAAATCCAATCCTATAGAATCTCCACAGATTCACTAACCCAGGGCAATCCAGGTTATGAAATTAAATGACTGAATGTTTTTGAAATTGTGAACACGTATTCTTACCAGAACTACAGGGTTTCGAAGGTCCAGGTTATGAAATTAAATAACTGAATTTTTTAGAAATAGTAAACATGAATTCTTACCAGAACTAGTGGCAGAGTTCCATAAATTCTCTTTATCAGATCAATTTCAGAAATTTTAGAAGCTTCATAAAAAACTTCCAAATCTGTTATTCTGTTATCGATAATCTCAATCTTCAGATTCTTTAGATCAAAACAAACTATGTAGTAATGTGAATCCCGAAGAATATTGAAAAAGACCTGTGTTCATATTCAAAAAAATAAGCCATTGAAA
Organism: Artemisia argyi; assembly: GCA_030686995.1. Taxonomy (NCBI): domain Eukaryota; kingdom Viridiplantae; phylum Streptophyta; class Magnoliopsida; order Asterales; family Asteraceae; genus Artemisia; species Artemisia argyi. Next base: position 209,510,319 of record CM060681.1, read on the forward strand.
CTAATATTTATACATAATCAGTTATTCTATACTATTATAGCTACTATAAGCACATTTTTAAATGAGTAACTTACCAAATCCACACTAACTAAATTAGCTACAGATTTATCTTCAAGGCATGCAGCCAAAAACAGAGCTTCTTCAAAACTTTCAAATCTTTCATCTCTTGTTATATTTTCATCAGTCATAGATAGAGGCTGATATCATAAAATAAAATTAATATTAAATATTTATTTTTAAATACTATTTTGTTATTAAAAAAACATAAAAAACATACCGTAATGTGTGTATTGCAATACAATTTTGTTTGTTTTGAGTTATATCTTCTGAATTCTTCACAATTAAGTAAGATACACCACATATCTATAACATCAGAATATATCCATTGTCCATAATAGAACGATTCAAACATAGTATGTTCTACTCCAACATCAGCATCTTGAAACTGGAAAATTATGTCCCTATAAATATTTATCAAAAGTATTAAAATACAATAACAATAAAAAAATAAAAAAATAAAATAAAAATAATGTTTAAAACTTACATAGGATTTTTGCTCATACTGAATAGTGCATTGGCTGCATTAAATTCTTCTGTCGATGCTTGAATTTCATTTGTTTCTTTAATGGTTTGATTTTCTTCGGGAGGTGTTAAAAGAGAAACAATTTCTATTTTATTGGGTTTAGATTTTTCTTCTGGAGGAGTCAAATTCACTTTTTCTAACGACTTACATAGTGTTACTTCTTTAACAGGATGTGAAGTGAAATCAAAACCCAAATAAAAAGAGGGTATTTCGTTAAAAGTATGCCTTTCTTTTTCAATATTTTTTTATTCACGTTTTGTAAAATCAAATTTCCTTTCTTGATGACGCAAATTAACTTTTTTTTTAAGTTTCCCTCATTATTCAAAAAAACTGATTCAGACCTTGAATTTTCAATTATTGAACATTCTGGATTAAGCTTTACTCTTTTTGCGGTGTTTATTACACGATCCCATTCATCTTTTAAAGTTTCAACTTCCTTAGAATTCGGAAAGTTCAACAATCCTTTTTTGATAGAATGCTTCATTTCTTTGATCAATAATTCCAACATAAACAAATTATTCTTCGTTTTCCGAATGAAACCCTGTTTAATTTTCATTAAAATACTAGCTTAATATTGTTAATTCATTTTAGTTGCAAGATAAAATATTATTAAAAAAAAAAGCTATACCTTTTCATCAATTTTCTTTAATAGAACTTCTTTTTCTTCAGAGATTATTTTTTCAAACACCTGTAAGTTTTATAAAACAAGTCAAATATTCATATCAGTACAAATTTATAAGTTTACTTATATTTATAATCTAATCATTAATAATTTTCTTTTTTTATAACAAATTCATACTATTATCAGATAAAATGATAGACAAACGTACCAGTTTGTTGCATTCTAATGTAACATTTTGACCTTTTTCACCAGAAGCCTTTTTTGTTTGTTTTAATTGAATTGCATCTAATTTTTGTGTGTTTTCCAACTCCCCCTGAAAGCAACCAGACAAATAATGAAATATATGAAATAAGTTTTATTTTTATTAAACCAACATATTTGGTAAGAAAGAATAGCTTTAAATCAACAAGTTTAGCTGTAACATTTAATATGTCTTTAACAGACTTATTTTAATTATTATTAGGAATAATATTATTCTTTAAACTGATATATAATATAGTCATTAATAATTTTATTTATTTTATTTTTTTTAAACAAATTGATATTAGTAACAGATTAAATGTGAAAGAAACATACTTGTTTGTTGCACTCTGATGTTACATTTTGACCTTTTTCAGCTGAAGCTTGTTTTACTTGTTTAACTGGAATATGATCTAATTTCTCTGCGTTTTCCTGCTTACCCTGAAAGCAATTACACAACTTATAAAATATATGGAATAAGTGTTTGTTTTGATTAAACAAACATATTTAGTAATAAAGAATACCTTTAAATCAAGAGGTTTTGGTGTAACATTTAATACCTCTTCAACAGACTCTGGTATTTCACAATGACTTTTATCCACCAAGTAACTAAACTCTGCTGTTTCTCTCATCTTCAGCAATTCTGTATTCCATGTTTTCAAAGCAGGTTGAGAATGATCTACGTTTATGAAATTGCACTCTATTTTTTGAACATAAAAAAGCTGCAAAGATAAATGAAACAAAAAAAGAAGTGTAATTACCGTAAGAAATGTCAAAGGTCCACAATAATATGATTTCTTGTTGTTAGGATTCCAATCCTTTTTACACTTCTTTAGACAATCAATCAAATAACCACACCAATCCATCTTATTAATCTTATCATATTCAGATGAAATAGAATATAAGATTCTCTGATTTGATGTTCCATCTTTCATAGCTTCAAATAAGACAGTCGCTATCAAAACAACTAAGTTAATTCTGAACAACTTTCCTCTGTCCTTTGCATCTATTAGTTTTTGCACTACAGATTTTGGTTTAACTTTTATTGTATCCTTCTCCAACAAAGAAAACTGCTTTCTCCAATTTTTAATACACGCATCTTCACTTTTCACTCTTTCTGGTGGATTTATTTGTAAACCACCACTTGGGAAACCGAAAATTTCTTCGACTGATTCCTTTGTAATTTTAATATCCCCTCTCCAATGTTTGATGGTCATTGTCGATTCATCAAAGCTTTGAACCAAGGCTGTCAAGATCGCGATTCCACGCAGGATCGTTTTTGTCTTTGCAAGATCGAGATCGTAAGATCGGATCGCGATCCTACCAATTTGTCATATTTTGTAAATAAATGATATACGAGTCAAACTGTTTTATATTTTTACTCAACGTCAAAGATAAGTTCATATAATATCCTCTTGAAAATGACAAAGTTTAAATTTCAAACACTAAAGTAATAGTAAAATACAAAAAAGTCAAGTTTCAATCGTTACATTAACGATTTAGTGCAATAATATTACATAACATAGGTCCTAAATGTCTCAAAACATACGAGTCATCAACATGATTTCAAGAAAACAAACGTTTCATAAGTGGCATTACAAAACATACCTTTTGATTAGTTTAATCACAGTGAAGTAAAGTAAATTAAACTATTGAACACTTTTTAGACTATAATCTATTCAGAAAAGTAGAAAACTATGTATAAACTATAATCTATTTAGAAAATGAAACAATAGTTGTTTACTCATTAGACATTAGTAAAACACACATTTGTTTTTTTGGCCTAAGTAAGTGGGATGGACTTAAAAAAAAAAAAAAAAAAAAAAAAAAAAAAAAAAAAAAAAAGTGAACCCGGATCGCGTGTCGATCCTACGATCTTACGTGCGATCCTACGATCCTACTTACGATCCTACCTCAGATGCGATCCTACCACGATCCTACACGATTTTGACTGGTGTGCACGTAAGATCGTACGATCTTACGTGTAAACTCGCGAGTTTGACAGCCTTGCTTTGAACCACATGTTGTCCCAATCTACTTGGAATTATATTTATTTTCAAATCAAGTAAACTTCCAAATCCCATATTTTTTAATACACTGCACGATTTAGAATCTGTTTTTAAGAATCTAATAGCATTAAATAACTGAGTTGGTGAACCCCTGTTTTTAAACACATCATTACTCTTCACCAAATTAGGATTAGAACATTCACCTTCAACCGGTACTTCTTGATGCTTCATACTATCCAACTTAAGTTTCTTTAAATTGTCTTGATTAATCTTTGATGAATCATTTATAAAGCATCTCTTTTGCGATATTACTTGTGTCATTTCTCTCTGTTCTTCTTCTGTTACATTAAATTCGAAACCTTCTATCCCCTTTTCTGCTTCATCTTGTATTTCTTCATTTCTTTCATTACATTCATTATTTATTTTTTCTTGTTCATCTAATTCTTCATAATCATAATCTTCACTATCTTGATCATCCTCAGAATCTTCTTCATCACTATCAGTTTCGTCATCAAAGTTATATTCTTCCTCTTCATCTTCATCATCATCATCATAATGAATTTCTTCTTCTTCAATATCATCAATAAGGTCATACTCGTTAGGCTCATCATCTTCTTCATCATCAGTGTTTTCAATATCAATATATTTACTATTATCATCTTCATTATATTCTTGTTCTTAAAAAAAAAAAAAAAAAAAAAAAAAGAGTGTTACCATAATATGGTTTGTGTATATTGATAGAACTATCTAAAAGAGCAAATGAAAATGACACCATATTCAAATTGTTCTTGTAACAATAAGCTGAAAAATGGTAATCTATTTGTTTAAGCGTAAACATCATGCTAAACACTTATTGGTTAAGAATACATCATGTAGTTATTTTGTTAAATTGACTGTAAACACTTAACTGAATTATGCTAAACAATTAATATCTGTATTATTTAAACACAAACATCATATAATATAACAATACCATTCTTATATTTTAATACATATCATATAATAAAAACAATATCGCAATACCATACTTATATTTTTATATATCGTAATACATATCATATAACAAAAACAATATCACAATAGATTACTATCGTAATACATATCATATATCGTAATACATATCATACATCAAATAATTTTCCTAAACAATTAATATCATACATCAAATAATTTTTCAAAAGTACCTTGTTCTAATCATTGTATTCTTCTTCTTCTTCTTATTCCTCTTCTTCTTGCAGGCTTTTCATTTTCATTAAAAGAGTTTAATAGTTTATTAATAAAATTTATCTTCTTCGTCTTTGATCTTCTTCTTGTTTTTGTTAAAGAAATCAGGACACCTATAAAAATAATATAATTAGAAAAATAATAATAATAATAATTACAATAAAAATTTATAGAAGATTAGAAAATTATACCTAATAACTCTGCGATTTGAAGAACAGAATTTGTTGTTGAATTATGATTTCTTTTTTTCTTCGACATCAAGTTTTAATTTAACTTTCTTTTATTATCACTACGATATTTGATTAATTTTCTCAGAATTGTTTATTCAACTTAATATTTTTTTTAGGGTTTATGTGTGTTTAGGGATTTGAATTGAATCTAAGAGAAAGAAAATTAATAATTTTTTATTTGATTGTGGATACCCGACCCATTAAACAAATACAAAAACGCAACAGACTTAATTTTTTTCTTTTTTTTAATATAGTGTGATATTAAAATATTAAACTAGTTAAAATGTAATGTGATATTAAAGTTAATTTTATTTTTTATACTCTTTTGTGTTTTTTGTGTGAAATGGTATGTACCGGTCAACGTCTAAAATAATATATAGCGGTTCAGGTATGGTATACTTACAAATAAACTTAAAATAACTACTATCACGAATAATACATTTAAATCACAAAATAACTTCTACATCCAAATATACAAATAAACTAAAAAAAAACGTATATCTTAACATATATCGACACTTGAACACGTATTTTTCTAATTTTATTATTTTTGGGCCTCAACACAAGTCCATAATGTCATTATCCATAAAAAGGCATGAGTAACCTTTAAACTTCTAGACCTAACAAAACTGAAACTTTTTTTTTCTATATAAATCAACATACACTAAATATCAACACACACATAAAAAAGCATAAAATAAAAACAACAAAAAAGGGGATTTCTTTTGCAACAGCTAAATGGCAGAAAACAACGCTTTCAAATTGAAGATGAGCATTCAAGCAATTCAAGAAACATACCGACAATTGGAGAAAGCAAAGTCTCTAAATGTGATTCTGGAACAAATAATAAAAACAGCAAAAGGAAGACAGGATCTCATTCAGCTTCTTCCGAAATTAGGAGGTTCAGATCTGTATAAGAAGACAGAAGACTTGCTCATCAAAGTTCGTACTAAAGAAATGGAAGTGCTTAACGAACTTAGGGATATTGAAAACGGCACATCAGAAAATATGAATCCGAATGTTAAGTTTATTGAAAATATTAAGAATATGTAAAGAATTATCAATGTAATTTTATTTTGGTATGTAACTCAATATGAATTTTATTAATATAATATTAAGTTGTATGAGTTATGTTATACTTTAAATTATTATTATTGTTCAGCATGTCATTCAGCATATATGATGATATGATGTATAAACATTTTATTTTGATGTTTTATGTTGTAATCTGATATAAATTTGTTATTTACTTTAAAGTACTCAAAAAGTAGTAAATAACAATAAACTTTTATGGTTTCAGATGTTGGTTTCAGTTTGTAGATTACACATGCTGAATATAAAATATCAAATGAACCAACACATGGTTTAATATGCAGGGTTCAGTTTGTGGATTACACATACTCATTATTTTTCAGTTTGTGAATAGAAAATATCAGTTTGTGGTTTCAGTTTATAGTATAATCTGAAATAAGATAGTTGTACTTCATAAATTTTCAGCGGAGAGAGATTTATGAAGTTTGATTAATTTTTTCAGCATACTCATTATTTTTTTATAGTGGAGTATTTAAGAAGTATTTTATTGTTGAATAGTGTTTCAGAGATTTGATGGATGTGATGTTCAGGGGAAGTGTGTACGCCGCCTGTTTGCTTACTTGACCCCTACTTTTTTTTTTTAATTTAAAATATTACGTTTTTACATGTAATTGTTTTATTGTTATTTTTTTTATGTATTTTTGTTTTTTTTTCTTTAATACTTATCACTTATATTTTTGGTTAGGAAATATATTAAAATATTAATTCCAATATTTTTATTAATAACATTATATTAGGTAACTAACAAAATATATTAAAATCTTAATTCCAATATTAAAATGACGGATATACAAGTATGTCTGGTGTGGTATGATCTACATCTGATTTTTAGTCACGAAGTGCAAAATGACATTCCAAAATGCTTTTTTTAGTGGTACGTGCAATCCCCAATTTGTTTTACTACTATAATGTAACTTTATTTATCCGAACATTTGTTTTGTGAATTAAAAATATTAAAAAGACGTTTTTTTTTTAAATTTATAAGCTTACATGCATTGAGCGTGTGAAATTAAATGACTTTATTTGGGAATATAAAAAAACTAAACATGCTAATACAAAATTTAAATTAACAGTTTGTGATATATTTACATTGAAACTTTAAATTCATTTAACCTATACACAATTTTAAACACATAATTACAACAACCATCCAACTTCTATTTTTCACACATTATAAAACTCCCACACACTGAATAAAAATTATATAAACTTATAAACAAACTCTAAAATAACTACTCCATTCTTAACAAAACCTCAATGGATCCAAAACAACATATCATTGATCAGATATTCCTAGATATTGATGCTGATGTGAAGACAATAGATCGTATAACATCCTTCATGAGGACGATGCTTGATGATGGAAATGAAAGAAAAGATAATATGGAGGAAATAAGCAAACTACCCAAGTCAAAATTATATGAGCAAGGTTTAATATACAATTTGATGCTGAATGAAAAAGACATTGAAATGATGAGAAAACTTGAAGTTATAATTAGCAAAATAAGGGCTATTATTGATATGAAGATGGGATTTCTCAAACAAATTGTAGAAATGTGAAATATTACATTTCAACAATATTGTATTTTTGTTGGGAAGCTTTATGCAATCTGAAATATTAGGATTGAAGAAAGAAATTTATTGTATTTTGCTTTCTTTCTTTTTATTTATCAGAATGTATTTTACTATAACCATCAAATTATTAATGGAATTAATGGTTTATATTTTTCAGTATCAAGCAATTTTTGCACTTTTTATTTATTTATTTTTTTTTTAATTTATATTTTCGTACAATATATTTAGTGTATATTGATCTTTCATGGTTTCAGTTTGTAGTTTTTTTTTTTTTTTTTTTTTTTTTTTTTTTTTTTTTTTTTTTAATTTGTGATTTACATATTTATGTTATAATCTGAAATAAGATTAGAAAGATACAAATATTTCAGCCACATACATTCAGCATGACGATAAAGTGTTATATTGTGCCAATATGTTACATGCAGAATTAAATTGTGCGAATGTGTTATATGCTCAGATTCTCAAAAAAGATTGTTCTAATATATACTACTTCAAACAAATAATAAATATAACCATCCAGCTTCCATTTCACACACATTATATAACTCCCAAAAACTGAAATAAAATTATATCAAATTATAAATAAATTATAACATATTTCTCAACATTTCTTACCAAAGTGCAATGGATAAAAAAAAAACATATCGTTGATCAGATTAGCCGAAGTGTTGATGCTGATGTGAAAACAACAAAGAGAATAACGTCCCTCATGAGGGAGGCGCTTGCAGATATAGAAGAAAGAGATAAGATTATGGCGGAAATAGGTACCCAATCCAAGTCAAAAATAGACGAACAATGTATAATGTATTATACGAAGATTAATCAAGTAGATGGTGAAAACCTGAGAAACCTCCAAGCTTTACTTGACAAATTAGAAGCAATTGTGCATAAGAGGATGGGATATCTCAAAAAAATTATTGAAATGTAAATGAAATAAAATGAAAGTTGTATTTTGTTTGGAAGGTTTATGAAGAACAACGAATTACGATTTAAGAATAAAGTTTTTGTATTTTATTATGAAGGAATTTGTAACAGGATGATGCAATTTGTTAAACATTTTATTTTATGCTATTTTTTTGTATTTGTATATTTAAGAATAAAGACTCAACTTCTTATAGATTGATCATGTATAGAAATATGATCACGTACATATAAAAACAGGACACAACCAATACAATAGTAAGGAAATCATACACATGCGTATTTAAAAAAAATATTCATATAAAGTACTAAATTTTATATAATTGCAATTGGTATATTTTTATTTAACTTTCTAAATAATATTTAATAATAAAAGATATTAATAATAATTGCATGAAATAAGAGCATTAGAAGAAATACATGATCATATGTAACAAAAGCTAAGATTAGATTATATCCTTACATTCAAAACAACGCAATATGATCTAATCAACTAACTTGATTTAGAAGGAGTGGAATGATTCTGCAACATTTGTGATTGCTCTCCTTGTTCCTCTTTTCAGCTTCTCGAACTACAAATTCACTAAACGTTTTAGCTATGTCAGTTGTACCAGGGCCTTTATGCAATCTTACGAATATTGTTTGAACTAAATGCAACATAACATTGCTCAAATTGCCAAGTTCTTCAATGCTGATGAAGTCTTTTCTATCTGAATTGTTGAAAATAATCATACCAAGTGTGGGCTCATTCAGAACGGTTCCAGGTGGATGATCTTCATATCCAACCTGATCTTTGAAATGTTTTGTTGATCTGAAATATTCTTCCATATCATCACCAACTCTCTTCCTCTTCCTAACAATTCTATTCAGTTCAATAAAAGGGTCTTGTTCCTGCAAAGGTATATGATCTTGAATATTCAGTTTGTTTTTCATTTCTATCACTTCATCAACACGTTTTCTCATTGAAACAAAAAACTCTACCCAGCGAGCGGCTTTCCTTTTCCCACAGCAATCTAAAAATTCTTTCCATTCTTCCCAATGAAGATCTTTCACCTTGAACTCTTCAATGATTTCTTCATCTCCATCATCTCTGTAGATTTTTAATGTAGCTGGACCTTTATTCCTTGAAAGAATGTCAGCATTGGTGATTTTCCCAGGGGCTCTCCTATTCAGAACAATATGACAGTACTTGTCATATAATGCTTTCTTCTTCGTGAAGAGATCAATAACATGTTGATCAAAGCTCTTGATTATCTCAGCCTTCTTCTTTAACTTTTCGTGTTTCACGTTTTCTTGATACATTCTATCAAGCTGACGCTTCTGTTCGTTAAGGGATTCATCAACGATGTAAACATTTTGACCTTTTAAGTTTTTATACTTGATTTCCTTAACAGGGGAGGTCTGAATCTTTAGTGAGCCTTCATTAACAGTGGCATCAGGTTCTTCAAGCAAATTTTCTTTTAGCTGAGACTCATTCATTGATTTTTTACCAACATTGCCATCATTTCGTTGAACTTCAGTTTCTTCCAAATTATCTTCAATCACTGAATCTTTGTCAACAGTGACATCATTTTCTTCATCTTCATTTACTTTCTCATTAAATTCATTCATTTGCTTTTTACCCACAACACCATCACCTTGTTGATATTCAGTTTCTACCACATGATTTTCTTGAACTACAAATACTTTCTCACTAGATTCATTCATTGACTTTTCCCCAACAGTGGAATCACCTTCTTGAACTTCACTTTCTACCACCTCATTTTCCATCATTGGAGACATCATATCTTTCTTATAATGAGCTACCTCCAGCCTTCCATTATCTTGTTGCTTGAGGTTAATTTTACCAAAAAAATCAGAGACTTTAAGCTGTTTACCAGATTCTTTTTTCTTATTCTCCATAACAACATCAGTAGAAGCGGCTGGCATACATGTTAATGATTTGAGGCTAGCATTAAGAGCGTAGATAGCATTTTCCTCTTTCTCAAGAGATAAAGGTATAGATTCCAAGGATTTATACTTAGAAACCTCATCAATAAAGTTTCCAACTTTTATTGGGAGCCCCAAAAGAGATGCTGGTACCTCCAAATTCTTGGACTCAATAGAATCAACCGTCTTTTTAACTTCAGATATGATGATGCTTAGTTCTTTAACCATAACAGGAACATCTATCATATGCTTTGGCAACTCAAACTTTATCTTACTAACTGCTTCACTTAGTTCCACAACTTTGCAACTGATCTCTTTATGCTGGCTTGATAAATTATTGACGTCGGTTGAAAACTTACCGTTGAAATCTTCACGTGTAACTAATTTGTCAATTTCAGGTTTAAGAGACTCCAAAAGCTTTGAAGAAATATTAGAAACAGATGGATAAGATGGGCGAGTTTTCAACAAAAGTATTTGTCGATCAGCAAACTCCTTTTCTTTCTTCAGCATTTCAATCTTAGATTCAAGATTGAGAACTTGATTGGATAATTCACTTATACGCTGAGACTTTGGTGAAGGTGGATGATCACAAGACATTTCATTTTCTGTTACACAAACATGATCCTCATCATTGTTAACTCCATGTTCCGGAGAACGCTTACTTTCATCATTAAGCTTACCTCCATGAGCTGGAGACTTGTTACTTTCATCATCAAGATTACCTTCATGTGCTGTACCCTTGCAATTTTCATCATCATCGTCATCTCCATGTGCTGGAGGCTTGTAAATTTCATCAGCATGTTTACCTCCATCTGCTGGAGATTGGTTATTTTCATCAACTTCATAATCGTTTGAAATCATAACAGGTTCATCTTCATTATCAAATTTACCAATACTGCTATGATCAGCTGTATATTGAAGTAAAGATAATAATTGTTTGTGGTCCATCTCATCAAAATCAGATTTGCTATCATCAGAAATTTCAAAAGAAGCATCACAAAGTGAAAAATAATCAAATCCGTTCAAATTGTCTTGATGTAGATTCAGTGACTCAATGGAAGCACATTTGTTTATATTTGCTTCAGAATCAAATATAGGAACAGCTTTATCAACTGCTTCAGAGTCAGATTTCTGATGTTCAAATGCTTTTGTAATATGCTGGGATGATGATGACGCACACATTTGCCTAACAGGTTGTGCCTTAAAATCTAATTTAGGTTCCTGATGAAAAGTTATCAAATAATTAGGACAACATATACTGATATTTTTTTTAGTTGAAAGTATTGCTACATCTTTATGAATAGCTTAATAACAGATTTTGAAATAGTATGTTGGGATGGTGAAACAGGACAAAAACTAGTAATGACTTTAGGACTGAGAACAAATTTCAAATACTCAAGTACTATACTGGGATGATGAAACTGCAAAAACACTACTAATGAGAATACCTAGAAAACAAAGTTCAGATTCTAAACTAATATACTGGGCTGATCATAATAAACAAACCCTACTAATAATTTTGAGCTAATAAAATTATTCAAATTCTAAATGATAACTGCGGAGGCTAACCTGGGCCTTTTCCATAATATTTTGAATTGAATTTTGTTTATTCTGACTGGAAGGGTAACGTTTTTTAACCCTGCTCTTTCGACGACCCTTCTTTCCTACAGGCACTATTGAAACTTCATTTTGCAGATCTTCAGATTCTGAGCTTGCAGGTGTACCAGTATGGTTGGTAGATATTTCTGAATTACAAACAGACATCATATGTTGGGTCAAAGGAGCTCCTACAGTTTCTTGTTAGGAAATTGAAAAGTAGTCATCGCTGAATGTGGGTGTTTCTATGATTGAAGAATTACTTGTATGGTATGAAGGGCCCATTTGGAATTCCATGACCAAAGATATGAACCTGGTATAGTTCATAACATCACCCCTGATCTTCTTCTTCAGCTTTTTTACCAAATCTTCATATATAATTTTCCCAAAGTCAATTGACACCCCATTAGCCAGACCATACATAACAATCTCATGCATTGAATTAATTTGATCATACCCACCAGTGTTACCTCCAATACACTGAATTATTAGGGTCATTAAGAGTTTCCAATTTGGTGCAAGTCCTCTATTTCTAAGGGTTCCAGTTAATTTATCAGAGTAACCAATTTGGCCAAAGAAAAGTTTAGTAACCTTACCATCAGGATTTGCTTCATATTGTTGATGGCGTTTTAAGTAATCTGCTCCTATAGCCTTTCGAAAGGAAGACAAATCAAATTCAAGATTAGTAGTACCATTTTCAACTGTGAATTTGATTGTGTTTAATGCGGTGACAGTGGCAGTGTACCAGAATTCCTTTAGATAACTCTCATACTGGAAAGAAGGTTTCAGGGTGAATGTCTTTCGAAGGCAACATTTTTCAACAAAAGTGAGTACATCTTTAAAGAATTCTTTGTTTTTCGTTGGGTTGAGGTTGGCAACGAAATTATTAGGTTTAATCTTGATGTCATTTAGTGAATGAATCATTTCAACCGCTTTTGGAAGTTGTTGTGCATTTTTTGGATGAATAACACTTAGGGCAAGAGGTTGGGTTTCATGATTTGATGAATTCATTGAAGTTTTACTGATGATTCTTTTGTTAATGTTAGAAAAATGTTTTTGTTAAAATGTGAATGTTGTTTTAATTGAACAAGATAATCTGAAAGTGTAATGGATCAACCCGGTTTTATCAAATACACCTTTGGGAAAAACCAAACCCGTATGGTTTGCTACACACACGTTGACCGGGTCACAATTCATTTTAAAGTACTATTTTATTATTATTATTATTATTATTATTATTATTATTATTATTATTATTATTATTTCAAAGTACTATTTTTAATTAAAAAAGTAAATTTAATATGTTAAGGGTGTGTTTGGTTTTTTATTGGTTTGTCTTTTGGATTAGGATTTGGCATAGGGTTAAAAGAAAGTGACTAAGAAAAAATATGAGATTTTATTAAAGCTCGTTTGTTTTATTCATTTGGGATGAAAACTTACTTGAAATTATACCGTAGTTATTATAATACTGTATTAAAATAACAATATAAAGAGTGTTGACGCGCATTCAAAAACATGATTTGTATAAAAGCTTATTTAAAAACATGAGAATGAAATAGAAAATAGTCAAGAAAATAAAATAAAATAAGAAAATAGAAACCTTTTTAAAAAAATCATGGGTATGATTCATATATGTCCTAGTTTTTGAGGTTGAGTCCTGAATAAGAAAGGCTCACGAGTTATGAAATATATAGAAAAATCATTGCATTTTCTTACCATCTTTTAAATCGTCACAAAAGATAAAACCTCTTTAATTTGTTTTAAATTCAAAAAAGTTATCAATGCATGTAACATTATAAATTTCTTAAAAAACATCTATTTAATTGCATTTAATTCAAAAACGCCATTCACAAATCGAGCATTTTCACACCTCAACATATGCCATTCCTTAAGTCGAGACATTGGCATAATGCATAGCGTGAAGGTAACATCTTATGTGATTGTAACACCTTAGCTCAGCCATGGCAAGCCTTTTAGAAACGTGTGTTTAATTATGTTATACTGTATATCATTAAATAACATATCAATATATAAATATCCGAGTTCCATCTAAAAGTATGGATGTTTTAGCAATATCATTAATTATTTTAGTTTACATGCTAGGAAGGACTTATTTTTTTTTTAAGAGGGTTTTACACAAAACAAATGTTGGGCTAATTAAAATTATATCGTAAGAAAGAAAGTAAAAAAACAAATTAGCGATTGCACATACCACTAAAAAAGAGTATTTTGGAATGTCATTTTGCACTTCATAACTAAAAATTAGGTGTAGTTCGTACCACACCCGACATATATGTGGATCCGTCCATGATAACATTATGTATTTTTTACTAATTACCTGTTATTATGTTATTAATCATAATATTGGAATTAAGATTTTAATATATTTCCTAAACAAAAATATAAATGATAAGTATTAAATAAAAAAAAAAAAAAAAAAAGAAACAAAAAGAGACAAAAAAAATAACGATAAAATAATTACATGTAAAACGTAATATATTAAATTTAAAAAAAAAAAGAAAAAAAGTAGGGTCAAGTAAACAAATAGGCGGCGTACACACTTCCCCTGAACATCACATCCATCAAATCCCTGAAATACAATTAAACCATAAAATCCTTCTTAGATACTCCACTATAACAAAATACATACATATGCTGAAGAAAAATTACTAAATCTATCTTGTGAAAGAAAATAAGGGATAATCAAACTTCATAAAATCTCTCTGTTCTGAATCAGGTAATATTATCCAATCTGAAATAATAAATGTTTATATTTTATTTTTTCTGGGCATATTTAGGAGCTTAATATTTATGATCAATCAGCTTTTCAAACGGTCAAGTGTTAGACTAATGACATTGGAATGTTGTAAAATTTATTTGATGTTTACTTTTTGCATGCATGCTTTAGTTACAATATATATATGGTGATAAAGATACTTGTTCAAGCATATTATAAGTTAGATTAATAGTTTAAAACATGTTGAAGAATGTTGCGAATAAGAATGTTGCGAATAATAGTTTACGAATGTTGCGAATAATAGTTTAAATGATGTTGAATAATAAAGTTGCGAATAATAGTTTAAATCATGTTGAATGAAAAATATAAAGAGGTTTTTAGCTTAAAAAATACATGTGATTATTTAATTTTCAAATGTTCCTTAGAACCACAAATAAGCATAAGAAAATATATATTATTTGGTGTTATTATATTTTTGATTTCGATATTGAAAAATAGAACATACTGTTTATCTGAAAACTTTTTGTTAGTTTTCAATTTTAAGATGATCATTGATGAATTTAGTATACAGTGCACTCATTTCCATAGATTGGTAACTCCTTACTTTATAACACTGTTGGGATAATGTTTTTAGTGGTAGTTAGATAGACATTCTGAAGTATTTTCAAAGTTGTAATACTATATATTAACTCAATTTGAGTTAAACCATGTTAAACCAAAAATATTTTTATATGTTAACAAAGATGAATTTTTAAACATAAACTAATATAAAGTTAATGTGTGTAAACTTTCAGCAACTATGTCAACACAATTCATAATGGAGTTGATTCCAAACGAAGACATTCAAGTTTTGGTAAGTTTGTATTGAATTTATAATGAAAAAGTATTGATTGTGACTTTACTTTTTTTACTAAATTTATATTGAATTCTTCATGCACTTTTCCGTAGGTTCTACCGGATTATTTCCATGCTCACTACTACAATAATAAGAACCATGTATACCTAGTTAATAACATGAGGCTTAAAAGAAAGGTTGACATAAACTACCGAGAAGAGACACATGAATGTGAGTTGTCTGGTTTACGATGGAGACGTTTTATAGAAGAAAGCAGATACATGAACATCAGAACTCTGCATTTCATAAAAGAAGGAGCTGATACATTTTATGTGACTGCATATGAAGAAAACGGAGGGGAGAGTGGGGGGGGGGGGGGGTATGGATCTATACATACAAGGCATCGGATGGTTAGATGCACAGGTCTAGTTGGAGAAAATGAGAACATTTCTCCGGTAATAATATTTAATACTCTGTATTTAACAAACACTATTGTTTATTCAAGAAACTTGCAAATAATAACTTAGCTTAAATTATTTAACAGTGGTTTGATGAAGAATTCATTCAGGGTGATCTACCTCATCATTTCTATTTGACATATGCTGGTTTTGAAGTTCGTGTAAGGTTAAGACGGGCTATCATTCCTGGATTTCACGAAACTTATGGTTATCAGATTTACCGTCATTGGGATGATGTAGTGGCAGTGGCAGGGTTACTTGTTGGCGAGCGTGTAGTCTTGACAAAAACGAGGGAGAATAGGTTAAGCTTGATGAGGTTTGGACATAATGGATTCCAAATGAACCATGAGAACCATTTTCCAACACGCCTAAGAATTCTTCAAGGACATGCTGAAGGTGAAATGGGTGAGGTTTTTTTTTTTTTTTTTTTTTTTTTTTTTTTTTATTTTTATTTTTATTTTTTTTTAAAGATTAAATGTATATTATAAAAAAGTTTAGCATAGATAAGGAATGAACAATTTATTTTGGTCATTGGGATATAACAGATGAGAGGCTTCTCCATAGTTGCAGCTGGGAAAATCATGAAGGTCACATGGACGAGGATACTACTTTCTACACAAAATTGTTTCCTTACGTTGTTGACAATGGCAAGCTGGTAACAACATTGACATCTATTTCATGAATATAAATATAAACTTGATTCAATAAATTTTTTATTAGCAGATGCTTTTTAGTAACAAAGTTAAGAGATAATATATTCTTGTTGCAGACAATACCTTCACAGTTTGTTACTGATAATGAACTATTCACAAACGATCATGCAATCCTAAGGAGAATGGGTGAAGAGAGGCGTGTCGTTCTGTACCGGGAAATTCACAAAGAGAATCCCACAAGGACAAACCACATGAACCTGCGAACCAACTGGAGGATACTGGCAGAAGATTGGCAGTTCAGGTTATACAAGATGATTCGATTCAAGCTGGTTGGAACTACCATAGATCCTTTAGCTGAAGTGGAGCATGACAATGACGATATTCCCATCTTGGTTCCTATTTTCGATGTTTGTTAGATGAAACTCGTGTGATGGTTTCACAACCTGGTACTTTTGAACATTTGACAGTTTAACTTTCAACTTTTGATAACTGTTTTTTGTGATCATGTGCATCAGCATGATACAAATTTTATTGTAATTAGGCATGCTATGATAAGCCATGGAACTTATGTAAACGTTTAGTTTTAACTAATAGTATTATGTGCTATGTATCAGCCCCGGATTTGGGCCTGTGCAGGGTGGTCAACTGCACAGGTTCAGTTTCATGCCTTAGTTCAGTTGAGTGCCTTGGTTCAGTCAAGTGTATTGGTGAATAAACGAACGATGAACGAACATATGCAGAATCATTTAACTTAACTCAAATAGCAATTATCAAACACAATACCACAACTGATAACAACTACAAGATCATTTGTGATTGATAATTTAACAACACCTATTAACATTTATTATGCAACTGAAAAGAAATTTAATGATAAACTCTTAAGAATCTTTTCAAATGCATAGTTTCTATTCAAACTACGATTAACATCTTTCAACAATTGAACGTTTGAAAATTATACCTAATAACTGTGCGATTTCTATAACAGAATTCGTTGTTGAATTATGATTTGAATAACAGAATTCGTTTTATTCAATTTAGTATTTATTTTTTTAGGGTTTATGTGTGTTTTATGGATTTGAATTGAATCTAAGATAGAGAAAATTAATAATTTTTTATTTTTTAATATACTGTGATATTAAAATGTTAAAGTATTTTTAATTTTATTTTTAAATGTAATGCGATAGTAAAGTTAATTTTATTTTTTATACTCTTTTGCGTTTTTGTGAGAAATGGTATGTACCGGTCAACGCTTTTTTGTTTTTTTTTGATAGAACCGGTCAACGTCTTTTTGGGTTGCTTATAAAAGGGCATTTCTCCCCCATTTTCATTCAAACGCAAACCCTAATATCTATAATTCAAACTCTACCATTCTACTTGTTCCACTCTATTTCAATCTCCATTTTTGTAATTCGTTGCTTCTATCATGGCTTCAAGACCAAGAACATCTGCTTATGCACTTGCGCGCACCCCTAACTTCCAAAAGTTAAAGTTTGCTGCTGGTTCTAATGAAATTGAGGATTGCTTGCATATAGCATTTGCCCAGGATGATGCCGAGAATGATCAGTTGTTAATGGTGCTTGGTGAGCAGCGAGATCAATTACCTGTAAAGGTTAAGTGGTTAGAGAACTTGGTGGAAGAAGGCGAGTGTTTCTTGCCGTTCCACGAGCATGGTGACATTGGTTTGGACCGACTGAAAGAGACTTTGCAGAGAGAGAGGAAGGTGCTTGCTGGGTTGATCAAGGCTATTGATCTTGCGCGTGAAGGAAGAGAAGAAAAGAAGATCAATCTTTACTTTTTCGAGTGATGGGCTGGCCACTTGATGTGGTATATATTGGTTATCTTTTCTTTTTTTATTAGAAGTATCTATGTTGCTTAGGAATGCCTTTGCTTCACTTTATGTATGGATTAGTTATCATGGAACTTTTTTTTTTTGGGAATGATAACTGAAATGTAAAAACTTTGATGGTTGGTAATATAAATTTGAAGTTTATGTTTATTAGTATATTCGTTTTGTTATGGTAAATAATCGTAACCTTTTTTCTGATATGTATTGATGTTCATAATTTTCTAATTTTTGATATAATAAACATGTAATCGATAAGAGAGCTAATAGTTGCGCTAAAAAGCAAAGGCAGTCGCTAATCTGTGTTAAACCTAGGGCTGTAGATGGAATGTACATAACTCAGGTCAATCTAATTACTTGATAATAGAGTTTTGTTTTGATAATAGAGTTTTGCCATGGGTAGAAGAGTTTGAAATGATGTTTTATATTTAGATTCCTGCATCCTCTGTTGTTTTTTAGTCTGTGTTAGTTTCATTAGGTGTATGAAGCGGCTTTGGTTATCGGCCAGTGAGTTTTAAGAGTTTGGTCTGTGTGTTTTTGACTTCTTCTGAAAGTAACTATGGTAAGTATGTATTTCTTTTCATTTGTGTTTTACGGTAATAATTGAATCTAATTGTCTGTTTTGTTTATGTGATTTTTAGTGTTTTTGAATGGTGGATGACGCTGTGGCAGGCGACGAAGGTGAAATTCCTGTTTTTGTTACAAATTATGTTGTCCAAACATCTTTTTAATTTTGAAGTGTGTGTTATGTTTTATTTCCGTCAGGTTAAATGATAATTAGATATTTATTTTATGATAACAACTTTTGAGATATTTTTTAGAATAATCACTAGTGAAATGTTTTAAGTCATGTGACTGATTTTGTATGTGAAAATTTCATTTCACATACGTCACTTGAAAAGAAATACAAATATATGAGTTGCAGAGTACACAGAAATACAAAATACATGAGTTTTTTTTATTTGTTTATTGAGATACCTAATCTTTTTTTCCTGTTTTCTATTCACATGAAGCATACACATACACTATGAGTCATTATCCGATCTATACATTTGTAATCTTTTTGATATGTTCATTATTAAGACTTCTACAGTATTATACGCTAATGAAGTTGGTGCTCACTATTGTTATGTAAAAAGTATTTTTTATCTGTAAATGTTTTAGATTAGAAAAGTTAGTATTTAGTGGTAGTAATAAAGATGTTTGCTTGACAATGAGAATCGTACTCATTCTCTATCATATAGTGTGCACACGAATACAATTGATTTTTTTTTCTAAAAGTAGTTTAACTGTAAAATGTTTTCAATCAGTCATGTTAGTAGGTATAAAAATTCATAATGAACTACCCTTATGCTACATACCACAATATTTGATATAAACAAACATAAAGATAATGAATACAATGTGTTTTTTGCTAAAAGTAGTAAACATAAAATTAAAAGTTTATTTGATATAAAAATTCATAATGAACTTATGTTACATACCACAATATCTGATATAACTGCAAAATGTTTTCAATCAGTCATGTTAGTAAGTATAAAAATTCATAATGAACTTCTAGATAGGAATGAAATTTAAAAAATATTGGTTCATAGTGGATCAATCTACCCTATAAATATGTATTGCCATTAACATTGAATCACAAAAATTAAACTATTTCCTGTCCTCGTCATTCATAAACAACATACGTGTATTTATCGGAAGAACATTTAACTATTCTCGCAATCCGGCTTTGCTGATTGATTGGTATGTGGTGTTGGAAAAATCCAATTATCTATCAAGTATCTGACATGCCATTCAACTACAAAAGCATGCTTGCATCTGAATATATTATCTTGAATAACCATGTCATCTCAGCAACACGAGATCGGATTTCATGTGCCTTCTTAGTCAGCTTGCCTTTTTGAATTATTCATTCAGTAAGGATAAGGAACAATTTTGACTCAAAAAATAATTCATTTATATTTCCATAGGTATTACTTTTCCATGTATTAGACAAAGAATTTAACATTTATTCACCATTGGCTTCGAATTTCAGCGTTGTTGGACATGCACAACATAGCTAAACTTTGTCAGTTATTTTTCAAGATTTTGTAATAGTTCAAACCGACGAGTATCGCAATTTTTCAATTTAATTAGTTCATTTTTGTATTAAAATATTAAATAAACTTATAATGATTGTATGTTGGTGCATTGTATCTTGAATGATTCTCTATCAGACTAAGTATGTATAGAAACAAAATATTATATGACCGAACGGAAATTTTGCAAATACATTTGATTGAAAGTATTTTAACTTAATTCTACAACCATGAAAAGTACCAGCCAACAAACAAATACTAGATTGAATCGGAAACAATTCATCAAAAGAAGGTACACGCTACAAACTAATAGCAACACTCAACAATTATTAGGATTGCAAAATATTGTTAGTTTAAATACATTCCTCTAGCCTTTTTTTTTTTTTTTTTTTTTTTTTTTTTTTTTTTTTTAATTATTAAAAAAAAAAAACTAGATAAAAATATGTTATATGAAACTTTAAAATTAAGTAAAATTAAGTGGGCTTTTTTTTTTTTTTTTTTTTTTTTTTTTTTCATATAAGATAGAAGCCCAATTTTTATTAGAACAAAAAGTTATTAAAAAATATTAGCCCAATATCGTTGTGATAAGAGCCCACTTGTTTTTAATTCTAAAAATTAGCCCAATATCGTTGTGACTAATATATTAAAAAATATTGTGATCGTTTCATATACCAAACACGCTGTATCACAAAATCATAAACTTCAATTAAAAATCAAATTAGATACAATGAGTCATCCGGTGGATTCTCTTAATTCTTCAGATAAAAAACAAACCAAAAAACGTAATGCGCGAATTATATAGTTTTGTTTCATCTTATTTCTTAACTTCTCATATTATTTTCTGACAATTTTTTAATTATTATTTTTTTCAGTTAGAATCTTTTTTTCAGGATCTACTAAAAGTAAAGTTCAAGGTTAGTTTTTAGTTAATATATCTTTTAGCTTATTATTTTTTAATTTTTATTTTAGAATATACAAGTAGATGTTATGATTTTTCTGCTTACGCTTATTATCTATTTGAATGCATGTTAAGTGTTTGATAAAATGTTTTGATCATATTTTAAGCAAATAACTAGCATTGAGTTCTTTATTTGATGAGGAATTGATATTATATTTTTTTTCAAATTTTTTTAATTTGAATATTTTGAACTCCGATATTAATTTTATTTTAATGTTTTTTAAGTGATAGTTAGTTAATCATTCTTATAACGAGGCATTCATACCTGTGTGATGCACACAGGCTGTATCTAATTGTTCATTGAGTGATGTTTGTGTAATTTGTTGAAGTGTAAGTAAGATGAAGCATCTAATTGAGACATGCCGCGTAATGTTTAGCTAAATAGTTATAAAATAAGTTGAATTAAAAGAAGCTTAAAGGTATACACCTCTATCAAAATAAGTTTTAACAAAAAATTGGCATTATACAACTTAATAATTGAATGCTTTTATAAAAACAGTGCTAAGAGTTTAGGCAATACTTATATTAGATAGCTTTCATGGTTATTTCATAGGAATAAGATTGGTCACGTTTACATGTATCTTGTTAAAGACATTTGCTATAATACTTAAATCACAATCATATCCATTTCCTAGAACGTAGGCTGCAGCCTTCATCAAATCTTTCGAACCCAAATACTCCCCTTTCTTTTGTTTACCATCACCTGGTCTCCTATGGATTTCCCCTAGTAGGGGACCAACTACTGATCGCCCTGTTCATGACAAACCTTTTGGAGATGCATTATTGTTGCTAGTACTGGTAGTGGTACAACTAATGCTGCTGCTATAGTTATTTGAAATATTTTGAGAGTTCATTAGCAAAACCAATCACAAACAATGGGAGCACCAAAAGTTTCATTGTAGTGCCTTATTTATAGTTGCATTAGCATGAATACATGAACACCAAAAGCTTCATTGTTGTGCCTTATTTATTATTATTATTATTATTATTATTATTATTATTATTATTATTATTATTATTGTTATTGTTATTATTATAATTATTAGTTATTTATTTATTTACTTTTATAGACGATACAGTGATAAATCAAATAAACGCAGACGTATACAACTTTGAAAATTCAGAACAACCTGAAGTTTCAAAAAGGATTATGTTATCTTATAAAAATAGAGCATCAACAGGTATTTTTTTTAATTATAAGCTATTGTAAATAAATTTATATCCCTAAAACTGATGTATTTGTGATAAAACTGTAAAAATATAAAGTCAGCTTTTTACTTTTTAAATCAAGTGTTGTTACTATTTAATCTTAATCTTATATGGTATTATGAAAGGTGAAGATAATTCAGATGGAAGGAACTATCTTCAAATGGTACAATCTGAAAAATCTAAGAAACGTAAAACTTTTATAGATCGTCTAAATGAAGGTAATCATTGATATATTTTTTTAAATCATTATGTCATTAGTTTTATATTTTTAATAAATTGTTACTTACTTTTTTATTAGGTGAAGAAGAATATTTATTAAAGCAGGATAGACGAAAAAAGTCAAAGGTTAACTACACTGAGATAGATGATGCTGTTGAAGGTATGGTAATGATTTAATGTATGTTATATATTGCATTTTTTGATATCATATATTAGATT
Organism: Artemisia argyi; assembly: GCA_030686995.1. Taxonomy (NCBI): domain Eukaryota; kingdom Viridiplantae; phylum Streptophyta; class Magnoliopsida; order Asterales; family Asteraceae; genus Artemisia; species Artemisia argyi. The sequence goes on from CM060681.1 coordinate 209,533,555, forward strand.
TCCGTAATCTAAAATTTAAATAAATGTAAACTACAATTACATTATAATTAAGTAATCTACAATTACTTAGTTTTTTTTACTTATTATTTTTTATTTTTAATTTCTTATACAGAAGAACGTGATGAAGAAGACGAGTATATTTTGTCTAGTGATGATGAAGATTCTGAAAATACTCATTTGGATACAGAAAAGGAAGTGAATGTTGTCAAAAAAAAGATATCATCGAGAAAGAGTATGTTTTAATAAGTTATTTTAAACTAGACACACCCCACATCCCCAACATTATTTAGTTTCTTTTAAACTCCAATATCTATGTACATCGTATTTTTTTTTCAAACACTTGTGTAATAACTAGCTCAAATTTGAGATTCAACATTTAATAGGATTGTAGGCTGACTCAAATTTCTTTCCGATTTAATGAGCTTATTCTCAAAGTAGGCAAATTTCTTTTCGATTTAAAAAATTACTTTTAGCTACTTATATATTTAGTGATTATTATAGATTTTTTTTTTAGTTTGCAGATTCCAAAAATACACATATTTTAAAGTTTTTTATTTTCATAACTAAGAAACTTTGAACTTTGCTTTATTAATCTCATGATTTTGACTATCTTGTAGCTGCAAAAACAACATACCTTATTTTCAAAATCAGATAATTATTAAACAACACTAAATTTTTCAGGAGAATTAAGTACAACAGCTTTGGATAACAATGTCTCTGTTAGGAATGATGTTGTTCGTAAACAAAGGAAAACGCTGACAAAGAAGGGTAAAGTTTATCTAGAAACTGAAGAAAGTATAGATTCAACTGATCTGAGGATAAGAAGTGCTCTTCTAAGCTTGTACGATGCAGTGAAGCATATAGTATCAGTTCCTTGTCTTAGACAATATGTTCGAGCATTGGGATTTGCGAAGATTTTGAATCTTATTTCTCTTATACCGTCAAATCTTGCATATAAAATCGTAGAGTGCTACAATGTTGAAGAACAAACACTGGTTCTTAAAGGACACGAGATTAAGATTACAAGGGATTTAGTGCATGATATTCTTGATTTTCCAAAAGGAGATTTACGAATTAATTTTGCAAAAAGGACATCTTACAAGAAAATCAAATTGGATCTTCAAAGTTTTTGGAAACAATACTATGATGTAGATGGAAAACTTATCGTGAAAACTAAAGATAGGTCTTTTTCCACAAATCTGAAGGACTTCATTCTTGCAACTAATGAAGTAAATGATGTTTTCAAGTTAAATTTCATTATTTTATTGGTCAGCACAATGATATCAGCATGCAAGGGAGGAGAATCAAATATGAAATTTTTAGAATCTCTTGCTCAGCATTATGATAGCATTAATAGAGTTGATTGGTGTGGTTTAGTGGTCGATTCTCTAACTGGAAAAATGTAGAGGCGCACTTGCCTATTTAGGCCGTAATTCATGACACTATTGAAACTTGTTTCATTTCATATACTAAAATATTGTCTTGTGGATTTGTCTGAGCACCATCTCTTGATTCTATTGTAAAATAGATATAAATTTATGAAAGATAATTTTTAACTGCTTCCTTGGTAGATATAGTAACCACATCTGTTAATTTCCTATTGACGCTGAAAAATTTACTTCGGCTACTAAGTTTGTTGCACAGGTTCATATTGAAGCCAATTGTGGTTCATAACATGTTTTGTAAGTAGAATTCAAAGATAGTAAACAATGAACTTTATTATAATGAATGGATAATGTTTACAAACACTTATGAACATATATATACTACATGAAACAACACATGACAGTTAACATTGAACCATTGTGTCATTTGGACTCTAATTGTCATAAACTAACTGAACTTCCATAACTACCATTAACTAACAATAACTGCTATTCTAAACTGACATGTAAATGACTGTTTGGTTTGGTGGCCTTTGGCCCAAACCTTGACCCATTGCAGCCTACTAAATTGACCCATAATACAAATACTAAACATACATAATTGTTTTGGCATATACAGACATTAATTTAGTAGGCTGCAATGGGTCAAGGTTTGGGCCAAAGGCCACCATCCTTTTGACCATATCCGAGAACCTCTTGTTGAGTACTTCCCAATTCTTGTACACCACACAGTCTTTCTTGACCAAATTTAAGAAAGATATAAACCTAGGAAATGAATTTACCTTTATGGCATACAAGGATCCATTCATACTTATGTATTCTTCATCCAAATAATCTTGTACATCATTCCTGTCCCACTATAGTTCTTCTAAATCTTTTACTAGTGAGCATTCCTTCTTTGGATATATTGATTCAAAATATTCCTCAAGATATTTGTTGTGTCTTGCAACCATACTCTATGTGTGGTCCTTCCCATCCATTTTGGCAGTTGTTTCCTCTGAAATTGCTTTGTCACACCTTTGTTCTTCAAACATATAATTTATACTGCATTTATTGTGTCCATACTTCACAATATACCCTTGATCTTTCAACTGATCAATGCTTAGAACATTTAAGGTTGTTTCTGGTGTGTATAGCACACAAGGAATCACCAAACTCCTATCTTTTGTTTCCATAGTCACTTCTCCAATTACATGAGAAAAAATGAACTTCTTCTCATGTGTTGTTCCTTCCATTTGGAACCTGTTCTTCAATCTCTTGAATAATGACTTAGTTGGACACATATGTTGTTTGTATGCACTGCTAACATACCATATGTTGTTCCAACTTGCACCATCTGTTCCTTCTACCATGTAATCAGTTATTACATGTACATGTTCAGGATACTTCAACATTTCATCATTTTGCTTGATCTTCAGTAATGATCTTGTTTCTTCTATTGGGACATTTCCTGAACACATGGCCACGTTTTTTGCAAACATAGCAACGTGCCCTCTTCTCCTTTAATGTACTTGTGCTTCCTTCTCCATGATCTTTGACAGTTACAGGCATTTTTGAAGCATTGAATGCTTTAATCTCTTTCACTTTTCGCCTCAACATCTCCTTGCTTTTAGGAGACAAGTTTCTCTTTTGACTGTTCCATGGTAACAGTCTCTATGGAGATTCTCTTTGCAAGTACGGGTTGGTTGTGTGCTAATAGCCAAATGCATATCGTGCTCAATATTGCAAGGGTAATCACGGGCCACATCCATTTATTTTTTGGAAGCGGTTGCCTCAAAAGACTTATGGATTTGGCATGCCTTCTTTGGTTATTATGAGGCGAACAACGACATAAACGTTATACGTCAATTGCCTATTTTGAACGATCACAAAGACGGGAAAGCACCGGAGGTGTCATTTGTAGCTAACGAACTGACTTATAAATAGGGATATTATCTTACTGACTGGATATATCTAAAATGGTCTACACTTGTTAAGTCCATTTTTGATAAAGTGTAATTTGTATAGTTTTAGGGATCATTTAGCCCTTAAATTCATATACTTTAAATCGTTTATTGCCCTAAATTGCTTCTTTTTTTTTTTTAGTTTCAGGTGTGATTGGAAACACAAATGGTGAAAGTGTACGCGTTTTGGGCTTAATTGGACTAAGAACGGAGGAAAAAGACATAAATCACCGACATTTGTGACTTGGTCACCAAAACTGTCCAGAAAGTGCAAAATTAGACGCGCATTGTGACGACTCAGGTTCTGGAGATGGCCCCATGACGTCGTCACAACCCCACAGGGACAGCGTCACACTATGGTGGTGGAAGAAAACTATTAGAGCTATTGTTAGCATTTGTCTTGTTTTTTGTTTTTATTTTTATACAGTAAATTGTAACACTTTGTTATAGGGGTGAGCAAAACCGCCCGAGTCCCGACAACCGACCCGATCCCGACATAAACGATAGTCCCGAAACCGAATAATAGCTTCTTGGGTCGGGAGTCGGGATGTATTTTTAGCATTTTCGGGATTCCGGAAGGGTCGGAACGGGCCAAAAACCGACAAAATACAAGCAAAAACCGACTACTTTCGGGACGGGACGGGCAAAAAAATTGACTACTTTCGGGTCGGTATTCGGTTTACGATTTAGGTGACTTTCGGTATCGGGATTAGTCGGGTCGGGATCCGGCCCGATGCTCAGCCCTACTTTGTTACTCTAATTTGAAAAGTATACATATTTACATTTTATGTGATCTGGGCTTGACCATGAAGCCTATATAACTGACATGTTTAAACTTTTAACTTGATTGGTACATTTGGGCTTAAGTAAAAATTTGGGCTTTTAACGAACCAAGCGATGAGCAATATATTCAAGCTTTTCAATTTCCATCCACTTGCTAAATGAGAAATGAAGCTAACTCGTATTTTTGTAAACTTGATTGGAAGATTGTAAGATTATAACAAATTGAAATAAATAGACGAAAAACATGAAAGAGTAATATTGTATTATGTAATCCTAAATAGTGCTTTACACAACACTTGATTTCATCGAAGCCGCGAAATCTGCATTCATAGTTCCTTAATGTATTCTATTCCTTTAAGCTCTCATAAACCACCAACGTAACCATTTTCGGTTTGTGTTGTACGAGTATTGAAATCGCCATCTTAGCATAGACCTTGAACACCTTAATGAGGCCATATATCCGACATAACCATACTTTTCAAGTAATAATTTTATGAATGTTCATCGATAAAACTGTAATGGAAGAAAATTTATAGTTTCTAATTAGAACTACCTACCCATGTCATTTTAAGTTTATAACATTTGTGTTTTTTTTTTTTTTTTTTTTTTTTTTTTTTTTTTTTTTTTAATTTATTTATTTATTTATTATTATTATTATTATTTTTTATTTTAATAAAACAAATTAAGTTGTTATGAACTTTTCTGTGTTTAACAAGCATCAACTTTTTATACAAATTTTTACAATCACCTCGTTTGTTATCTACATGTTTCTTCTTTTTTCACTTTAACTTATTTATTTCAACTATATCGGGGCAAAAACGGTACAGTTTTTTTGGGTAAAAGGTCAAAAGACCCGGTAAATATATTACTCCAAAAAACATTTAAGAACAACGGATATGAGTGAATCCCATATCTCAGCCCGTTACATAGGCGAAAAGCTTACATAACAAGATACTTCCTATTTTCTAGACAAGAAAACAAACCACTACCACATCATATAGAAAAAAACTCGGACAAAAATAACTACTTCCTACGACCTTGGAGATTAAAGCCATAAATGGCATTAAGAGCATCCAATTCCCCTGGAAGATCATGAATTTGCTTCGAGTAATCATCATAGTCATCAAACTCATCTTCACGCTCTTGACTTCTACCAAAAAGATTCGCAGATTCGTCGAACGTGTTAAGAACCTCCTCCTCCTCACTATCAGAAACCACAACCTCACCCACCTTGAAAAATGGGTTAGCCCTCTTAGTGACAGAGGCAGACGGAACAGGATGACCATCATCATCCACAAGAGTACCTTTCCCATCAATAAGAAGCTTTTCAAACTTACTAATTTTATCAACTAAAGGAGTAGAACCAACTTCCTTAGTTCCCATTGAATCACTCACAAGTGGTTCTTGTGATGTAGCACCAGTCTTAACCGACTTATCCACATTAACTTCCATTGTACTGCCAGTATCCACATCCATGCTGGTGTCATAAGTAGGAATACCAAACGTATCCGTATCATCCATATTAAGCGCATCAAATTGGTTAGATGTAGAGATCGTTGTTCCACTCGTACTAGCCACATCAGAAGTTTTCTTCATACTATCATTAACTTTCTTGGGCACAGTAGGAGTCTTCTTTGGCTAATATTCAAAATGCTTACCCACAACAGGTTTAGTAAAACCTCCGCGACCCGTATTCGAGGCAGCTTGCTTACCCTTCTTCTTATTGTTAACAGTCTGAAAACCATCATTAACATTCTTAGAAGGTTGAGCAGTCGGTATCACACCCTTAGGACAATCCACCAAAACATGTCCAAACACCTTGCATTTATCACAGCGAGGCGGTTTCCACTCATATTCCACACGGATCTTCTCAATAGTCGAACCCGAACCGTCAAGTAAAGGAATCTCAACAGTAAGGCTGTCCCTAAGTACCTCATCCGACTTCACTTCAATCATACATCTAGCAAAACTACTCCTACCCCAAGATTCTTTGCACATCTGACTAGTAAAGGCATCCAATCTCTTGGGAGTCCCAATCAAAGTAGCAAGCAAACTAAGCCCATCATCAGAAAACATCGCTAAAGGAACATCATGAAATTTAACCCACACCGGAATGTGAGTTAAATCCTCTTTCAACAAATTGGTATTCAAAGTCCAAGGTTTAAGAATAATAGGAACATTACGGATCAACCATGGACCATTATCAAGCACATCATCAACACCTTTCTTCGAAGTAAACTTGAAGAAGAAGAACCCCTTAGCGTTCATCATTACCTTTTGTAACCCATACTTAGCCCACGCATTGCGAACATAATAATCCACAACAGGAAAAGCAAGACGCTGACCAAGAAAATATCCATAGAGTGTATGCTCAAACCTCATGTTCACCTCTTCCACTACTTTCATTGGGACTGAGAGGTCAACATTGTCCTTCTTTTTGCTGCATTCTAATCTCCGAAAATTAGATATGTGTTTCTGGGATACATTAGAAGCAACACCCACGTAAGAAACCGACTTAACTCCATTACCACTAGTAGTAGCAACCTTGGGTACATTAGGATCAGAAGTAACACTCTCATGCATATTAACATTAAAACTCATAGGGGGAGTTTTAGTACCATACGAATTAGACTGAGACCCAGTACCACTCGGATTGTTCAAATCAGAAGATGAAGCCATATTAGCAATATAACTATCAAGTTTATTCATAGCTTCATCAAACTTCTTATTCGCATTAGCAATTAAATGATCCACATTAGTCTGTTTAGAACCATGAGAGGACTCCTCTAAATCATCCAAACCAACCATATCGTTACCCTTGTTCACGTTATTAACCAAAACATCAACATCAACCATTGGAACACTAGCATCCTTCATACCAATCTTAGGACACAAAAAACCCCTGTCCATCTCTCACCACCCCGTTACCAAATCAACACAGATTACGAACCAAAGAAAACGATTAAAACAACCAGCAGCATGCGAAACAAATAAAGAAAAAGAAAACCCTAATCTTAGCGATTAGGGTTTATAGCAATACGAATCAAGAGTCTAACCTCCCATCATATTAACAATCGAAAAGTGATAGACGATCAACAGGTCGGTTAAGCAAGAAAATCACAAAATCGGTAAAAGAAAACCCTAAAAAATACGAATCAAAAAATCCCACCAGAATTAATTGTTAATCACGAATTTGATCAAGGATAAAAACCCTATAACAAATTAATGATAGCAGTTAAAGAATAGGGAAGGATTAATTAGAAACGAATTGAATGAAAGGGATGTTAGGGTTTTCTCCAAATCGCCAGAGAGATATTCGTAGTTGATCAAGGATAAAAACCCTATAACAAATTAACGTTTTTTTTTTTTTTTTTTTTTTTTTTTTTTTTTTTTTTTTTGCAAAAACGGTACAGTTGACATGACTTACTAAAATATATATACCTGTAAATTGAAAGTCAATAAAAACTTTTGTCAAAGTATGTAAATATGTAAAGAAAAACAATTAAAGTTCATAATTTTCTTCTCTTTTTTTTTTTTTTTTTTTTTTTTTTTTTTTTTTTCTTTCTTTCTCGTCTTTTATTGTATCCTTTTAATGATTTGACGTATTTTCTTTATGGAATGGTTCTTTTTCGGCCTCTTTTGGAAACATAGAAAAAAAAAGGACTATTCATTTGCGTGTGCATGTTTTATATCTTTAAGATTATCTTTAAAGTGTAGACTTTATTGGTTCTTTTGCTAGTTGCTACTTATTCTTTCAAGTTTCAACTAACGATAGAAACTTGAAAACATGAATAATCCAACAAAACACTTCTGGAATAATTAAACCCATGATATTAAAAGTTAGAACTTGAAGATGGACATATTTCCTTCAAATAGTAAACCCTTAATAAAAATCCATCTACTAAAGAGTTTCGAGTTCGTTCTACTAGAAAGTTTCCGAGTTCGATCTCAACATACTACGACAGCCGAACGCCCGAACATGACATGAAGCTGATCATTGAGAAATAGTTAGTTGTCAACCTCGGTTGCATGATGTCTCTCTACCGTCATAACTCATAACCCATGCATATATATCATTATATTTTAATTTTTTTTTAATGCATTTACAATATGAAAAGGAGGATTTGATTGATTTGAAACAAAGAAACCAACAAAACCATTTAACCCAATAATCCACGGCAAGATTAACTCAAATAAACATGATATAAACCCATAGTACAAATTAAACAAATGTGAAAATAGGACATATAGAGTAGGATAAAAGTGTAATTTTCACATAGCTATTTTTATTTATTTATTTATTTTTGCTAAAAACATAAGTCAATTGAAGTGTGTTTCCCTGAATATTCGTGCGTGCTGCCCTTTATTATCCTTTCTATTTTTTAATACCCTAGCTATAAATTAATTTATTAATCTACGTCTTTGCTTAGGTCACGAATTCCTCGGGTACCCTTTTATCCTCAATTCAATACTTTAGAATTTATTGCACAAAGTTGACCTTTTACTTCTTAGTTTTTCACATTTGGTTCCTCACTTATTATGGTTTTATGTATCATAACGAAGTAGTGCCATGATTATAGGGGGTGTTGCACAATTTTATTTTAATGATTATGAGTATTGAAGTTGTATCATAAATAATTTATTTGGTAAAATCTTGGGTTGCACGTATCAAGAATATACATATTTTTAAAACAATTTACACTTCGTAACATAAAATTGAGTGTAGCTCGTGCACACCCGGATCCCAAGTGAGTCAGTCAAATGATAAAAGAAAACATAAATAGATCGATATGTGTTTTTTCATGTGACGACTACCTATATATGTATAGTGGGTATAAACCATGGTAAGAGAACTCGCAAAAGCACTACAACTCAACAAGACATTGTTATTTTTATTAATTAACGAGCTTGTTTGCTAATTATGTCTACTTACATCCTTTCGAGTTTCCTTTTATTGTAGGACATAAAATGAATTGCATTTACTTATTCACTTCCTTGGATATACCATTGCAGCATTGCTTGACATTCTTGAAGACAACTATATAGTGAAACTACAAAAGTAAACATTAGGGTGTTATTTGTCACAAAAGAGAAAGTAATAGGGATAATATGTCAAGCTAAACACTGAAAGGAACTACCACCCCAATTGGACTTATTTATAAATTCAATCACGTACGCATCTTGAATTCATTTTTACTCTCATCAACTCAATCATTTACTTGTTATAAAGCAAAACCATCAACTCTCATTTCTTATTCATATTCCATTCCCATTTTTGAAAACAACCATATTCCATTCCTTGTATTTCCTTGCCTAAAACTCATTTAGGGTTTCATGGGAATTTTAGAAGAAACAATGGAATTGGAATCAACAACAAAAAAATGGGTCGTCATATCCGGACTCCAACTCATGACACCTTTGAAACCAATTTACACAAAGAAAAGAATGGGAAAACACCATGAAGAAGAAGAAGAAAAAGATAGTGATGATGACAAGGAGTTCTGTACAACTCCTACAACACCGGAATCTAAGATTCCGGTGTTGCAGTGTCCTGGTGCTCCTAGGAAGCGAAAAGCCGCTTCCTTACAAAAATGCAGTGATGTTAGAGATTACTTCAAGACTCCAGAATTGGAAAGTGTATTCCTACGTTGTGTTGAAAGAGCTTGAACTAATTTTAGTTAGTGTTTATTGTGTTGACAAGTTTTGTAATTATTGTATGTGTAGTTTCGTTGTAACCTAGTTAATGTATTTGTTAAAATACAAAAAGTGTAAAAAATTGGTTAGAACGATTGTTCTAACATTAATGAAGTTGTAGTTTAATTGTTTAATTACTTCAAATCTTTTGTTCAACTTTTAAACCTTTCTTCATCTTTGTTCACCTTTCTTCACCTATCTTTATCTTTTTTTTTTTTTTTTTTTTTTCAAAGTAAAATTTCTGTTTTACTTGTGTTAATTATGGTGGTTTATGTTGAATAATAACTACAAAAACAAGAACTAACAAGAAGTTTTATATATCTTTGATACATTTTTTTTTTTTGGTTACTTCTTTGTTCTGCTAAATTTCTAAGTTACCTATATGATATGTTTATTATTATGACCTTTTCATATATGTTACTTTTTGTTCATGCCATCTCTAATTTGTTCTCAGTTTTCTATTTTTGTTCTTTCTGTATAGAAGTTATACATTTCAAAAAGTCCTATCATTATACACATGAAAAAAAATTATAATAATAAAAATAAAATAAAATAAAATAAAGGGGTAGCTTAGCCTAATTTTTTTGTCGTTAATATGTGTGCATGTAGTCAAAATAAATAATTGTTATCTTGAGTACCCAAAAAGATGCAAAAGAGCATAAAAAAGAAAATTAAAGAAAAAAAGTGAATACGTTTTATCATTTTCTTTGTATACAAATGTTTCTTTATTCCTCATGTCTTTGTCCTTAAAGCAAAGATTCGATTGCGACAAATCCACAATTATGCCCTTCTACATGTAGTCCAAAAACCTTTGTCCTTAGTTATATCCTTTTAAGTTTCCAAAGATTTACATTTTGCTAAGTTGTATATATAGTTTGTAAAAAAATGTACAATATTAACTTTTAAAATAGATGTAGTATGTCAATTTTCATTAACTATCACCATTATAGGGGTGTCATTCGGGTCAACCCGACCCGATAAGCCTCTATCGGGTCGGGTCTATCGGGTTTTTGAAAAATAAAAATTAACCCGCAACCCGATCCGATAAGGAATCGGGTTATCGGGTTCGGGTCTATCGGGTTATCGGGTCTATCGGGTTCGGGTTATCGGGTTCGGGTTATCGGGTTTAGTTCAAAAATTATAAAACTTTTAGTGTGTTATTATAGCTTATCGGGTTATCGGGTCAACCCGATAACCCGATAACGAAATAATTAAGACCCGCAACCCGACCCTATAAGGCTATCGGGTTTATCGGGTTGACCCGATAACCCGATAAGGTATATTGGACCCGAATCAACCCGACCCTATAAGGCCTTATCGGGTTCGGGTCGGGTCGGGTCGACCCATATGACACCCCTAATCACCAAAGGGTGTCCAAGGAAAGGGTCAGAAATAGTCACTGGAAGATCCTGTTAAACTCACACAACATGGGTAGATATTCGCCTTTTTGTATAAGTTGAACGTTAAAAAAAATCTCATTCGCTTATTCATTTATGTTATTTGTAACTAAACCATTCGTAAGCAAGTCCGACGTACGACGCAGAGAACAATGGAAGAAGAAAAAGACTACAGAAGAAAGGGTCTTCATCTCTCTCTTACACTTGAGTTCTGAAACGGTTAATAATAGTAGCATTTTTTTTTTTTTTTTTTTTTTTTTTTAACAACAATATATTAGACAACATAAACGTCTAATGTGGTTGTTCGAATATTGGGAAGAACAAGGATACTAATGTGGGTGATGAGGATAGTGATAATGAAGTGGAAGATGTTTTTGATGAAACATCATGTTTCATGGCATCCAAGAGTAGAGGCGAAATCGGGAGGAAGAATCTATACGAGCGTTGGAAAGATAATTATGATGATAACCCGTATGATGATGATTACTGTGAAGATTTGACTGAAGAGCAATTAGCTCTTTGTGATGCTTAGGATATAAAGGTTCGTCGTCATACTAGACGTTAATAGTTTTATAAATTAGTTTTTCATAAGTTTGGCTTGTCATTTCTATGATAGGTTCGGTTTAAAGTACAAATGGTGCGTTTGTTTTCCCGTCTATATAACAGACTGATATATAAGAGTAACCTACATCCAATATACTTAAATGCTAAAATAAATAAACAAATAAAACTTATATTTATTTATTTTTCCTTTTCTAGAGTAGGTTTCTCGTATTTATCAAATTTGGTAAAGCCTGGAAGAGAAACCCCCACGTAAGACGGTAGAATTTAAGGAAGTTGTTCTGCCAAAAGTATGAAATGAAGTAATTGACAAAACACAAATGCCACAAGAATCCGATGTCACATTCTTCATTTATTTAGTATATTAAATGTATGGATAACTTTTTTTACATTATTTATGTCCATAAAATTGGAACAGAAGACACTTTACTTGCTAAAATATTCTTAAATCCAATACGTGTGTACACAATGTTTTCGGGGTAGCAAACATATATAGTTTAGAAGACATCAAAATGATATTATGATACTCATAATATGTTACTTTAAAACACATCAAAACTGCGGGACAGACTTAAGATTTTTAGGCGGATATTGCACAAATTAAAAAAAAAAAAAAAAAAAAAAAAAAAAAAAATAGAAAAGTTTTTCAAAAAAGTTTTCATCATAAATAATAAAATTTGCACAACAAAGCATTTTTAGGCGAAGCATATAAAGAAATAAAGAAGTAAAACATTTTATGGGGGTTGTTGGTATTAAAAAATGAACCTTTTTAAAAACAAATATACTTCTTGATTCAAAATCGGGTGTGACACATGTCACACCTGGCTCCAAAGTAGGCCCGTCCCTGGATTGTTCCCATTCAGCAAGGCCTTATGTCATGCGACAATAAGCAAAACACCGCCCATCTGGTACAGAAAAATAAAGATGGTCATTCTACGCGACATGCTGTTGACGGCTTGACGCTGATTTGAAAAGAGATACAAATGTTCAGTGTATGTTGAAGTATTTTTAATAATAAAAAGTTAAAAAAAAACTTATAGAAAATGACAAATGATGATATGACGTTGATATAATAAAGTAAACACTCATCACAACTTCCGCTCCTAGCATTATATATTTTCTTTTAAAAGATAAATTAACACACTATACTATAAATACATCTCACACTTGTATTGACATCGATATTTGAACCTACGAGTGTTAATCAGGGAGCACTCACTTTACTATGAACACGGCTAAGAGAAAGCCCGTTGCCGCACTATGATATTAGATCTTCTTCAACCATCTTCGGGCAATGTCCAAAATTGGAGACGGATCAATGTATGAGGAAACTAACCTAGTCTCAAATATGTTAGTAAAATTCAAACTTGAAGTCCTTCTATCTCTAATACTTAAATAAATATCTCTTTTCTTGAATCTTGAAACTTAAATTAATTTTATTTGCCTAAATTAACCCTAAGTACCTTTTAAACTTGGCACTTTAAAAACAAAAATACTTAGCAACGCACTATATTAATTTTAAAAAACACACTTTGTATTTCGAAAAACTCATGCTCTACATAAAGGGTCGAACCAAAATCATGATTTCATAAATATAATTATATAAATCGTCACTTCGCAGGTATTCGTCTAGTACGTACAATGTATTTGGTGGTAGTAGTTGATACTTCATTGATTAAAATACGTACATATAAATATATAATACCTCATGGTGTATTACTATACCAACTTTTACTAGCTTTGCTCGTGATCTCCTTTATTCTAATAGTAACTCTATGCATAAATGAATACTACGAACGTATCATTACTTGCTGCATTTCCCAACTAACTACTTTGCTCGTGACTCCATATTTTTTTGTTTCAAGAAAGTGATCGACATAATCGTACGAAGATTCCAATTTTAAGATTAATTAACTTACCCAATTAAATTCCCTTTTCGATAATTGGTAGGTCGACAAATTGTAACTATAGTTTAATGAGGCTCTCTTCTAACTTGGTTAATTAAACTCTCATTAGTCATTTTAACTCGAGTTTATTCATTTCGCGTTTGATACATTTGGTTTCCTTGCACCTGAGGCGGTAGAACTACTCAACAGAGTCCAACGAGTTATGAACAGTAATAGTATGACACATAGATCCACGAATGTAGTTTTCAAAAGAGTTAGCTTTGCAATCCAAAAAGGGCTAGCGGCGCAGCTTGTTGTTCGTTGCCTTCAACCACTATGTAATTCTATTTTGATGAAATAAAATTAAGGACTCAAATGTAAAAACTCTAGTTTAAATTTTATTGATGATTAATGAAAGGCGATCAAGACGTTTTGATGATTGAATCATTCGTATTTTGCATGTTGCTATTACTGTTTTGCATTCTTTTCACTTCAAAATCATCTTCGTAAATCAGTTCTTGTCCTTCTCATATTAATATTTCTTGTCACTGGTTTCCAACCCGTATAGTTAATAAGGCTCTTTTCTAACTTAGTTAATTAAACTTCTAATCTTTATTTCAGTGCAAGTTTAAATTGTATTGATAATTAATAAAAGTTGATTAAGACGTTTTGATGATAGATTTGGATTTAATGACTCGCAAAAAGCAATAATGTTAAACTATACATCAAATCGACATCATTCAACCTCAACAAGTTTTAACCCATCAATCAACATGCAACATCTTTCAACCTCAACAAGTTTTAACCCATTAATCGACATGCTCATATACCATAATATAGTGATGGTAATTTTAGAGACCAATAAATATATCAAAACTCATTTAGTATAGATATAGATAAAGATATGTCTATATTGTAGTAATGGTTTTTAAAGCTTAATAGTAGAAAGTATTGTTTATTACTGTACTTCTTTTTATGATTAAAGTAATGAGAATCAAATGTCCCATTGCTTATCTTAAAAGAATATGCAATAATGATGATGAAGATTAGCAAACTTTCATGAGATAAACTGACAAGAACAAAAACAAACTCACCTAATTTAGGATTCCTTTTTGTGAAAATTAATAAAAAAGATATGTCATGTTGGGATTGGAGCTATTAAGGAAGGAATGATGATTCGACACGTAACGTGGGTTATGGTAGAGTTTCGATTAAATAATGTGAGTTGGGTTGATGCACCAATTATTGGAGACAATACATGACACTTGATATGAGTAGGCCGTCAACATCTTTGTAACAAAACGTTAGACCTTCCGTAATGCGTCGGTCGTCGTCACTTCGGTCGACACCAACTTATATGCATCCCACCCATTAAGAAAACATCACAAAAGAAAAAGAGAAGTCGGTCGTAATTTCAACCAATTTATATGACGACACCAACTTATATGCATCCCACCCATTAAGAAAACATCACAAAATAAAAAGAGAAGTCGGTCATAATTTCAACCGATTCATATGAGATGTTTTGTGTAAGGGTGTTTTATTAATTAATTAATTTTTTTTTAAGAAATATTTTGGAAGTGTCATCTATTTTCTCATCTCATTACATTGGTCATGTAATTATTGTAAAAATAAAAACTTGATGAAGCAGTAACATCCTCGGTCATGAAATGAATTGCATTACGGGTAGCCTTAGAGCATTCACAATAGGGTGCTTGATCAAAAGCTTTTATTATTTGAAAAAGCTTTTCTAAATCTTTTTACCATTGCGTAAGAATGATTTTTTAAAACATCTGGAAGAATGACTTGGGTGGTGCCAAGCGGTTGGAGAGAATAACTTTTTACTTGCAAGTATTGTAATAAATGCATTAAGCTATCACAACTTTAGCATTTATTGTCATTAATGCATCAAGTCTTTTAAAAGGTATGAGCATTGCGGATGCTCTTACTTTCTAGTTTTTACCCTCTATCAAAATCAAATATATAGGAGTATTACAGACAAATTATTATGCTTGGCTAGTTGCTAACATGTAAAAACGTCATATTACATAAAAACAGTTACATTTATAATGCTTTTACAGGACAAATAGGACTTTGTTAGATAATGGTCATGTTTCTTAAAATGAGCGTACACGATCCACTTTCTTAAGCGTGCGGCTGAGTTAAATATTGCTTTCCACGTATTGTCATCCAAGCAAGACGTATGAACCGGTTAGCATAACTGGTTATCGAAATTTTCAAAACTATACTCATAGGTTATAAGTAAACTGTTTATTTTCCGCGTATTGGATCTATGTACCTATATCCAATTCATCAAAATAATTTGTTAGCTACAAAGACTCGTTTACTCGTAGTTACGACATTCTCTTAATCTTTTATATTGTATAATACTCGTTTATTTTCCGAGTCATAGGGCGCGTTATTGCCTTATAGCGGGACCCTATGGCACGAGACCATATCAAACCTCAAGTTATAGGGCTTGACGTCAAATTCACACTCCAAGTTATAGGTCTTTTCACTTTTTTTTTTGTGTGTTTTATTTGTTTTATTTTAAAAACTGTGTGGCTCGAGCGTGTCTTATCAATTGAGTAATGAGGGAGGGTGTCATTGGGTAAAGTTATAGGTTTTGAGTTATAAGATAAAAAAACTGTGGCGATAAATGTTTTGCGATATACCGACGGTACCAAGTGCTTTTATAATGTCCATGGAAATGATTGTTTGTGACTTTTCGAACGTTGATTGGTTGAATCATGATATATTTCTGAATAACCTGAAAAGGTTAAAAGTTTGTCCTCTTATTTGTTGATACATCATTTTCGTGTAGAAGCACATAGTGATTGGATTTTACGTCATTTAGTTGCATTTATTTATGGAGGTACCCTACATGAGTTTCAAGTTGCTTAAACTTGAATTTTTAAAGAGTTTATTAATGAAAAAAAAAATAGAAAAATTAAGAAACTTAAGAAATACAAAGCGAGATTAAGTGCTAGAATGGCAGAAAATGGTCAGGTTTCGCGAGAAGAGTATCCGCGTTTGGTATAGAGGATGTGATTAGACCACTTGTTACATTGTTATCGTTAAAAAACAGTTGTTGGTAGCGATAAGCATAGTTAAAAAGATATTGACTGATATGAGGGGGTTACTTATTTTGGCTAAGCTTATTGAAACTGAATGTAACAAAATACAAACCGATAGTTTGATGAAAGCTATGGACATTACTTATTTACATTTGCCGACTAATTGAACCCTGACTCGGATGTGCAGCTTTCAAGATGAAATTACGTATTACAAAAGCTGTAGTAGAACAACTCTTGAGACTAATAGTTTCAATTGGCTGATAAGTCAATTGTTGGTCAGCATTTCTCAGTTGAAATACCTGGTTCTCGAAAGCTATATATCATTGTAATATCTATCATGCATCATCCTGGACCTATTATTGGTGGTGCGGTTCCTCCTCATAGACATTTATGCATATCAGGATAACAGGTATGATGTAAATCTATAGCAACCACGTGAAGTGGCTAAACTGGTTATTTGGAGTAGAAAAGAGTAACCACAAAGACTTGAGTATCGACACAAGATAAACAAAGATACAGAAGTAAAGAGAGTTATCTATTTTCCATATGATCTTTATTAGATAATCACAAGCAAAACAGATGGTAATTGCTACAAACATCATAAACATCACGGCTCTCATATGAAACTAATCGGATAGGTGAAAAAGGACCCAATAGAGTATAACATCTCGAAAACACAGAAAAAAATGGCTTTCTAGAGGAGTACACTTACGTGGTAACAAACTTCCTTTCAATTTTTTGCGACGAGACCAGTATAGCAAGACTTATCTACCAAACCATTTTCTTTCAATTCCAAATCAGTCATTGAGCTTGGGGGAACATCCACTGCTGGTGAGGAGTTGAAGAATCCGTGTGGCTGCAAATCAATGTACCAACATCAATCAGGTGAGCATTGTGTAACTTATGCAAGTGTTCAAATTGTGAAATTTTATGATACGAGCGACATAAAGATTAAGAAATGAACAATAATTACCATGAGGCGGAATCCAATGTGTTCTACAGGCATAACAGGCCAATCTTCTAGTCGGGGAACATGTGTCACTCCAAATACCTGTGAGCATTCAATGGCAGCATGAGTATTAAAAATGACAAAATGGATACGGTGGTCTAGGGGTCAAAAAAGGTTCAGGTCTAAACAGCTCATTTAAAGGTCAGGTTTAGGTGACTTTCGACCCGTTTAAAATATTTCTTTTTTACTCGTTAGAGATAAAACATAACCTAAATCAACCCATTCAAAAGTAAATGAGTTAAAATTCCCATCTCCAACAAAGCATCAACAAACAAGTTATCATTCGAGTATAAAATGAGAAGCAACTAAGTAGATACCAGAGAACAAGGTCAGTTTCTTCTAGAGATCGATCCTTCTTAACCCAAGTAGCTAAACCCTCTCCAACACGTGGATTCTGATTAGGGAACTCTCCACCAGGAAACATTTCTTCGGGATCATATTGTGTGACCCACAGGTTGTGCATCAAAAAAGCAGCTCTTCTCAAAAACATTTGATAGTTTGTAGCCTGTCTGTTAGACCCGTTTCCCGGAATACAAACAGGCCCCACCTTAAATGAATTGACTAAGGCCTGACGTGACTGGCTAGTCAAACCCGATGGTCCACTTCATGGTCAAAGAATAAGTTGGAAGGTTATAGGAATATGATGCATATACTTAAGGGACCAAATTCGACAAGTACTAAATGTGTTATAGTAAGTAGTGTTGTCATATTAGGAAGAATAGTACTTAAAGGACCATTCTTGCCAAATGGCCAAAGTTGTGGTGGCTTATATGTGAAGGAATTCCCAGACATTCTAAAATGTTCCAGGAAAGTGTGGTGTGTTCTTGTGTGTCGACATAGAGCAAGAGAGAAGAGAGGGAAGGCTTAACATATGATCTTTTGTTGAAATAATTAGACTCCCAATTCAAGAGATAAAGCCCTAGTAATGATTCTATGCAAGTAAGTAATCACTATCTTGAGCTAATTTATGAATATTGAATTAGGGTTCATATGGAGTAATTGGGGATTTCATCATATGATCAAGATATGATCATATGATGATATAGAAAGGATGATTATGGTGTGTTTTGTGTAAACCTTTGTTTATGATTATTGATTGTTATGATACTAGGTTTGGAATTGATGAAGGATGATGATGATGATGAATAGTGATGTTGTTGATGGTGATTTGGTATATTGATAGCTAGCTTGGAATGAAGGTAAGTAACTTGTACTAAAACATATGTTATACGTATGTTATCCATATGTGTATTATGATTGTGATAGTGTAGCATATGGATTGAGTAATGAATGAAGACTATGTGGTATAGTGAATGTTATGGATTGAAGTAAGTGATCATGATGCTTATGTGCTAATATGTGTATGATATATGTTTTATGTCGGGTTACTTACTAAGCGAAAGCTTATGGTTTAGTTGTCTAACCATGTTTTGTAGGTTCATATATCATGGAGATGCTACGGTTTGGAGTATGAGTTAAGACTTGCTTATATGCGAAGTGTAGAAGGATTTGGTAAGATAGTAGGAGCTAGGTAGTATACCGAGCTCAAGTGTCATGTTTGTACCCCCGTGAGTCATTAATGTTTTGTAAAGTATGGTCAAGTGTCAAGTGTTTGAATTGGTGGTCAATTTGTAAGTTATAACATGGTTCATGTATTTTATGGTCAAGTTAAGGGAGTGTTTGGCATAAGCGTGTTTCTACCCATTTTGGGATGTAAACGGGTCATGTGTGTATGGAACAAGTTTTATATGTTATGTTAACGATTTTGGTTAAGTTTGAAGCGTTATGGAAGTCGTATGTGACTTATGGCATTTAATGGGTCAAAACGGGTTTTGGCACAAAACCCGTCATTTGTAAAGCACTATTTTGAGGGTCAAATGGTAAATGTCTTTATATGAAAATAAGCCCAATGATATAAGAAGTAAATCTGGAAATTTTTGTTAATTTTCGGGTCATAGAAGTTGTCTTTCCGGAAAATGGGTAAACGATGCATAAAAGGGTTACGCAGAAAAAGGGGTGTTTGGGTTAAGTGTGTTTTTACCCATTTTGGGTAGCAAACGGGTTGATTAATTATGTAAATGATTAAGCATGAAAGGTAAATGGCTTTGGGTGAGTTTGGTATGTAAATAAGGTGGTACGGGTTGTTTATTGTGTAAAAGGGTGAAATTTCGGTATGAAACATACCAAACGGTTTCAATTTCGGTTTGAACAGTGGACAGATTTTGTCGGTTTTTGAAAAATCATATTTTTTAATTCGTAAGGAGTTACGGGTCGTGCCACTCGGAGTTTCGAAGGTAATTGAGTCTAGTTTCATTTAAAAATGGTTTCAAGGTTTTAATGTTTATAGATTTTTGTCAGCTTGTAAAAGAGTAACGGTATGTCCATTAAAGTCAAGCGTTTCCGCGCGTAAAGTTTTAATTTTTTGGTCTAAGCGGGCACGGGGTGTTACAATTTGGTATTAGAGCTTCGGTTTAAGTGAATTAGGTTTCCACTATTTGTTGCCTAGTCTTAAACCATTATTAGATGTGTTTGATGTAAGTGTTAGTGATGCGCAAAGTAATTGTTAAGTGTGAGACGGATTTTGTTTTATGCTAGTTGAGCATTATGATGATAAGTGATCGATGCATGTATAATGTTGATGTGTAGAGATTTAAGTTCATGGAGGACTTGAAGTGTTTGAATGATTTGTTGGCCATGTACCTTGTTTGGTGGCGGTGACTATTATGTGATTATGTAAATGTATGATAGCGTAGAGGTAATGGAATGCGAGTAGAAATGCCAAGTGGTATTAGAGATGGGCTAGTAAGTGGAGTAAAGTTTAATGATGCCTTACTTATAAGATAGACTAGTGCTTGCGGCTAATTAGAATGTTGATGCTTAGACATAGATTGATTGTGCAATGTGATGTATGAGCCATAGACTATATGATTTGATTATGATTATAGATGTTTTAATACTTGTTGGTTAAGTGTTAAGTGTTGTTGTTTATGAGATGTTAAGTCTATGGCGGTAGTTTATTATATGTCTATGTTTTATGGGGTGTGCTTGAGAGCATGGTGCATAGAGGTGTATGAGATAAGACTGATGCATTTGAATGCATATTATGTAAGAAATGAATAATGAAGTATGTTTATAACTTGATGCTTAGAAGGACGTGATTGAGTTTGATTGTGATTGTGGTTTTGGAATGAACGATTAGATGCTTGAAGCATGATTTCTTACACGCTTAATTAAAATAAGAAAAGTTAAAGTATACGGTTAAGATGTGATGAGATCATGTTATATATAAAACATGATAAGTAAAATGTGTTAGTATGTAAATGGTTAAGCGTGATGAGTAGAAGTGATGAATGAGACATAGATTGCGCTTGAATTCATAAGTGATATGAAGTGCGCTAGAAGAATTGTAAAACATGAGTATAGTCATGTTTATATATTGGATAGTATGTGATGAGATTAATGGAAATGTCATAGAATAAGCCTATGTAAGGCTTATATGAGTAAAGTGCGATATAAGAACACATAGAGAATGTGTAAACTGTAAATGGACAAGCATCATATAGAATTTGTCTAAAATAAAGATGCCATGTAGTGAATGTATGAGTCAACTTGGGGTTGACGGATAAATGATAGATTGCATTGTGGAATGCAAGTATAATAAAATTGACAAGTGTGATATAGAAACTTGTCTAGATGAAAGTGAACGTGGTAGCGAATATTGAAATTGCTTAAGGCAATCAGAACTGTTGAAATGATAGCGTGTGCTTAATGATAAAAGTACATAAAATATAAAATGAGTAAAGATGATAAGGTAGATATAGCTTGGATCCAATGCTCTAGTTTTGGGTATTCTTCGGGATAGCCCAGCTTGCCTTTTTGGCATGTGTTTTGGCATCCTTCGGGATGGCCTAGCTTGCCTTCGCGGCATGGTTGTTAACTTGCCTTCTTGGCATGGTTGTTAGCTTGCCTTTATGGCATGGTTGTTAGCTTGCCTTCGCGGCATGGTTGTTAGCTTGTTGTTAGCTTGCCTTCGCGGCATGATTCTTAGCTTGCCTTCGCGGCATGGTTGTTAGCTTGCCTTCGCGGCATGGTTGTTTAGCTTGCCTTAGCGGCATGGTTGTTAGCTTGCCTTTATGGCATGGATGAAAAGTTAGTGAGATTGGATCCACGGCTAAAAAAGATGAAAAGTAAAGCAAGTATGATTGTTGTGTTGGAAGTACATGAGTAGGATGATTTATAATCTCCTTATTTAAATGGATTGGGATGCCTCTTCATTTAAATAAAGAAATTGTAAATCGCCGAACCATAAGTTTATAATTCCTTACTTACATAGATTGGGACGCCTTTTTATGTAAATAAAGAGTTATAAATGAGTGGGCTTATGTGCAACCGACATAGCATGAATACGAGTAAGAAGCGAGGAAGTGAAAACTAAAACAAGATAGACACCTAGAATGAGTTTGTGTATTAAGTTGATAAGATAATGGGTAAGCATTCCAAAGATTTAATAATAAATGTTGCTTAAGTGATGCGTAAGAAAGATTTTGAAGTACCGTTTATATGGTACTATGTATAAAATTTGAAATAAGTTACCGGTTTTTGAAAATGATACGTGTTGGTAATATGTAGAATGCGGAATTGACCGGTATATAACCTTATGTCATGTTAGTGCATTAGTGAATGAAGTGATGATAGTGTTGAAGTTGGACTTATATAAAGTCAAATAGTAGATTTCCTCCGAATGACTAGTCGTCGTTGTTGGAAAATTATAGATAAGCTCGTGATGAGAAGTCCTATTTATAGCGGATTATAAATATTGATTATGTTATTTTAAACTTAGAATTTGCAAGATCATCTAGATCGTTGCAATGAGATGACTAAGGAGTTGAAAGTATGACAGCGGGTGTATGTTGTGAATTAGCTTTGGTTAGATATAGACAAGAGATTTCGAGGACGAAATCTAAATAAGGGGGTAGAATTGTTAGACCCGTTTCCCGGAATACAAACAGGCCCCACCTTAAATGAATTGACTAAGGCCTGACGTGATTGGCTAGTCAAACCCGATGGTCCACTTCATGGTCAAAGAATAAGTTGGAAGGTTATAGGAATATGATGCATATACTTAAGGGACCAAATTCGACAAGTACTAAATGTGTTATAGTAAGTAGTGTTGTCATAATAGGAAGAATAGTACTTAAGGGACCATTCTTGCCAAATGGCCAAAGTTGTGGTGGCTTATATGTGAAGGAATTCCCAGACATTCTAAAATGTTCCAGGAAAGTGTGGTGTGTTCCTGTGTGTCGACATAGAGCAAGAGAGAAGAGAGGGAAGGCTTAACATATGATCTTTTGTTGAAAGAATTAGACTCCCAATTCAAGAGATAAAGCCCTAGTAATAATTCTATGCAAGTAAGTAATCACTATCTTGAGCTAATTTATGAATATTGAATTAGGGTTCATATGGAGTAATTGGGGATTTCATCATATAATCATATGATGATATAGAAAGGATGATGAGTAAGTTATGGTGGGTTTTGTATAAACCTTTGTTTATGATTATTGATTGTTATGCTACTAGGTTTGGTAATGATGAAGGATGATGATGATGATGATGAATAGTGATGTTGTTGATGGTGATTTGGTATATTGATAGCTAGCTTGGAATGAAGGTAAGTAACTTGTACTAAAACATATGTTATATGTATGTTATCCATATGTGTATTATGATTGTGATAGTGTAGCATATGGATTGAGTAATGAATGAAGACTATGTGGTATAGTGAATGTTATGGATTGAAGTAAGTGATTATGATGCTTCTGTGCTAATATGTGTATGATATATATTTTATGTCGGGTTACTTACTAAGCGAAAGCTTATGGTTTAGTTGTCTAACCATGTTTTGTAGGTTCATATATCATGTAGATGCTACGGTTTGGAGTATGAGTTAAGACTTGCTTATATGCGAAGTGTAGAAGGATTTGGTAAGATAGTAGGAGCTAGGTAGTATACCGAACTCAAGTGTCCTGTTTGTACCCCCATGAGTCATTAATGTTTTGTAAAGTATGGTCAAGTGTTTGAATTGGTGGTCAATTTGTAAGTTATAACATGGTTCATGTATTTTATGGTCAAGTTAAGGGAGTGTTTGGCATAAGCGTGTTTCTACCCATTTTGGGATGTAAACGGGTCATGTGTGTATGGAACAAGTTTTATATGTTATGTTAACGATTTTGGTTAAGTTTGAAGCGTTATGGAAGTCGTATGTGACTTATGGCATGTAATGGGTCGAAACGGGTTTTGGCACAAAACCCGTCATTTGTAAAGCACTATTTTGAGGGTCAAATGGTAAATGTCTTTATATGAAAATAAGCCCAATGATATAAGAAGTAAATCTGGAAATTTTTGTTAATTTTCGGGTCATAGAAGTTGTCTTTCCGAAAAATGGGTAAAAGATGCATAAAAGGGTTACGCAGAAAAAGGGGTGTTTGGGTTAAGTGTGTTTCTACCCATTTTGGGTAGCAAACGGGTTGATTAATTATGTAAATTATTAAGTATGAAAGGTAAATGGCTTTGGGTGAGTTTGGTATGTAAATAAAGTGGTACAGGTTGTTTATTGTGTAAAAGGGTGAAATTTCGGTATGAAACATACCAAACGGTTTCAATTTCGGTTTGAACAGTAGACAGATTTTGTCGGTTTTTGAAAAATCATATCTTTTAATTCGTAAGGAGTTACGGGTCATGCCACCCGGCGTTTCGAAGGTAATTGAGTCTAGTTTCATTTAAAAATGGTTTCAAGGTTTTAATGTTTCTAGATTTTTGTCATCTTGTAAAAGAGTAACGGTATGTCCATTAAAGTCAAGCGTTTCCGCGCGTAAAGTTTTAATTTTTTGGTCTAAGCGGGCACGGGGTGTTACACTGTCAACTGGCCAGTTCGGTTTACAGTTCTTGTATTCCTTATCTGAAAATTGCATCATACATATGGAATTAAGTTACTAGATAAATCAATGTCATACTCTATAGTCTGTATACCATGTGCTCATTTAAATATCTAATATGTGTATACTTTCAAAACACACATTGCCCCCTTAAGTGTGTGTAAGTGTGTGTGAGTGAGACGGAGAGACTTGACTGTCAAAGAAAAATGTGAAGTTTGAAAATGTAGGAGAACTTACAATCCAATGTCGGGCACAAGCAGAATTACAATCACGAATTGCTTCAAGTTCCGATTTTAACAGTGTCACTTCAGCATAAAAGGCGTTGGTGTGCACATTTGCATCCCCCGGTTCTTCAACTTTAAAATCCAACTCAACTACCTGTAAATTAAAGCAGTATATGTGTAAGAAAACAAGCTCTTCTATGATAAATATCAAACATCAGGAGAAGCAAAATGGATGTAGTACAAGAAAGTAATGCTAAGTATATAGCAACTGAAAAGTGCTAAGCCTAGACAAGTAGACAAATCACTTTAGATCAAATACTGGCCAGAGATGCAAATTTTGACCCATTTACTAGGAATTGGATCAATTTGGGTTGTGTGTTATATCAAAAGGATGAGATTTGCAACATCTAATTATAATGTATACAACCCTCTCACTAGTTTTTCGATTTTGTTAATATCATACCATTACTGTTTTGTTACAATGAATGCATTAACTATTAATAATAAGGTTTTTAAAGTGTTTGGTGGTTGATGAGTGATGACATTCGACCGCCTCGTGTTAAACATGCTAATAACGGATGTATTTCAACCTGAAACAGCTATGACCCATTAACCAACCTGCCCATGTTACCATCTCTAATGTCAACTAAATGCTCAAAATAATATTGCAAGCAGAGAAGCTCAAAGTTCATGCATTTGATTTCTACTATTGCAAATTCTCGAGTATATTACAGAGATTGAGAATGCCAAATCTGATTATGGGATTCATCAGGCTTAGAGTCAACAGACATATTCATACGAGCAACAAAAAAAAAGTGTTGATGAACAGGAGCATAGAGCCCAGGAGCAATCATATTCCCATTGCTTGGGCAAATAATAATAATAAAAAAAAGTAATATACTTGCCACAATTTCATCGAATGAGTAATGAACTATTTTTTTTAGGGTAATTTTCTTTCAAAATCATCATCTTTAGGGTATTTTGTAAAAATTTTGGACAATTTTGCCCCTCATAGCTAATACAAAAAAAAAATTTCCCGAAGGGCAAAATTGTCCAAAATTTTTGCAAAATACCCTAAAGATGATGAATTTGAAAGAAAATTACCCTCAAAATGAAAAAAATAGTTCACTACCCATTCGATGAATTTGTGGCAAGTATATTACCTTTTAATATCATTTGCCCTATTTTCTAACTTCACCAGGTTGAAGAGCTCCTAAGCTTAATATTCCAGTTAGCTTCACCTCGGCTTTGATTTTTCCATCCTGTAAGAAGAAATCCTATTGTTTAATCACAACGATCCTCATATTGATAACCAAAAAGTATTATCGTGGTCTGTAACTTGCCTGATAAAAATACCAGTAAAACCCAGTTCTCCAGTCCTGGTGCTTCCACAAAATTCCATGATCCTCTTCATGCAAGCTAATACAATCTTCGATTGTTTCAAATTGATGTAAACATGAATAAATGATTCAGCTAATACGACCGATTTGTTCTAAATGGGTTATATTAGCCCTAATGATTAAATAAATGATTCAGCTAAAAATAAATGGATCAAATGTGTTAAAGAGTAACTATAAGATTTGAACAATAGCTTATTTCATTATCATGAAAGGCTTAAATTTTTTATTAGCATAAAAGACGGTTTCTAGAAACTATAATCGTTAAGTACCTATTTATATGAATGACAAAGCAAAATTTTCCTTTAAACATCTACCTACTTCAGCAGTCATACTTTGACAAGGTAGTAATATGTTCATTGATTATAATATTCTTAGCAGAAAAATCCCGAAAACAACAACATTATTATGGAACTAGCTGGTAATTATACTATCGAATATGGGGAGGCAAGTGCAAATCAATGTATTACACTTGTATCGTTCTTCCATATTTTAGCTGAAAAATACTCTTCTTAGGTAGTTCTTCCCTTTTGTATGTTTTACTGCTTTTGTAAGAAGATTATAGTTTCAATAACCTTCCTGGTATTTGTAGGTCGATTTCCCGGATGTTCTTTTGATCATGGAGCATTATGCTCTTGCATTAGTTGTCAGCCACTCTGATTCGTATAAAAGGTGACCCAACCCCAAATGCTCAAAAGTTGTTTTCATCGGAGATATATTGACTCAGTTGGAGCCTCATCTTCAAGAGTTCAATCACATAAGTCTTCAAACTCATACCAAGTTTCCTGCATTCCTTTGTGACCAAATAACCGAATTCATACTATCCAACTATGAGAGATGATCCCCGCGGATGAAAACTCCTACGAAGGTTGTTTGATTGTTGGTTCTTTGGGGTTTAGGACATTCACTAATGAGATGATTTGGATCTCCGCATCTAAAGCATTTCCTATTCCTTTCTTGTCATCACGATACTTTGACGATGACTTCTTCTCATCACGATGTTGAATCACAAATCTACCTCTTCTTCTAAAGAACTTCTTAAAATCTCTAACTGCCAACGCATACTCTTCGTCTTCACTATCGGAACACGAGCTTTCCTCATCACTAGACTCTTTCTTGGCTTTTAATGCAAGAGATCTAATTTTCTCACTTTTGCCTTTGACAATATCCGAGTCTTTCTTGATTACCATTTCATGAACTTTCAAGTTTCCTATAAGTTCATCAAGTGATAATGTCGCCAAGTTCTTTGATTATTCAATAGCGGTGACCTTTGCTCTCCATTTGGGGTGTAGAGCTCTAAGAAACTTCCTAACGTAGTTCTTGCTAGAGTAACCTTCATCAAGAGCTTTAGGACTAGCAATAATAGTATTGAATCTAGCAAAAGCACTATCTATGGTTTCATCTTCTGGAATGAAAAAATGTTCATATTGTTGAATAAGAAGATCAATATTGTTCTCTTTGAGTTGATTATTACCTTGATGCGTGACTAACAAAGTTTTCCAAATATCTTTTGCGTATACATACAAATTCTTTCAAATTCCTTTCTTGGCAAAGCGTTGTAAATAACCATTTTAGCCTCATCATTTTTGGCTAGTTTTCTCTTAAGATTTTCACTTTTTTGCTCATAAAACAATCGGTTTAAAGTCACCATCAGTAATAACATGCCAAAGAACAATGTCTTTTGATTTCACATACGTTTCGAATCTTGTTTTCCAATGTATAAAACAATCGGTTTTAAAAAGTGGTGGTCTTTGTATGGATTGCCCTTCTTGATATTTGTCAAAATCCATTTATCGATTCAAGTTTTAAAATACAGTTTACTTTAAAAACTTGCCTGACGTGGCTCTGGTATCAATTGTGGGAAACTAAAGGGGGGAGGGTAATAGTTTACCGCCTTTTTGGTTAATTATAAAAATTTGGTTTGTGAAAAACTTTGATTCGTTTGTAGGTGAAATCAACCAACACTAATATGAACACACCACTAAACTAATACAAGCAATCAATAGAAATAAGTAAAAGAGTTAGTGATGGAAAGATCAAACCAAGACAAGAGATTTATAGTGGTTTGGTCATGAAGCTCTTCTTCGCCCTACTGCACTCCTCGAGTACCCAAATCAAGAGTTATAAGCACTATGTCAACAACCTCCCTTCAAGCGGAGAAAACCAAACAACGTCGCTTACGTTCTTTTCTGACACTAAGCTAGATGTAGAGTACTAATCTTAGCTAGTACCAATCTACCACGATCCACATGATCCAAAATTCACACACGATCTACACGATCCTAACCTTTCACACGGTCAACAGGATCCTCACACAATCTACACAATCCTCACACTCAACTCAATCTACCTTGATCTACTTGATGAGTACTCTCACACACTAGCAAGAGATCCCAGAGATCTCAACATGATCACAATGATCCACACAAGATAGGTTATACAAGACAACAACACTTGATGTATATCAAGATACAATCAAGTAAACTAAAGGTAATGCAAGTGCACTACAAAAGACTCTAGCACTTTGTGTCTTCTTGACACCTTGTGTTCTTCTCTTGACTAGTAGAGGAATGTAAGTGATCTTTGGTTGGAAGAAAGAATCACTCTTTAAACAAAAGAAAACTAACTAATGATCTAAAAAGTGTAGAGAGAAAAGGAGGATGGAATACAGAAAGTTATGTGTGAAAAAGGATGACCAAAATCTGAGAAGTGAGGTGGTATTTATAGAAAATGAAAATCTGACCGTTATGGGGGACGACACCACTAAAGTTCACACGGTACCACTAAATTTAGTGGTACCGTGCCAGACAAAAACGATCCCATTTTTGTTTTTAGTGATGAAGACTTATTTGAGGAAGTTTGGAGCTTATTTGGGAGGAAAAATAGCTGTTAAGGATTTTGAAATTATTTTTCCAAATAAAACATTTCTTTACAATTCAAAAATAATTTGTAAAATGTATTTTTGAAAAGAATGTTTTGTCACCTCATAAATGTAGAGTTTAAAACACAAATTCTCTTCTTAGAACATTTGTCAAGTAATCACTTTGTTTGTTCATACCTAGAGTGATTTGCGTAGAAATCGGATATTTCGATTAAAAACTTGTTTACGTTAATTTTGACGTAAAATGTTTTCACATTTTGTTATCATCAAAACGTAGAGATATAGAAAGATAGAAATAACATTTTTAGACAATATTTGCATCAACACTGAATCTTTCTTCAGTACACCCCCTCCCACTGACAAAGGGAATGGAATCAAAGTTATTGAAGACTCTCCACCCAAACTTGTAAAGGCAACAAGAGAAGTGCGACGTGATCCTGATGCACCAGTGCTATTTGAAGTCACTTTACATAATGGGAGAATATTCAAGGGTACTAATGAAGAAGTGGATGCTGCTTTGGAGGAAGATGACAAGCTTAAGGCTGAGTTGCTTAGTAGGCCTGTTATCACTGAGGTGGCCAAGGAGGTGATAAAGGAGGCAAAACAGGACATCAAAGGAGAACAGTTTCTCAAGCTTCAGGACGACATGATTAAGGAAGCCAACCTGAAAGCCAAACAGATTGCTGAAAGGAAGTAGAAAAACTATGAAAGGTATGTCTGAACAATGACTAAGACGAAGGGTGAAGGTGCTATCACTGACATAATCATTCATCCTTAAAAAAAGAATGAACCCATTGAAAGAGGCTTAAGAGTCCAAGAAAGATATAACCCTTTAAGACCTTCTGACTTTGGGTTAAAGGAATGGGATATGATGGTACCTATCCTGAAGAAAAAGAAGAGTGGGTGTGTTCCTGAACTGCTATCAACTCTGTCCAACAAATACAAGAAGTTGGAAAGGGTTGCCAAAATCCTTGGAATCAATCATCAGGAAGCACTTGCCTCTCAGGGACTGACTATTCCTAAGCCAACTCAGGTCACTCGGAAGAAACGAAAAGCAGTTCCATTTGAACCTGAATCATTCATTGCTGGACTTTACTGCAACATAGCTCTTCCCACTGGTGTCACATTCACCAACAACAAAGTGATCAAAGAACCTAAGGATGGACTCTTCTTCATCGATGAGCTTGGCTCCCATGCATTTCAAAGAGTTAGTGATGTACATTTAGTGGAGACTACTACACTTCTGGCCTACAAGCGGATGGCTAGAAATCACAAGTCCTGAGAATGAGGAGTTCATGTTCCTGATGGATAAGATGATGAATGAACGTCCTGACAAATCCTACTCTCCAAGAAGCTGAAACTTGAACTTATGGGCATGAAGGAAGTCTGAGTACTTTGCCCCGAGTTTATATATTGGATGTTAGGTCTTATGTAATGTTTTGATGAATAAGATGATGGCCTATGTTTAAAAATTCATGTGTTCTTTGGTTGTTAAATAGTATCTTCAGTGTAAGAAAAAGTCCAAATGCTCACTTACACTGATGAAACACTTAGGCATAATTTATATCCAAATAGGGGGAGATTGTTGGGTTCATTCACTACCTAAGTCTCGTAAAACAAGGATTTGAACACAAATTAACCTAAGTGTTGGAAGTCATTAAATGCAAACAAGTCACTGAGTAAACAGTTACTCAGTGAGTCACCTTCAGGATGCTTAGGACGAGGCTAAGAAGAAAGTCTCTCCATTCAATGAGGTGGAACTCAGTGAGTGACACCTAAGCCAAAGAAGATGGTGATGGGTTCAGTGAGGATGACAATAACTCACTGAACCCCAAAGACTCCTCAACAACTAATGAAGTACTGACTGAAGACTGAAGGCCTGAAGACTGGGCGGGACAAAAAGGGGAAACGTTTGAAAACATAAGTGGGTGTCCTTATCAACCTGAAGTCAAACTTTCCTGAAAGGCAAAAAGTCAGGATGGTGTCATCACTGTCCCTTAAAAAGGCTTATTGTCTTATACCTAAAATAGCCTATTGTAATAGAGACAAAATACGTAAGTATTTTGTCTTCACTAGATTAGGTCATCTTTTGTCTATCATTACTATTGAAATATACTTATGTATAAATAGAAAACATAAGTGAGGAGTAAAAGTTGACAAGTTTGTGAAATTAATGCTTAGCCATTCACAAACTACTTTTACTCCTCCAAAGAACAACACAGTCCTTGAGATAGCTTAGTGAGACCTTTAGTTGTCACTCAAACTTAATTTGAGTTTAGTGAGGAGTCATACCATACTTGTCGTTTCAATCCCAAGTGCTCTTTCCGCAAACACTTGGGTATAATCCTTTGATTAACTTCTAATAAGAACTAAACGTTGAAAAATTACTCTTGTATTTTATCTTTACGTTTTATTGCTTATTGTTAATCATATATATATTTGTTTAGCCATGGAGCTTAGATAGTTAATATTATCTAAGTAAAAAGGACCAATAGAAATCTTGTGTCTTTGTGACCAGGCCTAGATCATTGGGGATCTAGTTGGGGTTTGATACTTCCTGGTGGAAGTTTTGGTTGTGGTCTTGGTGACCAAGTGTAAGTCGAATCGCGAGATTCTTTTGGGTGGTTTCCGAGGGCGGAATACCGTGGGAGTAACTCCTTTGTGAGCATTGATATTGGTGGATATAGGTAGAGTGAATTATAACGGTTTGTAGTCCAGCAAAAGGATTATACTAGAGTGAATAGTATAGTGTCGTGGATTCGAAACTAGACGTACGGATGGTCTAAACCCTATCCTGAACCGGTATATATCGTGGTGTCTCTCTTTACTTGCTTTATATACTTTGGATTGTATTTGTGGTTGTTGTATTGATTGTACAACCACTTTGTTCTTCTTCTTGGCTTAAAGTTTTTAAACATCTAAAAAGCCAAAGAAACCGTATTCACCCGAACACGACCTGATTACTATGTGTAGGCGGTCGTGGAATATAGATGATGCATGTTATAGATGGTTAGTTAGACCATTAATGTGAGGATGGAAGACTGCACTATGGTCCTAAGTAGGTATTTACAATAGGAAATGTAGTCTTCTGTCAGAAGGTAACATGTTATTTGTTTTGATGAAGCCTTTCTTGGATGTGAGTCTTATGATATGGTGTGAGGGTGTGTTGTAGGATACTAGAAGACTCCCTTTAAAAGGGAAATGTAGTCGACTCGATAGAGCTTTAGTGAGAATGAGGCATGTACAAAATGGTTGAGATAAGTGTGTTATGTGTTTGAATATGTTAAGAAGGTAAAAGAAGATTTTATTAAATTTGAAAAAATAAAAAGCCGGAGGACTAAAGTTGAAAAGAAGAAGGTATCGATTATTTATCCCCAGATCATCAAAAAATAAAGAGCATCCATCAAAATTGAAAGAAAGAAACCCTAAAGCATTATTGATTCGATGGGGGCATGGTCGAAGGCGGCGGTTGAAAAGGAGTTGGATCTTTATCTAGATGCTGTTTTATTTGTTTTTGAATTTGAACCAACCGATGTCCTCAGAGTCACGTCGGAAAAAATCCGAGCTGTTATTAAAGGTTTGGAAGATTTGAATAATAAATCATCAGTGGTCGTGAAGGATGACGTAATCAACGAGTGCAGATTAAAAGTTGAGAATGAGCTTCAATACATTTGTGACAATAATGTTTCTCATAACCAGGCCTTTAAGGACTTCCTTGTTCGCTTTAAATCTAACAAAGGTATCTATATTATTTACTTTTGCATGTATATATAATAATAATTATTATTTATTTTTGTTTATTTTTTTTATGCAGGATCATCATTTATATGACACGGGTAATTTCATTTATATATTTCCAATACTAGTTAATTTTCTTATGCTGTATTAGTCGTAAGGCCATGCATATATCCCCCCTTCGTTTGTGTTACATCAACTAGTCCAAATTGTGTTTATTTTCATCCACTAAGCTAAACGCTTTCAATTGTAAACCTTAACACTTCACTCATTTCTTTATAGTACTTATCATATGTATGTATGTATGCTTTTTGTTTGTATCAGTATTATACTTAGCTTCCCAAATGGGCAGGGGCCGAATTCTAAAAATGTATTGTAATATATATATATATTAGAAAACCAACAATTTGAACCAATTTAGGCACATTATGTTCTAGGTCATCCTGATCAAAGGACAAAGGGGTCCCTCAATTGGGTAGTAGTGAGGCACAAACGACTTCTTCAAACTGTCCCCTGAAAATCTTCTATGCAATACATGTGTCATTTGTAGATAACTTTCATCATTTAATTCAACTGACATGCTAACTTGGTATGGCTCATGTGACATATCATACCCTTGATCGACTATAAGTTACTGCATCTCAACTTCCTGAAAGTATAACCAATACAGTTTTCTAAATCATCAAACACAATCTAAAGTGAGTTAAACTTGGCAATTTGTTATTTGTGACGCATTTTGATTTTTGGGGTTGGGAAAGCAGTTTAGGTAATGCCGAGTATACAGGTATTTAGGTTAAAGGAGTATACTAGGTTTCATTTAAACATGACATGAATCTGCAAGGAAGTTGGATCACAAATGTTTGGTAGCTCGGTTGAGGTGTGTTTGTGTAGGCGTACAAGCCAAGGTTCTAGTCTGATTTGTTACAATTTTTCTTTTACATATTTATCGGAAAAAAAGTGTCATGTCATCATTTCCATGTCATCGTAGATGCTCCATGTCATCATTATTGTGTCTAGTCAGCATTAGTGACGTGTCATGCTTAGTCCCATATATATGTTGCCCCGGCTATTGAAGAAGCTTATTTTTTATTTATTTATTTATTTTTATTTTATTTTTTAAGGGGGACCTATGATTTATAGCTTTGCGTTTTGCTTCCCAAAAAGAAAACTAAATTTTTTCAAAACATAATAACGCAGCAGGTAAAGGAGGAGGTACAAGTAAAAAGATAGGAAAAGCTCCTCCGCAACTTACCCTGCAGCAGCAGAAAGATGATGAAAAGAAACTAAGTGTTTGCTTGGAAAAACAAGACACAGTTAAACAACTTACTTGGGATTACCGTAAAACACTGCGATTCATGGAAAGCTTTCTCCACACCAATGAGAAAGAAACAATCCTCATTGACGCCCACCGTAATATCACTAATGCTTATTGTGATTTGTATAGTATCCACGGCTATGGGGAGGTGGACAAGTGGTACCACCTTGACGTCTCTTTGACGATCAAGGACTACAAATCAAAGATGGAGAATGAGCTTAACCAGGTTTGCAACAAGGTTTCGAATCCCACTATTAAACAAGCTTTTTCTCGCCACCTTACTGATGTTGTCACTGCTCAGGTAATTAATTTACTTTTTTTACTTGCTTATTTTGTTTTGATTGATATAGTTAGTTGATTTTCAAAATCTATCGTTTTGTCTATATATACTTTGTAACTGCTATTAATGTAGCGCGCTGATAAATTTTTTTCATGATCTAAATAATAATACATAGTGATTTAGGTTCATCTTTTTCTGATTCACGTGTGCAACTTGGAAGTGGCCGGTGTTTCATTTTTATCATCTCCTTACTGCTACAAAATATGCCTAATTCTCTTTCTTTGATATATTTGCTTTGTTGTTTGTGCTTAAAACGAATATGTTCATCACCTTTATACCTGATCTTTGCGCTGCAGAATCATCATCATCCACATTTGCACAATAAAGATGAGAAAACAATGTCAAGCAAACAAAGTAAACATTCAGAACTTATTTATAATAGTGTATGCACATATCTTTTTAAATATATATATTTATATATATATATTTCCATTTCCTTTCCCAGAGATGAGCGTCAAACAAAAGAAGAAGAAGAAGAAGAATAGGTCTAGGCTAATGAGGAGACCACCTGAGTTAATTTCTGTAAAAGAAGACAAACCATCATATATTGAAGACCACAGCAAGTGTTGCTTCAAGATTCATGAAATGGACCGTATGATTGCAGATCTTATGAAGTCTCCACCAAAGGTACATACCCTCCGTAATCATTACTATTTATTTGGCTTAAATTAAAATTACTCAGAAGCATATGGATTTTTAATTTTACCAGGAAGAAGAAGAATACACTGAAGAATCTCATTCCGAAGAAGAGTTTGAACTTGACCTTGATTTGGTGGAATGTTATGATATTGAGTGATGGTGATTTCTATCCCGGAAGAAGAAACGCTTTAAGCGTTGTTCAAGTTTCGATATATAAGTGTGAAGTATCTAGTGAGCACCTTGTTTTTATTATAAGGGAAAATTGTCCAAATATACATTCAACTTGCCACATTTTATTATTGTATGCACTGAACTTTTTTTTTTCCTATTATATACACAAACTTTACTAATCATCCTTATTGTATCAATAAAATGCCTTTTTAATGATGTGGCAAGTTGATACAATAAGGATGATTAGTCATAAAAAAGGCGTTTTATTGATACAATAACGATGATTAATAAAGTTTGTGTATATAATAGGGAAAAAAAATTCAGTGCATACAATAGTAAAAGGTGCCAAGTCAAATGTATATTTGGATAATTTTCCCTTATTATATAATAAAATTATGCTACTAGTTTCTGTTATCTTGATTTCTATTTTATGGTCAAAAGTAGGACATGGATATATAGTAGAGCTGGCATAACAGGTCACACGAACCTGTTAAGACACGAACCTGTTAAGACACGAACCTGTTAAGGTCAAACACGAACACGACCTGTTAGCTTATCGTGTCATTTTTCTCAAATACGAACACGACACGAAAATAAACAGGTTAACCTGTTAACACTTGGCATGCATAGAACTATCAGCAGATCCACATAACAGGAAACATACAATTTCAAAGAGCTGCAGCAGAGGTGCAGTATAACCAAAAGGACAGGAACTTTATCACATCACAACTATTAACTAATACATAATGATAATAATCCTTAACATTATTACAAAAGTTCATAAAACTCTTAATTAATACAAATATATATCAATCAGACAATCAAATATCAATTCCGAGTTTCCGACACCTTTACTCGTATCTTCCATTTTAAACCTGAAAAGTCAAAAGAGTAAATATTAGAAAATGGGACAGAGAAAAGCAGTTCAAATAAGCCTAAAGCAATGAAATAAGCAAAAGGAAATTAGGCAGCTAGGGACAGACTAACATCAGCAGGTTTGCACTAACAATTTGCAAGGTCAATAAAAATAATCTCAAAAACTAGAAGCTAATACTGATGGTGCAGGGTAAGTCGGTCCAAAGTGGCTACTAGGAGACTAATGTAAGCTAACTAAACAAGCTTTAATAAGCAAATGAAGCACCGATTCTAAAAGCTAGAACTAAGGGCTATCTAAAGGTCCAAAATCAGGCAATAAGCTATATTAGATAAGCAAATAAAAGCTTAAGAAAAGGGCTGAATGAGACAGAAGGCTGATGCAGGGGTATGACAATCAGCCAAATAGGAAATACAAATAAGCCAACCAAATCACCTCAAATTGCAATCTAAGTTCAGAAACTAAAATCCAGTATTACAATCATGCTATAACACCAAAATTCGGTTAACCATGAACTAATTAGGGGCTTATGCATGTACAAAAGTTCAATGGTTCCACCATTAGCAGTAGGTAGCACGTCGAGAACATCAACAACTCGGCAGTCACGAAACCACGCGGGGCGATCCTTGAGGATCTCAGCAACCTGAAACAATCCATTTAGAAAATGAAACCATATGTTCACAATGTTGAATATATGAATTATAGTGACATGACATTAATAAATCACATCTAAACTACCTACCCTTGTAGGTTCAAGACTGACCAAGCCGCACGCTCGTGCTGCCACGCCAGTGCAACCATGAGAGATAGCAACGATTCCAATGGAATCCGGACCAGGCTACATTATTCTGTATTTAACCAACCACTGACCTGCAAAATAGCAAACCAATAGAGGTTAAATGAAATAGCAATCCAACTATACTTTCTACAAAACAGCTCATTAGAGTTGTGTAATTAACAAGTCAATATACCAATATAAGGGGGAACACATTATATAGCTTTTAATAAGCAAGTTAAGACTGCTTATTTTGAAGTACTTATTTAAGATGAATATATAATCACTGCCACTTTACTAAAACAAATTGTACTGCCACTTTGAACCAATTATCAATTCTTCGGGTCTAATTCCATTTATTTACAGCATCAACAACTCCAAACACTATTTCACGAACAAGAAATAAGTAATCCGAAACACCCTCAAAAGAACCAAAGATAAAACGAAACTAACCATTTCAGTAAAACTCGGTTCACCCGTCAACTGAACTACTTTCAGCTGCACTCTACACAGCTCAATCAATGACAACACCTCCGAATAAACCTGATTTAACAATTATCAAAAAAGAAAATTAACAACAAACATTCAAGCTACCGAACCAATAACCATTCAGAAACCGATATATATGTATAGATATTCAAGAGAATCAGTCGATATAATGTAATTAAAGATGAAGTGATTAACGAATCGGGGTCGAATCAGTCGGTATTGAATGAATCGGGGTCGAATCAGTTGATTGTTGAATGAAGTGATTAGATTACTGATTAACGAATCGATATATGTAATTATGCATAGAAGATAATTTTACCTGGGGTGTGGGTCTGCAGTTCTGCAATGAGAGTCGAGAGATGAGAGGGAAGGGGGAGGCGGATTTTTAAGAGAGTGGATAAATGAGTAGGGTTTGTAATTCAAGGCTTATATATATATTTTAATATTAACAGGTTCTAACAGGTTTAACAGGTCTGACCTGTTAAGACCTGTTAACATAACAGGTCTTAACAGGTCAGACCTGTTAAGACACGAAACCTGTTAAAGTCAAACACGAAACCTGTTAAGAACAGGTCGTGTCGTGTCGTGTTAACAGGTTTCGTGTCAAAATTGCCGGCCCTAATATATAGTCCTTTGTTAATTATTCGGTCTTTGTTTTGACTAAATTTCGCGCATGTTTTCTTCTTTTGCTCAACTGATTTTTGGAGCATGACAAAAACATAATACAAGGAAAAGAGGCACTTCACATTTGAATACGCCTTAGAAAATGAATCTAATGAAACAATTTGACATCTCTGTTTGCTCGTTGTGATAGATAGGAAACATGGTATCCATTTGATGACATTACACCCCCAGAGACCAAATACATTGTCTACAGATACAAAAGCGCTAGAGTACGTAACTAAACACAAACTGCGTCACTAGTACATTCACCACTTTTCCCGGCGACTTTTTCGCCACCATGCCGACGTCATGACGTCGGCATAATTCATTCCCGTCGACATGACGTCGGCCCCAGTTTGTCGTGAGTACCTCGTCGGCAACCACTATCCCGTTGATAATGCCCGTTGACAACGTGGGTCCCACATGGTTTTCCAGTCAAAGGATATTTGTAAGAAAACACGCTCTTGTATGATAAATATCAAACATCAGGAGAAGCAAAATGGAAGTAGTACAAGAAAATAATGCTAAGTATATAGCAACTGAAAAGTGATAAGCCTAGACAAGTAGACAAATCACTTTAAATCAAATACTGGCTAGAGATGCAAATTTTGACCCATTTACTAGGAATTGGATCAATTTGGGTTGTGTGTTATATCAAAAGGATGAGAGTTGCAACGTCTAATTATAATGTATGCAACCCTCTCACTAGTTTTTCGATTTTGTTAATATCATACCATTACTATTTTGTTACAATGAATGCATTAACTATTAATAATAAGGTTTTTAAAGTGTTTGGTGGTTGATGAGTGATGACATTCGACCGCCTCGTGTTGAACATGCTAATAAAAGACACTACTAGCCTTCTTGACCATCGAACTTCAGCTAAACCAGTTCTCCAGTCCTGATGCTTCCACAAAATTCCATGATCCTCTTCATGCAAGCTAATACAATCTTCGATTGTTTCAAATTGATGTAAACATGAATAAATGATTCAGCTAATACGACCGATTTGTTCTAAATGGGTTATATTAGCCCTAATGATTAAATAAATGATTCAGCTAAAAAGAAATGGATCAAATGAGTTAAAGAGTAACTATAAGATTTGAACAATAGCTTATTTCATTAACATGAAAGGCTCATATTTTTTATTAGCATAAAAGACGGTTCCTAGAAACTATAATCGTGAAGTACCCGTTTATATGAATGACAAAGGAAAATTTTCCTTTAAACATCTACCTACTTTAGCAGTCATACTTTGACAAGGTAGTAATATGTTGATTGATTATAATATTCTTGGCAGAAAAATCCCGAAAAACAACAACATTTTTATGGAACTAGCTGGTTATTGTACTATCGAATATTGGCAGGCGTGCAAATCAGTGTATTACACTTGCATCGTTCTTCCATACTTTAGCTAAAAATACTCTTCTCGGGTAGTTCTTCCCTTTTGTATGTTTTACTGCTATTGTTAGTAGATTATAGTTTCAATAACCTTCCGGGCATTTGTAGGTCCATTTCCTAGATGTTCACTTGATCATGGAGCATTATGCTCTTGCATTAATTGTCAGCCACTCTGATTCGTATAAAAGGTGGCCCAACCCCAAATTCTCAAAAGTTGTTTCCATCGAAGATATATTGACTCAGTTGGAGCCTCATCTTCAGCAGTTCAATCACATAAATCTTCAAACTCATACCAAGTTTCCTGCATTCCTTTGTGACCAAATAACCAAATTCATACTATCCAACTATGAGAAGATGATCCCCGCGGATAAAAACTCTAGAAATCTACGTAGTATTGATGAATTTGTCGTTTCATGGAACTTGTGTTTCCACTAGGTGGTTAACTATTTAGGCGTTTTATGTCAACTTTTTCCCTTCCTTGTTGTAACATACGTGCTATTATTTTATAGTTACTCCAAACAATCAAATATTTAAATTTTATCACTTGACAAAACAAAGTAACAAAGACACAAACATTTGATCAGTTAAACAAAAAAGTCATATTATAGAAATTTATAATAGTTGATGTGACATATGTGCTATAGTTAAACAAAAAAGTTACGTAGTATGTTATTAAAATTTGTAATAGATGTAACATAGTTTAACTAATCACATGTTTGTGACTTTGTTTGTCCCCTTTTTTAGGCGACTCTTTGTTTCTCAAGTGATCAAATTTAAATATTTGATTGTTTGCACTAACTATAAAAAATAGCACATATACAAGTAAGGGAAAAAGTTAATATAAAACGTATAAATAGTTTACCACCTAGTGAAAACACCAAGTTCCATGAAACGACATAAAAATTCAATAGTACTACGTAGATTTATAGAGTTTTCATCCGTGGGGATCATCTCCTTATAGTTGGATAGTATGAATTTGGTTATTTGGTCACAAAGAAATGCAGGTAACTTGGTATGAGTTTGAAAATTTATGTGATTGAACTCCTGGAGATGAGGCTCCAACTGAGTCAATATATCTCCGATGGAAACAACTTTTGAGAATTTGGGGTTGGGCCACCTTTTATACGAATCAGAGTGGCTGACAACTAATGCAAGAGCATAATGCTCCATGATCAAGCGAACATCTAGGAAATGGATCTACAAATACTCGGTAGGCTACTGAAAATATAATCTTCTAACAAACAGTAAAACATACAAAAAGGGAAGAACTACCTGAGAAAAGTATTTTTCTAAAGTATAAAAGAACGATGCAAGTGTAATACACGGATCTACACTTGCCTCACCATATTCGATAGTACAATAACCAGATAGTTCCATAAAATGGTGGTTCTACCGTGATAGATGGTGACTACTATTGAGAGGAAGATAAAATAAAGGTGAGATGAAGGATTTGTATGTGTGTTTTAAATTTAGTGTTAGTTTATGGATGATATATATAAAGGGGGATTTTGTGATGAATTGAAAGAGAGGTTGGTTGTTGTGTTATGAATATTGGTTGTTAGAAGTAATTTAATTCATCTACCAACCTGGTTGAAGAGGGTTGGAAGATCTAGAATTTTGGTCATCGAATCATCAATATTGATATACATTAATAATAGTACATGATATAAAGATGTTCCGATGGAATGGATTTCAATGATTCAACTTATGCTAATGCTATGATATGATATTACAAGGGGTTTGCCTATAGTAAAAACATAATTACTAAAATCGACTCCTATCAAACCGAATTACCAAAATTGACTCTATTTTTTCACATTAACAAAACATATATGGCGAGCAAATACATTTGCCCACCAGCAGGGTCGTCTCATGGATTTCGGTGGCCCCGTGCCATTACCACAAAGAGGCCTTTAGACACACATACAAAATAAAGCCGGCCCTAGCCAACATCATTTGCTCGCTACTTCATAATTCATATACGTGTTGCAAAGAGATCGACTTTTAAAAAACGGTGCCAACCAAATGTATATGCTCTCTACTTCATTTTGCTCGCCCTTTTAAAAAAATGGTGTTGCTTGTCACATTTGATGTTTCACCTTTAATGGTGTGTACCTACACTTTAAGTTATCGAGGCACTCGGACCCGTGCGTTGCAGCTTTTTTTTTTCCCAATAAACTATTGTACTCTTGCTTAGGTTCTAAACTTAATTTTTTTAATTTGTTGTTATAATTTACAAAATGGTTCGAGATTAATTTCTGTAACTTTTTTTTTTATTTATATTCATTATTCAAGGTGCTAACCGTAAAAAAAAATATTTATTTATGTTTCTTTTTATTTAAGGTTGAAATTTACTAATTTGAATCTTTAGTGCTTTGGGCTTATGAAATAAACCTTGATGTCTTACTTCAAATGCCAATATTAAATGCTCTCAACTTTAAAAATCTTTAAGACTCCACATTTAATAATTGGGACTACGACCCGTGCGATGCACGGGTTTTGTTCCTCGATAAAAATTGAACTTTTGCTTATGTCTAAACCCCAACTTTTTATGTGTTATTATATATATATATACTAAAGATGGGGAGGAAAATGGGTGCATTTTCGTGCTTCAAAGGGTTGTACGACACAGTTGTTTCAACAGTAACCGGGCTGCTGTAGCATGTTGTACGCTACAGTGGTTTGTACAGTAATTTTTTTTTTTTTTTTTTTTTTCAAAAAGTTGTACCACACAGTGGTTACCCCCCCCCCCCCCCCCCCCCCCAACAACTTTAAGAAACAACTCCCCCACCACAACAACAATAATATAACCCTCCCCACCACCACCCATGCCTCGGTGGTGGTGGTTCTCGGCTGTCTAGCCACAACAACCAAACGGACCCTCGAAATCCAATCCAAACACAAATATATTCCCCTTCGTTATCAAAACACCAAACAAGCCATAAATATCAAAGATTTTATGTTAAAACATTTTTATAAAAGATTTTATATTAAAACCGGATTTAAAATAAAAATAAAATTAGGGTTTTGAAAATAACTTAAGAAAATAAAAAGAGAGGGTGCGTGGCACGCGTTTTACCATCGGAGAGTGATGGAAAACGCCGGTGGTGGCATATGTTGGTGGTACCGCGGCGGTGGAGGCGCGTGAGGGGTGATACGAGGTGTTTGGGGTCGCGTGAGTGGTATGGGTGTGACGGGGATATCCCGATCTATAAGATTGTACAAGAAAATGAGGTTGCCGGAAAAATATTCCGGCGAGTCGCCGGAAACTGCTGCTGCTCCGGTGGGGCGGCGGCCGGATTCTTCAAAGAGAGGGAGAGAGTTTTTGGTGTGAGTATATGTGTGTTTTTAATATTAAAAATGATAAAAGTGGGGGGTGTAGGGGATATATATATGGGTAAGAAAGTATAGGGTTGTTTTTGTATTAAATGAAAGTGTAAGGAAGGTGTAAAGAAATAATCTAGGGACTAATGTTGCCAACGTATTAAACTTCTAACGATATAAGCTCCGGGGCCCAAACGACATAGGAAACGGACTCGAAAAATTACGAAACTTGCGCCATTGTTCACGAAATAATTTTTCCAATAAAATCAATCATAAACTTCATAATTTTTATCAAACTCAAAATAGTTCAAATAATTTGGTAAGTGCAATACGATACGAGTTTTCTAGGTTGTGCTGGGTCAATCAAGGGAAGGTTTTACTCACCAAGCATAAGATTGAATAGTCTATCTTGCAATAGTTCCTTTCTTTCTAATACTATGACAAGCCAATATTAGAAAATCAACGAGCTTTTAAAACCGTAAAACCTATTATTCGCAAAACACAAAACATACAACATAAAACACATATCTAAACACTCCCGCCGCAACGCGCGGGTTTCCCCACTCGTTATAACTAACAGGCGGCATCAAGCTAAAAGCATCCGTAAGTGTTAAGCTCAAGACCGACTTGATCAATTTATGTACGGTGAAAGTTTGATATTCGCAAATACTAGATAAATTTAAACTTAAACAACCTAAAACGAAAATCTAACTCATACAACTCTACATAAAAACAGTAACATTTGAGTTATCAAAATAAATAGTATTAATAGAAGCATTTGTGCGCATTATCTTCTATGAAATCATGGTAATATTTTTTCATTTTTAATATTTTGTCATTTGTAAACACTAAACATGGGGGCTTATTTAGATGCATAAAATGAGAGACCATTAAGATGTAGGTCATAAAAAATATTCAAATAATAACTTACGAGTTTTCAATAAACAAACTAAGAACTCTTAAATGTTTTGAAGAACTTTAACCCTTATTAGTTTCATGGTAACAAAAATTAAAGTTTGATTATAAATGTTATGGCTCCAATAAAGGAAAAGAAAGTTGTCAAATGTGTTGTATATAGTTTTTGTATAGTTAAGGCTCATAAAAAATATATAATTCTGATGCAGTTTATAAACTCGAGTATTGGTATGAGTTACTATATCTTACCTTATCATGTTTTGCTTCGACGTTATTGGTATTGGTACTATTGATAATGGATATCGTTAGACAAATTTGTGGATTTGCATTATGTGATGTTGTGTATTCTTTATGAAAACAAATAATCACGTCCAATTTAGTAAAAGCGCATGTATTACATAATCATTTTAATGATTTTCAAACTCAAACCCAAATCAATGCAACCCCAAAAAATCAGATAAGACTATAACCGGCCAATACATTCCAAGCCTAAAAAAATGGGTAAGATCTAAACTTAGTGAAATAAGTATCTATTATACCTAGGGATGGCAACGGGTCGGGTTCGGGGCGGGTTTTAGTGTACCCGTACCTGCACCCGCACCCGCACCCGCACCCGCACCCGCACCCGTTTATAATATCCAAACACGTATCCGCCCCATTACCCGCCGGATACTCGATTAATATTATCTATCGGCTTTTTGGGTTTCCCCGCGGGTTTCGGTTATCCCCAATTAAATATGATATGGATAAAATGGTTGTATTAATATTAAGTCATATAAAACCCACCGAAATAATAAAGGAAAACACCTTAATATATTCATTTTTTAAAAAAGTTAAAGAAAATGAATATCGTATCAAACGACGTAACGCTTTTAAATTATTCATGTACAGAATAAAATATGTTATGTAATAGAGATACGTATATAAAAAAATATAATAGAAGAAATTACATATAATATATATATATTCTAGTTAATTATAATATCAATAAAGCGGGTATAAATTCGGGTAAACGGAAACGGGTACGGGTAATCGGGCGGGTATTACCAGAACCCGTACCCGGCTAAATAATTATATCAAAACTCAAACCCGCATCCAAACCCGCCAACCCGCACCCGA
Source organism: Artemisia argyi (assembly GCA_030686995.1). Classification (NCBI taxonomy): domain Eukaryota; kingdom Viridiplantae; phylum Streptophyta; class Magnoliopsida; order Asterales; family Asteraceae; genus Artemisia; species Artemisia argyi. The sequence goes on from CM060681.1 coordinate 209,578,484, forward strand.
ACCCTAACTATACCCTAACATTTTCTCATTTGTAAACCCTTACATACGCCCCCATCACTTTTTCTTGTAAAATGCAGCCAACAAAACTTCATCTTATCTCACCGAAATATTTTGCTCGAACCACTGAAGTCTTGAACATAAGCCTTCTCGATGAATCGGCTTTCTTTCCTTTTGCTAATAAATCTGAACACAAATAAAAGATGACTTCTTTTGCCGTTGATGGCTTCAAGACCTGGAAAAGGGTCTCGGGTAGGTTTTTGATAACTACGGAGTAGTTGTCAATATTAATCGCCTCTGAAGCTTTGCTATACTTCTAACTAGTTATAATGCCCACGCATGCGCGAGTTTTTTTAATTTTTTGAATCATATATTTTTATTTATTAAAAAACAAATAATTTAATCTTTGTTTTGTTTGATTTATGATATTTAATTATAGTTTTTTATTATTAAAGATAATTATTTAAAAATTTTAATCCTATTGTTAATTGTATCTTATCTATATTTTTTTTACTTATCGTTATGGATAAATATAAAATATTACCTAATAAGAAAATAATCTTTTTTTTTAAAATAAAATTATTACTAAATAAGGTATTAATTCATTTTTTTTAAATGAGAAAATTCCAATATGAGTTTTGTTTTATTATATAAAAGATTAAATATTGCTTATATGTTAGGTGAAGGATGGTGACCACTACCTTTAGCCTAAAGTAACTACATCAAGTACAATTAACTACAGAGTAGTTGTCAATATTAATTGTCTTTGAAGCTTTGCCATACTTCCAATTAAGTATTACTTATACGTAAGGTGAGAAGGTAGTGACCACTACCTTTAACCTAAAATAACTACATCAAGTACCATTAATTACGGAGTAGTTGTCAATATTAATCGCCTCTGAAGCTTTGTTATACTTCCAATTAAATATTGTTTATAATGTAAGGTAAGGGGGTAGTGACCATTACATTTAGCCTAAAATAACTACATCAAGTACAATTAACTATGGAGTAGTTGTGAATATTAGTTGTCTTTGAAGCTTTGTCATACTTCCAATCAAGTATTGCTTATATGTAAGGTGATGGGTAGTGACAACTACCTTTAGTAGGGATGGCAAATTCGCGAGAAAAAACCCATAACCCGCGGGTACCCGCCATAAATGGGTGGGTAAACGCGTCAATTTTCACTCACGGGTGAGTCGTGGGTGAAAATCTTTACCCATCAGTGGGTGACAGGTGAGGCATACCCATCGCGGGTAAACACATGACACCCATTTAAAATACCCACGGGTATACCTGTCAAAATACCCGTAGGTGTACCCATAAACCCATGTTAAAATTAATTATACTAATTAAAATATTTATGATGTTGCAGGTATACATTTAATAATTACCACCAAGTCTCAAAAAAAACACATTAATCTAAAAGTTTATTTGAGTTTCAAGACTAAAAAGAGAGTATGAAAGATCAAATAATCAAAGCTGTATTTGGCAAATTGATTGGTATCTTATTACACACTTTCATAGTTAGTTTTCATATTATCGTTTTGTAATTTTGTTGCATAACACTAACCCATGGGCAACAAATACCCGCGGGCAAGGGCATGGGTAGAAATTTGTACCAATTGGTGGGTGATGGGTGGGTGATGGGTGAGAAAAAAACTACGTGGGCGGGGGACGGGTTAGAGGTACTCGTGCCCATTGCCCACGGGTGCCATCCCTAGTCTTACCTGGTTCTAACTAGGTCTTAGCCAGAATAGCCGAGTCTTATCAGTTTCAAACTAGGTCTTGGCCAGAATAGCCGAGACTTACCTGGTTTTAACCGGGTCTTGCCAGAATAGCCGAGTCTTACCTGATTCTAACTGGGTCTTGGCCAAAATAGTCGAGTTTTATATGGTTCTAACTGGGTCTTGGCCAGAATAGAAGAGTCTTACCTGGTTCTAACTGATACTTGGCCAGAATAGCCGAGTCTTACTAGTTTCTAACTAGATCTTGGCTAGAATAGCCGAGTCTTACCTGGTTCTAACTGGGTCTTGGCCATAATAGCCGAGTCTTACCTGGTTTTAACTGGGTCTTTTCCAGAATAGCCGAGTCTTACCAGTTTCTAACTGGGTCTTGGCCAGAATACCCGAGTCTTACCTAGTTCTAACTGGGTCTTGGCTAGAATAGCCTAGTCTTACCTGGTTCTAACTGGGCCTTGGCCAGAATAGCCTAGTCTTACCGAGTCTTACTTGGTTCTAACTTGGTCATGGCCCGAATAGCCGAGTCTTACCTGGTTCTAACTGGGTCTTAGCCAGAATAACCGAGTCTTACCTGGTTCTAACTGGTTCTTAGCTAGAATAGCCGAGTCTTACCTGGTTTTTGCTGGGTCTTGGCCAGAATAGTCGAATCTTACCTGGTTCTAACTGGGTCTTGGCCAGAATAGCCGAGTCTTACCTGTTTCTAACTGGGTCTTGGCCAGAATAGCCGAGTCTTACCTGGTTCTAACTGGGTCTTGGCCAGAATAGCCTAGTATTACCTGGTTCTAACTGGGTCTTGGCCAAAATAACCGATTCTTACCTGTTTCTAACTGGGTCTTGGCCAGAATAGCCGAGTCTTACCTGTTTCTAACTGGGTCTTTGCCAGAATAGCCGAGTCTTACCTGGTTCTAACTGGTATTGGCGAGAATACCTTAGTCTTACCTGGTTCGAACTGGGTCTTGGCCAGAATAGCCGAGTATTACCTGGTTCTAACTAGGCCTTGGCCAGAATAGCCTAGTCTTACCGAGTCTTACCTGGTTCTAACTGGCTCTTGGCCAGAATAGCCGAGTTTTACCTGGTTCTTGGCCATATTAGCCGAGTCTTACCTGGTTCTAACTGGGTCTTGGTCAGAATAGCCGAGTCTTACCTGGTTCTACCTGGGTCTTGGCCAGAATAGCCGAGTCTTACCTGTTTCTAACTGGGTCATGGCCAGAATAGCCGAGTCTTACCTGGTTCTAACTGGGTCTTGGCCAGAATAGCCGAGTCTTACCAGTTTCTAACTGGGTCTTGGCCAGAATAGCCGAGTCTTACCTTGTTCTAACTGGGTCTTGGCCAGAATAGCCTAGTCTTACCTGGTTCTAACTGGGCCTTGGCCAGAATAGCCTAGTCTTACCGAATCTTACTTGGTTCTAACTTGGTCTTGCCCCGAATAGCCGAGTCTTACCTGTTTCTAACTGGGTCTTAGCCAGAATAACCGAGTCTTACCTGGTTCTAACTGGGTCTTAGCTAGAATAGCCGAGTCTTACCTGGTTTTAACTGGGTCCTGGCCAGAATAGTCGAATCTGACTTGGTTCTAACTGGGTCTTGGCCAGAATAGCCGAGTCTTACCTGTTTCTAACTGGGCCTTGGCCAGAATAGCCTAGTCTTACCGAGTCTTACTTGGTTCTAACTGAGTCTTGGCGAGAATAGCCGAGTCTTACCTGGTTCTTGGCCAGATTAGCCGAGTCTTACCTGGTTCTAACTGGGTCTTGGTCAAAATAGCCAAGTCTTACCTGGTTCTAACTGGGTCTTGGCCAGAATAGTCGAGTCTTACCTGTTTCTAACTGGGTCTTAGCCATAATAGCTGAGTCTTACCTGGTTCAAACTGGGTCTTGGCCAGAATAGCCGAGTCTTACCTGTTTCTAACTGGGTATTGGTCAGAATAGCCGAGTCTTACCTGGTTCTAACTGGGTCGTGGGTGAAAATCTTTACCCATCAGTGGGAGGCGGGTGGGTGACGGGTGAGGCATACCCATCACGGGTAAACCCATGACACCCATTTAAAATACCCACGGGTATACCCGTCAAAATACCCGTAGGTGTACCTATAAACCCATGTTAAAATTAATTATACTAATTAAAATATTTATGATGTTGCAGGTATACATTTAACAGTTACCAACAAGTCTCAAAAAAACACATTATCTAAAAGTTTGTTTGAGTTTCAAGACTAAAAAGAGGGTATGATAGATCAAATAATCAAAGCTGTATTTGGCAAATTGATTGGTATCTTATTACGCAGTTTCATAGTTAGTTTTCATATCATCGTTTTTTAATTTTGTTACATAACACTAACCCATGAGTTTACCTATGGGCAACAAATACCCGCGGGTAAGGGCATGGGTAGAAATTTGTACCCATTGATGGGTGACGGGTGGGTGATGGATGAGAAAAATCTACGTGGGCGGGTGACGGGTTAGAGGTACCCGTGCTCATTGCCCACGGGTGCCATCCCTAACCTTTAGTCTAAAGTAACTACATCAAGTACAATTAACTACGGAGTAGTTGTCAATATTAATTGCCCTCTTAAGCTTTGTCATACTTCTAATTAAATATTATTTATAATGTCCGTGGAACTTGATTTTTCGTGACTTTTCGAATGGTGATTTGTTGAATTCTGATATTTTTTGAAGAACCTGCAAGGGATAAAAGTTTCTCTCTTATTTGTTGATACATCATTTTCGTCGCGAAGCATATAGTAGTTGGATTTTACGTCATTTAGTTACATTTATTTATGGAGGTACCCAATTTACATGAGTTTCAAGTGCTTAAACTTAAAGGTTTGAGGGTTATTAATGAAAGAAATTAGAAAATTTTAAAAACTTAAGTAATACAAAGCGAATTGAGTGCCAGAATGGCAGAAAATGGTCAGGTTTCGCGAGAAGCGTATCCACGTTTGGTATAGAGGATGTCACTAGACCACTTATTACATGTTATCGTTAAAAAAGCTGTTGGTAGCGATAAGCATAGTTAAAAGATATTGACTGATATGATGGGGTTACTTATTTTAGCTAAGCTTATTGAAACTGAATGTGACAAAGTGCAAACCAATAGTTTGATGAAGGCTTGTTAGTCAAACAACTCAGCGACCCAAATGGCCAAATCTAGATGTGGGAACAGAAACGACAGTCGTTTTGGGAAATTTGCATGCCCTGAGATATATCATTGTAACAACTAACAAGCATTCAGAAGACTTATTGAATTTTATGGTGCCTTGCCACGGATGAGACTATTGAGAAACGAGACGACACAATATCAGTTGAATACTTGGTTCTCGAAAACTACACATCATTGTAATATACTAATATCTATCATGCATCATCATGGACCTATTGGTGGTGCGGTTCCACCTCATAGACATTTATGCATATCAGGATAACGGGCATGATGTAAATCTATAGCAACCACGTGAAGTGGCTAAATTGGTTATTTGGAGTAGAAAAGAGTAGCCACAAAGACTTGAGTATCGACACAAGATAAACAAAGGTACAGAAAGTAAGGAGAGTTATCTATTTTCCATATGATCTTTATTAGATATTCACAAGCGAAACAGATGGTAATTGCTACAAACATCATAACCATCACGGCTCTCATATGAAACTAATCGGATAGGGTGAAAACGGACCCAATAGAGTATAACATCTCGAAAACACAGATAAAATGGCTTTCTAGTGGAGTACACTTACATGGTGTGGACGTATGGTCCGGACTGGATCCTACATGGGCCAGGCCCGGCAGACAGCGGCCCACTCTACGCCTAAACCATAATTCCATGCCTATAAATATAGGGCTGAGATTTCATTCACAACAGAACATAACAGGTTATCCTAAACCTAATTCTCATATGCTCCGCGCATCTATACTAACTTGACCGTCGGAGGTGGATCCCGGGGCTACGGCCTCGGGTCCACTCCTAACGGGTTATCTTTGTTGACAGGTCTATTTAGGGCTTATGAAGACGACTAACGGCCCAAGGAGAGTCGTTGAATCAGCCCGCGCCAGATTATGTATCAACAAGTGGCGCCATCCGTGGGACCTGGCTACGACAAGTTTCGTGTTCTCACATCACCGGAAAGCAACCATTGTGGACGTATGGTCCGGACTGGATCCTACATGGGCCAGGCCCGGCAGACAGCGGCCCACTCTACGCCTAAACCCTAATTCCATGCCTATAAATATAGGGCTTGGATTTCATTCACAACAGAACATAACAGGTTACCCTAAACCTAATTCTCATATGCTCCGCGCATCAATACTAACTTGACTGTCGGAGGTGGATCCCGGGGCTACGGCCTCGGGTCCACTCCTAACGGGTTCTCTTTGTTGACATGTCTACTCAGGGCTCGAGAAGACGACTAACGGCCCAAGGAGAGTCGTTGAATCAGTCCGCGCCTGATTATGTATCAACAAGTGGCGCCATCCGTGGGACACAACTACAACAAGTTTCGTGTTCTCACATCACCGGAAAGCAACCATCGAGTTCAAAAGCCGGTAACTTTATTTTTTGTACGCGACACACAGATATACGGCTGTGTATCCATCTGCGTCGGGTTTAAAACCTAAAGATATATTTTTCTTTTTGGTCAAAAATATACGGCTGATCTCACAACCTAAATCGAATCTTTTGTTTATTCGGTTACTCCCGAAACCCAAAAGACATGACTACGACAAGTTTTCGTGTTCTCATATTACCGAAAAGCAGAAATCAGTTTCTAAAGTCGGTAACTCTAAAAACCCTTGTGTTTTTGTTTTTTCTGCCATGCGTGAATTTAAAAGAACTGGTGAATTTTTTCTGCCATGCGTGAATTTATTCTGCCATACATAATATATGTTCCTTAAATCCATGCGTTCCTTAAATCCAGTTAACAAAACGTGTGGAAAAGAAACTGCCATGAATGCGCATCACCATCGCATAAGATATTATGAATATTTTCTAAAATTTAACAAGATATCCTCATATTTTTTGCATATCTTTTAAATATTAAGAAGATTTTATGTAAATATTTTAAACTTGGTAAACACAATTTTACCTATAACCGCACTAAGTCCGCACGATCGGACCTACTTTATCTTTTAGCCGCGAACAACGCAGTCATGATAAATCTACTCGCGTTAGGCCATGCATCCGGAAATCTTCGCAGATTGGCGCCATGAGCGCACTGTCACGTACAGGCACCACGATGCTAGTCAATCGCCATGAGCGCACTGGACGAAAGCCGTGGTCCTCTGCGATCATCCACAAAACGTTAGAGTCTATGCGGTCACGATAAATCTATCTGCGTCTGTGCGTGCAACAGAAACTATTAGTCGCGGTCATGGTATGTCCATCCGCGCCATTGTTTTTATTATAATAAAAAAGAAAAAGATCAATCAATTCCATGAGCGCACTGCGTTCGCAGCTTCGCTACGTGCTACTTCTCTTATATAGTTTGTAAAACCTCACGATAGGTGTAATTCGCACTAATACTTCTCTTATATGCTATGTGCTATATATTGCTTCACGCTAATCTTTTACTTCATTAGGTTTTATATGTTGCGATTCGCGGCATATACTTTTAATATTTGCATTAAGTGTTTTTCAGGATTTAAATAACTAAGTTTAATACTCGTACAAGAGTAGCACCATCAAACTTGGGGGCTACCAAGGTATATAATACCACTGTTTCCGTACAAGTCACGCAGGCATATTTGGAAGCAGATCGTACGTAAGAGATATTGCAAGCCCAGTACAATGACGGATTTAAATATTCGCACCATCTGGCCGCAGGGGAGACGTCCTTTGTCGGTTGTAAAGACAGATGTAATGTTCGCGCACAGCGCGCATCTCTGTCGCGCACAGCGCGCATCCTTGTCGCGCACAGCGCGCACTTCTGCCACAGAAGCACGTCTTTTGTCGCACCATGTTGCATCACTACTGGTACAAAAGGTACGCCCTTACCCAGGATGCAACATACGAGATCCACCTTCACCGTTGTGAGACAATCACAATCGCAATCCCAGTGCGCACTGTCACATGTGGTCTGCGCAGTATGGTCCGTCCCATGTGCACACAAGTTGCGCACACATGGGCGATGCCGTCATGATTGATTGGGCCTATGCGGCCATGAACAGAACTTAAGTCTAGCATAACATAGCCACGCGCTATGTCATACTAAACTTGGGGGGCTTGTGGACGTATGGTCCGGACTGGATCCTACATGGGCCAGGCCCGGCAGACAGCGGCCCACTCTACGCCTAAACCCTAATTCCATGCCTATAAATATAGGGCTGGGATTTCATTCACAACAGAACATAACAGGTTACCCTAAACCTAATTCTCATATGCTCCGCGCATCAATACTAACTTGACCGTCGGAGGTGGATCCCGGGGCTACGGCCTCGGGTCCACTCCTAACGGGTTCTCTTTGTTGACAGGTCTACTCAGGGCTCGAGAAGACGACTAACGGCCCAAGGAGAGTCGTTGAATCAGTCCGCGCCAGATTATGTATCAACAACCATCGAGTTCAAAGGCCGGTATTCTTTCTTTATTTTCTGCTAGTACACGATGCACAGATACAAAATAATATACGATATTCAACAAAACCTAATAGTAAAGATATTCATTCTTTTGGTCAAACGTATACGGCTGGTCTCAAAAGATATTCATTCTTTATTGGTGTGGTTTTGTTTTCCTCGTACACACTACTAGGATCTTTTAACTTGATATTTCTTTTATTATACACGATTGCTTTAATTGAATGTATATCATTATTTACAACAAGTAAATCACGTAATATCTTTTAAAGATTCAAAAGATTTTACATAAATCTTTTAAATTTGGTAAACACGAATTTACCTATAGCCATGCGCTATGTCCGCACGATCGGACCTACTTTATCTTTTAAACGCGAATTAATTCGCGCACATCTTTTAGACGCGCACAACGCAGTCACGATAAATCTACCCACGTTAGGCCTTGCGTTCGGACATCTTCGCAATGGACATTCGCCATGAGCGCACGAACAAAAACCACGATGCTAGTCTATCGCCATGAGCGCACGAGACAAAAGCCGTGGACATGTTATGTTCATATGCGATCATCCACAAACGTTAGAGCCTATGCGGTCACGATACATCCATCTGCGTCTGTGCGTGCGAAACTATTAGTCGCGGTCATGGTACATCCATCCGCGCCATTGTTTTTATTATAATAAAAAAAGAAAAAAAATCGCCATGCGCGCACTGTTTTTATTATTAGCTACGCGCTACTTTTCTTATATAGTTTGTAAAACCTCACGATAGGCGTAATTCGCATTACTACTTCTTTTATGTATTAATTATATATGCTATGTGCTATACTTTTGCTATGCGCTAATCTTTTACCTTATTAGGTTTTATAAGTCGCGATTCGCGGCATATACTTTTAATATTTGCATTAAGTGTTTTTCAGGATTTGAATAACTAAGTTTAATGCTCCTACACGAGTAGCACCATCAAACTTGGGGGACTACCAGCGTATATACTACCATTGTTTCCGTACAAGTCACGCAGGCATATTTGGAAGCAGATCGTACGTAAGAGGTATTGCAAGCCCGGTACAAAGACGGATTTAAATATTCGCACCATCTTGCCGCAGGAGAGACGTCCTTTGTCGGTTGTAAAGACGAATGTAATGTTCGCACACAGCGCACATAGCGCGCACCTTTGTTGCGCACTGCGCACATCCTTGTTGCGTACAGCGCACACTTCTGCCACAGAAGCACGTCTTCTGTCGCACCATGTTGCATCGCTACTGGTACAAAAGGTACGCCTTTACCCAAGATGCAACATACGAGATCCACCTTCACCATTGTGAGACAATCACAATCGCAATCCCAGTGCGCACTGTCGCATGTGGTCTGCGCAGTATGGTCCGTCCCATGGTCACACAAGTTGCGCGCACATGGGCCATGCCGTCATGGTTGATTGGGCCTACGCGGCCATGAACAGAACTTAAGTCTAGAATAACATAGCCACGCGCTATGTCATACTAAACTTTGGGGGCTTGTGGACGTATGGTCCGGACTGGATCCTACATGGGCCAGGCCCGGCAGACAGCGGCCCACTCTACGCCTAAACCCTAATTCCATGCCTATAAATATAGGGCTGGGATTTCATTCACAACAGAACATAACAGGTTATCCTAAATCTAATTCTCATATGCTCCGCGCATCTATACTAACTTGACCGTCGGAGGTGGATCCCGGGGCTACGGCCTCGGGTCCACTCCTAACGGGTTATCTTTGTTGACAGGTCTATTTAGGGCTTATGAAGACTCCCAAGGAGAGTCATTGAATCAGCCCGTGCTAGATTATGTATCAACACATGGTAATAAACTTCCTTTCACATTTTTGCAACGAGTCCAGTAAGGCAAGACTTATCTACCAAACCATTTTTTTTCAATTCCAAATCAGTCATTGAGCTTGGGGGAACATCCACTGCTGGTGAGGAGTTGAAGAATCTGTGTGGCTGCAAATCAACGTACCAACATCAATCAGGTGAGCATTGTGTAACTTATGCAAGTGTTCAAATTGTGAAATCTTATGATACGAGTGACATAAAGATTAAGAAATGAGCAATAATTACCATGAGGCGGAATCCGATGTGTTCTACTGGCATAACAGGCCAATCTTCTAGTCGGGGAACATGTGTCACTCCAAATGCATACCTGTGAGCATTCAATGGCAGCATGAGTATTAGAAATGACAAAACGGATATGGTGGGCTAAGGGTCAAAAAAGTTTCAGGTCTAAACAACTCTTTTAAAGGTTGGGTTAAGTCGACTCACAGTACCTTTTTGCCAAAAAACTAATTATAAGCAATTAGTGTATCAAATATAAATTTACAACTCGTTATCTTAAAAACAATATTAAAGAACGGGAAGTGCAACAGATCAAAAGGGGTTCTCATGTCAAAAACGGGTCTTTTTGCCTGGATCAGGTTAAGTCGAACAAAAGTACTTTTTACCATAAAAGAGTAACCTTTGTATAAACAATTTGTCAACCAAGTACAGATTTAAGGATCATATTATTTCAACAGCAATATTTCTTTTTCGGTTGGCTATACACTCTGGGTGACTTTTGACCCGTTTAAAATATTTCTTTTTTACCCAGTTTTCTAAGATACCACATGTTTAACTCGTTAGTGATAAAACATCACTTGAATCAACCCATTCAAAAGTAAATGAGTTAAAATGCCCATCTCTAACAATGCATCAACAAACAAGTCATAATCCGAGTCCAAAATGAGAAGCAACTAAGTGGATACCAGAGAACAAGGTCAGTTTCTTCTAGAGAGCGATCCTTCTTAACCCAAGTAGCTAAACCCTCTCCAACACGTGGATTCTGATTAGGGAACTCTCCACCAGGAAACATTTCTTCGGGATCATATTGTGTGACCCACAGGTCGGCAAACAATTTGATCCAGGTACTAGTTTGTAGCCTGTCAACTGGCCAGTTCGGTTTACAGTTCTTGTATTCCTGATCTGAAAATTTCATCATACATATGGAATTAAGTTATTAGAGAAATCGATGTCATACTCTATAGTCTGTATACCATATGCTCATTTAAATATTTAATATGTGTATACTTTCAAAACACACATTGCCCCCTTAACTGTGTGTTAGTGAGTGTGAGTGAGACGGAGAGAGAGAAAAACTCGACTGACAAAGAAAAATGCGAAGTTAGAAAATGTTGGAGAACTTACAATCCAATGTCGGGCACAAGCAGAATTACAATCACGAATTGCTTCAAGTTCCGATTTTAACAGTGTCACTTCAACATAAAAGGCGTTGTTGTGCACATTTTCATCCCCCAGTTCTTCAACTTTAAAATCCAACTCAACTACCTGTAAATTAAAGCAGTATATGTGTAAGAAAACAAGCTCTTCTATGATAAATATCGAACATCAGGAGAAGCAAAATGGAAGTAGTACAAGAAAATAATGCTAAGTATATAGCAACAGAAAAGTGCTAAGCCTAGACAACTAAACAAATCACTTTAAATCAAACTAGTTATAATACCTGTGCACGCACAGGGTTTTCAAAATTTCGTTTTGATTATGTATTATTATCGATTAAGAAATGAACCATTTAACATGTTTTAAATAGTTTTACTTAGTAGACTAAAAAAAAAATCATATGTATATATGTTATAATCTACCTATTATTTTAGGAGAATAATTTTGGATTAAAAATTATATTTTATTATTCAAGCAAAATCACATGATGATACTTGATTTGAATGAGATGTTAGTCATATATGCTTTTAGTTTTACAAACCCGTGCTATCAATTTACGATATGTTTTGTAATTCTGGTATTTCTTTTACTTATATTTTCGTTAATATATGTAGCATATTTAGATAGCTTTCAAGATTGATTCATTTCTTTGATTATGAATAACCATCATACCATGTTTACTAATGTACTTTTGTGTTTGAAAATTTGTATTTTCATAAGTTTGTGCTATTTACTTCTCATGTTTGATCATAAAATTACCAAATTAACATAGATGCTTACACTATAGTTTCTTTATTACATAAAGAGAAACAAAAAAAAATGTAATTGGTAGAACTCAAATTTAATTTTACGATTATTTATAATGTATAAGAATAATTTTTCTCTAAACCCGAACTATATAAGGAAATTATTATTACTTGTATAAGTAAATTATAAATGCATAAAAAATGACAGAGTACATCCGCAAGTCTTTTAGGATTCTTTTAATCCTTACCGACCTTTTACTTTAATGCAACTTTCTTCACAATTGGCCTAAATCATTAAGGTAAAACACACTCATATTTTAGATCATTGGTTGACACCCATAGTGTTATCAATGACGGCAAACACCTGCTAAGTTTTATTAATTCATTCAAAGACAAATTACACTCCGAAAAGAATTCCTACCATAAAATTCCTCATATAGGCACTAAAACACATCTTTGGTACATTAACCTTCCATGACAATCATGTGTTGATACTTAATCCTCCTCTAAAAAGCGCACACAATAAATTGCATTACACTTTAGTGTGTGCGATAAGATCATAAAACTGCAAAAACCACTAACATGTTGCATTATAGTGAGGATAACAACAAAGTTAGTCATAACATCAAATCAGAAATCTTCAGATTAGAACTAATGGGGTATTTGGTTATGCTTATTAAAGTTGCTTATTGGCTTATTCAATTACCATAACACAATAAGTTTATGATAAAACTATAAGCTTTTTTGAGAAGCTTAGTAAAAAACCTCTGAACTCCCAACTAATTCTATCATAGCTTAGTGTGTTTATAGTAAAAACACAAATATTAAGTGTAGAAATTTTTAATAAAACATAAAAAAAAAAAAAAATACTAAAAGTTGGTATGTATAACAAAAAAGTTAAACCATGAAAAAATTTACTAAAAACTATCAGCTAGATAAGGCATAAGCCAAAGTGCTGTTGAGGTCTCTTTCGGATTCTATTCAGAAGCAAAAAGGGGTTTACACATCAATCATAAGTATAGAATAATGGTTGTATCTCACATCCGTGATTACCAAGTCAATAACATTATCGCAATATAGTAACGTAATAACTTAATTAAAAACTATATATTCTTGCTGAATAATTCTCATGTACATACTTTTAATTCCTTTATAACAAACAACTATTATTTATTTATTTTTATTATTATTATTTTTTGAAACATCAAGTCAATGAATAAAGTTAAATTATCACCTACGTAGTTTTTCTTTTTTTGATTTAGGAGCTGATTCTTATCAAATAAGGATTGTGATGCGTGCATTTTTTTTTATAATTTAAGAAAAACACATTCTATATTAAAGAATGACTATCTAGCCGATGTTTTTTTCTTTCTTTTTTTTTCTTTTTTTTAATAATTAGCTTTGTATAACATTTTTAACTGACAGAGATGTTGAGTTTGAGGTTAATGTTGTTGTTTAACTTTAACTATTGATATCATGTTATACAAAATGTGCGAGTTTAGTGGTACATAATGAGCGTTGATAAAGTTAAAATATGTTCCGTAAAGTTCTTAAAATATTTTAATGGATATCCATATATAAATTTTAAATAACAATTTCATGAGTCGTTGTTATAAGTAGAATCACGTATATTTATTTTATATCACAGTAACTCATGCTTACCATTTGATATTTATATTCCTGTTACTAATAATTTAACCGTATTTCAAACCCGTGTACGCATAAATTAAACTTTTAAATAGCAACATGAGTCCTTATTTTAAAAAAATATTCTAATGGAAGAAAGTTTAAAACTAACGTTAGTTTAAAAAATATTTAACGTATATTAAAACTAGTTCACATATTTACCAAATTTATTTTAATAGATGAAAGTCAAAAAAAAAACTAATACTATTACTCATGTAATTTTAAACAACGTTAACATTATAAAGTATAGGGGGTATGAAGTGTAAGGGGTTATTTGTTTATTATCTAAAGTTATTAAAAAACATGGAGACATCTAATTTTACACTTACCACTAAGGTTTTATTAATTACCTCATCTTTTCTTAAGTTTTTATTTTCACAAATTTGACACCAATATTTTTATGTGTTTTTTTTATTAATCAAATTCTCCACCAAATTTATTAAAGTTTGACCAAAATCAATTTAATTTTGACTTTTTATTGGCCAATCATATTGCTTGATTTTGTTTATGTGTCAAAATCGAGCTCTCCTATTGGTCCAATTGTTTTTTCAATGAGAAGGGTTTTGAAAAAACACTCCGAAATGATGTAATTCTTGTATTATATAAAAGATACTTGCCAGAGATGCCAATTTTGACCCATTTACTCGGAATTAGATCAATTTGGGTTGTGTGTTATATCAAAAGGATGAGAGTTGCAACGTCTAATTATAATGTATACGACTCTCTCACTTGTTTTTCGATTTTGTTAATATCATACCATTACTATTTTGTTACAATGAATGCATTAACTATTAATAATAAGGTTTTTAAAGTGTTTGGTGGTTGATGACATTCGACCACCTCGTGTTGAACATGCTAGTAACGGATGTATTTCAACCCGAAACAGCTTTGACCCATTAACCAACCTGCCCATGTTACCACCTCTAATATCAACTAAATGCTCAAAATAATATTGCAAGCAAAGAGCAGCTCAAAGTTCATGCATTTGATTTCTACTATTGCAAATTCTCTAGTATATTACAGAGATTGAGAATGCCAAATCTGATTGTGGGATTCATCAGGCTTACAGTCAACAGACATATCCATACGAGTAGTGGCGGAACTTGAACATTTATTTTGGGGGGGGGGGGGGCGAATTTATTTTGGGAGGGCCGAATCGGAGATTTGTTTGTATTCTCAACTAAATTACCCCTAAAACCTATAACATTTACACTAGTTGTCGCAACTTTTGGGGGGGGGGGGGGGGCGGGACCCTCCCCTGCCCCTTAAAATTTCCGCCCTTGCATACGACCAACAAAAAAAAATGTGTTGATGAACAGGAGCATAGAGCCCAGGAGCAATCATAGTCCCATATTTTCTAACTTCACCAGGTTGAAGAGCTCCTAAGCTTAATATTCCAGTTAGCTTCACATCGGCTTTGATTTTTCCATCCTATAAGAAGAAATCCTATTGTTTAATCACAACAATCCTCATATTGATAACCAAAAAGTATTATTGTGGTCTGTAACTTGCCTGATAAAAATACAAGTAAAACCCATATTCATAATTGGCCGCAGTACATATAAAAGACACTACTAGCCCTATTGACCGTCGAACTTCAACTAAACCAGTTCTCCAGTCCTGGTGCTTCCACAAAATTCCATGATCCTCTTCATGCAAGCTAATACAATCTTCAATTGTTTCAAATTGATGTAAACATGAATAAATGATTCAGCTAATACGACCAATTTGTTCTAAATGGGTTATATTAGCCCTAATGATTAAATAAATGATTCAGCTAAAAATAAATGGATCAAATGAGTTAAAGAGTAACTATAAGATTTGAACAATAGCTTCTTTCATTATCATGAAAGGCTTATATTTTTTATGAGCATAAAAGACGGTTCCTAGAAACTATAATCGTTAAGTACCCATTTATATGAATGACAAAGGAAAAATTTCCTTAAACATCTACTTACTTCTGCAGTCATACTTTGACAAGGTAGTAATATGTTGATTGATTATAATATTCTTGGCAGAAAAATCCCGAAAACAACAACATTATTATGGAACTAGCTGGTTATTGTACTATCGAATATGGGGAGGCAAGTGCAGATCAATGTATTACACTTGTATCGTTCTTCCATATTTTAGCTGAAAAATACTCTTCTCGGGTAGTTCTTCCCTTTTGTATGTTTTACTGCTTTTGTAAGAAGATTATAGTTTCAATAACCTTCCTGGTATTTGTAGGTCTATTTCTCGGATGTTCACTTGATCATGGAGCATTATGCTCTTGCATTAGTTGTCAGCCATTCTGATTCGTATAAAAGGTGACCCAACCCCAAATTCTCAAAAGTTGTTTTTATCGGAGATATATTGACTCAGTTGGAGCCTCATCTTTAGGACTTCAATCAAATAAGTCTTCAAACTCATACCAAGTTTCCTGCATTCCTTTGTGACCAAATAACCGAATTCATACTATCCAACTATGAGGAGATGATCCCCGCAGATGAAAACTCCTACGAAGGTTGTTTGATTGTTGTTTCTTTGGGGTTTAGGACATTCACTAATGAGATGATTTGGATCTCCGCATCTAAAGCATTTCCTATCACTTTTTCCTTTCTTGTCATCACGATACTTTGACGATGACTTCTTCTCATCACGATGTTGTCTCACAAATCTACCTCTTCTTCTAAAGAACTTCTTAAAATATCTAACTGCCAACGCATACTCTTCGTATTCACTATCGGAACACGAGCTTTCCTCATCACTAGACTCTTTCTTGGCTTTTAATGCAAGAGATCTAATTTTCTCACTTTTGCCTTTGACAATATCCGAGTCTTTCTTGATTACCATTTCATGAACTTTCAAGTTTCCTATAAGTTCATCAAGTGATAATGTCGCCAAGTTCTTTGATTATTCAATGGCGGTGACTTTTGCTCTCCATTTGGGGTGTAGAGCTCTAAGAAACTTCCTAACGTAGTTCTTGCTAGAGTAACCTTCATCAAGAGCTTTAAGACTAGCAATAATAGTATTGAATCTAACAAAAGCACTATCTATGGTTTCATCTTCCGGAAGGAAATATTGTTCATATTGTTGAACAAGAAGATCAATCTTGTTCTCTTTGAGTTGATTATTACCTTGATGGGTGACTAACAAAGTTTTCCAAATATCTTTTGCGTATTACACATACAAATTCTTTCAAATTCCTTTCTCGGCAAAGTGTTGTAAATAACCATTTTAGCCTCATCATTTTTGGCTAGTTTTCTCTTAAGATTTTCACTTTGTTGCTCATAAGGAATAACATGATCCTTTTTAGTTATTGGATCTTTTCAATAGGTTTAAAGTCACCATCGGTAATAACATGCCAAAGATCAATGTCTTTTGATTTTACATACGTTTCGAATCTTGTTTTCTAATGTATAAAACAATCGGTTTTAAAAGGTGGTGGTCTTTGTATGGATTTCCTTTCTTGATATTTGTCGAAATCCATTGATCGATTCAAGTTTTAAAATACAATTTACTTTAAAAACTTGTCTGACGTGGCTCTGGTACCAATTATGGGAAACTAGAAGGGGGGGGGGGGGGTTAATAGTTTACCGCCTTTTTGGTTAATTATAAAAATTTGGTTTGTGAAAAACTTTGATTCGTTTGTAGGTGAAATCAACCAACACTGATATGAACACACCACTAAACTAATACAAGCAACCAATAGAAATAAGTAAAAGAGTTAGTGATGGAAAGATCAAACCAAGACAAGAGATTTATAGTGGTTCGGTCATGAAGCTCTTCTTCGCCCTACTGCACTCATCGAGTACCCAACTCAAGAGTTATAAGCACTATGTCAACAACCTCCCTTCAGGCGGAGAAAACCAAGCAACGTCGCTTACGTTCTTTTCAGACACTAAGCTAGATGTCGAGTACTAATCTTAGCTAGTACCAATCTACCACGATCCACACGATCCAAAATTCACACACGATCTACACGATCATAACCTTTCACACGATCCTCACACAATCTACACAATCCTCACACTCAACTCAATCTACCTTGATCCACCTGATGAGTACTCTCACACACTAGCCACAAGAGATCCCCGAGATCTCAACACGATCACAATGATCCACACAAGATTGCTTATACAAGACAACAACACTTGATGTATATCAAGATACAATGAGTAAACTAAAGGTAATGCAAGTGCACTACAAAAGACTATAGCACTTTGTGTCTTCTTGACACCTTGTGTTCTTCTCTTTACTAGTAGAGGAATGTAGGTGATCTTTGGTTGGAAGAAAGAATCACTCTTTAAACAAAAGAAAACTAACTAATGATCTAAAAAGTGTAGAGAGAAAAGGAGGATGGAATACAAAAAGTTTTGTGTGAAAAAGGATGACCAAAATATGAGAAGTGAGGTGGTATTTATAGAAAATGAAAATCTGATCGTTATGGGGGACGACACCACTAAAGTTCACACGGTACCACTAAATTTAGTGGTACCGTGCCAGACAAAAACGATCCCATTTTTGTTTTTAGTGATTAAGGCTTATTTGGGGAAGTTTGGAGCTTATTTGGGAGGAAAAATAGCTGTTAAGGATTTTGAAATTATTTTTCCAAATAAAATATTTCTTTACAATTCAAAAATAATTTGTAAAATGTATTTTTGAAAAGAATGTTTTGTCACCTCACAAATGTAGAGTTTAAAACATAAATTCACTTCTTAGAACATTTGTCAAGTAATCACTTTGTTTGTTCATACCTAGAGTGATTTGCGTAGAAATCGGATATTTCGATTAAAAACTTGTTTACGTTAATTTTGACGTAAAATGTTTTCACATTTTGTTATCATCAAAACGTAGAGATATCGAAAGATAGAAATAACGTTTTTAGACATTGTTTGCATCAACACTGAATCTTTCTTCAGTACACCCCCTCCCACTGACAAAGGGAAGGGAATCAAAGTTATTGAAGACTCTCCACCCAAACTTGTAAAGGCAACAAGAGAAGTGCGTCGTGATCCTGATGCACCAGTGCTATTTGAAGTCACTTTACATAATGGGAGAATATTCAAGGGTACTAATGAAGAAGTGGCTGCTGCTTTGGAGGAAGATGACAAGCTTAAGGCTGAGTTGCTTAGTAGGCCTGTTATCACTGAGGTGGCCAAGGAGGTGATAAAGGAGGCAAACCAGGACATCAAAGGAGAACAGTTTCTCAAGCTTTAGGACGACATGATTAAGGAATCCAATCTGAAAGCCAAACAGATTGCTGAAAGGAAGCAGAGAAACTATGAAAGGTATGTCTGGACAATGACCAAGACAAAGGGTGAAGGTGCTATCACTGACATAATCATTCATCCTTACAAAAAGAATGAACCCATTGTTGTAACCATTGAAAGAGGCCCAAGAGTCCATGAAAGATATAACCCTTTCGGACCTTCTGACTTTGGGTTAAAGGAATGAGATATGATGGCACCCATCCTGAAGAAAAAGAAGAGTGAGTGTGTTCCTGAACTGCTATCAACTCTGTCCAACAAATACAAGAAGTTGGAAAGGGTTGCCAAAAGCCTTGGAATCAATCATCAGGAAGCACTTACCTCTCAGGGACTGACTATTCCTAAGCCAACTCATGTCACTCGGAAGAAACGAAAAGCAGTTCCATTTGAACCTGAATCATTCATTGCTGGACTTTACTGCAACATAGCTCTTCCCACTGGTGTCACATTCACCAACAACAAAGTGATCAAAGAACCTGAGGATGGACTCTTCTTCATCGATGAGCTTGGCTCCCATGCATTTCAAAGAGTTAGTGATGTACATTTAGTGGAGACTACTACACTTCTGGCCTACAAGCGGATGGCAGAAAATCACAAGTCCTGAGAATGAGGAGTTCATGTTCCTGATGGATAAGATGATGAATGAACGTCCTGACAAATCCTACTCTCCAAGAAGCTGAAACTTGAACTTATGGGCATTAAGGAAGTCTGAGTACTTTGCCTTGAGTTTATGTATTGGATGTTAGGTCTTATGTAATGTTTTGATGAATAAGATGATGGCCCACGTTTAAAAATTCATGTGTTCTTTGGTTGTTAAATAGTATCTTCAGTGTAAGAAGAAGTCCAAATGCTCACTTACACTGATGAAACACTTAGGCATAATTTATATCCAAATAGGGGGAAATTGTTGGGTTCATTCACTACCCAAGTCTCGTAAAACAAGGATTTGAACACAAATTAACCTAAGTGTTGGAAATCATTAAATGCAAACAAGTCACTGAGTAAACAGATACTCAGTGAGTCACCTTCAGGATGCTTAGGACGAGGCTAAGAAGAAAGTCTCTCCATTCAATGAGGCGGAACTCAGTGAGTGGTATCTAAGCCAAAGAAGAAGGAGATGGGTTCAGTGAGGATGACAATAACTCACTGAACCCCCAAGACTCCTCAACAACTAATGAAGTACTGATTGAAGACTGAAGACTGAAGGTCTGAAGACTGAAGAATGGGCGGGACAAAGAGGGGAAATGTTTGAAAACATAAGTGGGTGTCCTTATCAACCTGAAGTCAAACTTTCCCTAAAAGGCAAAAAGCCAGGATGGTGTCATCACTGTCCCTTAGAAAGGCTTATTGTCTTATACCCAAAATAGCCTATTGTAATAGAGACAAAATACGTAAGTATTTTGTCTTCACTAGCTTAGGTCATCTTTTGTCTTTATCATTACCGTTGAAATATACTTGTGTATAAATAGGAAACATAAGTGAGGATTAAAAGTTGACAAGTTTGTGAAATTAATGCTTAGCCATTCACAAACTACTTTGACTCCTCCAAAGAACAACACAGTCCTTGAGATAGCTCAGTGAGACCTTTAGTTGTCACTCAATCTTAATTTGAGTTTAGTGAGGAGTCATACCATACTTGTCGTTTCAATCCCAAGTGCTCTTTCCGCAAACACTTGGGTATAATTCTTTGATTAACTTCTAATAAGAACTAAACATTGAAAAATTATTCTTGTCTTTTATCCTTACATTTTATTGCTTATTGTTAATCATATATATCTTTGTTTAGCCATGGAGCTTAGATAGTTAATATTATTTAAGTAAAAAGGACCAACAGAAGTCTTGTGTCTTTGTGACCAGGCCTAGATCATTAGGGATCTAGTTGGGGTTTGATACTTCCGGGTGGAAGTTTTGGTTGTGGTCTTGGTGACCAAGTGTAAGTCGAATCGCGAGATTCTTTTGGGTGGTTTCCGAGGGCGGAATACCGTGGGAGTAACTCCTTTGTGAGCATTGATATTGGTGAATATAGGTAGAGTGAATTGTAACGGTTTGTAGTCCAGCAAAAGGATTATACTAGAGTGAATAGTATAGTGTCGTGGATTCGAAACTGGACGTACGGATGGTCTAAACCCTATCTCGAACCAGTATATATCGTGGTGTCTCACTTTACTTGTATTATATACTTTGGATAGTATTTGTGGTTGTTGTATTGACTGTACAACCACTTGGTTCTTCTTGGCTTAAAGTTTTTAAACATCTAAAAAGCAAAAGAAACCGTATTCACCCCCTCTCTACGGTTCTACAGGGTTAAATGGGTAAACCTGAAACCTATATAACATATTTAACCCACCAACCCATATATTTAAACGGGTTAGGTGCAAATGGAAATAGGTTAGGGTTGACATGGTTGACCTACAAACATATTTAAGCCATGTTATGTGTAAATATGTTATGGTTGATATAGTTGACCCCGATTATTTAAACGGGTCGGGTTAGGGTCTTTTGACCTGCCAACCCGAACACGACCCGATTACTACGTGTAGGCGGTCGTGGAATATAGATGATGCATGTTATAGATGGTTAGTTAGACCATTAGTGTGAGGATGGAAGACTGGTCATAAGTAGGTATTTACAATAGGAAATGTAGTCTTGTGTCAGAAGGTAACATGTTATTTGTTTTAATGAAGCCTTTATTGGATGTGAGTCTTACGATATGGTGTGAGGGTGTGTTGATACTAGAAGACTCCCTTCAAAAGGGAAATGTAGTCGACTCGATAGAGCTTTAGTTTAGTGAGAATGAGGCATGTACAAAATGGTTGAGATAAGTGTGTTATGTGTTTGAATATGTTAAGAAGGTAAAAGGAGATTTTATTAAATTTGAAAAAATAAAAAGTTGGAGGACTAAAGTTGAAAAGAAGAAGGTATCGATTATTTATCCATCAAAATTGAAAGAAAGAAACCCTAAAGCATTGTTGATTCGATGGGGGCATGGTCGAAGGCAGCGGTTGAAAAGGAGTTGGATCTTTATCAGGACGCTGTTTTGTTTGTTTTTGAATTTGAACCCACCGATGTCCTCAGAGTCGCGTCGGAAATAATCCGAGCTGTTATTAAAGGTTTGGAAGATTTGAATAATAAATCATCAGTGGTCGTGAAGGATGACGTAATAAACCAGTGCAGATTAGAAGTTGAGAATGAGCTTCAATACATTAGTGATAATAATGTTTCTCATAACCAGGCCTTTAAGGACTTCCTTGTTCGCTTTAAATCTAACAAATTACTTACAGGTATATATATATTCTTTACTTTTGCATGTATATATAATAATAATTATTATTTATTTTTGTTTATTTTTTTTTATGCAGGATCATCATTTGTATGACACGGGTAATTTCATTTATATATTTCCAATATTAGTTAATTTTCTTATGCTGTATTAGTCGTAAGCACTAGTACATATCACACTTTCGCCGACGAAATTTTTTGGACTGTACCGACGCCCGTTCGTCGGTAAGTGTTGGATGCCGACGAAGCTTCGTCGGCCTATGCATCCCCCCTTTGTTTGTGTTACAAATTGTGTTTATTTTCATCCACTAAGCTAAACGCTTTCAATTGTAAACCTTAACTTATACTTATCATATGTATGTATGCTTTTTGTTTGTATATCAGTATACTAGCTTCCAAAATGGGCAGGGGCCGAATTCTAAAAATGTGTTGTAATATATATATTAGAAAACCAACAATTTGAACCAATTTAGGCGCATTATGTTCTAGGTCATCCTGATCAAAGGACAAAGGGGTCCCTCAATTGGGTACTAGTGAGGCACAAACGACTTCTTCAAACTGTCCCCTGAAAATTTTCTATGCAATACATGTGTCATTTGTAGATAACTTTCATCATTTAATTCAACTGACATGTTAACTTGGTATGGCTCATGTGACATATCATACCCTTGATCGACTATAAGTTACTGCATCTCAACTTCCTGAAAGTAAGTTTCCTAAATCATCAAACACAATTTAAAGTGAGTTAAACTTGGCAATTTGTTATTTGTGACGCATTTTGATTTTTGGGGTTGGGAAAGCCGTTTAGGTAATGCCGAGTAGTATACAGGTATTTAGGTTAAAGGAGTATAATAGGTTTCATTTAAACATGACATGAATGTGCAAGGAATTGAAGTTGGATCACAAATGTTTGGTAGCTCGGTTGAGGTGTGTTTGTGTAGGCGTACAAGCCAAGGTTCTAGTCTGATTTGTTACAAATTTTTTTTACATATTTATCGGGAAAAAAAAAGTGTCATGTCATCATTTCCATGTCATCGTAGATGCTCCATGTCATCATTATTATGTCTAGTCAGCATTAGTGACGTGTCATGCTTAGTCCCATATATATGTTGCCCCGGCTATTGAAGAAGCTTATTATTTATTTATTTATTTATTTTTATTTTATTTTTTAAGGGAGACCTATGATTTATAGCTTTGCGTTTTGCTTCCCAAAAAGAAAACTAAATTTTTTCAAAACATAATAACGCAGCAGGTAAAGAAGGAGGAGGTGCAAGTAAAAAGATAAGAAAAGCTCCTCCGCAACTTACCCAGCAGCAGCAGAAAGATGATGAAAAGAAACTAAGTGTTTGCTTGGAAAAACAAGACACAGTTAAACAACTACTTGGGATTACCGTAAAACACTGCGATTCATGGAAAGCTTTCTCCACACCAACGAGAAAGAAACAATCCTCATTGACGCCCACCGTAACATCTCTAATGCTTATTGTGATTTGTATAGTATCCACGGCTATGGGGAGGTGGACAAGTGGTACCACCTTGACGTCTCTTTGACGATCAAGGACTACAAATCAAAGATGGAGAATGAGCTTAACCAGGTTTGCAACAAGGTTTCGAATCCCACTATTAAACAAGCTTTTTCTCGCCACCTTACTGATGTCGTCACTGCTCAGGTAATTAATTTACTTTTTTTACTTGTTTATTTTGTTTTGATTGACATAGTTAGTTGATTTTCAAAATCTATCGTTTTGTCTATATATACTTTGTAACTGCTATTAATGTAGCCCGCTGATAAATTTTTTTCATGATCTAAATAATATATAGTGATTTAGGTTCATCTTTTTCTGATTCACGTGTGCAACTTGGAAGTGGCCGGTGTTTCATTTTTATCATCTCCTTACTGCTACAAAATATGCCTAATTCTCTTTCTTTGATATATTTGCTTTGTTGTTTGTGCTTAAAACGAATATGTTCATCACCTTTATACCTGATCTTTGCGCTGCAGAATCATCATCATCGACATTTGCACAATAAAGATGAGAAAACAATGTCAAGCAAACAAAGTAAACATTCAGAACTTATTTATAATAGTGTATGCACATATCTTTTTAAATATATATATATATATATATATATATATATATATATATATATATATATATATATATATATATATATATATATATATATATATATATTTTTCCATTTCCTTTCCCAGAGATGAGCGTCAAACAAAAGAAGAAGAAGAAGAAGAAGAAGAAGAATAGGCCTAGGCTAATGAGGAGACCACCTGAGTTAATTTCTGTAAAAGAAGACAAACCATCATATATTGAAGACCACAGCAAGTGTTGCTTCAAGATTCATGAAATGGACCGTATGCTTGCAGATCTTATGAAGTCTCCACCAAAGGTACATACCCTCCGTAATCATTACTATTTATTTGGCTTAAATTAAAATTACTCAGAAGCATATGGATTTTTAATTTTACCAGGAAGAAGAAGAAGACACCGAAGAATCTCATCCCGAAGAAGAATTTGAACTTGACCTTGATTTGGTGGAATGTTATGATATTGAGTGATGGTGATTTCTATCCCGGAAGAAGAAACGTTTTAAGCGTCATTCAAGTTTCGATATATAAGAGTGAAGTATCTAGTGAGCGCCTTGTTTTTATTATAAATAAAATTATGCTACCAGTTTCTGTTATCTTGATTTCTATTTTATGGTCAAAAGTAGAACATGGATATATAGTCCTTTGTTAATTATTCGGTCTTTGTTTTGACTAAATTTCGCGCATGTTTTCTTCTTTTGCTCAACTGATTTTTGGAGCATGACAAAAACATAATACAAGGAAAGGAGGCACTTCACATTTGAATACGCCTTAGAAAATGAATCTAATGAAACAACTTGATGGCATTGCACCCCCAGAGACCAAATACATTGTCTACAGATACAAAAGCGCTAGAGTACGTAACTAAACACAAACTGCGTCACTAGTACATTCACCACTTTTCCCGGCGACTTTTTCGCCACCATGCCGACATCATGACGTCGGCATAATTCATTCCCGTCGACATGACGTCAGCCCCAGTTTGTCGCGAATGCCTCGTCGGCAACCACTATCCCGTTGACAATGCCCGTTGACAACGTGGGTCCCACATGGTTTTCCAGTCAAAGGATATGTGTAAGAAAACACGCTCTTGTATGATAAATATCAAACATCAGGAGAAGCAAAATGGAAGTAGTACAAGAAAATAATGCTAAGTATATAGCAACTGAAAAGTGCTAAGCCTAGACAAGTAGACAAATCACTTTAAATCAAATACTGGCCAGAGATGCCAATTTTGACCCATTTACTCGGAATTGGATCAATTTGGGTTTTGTGTTATATCAAAAGGATGAGAGTTGCAATGTCTAGTTATAATGTATACAACCCTCTCACTTGTTTTTCGATTTCGTTAATATCATACCAATACTATGTTGTTACAATGAATGCATTAACTAATAATAATAAGGTTTTTAAAGTGTTTGCTGGTTGATGACATTCGACCGCCTCGTGTTGAACATGCTAATAACGGATGTATTTCAACCCGAAACAGCTATGACCCATTAACCAACCTGCCCATGTTACCATCTCTAATGTCAACTAAATGCTCAAAATAATATTGCAAGCAGAGAGCAGCTCAAAGTTCATGCATTTGATTTCTACTATTGCAAATTCTCGAGTATATTACAGAGATTGAGAATGCCAAATCTGATTGTAGGGTTCATCAGGCTTACAGTCAACAGACATATCCATACGAGCAACAAAAAAAAGTGTTGATGAACAGGAGCATAGAGCCCAGGAGCAATCATAGATCCCATATTTTCTAACTTCACCAGGTTGAAGAGCTCCTAAGCATAATATTAAGCTCTTTGTGGATAAGAGCTTAATATTCCAGTTAACTTCACCTCAACTTCTATTTTTCCATCCTGCAAGAAGAAATCTTATTGTTTCGTTACAAAGATCCTCATATTAATAACTAAAAAAATTATCATGGTCTCTAACTTGCCTGATCTATATTCATAATTGGCCATAGTACATATAAAAGACACTACTAGCCTTCTTGACCGTCGAACTTCAGCTAAACCACTTCTCCAGTCCTAATGCTTCCACAAAATTCCATGATCCTCTTCATGCAAGGAAATACAATCTTCGATTGTTTCAAATTGATGTAAACATGAATAAATGATACATCTAATACGACCCATTTGTTATAAATGGGTTATATTAGCCCTAATGATTAAATAAATGATTCAGCTAAAAAGAAATGGATCAAATGAGTTAAAGAGTAACTATAAGATTTGAACAATAGCTTCTTTCATTAACATGAAAGGCTTATATTTTTTATTCCATTAACATGAAAGGCTTATATTTTTTATTAGCATAAAAGACGGTTCCTAGAAACTATAATCGTGAAGTACCCGTTTGTATGAATGACAAAGGAAAATTTTCCTTTAAACATCTACCTACTTTAGCAGTCATACTTTGACAAGGTAGTAATATGTTGATTGATTATAATATTCTTGGCAGAAAAATCCCGAAAAACAACAACATTTTTATGGAACTAGCTGGTTATTGTACTATCGAATATTGGGAGGCGTGCAAATCAGTGTATTACACTTGTATCGTTCTTCCATACTTTAGCTAAAAATACTCTTCTCGGGAAGTTCTTCCCTTTTGTATGTTTTACTGCTATTGTTAGAAGATTATAGTTTCAATAACCTTCCGGGCATTTGTAGGTCCATTTCCTAGATGTTCACTTGATCATGGAGCATTATGCTCTTGCATTAGTTGTCAACCACTCTGATTCGTATAAAAGGTGGCCCAACCCCAAATTCTCAAAAGTTGTTTCCATCGGAGATATATTGACTCAGTTGGAGCCTCATCTTCAGGAGTTCAATCACATAAATCTTCAAACTCGTACCAAGTTTCTTGCATTCCTTTGTGACCAAATAACCAAATTCATACTATCCAACTATGAGAAGATGATCCCTGCGGATGAAAACTCTAGAAATCTACGTAGCATTGATGAATTTGTCGTTTCATGGAACTTGTGTTTCCACTATGTGGTTAACTATTTAGGCGTTTTTATGATCTACGTAGCATTGATGAATTTGTCGTTTCATGGAACTTGTGTTTCCACTATGTGGTTAACTATTTAGGTGTTTTTATGTCAACTTTTTCCCTTCCTTGTTGTAACATACGTGCTATTATTTTATAGTTACTCCAAACAATCAAATATTTAAATTTTATCACTTGACAAAACAAAGTAACAAAGACACAAACATGTGATCAGTTAAACAAAAAAGTCATATTATAGAAATTTATAATAGTTGATGTGACATATGTGCTATAGTTAAACAAAAAAGTTACGTAGTATATTATAAAAATTTGTAATAGATGTAACATAGTTTAACTAATCACATGTTTGTGACTTTGTTTGTCCCCTTTTTTAGGCGACTCTTTGTTTCTGTCAAGTGATCAAATTTAAATATTTGATTGTTTGCACTAACTATAAAAAAATAGCACATATACAAGTAAGGGAAAAAGTTGATATAAAACGTATAAATAGTTTACCACCTAGTGAAAACACCAAGTTCCATGAAACGACATAAAAATTCACTAGTACTACGTAGATTTATAGAGTTTTCATCTGTGGGGATCATCTCCTTATAGTTGGATAGTATGAATTTGGTTATTTGGTCACAAAGAAATGCAGGTAACTTGGTATGAGTTTGAAAATTTATGTGATTGAACTCATGGAGATGAGGCTCCAACTGAGTCAATATATCTCCGATGGAAACAACTTTTGAGAATTTGGGGTTAGGCCACCTTTTATACGATCAGAGTGGCTGACAACTAATGCAAGAGCATAATGCTCCATGATCAAGTGAACATCTAGTAAATGGATCTACAAATACTCGGTAGGCTACTGAAAATATAATCTTCTAACAAACAGTAAAACATACAAAAAGGGAAGAACTACCTGAGAAAAGTATTTTTCAGCTAAAGTATAAAAGAACGATGCAAGTGTAATACACGGATCTGCACTTGCCTCACCATATTCGATAGTACAATAACCAGATAGTTCCATAAAATGGTGGTTCTACCGTGATAGATGGTGACTACTATTGAGAGAAAGATAAAATAAAAGTGAGAGGATTTGTATGTGTGTTTTAAATTTAGTGTTAGTTTGTGGATGATATATATAAAGGGGGATTTTGTGATGAATTGAAAGAGAGGTTGGTTGTTGTGTTATGAATATTGGTTGTTGAAGTAATTTAATTCATCTACCAACCTGGTTGAAGAGGGTTGGAAGATCCAGAATTTTGGTCATCGAATCATCAATATTGATATACGTTAACAATAGTACATAATATAAAGATGTTCCGATGGAATGGATTTCAATGATTCAACTTATGCTAAATTGCTAATGCTATGATGTTACAAGGGGTTTGCCTATAGTAAAAACATAATTACTAAAATCGACTCCTATCAAACCGAATTACAAAAATTGACTCTACTTTTTTACATTAACAAAACATACATGGCGAGCAAATACATTTGCCCACCAGCATCAGGGTCGTCTCATGGATCTCGGTGGCCTTTTGCCATTACCACAAAGAGGCCTTTAGACACACATACAAAATAAACATATATCACTAGTGGGTGAACTAATTAAACTCAAGCCTCATGTTGTGTACATACATATAATAAAGTGCATGAAATTTTGTGGCCCTTGTTAAGCGGTGACCCTGTGCAATGCACCTCTTGCACTCCCTTAAAGCCTGCCCTAGCCAACATCATTTGCTCGCTACTTAACAATTCATATACGTGTTGCAAAGAGATCGACTTTTAAAAAACGGTGTCAACCAAATGTATATGCTCTCTACTTCATTTTGCTCGCCCCTTTTAAAAAAATGGTGTTGCTTGTCACATTTGATGTTTCACCTTTAATGGTGTGTACCTACACTTTAAGTTAACGAGGCACTCGGACCCGTGCGTTGCAGCTTTTTTTTTTTTTTTTTTCAATAAACTATTGTACTCTTGCTTAGCAGGTCCTAAACTTAATTTTTTTTAATTTGTTGTTATAATATACAAAATGGTTCGAGATTAATTTCTGTAACTTTTTTTTATTTATATTCATTATTCAAGGTGCTAACCGTAAAAAAAAAAAAAAAAAAAAAAAAAAAAAAAAAAAAAAAAGTATTTATTTGTGTTTCTTTTTATTTAAGGTTGAAATTTACCAATGCGAATCTTTAGTGTTTTGGGCTTATGAAATAAACCTTGATGTCTTACTTCAAATGCCAAGATTAAATGCTCTCAACTTTAAAAATCTTTAAGACTCCACATTTAATAATTGGGACTACGACATGTGCGATGCACGGGTTTTGTTCCTCGATAAAAATATTGAACTTTTGCTTATGTCTAAACCCCAACTTTTTATGTCTTATTATAACTAACAGGCGGCATCAAGCTAAAAGCATCCGTAAGTGTTAAGCTCAAGACCGACTTGATCAATTTACGTACAGTGAAAGTTTGATATTCACAAATACTAGATAAATTTAAACTTAAACAACCTAAAACGAAAATCTAACTCATACAACTCTACATAAAAACAGTAACATTTGAGTTATCAAAATAAATAGGACTAATAGAAGCATTTGTGCGCATTATCTTCTATGAAATCATGGTAATATTTTGTCATTTTTAATATTTTGGCATTTGTAAACACTAATATGGGAGCTTATTTAGATGCATAAAATGAGAGACCATTAAGATGTAGGTCATAAAAAATATTCAAATAATAACTTACGAGTTTTCAATAAACAAACTAAGAACTCTTAATGTTTTGAAGAACTTTAACCCTTATTAGTTTCATGGTAACAAAAATTAAAGTTTGATTATAAATGTTATGGCTCCAATAAAGGAAAAGAAAGTTGTCAAATGTGCTGTATATAGTTTTTTTATAGTTAAGGCTCATAAAAAATATATAATTCTGATGCAGTTTATAAACTCAAGTATTGGTATGAGTTACTATATCTTACCTTGTCATGTTTTGTCATTGTAAAGCCTAACATATCTTACATCCGCCCCCATCACAATTTCTTGTAAAACGCAGCCAACAAAACGTCACCTTATCTCACCGAATTATTTTGCTCAAACCACTGATGTCTTGAACATAAGCCTTCTCGGCTTCTAGATGAATCGGCTTTCTTTCTTTTTGCTAATAAATCCGAACACAGATAAAAGATGACTTCAAGATCCGGAAAAAAATGGTCTCGAGTAGGTTCTTGATTTTGTTTTTGTTTTGTTTAACCGAATACAAAGGAAGGATTATAACCGTTTTGTTTGATTTATTATTATTATTATTATTATTATTATTATTATTATTATTATTTAATTTCAAGTAATGTAGTTGTGTTGTTGATTGAAATGGAGGATGGGAATAAGATATAGAATCAAGTTGTTGTTGACGTGATATGGGTTAGAGAAAAGTTGTGGTTTGTTGTTTGTGATTTTGACATATTATATAGTTGGATATATGTTTGTAATTCATGGGAAGGTGAAAAGATTAAGACTCCCCATTATTAAATGATGGGACCGAGTTTGTAAATGCACGATGGTTTGTTTGCCGGAAACTGCAGCAACATTTTGCATTCCCCACCTTCATTCCTAAATGATTTCGATGGCAATGTTTCAATCATTAAGACTTCCTAACAAATGATAGGACTAAATCTTATAATATGCATGATGTTTTACCTACACATCTCACATACACCTTAATAAATGTTTCACCTACACCTTAATAACCAACTTTATTCGACTAAAAAGAGTATGATAAAAATTGAAGTAATATTTTCAGATATTCACATTAACTATCTTTTACACCAAATCAATTAAACAAATACACCCAACCATCTTCACCCTCATCCTCAAGTTTGCTTACTACATAATTCACAAATTAGGCGAGCAAAAAAGTTTGCTTGCTACATACACGTGTCAACACCCAGTAGCTTCAGAAAATAATTTCCTTTACAAATTGAGTGAGCAAATGGGTACGGAGAGCAAACAATTTTGCTTGCCACATACTTCAAAGTGAGCAAATGGGGAAGGAGAGCAAACAAGTTTGCTTGTCACATACATGTGTCAACATCATATTTAATCTGAAAAACAACAAAATGTTACGTGTACAAATCTTATTCAACACGAGCAAATAAAAGAGTGACCAATTTTGTGTTGTTCTCTAAATTGTATTTTGTAATACAAAAATCTAGGGTCATAAATCATAAAACATTTTACAAAATGTCCATTCTCGAAATTCCCTCTACAGTAAATGCTTGATTCTCATTTTCTCAGTAAAGTAACTATAGCAAGTACAATTAACTACGGAGTAGTTGCCAATATTAATGGCCTCTGAAGCTTTGTCATACTTCCAATTAAATATTGCTTATATGTAAGGTGAGAGGTAGTAACCACTACATCAAATACAATTAACTATAGATTAGTTGTCAATAGTAATCGCCTCTGAAGCTTTGCCATAATTCCAATTAAGTATTGATTATATGTAAGGTGAGGGGGTATTGACCACTACCTTTAGCCTAAAGTAACTATATCAAGTACAATTAACTATAGAGTAGCTGTCAATATTAATCGCCTCTGAAGCCTTGCCAGACTTCCAATTAAATATTGCTTATGTGTAAGGTAAGAGGGGTAGTGACCACTACCTTTAGCCTAAAGTAACTACATCAAGTACAATTAATTACGTAGTAGTTGTCAATATTAATTGTCTCTAAAGCTTTGCCATACTTCCAATTAAGTATTGCTTATACGTAAGGTGAAAGGGTAGTGACAACTACTTTTAGCATAAAATAACTACATCAAGTACAATTAATTACATAGTAATTGTCAATATTAATCGCCTCTGAAGCTTTGCCACACTTCTAATTAAATATTGCTTATATGTAAGGTGAGGGGGTAGTGACCACTACCTTTAGACTAAAGAAACTACATCAACTATAATTAACTACGGAGTAGTTGTTAATATTAATCGCCTTTGGAGCTTTGCCCATACTTCCAATTAAATATTGTTTATAATGTAAGGTAAGGGGGTATCGACCACTACTTTTAGCCTAAAGTAACTACATCAAGTACAATTAACTATGTAGTAGTTGTCAATATTAATCGCCTCTGAAGCTTTGTCATACTTTCAATTAAATATTGTTTATAATGCAAAGTAAGGGGATAGTGACTAATAGTTTTAGGCCCCGTTTCTTTTTTACTATTAGCTAACAGTTGGGACCCTCAAAGCATATTTAAATATTTTTTTTATAGATGGGTCCTACTATTTTCCACTATATTGTCTGTATGAAGAGGGTGTAAAGTATTAGCCTCTCTCCACTCAGATCATGCAAGAGAACGTGAGACCCTCAATCTCCTTTAGCTAACAGAAAAATAATCAGCCCTTTAGTCTAAAGTAACTACATCAAGTACAATTAACTATAGAGTAGTTGTCAATATTAATCGCCTCTGAAGCTTTGCCATACTTCCAATTACATATTGTTTATAATGTAAGGTGATTGAGTTGTGACCACTACCTTTAGCTTAAAGTAACTCCATCAAGTACAATTAATTATGGAGTAGTTGTCAATATTAATCATCTCTGAAGTTTTGTTATACTCTCAATTAAATATTGTTTATAATGTCCGTGGAAATTGATTGTTTGTGACTTTTCGAATGGTGATTTGTTGAATTATGATATTTTTTTGAAGAACCTGCAAAGGATAATAAAAGTTTCTCTTATTTGTTGATACATCATTTTCGTGGCGAAGCATATAGTAGTTGGATTTTACGTCATTTAATTACATTTATTTATGGAGGTACCCAATTTACATGAGTTTCAAGTGCTTAAACTTAAAGGTTTGAGGGTTATTAATGAAACAAATTAGAAGATTTAAGAAACTAAAGAAATACAAAGCGAAATTGAGCGGTGCTAGAATGGCAGAAAATGGTCAGGTTTCCCGAGAAACGTATCCACGTTTGGTATAGAGGATGTCACTAGACCACTTATTACATTGTTATCGTTAAAAATGCTGTTGGTAGCGATAAGCATAGTTAAAAGATATTGACTGATATGAAGGGGTTACTTATGTTGGCTAAGCTTATTGAAACTGAATGTGACAAAATGCAAACCAATAGTTTGATGAAGGCTTGTTAGTCAAACAATTCAGCAACCCAAATGGCCAAATCCAGATGTGGGAACAGAATCGACAGTCGTTTTGGGAAATTTGCATGCCCTGAGATATATCATTGTAACAACTAACAAGCATTCAGAAGACTTATTGAATTTTATGGTGCTGTGCCACTGATGAGACTATTGATAGGAAACGAGACGACACAATATCAGTTGAAATACCTGGTTCTCGAAAACTATACATCATTGTAAATATCTATCATGCATCATCCTGGACCTATTGGTGGTGCGGTTCCTCCTCATAGACATTTATGCATATCAGGATAACGGGTATGATGTAAATCTCTAGAAACCACGTGAAGTGGCTAAATTGGTTATTTGGAGTAGAAAAGAGTAGCCACAAAGACTTGAGTACCGACACAAGATAAACAAAGATACAGAAAGTAAGGAGAGTTATCTATTTTCCATATGATCTTTATTAGATATTCACGAGCAAAACAGATGGTAATTGCTACAAACATCATAACCATCGTCAAGTCTTTCATATGAAACTAATCGGATAGGGTGAAAACGGACCCAGTAGAGTATAACATCTCGAAAACACAGATAAAATGGCTTTCTAGTGGAGTACACTTACGTGGTAACAAACTTCCTTTCACAGTTTTGCAACTAGACCCGTATGGCAAGATTTATCTACCAAACCATTTTCTTTCAATTCCGAATCGGTCATTGAGCTTGGGGGAACATCCACTGCTGGTGAGGAGTTGAAGAATCCATGTGGCTGCAAATCAATGTACCAACATCAATCAGGTGAGCATTGTGCTAACTTATGCCGGTGTTCGAATTGTGAAATTTTATGATACGAGCGACATAAAGATTAAGAAATGAGCAATAATTACCATGAGGCGGAATCCAATGTGTTCTACTGGCATAACAGGCCAATCTTCTAGTCGGGGAACATGTGTCACTCCAAATACATACCTGTGAGTATTCAATGGCAGCATGAGTATTAAAAATGACAAAATGGATACGGTGGTCTAGGGGTCAAAAAAGATTCAGGTCTAAACAGCTCATTTAAAGGTCAGGTTAAGTCGACTCACAGTACCTTTTTGCCAAAAAAGTAATTATAAGCAATTAGTGTATCAGATATAATTTTACAACTCGTTATCTTAAAAACAATATAAAAGAACGGGTAGTGCAACAGGTCAAAACGGGTTCATGTCAAAACGGGTCTTTTTGCATAGATCAGGTTAAGTCGAACAAAAGCACTTTTTACCATAAGAGTAACCTTTGTATAAACAATTTGTAATCAAGTACAGATTTAAGGATCATATTATTTCAACAGCAATATGATTCTAAAAAAAGATATTTAGGAGGTCTTTTGCATTGGATATACACTTTGGGTGACTTTCGACCCGTTTAAAATATTTCTTTTTTACCCAGTTTTCTAAGATACCACATGTTTAACTCGTTAGAGATAAAGCATAACCTGAAATCAACTCATCCAAAAGAAAATGAGTTAAAATTCCCATCTCCAACAATGCATCAACAAACAAGTCATAATTATAAAATGAGAAGCAACAAGTGGATACCAGAGAACAAGGTCAGTTTCTTCTAGAGAGCGATCCTTCTTAACCCAAGTAGCTAAACCCTCTCCAACACGTGGATTCTGATTAGGGAACTCTCCACCAGGAAACATTTCTTCGGGATCATATTGTGTGACCCACAGGTTGTGCATCAAAAAAGCAGCTCTTCTCAAAAACTTGGCCTCTGCCCCACCTAACGGTAAACAATTTGATCCAGGTACTAGTTTGTAGCCTGTCAACTGGCCAGTTCGGTTTACAGTTCTTGTATTCCTGATCTGAAAAATTCATTATTCATATGTTATTAGAGAAATCAAGATGTCCTATTCTCTATACCATATGGTCATCTAATAAGTGTATACGTACAAGTGAAATCAAAATGATAGCATGCTTTAATTGTATTATCCGATTAGTACAACCCCAAAACAGCATAAGCACATCGATTGACTATCTGATCTATTATAGTCCGTTATATTACCTCGTTATCTGATTCTGGTAATTTGACTATTTAAGATCATTTAATTATGGGAATTGATTTGCACACATTTCATATTGATTGGGACACTCCAATAAATGCATTAGATACTTGTACATTATTAACATACTGCTTTAACTGCTTGTAAACTAGAGTGTCCCAATAAGAATTTGGAGTGTGCAAATCATCTCCCTTTAATTATATATATATCTAAAACCCAGGATATGTGGGTTACCAAAAACGAGTTGCCAACAGTGATAATCACGAAATATGTGGCTGCAAATATGGGAGTTACTGTTATTCCCACTGTTCATGGGATTAAGGAGACACTTAAATTTTATTATATTTGCTAATGACAAAGTATGTGGCTACCAAGTAGGGAAATCACTGTTATAACCACTGTAGATGTGTAATTACATTTTGTAAGTACAAAATAAAACCCAACATCACCAAACAATTTCCAGATCTTGCTACCTGCCATATCTTCCATTCACCATTCATCTTCTTCATAAAAAAAAACCTTTACGCAACACATATGGAAGATGGAACAACCGCCAACAACCACCGTAAACTGCGGCGATTCCATCGATGATCAAAATAAACCAAACCCCGCATCAAATATAATCAAGAAAAAAATGAATTTGAAGAATAAAAAGAAGAAAAATAATAAAGATGTGGTTTCATCTGATGAATAAAGTTGTTCTAATGTAATGAGTTCAAGATCGAAAGGTCTACGGATTGCAATGAATGAAAGGAACCCTAATAGAATTGGAAAGAAGGGAGGTGAAGTTGACGCGCTTGCTTTGCCTCTTGCCATGTCTATTGCTGCTTTTGTTGCTCAGGTTACAAACAACTAAAATAACAACAATATCATCCCCACCACCGCCCTAAGCCTCGGTGGTGGTGGTGGTCGGCTGTCGAGCACCCAACAAACCAAACGGACCCTCAAAACTATCATCAAACAAGAAAAATATACTCCCTTCGTCACCAAACAACAAACAACAACAAGAAAAAGTCAAAACCCTCACCGAGTCACGAGTTAACTCGGTGAGTCGAGACCGAGTCGCGTACAAACATAAATCCACACGAGTTTTTAAATGTAAAAACATTTATATAAAAGATTTTATAAAAGATTTAAAACAAAAACAATTTTTATAAAAGATTTTTAAGAAAATAAAAGCTAGGGTTTTGAATAAAAATCAAAAATAACGAAAAGGGTGGCGAGTGTGGTGGTTTACCGTCGGTAAAAGGGTGAAAGGAGGTGGTGGTGGCTCTCGATGATGGTTGGGGTTCACGGCGGTAGCGCGTGGGGCGCGTACGAGGTGATTGAGGTTGCGGGGGTGTCCCGATCTATTGATTGGTGTAAAAAGGTGGGTTGCCGGAAAAGTTTTCCGGCGTGTCGCCGGCGAGGTGGCGGCCGGATTCTTCAAAGAGAGAGAGAAAGAGAATTGATAGTGAAAAGAGAGAGAGAATTGAGAGTGAATGTGTAAAATGGAGTATATATATATAAAACAAAAGTATAGGGTAAGTTTGCTATTATTAGAAGTGTAAGGGGTGAAATGAAAAAAAATAATACAAGGGACTAACTATGCCAACAAGCTAAACTTCTCACGAAAACGCTTCGGGATCCAAACGGCATAGCAAACGGACTCGAAAAATTAAGAAACTTGCGTCATTGTTCACGAAATCATTTTTCCAATAAAATCGAGTATAAACTTCAAAGTTGTAGCACGTGAGGGAACATGCAATGTAGTTACAATTGGATGAACAATATATATATATATATATATATATATATATATATATATATATATATATTTTAAAGCAAACCGTGTACAAAGGAAAAGAGCCCAAAAAAAATTCGATACACCCTATAGCCCAATAACAGTAAAAAAAGCTTTAGCCCAACTTTAGATAAAACACGATACCAAAAAACAAATACTCCAACAATTAAATAAAACAAATAATATATATATATATATATATATATATATATATATATATATATATATATAAAATCAAAAAATGAAAACACAAAACATACAAGTATAAAAAACCCTTACTATTAAAAAAAAATTACAAACATACTATTATAAAACACACTCGCAGCATCGCGCGGGCTTCCCCGCTCGTTACTTTCAAAACACACATCGCCCCCTTAACTGTGTGTGAGTAAGTGTGTGTGTGACTGTGAGACGGAGAAGAGAAAAACTTGACTGACAAAGAAAAATGGAAGTTTGAAAATGTAAGAGAACTTACAATCCAATGTCGGGCACAAGCAGAATTACAATCACGAATTGCTTCAAGTTCTGATTTTAACAGCGTCTCTTCAGCATAAAATGCATTGTTGTGCACATTTTCATTTCCCGGTTCTTCAACTTTAACATTCAACTCAACTACCTGTACATTAAAGCAGTATATGTGTAAGAAAACACGCTCTTGTATGTTAAAAATGTATTCTTTAAGGTACAGGCGTACCATGATAAATATCAAACATCAGGAGCAGCAAAATGGAAGTAGTACAAGAAAAAATAATGCTAAGTATATATAGCAACTGAAAAGTGCCAATTTTGACTCATTTACTCAGAGTGGGTCGATTTGGGCTGTGTGTTATATCAAAGGGTTGAGAGTTGACAAAAGTCTAATTATAATACATACAACCCTCTCACTTGTTTTTCGGTTTATTCAATATCATACCAATACTTTTTTTGTTACAATGAATGCATTAACTATTAATACTGTAATAAGGTTTATAAAGTGTTTGGTGGTTGATCACATCCGATCGTCTCGTGTTGAACATGCTAAAAAAGGATGTATTTCAACCTGAACCAGCTATGACCCATTACCCAACCTACGATGTTGGCACCTCCAGTATCAACTAAATGCTCAAAATTGTTTAGCAAGCAGAGTGCAGCTCAAAGTTCAAGCATTTGATTTCTACAATTGCAAATTCCTGAGTATATTATAGATATCAAGAATGGCAAACCTGATTGTGGGATTCACCAGGCTTACAGTCAACAGACATATCCATACGAGCAACAAAAAAATGTTGATGAACAGGAGCGTAGAGTCCTGGAGCAATCATAGTCCCATATTTTCTAACTTCACCGGGTTGAAGAGCTCCTAAGCTTAATATTCCAGTTAACTTCACCTCAGCCTCTATTTTTCCATCCTGTAAGAAGATAACTTATTGTTTAATCACAAAGATATTAGCATATTAATAACTAAAAATATTAGCATGGTCTGTAACTTGCCTGATAAAAATACCAGTAAAACCCATATTCATAATTGGCCACAGTACATATAAAAGACACTACTAGCCTTCTTGACCGTCGAACTTCAGCTAAACCAGTTCTCCAGTCCTGATGCTTCCACAAAATTCCATGATCCTCTTCATGCAAGCAAATACAATCTTCGATTGTTTCAACACCCCCGGTGAAATTGGTTAAGTGTGCGTCAAAATACTTGATGTAACCCAAACAATCGCATCCCTGACATGAATACAAACATGTTGTAAAGAAAAGTATCTGTTTGACTTACTTGGTTACATTAGATAAAAATTATGTGACTGAAAGGCTTACCTTTTTAAGAGAATGAGCATTTTTACCAAGTCCATCTTCCCCTGCATCAAATGCATTCTTCCTGTAATGAGGGTCATTGGGGTCACCATAAGGAACCACCATTTCTACAAAGCTTAATCTGTGGGCTACAGGCCTCCGACCTCGGTTTCCATCAACATATGCAACAGAATATATGACCAAACCCTCCCTAGGAGTGAAGCCAATACGGAAATTCCACTGAAACAAATTAACAAAAGAAAATTTTAATCCTACCAGTAGTGTAAACCCAACTGAAAAGAGGACAGTAATAACAGCACAGACCTTCTGCCACTGAACAAAATGACCATTAACACGAAAGCTAGGACCATCAGGTTGAACGATGTTTAGCGGTTTCACATCGCTTCGATCAACACCTCCCCTTGTTTCACCAGCAGTATAATTTCTCAATGGGTCCGCTGGTGGTAGAGGAACAAGTTTGCGGTCTTTGAACTCGATAACCACCATATTTTGCATGTCAACTAACACATCGATTCCCTCTACCGGACGAGCATAACCATTCTCCATTGGACAGTCACTTTCTGTGCGACAGAATATGAGCGGTTTAGCCAGTCTCCGATTAGGCGCATCAGCCTCACTATGGTAACCAACACACCTGGAGTATAATAAAAAGATCATCGTACACTTCAGCATCCAATAATACCAGCAAATTGAATAAGCTAAAGAATTATAAAAGAACTTACCATGGATCTACCATCACAAGATCCAAATCATCAATACCCCTCCTCTTCATGGCCTCTCGGAATGGAGGGTATTCCTTTACAATGGCTTCACATTCAGCATACTCCACAGCATCCTAGTATTAAGAAAAAGGAACAGAACAGACAGTAAAATAATGATTAAGAGAATTATAACAAGTAATGGGATAGTCATGAAATCAAGCATCAATCAGTAAAATTATGTGCTTAGTTGAACATAAAAACGCTTATGGATCAATGACTGGCGTTAAAGGTAAAAACAATGACTAGGAAAAGGTTGCATACCATAGGAGGTTGCACATCCGGCACTACTTTAGATGAAATAACTTTGCCTCTATGATGGCCACCTCGA
Source organism: Artemisia argyi (assembly GCA_030686995.1). NCBI lineage: Eukaryota > Viridiplantae > Streptophyta > Magnoliopsida > Asterales > Asteraceae > Artemisia > Artemisia argyi. The sequence continues at coordinate 209,618,930 of CM060681.1, forward strand.
GTTAGAGCATGAACTTCTGATAACTCAACGATCCATATACTCGTTTCATTTGATTTCTTGTTGTAAACAATAAGTCTAGCTTGTCGAGGTGGAAGTTTTGTCGGGATTATTGGACCTCCCTTGGTCCTTGGCAACAGTGACGGTTGAAAAGGTGGAAAAAAATATGCATCTGCTAAGGCAACTACATTTTTGTCTGGTTCCACAAGGACTACCTCTATAAATCGCATGCTATCTCTTACCTAAAAAAATGCGTTCAGATTCTTTGTTATGTTACATATACAGATTTTTATAAGATTAACAGTTATAAATGTGAGGCAATCGTTAACCTCTGGAGTTGCTCCAGCAGCCCTAACTGTTGCCACAGCTATGGAGATTTCAGCAGCAGCAAGAGGATCCATCGGATGGCGAGTCTGTGCCTTAACCATATTCGTGGGCCCAGTTCCTGAAGGAAAAAGTTTCAGTCAATACTAATATACTATAAATAATACCTTCATAATGCACTATGCAGTGTCCATGGCACCAAAGACTAAATTAATCATTGATTATGTCACACAAAAAGGGCACGCTTACACCAACTCCATTATCAAATATAAATTAAATGAGATTCAATTCTAATTCAAAACCTCGAATCCCATTCTACTAATCACAATTCAACTGCATCATTATTTACTAAACTTTATGACAGACTATAGAACATTTTATTACTAATTCAAAACCATACATAGGTGATGTTATAATTTATCTATAATTGAATTATTGGTTTGCTGGAATGATGCGATGATAGCAAAAGATCATATAAAGCATACCATATTCCACATCCTTAGAAATACACACAAGGACACTCAAGTTTATTCTAGGCCATATTTTGTGCATGCCATGTGGTCAACAAAATGTGTATGGCTGATAGGACCCCTGTTCCCTGTAGGATAAGGATAGTCTCCTACAAATTAGGATAGCATCCAATCTGTAACCAAAGTTATCATGAACATCCATTTATGAATCTTACAAGCATAAGTCAAAACCTAACGACTACAATAACATATCAAACTGTTACCATTTTCACCTACATTCACCATTAAATCACATCAAATTTCGAAGATGGTGACTAAAATTAACAGTGTTCAGTTAAATTTAGTAAGTACCTATACAGCGAAGATAGCATGACCATCTATGTATGAATAGATAATCATGTGACTAGCTTTATCATATTTCACAAAAACCAGCAACAATGATCACATTATCACATATCAGTTTTTTTCAGTGTCACCTACTTCACATCAACAAATCACAATAGAACTCGACAAATGTGAGTAAATTTAACAAGCAGAGTAGTCAAATCCAAATTTTACATTATTCAATTAAGTTCACTATAGCAGGGGCGGTAGCATGAACATCTATGAATGAATCTATAATTGCGTGATCAACAAGTTTTAGCATGAGCTAAACTTTAACAACTACGATCACATATTCATAAATCAAACTGTTATCACTTTTACCTACTCATCAGCAACAAATCGAACAACATGACCTAAATTAGCGAATAGCAGTAATCAAACTTTCACATTAACTATCAAATAGCATGAACATCTAACAATCTATAAACACATGATTAACAAGTTTTATATAATAAACTGAAACTTGTGAATCTATAAGCATCTAATTAACACACTTCCTCATGAATTTTCACAATAATCAGTTAAGAACATGAATGAGCATCCATGAATGATTCTATAACTCTATAAGCACTTGATTAACACGTTTTGGCATAACCTAAAACCTATGTTTCTATCAGCATCTAATTAACACGCTTTCGTATTAATCAGTTAATAGCATCATTATCTCTGTAATCTGTATCACTGTATGAATCCATAAGCATGTTATTATCCACATGTTAGCCTAAGCTAAAACCTAACAAGAACTCATCGTCAACAAATCGAATATCACAACTAACACTAACAAAACACGAGCACTAAAATCAAAACAATACTTCAATAAGCACTTGACTAAGTTAAAACCGAACAACTAAAATAACATATCAAGTTATTACCACTTTCACCACCAAATCACATCAATTTTTGAAGATCATGACTAAAATTAGCACAAAAGACTACAAGAGTAATCAAATCAAATTAAGATTGTCAAACTGTTTAGTTATATTCAGTAAGTACCTTTACAGCAGAGGTAGCATGCGATTAAGTTTAGCATACTTAACGAAACTAGCAACTACAATCACATCATCACATATCAAACTTTTTCAGTTTCACCTTCTTCACATCAACATATAAAATATATCTCAAAGATCATGACTAAGTTAATAACATGAGTATGAATCTATAGTTGTGTGATTAACAAGTTTAAGCATCAATTATAACTAACAGCTATGATCACTTTAGTTTTACCTACTCATCAGCAACAAATCTAACGACGGGACTAAAATAAACAAATAGCAGTAATCAAACTTTCACATTAGTTAATAAGTAGCGTGAACATCTATTTAATAATAAATAATCTATAAAATGTGTTACTCACATGTTTTAACATAAATTGAAACAAATGAATCTATAAGCATCTGAGTAATACACTTCAGTACATATAAATTAGTTTATAACATGAATGAGCCTCTCGATATGAATATATAACTCTATAAGCACGTGAATAATACGTTTTGGCATAACTTGAAACCTATGTGTAAATAAGCATGTGATTAACACACTTTCGCGTAAATTTTCACACCAATCATTTAATAGCATCATCATAGCTGTATGATATATCTATAAGCATGTGTTAGCATTAACTAAAACCTAACAACTATCTATCATCATGTAATTGAAGATCACATCTAACGCTAACAAAACACGAGCAATAGAATTAAATCAATTTAAATCAAATCAAATACATACACAAATGACAGTGTAATAGTCACGTGACTAACACGTTTTAGCACAAACCAAAACCTAACAACTTCGATCACATATTAAATAACTCTAACAAATCGAAGCTACTAAAATAAGTTAGTTAGACTCAGTAACAACTTTTAGCAGAAGCTGTAGTAGCTATGGACGACAAATATTTACACAATAGCAGTTTAATAGTGACGTGATTATCAATTGTTAGCATAATATAAAACCTAACACCGACTCATCAATAACAAATCGAACATCACAACTAACACCTAACAAAATATGAGAAACAAAATCAAATTAAAAATAAAATTTACACTATAACAGTTTACTAGTCACGTGACTAGCACAAACCAAAACCTACTTTAACTAAAACTAACAAAACATGACATCACTAAAATAAACAGTCAGATTCAGTGACAGCATTTAGCAGAAGCTGTAGCAGGTACTCATTATCAACACACTGAAGATCACAACAAACACTAACAAAACACGAGTAACAAAATCAACCTAGATTAAATATTTACACAAATAACGGTTTAACAGTCACATGATTAACACGCGCTATCACAAACTAAAACCTAACATCTATGATCACATATCAAATTACACTACAAATTTTAGCATTAATTTTCACATTAATCAGTTAATTTACGAGCATCTGCATATCCGTTTAAATTCATAAGCACGTGATATCACAAACTATGTAACCTAACAACTTACATCATCACAAATTGAAGATCACTACTAACGCTAACAATATACGCATCATAAACACAAACATTTACACTATAATAGTTAAAACAAGCACGTGACTAGCACACGCTATCAAAAACTAAACCTAACAACCGTGATCACATAACAAATTGATCTACAACTAGAATTTAACAAAACAACAATAACAGTCTAACAGTCACGTCATTATCACGTGTTCGCATAAATTAAAACCTAACAACTACTCATCCTCAACAAACTAAAGATCACAACTATAACTAACTAAACACGAATGTAACTAGCACGCGTTAGCATAAACCAAAACCTAACATCTACAGTCACATTTCCGCATCATCAAACTGAAGATCACAGCTAAATCTAACCGAACACGAGCAATAAGTCAAATATTCACGCAATTATCACGGTTAGCCTAATATAAAACCTAACTACTACAGTCACAGTTTCGCTAAAACCAGAACACGAGCAATAAACTCAACTTAAATAAAATATTCACGCGATCATCACGTGTTAGCCTAATATAAAACCTAACAACTACGATCACGTAACAAATTGCTCCACAACTTACACTAACAAAACACGAGCAACAAAATCAAATTAAAATCAACCACGTGACTAGCACGTGACTACAATCGCATTTAAAAAACTGAAGATCACAACTAACACAAGTAATAAAACTTAATCAACAGGCACGTGACTAGCACGTGTTAGCATAGTTGAAGATCAAAACATGAAGACATGATTAAGTACTACTACCTTTAGTAGGAGCAGTGACAGGTACCGACGGTTGAGTGACGACGTCAGCTGCGGCGGAAGATGACGTCACTTCACGGCGGAGGACGACGGTTGATTTGTCAGCCATTGTGATTATAAGTTAGTTTGTTTGTTACACACACAGTAAGTGTGACTGTGTGTGTTTTTAGTGTGTGTGTGTGAAAATGTGAAAAAATGATAGTGAGGGATATATGTTTGATTAGTGGAGAGGGGGAAAGGACAAAAAGAGTGGAAATGGAGAAGAAATGTGACGTGGAAAGTGGAATTTCTTCTTTTTTATTTTATCCGTTTGATGGAAAAGGGTAGGAATCTTTTATAAAATAGTCATGTGATATTAGGGGTGAGCAAAACTGTACGAGTACCGATAATTGATATGATCTCGACATAAATTGATAGTTTTGAAATTGAATAATAGCTTTTTGGGTCGGGAGTCGAGAAGATTTTTAACATTTTTGGGATTCAAGATGGGTCGGGACGGGCAAAAAATCGACAAAATACAAGTAAAAACCGACTACTTTCGGGAAGGGGGGACGGGACGGGCCAAAAAATCGAATACTTTCGGGTCGATATTCGGTTTATGATTTAGGTGACTTTCGGGATCGGGATTAGTCGGGACGGGTTGGGTTGGGATCCAGCTCGATACTCAGCCAGCCCTAGTGATACATCCACATAAAAGTATTTACAAAAACAATTCACTCGTTGAGGTGTTGACAGGTATTTGATTTTTTGTGGGATGTGTTGGCGGGTGATTGGTTTTTGTGAGATGTGGATCTCACAAAAAACTAATCACTCGCCAATAACTCAGCTAGTGAATTATTTTTGTGGATATTTTTTTGTGGTGTATCAAATTTCTAGATAAATATTCAGCGTCACATAAGCTTTTTATTTCACCATTATCAATTTAATACGATAATTAAATTCATTATTGAAACATACTTCACTTAAATATAAATATATCATACAAAAACTAAAATTATATACACAGTTTTACACAAGTCAGTCTACCAATCAACCGACTTCTCTTCATTTTTCACGACTAAAGCGTGGGTCGGAGGGGTATTATAAGACCATCTCCAACTATGCCTATCATAAATCACCAAATTTGAAGCATGAAAGAACATCTTTCAATTATATTTATCCTCTAAAAACAATTCATCCCTATCATGTGTAACACCCCCAATTCATGGTTGCAGCGGAATTCAAACTGGGTGTTACTCGACGGCACAATAGTCACAATAATAGAAAACGAACTCCAATTGAGTCGTTTAAAAGATTTATCATTCAAATTGTATAAATATCAGAGATTACAAAATGAGGTCCCAAAAGGTTCCATGTTTAAAATTTACATTAAATGAGTTTTTGAATGATAATAAAATTTATAGCCCTCTTGAATATCCGTGCCCCTTCCGTGCCATCCTTGTTCATTATGAACCTGAAAATACATGCTAAAGTGTCAACACGAGGTTGGTGAGTTCATAGAGTTTAGTGACAAAATGTAATGTAAAACATTTGAATGATGATTTTCCAGCAAAGGCATTGTAAATCCACTCAGTTGCAAGTGCCGCTATAAGAGACTTGTAACCTGTGTGTTCACAACCCACTGCCAAATATGATCCGGTTTATGTGAACAAAGGTAAAACTTGTATCTAGATTCAAAGATAAATGTAGCAATACCGTTATATAAACAATCTTTACAATGATGCCATATTAATAATGATGACCATGAAGTGGAAGCCATAATACTACGCTTTGTTGAATACTAGTGCAACGGGAAGGCAATGAAGTATGTAACATGTAAACATATAAGGCATTTTAGTAAGCCACAAACATTGAGTAAGGCAATTGGTGTTTAAGTAAACAAGTAGCATGTTTAAGTAAAACAAATATTGTATTCATGTAAAAACGAGCATGTATTCTCCCCCAAAGAGTTGGTAAAACAACTAAAAGAGTAGGGGCTATGACTCACCTTAAGTTATGTAGCAAGTAGTGAATATGATGGTCGAATCGCGAAGGTTTTTACGAGCAACCTATAATAATCGTTGCAACTTAGGTTTGGAATAATGTCTAAGGAAACATAAACATGCCAATATATGTATGTCTTGCACTTAGTCGATGATGTGGTATGATGTATAGTGTAAGTCTTTGAAAGAAATGATTCATGAAACATGTATGTTTTGTATATCGTTTACTACCGTTCGGGCCGACATAATTCAGAAGTCATGTTAGTAAGCGTTCGAGGAGCCAGGACACTTTAACTCGTAAATCCACAACTCATCTCGACGGCTTACATAATGAACTCCTCACATGAGGCTCCCTACTATTGTAGTAGTTGATAAAATATATAGATATAACTTTTGATCCGAAAAGTTACATGTCCGATATTTGAATAAACTTAGGAAAGTTTATTAGTACATGAAGATTGTTATTAGGGGTAGTTTCATAAGTCTTGTATGACCATTTTCTCTTTGTAATATCTCATGGTTCCTTTTTAAGTGAAGTAGATCCAAATTGCTTGTTCAATGTTATCGCCAATTCCTTGTTTCATGTTTCCGTCTAAGTAAGCTTGTATGGTCATTTCGTCATGGCCTAGCCATGACCTTTGGTCCTTGTTCCAAGGTCATGAGACACAACCTTGGCTCTAGCCATGGTGGTGGTCTTGATTATAGGTCATAAGACCTCTTGTTCCTTTTAAAATATAACCATAATATAGTGACTTTGGTCTAAAATGGGCTGTTAAGATTTTGAAGAAAATTATCACTCGGAAAGCGTTTTCAGGGCTCGAGCTTCTTTGTTCCTGAACGAAAACGGCGTTCCGGACAACTTTCGTGTTTTAACTTTTTGATGAATCGGACCAGAAGTATGACTTTCAAAAAGTCAGAATGCAAAACAGTGTGGTTTAGGCAGTTTTGCCGGAAATCTTTGGTAACTTCAAATGGGCGTAACTTTTGACTCGTATACTCGTTTTAGGTGGTTCAAATTGCTACGGTTTCCTTGTTAAGTCCTCTACTGTAATATGTAATGATCCAATATCATAATTTTATCATTTTGATCAGGTTATACCAAGAAAGTCACTAGTTTACTTGTTTTAGTAACTTGTCTTATCAATCAATTACAACAACTTGTTTTGCTCATTTTTATACATCATGGACATGAATACAAGACATAATATAGCACAAATAATATGTAAATAACATGAACATGATTATTTAACAAGAAGTATGTTAGGGTTTGGCTCACAACTTTTGGCTTTCAAAGATGAAAGGAAGTTAACATGTAAGGATAAGACTTTGATAGACTTGCTTCAACCCACTTCACTTCATGCAATCTTTCTACCCTTGTAATCTTGAAAGATGGATGATGAAAGTTGAGGTGACTTAAGTGGATTAAAACTCAAGAGAAATCACCAAGTATATGAGGTTATGGAAGAGTTTTGGTGAATGATTATCTAACTAGGGTTTCTACCTTGAAGAATCACTTGAACCTTGCATGAAACTTGGAAGAGAATAAGCAAATGAGATGGTGTTGGTGTGTGTGAGTGTGGCGTACAACAAGAGAGGGGAGAAGGGTATTTATATGCTCATGAGGAGGTTAGGAAGCTAACTAGGAAGTTTCCTAAACTTGGTGACCAAGTTGAACACTTGTAACCATCTTAAGGTCTTAAGCACAAGATCAAGCCACCTAGTGTGAATCCCCCCCTAGTGGCGGTTTGGCCAAGCTTGGGGAGCAAGTGTGGACTTTTGAGGATATTATCCAAGATACTTGGTTAGTTTTGACTCTGGGAAATGCCAATCGTAAATGATTAAGCCTCAAAACGTAAAACCGGGTATCGTAAAAATACGAAACTTGGAAGAATGGTTAAACATGTCAAAATACTCCATAATAAAATATAAAATGAGTGGTAGGTTCCATTTGGGTGGTAAAACCCTGCTAAAAACTGGAAACACGGGTCTAAAACGCGTAATACGTAAAACGTACGAATATTGCGTAAAATTGAGAAAAGTAAAATGTTACTTTTCTAATAGGATAATATTGATTTAAAATGACTTATAATGTCTAGACTGAGCTCAGTCTAGTGTCGGTTGGTATTAAATGTCTTTTAAACATCAAACCGTAAGCCTAAAAATCAATGAATGACTTATAAAATCAAGGGATGATTTTTGGTCAATGGAGGAGGGAAAAATATGTTGACTTTTTTTAAAAAGTTGAAAACTCAATTCTTTTTAGAAACACGTTTTGTGGTGGAACGGTTAATCGGCCATACGGTTAAGCGTGCTCATGTGAGAGTAGTACTGGCTTGGGTGACCAGCCGGGAAGTCTTCACATGAGGGCCACAAGAACAAAGCCGTGAGCCTTCGGGCAAAGCGGACAATATTGTAGTCTATAAGCCGGGGTGTTACACTAAAGCACTATTAGAAAATTCCAGTTTTTCACGGCCGAGGTTTATTTTGGTCATGTTTTTCTCAGTCATGATTAATTCTCAAATAAATCATGAGTGTGTCAAACATTTTTCTGATGCGGGGTCACTTAACGCGGTCGAGTTTCGTTGTACGTAGAATTTCTGAATGACGTTTTACCCTAAAACGTGTAATTCCGTGTAATTCCTTAATAACTTTCACGAAAATGAGCTTATGAATGTCAAACTTTTAATTTGCCATGGAAATGATTTATCACTCGAGCCCAAGAAATAAAAATCAAATTTCGGGAAAATTTTCGGGAAAGATGAATAGTAAAAGTGAATAGTGAAATTTCCGGGAATAGTAATTATCCTGAAAAATGCGAATTGTTACATCATGTGTTTCTAGACTTCAGCTTCAAACATATTTATATTGAATTAATTAAAAGATATCGACTGACTAATGGTATAACTAGGAAAAAAGATATTGAAAAGGAATAATAATATTTTGTGGAAGATGAATAATGGTCCTCAAAATATGGATGATTTTTTAACAATGCTTCAAAAAATTCTCCAAATTCGAAGTATGATTGAAGATGTGCTTTGATGCTTCATTCTTCAAATACGAAAAAAATAGTGGTTTGCATACCATAGGTGTAAATTGCTAAGGACCACACATCCTTGATACTCACCAACGTATCTAAAGTGTATTTATTAAACCATCTGGTCAAATCATCGGTCGGTCCTCTTTTTTAGACGTGTCTCTTCATTACATTTGGATTGGTTATAGTGTTGGCCGATGCATAACTCGGTCGTATATTGTTGGCGTATGTATCCTCTGGATTGAGGCCGTACGATCAAATACCTTCCGGATCTATATCAAACAAGGCATACACAAATATATCTAAATTGAACAGACCAATATTCGAAGGGTTGAGAATGTCCGCACGACCTCAACCCTCCGGAGATCAAGACCATTCGGATAAACCAGTAAGTACATGAGTTAAAGTACAAACAAGTACATCAAGTATATGATAGTGGAGCATAAACTAGCAAACATTAAGGAGCTAAGTACACACCAGTCTGGCACTCCATGTTGGAGGCTTATAAATAGAGAGGAAATCTTCACTTAAAGGTTAACTAATTCTCTCGCTCTCTAGTATTACTTACACTTTCTTTCTCTAAGAACATATACTTACTCTCACGCCGGAGGTTGGTCCTGGGATACACTCCCGGGGCGAGACTAACGGACATACTTGTTTTGCAGATATCCGAAGTAACCAATCATCAACAAGGATCACTCTGAATTCGGAGGACCGATAGATAGTCCGAAGGATTCATCTTGCTTGTCTGGAGTAGAAACAAACTTTTACTTCAACATATATGTGTAAATGTTTTTTTTTTTTTTTTTTTTAACCACGATCGTCTTATTAAACTAACTTAGTCAAAGTTGTAGTGAGTTAACTCTGACGGTCACAATTACGCCCCGCCTTATACTTAGGTCCCGTTTCTTTTTCTCTGTTAGTGGAAGGAAGTGTGAGATCTATTTATTTAATATTATTTGTTTTGTAAGTGGTGTTTATTTGATCCCTTATTTCGTCTGTTAGATAAGAAGAATATAAAAGAGACTTTTCACATCCAGACACTCTAACAGCCATGGGTCTCACATGGGCCACACACATCCCTTAGCTAACAAAAAAATAAACGCCCCCTTAGTCTTAAAGATGGTCAAAAAATTTTACTACTACTAGTAAAATATATTTGACGCATGCGACTTGCTAGTTGCTACAATATGTTGTAACATATGCAATTTGAATTGCAATATTGTAAGCTAGTCACATATGAAGTTTATCATAGGATGCTAAATGCTTCAATGGTCTGTAAATACGATAGTCTGCCTTCCAAAGCATTCACCAAATGTAACTATATTTAATCTAATCTTCTTTCACAAGTGATGATGCATTTAAATTTCTTAAGTTTAAATAACCTCTCGTTAATAAGTTTACATGGCTATTCTTTAAACATGTGGTCGAGTGTACGAGTGCTCCAACGATGAGTATCTTAAGGTGCAACATATCTTGATATGTTTTGCTCCACTTATCGCTCGGACACTTGCAAGAACAAAGTCATTCATAATTCACTACTATGATTTAGTTTTCGACATAGAATTTGTCACCTACAAGACATAGACCATTCACAAGTATGATTCAGTTTCCTAATTGTACCTTTTGTCTCATTAAAAAAATAAATAAATAAAAAATAAAAAAATAAAATAAAAAAATAATGGTGCGTTGGGTATCCCACTATAGGAATGAATCTATGACTTTGAAAGTCACTAATGTTGTTTAGTTGGTTATGAGGCCCACCACAATGGAATGAAAATACCTATGATATGTGGGTTTCCTCATAGGAGTATGCTTTGGTGGGTAGGTGGATACCCATGAAAAGTGATATTTACATACCCATTTTTATTCCAGTCTATTCTCAAACTTATATATATAGTGATTCTATCAATCATACCAAACGCACCTTTACATATCTAAATGTTGGTTGAATGTTTTTACCATTATCAAGCCAAGTACATTGTTTGGTTGTGGATTTAATAAGGTGTGTTTTTTGATTGAAGGATTGGGCTATTTCAGCCCAACAAGGAGAAACACAATGTATGGACACGAATAAAAATGCAAAAATTAAATGTTGTATCCTATGAAACGAATATGCTTTTGTTATTTCTGGAAAACGAGGAAGTTTCGATCCTAAAAACACAAACCAAGAACTCATTTTCACTAATACAGTGTCATATATATTTATGGGCGAAACCAGAAAGTTACGGTTGATAGGACAAACTTTGATAATTTTTAGAAACTATACTACAAATTGGTTTGTTAGGTGGGAGAAACTTCTCCCAAACAACGTTAGAATCTGCTGATGTCTTAAAAGTTTTAGAAATGGCAGCAGCTCGAGAGGCGTCGCGAGGTGAAGTAAACATTATGTCGGATATGCAGCCCTCTGGTAGGACCAAAATGCTGGCTGCTGCTTCGTTAAATTCTTCCACTCGTGGACTATGGGAAATGGATGATTTGTTACTCATTCTATGTTGGTTTTAAGAATATGATAAAAAGATGGATATTACAAAAATAGCCAGATATTTTAAAAAATTTACATTACAATTTCAAAGCTACAAGTTATATATGTATTAAAGTATATGTAAAAAAAAAAAAAAAAAAAAAAAAAAAAAAAAAAAAAAAAAAAAACACACGATTTTTTGCAACTTATTTTATGAATCCATTACTAACTCTATTGGTTTTATGACCTCTCTCGGTTTCAAGTATTTCGTTTTCTTATATGAACTCTTAATAAAATAATGTTCATTTAACTTATTCAAGTCAAATAAAGTTTTTGACTTATTGCAACGTATAATAAAATGTTGGACCTACAACTACAAGTAGGCATGGGTTATGTACAAATGTCATTCATAGTAGCTTCAGCTTTTGCTCGTTTTTCCTCTGCTAGATGTTTGGAATTGCTTACTGAATTGAGTATCACGTTTTTTCAAAGCCGATAAGCGGTTTTGAGTGTTTGGATAATACATGCTTATCTACTTGCACTATAACTTGGTAGTTTAAACTGCTTATAAGCAGATAAGCACTTCAAAAATAAGAAATCTTAAACACACCATAAACCAGGCTTTATCTGTTTTAAGTCATATTATTTTTTTAGTATCGGGCTAGAATGAAAAGACTGTTACCTCCATCCTTTTCATTGCTTTTCTCTTTTCATGATAATACAACAAAATCCATATAAAACAGATAATACAGAAGAGCTGATATGAATTCAGTAAAAGAATTTGTACAAAAAAATAAAAAATAAAAAGATCACCTTGCCATATATTTAGCGCGTTAGGCCTCATCCCAAGCCCTTGCTCGTGTTTCAAGAGGATTCAACTTAGAACCATGACTCTCTATTTTCAACCACATTTTCACCATCACTTTCTTCACTTTCCCGCCCAAACCTCATGGTTGTACTAGTGTCAACTCTTGAAACGGGTGCAACTGTTGGTCCCACATTGCCTAAATTGGGACGTGCTCTCTCAGGAGTCGTTGAACCAGAGGCCATAGGGCTACGTGCAGCAGGAGTTGTGGCTCTAATAGGTGTAGCTGATCTTGAAGGCTCTTGGCTGCCCATATGGGCCATTTCAGTCTCCATATCCCTCACATATTGATCTAACAATCATCAAATCACCAAAATCAACTTTTTTCGTTTCTATCGCCCCCATGATCATCATCTTCACTGCTCGGGTAATCCTTTTTAGGAACCGGCGCTATTAATCTCCTATCATCCGCGTTTGAAATACGTGGCTCATCCAAGTGGCTCTTATCTACACCTCTAGACAAATTAACTAACCATTTTTCGGCATCATCCCATGGTTTCCCTAAAGTGCCGTCCTATGATGATGTGAGCCACGATTCGACCCATTTCCACCACCTTGAATCTCTTGAGTTGATCCAAGATTCAAGATGCCCTTATCCTCTATAGACCTCATAATCAATACCCTTGATCCAAAATCAAATTTTTAATACTTTTGTATGATCTTTATTATACAATCTACGCATTAGCATACACTTTTTGACACCTTTCGCATAATCTTTATTATACACTAAACAACAAAACTAAACAAAACCCATATTGCAAAATGTAATCTTTGATCAACTTAACCACAAAAATCTAAGCATAAAGTGACCAAAAACTATCAAGATTCAAGTACTCAAATCAGGAGTCAAAGTTAAAGTCAAACTAAATGAGTGAAGTATGAGCTAAGGGTTTATGAGTATCATATACTACTAAACATAACAACTGCAAACTTAATGATAGGAACTTATATTCAATGAAGAATCACCTTGCATAAAATATAAGATATTTGTTCAAGTGACTTTTAATATAATGTCTAAAACCGGTAACACATGGAAACAATCGCATAGGAATTGTTTTAATCGATAACAAGCATTCTTAGTTGCACTATGAACTAACATATAATATCCAATCTGTCTCAAATTTCCCCTACAATGCAGATTGTCAGTATAATCTTCATGGGTCCGGTATCTGCTATTTGCCACTTGCATTTTGCTCAACCATCTGCATATACTTTTTGTAGGTTGAAAACTCGTCTGGTTCAAACTTGTCGTGTCGCGTCTTGATATAGACCCAAAAATTTTGGTCGTAATCCCATGAACATTCTATTATCTTTCCGGATAATGAAGATATATCTCCTGATTTTAATGGATCTGAAATTCATAATGACCCAAAAAAAAATGAGTCATTTATAACGAATTTTTTAACAGCGAGTCAAAATGGGTTGGTTCAGGCTTTGCCAACCCGCCTAACACATTTTTTTACTACTGCTAACTTGTGTGCAATAGAACAAATTACATAAAAATGGCATACCTTTAAAAAGGCCGCAACTTATTTTCATTATGTTCGCATTTTTTTTGCAAATAGAGCATAGGCCAGTTGTGGTCCATCTGTCAAGATATCAAACTTCAAACACATAAGTATCTTTAAACTCTGAAAAAGCAAGCACAAGTATCATTTTACCTTAAGCAGAAAATAAATGGACTGTATTTCTTCATTTTTCTTAAACTTCAAAGACGGCTGACTTGTCTTGCCATAAGTACTTGATAAAGTGCGTCCATCCTAAAAGTAAGACTATTAGTAAATGTAAAAACTATTACCCATGTTTTGATCTCGCTTACGGACAGGGACGGAACGGACCCAGCATTTTGAAATGGGTGTTGTACAAATTTTTTCGAAATTCTTGCATGACTTGTTTCTATTATAAGTACTAAAATTTGCACCATATAGTATTTTTGGGTTAAACTCAAGTTTCACTATAAAGAAATAAAGTAGCAAAAAAATATTGCAGGTATTGAAAAACGTCACTTTTTTAGAACAGATTACATTTAGTGACTCAAAATTGGGTGTGAACCGTGTCACACCCGGCTCCCAAGTGAGTCCGTCCCTGCTTACAGATCTTTTCAAAGTGCGTCGAGACTATTAGTAAATGTAAAAATCAAAAGACGTTAATATGAGAGATTTGCGGGCCCATGACGCAAGTTGAGGTTCTTTGGTAACCTCACCAAATCCTTCGTTTGTCATGGGGAATGGCTGCTAGTAATGATTAAACGAAACAAGTTTGTCACTTGAGCACCAAAAGGGTGTTTTATATAGCCACAAAACTTGTCCTTCAAGTTTGAGTCTACACCTCCTTAAGTTTTTAAAACCGACACTTACCTCCCTTATTAAAATGTTCCATCTTTGCGTTTAAGTACTTGAGTAATTATTATTAAGTATACATACCATAATAATAATAACTTAACTTTCAAACAAACAAATAAACACCCTTCGGGTTTTGATTTTTAAACTAACAAGTCCATCACTTGTTATTTAAGTATTAGTGAATTATAATTAACGATTATTTAAACATTTTGTAACATAATATAATAAATATATAACGTTTAATATATTTAAAAAAAAAAAAAAAAAACTATTTGATGCGTATCTCTAGTCAATGGAGGGAACCCAGTCTCGGATAGTAAGTTACTTCACTATGCTAATATATGATAGTTGGTATCAACACTTCACAAATTGACACACCCCTGCTAATGATGATGTATCTCCATTCGTGTCACTATACAAATATATCTCACAAAACACGAATGGGCCTCACACCACCTCATACCTTGCCCGTCGCCAAACCGAAGAACACCCAGTTGGCGAACCACGACGAGGTGGTGTCATCGGCGTTACAAAATCGACGCTTGTCGGTTGGCCAACCGACGAGCCGTTGGCACTGGTATTAAATCTCTTTTAAAAAATGTGAAAGATTATGAATTTTTTTGTAGCATCTATTTTAATGTATTGTGACTAATATCAATTTATATGAATTGTAGTAATGTACTTCCTTAGGGAATACTGTAATGCACAACTCTAATTGCTTTTTTCCCTTTACTTATGTTGAGAGAAGTAGTAGTCAGAGAACCATCATGAGCATTTTCAATGGCTCAAACAAGTAAAAGCTTTTCACTATTACAAAAAGCCTTTGAGGATGGTTTTTAGCATTGCATCACAAGCTTTTTGTAAAGCTTTTTAACAAGACTTGGTGAACTCCAAGTCATTTCTAAAAGCTTTAGTAACTAAATGTGCGTAACATTAATGACATTAAATGTTCCAAGTCTTTATGACTTGGTGCCATTGCTCATGCTCTTAGAAAGGGTACGAGTGCTCCAAAGATGAGTATCTTAAGGTGCCACATATCTTGATACGTTTTGCTCCACTTTTCGCTCGGACACTTACAAGACCAAAGTCATTCATAATTCACAGCCATGATTCAGTTTTCGACATCCAATTTGTCACCTACAAGACATAGATCGTTCACAACGATGATTCAGGTTCCTAATTGTACTTTTTTCATGAGGTGAATTAGAATCCAATAATATTTTTTTTTCTCATATTTAAAAAAAAAAAAAAAAAAAAAAAGGTAATAAAAAATAATAATAAATAAATAAAATCACAATTAAGGTTACATATATTATAGGGGTGTTCATAGGTTTAGTTATCGGGTTGTTCGGTTATATGGTTCGGTTAAATTTTTTTCTGGGTAAAACTGAAAACAGAACCGAACCAAATTCAAAAATTTTTAATTATTTATTTATTTAATTATATAGATTTTTTCAAAAAAAATATAAAAAAAAAAAAAACAAAAAAAAAAAAATCAAGCCTAATAAATGTTGTATCTATACTATAAAAGAGTTTTAATGTTATTTTTTAAATTAAATATATAAAAAATATTTATTTATGTTAATTCGGTCTCATTCGGTTTTTATTTTGCCAAAACAATAACCGAACTGAAACCGAATATTTAGTTTGGTTCGGTTTTGGCAAATTCGGTTCGTACAAATTTGGTTCGAATTTTTACAGTTCAGTTCGGCTTTCGGTTTTTATAGGTGAAACCCGAATTCTGTAGACCCCTAAAACATATTTAAATGTTGGTCGAATGTTTTTTTTACCATATTATCAAGCCAAGTACATTGTTTGGTTGTGGATTCAGTGGTTTTTGTTTTGAAGGATTGGGCTATATCAGCCCAACAAGCAGAAACAAAATGTATGGACTTTTATATACATGGCATAACTAATTAACCAGTCTATATGAACATTTTTGTATGCAAAAATTCAAAATGTTGTATACTATGAAACGAATAAGCTTTTGTTATTTCTGGAAAACGATGAAGTTTCATTCCTAAAAATAAAAACCAATAACTCATTTTCACTAATTCTGTGTCATACATATATAGGGGCGGAACCAAAAAGTTATAGTTGAAAGGACAAACTTTGATAAATTTTAGAAACTATACTACAAATTGGTTCGTTAAGGGAATATTACAAAAATAGCCCGATATTTTGATAATTTTACATTACAATTTCTTTCGCTAGGGGCACGTGCCCACCTTGCCCCCTCCTATCGCCGCCAGTGTACATAACATTAACACCTATTGATTTATAGTTTCAAATCTACAAGTTAGAAAATGTATTAAAGTATATATACGATATCATTTACAAAAAAATATGACAAAAAAACATTTCCGAACGATTATTTGCAACTTATTTTATCCAATTACTAAATCTATTGGTTTTATCACCTCTCTCGGTTTCAAGTATTTCGTTTTCTTTTATAACCTCTTGAAAAAATATGTTCATTTAACTTATTCAAGTCAAACAAAGTTTTTGACTTTTTGCAACGTATAATACAATGTTGGACCTACAACTACAAGTAGGCATGGGTTATGTACAAATACCATCTCCATATTTATGGAAGAAGAATATCCAATGAGGTGCATGTATTTCTATGCGTGTCATCCTTTAGCCCACACCCAAACCTTGTGGGAATGACATGGTCATCTCTTATCTCAACTTTTGTAATTTTGTTACTTATGTAACATACCATACAAAACACATCTCAATACTTATGTATGATATCTTGAAAGAACCAAAAAGAGTAGTTGGTAACTTGGTATATGTTTTTTTTTACTAGGTAAGTCAATAATGTGTGTTGAGAGTGTTGAAATGATGTACACAAAAATTTAAGTGGATATGAAACAATGTCCTATCCAAATCCATAAGAAAAACATCAATGTAAGCTAGCTTTGACAAATGCCATTCACACCGACACCGTATATAGCCGACAGAAGAAACGGGTAGTGGTTATTATGTTCGACTGTTCAACTACTCGAGAATATGATTCACAATGTAGGCTTACATGTGAGCTCTATATATACTTGATTGCCGTTTAAGATATCGCTAGTTACTTATTTAGAAGTGTATTGCTATAAGTTTGTTATAAAAATCGATAACATTAGTTCAAACAGATTGTCTACGGTGACGGAACCAGAGTGGGTCCCGGGGGTTCCCGGAACACTCATAGAATTTTTCGTCGTAGTGTTATTTTTTGTAAAAAAACTCTATTTTTTATAAATGTGCACCTGATCTCAAAAAGTTGTGTTCCTTTTTTTGTATAATTTTTTTGCAAATGCACCTGGTTAAATTATGTCCTGGTTCCGTCCCTGATAGTCTATTTTGTGTTGGTTAAGTCATAAGTGATATAATCAAACTACTTTCCAAAGTTATATCCAAATATGTATGATTGCTAAGGAAAATGTTAGGTTTTGTTGCAACATGGAAACCAAACTTAAAATTAGAAATATTTGATTTCCTTGTTGGATTGTTGCCTCATATCTTACACACAACAAAAGATGAATTTGTGGCCTTGAATCTTTTAGTTAGCTCAAGCTACCGATAAATTAGGTTTCGACATCACTCCGTATCGACGCTGTAACTAGTCACCGAGATGATTAGCAGTTTGGCCGGTTTTTCAACATCTATTCATTCAAGTTTAAACATGTTTGTGACGACAAGAAAAAGGTGTCTTTCATGATATATGTCTTAGAACTTTTATAATTTCAACTAGTTCATTGAAAAGAACTAAACATTGCGAGCATTGTATCATGCTTATCTTATCATCTTTTGTGGCTTAAAGCAATTTTTGATAAGGGTCTTTAGAAATACACGATATTATAAAAGTGTTTAGATTGTTGTTAGAGCTTAAGTCTTTCTCTTATATTCGAAATTTTGAATAACCAAATATGTATATTTGCATGGACATAATTGTTAGAGCTTAAATCTTAGGCATTAAGCGTGCTTATTTTGCTGACTTTAATTATGGTTAAAAGACCATGCATTTCGTGAGACGTGAGTTCGGATCCGTTAAATCAATATTCTTTATCAACTTTTATAAGAAATGTATAAAAACAGATGAAATGTTACATCAACGTAAATTTTAAATGAAAAGCTTCGCACATACATGCATCAAATATAACGTACTACTGACCTACTGTAATATTTGCACTTTTTCTTTCTTATTTATCACCCTTCATATGACGTGTATGACTGTATGCGGGTGAAATTATTTTGGTAAAACTTTGTGAGTGTATCATTTATTTATAAACAATGCATTTTTGTATGGGTGTATGCTACTACCTCCGTCCCATAATTATAGTCCATTGTTGACTTTTTAAGTCTTCGTTTTGCAACTTTGACCATATATATATTTATTTGTGTTATATAATACTTGATAAAGATTACACCAATGGAAAATACATTTAAAACTTAATACATTCATATTTTTTGCATCAAGTAATATATAATATAAATTAAAATATTCATGATCAAAGTTGAAAACTAAAGACTTTAAAAATTAACAATGGATTATAATTATGAGACGGGGAGTATAACTTTGTTTGTTACGTAAGCTTATGAAAGTTTTTATAAGTTATAAGTCTAAGCCTATTGAAACGGGCTTATAGAAGCTTATAGTTGATCAAATTATTTAAATGTCATTCAAAATATAATGAAGTAACACGCAAAATTTTGAAATATATCTAGATTTTAATTTGATATATTTTTATACTATTTTACATTCATAAACTTCGTCTTCAACTAATTTATCAATCATCTTTGTAAAAATATAAGCCCTGACTTTCAACTTATAATATGCTCAAGTTGCAGCCCCAACTCCATCCTATTTAGCCAAAGATCCTATATGTGTGTAGGGCCGAGCAAATCCATCCGAAAATCGACTTGAACCGACTGAAATTGAACCGAACGGAACCGATCTTTTTCGGTTCAGTTTCGGGTTTGTATATTTATTCGGTTTTTGTAGGTTTCAGTTCGGTTTCGGTTAGATTTGGTTTTGTTTTTTTGGTTCGGAACCCGAAAACTGACTCAAACCGAGTTATTCAGTTCGGTTTCAGTTTTAATTTCTCAGTTCAGTTCTCGATTTTAGTTTTTCCCTTTTCAGTTTTTGGGTCATGTCGGTTTTTGTCAGTTTGGGTCGGATTTTACCCGATGATCACCCCTACCTTGTGTGTCTACGAATGTTTGTATTTGTGTGTCCAATTGCAACGTAATTGGTGTGGCTGAAAGATATGGTGCAGTAGCACACATATCAAAGATTGATGATGACACGTGTGGTATCTCACAGCCTCCAATATTATAAGAAGAATGAAGACGTGTCAATATGAGTCAGATCCTACTAGACATGTGTCCTATTGTTGTGGGTCTCACCTTCCACGTGTAAAGTTTCCTGATTCTCTTATGTCACTAGCAATTTTTCCCTTCCATAAATTTAACTAAATTCCAACTTAATAAAATTTGTTTAAAATATACATAATAAAATATCTTGGTACGTCAAAATTTACAATTTTGGGGGAAGAAGGTATATTGTTATTATTGATCTTAAATGTCATGATTGATCTTTAAGTGTGATTTAATAAAAAAAAAAAAAAATAGTAAATATCATTATTGATCTAAATCAGCTACGTGATTCAGAAGAAAAATGAAAATATATCTCATACATGACAAAAGGACAATTCTTCTGCGATTTTCATCGACCGGTCTCACGACAAATATGAAAGAGGTAAATCGTATAACATCATGATTAAGAAGGCTTGGAATGCGACTTGCACTCATGAGCTCCGCTTAACTTTGCATATCCTAACAATTGAATTTTGAACTCGCACATACATGTTTCATCAAAAAAAACAATGCAAGTGATCTTATGGTAAGGTCGATATTGGTTGGTACTTGGTAGGTTAAAGAAATTAGCAGGGCCTAAAAAGCAGGATCATAAAAAGGAAAGAGATCGTGTTTTTTGGATTGGTGGACTCATCCATGGAGCTAAAGTGCAAACTCCGATACAAAAGATAACTAGTGAGACCACTGCAATATAAGCCATAACCCAATGTGCTTTAGATTTTCATGGTAAAAACCATAACCACTCCGCGGTCTAAATTAACTTGAAACATTTTTATTTACATAAATTAAGAATATGATAACAATTACGTGTAAAGGACGCTTGAGTCGGACACCTAAAATGACATTTTCTTATAGTCACATCGTAGATATATGATATACATATCTTGTAGATTTTAAGCCACAATCATTATATGGTGATGACTATAGTCTTTGTTAAAAGAGAAAAAATGTGCTCAAAATGTCACTATTGATCTAAATGAGCTACATAACTCAGAAGAAAAACGAAAATATATCTCACACATAACAAAAGAACGTAACCGAATCCTCTGACGATTTTCACCCACCAGTTTTACGACCAACATGAGAGAGGCAAATCGTGTAACATCATGATTAAGAAGTCTTGGAACACGATTTGCACTCATAAGATCCGCTTAACGTTGCATATCCCAACAATTGAATAAGTTTGAACTTTATACGTACGTATGTTATTGAAAAGAACAATGCAAATGATCTCATGGCAAGGTCGATATTGGTTGGTAGGCTATAGAAATTGGCTAGGCCAATAAATAAAGTCCGAAAAAGGGAAAGAAACTGTGTTGTCTGGATTAATGGACTCACCCTTGAAGCTAAATGAGAACGCCGATTCAAAAGATAATTAGTGAGGCCACTACAACTAGGGGTGAGCATCGGGCCGGAACCGACTCGAAACCGACATAGCCTGAAACCAATTAACTGGAAAACCAAAACCAAGTCCCAACAGTCTCGAAAACCGTTCAGTCGGGGTCGGTTCGGTCAGTTTAGTCGGTATATTGGTTTGTTTTTTCGGTTTTTGTCCCGTCCCGACAGTCCTGAAAACTGATTAGCTGAAAAACCAAAACCGAGTCCCGACCCGAGTAGCTCGGTTTCGTGACGGTTTAGCTCCGTTTCGGGACCTTTTTTTCGAGATTTTGGGATTCGGTCAGGATTGCTCACCCCTAACTACAACATAGCCAAAACGCAATGCGCATTAGATTTTCATATTAAAAACCATAACCACACTCCATGGTCTAAATTAACTTGAAACATTTTCGTTCTACATAAATCAAGACTCCGATAACAATTACGTGTAAAGAACGCTTGAGTCGGACACCTAAATGGAATCTTCTTATGGTCACATTGTAGATATATGATATAGATAACTTGTAGACTTTAAGCCACAATCATTATATGGTCACGACAATAGTCTTTGTTAGTAGATAAAAAATGTGCTTAAAATGTCTAGTTATCAAGTTTCAAAAAGGGTTTTTGCAAATTGTAAATAACACTACAAAATTACAAAAAGAAAGAAAGAAACTTTGAGAAAAAGGAAGATAAAAAGGATGAGGATAATTGGATCTGCTCATCCATTGTGGGAACCACACGACATCACACCAATAGGGACCTCCTCATCTTATTTTTTTCTCGCCATCTTTTTTTCTGTTCCTGATAATTTAACGAAAATGACACTTTTTTATAATAATTTTCTGTTTATATGATGTATGAATTTCTATAGGCCAAGTAGTTTTAGAGGCTATTTACTAAATTAAGTGATTTTTAAAGATTTTTATTTTAGTCTTTTAAGAGAGAAGTTTTCAAAGAACTTACCAATAAGAGAAAATAAAGACCAAAAGCACTCACGCACACAATCATACTTCAACGACCCGGTCTTACTAGGACCATTTTTTTTTCTTTTGGGTGTAGGACGCGTCTTGATGGGGCATGTAATGGGTGGGACGGTCTTGGTGGTGGTTGACCGAATGTCACAACATACCATCCTGCTGGTCTTAGAAGTTTTATGTATGTTTTTGGACAATCAACATATGGACGAGGTTTTTTTTTATTGAAGTTGTCAGAAGAGATTGAGGGTGTGTTTGTTTCATTTAGATGTTTTAGGTCTGAATCTGATTACCATATCTTACTAGTAAGAGGTGGGTAGAATGTCTAAATCTAAACGAAATAATGTTGTTTGTTTTTGTATAATTGTCCGAATGATTTTAAGTGCTCGTTTCTGCAATTTATTTAAGTAACTTGTATAAATATGAAATAAGACTTTTTATCATAAATATAACATAGTTAATAAACCATCAAATATATTATATTAACACGAGTCTTCAATTTCAATTATCGAGTAAGAGGCAGTAAGACAAGTCCCCCACCTCTTACTGAGTAAGATGTTATATGTCTAACTGGGTCTGACTCAAAAGAAAAAAACAAACAAGCAAAACGTCTGCTCACCTCTAACTGGTAAGATTAAGAGGGAGTAAGAGGTCTAGTAAAACTTTTTTTTAAAAAACAAACACACCCTGAGTTCTTTTGACCTTGACGTTCGCGGCCCAGCTGAAGATACCAGTGATTGTTTTGACATTTTCCTTGTCTAACCTTAAAACATGTACGTGGTAAGCTTCGAACATTAGACCTCTTCTGAAGACATGTGAATATTATTACGTACGATAAATTAAACTTGATGTCAAATACTTTTAGCTCTTTGATATACTTAGATCTTCATTTTTGCTTAGGTAGCGAACCTAAAACTCGATAATGAGAAAAAAAAATCCGATCAAATAGCAAGCATTTGAAAAGCATGTCGAAAAGTTATAAAAGATCTAAAAGTTTTCTAGTGCAAATTTGCTTACGAATGAAGATAAAAAGGTGTGGATCTAATAAAGGATAACGAATTGGCGAAAATGACATCATCACAATTCATAAAACATGTTTAAGAAGGGCATCGCACGAAAAGATATGAAAATGTCAATTTAGATTTAAAGTACTCAACTTCAATTTCTTTAATTTAAGGTCACTTTTATACAATTTTCCTTGGGTAACAAATTTTTTTGATGACTCATAATCTAAAAGGTGTGAGTCTATACTTACACACATATAACTCGGGTATTTTATTTTGGCCAATTCGTTATCCTTTATTAGATCCATTCGTTTTATGAAAATGTAGTTTATGTTACTATTATTTTATGTATCGATTATTTATTATAGAAAACGAAAAAGACTGTACCACGAGAAATTGGGTGTTGTCGATCTAGTACAACGAGGTGCACATACAGCAATCCAAACATAACGTCACCTATACCGAACAAGCTAAACCTGGACCATATATGTTTCTTTCTATCTTTCTCCTAAAATAGCATTATTTTCCACCAACTATAATTTCATTTTATATTCTATTTATTCAAATAAATACAGAAGTTTTCATTTTCTTGAACTGTATATTTTACATAAATCACATGTTTAAGGTGTCTTAGGTCAGCATGTTGTCATACTTAGAGCACAAAGTGCGGTAACAATTCACATTCACATCTTTTTTTCATGTCATACCACATCAGTTTAATATCCTCAGATCACTAAAATAATTCTCTCACAACATGACATAACACCCTTTTTTAAGAACGAAACTTAGTGGAGATCGAAAGAGGTCGTCCCTGTAACACCCCCAAAATTTGGTACAGCGGAAGACTCAACAAGTTTTCGGAGTGCTACGGGGATTGGTATCCAACACAAGACATAAAAGAACGAGATAAAGTAAACAAGAGAAAAATACAACCACGCGGGGTTTTAAAGTTTACATTTATCCCAAATTCAATCAAAGTCAGGCCCAAAAGAAATAAATATAGGTCCACAATTATTTATCAGAGTTTTAGAAAAGTAGATCCATAACCAGGTGCCATAGCCAAGCCTCCAATCCAAGCATCCAAGGGCATCACTTAATTACCTGAGAAAACGCGCTAAAAGTCAGCTTTCGTTGGTGAGATCATAGGTTTAAATTCATAACTAAATCAAGTGGACATATACGCAAAACGCTTGCTAGCTAGACTAGGCCTTAATCATCCAACCAAAACGAATCAACCCTATAGGTGCAAGTCTAGGCCTCGCTTTATAACCAATCCAATAGCTTACCTAGTTCGGGACTAGGCCTCGCTCTATATCCAAATCAATCAATATGCATTCGCAAGTATGCGACATGCCCAACATTCGTAAGGATACGACATGTTCATGCATTCGTAGGGATACGACATGCGCTATAATCTACCTAGTTCTATAAGCATAGCAAGTTTTAAAAATAAATAAGCGATAATAGTCCACATAAAATATTTGCACGTTTCTCACCCCAAGTATTGAAAACAAAGTTCAAGAGTAAAAGTGGGGCTATGACTCACCTCAAGTCCAGCAATCCGCAAAAGAAATTGATAGATGAAAGACGTAAAGCAAACTCAAGTAACGGCAACTACAGACTCGGCACTTCCTAACAATATCAAACTCGTTCAGAAATCATTTCCTCAAAATCAAATATTCCCAATCCTGAACGTATTCCATTTAACTTTCCAAAAATCCATTTCTCGAATCATCCTCATATTAATGTGAAGTTTGACGTTTGGTATCCATATGGGTGGAGGGTCGGCACAACTCAAACCAAGAAGTCACAACGAAAAGAATAATAAACCATCTATAGGTCTAATATTAGCCCAATATATTATTTAAATAAATCATCGAAGTTTATCAAATCCGTCGATTTGGTAATCCCCCATATTTATTTACGTAATACATCATTCTAAGATTATACCCAACCTAAAAGCACATAGCACAAAGAATACTATATGGTAAATATCGTAGTCCAATAAATTCCCTAGATATATCGTCAAATTTGCCAAATTCGTCAATTTAGCCAACTCCACGAGATATTTAGTAATTTATTATCCTAATACACGTACCACAACCTATGGGCGTCGTAGGATACGATGCCCATTAATATACTCATTTTATATAGCTAAATAAACTCTATTTAACCCGTCGATTAAATAAGTTACGTAGTTATAGAAAATGGATATATTAATCGTCATATATCCGTGACAACACAAACGTCACATAATAACATAAAGTCCACTTGGACTTAAGTGACCACAACCCCGTATAACTCGATAAGTTTTCCAAATTTATAAAAAGTCGTGTTTTTATTTATTAATTACCCAACGTATTAGATCTCGTCATCATTTATAGTTATTTACTTATAATAACACTCCCGACATTTATTGCACTATTCGCATAGTACAATAATTATCGTTATATTATTATAACGTCTACTCGTGATCGCTTTATTATTAATATATGCATTTATATATATATATATATATATATATATATATATATATATATATATATATATATATATATATATATATATATATATATATATATATATATATATATATACGTTTATCACGTCTATATACTTATATAAACGATTATATTATCAATAATATTATTACGAGTTTTTATTATTAATGTTTGATTATAATATTTATCGAGTCATAAGAGTTGGTCACATGTCCGAGTTATCACTCTCGGCTCATAGTCCAAGTCCAAAATAATATTATTACGAGTTTATATACTTATATAAACGATTATATTATCAATAATATTATTACGAGTTTTTATTATTAATGTTTGATTATAATATTTATCGAGTCATAAGAGTTGGTCACATGTCCGAGTCATCACTCTCGGCTCATAGTCCAAGTCCAAAATAAAATAACCAAGTCATAAATAGATAATCCAACTCCGTCCAAAATCAATCCCAATCCACGTGCTACAACAATATGGTCCGACTACGGCACCCGACTAACCTACCTCCGTCAATCTAATTTATCCGTCTCACAATCGGTTCCCAATATCACTTCGACAACACAACTCCATAATCAATCCAAAAGTATACCATTGTCGAGACCACAAAGGGTCTCGACCCATCCAAATGCATCGGTCTAAAACAAAAGTCACAAGAATAATAACAACAACAACAAACAATCAAGTTACATGTAATATGGGTTGGTTTACCACGCCAAACCCGAGCCGTAAGTCCCACTTGGGTCTCGGCCATTACCACGAGTCAAGAGACTCAAACCCAAGACCAATGTGGTCTCGGCATAAGCTCATACGAGCGCTCCAAAACTGCCAAACGGACCCTTTAGGTCGCGGCACACCAAGACAACAACAATCATCAAATTGTAACCAAATCAAACCAAGAATCAAGCCAATCGGACCAAAGGTCACCTTAGACTCCCAAACGAGTCAAATATATTGTAACACCCCGCCTTATAGACCACAATATTGTCCGCTTTGCCCGAAGGCTCACGGCTTTGCTTTTGTGGCCCTCATGTGAAGACTTCCCGGCAGGTCACCCAAGCCAGTACTACTCTCACATGAGCACGCTTAACCGTATGGCCGATTAACCGTTAGACCACAAAACGCGTTGTGTCATATAAGACGAATGTTAACATATATGTCCCAGCATCACTCCAAGTCACGGTCAATGTGGGATTTGCCTAGGGTATTACATTCACCCCCCTTAGGGACTCATCGTCCTCGATGAGGTTTGCCCCACATCCCGAACGGCTTGGAGTGGCTCTGATACCATCTGTAACACCCCGCCTTATAGACCACAATATTGTCCGCTTTGCCCGAAGGCTCACGGCTTTGCTTTTGTGGCCCTCATGTGAAGACTTCCCGGCAGGTCACCCAAGCCAGTACTACTCTCACATGAGCACGCTTAACCGTATGACCGATTAACCGTTAGACCACAAAACGCGTTGTGTCATATAAGACGAATGTTAACATATATGTCCCAGCATCACTCCAAGTCACGGCCAATGTGGGATTTGCCTAGGGTATTACATATATCATCACACCGAGACCATGGGGTCTCGGTTAAGCTCATACGAGCCAAACCCGAATCCAAACGCGACCCAATCATCAAGAATCGAGCTCCAAACTTGAGCCAAATCAACACCCAAGATACCAAACCTCATTTTTATTAACAAAACATCATTTCCCACTTGTTTAAATCAAAACCCAACAAGAAAAACCCGTGTGGACACGGTTTTGAGACCAAATCGAGCCACACGAAAAGGATTTCGCGGCTACTTACCCTGAAAATAACTCCAAGCTCAAAAGTGTTGTAAAAATTCAAAAGTACTAATAGTGGTGGTGGTGTTTGAGCGGCGGTGGTGATTAAAAACGGGGGTTAAGGGTCGTTTCGTGGCGCGTGAAATACACCAAAAGAAAGAGAATGAGATGAAGGTTAAAATGGTGGTGTTATTTTGTTGGTGAGGGCGGCGGTGGATGGTGGTGGCCGGCCTATAGGTGGTGGCTAGGGTTTTGCTACCAAGAAGGAGAGAGAGAGATGTGAGATGGTGAGGGATTGGTTATGTTTGTGTTTGTGTTTGTGTTTGTGTTTGTGTGTGGTGCGTGGGTGATTATACCTAAAAGAACCAAAAACCGGCCCCAAGGCCCAAAAATAAAATGATAATAATAATAATAATAGAAATGGTATTAAAAAGGGTGGGTGAGGTAACCCTATGTAAATAATGCGGACCAAACCCGAAACATATTTAAATAAACCGACTCTCTCTCGAACCGAGATCGTTACCAAATATTTAACTTCTCACGATACGTTCCAAAATATAAAATACCCGAACCAACATTTAAAATATATAAAATTGTTAGGTTATCCTAGTGCCGGAGTCAATGTAGTGCCAAAATAATCATCTCAAAAATAAATCACCGCGAATAAACCAAACCAAACCAATAATTAAAGATTCAAATTCCATAAATAACGTATGGTTTAAAAATCACATTCCAACGTTTACAAATCTCATCACGAATAAACTTTTCCAATATTCCAAAAATCATAAATTTTAAAGTAATGCGGGTTTTCAAAATGTCTCCCTAATTTGCCAGTTGTCACAGTCCCCCTACCCACCCCACCCCTCAACCTCCCCCCCCCCCCCCCCCCCCCCCCCAAAACAAAATAATAATAATAATAATAATAATAATAATAATAATAATAATAATAATAATAATAATAATAATAATAATAAAGAAAATAAGTAAAATTTAGACAGAAATACGTTTTTAACCCTTATAATTTTTTGTAGTAGGTAGGCATTATTAGTACGAATGTTAAATGAAAATATAAATTGACCCTCCTAAAACAAATATGTTATAGTTTGGTCATTCCAATTAATCTCATCAAATATCGTCTATGCCGTCTTTTATTACCCACCATTTTTTTTTTCCTCTTTCATTTTCTTAAACCAACTAAATTTTCATTCATTAAAAATTACAAATCACACAAGTTATTTTGTACCAACTAATTGCACAATTATAATAAATAGAATTGTTGGAATGAAAGTTTTGACTAAATAAGCAAAATATCTAACTTACAAAAGCTAACTTTGAAATGTCAATATATATAATAGTTTAATAACAAAATAAAAATGAAAAGAAAATAAAAAAATGAAACAAAAGCATTGTCTCCTTCCTTCATCCTGTCCTCACATACATTGAAAAACACACACATTTTAGATGCAAAAAACAAATTTTTATATCAATGCAAAAACAATAAAAACATAAAATAAAACATAAATCCAAGACAAAAACCATTTTTTTTAAAAGGGACAATATTGTGGCGTACACCATGCCCTTGACGTGTGTTATAACACAAAGGGAGTGAGGTGCAGTGGCGCCGCCATGACGCAGTCCACGCCTGTATAACACAGCCTCTCTAGTCACGATTCCCGGTGCTCTAAGTAGTATTTGGTTTAGTGATGCATCAATATCTTTTTAATCAGTAATTTGTGATCATCTATCACAATATTCTCCTACCTCTCTCTAGATTTTTCCATCAAGTTTTCGCTTTCTCAAATAAATTCCGGCGGTCGGTCTCGGCCGACCGTCCGGATCTCCTTTTTATTTTTCCCTCCTTTCAATAACCATCTTTACCTACAGATCTGTCACCGCCCACTGCCGCCGTGCTCTCGCCGTTTGCTGCTGCTGCCGCTGTTTCCCGGACTCCTCTGCTCAGATCTGTTGCGGTCCGCCATTGATGGTTTGAAGCTGCCTTGGGTTTTGATTTTAGATCTGTTAGGTTTAGGTCTGGCTCCTTTATGGATGCTTAGTTTTATCTCCTTTGTATGTTTTATGTACTTTATGTATTTTTGTCAAGCTACACCTTCATATGGTTGTGTCCACCAAAAACTCACTCTGGTGATTCCCCCCACCCTTGTATGGTGTTGTTGTAGGATGTCACAACTATTTTGGTGTATGTCTTGTTTTAGCTTAACTTGTTATGTGCAAATTTACTCCATTTGTTAGCTGTGAAATGAAATCTCTGTTAAAAAAAAAAAAAAAAAAAAAAAAAAAAAAAAAAAAAAAAAAAAAAAATTGTGATATGTGAGTTGAAATCTATATTAATTAAAAACATGACTTAATGATGAGGCGTTTGATTTTTATTTTATTTTATTGGGTAGCTTTGGTTGTCGACTTATTAGCTGATTAATTCACGAGATTTGAACACATTGTTACTCAGCTTCAAACCATGTAAATTCTTTCTTTTCTAAGTCGTTGACATAACAACTTTAAGATTTTGCACCCGGCGAGAATTAAATTTAAAACATTACATATTTTAGTATGATATTGGCAAGCTTTGACAGTTAATAAGTAAAAGTTTGTCTTGTAGTTGGAATGCTTGGCTTAATTCGCCTTTGTAATTTCTAGCACCTTGCTAGTTTTTTAATAAATTTGCCGCCGTTCAAAAAAAAAATAAGTAAAACCTTACTAATTACTAGGGGCTCTATTAAATGGGCTCCATGTTTATTTTTGTAGTAGTGACTAGTACATATCTTGAAATTTAGATGACCAAGAAAATAGTCGAAAAATACTTTAAGATATTTCGATTAAGTCACATAAATGCAAGTCAAAAGAAATTTGTTCTCTCACAAGCTAAATTTGAGCAAACGAACCATTTGTTTTATCCTTTTTTGTAAGACACGCGTTCTTAAATTGTTATAGTGTAAGAAATTACTTTCGTGCACGTACATGCCAAATTATTAGTCATTAATTCCTCGAAGACACGCGTAATATGCTAACACATTATGATAGATAGGTAGTTATTTTACCCGTACAAGTCATATTTAATCAAGTAGTCATCCTTAATTTCGTTCACATCACTTTTATTAATTAAGTCATACTACATAATTAACTAATTAAGTAAGTAGCTTGTGCGACGTATCAATTGTTCTAACTAGTGATAAAATGTCCATTTTAGGTTGGGCACATTTGTAAAATTCAATAACATTTTGTTGACATCTAAAACTTGTAACATGGAACCAATGAATAAAATCCCTAATCCTTATCATTTATGTTTGCTTGTTTATAGTATATGTTTAATCTTGTTTATATGTGAATGACAAAATAATCATCTTAGCAAAATTAGTTAGGTGATCATGTTTTGGACCATGTTAGTTATAACAAATGATGTGATTAAGACTCTTAACCAAACCATATGTGGTGAGATGAAGTTAAGTTCTTATATCTTATCATGATCATGCTAAATAATTGTTAATGTAGGGTTTCTCTTGGCAGGCTTAACTTACTTTTATGAAGCACCAAACTCGTTAGCGTACCTGTGCAAGATTGTAGTTGATTTCGTGCTCAAGTTTTAAGTTTTCGCATATCTTTTTATCGACAAGTGATACTTAGACACCTTAATAGTAGTCGATCTTATCTCAATATGACAGATTGACAGTAGGTAAAACATTCGGAGATGTTTGAATTTTGATAGTATTTTAATCTATATAACTATAAGAGTATCAAGTATGTTTTAGACAAGGATAGAGATCCTCTCAAGTTATTTATCAACATGATAAGTTATGTTATGTGTAATGTGAGAAAGAAATTATTAAACTTATATATCAGCTCACGCATCATTTTGTACGATTAATATTTTTTAACCATAAAAGTTCTGTAACAGATTTTTATAATTTTTTTTACTTTTATATTAATTTACACTTATTATTTAAAATATGATTCGATAACGATATATGCTTTATTCTTTTACTTTTAATTTATAAAGATTAATCAAGAAACCAAGAGCCCAGATAGAGACATTGATAAGTGGATTTCTGGCGGCATCTAGCGGGTGCACTCGTGAACCCGGTTGAAAGTGATATGACTCTAATGCTCTAATAATTTTTAGCTTAAGAAAAGACATGTTAAGGGGAAGCATCAATTGGCGCAAAATTGTTTAGCGCGAAGACCGTTAAATACTTCTAGCAATCACATGTGAAGGCCAAAAAACAAAAATGAAATCGGTTGTGTAGACCTGGGGTGTTGTGAGGTTTTGCTTGTTTAAACGAAGTATGAGTGTTTAAGTGAGATATAAGTAAATGATAAAGATTATAATGATAACAACATGGTCACATGAAAACAACGACGACCGTTTCGCTACATAATAAACAATAAGAAGTAGTTAAAAATAGATTTGAAATTAGTTAAGATACCGTTTTCATTTCCACACACCAACCTATACTATAAGAAATTATACATTTATTATATGTTCCTGATTGTATGTAAATACAAAATGAAAGTATTATTTATTTATTTACTTTATAAGAGAGTGATAATTTTATTTAATAGAAGATAATAAATAGTACATTTTTCATGGCTCGTACAAGAGCACAATCTGAAACTCTACTCTCAAAAATAATCTCATCATTACATCCTACGGTTTAAGTAACTATAGTATGAGCAACTTCACTTCCTTCTCTTTTAGCAAACGACCATTTACATGTACTTAAAGCTAGAGAAAAAGATAAAATGAAAGTATTTGAATAAATTCTTTTCACGAAAAGCGCAAAAAGTAGAGTTACATTTTTCATTTATTTGATTTCATCCAACATCCCATGATTCATGCAAAAACACAAAACCAAAGTTAAAAACTATATTTTTTCACAACCTTAACCCTACACAACATGTCCCACATCCGTTACCAAGATCTTAACTGACCCAACCACACCATTTCATTTCTTTTCTTCCCTTCTATAAATAGAAACCCATTTTCACCATCTTCACAACTTGAAGAAAACCAAAACAAATCTTCAGTTAACAATATAAATACAATAGATACAATAGTAGGCATTATTAGTACGAATGTTAAATGAAAATGTAAATTGACCCTCCTAAAACAAATATATTACAGTTTGGCCCAATTAAACTCATCAAATTCCGTCTATGGCGTCTTTATTACCCACCAAATTATTTTGTACCAACTAATTACACAATTATAATAAATAAATTTGTTGGAATGCAAGTTTAGACTAAATAAGCAAAATATCTAACTTACAAACTTTGAAATTTCAATATATATAATAGTTAAAAAATATATAAATAAATAAACAAAAGTATTGTCTCCTTCCTTCATCCGTGTCCTAACACACATTGAAAAACACACACATTTTAGATGCAAAAAACAAATGTTTATATTAATAGAAAAACAATAAAAATACAAAATAAAACATAAACCCAAGACAAAAACCATTTAAATCAAAAAGAAAAAAAAAATGAGAGGACAATGTTGTGGCGTACGCTATGCCCTTGACGTGTGTTAAGGGAGTGGGGTGCAGTGGCGCCGCCATGACGCGATCCACGTATGCATAACACATCCTCTTTAGCCATGATACCCGGTGCTTTAAGTAGTATTTGGTTTAGTGATGCGTCAATATCTATTAATCAGTAATTTGTGATCCGTGAGTTGAAATCTCGATTAACTAAAAACATGACTCAATGATGAGGCATTTATTTTTTATTTATTTTATTTTTTTTGAGTAATTGTGGTTGTTGAGGTTTTAGCTGACTAATACATGAGGTGTGAACATAATGCTAATCAGGTTCAAACCATGTAAAGTTTTATTTTTGTTTTTTGTTTTTTTTTTAAGTTGCGCCTTAATCGTTTAAAGATATTTTGCATAAATTAAATTCGAGACCTTACATATTTTAGTATGATAATCACAAGCTTTGACACTTAATAAGTGAAACCTTACTAATTACTGGTACATATCTTGAAATTGAGATGACCAAAAAAATAGTCGAAAAATATTTTTGAGATATTTCGATTAAATCACGTAAATGCAAGTCAAAAGAATTTTGTTCTCTCACAAGACATGAACAAACGAACCATTTGGATTATCCTTTTTGTAAGACACGCGTTCTTAAATTCTTATAGAGTAAGAAATTACTTTCGTGTACGTACATGCCAAATTATTAGTCATTAATTCCTCGAACACACGCGTAATATGCTAATACATTCATATATATGATAGATAGGTAGTTATTTTACCCGAGGTTTTCAAGATCGGGAGCCTACTGAAGATCGTTTTCGTCTTTGCAAGATCGTGATCGTAAGATTGGATCGGGATCGTAAGATCCTATTATAATATTATTTTCTTAATACTTTTTGTAATATTATACAAATTTACAAATTATTATATATTATAAAAACAAAATTATATGAATGTTGCATCAAAATGTTGTCATAAATTATGATTATGAAATGTTTAATAAGATTAACATGTTACTTTTTAAATTCAATAAAAAATAATCTAGAAATGTGCAGTTTTTTAGTTTGTTATCCGAGAAAAGTAGGATCGGATCAGATTATATCTTAAGATCCTATGGTCAAGATCGGGATCCTATAAGATCTTAAGCTTTCAAATATCCTATGTAAGATCCGGATCGTTTTTGCTTTACAGTATCGTAAGATCCTAAGATCAGGATCGAGATCCTGACAACCATGTATTTTTACCCGTACAAGTCTTATTTAATCAATTGGTCATCCTTAATTTCGTTCACATCATTTCTGTTAAGCAATATTTTGAAAATCGGGTTCGAAATGGACTCGGTCGAGTCACCGGACACCAGATCAACTGGTTCGACCTGTTCGACTGTCGGGTTAACCCGGTTTTCAATTTTTTATTTTTTATTTTTTCGACCGGGTCAACTGGTTCGACCGCCGGGTCAACCCGGGTTTTATTAAAAAAATTTGAAAAAACGAAACCCAGGCAGGTTTCGAGAACCGGATTGACCCGGGTCACTCAAAACCCGGTGGGTCTAACCGGTTAACCCGGTTTTAGAAACCCGGGTTTTATTTACCCTTTTTTTGCCGGAACCGGTCGAACCGGTTAACCCAACCGGGTCGACCCTGGTTTCAAAACACTGCTTTTAAGTCATACTACATAATTATACAATAGTATAAAGACCGTTTACTGTTCATCATAGCTTAGTAGGCAACCACTTTATTTTTTTTACCCGAAAACCCAACCTGATACCCAAAAGCTACTCGGATCTCTCTCACACTTTCCCCATCTCTCTTCTCTCACCTTTTTGCTCCGACACCGGAGAAAAACCCGATGGGTAGAAATGGTCCGCTCCGGCTCACTTATAACTACAGTGCAACATGTGTGTGTAGCTACAGTAGCGGCCTCTCACCCACAAAATCCACAGCCCCTCCTCATTTGTGTTTCTCGAAGCTTCTTCCACACACACACACATAACAATCAACCACATCCACAAAAAACAATCTCCTCTCTCATTCAACCTAAGTCCAATCGGGCTGAAAATCCATCGGTGAGACACAACCCGCTCCAAAACTGGTCTTTTATTATTTTTAGATCATTGTATTGGTAAAGTTATTTGTGCATACTTTTCATCTACTGTGTTGATCGAATTACTGTTTTCGCTAGGTTTGGAAATCTTTCCCTTTTTGGCTAATTATTTTTTACTGTCTTTTGATTCAGTGTAAGATTTAATTATATCTTCAAAATTAGTTTATCTAAATCAAGTTGATTAGTTATGGTTGTATTATTTGATGTAGGTGTTAACAAAATAGATTGCTTGGTGTCGGGTTGGATGGTGCTCACAATGTGTTTGACGAAATGTTGTAGGCCTAAGAAACAAGAACCATGGAAGCCAAAAGATACATACTTTCGCTGAAAGGTAGTAAGTTGCGTAAAAAGCAATAGTTTTCGGTTCATTTGCTCATTTTGTAAAAAAAATGGTGTTTAATTAGGTTGCCGTTGTTAGTGGTTGCTTATATGTATCTTCGTTGCAGTACCTTTAGGTACGTTAAATACCAACTCTTTTTTAACATAATACTATTAAATAACTTGAATAAAATCGGTTGGTATAGGTGCTGAAGTGGGGGCTGAAAAAAGTTGGATTTGGGTGTTGAAATGGGGCTGAAATGGGTGCGTTTAGATGTTGAAATGGGACTCACATGGGCGCGTTTGGGGGCTGAAATGGGTGTGGGATCTCCAGCCTTCGTTTTCTTCGCTGGTGGGTTTGTTATTTGCTTTCTGGTATGCTGTGATTTTCTGCGTTATTTGCTGTTTGTCGTCTGTGAGAGGATCATGCTATGGTTTTAGGTATTTTTAGTTTCAGTTTATGTTTCGGTTTGGTTATGCAGATTTTAAATAAGAGGATACATGTGGTTTCGGTTTGTGATTATTGGAAGTAGAGAAGAAAGATCTTTAGGTTTCAGGTAAGTTTTTTTACATCGTTTCGTCGTCATTCTGTTTTTCTTTCCAAAGTTTCAGTTTATGTGCTTCGTTTAACGCTTCAGTAACCTTGAGCTTTTTCTTTTGTTTGATTATGATTAGGGTTTCACAACTGTTGTAAAAGGAGTGCTCATAGATGGGTCAACTCACTTTAGTTGAGGGAGCCAGCAGGGTTGCGGTGACTGTGCCGCTGTAAAGCACAAGTTGAGTTGGCCTCCATTGGAGTTCGCGATGGTTTATGACCAGGTTAAGATTTACCTATATATTTTAGAAATAAGGGATAATGAGGCGTCTGCCAATGAGGTAAATTACTAACCGTAAACGTTTTTGCAAGCCTTTATTTGGAGGTTAAGCTTCTATCTTTTAAGAATTTCATATACTTTTTGTTGGTCAAATTGCAGGAGGAAGTTACTACTGAAGAATGAAGAAAGGCGTTGTAAGAAAGAGGAGGCGTAGAGAAAGGTGCGTTCTTTATTTTTAGTTTTTGTTCCACGAACGTTGGTTTTGAAATCCCATCAATAAAAGCACTCTAATTTATACACTCGGGTTATTGAAAACAATTTCTACTACCGTTGATAAAAAAATCTTAAAGCTTTTTATCAAACTCAAGCGAGTCTTCTAAGGGACTGAAGTTTGTAGTTGTGATATTTAGTGTAACAACTTATATTTTATGGTTAGTCCCTTATGCCTTTTCCTAATTTTTTTTCTTCTCACTATTCATTGTTAAAAGTTAACATTTCTGCTTCCCACTATAACAGGAACAAGTGCACCCGTCAAACTCCTCAACGTGAGTGCGATCCTTCACATATGATGCAGCCTCTATATTAGTATAGGCAGCAGGTTTTATTCTAAATGTTTCCCTCTCTGTAATGTGCTTATCATAGTTGTGTCTATGTTAGTGACAATTGCTTGATTAACTTAGGATGAAGCGGGTTAGATCGGCTGAAAGTTATCCAATCCCACATTGAGCATAAAATTGCTATATAGGTTTCATTCGGGTTGTAAGAATTATGTCATTAGTGTGAAATACACGTATTTAGACGGCTTAATTTGTTGAATGGATGCTTTAAGCTTTGTTATGTAAAGCCAGCAATAACAATAAATTTGCATATTGAGGTTTCATGTAATAGGATTTCGTAGGATTGGTGGGATGGATATGGGGGAGAGCGTTATAGAATTAAGTTACAAAAAGCTTGATGGTTTCCGTTACTGAAAATGACTATAGCCAGGACCATATTAAGTCTGTCTTTTAAAATTGAAAGGCCGAGGACTAGAGGCCTTATAGCATACCAGTCCATGATAGATGTTCCTAACTAAGTTGTTGTGTGTTCAAGTCCCGTGCAGTTTGGGTTAAAAGATGCATGTACATTGACGATTTGTTAAATGGCGCAATTGTTAATCGTTTTGTTTGTCAATATAAGATTAGAATTGCTTTGTGGTTCTATAAATAGGTTAGATCAGTTTCACTTTCAAAACATGAACCTGCAATTTTGTTATCAGATAGTGAATCCTGTTAGTAAGATCAAATGGTAAGTCTTATTTTAGTGACTTTGGGCTGCAGTTGAGGGTCATTTTAGCTTTTGAATTACATTACTTTTGGCATTAATATTGACCAACGGCTGGTGTTTTTAACAGAATGAGGTTCACTCCTCTACGCACTTCATAGTGTGATTTATGCAGTTTGGATTTTATGTTGTGTTGCCATGATATTTCCATTAATGAAAATAAATAACTTTGGATTGGAAGATACCATAGATATCAGCAGCGCCTAACTTTCCATGTACTCGATTGATTTTTAGCATTCTCTCATATGTGACACTAATAATGGTTTATGAAAACATATGAAAGTTGTATACATGGGTTAGCTCAGCACCTGTCTTCATCCAGCTTCAAAAAGACTGGCCAACAAGGTAATAAGGTTAATTCACAGATAAAAAATAATAAGATTTCCTTCTCATAAGGTACATTCCATCCTTTTTGACTTCATAATATCAGCACCATTTTGTAAATGAAATAAAAAATTTCCTATCTTTCTTTTCCAGGTTATTAAGGCACTAGATTGGTCGGACAAAGTTGCCTTTTATTAGCAGCTGTGATAAGGTATGTGTTGACATCGGATGGTCTAATATCACAAGTTTCTTGAACTTTATATAGAATTGTGTCAATATGTTTGATCTTATTGTCCTTTTTGTTGCATCAGATTCCTTGGACACAAAAGAAGTTTATACAATGCGGTGACACTATGTTAGAAACCTGTGGAATTTGGCAGGAACAGGGCATTGCTACGTTGGTAAGTCAAAGATATGGTAAAACTAAACAGGGTGGCGTTAAATCGAGATCATGATAAGTTACTTCTAAATACTTAGGAATTACATGGTAAAGTGGCAGGTTAGACGGAGTTGGTATCGGG
The DNA here is from genome assembly GCA_030686995.1 of Artemisia argyi. NCBI lineage: Eukaryota > Viridiplantae > Streptophyta > Magnoliopsida > Asterales > Asteraceae > Artemisia > Artemisia argyi. The sequence continues at coordinate 209,657,912 of CM060681.1, forward strand.
TCAAAATGGGTCATTTATTGTAAAGTTAAAAATGGCAAATATGAATGCTGCAATAAATGGCATACCAAACTCCAAGTTTGTCTGTTCAAAGGTGACGATATGATGACGATTGGTCATTTTCTAAAATTGAAAGGCAACAACTTAATGGATCAAAAGTGGGAGTTTTTTTTGGCAACTTAACCGACTTTAACAGATATTTAAAAGTTTTGATAATTATATGAATGAATTTCAGGATCGATTCAATTGGATCACATTAAATAAGCAAAAAATAGTTTTAACCAGCATTTCCAAACACTCCCTTTCTGTTATTTAGGTGTATTAGATTTTAGATCATTCTCCCTAATTTTGAAAAAAAACATACGCTTTTTCTTGGATTGCAGCAAAGGAGTTTGTACACTTTTAGTAATGACAAATGTTGTTACAAATCTATTTCTTCAAAAGATTTTGTAGCAGTTAAGCTAATGAAAGAGGGGGAATTGGCGTGTTGACATTGATGTTGCATATGTGTGTTTGCAAAGAACAATAACAAGGAGACTATTGTCGATATTCATGTTGCATATGTATGTTTACAGATTATGTACACTTCTCTATATTGCACGACGCGCCATTGTACGTTTCCTGCTCGATCAGCAGTACTATGGGTTCTCACACACCAGGTTAGGTACTTGATAGCACTCATTTTACATGGCTTTCTTTTCTCAAAAATTGTACCCGCTGACTGCTTAAGAGAGGGCCTTTTTCCGTCTAAGCGGGCTGCAATTGTTGCTGCTTAACCATTTTCTGTTGCCTTCTTTGTTTTCTCGCTCTTAATCTATACAAAGCTTCATTTTTTTCGTGCAAAGATTCACTTTTTACTTGGAATTTTACATATTACAGGAAATGATATTGCTGGGAATGAGTCCACCGTTTCGAGCCATACTCTAGCTGGACAAGAAAATGTCAAATAAAACCAACAAAGCCTTCTAGAGTTTTAACTGACCCGTGAAGCATAGACATCACTAGGCACAGCTAATTGAGCATGTAAGTATGTAGAAGTAGTAATGCCGCAAAAGACTATATTACCTTTATTTGCTATTATATGTGTATGAGAATTAGTTGTATAAAAACACCCCGCGGCAACGCGCGGGTTTAAAACCTCGTTAACTAAGTACCTTGTGCGACATATCAATTGTTCTAGCTAGTGATAAAATGTCCATTTTAGGTTGGGCACATTTGTAAAAACTTGTAACATGTAACCATTGAATAAAATCCGAGTCCTTATCATTTATGTTTGCTTGTTTATAGTATATGTTTAATCTTGTTTATATGTGAATGACAAAATAATCATATTAGCAAAATTAGTTAGGTGATCATGTTTTGGACCATCTTAACTATAACAAATGATGTGATTAAGACTCTTAACCAAACCATATGTGGTGAGATGAAGTTAAGTTCTTATATCTTTTTTTTTGAACGGCGGATTTTAATAACACAAACTAGCAAGAAGCCGAAGTTAAGTTCTTATATCTTATCATGATCATGCTAAATAATTGTTAATGTAGGGTTTCTCTTGGCAGGCTTAACTTACTTTTAAGAAGCACCAAACTCGTTAGCGTACCTGTGCAAGATTGTAGTTGATTTCGTGCTCGAGTTTTAAGTTTTAGCACATTTTTTATCGACAAGTGATACTTAGAAACCTTATTTTGTACGATTAATATTTTCTAACCATAAGTGATACAGTACTTAGAAACCTTAATTTTATCGACAGGTGATAACTTATATATTGGCCACACATCATTTTGTACGATTAATATTTTCTAACCATAAAAGTTCTGTGATAGATTTCTATAATTTTTTTACTTTTATATTAATTTTACACTTATTATTTAAAATATGATTTCGATAACGATTTAACATATGCTTTATTCTTTTACTTTTAATTTATAAAGATTAATCAAGAAACCAAGACCCTGAATAAAGACAATGATATGTAGATCTCCGCCAGCATCTAGCGGCTGCAACTCGTGAACTCGGTTGAAAGTGATATGACTCTAATGCTCTAACAGCTGTTATCTTAAGACAAGACATGTTAAGGGGAAGCATCAATTGGCGCACTGAAGAGCGTTAAATACTTCTAGCAACCACGTGTGAAAGCCAAAAAACAAAATTGAAATCGGTTGTATAGACCAGGGATGACCGTTCCGCTACATAGTAAATGATAAGAAGTAGTTAAAAATAGATTTGAAATTAGTTAACTAAGATACCGTTTATAAAAAGAGTTGATTTGTACACTTTTATTTTTCATTTCCACACACCAAGCTATACTATAAGAAATTATACATTTATTTTTTGTTCTTGATTGTATGCAAATACAAAATGAAATTTATTTACTTTGTAAGAGAGTGATAATTTTATTTAATAGAAGATAATAGTACATTTTCCATGACTCGTACAAGAACACAATCTGAAACTCTATTCTAAAAAATAATCTCATCATTACATCCTACGGCCTAAGTAAATATACTATGAGCAACTTTCATTTCTTTCTCCTTTAACAAACGATCATTTACAAGTACTAAAAGCTAGAGAAAAACTCTAAAATGAAAGTAATTGAATAAATTCTTTTCACGAAAAGTGCAAAAAGTAGAGACGTAGAGTTATATTTTTCATTTATTTGATTTCAGTCCAACATCCCATGATTCATGAAAAAACAGAAAACCAAAGTTAAAACTATATTTTTTCACAACCTTAACCCTACACAACATGTCCCACATCCGTTACCAAGATCTTAACTGACCCAACCCCCCACACCATTTCATTTCTTCTCTTCTATAAATAGAAACCCATCCTCACCATCTTCACAATTTGAAGAAAACCAAAACAAATCTTCAGTTAACAATTTATAAACAATAGATACAATGGTAGGACCTACACTGAATGCACCTAAGCCTCCAATGATCAAGTTTTTATGTAGCTATGGTGGAAGGATCTTACCAAGGTATCCTGATGGAAAGCTGAGGTATCATGGTGGACATACACGTGTCCTTGCTGTTCTTAGATCTATTGAGTTTTCTGGTAAGTGACAAATGATTCCATTATCTTTGTGTGTTTTTTTGTGGTGTTTGTATGTGTTTTAAAGTGTGTAATAAGAAAATTATGGTCAGTGACGGTTTTCAAATTGTCACTAAAAGTAGAATAGTATCACTAAATTTGATGAGTCACTAGTTGTTTAAAAGGGTCACAAAAAATTTTATGTGTCGGTAAAGACGTTATTTCAGGGACACAAAATGTTTATTATAGGCTTTTATTGTCACTATCTCAAAGTTCTGTTGTTTTACCGACACTTTTCATTAAATGTAACTAAACCTAAAGTTAGTGACACTTTTTTGTGTCACTAAATGTCACTTTATGTATTGTGACGTTTTTCGTCAGTAACCTGATTGTGTTATTTTAGTGTTTGTACATGTTTTGGATTATAGACTGATGATTTGATTGTTGTTTTCTACAGACTTGATGACGAAACTGGAAGAATTATGTGGTAAACCAGTAACTTTACGATGTCAATTACCAACAGAAGACTTAGACGCACTAGTGACAATAACATCAGATGAAGATCTCATGAATCTCATTGAGGAATATGATCGAACACCTAGTTTACAATCATCTTCACTCAAAATCCGGGCCTTTTTATCCCTTCCAAAACAAAAATCACCTCAAAAATTACCTTTACCGACACCTTTACAGTCACTATCTGGTTCGACTGCTTCTGGATCCGGATCTGCTGGGTCCAGATCCGGATCAGTGTCACCTAAATCACCGTCACCGTCATCCCCTGCTCAGGGAATGACGGGTGACGGTGTAACAAATAGATGTGTGTATACATCGGCTAAGCCGCCACTAAGTGGGACATTAAGTATGCCATTAAGCTACAACAAAAGTGGTGCAAAGATGCCTTATTACGGATACCGGAATACCAATACGAATAATCGGATATACCTTGTTCACAATGGGAACCATTGGCAATAACAGTTTTAGATTTCGCGACAATGACCATGGAGAAGATACATAAAAAAAGTAGTAGTAGTAGTAGTAATATAGAGGCGAAAAAATGGAACTAAAATGGTGACAATGATGAAAAACAAATATGTGATGAATGTATGATTGGAGTGTAAATAATTTTAAGATTTTCGGATCATGTTTTCTAATATCCGTTGCAATGAATTGAAAAATACAAGAAAAAAAATCTTAAAATCTCGATCCGATTTTTGCTTATTGGTGAATGCATCTTGTTATTTCGATTATGCATTGTGTCGAATGTTCATTGGTTGTATGTCGTGGTGATGAGAATGGCGAAGATAGGGTTGTAATCCGTCTCTTTAGCAAAAAGATTTGTAGGGCAGTTGGTGAATATTATTGAAGTTTACCGCCTCGACCAAAACTTTCTGGCTCTGACGATGAGATTGTGTTGAAATGCGCGTACCGGTTAATCGTTATCTTCTGTTACTGTTGGATTTTCGACACGTATGTATACGTGTTGTGTCCGTGTTGGTATTGTTGATAACTAATTGCATTGGCAGGTTGTTCTCATTATGGTATGGTTTGTTCTGTTACATGCATTATCTGTGTCTTTTTTTTTTTTTTTTTTTTTTTTTTAAATATTTTGGAAGTATTTAATTGATGGATTATTGATTTACTTGCAGGTATATTTTCTATTGGGGATTCGTATTTCATGGAGAGTATACATTGAACAAAAGCTGTTTTTTATTATGGAAGGTATATTCGTTGGACTTTTTATCTTGTGGAATATACTTTCTTTGCTCTTTTATTCGATTTTATAGAATATTTTAAACAAAATTGAAACTAAACTCTCATGTCAAAATAGCATAAAAGTGACAAATGTGTGTTTATAGGGTTTTTTTTTAAAAGAAATGTGATTTGCACACTTTTTATTTTGATTGAAACACCCACCGAATAATTATATAAAGCTGAATAATTATATAAAGCGCATTGTAAATATTATACAACTATATTATACACAAAATAGAGTGTCTCAATCAAAATTTTGAGTATGCAAATCAATTCTTTTTTTTTGAAAGCAGCCTTGTTACACTTGAATATCGCTTTGATTGTCTATATCCTCCCTTGGATAGATTGAGAATTTTTATTGTTGTTATTTTGACATATGTATATTTCTTTTGTTAAATCATCTTTATAAACATTTTTTTCTATGAAATGAATAAGGTCAATGTAAATATTCCATTTGTAGTCACAAGGAATTTTTGCACAACTTAATTATGATGCAACTGTATTACTTTATGTTCAACTTGTATTTATAAGATACTAACATAAATAAAGATTGTTGCTTTTTTGTAGCTACATTCATTAGAAAAGGATGATGATATATGTGGGGATCAATTCCTTTGCCTGGACCATAAAATTGGGTAGGTATTAAATGCAAAGAAGATGATATTTTGGTGTGTCATCTCATTCGGATTGAGCTTTGATAGCTCGATTCCAAGTAAACGTATGGTTGATTTCGCATTTTGGACTTTTGGACCATACTTGGTTTAAGTGATGGCAGTCACGAAGCGTGGCACGACTGCTATTATGTATATTTTTCGCCTTGGAGAATTTTCGGTCAGCACTTTTCATATACGACGGAAAGGTGTCGATTAAATGGACCAAGGGTTTACAAGATAACATATTTCTATTTCAGCTAGTTGCTAATGAAGAAAATGATTGCTAGCTGGTGATAAATAAGTCATTGTTTTGATTCAAAATTGGTCGGTTCCGAATGACAACAAAATGTAGCAAGTCGTGTAGCTATTCGGCTGAACAACATTTTTGAAACATAAGGACTTGTTCAAAATATCATTGTGAAGAAAAGAGTGGTGTAGCCAACATTTTGTTTGTGGATAGCTAAAATACTATTGTGTGGACTAAATGGATGTTCAAAAATTTAAAAGTATGTCAGATGATTTTGTATTTGGAACAAGAGAAAAAAACAATAAAACTAAAAAAAAAAAAAAAAAAAAAAAAAAAAAATTGTTTTGTAATTTTCTTTGACAAGTCCGTGCAATTTTTTCAAAACTCTGAAGATTCTTTTTTCAAGTGCATGATCCCTAAGGCTGCTTGCAGTAGAGACCAAACGATCGATCAACTTGAAGGTCGCTATCGATCGCTCATTTTTTTGGCTTAAGAGTCGTGCAGATGACCTTCATTCTTGCAATAAATATGTATTGTTTTGTAACGTTTGGAACTTGGGCTGCGCGGAAAAAAAATATGTTTCCATTGGGTAATGTTTGAAAATAAATAAATAAATAAATAACTTTAAACTTTAAAAACTTACCTACAAATAACACCCTCATTTCACTATTTTTTTTTTCATATATTCAAACACATTCAAATATATTCTCTCAAATCTACATAATGAATTCTTACAAGTTATTTATTGCCGATTCATCTTCGAATGATGAAAATGAAGTTAGTAGTGAGTTTCTGGTATTTGCGGAAGAATGTTGGGAGGCTTATCAAGCGTCACAACCTAAAATCGAAACCAAGTTAATAGGGTTCGTTTGGGTGCTCATAATCGTTTAGTGGCGGCTTACTTTTGCCAAAACCCAGTGGATGACGAAAGAGCATTCCATGATCGTTTCCGAATGAACCGAAACCTATTCACACAAATTGTTCGAGAGGTAACCGATCATTCCCTTTATTTTCAACAAACACCTAGTTGTGTGGGCACACTTGGTATTTCACACAAATTGGCATATGGAGTCAATTGGCATGAAGCAACAAGGAAAAATGTGGAACGAGCTTTTGGTATGGGGGGTGATTTGCACACTCCATTAATTGATGGGGACACTCAAAAGTATTATGTATGGACATATATATCCTTAGATCATTTGTACTCATGTTCACCATGCAAAGGTATAAACGTCAAGATACGATATTTATTAGTGTTCTAATAAATTAATTGAGTGTGCAAATCACCTCCCTTTTGGTATACTAAAGTGCACATGGCTAATGATTAAACATCCGGTTAAAGGGTTTGACAAAAAGCGCCTATCAGATATAATGTACACATGCATCATATTACATAATATGATAATTCAAGACGAAGGGCGGACGATATCTCCCATATTCTTTCGAGCGGAGCAACACCGTATGATCCTGTAAAAACGCATGAGGAATCGTTGGAAATTAGAAAGAGATAATCGACAAAACAACTCATCTTAACCTAAAAGCCGATTTGGTGGAAGACATTTGGCATCGTCAAACAAAAACTAGTTTAGTCATTTTATTATCATAATGTTTTAATGTTATTTGAATTTTACTGTAATGTTTTAATTTTATTTGAATTTTTATGTAAGGTTTTAATTAGTAATGAAATTTAAGTTTGTAGTTAAAAATGTGGTTTTTTTTTTTTTTTTTTTTTTTTTTTTATATATATTAAAAAAAATGAAGGTCACCCTTACTATGGCAACCAATCGCCTGTACGTTGTTGGAATTGGAATGATTGATGACCAGGGCCTTCTTTGAGGGTGTGTAAGGTGGGCGACCTCTCAGGTGTAACACCCCCAATTCATGATGCAGCGGAATTCAACTTGGGTGTTACTCGATGGCACAACAGTCATAATAATAGAAAACGATCTCTAAACGAATCGTATTAAAAAAGAGTTGTCATTCATATTTATTCAAATATATCAGAGTTTACATAGTAAGGTCCCAAAAGTTTCCATGTTTCAAAATACATCAATATAAAGTCTTTGATGTTTTTATCGAATGACATAATAGTTTATAGCCTTCTTCCTTCGGTACGTGCCCTTCCGCTCCATTCTTGATTATCATGGACCTGAAATACATGCTTAAGAGGTCAACACAAAGGTTGAGTGAAATTCATAGAGTTTGTTTAACGGTTGAACACAATATGTTGGTAGTAAGAGTTAATTAGACTCATACTTATGTTAGAAAACAAAACAGTTATTATTATGTACTAAGCTCATGCAACCAATACGTTAACGGGTACCAATATCAATCGGCGATTATGTTGCCCCGGTAAGTACTTTGCCGTCATACTTAATGTTCAAATATAGTGCATTCGTTTGAACTAATCTGCTCAAACAAATGGGATTCGTCAATCCCAATAGGCCTATTCACAATACTCGCGCTCACTAATACTAGTGATTAAATGGTTCATGATAGGGGCCTAGGATTGGCAAGGTAGGTACTTAGTAATAATAAAACAATCAGACAGCATACAGTTTCAAAGCATTGTGTTCGGTTTAAAAGTAGCATGTATTCCCCCCAAGGGTTTGTAAAACATTGAAGTAATGCAAAGCGGGGCTATGAACTCACCTTAAGTAAGATAGCAAGTAATGAAGGTGATGGTTGGATCGTGTAGGTTTCTACGAGCAACCTATAATAGAATGTTGTGACTTAGGATCGGAGTGAAGAATATGAATAAGTGCTTATATAAATATCTTGCATTTAGTCCATGATGTGGTATGATGTATATTTGTAAGTCTTTGAAAGAAAAGATTTATGAACATGTATGTTTTGTATATCGTTTACTACCGTTCGGGCCGACATAATTCAGAAGTCATGTTAGTAAGCGTTCGAGGAGCCAGGACACTTTAATTCGTAAATCCACAACTTAACTCGACGGCTTACATAATGAACTCCTCACATGAGGCTCCCTACTATTGTAGTAGTTGATAAAATATATAGATATAAGTTTTGATCTGAAAAGTTACATGTCCGATATTTGAATAAACTTAGGAAAGTTTATTAGTACATGAAGATTGTTATTAGGGTATGTTTCATAAGTCTTGTATGACCATTTTTCCTTGTAATATCTCATGGTTCCTTTTTAAGTGAAGTAGATCCGAATTGCTTGTTCAATATATCGCCAATTCCTTGTTTCATGTTTACGCCTATGTAAGTTGGTATGGTCATTTCGTCATGGCCTAGCCATGACCTTTGGTCCTTGTTCCAAGGTCATGAGACTCAACCTTGGCTCTAGCCATGGTGGTGGTCTTGTTTATAGGTCATAAGACCTCTTGTTCCTTTTAAAGTATAACAATAGTATAGTGACTTATAAATATGTAAATAACTGTTAAGGAACTGAGAAATATCTCACTCCTTATTGATTTTCAAGGCTCGAGCCTCTTTGTTCCTAAATGAAAACGTGATTCCGGACAACTTTCGTGTTTTAACTTTTTCATGAATCGGACCAGAAAGGCCTCTTTTTGCGTGTTTTAGGTTCTGTCACAGAAGCTTTTTAGGCAGTTTTGCCGGAAAGTTTTGGTAACTTCAAATCGCCATAACTTTTGACTTGTATACTCTTTTTAGGTGGTTCAAATTGCTACGGTTTCCTTGTTAGGTCCTCTACTACAATATGTAATAATCCAATATCATATTTTTACCATTTTGATCAGGTCTTACCAAGAAAGTCACTACTTTACTTGTTTTAGTAACTTGTTTTAACAATCAATTATAACAACATCTTTTACTCATTTTTATACATCATGGACAATAATACAAGACATAATATAGCAAGAATAACATGTAAATGATATGAACATGATTAATTAACAAGAAGCATGTTAGGTTTAGGCTTACAACTTTTGGCTTTCAAAGATGAAAGGAAAATAGCAAGTAAGGAAAAGGACTTTGATAGACTTGCTTCAACCCACTACTTCATGCAATCTTTCTACCCTTGTAATCTTGAAAGATGGATGATGAAGGTTGAGGTGAATTGAGTGGATTTAAACTCAAGAGAAATCACCAAGTATGTTAGGGTTTGGAAGTGTTTTGGTAACCGAAGATCACACTAGGGTTTCTATCTTGAACTAGCTCTTGAACCTTGCTTGAATTTGGAAGAAATAAAGCTATGGAGAGAGTGTTGTGGTGTGAGGTATGGACGGCAACAACAAGGGGGGGGGGGGAGGGGGCTTTTATAGTCTCATGAGGAGGTTACAAAACTTGGGATATTTTAGCAAAAATCACACATGTAAACATCCTAGATCACATGATACAAGATCAAGCCACACAAGGGTGTGACTCCCCCCCCTAATGGCGGTTCACAAGAGCTAGGGGGGTGAGTTGGCTTGGCTTGGATATTATCCTAAGATATTTGCTAGTTTTGACTCCGGGAAATGCCAACCGTAAATGATTAGGCCTCAAAACGTAAAACCGGGTGTCGTAAAATTATGAAACTTGAAAGTATTGATAAACATGTCCATATGTTCCATAATAAAATATAAAATGGGTGATAGGTTCCATTTGGGTGGTAAAACCCTGCTAAAACTGGAAACACGGGTCTAAAACGCGTAATACGTAAAATGTACGAATATTGCGTAAAATTGAGAAAAGTAAAATGTTACTTTTCTAATATGATATAAATGATTTAAAATGATTTATAATGTCTAGACTGGGCTCAGTCTAGTGTCGGTTGGTATTAAATGTCTTTTAGACATCAAACCGTAAGCCTAAAAATCAAGGAATGACTTATAAAATCAAGGGATGATTTTTGGTCAATGGAGGAGGGAAAAATATGTTGACTTATTTTAATAAGTTGAAAGCTCAAATCATCTTAGAAACGCGGTGCAGGTATAGGCTAAGGTTACGGCTGAGTAAAAACGCTTAAAACTGAAAATTCCAGTTTTTCACGGCCGAAGTTTATTTTGGTCATGATTTTTCTCAGTCATGATTTATTCTCAAATAAATCATGAGTGTGTCAAACATTTTTCTGATGTGGGGTCACCTGACGGGGTCAAATTTCGTTGTGCGTAGAATTTCTGATTGCCGTTTTACCCTAAAACGTGTAATTCCTTAATAACTTTCACGAAAATGATCTGACGAATGTCAAACATTTAATTTGCCATGGAAATGATTTATCATTCGAGAATATGAAATAAAAATCAACTTTCAGGAAAATTTAGAAATGAATAGTAACATGAATATTAAAAGTGAATAGTAAATTTTCCGGGAATAGTAATTAACCTGAAATTGTGAATTGTTACATCAGGGCCTAAAAATTTTTTTGAGGCCCCAAAATTTGTCCCATTAACAATTATATGCGTATGTACATATATTTTTCATGAAAAAAAATATTTAGATGAGATAATATCTTAAATGAGTAATATATTAAACGTTTACATAACTAATTGCATTATATCTTATAAACGATGACACTTTATATATAACATTATTTCAAAATGCCTCGTTATGTAATTTTGTCCAGAGCCCTCAAAAAATTTCAAAAATTCAAAAACGTATATATGACATGAGATGGACGGGGACAATATATTTATTAAAGAGTTGAATAAACTAAATTTTTCATAAATGTGGTCTACATTGTCTATAATCAATGTGTTAGGTACTTTTTTTTGTTAGATAGTGTGATCACTTTGGTACCATTTACGTAAGGTATATAGATGCCGTGTTCTTAATTGTCTTATTTAAGTAGATTCAATGTTTGTTTGGCATAAAAGGTGATGTCATTTTAAGATAGGATTGGAGAAGATGAAAGATATGCTGAGTTATCTAAATGGAGTGATGTAATGAACTAATGATTGAATCATTGAATGTTGATTAGGCAGATAAGATAATCCATGTCATCAGATTAACCTTAAATCCACAAAGCACTAAAAGAAGTCTTTTTTAATTCCATATCTATCTCTAAGGTTGACCAATGGGCTTCTGGTCCACTGGGCATGTCTTATTCAGTTAAGCGTGCCTAGTGGAGAGTAGTACCGGTTTGGGTGACCAAACCGGGAAGTCCTCCTTTGTGGACCACTGCCCTGTCGGTACGATTTCAAAGTCCTTCAATGAAGGTTTCAACCCACAAGGGTTCGAATCTGGAGAAGGCAGGGTTTACTTCAATTTAAGTGTCGTGCCTTCGGGCGGCTTAAGTTGAAGGTTTTCCCCCCATCAGGTTTCAAATTGGACTTGGATTTCCCAAAGAAATGAAAGTCAATTTTCAAAAAAAAATATATATCTAAGGTTGCATCTATATTTCCATTAAGTGTAGTAAAACAAAACTCAAATACTAATTATAAGTTGTATTAGTTCAAATGTTCAATTAAGGAGGAAAAGAAACTTTATAAGAAAAATTGATTTTCTATATACATGAGTACCAACTATATCGAGGTTTACTCAGAATCGTTTTCGCTTTTGTAAGATTGAAACTGTAAAATCAGATTCGGATTATAGGATTCTACTATAACGTCATTTTCTTAATAGTTTTTATAATCTTATTCAAAATTTCAAATTTACAAATTAATATTATATCATAAATACAAAAATATATGAAATTTTCATATAAATGTTGTCTTAAATTATGAAGATTGAATGTTTAAGAAGATTAACATTTTGTTTTTAAAATTCTATAAGGGGTTTGCTAATATGTGCTCAATGAGCACATCGTAAGACATAATTAACGAACATATTTTTTTTTAAATCAAAAAATACATTCAGTGAACATTAATTAAACCCTAAAATTACCTTGACTAAATAAACATTTGATATTAATTAACTTAAACCTTTCATATATAAAGAGCTAAAAGCATCTACAATGCATTTTTAATGGATAATACATTTAATGACTAAAGGTTAGAGAAAAGACTTGAAATTTACCAAGTCATTTTAGAAAAGTTTTTCAAAAAACTTATGATGCAATGCAAAAAACCATTCAAAAAGATTTTTATAATAGTAAAAGTTTTACACAACTTGACCCATTGTGGATGCCGCACATATTACTATATTAGCAAAACCCTTTTATAAAACATAATCAATAACTTTTTATTTTGCGGTTCAAGAAAAGTAAGATCAAATGGAATTAGATCTTAAGATCTTATGCTCAAGATCATGATTTTATAAGATCCTATTCTTGTTAAAATCCTACGTATAATCCAGAATGTTTTTACTTTTTAGCATCGTAAAATGATAAGATTTTAAGATGATAATCAAAATCTTAATACTATGGAACATATGTTAGAGAACATATGGTACATAACTTGTGTTCAAATCCAGATAAGTTAAACGAATTATCTACCTTAAAAGGTTTATCGTTCTGTCACATCGAGTTATGTGCTTATGTGTAATGTTATGACAAAAAGAACAACCTTGAGCAGTTGAGCATGTATAAAATATTAAAATTATCAATGGCAATAAGTCAATAACAAAATAAGCAAGCCCAAAAGACTAGCCCAAGTCTAAACGGTACTAGCTAGGGCCTGCGGGCTGTGGCCTGTTGGTACAACTTTGTACTAGGGTATTCACTGTTCATTGGTTCAATTATCGAAATCAATTTATTTGGTTCGGTTAATTCGGTTAAAAAAAATTTCTAAGTAAAACTGAAAACCAAACCGAATAACCGGAAACCGAACTCTAAAACCGAATAACCCAAATTACATATTTTTCATTTAATTATATACTCGTATAATTTTAGCACGATTTTTTTTTTTTTTTTTTTTTGTTCATATAAATACATAGAAAAGATATATATTTATATGAATTCGGTTTTTGATTTTCATTGCCAAAACCATATCCAAATCGATAACTGAATATTTAGTTCGGTTCGGTTTTGGCCAATTTGGTTCGGTTACGAATTCAGTTCAGTTTTTTCGGTTTGGTTCGACTTCGGTTTTCGGTTACTGTGGAATTACCCGATCCGTTTTGGTAACCATGGTTTTTGGTTCAGTTTTGGTAACCATGGTTTTCGGTTTGGTTCTTTCAGTTTTGGTAACAATGGTGTTCGACATTTTAGTCGATTAATTCACGAGATTTCAACCCATCACCACATAATCTTTATCACTATTTATTTCGTAAGTAGAACACAAGTAAAAAGCTTATATATTCATGAAACATGGTGATTATATATCCAAATATCGCTTAAAGTCATCTTTGGATGTAAGAGGCTGGTATTTAATAGTATAGGAATTTGGATATAACTTCACCAAAATGCAATAAATTGGCGTTACATAATGTATGAGCACTTTAATGAACTTGTGGTTCCGACAGTGATATAACTATAGGTTTGTTCCTTTACAGTTCTTGAACTTAAATGCTGTTTAATAAAGATCTATGTTTTTTATCTAAATTTTCTTTAGATGAAAGTGAGTCTTGATGTTCTATAAAGTCTACTAGGTAAATAGATCTTCACATGTCCTCCGGGAAAAGATATATATATGCTTGGACGAAACCAGGGTGGGTTCGAGAAGTCAGTGGACACCCATCACCCATGGATGTTCAAGTCGTAGTGCAACTTTTTGTTAAAAACTCGATTTTTTTGTAAATGCATGTGGTCTAACAAAGTTTTGTTTCTCGTCTTGTTTATTTTTGGTTAAATGAACCTTGTCTATATTAGACCTGGTTCCGTTCCTACATATACGCATAAATAAATGTTGTTATATGGTGTATAAAGTGTCATACTTGCTTTTCGATAATTACAAAGGCTTACAACATCATTCAAGCTAGTTCCATAAAAAACAAATACGGTATATATTATATATACACGAGTAAAACCGGTAATATGCTTCGGTCCATCATTCCAACAGTCAAGATGACATATTCAAAACACGACGAGTGTGTCTTGTTGTAACGTGACCCTTGTCTTTCCGTTAAGGAGCCAAGATGATAGCAGGCATTGCTTAAAGATGGTTATTACGAAAGTTAGTTAATAGGTCGATCCCGTTGGAGCAAACCAACAATCCAGTATATATACATTATTTAGACAAGAACTAGTTTGCCCAATCTAAAGGATACCAAAAGTACAAACATACCAACCTCCAACAATATGGTCTGATGTTTGCCTTGCTCAGGACAAATCCATGTGATAACCCAATAATGTTATCTACACAAACTATCTATCAATGGTTCCTAATTAACTTTACCTTTTTCTTCTATACAGCAAACTCACACATGGTGAATATTGTTTATAAGCAAACGTTCGCACGAATACACCGCCTAATATCACAAGTTATTGTTAGAAGGGGTGTCAAGTTCAAACCTCACTACGCACACATAGCTGGTGTCAAATTTGAACCTCACTAGACATCTAGGGACATAACAAACCTCACCACGCACACATAGCTGGTGTCAAATTTGAACCTCACTAGATATCCATGGACAGAACCAAAACTAAACATGACCTGGTGAAAAAAAAAATGAACACTATCATTAGAAACATATTTCGATGGATCGAACGCATTTAAGATGACTTTAGGAAAAATCGATGTTTTTAAAAAAATTAACACTACTTTGAAAAAATCTATGGGGAGCCCGGGCACCCCCGGGAACCCCCTGCCTCCGTCCCTTTTGATATCCATAGCCCTCTCCAGATTAACTAAACAGAGAAAACTTCAATCGTTTTACCATTTTTATATAAAATTGATCAATACATTATTATAACCACCAATAAATGGCATAGTGGTAAGGTATTTGGTTTACTCAAAAATGTCAAAGGGGTTGAAACCTCGCTAGATGTGTACATATGAAGTTGCCAGGTAAAAATCGTAAACGGTCACACAGCTAACCTGATGGCGCGTACATTTACAAAAGACTCGTCCTCCCAGTATAACATGACGAATGGAAACCTCATTATATAAAATTGTATCCGAATCTTAGAGAATAGGGACTTGGTTGTTGCATGAACATAAATACAGCCCCATGAATACGAACACACTAATAAGTACTATCACCCTCGACTAGACATGAAATTTAAAGCTACCAGATTATCTTACACAACTTTAATTCAAGGTCTTGGATAAACTCATTTTCGCATATGTTAAAAAAAATATATATTTTTATATGAAATTCCTACCAAATTTCTAACTATAAATAGCAACCTTTACCGCCAAATTTTATACACCAAATTCAATCCTCCAACAAATCAAACAATGGACAATGCCTTCCAAAAAAAGTACAAACAAACAACCGCTACCACAGTGAGGTACCGTGGTGTTAGGCGCCGTCCTTGGGGACGTTATGCCGCAGAAATAAGGGATCCACAAACCAAAGAACGACGCTGGCTTGGCACGTTCGACACTGCTGAGGAAGCAGCATGTGCTTACGACAGTGCCGCACGTGCCATGCGTGGTGGTAAAGCCAAAACTAACTTTGTTTACCCTCCATTACAACATAATTTCCATGCACCTCTAACACAAAATTACAATCCTTCCTTAGACACATATTTCCAACATGGTTCGACTTCATCTTACGTTAACTCAAACAATGATTTAACAACTTGTACCACAGCCGTCACATCTGCCGAAACAAATCAAGATGACTATAGTGAATTTTTTCCTATGGAGCCCAATGATTCGGGTTTGCTTGATCAAGTGTTAACTGGTTTCTACCCGAAACCAGATAACTCAAGCAAACCCGAACCGGATTCAACATTGATGAACACACTTGAGTATAACCATGATGATCAAATGTTTGGTTTTGGAAATGAAGAATGTGTGTTTGGTGATATAATGCATTATCCGGAAGAGTTTGGAATTTTTTGAGAGCATAGATAATATAATCTCAAAGTTTAAGAAAATTAGTTTGTAATATTTATGGAATTTTATATAGGATAATTTGTAGTAATTTTTTTAGGGTTTTGGCAAGTTAAGGATCTCATTTAGATAAGATAGGTTTTAGACATTTTATATTAATTAGCAAATGTTTGCCTTGACATTGTAAATGTCATTTTGTGCAATATAGTAATATACATCTACCTATTTACTACTGTAATGTTTTACTATTTTTTTACTGTATGAAATTGTGATATTTATTTTGTTTCTACTAGGGGTGTTCATAACCGAACAAAACCGAATCGAACCGAAAAAAAAATCAAACCAAACATATAACTGAATCGAACTTGTTAAAACCGAACCGAACCGAATTAAAAATTCAATTTTCGGTTTGGATATAGGTTTGGCTATCTGAACCGAAACCGAACCGAAAACCAAATATATATATATATATATATTTTATATATTTATATTATTTTATATATAAAAAATATCCATTAAAATTTTATACTAATATAAAAAACACTTTTTTATGCTTGAAATATTTTTTTTTCCAAAAATATATATAATTAAATTTAAAAAAATATAAATAGTGTAATTCAAGTACAATTTTCGGTTATGACAATTTTTTTTTTAAAAACCGAACAACCCGAAGCGAATAAACCGATTAACCGAAAACTGAACCGATTAACACCCCTAGTTTCTACCCATTTGGTATGGACTTTATTGGGTCATCGATAAGTATTTTTGTCCATTGGGCTTTATGCTAGTTGTTTTTCAACTTTCTAGATTGTGTATTGGGTCAACCTGAATTTTAAAGTCTTATTGTCTTATATATAAGCCCAAACCATAATGTTATAAATCGAAGAAAGACACCAATTGAAAATTCTGAATTAGTTTTCATGATACATAAGACATATATCAATGGGTGTACAGCAGTCCAAAGGCAAACTTTTGTATAAACAAGCCAAGTATAGTAATTCCGAAGGCATCAAAACGCTTCGTAAGGAAGGCGCTGATCTTGAGGTATATAACTAGTCAACCTGACCCGTGTGATGCACTTCATTGTATATAAGTTGTTGTTGATAAGTTTCGAGTCTTTATAAATTCACATTGGTATATGTCTTATGTTGTTGTTGATAAGCTTGAATCTCAACTTTTTAACATGTTAAATAAGAGTAGCTAATAATGAAACATTATTTAATACTAACACCTATTGCATAAAGTTAATAAATATTTGATATTTACATTTTTAATGTGTGTAAGTTTGTTGTTATTTGTTTTTTTTTCTTCTTCTCCTGATTGAACTTTGTTGTTGTTTTTGATGTAGTGGAGGGATACGAAAGGAATGACGCCTTTGATGGTGGCTTCCATGAATCCAGAACTATATGTTGCGAAAACGTTGATAGAGTTGGGTGCTGATGTGAATGCTTTAAGTCTGGGTGCGTTACTTTGTGCTGATCATTTGTGTCTAAATTTATAGTTGTATAAATTTAATAATGTTCTCATATATTTTCGTAAATAAATTCTTTCAGGCTTTCATGATCAATCTGGAACTCCTCTGCATCATGCTGCAAAAAAAGGCTTAGAGCAGACGGTTAAGCTGCTCCTTTTGAATGGCGGTGAGTTATTACTTTTGTTACGTGTCACTTGCTTGCTTAGACGATATTAACTATCCTGATTTTCAGCTAATGCGTTGGTGATGAATTTTAACGATCAAACTGCACTTGATCTTGCAAGATTCAAAGGATATAGCAAAGTTGTCCGTGCAATTGAGGTACATATACACTTGCAGGCTTTTTTCAACATATAATTTTTAAGTTTTAATGTTTGATAGGTTCGTGATCTAATATGTTACGCAATTCTTGTAGAACCATATCTGCTTATTTTCTGGTTGGCTCAAAGAACTTTATGTCCCAAGGTGTCTACTTTCTAGTAAAGTGTAAGTATTGCATTTTACTGCTTATTTAGGATTTATGATTTGTGTGGCGGTTTTCTTGAACACCCTGATTTGATTATGGCGTTTAGAGATGGTTCTGTTGGTTATAACGTATTTGGAATTTCGATCTTCATTTTGCTGATGAACTTGCAGGTGGGTAGTTATACTACCATGTGGATCTCACAGACCTACAAAGCCTTACGAGTTGGAACTTGCCATATATTCTGGTGCACAGGTTTATTTGTTTGCGTCTGCCACCTTAACTAAAACTTAAAATACGTCAATACCTTCTATTGCTCGATACAAAACATGATAATGCCAATATTTGGAATTATAATTTATAAACATCACCACTAGCTAAGGTTATTGTAAAAAACAATGGCACATATAAAGGTTGCATCATCGGTACTTCAATTTTTTGCTTGAAACTATTGTCGTTACTTCTTTTCATTTGAGAAATTAGACTTCACATCTAATCTTGCGCTATTTTCTTATGAACAAACAGGATGCCAGACCTCGCACAATTATTCCACTTGGGGAGGCTCACATGGATGAACCAAATGCAGTGATGATCTTTTCTAGATTCAACCGTTTTTTCTCGTCCCATTTTAGTGGATATACTTGCTAGTGCCACATAAAAAAAGATGTGTTGTATGAGTACATGTCTAAGTACCTTTTACAAGCAAGTAGCAGACTTTATGTTTGCCTAAGCCCGAGTTTATTGTCAATTGCAGTATTCCCCATCGTACTTGGAGCAGTTAATAAGAATGATAAGCAGCAATTGCAGCGGCTTTTAAATGCTTGCAATGGAATTCCTCAGGTGTAATCATCGATCTTCTTGATGCGCCACCTTCTTTCAAATACTTAGTTAAATGTTCAAACATTACTTATTTGCTTCTATAAAAGGTGACAAAATCGGTGGTCCAGAAGGAGAAAAAGGTTACGCTTCCTGCATTAAATACGGAGGACCCTGCTGATCTATCTGAGACTATACCTGCAGCTACGACAGGCCAAAAGGAGAAAAAGGACGTTTACTCTTCATCATGTGTCATATGTTTGGTTGCGCCAGTTGAGGGCGCTTTCATCCCATGTGGTCACATGGCTGGGTGCATGTCGTGTTTGACTGAAATTAAAGGCAAAAAGAGGGTGTGTGCTACTTGTCGCACCAATATTGATCAAGTTATACGGCTTTATGCTGTATAGGTTTGAAGTTACATTTGGTTTACTGGATGGAAAGTTTTCTTCTTGGTTTAAGCAGTTATGTTGGGTAGGGTGGTTGGGTAACGGGTCAAATGAGCTACGTTTACATAAACAATGTTATTACGACTATTAAACTTGTCAAAAATGTATTTGTGATGGTAGGGTCAACGTTAGTTTGATTTTTGGGGGAGTGGAGTTAATGTCTGATGTTCTATCATGTTATAGAGGTGTGAATTGCTGTTATCAGTTATCACGATTCATCTTTACGGAGTGTATGTGAATAAATGATCTTCTATGACATTTACAACGGTAACTATGAGAATAACACTGACGAAAACACTCAAAAACACAGTTAGGTCGCATATATTTTTTTAAAAGCTGAGCTGATAAAACTTATTATATCACCCCCAACTAATTATGTCATTGGAACCAGAATTTGAGTATCCAAACATTGAAAAGTAGACTACTTAAAAGACACCCGAAAAGTAGACTATTGTGATATAAGTAATTTTACTCGAAAACTTTCAATAAAAGAAATTTGTAAAATGTTCATAGAACAACTCAACATAGAAAATACTGCAATTTTTAAGGGACGCTAGAGAGTTGGCAATTTCGCTCGTGTTACTTTACACTAAGTTGACGTGATTTGTGTTTAATCTCTAATGGGTCAAACAGGTTAAGCTATATGACTTGATAAAAAGAATGCAGGTCAAATGGGTGAAAAATCATCTAGACTCTAAATTATCAGGAACTTTACTCAAATTATGTATACCAAAGGAGGTGGTATAATTTCGATCCATTATAAAGGAGTTGATTTGGAACTTTGTTCATCTCAAACGGGTCAAAATTTCATGTAGAGGTAACGTCTGATGAACTGTTTCCAGCTTTTTAACAAAACTATCTTCAGAAATATTTCCATTCTAGAGCTTTCTTTGGCAATCGTTGTTTTTGAATCTTCTTTAATAATGGGCACTATTTCTTCATCTGGCTCAGTGGAGATTTGCGTCAATATTTTATATAATCGTTGTACTACCTTTAATGTTGGCCTTCAATGGGATGTGTCGGATAACGTTTTACAACCCATACTAATTTTGACCCATTTCAACTTAAGTTTGTTGTGACCCAATAACCAAGCCACCCATCTTGCCACACTGGTGTTGAAAAGGATCAATTCATTGGATAATTCTAGCATATATAACTGACGGATCCTAAAAACTACTAAATTGCATAATCCAGATTTAAGCTTATAAAAGTGAACAAGTACGTATTAGTTCCATTCAAGTTGCACTTGAAAACATAGGAATAAGCAAACAACGAACCTGTGGAATGTTTTGTGGGCGGCAACATAACTCTCAAACATGTGTTGTCTCTAGGTTCATGGATTACGTTAAGTAGTTTCTCGGTCACTTTCCTCACAGTTACATAAGGTGTATCAAAATTAATAAACGACTATAGTCACTATCATCAACTCTCAGTGTTTACAGCTTCTAAAAAAGCATAAAATGTGAAATGGTTTAAACCAGAACAACATAACTTTTTCTTGATAATATACATTTTTGGGTCTAAGCATCTAACCAAACACATTAAAAGACCCACTTAATACAAACATACCACACAATATACCTCACACACACTAAAAAAAAGCGTTTCGTTAGGTTGTCTGCACCACCGAACCGACCCAAAAGGTGGACCAACTAATGGTGACTGCGCGCGGTCAGTGAAATGCAACCATAATGCCCGGTCTTATGTATAATTCTGTATTTTAGTCAGTAATCCTATGGGCCTTTTTCAAGTGTTTATATTTGTTTTATGGGCATGATGGATCATTGGTAGAATGTATCTTGGATTAGACTGATCTAATTAAAAAGTCTTATACATAGGCCCAGTTACCATTTTATGAATGAACACTTGCTTGTCTTTCTCGAAATATCAAGCAATTCCTAAACACATTGCTTGTTGTGTAAATGTATGAGATCGTAGAGCCGATGGAAGACGTGTTTCTTAAGCCTCGTTTAAGCAATCATAGCTAGTAGCTTATTAGCAAGTTCATGGTCGAGATGGATACAAACAAGTTATTCGGCCTCTTATAATAATTACTCGATAATGCTAACCACTGTCTAAGTTATAAAATAACAACGAACTTATTCAATGTATCGTTTTGACATGTAAACTTAGAAAATATGACTACATGTAACAAATTTTCATAAAATGTTCAAATACAGCTATATGCACGTTTAAATATTTTTTATGACGTTAAAAATAATGACACGTGACATATTTATAACATGACAACATATTTAATATACATAAAACTTATTAAATGTAGGTGGGATCCACCATGTATTGTGCGTAATTGTCTCATGCAATATCAAGTTATCAACAATTCTAACAAAATAAAGTATGTTTAATTTATAAAAGTATTACAGTATCTTCTATGTTGAATGTGTATGATTCGTGAAAATAAGATTGTATGTCGTGGTTATAGAGACAAACATGGTGGAGATCGTCTGTGGAGACAATCTTTTTCTTTTTAGGTATATCTTCTTTATGATTAGTAATGGAAAGCAATCGTCCCTACCGACGTAAAATAAGAGCACCTGGCTATTCTATGTCCAAACATCACATGCCAGCAGATGTGGTCACCACTATAGGTATTCAAGATATAGATATTGTGTGTAGAGAGGTGGATAGACAGGACTAAGGAAAGAATCTTGTTTGGTTTGGTAATGGAATCAATAGCTTGCGCGATGAATCTGTACTAGATATAAAGAGAAAATACTTTTGATTAAAAAATTGCCTAATGTTACAAGACTAAAATACCCATATTTTAAAAAAGAAATGTTTAGTTACAATTTAAACAATTAACTTCACTCTCACTTATTCTACACTCATATTATATATAAAAAGAACACTTAAGCGTCAAAAGTGACGTTATTATAAATTGTCGCTGCTATGTACGAGTATTCGTCCAAAAATAGGGGTTTTTGCATAAATTGCCTATATTTTAACTCATTTGACTAAAATAAAAATAGGTATTTGTTGTTGTGGTTACGAAGACAAACACTTTAGAATATGAACACATTTTCTAAATGTGATCACTTTATGAACATGATAGCATTTCTACTAAGAGCACAAGCTACGGTTGGCTGATAACTTTGGTGCCATGCCACAAACCTAACTAATGGCGCTACCACATCCATGTCAGATCTCATGTCATCGGCCTTTATGACGTACTCATCGGTCCACGCGTTGAGTTTATTAATTCTTTTTCTTTTTTCTCTTTTGTTAAATCCTTGATATCACTTTTATTTATGGCATCACTTTTATTCGTGGGAAAGATATTTTGTTTTGAGTGATAGATTTTGTTGTTTAAAAAAAAAGAAGCGTTGAGGTGAAAACACTTTTTTCACGACGCCAATTCATGACACGGTCGGAAACCTTGTGCTCTAAATGTGATGCTTTGTAAATGGACCTTAGATTATTTTGCAACATAAACTTGACATTGTCTTCCATTTATTATAAAGTTAATTTACACAAACTATTCAACGATACAAGTTATCAACACTTTAAAAGATAATAAATAATATTTGGTGATAGGGTTGGGACCAATGGGTTGGTCTAACCATTTAACTATATCATATTATCATCAATTAATGCATCTTTCAATCAAACTACAGATTGAGATAAACCTATGAAATTGACATGCACAAGAATGTCTGCCATATTTTTATTTGATTAAATTGCAAAATGTTAACTTTAATTGAATGTATTTGGACCCCCAAAATGTTGTCTTTCTAACTTTAGCATGTTAACTCTCATGATTCTTGGCATCATCAAATTTAAAGTTATACGCAATTCATCTTTTTGTTTATGGTTGGCAATCTTTTTTACTTTATTTCTAACGGTATTTGCGGATGAAAAAAAGTTTGATTTATAGTTAGGTAAACTTTAAATGGTTGTAGTTTGGGGTAGTTAAGGTTCTATCAAAAACCACTAAACGAAAACATCATTACTTTATAACTAGTTTATCATATTTAAAAAAAATTACAAAAATCTTTCATTGCTCTTGCGAAAACTACTATTACAACAATGATAACCAATCCTGCAAAAGCGAGGTACGAAAAAGATAAAATATAGATAAATCATACCCATATCTTTAGGTTAACCGAGGGCAAAGTGAATGTGTGTGCGCGAAAAATACTATTGATTATACTTAATACATGGACAATAGTGTGAGACTATGCTACGTTTATCAATTAAATTTAAGATATTTAACTTTTTTAAGCTGACAAAATTACTTTTTTTTTGCGATATAAAGCTGCTAGATTATGGACATTATTTTAGTAGTCGTATGTTAGGATCGAACTCGAGATCACGGGATTGCACACAATACGTATGAATAGAAAAAGAAATAATTATTTATAAAATGTTATAAGTAACTATTAATAAACACAAAACAAGTAATAGCAATTAGTATTTAATGATAAATGACTAATGACCTATTAACGAAAATTAGAAAAGTAATACTAAGGAAAACTTGGAAACAAGGGAAGGTTCCGGAATCCCCTAGGGGGACTCCAAACCGATCGGCCATAGGGGGTTCTCCACCTCCTTTGTGCCTTGAGCTCCAAGTTTTGAATAGTATATAAGCAAACCCAAGATGCATTGTTTTCTCATAACTTGTACACACACATCTTGGTGTTTTACTCTCCTTCTCTTTGTCTAAAATCGATCCATCTAAACAATCCCTTAAGGGATTCGATTTTCATTGATCAAATAAGTTTTGTGTTTAATTTACTTGCATAAACTTTTTCTTGAATTAGTACGTGTGTACAAGAACGTGATTCAAACACACTATTGTTTGATTCTTGGATTGAATTACAAAAGAGGTAAGGGGTAATTCTTATAATCCACATAAACCCTAATTAGGGTTCTTGATTTGAAGATTGCAATCGATTCTTGTTCGGGCTAGAATCACAAAGGTATGTTTACTATTTATATTTGATTAATTAATTACATGTTATATGATCTTGTTATAATTGCTTCCGCTATGCTCACTTGATGTGTTTGGTTTATTTTATATGAATGTCATGATATCATAATTACAACAGTGGCATCTAGAGCCGTTATAATGTGTAATTAATTATCGAAACGCATAAAAATTGGATCTTGATTCGTTTAGTTACATGTTTTTAGGGTTTTTAGATTCCTAACCCTAATTTTTTTATGGGTCGATTTAGACCTTAAAAGGTTTTAGGGTTTTTGGTTTTGATTTTTTTTTAATATGATTAGAAACCTTAGGATGTCATGTAATTTGTTATGCGTTTTAGTAAACGATCTTGGTACAATATGTTAATTGTTAAGCTTAATCCATGAAAAAGTGCATATTTGCATGAATTTTATTGTATGATAATTTAAATGGTTTAAATTGGATATATAAATATAAATTAATTGTTAAGTTATATCGTAACATGTAAATTTATTAATAGATGTCGAATTGGGGAAGACTCCAATATTAAGTAATCAATTATGTGCTATGTGGTATTTGTTTAGTTTTGGCTTACACAATCGATTTATCGATGTATGTGGCTCTTTTTCCTAGAAGAAGAAAGCCTTAATTGAATTAATACGTTGTACATCTAGATTTGATTATTAATAGGACTATTGAATAAGATTTGCATGTGGCTACATGTTTTATACATATTTAATTGTTATGATTATGTATATTTGTTTATTTAGTTGTTTTATTTTTTTATTGTACATTACTTGTTTTGTTTATTAATTGTGTTAGACATGTTTATAAACGAAAAGGGTAATTTTGAATAGAAAAATAATACGGACTAAATAATGGCGAAATTGTTTTGGTTTTTAAGAGTTTAAATTTCAAAGAATTGGTTGATTGATGTTTTTGTACGTAATGGTTAACTAGGCCCGACCGAAGTTTACACACTATAAGATGGGTATAAGGATGGCTTTGCATTAAATTGTGGCCTTAGAGAGACAACATTCTGTCTTAACGCTCGTTTGTGTGTAAATTAGACTTACCGAACAACCATTACATGTACACTGTCATCTTAAGGGTGAATTAACCACAATTTCACAATGATTATCCGAAACACTAAGCTTTCGGGCTTATGCAAAAGTACGATATAGTGGACGATAATTGTTGGTAATTCTTTAATTGGTGAACCCGATACCTCAATCAAAACTTTGTTGTTTTACTCTTAGCAAATTGGTAATAAAAATATTTTGTAAAACCACTGTTATGATGTTGTATGCATGCTTCTTCATACATTATTTTGATCACGTCAAAATTTAATACCCTTATAAAATTAAGTCGAATGCCATCTAATTAAGAACACTTGAAGTTGTAATTTACGTCATATGAGAACTTGGCGAGATTGCAATGGAGAGGTAAATTTCATAAATACATTGCTAGCAGATCAACTGATGTGATGGATTTGTGAGTTTGCAGTTTTTAAGTTAGACGACTTAAATTGAGTAGGAAGTGAGATCTTTGACTCAAGGCATTAAGATGGGGATCAAACATGCTTACATTACAAAAGTTTTGTGATTGTAAATCCCATAAATCTAGGAATTGCAATATGATATTGGCAATTATTGTTCGACAATTACTTTGTTGAATACTATCATTACTAGCAGATCAACTGATGTAATGGTACTATGTCAATTAGGATCCTTGCTTTAAGAAAATACTATGGTTTATAAGAATATTTACCAATGGGTATTTTATTTTCTTAAAGACCTAATTATTTAAAATACTAAAATTGAATTTTGTAATTCGTTTTAATGTATTAATGCAACGATCAAACCATAAACGCACTTTTAGCTTTGGTAAATTGATCTAGTTCTGTTTTCAAACAAATGTTTGATTAAGAAATATTTACTTAAAAGACAAAAGTAGTCTCCTTTCTATGAAGGAAGAGTGAGACACAATCCTATTCCTTTTCATGAATGAGAAAGGATAATAGAAATATTAGATATGTCTAAATTCTAATATAACTCATAGCAAATTTTTAATAGTTAAGAAAATTGCGTACATTTTTCATAGGGATTTCATCATCCTCATTCGGTGATTAAATTCTTAGTAACAAATATGATATTTGGTTAACAGAAAATTATGTATGACATTTTATGAGTTATTATAATTAGAATCTAGACTAATTACCGCAAAATGTTTAAAGACAAACTAGTTGTTTTAACTATTTTAAAGGTGCTACATACATTGTAGGATGGTAGACCTATTAAGGAAGAAATTGCATGCCCAATTTTCAAGTTAATAGCATTTGGTGGATAGTCCATCATTTACGTAGTAGAATACACTCTTTAGTACATAAGTAATTGTTATGTATGGACATTCAAAGGTGTAGGAAAGTTAAAAGTACACTATTTTCTTTCACTGGATATGAAACATTTAAAATGTTGTCAAATTCAGTGGGAGTATTGTGTACTTATCACTGAATAAGGAATTATTGTAATGATCTTTAATTCAGTGGGAGTTACAAGCTTTGACATCTTGGTAGCTAAAGATAATTACTTTCCAAGTGTAGACACTCATACTTTTAAGGATAGTCTTGTATGTTTCCTTACTAGACATTGTTGTTTTACATATATTTGTTATGCTAAAATCTATGACACAATCATATTGAACACATAAACAAATGCATGGCATGTTGTTTATCAACTATATGAGGTTGTTCCATGCACAAGTGAGAGAAATGTTATCTTTAATGTGTGCAAGAAACAACTCATAAAGATATGATTTAATGGATTCTCTTGACTTCAAGGTAAGAGAATAATGTTCTAATATTAATTCTAGAAACACTTGGTGTTACAATTTATGTTATGTGAGAGCTTAGCTAGATTGCAACAACAAGGTGAATTTCATATTTCATTACTAGCAGATCAACTGATGTAATTGAACTATGAGAATTTGCAGTTTCTAAATTAGAATAATATTCTGATATGAATTATACTAGGCTAATTCAAGAAACACTTGGTGTTACAATTCATGTTATGTGAGAGCTTAACTAGATTGCAACAACAAGGTGAATTTCATATTTTCATTACTAGCAGATCAACTGATGTAATTGGACTATGAGAATTTACAGTTTCTAAATTAGATACCTATTAGAACATGTGTCAATATGATATCAAGACTACTTTAATTTATAGATTTATGAATTCATGGAATGACATAAATTAATTAAGTAATCTAATGCTACTTCAATCTGAATATTTATGTGTTCTTGGAATGACATAAATAAATGAAGAAATAATGTTATTTACATTATTGTGAAGTAATAAATTAACTTGAAATTACTATTGAAACCAAAATATGGTGTTCATAATTACTTTAGTTAAACATGTTTATGTTTCATTGTAAAGATATAAACATAAAGTCTTTTAATTGTTACAAGACTTATAATAAAGTAAGACGTTATCTTGTTGTGTTTTTTAAATTAAGACATATACATGAAGTTATTAAATTGTTAAATGACTTATAACGTATAGTGAGATTATAACAATTTATGTTTTCTTGTAAAGACATGGACATGAAGTGACTTTGTAAAAAGTACTTGTGTTATAAAGCATGTAATTGGCTTGAATATTATTATACGATTAAAATGAATTAGTTGGTAAATTGACAAGTCAAAAGGAATATGGTTATCTTTAATATTGTTAGATTGTCTTACAATATTAATACTAATGAAATATCAAATGTTTATGGTATGTTCAGTTAGGAAAATCAAACTCTTGTTATATTGTTTGATTAAAGATAACTATGACTTCTTTTCTTTCAAAAGTTATCAAGGTTAGAATGTTAAGTATGACTTGGACATATTTAATAAAACTCCAACATAGAAGATTAATAAGACATTATCATATGATGGAATGTGATGAATGTTATGAATCACATTAAGTCTTAAATTGAAGTTCTAATTTTGTTTAACTGCTTATGAAGAGGTTATTAACAAAGTAAAGTCAGGAACTGTCAATATGTATTTGTAATATCCCAAAAGAGAACATTGTATTGTTGCTTTATTTGATACGTATTTAAAGATAGTCTTTAAATTACTAAAAGCAAGTGGGAATTTTGATCTTTAAAAGATAAAATTACAAGATACATTATCTTCTAAAATACACTAGTAAATATCATGATTAAGTTTGACATTTGAATGTTAAATCTCAGCATGATAATAAAGGTTGACATTTAAATGTTAAACCTCAAGATGATGGAATTATCATTTATAGAATAACAATATATCTCAGATATTTGATTAATATGCTGAGGACTATGATTTACAGGATTATTGTAAACCTGATAATCATTATGATACATTACCAAATATGAAATTGGGTAAAGTATACATGATATGAATGATTAAGATGCTGTCCATAAAGATAATCAATTTTAGAAACTTGGTTTATCTTAATAGTTAGACTAGAAAATGAAGATGAGTTTCTTCAAAGATTAGGTAACTCTTGTGGTTTAAATCTTTGTATAGAAATCATATGGATAATATTGTGCACATATTTAATGCATGTCTTATGACAAGATTATTAATCACACTTAAGCAATTAACTGTGATTGAATATTCTTTTCTAAACACATTAAATATATAAAGATTATGATTGTCATATTTATGAAATTGACAATAGAATATCAAAACTCTTTCTTGAGTGATTACTTGAGCGAGGACGATAAGTAATCAAAAGGAGTTTATGAATTCAAATAAATCTTTGGAAGTGTACAAAGTGCAATAAGCCATGGATGGATAAATGCATGCATCTAGAAGATCGCTCTTATGTTTAATTATTAAATTCATGTTTTGATTTATAATTGAAATAAGATAATTTATAAGTATTCCTAAAAGCTAGTGGGAGTATTATGTTTAATTTCTTAAATCATATACGTTGTAGAACATATAAAAGGTAGCATTCTATATAAGTTAAATGTTAAGTCTTAGTTTGGAATGAAACTTTAAAGATTTAGGAAATAAGACATACAACCATGGAATGAATGCTTATTGTTGAAACATGTGTGGTAAATAAATCTAATATAACATGATATATTATTTAGAAAGTCTAAATAGTTATGTATGATATGAATAAAATCTAAGTATGACTCAAAGATTTTTCATGAACATCATGTTTTGTTGTATCATGCTTGATTACAAGATGATTTGGCAATATTAATATCTAAATAAAAGGTTATTAGATAACTTGTGTAATATTCTAAAAGAATATGTTTGATTATAGAATCACATCCTAAATCTGGAATAGCTTCCAAATTCTATAGATGAACAATTTTTCAATTGTTTTGAAAATTGTCATAGTCAACAAACTTGAAAGTTTGAAGGGCATCAAACATTACACAATAGATATTAATGTTTATGGGAAGTTTAATTGCATATTGTTGTAGCATACAATGATGCTAATAAAATTGAGATAACACTCAATACTAGTTATGGTAAGATTTCATCTTTGGCTATATGTACTAGTTGTGCTTAATAAGAGCATAGTTGCATTATACATTAAGAGAATAAGAATATTTTAAACTTTAAAATGTTTGGAAGTTTGATTATCATAAATTGGTGGTTAAGGATGTCACACATTTATGAAAGATTATAAGGCATTATCAAAATAGTTGAGTATGCATATACAAGAACTTCAATAGTTGAATTCTTGAAATAAGTATTCTCAAAATTCCGATAGATCAAAGTTGGATGATTTATGTCTTGTCAACAAGAATGAATGTCATTACTTGAGACATAATTAATCAACAAGAGTTATCATGCATTGATCTATTTAGTATTTGGATAAGGGATGTTAAACAATTATTATAATAAATTTAAATACATGGTATGTTTAATTTATAATAAATTGTATCCTATATTTGTATGTTTAATCCATGAATAAATGTTATTCTAAATTGTCCGTTGTCAGTTAATAATATAGGAATATTATTAAATCAAGACAAATCTGAAGGTTGGTATAATATACTTAAAGTATATTGATGCGTAGACATGCCATTTCAGATGATATTCAATGATACCGAATATAGGACTTATCCCAACTACATGATGTTACTTTATGGATTTTGTTATTAAGTAAATCATGAGAAGTTATCCTCAGACTTGAGATGCAAGATAAGTGTCATGAATGTAATACATTTTTGTGGAACAACTTAACGCTATACGTAACTGGTAGTCATAAGGGTTGTTTTCAGAAGTGTTACAAAGTTTGTGGGTTTTGCTTGTAGTCAAGATAGAATTTGTTTCATTCAAATTTATTTTTAGAGTTTAATACTGCTGGGTCCCTCGTAGGGTTGTCAAGATGTTTGCATGGCCGTGCCCAAGATCTTCCCTGAATATGTTCAGATGATTTGGTAATCTTGATCAATCACTAACAACGAGAAACAGAATAGTTAATTAAGGAATGACTTTAATCCATATCCTTATTAACATGGTATTAGAAACAAAATGATAATAATAATGAGAAATCATTAAAAGGTTTTTCCAGGAGCCTTACTCGAGATCGTACTAGAGGCATCGACGTGTTGCAAGACGCTAACCGATGTGATTACACTATTAAAATATGTCCAAGTGGGAGCTGTTAGATTATGGACATTATTTTAGTAGTCGTATGTTAGGATCGAACTCGAGATCACGGGATTGCACACAATACGTATGAAGAGAAAAAGAAATAATTATTTATAAAATGTTATAAGTAATTATTAATAAACACAAAACAAGTAATAGTAATTAGTATTTAATGATAAATGACTAATGACCTATTAACGAAGATTAGGAAAGTAATACTAAGGAAAACTTGGAAACAAGGGAAGGTTCCGGAATCCCCTAGGGGGACTCCAAACCGATCGGCCATAGGGGGTTCTCCACCTCATTTGTGCCTTGAGCTCCAAGTTTTGAATAGTATATAAGCAAACCCAAGATGCATTGTTTTCTCATAACTTGTACACACACACATCTTGGTGTTTTACTCTCCTTCTCTTTGTCTAAAATCGATCCATCTAAACAATCCCTTAAGGGATTCGATTTTCATTGATCAAATAAGTTTTGTGTTTAATTTACTTGCATAAACTTTTTCTTGAATTAGTACGTGTGTACAAGAACGTGATTCAAACACACTATTGTTTGATTCTTGGATTGAATTACAAAAGAAGTAAGGGGTAATTCTTATAATCCACATAAACCCTAATTAGGGTTCTTGATTTGAAGATTGCAATCGATTCTTGTTCGGGCTAGAATCACAAAGGTATGTTTACTATTTATATTTGATTAATTAATTACATGTTATATGATCTTGTTATAATTGCTTCCGCTATGCTCACTTGATGTGTTTGGTTTATTTTATATGAATGTCATGATATCATAATTCCAACAAAAGCATAGACGGATTTTAGGGAGGATCGGGAGGTTATGGCTGCCTTAGAACTTTTAGCATTAAATACATTTTTAACCCTTATTTTTTATATTATGAATACACATGCTAAAAAAAAAAAAAAAAAAAAAAAAAAAAAAAAAAAAAAAAAAAAAACCCTCAAGTTGACATTTGATTTAACCCTTATCTTTTATAAATTTAGTGCGGACCGAGGGGGTTATGGCTGCCTCAGAACTTTTAGCATCGAATACATTTTGACATTTTCAATAAATTTGTCAAGTTTCATCTCTGATACAAGTTTTTGTTAGAAATTTTTGACTTTTTATATTTTTGACTTTTCATATGATGCGATGGATCATTATTCATCACCGAAGTGATGTAAAAAGTCATGTCGACTCTAGTTATGAGTTATGGCTATAATTTTAAGTTAAAAAAAAATAAGAAAAGAAAGAAACACATGTGTGCTTGTAGTATGACTTATGACTTATGAGCCATTATTTGTCACATCTAGAAATACACAATTTGCTTTAGAATTCGTTACATCAACTAAAATACAAAAATATTTTGATAGGAAACTCGTGCCTAACTCATTTACAAAATTCTAAAACAAAGTAACCATCATCAAATATTTACAAAATGATAATTTTATTATATTATGATGAATAATAACCATAAGATAGCAATGAAAAACATTTATATATACATCTAGAAAATAAGAATTTGTTTTTTATTTGATGTCTTTATCTTGGAGTAGTTGAAGCATTATAAATAAAGTGGATTTATCATTTATGCAAGTGGCATGTCTCATCATCATCCTAATTATTTTTTCCCGTGAGTGGGTGGAACATTCGAACGCGTGGCTATTTCATATCTAATTAAACTCTTAATACTTGATTTGGTTTGATCTTGTTTCATAATTGAATTAAGAACATTAGTGACATATGCTTTGGTGAGTATGGATCTAGTAAGAAGAATTAATGAAATTAGAAAAGTGAAAAAAAATTATAGTCACATATTTCAAATCAGAAAAGAGAAATAATAGGAGATGCATCTATTTTTTTATGAGTGCATCTAATATTTGTATGCATTGGTTAATAATTAACAACAACAGCAATCATTTAATATATATTCTACAAAAGGTTTGATCCTGAGAGCTTTATTGGCACCACAACCATTGTCCACATCACAAGGAATATCCTACAACTCTCCAGGCCCCGAGGAGCACCACCTGAACTGAGACGAGCCGAGACTCGACCTTCGATCTCTTATCCACAAAGTCTCTCAAATGTGCCATAGATGAGACTCGAACCCAGATCTATTAACTCAAGCACGAGAGCTCCACCCATTGGACTAATGCTCAAGTGGTAATCTTTTAATATATACTAGTATAGATATAACGATACGTGGTCATTATTGTTATATATAACAATGGATTTATTAGCTTAATCAAACAAAGATTAGTAGGGCTGTAAATGAACTACAGAGTCTTGTTCATGTTTTTTCGTTTAATTTTAATCGAACAAAAATAAACGGACAAAAACCCTTAAACGAACAAATTTTCTTGTTCATAGTCGTTTATTAAGAAAATTAGTTGTTCATGTTCTTTCATTAAGACACTAAATGTGGCTTAAACGAATATAAACGATCGAACATAAATGAACGTAGAAAAACAAACATAAAGCTTATTAAATTATGTATAATGTAACGAACGTTAATAAACGTATAATTCGTGACCTATGCTCATGTTTGTTCATTTAACTAAACGAACGTAAAATATTTTTCACTTTCGTTCTTTTAATAAATAAATGAACGTAAATGAACTTTTTACGTTCATTCATTAAGACACTAAATGAGGCTTAAACGAATATAAACAATCGAACATAAATGAACGTAGAAAAACAAACATAAAGCTTATTAAATTATGTATAATGTAACGAACGTTAATAAACGTATAATTCGTGACCTATGCTCATGTTTGTTTATTTAACTAAACGAACGTAAAATATTTTTCACTTTCGTTCTTTTAATAAATAAATGAACGTAAATGAACTTTTTACCGAGGAGTTTATTAAATGTTCACTGAACGTAACAATAGGTCTTATGTGATGGATACGATGGTTTATGTATCGGATCACAAAAATGATTCTAATAAAGTTTTTTTACATATAAAAAATATTAGAGATATGTGTTTGTATTTTGCTTTACTTAGTAAAGTTACACTATGATCATTATTATTTAATTTTCTTAAGAAACTAACAAAGAGATTTGCATCTCAAAAGCATCTTGATCCAACCTTTATTTGTCATTTTATGAGACAAATTTTTGGTAACATTAATCAACCAATTGGTCTAGTCCATTTCATCTTTTTACAAAACTATAAAGGACACTTTAATTATTTGTGGATTAAAATTTATCTAGAGATGAAAATTGTTGATGGTTTTTTGTTCTCATCTATAATAATATTGTATGATAGTAATAGGACAATTGTAAAACATTATCTCTTAATATCTTTTTCTAGGTCGAAATGGGTGTATGACACATTACGCAGTATATATGGGTCACCTTTTCTCTTATCTCCCTCATCTTAAAATCTTCATTTCCTCAAAAGCTTTTGGATCACACACCAATTTTCAAGTACTCTTCTTCACCAAGGTAACAAAATCTCATGATCATTTCAAATCATCTAACTAACTAAAACCAATTCTCATATTGTTTTAAACTGTCTAGACACGTCACATTATTCTGTATGTTATAACGAACAGTGACGTGTCTAGACAACTTGATGGATAATAAATCCGAATAGGAATCTTACTGAATATATGGTACATCCAGCATCTTTTTTTTTTTTTTTTTTTTTTTTTTTTTTTTTTTTTTTTTTACTTCATGTAAATAAAAAGACAAATATCCGTGCAGGTAAATAATGGCAACGAACGAGGGGTTGAAGGTCGATGTCGAACATGTTAAGGTGACATCACCACCATCGGGAGGGCTAGCACGACAAGGCAGCG
Organism: Artemisia argyi; assembly: GCA_030686995.1. Classification (NCBI taxonomy): domain Eukaryota; kingdom Viridiplantae; phylum Streptophyta; class Magnoliopsida; order Asterales; family Asteraceae; genus Artemisia; species Artemisia argyi. Next base: position 209,692,993 of record CM060681.1, read on the forward strand.
TTTCGAAAAATAATTGCTTGTGTTCTCCAACAACCCATGCTGGCTCTTTTCGATGTAGGCTTCATCGTAGCCCTAGCGGCATTCAGCGTACGAAAAGTATAAATTCGGATTCTAAACCTAATGATCTTCATGAACATGATGCTATGAAAACCGTCATGGCTCCATGATTCTTTTCTTTTTTGTTTCATGAAATTAAAGTGCATGTATAAATGGAACAAACCATATGACATGTTGGCCTTATATATATGAATATGATCATGTGTTGAATAATTTTGTTTTGTTGTTTTTTCCTAACATAGGATATATTATTTCAAGTTTTCAACTTAGCTTCAAATGGTGTTTTCGACATAAGTTAATTCACTAGCTACAACTTTGTGTCTTAGCACAAAACCTTTCATGTTCACAATTTTTTTTTTTTTTTTTTTTTTTTTTTTTTTTTTTTTTATTTATTTATTTATTTATTTTTTTTTAGGGGTGACCTTAGTTTTGACTTTTTACCGACTAATTCATGGGGTTTGAATCTATGGCCACACAGATTGGTAAAGTCCTCCCTAGAAGGTTGATGTGACCACTTCAGAATTTTTTGCACCTATCAGGAATTTAACCAGTTACCTCACACAGTTTAGTAATGTTATAGTCGCAGCTTATATGACGGACTTCAAAGTTCCAACAAACAATCTGCAAGGCTTAGAATACACGACTTGTTTCTAAAGCATGCATAACGATACGTATGTTATAAGAACATTTGAGATGGAAATGACCGGAGACTTGCAAATGGGTAAATACGACACTTGGAAGCTGATAATGTCTTTGCATATATAACGATACGTATGTTTTGGTCTCAGAGTTTTCAGTTTACCATAAATAATAAGAAAAAAGCCAAACAAAATACGCGAAACTGAGTATGTTAGTTTATTGTCCTTCAACAATATATAATATCGTAGTAACTAGTTTCCTTACCATATAACTATGGAAATGAACCATAATCGTTCGTAATGAATAATACTATTTGGGAACTTTTTGACGGCTAGAAGAACCGATTTAGTTAAGTGATTAAAAGTGATCTAGAGCTTGTTGAGTTGTTGCTCACCATTAGAATCTTGTCTTCTTATGTGATTAGACATTGCTCCTAAAACATATTACAGTATATTTTAAAACACTAAGAGGGCAGTGAGTGGTAACACCAAATAACACCAATACCATTGTCACGTCAGCGTCACATCATTTTAACACCATATAACATAACGCCAAAAACACCAGTAAATCATAACACCCAATAACACCACTTTTGAGACCCACTTAAAAAAACAAATGGAAGAACACAAAAAATGGAAACGGCGTTGGGAAAAACACAAACAAAACAAATAGGGAGTGATAACTTGAGTTGCCATGTTAACACCATAACTTGCGTTGCCATGTTAACGCAAAATGAAACGCAGGACCAACGTGCTCGACCTAGGACTGGCATTAACGCCATAACGCCTTTGAAATCCTTCCAGCTCGGATGAAATTGCGAAACGGCGTTACCACTCCCTGCCCTCTAATGTTCTGTATCTTGTCACGAATACTAGATGAAACTATTTAGAACGCAGTAATAAAAAGCCAGGCTTCAATTTTCAGATACATGAAGAACTAATGCTTCATAAGTTTGATTGAACCAATTATTTGAAGCAAATGTGAAATTAAATGGTAAATAGAGGTAAGTAACAAAATTAATGCAAATTAAATTATGAACAAGGATATAGATAAAACATGTGTTGTGATTATGACCTTATTTATTAGAGATTGATCCCCTCGTAAATAAAGTTAGGGTTAGACTTAAATTATGATAGTTTGGTGTGTAAGTCAAGCGAAGATAATATGGAATTCTAATTCTATTATGATTGCACTCCCTCATCTCTATAAATATAAGTAAGGGGTTGCTAGTTCATTTATTCTTCTCGTCTTGATGTAAGCCTTTACATTATAGTAACCGGAGTACTTGGTCAATAGGGTGCAGAGGATAATGCTGCTAAAAAATAGAAAGTGAAGAAGTCTGAGAAAGCTAATCTAGGGAAATTGTTAAACTACAATGCCTAGTCAACAAGGTGGTCCTCGGTTCGAGGTTCCAGCATAAGGAAAAGGATGTTAGGTATCGTTTATGTTTAAGTGTGACACCTAAGGTGTAAATTGTTGGATGTTAAGAGCAACATTTAACAATCAGGGGTTTAAGTGTACTTTGTAATTAGAATTGGTGTTAGACTGGAACTAGGATTAGTTAAACTTGACTTGCAAGGCAAGGAAGGCCTATGGCTGATTGTTCTTATAAGGGTTGGTTTAGGAGAGGTCGCAACCCTTTCATCTCTATAAATAGACGTGAGGAGGGGGATATTAGTTTAAAAAAGAAAAATTATTCTTCCTCAAATTATAAGTTTTATTGATTGATTAATAAAGGGGTGTTTGAGGGTACTTCTCGTGTGTATATCCATCATCTTTTGCTCGTTTATTTTCTTCTTATTCAGTTGATCAAACATGTACAAGTGTTAGAGTTTCGTATATTGTAAACACGACATGTTCTTGATTCCGTGTCATTGATATCCGGGTTTGTTGAAGCCGATATTACAACATCATGTCATAGCATCTTTCACTTAGATTACATGATTTGTTATATGCAATATTGTGTGTGTATGTACACCCTATGTAAAATCATAACAAGTAATATCTTTTTTGATAAGATTTTTTTGAAACAAGTGAGATTCTATGTCAAAGAAAGAATGTATTCTACACAAACTAGTATATCTGTAATCTGTATACACACATTTCTATTGCATACACTTATCCCAATTATTGATATCACTATACTAGAGACCAAAACAAAAGTGAACATGCTAGTTTGCATCACACTGTACACTACATACTAGCCCAACAGGCCAAAGTTGGCCCGTATCATCAATTATCATTTGTTGATTGTCAGAAACAGCATAATTGTTTTAACAACCAACTTACTCCTTGATATTGTTTATGTCTTGTACTTGGCAAAACATTTTACAAAATTATTAATCAAAGAGGAAAATGAAGAATCAAATGGCCTTTTGCCTAAAGGCATTTGAGTCATGTATAAACGAAAGAGGTTATGTATTCAAATCTTTGTTGAGACATACAAAAATGTCTCTCAACTAGATGATTTAGGCGCGTGAATAATTTTACTAAAAAAAATAATGCGTCTTTTGTAAATTAACCCAAGAGGTGAAACTACTGTCACTCGATCTTAATCTGTCCATCTAACCCGGATGCTTTATATTTCGTGGTGGAACATTATACTTGCGGTCATCGATTGAAAGATATTGATCATATTGCGCACCTATCGTTCAATAAAATTCAGCAACTAACTCTTTATAGAATGCTAGATTACTAGTGAGTCTAAACAAAAGTAAACAAAGTATATGAACCAAGGGCATGCATGATATAAATCTTTCATGTCCTTTTTTTTTTTTTTTTTTTTTTTTTTAACAAATGATTGATTTGATACAAAAGGTTTGTTGGACTTGTGCTTGCAATTAACATGTGATTAAGTAAATCCTAAGGTAAATTAGCAGTAACCTAACAAAAATGGTACCAAATGTCACTTTAACGATAGTGAGTCATGCGTCCTAATATCAATACATGTCTCACTTTTTCTCTAAGTGAAACTTTCTCACCAACTTTTGATCGCCTTCATTTGATGTAATCAACCATATCGATTTCGAAAGAATGACTATACGACAAAGTTATATCTATTTCCTAAAGTCGTATATGAGAGCGTGCAAGGTGTGCAATCGAAAGATGACTCAAAAGTTTAGAATCTTTAAAGCCTCAAAATTCATTTCCAACAAAAAGATGTTGACAACGAATTTATGCTTTGAATATCTATCAGTCTACTCCAATTCGGCGAGAGTGATAACGATTTCAAATAAATATTTAAGATGAATAGTTAGAATATCAAGTTCTTTTTAGTACGTAGTGGGTATGATATATATAATTTTGTTCGTCATGTTTAGTTATCGTATAAATTTTATTTCTTTAGTTTTCATATAAACTTTTGCACATTGTTTCGTTAGGTCAGCTACAACACTGGTCCCTATCTCGAGAGTTTGTAAAACAAGAACTTTATTAATGGATGCAAAGGTTGTGTACACATCATAAGCTTTGCATTTTGTGATGAGCACTATTTTGTGCTATAGTCAACAACAAGATAAACTTACTACATACTTTATGAAGAAAAAAAAAAGACCACTCATTCCAAATATTCTTACAACTTACGTTCCTTATTTGATTGGACAAGTGAAATGATGAGCATTCAAGCATGGGAGTGAAAAAATCAATCATGTTAGCAAATTTGAATTAGGAGTGTTATACTTTGCATTATGAGACTTGTTGTTATCTTGTTACGTTTCGAAATCGCATATAATCACTATGATTAGTGTTTTGGTCCACATATTGTCCTTGTAGCGGGGTGTATGAGTTAGTCGGCGTTGCCAGTTATTAGCATTTTTTGCAAAAAGAATTTAACAAACAACTAGCAATGTCATTATGCTTCACTCATCACCAGTGGTGGCGATTAACATGTGCAACTAGTGCAAACGCACATGACCCCTATTTGTAAAGGGCCCCCAATTTAGTATATATCTATTAATATTTATAGTTTTATACATATTTAAGTATATAATGCTTTAAATTTTTAGTGTTTTTGTTAAATATTATCAAAGTTGGATAAAAAAAATGTAGATTGGCAGGGACACATCAACCCTGTGTACTATAATGGTACCCATCAACCCTACCCAGCAAAGGTTTGATACCTGTGAAACACCTCCACCCAATACCCAACCATGTTGCGGAACGGATTCGAACTCACGTCCTTTGTTGGATCAAGACATCACATGGTTGAGCTCAGGCTTCTAAGGTAGCTGGTGGCCAACTGCACTAGGCAGTTGGTTAATATTATCAAAGTTGATTTGGGCCACATATCAAAAGAACTTTTTATTTCCCGTAATAGTTAAACTTTTCATGATTTATGAGGGCCTCATTCGTGATTTCGCACCGAGCCACCTTATCACATAATAACTCAATGAAGATGTAGTCAAATGTGATAATACAAGCTGTCTAGGATGCTATCTTTGGTCAAATAGTCAACTTTGAAAAACATGAAAAATGTCAATTCTTGCATATATAACTTTATACTATATGAAAGAAAAGTGGAAAATCAATAATGGAATTGAATTATTGAGCTGCAAACTGATGGTAGAAAAAGACTAGTGCTCAAGAAATCAATACCATTTGGTCCCCATCATGGATCTATAAAGTTTGATGCTTTTTACCAAAATCTTTAAAGTAACAAGAACATTTCTTCTTTTTTATTTATTACCATAGATTACACAAACAATTCACAATTCAATTACCTAAAGATTACAAGACATTTTTTTTATAAAAAAAGATGAATAAAATAGAATGAAATTTTATCCGCGCGACGTTCACATTACCATATTTCCTAGCGTTTTTCTTAGCGTTTTTCGCTTGCAGTACTTCTGTTTGTAGACCATAACTTACTAAACATTCGTTTAGGGCGATTAGGAAGTGAACAAAGTTGCTTCACCTTTGATGAATCAGCTTTCGTGAGCCCTTCATGAAAATTGTCATCCAAATCATCGTCTTCTGCCAGCTTCATTCTTAAAGTGGAAAGATTGGATTTTGGTGACTTGAAACCCGAAACACTCCATTGGTCTTCAGGTTGCACCATGCTTCTATTGGTGCTTATTGACCCTGGTGCCCTTGATGCATTTTCTTGGGCGGCTAATAGTGCTTTAATGTTGCTGGGCAGGTCAGTCAGCTGACCGCCAGCCATGGCTGCTCGAGCTTGTTCAAAGAAAAGGACTTGAACTACTACACGTAAGGGAAGAAGCTCGTTTTGTGCTGCGTGCATACATACTTCCATAGATAACTTCTTGCAGTCAAGTATACGACATATACGCTTCCTTTCTGTCTTGTTGAGGGTCGGGTGTGCCTGCACAACAACAGGATCATATATAAATACGATTCACAATCACCCTTAACAAAAATAAGTCTAAATCACTTAAAAGGGAAAATCATAAAACTCAAAGATGGTTTTGTGTCTCTTTTCGGCATTTAGTAACTGTATGCTTGAAAGTTTTTTTTATGGAACTGAACATCTATAAATGTAATGTTTCTCTACATAAACGTAACGTTGTGAACTAAAAGTAGTCATTTTTTAAAGCAAATTTTTACGGGTTTCTTTTTTCTATAAGAGACTCAAACGGGACATAAAGCCACTTAGGATTTCTATCTACCATGTGCAAATGATCCATACCACGACGTTTGACTTCAAAAGTCAATGTATACTTTTTTCGAATATGTAAAAGTTAAAAGTAAGAATGATAGAATATGGCTTACCTTGAGATAAATATCAATGGCTCTATAAAGATCATCATGATCCAATCTAGCAAATTCAGGAATTGTCTCGGCTAAAGCAGTGAACTTCGATAATGGCAAGTTCACATCTTTAGCAATTTCTTTTAGATAACCGTCGATAAGTCTTGCCACTTTGAGCTTTGAACTATGGGATGCTGAAGACGACCTCCTACTTTCTTGCAACAACTCAAAATCGCCATTATTCGCTGACCTTGATCTTCTATGCCTCTCAAACCGCCCTTTGACTCGTGGAGGACTTGTTGGTGGACTTTGACTTTGCAACATAAATAGCTCCAAAATGTTCAAAATTACATCAACGTCATACACCATTTCACTTGATAAACAAGGGATCAACAAATCAGGAACCGTTGCTTCATCTAACTGAACACCAATTCTTTTTGCTAATTCAGTTTTTGAAGAAGATGAAGCTCGTAGAATATTGGCTGCTTTAAGTAATTTGAGTAAAAAGCTACAGGAAACTGCGGTTCGTTCCATTGGTAGCAAACTAATGATTGATTCCAAAAGCAATCGACTTTTTGAATTCGAATGAGACTTTTCACCATTTTCTCCGATTTCAGGATTTCTTGAAATATATGGTAGCCATTTTGAAGCGTAAATCCTCAATGCATCACCAACAAGATTTGCAGGCACTTTGCCACCCGATTTTAAAGCGATCATTGTTCTCCAATAAAGATCAATCCCCAATTCAGAAAGATCTTCAGCCCACCACCCTTTAGTTGTAGCTTTACTCCCGTTACAAGAAATGTCATCCCTTTCCCTCCCTCGCCTTGAATAGCTATGTGATAAGCTAACCTTTGAAGGGTTAGAAAGTACTTTAGACGCTATAGCTTCAATACATCGGCTCGTGATCCCCAACTCTTCTGACCATAAATGAAAAGGCTTTGTGCTTTGAAGTGTCACAATCGAATCTTTCCAACCATTGAGTATGCAAGAATTCAAGAAAACGTCGAGCTTGTAAACAAGATTGCCTTTTTCAACTTCTTCTGTCATTTGAAGATACTCGGCTGCACAACGAGCTGATACAATGTTGTAGGCACTGACAGTGATAGTGATTCCATAGCAAAATTTTGCGCATAACTCAAAAGATTCTGTGCCTCCTGGGAAATCTGGGAGTTGGATTATTTGATGTTGGCCTGATTCAGGGCTTTCAGAACAAAGTCTTTGTAACCTCAAACACTTCGACAATAGCGGAAACTGTTTTGGATTGAAAATCAAAAACTTAAATTAGTTCATAAAATACATTAATTAACTTTCATCCCAAAATATATCATAAAAAAGTGGTTGTAATTTTAGTCACTTTAGTATATTTGTAGCTCCAAAAACTAAACTGTTTTGGACTTTATTCCATTATTTGACAAATATTATGAGAACCCTTTTTGTAGAAGTTAAGGAAGATCATAAAAATAGTAAATAAATAATAAATGAAATGCCATTATAAAAATGTTACCTTGTGAAGCAAATATCTTGTTGAATTGACTTGAACTACAAGATCACTTGAAACTTCAGAGGAAACTGACCTGAAGTAATACCAAAGTAATAACATATACTCATTAAGTTATATAAATTAAATATTTACAATGTAAGTTATTAGAAAAAATATATAAATTTGATGAACTTATACCTTACTGAGTCTGAATTGTAGAAAGTATCAGGCTTAGAACCAAGTTTCATAAACTTCATGGTTAACTTTTTTTTTCTTGTTGTTGTTGACCTCCTAAAATTATCTTGTTTTTATGGTTCTAATGTATCATTACTTTGATGATTAAGTACAATGAACTTAGCTCAATCAATATTCACCTGTATCATATGAACCAAAAACAGAACACAGTTAGATAATAATTGCAAAATTCCATAAATACAAATATTAAATAATACACTAAAGAATCATATAAAATCTTCAAGATTTTAATGTTGGTTTGAGCTAAAAAAAATAAACATAATTATTAGAAAGTTAGAAATTTGTAAAATTCCCATTTTCATAACCTCAACAAAAAAAGAACATAAAAATGTGAACCATGTTTAATTAGAAAGTTAGAAATTTGCACAAAAATCATATGAAGTCTTCAAAACTTGTTTAATTTAATTAACTTGAAATTTTCAAAATTTATGACTTTCTATTTCAACTTTTATGATCATACACCCTTAAAATGTCAACTTTAAATTTATTGAAAAAAAAAAAAAAAAAAAAAAAAAAAAAAAAAAACTCTAAATTTATATGAAATTTCTAATATTTTTTGGTCTTCAACTTTGCAAAAATGACAATAGCAGAAAAATTACTAACCAAAAACAGAGCACCATCAGAAAATTATAAAATTTTCATTTTCATAATCATTTCCCCACTATACCAACCAGAAACCATAAAATCTTGTACTTTATCATAAAAATTTGAAGATTTTTACATGGGTTTTAAAAGTTATAAACAAGAACCTTAAAAACTGGAACTTTATCATAAATTCCTCAAAAAGCATATAAAACTCTAAACTTTTGATATGGGCTTTGCATGTTACAAAAAATTAAACAAATGACACCATCCCACCATGAACCAAAAAGAAAACAAATATAAAAAAAAACTTATTCTTGAAACCAAATAAAACCCATAAATATAGGAACTTTGTCACAAAAAAAATAAAAATAAAATAAAAATAAAATAAAAATCCTTAGCATAATCCCATAAATCAAATCAAAATCCAAAGTGATATTAGCCAAAATCTTGACACACAATTTTTACAAAATAAACACAACAAAATCATGCAACATAATAGTAAACAAAAGACACTAAACTAACAAACTTTATAAAAGATTAAGAAATAATAAAAAGAAGGACAAGAAACCTTGAAAATGGCGAAGAACATTCAATGGCAGAGAAACAGAGTATGACAGTGGAGTGTATGTGTATGTGTGTGAAATATGGCAGCGTGCATTAGCAAAATGAGGGAGAAAAGTGAGTCACACGTGCTTATCCTGCGCCTACTTTTTTCATAATTGTTGTTTCATGCCCTTTGTTCATTTATATACTTGGTTCTTTGCATAATTTTGTATTAAGAATTTTTATATTACGGGAATATATTAGCTACAATTGCATTGCAGTCATTTCTTTTACAATTTTCTGCTTAAGTGTGAGTCTCCGAGTCTTTTTATGGGCTCCTGAGTCATTTTGTAGGTTTCTAGTTTATTTTTTTATGTATTTTTTTTTATATATGTGGTGTGAAAGTTGTGTTTCTTTGATTGTTTTATGACTTTATTTGGCTTTATAAACATTTTTTTGTTAGGCTTTTTTGAGTATTATGTGTTACTTGGCAAAACTAATGATAAATCCAGGTGGGATATCTCGTTTATTGATTGAATATTTATATATTATAATACATAGAAAATTTTAATGGAACTGAACTTACAGACGAGCTCGGACCTTATACTCTATTGCTTAATACTCTCTCGTAATTTGAGCGGTCTAATCGCGAAAGCTCGAATCGGAGTGTTAAAAAAAAAAAAAAAAAAAAAAAATAGATATCTTGATAAATAATCAAAACTTTGATAGTAACCAGTCACAGCGGATAAACGTAATCTTAAAAAAATGAAAAATATGGCAGGTAATGCCGTCAAGGCCTATAAGCTGACACCGTCAAGTAATTGGTGGAGAAAACCCTAAATTGATGACGACGAGGTGACGTCGTTCACTCGTTGAGCGCCCTAATCAATGAGGTTGTTTTCTGTAGTTGCAAGTGACTTTCTTGTTTTGTAATTATGTTTGATAAGGAGTTGTAGTGATAACTATAAAGTGTAGAATGTATGGAATAGAAAATTTACAAGCCAAATGATTATTAATGAAATTATAGTTCTAAACGCTGAAAGCTACGGAATAGAATCTAAACACTTAATATTCTCCTAAAACATACTCCCTAGCAATTTGTCATTTTACATGTAACAACTTGGCATCTTAGTATACCAATATAAAAAGCTAAAAGACGCTATCTATGGTTTGTTTTGTGACTCATGGATTGTTGATCATTTAATTTTGGTTGTCACACTAGGTAATCACTTTCTTTATTTAATTTCAAACACCTCTCTATCATACATCCGAAAGCTTTCATTGAGTTAACTCGAAAAAGAAATATTTCAATTTTCTTATTATATTTCTTTTATTAAAAAAAATAATAAATTAAAAATTAAAAAAATAATCACACTTTTCTCATAATAATGGTTTACTCGGGTGTGTCCGAACCCTATTAAGTATTAACCCACTTAATCCGTAGCCGATCAAACCGAAACCTGAATAACCCGAACCCTTATTAGGGTTGCGCACGAGCAAAGGTTTTTAACATGCAAAACTGGAATAGCATTGTTCGAGTTGGGTTAATCCGAATAACGACCTTATTTGTAAGATATATATAATTTTTAAAATAATAATATTACAATAAGAAGAAAGGAATATAAGTATTTACTCTTTTGGGTTCTAAGATCAATATAATTCCTATAAGGAACCATTATGAAAATACATACTCTCAAAATAGTATATACTTAAATGCATTATTCCAAAGTTGTGTATCTTATTATTGTCATTATCATAAAAGTTGATATACACACCTAATTGAAGATATATACACTTAATGCATATCTTTATATCTTTATGTGTAGAATAGTGTCACTTTTTAGTGCATTCAATATTAGATGATTTTCAAATAGATTAAAAACTTTATTTAAGGTCATCAAGGCAAATGGAGAAAATTATTAAATTATACCTACATATTTTGATGAAAAAGTATAGCCTTTATTACATAATAGAGGCCTATAAAAGGTTTAAAGCATGTATCTAGCCAATGTTTTAGCCTTATCAAGGCATAAGTTCAACATATATACACCCACCCAATAAACTTTTCATAAATTAGGGATAAAAGTAGGGGCGGTCTCGTGATGTCACATAATCCAAGTCGTAGTGTTATTTTTCATAAAATATATTGAATTTAGTGAAATCCATTCTGTTCTAAAATATTACGTTTTTAGTTATTAGTTAGTTCATTTAATAAGTAAAAATGAACTCATTTTTTATTAAACTCAATTGATCTCATAGTTTTTTGTCAACTATTTCTTTTATATTACAGTTGAGAAAAATATTTTATGCATCCGGTCACTTTTAATCCTAGTTTTGTCACGTTGTCATGTCGATTTGTTTTTGTATAACACCTAATAATAATAAATATAGAAAAAGCAAAAATAGAGCTTGATAATATAAAAATCATAGTCTGTAATAAATTTTAGGATGACACATATCTAAGTGTTATCCAAAATTATTTAAAAAGTTATTACAATTAAATCAAATATATTATCAAACACCACATTAAAACATCAAAACATAGCCCACCACCACATATTTATTTTCTTCTTTATCAATAATAATGATGAAGTTGCTAGCTAGGTTGGTTACCTTTTCGGGTCGGTCTTGAATTGAGGTCCGGGTCAGGATCCGGATTATTATATCTCACCTTCCTTGAGTCATCTTGTACAAAATGATTTTTAGCAATGATTTTTATTGCCCTTAATCATGGCTTTCCTAAAAAAACATAAAGCTAAGAAGAAAAATGCTTCAAAAATGTTAAACGGGTCTACAAACAAATTACTTTTTAGAAAAAAATAATGTAGGTTGATGAAAAGATAAAGAAGAGAGGTGCTAAAAGGAGGAATAATAATATATTTTCAAGATTTCATATACTTTCTCTTCTAAATACAAGGGCCACAAGTGGATAATTTATAGTAGCCACAACTGAAAACTTTGCCTTTGGTATTCTTAGTTGTAACCCTTTCATGCATTTATGAATATGGGGTCAAAGGTGATAAATTTTAGAAAATTTCTTTAAAGAGAATGGTCCATATGTTGATATTTTTTAAAGACTTTTTGAATGGTTTGTAGAAGTTTGTTTTTAGGTTGTATAAACTGCATTTATTTGATGGTTGTATGTATTTGTTAATTGTTGATGCAGTTTCACACATGATTGAAAAAGGTTTGAGAAACCAAATTGAGCTTAATTATGTGTCTTGTATCTTACTACTGTATTATAAAATATTAAGTATATGTGACCTAGATGTTTTGGTTGCAAATATCATATACAATGTGTTATGTAGGGTGGTAATTCGGGTTGGGTTCGGGTTAGCAAGGTGGCGGATAAAAAAACCTCAACCCGAACCTAACATGTTTAAATAATCTATTCATTCATGTCAACTATAACCTGTTTACACATACCCATTAAACGACCTATTTAACTCGTATAAATATATGGGTTGGCGAGTTAAATATATTACATGGGTTGAATAGGTTAAACGGATTTTGGGTTGACCCATTTAACCTTTTTATCTAAGCAAGTTGACACATTACATGGGTTAAACAGGTTTGTGGGTTGACCCATTTAACCCATATAATAAAGTATAAATAACTTTTTTGTTTTTGGAAAAAATATTAAACAGGTTAGCGAGTCGACCCGTTTAACCTATACCTAACTCAAACCGGACCTATTTAATAAACGGGTTAGATAGGTCGACCAAACATAATCCAAAACCTATTTAGACTCAACCCGAACATGTTAATTTTCGTGTCGGTCTCAGGTCGGGTCAGAAATTGCACACCCTAGTTATGTGTATCCGAAATCATATATCTAACCTCGAATGGCAACGATTTGGTGGACGTTCGGAGCTGCTAAAGTTGTTAAAAGTCTAAATCATGTGAAAGTAGTTATATTAAGTTCTTATTACTTTACTTGTCTATGATTAGGTAACTTGTCAAAAACTTAGACAAAGTGGTTGATAGTAGTTCACCAATGATAGCAAAGTGTTGGACTTTCTTAGTCCCTAAAATTGGAAGTTAGTTTTGTCTAAAATGAACTTTCAAGTAGGATGTTGGGGTCTTTTAAAATGGATCAAACATGTAGTTTGATTACAAATATGTATCTATTTTGAGAAATTAACTTGGAAGTTTGGCCACCAATTAATGAGTTTAATTATAACTAAATACTGTATACTAATTTGTTCTTAACACATATAACAAAGAACATATACATTATATTCCCTAAAGGACACATTGGATTAACAATAACGTCCAAAGGACACACTGGATTAACAATAACGTCCAAGTATCATGAATTTTTAAAGCTCTATATCAATAGTGTTAGGATAATCATTTTCAAAACATGGCTGTCATCAACAAGTGAAAATACACAACAATGCACATTCATTATTTTGTGAGAACTTATGAACTTGAAAGAGCTCAATATAGTTTAATCATAAATATCTCGACAAAGTTCAAACCAGTAATCTTACAATTTTTAAGCTTTTACTTTAAATAAATTTTTTTTTAATACCTAGGTTTCCGACTCGACATTGCGAGCCGACAAATTCCTGAGCAAATACCCTTTTAGATATTCCGGAGTCGTCGCCGACGAACCTCCGTGGACAATGGGGAATTAGTTTTCTCCCCCAGGGTTCGAACCCAATACCTCTTGGCACTTTTGTCCTAAGAGGCTAAGCTCTTACCATTGGGCAGATTGATTTGTTTGCAGACGTACATATTATCATAAATAACACTTTAATTTACATAACTTATAAACTTCAACTAGAGATATGATTTTAAGACGTTACCGATACGTAAAACAAAATGTAAGGTAAGATAAAAAGAATAGAAGTGGAAGCTAGTGGTCCTAAATGTTGTAGGATTTTGTAACATTCACCAAATGGGAATATGACCCATTCTCGTTGAAATGGTTAAATCAATGTCTACACATAAACAAACCACTATTCACAAAATGTCAAAGTTACAAGACAATGTGTAAGGTATTGGTTCAATCAGTGTCCCAGACCAGCTCGTGTGGCTTGGACCCATTGTGGGCTGGCTACATCAATGGGTGAACCCAGGTTGTGACATTTTTTGCACTATTTTGTATATGTATTAAAATAAATAAATAAAGAAAAAAATTAAGTAATACACAAAAGTGCACTAAAAAGGTATGTTATTTTTGCACAGTAAAAAAAAAACCCTCGGTCATCGACTGTGACAACTTGGTCGTGTCTGGTTATCAAAGAAAGAAAGCTGATGTTGCAGGGTGATGACCCAGTCACGACTGTGCATAGCCTTAAAACATGGTTTTTTAATTGAACAGACTGAATTTCTAGTTTCCAGTTCAGCTAGTATTTTTGCCTAAAATCGGCTTCATGATCAGACCGATTCCTTGTTCAACTGGCCGGGTTAAATTTAGGTTTTAAGACATACCTTTGAGCCCAGAGACAGACTTGAACATTGTTTGTGAAGGGATCAACTTGAAAAATATACACTACGCTAAATTTTTCGTATTAAAAATAACTAAAAACATATAGAAAAGGTATAAAAAGTACATAGGGTCAAAAAATTTGAAAGGGCCCCCTTTGATCCTTTCTAAGTTTCATCCGTGTTTGAGCCACAAGGTAAGCACGTATATACCTTTAATCAATATTTGTAATGCAATCTTTTTTTTAGTTAAATGTTAAGACATGAACTTTGCAATTTCAAATAAAAAGAGCACTCATTGAAAGGCTTCTAGGTAAACCTAAACCATGTACTTTTCTTACATAGTATCTTACGCATGTCTCAACCCGATACTTAGGCTAGATGTAATAAGAGACAACCAAGACCGCATTCATCACTGTCATTTCAACGTCACATCAGTTTTCTCTATCTAAACCAACTTCACCATTAACTTAGTGCAATAAGACAATCAACTAGGGCTGGGCAATGGGTCAAACCCAAACTAAACCGACCAAACCCGACCAAAACCAAAAACCGATTTTGAGAAAAACGTGAACCGAGAACAGTACTGACGTTATCCTAGCGAAACTGAAACCGAACCGAAGTTAACCTAGTGATGAGGAGAAAAATGAACCGTTTTTAGGGGGTCATTTAAGCCGGAATTGGAATTTATTTGATCAAATATTGCCCTAAATCGTTCCTTTTGTGATTTTAGGTACTTTGGGAGTGAATTCTGGAAAAGGAAGCATTTTGGACGTTTTTGAAGCATAAAAGTGAAGAAAATGGCAAAGACTTAATTTTCCATGCTGGGAACAATTGCTGACGGTGATGAGGCGAAAAATGATCCGTTTTTAGGGGGTCATTTAAGCCCGAATCCGAATTTATTTGATCAAATATTTCCCTAAATCGTTCCTTTTGTGATTTTAGGTACTTGGAGAGTGAATTCCGGAAAAGAAGCCATTTTGGACATTTTTGGAGCATAAAAGTGAAGAAAACGGCAAAGTCTCAATTTTCCATGCTGGGAACAGTAGGTGACGTCGTCAAGAGTAACTTCCTGACGGCGTCAAACCTCAATAATAAAATCCGAGAGTTCATGAAGGTGTCAAGAGTTTTTCTGACGGCGTCAAAACCCCAAGAATTAAAATCCGTAGTTGATGACGGCGTCAACCTAGGCCGTCACGTGTACCTGAAGGCGTCACCAAGGCCGTCACATGTTAACTTGTCAACACTTGCGCGCGAAGTAGCTGATATTGTTTTGGTCATAACTTTTGCATACGAACTCGGATTTAGGTGATTCAAAAGCCCACGCGAAGAGGACGAAGAGATCTACAATTTGGTGAAAAAAATGGTCTTGACGGCGTCAAGAGTAACGGGCTGACGCCGTCAAGAAGGGCCGACAGAAAATATGCCTATAAATATAACTTCATAACTTCACTTTTTGTAAGCCCTAAACCCTAAAGTCGATTCCTGGGTTTAGGTGGGTGTTTTTCCAGCAACTTAGAGGGTTTCAATCACTCCATAAACATCATGTATTGGTTTGATGATTCTATCTCAACTATGTTTTTCATTATTCTTGTTGATTGTCCTTCTTTGATTATGATTTGCTAATTCACCTTGTGTCTACTTATGATTATGTGAAACTTGTATATAATTGATTAGATCTCATTGATTTCTTGTTGATGTTGTGTCTATCTCCATCAATTAAGGTGTGACAACTTCAATAGATCTAGTTGGTTTAGTTTATAATCCTTGTTTCCTATTGATTCTTGTTTTGATTGAATGATTTATATGTTAGGCTTAAGAAAACTGGCAGATCTCCAAATGGTAACATGCTTGAACGTCTTAAGAAACATGAACCGAAGCGTACTAGGTCTTTATTGGTTGTATTTAATGCATGAGCCACTGTTTACAATCCCTATAGTTGTGTTGGGCATGGTGTAGGAGGAGATAAGAGCTCATAGAATTGGGGAGTTATGTATGCCACCCCATGAATGGTATTAAGGAATACAACCCGTCAATTAAAACAAGATTACAATTCAATAGGTAGGATTGGATAGCTAGCAAGGAGTAACATATCATGGGTAGACATGCTTCACTTATCTTGTAGAACATTAGTTTAGTTTTCTTGTTAATTAGTTTAATTAGTAGCTTTTGGGTTAGTTGATTAGCAACTAATTCCGCCCACTCTCCTAATACCCGAGATTTTTACTTGCTTTTCAAAAAAATATAAAAATACAAAAAGAATCATCCTTCACCTTTAGACCTAGTTAGATTAATTTCAATCCTAACGACACTATTCCTAGCTGAACGATCAATCCCCCGGTACTTGTCACTATACTATACTACAATGATCAGGTACACTGCCTGGTGGGGGTTGTAAGCTTCTCAAGATCCCTTGAGAGGTAAAGCCTGTTGCGATTCCCACGCATCAGATGGCGTCAAGAAGGAAAATTTTACGGCGTCAAGAGCAAAATGCATGACGACCCAGAGAAAACGTGACGGCGTCAGAAGTAGGGCGTCAAGAGTTATTTTGGTGACGGCCTGAAGAAGGATTACACGTGACGGCGTCAGCTCCAGATCTAGGCAGTCCGAGAACTTTATTGGCGGCGAGATGACGGCGTCAGAAATTTACTCTTGACGTCGTCACCTCACAAAATCTATATATACTTTTCTATTTTTCATTCATTAAGGGAGGAACTTGTGTGGAGAATACTAGGGTCGAACCTAATAAACCCTAGGTCGTTTGTAACAGTATTTTCAAGGGTTTTCACCCCTTGAAACCTTTCATGTTCAATTAAGATAAGTCTCATTTTAATTCATTCAATATGTCTATGTGTTGTTTGAATATATCTTATGCTTGTCTTGATTTTAACATGCTAGGCTAGATCTTTTGTGTGTTTGCTTGGATGTAATGAAACCTAGATGTTGATTATAGGTTGATTTCTTGTTTATAGTTGTAATGGATGAATGATTTCAATGTTAGGCTTAAGAAAACTGGCAGATCTCCAATGTGTAACTTGCTTGAACGTCTTAAGAAACATGAACCGATGTGTACTAGGTTTTTATGGTTGTATTTAATGCATGAGCGAATTCTAGTGATCCCGTGTTAGGAGCTTCTTAGCCCGCTCGACATAGGAGTGAAGTAGGAGCTTATAGGATTGGGGAAGTAAGTACGCCACCCCATGAATGGTATTAAGGAATACAATCCGTCATCCACGCAATTGTAACAAGTAATTAACCTGTAAAAGATATCTAGGGAGTCGTGAAATCTAAGTAAACACCATTTTCCCACATATTGCTCACACCACTAGTTTAATTTAGTTTATTTTCATTTTTATTATTTTATTTTGATTGCATCTTAGCTATTGGGTTAGTTGACTAGCAACTAATTCCGCTCACTCGTCCAAAACCCGAGATTTTACTTGCTTTCATAAAACATAAAAAATACAAAAAGAATCATCCTCACCTCTAGACCTAGTTTTTAGGCTTTCTAATCCCAGCGACACTATTCCTGAGTTGAACGATCAATCCCCCGGTACTTGTCACTATACTATACTACAACGATCAGGTACACTGCCTGGTGGGGGTTGTAAGCTTCTCGAGATCCCTTGAGAGGTA
Source organism: Artemisia argyi (assembly GCA_030686995.1). Taxonomy (NCBI): domain Eukaryota; kingdom Viridiplantae; phylum Streptophyta; class Magnoliopsida; order Asterales; family Asteraceae; genus Artemisia; species Artemisia argyi. The sequence goes on from CM060681.1 coordinate 209,711,333, forward strand.
AAGCCTGGTGCAATTCCGACGCATCAAGTTTTTGGCGCCGCAGCCCAGGGAATAGTTATTGTCTAGGTTAGGATTTCTTTTTATTAGGTCTACTTGCTAGATTCCTTTCTAGTAAGATTTTTATTTTTAGTTTTAGGTTTTCTTTAGTCTATCTTATTTCTTCGTGCTTTTGTTCGTAATCTTTACCATCCGACATCATGGAATGTGGTAACATCTTTGAACCCATCAACCCACCACAACAAGACCACCCACAAAACCCACCACTAGCTAACCAACCTCTTATGCCCCGAACCCTAGGAGAGTATTTCCGACCTAGCCACCAAGGCTATCGAAACACTATTGAGCTCACCGGAGCCAATGTATCCCCCTTGCGATCCGACACCATCCGGTTGGTGCAAAGCGGATGTGCATTCCATGGACTTCGTTCCGAAGATCCTAATCAACATCTCAAGGACTTCCTTAAAATCGTAGATTCTATAGACATTGATGTTACAACTAGAGAGTCAACCCGATTACGCCTATTCCAATTCTCTCTACGTGATCAAGCTAGTGAATGGCTTGAACGTTTACCCGCGGGATCCATCACCTCATGGGATGATCTCGCCACTCGTTTCCTTGCTCAATTTTTCCCACCGGTGAGAACTGCCAAGCTTAGAAATGATATCTTGAAGTTCCAATAACGTCAAGGTGAAACTCTATATGAAGCATGGACTCGTTTCAAGGACTTACTCCAAAAAGTCCCTCATCATGGCATAGATCTTTGGCTCCAAGTCCAAATATTTTATGACCATATCGATCTCTCCACAAGGCGAACCATTGACCAATCGGCCGGTGGTAAGCTATGTGATCTAAGTGCGGAAGAATCATGGGAACTCATAGAAGATCTTACTCTCTATGACAACGACAGTTGGAATCATCCCCGTGATTTGAACAAAACGGTCAAGGCAATATCTTTGCCTTCGAACAATTCTAGCACTCTCGACCGTAGGATCATGGAACTTGAAGGTCGAGTCAAGTTTCTCATGAAATCTTACGAATTATGTAGTGGTCCCCACGACACTCGTGATTGCTTGGAACTCCCCAGAACAGCTTTTGCGGACTACGCATCTTCGCGTACCGACGAAGCGAGGGATAAGTGGTACACTTTCAAACCCGAGCCAAACTCTTACGGTGATTCATACAACCCTTCATGGAAAAATCACCCAAACCTTAGGTGGGAACAAAACCAAAACAATTCTTCCAATCCGCCTAATCGTTACCAACCAAACGGTCCACCCTTGAACCGTACTTTCAACAACAATCCTTCTAATAACTATAGTAGTACCAACAATCTTAAAGGATTGATGTCCAAGTTTGTGGCATCTCAAGAAGCTCGCATATCCAAGTTTGAATCCGATTTCAAACAAAAGCAAAGCGAGATGACCACCAAAATTGACACATTGTTGAAAGTTCTCAATAACCGAGAAATGGGAGCACTCCCAAGCGACACGGTCAAGAACCCGAAACTAAACGTTAATTCCATATCATCAGTTTCGTCACCCACTTCTTGTCCGTAATACTACTCGGTTAAATCAACGAGCACGTGTTTCAAACAAAACCAAATTCTTCAAAAGGACCAATCAAACAAAACACCCGATATAAAACCGGTCAAAAGCATAGTTGAAACACCTCCTACGCAGGACCTTGACGATGAATTCAAGGAGCTTCACCTTGAACGCCCCGTCATTGATGTCTTAGCCCGTGCTCCTTACTATAGTGCCCTCCTAGAAAAGTATGAGAAGTTTAAGCTAGGTAAAAATGGGACCGCCTTTGTTCAAAACAAGTTGTCTAAAAAGCTTGATGATCCGGGTATATTTGTTTTGCCTTGTAAGATTGGAAGATCCGAAGCTTTCGACACACTAGCCGATTTAGGATCAAGCCTCAATTTGATTCCCTTGTCCCTTTTCACCACTCTCAAGCTAGGGAAGTTAGAGGAGACGGAGGTCTTAATTGGTCTATCGGATGGGAGTATTGCCCACCCGGTTGGTATGATTAAGGATGTAGTTGTTTATGTAGGGAAGTTAACTATTTTAGCGGATTTTCACGTCCTAGATATGGTTAGTGATACTAAATGCCCACTATTAGTAGGAAGAGGATTTTTAGCAACTGCTAGCGCCATGATAGATTGTAAGGAGTCTAAGATAGCGGTAGGTGAGGGCGATACTTGGTCGGTATATGATGTTAAGAAACATAGCTACGATTGTGAGGATGAACCGACACCACATTGGGTAGAGATGAATAGGAGACCATCTAGATATGGACCTTGGATAGAAAGGAATTTTATAGGACCTCAACGCCCATTCGATCTAGAAAAAGATTTAATCGATAAAACACATTCGGTGGAACAACTCATAGCTAGAGATGAAGAGCTAGACCCTTTTGAGGACCCCGTAGTCTTTAGGAAGATGATTGAGTTCTTGAGCGTAATGCCCATTAACATAGAGATGAACAAGTGGAAAAGAGAGGGGGATAAGTGTAAATGGATGTGGGACAAGCCACCTAAGGAAGGTGACGGATCATGGCATATGAAGATGATTTTGTATGATCCGGATGGAGAAAAGTTTGAAAGGTCATACCGTACTAAGAAAACCGATTGAAAGTTGAAACCTAAGTTTGATCCCAAAGATGTCCTCAATGAGGAACTCACCCATGTCACGTAGTAACCCATGCTTTGTGTGATTTTTAATTGTTTGATTGTTATTTGTTTCCGTATGCATGCTTTATTTTTATTGTTGGTAGATCATGTTTCAAACTAAAATGGTGAAAATACTTTATTTTGTTGTTTGGCCTAGTCTTAACTTCATCAAAAGGTATTTCGCAAAAGATAAGTGTAAGGGGAAACCCCAAATATGTTTTTAAGAAACAAAACCGATCATTATTCTCCACAATATTAAATGAACATGTATATTCGTGTTTGTTAGAGTCAAATGCTTGTATCGAGTCATACTGATGTTTTGTAGGATTTTCCAGGAAGTAGGACCAAGTTTTTCCAGAAATTTTCCGAAAACTTAACATAAGAATTTCTGCAGGTCACTTCTGACGGCGTCAGGGAGAAATTCCTGACGGCGTCACGTGTAAGACTACATTCGTGTAGTAGGATTTACTACATGATAAGAGGCATTAGGATCACCCTTGTGTTAAACCCGTATCATAATTACTTGACCATTTAAGTCATATTACTTGGCTAGTTAAGTCAATTAATTTTTTCCACACCTTAGCGTTGTACTCATTTTTAGTACACGAAACCCCTAGTACACCCCTCCGAGCCTATCTTTTCGTTTCTAACTTTAAGCATCTTACTTAGTGGAAGAATTTGTTACACCCCACTTAAATGTACACCCAAATCGCATTAGCCTTCCGTGTATGCACTCATCTTTAGTGCATTATTGTTATTTGTTTAAACTCTTAGTTAATTATCTAATTGATTACATGGTTGCTAAGTCGAGTCATATCCTTGTACATATTGTTTTGGGACGATTGAGACTCATGGGTAAAATACTTATTTTATGGAGTAATAGGGAAGAACATAATATTATTACCCCCATATGTGCGTTTATCTTAAAAGTACTCCAAGTATTTTGATTTTCTTAATTCGAGTCATTAGATTAGTTTATTGTAAAGTATGTAAAAATTCAAGTGTATGGGAAATGTACATTCCCTATGATGTATTATTTTGGATGGTAGGGTAAGAGTGTATGCAAAAAAAAAAAAAAAAAAAAAAAAAAAAAAAAAAAAAAAAAAAAAACGGACTACCATCCTGTTTCATTCTATGTTTGTTTTATGTTTTTGTTATTTTTCATTTATTAGCTTAAGTCGAGTCTAGTCTTGGCTTAGCAACGCCATATTGTACATATAATTAACCAAGATTATTAACTTGCCACCAGTAAAGATTGCCTATATCCAACAAAACCGTGTATTCCATATCCCTACACCTAACGTTACAACCCTTTAAAAGACCTCTTTGATAGTTTATCCTAGGTGCTTACGCCATGTGGTGGAGGTTTCATCCTTTCCCAAGCCTATGGTAATCTATTTTGCTATGACAGGTAGTGAGAGATGTTTTCCATTTCCATATTATGATATATACTTTATTACACCCGAGAGATGTGAGTATCTAAACACTATTTGTGAGGTGATAGTGTATGACCTTCGTGCTTGTCTTTGGTCTTTAGTGAAATGATTATTTGTTGTAATTACTTTTATATTAGTGTTAAATGACCCATAATTTGTATTTTGATTAGAATAAAAGCGCATTTGCTTGAGGACAAGCAAATCTTAAGTGTAAGGGTATATGATGAGGCGAAAAATGAACCGTTTTTAGGGGGTCATTTAAGCCGGAATTGAAATTTATTTGATCAAATATTACCCTAAATCGTTCCTTTTGTGATTTTAGGTACTTTGGGAGTGAATTCTGGTAAAGGAAGCATTTTGGACGTTTTTGGAGCATAAAAGTGAAGAAAATGGCAAAGACTTAATTTTTCATGCTGGGAACAGTACCTGACGGCGTCAAGAAGGAAAATTTGACAGCGTCAAGAGCAAAATGCATGACGACCCAGAGAAAACGTGACGGCGTCAGAAGTAGGGCGTCAAGAGTTATTTTGGTGACGGCCTGAAGAAGGATTACACGTGACGGCGTCAGCTCCAGATCTAGGCAGTTCGAGAACTTTAGTGGCGGCGAGATGACGGCGTCAGAAATTTACTCTTGACGCCGTCACCTCACAAAATCTATATATGCTTTTCTATTTTTCATTCATTAAGGGAGGAACTTGTGTGGAGAATACTAGGGTCGAACCTAATAAACCCTAGGTCGTTTGTAACAGTATTTTTCAAGGGTTTTCATCCCTTGAAACCTTTCATGTTCAATTAAGATAAGTCTCATTTCAATTCATTCAATATGTATATGTGTTGTTTGAATATATCTTATGCTTGTCTTGATTTTAACATGCTAGGCTAGATCTTTTGTGTATTTGCTTGGATGTAATGAAACCTAGATGTTGATTATAGGTTGATTTCTTGTTTATAGTTGTAATGGATGAATGATTTCAATGTTAGGCTTAAGAAAACTGGCATATCTCCATTGTGTAACTTGCTTGAACGTCTTAAGAAACATGAACCGATGTGTACTAGGTTTTTATGGTTGTATTTAATGCATGAGCGAATTCTAGTGATCCCATGTTAGGAGCTTCTTAGCTGGCTCGATATAGGAGTGAAGTAGGAGCCTATAGGATTGGGGAAGTAAGTACGCCACCCCATGAATGGTATTAAGGAATTCAATCCGTCATCCACGCAACTGTAACAAGTAATTAACCTGTAAAATATATCTAGGGAGTAGTGAAATCTAAGTAAACACCATTTTCCCACATATTGCTCACACCACTAGTTTAATTTAGTTTATTTTCATTTTTATTATTTTATTTTGATTGCATCTTAGCTATTGGGTTAGTTGACTAGCAACTAATTCCGCCCACTCTTCCAAAACCCGAGATTTTACTTTCTTTCATAAAACATAAAAAATACTAAAAAAATCATCCCTCACATCTAGACCTAGTTTTTAGGCTTTCTAATCCTAGCGACACTATTCCTGAGGTGAACGATCAATCCCCCGGTACTTGTCACTATACTATACTACAATGATCAGGTACACTGCCTGGTGGGGGTGGTAAGCTTCTCGAGATACCTTGAGAGGTAAAGCCTGGTGCAATTCCCACGCATCACCTAGTGAAACCGAAACTGAACCGAACCGATAGCTTAGATGTATTTTTCTTGGTTTTGCCCAAATTGAGAAAAACCGAAACAGAAAACCCTAATTATATGAAATAAAAAACCGAACCGAATTACGTTGGTTCGGTTCGACCCGTTTCGGCTCGGATCGATTTTCGATATTTTGCTCAGCCCTGCAACCAACTTCACCACAAAAATATACCTTACTTAAAACACATATATACCTCAAAAAAAAAAAAAAAAAAAAAAAAAAAAAAAAAAAAAAAGAAAAAAAAAAAAACTCAGTCCCCACAGAACCAAGTTTTGCATTCTTGAGTTCGAAGACACGTGTTGCGGTCCCTCTATAATAACAACACGTACCGGGTGGTCCAAGACTCGGTCTCTGCACCCTTATTACGCGTGGTCTTAAACTCACACCCAGCTTATTGGTTGAAGAGTCACATATCGATGAATAAATAATTGTTGGTGGCATATTTGTAGTTATGTGAGACAAGCATGGGCTAAATAGGGATTGTAACCGTGGGGATGAAGTGGATTTTGTATGTGGGATCCACTATGTGTTAACCTAGGGGGTTACAGTGAAAAACATGTGGGTTCCATTTTCCACCGTATGATTTCTTTCATGGTGGGTCCCACTCTTTTGTCTACGTTGATAGTACAGTCCACGTCAGCTTCGACTGTTCTTTCTTGTTTTTGATGTCAAAAGTAGAAAGTACGTCAAAACGGTATTTTCGCACGTACTCCCTATGTTATGTATTCGATCGTTGTACAAGATCAAATCTTGTTAAGCAATTACACATGCATGTTTGTGTACCATGCATACAATCGTTGTACAGTTCAAATCTTGTTAAGCAACTACACATGTTAGGCTAATAGGCAAGGCATGCATTTCTTCACCATACACATCAGCGCCACATCAACTTTCTCTCTCCTCTCACTTCTCTTCACCACTCTTCACCTTTTAGAGGGCAAGGGAAACCATCATCACCTTTGACTTCACCTTTAATTAAATACCCACTTTATAAAAATATACCCCACTAAATACCCCACACACACTCACACACAAAATACTTAAAATAAAAAAGGTACACATGGGGCCTAATTTTTTTGCTTTTACATTTGGTGATGCCTTCACCTAATATTGTTTTGGGTTGTGTACTTAGATGGTGAAAAATGGTGAGAGGCAAGGGAGTGAATTGGTGATTTGGGCCCAATCGGTGATAGTATCACCACCTTGACAAGCAGCCTTAGTGTACTCTTCTTACTGCTTAGGCTGGTGTAAATGATGATTACGAACATTGCCACCGTCGTATCACTTTTTCACTCCACTACTAGCATAGTGTAATGATAATCAACTTACTATCCATATATGTCTCACTACACGAATATACCCTCACGTCACAACTCACACCCACAGCCAACATACAAGTCGGTCACCACCAAAACGTACTTCTCACATCTTGGGTTGTAATGGAGGACGCGTATATATGTCTTCAAAAGAGGGATAACGCGTTTCATGAAACACCATTACTCATATAGTCTTAAAGGTTGTGTTAAAGGTAGTATTTAACCGATTCGCTAATTTCATGGTCGATAGGGCGGACGTACACTGTGTGTGTGGTGGGGCCCTCCATGCTCGGCCGGACAAAAAATAATCAATTTGTAGGGTTTTTTTTTTTATTTCTTTTCTTTTCTTTTTTTTAAGCACCCTCCATCACAAAATCAAATTGCGCCCCACCCCCAACCACCCCCCCCCCCCCCCCCCACCCCCACCCACACACACACACACACAAGCCCGACAATATAAAATCCTTATTCTCTTTATTCATCTTTTTGTGCACAACGACTTTTGTCAAGGTAAAATTTTTTTTGCCACCCATCTTCTAACTTCCTGATTCGGCCGCTGATGGTCGACTTAACTCAACTTGATTAATTAATATGGTGCACGCACTAGAAAAATTTCAATAACTTATGTAACTGTTTTTTTTACCTGAATAGTAGAATTGTGATCAGTACTCGTTAGGGTTTACTATATATAGATGACCGGTAGGGTTAATTACTGTAGTATATAGATGAATACTGTAGTTTAAATATGATTCTTACAGTAGGCATAACTCCATTTTCAACCCCTAGGCATATATTCTAAGGGATAAATCATATTAAATTATAAATGGTAGGGTTAATGTGTTCCATGCATGCATGCATATATTCAAACTACAGTAATAAATTCAAATCTAATAAATTTGGACATGTCAGCTTCGTGCCCAAAACCTGCATGGCCGGATTGATATGGTCGGCCGATCGAGCACCATAGCAGCCCGACACCCGACCACTGTATAGTCTCAATCAAGTAATCTAGTGATCGATCACTTGCTAGCTAGCTTGAATTATATTCACACACAAAATATCATGAAATTCAAGTCAAGGAGTCCATGGTGTTTCTATAATTGACATTACATGAGCATGGGTTCTGTGTAATCAGTGTCGATCTTGGGTCCATTGTCTCACATCCACACTGCCACACGTAACGTAGCTATATTTGGAATGGTCCTGCAGCTAGTGTATTTGTGACTCGATGCTCTCGATCCACTAGTACCGTCAATGTTTATATACTTTTCATTGGTGTCTCGTGAAGATTGTAACATATGGCTAAATTTTTTTATTATTGAAACATATTTTTTATAAGTAAATTAAATAAAGAGTAGCAGTTCAAATGATTGATCAATATTGTATTTCGTTTTACCATTCGCAAACAAAAATGGAACTAGGGTGGGTTCAGGGGATCATGAGACCCCGTTGATTTTTGCAGCATGGTGTTAATTTTTCAGAAACCGGACTTATTTTAAATGCTTTTGATATAAAATTTAAATCTATGTTTTTGGTCTTGTTTTATTTTTGTATAGGCAGCGGCTGTCAATATGTGCCTTTGATTTTGTCCCTTTTTACAGGTAAAGACTCTAAAGTAAACTACATGCTACATTACTAAAAAAAAACATTTAAGTACAAAGAATGTGAGTGAAATCTCACATCTTAGATATTACATATGTGGTAAAGCTAACATAATAAGACACTTCTATATCACAAAAAGAAAAGACAACTACCCACTAGAATACATTTGACTCAATAACCAAATATAAACCAACATTTAGATTTATAACAAATCTTTATATCAAATAGATCACAGAATGTCAGTTGAGCTTCGTAAAGCTCATCGCGTACTTTATCATCATAGGGATCATTACCGTAACTCTCCTTCCAACACTCATATAATTAAGCTCTTCCCCCACTTCTACTTCCACCTCATCTCTTAGAAGAACTAGTAATCGTAGATTTTTTAGATGCCCAAAAACTAGCCGTTTCATTCGCATCTCAGTCACCTCACAATCACTTTCATCTCCAGCCAATTTAGCTTCCTTATTGCTACTTGTAATCAAATCAGCCCCATCATTATGCGAACTACCTATAACACTAGGATAATCACCCACGTCATTTCCATCCATATTAAAAACATCAAAGTGAACCAATGGGGGTGACCCAGTGGTAGGGCTTAGCCTCTTAGGACGAAAGTGCCAAGAGGTCTTGGGTTCGAACCCTGGGGAGAAAATTAATTCCTCATTGACCACGAAGGTTCACCTGCGACGACTCCGGGCTATCCAAAAAGGGTAGTCACCCTGGGATTAGTCGGCTCGTAATGTCGAGTCGGAAAATCAGGTAAAAAAAATCATCAAAGGGATTCGGTGTCATAATATTCACCTCGCTCGAACTAGCCACTTCTAAGATCTTAGCCTTACAAACATTGGTAGTATCCGACTTCTTCGATACAGGTTTGTAAACCTGTTTCTTTGGCTTAGTAGGGCTGAATTTTGACCCATTACCAACTTCAATGCCATGAAACACCTTTCTCGAATGAGCTTGAAAACCAACATTATTCTTGACGGCTTGCTTCTTTAAATCAGAAATTACACGTTTAAGACATAGGTTTTTATCATGACTAAACACCATACAAACACCACACCTAAGTGGTTTCCACTCATACTCTACACGAACAATATGCAACACTTCCCCCATTACCCTCCCAAGACGGAACAACAATGACCATCTTGTCATTGAGTTCCCGATCAGCCTTAATGTCAATCAAGGCACAAGCATAATCAAAATGACCACATGAGTACATACACATAGCACTTGTGTACCCATCAAGCATGATAGGAGTACCTAGATTAGTAGCTATGACACTCAACCCGTCCTCAATAAACACAGCAATAGGTACACCATAAAGTTTAACCCAAACAGGAATAGAACCTAAATACTATGTTACCAAACTTGTCATAGGAGACCACTTCTTTAAAATAATGGGAATTAAGCGAATAAACCAAGGTCCATTCTCGATCACACCATTCAATCCATAAACTAATGAATATTTAAAGAAAAAGAGCCATTGAGCTCATCATAGCATAAACTAAACCATATTTCTTCCATGCATTCTTAACGTAGTTCTCCAAAACATGAAATGCAACTCTTTTACCAATAAAATACCCGAATATGCTATTTTCAAACCTCATATCTTAGAAGAACTAGCAACCGTAGATTTTTTAGATGCCCAAAAACTAGTCGTTTCATTCGCATCTTCAATCACATCACAATCACTTTCATCTCCAGCCAATTTAGCTTCAATTCCTTATTGCAACTTGTAATCAAATCAGCCCCATCATTATGCGAACTACCTATAACACCAGGATCATCACCCACGTCATTTCCAGCCATATTAAAAACATCAAAGGGAACCAATGGGGGTGACCCAATGGTAAGGGCTTAGCCTCTTGAGACGAAAGTATCAAAAGGTCTTGGGTTCGAACCCTGGGGAGAAAATTAATTCCTCGTTAGCCACGGAGGTTCACCTACGATGACTCTAGGCTATCCAAAAAGGGTAGTCGTCCTGGGATTAGTCGGCCCGCAGTGTCGAGTCGGAAACTCAGGTATAAAAAAAAAAAAAGATTCGGTGTCACAATATTCACCCCGCTCGAACTAGCCACTTCTGAGATTTTAGCCTTACAAACATTGGTATAATCCGACTTCTTCGACATAGGTTTGTAAACGTGTTTCTTTGGCTTAGTAGGGCTGAATTTCGACCCATTACCAACTTCAATGCCATGAAACACCTTTCTCAAAGAGCTTGAAAATCAACAGTATTCTTGATGGCTTGCTTTTTTAAATCAGAAATTACACGTTTAAGACATAGGTTTTTATCATGGCTAAACACCATACAAACACCACACCTAAGTGGTTTCCACTGATACTCTATACGAACAGTATGCAACACTTCCCCATTACCCTCCCAACACGGAACAACAATGACCATCTTGTCATTGAGTTCCCGATCAGCCTTAATGTCAATCAAGGCACAAGCATAATCAAAACGACCCCATGATTACATACACATAGCACTTGTGTACGCATCAAGCATGATAGGAGTACCTAGATTAGTAGCCATGACACTCAACCCGTTCTCAATAAACACAACAGTAGGTATATCATGAAGTTTAACCCAAACAGGAATAAAACCTAAATACTTTGTTACCAAACTTGTCATACGAGACTACTTCTTTAAAATAATGGGAATTAAGCGAATAAACCAAGGTCCATTCTCGATCACACCATTCAATCCATAAACTAATGAAAATTTAAAGAAAAAGATCCCTTGAGTTCATCATAGCATAAACTAAACCATACTTCTTCCATACATTCTTAACGTAGTTCTCCAAAATAGGAAATGCAACTCTTTTACCAATAAAATACCCGAATACGCTATTTTCAAACCTAGAATTAGCATCCAAGACTAAAGACAAAGGAATCTGTACTTCAGCCTTTTCGTTAAGAGGTTTTCCTGTATCAAGCGTGTGAAAATTAGCCTTTCGAGTGGTAGTACTAGCACCAACTTTACTTGCAAATGAAACCCGGGCAGGAGGAACCAGCTCTTCTACCACTCTTACACCCTTATTAACCTTGAAAGGTACCACCTTAGGCATCTCAAAATTCAGCGCCTTATTCCCTGAAACCAAATTGGTTTGATCCACAAGCGAGACACGATCATATGTGTGTTTCAACGTGCTCGCACTAGTAGGGATTTTAGCATCGTCGCTTCACCTGTACTTGGAACATTATCAACATTTGGTTTTATTGGTAAACCATCCTCATCGACAAACACAAGTTTTCCATCCAGTAATTAGTACTTTAATAATAGATGATAGATTGTAACATTTGACGTCCTTGGTTTACTCTATAGTTGAAAAAAAAATAAATAAATAAATAAAAAAAAATAAATTTGGTGAAGACATATACTCGTCAGAAATTATTGGTGAGGACATGTACTAGTCAAAAAACTTTTTTTTTTTTTTTTTAATTATTATTATTATTGTTGTTTTTGACAAAGTCAAAATGTGGGACTCGAAATTTTTGTTGTTTAGCAACTTTTTATGAAGACATTTTGTCATCGCCAAAAGCTTCGTCATCCGTTTTACTTATCCTTGTAGCGAGTTGTGCTCCCAATTTACGATGGCTAGGTAGCTCTGCTAGGCTGGTTAACAAGCATATTGCTTGTTTATTGTATTATGTCATATAAAAACTAGTCCAACTTGCCAATAAAAAAGGCAATATATAGTGTTTGAACATTGAAGTGGTGTGTAGCTAACAATCTTGAGTTTGGAGTTGTTAAAATTTGTAAGTATTAAGATGAACATGGGGACATATATAAATCTTCTTTATGAGATGGATTTTGGAAGCTACCTTTGTAGGATTATTTGATAGCTAGATGCCTAGATTCATATCTTGGGCAAGTGTGTGCACCTTGATGAGTCACCTTCTACTTTTTCTTTGTAAAAATTTAGCCCCACTAATTTGTTTTTATCATTTACACTCTCTTTGGTGTTTTCACTTTCATTCCAAATGTTTCACCCTCAAATGATAAATGTCTTTCGTTTTATCGAATATGTCTAGGGTACATTTTCCTTGATGAGAAAGATACTTGTGTCGTTTCAATAGAACATAAAAAAACATGTGTGGTAACTATTAGACGATAAATATGGTCCAAGTTCGATTATGAGTTTGGGTCCGTTAGAGTTTCACAATATGCGTACTCAATAGATATATAGTTCAGCTAATAATACAAATACACTTTCGAGGTTTACAATGTTTTAACGGAGAATGTTCATTTTTTCAGTTTATTCAACGGAGCTAGCTCATTTCACGATCTAGGGACAAATCAAGACGAAGAATGAAATTAGGCCGGCCAAAATATTTTAACCACAAGTTGTCATAACTAGATAAATGCTATCAAGCCAGTTCTTTTTAGGAAATTGAATAGTCTTGGTAAGAACTAGAAATTCAACGATACTCAATCTTGTCTTTCACGAGGTATGAATTGAAGGAGGTGAGATGTAGACAATCTTATTCATATCCAAAGGTAAAGAGGCTTGCTTCCAGATGACCTCCAACCATTTTACAAGGAGTAAGGATCGAACATTCGCCTCTGCCTTCAAAAGAGAGGGTTTTTCCAACTGATCCAGCCTGTCTTGGTAAGAACATGATATCTAAATCATTAGAAAAAATTACACGGATGGTCCTTGTGGTTTACACAAATTTCATGTTTAGTCCCTATTTCATTTTAATTACACCAGAGATCCCTATTTTGGGAAACTTTGCACATTTTAGTCCCTAATTTGGATGGGCTGTTAGTTTGGCCGTTAAGTTATTTGCACCGTTAGTCCTCCGTTAATATTTTTTGCACCGTTAGTCCTTATTTTCTAAAAAAGTTCTTATTTTTTGCACCGTTGGTCCCTCCGTTAACATTTTGCACCGTTGTCAATCTTTTTATGTTTTCGTCCATATTTTAACGTTCTAGTCCGTCTTTTTAACGTTTTCGTCCATTTTTTTTACGTTTTTGTCCATTTTTTGCGTTTTCGGCCATTTTTTTTCGTTTTCGTCCGTTTTTTTTTACGTTTTCGTCCATTTTTTTACGTTTTTGTCAACATTTTTACGTTTTTGTCCATTTTTTACGTTTTCGTCCGTTTTTTACGTTTTCGTCCGTTTTTTTACGTTTTTGTCTATCTTTTTACGTTTTCGTCCTTTTTTTTAACGTTTTCGTCCGTTTTTTTTACGTTTTCGTCCATTTTTTAACGTTTTCGTCCATTTTTTCTTACGTTTTTGTCAATCTTTTTACGTATTGTTCATTTTTTTACGTTCTCGTCTGTTTTTTTATGTTTTCATCCGTTTTTTTTACGTTTTCGTCCGTTTTTTTAACGTTTTCGTCCATTTTTTACGTTTTTGTCCATCTTTTTACGTTTTCGTCTTTTTTTTTACATTCTAGTCCGTTTTTTTAACGTTTTCGTCCATATTTTTTACGTTTTTGTCAATCTTTTTGCGTTTTCGAGAAATTACTTTTTTTTCTAATTTTTTTAGAGAAATTACTTTTTTTTCGAAATTATTTTTTTACAAAAATTATTTTTTTTTCGAAATTAATTTTTTTAGAAAAATTAAATTTTTTTCGAAATTATTTTTTTACAAAAATTATTTTGTTTTTACAAAAATTAATTTTTTTTCGAAATTAATTTTTTTTTAGAAAAATTAACTTTTTTTCGAAATTAATTTTTTTAGAAATTATTTTTTTCGAAATTAATTTTTTTACAAAAATTACTTTTTTTTCGAAATTATTTTTTTACAAAAAAAATTAATTTCGAAAAAAAAAATATTTCGAAAAAAAAGTAATTTTTGTAGAAAAATTAAATTCGAAAAAAAAAATTAATTTTTTGAAAAAAATTAATTTCGAAAAAAAAATTATTTTGAAAAAAAAATTAATTTCGAAAAAAAATTTATTTTGAAAAAAAAGTAATTTTTGTAAAAAAATTAAATTCGAAAAAAAAATTAATTTTTGTAAAAAAATTAATTTTTCAAAAAAAAAAGTACTTTTTGTAAAAAATACTAACGAGGGACTAACGGTGCAAAAAATATTAACGGAGGACTAACGGTGCAAATAACTTAACGGCCAAACTAACAGCCCATCCAAATTAGGGACTAAAATGTGCAATGTTTCCCAAAATAGGGATCTCTGGTGTAATTAAAATGAAATAGGGACTAAACATGAAATCTGTGTAAACCACAAGGACCATCCGTGTAATTTTTTCAAATCATTATATATATTAAGAAACTGAAAAACTAAGAAAATGTAAGCAATTATTCAATCATTACTATTGTTGTCATAAATCATTATATTCCTATTAGATTTTTATGATCATCACTAAATTCATCATACCATGATTAACATAGTTGGCATGAATATACTATTTGGAGTAAAAACATATATTTGTGTTTATTCCCGTTTGGGGTCAAAGATTCGCGTGCAAAAACATTAGACAGTATGATGATGAATGTACACCATCAAGCATTAGGTGTTTGATTGTTTGCTAATAACCTTAAAGCACGCTAATTAATTTTTAATCGAACGTATGTATGTACGTATATATGTATAACGTATGACTCCTCTACTTATGATCGGTGTGAGACAGGTAAATTGCGTAACACCATTAAAAAGAAACGATAACATAATTCAAAGCAATAACATTACTTTTACAATAACAACTTCAAATCTGGAAAGAATTGCATGTACTGATCATTAACTAGATGCAACTGTAAAGATTTTTAAGGTTTTAAAACCATATGTGAATTAAAAACAGTATATGTAACTGGAAAGGCAAAATAAAGGTATTATTGAAAGGGAAATGCTTTGTCTTTCATCATTGGTACCAAGTTAGAATCATAAGAGGCTGCCCTAGCTTGATCACCATAATGTAAGTCTTTCGGTCTAGCAAAAGCTAGCATGGCTAAAAGGCCAATCATTTACTATCATAAACAAGTATGTTAAAGCTCGTTTTTTTGTTTAATGTATCCAACTTCAATCGTTGGAAAACATCTATAAGCTACATATTATAGCTTGTTATCTGGCCAACGTCAAAAAAAAAAAAAAAAAAAAAAAAAAAAAAAAAAAATCAACTTGTTTGTTGTAGTTATAAGTCTCGTGTACGCACAGAGTTTACACACGGATCAAATTTGTTTTAAGATTTTTGTTTAATATGCGAAAATATGAGAATCTGACAGTGTTTAATATTTTGTAAATATGATATTACATGCATGGGTACGACTAACAATTTTATTTTAACCAAGTTGTTTGGTGTGTCCTTATAAGTTATGCTTTCATTTTGATACTTATAATCTCGTGCATCTACAGATTTTTTGTATTACAATTAAATTAAATTATCGTTATCCGTACCTAATTTTTTACGCGTGTACGTCCGGGCTATTAAACACCGATAATATAGTAGTAGTTGTTGTTTATGAAGAAAAAGTTCGAAGTATATGGAGTTTTTGTAAAATGTATATTTTTTTAAAAATTATAAAAATTAAAGATGTTACACTTAACTCCATAAAATTAGATCCAAGGTTAATATCTTTTTAGAAGTGTAATGTTTGATTGTAAATTCTATTAACTAATTAAATAAATAATCTGTCATAAAATTTCTGCATCGAAATTTATCAATAGTTTAACCAAACTAATTTAATTTCACTTTTATTCATCCATAATAGGGTTCGATTTTACAATTGAGCTATGCTCTTAATTAATAAAATGATGAATTGTCAGAAAACCATTTTTCTCTTAGTCACATAAAAGATCCGCACTCTTAACAAATAGTCAAGTAAGTTAGATGAATGCTGTGAAAATTAGGTACGTAAAATGATTGAATGCGAGTTTTCATAAGTAAGTTGTTAACATATCAATATCAATTTCATTTTTCATATAGAGAGCAAGTTATAGTGGGTTACTCATAAATTTTAAATGTGTCATCAAGTCAGCATGTAACTTAAAACACTCTTGTAATATAAATACTTTCTAAAATAAAATTTAAAAAAATTTACACGGATGGTCCCTGTGATTTACTCAGATTTCATGTTTAGTCCCTAACTCATTTTGATTACGCCAAAATACCTATTTTTGAAACCTTGCCCTCATTTAATCCCTATTTTGGATGGACCATTAGTTTGACAGTTAAGTTATTTGCCCGTTAGTCTCTCTGTTAATATTTTTTGCATCGTTAGTCCTCATATTCTAAAATCAATTAAAAAAGGCCGCATGGCTCGAACTCGGGCCTTGTTGCTAAAAAAACCAATGCACCAACCACTGGACTAAGCGTCCAGTGGTGTAATTATATCAAAATAAATTATATATAAAGTTTTTTTTGGCTTAAACTCGTTTTAATCTGTTTTCGTCTGTTTTTATATTTTTTAGACCCTTTTTTTACGATTTTATCCATTTTTTACGTTCTCGTCCGTACTTTTATGTTTTTATCAGTTTTTTTTACGTTTTCGTCTATTTTTTTTACGCTTTTGTCCTTTTGTTATATTGTCGTTTGTTTTATTTTACGTTTTTGATCGTTTTTAACGTTCTCGTATAGTTTTTTTTATATGTTTTCATTCATTTTTCACGTTTTGTCCTAACGTTTTTAAATGTTTTCGTCCATTTTTTTTACGTTTTAGTCTGTTTTTTTATACATTTTCGTTTGTTTTTATACATTTTCGTCCGTTTTTTTACATTTTGTCCATTTTTTTTGTTCTCGTCCATTTTTTACGCTTTCCTCTGTTTTTTACATTTTTGTCCTTTTTTTTACCTTCTCGCCCGTTGTTTTACATTTTTGTCCATTGTTTACGTTTTTAATCGTTTTCGTACATTTTATACATTTTTGTCTGTTTTTACGCTCTCATTTATTATATAACACGAAAACATTAAAAAAATAGACTAAAACACTTAAAAATGGATAAAAAGTAAAAAAAATCAGATAAAAAAGTATAAAAAGGGGACGAAAACGCAAAAAAAAAAAAAAAAAGACAAAAACGTATATAAACGGATGAAAATGTAAAAACAACGAACGAGAAATTAAAATACAGGCAATAATATAAAAAAATTGATGAAAACGTAAAAAAATGAATGAGATCATAAAAAACGGACGAAGAACGTAAAAAAAAGACAAAAATGTAAAAATACGGACGAAAATGTAAAAAAAAGGACGAAAACGTATAAAAACGAACGAAAATGTAAAAAACGGACAAAAACGTAAAAAACGGATGAAAACGTAAAAACGGACGACAACGTAAAAAACGCATACGAGAATGTTAAAAAAAATGTAAAAAATGGATGAAAATGTGTGAAAACGTACGGAAACATTAAAAAATGACAAACCTAAAAAAACGGACTAGAACGTTAAAAATGGATAAAAACATTAAAAAAAATTAAAAAAAAAAAAAAAAAAAAAAGTTGACAAAAACGTAAAAAAACGGATGAAAACGTAAAAAACGGACGAGAACGTAAAAACGGACAAAACTGTAAAAAATGGACGAAAACGTAAAAAAACGTATAAAAATAGACGAAAACGGACTAAAACATACTTTAAGCCAAAAATGGTTAAATATAATTTATTTTGATATAACTACAACACTGGACGCTTAGTCCAGTGGTTTGGGCGTTGGTTTTTGGGCAACAAGACTCGCGTTCGAGCCATGCTTCCTTTTTTAATTGATTTTAGAAAATGTTGACTAACGGTGCAAAAAATATTAATGGGGGGACTAACGAGCAAATAACTTAACGGATAAACTAACGGCCCATCCAAATAGGGACTAAATGAGTGCAAAGTTTCAAAAATAGGTATTTCTGATGTAATTAAAACGAGTTAAGTATTAAACATGAATTATAAGTAAACCACATGGATCATCCGTGTAAATTTTTCTAAAATTTATGTAACATGCCCTAAAAAGTACGCCAATTACTCACTAAAAAAAAGAATCCCCTGTTACTATCATTGCCAACAATAGCTAAAACCGGAAACCCCTTTTACGTTTTTCTCTGGCGACAAACCCTTACAACCTTTTACGATTCTCGATTCATCAAACTTCACCAAACCTCTTTGATTCCTTGCATATACCTGTGATTTAACACTCTTATCTATTGCTTCTAATTATATTAACGCTTGGTATCTAACGTTTTGGTGAGTTTTTTGTTAATCGCATTATTAGGGTTTCTGTCTTATCGTTTTTACTTAATCGACTTTTGGGTTCCCACTCTTTAGTCGATCTTGATCCTATACTCTATCCACTGTATCATATCGCTTGGATCATGGGTGCTGGTTAGGTTTTATTGCGTCATGATTAAACCCTAAGCGATTAGGGTTCTTTTCTTAATTGGTTTTGCTTGCTGCTGGTTATTTGTGTCTGTTACGCTTTGTGTTGTTTATTGGTAGTGAGAGATGAATAAGGGTTTCTTGAGTCCTAAGAGTGTGAGTAAGGAATCGGTTGTCAAGCAGAATCTTCCTGATGTGACGAGTTCTAGTTTGAATGTGAATGATAAAAGGTATACTGTCAATGATAAGGTTGATTTGGGACAGCATAGTGTTACACTTGAATCGAATGTGGCTTGTGATGCTTCTACACAACGTCATGTGGAACAATTGATTACTAATGCGCATATGAATTTTGATGAAGCCATGAACAAAATTGCTACTGATATGGCTTCTTCATCTGATGCTACTTCTGTCCCTACTGCACCTAAGGTTGATTTGTCTAATGGTAAGGGAGTGAAGTCGGTTTCTTATGCGGGTGTTGCTTCTAACGAATCCCAGAAACACGTGTCTAATTTTCGGAGATTAGAAAGCTGCAATAAGAAGGATAATGTTGACCTTTCTGTCCCAATGAAGGTAGTGGAAGAGGTGAACACGAGGTTTGAGAATACTCTCTATGGATATTTCCTTGGTCAGCGTCTTGCTTTTCCTGTCGTGGATTATTATGTTCGCAATGCGTGGGCTACGTATGGGTTACAAAAGGTAATGATGAACGCTAAGGGGTTCTTCTTCTTCAAGTTTACTTCGAAGAAAGGGGTTAATGATGTGCTTGATAATGGTCCATGGATGATCCGTAATGTTCCTATTATTCTTAAACCTTGGACTTTGAACACCAATTTGTTGAAAGAGGATTTAACTCACATTCCGGTGTGGGTTAAATTTCATGATGTTCCTTTAGCGATGTTTTCTGATGACGGGATTAGTTTGCTTGCTACTTTGATTGGGACTCCCAAGAGATTGGATGCCTTTACTAGTCAGATGTGCAAAGAATCTTGGGGTAGGAGTAGTTTTGCTAGATGTATGATTGAAGTGAAGTCGGATGAGGTACTTAGGGACAGCCTTACTGTTGAGATTCCTTTACTTGATGGTTCGGGTTCGACTATTGAGAAGATCCGTGTGGAATATGAGTGGAAACCGCCTCTCTGTGATAAATGCAAGGTGTTTGGACATGTTTTGGTGGATTGTCCTAAGGGTGTGATACCGACTGCTCAACCTTCTAAGAATGTAAACAATGGTTTTCAGACTGTTAACAATAAGAAGAAGGGTAAGCAAGCTGCCTCGAATACGGGTCGCGGAGGTTTTACTAAACCGGTTGTGGGTAAGCATTTTGAATATCAGCCAAAGAAGACTCCTACTGTACCCAAGAAAGTTAATGTTAGTATAAAGAAGACTTCTGATGTGGCTGGTACGAGTGGTACAACGATCTCTACATCTAACCAATTTGATGCGCTTAATATGGATGATACGGATACGTCTGGTATACTTACTTATGACACCAGTATGGATGTGGATGCTGACAATACAATGGAAGTTAATGTGGATGAGTCGGTTAAGACTGGGGCTACATCACAAGAACCGCTTGTGAGTGAGTCAATGGGAACTAAGGAAGTTGGTTCTACTCCTTTAGTTGATAAAATTAGTAAGTTAGAAAAGCTTCTTATTGATGGGAAAGGTACTCTTGTGGATGATGCTGGTCATCCTGTTCCGTCTGCCTCTGTCACTAAGAGGGCTAACCCATTTTCCAAGGTGGGTAAGGTTGTGGTTTCTGATAGTGAGGAGGAGGAGGTTCTTAACACGTTCGACGAATCTGCTAATCTTTTTGGTAGAGGTCATGAGCGTGAAGATGAGTTTGATGACTATGATGATTACTCGAAGCAAATTCATGATCTTCCAGAGGAATTGGATGCTCTTAATGCCATTTATGGCTTTAATCTCCAAGGTCGTAGGAAGTAGTTTAGATTTTTGTTCGAGTTTTTTAATATGATGTGGTAGTGGCTTTGTTTTCTTGTCTAGAAAATAGGAAATATCTTGTTATGTAAGCTTTTCGCTTATGTAACGGGCTGAGATATGAGACTCACTCATATCCGTTGTTCTTAAATGTTTTTTGGAGTAATATATTTACCAGGTCGTTTTGACCTTTTACCCAAAAAAACAATAGCTAAAACCCTATAACACCAAACAACCGGTGTTGTATAACATGTTATTTTGGTGCAATAGGTGTCATTCTGGCAACTTAACCGTTATTGGTGCCCTGCACCGTGCTCTCTGACTATGCCAACTAAAACAATTTCATAACAACTTAACGAGAGTTTGACTTAATTAGGGTGGTTTAAGATGCTAGCTATAATATATATTCCTATATAAATATAAATTTCCTTGTTCTTGTGCTATACATAGATACGATTATAAATTATGTTTACTTTCACCTACGTACTTATATATACCTCCACTACAAATATGTGTTTTTATCAAAAGGTGGAATAATTCTTTCTTCTAAATTAATGGAGAGACAAGAATATCTCAATCCACACCTTGTGTTAATAAACTTTTTGACTGACATGAGATACCACTTGTAATGCAATAACTAAACGTGAAGCTTTTAAGTTATGATTCTTAATATTAAACATTGATGATTAGAAGCCTGCAAATGAATCATTCATGTCTATATATTTTTTTTTCGATTACGTTAAGGTACATATTTTTTCATGCTTTGCCTTGTCATCATAGTTCTTTCTCATTCATGAAGGATTCTTAGTATTATTAAGTTATGGAATATACACAAGATGAGATTCATTTGTTTTTTGACTTGTGTACCTATTATAAAGTGTTCGATTTTTGCCTTTGAAGTATCTTCTTATAGCGCAAACACGTTTTTTTAAGGGATTAACCCGGTAAAATAGCAAACACATAGTTGACCTAGAAAAAATGACCTATTAAATTCAATCATTTTACTACTTGTCATAACTGACAAAATAGTTTATAGAGTAAATTGCAAGAATCGTCCCTGTGGTTCGGCTAAATTGAAGACGCAATCCTTACATTTTTGAAAGTGCATGCACCGTCCCTGTGAGAAATTTTGAATTGCAAATTTCATCATTAGTTAAACTAAAATAACTAAAATACCCTTGCCTTCTTTTCCTTTGAACAAAGAGTATTTTAGTCATTTAAATTCGACCAGGACTAAATATGCAGCCCAAAGTTCTTTACAAGGACGATCGCTGCGCTTTCGAAAAGTCAAGGACTACGTCTGCAATATGAAACCGTATAAAACATTGCACACGAGTAGAGGGACAATGTTGAGGGCATTAATGTGCACATGGTGTGAACTAGTGGAACCAACTCATTTCCCAAATTGTATGACACCATATCCTTACAAATTCGATATGTTCCAAACATATACACACACATTTAAGATTGTGTTTTGTCCCATATCATCACCAACTAGCCCTTTCTATTATTGGAATGGGCTTAATGTGCTAAAAAGGCTTAAAGCTATAGTTATTTTTTATCATCAAATCTTTTTATTCTTTCCAACTAACATTCTATATTGCTTGTGCATAAAGTATGATTAGGGCAATGATCTCAAATACAGTCTAGAGTTATCGTATACATTGGAAGAGTCGTCGCAATATTTAGGTCCAAGAAAGAAAAGAAGAAAGGGTATTGTTATAGCTACAAGATACAAAGCGCGTACTTTTAGTATGGAATCACATAAAAATGGGTCAGTCTAGAAATTATTAGAACACGGCGCATAATCATTAAATCATCTTATTCAAGGTTAATGACAACACTCGTAGTCGAAACTCAATGGTTTCGAAAAACAGGGTCACAATGCATATTAAGGGGTGAATGAGGATCAAATTACATCATCTTAATTTATGATGTTATATTTTATCAAACATATATACACACACATTTAAGATTTTGTTTTGTCCCATATCATCATCAACAACCCCTTTCTATTATTGGAATGGGCTTAATGTGCTAAAAAGGCTTAAAGCTATAGTTATTTTTTATCATCAAATCTTTTTATTCTTTCCAACTAACATTCTATATTGCTTGTGTCCAAGAAAGAAAAGAAGAAAGGGGTATGGTTACAAGATACCAAGTACGTGCTTCTAATATGGAATCACATAAAAATGGGTCGGTCTAGCGCACAATAATTAAATCATCTAATTCAAGGCTAATGACAACACTCGTAGTCGAAACTCAATGGCTTCGAAAAACAGGGTCACAATGCATATTAAGGAGTGTATGGGGATCAAATTACATCATCTTTATGATGTTATCACTTACGGAACTGTATAAAGACCAAAAAGAGTAAATCACTAATAGACGGATGACAGAAAATATCATCTACGTATACATAAATCTATATAAAATTTACATCTTAACCTGTTAATTTATACTGATGATTAAACAAGAAAGTTCTACTTTATAATATGTTATTGAGCCATCAAAAATAGAGGTTACAAACTGATCAAATCTAACATGCTAATATGCTATAACTTCGTTTATGATTCATCAGTTCTTCCATGAAGACAACAATCTTGGATCAGGCCCATATCTAAAATACAATTTAACAAGGCCCATGTCAAAGATGACAATATTTAATGACTTATAAACCCATTATGAAGATCCACAATCCACCAATATTGCAACTTTTCATTTGTATTAAAAAAGTTTCTTTCAAATATTAAACATCTAATATAGTGATCAGGGATAGGATTTTGAGGTGGGTGATGCAGTGTTGTACAATTTTTCTGGAAGGGTTTTGCACAATTTTTTTTTTCAGAAATACTAAAATTTGCACCATGAATATTTTTTTTTAGCTAATCTCAAGTAGTCAAGTTGCACTGTAGAGAAATAGAGTAGCAAAAATTATTGTCCGGGGTTACGCACATTAAAAATTTGACACTTTTTGAAAACAAAATACACTTTTTGACTCAAAATCAGGTGTGACACGGCTCTCAAGTGGGTCAGTCCCTGACAATAATACATCATACATTCAAGCACTTAAATCCTCAAACTTTTAGTTGATAAATTACTCGCATAATGTTAGGGTAAAGCTATGTAAATTTTTTAAGTAAATCAAGACTAAGGTTGATTACAATAAGATTTCAATATCATTATGCACATAATAACAACTTATCTAAGTTGTTTCTTCATTTGTAGACCTTAACAAAACTGTATGTATATGTTTTCTGTGTAAAAATAAAGAACAAGGCCAAGCTCGTTTACAATCATTTAGGTTGGCTAATTAGGTCTCTCGTTTTATGTCGTCGTCGTCGAGGACCATCGTT
Organism: Artemisia argyi; assembly: GCA_030686995.1. NCBI lineage: Eukaryota > Viridiplantae > Streptophyta > Magnoliopsida > Asterales > Asteraceae > Artemisia > Artemisia argyi. Next base: position 209,735,607 of record CM060681.1, read on the forward strand.
TATTCGTAAGTGTGACAAGTAACATGCATGTTGGACTTTGGAATCTCAAATATGCTTAATGCATATTTTGTGTCTTAATCATTTCAATTCAATGTTTGGTTGATTCAAGCTACTTGTATTGAACATCAAAGTAAGAATATTATCCTCTAAAACGCTTTTCAAAACTAAAATGGTATGCTCATTCACTGCATCAAACATACTGACAGGGTATTCGCGCGTTGCGGCTGCAGATACCTTGTAATAAATATTTCGGTGAACAATACTTTCGATCACATGGTTTTCGTGATAATGACTTTACGTATGGCGAAAATTTTAAGAAATAACTTTATCATACACTATTTCATATTAAAATGTCAAGTACATGTGCATCACTATGCCTTGACGATACGAAAACGGTTTTTAGTATTATTACGAGGTTGTGATGATTGACGGTGAAAGGTACTTGCAAATCAGTACATGTTGTGTAATATTCGTCATAATATTATATAACGTGTAAAGATAAAGAATCTTCGACGTTATATATTTACATGTTTTCATACTTTATAATCATATGAAAAGCTTCGTAATTTGGCATGTATGATACTTTTCAATCGAATCTATTAGCAAAATGATCAGAATTTCACTAAACTTGCACAAAAATACATATACGTGGATGATAAATGTTTTTTGAATATGCAACTTTGCAAAAATTTTGAATATCCATAACCAAACAAAAATTTGACATCAAACTTTACATTAATGAATGTTTTAAATAATTATATGTAAAAAAGTTATTGTTTAACGTATCAAATACTAATTTGTATTTTTTTAGAAATAAGATTGTCTTAATCATATGTAGAAAATGGGTTTTCTCTAGTGTAGTATAGATTATTGTTTCGTCTGATACATTCCAATCTCACCCAACTTAACTACCAAGATACAACTTTACCACTTTTAGTAAAAGTATCAATTGGTATGCCTACACACTAGAAGTTGTGACATCCATTTTGACATTTGCAACTTATAACTCAGATAGTTATCTTATATCATGATCGTTTAAACTTGTTTTGGTTGTCGACTTCATGTCATATAACGAACGCGTACTCATCACATTTTGTTTTGAAAATCAACGATTAACGGATTTGAACCAATAACTTCTTGGATGATGGATAACCCAATCTAGTGATTAAATAGTACACATGAAATTAAATTCTAGTCAATCTTTTAAAGCTAACTTGTGTGATATCTACATTTGCAATAATGGATCATGTTGGTAGTGAGACCACTCACCTAGCTATCCATCACATTAAAACAGTCACAATTGAAAAATATCAAAAGCACTACAACACCATTGAGGACCAAAACCACAACCACAAGTTCCAAAATGGAACATGGAATCTTGGCATTATCCTATTTCTAATGGAGAGAAAACAAGACTTAGTTGTCTACGTATGAAGATAACCAGATTTTTCGCTCGATAAAGCTAGAAAACGTAGTAATCTAGGACTCTTTGTGTAGTGTAACTTTTTCGTTTCGTGATAAAGCTAGATAGTGTGGCATTATTGGTAGACTAAGCGAATTTATTGTATCTAACGTGGTTGTATCATTTAACGATAACCAATGTGATAGAGTTATCAAAATGGGCAAACGGATCAGGTTAGATACATACTACTTTAATGAGGTGTTTTGTGACGGAACCATTTTCGTGATTAACTCTAAAATGTTTAAATAAGGAAGTTTAAGACCAAAAATTATTGTGAGGACATTTGAACACCTTACCAATAGATTAGTTTAGGTGGTCAGAAACGGATCTACATGAGAGTCGAGAGTCAGGTGTGACATGAGTCACTCCAGATTTTGCATCACGAAGTGTAAATTTGTTCGAAAAGTATCGTTTTTTTTTTTTTTTTATACGTGCAATCTCCAATAATATTTGTGCTACTTTCGTTATTTATTCTTTATGGTGCAAGTTTAGTTTAACCAATAAATAAATAAATAAATAAAAAATAAAAAAATAAAAAATTTATAGTGCAATTTTTATTACTTGTGAGGCTACTAGTAGTGGTGACCTATATTGGATCATCTTTCCGGCTGCCACCTCAGCATTATCTCTACTCAACCCATATTCACATCTCTAATCACAGTGGCACCCCATATTGCATCATCTTTTTTTTTTAAACATTTTTTAACACAAACACAAATTTTATTAATAAAACGTAAATATTATATAAACGAAACGATACGAAATGAAAACCATTACAACTAAATAAAAAACTTAAACAACTAAAAATTAAAGATGACAACACTTATTTAAAAACTAATAATTTAGCTTGTGGCGTTCCTTGATTTCCGCCTTAATTCGCATAAGTTCCTCTCGTTGTCGTTCGGGCAAATTTGGGTCGATTGCCGAATTGTAGAAAATCAAGTCTTGCTCCCGTTTGGTATTTCTCAGGAGTTCCTTTTGTTCCTCCTGGCATTTCAAGAGCTTTCGTTGATATTCCAATTTTTGTTCTTTGAGCGCTAGCTCTCGTTCTTTGAATTGTCTCCACGACTCATCACGCTCTTTACCTTTTTCCTTCTTTGCCGGTCTTGATTTCCATAAGTCCGCTAGTAGCCCACTCATGAATGATTTTGATGTTTCACGAGAGGAGGAGGTGGATGATTTCCTCCTTGCTCTGTCACGACCTTGTGGTTGTGATTCTCTAGTACCATCCTCCGTTTCATCATCGTCATCATCCAAGTCTTGAAAATTCGGGGGGCCTTGTGTTGACCCCGATGTAGTTGTTGAACCATTCACTTTCTTTCGACTGCCTGATTGGAAAAGGGGCATCTCTTCCTTCCAAGCATCATGCCCCCTCAAAACTTTCCAACACTCCACCATAATGAAATCTTGACCGTAACGCGCACGATATTCCATAAGAGCTTTGGACATATCGTCAAGGTCATTCTCATCACTTCCATGCGTCCCCTTGACATTATCAACAATAGCACCAAAATTCGCAACTTGACAACGAATTCTAGTCTTCCATTTGGAAATGATCGAATTGTATGTTCGGTCTGAACCAGTTTCTCTTCGAAAGTAGGCTACCACTTTATCCCAAAATTTGTGCCGATTCATAGAGTTTCCTTTTTTTTCATTTTCCGAAACAAAGATGAAAGCTTTACAAAGAATGACATCTTCTCTGCTAGACCATGGTTCAGCTTTTTTGGCCGGTTCGGGTTCTTTGGCTTTGGCTTTGCCTTTCGCCTTTGTAGCACGCGAAGGCTTCTTTGGCTTGACGGGTGATGTCTCTTCGATTTCTCCATACTCATCGTCATCAACGGGCATAGAACCGTGGAAAGAACCGTGGTAGGAACCGTGACCCGAACCTTGTCCTATCGAAACATCTTGACTCGGGTGGTCTTGGCTTGGATAGTGTTGGGTCGAATAGCCATAGTTATGATAGTCTGCCCAATCATCCAAATTCATATCAAGATTAGTAGACCGAATCGGAGAATGTTCTTGATACGGTTGGGAACAATGCAAGAAATCCATGTTAGGACGATAAGACGACTCACTTGGTTCTTGGTGATAATCAACACGTTGTGGTAGGACAAAAGGACGATGAACGGAAAGCAAGTTTTCTCTTTAATTGACTTGTGGTAATTGTGTTTGATATTTAAAAGATTGTGGACGAAAGCGTATGTTCCCTAGTTGTGGTGGTGTTATGTCGGTTAGTTCAAAGGTGTTTTGCGAAGAGAAATTTATATCCGGTGCATTTTGGGTTAGTCGGGATCGTCGATTTTTTGATTGTGGAGTGTTTTTTTTTGACATTGTGAATATTGATGAGAATTTGGATGAATTGTTTTTGAAATTGTATGTTTGAAAGTGGGTTTGATGTGGGTATTTATAGGATGAAAAGTGGTAAATATTTTGGAAAAAAAGTTTTTTTTTTTTTTTTTTTTGAAACAACGGTTTGATTTTTTGAAAAGTGGTAATTGTGTTGGAAAGTATTGCTTCAAAATCGGTTGTCTACACGAACAATTTGTGGTTTCACATTGACCGGCGATTGATATTGCCTTAAATCCAGTGGGATGATCGATATTGGAAATCGATCGCTCGATCCACTCGATCGATTTATTCCGATGCACTGCTAGAAGTCTGATAAAAGAAAATTCATGCAAGATCATTTTAAAAGTTTATGTACTGTACAATGTCTTTTGAAAAATCTGGGTCCGTCCCTGATTGTGATTTGATGGTGGTTTTATGAGTTATCACTTGATGCAACAAAGGGTTGTAATTCTTTGATATTATTAACAAAGGGTTGTAATTCATGAATATGTTTGATATATAAGATTATTGAGAGATTATTTTTATTTTTTGAAAAAATAAGCTGCTTAAAATACTAACTTTATTTGGCAGACAGAACTTATAAAAAATTATAAGAAAAATAATATTTCATAATCTTTGAAAATCATGTTTAAAAATAATCTCTTCTTATTATTTCTTTATTCATCTGCAGTTCCAACAACAGTTACTTTTACCAAACATACCTTATATACAAAATTTGTCGAGATAAATTTACTGTAGATAAACAATAATTTATCTTAATAAATGTCAAAGCCACCCCTATACTAACAAGCTTAATATTTTATTGCCCCTTCAGATTAAGTTTTGATATAAATTAACACTTAAATCTATTAAACATTGTATATTTCATCTTTTACATCATTTTTCTTATTATTGAAAACATATTAATGTTAGTCAAAGTTTTGGTTCGTAACTAATAAAATGACTGTTTTTGCACCCGCAGCAACGCGCAAACACAACATCTCATACTTCACAACTAAAAAAAAAAAGAACAATTTTTTATTTATTTATTTATTTTTATTATTATTTTTTTTAAAGTTTTGGGCATAAGGATAAATACAAACCGACTTAAGGATTCAAAAGTAGATTACTAGATTTCATGTAATCTATTTTTTCCAGCTTCTTCGCGACCGCCACCGTCAGTGGCAGTACTACGGTCGCTATTGTTTCTCAAGATTTTATTGGGTTTGGTTCAAATTTGGGAAGAAGAAAACCCCTTTTGTAAAACTCTTTCTTGAAAGTGAACAAATATATTTGGGCTTTGGTCGTAAAATAGCAACGTACTTTTTTGAATGTATCGATTTGATACGTGCACTATTTATCGTTCTACTTAATGTTGTGTACTTTCATGTTTTGTTCCAATTTGCACATTTTGGTGATGTGTCATATTTGAAAGTCTGACATGTGTCACCATTTATAATGTGACATGTCATTAAAATGTGCAAATTGGAACAAAACATAAAAGTGCACTAATTTAAATGAAACGATAGATAATATATTTCTAAATGAAACGATAGATAATATACACATCTGAAAAAGTATGTTAACGACCAAAACCCTTAAACCCAATACATTTCTAAATTTGTAAGAATATATATTCTTTTCGTTTATGTAATTGAAAATGAAACATATAACTTGAGGGTGTCTTTGGTTTAGTTGGTAAGGTTGGCTCTCTCTAATAAAGAGGTCCAAAGTTCAAATCTTATCAACCGAGCAAAAGACATTTTTTTTTTTTTTTTTTTTTCTTTTTTTTGTTAACAAAGTAACACTGCATTTTAACGGTGTGTTCTTTGTAAATTACTTCCTTTTTTATTTTTTATATTTTTGCATTTCTCACTTATCATACTTCTCGCCTCTTCTAATTTTAGAATATTTGTAAAACAAATAAAGTGTAAATTTAAAGAATCATATAAAAAAATTCATCATTTTATGGTCATTGATAAGTGATTAATTTTGCAATATTTGTCAAAGATTTTCTTAAATCGATATCATATAGGCCCCGAATATGTCTTCAAAAAATAAGGACAACTTGAGGAGTTGAACTATGTTTACTTGTAGATATTAATGTCAAATCTTGTTATAGCTAGCTAATATGTACAAAAGAGAATACTTTTTGAGATTTAAAAAACAAACTTGTCCTTATAAGAGTTTCACATTCCACAAATACATACAAGCAGGGCTTGCAAAGTGAGAGTGACCACTGACCACTAAGGACCTCAAAATTTTTAAAGGTCCAAAATTTGTCCGTTTATTAATTATATGCATGTGTAGATATATTTTTCACGAAGAAAAAAAATATTTATATGAGAAAATATCTTAAATGAGTAATATACTAGAACGTTTAGATAACTAATTGCATTATATATTATTAAAGATGACACTTTATGCATAATATTTTTTTACGAAATGTCTCATTATTTAATTTTGTCCAAAGCCCTCAAAAAATTTATAAATTCGTGAGACGGCTTTGCATGCATACGAGTATACAACTCTAGCTTCAAAGTTCCAATATTATTGTTCTGCTATTCATTCTATCTCAAATTATTATACATAAAGTTTTTTAAAAGTGAATACTATAATTTTTTTAAACTGTCTGCATTTTGAAAACGGATAATTAGTTCCAGTCGAACATAATAAATTAATAATTATTTTAAGACTCGTTTTGTATCTCGAAATTTCTATAATATTACTTGTCATTACTTATTATTACATACTTACTATCTCATTTTTCAAAGGGAAGTCATAGAATAGCAATGTACTTTTCAAAGTATTATATTTTGATATGTGTACTTTTTTTAAATTGTAGAATAGCAATGTACCTTAATAAGTGTTCTAATTTAGTAAAACTCTGAATATATATTAAACTCCAAACAATTACATCAAAAATTCAAATATTACTTCATGCATGACATAAGTTATATATAGGGAGGTGATTTGCACACATTAAGTATTGATTGACACACTCATATGTACAAGCAGTTAAAGTATTGATTTGCACACATAAGTTATATACAAGCAGTTAAAATATAATTTAATTACAGTACAACAATATAATGCATAAACAAGAGTGTCTCAATCAAAAAGTTGAGTGTCCAAATCATTTCTCTTATATATAACATTTATCAAGATAAATTTACTGTAGATAAAACAATAATGTATCTTAATAATCAAAACCACTCCTAAACTATCAAGCTTAATATTTTAATGCCCCTTCTAATTATGCTTTGATTAAATTAACCCTTATGTCTATTAAACACTATACATTTCATATTTAACATCATTTTTCTTATTATTGAAAACATATTAATGTTAGTCAAAGTATTGGTTCGTAACTAATAAAATGAATGTTTTTGCACCCGCAGCATCGCGTGGACACAACATCTCGTACTTCGCTAAAAAGATTAAAAAACCCAATTCAAAAAATAAAATTTAAAGTTTTGGGCGTAAGGATAAACACAAACTAACTGAGGGCTTTAAAGTAAATTAATAGATTTCATGTAATCTATTTTTTCCGTTTCTTTGCCGCCGCCAATGACGGTGGCGGTACGGCAAACGCTATTGTTTCTCAAGATTTTGATGGGGTTTGGTTCAAATTTGGGAAGAAGAAAACCCTTTTTGTAAAACTCTTTCTTGAAAGTGAACAAATATATTTCTAGGAATTTGTAAGAATATATTTTCTTATCATTTATGTAATTGAAAATGAAACATATAACTTGAGGGTGTCTTTGGTTTATTGGTAAGGTTGGCTCTCTTTCATAAAGTGGTCCAAAGTTCAAATCTTACCCAAAAACCCAAAGCGCGTCCTTTTTGTTAACAAAGTAATTTTGCATTTTAACGGTGTGTTCTTTGTAAATTACTTCCTTTTTTCTTTTTTATATTTTTGCATTTCTCACTTATCATACTTCTCGCCTCTTCAAGTTTAGAATATTTGTAAAACAAATATAAAGTGTATATTTAAAGAATCATATCAAAAATTTGATAAGTGATTAATATTGCAATATTTGTCAAAGATTTTCTTAAAACGATATGATATAGGCCCCGAATGATAATTACATATCTGTCGTTATAAAGAGAAAAATGAGATGCCAATATGTCTTCAAAAAATAAGGACATCTTGAGGAGTTGAACTATGTTACTTGTGGATATTAATGTCAAATCTTTCTTGTTATAGCTAGCTAATATGTACAAAAGAGAATACATTTTTATTTTATGTGACAAATTATCCTTTTGGATATTTAGAAAACAAACTTCTTGTCCTTATTAGAGTTTCAAATTCAACAAATACATACAACTAAGGTGTCAATTTCTGACCCGACACGAAACTTGATCTGAAACTGACACAAAAATTAGCAGGTTCGAGTTAAGTATAAATAGATTTTGGGTCGGGTTTGGGTCGACCCATCTAACTCGTTTATTAAACAAGTCAGATTCGGGTTGGAAATAAATTAAGCGGGTCGACCTACCAACCCATTTAAGATTTTTTTCTTCTTAACTAGGGTTGACATAGTTGACCCGATAATGTAATTGAGTCAGGTTTGAGTTAGGATTTCTGACCCGCCAACCTGTCAACCCGAACCCGACCCGAATTGACAACCCTACACACAACTATACAACTCTAGCTTTAAAGTTCCAATATTATACTTAAAGATTGTTCTGGTATTCATTCTATCTCAAATTAAAGAGAGAACTGCAAAATACATCCCTGTGGTTTACAGGTTTTAACATCTTACATCCCTGTCAGAAAATTTTGGCAAGATACATCACTCGTTAGTCAAACGTTTGCCACCATACATCCCTCGTTTACAATGAGGACTAACGGTGCAATTTTTTTCTGCGTTATCTTTTAACGAGACTGAAAATATTACACCGTTAGCCTTCGTTAGCCAAACATTTGCACCGTTAGTCCTTTTTTGAGTTTTTTTCCCTTTTTTTTTTAACGTTTTATCCGGTTTTTGTCCATTTTTTCTCATTTTTTGTACGTTTTTTGAGTTTTTTTACGTTTTTATCCATTTTTCTGTACGTTTTATCTGTTTTTGTCAATTTTTTTTTACGTTTTATCCATTTTTTGTATATTTTATCCATTTTTTGAATGTTTTATCCGTTTTTTTGTCACTTTTTTTTTCGTTTTTTTTACGTTTTATCAGTTTTTATTCGTTTTTTGTACGTTTTATCCGTTTTTTGTCGGTTTTTTTTTCGTTTTTTGTACGTTTTATCAGTCTTTTAACGTTTTTATCCGTTTTTTATACGTTTTATCCATTTTTTGTCAGTTGTTTTTCGTTTTTCATACGTTTTGTCAGCTTTTTTTTTTTTAACGTTTTTATCTATTTTTTGTACGTTTCATCCATTTTTTATCAGTTTTTTTACGTTTTAATCCATATCTGGTCAGTTTTTTACGTTTTTATTTGTACAAAAAAACGTAAAAAAACTGATAAAATGTGAAAAAAAAGGAAAACTGACAAAAAATGGATAAAACATACAAAAAATGGATAAAACGTAAAAAAATGGCAAAAATGGATAAAATGTATAAAAAACGGATAAAGACGTACAAAAAACGGATAAAAACGTAAAAAACTTGATAAAACATATAAAAACGGAAAAAAAACTAATAAAAACAGATAAAACGTACAAAACGGAAAAAACCTTAAAATGAGGACTAACGGTGCAAACGTTTGGCTAATGAAGGCTAACGGTGTAATATTTTCTGTCTCGTTAAGAGATAACGGAGAAAAAATTTGCACCGTTAGTCCTCATTGTAAACGAGGGATGTAGGGTGGTATCTTGCCAAAAGTTTCTGACAAGGATGTAATATGTCAAAACCTGTAAACCACATGGATGTATTTTGCAGTTCTCTCCAAATTAAATATTAAACCACATTGTTATTGATGGTTGTTAAAAATGAAAAAGTTTTTTAAAAGTGAATATTATAATTTTTTAAAACTGTGCATTTCGAAAGAGGATAATTAGTTCCAGTCGAAGAGAGTAATTATTTTAAGACTCGTTTTGTGTCTTGAAAATTTTTATTATATTACGTGTTATTGTTACATATTTACTATTTCATTTGTCAAATTTAAGAAAAAAAAACAGTAACACATGAGAAATTTGAATGTATCGGACATTTTTAATTGGTTATTACATAAGTTGTATAAAACTATAAGCAGAAGTACGTACGATAAGTATAAATCCTTGTACGAGCGTTCATGAGTGTTGTGTCGTATCCCTTTGCACTCTAGTAGGCGTGATACTCAGTGCATAACGAAATTGCTAGGAAGATGATCGATCAGAAGCTCATGTGCCAACTATGTTATCGCTTTTATTGTTTGAACCAAAACAAAAACTTAGTATCAACGTACACATGATGGTACGATGACGCCAGATAAGAAGATACAAATGATAAAATTACATTGTTTAGGAGAATTCGAGGCTTGAAACTTGTTGTCCATATCAATATAGTGTTACATTGTGTCGTATTCTTAGTTGTAACACCAGTTTTTTACAACTGGTGTTTTAAATATACTTTGCATTCATTTTGGAGGGGAAAAAACCAAGAGCGACAAGTTAAGACATGTCCTTGACTATAGAAAAACAACAATCGCAATATCCAGAATTCGTATAAATAAAGCTCATTTCGAGACGAGGCTTGCTACAAATGGAAACAAAACGACGCTAAAATTGTAATCGACATCATCGTTGTCTATGTTTGTTTCCAAAGCAAAGCGTGTGCATGGTCCTAAGAAATGAACATTTATTTTCGCTATGCATCATAAATTGCTTGGTTCAAAATTGCATATTACTGTACCTATTAGGCTTTGATCCAAAACATAAAGTAGTATAACCGCAAAGTGATGGAACAAATTATAATTTTACAAAACATTGCTTGTAAGATTTATTCCGGTTTGAGTGCTCGACTGCATGCAATAGGGTGTTTTTTGTACCAATGACACAACCAAACTTAACCCCCTGGTGTCATAGCCATGTTGTACGTCTCAAAGCTAAGGCCATAACCGCCGTTATTATTATTATTATTATTATTATTATTATTATTATTATTATTATTATTATTATTATTATTATAACATCACTTTATTGAAAAAAAATTAGATTTTACAAGAAATTAAAGAGGAGCCGAGATACTAACTGAGCCCCCACACCTCTAGCAACAGCAAAACTAATCCTATTAAAAATATGTGGAGCCGCACGTGCTCCAATGTCTTGGGTCATAGAGAATCGTCTAATGCGCTTTAATAAGGTCACTCCATCCTTTTCAAGTTCTCCAAAAGAAGAGAATGAAAAGGGGAGGAACCCATATCCGATATCAGCGCATTTAGCTGCATACTTGACACGTTTACGTTGTGCGGCTTCAATAACCGCCCGACCAGGCATAAAATCAGCCATACACGAACGTGTCAAAGGTGACGATCCTGTAAGATCAACACAAACATCACGACCACCATCCCAAGAGTAAAGTAACATATCAGCCGGACGTAAGGTTTTGTCCCTCTCTCCACGAAGCCCAATATCCACCTCCTTACGAACTGAAACTCCAGACCGAGAACAAATATCAACAAGAACATCACGCACAACATTGTGCCGATGTTTAATACCAACTAAGCCTGCGCATGATACATCATGATCTCCAGGAAAAACCTTAGAACAAGCTGAACATGGCATCTGGACAGTAAAAAGAGGAACACCCAACCGGTAACACAAAACACATCGATAAGTCCTGGCATTCATAGTCTGTCCCAATCCGGATATCGGTGCCACCCTAAGCCAATCTGACGTATAATCCTCTTTTAATGAGTTCCATAAAGCCATCTGTCTAGAAGATAAATGGAAAGTGGATTCAACCGTTTGGGCAACACGTGCGAAATGTATATCTGCCAATTTCTTCATAAGTTTGGGGGCAGCGATCTCACTAGGGTTACTCATAAGGTCAATATCCATATTCACATTAAAAGTACACAATGCATCATCAAAAGAGAGACCAGTCGATACAATACCAGAACTACGGAGAAGCTTAGTCTGTGGGCTAGCAGATTGAAGCCTAGAAGCAAGGAAGGCATAGTTCAAGACATCACCTGCAGAATACACACCAAGTCTTCCGAGAGCAAAAGGCAGGGTAGCGAGTCTCCATTGCCAATCACCAAACCCAGGTCCAGAAGCAGTGATAATACGTTCCAAAGAAGAGCGAAGTGCGGCATCAAAAGAAACCTGAGCACTCTCAAAGACCCGAGGAGGACATGTGCGCATAGCAAAATACAACTTGGAAATACCGGCACATGTACGCAGTAGCAACAACTCACACTGAAGCTTAGCAACAGCATCCATAAGCTCAATAGTTTTAGCAACCCTTTTCATAACAAGCTTACTACTAAACTCAAAATCCACACTGGCGGGGCCCCCTAATAATTTAACACCATGTGAAGGTCGAGAAATATTAGGGGGAAAAACACCAACATACCTGCTCCTTGGGTCTTCCTTCGGCCAAAAGACCTCAGTTTTATCAACATTGAAGTGTAAACCACAACTAGGTCCATCCATCATAATCAACTCCAAAACCTTCCCCACAACCAAAGTATCCCCAATAATAGTACCATCATCAAGATACCAAGCTTGGTGCGACCATAATGTATGCTCACCATAATATAATCTAGCAGGATTGGAGTAACAGAATTCCACCCAACGTGAAATAGCCGGAACACGAAGGCGAACTTCTCGTAACATAGCAGCACGATCTACCATATTGAAAGCATTCCTAAAGTCCACCAACAACATAGATAAACCCACATCACCCCCACGGTCTTTAATCAACCGATTCACAGCATGAAGGATTGCCTCCCCACCTCCCGAAACACCCACACCAAATTGCAAACCGTCAAAATAACCATCCAAAGAATGGCCAATCATATAAGCACAAACCTTGGAGACTAATCGCCTCCAAACAGTCCCAACAGCGATAGGACGGATCCCCCCTCCTAGTTTAACCAAGGGCGTCAGAGGAGCACTAGCAACATACTCTCCCAACTCCCTTGGGCATTTACCCTCAAGAAAAAGGTTCACTACCTGGGTGATAGAAGCGACAAAATCATCAGAGACGGCAACAGCAGCACCGTTTAAGCAATCCAAAAGGTGTTGAGCACGCAAACCATCCCTTCCACAAGAAGTACCACGAGGGAAACTCTTAATCATATCAAGAACCATAGCAGGAGATGCCAAAAGGTGATGATGATCAATTGGTATATCTGGTAAAAAGGGAGCAGATTGAAAAGGGTGCTTAGCTTTTAGATCCGCGAGAGTAGTATCATCATAAGCCGCAATACCCGAAGAAGAAAGAACTCTAACAGCAGCAGTATAATGGCCATCACAAATCTTCCTCTTACACTGCTTGATATTACGGTCACCCAAGTCCAGGTTTTCCTCATCAATATTAGACCACAAAGGAGGGGGGGGGGGGTTCGGCTAAAACCTCACGCACAACTATTAAACTACCACCAGGTGTGCTCCAAGAAGAAATGGCATTAACAATATACTCTTCATGTCGCTGACGTTTAGTAACAGACCTACACTCTTGATTACTCCTCAGGCAAAAGGTTTTAAGCAAACAAAGAGGCAAGACTAACAAACCAACCCAACAAGAAATGTCATCAGGCGAACAAACCACCTTATCAAGGGCTCTTTTCAAAACCCGAGAAAACCCCAAATGACATTTAGGAGGAGTAGATTTGACAGTACGCAACCCCTTAGAAAGTAGAGTGTCAAGGAGATGTAAATCAAAACCACCAAACTCATCAGGAACCAAATCCTCAACAAGAGCAACATGAGAAGGGGCATGAGGTTTGGTGACATCATGCAACACGAACCGAATAACACCATCACCACAATTAGGAGGTGACACAAAATCAGACCCCCCACCATGTTGACACTTAGCCCGGAAAGTATGCGTTTTGAAACAACCACCACATAACCACAATCCCATACGCTTAAGAGTAACCTCAGCCCTTTAAAAAACAACCAAATCCGACACAAGAGCATGTCTAGTGATAGCCTGCGCCTCCCCATTGAAGTGTCGATCGCGAAGATGTGTGATCAAATAATTCTTGGTAAGCCCATTTCCGCCCCCATCACGACACCTACTAAGACCCGCGAAAGGACAATGGAACCTCACAATAGGCAGAGGAAAATAGCACCAACTAAACACCAAAAGTAAAAACTAAAAACAAACTCCAAACGAAAATACCAAACAGAAACCTTGCTTCACCAAAACTGTATAGCGTTACTGTAGCAACAAACCAGTAGGAAACAGTAGCAGCACAAGAAGCAAACCAAGTAGGAAACAGTAGGCATAGCAAACAAGTAGGAAATAGTAGCAGCACAAGAAGCAAACCAAGGCAGTTCACAAACTGAATACCACACTATACTGTTACTGTAGCAGCAAACCAATTCGCAAAAACCAACCCACTGCTCACACTGCTTAAGAATTATCATGCACAAACCACCCAAAACCTAACTGAGTGCAGAAACCATACATGGAACCTTGAACGAAGCAAGAAAATCAAAACCCTATACGAAACAGTCCACACAGCCCAACAAACCCTACTCGAAACAGTCCACCAGTCCACAAAGAAGCTTGATAGCCGAACCACAAGCAAACTAAGGTTGCAAAAGATCCACCACAAGCGACTAGGAAGCCAAGGATCAGTTACAAAAGGTTTCCAAAACGAAACTAGGGATAGAACTGAGGACCAATTGAAAACCTAATAATAATAAAAAAAAACCAAAGCGAGATAAACCAAAAAGGAACCTGTGATAAATGATATTCAACGGAAGGTGTTGAATGAAGGGTGATGGATAAAGATCAAGATGGTCCAAGGATGACGGAAACCGGCCTTGATCGCCCCTAGAGAGGGAGAGGAAACCGTTGTTGTTGTTATTATTATTATTATTATTATTATTATTATTATTATTATTATTATTATTATTATTATTATTATTATTAGTGAGTGCGTATTTTTGATAGTGCGTTATAGATCTTTTTGTTTTTTTTTTGAACGGCGATTTAGTAGTTAGTGATTCGAGCAAACAGTGACATCCAATTGAGCAGTATGCAAGCATCGAAACTTTCCCCTTAGGCGAGTAATAGAAATTTTATTTGGGAACGTGTTAATGTTTTAGAAGTGTTATAAGATACATGTTGACGTGACGACACGTATAAAATTTATACAACCACCTCTTATTGAAGATAAAGGCCCTGCAAATGAATATATACAATGAACAGAGACGGAACCAGGACCAAATATGAACGGGTGCACAAAATCTTGAACCGTAATATTGAAAACACATTTCGAAGGACCGGGTGCATTTAAGATGCATTTAGAAAAATCAGTGTTTTGTTTAAAAATTTACACTACATCGAAAAAATCTATGGGGTTCCCGGGCAACCGCGAGAACCCCTTAGCTCCGTCCCTAACAATAAACACAAAAAGATAAGCTATGAACTCAAAAACAAAAAATGGCAAAACCATACTATAAGAGCAAGCGGTATGTTGACCACATACCCATGTTAAACCTTAACGCAAGGCACGTTAGGGCCGCGTTATGATTGCAGCTTGGTGAGTTAAAGGTGCGCGTTAGGGCATGCGTTACCAGCCTAACGTGCGTTAAACCATATTTAAATTAAAAAAAACAAAAAACGTCTAGCATAATTTGAATTCAAAAAAAAAAAAAAAAAAAAAAAAAATTCCAAAACACTCCATTGATTTTGTACCGGCTAGTTTAGATTATAAAACTTTCAAAACACCCCCTTAACGGCTAGTTTGAATTTTCAAATTCAAAAACCTTTATAAATACCAATGTTTACAAGGAATTTTCACACACTTTCCATACACACACACACACACACACACACACACACACACATATATATATATATATATATATATATATATATATATATATATATATATATTTTTAAATTTAAAAAGAAGATGTTGATCGACAAAAGGCTATTATTGACGTTATCTATCTGTTTCGGCTTGCAAAAGCAAAAAAATAACGTATGAGACAACGATAAGCGAAATGCACATACATTTCTAAGGAAAGAAAAGCTGTGATTGACAAATTTTTTAACGAGAAAGCCCATAAAGACTTGGCAATTGAGGAAACGTTGTGGGGTTGTGTTTCACAGATACAATCCAATATCAGCAACAGCATCCGGTGGAGCTTTCAGGAAAACAAAGTTGTTGGTTATGTATTACAACAAGTGCCTCCCCCATTTCCTGGTTATGAGCATGGCTCAACTTCAACTGATGCACCTAGATTTGTTGAGCAACAAAAGTCTCCCTCATTTACGGGTTATGCCGACGAGGCAGATAATCCTTTTAGCTTAACTGCAACACAGCTGTATAACATGAGCGTTGTCGAACAGACGTTCAGAGAATTTGAAGCAGAGCAAACAAAGCTTCAACAAGAGTGGGATGTGAAACTGAGGATGGAAGAAGCAGAACATAACGCGTTCATTAAGGAATTTCCTGCGTATCGGTCTCCTTCATATGATTCTTCATGCGGGGTGCACTCAGATTAAATTAAGTTTATGTATTTCATATCGTAGTGTATTTTAGTTCTTATGCTTTTATTTTCGTATCGTAGTTCGTAGCGTATTGTAAAATGTTTAAATTTTAATATTATGATATTTATTAAATGGCGTATTAGTTTTAGTTTAGGGGTTGAATTTGTAAATAGTTGAGTTATGATAAGAGGTGTAAATGGGTGAGTTAAGGATAAAACGTTAAAATTGATGTGACGCTAACGTGACACTGAGTCAAAGTTTAATCTTATGTCAACATACCCTTTGCTCTAAATGATTAGTTTTCACCTGTTAAAGAACTAACTAAACAATTACTAAAAACACACATGTTTTTGACAAGTTTAAAGATTTATGGATTTTTATTTTTTACAAAAACTACTAAACTAGTATCACAAAACAAAATTTCGTAATTGTTTTGTAACTGAAAACAAACCTTAGCCGTGTTTATGAATACATAGTGACACTTAGTCAACTTGGTACCGACCTGGCGACCTTAACACTAGAATTCACTCGTTAAAACTTGAAGGTTTCTGTGATGTGTTAATAATTTGGGTGTTACGTGGCGTAGGGGTAGTTTTGGGTAGGTCCATACAATTTTTGGGTCACCAATAGGTTTCTTGATAGCTAGGTCAATCCAACAAAGCGCGTTTACGAGACAAAGTCCATTGCACGACTTGTCATTTTACCAAATCACCCTTTTATGAGAAACTTTCCTTTTTATGATTTGACGAAACTACCCCTCACACATGTCGTGTCAATTCGAGTAACTATAGTACGATATCACATAGTAGTTTACATTCGTTTTGACTTTTTCCCTTATCGTAACTTGCTATGTTGTGAATAGAAGATGCCATCGAACAATACTAAACAACAACTAGACTACGATTGTATACGTGCTTGATAAGTGAGTAGAGCCGTATATAAAGGTGTACGAGGCGTTCAATCGTATAGGGTCTCAAAATTTGAGGCGTCTCAAAATGTAAACCTCCTAATATACTTGGAGAGTAAAAATTTACTTCCGACAAAAAATGGGTTAACGATATATGATTTTATGGTTTGTATATTTGTAAGAATTGATGCGCATTTGAGATACATTTGACCACATATTCAGTTACGACATAAATTTTTGCACATGACTTTCGAAATCTCAGCTACGACACTGTACGTGAGACAGAATGAGCTCGTACGATTTTAGACATTAACAAACGATATTGTTTCTTTCTGAATGCATTAGACAGTGAAATAAGTTAATACAACTTGTCGAGGTCAACTTATCCACTATGAGTTCTATGAAACCCTAAACAAATTAAAACGTGACGCTTAAAATCAACTTGCTACTATGGAAGAAGTCGTGTTTTTGACAACGAAATGCATCGCATTGACTACGTTCTACTTTCTTTTATAGATTTCATATGTTGTGGTAAACTCGTTCTTTATGCTCAACTTGTTCTAAGTTCAAAAAAGAAAAAGCTCAACTTGTTAAATAAGGCAGTGTCAACACATTTTAATCACTAAAAAAAAACTCAAGAACTAATCATAACCTTTAAAAATATACATAATCATTTGGTTAACACCAAATATCCTACCCTACTTGCAAATCTTAAAAAAAACCCATAAACACATATAAATAGAAAGAAAGACGTTGTCATACAATAGTTGATCCAATTAAAAAATCATCTTCAATGGCAAAACAGATAAAAAATTTCAGAGAACATCCGAATTCAAACCTCGCTAACATGGTGGAAACGAATCGAGTCGAACCCGAGCCTGCCAGAGCTTGAGCTCTGCTCGATTATGTTTTATAAAGCTCGAACTCGACTCTATTTGAAAGCTCGGCTCATTTATACGATTTGGCGATGAAAAATTAAAGCTCGGCTCGAGCTCGGCTTATAATATATATCTATTTTGAGCTCATTAATAAGTTTGTTATTTAACTCATTAATAAGCTCGTCTATAATATAAATTCATAACGTTCTATATACGTTTAATACTATATCCTAGCGTCGTTTAGGCTCACATGCCCAATCGAGCTATATATATAAAGCTCGAACTCGAGCTTGATTAATAAATGAGCAGCATCTTAGGCTCGGTTTGTTCGAGTTTTTTACCGATCCGATCCCAAACTTTTCACGAGCTACTCGGCTCATTGCCACCCGTACTAACTAAATAAAATTCGCGAGATACTCATTCAGTAATCTGACAATAGTCGCAAAAATATCAGTTAAGATGTATAAAGGAAAAAAAAAAAAAAATACTCGACTCTTCCCAGGAAATGAATTGAGTCGAGCCCAAGGCTGCCAGAGCTCGAGCTCGGCTCGTTTATGTTTTATAAAGCTCGACTCTTCTTCCCAGGAAACCCGAACATGATCTTTTTCTATATATGGAATTTAATAAATTTAAATTTTAAAATACCCAACATAAGAAGAATAAGTAAACCAAAATAGCAAGGACAAAACCGTAAATTCCAACAAATATACTCCTTATCATATTATAATTCTTTGCGTATATATATATGCCCACAATTCCGTTATTATCATTCATCAACACTCAAAATAAAAATACAAACAAAAAAAAAAAACCCATATTTTTTTCACATTCATTTTTTTCATATAAAGATTTTAATTTCAGGGTTTTTGAGAATTGATAAAATTAACCCTTAATTAATTTTGATTGAATTTGTGAAAATTAAGGGTTAATTAATTTAAAAAAAAATAAAAAATGGGTTTTATTATTATGAATTTAAATAAATTAATGGATAGAATATATTTAATGGCTGAAGAAGGTGGATCTCGTTATTGTTCCAAGAAATCAGATGATATTTGTGGTGATATTTGTGATGATCAGGTATATATTTTTTTTATATTTTATAATTTTTTTATATATTTTATAATTTTTTTATATATTTTATAATTTTTTTATATAATTTAATATCAAGATTTTATTGCATAGTAAAAAAGATTGTAAATTTTTATTGGGTTTTTGGTTATTAATGATAAAGATTAGATTTTTATAAAAAAAGATATATTTTTTTTTGGCCCAGAATTTAAAGATTATGATTAGGGGTATTAGGGGTTGTTTGGATTAGCTTATTTTGTGGGCTTATACCACCTTATTAAGATTATGAAAAGCCAATAAAGCTCATTTTTTTGGGCTTATTGACTTGAGCTTATAAGCTATAAGCTCAAGATGATAAACTCATAAGCCGAAAAAATTGAGCTTTATGGGCTTTTCATAGTCTTAATAAGCTGATCAGCCCACAAAATATGCTTATCCAAACACCCCCTCAGATTGCTTATTTGAAATAAGCTAAATAAGATGATAGTTTGGATATAAGACATCTAAAGAAATTTCAAAGTTGATTGATGTTAGATAAGAAGCAAATTGGTTATGCAAAATGCTTATGTGATCATTTGGGGTGAATTAAACTAGTTTGGAAAACAGCTTATTTCAAAAAGCAATAGATGATAAGCAGTTTCAATGGGTGTTTTAGTTTTTCATTTTTGAGTAGTTTTCGGCTTATACTATTGGTTTTAAAGCGGATAAGCAATCCTACTTATAAGCTTTCCTTATGACAAATAAGCACTTAGTAATAAGCAATCCCGAATACCACTTGATTAAGTATCATACTTTTGTAAATTGTATAAATCAGAACTTTATATGTTTTTGTGCGTACTTTAGAAGTTTAGATCGTCCTTTTGTATCTATTTCTTTGCGGATGATTAATGAAATGTAAACGTTTGATTTACAGGATTCAGGGAAAGTATCAGCTATAACAAGAGTAAAATGTATTCTACGCGGGTTAGACTTGAAAACCTTGATATTCATATTCGTGTTAGTCCCAACAGTCATCTTCGGATTATACATGCACGGTCAAAAAATCTCATACTTCTTACGCCCGTTATGGGAAAAACCACCAAAACCCTTCAACGAAATCCCACATTACTATCACGAAAACGTTTCAATGCAAAACCTTTGTAGCCTTCACGGATGGAAAACCCGTGAGTTTCCAAGACGGGTTTTTGACGCCGTTTTGTTTAGTAATGAAGTTGACCTTTTGAAAATAAGATGGCACGAGTTATACCCTTACGTTACAGAATTTATACTTCTGGAATCAAACTCAACGTTCACTGGAGTCCCGAAACCGCTTGTCTTTTCTGGTCACCGTGATGAGTTCAAATTTGTGGACTCGAGGTTGACTTACGGGGTAATTCCGGGTCGTTTTAAAAAGGGTGAAAACCCATTTGTGGAAGAAGCGTATCAAAGACTAGCATTGGATTATTTGATAAGGAAAGCGGGAATTGAAGATGATGATTTACTAATAATGTCGGATGTTGATGAGATCCCGAGCAGACACACGATCAATCTTTTGAGATGGTGTGACGATATACCAGAAGTACTTCACCTTCGCCTAAAAAATTATCTATACTCGTTTGAGTTTTTATTGGATAATCATTCTTGGAGAGCTTCAGTTCATCGGTACAGATCGGGGACAACTACTTACGCTCACTTCCGTCAGTCGGATGTGATATTGGCTGATGCGGGATGGCATTGCAGCTTTTGTTTTAGAAGAATAAATGATTTTATTTTTAAAATGAAAGCGTACAGTCACTCTGATAGAGTGAGGTTTAAGAAGTTTTTGAACCCGGAAAGAGTTCAAAAAGTGATATGCAAAGGGTCGGACCTTTTTGATATGATACCCGAAGAGTACACGTTCAAGGAAATAATCGGAAAGATGGGACCCATTCCACATTCGTATTCGGCTGTTCATCTCCCTGGGCATCTACTTGAAAACGCTAAAGATTATAGATATCTATTACCTGGGAACTGTATAAGAGAAAGTGGCTAAAACCCGTATCAGAACGATTATAAAGTTTGTGACTTTTAAGGTTTATACGAGTACTACACAAAATGGCTATAGAGGCGGGCGAGTTTGTGGAGGTGATATTTGATTTATGTATATAATTTTTCGTTGACTTGTTGACTCATACCATTTGTTTGTTAGTTTGGGGAGGCTGTGCGGGTTATTGTCGCGCGTCTTGCTAATGTATATTAGGAGATTTTTTGAATCGAGACTAGTATATTTCACATCTTTATTCAATTCATTTTACTCTTTTGTAGTTTCGGTTTGACCTTTTGCGGGCTGTTTATGATTGCTTATCAAAACTCTGCATCTGTTATGTGTTTTTATACGACATATCAGCAGTTTTTATCGTGTTTGGAATCAACTCATCCAAACTGCTGATCTGCTTATCTAAAACAGCTCATTTCAGAAGCTGTTTTTATAAGCATTTCGAGTAGAGTTTACGACATAAAGAATCAAGAAGATAACATTAAAAAAGTTTGATGACAAGATGATTCTTGGGGAGTTGATAGAGAATTATAAGAAGATTAAAGAATCTGATTAGTATGTGTTGGCATGTCTTAGAAATAATTGAAATTCTTGTTGCAGCTGGTTAAGTTTATTCTTCTAAGGAATTATGGAATCTTGGATATTGACATGTTTGTCCTTTTGGTTAAATCAAATGTAAAATTTTGAGATACCAATAGTATAAAAGCATCAAAGATTTTTGAGTGTTTTTTTACATAGTCAAAAGGATGACACTCTAGTCTTATGCTAATATTCAATCAAGCATGCTTTGATTCATTCTTACATGCACTTTGTCAATGAAATTATTATTTGTAATGATTCTATATTATTTCACTTTTTTTCTATACATTATAGTGATACAAATAGTTCCACAAACTTGTGTTTGAGTCAATAGACCAGGTTCAAGTCCTATCCTTGGAATTTGCTTCATATATGTATCCACTTTTGCAAAATCTACGGGTATATTGGAGAGACTTTGTGGAATAAGAGCTCAACAGTATAAGTCTTGGCTTGTGCTCGCTCCAGTTGGTGCCCCACTAGATCAGGAGAGTTGCCGGAGCTATTCCTTGTGCGTGCCAAAAGACACCCGGGGTCAGTGTATTCCCGCCAGTTTACACCTTTTGTGGAGTAATACAAATAGTTAATCCATATCTAAAATAAAAAGTGAACGGCTTACTATTTCGGCTTGTTTCATAATAAGTGTCAAATTTTAAATTTTAATAAATCAAAACACTTCTAAAAGAAAATGTGAGATATTATTAGATAAAAACAAAATAATTCACTCTTATAAAACAGTGTGACAAATCAACAGTTTAACACTTGTTAGGGCTGATCACGGTCTGAAAATCAGACTAAACCAATCAAGATCGGACTGAACCTAAAACCGATTTGATCAAACACCAGATTGAGGATCGGACCAAAATATGTTCGGTCTAGTTTGGCCGATCCTCTACTTGTTATGATACGGAAAGAGTAAAATATAGTCGAAGAATGATATAGTCAAGTGTGTGCTATGTTTTGGCACATTATACAAGTAGTAGAGTTTTTAAAGCCAATAGTCAAATGTTAAGGTTCTCCTAATCATTCAATACACTATCAAATATAAAAAGCTAGAGCAACAAACTAGAATACATCAACCAAATAACACAATCATTAAGAACCAAACAACGACTTGAAAGTTATAGCTAAAAAATTATCCACTCAAGCATCAACAACTTGCTTTCAACTAAAAATCAACCCCATTGACAATTTCAAAAACTGATGATATCTATATAAATACAAGATAACACGCATTAAACTATAAGCAGTGATTAAGATTGCTCATAAAGTTTGAATGAATCAAACCTAGATGGGAGTGTAGTGGTACTTTCGTAAAGAGATGAAGTCAAACTAATACTTAGTTTTAGTTTCTGAAAGTATCGTTGTAGACGAAACAATCTTGATTTGAATAACCGTTTTTATGTTTCTCTGGGTTACCCGCATATATGTACAACACTTGCACGTCACACATCATTGTCAAGCTGAGATGACCTGCAAACTTTCTTGCGTTTATAAAAAATAATCAATATATGTTAAGTAAAACTAAAAGTGTAGTGTTGAAATAAGTATTAAAACTTGATTTAATAGACAGACAAGAGAATACAACACTGGACCTCTTTCGGCCTGAAGCACAGAACTAATTTGACCCATCAAAAATAAACACTGAAAATTGCACAAAACAACCCATTCTTAAATAAACAATTCAAAATCGTCAGTCACTATACGAACTTTGTAGAACACGTATCTTTAGAAATCATTTCCTGAATAACATTGTTCTGTTATCTGACTTGCTCGTGGAACCAAGATAAAAAAGATCAGCAAACTCAGTCATTCACAACAAATAAAGGATCACGTGAAAATACAGTAACCACTCGCTAATCTTTTACAGTATAAATATCCGATGTGAATGTGACAAATAAAAAGCCTCATGCCATAGCCCTATGGCCGGTAGATCTTTACATATTTTACATAATATAGTAATACACGTTAGATAGTAATTTTGCTTGAAATCCTAGCTTGCTATTTACAAACCTATTGTACCGCCATCAATATTCTATACATATCGCAATAATGCATACAAAATAATGTTGCAGGTTAAGATGTGTGATAATACAGTTTGCATGGGTATATTGGGAAATCCACATCTAGAGCTTTATGCAGCCTGAGAAGGGCCATCTAAACCATCAAGTGAAGAAGTGAAAGAGGGAAGCCATATATCTACACAAGTCACACCAGCTCCAACTTAATCTATTAAGAGCACCGCCAGCTGGAGCTGAGGTGGACACGAACTCAACCATTCCTCCACATCAAATTGCTTAAAGCCTGGCGCAAAGCAGATTCTTCAACAGCAACCTCCAAAGATTGGGGAAGTTCAGATATTTATACGGCACGCTGTTGCTTAAGAGCCAGGGTTCAAGTGCAACCACTAGATCAATCAGAGAGTACATCAGAAGCATTGCATGGCCTAATCGACATGAAAGGCACATATTAGTAATAGTATATGTTAACTTTTGTTATATATGCAATGTTTAACATGGGCAGACTTTGTTAAAAAAAATGTTTAACATGGCTGACTTTGTTATATATGGCCCAAGTGCCCAACCCACGCTTCGTAAACTATAAATGGTACTATGTTTTTTCCAAACTTAATGAGGGGAGAGTAATACATCTTGTCGTCGCATACCAGATTCACTGCAAGCCTCTATCTGCAAGACACTACTACTAAATTATGAGTTAGAAGGATACTAAAGCAACTCAATTCAAGTTAACAAGTCACTATGGTCAACTCATAAGCCATAACCCGAGAACCGACTTCTAAACTAACTTACTGCTCTTACAACAGTTTATCAGCTATCCTCACTCGATGGTAGGAGACCGAGATTGACACGACCAACTACTCATCGTTGTATACTTGGGGTATTGCATAAAGATTATAAATAGAATACATGAAGTCGTACTTTAGGTGTTGTGACTCGATTATCTCCTTCAATGACAAAGTATACACTTTTAACAAAACAGACAGTAGAATTTTTGATACATAAAACAATAGCACAGTATATCATGGGTTTTTCTAACTATAAGTACATCAAAAGTTCACATGGACCCATATAAAATTACACTTGTCTGTACTTTTACATGAATCTGTGTGTACTTTTTCGTGGGCCCCTGTGTACTTTTTGTGTGCTTAACTTGTGACTCTAGGGCACAAGTTAGAAAAACCCTTATATCATCCATCTAGAAGCATAATTTATTGTTTTCAAATTGAGCCTATAAAACCATATTTTTGTGTACAAGAAAAAGTAGCATTAAATCTACGTCACCGATCCGAGTGACAACCAATCCAAAACCGTTAAGATCAAATTGATCACATTAAATCTCAACCATTGATACATTTCATCCCCACAATAAATAACCTCCAAAAAGTTAACTCATTCTCACACACTCTTTGTTACTGTTCTCCTTTCTTCTTTTTCTTCTTCATATCACTTGCACCCAAAAGAAAATTAAACAATGTCGAAAATGTTGAGCATGGTGACAACCTGTCGAGCTAATGATGATCTCTGTCGTGTGATGCTTGCACGACAAGGCCAACGACCGAAACTGAGGTTTTTTTTATTTTATTTTTTTTTTTAATTAAGTTTTAAAGGTTATTGTTACCTATCATCATAGATCTAGCTTTTCATGTCATCTTTGTTTTGTTCCAGGCTTTGTTTGGAGATAAGGGTTTTTGTAATGGATCTATGCGATTTGTTCTTGAGTTTTAGAGGTGTAATGTTCATAACAATGAGACGTTTGGATCCGCCGACAGACATGTCGTTTGTCCGGTAAAGCTCGCTTTTTGTTTATTTATATTTTATTGTATTATTTATTGCATTATTTATTTATTTTTATTTTATTGTTGTTATAGGATAAGCGAAGCTCCAGTGACGCCCGTTTTAATGCGTTGACATAAGAAGAATATTGGCGAAAGCAAGAAGCATTAGAGTTTGTACTGTTTGAAGGTATTGGAAATGGTGATGGTTGCGCGTTGGTAGGAGATGGTGGCGTGTTTGTTGGTGTGTGTTTGCAGGAGGGTGCGTTGGTCAGTGTGTGTTTGCAATAGGGCGCGTTGGTCGGTGTATGTTTGTAGGATGGCATGTTGGTCAGTGTGGGTTTGCAGGAGGGTGAAGATGAGAGCGCAGAGGGTGCAGCACGGGGCCGGTCGTAGAGTTAATTAACTGTTATTTTAAGTATTTAGTTTTTGTTTTGTTAATTACAAAAACAGATTTGATATCGTTGTTTTAGGGATGTTTGGTGATAATCTAGTATCGATTTTGTAACTACGGAAAGGGAGTTTGGTTAGTTTAATTTGAGATGGTTTTGGTTGTGTTTTTGCGTTGATATTTTATTATTTAAGGCGTGTTTTGTTGGTTTAGTATAGATTTTTTATTTTTATTTATTTATTTTTGGGATTTTTGAACATAGTATTGTTGGTTTTGGCTCGGCGCTTTTCTTGGAGGTATAAAAACTACATTATCACTTTAGTTTTAACATCACGGATACACACTAAATGACTCGTAACAAAATTCACTCAGGGGCCGCTTGGTTGGGGGTTAAGGGGTGGGCAAAGGGATTGAAATTAATTTCGGGCCCACTAAATAACTAAAGAGGTGCTTGGTTTGAGGTAGGCAAAGGTATTGATTACCCACTACGGGGTAATTATCCATTATAGAGTAAAACGGGAGGTAAGGTATTGATTACCCACCTCCTCATTTCTTTGCATTCCCTTACCCTTTCCCTTTCCCTAATTTAAACCAAGCGGACCCTCAGTAATATATTAATATTTATCAATTTTGGTTATTGTTAAATAGTTTAATTCCATGTATTTGGCTGATTTCACTAAATTATTTCTAGAGTACCAAATATCTAATTATTTGAGTAATACTCCGTAAAAGAAAAAGATAATACGTAGTAATACCATATGGAGTAATAGAATTGACCAAAAATCTTAACTAGCAAGTAGCAATGATCCTCGTAAAAGGCAAAAGAAAACGAAACAATGTAATTGTTAAACCATGTGCCATTTTTTACTTTTCTTTTTATTTACTGTAGCAGATTGACATTCGGTGGGACAATAGCATTTCGTCTCGCTAACCAGATACCAAATAAAAAGCACTAATTAAAAAAAAAAAAAAAAAAAAAAAAAGAAGCAATTAGAGCACTCGGTATCGTCTTTGTTTACACGCTATTCGTCATTTTGCAAACCAATAACTCGCCAAATGTGGTACCGAGCATCACGCCATCCGTGAGCCAATAGGATTTGAGTTGATGGACTGGCTCACGCTATTCGTTTTTTTCTTCTTCCGTAGGGATTTTTTTTTTTTTAGCCAATGAAGATGCTGTGACAAAACATAGGTTGAAGAAGCTGTGACAAAACGGTTTACTCTTAAACCAAAAAAGGGCTAAACGTGGGCCTTTATGGTCTGTCAATAGCAAGATATGGGCCTTCTTATTGGTTTGGTTCATTAATTATTATTTTAAGAAGGTCCTCAAAAAATGTTATATACAGCGAAATGTAACCTAAAATGTAATGTATTTTAATTTATGTATTGTAATTTTAATTTATTTTTAATGAATTATGTTAATTTTTAAAGAAAATAAAATGTAAAAAGTGGTACCTAATAACGTGTTAGTAGTGTGTTATGAGGGAGTGGGTGTTTGAGCGATTGATGTGTTATTGGAAATGTATGATGTAACGCTGATGTAACATATAAATAACGTGTTATCTGATCACTTTAAGTTATTTTACCTACAGTACTATTTTTTTTTCATGTCTTACGGGTAACTACGTTTTATTATCTCTAAATCGCTGCGGTCATCACTTTCATGGCATCCGGCATTTTTTTTTCATCACAAATTCACTGGTATAAAAACAAATACGAGCCTTAAAAATTATGGTTTTAGATTTATGGGTGTCACTCAGATTTGATAAAATTAGTTTGTTGTGCCGTTTGTTCTATCAAACGGGTTTTTAGTTTCAAGAATCAAATTAAGTTAAAAGTGCATGCTGGCCAGCAATAAGTAACATTCATATTATCGATAATTTTGAACTTGTTGATTTCAAACTTTTCAAAATGATATGCCGCTCAGATTATAAGATTTTTGTCATCTGACAATAATTTTGAGACGGATGGAGTGTAATTGATGTTACCAAGAACTCTACTTTCACGTAAATCAGTACATGCATGTAAAACTTTAGTCGCTTGTCTACCAGCCATTTAACAAAACAAAGACAATATCATACTTTTATTTTACTGATCTTGATTACCTCTAACCCGTCCTTTATAGTTTATACACATGATTTTTCTTTTGCCCGTCGGACAAACCAAAAAACTCAAGTCACGTCGGAATTTTTCTACTCTTTCCGCATGTAAATCTTCAAAGTCTGGGAGCATTATTGGTTAGTAATTTGTATCCATAATAGGTTTTGTTTGAGTTGTGTGAGATTAAGTGTGAAGTTGTGTAAGGAATGAAGAGTAGAGAGTATATAATATGAAGTTGTGATTAAAATTTTTGAAGTTTAAAAGTATTTACAGGTAAATAAAATGGTAGTTGAGATTTTGTTTATTCATTTTTTTTAAATGGGGAAATTGCATATATACCCACTAAAACTTGCATATTTGCATATATACCTAAAAAATGCTTAACTTGCATTGTACATCATGAATTAAAAACTTGTATTTTGGGGAAACATGCATGTATTTGAGTTTTAGTGGGTATATATGCAATTTTTCCTTTTTAAATTAATGCCATTACGATGCAAAGGGGGCCCACAATTTCACATTGCCCCAAAACTCACCGGCTCACTTCCGTGACTTATTTTAGCTTGTGTTGGTGCGTGACTTCGGGTGGTTTTATGGGGCCTCACGCGTGAGCATTGCCTCATGGGAGTAATCGTGAGAGCCTCACCTGCTCGATAAAAGCAGCCTTATGTTAGTTCACGTGTTCTCTCATATAAATATTGATATTTGTACTACGCCACGTGTCATTA
Source organism: Artemisia argyi (assembly GCA_030686995.1). Taxonomy (NCBI): domain Eukaryota; kingdom Viridiplantae; phylum Streptophyta; class Magnoliopsida; order Asterales; family Asteraceae; genus Artemisia; species Artemisia argyi. Next base: position 209,764,456 of record CM060681.1, read on the forward strand.
CATGATTGGTTATCTCTTGTGTGCCGGCTGAATAGGAGCAAAAGGCATGATAATTTTATTTTCATTTTAGCTAAACGCGTGTATTGTGGCATGTGGAGTTCACGCACGATGATGTCATCACTCCCTTTATTTTATTTTACGGGCAACTACATTTATATCCTTACTAAAGTTCAATATTCATTAATGTCATTCTCACTTTTGTAATTACGTTAATATCCTTCAAAAGATTTTGTAATTACATCAATATCCTTCTGAAACTTTTAAATTCTCGTATATCCCAAAATAAACTTATTCATTAATCACTCGAGGCTAAAAAAGTATATATGAACAAATTAATAAATAAGAACAATATGTTCTTTCATATATATATATATATATATATATATATATATATATATATATATATATATATATATATATATATATATATATATATATATATATATATATATATATATCCAAACTTTTGTAATTACGTAACCGTGTTCTTTCATCAATCGATGGCAGAAAATATATATAAACAATCTAATTATGATGAATATCAAAGATAAATAAGTGATAAATAATAGTTTTTGAATATAAAATCAATGTAATTATAATTTAATTGATTTCGAGATATATATGAGAATTTAAAATTTTGGAAAAAATATTGATTTAATTACAAAAATTTGAGAAGGACGATATTTATGTAAATGAGAAGGATATTTATGTAATATTGAACTTTAAAAAGTATATACATGTAATTTTTTTACGTAGTATTTTATTGATGACTTGTGCAAGCCACGTGAGTATAAATCTCATGATAGGTTTTTTTTTTTTTTTTTTTTTTTTTTTTTTTTTTTTTTTTTTTTTTTTTTTGTCTGTCTGTCTGTTACTTCGCACATATTTTTATTACGGAGTATTTACTTTCAAAATTTATTGATTATTAATTACGAGTACTTTTAAGATACTAGTACTACGTACGATTTATTGAGCAAGTGTTTTGACTTTTATTAACTTTCTTTTACAAGGAGAAGGGAATAGAAATGGTATCTTTTCTTACAATGAAAGAAGATTGTTGTTTACGTTTATGAAAAAAAGGAGCAATCTTTGTTTACGAATTGTGTTACATGAAATTCATTAATAGAATTTAAAAAGGTTCATTTGTTTATACATTTTCTAAGAATTCATATGAAACAATTTTTTTTGTTCCATGTTTACGTGGTTATCTGGTTCTGCGTTATGAAAATCAGTGTTATACGATTTTTCAAACGATGGTGTTATTGGTAGCCAATCTTATACCATTCAAACCCTTCTTTTACTCACTTTATTTACAAGACAAAACAATTTTTAAGATTTTAAGTTTTACTACTTTTAACTTGTAAAACTTTATATTTTATGTTTCGCAATTTTATCCACTTTATTAACAGGATAAAACTTTATTTTTTATTGTTTTCTATTCATGTTTTTTTGTATCATATTACTTTTAACTTGTCAAACTTTGTATTGTATGAACCAAACTGTTCCATCGTGTTTATTAATCAGGGGACACAAAATGCTCAACTATTCATGTTTCTCTTCCCTCCTTTTTTCACTTGTTTCTCTGATTTACATTCATTTGTAAATTGTAACCAAATATATTCGTCAACAGTAGTGTTGGATAAAGAACATGTGAATTTGCAATCCTTACGTTATGGCTAAGTTTTTGACGCGTTAACGTGCCCATCACGGGAGATGGTCCTTAACAGTAGTTAACACGATGACCACCTCCACGAGGGGTGGGTAATTTTTCTATGTGGTTCAGTTATAGACATCACCAAACAAACTTTGGTGGTGATTTTTTGAAACCAACTACAGCAAATGCAAACATCAAGAATAAAGTTATATTTTAAATGTGGTTGTACGATTGGGAAAAAGTGGTAGGTTTTTACATCTTTGTTTAACTTCCATTGTACATCGATTTACTGTTTTTGGGAAAATGCTAAAAAAACACAAAAATGACCATTATTATAAGAGCACAAGATATGGTAACCCATAAGGCACTTTGTGGCCCTATGGCTCCGCACGACACCCCATTCAGCATTATAGAGTGTCGCGCCGTCAGCACTAGACAAGTCATTTGTATTTGCCCATTTTGTTCTTTTTAAAAAGATTCTTAATATGGATTTAGGTTTGTTTGATGTTTTGTGTAAGCTTTTGTAAGGTGAAAGTTTGACTTTTTATGTTTTGCATTACAGGTTTTGGCAAGAACACAAGAAAAAAGAAGAGGGTCATGGAATAAAACTGATTCTTTTCGCTTTTAGCCATGTTAGTCTTTAAGTCTGGATACAGTCGTGACTTAACAAGACCCTGTCACATCATCTTTCTCTCTCCGATTACCAGACACGATCAAATTGCCACAGTCGTTGACCGAGTTTTTTTTTTTTTTTTTTTTTTTTTTTTTTTTTTTTTTTTTTTTTAACTCAAATATTTTAAACAACAAATTTAAAATTCATTAAAAACAAAAACATTACATAAATAATTTAAATAAATATTAAAAACATTACGCAAATTATTCAAATAACATTAAAAACATTACAAAATTTCTTCATCATCTTCCTCATCGCCACCACTGTCTTCGTCTTCATTCTCTTGATTGACTTGATTTCTACGATTTCTTCAAATATGTTCGATCAAATCAGATTTTTTAAGTGTAGATGAGTTGATGAGTCTGTGGAAAACTATAAGGGGGGGGGGGGGGGTTGAATAGTGTTACGTCCCTTTTTTTGTTTTATCAAAGTTTACTTCTAAAGAATAGATAAAAATTATAAAAACTTTGATGCAAAAATATTGATATGAGTTTGTTCACAATTGTTGTATGAACACTACTTAATTTGATTGTTGAGTAAAAACTACAATATTATTTATGTGAAATCAATATATGCACAACTGTTGTATGAACACATATCCTTTTAGTTTGTTTATATGAAATTAATATTGTGAATGGAACCTAGTTTGATCTTTATGTGAAATCAATATATGCACAACACAAACTATTATAACTATATACGAAATGTAAGAAAGTAAGTAAGCAAAGAGTGAGAGATGGAAAGATCAAACCGAGAGACAAGGATTTATAGTGGTTCGGCTACAAGGACACCTTCCTTGCCCTACTCCACTCCCCGAGCACCGAACTCGAGAGTTTTCTTCACTAAGTCAATAACCTCCCTTATGGCGGGGAAAACCGTACACACCTTAGCTTACACCAATTTAACGACACAAAGCTAAATGTCGGGTTCTAATCGTAGCTAGAACCAATCTCACAACTACAATCACAACACAACTTCTTTACACTTTTCACGCCTTCTACACTTCTTCACACCACTTGTTTCTTCACGCCTTCACAACTTCGATCTATTCACTACTTCAAGACATTTACTTCTTCACAACTTCTAGGCTTCTATGTCTTCAAAACTTCACTACTTCTATGTCACTACTTGAAGACTTTTATCTATGTACCTCTCCCAGGGTTCTTCTATTTTACAAGCTTCTATGTCTTTACCACTTCAAAGCTTCTACGTCTTCACACCTTCTAGGCTTCAATGTCTTCTCAACTTTGAGGCTTCAACTTCTTCACTACTTCAAGGCTTCTATGTCTACTCTAGAACTTCTTTATCTTCACTACTAATCACTACTACAATATACTACCACTTCTTATATCTCCTACCACTAATCCTATGCACCTCTACTTCTTCACTTCTAGTACCACTTCACACTTTCAACAAATCTAGATCCTATATCTAAATCTAGCTAACTAATATATACACCTTATACACCAAAGTTTGAATGATTTAGAAGATAAAATGAACAAACAACTTAGATAGCAAGATGATACTAAGTTGCAATACTTCTAGTCTTGATAGATAAGAGTATTCTTCTCTTTGCACTTGAGTGTTGAGGCTTGAATCACTTTGAAATAAAGATTAATGTTTATATGATCAAAGGATTTTAGAGGATAGAAATTGAGGTTTGAATCAAAAAGTTTAGAGTGCAAAAAGGTAAGAAAAGTTGTGAAATGAACCAGTATTTATAGGCAAACAAATTACTGTTCTGGAGCGTGGCCAGTCCCCTTAATCATTAAGGGGGCCGCCTAGTATAATTAAGGGGGCCGCCCCTCCAGAACGTTGGATTTGTTTGTCCTTTTGTGAGGAAGGTTTTTCTGGATTATATTTGCCATTTTTGGTTGGAAATTTGAAATCATATATTTATAATGATTTAAACATATTCTTTTAATTCCAAAAATGTTTTATAAAAGATATAAAATGTTTTGTGACATTTTATAAAAATCTAGTAATAAAGAAAAATATTCATTTGATCTTATAATGCATTAGACACTTTGTTTATTCATACCTTAAGTGATTAGATGGTAAAAGTGAACATTTACCACTAAATACTTGGATACGTCATAATCTTTGGTTTGATGAGTTTTCGTTTTGTGATTATCAAAACATAGAAATATCGAAAGATATGAATGACGTTTTTAGGCATTATTTATATCAACAGAGTCCATTAACTCCTAAGTAACTACTAACGATTCTTTATGCGATCTTAAGGGATCATGATTATGGTGGCCCTCATTTTTGAACCATGTAGGACATATTACCGGCTCTTTGTGTTGAATGATCATATTATGTAATATGATACTATATACATAATATCTTAGAGATCCTGTTTATACAAACCTCGAGCCGGAACTTTAAGCATTTTCCACTTCTTCAACACACCAAAAGCTCGTTCCACATTTTTTTTACACTATATTGATACAAATAAGTTAATCCATATCTCATTTTGAGTGTCAACTTAACGATTTTAATTTGAGTGTAAACTTCTAAATTTCAATATATCAAAACACTTCTAAAAGAAAATGTGAGATATTATTGGATAAAATTAAAATAATTCATTCTCACAAAACCGTGTGAAAAGTCAACAATCGACACTTGTTAGGCTGATCACGGTCCGAAAACCAAACTAGACCAACCATGATCCGACCGGACTTATTTGATCCAAAACATTGGACCGAGGACCGAACCGAAATGTTCGGTTCATGTTCGGGTCAGTCCGGTCTGGTTCGTTCGTCGATCTGGTGAGGCCCAACGAAGCAATATTGTCGGTTTTGCGTAGACCGGACCGAAGACCGAATATGAGGAAAAAAGTAAACCAAGGACGTGACTGAAATATTTTCGGTCTGGTCCGGCCGGTCCGGTTCGGTCGGTCTACTTGTTATGATACAGAAAGAGTAAAATATAGTCAAAAGAATGCATGATATAGTCAAGTGTGTGCTATGTTTTGGTACATTAAGTTAGTAGAGTTTTTAAGGCCAATAGTCAAATGTTAGTATTCTCCTAATCATTTTATTCTATCGAATAAAAAAAGCTAGAGCAACAAACTAGAATACATCAACCAAATAACACAATCATTAAGAACCAAACAACGACTTGAAAGTTATAGCCAAAAAACTATCCACTCAAGTATCAACAACTTGCTTTCAACTAAAAATCAACCCATTGACAATTTCAAAAACGCATGATATCTATGTTAAATACAAGAGAACAAGCATTATATTACAAGTAGTGATTAAGATTTGCTCGTAAAATTTGAATGAATCAAACCTAGATGGAAGTGTAGTGGTACTTTCGCAAATAGATTAAATCAAACTAATACTTATCATGTCATTGATACAGAACTTTTCATATTTTATGTATGTTTGTTATTAAATATTAAGTATTACATGCTAGCTTTATAGGTATTTGGTACTGGTTGATTTGCACACCACATTTTTTTATTATTTCACCACATCCTGTGCATTACAGTGTTGTATGGTGTGTATGCGCAAAAATCAAGTTTTTACGCCATTTGAACGCACTCAAGTGAGAGAGCGACGGGCAACACTATCTTCAACAGAGAGAAAAAGCTTATTATAATCATCGCCTCCAACATTGTAATGCGCAAGAGATAAATTATCCTCCATAACACCGGATTTTAGACTGATGAGTTTCTGTTTCTTTGCAGGAACATGAATCTTTTGAGCAATCCTATCTTTCAAACTGCTCGCCGTTTCAGATAGACATTGGACATTTATTTCCACTATTATAGTCGGTATTGACACGTAAGGATATCTCACAGCGTATGTTGGTATAGTTATACTAACACGAACATCTCCCTGTCATTCAAGGCAATTACCAATTGAAGATTACATTGAATATTTTGTCGAATAATTTTTAGTTTACAAAAGTAGCAAAACTAACTTAAAAAGTTTACTGAATGTTGAGCCAAGAACTCATCATCAAAGATAAGCTTAGAATGATCATCACTTAGGGGCATATCGTTATCGGAAATAATAAGAAAATCATCATCATTGGGTGTCCAGCTCTTCACGATTTCATAAAGTTTTCGACTAACTTGTACCTCTTGAGTAAACTTATAACGAACCCTCCCATTGTTAAATATTTTTGAAAACATTACGCAACGTATAGTAGTACTAACTAATTACCCTACATATAGAACATATCATAACTTATACTTTATATACACCACATATCTATCTCATGAGTCTTAAACACGACCATTAGTTAAGGAGCTTTTCACATAATATGAGAGATATCATTAGGACACAAAAACTTTGAATAGATACAAAGCACATGCGCATATAGTTAATTTGTCTAAGGGACACATAATAAATCATCGACACTTACAAGCTTAGGGGTACCAAACTGATCTATTAACCAATAGGGGTTGTGCTATATATCAAACATACATTTTTGGTAGTCCGTTCCTTAACTTGTGCAAGAACTTTTATGTTACTAATATTTGTGTGCTTTTTGTAAACAAAATACTAGTCAGTAATAGTGGACCACTTGAATATTAACAATAACAGATATATTGGTTATTATCTACACACAATCACAAACATCAAAATTATATGAAACAACTCCATGTAAAATATTAGAGAATAAAGTTGGCTCAAGCACGATCTGTGGGCTTAGGGTCCATTAAGGTTTAATATTTCTAATGTAATTGTCATTATAAATAGTCGTCACTAATAAACATAATACCCACGGGGTTTAACCTTTCAACATGGTATCATGAGCAGGTACGATCTTGAGACCTACTCGGTCATCAAGCCGCCACTTCTATACCACCCCGTCAAATCTCCAAAACCCTAATATCCAAATCTCACATCTCCTTTATTTTATTTTTCCTGATGATGTTTACATTCATCATACACCCCACGTCTATAATATCACATCTCCATTTTCTTTTCTTATTTTTTTTTCCAGCCGCACTTTATTCTCCATAACAAATATCACAATATCACAAGGAAATGTAACCAACTGCAATTCAGTTGCATGAAAAATATTCTGCATATTCTCCTTATTATCCATAATCGCACCTCTTTTAATTTTCTCCATAACCATAATATCATAATTTCGTTTTGTATTCATACAGTCGAACATGATATTCTCCTTATCTTCTCCACATCCCTAATCTCCATTCGTTTTGTATTCATACAGTCGAACATCATGGTTAACAAGGAAACACCTCTTACTGCTTCGCTCTCCAATAAAGCGAAAATAACGACTCCATCAACAAAAATAAGTTTAAGCTTTTATGTTTTGTGTTTTCTGCTCCAGTCTCGAGCTTTCGCGATTTCGCCGCTCGGACTACCGGGGAGTATTAGAGAATAAAGTTGGCCCAAGCCCGATCTGTGAGCTTAGGGTCCATTAAGGTTTAATATTTCTCATGTAATTGTCATTATAAATAGTCGTCACTAACAAACATAATACCCACAGGGGGTTTAACCTTTCAACAGTAAAACTCATCATTTGAATAGGTTTTCTATTCTAAAGCATAATAGATAACAATATCGAATGATAAAATAATGAATTTTACCTTGTACCAAAAAATCAGTTTACTTTTGACAAAGTTATACCCAAAAAGAATTCGATTCGATTTGGTTAATAACCAAAAGAAACACTTGAGCAACACAAAATCATGCATCCTAATAATTCATCATAACATATTTATTAGTCCTAAACAATCACCAAAAAAATGAATCAAACTCGGTAGGTTTAAATGTTTTTACCTTAAAAAAACGTGATGATAATTTTTTTTCCAAACAAAACTTACAATTGACTCAACAAAACAAAGAGTCTAAAAGGATCCAACAAGGTTTGAAAACATAAACAGATAATAACTTTGACATGGAAGTATAATATAATAACCATTTGAACCGATAAAACTAAGATAGAAGCATGCTCCTTAAACGATCCAACAAAAATACTTTTACCGAAAGAGAGTAAAATATCATCATAATCTTCTTCATATGTCCGGCAACCCTCTATCATGTCATGCAAAACTTCCTTTTTCTTAAATTGTAGATCTTGACCGCCGCCTTTATCACCTTCGCTCCTGAGGGATTTGCTACTTCCACCTCCAGAATATCTTTCAAGACATCACAAAGATGATCAAGATCGTTCAAAGCATAGTTACCATAAAAAATGTTACACTTAAACTTATCCTTGTAAAAATCCTCAAAAGAATCAAACGCGATTTTACCATTATGCTCTAAGAGTAATTTTTCAACCTTATGCTTCAAAACTTGTCGTCTCACTTCTGCGCTACGAGCAGTCATCACGAACTCCTTCTTGTTTGGTCCCACTTTAAAAAACACCACCATCTCTTTGTTGCCCATGTCATAAACAAGCTCCTGAATATCTTTCACACCTATGGACTTGTAGTCCAGTGATTTGTAATACTTATTCTGGTAATCTCTCACTAACAAAGACAAACAAGACACTGGAATTCCGCTAAAGAAGCCTTCAAGTACCTCTTGAAGCCTTTGGTAGACAAGTGAGGATTGCCTTGACATATTTGTATTAGTCATGTGTAGATCATAAAGGCTTGAATGTACCAAATAAATTAACGAGAGAGAGAGATATAGGTGCTGCTGTGCTGTTCAACGAACCAAAACCAAACCCTAATCCGTGATGATAATTTTATATTTTGCTTGTTCATCCAATATTAAGCAACCAACTCAAGCCCAATAGTTTCGGGTCCAAGAATTTTTTTTATTTTTTTCTAATTTGGAATATGAAAAATCCTTTACTATATTTAACTTTTTGCACAACATAAATCTTTATAGTAGCAACAACTTACCTCTAATCCACTTTGTGACCAAACCGGTTTAGTTGGCCGGTATGTTTTGACGAAGCCTGGAACAATCATAGTGGAACTACATAATTGACACACTCACTAAGTTGCACGGGGACGGAGACGGGGATGGGTACGGGTACTGGAAAACGGCAACATCTTAAAATTCAAGCATTAAACTACAAGCAGTGACTAAGATTGCTCAAAGTTTGAATTAATCAAACTTAGATGGAAGTGTAGTGGTACTTTCGTAAAGAGATTAAGTCAAACTAATACTTAATTAGTTTTAGTTTTTGAAAGTATCGTTGTAGACGAAACAATCTTGATTTGAAAAAGTGTTTTTATGTGGCGTTGGGTCAGAGATGCATATAATTTAAGTCGATACATCTCAAATATGTGATTGTATTTATTTCTCATCATTCTCATTTTGAGTTTTTTTCTCAAAGAAACTCGAAATCATGGTACTTTGAAGAAATCGAAATCATGATACTTTGAAGATCCACAGACAATCGTCATTACTTGTTGAGTGTATTATGTCATATCAGTTACATTAAGATAATACATGGACCTAATACATGGACCTAAAAAGAGACCTAATGCATAAATGATTTATACAACGCATAAATTATACAATTCATTTATGCATTAGGTCTCTTTTTAGGTTTATGTATTAGGTCCACTTATCATTTTTGTTAAGATAAAGATCTGTACGTTAGTCTACTTCGCCCATAACATTTGTTTTTCACTAATGTTACTAAGTACCTACGCAATTACACCCAGCAAAGCATATAGTATCAAAAGAGTTTGACATAAGTTTCTCAATAGATTAATGTACATGCAATAAACCAAAAGAGTTTGCATAATCCTCACAAACAATTGTAACTCAATATATTAAGATTTGATAATAACTACCTGAAACTTAACCGAATTTCACACTCATGTTCAAAGTCACAAAAATCAAGTTATTATGCCATTTGGACTCCTGTGAAAGAGCGACGGGTAACACTATCTTCTATAGAGAAAAAGCATATAATCTTCGCCACCAACATTGTAATGTGCAAGAGATAAATTATCCTCCATAACACATGATTAATGGGAGATGATGTTACTCAGACTCTCAGGGTTGATTAGGGTTGATTCTGGTCTGCGGCCTTGGACAAATTACTTTAAGATGGAAGATAACAGTGGCGCGATCCAAGTTTTCGAAGGTGTCCTGTATGAGTGTCCGCCCTTTGTTACTGGTAAACATTTACGATAGTTTAATTGTTCATATACAAGAAAGATAGATAGATATACATATGCGTGTGCGTGTGCTATTTTATTTATGCTAAAACACAAGTCCTTAAGATATTAATAGTTTCTGAATTTAAACAGTTATGTTAACTTGTTAAGAGTTGTAATTTGTAACTGTATATATATATATTTTGAATATTCAGTATCTATGTGTGAAAAATGGTTTCAAGACTTTTATTTCATATCGAGCTTATCTATACGTATCTACCACAACTAGTTTAATGTTAGAATTTGATACAACTTTTATAGTAATATATTAGAAAGAATATGGTAATAGTATAAATCATTTTCTCTTGTTCATTTTGTGTAGTCTAACATCAATTATAACGGTTGGTTGTGTAGTCGAGTATGGTATCCCTAGAAGCACAGTGACTCAACGGATCCGTCCAAGGACAATACAAAAATCAGTCACTATCAAGGTAGTTATTATTTTCATTTGCAAAATAACATTTGTTTTCACAAAAGAAACATATTTTTTGATTGCAGCTTGAATATCCTTTACTAGACACCGATCTGTCTGTCGAAGATGAAAGCGGTGAAATGTTCTGGGCTGTAAAGAATATATTATGTGTGCGGTTCATTGCACGTGTTATATTAAACAGGGCATTTGTTTTTACTCTTTGACGGGACACGGATCGGTGTCTAGTAAAGGATATCCAAGCTCCAATAAAAAAAATGTTTCTTTTGTGAAAACAAAATGTTGTTTTGCCAATGCAAATAATAAGTACCTCGATAGTGACCGATCTCTGTCGTGTCCTTGGACGGATCCATTGAATCACTATACTACTAGGGATACAATACTCGACTGCACAACCAACCGTTATAATTGATGTTAGACCACATAAAATGAACAAGAGATCGAAAATGATTTATGCTATTACCATATTCTTTCTAATATACTACTATAAAAGCTATATCAAATTCTAACATTAAACTAGTTGTGGTAGATACATACACATAAGCTCGATACGAAATAAAAGTCTTGAAACCCTTTTACACATATAGATACTGAATACTCAAAAGCTCGATACATACATACACACACACACACACACACACACACACACACACATATATATATATATATATATATATATATATATATATATATATATATAACTGTTTAAATTCTGAAACTATTAAAATCTTAAGGACTTGTGTTTTTAGCATAAATAAAATAGCACACACGTATTTATATCTATCTATCTTTATTGTATAAGAGCAATTAAAATATTGTAAATGTTTACCAGGAACAAAGGGCGGACACTGATACTGGACACCTTCGAAAACTTGGATCGTGCCACTAGTATCTTCCATCTTGATGTAATTTGTCCAAAGCGGCAGACCAGAACCACCCTCAGAGTATGAGTAACATCATCTCCCGTTAAACCCAAAACCCTATCACATAACGCAACACCCATATTAAGATCTCCCACACTCTCTAGATAAACATCACCCCTCTCTAGATCAGCCTCTTCCACTGACCCATCACCAAAGACAGTCTGAGTAACATCTCCCACGAAACCCGAAACCCGATCACGCGTTGAGCCCAACACAACACCATACTTTCACATTAAAATACAAAACAAAAACATATTGATTAGACCATTGAAAAACTAACATCACCGATTAACTACCATAAACTATTAATCATATAAAACACTAACCAATGTTGCAAAAATCGTGAATCGGTAGTCGGGCGGTCGACCACCCTGTAGCCTGTAATCGGTCAAGGCGGTGATTAATCGGTGATTAATCGGTTTGGCATTTCCTGCATGTTTTGGGAATTTCTGGAGAGCAAACTAAAGATCTTAACTGATTCCAAGCCTTCTATGTTTACAAACCTCAATAAAAGGCTTCAATTCTGATTATGAGGCCCATTGTACGTTATAAGTGAAATAAACGATCCCAAAATTAAGTAAAATGCCTAAATTTCTATTTTTTTAAAATTGACCGATTCGGCCGATTTTTGACCCATTTTTTCTGATTTTTTTGCCTAAGCCGATTTTTTCACCGATTTTCGAAAATCGACAAGGTGCATCACCGATTAGCGATTAATCGGCGATTGGCCGATTTTTGCAACATTGACACTAACCCTAACCCTAAATTAAATCAAATTCAAAACAAATACTATAATTATTACCTCATATTATTACCTTATATTGAAACCCTAACTAATTCTTCAACTTATTTTGGGACTTGTGATAAAAACTAATAAGCCAAAACATTAGAACCCCCCATATCAAGTTAGGAGTAGCAAAAGACATTAATTGTCAACACATATATTTATAGGAATAGTCCCTCTGTTTTATTCATTTTTATAAACTGACCCCAACAGTTGTACTAGTTGTCAAACAAACTTTATATTTCAAACGCTAGAATTAATTGTTCCACGTCAAACAACTTCTATATTTAAAACGCTAAATCTAGTTACTCCAAAACGATTTAAACTACCACCACGCACCAAACAAAATTTTATACTTCTAACGCTAAAATTAGTTACTTCGAAATGATCTAAAATAGTGCTAAGCGCCAAACAAAATTTTATACTTCCAACGCTAAAACTAATTACTCCGAAACGCTTTAAAACATAGTATAACTTAACATTAACACAAAAAAGCCTAGTACTATCACAACATGACACACAACAAACAGTTTGATTCATTAAAATATAAAATACCAACTTGTCAAACATGTGATAAATTATTTTTGTTAAAACATGAATCAACTTTTTTAATATCTTCTCAAACATCTAATAAATTATTTTTGTTAAAACACGAATTAACTTTTTTAATATCTTCTCTAACTATTTTATATTCTAAATAAATAAAAAATAGTTTTATACAAAATATCACATCCGTTCAAACACACTAACTATTTTACAAAAAAAAACGTTATTTTTTCACATTCGAACATAAATTTAGTCGGATGAAAATAAATTATTATTACATAAAAATAAACACTATTTGTCACATTTAAAAACACAGTATCTTATTTAAAAACAACAAATGAAATATTTGAAGTTCATCTACAACAAAATGTGAAATAGAAAGAAAAACGGAGGCGCGTGACTTACACGCGTTTCTGTAGAGAGTGGTTGTCAATGGAAGCTTTGTATGGTGAGGGTGAATGGGAGCATACAATGTAGAAGTGTATGTAGAGAAGTATCCGTGAATTTGTGTATGTAGAAGTGTGTGAAACATAGTTGTCAGGATCTCGATCCTCATCTTAGAATTTTAGATTTTACGATACTGTAAAGCAAAAACGATCTGGATCCTACATAGGATCTAAGCAAGCTTAAGATCTCATAGGATATCGATCTTGACCAAATGATCTTAAGATCTAATCCGATCCGATATTACTTTTCCCGGATTACAAATTAAAAAACTATAAATTTATGGTTTTTTTTTTTTTTTTTTTTTTTTTTTTTTTTTTTTTTTTGTAGAATTAAAAAAACAACATGTTAATCTTTTTAAACATTTCATAATCATAATTTAGGACAATATTTCTATGAAATATTCATAATATTTTGTGTTTATAATGTATAATAATTTACACATTTGTATATTATTACAAAAACTATTAAGAAATAACATTAGAGTAGGATCTTAAGATCCTGATCTGATCTTACGATCACGATCTAGCAAAGACAAAAACGATCCTGGATAAGATCCCGATCTTGAAAACCTTGGTGTGAAAAGATATGAAGAATTATGGTCAACAAGTACAAAGGAGTTACTATGTATTTAATTGAAAGCTCATTTTGGCTAGATGTTAGGTGATGTTCATTAACTCACAAAGCAACCTTCTTCCAACAAGTACAAAGGAGTTACTATGTATTTAATTGAAAACTCATTTTGGCTAGATGTTAAGTGATGTTCATTAACTCACAAGGCTACCTTCTTCCTTTTACATTCAATTGATGATCTTCATTAACTTACAGAGCTCCTTCTTATAGTTAGGGGTGAGCAAACGGACCGGATGAATCGGACCGACTGACAAAATCGACCGGACCGGACCGGACCGAAACTGGATTGACCACATTCGGTCCGGTCTCGGTCTAGGGTTTTTCATAATGTCGGTCTTGGTCCGGTTCGGTCCGGCTTAAAAAGAGGATATTTAGCCTATTTGGACCGAGACCGGACCGGACCGACCACATTCGGTCCGGTCTTGGTCTAGGTTTTTTGCCGGATTTGGTCTCGGTCCGGTCCTGTTTTTCTCGGTCCGGTCCGGTTTTGAACGGATGAACAGCCTTACTTACAATAATAAATTCAAAAATAAAATAAAATAATAATAATAATAATAATAATAATAATAATAATAATAATAATAATAATAATAAATGCTTCACGCCAAAACTTGCTTATGATCTCTTTATATTCTATATGTTTCGTACTCTCGTATTTCGTTTCTAGCATTTTGTGTATTGTTATTGTTGTTGTATCATGTAAACAAAATTAGAGATATATTTGGAGAGTCTTCAAGATTATTTTGTAAGTCATAAACATTTCTACTAATCTGGAAGATTACAATGAGAGAGCTTTTAGTATAAATAAGCTAATCTCCTTCTCATTAATAAATAATTTTCATTTGATCAACATAAGAAAGTTTTGTGATATTCATTTGTTGCTTTTATGATTAGCCCAATTTATCTTTTACAAATGATTCAAAGCTTTTTATATCCTAAAAAGACTTATTTGCCATCAATAACGAATATAGGATTGATGACACGGTCTAGCACAATTATTAGTAAGTTGTTTGGATTGATTTGCTTTTAAATTGCACTTCATTAATTACTTAAACATGCTAAACTTTTATAACAAGCATTATATTTTAGGCACAAAAATCGAAACGCTCTTTGCGAAACAAGCATCAGCATTTAAGCAAAATCTAGAAGCTAAACGAACGTTGCCAAACAATAAGCATTATATTCTGAAAGCTATAAGCTAAAAGTGTCTTTTATTAGTGTTTCAGATAAGAGCGTCTAAACAGCTAAACGTGTCTCGTTGCCAAAAAATAAGCATTATATTCTAAACACTAATTAGGCTTTGTATGGCAAAAGTAGTCTCAGTGTTTACCATTAGCAAAGGGAGGACATGGATGTTGGACGCCTTCGAAAACCTAATTCGCGCCACTGTGATCTTCCATCCTAAAGAAACTTGTCCACAGTGGCAGACTAGCATCATTCACAAAAATAGGAGTAACATCATCTCCCAAGGAAGCCAAAACTTCATGAAACAACGCATGACCCCTGCTAACACCTCCCACAGTCTCTTGACCACGCCGCTCTCCTACAAAACCCGCAACCCTATCACGTACGCTCTTTAGATCTTCCACGTAACCCGCAACCCTATCACAGACATGCTCTATATCAAGATCCGCAACCCTATTACGCACAATCTCTAGAGCAGGATCACCCCTCTCCAGATCAAGATCAGGCTCTTCCACAGACCCACCACCAAAGACAGTTTGATTAAAATCTCCCACGAAATTCGAAACCTGATCACGTAGCGAGCCCAATGCAGCACTGGTACTATCACAGCATGCCACACAACAAACAGTTTGATTCATTAAAATATAAAATACCAACTTGTCAAACTCACGAACATCTAGAGTAATAAATAACGAATCTAACTTTTTTAATATCTTCTCAAACTAATTTTATACTCTAAATAAATAAAAAATAGTTTTATAAATTTACTCCAAACAGTTCAAACACATTAACCATTTTATTTATAAAAAAAAATTAAAATATACACACACAAAAAACTGCTACAAACATAAATGCATACTGTATAATAAATCTTTGTTCAACACATCAAACAAATTCATTAAAATAAAAAATAAAATACGAATTCAAACTATTTTATATTATAAATAAAAAATAGTTTTAAAACAAAATATGACTCACTCAAACACAGTATTTTATTTTTAAAAAATAAATTTAAAGTTATTAAGTTTTGTTTCTATATTCAAACACACTATTTTATTTTTAACACAGTGTATAGTGGGTTGGGTGAATATGGAATGTGTCTGAATATTATGTGGGTTACAAATTTTTGTTGTACAGAACATTTTTCATGTTTCCATACTAGTCTCTTATATTTTAGCTATGTTTCAGGTTTTGTCCTTGAGGGCTTACTAGTGTTTCTCGTCCTCCAAGCAAAGAGTTTTGTCATTTAAATTTTACTATTTTTATTTTTTATTTATTATTTTTACTTTGGTAAATAATATTGTTACAACTGATACGATTAGCTATAATAATTTTCTCGTTAACGTATTGTTCTAAATTAATACTTCTCGTTCTATTGGAATTGTCGACTACTAAATATAGATAAAAAATTTTGATCAAGTTTATCATATTACCTTGTTTCAAAAAATATTACTAGCATTAAAGAAAGATATAATTAACTATTCAAGAGTCAAACTGTCGTTTTGAGAAAAAATAAAATAAAAAAAAAAATAATAATAATTACGTTTTTCTTAAACTATGTGTTTTTTGTCGTAAGACAATTAATTTGGGACGAGGGGAGTGAGTGAATAAACACAACAAGATTTATGTTCCAGTTATATGGGAATCTCATCTTTTTTGGGTTATGATGTGCTCCATTAACCATTATTTCCGTGATAGTTTTTGTAGATCCCTCTTTCTGTTATAGCCACCTTGCACATGTATGAGCACGATGATGGTTTCACTTAGTCATGAAAAAAAAAAAAAAAAAAAATCATGTAACATATATAGACAGTTTTTGCACTTTTGTGTGACTAACTAAAATTAACATCATACCCGCACAAAGCAGTGCCATCAAGTAGGTTTTCTTGCATTTTCAATTTTTTAGTGTTTTTCTTAAAGTAAGGATCTAGTGAGAAGAAAACTTAAAATGAGAAGGATGAGAAATAATTATAACCACACATTTGAGATGCATCTCTATTCATTTATATGCATCCCAATTAGTTTCGAAAGTGATTTTGAAGTAAAAACGATGCAAAGTAGTATTAACAATAAATTTGACCCGCAGATGACGAAAAATGTATAGGATTCATCTAACTTGATGAAACGCATCTAATATATGTATATGCATCTAATTTTTTGCTAGAAAATATATTATGGTGCATCTAAAAGACTAGGGATGCATCTAATTCAAGAATAATTCTCATTTTAAGTTTTCTTCTCATTTGATCTTTGTTCGTTTTTCTTAAGTCATATAAAACGGTTGCTTTGTAAAGTTATACAACAACATCATAACAACCTAAGAGGATATTCATTTAAAGAAGACCACGGTTTTACTATCTTGGTTTATATTAAGAGGAAGATATATAAAGAAGGAAAACAATCTTAACTCGATGGTTCTCACACAAAAGTAAACATTCCCATCGACTTTCCCATCTTTATATCCTTGGGAACAAACTAGAATAGTCTATCAAAATTTTCATTGACTTTCCGATATTTATTTTCACACAAAGTAAACGATATTCTATCGAATTAGAAAAACTAAAGCAACACTAACCACAAGATATCAAATAAAAAGTTGGTTCCTTCTAAAAAAGTATAAAAAGTCATTAGTTGTTAAACATACGTCACTTATTGCTTGTTTTGGGCGAAGAATTAATAAACAGTCAGAGTATTAATGAACATTTTATATTAGCGAACATTTTTTTTACTAGTGAACATTCTCACAGAATATTGATGGACATTGTGTATCAATGAATAAAATAATAATAATTAAAAAAATAAAAAATTTAAAAATGATAATCAACATTTTATATTGATGAACATATCATACATACTCGCAGGATACCCTGAGCGTTGCGGCGGCAGGTACCCTAAATAAAATTTTTCGGTGAATCATGTATTTTAGTTTATTATGTTCTTTTCTTACAATAAATTTACGGATATTGGCACGAGCTCGTTGCCTCGTGTCCGTCTGGGCTCAAGCCCGTTTGGTCCTTACCTGTTCGGGCTTGAATATTTGTATAATGTGTTTTATTATTTGTATTAATAACATTTAATGTAAGAATTGTGTTTAAATTAGTTGTATGATATGCTTGATAATTTGTATTTATTATGTAAGGGGTGTTTTATGTAACACCCCCAATTCATGGATGCAGCGGAATTCAACCTGGGTGTTACTCGACGGCACAATAGTCACAATGATAGAAAACGAACTCCAATTGAGTCGTTTTGAAAAGGTTTATCATTCAAATTATATAAATATCAGAGATTACAAAATGAGGTCCCAATTGGTTCCATGTTTACAATGTATAATAAATGAGTTTTGAATGATAATAAAATTTATAGCCCTCTTGAGTATCCGTGTCCTTCCGTGCCATCCTTGATCGTCATGAACCTGAAATACATACTTGAGAGGTCAACACAAAGGTTGAGTGATATTCATAGAGTTTGTTAAATCGATTGAACACAATATGTTGGTAGTGTGAGTTATAGGCTCACACCAATGTTTGGAAAACAAAACAGGTAGGCTACGTTATTATACGCCCGGAACATGTATTATACACTAAGCTTATGACACCATAACGTTAACGTGTACCAATATCGATCGGCAGATTTATCCCGGTAGGTACTTTGCTAACATACCTAAATCTCAAATATTATTGCATTTGTTTGAACTTAGTCAATACAAATGGGATTCGTCAATCCCAATAGGCCTATTCACAATATTCGCGCTCACTATTGCTAGTGACTAAATGGTTCATAATAAAGGATCTCGGTTTAGCAAGGCTGGTACTTAGTGATAATAAAACAATCAGGCAAGCATACAATTTAAAAACATTGTGCTCGGTTAAAAATAGCATGTATTCCCCCCAAGGGTTTGTAAAACAATTAAGTAATGGAAAGTGGGGCTATGAACTCACCTTAAGTTAAGATAGCAAGTAATGTATGTAACGGTTGAATCGTGAAGGTTTCTACGAGCAACCTATAATAGAATGTCGCGACTTAGGATTTGAGTAATGAATATGAAGTAGTGCCTATATATATATCTTGCATTTAGTCCATGATGTGGTATGATGTATAATGTAAGTCTTTGAAAGAAATGATTCATGAAACATGTATGTTTATATATCGTTTACTACCGTTCGGGCCGACATAATTCAGAAGTCATGTTAGTAAGCGTTCGAGGAGCCAGGACACTTTAACTCGTAAATCCACAACTCAACTCGACGGCTTACATAATGAACTCCTCACATGAGGCTCCCTACTATTGTAGTAGTTGATGAAATATATAGATATAAGTTTTGATCCGAAAGGTTACATGTCCGATATTTGAATCAACTTAGGAAAGTTTATTTGTACATGAAGATTGTTATTAGGGGTAGTTTCATAAGTCTTGAATGACCATTTTCTCTTTGTAATATCTCATGGTTCCTTTAGATGAAGTAGATCCAAATTGTATGTTCAAGTTATCGCCAACTTCTCTAGTTCATGTATTTGCCTTGGTAAGCTTGTATGGTCATTTCGTCATGGCCTAGCCATGACCTTTGGTCATTGTTCCATGGTCTTGAGACTCAACCTTGGCTCTAGCCATGGTTGTGGTCTTGATTCTAGGTCATAAGACCCCTTTGGTCTTCATAAACCATAACTTATATGTAATGACTTTGGTCTAAAAATGGGCTGTTAAGATTTTGAAAAATTTATCACTCAAAAAGCGTTTTCAGGGCTCGAGCTTCTTTGTTCCTGAACGAAAACGTCGTTCCGGACAACTTTCGTGTTTTAACTTTTTGATGAATCGGACCAGAAGTGGGACTTTCAAAAAGTCAGAATGCGATTCAGTAAGGTTTAGGCAGTTTTGCCGGAAATCTTTGGTAACTTCAAATGGGCGTAACTTTTGACTCGTATACTCGTTTTAGGTGGTTCAAATTGCTATGGTTTCCTTGTTAAGTCCTCTACTGTAATATGTAATGATCCAATATCATAATTTTACCATTTTGGTCGTGGTTTTCCAAGAAAGTCACTAGTTTACTTGTTTTAGTAACTTGTTGTAACAATCAATAACAATAACTTGTTTTGCTCACTTTTATACATCATGGACATAACTACAAGACATAATATAGCAAGAATAACATGTAAATAACATGAACATGATTATTTAACAAGAATCAAGTTAGGGTTTGGCTCACAACTTTTGGCTTTCAAAGATGAAAGGAAGTTAACATGTAAGAATAGGACATTGATAGACTTTAGCTTCACCCTTTGCAATCCATGATAAACCGAGGTTATTTGAAGATTATAACGACGCCTTCTTGAAGTCCAAAGCTATTTGAAGATTATAACGACGTCTTTTTGGAGACTTTAAAGTTATAACAACTTTTCTTAGAAAATTTCCAAGATTGAAGATCAAACACTAGTTTTCTTTCAAAAACTAGTTAACTTTCTTACAAAATATAAGAAAAGTGCCTTAGGTTTTAGGACTTGAAGGTTATAAGAAGGTGTGGTGCAAGGAATTTCATGTGTTTAGCTTGGTATTTATAGGGTAGGAAAAATAGTTAACCATATATTGGGTTAGAGTTTAACCATGGTTAGTTAAGACACTTGTAATGATCCTAGAGATCAATGGTCAAGATCAAGCCACACCATGGTGACTCCCCCCCTCATTGGCGGTTTCAAGACCTTGGAGAACAAGGGTTGGACTTTGGATGATATTATCCAAGATATCTAGTGTGTTTTGACTCCGAGAAATGCCAACCGTAAGTGATTAGGCCTCAAAACGTAAAACCGGGTGTCGTAAAATTATGAAACTTTAAAGTATTGTTAGACATGCCCATATGTCCCATAATAAAATATAAAATGAGTGGTAGGTTCCGTTTGGGTGGTAAACCCTGCTAAAAACTGGAAACACGGGTCTAAAACGCGTAATACGCGTAAAACGCTGAATATTGCGTAAAATTGAGAAAAGTAAAATGTTACTTTTCTAATGTTATAAAAATGATTTAAAATGACTTATAATGTCTAGACTGGGCTCAGTCTAGTGTCGGTTGGTATTAAATGTCTTTTAGACATCAAACCGTAAGCCTAAAAATCACGAAATGACTTATAACATCAAGGGATCATTTTTGGTCAATGGAGGAGGGAAAGAATATGTTGACTTTTCTAATAAGTTGAAAACTCAAATCTTCTTAGAAACGCGTTTTGTGGTCTAACGGTTAATCGCCCAAACGGTTAAGCGTGCTCATGCGAGAGTAGTACAGGCTTGGGTGACCTGCTGGGAAGTTTTTGGTCATGTTTTTCTCAGTCACGATTAATTCTCAAATAAATCATGAGTGTGTCAAACATTTTTCTGATGCGGGGTCACTTAACGCGGTCGAGTTTCGTTGTACGTAGAATTTCTGAATGACGTTTTACCCTAAAACGTGTAATTCCTTAATAACTTTCACGAAAATGAGCTTATGAAAGTTAAACTTTTAATTTGCCATGGAAATGATTTATCACTCGATAAAATCAAATAAAAATCAACTTTCGGGAAAGTTTCGGGAAAAAAATGAATAGTAAAAGTGAATAGTGAAATTTCCCGGGAATGGTAATTAACCTGAAATTGCGAATTGTTACATTTTAATTACTGTATTAATTGTATTTATTAAACAGTTAATTAATTGCTTTTTATGTACATAATGATTTATTTATGGTATTTAATGTTAGTATTTCTATTTTAATTAGTTGTACTTTTAGCTTAAGAATTTGTAAATGTTAGAAAATGTGTTTTAGTTACTTATACTTTTAGCTTTATGACTTGAATTACTTAATTTTAAGAGTTTACATTATTAGTAGGCCTTAATGATTTATAATATAGTAAGATTTGTATTGTAGCTTAAATGTGTGGATGCTCAATGGAACTGAAGTTTTACCCAATTCATGATGATGCCCCATACAAGAGCCTCTGTGGCTCTGAGTGTGAGCACATGTAGTGTGTTTGTACGGTGGAAATGTAGTCATGATTGGGGTTTCTTCATGGTTGCCTAGAGTTAGTTTTTTTTGTCACACAATGTGCAAAATCTAATCTAGAAGAATGGTGAGTTTGTATGTAGTTGATTTTAGTCAACTGTGTATGGTGATTCTATGGCTACTTGAGTCTGTATAGGGCATGTCCTATTCAGTAAGATTTTGCTTGTATATTTTGATTATTGAAATAATATAATTCACCATTTTTAACCAAAAAAAAGAAAAAAGAAAAAAGATTTGTATTGCTTGACCGCCAACCATTTATGCATTGACCTTAAAATTCTTTTTTTAACAGAGATTTCATTTCACTCCTCACAAATGGAGGTAATTTGAAAACAACAAGTTACATCAAACATAATGGACAAAATCGAAACCGACCGCCGGATTTTTTAGAAAGAAGGTGAAGTTTGGTGGAGGATTTTTTTAGAGAGAAGGTGGAGGATTTTTTTTAGAGAGAGGTTAGTTGCATACCATTGACCTTAGAATTCACCATATTAAGTTCAACTTAGATGGGATCATGGGCTTACTTAAGCGTAACTATCCCATGAAATTTTCACTTCTTAGTTCTTAAAGAGTGAATATCTATATTCTATAATACTATATAATGTATTTGAGACTATTCTATAATTAGAAATGCTTAAAATTCAGACTTTTACTTACTTATTATGGAAAATTTTTTAAAATTAATTGGTTAAGAAGCAAGTTAGTTGTTAAAACTAAAATTATTTGCTTTAATCATCTCTACTTATAAAGCATAAAGACAACTAAATGTAAAATATAGTCACTAGTACCCGCCGCCGCATTGTGCGGGTACCGTTCTAGTGTAATAAAAATGTATATTCAAGATTTATAGGTGTAACAAGGTTTTTTTTTTTTTTTTTTTTAATGGTAAATTATATTATTTCAATAATCAAAATATACAAGGTGCAACAAGTTACATAAATAATTTAACACAAGAAAACTGTCAATAAAATGGTTAGATAAATTTGACCAAAGTTGGATATATCGTTTATACATTTGATCATCGGGCAAAAGAGAAGCACCAAAAACGTCTTTATGGCTCGAATGTGTTTGTGGCATCACCTCGCTTGTAATACAAAATATAAATGGAAAATGCTTGTTTTATACTCTCAAAAAAAATTCAAACAAAAAGATCAACAAACTCGGTCATTCACAACAATAAAGGATTACGTGAAAATACAGTACCACTCGCTAATCGTTTATAAATATCCGATGTGAATGTGACAAACAACAGCCTCATGCCATAACCCTATGGCCGGTACATCTTTACATATTTTACACAATGTAGTAATACACCTTAGCTATTAATTTTGCTTGAAATCCTAGCTTGCTATTTACGAACCTACTGTACCAACATCAATAATCTATACATATCGCAATAAGCAAGTATATATATGCATACAAAAATAATGTTGCAGGTTTAAGATGTGCGATACCAGTTTACATGGGTATATTGGGAAATCCACATCTAGAGCTTTATGGAGCCTGAGGGGAGCCATCTAAACCATCAGGTGAAGAAGTGAAAGAGGGAAGCCATATTTCTACACGAGTCCCTCCAGCTCCAAGTGGGGCCTCCATGCACCGAGGAGATATCACTCTGACGACACAACCGTAGCTTTCTAATATCTCTCGGGCAACAGTTAACCCAGCAACAAAATTCCACGTCATGTTGTCTTCAACCATACCTTTTGATAGAATATCCGCCCCAAATGGCGTCAACGAATGCATTTGTGTCTGCAACAATAAATTAAATGTTAATTGCCTATCTTTTTCATATTCTACACAATTTTCACCTTGTGAGCAAATCTTCATTCCTTAGGCACACGGATAACTGCATATTATGTAGAGGTAGCATTTTTTGACCCATTGACTGATCAATGGGTCGTTTCAGGTCAAATGGTTAAACAAAACATCTACCTTGTAGAATGCGAGTCAAAAGTCACTAAGAATGTATAAAACTTCTTGAACCATACAATTTAAATAAGGGGAAATTGCCAAGTAATGCGACATAAAATCCCAAATATGCAAATGTGTACTTTCACGCTTATCAAAAGGCAATGTTAGTTCAATTTCTAAGATTTTTATTTTATTAAATTTTATTTATTTATTTATTTTTACTTTTTTTTCCGTCAAAAAATGATCATCACATTTGTCAAAAAATGAAAGACTTGCATTATCTTTCATTGAGTAAGTAGTGGATACCGCACATTGACAAATTTAGGATCATGTTACCTTTTTCCCTTGAAAATAGAGAGACATTGACATTATATAGCTTTATTTTATCAAATTTGACGCACTCCTTATTTAAAAACAATTCAAATTTTTCGGGAAAAAATTCAGGCGGATCCAACCAAGCCCACACCAAGATTACCTATTTTGAGACAACCTTTATCCAACTGCCCGACTCACCCATGTGCCAGCTCCAACTCTATCTATTAAGAGTACAGGTTGAGATTCAACTCACCATGTAGTGCATATCAGGTCCATCGTCGTCAATTATGATAAGAGCACCGCCAGCTGGAGCTGAGGTGGACACGATCTCAACCATTCCTCCTACATTTGTACGCAATAAAGCGCCCTCGATCAAATTGCTTAAAGCCTGGCGCAGAGCAGGTTCTTCAACAGCAACCTCCAAAGACCGGGGAAGTTCAGATATTTGTACGGCACGCTGTTGCTTTAGAGCCAGGGGTTCAAGTGCATCCACAAGATCAGAGAGTACATCAGAAGCATTGCATGGCCTAATCGACATGAAAGACACATATTAGTAATAGTAAATGTCAAGTTTTATATTACATGCAACGTTTAACTTGGAAGACTTTGATAAAATATTTTACTAGATCAAATGTAAGAACGTGGAAATCCTAAGAAGGACAAAAGAAAGACAACTAGTGTATACCTGATGTCCTGTGACAACAGAGGCGCAAGCGTCAGAGGTGGCATGGGCATTTCCAAATCCCTGGATTTAGAAGAGAGAGAGAACGGTCCACCATACTCATGCCTGGTAGTGACGGAAGTGTCTTTTGAGAGGACATTGGATAACTGATTCCTCAATGACTCATGCATTGACTCGTCTATTTTCACTAGGTTTTCTTCATTGTAGCGAACTATATTAGTCTGAAAAGAAAAATCAAAAACTATTATTATGGTACTCCTTGAAGCCCAACAAGAATACCATGTAGTGAATAAACCATTAAACAAATAAAAAGTTTCCGTGCAAGAGCCAACCTTTGTCACTTGAACAGCATCTTGGAGTTGTTGAAGAGTATCTTTCATATGATCGCCTAATACCATTATGTCTTCAACAATATCATATGGAATCTATAATAAGAAATTCACAGAAGACACAATGTTAACTTAGAAACAAAACTTAAGATTATATTTTACAGGTTTAGTGATGCACCTCATTTTTCTTCATAGTGACTGCTAACATTTTGCTTAAGGTACGAATGCTAGAAAGTGGACCACGAATCTGAAGATAGACAAAGAGCTTGATTATAAGCCAAAAAAGTTTATATGTCTGAATAACTATAAGGAAGAAGGGGTTCTTTATTTTATTTTGAGTATGCGGTATTAGAAGAAAGAATCTTACTTGCTCAACCAAATTATTCATCCTGACATTGTTTTGCCATGAAGATTGCTGAAGTAACATTGCTTTCTGTCGTAAAACAGAAACAGAAAATAATTTAGTTTCAATCATATAAGTTTTTCAAACATTTGGTCTCTAACATCAGAAACTAAATCGACAATTGTCAGTAAGAATATTACAGAAATGGGTCATTTACCTGATCCATAACATACGCTATAGCGACAGAGCGAGAGATGTTTATTGCATTTAATCTCTGTTCAGCGGAGAAATTGTGCATTTCCAATGTTTTATCTACAAAGCTCTGGATTTCCCATGATTTTGGGATTGAGTATGGGTAAACCGCATAAGAATCCTCAGAGGGTGAGCCTGGTCTTACATCATCCTCTTCTTTCCTTATTTCCAGTTTTGGAAGTTCGGCAACCAAAAATCCCACAACAAACGGATGCTTCACCATAGGGAAAACCAACGCTCTGTGCTCGGGAATAATTTCTGCCTACAATTTACATTAATATGTATCCTAAATTGAAGAAAGAACAATCAGAAACAAAAAAGAAAATACTATATCCTATTTGTTAGGAACATTAGATTGCATAAATTATATACCTGCTGTTTCAAAAGAGAGGCTTCTGCTACCCTTAATCCTGTTGGGATACTAAAATTACCAATTACTATCAAGATATCAGACACATTCCTTCCTGGATAAACAGTAACTCTGCGCAACTCTAGTCTGTCCATAACATAACTTCCAGCTGGTCTCACATACACCTGAAAAATCATGTGATATTGATCAGGATTCAAACTATATACTCAATACCACAGTAGAAGACATCAAAAGCACATAAGCTATGATGATCCTTAAGATTTAAATCTATCTTCAAATTACAAGGAACAATACCATCCTCATCAAAATGTGTTTTGAATGGTCATAACACACATTGGCAGCGAGTCTCAAGTTCAAAAACACTAGTTCAAGAGGTTCAGTTAGTACCAGTTATCCGCAGGCCACTGGTTCCCTCTCGTTAACATGTTAAAGGTCTGGTATATTGCAAAAGGTAAAGAGCTTGGGCATGAGACATATGAATACTAGTTAGAGTGAAATATCTACAGTAGATATGAGACTTCCTGTTTGCATGAGGGTAGAAAACGGCTAGATACAAAGCGCGAGGAGGAAGGTTTATCTATCCAATTTGAATGAAATAACAATTAAGAGCAACTATTTTACAAAACAAATGGAGCATGCAGTTTCGTCAACAAACGATGGCTTTTTCTTACTTAGAACTAACAAAATCTACATCACTTGATTCACATCTCAAACCTCCTGTTCCACATTGTGTGTAGCTGTGACTAGCATTATAGCACGGCCCTAATAAGTCCAGTGTAGCAAACTTATAAGGATATCAGACCATGGTTAATGGTTTAAGCCAATTAAACATATTATGGGCCAACCCATGCTTCGGAAACTATAAATGGTACTATGGTTTTTCCAAACTTAATGAGGGGAGAGTAATACATCTTGTCCAGATTCACTGCAAGCTTCTATCTGCAGGACACTACCACTAAATAATGAATTATAATGATGCTAAAGCAACTCAATTCAAGTTAACAAGTCATTATGACTCATAAGCCATAACCCGAGAAGGCGAGAACCGACTTCTGATTTGACCTACGCCTCCTCAAAATGGTTCAAGTCATTCTTAGATGAGCTATGATAATGAAACTTTTAACCAACCCCATGACCCCATCAGCTAGCTTGTGCTATAACCAAGAGTCCAAGAGGGTGTGTTAGATTGCTTACTATCTCTGCTGATCTGTTTATTTTAGGCAGATAAGCAGTTTGGATAATCCAAACTGCCTCTGCAAATTATCTGCTTATTTTGAGGTATAATAAGCAGTTTGAGTAAGCAAATTTGAGCCAGCAATAGTGTTAGTTTGAGATAAAACTAAAATTAACTAATTACCCTCATATCTAACCTAAAACTCCTTATAAAGTCTAACATCCTTCTCTCCAATGCAAAATTAATATAAGGTAAACTTGAAATAAGGAAATCGAAACACTATTTCCTGAAGTGTTCTATTAAGCTGCTAAGTTGCTTCTGCTTATAAGCGAGACATAAGCAGAAAAAATGAGCAATCCCTGACAACTAATTTCTATTTACAAACTTGATAAACCCCTAAATTGATAGTCGGCCTCCCACCAAATGCATTATTCCAACTGCAAGTCTGCAGCTGAAGCCTGAGCTGCGTTAAAGTTTATAACTGGTTATATTTGGTGATGAGCTTTTTTGAGCGTTTGAAGTGTTTAGCATTTTAAATATAATGCTTTTTAGTCGACGGACATTTAACGTTTGGATTTTGTTTAAACGGTCCTATTTGAAACATAGCATTTATTATTGGCATTTAAACAAATCCTAAAGGTAAATGCTCGTTTCCAAACAAGCATTATATTCAAAACGCTAAACACTCCTAGATGCTCCAAAAAACTCATCACCAAACATTCGAGTAGTTGTTTGCTTTATAAAAGCGCTCGGTAAAGTAGTTGTATCTATAATTCATTAAATGTAAAATGACCCAAAAGCTAAACACTTCATTCCCAAACAAACATTCTATTCAAGACACTAAAAGCTAAACATTCCTAAACGTTCCAAAACTAGCAGTAGCAACAAGTAGTAGCCTCTTAACAGTTAGCCGTTTGTTTTATATAAAGCATTTGGTAACTTAGTTGTATCTCTTATTATAAAGTGTAAAATGACATAAAAGCTAAACACTTCTATTATAATGATTTCAAATAGTAGCATTTTAACAAAATCCAAAAGGCTAACGCTCATTGCCAAACACTAAGCAATATATTCCATACACTAAGGCGTTTCATTATATTCCATTGACAAAACATTAGCTGGTTTTCTTATAAAAGCGTTTAGTAACTTTGTTGTATCTCTAATTGTGTAAAATGAAATAGAAACTTCTTTTATTAGCATTTCAAATAGTAAACACGCATTGCCAAACAATAAGCTTTATATTATAAACACTAAAACCTAAACGCTCCTAAACTAGGAATAGCAACTTAGACTCTTACTCTCTTAGCAATAGTTATTTGTTTTATAAAAGCGTTTGGTAACATATGTAAAAACTCATTGCAAAACAATAAGCATTATATTCTAGACACTAAAAGCTAAATGCTCCTAAACATTCGAAAACTGGTACTAGGTGTTATGTTTGGCAAAACTAGCAGATAGTGTTATCAATAGCAGTCGGCACTTAGCCCTAGTCGTTTGTTTAATAAAAGTGTTTGGTAACGTACGATTTATAAAAGTGTAAAATGAGGTAAAAGCTAGACATTTCTTTCATTAGCATTTTAAAAAGCTAAACACTCGTTGCCAAACAATAAGCATTATATTCTAGACGCTTAAAGTGTTTTATAAAACTAAACGCTAAACACTCGTAAACATTCCAAATCTAGCCGTAGCAACTAGTAGCCTCTTAACACTACGCATTCTATCCTAAACACTTGCAGCCAAACGCATATTAATTTATACAACTTAAATAAAGCATAACAAAATTAATAAAAGCGTTTGGTAACGTAGCTGTATCCGTAATATATTAGCAGTAGTTATTTGGCAACGAGACGTGTTTAGCTTTCGAAATTCGTTCAAACGCTTCTATTTGAAACACGCTAATAAAAGACGCGTTTAGCTTTTACATTATTTTACACTTTATTATTGCCAAACACTTCTATAAAACAATCAGCTACCGCGTCAGCGGTAGCTGTTTGTTTCATAAAAGCATTTCACAAATTATCTATAATAATAAAGTGTAAAATGACGTAAAAGGTAAACGCGCCTTTTATTAGCGTGTTTCGAATAGGAGTGTGTTTGAACAAATTTCGAAAGGTAAACGCGTCTAGTTGCCGAACAATAAGCATTATATATTTGGCAAAAAAACTAACAGTAGTTAGTAAGCAGTAAGCAGTAGTTGTTTGTTTTATAATTGCATCTAGTAAGATAGACGTGTAACTCTAATTATTATCTATGCTACATTATAATGCATTTGGGACTATTCTATAATTAGAAAGGCTTAAAATTAAGACTTTTTTCTTGCTTATTATGGAAAAATTTCAAAACTAATTTGTTAGGAAGCAAGTTGGTTAGGAAGTTTGTTACGAAGCCGTTGGTTGTTCAAACTAATATAATAGTAGTTTTTATTTCATAAAAGCGTTTGGTAACGTAGCTGTATCTGTAATTATACCGATAAGTTCGCATCGGGATGAACGATCCTACGAAACAAATCCAACTGCTCAACACAAAGCGTCTGAAAATCACAACTCGGCAACTTATCCATCTTCTCCTCCTCAATCTTCTCCACAAACTCCACCGGAGAACTCGACGACGCCTTCCTTATCGCCGCCGCCACAGCCGCCGCCGAACTCACCGTCACCACGTCATCTCTTTCACCGTTATTGTTGTTGTTGCTGATACTTACTGTACGGATACTGCAGTGTACGGCGGTTGATGATGATGATGATTTTGGATTGAAGTGGTGGAGGAGATTGTGGTTGTAGTGGTGGTGTGGTGTGATTGAGAGGAGCATGGTTTAAGTGGTGGTTAGTTGGTTTGGATAGAGTGTAACGATTTTTCGTTGAAATGGTGGGAAGTGGGAACAATGGGGTGTTATTCGGGTCGACCCGGTTCGGGTAAATCGGGTCGGGTCAATTTGGGTTAATACACAAGAAAAACATATCTGAACTTAACCTTGTTTAGAACTCGGATTATTTGGGTTCGGGTTAACTCGGGTCGGGTCAATTCAGGTTCGGGTCAGCCCGAGTATTTTTGTATTGTAAAAGTGTTGGTTGAGCTGGGTTAGTCGAGTTCGGGTCATTTCAGGTCAGGTCAATTCGGGTTAAGTCTAATAAAAACATATCCGAATCTGACCTTGTTTAGAACTCGGGTCAATTCGCGTTGACCCGAATATAATTTTTGACTCGATTGACCCGACCCAAAATGCCATATTTGGGTTCGGGTCGGGTATTTTGGGTCGGGTCGGCTTTTATAACACCACTAGTGGGAAGTACCGTTTGAGCCCTTTTTTAGGAGTGTTTGTTTCGGCTTCTAGCTAATTTGGTTTTCGGCTTATATTTTATAAGCTCACTTTTTTGTCTTATTTTGAAACTTTTTTGTTTATATATGTTTATTAAGTTATAATAAACTTATATAAGTCAAAAAGTTTCACAATAAGGCAATAAGCCAATAAGCCACAAAAGATGAGTATGAAACATAAGCCCGAAACCAAATAAAACATAAGCCAACTATATAAGCTGAAACAAACACCCTTTAATAAGAGCAATACCAGTTAATATTAGTTGTTTTGTTTCATAAACGTGTTTGGTAAATTACTTGCAGTTAAATTTTAAAGTGCGAAATGAAGTAAAAGTGACGTTAAAATTCTAATGTTTGTTTTAGTAGCATTAAGTTTAGTGTTTACTTTAATTATGTGTTGTCAAACAAGCTTTTTATCAAAAATACTAAACATTAATTGCTTCAAAATGCTCACGCCAAAACTTGCTTATGATTTCTTTATATTCTATTTGTCTCGTACTCTCGTATTTCGTTTCTAGCATTTTGTGTATTGTTATTGTTGTATTTCGTTTCTAGCATTTTGTGTATTGTGTGGAAAACTAGAAGGGGGGGGGGGGGGGGGGTTGAATAGTTTTACGTCGTTTTTCAATTGTTATAAAAGTTTGTTTAAAAGTTTTATTTGTATTGTAAAATATAGATTCGATGTTATATGAAATCAAGTCGTGCACAATATGAACAACACTAAGTATGTACGATAAAGCAATAATAACGTAAGTAAAGAAATAGATAAGGGTTGGAAAGATCGAACCGAGAGACAAGAGATTTATAGTGGTTCGGCTACAAGGTCACCTTCCTTGCCCTACTCCACTCCCCGAGCACCTAACTCGAGAGTTTTCTTCACTATATCAACAAGCTCCCTTATGAAAGAGGAGCGTGGCCGGTCCCCTTAAATCAAGGCCGGTCCCCTTAATTTTATGGGGACCGCCCCTTATAATTAAGGGGGCCGCCCAGCTGAAACGGCCAGAATCTTTGTCTTTTAGTGGGGAAAGTTTATTTGGTGAAAAACTAACTGATTTTGGTTAAAAATTTGAATTCATATATTTAGTATGAATAAAACATTTTTCTTTATTACCAAAAGTGTTTTTCAAAAATATATAATATGTTTATATAATTAAATAAACTTTGAATTAGTTAATTAAATACCCCTTTGATCATAAATTGCACTAAACACTTTGTTTATTCATACCTTAAGTGATTTGGATGTAAAGAGAAATATTAATCACTAAATACTTGTTTATGTCACAAGTTTTAGTTCTATGAGTTTTTATTTTGTGATAATTAAAACATAGAGATATTGATAACATGTTAATAATGTTTTTAGGCATTATTTATGTCAACAATCTCCCCCTTTTTGATTATTACAAAACCTTAAACTCAATATATCTTAAAACTTGTTTTTAGACAAGTATTATAGAGTTTACATTTCTCTTCTCCCCCTTTTTGTAAAATTAAAAAGGTTAAGCCGAGTAAGCTTCGCGAGGGAAGTTTAAACGGGTAGAGTGCTCCCCCTTGATGTATGCTCCCCCTCATTTGAGAGCACCAAGGGAACGAGCCATGGAGATCTTTGCTACAAAAATATTTGAAGAGAGCAAGATACACATATATGCAATGCAACAATTATGCAACTAAACATAGATTCATTCAAGCATTATAGAAATGAGAAGCATTACAACATTCAATATGCTTGAAGCATATTGATAAAAATAACACAAAAGAAAAGACATAGTCCTATATTGCCTAAGAGAGCACTTGGACTTGCTTGCAACCCATGGTTGATTGTTTTATTTGCTTGAAGGGAAACATAAGCATAAATCTTAGATGTTTGATTGAGAGGGATATAGAGTGGAGTATGGAGCGGAAGAAGTGGATCTCACGATGTTGTATCGTGTTAAGGGTGGTATTGGATGATTACGAGTGAGAAGATATTCAATCCAAGAAATATCTTCACTCAAGTAGAGGATTTGTTTTTGAAGGAATATGCAACAAGGGCAAAAGTGAGTGTGGTTTGTAACTTGATCCAAGTTGAGAGAGTGGGGAAGGCAATTTGCATAGGGTGATGATGGAGGTTGCCCTTTGTTGCGTTGTGCAAGATGCATAGCAAGGAGATCACTAAGATCATGGATTTGGTTTATTTCATCACGGAACTTTTGTTTTTCCGTGGCAATGTGGAGGGGATCATAGGTTTGGTATGGATGAGTTGGGTTTGTGTAGTTGGAATTGTAGTTTGATGGTAGATCAAACTTGTATGGATCATTATAAGTGGTTGGAGGTTGAGATGTGTAGTTTGGCTTGAAGGAAGATGTTTGGCCAATGTTGTATAGTTTGTAAAGAGGATGAAATGAATGACCTTGTTGGTTTGATGCAAAGTTTGGGAAGTAAGAAGTTGGGGGTGTGGAATGACTTCCAACTTCATTTATGATGATGGATTTGTTTCGAGGGCTTTTTCTTCGCCAAACGGGTTTTTCCGTCATCCTTGCTAGCCTTGAGGCTTTTGATTTTGGTTTGTTTGGAGAGTTCATGATGGGATGAACGGAGAGTTTTGAGGATTGGAGATATTTATAGTGTAAGATTTGTGTGTTTAAGGATGGATAAGGTTTGTTTGGGGGATTAGGACAAAATGTGTTGGTGAAAAATGGGAAATGTAGGTTGAAATGGGCTAAAAAGCAGAAAAGATTCTGTAAACCCGTCCATCAGATGGCCGGTCCCCTTAATTAGGGGGCGGTCCCCTTAAAATTAAGGGGGCCGCCTTACATAATTAAGGGGGCCGCCCATCTGGTGATTTTCAGATTGCCAGAATTGGGTTTTTGGCAGAAAATTTGTAGAAAGGTTGTGTTTTTGGACTTGGATTCAAGCAAGTTCAATTCCTTTAGGCAATATAGCATCTAATCTAATCATTAAATATCATGCATGCAAAAACACATAGGCAAAGGAGCAAATAATCAACACATAATAAGCAATAGGAGGTAAGTAAAGGCAAGCACACTTAAGCTTCCTAAGGCACCTATCTTAGATTAAAGGCAAAGGCAATTAGTGAGTGAAAAACTAGTGATGGATCAAGATGACACCATTATTTGTGAATTTGTCCTAGTGAGTGTCTATATGCAATAAATGTGGAGTTGTGATTGTTTCGACTCTTGGAAGCAAAAAGAAATAACGATCCTAAGAAACAATCCAAATGATCTCCCTGATTCAATTTTTGCTCGATCATGATTGTCAAAGACATATATTAGATTATATACCTTGACAATTTATGTGAGAATTTATGCATGATTTTGAAATACAATGTTTTTAGAATTAGTCAACAATGCAAGGAAAATAATCTTCATGTGATTCCTAGATTGTGAGAATAATTTTTAGAAAAAATTGATTGAGTTTTTTTTTTTTTTTTTTTTTTTTTTTTTTTTTTTTTTTTTTAAATTTATGCAAAGAAAATAAATCTTCTCAATCTTTAGTTTTGTGCGAAATAGATTCCTAGACTCAGAAAAGGTGGAATGGAAGAAAAATAAATTTCATGCAAGTATAAATTTGAATTAATTCAATGTAATTTAGTCAACTTGTTCCATCATTCCTAATCCTAAACGCAAGTGGTTGAATAATTCACGCTTAAGGGGTTTTGTGAATATATCCGCAATGTTGTCTTCCGATGCAACCTTTTCTATAGATATATTTCCTTTTTGTACATTATCCCTAAGAAAATGGTGACGTATTTCTATGTGTTTAGTCCTAGAGTGTTGCACCGGATTTTTACTTAAATCTATCGCACCTTTGTTATCGCACATAATGGGGACATTTTCTAACCTAATGCCATAGTCTACGAGAGCTTGTTTCATACATAGTGCTTGTTGACATGCCTTTCCGGCGCTTACATATTCGGCTTCGGTGGTAGAAATAGCAAGAGCGGTTTGCTTCTTCGAAAACCAAGACGTTAGACAACATCCCATAAACGTGCAAATACCGCTAGCAATGTTGCAAAAATCGTGAATCGGTCCTGAGGCGGTCGAGGGCCGAGTAGCGTTTTTTAGCCGATTAATCGGTCCTAAACCTTGTAATCGCCGATTAATCGGCCGATTTCCTTGTAAATCTCTCCAAGTTCCAGGGCCGTTTACCTTGTAATCGGCGATTACAAGGCCGAGTAGGCCGTTTTTTGCAACATTGACCGCTAGTACTCTTTCTATCTACGTAGTCTCCCGCATGATCTGAATCTGCATAGACAATGGTTTCTATGTCGGATTCCTTAGGATACCATAATCCTAAGTGTATAGTGCCTTTAACGTATCGGAAGATACGCTTAACCGCTTCTAGGTGAGAGGTTTTGGGATCCTCTTGAAAACGGGCACAAAGGCAGACACTAAACATGATATCGGGTCTACCTGCCGTCAAGTATAGTAAACTACCTATCATTCCTCTATACTTGGTGTTATCTACGGACTCACCTTCATCGTCCTTTGTGAGCTTTACCTCCGTAGACATGGGAGTTTTCATGGGTTTTGAGTCTTCTAGGCCAAATTTCTTAAGCATTTCCTTAATGTACTTAGATTGGTTAAAGAATATTACATCTTCTAATTGTTTTATTTGTAATCCTAGGAAGAAGTTAAGTTCACCCATCATACTCATCTCAAACTCATCATGCATGATTTTGGCAAATTCATCACACATGTCTTGATAAGTCGATCCAAATATAATGTCGTCAACATATATTTGGACAATGATGAGATTTGGGTCTTTCCTTTTAGTGAAAAGAGTGTTATCTACCATTCCCATGGAATAATCATGTTTAATAAGAAAAGCTTTTAATCGATCATACCAAGCTTTGGGAGCTTGTTTGAGTCCATACAAAGCTTTCTTTAACTTATAAACATAATCAGATTTTGCGAAGTCAATGAATCCTGGAGGTTGTGCCACATATACCTCCTCATTGATAAAACCGTTAAGGAATGCACTTTTCACATCCATTTGGAATAACTTAAAATCTAGGGCGCAAGCATAGGCAAGTAATATCCTAATCGATTCTAGTCTAGCTACGGGGGCATAAGTTTCGTCATAATCAATTCCTTCTTGTTGATTATAACCTTGGGCAACTAACCTAGCTTTATTCCTAGTAACTATTCCATTCTCGTCTAACTTATTCCTATATACCCATTTGGTTCCTATGATGGTCATATCCTTTGGATTTGGGACTAATTCCCAAACATCATTCGCCTTAAATTGATTTAATTCTTCTTGCATAGCTATAACCCAACTTTCATCCTTTAAAGCCTCGCTAATATTCTTAGGTTCTATTGCTGAGAGGAAACAAAAGAAATTGTTTTTATCTTGGGCTTGTGACCTAAGGGTTCTTTGGTTAAGATGTCCTATTATATTATCTAATAGATGTGATCTAGATTCTTTAATATTAACAGTTTCATTATTTTCTAAGTGAATGTCTTCATTATCATTTCCTATGGGTTTTGTTTTACTAACCTCAATAGCTTCATCTTCGACTAAATCATCATCTTCTAAAGGTAATGTTTTAGGAGGTGGTGGTGTTTCATCAAATGTTACATTTAGTGATTCCTCTACTTTCATGGAGTGTTTGTTAAATATTATATATGCTTTGCTATTTTGTGAGTATCCTAAAAATATTCCTTCATATGATTTTGGATCAAACTTAGTGAGATAGTCATTAGTGTTTAAAATATAGCATTTACTTCCAAATACCTTAAAGTAGCTTAAGTTTGGTTTTCTACCTCTTAATAACTCATAAGGAGTTTTTCCTAGAATTCTTCTAATTGATACCCTATTTAAAATATAAGTTGATGTATCTACGGCGTGACACCAAAATTTTTGTGGGATGGATTGTTCATTTAACATAGTTATACTCATTTCTTGTAGTGACCTATTTTTTCTTTCTACTACGCCATTTGATTGTGGAGTACGAGGAGCGGAGAAATTGTGAGATATTCCATTTAACTCGCAATATTTTCCGAATTGTACTTCGTTATCAAATTCCCTACCATGGTCCGTCCTAATGGCAACTATTGAGCATCCTAATTTATTTTGAATCATTTTACTAAATATTTCGAATTTTTCAAAGGCTT
The DNA here is from genome assembly GCA_030686995.1 of Artemisia argyi. Classification (NCBI taxonomy): domain Eukaryota; kingdom Viridiplantae; phylum Streptophyta; class Magnoliopsida; order Asterales; family Asteraceae; genus Artemisia; species Artemisia argyi. The sequence continues at coordinate 209,801,683 of CM060681.1, forward strand.
GGGTTTTGTCACTTAAAAACCTAGTCCACGTGTATCGTGAGTAGTCATCTACTATCACTAAGGTATATTTGTTTCCTCCATAGCTTCGCACAGCGGATGGACCAAAAAGGTCCATATGTAATAATTCCAGGCATCTAGTAGTGGATACTATATTCTTTGCTTTGTGACTAGCATGAGCTTGTTTTCCAATTTTACATGCATCACAAAAATGCTTGTCATATTTTAGATTAGGCAAATCTCTAACTAATTCCTTAGAGGCCAAAGATTGTATTTGTTGCATGTTAGCATGTCCTAATCTCCTATGCCATAGTGTAGAGTTTTCATCTAGGGTCGTTAGGCATATCATATCCTCAGGTTTGTTTCCTAGTTTCATAACATATATGCCACCTTTTCTAATTCCTCTACCTATAATTTTTCCATTCTTAACTATTTCGCTATCATCTTCGGTAAATGTGACTCTACATTTATTATCACATATTTGTCGTACACTAAGCAAGTTATATGTTAATTTATCTACATGCTCTACATTTTCAATAGTAAGTGAGTCTTGAGAAATCGTACCTTTGCCAATGATTTTTCCACGTAAGTCACTACCGAAAATAACGTTACCTCCATTGTATGCCTTGTATGTAGAGAATAGATTGCGATTCCCCGTCATGTGCCTCGAACATCCGCTATCTTTGATCCATTCGTCAGGTTCCAAGTCAATTCCTAAACATATTTCGTCGGTTTCTTTTGCCATAAAACACTTTTCGTCTCTTGGCTTTTCAACTTCTTCTTTGTCACTATCACTCCATGTTCCACTAACAAAAGCACCTTGACTTTCATAACCCGGTGGCTTTAGACATTCGCCAATGAGATGGTTTGGACTTCCACATCTAAAGCACTTTCTTTTCCCGTAGTTGTCATTTCTATTCCTTTGGAATGCTTTTCTTTCGTCTCGTGATGATCTAGTAAATCTTCCTCGTCTCTTGAAGAACTTCTTGAATTCTCTTACGGCCATTGCATATTCTTCGTCTTCACTTTCGTCACTTGAATCATCATCATCACTAGGTTCCTTTTTGGCTTTTAGAGCAATGGATTTGGTTTGTTCTTTCTTGACTTTGACCGTTTCCGAATCTCTTCTTATGATTTCTTCATGAACCTTCAAGTTGCCAATTAGTTCATCTAGTGATAGCGTCATCAAGTTCTTTGATTCTTCGATTGCCGTGACCTTAGCTCGCCATTTTGGATGCAATGCCCTAAGAAATTTCCTAACACAATTTTTACTAGAAAATGTCTCATCAAGTGCTTTTAAACTTGTGATGATAGTGTTAAACTTAGCAAAAACATTATCAATTGATTTCCTCTTCCGGAATCGCAAATTGTTCATATTGTTGTACAAGATGATCTATTTTATTATCTTTGAATTGGCTATTACCTTGGTGAGTAATTAGTAAAGAATCCCAAATTTCTTTGGCGGTTTTACACATAAAAATTCTTTCATATTCTTTGCGTGGTAACGCATTATAAATTACCATTTTAGCCTCATTATTTTTTGCTAATTTCTTTTTCAAATCATCATTTTGTTCTTCAAAAGATACAATTTCATTTATTTTAGTTTCAACATTATATTGGATAGGAGGAAAATCACCAAAGGTAATAATATGCCAAAGATCAAGATCTTTTGATTTCACATACGTTTCGAATCTATTTTTCCAATATAAAAATCCATCACTTTCAAATAGTGGTGGTCTTTGCATAGATTGCCCTTCTAAATATTTTTCAGATTCCATAGATCGTTACAAGTTTTAAAATACAATATATTTTAAAAATCTTGCTAGACGTGGCTCTTGATACCAATTGTGGAAAACTAGAAGAGGGGGGGGGGGGTAGAATAGTTTTACGTCGTTTTTCAATTGTTATAAAAGTTTGTTTAAAAGTTTTCTTTGTTTTGTAAAATATAGATTCGATGTTATATGAAATCAAGTCGTGCACAATATGAACAACACTAAGTATGTACGATAAAGCAATAATAACGTAAGTAAAGAAATAGATAAGGGTTGGAAAGATCGAACCGAGAGACAAGAGATTTATAGTGGTTCGGCTACAAGGTCACCTTCCTTGCCCTACTCCACTCCCCGAGCACCTAACTCGAGAGTTTTCTTCACTATATCAACAAGCTCCCTTATGGCGGAGAAAACCTTACACACCAATTTACACACCACAATAACTTTACAACTTAATCACAACTTCTACAGAACTAGTTCACACCTATTCACTACTTAATCACACCACTTCTTCACACCAATCTTCTACACACCAATCTTCTTCACACCTATTCTTCTACACACCAATCTTCTTCCTAACTTATCTTCTTCACAACTATTCTTCTAACCAATCACACTATATATCAAACTACACTATCTTCTAACAAATATTCACAACTAATCACACAATGAAATAATAACAATGATGATTCACTAACAACTTAGATGTGGAGATCACAACAAGTTGTAATACTTCTTGTCTTGAGGGATAGAAGTATTCTTCTCTTGCACTTGATGGGATGATGTTTGGATCACTTTCAAACAAAGATTTAAAAATGTATGATCAAAGGATTTATAGATTGGAAATGGAGATCTAGAACAGAGAGTTCTGGAGTGCAAAAGGTGAGGAAAAAATCCAGGGTTAAGGTGGTATTTATAGGCAGAAGATTCTGACAGAGGAGCGTGGCCGGTCCCCTTAAATCAAGGCCGGTCCCCTTAATTTTAAGGGGACCGCCCCTTATAATTAAGGGGGCCGCCCAGCTGAAACGGCCAGAATCTTTGTCTTTTAGTGGGGAAAGTTTATTTGGTGAAAAACTAACTGATTTTGGTTAAAAATTTGAATTCATATATTTAGTATGAATAAAACATTTTTCTTTATTACCAAAAGTGTTTTTCAAAAATATATAATATGTTTATATGATTAAATAAACTTTGAATTAGTTAATTAAATACCCCTTTGATCATAAATTGCACTAAACACTTTGTTTATTCATACCTTAAGTGATTTGGATGTAAAGAGAAATATTAATCACTAAATACTTGTTTATGTCACAAGTTTTAGTTCTATGAGTTTATATTTTGTGATAATTAAAACATAGAGATATTGATAACATGTTAATAATGTTTTTAGGCATTATTTATGTCAATAATCTCCCCCTTTTTGATTATTACAAAACCTTAAACTCAATATATCTTAAAACTTGTTTTTAGACAAGTATTATAGAGTTTACATTTCTCTTCTCCCCCTTTTTGTAAAATTAAAAAGGTTAAGCCGAGTAAGCTTCGCGAGGGAAGTTTAAACGGGTAGAGTGCTCCCCCTTGATGTATGCTCCCCCTCATTTGAGAGCACCAAGGGAACGAGCCATGGAGATCTTTGCTACAAAAATATTTGAAGAGAGCAAGATACACATATATGCAATGCAACAATTATGCAACTAAACATAGATTCATTCAAGCATTATAGAAATGAGAAGCATTACAACATTCAATATGCTTGAAGCATATTGATAAAAATAACACAAAAGAAAAGACATAGTCCTATATTGCCTAAGAGAGCACTTGGACTTGCTTGCAACCCATGGTTGATTGTTTTATTTGCTTGAAGGGAAACATAAGCATAAATCTTAGATGTTTGATTGAGAGGGATATGGAGTGGAGTATGGAGCGGAAGAAGTGGATCTCACGATGTTGTATCGTGTTAAGGGTGGTATTGGATGATTACGAGTGAGAAGATATTCAATCCAAGAAATATCTTCACTCAAGTAGAGGATTTGTTTTTGAAGGAATATGCAACAAGGGCAAAAGTGAGTGTGGTTTGTAACTTGATCCAAGTTGAGAGAGTGGGGAAGGCAATTTGCATAGGGTGATGATGGAGGTTGCCCTTTGTTGCGTTGTGCAAGATGCATAGCAAGGAGATCACTAAGATCATGGATTTGGTTTATTTCATCACGGAACTTTTGTTTTTCCGTGGCAATGTGGAGGGGATCATAGGTTTGGTATGGATGAGTTGGGTTTGTGTAGTTGGAATTGTAGTTTGATGGTAGATCAAACTTGTATGGATCATTATAAGTGGTTGGAGGTTGAGATGTGTAGTTTGGCTTGAAGGAAGATGTTTGGCCAATGTTGTATGGTTTGTAAAGAGGATCAAATGAATGACCTTGTTGGTTTGATGCAAAGTTTGGGAAGTAAGAAGTTGGGGGTGTGGAATGACTTCCAACTTCATTTATGATGATGGATTTGTTTCGAGGGTTTTTTCTTCGCCAAACGGGTTTTTCCGTCATCCTTGCTAGCCTTGAGGCTTTTGATTTTGGTTTGTTTGGAGAGTTCATGATGGGATGAATGGAGAGTTTTGAGGATTGGAGATATTTATAGTGTAAGATTTGTGTGTTTAAGGATGGATAAGGTTTGTTTGGGGGATTAGGACAAAATGTGTTGGTGAAAAATGGGAAATGTAGGTTGAAATGGGCTAAAAAGCAGAAAAGATTCTGTAAACCCGTCCATCGGATGGCCGGTCCCCTTAATTAGGGGGCGGTCCCCTTAAAATTAAGGGGCCGCCCATCTGGTGATTTTCAGATTGCTAGAATTAGGTTTTTGGCAGAAAATTTGCAGAAAGGTTGTGTTTTTGGACTTGGATTCAAGCAAGTTCAATTCCTTTAGGCAATATAGCATCTAATCTAATCATTAAATATCATGCATGCAAAAACACATAGGCAAAGGAGCAAATAATCAACATATAATAAGCAATAGGAGGTAAGTAAAGGCAAGCACACTTAAGCTTCCTAAGGCACCTATCTTAGATTAAAGGCAAAGGCAATTAGTGAGTGAAAAACTAGTTGATTGGTGCTAAACAATCAGATAATATCAACCAAGTAATGGTCAACAAGTCAAACAGCCTAAACCAATACTCCGGTGAGTTTAGTGTTTCCCCGGATCGTTAGATCCCAACGAGATGTGAAATCTGAAATAAAACGACTTCGAGATCAGGTGAATTGAACAGGAAAAGGGTTTAAGTGATTGTACTACTGAAAAATAAGAGTGAATAGCTTTAATAAGCTATATCAATCAATACGTGAAATCAGATACGTACAAGTGAAAAAGGGACTGAAAAACGTAAACGTTTACTAATTAAACGTAAACAAAAACAAATTTAACTTATAGTAGGATTTTGCAAGCCTTAGGGGCTTAAATGCAAATTAAATAAATTTAAAATACTTATTTTATAATTAAAAACTATTTAATTAATTATTTTTATTTAATAACTATTATTAATTATTTAATAATTAACTAATAATTAGGAAAATGTAAAATAAGTCTAGAAAATTAAAATTAAAATTTCTAAAAATCTAAAATATTATAAAACTTATTTTAAAATTAAAATTATATTTTTCACACTATTTATCTATTTATTATTAATTAATTATTATTTAACTAATTATATTGATTTAAATTATTATAAATACTAAAAAGACTTAGATAATTATTAAAATTTTTATATATCTAATTAACCATTACAGGAATCCTAAAAAATTATAAAAAGTTTTTATTATTATTTTTAATCTAATTTACTAATTATTATTCTATTTATTAATTAATTATCAATTAAACTAATTATATTATTAAAAATAGAAAATGAACAGTATAAATCCTAGAAAAATTTATAAAATTACTTTACCTTATATAAAAGCTATAAAAATTATAAAAATTATGTAGTACTTTATAAAATATAATTATGCTATTTAATTCTTATTTATTATTTAATTATTAATTTAACTAATATTAATTCTAAATAACACTAGATGACAAAAGAAAATTCTGGAAAAATTTATAAAATTACTTTAATATATAAGAGATTTAATAAAAATATAAAATAGCAGAAGTGCTTATAAATAAGCTAAAAAGAAAATTAAATAGATAATTTCTATTAAATAGAAGCTATCACTATAATTAAGTTTGTCTTTTTCTGGTTTTTCTTTTATAAAACTAATAAAATACTTAAATTATGAAACTTTAATAAAGGAAAATAATTTATAATCACAGAATAAGCACTATGAGTGCTTATTAGACCACACAGTTGACTTTTGTTGACTTAGCTAAGAAATAAGCTTAACTGAGCTTGTGTGGGGTCCACAAGGTAAATTCTGGTTCCTATGAGTGAGATGAACTTTATTGAGCAAGATTATGTCAAATAAGCAGGTTCAATAAGCTTTAACCAACAAATAAGCACTTGCTTATTTCAATTCTAAGACAGAATTGGGACAAGGTTCCAAGCTACTTTAAGGTGGGGTCCACTGGTCTAAAGGTCAAACAAAAGGTCAAGGGTTCAAGTCTGGTAGGAGGGGGGGTTGTAAAAGCCTAATTATGGGGTGTGGGACCCACTGGGTTAACCACAAAATACCACCAAAGGTGGTGGGTGAGCTATGGTTTGCTGAGGCAGGGCAATCACCTTGCCCTGCAGCTCAGTTCAAGGGGCATTTTGGTCCAATAGAAAAAATAACAAAAATGTGAAAACTATGAAATTAACAAGTTCAGCTGGTAGGGTTTACTCACAAGAAATTTCAGGCCCTAGATCATAACACAAAAATCACTAAAATTCTTGCTAATTTGGTGATTTTCTACACAAGCAACTTTTGACTTTTACTACTTTTAAGCTAGGTTGACTTATATGAAATTTAATTGATCCCAACTGATTGTAGATGTTGTAATAAGCTTAAGTGAAACTAATTTAGGCCCAAGATACAACTGATAAGCTGATGTGAATGATTATGGCACTCAAATCCTAACACAGTTAACTGTGTTGGGATTATTCATGTAATTTTGACTTTCTACTAATAAGACCTGAGTTTTATGATATATTTTACTTATTATGACCTAGTGTATCATGGATAACCAAAGATAAACAATAAAAACTCCAAGAAACTCAGTGAACACCACTGATCCAAACACACCTTAAAACTATCAACTTGTTGATTTTCAAAGCTTATCACTGATTCAGCCCATTAAACTTTATCTAAACTTTATATTATTATCAAATAAGAATGTATGAACATAAAACAACAATAACAAAAGCAGAAAACTCAGATTTGACCATATTGGTATTTTAACTGTGAAAATGATTTTTAAGCAACTATGAGATTTCACAAACAAGCAACTGATTTCAACTATCAAATCCACTTAATAACAACATAAGCTCATGAAATTACACAAATAAGATCATATATCATACATGTACAGTGAACTGCAAATGTTTATAAAAATGACTTACAAATGCTTCAATCTGAGAAAACAAGAACAAGGACCAGAGGACACTCTTATAAGCTTACCACTAAGCTACTAACCCAAGGGCAATCCAAAATACACCCTGCTCCATTGCTTGATCATCTCCTTCATTGATTTTTTTATTTTTCACTATTTTTTTAAATATTTTTCTTGTATTTTCCCTTTTTGAATGATACTGACTTTTTATGTTTCTAATAGCTTCAATAGGCTATCTAGGGAGCTTAAGTTGATCTAGGAGTCCAATCACACCACTACTAACAATATTTAACAAACATTGGATTTTTAGTACGAAATTGACATAACATGAAATGGAAACTGAAACACTATAATTGATTCTTCAAACAAGTTTATTACAATCTGAAAATGCTTGAGAAAGTACTTAAGAACTTAGAATAACACTGGAAAGCTTAAATTGATTACAACGAAACTAAGACATAAAAATTAAACTAGATAATCTTTTACAATGCTCCCCACTTGATATATAATGACCACTTGTGTTCCTTGTCGACTTCAGAGCAAATCCCATCACCATTCTTGACCATAGATTCATTAGAATTCATCCTACCCGTTTAAAATACTTTTGGTGCCAAAAGCTCACACGTGGAATTGGAGCAGTTTGAGACTAATTAAAGAATCTTGGTGGTATTAGGAGGTGGCAGGGAGACAATCGAGATATTTTTGATGCAAGTTGGGGCTTAGGATGGAAAACAGAGGAGTGGAACTAGTTTGGAGGGAAATTTGGGTGGAGATTGCATTAAATGAAAGAGTGGGTTGATGTGATGAGGTGTGGAGGGTAGGTGGTGAGCTGTGTGATGAGGTGGTGGTAAAAAACCATGGTGGTTTTGGGTTGCAGAGGGGGGGGGGGGTGAGAGAGGTGAGCAGTAAGGGTGGTTTGGGGAAGACGGGTCAACAGGGTCAACGCCCTTTTTATTATAAAAGGGTGGACTGGGCTTGCTTATGGGCTTGAAACAAAAAGGAAAGGGTGGGCTGGGTTGTTTTTTTGTTTTGGGTTTTATTATTACAAAAGGTCCGGTTGGTTTATAGTAGTAAACAAGGACCAATTTTGTAATTATGGCAAAATAGAGGGGCTGGTTTAGCAACTTTCCCAAAGTATTATTAAGGACTATTTTTGTCATTTATGAAAAACCCAAGGACCAAAGATGTATTTTTTTCATTTTCAAAACCCAGGGACCTTTTCTGCCAATTCCTCAAACTCTAGGGACCTATTTTGTAATTTTCTGAAAGTTGAAGGGTTTATTTTGTATCTTCTCAAAAGTTATCATAAGGACCAATTTTTTCAATTTAGAATAGTATAAGGTTTATTTTTATTATTTTCTTATTTTTAAAACCTTAGGGACTAATTTTGACACTTTTCAAAGTTTAGGGACCAAAGTTGTAAATATATGATTTTAAACTTTAAAGGACTATTTTTTACAACTTATGAATCCCAAGGACCTTTTATGACATTTGTACAAGTTTTGATTTACCAGGGACTAGTTTTGCCAATTTTTCAAAGTTCAGGAACTGAAACTGTAAATTATGTGAAATGTTTTGTTTTTCATCAGTTTTCAATCCTTTTGCATAAAAACACAATCCAGGGATAATTTTATGTATTTTAAGGCATTCCTGTGTGTTTTTATATGTTTTTGCAGTTTAAATGTAACAGAAATGATGAGTATTTACACACTCATCACTAGTGATGGATCAAGATGACACCATTATTTGTGAATTTGTGCTAGTGAGGGTCTATATGCAACAAATGTGGAGTTGTGATTGTTTCGACTCCTGGAAGCAAAAAGAAATAACGATCCTAAGAAACAATCCAAATGATCTCCTTGATTCAATTTTTTCTCAATCATGAATGTCAAAGACATATATTAGATTATATACCTTGACAATTTATGTGAGAGTTTATGCATTATTTTAACATACAATGTTTTTAGAATTAGTCAACAATGCAAGGAAAATGATCTTCATGTGATTCCTAGATTGTGAGAATAATTTTTAGAGAAAATTGATTGAGTTTTTTTTTTTTTTTTTTTAAATTTATGCAAAGAAAATAAATCTTCTCAATCTTTAGTTTTGTGCGAAATAGATTCCTAGACTCAGAAAAGGTGGAATGGAAGAAAAATAAATTTCATGCAAGTATAAATTTGAATTAATTCAATGTAATTTAGTCAACTTGTTCCATCATTCCTAATCCTAAACGCAAGTGGTTGAATAATTCACGCTTAAGGGGTTTTGTGAATATATCCGCAATGTTGTCTTCCGATGCAACCTTTTCTATAGATATATTTCCTTTTTGTACATTATCCCTAAGAAAATGGTGACGTATTTCTATGTGTTTAGTCCTAGAGTGTTGCACCAGATTTTTACTTAAATCTATCGCACCTTTGTTATCGCACATAATGGGGACATTTTCTACCCTAATGCCATAGTCTACGAGAGCTTGTTTCATCCATAGTGCTTGTTGACATGCCTTTCCGGCGCTTACATATTCGGCTTCGGTGGTAGAAATAGCAAGAGCGGTTTGCTTCTTCGAAAACCAAGACGTTAGACAACATCCCATAAACGTGCAAATACCGCTAGTACTCTTTCTATCTACGTAGTCTCCCGCATTATCCGAATCCGCATAGACAACGGTTTCTATGCCGGATTCCTTAGGATACCATAATCCTAAGTGTATAGTGCCTTTAACGTATCGGAAGATACGCTTAACCGCTTCTAGGTGAGAGGTTTTGGGATCCTCTTGAAAACGGGCACAAAGGCAGACACTAAACATGATATCGGGTCTACCTGCCGTCAAGTATAGTAAACTACCTATCATTCCTCTATACTTGGTGTTATCTACGGACTCACCTTCATCGTCCTTTGTGAGCTTTACCTCCGTAGACATGGGAGTTTTCATGGGTTTTGAGTCTTCTAGGCCAAATTTCTTAAGCATTTCCTTAATGTACTTAGATTGGTTAAAGAATATTACATCTTCTAATTGTTTTATTTGTAATCCTAGGAAGAAGTTAAGTTCACCCATCATACTCATCTCAAACTCATCATGCATGATTTTGGCAAATTCATCACACATGTCTTGATAAGTCGATCCAAATATAATGTCGTCAACATATATTTGGACAATGATGAGATTTGGGTCTTTCCTTTTAGTGAAAAGAGTGTTATCTACCATTCCCATGGAATAATCATGTTTAATAAGAAAAGCTTTTAATCGATCATACCAAGCTTTGGGAGCTTGTTTGAGTCCATACAAAGCTTTCTTTAACTTATAAACATAATCAGATTTTGCGAAGTCAATGAATCCTGGAGGTTGTGCCACATATACCTCCTCATTGATAAAACCGTTAAGGAATGCACTTTTCACATCCATTTGGAATAACTTAAAATCTAGGGCGCAAGCATAGGCAAGTAATATCCTAATCGATTCTAGTCTAGCTACGGGGGCATAAGTTTCGTCATAATCAATTCCTTCTTGTTGATTATAACCTTGGGCAACTAACCTAGCTTTATTCCTAGTAACTATTCCATTCTCGTCTAACTTATTCCTATATACCCATTTGGTTCCTATGATGGTCATATCTTTTGGATTTGAGACTAATTCCCAAACATCATTCGCCTTAAATTGATTTAATTCTTCTTGCATAGCTATAACCCAACTTTCATCCTTTAAAGCCTCACTAATATTCTTAGGTTCTATTGCTGAGAGGAAACAAAAGAAATTGTTTTTATCTTGGGCTTGTGACCTAAGGGTTCTTTGGTTAAGATGTCCTATTATATTATCTAATGGATGTGATCTAGATTCTTTAATATTAACAGTTTCGTTATTTTCTAAGTGAATGTCTTCATTATCATTTCCTATGGGTTTTGTTTTACTAACCTCAATAGCTTCATCTTCGACTAAATCATCATCTTCTAAAGGTAATGTTTTAGGAGGTGGTGGTGTTTCATCAAATGTTACATTTAGTGATTCCTCTACTTTCATGGAGTGTTTGTTAAGTATTATATATGCTTTGCTATTTTGTGAGTATCCTAAAAATAATCTTTCATATGATTTTGGATAAAACTTAGTGAGATAGTCCTTAGTGTTTAAAATATAGCATTTACTTCCAAATACCTTAAAGTAGCTTAAGTTTGGTTTTCTACCTCTTAATAACTCATAAGGAGTTTTTCCTAGAATTCTTCTAATTGATACCCTATTTAAAATATAAGTTGATGTATCTACGGCGTGACACCAAAATTTTTGTGGGATGGATTGTTCATTTAACATAGTTCTACTCATTTCTTGTAGTAACCTATTTTTTCTTTCTACTACGCCATTTGATTGAGGAGTACGAGGAGCGGAGAAATTGTGAGATATTCCATTTAACTCGCAATATTTTCCGAATTGTACTTCGTTATCAAATTCCCTATCATGGTCCGTCCTAATGGCAACTATTGAGCATCCTAATTTATTTTGAATCATTTTACTAAATATTTCGAATTTTTCAAAGGCTTGGGTTTTGTCACTTAAAAACCTAGTCCACGTGTATCGTGAGTAGTCATCTACTATCACTAAGGTATATTTGTTTCCTCCATAGCTTCGCACAGCGGATGGACCAAAAAGGTCCATATGTAATAATTCTAGGCATCTAGTAGTGGATACTATATTCTTGGCTTTGTGACTAGCATGAGCTTGTTTTCCAATTTTACATGCATCACAAAAATGCTTGTCATATTTTAGATTAGGCAAATTTCTAACTAATTCCTTAGAGGCCAAAGATTGTATTTGTTGCATGTTAGCATGTCCTAATCTCCTATGCCATAGTGTAGAGTTTTCATCTAGGGTCGTTAGGCATATCCTATCCTCAGGTTTGTTTCCTAGTTTCATAACATATATGCCACCTTTTCTAATTCCTCTACCTATAATTTTTCCATTCTTAACTATTTCGCTATCATCTTCGGTAAATGTGACTCTACATTTATTATCACATATTTGTCCTACACTAAGCAAGTTATATGTTAATTTATCTACATGCTCTACATTTTCAATAGTAAGTGAGTCTTGAGAAATCGTACCTTTGCCAATGATTTTTCCACGTAAGTCACTACCGAAAATAACGTTACCTCCATTGTATGCCTTGTATGTAGAGAATAGGTTGCGATTCCCCGTCATGTGCCTCGAACATCCGCTATCTTTGATCCATTCGTCAGGTTCCAAATCAATTCCTAAACATATTTCGTCGGTTTCTTTTGCCATAAAACACTTTTCGTCTCTTGGCTTTTCAACTTCTTCTTTGTCACTATCACTCCATGTTCCACTAACAAAAACACCTTGACTTTCATAACCCGGTGGCTTTAGACATTCGCCAATGAGATGGTTTGGACTTCCACATCTAAAGCACTTTCTTTTCCCGTAGTTGTCATTTCTATTCCTTTGGAATGCTTTTCTTTCGTCTCGTGATGATCTAGTAAATCTTCCTCGTCTCTTGAAGAACTTCTTGAATTCTCTTACGGCCATTGCATATTCTTCGTCTTCACTTTCGTCACTTGAATCTTCATCATCACTAGGTTCCTTTTTGGCTTTTAGAGCAATGGATTTTGTTTGTTCTTTCTTGACTTTGACCGTTTCCGAATCTCTTCTTATGATTTCTTCATGAACCTTCAAGTTGCCAATTAGTTCATCTAGTGATAACGTCATCAAGTTCTTTGATTCTTCGATTGCCGTGACCTTAACTCGCCATTTTGGATGCAATGCTCTAAGAAATTTCCTAACACAATTTTTACTAGAAAATGTCTCATCAAGTGCTTTTAAACTTGTGATGATAGTGTTAAACTTAGCAAAAGCATTATCAATTGATTCCTCTTCCGGAATCGCAAATTGTTCATATTGTTGTACAAGAAGTTCTATTTTATTATCTTTGACTTGGCTATTACCTTGGTGAGTAATTAGTAAAGAATCCCAAATTTCTTTGGCGGTTTTACACATAAAAATTGTTTCATATTCTTTGCGTGGTAACGCATTATAAATTAGCATTTTAGCCTCATTATTTTTTGCTAATTTCTTTTTCAAATCATCATTTTGTTCTTCAAAAGATACAATTTCATTCATTTTAGTTTCAACATTATATTGAATATGAGGAAAATCACCAAAGGTAATAATATGCCAAAGATCAAGATCTTTTGATTTCACATACGTTTCGAATCTATTTTTCCAATATAAAAATCCATCACTTTCAAATAGTGGTGGTCTTTGCATAGATTGCCCTTCTAAATATTTTTCAGATTCCATAGATCGTTACAAGTTTTAAAATACAATATATTTTAAAAATCTTGCTAGACGTGGTTCTTGATACCAATTGTGGAAAACTAGAAGGGGGGGGGGGGGTTGAATAGTTTTACATCGTTTTTCAATTGTTATAAAAGTTTGTTTAAAAGTTTTCTTTGTTTTGTAAAATATAGATTCGATGTTATATGAAATCAAGTCGTGCACAATATGAACAACACTAAGTATGTACGATAAAACAATAATAACGTAAGTAAAGAAATAGATAAGGGTTGGAAAGATCGAACCGAGAGATAAGAGATTTATAGTGGTTCGGCTACAAGGTCACCTTCCTTGCCCTACTCCACTCCCCGAGCACCAAACTCGAGAGTTTTCTTCACTATATCAACAAGCTCCCTTATGGCGGAGAAAACCTTACACACCAATTTACACACCACAATAACTTCACAACTTAATCACAACTTCTACAGAACTAGTTCACACCTATTCACTACTTAATCACACCACTTCTTTACACCAATCTTCTACACACCAATCTTCTTCACACCTATTCTTCTACACACCAATCTTCTTCCTAACTTATCTTCTTCACAACTATTCTTCTAACCAATCACACTATATATCAAACTACACTATCTTCTAACAAATATTCACAACTAATCACACAATGAAATAATAACAATGATGATTCACTAACAACTTAGATGTGGAGATCACAACAAGTTGTAATACTTCTTGTCTTGAGGGATAGAAGTATTCTTCTCTTGCACTTGATGGGATGATGTTTGGATCACTTTGAAACAAAGATTTAAGAATGTATGATCAAAGGATTTATAGATTGGAAATGGAGATCTAGAACAGAGAGTTCTGGAGTGCAAAAGGTGAGGAAAAAATCCAGGGTTAAGGTGGTATTTATAGGCAAAAGATTCTGACAGAGGAGTGTGGCCGGTCCCCTTAAATCAAGGCCGGTCCCCTTAATTTTAAGGGGACCGCCCCTTATAATTAAGGGGGCCGCCGAGCTGAAACGGCTAGAATCTTTGTCTTTTAGTGGGGAAAGTTTATTTGTTGAAAAACTAACTGATTTTGGTTAAAAATTTGAATTCATATATTTAGTATGAATAAAACATTTTTCTTTATTACCAAAAGTGTTTTTCAAAAATATATAATAGGTTTATATGATTAAATAAACTTTGCATTAGTTAATTAAATACCCCTTTGATCATAAATTGCACTAAACACTTTGTTTATTCATACCTTAATTGATTTGGATGTAAAGAGAAATATTAATCACTAAATACTTGTTTATGTCACAAGTTTTAGTTCTATGAGTTTATATTTTGTGATAATTAAAACATAGAGATATTGATAACATGTTAATAATGTTTTTAGGCATTATTTATGTCAACATATTGTTATTGTTGTTGTATCATGTAAACAAAATTAGAGTTATATTTAGAGGGTCTTCTAGATTATTTTGTAAGTCATAAACATTTCTACAAATCTGGAAGATTACAATGAGAGAGCTTTTAGTATAATAAGCTAATCTCCTTCTCATTCAACGGGCATACTATAGGAACCCATTATGATGTGACATAAGGGGGTTTTGGTCAAAGATTCCTTTTGTCCCATACTATTTAAAGTATAACAAAGTTTTTTTATTAGTTTTTGTTTCGTATTTCTGACAGTAAGCTTTTGACTTATTAAATTTTATATTTTCGGTTTCGTACTTTCAGGTTTATAGTTCTTTGATATAAAAAAAATTAAAAATAATAAAAAAAAATAAGAAAACACAAAAAATGAGAGGGGTACCTTTTGTAAAAAAAAAAAAGAAAAAAAAAAAGGTTTTTATAACCTACCGCTTATAAATTTTTTCACTTGATCAACATAAGAAAGTTTTGTAATATTCAATTTTTGCTTTTATGATTAGCCCGATTTATCTTTTACAAATGATTCAAAGCTTCTTTTATCCTAAAAAGACTTGTTTGGCATCAATAACTAATATATGATTAATCAATAATGTATACAAAAGTTGTCATTCAACTCTAGAGTAAAAAGGTATAGGTTATGTTAGAAATAGAAGCAATTCATTTTTATGTAAAGTCTAGAGACTAGTTTGTCAATATGACTTAATCAAAATTAATTCATAATATTGATCTTAATCGAAATTTCTTTCTACAATAACTTATTTTATATTCCTAAGTAGTTTACTATTTATATAAGTGTGTACTTTTAAGCTTGTTAGAGTTAATTACATAAATCGTCTTTATGGTTTACACACACAATTTCACCTTAGTGTACTATTTATATAAGGGGGTGTGGTCGTCGTTTTGATAAACTTAAGGAGGTGCTAGGAATAACTTGATGTACATGTAATATATGTTGCCATATAAACACCCTTCATTCGAAACTAATAGTAATACATACAAAACACAAAACACGTACAACCCTAAAACCGAACGTTGTTCCCCTTGATCGACTATGACAAACCCACGACACAAACCAGATCTCAGTAACCAACACCACAAAAGAACAAACCCTAACTTGGATTTTTGGTTGTATGAAAGATAGTCTCTACAGCCCCAACCGCCACCGTAGTGCTTCTCCGAATGATTACGCAGCGCTGGATTTGACGGATGTCAATGACGATGATAGTGTGAAGATTATATATTAGACATTTGGTGTCACAAATTGGGCAGATTTTATAAGACTCTTCGTGAAAGAGACCGTAATAAACCGAGAAGAAGGTTTTATTCGTGTGGTAGTAAAGCGTAATGAAGAAAAAGTTTTCAGATATTCAGGAAATTATATTCTTATCTAATTGTGGTGCATGATGGGGAGGCTTTGTATGAATTGGGGGAACACCCGTATAGTGATCTTAGAGAAACTCGTTGGTTGAAAAATTCTATCTTAACTAAGTATGGGGGAAAGTATAAGTATCTCTTCAACAGGGAGAAAATTATTGGAACAAAGTTAAGCGCGAGAATATTTGAAGAAGCAGCAATTGCAGTTACGGACAATGTTGGAAAATCAGAGGTATATCTATACTACTATATAATGTATTTGAGACTATTCTAACAAACTTTTTTCTTACTTCTAAACTATATTATAAAGCATTTGTGACTTTTCTAACAACCACAACAACCACCCAACAATTTATAACAAACCAACAACCACCCCAACAACCACCATAACAATTTATAACTACCCTAACAACCACTTTCCACCACCCCACCTCCCTCCTATTCACTACTAAAAGAATCAAACCCCCCAACTATATGAATTTATGAATGGAGTTATTGTCGGTTTAAATTTTGACTTTTGAGGACTATATGGTATTCGCCCTCGCATCGCGTGGGCACCCTTCTAGTATATATATATATATATATATATATATATATATATATATATATATATATATATATATGATATGCGGTGCGGTGCGGTTTTTTGGTAGAAACCGAAACCGCACCGCAAAATGCGATTTTTTTATTTTTAGGAACCACACCGTGGTTTTTGTTGCGGTTTCGATTTTTGCGATGTGGGTTTTGCGGTTTTTTTTGGGTTTGCGGTTTGCGGTGCGGTTCCTGTTCACCCCTATAGGAGGATCAACCAAAGTTGGCCATTCGTAAGTCATAGCTAAGCTTTTCAGTTGTCACGTTTGTATTGGTTGATTACTACCAGAAAGTTAACATTTTCCACTGTAACGTTGTTTACTAAACTTATTCCACCATACTGTAACATGAAACAAATCAAAGCACGTTTTAAAGCAAATCAATGCATGTTTATGTACCTGCTATGTCTTGATCCTCGCTCCATATAGAGTGTTTTGAATGTTGGAAATAGCAATTGTCTTTATAGATGACAGATTGCAAATTGTCATGAAGGAAATCTGCTGGTTTGAAAATTTTTATATGTGGTATTAATGGTTACACATATAGCTATGCATTTTGATAGTTTCCTGTGTTGGTAAAAACATCATGGTCCTATATTCTCAAGGTTTGAACTTGAGGAAAAAGGATGCTGAGTTGATGTTGTGATGAATAAAGATGGAATTATCTCAGCATAGAAGTCTTGCTGTATTGATTAGTAGTATAATAAGTTGTATTATTGATTTTTCTACTTAGCTTAATTGGGTATGTCCATGGTATTAGTAAAACACAATTTCACTTGCTCATCGTTTTGGTTAGTAAATTCGGTAAATAGCACAAATTTAAGAAACTATTGATATCAATTCACACGTAAATATGTTAATATCAGTTCGATTACTGCTGCAAAACTTAAGTATAATTCAACACCAAAAACTAGATTGAGGGTAATTAAACCAGGCATAATCATAAACATGTTTGCATATATGATATGTCACCAGGAAAGGAAAGTAAACGTTCTCTTATGTCTCTTACACTAAAGCAACAAGAGAATTAAACCACACTTAAATGAGTTCGTTCCTTGTTGTAGTTACTCTCAACTTCACCATACAATTAAGCTTTATGATAGACCTGAAAGAGTTCAAAAATAAAACCATGTTAGTGATGGTTTTTAGACAAACTTATCTAAAATCAAATTCTACAAAAAGAGAGAACAGATCGAGTACCTTATATATATTTTTTCTTTTTTGAAGTATGCGTAAGACAAGCGTTATTGAGGTGCCTTTCACACTCGAAAGACACAGTTGGTGCGCGATTGATCATAACTGCCATCCACCCTTAGCACGTGAAGGTGTGAAATGGGTTTGATTGGGTGGCGGTCTTCGCCGAAAGAAAGAGGAATGAAAATGGTTAGCGGTATCCCTTTTTTTGACCGTTGAGGATTTTTATTAAAATGTTTGTTTTTTTAAATTTGAATGAAAGTTTAAATTTTAGTATTTATTAAATTTGTTACAAAAATGAGTTTGATGGTTGGTTAGGTGGTGACTATTACGGTTGAAAATCACAGCTGAGGTAGAGGTGATGGTGACACAACCATGACACCCAACCTAAGAGCACATAGCGTGAGTATATGCATTTTTTAATGCTTATGCCATCACACCGCATCTTAAGTTATAGGCAATTATGCCATACGCACACGCACACGGCTATAGGTCTTTTTATTTTATTTTGTTGCTTTGTGGTTGTGTTTGTGAGCCACACTTTTACCAATAACTCCGAATTTAAAGAAAATATATTTTGTACTACGTTATAAAATTCGTGTTAGAGGTGCAAAAACTTACGTGAAACCTGCAACACCTTATCTCTATTACATTCGACATCATTTGAAACTTTTTTAAGATGGAAGTCTTAAAATATGTCAACACACTTACTTATTATGAAATTTTGCAGGTTTTGCAATGAAATCAATAACTTGCACCATGCTCATAATAAATAAATGAAAATTTTAATAATTATAATTATAGGAATGCCTAAAAATGGGTGAATTGAAGTGAAATGAGATCATTTTTTTCTTTTTTTTCATGAGTTTGTCATAGGATCTCGTTGATCCTCATATTTCCCAAAAATAAACGTTTAGAGAAATAGTCGTTACCCCAAATACCCCACACAACACAACCCCAAGAAGTTCAAAAATCCCCCCCAAAAAACATTAAGAAAAAACAAGCGTATGATGATAATCCACCTATTTTACGTTTGGAGGATGAAGTATTAGAAGCATTGAAAGTATCTCCAGCCATAGTGGTTGTTGGAGACCCGGGATCAAGGAAGAGTACCCTAATTTGTAGGATTTTAGACAGAGGTGGCTATACCTCTAATAATCGAATCGTAGCTGTTGCTCAGCCGTGCCACATTGCCAATATATCAGCTGCTGAGTACTAAGCTGCTGAGTACTATGTTATACATGTTTCATTTCATTGTTTATATGTTATTTGGTTGCCTTTGATTAAGACAAAAAACACTTTATGGCAAATGCTAAATAAATATTATTTAGATTATACAAGTCTTTAAAAGGTTTAAATCGGAGAGTAACCCTTTTCCTGAGGAATCACTCAGGGGTTGCCTAGTGGTAAAAGCCTTGTGACTAATACCACTAAAATGCGTGAGGTCTCAAACAACCTTGAAGTGGCCATACCAACCTCCTCAAAGGGAGGGGGGTTACCAGGTTTAAATTTGTGTAGCGGTGGATTCAAACCACGTGGATTAGTTAGCCAAAACGTCGGAAACCATGGTTACAATTACAAAAAAAAAAAAAAAATCCTTCTCCTAAGGACTTTGTCTCGAGCAATGAGCACACGTTCTTGTTTAGTTGTTCATGACCTCGAATGACCTTTAGCCACAAGTTGGGATTGAAACCAGGACCTATTTCTTCATAAAACATCCTTGACCGAGTGGCTACGGAAAGACTCGTATAAATAAACTTGTATTATTGTTAGTTTTGGAAATATGGGGAGCGTTTGTTTTAGCTTGTTTGATGAGATTACAAGTTTATTGAATTTTTGGTTAGCTCATCGTTAGCTAATAATCAACTTGAGTTTATGGCATATGTACGCTCATAAACGATTCAAAATGAGCTTCCGAGCTTATCAAACTTTCAATAAGGGGTGTTTAGGATTGCTTATTTTTATGATTAGGTAACATTAAAAAAATACTGTGATATGTGGGTCGGAAACTACTTATTTGAATGTGTTTAAACTAAAATTATTTCAATACAAACATATTTGACTTAGAATATTTTATAAATGATTTTTATTGAACTTTTCTTTACAAACTATTAGTTTCGAGTATTTTGACATATCTATACTACATTATAATGCATTTGAGACTATTATATAATTAGAAAGGCTTAAAATTCAGATTTTTTTCTTGCTTATTACGGAAAGATTTCAAAATTAATTTGTAAGAAAGCAAGTTGGTTAAGAAGTTTGTTAAGAAGCGGTTGGTTGTTCAAACTAAAATTATTTCGCTTAACCATCTCTAATATCTCTACTTATAAAGTCTGAAAACAACTAAACGTGTAACCAAATAATGCAAAATATAATCACACGGTACCCGCCGCCGCATTGCGCGGGTACCGTTCTAGTTTTATAAAATAAACATATTATAAAACCGTTTCAAGAAGTACTAATTTTCAAACAGCTTAAAAGTAGTTATTAAATACAAACACCCCTCATGCTCATAAGCTCATCAAATAAACTAAGACATGCAAGCACCTCGTTATGCATTTAATTAATAGTATTAGAAATGCATTCTTATGTGTTTATATAGTAATTTGGAGGTGTTTTGATTGATTATGTAACAGAAGGGTTGCTTCACAACTTAATGTAGTTTATTGGCTATAAGTTGAGATTCGAGAACTGCACGTATAAAGCTGATACGCGTATAAAGTTATCATCAGTTCAACCACTCTTGATGGCAATAAGTTTTCATAGTATTTCTTCGATTGCACGATTATTAATGTTCCTGGAAGATTGATCCCTGTCGAAACGACTTATACTAATGAGCAACCTGATAGTTACCTCACGTCAGCTTTAGTTGAAGCTATTAGAATTGTATTCAAGTGTTTAGGGTTTATGTTGATAATCGTATCCATGCAGAATGTTATGACCTCTATTTATAATAGAGAATACTCAAACCCTAGCCCATGAAATTATGTGTAATTAACGGCCCATTAATTATAACATAATACTTTCCATAACAGTAGGAATCAGTAGAATCAGTGGTTATCAGTAGAAACAATAACACTAGCAGTGGTAATGTTAACACATCAGTGGAAACAATAACACTAGTAGTGGAAACTAGCAGCAGAATCCACTGTCAGTAAACCACACTATCAGCAGAAACAGATTCATGCTATCAGAATCAATACATAACCACTATTGAGTCAGGGTATTCAGTGACCAAATGGGTGTACACTCCGTACCTCAAAACCCATTACCAGGTGTGAATTAATCCCTCAAGTGCACTAAATTTTCCAACAAGCCGGGCTGGCAGATTGAGATCTGGTAGGTGCATTCGACTTTATACTTTGGATTTTTATCTTGGCACACTACCAGATGATGTTGTTCTGGAGATTCAACGGTATCCTATTGCATCAAGTGTTCTTGGCTGCAGATCGAAACAGATCGGATTGGTGCAAACATCGCAATTTACAGGTAACAGTATGTTTTCGTAAGAATGATCAAATCTTCAAACACAGCTGTTAACATATTGGCGAATACACCATCCGTTTTGACAGAACATGTATTATGTTACCTGTGTGATTTGTTTTCTTTGATATAAGCTTGGCCATATTAAATGTTTTATTTAAATTAACATATCCCGGAACGAGGGATGAGTCTTGCAAGACAAACAATTGGTGAAAGATATAAAAGGAAGTATGCAAAATAAAACCATGTTATTAATTCATATATAAGCAGTAAGCACTACTAGTCTAGTTCTTTGACTACTTGCATGCTCCTCAAACTTTCCAAGCAACAATCAAAAGCAGCAGAGATATCTTGTTGCATCTTCGTCAACATCTCCGGTTGATTTGGATGCTGAGCATAATTACTAGAGATGGCTTCGTCTAGCTTCTTTCTCAAACATTCCAAATCTTGCTGCATCTTCCTCACTGTCTCCAGCTGTTGTTCATAACAGCTGCATGTGACTTCTTGTAACGTCTTGCTTAATCTTTCCAAACTAGATATGATTGCAGTTTGAGCCAAACCAGAAGCACGAGCCGATTGTTCTTACATAAGCACAGCAAGAGTATACCTAACAAAATGCAAATAACCATAATTCTTATTCTTACCTCCAATTTCTTTTTCTTTCCTAATATATTCCATAGATTTTGTCTCTTTGGAAACCTCCTCGGTAAGTTCACTCACTCGATCCATCTCCATCTTTATTGCGGCTAATTCTGTCTTGAACGCACCAACATTGCAACCACTATCCATTGTATGGTTAACTGATACTGCATATATTTTTGTTGATTTTCAGACAAACACAAAAAGCAATTAATTAAACAAATGAATGATCTCAGATCATGTAATACAAATTATAAAGATCTATGATAAGATAACTAATAATTCAAATTTAAATATTATTCATTACCGGCCGGGTTTTGATTTTCTTCTTTTAGTTCTTGCTTGTTCCTCAACCTTCGAGAGCCTCCCCTTCCCCGTCCCTGTCCCTTACTCGTCTTTTGCGTCATCCTGGAATTTTTTTTCCAGAAAAAAATCAAAAGCAGTAGTTAAGCGTATAGAATTGTTTAGGGTAAATCTCTCTGTCTCTCGTTATTCATTAAACAATTGTACATAATATAGAAGACATAAGAATAATCTAGATGATGGGCTTGAGCCCATTATACAAAACCCATACACGTAAGTATCGACTAACAATTAGTAGTAACAAGGAATGTAATGCCCGCCGTGTTTCGGCGGGGCTTTTTTTTGCAAATTTTTTTACGGATAATGTTTGGGTGAGGATGTCCTCTTTGGAATGAATGTTGTGTAGGGCAACTGCGTGCTGCGACGGAGCTAATTTTGACCGTTACAGTTTTAAAAAAAAATTAAGATAATTATAAAGTTATTTGATAGGTTAAGGATGTATTTTGAAATTCTTTTATTTAGAAACTATGTATATATTAAACTTCAACATTTTTTATAAAACCGTACGTACGTTAAAAGTATATCAATAATGTGCTTGTTTTGTTCGTTATCGAGAGGCCTTTTTGCCAATATTTTTTTTATTCACGAAACCGGTACGTATCTGTTAAATATTTGGCAAATAAAGTTTGTAATATAAAAAAGTCGTAAATATTAAAAAATTCAGGGTGTGTTTTGAAATTAAAATTTATATTTAAAAAATGTTTGTTACATTTTTTTACTTTGAACCAATCAAATAAGTACCTGTCAAAAATTTGGTCAATAAATGTGGTCCAAAATTTGGTATCAACGGATCCCAAACATGAGGCCCAAAAAATATTTTTTTTAACAGCCTCACATCCTTGATTGAACTAACACAACCTAGAAAACTCAAATCGTTTTGCATTTACCAAATATATTGAATTAAATTGACTTCGGTGAAAATTATGAAGTTTATACTTGATTTTAGTGGAAAAATGATTTCGTGAACAATGGCGCAAGTTTCGTAATTTTTCAAGTCCGTTTGCTATGCCAAATTAATGAGTCCCGAATCGTTTTTGTGAAAAGTTTAGCCAAATTGGCAGAAACACCCCCTCCGCCCCTATGTTTTATTTTCTACCCTCACATTTTAATTTACACTTCCACATATATATAAACTCTTTTATTATATATTTTTTTTCTCATTTCTACACAAATAAAAACACACACTCTCAACTCTCTCTCCCCCTTTCTCTCTCTTCCCCGCCGGCAACCCCAACTCCGGCCATCTTCATCTTCTCCGGCGAGATTCTGGTGACACCAGCAGATTCCGGCCACTTTTTTCGGCCAACTATTTTTATTTCACTGTCTTGTAGATCGGGACATCCCCGTTCTTCTCGTACCACCCACGCACCACCAAACCCCTCGTACCAACCCCCGCGCCTCCACCGTGACCACCGAAGCCCACCACCACCTTCACCTTCATTCCCGACGGTAAAACGCGACCCACGCGCCTCTGTCTCCATTTTCCCTCACTCGTACCACCCCACGCGCCTCCACCTCAAATGCTCAATTGTTTTGTTGCAGTGAATCCAGATGCAAGTGTTTGTGGTTAATTCGATAGGGACAAAACAATAATTAAGTGTTTTAGCATTCAATATTGTTAGAATTGAGGGAGTATAATTTACCCGTTGCAATTTCCTTATTTTAGTTAACAATGTTTTTTGATACTATTTTACTGCCTCAAGCCTTTTAGTAGTATAAGAGAATTTTTTGATGGGCCAAAATAAGCCCAAACCCTGGGCCCGGAAAATATAGTAAAATATATGGTCGGTGACCATCAACGCGTTTAGTAGTATAAGAGAATTGATCTAAGAGTTCAAAACACACCCTCTTGTCCATCTATGCTTACATATAGAAAATCTGCTACGTCTAGCTATACACTTATAAATATATGACATATTCTATATTTAAGATTACATATAAAATGCTAAGAACACATCTATAAAGCAAATTAATCAACCAGACAAACAGATAGCACAAGTAATTAAATTGGCCCGGTTATGCATGAAAGGTCATGTTTGGCAACACCTTTTTTGAAGCGTTTAAGAGCGTTAAGAGCGACAAGCGGCAAACGTTCTGGTCTTAATGCTTGTTTGGCAACATTGCTGCTAGCGCTTAGCAATACCTCAACTGTTTCCAATCTTAACGCTTCATAAAGAAGCTTTCCAATATACTGCTAGCATTTTATTTTTAATATTACCAATTTACCCTCGAAAATAACATTCATTCATAAGTATACAACAGATACTATTTCGTATTTTTACATTTTTTTATTACAACTACAACTTAGTTAAAACATGTTTTTTTAAACAAGCAGCTACTGTTTACTGCTACTGCTTATTGCTACAGCTTAGTGCTTACTGTTACGTGTCGCCAAACATAACCAAAACCTCTTTTCTGTATAAGACTTATCTAAAAATTTCGATACCATTAAACACTAGTTACAATATCTATATAATTGACGTGACCGTGTACAAGATAAAATCCAAAGCATACACTTGTGTGGTGGGATTTAAATAACTAGTAAATTATTTACTACGAGTACGCGACGGATGGATCTAGTTTAGTAATTATAGACTAACAATAAATAAAACATATTATTTACTAACATTTGTCGATTAATTAAATCAATAATTAATGACGCATTCTTGATCTTGTATCTTTACTTGAAACCTTTAGTGGTTAAATTACCACCTCTATCGTATGCACACACTACACGTCAAACGTAGCACGCTAGGATGGTAGTGCTTGCTTCACGTATAACAAACTAACACCACGTGTTCTTGTTACTTAGCTTCAAACCGATCCGAATATTAAAGAAGTATACGTTCGAATGGTTGCAAGATGAGACTTGAGAGAATCAAATATTATGTTCTTTGTTATACAATGCTTTGTACGAAAGATACAAAACCAAAACCAATCCGTTTGGTTCGCAAAGGGTATCACTACAAGAAAGTTGGTATGTCAGGATGCCTATAAAGGTCCTAATATAGTACTTAATAGGGCTTTTGATTTTATTGGGCGAATATAAATGTGTCCCATATGTGAGGGTTGTAATAGGTGTTTAGAGCATGATTGATGAATATCAAGATATGATGAACACTGATTGATGATCATTTATTGATAAACATGCAGGGCATGATTGATGGACATTCGATGAACTTATGGCTATAGCATTTGCTAAACATTTTGTATTGATGAACTTAGATGGATAAAGATAAAAAAAAACTAATGAGCATTGATTTACAAACAAAAAAAAACTACAAAACATTTTGTATTAATGAACATTAAAACATTTTTTTTGATAAACATTACTTGATGAACCTAACAAGTTTGTTGAGCTATTCAATACAACAACTTAGATAGTCATTAAAAAACAAATCACAACGACACATTCAAACTTGATTCCTTCACAACTAAACACTCAAAATCCTACATAGCCAATCGCCAAACACTCTTATTAACCTTCGCATATAGTTACTCCTCTATCCAAACATTTTGTGATGAATACCTACAAACAATAAAATCGCAAAATTGAGGCATTTTGTCATGCACACTTAATCAAAATTAGGGTCCTCATATACAATAATTTAGTTCAGCCCCTTTGGTAAAATTAAACAAGAATCACGTTAAATTTATCATAATTGGACCTTTTACGAATAAGCATTTTTTTTAAAATCTAACGTGATAAGCATACTGCATACATATCAAGTGTCCTAAAAACATAATATAATACGACCTCTGTAGAAGGTGTCATATTAAGTTTTATTAAAATAGGACCTCATGAACAAACGTCTAAAAAGATAAGTTTATTAGGATACAAAATTGAAGTGTCCTATTAGGATATACGGAGTATCATAATAAAACCTTAACAAATAAGTGTCCTATAAATTCACTATAATAGGACCTATGTATTAAATGTATTATTAGTTCGACCGTAATCTATACTTCTTTATAAAGCATTTAGGACATTCTAAATAAGGAAGTCTTAAAATTCTTAAGACCAAAAACATTTCTTATTAAAAACAGCCATAAAAACTTAAATGTAATTTACTTGGTGAAAACTTATAACCTGTCATATTAATGAAATAAATGTGATTTTTAATGAGAAAAAAAAATGTCGCCATATTAATACTTGTAACCGCTAAAAGTTAGTTATTATCAATAATAATTATTAAAAACGTGTAATCTTATCTAACATATAAATCTACAACCATTTAATATCTCTCTCACACGTCTATTTGGAGATCAAATAGTTTGAATTGTTATGGGTTATAGTTATTTTAATTAAAAATTATTATTCTTTCGTAAAGTTATCGTTAGAAATAATGTATAAATGAACAACATTTACTCACCACAAAATTTGATCACAGGGTACCCGCCACCGCATTGCGCGGGTACCCTTCTAGTAGGAATATTAAAAAACTAACGCATTCTAACAAGTTATTAATTAGGACCCCCGATTGTAAAGGGTCCTATGGAAACATCCTAAAAGCCTCATTTTGTTGTAGTGAAGCCGCGAGCAAAAGTACTTCCTAGAGCATCAAGCTCCTTTAAATTGCTCAGCCAACTTTTAATGAAAGGAAACTGTAAGTTCGGTTAAAAAAAATCATGAACGAGATATTTGATAGCTCGTTCATTTTTTTAGCTAGGATATTTGATAGCTCGTTCGTTTATAGTTTATTTAACTATAAACGAACGAGCTATCAAATAGCTAAAAATAAAAATAAAAAATAGTGTAATCATACTTGATAACCAAACGCATCTAATACGGGCAAATATATCAGTTGAATTTTTGTTTTAACACCAACTAAAAGCGTTTGTTACAGTACATATTTTGAGCTTCTTGTAATGTGTAAACGAGTCTAGCTTAAATGTTTTAGAGCTTGAGCCAACACTCGAGCACTAAAATTAAAAGAGCTCAAAACATCTAACAAATTGAGCTTAAACTAGACTCGGTACGCCCTTTTATCAACCTAGCTTAAGTAATATGTATTTTCACTATTTTGTGTATTTAATTTTTTTTATAACTTTGAGTTTGCAAATGGGTTTGATAGTAATAAAGCAAAACGGCAATGACATCATCAAAAACCCGATTAGCAGACTTCGATTAGGCAAAATTGAGAAATTTTTGGGTCATAATGACATCATAAATAAAACTAGACTGAATGCTTGCGCAAAGCGACGGTATATAGCGGCAAATAATTATATTTGCAAACTTGTGGTTCTGGTGTGACTCTTGATACAACGCTTACGAGTCCAATTTATAGTAATTGCGAAAAAATAGTTTATGGATTATAAACGAAAAATGATAAACGTTTAGGGATTACACAATATTTAAAATATATGTTTAGTAGTTGATGTTGTTTCTATTTTTAATCAATGGTATTATAGGTAGGGACGGAACCCGGGGGTCCCGGGACACCCATGAATTTTTGTCTCATAGTGTTAATTTTGTTATAAAACCTCTATTTTTCTATAAATGCAGCCGGTCAAAAAAAGTTGTGCATGTAGTCTTGTTTGATTTCTCATAAATGCATCTGGTGACTTTATCTTCCGGTTCCGTCCCTGATTATTGGGTTTACACATTACTCAAATTTAGTGATGATAGATAGAACTGACTTACAGAAAAGGAAAAAAAGAAAAAAGACGAAAGTTTAGTCGACTATAATTCCTAACATATAATCACATACAATCAACCTAGTCAACTATAAATTATTCATTCAAACGTACGTAGTAGTATTCTTCTAATCACAATATAGTTTTATGACTTTATCCTAACATATAATCAGTTAATCACATACAATCGACTTAATTTTTTTGTTTTTGTTTTGAGACCAAGAGTCTACTCCTTTCGACACATATAATTACGTTTGTGCAAGTTAAGATTTCATACACCAAGCGTCGTGCAAGTTATATTTGCAATGTTACACAAGTCAAATATTGTTCTTGTAACTTGAAATAAACATCATTATACCAATACTTCAAAATCAAATGTACAAATCCAAGGTGTTTTAGTATGAGATAAATAAGACACTACGCTGGTTCCTTGGCATCCAAACACCAATAAAGAAGACTAACTTTTAACTTTACAGTCTCAACTAGCAAGAATTAATTGAATAATCACTAAGCCTTGATTACTAATTAGAAAGATCAATCCTCGGTTATAACCGAGAATAGATGATGTTAACAAGATTTTCTTTGAATGAAAATTATCTCATAGTCTATACACCACAAATATGTCTCACATGACTTGAACTAACAATAATTTAATTGAAAAACTTCTCATACAAAATGGGATATCATTACGACACAATACTTTTGTTCAAACCACGTGGATTATTAGTCGGTCAAAAGTAAACTATGGTTACCACAACTAACAACGAGATGGTTTATCTAAAAGATCCAAAATCTACCATAATAAAAAGTGAAAACCATCAAGCTCAATAATGCACAAAAACATTGAATTTTGGTGTCATAAAAGAACATAGACATTTTACGCGAGACTTTGGATACCACAACTACCAACTATGATTACTATAGTCTGGAAGGTGGCAATCTTGACTTTACACCACATTGCAAAGTTTGACTTCACAAAATCAACACCATTCATAAACTCTCCAAACTCTATGGATTTTTATTATACACAAAAAAGTGAAATCCTTGTTGCAGTTACTTTAGACTACAGAAATCAAGGGAATACTGAAATTTTTTATTATCATATTAACTAAATAATGAAGTTTACAAGATATTAAATATACTACAAACTAATCAAAACCCTAGCAAGTAAACGGGCTAAACCCGACAGGCCGGGCCTTTATTATCTAACATAGACTTCACAATGCAAGCTAGAGACCTGAAAGAGTTAAAAAGGAGAGAATAAAACCATTTTAGTGATGATTTATTGACCAACTCATGTAAAATCAGATTCTGCAAAAGAGAGAACAAAGTACCTTATACATTTTGAAGCACATCCTTGCATTTGGGTAACTCAAGTGTAACCAAACCACCACAGAGCCTATTGTTCCCCAAAACCGAAAATGCACTTGCATTGGAAAACACTCCTACGACCGGCACTTCACCCTCAAAGTCATTAAAAGATAGGTTCAAAAATTTTAAGGAAACCCATTTGTCTAAGAATTGGGGAATTTTGCCAGATACGTTATTTTGAGAAATGTCGAGTACCTGCAATCCTCCTAATGAACTTAATGAAGATGGTATTATGCCTTGAAATAGGTTGCCACTAAGGTTTAACACTGTAAGGCTAATGCACTCACCAAGGCTACTAGTAATGGTGCCCGACAAATTATTATAAGATAAATCGAGCTCGCTTAACATCTTGAGGTCTTTAATTTCTGATGGAATTGAACCAAACAGGTTGTTTCGAGAAAGATTTAATAAGATAGTTAATGATGGAAGTTGAAGAAGTTGCGAGGGTATTTTTCCACTGAGTCTATTGTCAGCAAGGTTTAACACATTAAGTTCTTTACAATTCCCAAGGCTCGATGGAATATAGCCTTCTAATTTGTTGGAATCTAGATTAAGTTGTGTCAACAATGATAAGTTCCCTATGACATCTGGGATTGGCCCTGAAAATTGATTGCTAAATAGACTAAGAACTTGTAGCTTTTGTAGGTTACCAATGGTAGTGGGGATTTTCCCTTTGAATTGATTCAATCCTAAACGTAAAGTGCTCAAGCCAACTAGACTGCCTATACTTGAAGGGAGGCTTCCAAATAATTGATTCTCTACTAAACTTAGAAATCTGAGTTGATCAGAAAGATTACCTATTGATATCGGAAGCACTCCTGTTAAGTTGCAATTTGAAAGACTTAAAGTTCTTAATCTCGTGCAGTTTTTCAAAGAATCAATAAACCTCATGTCATCTGCTTCTCCGCGTCCATGGAAGTTGTTTTTAGCTAAGTTAATATAATAAATATCTCTTAGTTTTGAAAAGTCGATAGTCAACTTCCCACTAAAATTGTTTTGACTCATTTCAAGAAATCCTAATTTAGAACAATTAGAAATAGAAGGTGGAAGAATTCCGGTCAGTTCATTATCCCTTAACTGAAGGAACTCAATATTCGGGAGCTGATTACCAATTTCTGAAGGAAGACTACCAGTGAGGTGATTACCAGCTAAAGAAAAAGTTACTAGGAGTGAGAGGTTGAAAATGGAATCAGGGATGCTTCCATATAAGTTGCACTCACCACAGTAAAATCCCTTCAAGCTTTTCCAAAGACCCAAGGTATCTGGAATGCTCCCGCCAAACGGGTTCCCGACGGCAGAGAACCTTTCCATTGATGTGATATTCCCCAAGAAAGGTGAGATTCCACCTGTTAACTTATTGTAATGAATTGCAAGAGTACCAAGTTTGGAGAGCAAACCCATCTCCTTGGGTATGCTTCCAGATAGATTATTCTGAGCCAGCCAAAGCTCTTCAAGGTTAGAACAACCAGACAAATTTGTTGGAATGACTCCACTGAATTTGTTTGCATGAAGATAAAGATTACGTAGCCTAGATAGACGACCAATTTCATGAGGAATGGTTCCTTGAAAGCTGTTGTTCCCAAGATCAAGCTCACGGAGGAAGCTGAGGTCTCCTACATGAGGAGACAAGGAGCCTTCTAAGCCTTTCGAATACAATCGTAAAGCAGTCACTCGTTTGTGCTGCTTTCCACATGAAATACCACTCCAGTCACAGAAATGAAAGGAATGGTTCCACGAGGTAAGAACTTTGTATGGATCATGGGTGATCATTGACTTAAATGACAACAACGCGAGATAATCAGTCTCATTACCCCCATAGGAAGCAGAGACGGTGGCGGAAGTTAGACATAATATCCCAAGACCGTAAAAGAGAAAAGAAATAAGAGAGGAAGGTGATAAGTAAATTATTGCTTGTGGTAACTTCATTTTGGAAAACTTACTTAAAATTATAAGAACAAGCATTGGCTTTTTATACTTAATTAGTTTTTGCATGTTAATGGTTGTGACATGCAATTGGTGAAATGAATTCCACAAATTCCTTATCATCTTTGACCAAGACATTTCATTTAGAATATAATAGCCAGCCAAAGTTGTCTACAGTCGTTTATATATAAAACGAACCAATATTACGAATAAAACTGAAAGCATTATAATAACGAAAATTTAATTAGTATAAGCAATAACAAAATCATCATAAATTCCTTAACTATATATTTTGTTGTTGAGATAGATATTTAGTGCAAGCTTTGAACTCAAAGATTCTGATATTTTCTAACTTTAATGTTTAACGTTGGTGATACGCAAATTGTGAAGAGGATGCCATCAACAAATCACCGAAGACTTTTAAGAAGACTTGGGATAGGGAAGACTTATAACATTCAAAAATTCAACCCACGTAGCACGACTGGCATCACCTATGGTCTATATCATCCACAAATTCTTTATAAGCTTGGCCAATACCACTTTTAAGAAGACTTGGAATAGGGACGACTACACTTATAATAACTAATAAAATGAACAGATTTTAATAACGAAAAGTTTATTATAAACAATAACTAATAGTAAGATTGTCTCAAATTCCTTAAATATATTTTACTGTTGAAACAAATATCTAGTACAAGCTTCGAACTCAAAGATGCTGATATTTTCTAAGTTTAATGTTTAACGTTATTGACACGCAGAGCCGTATATGAGGGTGTGCGAGGCGTGCTGCCATATAGGGCCTCAACTTATATACCCCGTTATATACTCGGGGCCTCAAAATTCATTGCCAACAAAAAATTGTTACCGCCGTACAATCTTATGTTGCAAATATTTGTTAAACTTAAGATAGATCTTAAAAATAGTATGTTTTTGTGTTTCCATAGTTAGTATGATATATTTGTGATCATCGTATTTAGTTACGGTATGAGTTTTCGCACAAGGCCTCCGTTACCTCAGCTACGACAATAGTGACACGCAAATTGTCAAGAGAACGTTGATTTTGCAATAAATCATACTACCAAGCCTATCGATGGTGATCGATCCGATTAGAGGGTGAGTGTTGTACGTCAAGTTGCTTCGTAACCTGAAAGTAAGAAATAGCAAAACACTATGTTAAGTGAAGCGCAGGGATTGGACCTGCGAATCACCTCCGGCGTAGTAAGTATGTGATTATGGTGGTATGAGTGCTAAAGTTTGAAATGATGGTGCAAAAGGACTTTTTTAAACCTGAATGAGTACCATGCTATTGACGCTATTGACGCACGACACTTGAAAGCGTATTTCAATAAACCCTAATCTAAGGGTGATAAACAAGGCTCACCTTGCGGGAATTGATGCATCTTACGGGTCTATAAAATAGATATATCGTATGAAATTATTCAAATTTCTAAGTTCTTTTACCCTTTATTAGAAAATGCATACGAACAAGTATACTTGTTCGTGTGTAGTATGGTTTGTAGTAAATAGAGATCTTCCCAAGAGACTTTGACTTTTTCTAGTACATATATAAGAACATAAAATAAATACATAGGATTGTCACACTCCTAATGAGCCAAGAAATATAACAAACAAACAAATATGCAACAAATGCCAATTAATTAAAACCAATACTTGTATGGGATTTGTTAACCAATTGTGATAGAGTGTTGAACATGTTTGGGTTAAACAATAATAGAATGCATGTATCAAAGTCATACGGTTTTCAAGTCAATGGGTAATATCAAGAAAAACACATGCTTAAACTAGTTCAATTGATGAGCCCATGCGACCAATACTCACCAAAATAAACCAAGTCATTAACGCTCTATATGTGTGAAAAAGACATTTAGTCACATTTGTTCATATGAGTCCTTTCGGCCAATACTCGTCAAAATAAACCAAGTCATTAATGCTCTATGTGACAACTGGCAAAATAGGGAGCCGTTTATAAAACCCGCATTACATTAAAATTATAAATTTGGAATATTTG
The DNA here is from genome assembly GCA_030686995.1 of Artemisia argyi. Classification (NCBI taxonomy): domain Eukaryota; kingdom Viridiplantae; phylum Streptophyta; class Magnoliopsida; order Asterales; family Asteraceae; genus Artemisia; species Artemisia argyi. The sequence continues at coordinate 209,835,291 of CM060681.1, forward strand.
AAAAGTTTATTTTGACGAGATGTTTTTACGAACGTTGGTACATGATTTTTAATCGTACGATATTTATGAGATTTGATTATTTATTTATGGTTTGGTTTGATTCGTTGGTGATGATTTATTTTGAGATCATTATTTTGGCACTACATTGACTCCGGCACTAGGTTAACCTAACAATTTTAATTTGGGTTCGGATGTTATTATTATTTTTGGAACGGGTTTGGTTTGAGAAAGTCATTTGGTTATTTAAGTTTCGGGTTTGGTCCGTGTATTGACATCGGGCTACTAAATCCCCTACACCCACTATTGTTATTATTATTATTAATATTAAAAGGGGTTTTTTTTTAAAGAGTAAACTACACAAAATCGTCCCTGTGGTCTCAACCCTCACACAACACCCTCACCAACTTTAATATTCACTCTCTCTCTCTCCCTTTGAAAACCATCACCACCGCCGCCCCTTATCATCACCATAACGCCACCACCGCCACTCTCACACTAAAAACAACACCACCATCTTAACCCTCTCGTCCCGATCTATCTATTGGTATACTATACGCGCTCTAACTCCCACGTTAACACCCATTTCGAATTAATATCACCACGAATTCATCACCACTTTTTCGTATTTTTGGAGTTCACTTCGATTTGGCTTTGGATTGAAGGTAGGTCGAGTTTTGACTCGAGTTTTGGGTTCAAATCGTGACCTAGGGTCACGGATTTCATTATCTTTTCGGATTTTATGATTCTTGTTACAAGAATCAAGTGGGTTTTTAATAAAAATGGTTTAAAAGGAGGTTTGGTATCCGGGTTTGTGTTATGCTCGTTGGGTCGAGGCTAACCGAGAGCATTGGTTCTCGGCTTGGGTCTTGGGTGATGTTATTCTTGACCATTTGTTGTTTATTCGGATTCTTGGTGATTATTTGTGATGTTGGTCGACCTTGTGGTCGTGTGGATTCTTAGCCGACACCCCCAAGGGGCTGTTTTGGTTCGGTTTGAGCTCAAGGAGCTAGCCGAGACCTATGGGTCTCGGGTGTGGCTTCCGTTTCATGTTTTGAGCATATGTTGACCCGGGTTGACTTGGTAACTCAACCCGTAAATTGTTTGGTTTTCGGATGTTATATTACTTGTTGATTTATTATTTATGTTTTGTTGAGATTGTGATGTTTGGACTTTGGTACATTGGTATATTATTCGGACTTGAAGTGGTATTTCTTGATTGTGAGTTATTATTGGAGATGTGTTGTCGAATGTGGAATTGGGGACCAATTGTGAGACGGTCGATTAGATGACGGAGATAGGTTAGTTGGGTGCCGTAGTCGGACCCTCATATTGTAGCACGTGGTTATGGGATTGATTTGGACGGAGTTGATTTATTATTGTGACTTGATTCTTATTATTTGGACTTGGACTATGAGCCGAGAGTCATGACTCGGACATGTGACCAAATTCTATGACTCGATAAATATTTAAAAGTCAATATTGAAAATAATACTCGTAACACTATTATTAAGAATATAATCGTTTATATACGTATATAGACGTGTTAAACGTATATATATATATATATATATATATATATATATATATATATATATATATATATATATATATATATATATATATATAAATGCGTATATTAATAATAAAACGATCACGAGTAAACGTATAATAATATAACGATAGTCATTATACTATGCAAATAGTGTAATAAATGTCGGAATATTATTACAAATAATAACTATTTATATTCTGGCGAAATAATAAGTCGGGTAAATAATAATTAAAAACGTAATTTTGTTTATAAATTTAGAAACTTATCGAGTTATACGAGTGTGGTTCTTTAAAGTCCAAGTGGGCTTTATATTGTGACTTTTGTGTTGTCACGGATATATGACGATTAATATAAATATTTTATATATCAAGTGACTTATTTAATCGACGGATTAGATCGAGTTATTTGATGATATAAAATGAGTATATTAATGGACATCGTATCCCGCGATGCCCGTAGGTTGTGGTATATGTTTTAGGGTAATAAATTACTACGTATCTCGTGGAATTTGGCCGATTCGACGGTATATATATAGAATTTATTGGACTACGATATATACCAAATAGAATTCTTTGTGCTATGTGCTTTAGGTTGGGTATAATTTTGGAACGATGTATTACGTAAATAAATATGGGAGATTATCAAATCGACGGATTTGATAAGCTTCGATAGTTATTTAAATAATATGTTGGGCTAACATTAGACCTATAATTGGTTTTTTATTTTGCTTGTTGTGGCTTTTTGGTTTGAGTTGTGTCGACCCTCCACCCATATGGATACCAAACGTCGAATTTCAAATTGATATGAAGTTAATTCGAGAAATGGATATTTTTGTAAAGTAAAATGGAATACGTTCGGGAATGGGAATATTTGATTTTGAGGAAATGATTTCTGAACGAGTTTGATATTGTTAGGAAGTGCCGAGTCTGTAGTTGCCATTACGTGAGTTGCTTGAGATTACTTACGTCTTTCTTCTATCGTTTCTTTTGAGGATTTGCTGGACTTGAGGTGAGTCATAGCCCCACTTTTACTCTTGAACTTTGTTTTCAATACTTGGGGTGAGAAACGTGCAATTGTTTTATGTGGACTATTATCGCTTCGTTTATTTCAAAACTTGCTATGCTTAGAACTAGGTAGAGCGAGGCCTAGACATGAGCTAGGTAAGCTATTGATTTGGTTGTTGAGCGAGGCCTAGTCCCGAACTAGGTAAGCTATTGGATTGGTTATAGAGCGAGGCCTAGCCTAGAGCTAGGTAAGCTAAACAACGAGGCCTAGACTCGATCTAGGTAAGTTGAACATGTCGTATCCTTACGAATGTTGGGTATGTCGTATCCTTACGCATACATATTGATTTGATTGATTTGAGCGAGGCCTAGACTAGATCTAGGTAAGCTATTGGATTGATTATAGAGCGAGGCCTAGACTTGAGCTAGGTAAGCTATTGATTGGATTGGTTTGAGCTATAGCGTGCACCTATAGGGATGATTTGATTTGGTTGGATTATATTGGATGGATTATTTTGGTTGGATGATTGAGGCCTAGTCTAGCTAGCAAGCGTTTTGCGTATATGTCCACTATATTGAATTATGAATTTAAACCTATGATCTCACCAGCAAAAGCTGACTTTTAGCACGTTTTCTCAGGTAATTAAGTGATGCTCTATGAATGCTTGGGATTGGAGGCTTGGCATTGGCACCGGTTATGGATCTATATTTCTAAAACTCTAATAACTATTGTGGACCTATATTTATTTCTTTTGGGCCTGACTTTGGATGATTTTGGGATAAATGTAAACTTTAAAACCCAGCGTGGTTGTATTTTTATTATGTTTACTTTATCTCGTTCTTTCATGACTTTGAATGGATACCAATCCCCGTAGCACCCCGAAAGCTTGTGAGTCTTCCGCTGTATCAGATTTTGGGGGTGTTACAGATTGGTATCAGAGCCAGGTTATAGAGAACTAGGTAAGTAGACACCTAAACTATAATCAATTTTTATAGAAAACGATCCTCGACCATTGCCCGCCAGCCCGCCAAGCCGAAGCATCATTGTTTATTATTGAGGTATTATGAGATTAATGAGATGATTATAGATTTGGGATTCCTTGAGACGATTTGAGGTTTTGAGGTTTATTGATTTAGTGATATGATGGCGTTTTGAGGAATTATATGCGTTTTTGAGGAATTATATAGCTTAATTGTTTTGCGAATGGTTTTAGTAATGCGGTATTTTAAATCTTTCTTGATTATAAATGATTTGGAATTATATGACGTTGATATGGTATTTTGAGTTCGCGATTTAGTTGTTTTGAAACACTTACACCTACCCTACGCCGTTGTCATAGACTATGGCCTCCCATACGCCTGATGTTGTTGAGGATATTCTTACTACACCGGTATTGCCAGCACAGTTCACCATGGCTCCTGATGACCCTTACCAGGTTGCCATGCATTCAGCTGCTATGACACCGACAGGTTCTACTTCAGCACCACCTGCTGCATCTACGCAGGGACCCTCATCTTCTCTAGGGCTCCCTGGTACATCGAGGTAGCTTACTCTTCATCAGGCTTTGGCTCGTGTGGCTCCACGTTTTGCCCACCGAGCTACAGCACGTATGTCGGTACGCCCTACTTCACCACCTTTACAGATTGATGCTCACTCTCTTCTGTCTGAGGCGCCACCTGCATCATTGCGTCGTCGTCCTAGATCACCTACCCCTTCACCACATGGTTCACCTGTTAGGAGACAACGATTGATGATGTACTCTTCCGATGAGGAGGAGGAGGAGTACGAGGGTGAGGATGAGGCTGATGACCCTCAGGAGGCTGAGCAGGGTGATGATGATGACCCTGAGGAGGAGGATGACCCTCAGGAGGAGGAGATGCCTGATGATGATGATTTGATTGTGCCGCCAGCACAGGCTGAGGAGCCTGATTCACCTATACATCCGATTGAGCCTGATTCACCTGATCATCCGTTTTTGGTTGAGTTGCCACCTGGTAGTCCCGTTGAGTCGGATGCACCTTCTGAGGTTTCTGCTGAGCATGCAGAGTTAGGTGAGATTGGTAGGTTGTGGACTCAGATTACGGATCTTGGTGAGAGAGTTACACGTATATCTGATCGACTTGAGAGGGTTATTGGAGAGTTCATAGCGGATCTGAGAGTTGATATGACTGTGGTTGTGGGCAGGACTACTGAGATGAGGAGAGTTTTGATGGAGGTTCACGAGCATATCGATAGTTTACAGCGAGGTTTTGTTACAGCTCGAGAGGCCGACCGCAAGCTATGGCAAAGGAATGCCGAGCTGGAGAAGGAGGTGGCTGACCTCAAGAGAGACCGAGACACCCATAGTGTGGAGTTAGGATCATTATGGAGAGATCTTGATGGCTTCAGGCAGGAGCTGAGGAGCCTCCGCCAGCAGCGTGGCTAGACGTTTGAGCTATGTTATCTTGTTGCTTTCTTAACCGAGGAGTGTTCGGTTAGAAAAGCTAGTTATCTTATTTTGATGTATTTTCCGTTGATTACTCGTCTCGTTGGAGCGATTGTTATCTTTGTGTTTTCGGTAGTTGGAACAATGTTGGATCTTTATTGTATGGTTGATGGTTATTATTTTATGGTATTATGTGGTTGTTTGATATTATGGAAATTGAGTTCCTATGCGCCTTATTGATGTCTTGTGGTGTATTGTTGATATTCTTTCCATGACTTGGCTTCGTTGATTTAATTCTTGTTGAGCATATGATAAGTTCTATCGGAGACTCACGAACCTGTATGATGTTTCAGATCACTGGCCCCACGAAGAAACCCTGTTAGAGCTACCAGAACTGGACCTGCAACGACTACCCCTGGTCATCGAGGACGCCGTCCTACTTGAAATGTTTGTGGAAAACTAGAAGGGGGGGGGGGTTGAATAGTTTTGCCTCTTTTTCGTTTAATAAGAATTTGCTTTTCAAAGAATTGATGGTAATTGTAAAAACCTTTGAAGCTAAAGTATAGATACAAACTAATTCACATATATCATATATACACTACTTATTTAAAGTGATGAATAGAAATTATAATTTCATATATCTCACTTAATTACAAGTTTGTACTAATATAGATATATGTGTCTTAGTAATTGTTTATACTTATATTTTACTAAAGTATAATTAATGTTTTAAATGGAACCTAGTTTGATCTTTATGTGAAATCAATATATGCACAACACACAATATTAACAATATATGAAAAGCTAGTAAGTAAGCAAGCAAAGAGTGAGAGATGGAAAGATCAAACCGAGAGACAAAGGATTTATAGTGGTTCGGCTACAAGGACACCTTCCTTGCCCTACTCCACTCCCCGAGCACCGAACTCGAGAGTTTTCTTCACTAAGTCAATAACCTCCCTTATGGCGGAGAAAACCGTACACACCAAAAGCTTACACCAATTAACGACACAAAGCAAGATGTCGAGTTCTAATCGTAGCTAGAACCAATCTCACACCAAATATCACACCACTTCTTCTTCACACCTTTGCACTACTTCAATACTTCTTCACACCGCAAGTATCTTCACACCTTCAAGGCACTAATGTCTTGACACCTTCAAGCCACTAATGTCTTCACACCTTTAAGGCACTAATGTCTTGACACCTTCAAGTCACTAATGTCTTCACACCTTTAAGCCACTAATGTCTTGACACCTTCAAGTCACTAATGTCTTCACACCTTTAAGCCACTAATGTCTTGACACCTTCAAGTCACTAATGTCTTCACACCTTCAATCTACTAATGTCTTCTAGTCTTCTTCACTTGGAACCCTCAATATCTTCACAACAAGTCCCTATTGCTACAATCTCCTATCACCAATACTATCTAACCCTTCTTCTTCACTTCAAGTTCCACTTTACACTTACAACAATTCTAGATTCTTCAACTAAATCTAGCTAACTAATACATACACCTTATTCACCAAAGAATGAAAGATTTACAAGAAAATATAAACAAGCAACTTAGATAGCAAGATGATACTAAGTTGTAATACTTCTAATAGAAGTATTCTTCTCTTTGCACTTTGAATGTTGAGGCTTGAATCACTTTGAAACAAAGATCAAAGTATATAAAATCAAAGGATTTTTAGAGAAAGGAAATGGATGTTTAGATCAGAAAGTTTCTAGTGCAAAAAGGTGAGAAAAATATGTGGAATGATCCAATATTTATAGGGCCAGATTTTACTGTTCGGGAGCGTGCCGGTCCCCTTAATTATAGGCCGGTCCCCTTACTGATTAAGGGGGCCGCCTAGTAAAATTAAGGGGGCCGCCCTCCTGAACGTTTGAAAAGTTTTTCTGGATAAAATTTGCCCTTTTTGGTTGGAAATTTGAAATCACATTTTTATGGTTTAATAAAGCTATACCAAAAATGATTTACAAATATGTATAAAATGTTAAAAACATTTTATAAAATGTTATGTCTTAAGACAAGATTTCCTTTGATCTTATAATGCACTAATCACTTTGTTTATTCATACCTTAAGTGATTAAATGGTGAAAGTGAGTATTTACTACTAAATACTTGTTTATGTCATAACCTTTGGTTTGATGAGTTTTCGTTTTGTGATTATCAAAACTTAGATATATCGAAAGATATGAATAATGTTTTTAGTCAATTGTTTATATCAACAATGTTGAAACCCCTACTCCTGATAACCTGACACTACTAACCGCAACAACAGGAATCAAAATGTTGATGTTCAGGGAGAGAATGATCATGTTCCACTTAATGCACCTACTGTAGATCAAGCAATGATCAATCAACTTGTGGAGCAACGAGTTGCTGAGCTACTAGCTGAGTCAAATCATTCCAACAATTCTGCTGGAACATTTCCACCTGTTCGTGCTAACGGATGTCACTACAAGGAGTTTAAGATTTGTGGACCTATTGAGTTTGGTGGAACTGAAGGAGTGGTTTACATGGTTAGGTGGATTGAGAAGACTGAGTCAGTGTTTAATGTCAGTGGTTGTGCGGAGAATGCGAAGGTAAAGTTTGCTTCTTTTACTTTCAAGGATGAAGCTTTAACTTGGTGGAACAATTACCGTAACTCGGTTGGGAGTGATGTGGCTTATGCTATGACTTGGGAGCAATTTAAGTCTTTGCTGATTCAGACTTACTGCCCAAGGAATGAGATTAAGAAGCTGGAGATTGAGTTCTGGAACCATAAGGTGAAAGGTACCGATATGGCAACTTACAATCGCCGTTATCGAGAGTTAGCCCTACTTTGTCCCGATATGGTTAGGACTGAGACTCAAAGGATTGAGAGGTATACCGATGGGTTACCGGTAGCTACCAGGAACGATGTGATTTCTGCTAAGCCTGCAAGCATTCACGAGGCTATTACTATTGCTCAACAATTGATGGACTCATTGGCATTGGAAGAAGCTGAGAAAGATAAGAATGGAAAGAGGAAGAGGGATAATCACTCTAAGGGAAATGATAGTCGAAATAAGCGACAAACAACTACTAGAGCTTATGCTATGGGAGATGGAGACAAGAAGAACTACAATGGAGATGCACCCAAGTGTAATCGATGCTATAGGAATCATTCTGGTCGATGTACTGTGATGTGCAAGAATTGCTCGAGGATGGGACACATAGCTAAGGATTGTAGAGCTCGACCACTTGCTATGGTTCAAGCTACTCCTGAAACTATGAGCAAGGCAAATGTTACTTGCTATGGATGTGGAAAGAAGGGACATTATAGGAATGAGTGTAGGGAATCGTGGAACCGAGGAAATCAAGGATCGGGTGGTAATGGGTACAATAATGGAAACCGTGGAGCTAGAGGAAATCGTGGACGACAAGATAATGGGGACCAATGTGTGGAAGCTGGAGCTGCTCATGGGAGAGTGTATGCACTTGGGAACGAGAGAGGAGAAGATCCGAACGTCGTTACTGGTACGTTCCTTCTCAATAATCGTTATGCTTCCATACTATTTGATACTGGTGCCGATAAGAGTTTTGTGTCCACTAAGTTTGCACCATTGCTAGAGAAACCCCTGATGGCCTTAGGAATTGGTTATGATGTAGAGTTAGCTAATGGGAACATAGAGAGGATTAGGACTATCATTCGCGGTTGCACGTTAAACTTTCTGAATCGTCCTTTCAACATAGATCTTCTACCCGTCACGTTAGGGAGTTTTGATGTCATTATTGGTATGGATTGGTTGTCGAAATATCGTGCTCATATAATTTGCGATGAGAAGATCGTGCGGGTGCCATACGGCAAGGAGATTCTAAACATACCAGGAGATAGAAAGGATTTGAGAGGCCTATCTAGATTAGCGGTCATATCTTGCACTAAGTTGCCGAAGCTAATGGAAAAGGGGAGTTACCTTTTCTTAGCTCAAATCTCCGAGAAAGGAGGGAAGGAGAAGAAGGAAAGGTGCATTGGAGATGTACCTATATGATGAGGCGAAAAAATGACCCGTTTTTAGGGGGTCATTTAAGCCCGAATCCGAATTTATTTGATCAAATATTGCCCTAAATCGTTCCTTTTGTGATTTTAGGTACTTTGGGAGTGAAATCTGGAAAAGGAAGCAATTCGGACGTTTTTGGAGCATAAAAGTGAAGAAAACGCCAAAGTCTTAATTTTCCATGCTACGAACAGTGCATGACGGCGTCAAGAGCAAAACCTTGACGGCGTCAAGAGCAAATTTCATGAATTTCCATGACGACCCAGAAGAGTTTTGACGGCGTCACGTAGGAAGGGCGTCAAGAGTAAAAGAGTCATGATGGCCTGGAAGTGTATAAGTCTTGACGGCGTCAAATGTGGATCTAGGCAGTCCGAGGAGTGTTTTGGCGGCGAGGTGACGACGTCACCTATTTGGTCTTGACGCCGTCAGACCCCTTTTTCTGTATATAGTTTTCTAATTTTTCACATTTAGAGAGAGAAGTTTTGGGAGAAACCCTAAGTACGATTTTGGTGTAACTTTACAGGTTTTTCAAGGGTTCCAACCCCTTGATACCTTGCATGATTAATCAAGATAAGTGTTCTTCTAATTCAATCAATATGTCTATGTGTTGGTTGTCTATATCATGTTCTTGTCTTAATTCTATCATGCTAGGCTAGATCTCTTTTGTGTTTGCTTAGATCTAATGAAACCTAGATATTGATTATGTGTTGATTACTTGTTTATTCTTGTCTTGGATGAATGATTTATATGTTAGGCTTAAGAAAACTGGCAGATCTCCAATTGGTAACATGCTTGAACGTCTTAAGAAACATGAACCAATGCGCACTAGGTCTTTATTGGTTGTATTTAATGCATGAGCCACTGTTTACAATCCCTATAGTTGTGCTGGGCATGGTGTAGGAGGAGATAAGAGCTCATAGAATTGGGGAGTTATGTGTGCCACCCCATGAATGGTATTAAGGAATACGATCCGTCATCCATGCAATTATAACAAGTAATTAACGTGTAAAAGATATCTAGGGATTAATGAAATCTAAGTAAACACATTTTCTCCAATTACTGCTCACAACTTTAGTATAAATTAGCTTATTTTCATTTTTGGTATTTTATTTTGATTGCATCTTAGTATTGGGTTAGTTGAATAGCAACTAATTCCGCCCACTCTTACAAAACCCGAGATTTTAATTTGCTTTCTAAAAAATATAAAAACACAAAAAGAATCATCCCTCACCTTTAGAACTAGTATTTAGGCTTTCTAATCCTAGCGACACTATTCCTAAGCTGAACGATCAATCCCCCGGTACTTGTCACTATACTATACAACAACGATCAGGTACACTGCCTGGTGGGGGTTGTAAGCTTCTCGAGATCCCTCGAGAGGTAAAGCCTGTTGCGATTCCCACGCATCACTATAGTTCGTGATTTTTTGGATGTGTTTCCCGATGATTTGCCGGGAATTCCGCCTACTAGACAAGTGGAATTTCAGATTGAGTTGATACCTGGTGCTGCACCTGTAGCACGAGCGCCTTATCGTCTTGCACCTACTGAATTGGAAGAGTTGTCGAAGCAATTAGCAGAGTTAGCCGAAAAGAGATTCATAAGACCAAGTTCTTCACCTTGGGGAGCCCCGGTCTTATTTGTGAAGAAGAAGGATGGATCGTTTCACATGTGTATTGATTATCGAGAGTTGAACAAGTTAACGGTGAAGAATAGATACCCGTTACCGAGGATCGACGATTTGTTCGATCAGCTTCAAGGATCGAGTGTGTATTCGAAGATCGATTTGAGATCAGGATATCATCAGCTTCGAGTTCGCGAGGAAGATATTCCGAAAACGGCTTTCAAAACCCGTTACGGGCATTACGTGTTTCAGGTAATGCCGTTTGGGTTGACTAACGCACCGGCGGTATTCATGGATCTCATGAATCGGGTGTGTAAGCCTTACTTAGATAAGTTTGTGATTGTATTCATCGATGACATCCTGATTTATTCGAAGAGTGAGAAGGAGCATGAGGAGCATCTATGACTTATCTTTGAATTGCTCAGGAAGGAGAAACTGTATGCCAAGTTTTCGAAATGTGAATTTTGGATTCCGACGGTACAATTTTTGGGTCATGTGATTGATAGACAAGGAGTTCATGTAGATCCCGCTAAGATTGAGGCAATAAAAGATTGGGCTGCACCTACGACCCCAACAGAAGTTCGTCAATTTTTGGGATTAGCCGGTTATTACCGAAGATTCATTGAGGGATTTTCGAAGATAGCAAAGCCGTTGACCAAATTGACTCAAAAGAGTGTTAAGTATGAATGGGGAGATAAGGAAGAGGAAGCTTTTCAATTACTTAAGGAGATGTTGTGTAGTGCTCCTATCTTGGCGTTACCCGAAGGTAACGAGGACTTTGTCGTCTATTGTGACGCTTCTCATAAAGGTTTAGGAGCGGTGTTGATGCAACGAGAGAAAGTGATAGCTTATGCTTCCCGACAGCTCAAGAAGCATGAGAAGAACTACACCACCCATGATTTGGAGTTAGGTGCTGTGGTTTTTGCTTTGAAGATATGGGGACATTACTTGTATGGAACCAAGTGTGTAGTGTTTACCGACCACAAAAGTCTACAACACATTTTGAACCAAAAAGAGCTTAACATGAGGCAGCGACGTTGGATTGAGTTGCTAAGCGATTATGATTGTGAGATTCGCTACCATCCGGGTAAAGCAAACGTTGTTGCTGATGCTTTTAGTCGAAAGGAGAGAATTCCACCGTTACGAGTTAGGACATTAGGAATTACTATCGTATCGCCATTACCGTCTCAAATATTGGAAGTTCAAACGGAAGCGTTGAAAGCAGAGAATCGAGCTGCTGAAAACATATTTGGGATGGCAGAAAATGAGAAGGGATTTGTTAAGCGTTCTGATGGAGTGTTATGTTTTGGAGAGCGAAGTTGGGTACCATTGTATGGAGGAATTCGAGACTTGATTATGCATGAGTCGCATAAGTCAAGATACTCTATTCATCCTGGGTCTGACAAAATGTACCAGGATTTGAAAAAGTTATATTGGTGGCCAAATATGAAGGCAGATATAGCGTTGTATGTTAGCAAGTGTTTGACTTGCTCTAAGGTTAAAGCCGAACATCAAAGACCGTCAGGATTATTGACGCAGCCAGAACTCCCAGTTTGGAAATGGGAACGGATTACGATGGACTTTATTACCAAATTACCAAAGACAACTAGCGGTTGCGACGCTATATGGGTAATTGTGGATCGTTTGACTAAGTCTGCTCATTTCCTGGCGATTAGTGAAGATGATAGTGTGGATAAACTTGCGAGGTTGTATGTGAAGGAGATTGTTTCTCGTCATGGAGTTCCGATATCGATCATTTCTGATCGCGACAGCCGCTTCACGTCAGCATTGTGGCGATCACTTCAAACCGCTTTGGGGATGAGACTTGATATGAGTACTGCATATCACCCCCAAACCGATGGTCAAAGTGAGAGAACTATTCAGACTTTGTAGGATATGCTTCGTGCATGCATCATAGACTTTGGTAAAGGCTGGGAGAAATATCTACCCCTTGCGGAGTTCTCCTACAACAATAGCTACCACACAAGTCTTAAGGCTGCACAATTTGAAGCTTTGTATGGTCGTAAATGTCGTTCACCTATTGGTTGGGCAGAAGTTGGAGATAGCCAAATCACAGGCCCTGAGCTTATTTTGGAAACTACTGAGAAGGTAATGCAAATTCGAGATCGACTGCAAGCAGCTAGAGATAGGCAGAAAAGCTACGCCGATAAGAGGCGTAAACCCCTAGAATTCCAGGTTGGAGACAAAGTGATGTTGAAAGTCTCGCCTTGGAAGGGTGTGATACGTTTTAGGAAACGTGGGAAACTGAATCCCCGCTACATTGGACCAGTTCTTATTTTGGAAAGAATTGGGCCCGTAGCTTATCGATTAGAATTGCCAATGGAATTGAATAAAGTTCATTGTTGGGAATTATTCTACCAGTTACCACGGCTAGTGAAGATGTTACAACTGCAGAAGATTGTACTTGCAGTGGAAACTCATTACCACTGCAAGAACAAATATTACCACTGCTTACTTGATAACTGTTAGAGAAACGCGCTTAGATAAACATAGAAAAGATTTTGTGTATATCTTATTCTATTAGCATTATACTTATCTTGTAGAAGAGGACTCCTTGTTGTATAAAAGGAGATCCTAGGTTATAGTTAGAATATATCTTTCTAATACGTTTTTCCTAGAGCTTCAAGGTGTAACCCTAGTGATATCATAGATCACTCGTATTATTATCATTAATAATATTGGAGCTATTTGTTTGTTACATACATTGTTCTTTCATACATACAACTGTTTCATTTACAATCAATCTTCTAAGTATCATTAAGTAGATTCCGCATACTTAGTGGTATCACTCAAAGTATCAATATTAACACAAGTTCAAGGTGTACACGATCCAACAAGTGGTATCAGAGCAAGGCTTTGATATTTTGATTTAGAAGACCCTATGGCAGACTCAAAAGATACAATGGAGACAGAAACAAGCCAATCAAACATTGCTGCAAAGCTTCCCAAGCTTAAGATAAATGACTTTGAGATGTGGAGGCTTATGATAGAACAATTCTTTATGGTTCAAGACTACACATTATGGGAGATTATAATGTGTGGAAATTCATTCAAACCTGGTACAACTGTAGAGCAGGTTGGTGACAAGACAGTAACAAAAGTTAACACTGGTCCTGTCACAAATGAAGAAAGAAGTCAGCTAAAGAATGATTTGAAGGCTAGAGGTTTATTATTGATGGCTCTACCCAGAGAACAAGTTCTGGCTTTTAGCAAATACAAGTCTGCAAAGACTCTTTTTGATGAGATCTGTGAAGTGTTTGGTGGAAATGATTCTACCAAGAAGACTCAAAAGACTTTACTGAAGCAGACTTATGAAAACTTTAGTTCAACAAGTAATGAATCTATTGATAGCATATTCACAAGGCTACAAAAGATTGTTACTCAACTCACTGCTTTTGGGATTGAGGTGGAAAAGGAAGATCTCAATCTTAAATTCCTAAGAAGCCTACCTTCTGAGTTTGACACCAATGTTGCTGTTTGGGAAGATAAGTCAGATCTAGAGACCATGAAGCTTAATGATGTGTACAATAACTTTAAAGTTATTGAACAAAGATTAAAGAAAGCTAGCAAATTAAGAACAAGTTCTGCAAGTGTAGCACTCATATCATCATCAAGTAATGATAGTTCAGATGAAGAAAGTGATAGTGATGATGACAGTGGTAACATGATTGTTTCCACTGGTAATGGAAGTGTTTCCACTAGGAGCTCAAAGAAACAGGTTGCAGGACTAAGTGATGCTACTTTCTATGCCTTTATATCAAGCCATGTAGGTGGTTCAATTCTCAATCATGAGGATTTGGATCAAATTGATGAAGATGATATGGAGGAGATGGACATTAAAAGGCAGGTGGCATTACTAAGCTTAAGATCAAAGAAGTTCTGGAAGAAGACAGGAAGAAAGATACATATAAGTGGTGATGAGACTGTAGGTTTTGATAAAAAGAAGGTGGAGTGCTATAATTGTCACAAGAAGGGGCACTTTGCAAGAGAATGTAGAAAACCAAGGAAATCTGACAACAAGTCAACTTGGTACAAGAAGGATAAGAACAAAGAACCTAAAACTGATGAGCCAAAGGTGCTACTGGCTATTGATGGAGTAAGCTTTGATTGGAGTTTCATGACTCAGGATGAAGAAGATGATTCAGAATCTGCAATGCTTGCTACTGAGCATGCACTCATGGCTTTTTCAGACTCTGAGGTACATACTGATAATGCTTGTTCTAAAAACTGTAAGGCCTTAAAAGAGTATAATAGCTTAAAAACACAATATGATGAGCAGATGCTAGAGTTACATCATACTAATCATAACTTAGCAAATCATATGAGAGGTCTAGGTGTTTTAGAAAAACAGATAGAGCATTATAGGGCAAATGAATCTAAATTCAGTGATGACATTGCTGTGTTAAAAAGGGATTTAGACTTTAAGATTGCAGTAAATGAGGCTCTTAGGGAAGAAATTGAAAGAGTTAAGAAGGCTAGTGAGAACATTCAGATAACTAATCAAACACTAGACCACCAATCTAAGAGCATTAGCAAAATTTGGGAAGCTCAAGTTGTGAGCAAAGCCAAATCAGGTCTTGGATACAAATCAGTTCCACCACCTCTAACAGGTGTTCCAGCACCTCCTGGCATTGACCTAGCTCACACAGGTTTAGAAGAGTTTCAGGATCTACCTATGACCTATGGACCAAAATTTGTTAAACCAGTTGAAACTGAAAAGGTTCAGGTTGAGGTTGAGACTTTTGATAGTGCTAGTGACTCATCTCTTAAAGATGAATGTTTAAATGTTGAGTCTAAATCTAGTGTTCTTGAAAATGTTAAAGTAGAGGAAAGAAAAAATATTCCTGAAGTAGTCAAAGAGAAGCCTAGGACACAGACAAATTACACTAGGCCTACTACTAGGTATGCTGAGATGTACAGGGATAGGTCTAAATCTCCTAGAGGGAACATGAGAAGTTGGAATCATGTTAAAACTAGGCAGTTTGGTAGTGATTTTGTGTTCAACAATAAGGCCTGTCATATTTGTGGTAGCTTTGATCATCTTTCCTATACTTGTAACTACCACATGGGAAGAAGGGAAGTATTTGTGAATACAAGGGTGAATGAACATAATTCTAATAAAGTAACTCACCCAAACCCCCTAAGCAAGATGGTTCCCAGGTCTGTTTTGCTTACCACTGGCATCAAACCAATTTCCACTGTTAGACCAGCAGTTACCACTGCCAGTAGTAAAAACAGAGTTTATCCTAAGTCCCCTGTCACTTCTTTTGTTAAATCTTATCAAACAGGGAAAAAGACTTATTTTGAAAAGAATGATCACAAGAATCACATGTGGAGACCCAAATTTACTAATCCAGCAGTTTCCACTGCTAGGCCTGCAGTTACCACTGCAAGACCAAATGTTTCCACTGGTGTCTATGTGAATAAGAAAAGGGTAAACATGGGTAATGCTGTTAAGGCCTCAGCTCGTTGGGAATGGAAACCAAAAGGAACAACAACCTCAAACAATCCCAATGGTGTATCAATGACCTTTGATAGATATAATTATATTGATACACGAGTCAGATCCAAGTCATTTGTGGCTTGGGTCCCCAAAAGGTACTAATTCCTTTATGTTGTGTGCAGGGACATTCAAAGACAAAAGAGGATCAAGGTTATTCAGATAGTGGATGTTCCAGGCACATGACTGGCAACAAGGCCTATCTTTCAAATTTTAAATCATTTGATGGGCAAGCTGTCAGTTTTGGAGGAGGAATTGGTGGCAAAGTTTCTGGCAAAGGAACAATCAAGGCTGGAAACTTGGACTTTGAGAATGTATACTATGTACCAGAACTCAAGTACAACCTCTTCAGTGTGTCACAGATGTGTGACAAGAAAAACAGAGTTCTATTCTCAGAAGATGAATGCTATATCTTATCTAAGGATTATAAGCTACCTGAAGAAAAAGACATTTTGCTCAAAATCCATAGAAAAGGTAATCTATATAGCATTGACATGAAGAAGATAGTGGCCAAATATGATGTTACTTGCTTACTTGCTAAAGCCACTTTGGATGAATCTATGCTTTGGCACAGAAGACTTGGTCATGTTAACTTCAAGACCATCAATAAGATTGTAAAAGATGGTCTAGTCATTGGTTTACCTGAGAAGAGATTTGAAAATGATCAAACATGTGTTGCTTGTCTTAAAGGTAAACAACACAGAGCTTCTTGCAAGACCAAGGCAGTAAATACTATTGATCATCCACTCTACATGCTGCATATGGACTTGTTTGGTCCTACTTCTGTTAGTAGCATCAATTTGAAGAAGTATTGCCTAGTTGTGACTGATGATTTTAGCAGATTTACATGGGTTTTCTTCTTAAATACCAAGGATGAAACTACAGGCATACTCAAGACTTTCATCACTGAAGTTGAAAATCAAGCTGAAAAGAAGATAAAGATCATCAGATGTGACAATGGGACAGAGTTCAAGAATAGAGAAATGGATGATTTCTGCAAAGACAAAGGTATTAAAAGAGAATTTAGTGTTGCAAGAACACCTCAGCAAAATGGTGTTGCTGAAAGAAGAAATAGAACACTAATTAAGGCTGCTAGAACCATGTTAGCTGATTCAAAGCTTCCATTGACATTTTGGGCTGAAGCAGTTAACACTGCTTGCTATATTCAAAACAGGGTATTAGTGGTCAAGTCAAAGAACAAGACACCTTATGAGCTTTTCAGAGGAAGACCCCCACTTTTGGACTTCTTGAAGCCATTTGGATGTCATGTCACAATTCTCAATACCATTGATCATTTGGGAAAGTTTGCAGAAAAGGCAGATGAAGGTTTCTTTGTTGGTTATTCCATGGTTAGTAAGGCTTTTAGAGTCTACAACTTAAGAACAAGGAAGATAGAAGAGAATTTGCATGTTCAGTTTCTTGAAAATAAAGCTAACATAGCAGGTTCAGGACCTGAATGGCTATTTGATCTTGAGTCTTTATCAAATACAATGAACTATGTTCCTATTACCTCAGATTCAAGTGATGCTGATCTTGAGGACTCAAAGGAGTTTATT
This sequence comes from Artemisia argyi, assembly GCA_030686995.1. Taxonomy (NCBI): domain Eukaryota; kingdom Viridiplantae; phylum Streptophyta; class Magnoliopsida; order Asterales; family Asteraceae; genus Artemisia; species Artemisia argyi. The sequence goes on from CM060681.1 coordinate 209,852,991, forward strand.
GATGAAGATGAATCTTGCCAAGATGATGAAGATGATAAAGATCAATTTGTTATGCCTATTTGGGAATTTAATGCAGACTCACAACCTTCAAAGAATACTGTTCAGGAAGATGAATTTGTGAATTTTGATGTTCTGCATGATGATATTCCTGAAGGCAGTGGTAATCCTGTTACCACTGCAACACATGATGTTTCCACTGACAGTCCAGATGTGGAAAATATAGCTCAGGAGACACCAAATGATGATGTAGAAATCACAAATATGCCATCATCATATGATATTCCTAACACATCACAATCTACAATTCATAAAGCTCACCCAATTAAAAATGTTATTGGTGAAATTAATTCAGGTGTGAAAACAAGAAGGCAAACAAGGATGACAGATGTTCATGGGTTCATAAGTGAAGTCTATGAGTCCAAGAATCATATTACTAAGAATGAATGTTTATTCTTCTGCTTTCTATCACAAATGGAGCCTAAAAATGTTTCTATGGCTTTAGGAGAGTCAAGCTGGGTTGAAGCTATGCAGGATGAGTTGTTGCAGTTTAAGCTTCAAAAGGTTTGGGTTCTTTGTGATTTACCTGATGGTATGAAATTGATTGGTACTAAATGGGTGTTCAGGAATAAGAAAGATGAAAGAGGTATTGTCATCAGAAACAAAGCTAGATTAGTTGCTCAAGGATACACTCAAGAGGAGGGTATTGATTATGAAGAAGTTTTTGCTCCTGTTGCAAGGATTGAGGCTATTAGACTATTTCTAGCCTATGCATCATTTATGGGCTTTACTGTCTATCAAATGGATGTTAAGAGTGCCTTTCTGTATGGTACTATTGATGAGGAGGTATATGTTACTCAACCTCCAGGCTTTGAAGATCCACATCACCCCAATAAAGTTTATAAAGTAGTCAAGGCTCTCTATGGCCTACATCAGGCTCCAAGGAAGTGGTATGAAACCTTAGCTACTTATTTATTGAATAATGGGTTTCATAGGGGCAAGATTGATCAAACTTTGTTCTTCAAGAAAGACAAGGGTGTTATTCTACTTGTGCAAGTATATGTTGATGATATTATCTTTGGATCTACTAAACAAGAGATGTGCAAAGAGTTTGAGAAGCTGATGAAAGATGAATTTCAGATGAGTTCTATGGGGGAACTCACATTCTTTTTGGGGCTGCAAGTACAACAGAGTAAAGAAGGCATCTTTATCAGTCAAGAAAAGTATGTGGCTAAGATCATTAAGAAGTTCAAGTTCACTGATGCAAAATCTTCCAATACCCCTGCTGACAAGACCACTCACTTATTGTTAAAGAATGCTAGTGGTGTAAATGTTGATGTCCATACTTACAGGTCAATGATTGGCTCTTTGATGTATCTCACTTCATCAAGGCCAGACATTATGTTTGTTGTGTGTGCCTGTGCAAGATTTCAAGTGACTCCAAAGACATCACATATGACAGCAGTGGAAAAGATTTTTAGATACTTGAAGACTTATCCTAATCTAGGATTGTGGTATCCAAGGGAATCTCCTATGGAGTTGATTACTTACTCAGATAGTGACTATGCTGGTGCAAGTTTGGATAGAAGATCTACCACAGGAGGATGTCAATTCCTTGGATGTAGCTTGGTGTCATGGCAGTGCAAGAAACAGACAATGGTTGCTACTTCAACTACTGAAGCACAATATGTTGCAGCTGCTAGTTGTTGTGCTCAGATCCTTTGGCTTCAGAATCAACTCTTGGATTATGGGTACAATTTCATGAACACCATCATATATATAGACAATAGTAGTACAATTTGCATTATTAAGAATCCTGTGCAACACACTAAAACTAAACATATTGAAATTCGACATCACTTTATTAGAGATTGTTTTGAGAAAAAGCTCATTAATGTTGTCAAAATTCATACTGATGACAATTATGCTGATTTATTAACAAAAGGGCTTGATGTGGGTAGGTTTCAGTACTTGTAACAGGTATTGGAATGCTTAATCCATAAATTTTTGATGTCTAATACTTTTTAGTGTAGCATGATAGCTTTTAATGTACTATTATTGTTTGTATATGTTTGTATGGTTTTCCACTAACATTTATGAAGGAGAAACAAGCTCAGTGGAAACTATGCATCATACAGTGGAAAGATTTGTTCTCACAGTGGAAATAAGGAAACAGAGAAGATCATTTATTTCTCACTTCTAAAGGTTGCAGAGTACATTCTTTCACTAAGACAAGTTCAAAACACATGTAAACTTAAACAAACAATCCACAACCTAACAACCTAAGATCTTCAGACACTACATAGGTTTCTTTCCTTTGCCCTTATAAGCATGCTTGCTCTTAGCTGGCTTGTTCCTCTTCTCATCAAAGGATAGCTGTTTTCTTGGACAAGCAAGCCCAAGCACTTGTGGTGGAGGTTTCAGATCTTTTGCAGGCTTTGATGACTCTGGGCACTTCATGTTGTGTATGGCAGTCTTTAGGGCAGTTGTAAGTGCTTTTGGTAGTTCCTCAGCAAGGTTGAAGGTTAGATCATCTTTCTCTGAATCGATATCAAGAGGTGGAGCTGATGTAGTACTTGGTGGAAAGTATCCACTCCATCCAGAAGAATGCTCCTCAGAATCTGAATCATAGCTGATCTCTTCATCAGAAGAGCTGTCAGAGGAGATGTACACGATTGGGAAACTCATATTTAAGTCTAGGGTTTGTGATGATTTGGTTGATGCTGATAGATGTGTTTTGCGACCCCTATTTATATGCAAAGTCAAGGCCAATGGATAATTAATGAAGTATCTTTACTCCTATCCGTTTTGGTAGCTCAAAAGAGTAATTATGGACGATATCGGGTTGACTTTGGAGCAATAAATGTATAAATAGTAACTTGGTTAAAAGTTACTTGGGTTAACTAATATTGGTTCAGTTTGGTCCTTAAGGTGTTTACTGTGAATGGAGTTATAAGATGTGTAACTTAAGACACATAACAAATGGTTATTGATTCACCATGTCTAATCCACATAAGAATCAACTAGTCCTGAGCAAACGGCTACAGGTAAAGACACATCAAATCCGTTTATGGTTGATAGTTTACCAAAAACTAGGTTATCAACTCACCATACATCTTTGTGATCAAGAGTTGGCTAGTCCATAGCAAACGGCTCATGGTAAAGACATATCAAATCCGTTGATAGCTGATAGTTTGCTAAAAACTATGATAAGAGCAGCAAATTTTACATGTTTTTCTTACCACTGCTCTTTGAAAATTTTGTTGATTTTTACCACTGCAGGTTCACAGTTACCACTGACAGTGTAAAATTTTTCCTTAATATGTGTAGATGCAGGACATGACAATATCATTCAGAGCTCTACCATGGCAACACTTCATGTGTCTGATTCTAAGGAATTGGATACAGGTAGTGAAATCCTTAGCCATATTAAAACATATGGGTGGTTCAGAAGTACTATCTAGTTTCACTAGGTAAGAAATTGAATCTTTGTCTAATGATGCACCTCTCTCAGAAGGTAATACATCTGGAAGTGCTGAAAAGATTAGAACTTTGATTCAGAAGATTCAAGATCAATATGCAAGAGCTGATAAAGTGTTGAGAAAAACAAGATAAGTGTTTGGAAGAATTCCCATATCCTCAGGTTTATTGTATACTTGAAGAAACTTTTTGATTTACATATAAATCATAAGTTTAGGGGAGGATTGTTGGGAATTATTCTACCAGTTACCACGGCTAGTGAAGATGTTACAACTGCAGAAGATTGTACTTGCAGTGGAAACTCATTACCACTGCAAGAACAAATATTACCACTGCTTACTTGATAACTGTTAGAGAAACGCGCTTAGATAAACATAGAAAAGATTTTGTGTATATCTTATTCTATTAGCATTATACTTATCTTGTAGAAGAGGACTCCTTGTTGTATAAAAGGAGATCCTAGGTTATAGTTAGAATATATCTTTTTAATACGTTTTTCCTAGAGCTTCAAGGTGTAACCCTAGTGATATCATAGATCACTCGTATTATTATCATTAATAATATTGGAGCTATTTGTTTGTTACATACATTGTTCTTTCATACATACAACTGTTTCATTTACAATCAATCTTCTAAGTATCATTAAGTAGATTCCGCATACTTAGTGGTATCACTCAAAGTATCAATATTAACACAAGTTCAAGGTGTACACGATCCAACATTCATGATGTGTTTCATGTTAGCAATCTGAAGAAATGTCTTTCAGAGGAAACGCCAGTTATACCAATTAAGGATATTTGTGTGGATGAAAGTTTGAATTTTGTGGAAGAGCCGATTGAGATACTGGATAGAGAGATTAAATGACTTAAGAGAAGTCGCATCCCGCTCATCAAAGTTCGTTGGAATTCGCGGCATGGACCGGAATTTACGTGGGAACGTGAGGATGAGTTTCGAAAGAGATATCCGAAGCTTTTTACTTCGTAAATGGTTTGTTCCGAGAGAAACCCGGGACGGGTTTCTTCTGAGGCTGGGACGATGTGACAACTGGCAAAATAGGGAGCCGTTTATAAAACCCGCATTACATTAAAATTATAAATTTGGAATATTTGAAAAGTTTATTTTGACGAGATGTTTTTACGAACGTTGGTACAGGATTTTTAATCGTACGATATTTATGAGATTTGATTATTTATTTATGGTTTGGTTTGATTCGTTCGTGATGATTTATTTTGAGATCATTATTTTGGCACTACATTGACTCCGGCACTAGGTTAACCTAACAATTTTAATTATATTTTAATTTGGGTTCGGATGTTATTATTATTTTTGGAACGGGTTTGGTTTGAGAAAGTCATTTGGTTATTTAAGTTTCGGGTTTGGTCCGTGTATTGACATCGGGCTACTAAATCCCCTACACCCACTATTATTATTATTATTATTATTATTATTATTGTTAATATTAAAAGGTTTTTTTTTTAAAGAGTAAACTACACAAAATCGTCCCTGTGGTCTCAACCCTCACACAACACCCTCACCAACTTTAATATTCACTTTCTCTCTCCCTTTGAAAACCATCACCACCGCCGCCCCTTATCATCACCATAACGCCACCACCACCACTCTCACACTAAAAACAACACCACCATCTTAACCCTCTCGTCCCAATCTATCTATTGGTATACTATACGCGCTCTAACTCCAACGTTAACACCCATTTCGAATTAATATCACCAGGAATTCATCACCACTTTTTCGTATTTTTGGAGTTCACTTCGATTTGGCTTTGGATTGAAGGTAGGTCGAGTTTTGACTCGAGTTTTGGGTTCAAATCGTGACCTAGGGTCACGGATTTCATTATCTTTTCGGATTTTATTTTTCTTGTTACAAGAATCAAGTGGGTTTTTAATAAAAATGGTTTAAAAGGAGGTTTGGTATCCGGGTTTGTGTTATGCTCGTTGGGTCGAGGCTAACCGAGAGCATTGGCTCTCGGCTTGGGTCTTGGGTGATGTTATTCTTGACCATTTGTTGTTTATTCGGATTCTTGGTGATTATTTGTGATGTTGGTCGACCTTGTGGTCGTGTGGATTCTTAGCCGACACCCCCAAGGGGCTGTTTTGGTTCGGTTTGAGCTCAAGGAGCTAGCCAAGACCTATGGGTCTCGGGTGTGGCTTCCGTTTCATGTTTTGAGCATATGTTGACCCGGGTTGACTTGGTAACTCAACCCGTAAATTGTTTGGTTTTCGGATGTTATATTACTTGTTGATTTATTATTTATGTTTTGTTGAGATTGTGATGTTTGGACTTTGGTACATTGGTATATTATTCGGACTTGAAGTGGTATTTCTTGATTGTGAGTTATTATTGGAGATGTGTTGTCAAATGTGGAATTGGGGACCAATTGTGAGACGGTCGATTAGATGATGGAGATAGGTTAGTTGGGTGCCGTAGTCGGACCCTCATGTTGTAGCACGTGGTTATGGGATTGATTTTGACGGAGTTGATTTATTATTGTGACTTGATTCTTATTATTTGGACTTGGACTATGAGCCGAGAGTCATGACTCGGACATGTGACCAAATTCTATGACTCGATAAATATTTAAAAGTCAATATTGAAAATAATACTCGTAATACTATTATTAAGAATATAATCGTTTATATACGTATATAGACGTGTTAAACGTATATATATATATATATATATATATATATATATATATATATATATATATATATATATATATATATATATATATATATATATATATATATATATATAAATGCGTGCGTATATTAATAATAAAACGATCACGAGTAAACGTATAATAATATAACAATAGTCATTATACTATGCAAATAGTGTAATAAATGTCGGAATATTGTTACAAATAATAACTATTTATATTCTGGCGAAATAATAAGTCGGGTAAATAATAATTAAAAACGTAATTTTGTTTATAAATTTAGAAACTTATCGAGTTATACGAGTGTGGTTCTTTAAAGTCCAAGTGGGCTTTATATTGTGACTTTTGTGTTGTCACGGATATATGACGATTAATATAAATATTTTATATATCAAGTGACTTATTTAATCGACGGATTAGATCGAGTTATTTGACGATATAAAATGAGTATATGAATGGACATCGTATCCCGCGACGCCCGTAGGTTGTGGTATATGTTTTAGGGAAATAAATTACTACGTATCTCGTAGAATTTGGCCGATTCGACGGTATATATATATATATATAGAATTTATTGGACTACGATATATACCAAATAGAATTCGTTGTGCTATGTGCTTTAGGTTGGGTATAATTTTGGAACGATATATTACGTAAATAAATATGGGAGATTATCAAATCGACAGATTTGATAAGCTTCGATAGTTATTTAAATAATATGTTGGGCTAACATTAGACCTATAATTGGTTTTTTATTTTGCTTGTTGTGGCTTTTTGGTTTGAGTTGTGTCGACCCTCCACCCATATAGATACCAAACGTCGAATTTCAAATTGATATGAAGTTAATTCGAGAAATGGATATTTTTGTAAAGTAAAATGGAATACGTTCGGGAATGGGAATATTTGATTTTGAGGAAATGATTTCTGAACGAGTTTGATATTGTTAGGAAGTGCCGAGTCTGTAGTTTCCGTTACGTGAGTTGCTTGAGATTACTTACGTCTTTCTTCTATTGTTTCTTTTGAGGATTTGCTGGACTTGAGGTGAGTCATAGCCCCACTTTTACTCTTGAACTTTGTTTTCAATACTTGGGGTGAGAAACGTGCAATTGTTTTATGTGGACTATTATCGCTTCGTTTATTTCAAAACTTGCTATGCTTAGAACTAGGTAGAGCGAGGCCTAGACATGAGCTAGGTAAGCTATTGATTTGGTTGTTGAGCGAGGCCTAGTCCCGAACTAGGTAAGCTATTGGATTGGTTATAGAGCGAGGCCTAGCCTAGAGCTAGGTAAGCTAAACAACGAGGCCTAGACTAGATCTAGGTAAGTTGAACATGTCGTATCCTTACGAATGTTGGGTATGTCGTATCCTTACGCATACATATTGATTTGATTGATTTGAGCGAGGCCTAGACTAGATCTAGGTAAGCTATTGGATTGATTATAGAGCGAGGCCTAGACTTGAGCTAGGTAAGCTATTGATTAGATTGGTTTGAGCTATAGCGTGAACCTATAGCGATGATTTGATTTGGTTGGATTATATTGGATGGATTATTTTGGTTGGATGATTGAGGCCTAGTCTAGCTAGCAAGCGTTTTGCGTATATGTCCACTATATTGAATTATGAATTTAAACCTATGATCTCACCAGCGAAAGCTGACTTTTAGCACGTTTTCTCAGGTAATTAAGTGATGCTCTATGGATGCTTGGGATTGGAGGCTTGGCATTGGCACCAGTTATGGATCTATATTTCTAAAACTCTGATAACTATTGTGGACCTATATTTATTTCTTTTGGGCCTGACTTTGGATGATTTTGGGATAAATGTAAACTTTAAAACCCAGCGTGGTTGTATTTTTATTATGTTTACTTTATCTCGTTCTTTCATGACTTTGAATGGATACCAATCCCCGTAGCACCCCGAAAGCTTGTGAGTCTTCCGCTGTATCAGATTTTGGGGGTGTTACACTCTATATGTGTGAAAAATACGATTAGTCATATTTGTTCATACGAGCCATTTCGGCAACATGACTAAGTTTATCATTCTTTGCAAGGAACATAAATTAACATGGCCTAATCTAGAAGGCCATAAGAAAGAAGGATCAATCATGTACACATAAGCGGTGCTAGTGCCCACGTTATTATTATTAATAACATTGTCATCAATTACAACACTTAGTTTGAAGAGTCCCTCATCAAGCTAACCCTTTCCAACATAGACACTACCCTTAGTGATTACAAATTTGTGTGATTCAAATACAAGTTTAAATCTATTATTACTAAGAATAGGGTCAGAAATTAGATTCTTGGTGATGTTTGGTACATGCAACACGTTTGAGAGTACATGATCCTTTTCAGAAGTCAATTTCAATATGACTTTCCTTTTTCGTTCAATCTTTGAATAAGTTCCATTCCCATGACCATTGTTTCTATATCATTCACATTTTGGTAAGATACAACCAGCTTTCTTGAGTAGCATATATGCTTTGTGGCACCAGTATCAAGCCACCAATCAACAACATTTATAGTCAAGAAAGCTTCAATTACTCCAACAAATTCTTTTTGAGATTTCACATGGTCTGCTTGGTTGGAATTTCCTTCAGAATTTCTGCATCCATGTTCTTTCTTGTGGCGACAATCCTTGGCTTTATGCCCAGGTTTCCCACAGACCCAACACCATTTTTGCCTTTGTTTTTGTGGTTGGACTTTGATTTGGAAGAGCTTTCTCGAACCATGTTTCTATTTGGTTCTATTGAATTTGCATCATCCTTTTCCTGCATCCTGTTATCTTCCTCAACACGAATTTTGAGAACAAGTTGCTCAAAACTCATACCGTCAGTCAAATGTTTAAGATATAACTTAAATTTTTTTTCCAGAATGGGGTAATTTTTCAATAATGGAACCAACAAGAAAGTTAGAGTTAATACCCATGCCTTCTACTTCCAATTCGTGAACTATGATTTGAAGTTCTTCCAATTGTTTTACAACAGGCTTTGCATTATTCATCTTGAAGTTCAAGAATTTGCCAACAACAAATTAACTTCTTGGAACATGCAACTTCAGTCCTGTATTTCTTTTTCATTGATTCCCAAATTTCCATTGCACTTGTAAACGAAGAATAAATATCTACAGGGAATCATCCAAATCATTCAGAAGATAATTTCTGCAATTAGATTCGTTATGATTCCATAGTGAGGCAGCCCTACTATAGTCTGCCACTTGTTCCTCTATAGGAACATTCTGTCCTTCCACATACCGATCTGTTGGTTCAAGATTTGTTAGAATATTTGACACATGCAGCGTTGTCAAATAAAACAACATCTTCTGTTGCTAACGACGAAAATCAGACCCTTTACACTTTTCAGGTTTTTGCACATGCGATTTCAGAATCGATGGATGCATCATGAAAAATTTCTATTTAAGATTGATAGGAATTTATAAATGTAATACAAATTATTTTTTACAAAATCATAAGACTACAATAACAGATTGAGGCTATTAGCAGTATCCTTAAACAAAAATTTGTCCCATAAGTACGAACTGTTTAGAAGATACAATAATCAAATTATGAAACTTGAATCTAGCGAATCTAATAGGTTTTCATGATGGAGATAGATGATGTTTTAGTGTTTGTTGATTCCGAAGTGGAAAATTCGTCCCCTTTGTATAGGCACATAGTACATGATCCTTCAAAACAGTCACAATACCCTTTCAAATGGCTTTAGAGACACTTCTATTCATAACAGTTACAATGGTTCAAAAAAACTGCAATTAGCGACTCTTTAGCGACGACTTAGCAACAGATAAACCGTCGCTACTGAAACAAATTCAAAAAGTCGCTATGGTTAGCTTATAGATGCCTTTTTAATAGATATAACCGTCACCATTCTGATTAGGTACATTCTTACCATAATGATGGTTAATTTGCAATGATTTTGTGACAGAAATAATGATTTCGTGAGTCACTATAAAACACGACAAAACTTTTATTAGTAATGTCCCAGCAATTACCACACATGACTTTTGCTCAAACCACATGAATTAGTCGGCCAAAAGATCAGAAACCACGGTTAAAGAAAATAAAAATCAAAATTTCATATTTCCTCGAAGTACAAATTTTGAGTACATAAATGCAATCACTTCATAAACATGTGTTGGAAAAATATGAAATTATGAAACATGGTAATTCCATGTTTCACCATTCTTCTTTGAGTTTGATATGCTAAAAATCACAACTCAACATTGTCCCATTATGAATAATATGAATAATAAGAAGAAAGGAAACTTCTTTTTCCTACTATCATTCTCCTTGCATTTCGGTAACTCAAGTGTAACCAAACCACCACAGAGCCTATTGTTCCCCAAAACCGAAAATGCACTTGCATTGGCGAATACTCCTACAACTGGCACTTCACCCTCAAAGTCATTAAAAGACAGGTTCAAAATTTCTAGGGAAACCCATTTGTCTAAGAATTGGGGAATCTTGCCAGATAAATTATTTTGAGAAATGTCGAGTACCTGCAATCCTCCCAATGAACTTAATGAATATGGTATTATGCCTTGAAATAGGTTGCCACTAAGGTATAACACTGTAAGGCCAATGCACTCACCAAGGCTACTAGTAATGGTACCTGAGAAATTATTGTAAGATAAATCAAGACCGCTCAACATCCTGAGGTCTTTAATTTCTGATGGAATTGAACCAAACAGGTTGTTTTTAGAAAGATTTAATAAGATAGTTAATGATGGAAGTTGAAGAAGTTGCGATGGTATTTCTCCACTGAGTCTATTGTCAGCAAGGTTTAAGACATTAAGTTCTTTACAATTCCCAAGGCTTGATGGAATATGACCTTCTAACTTGTTGGATTGTAAATAAAGTTCAATCAACAATGATAGGTTCCCGATGGCATCAGGGATAGGCTCTGAAAATTGATTGCTATTTAGACCAAGACGTTGTAGCTTATGTAGTTTACCAATGGTAGTGGGGATTTTTCCTTTGAATCGATTAGATTGTAAATCTAAATAGGTCAAGCCAACTAGACTACCTACACTTGAAGGGAGGTTTCCAAATAATTGATTGTCTCCTAAAACTAAAGAGCTGAGTTGATCTGAAAGATTACCTATTGATCTCGGAAGCACTCCTATTAAGTTGCAATTAGAAAGACCCAAATATACTAATCTGGTGCAGTTTTTAAAAGAATCAATAAACCTCATGTCATCAGCTTCTCCGCGTCCATGGAAGTTATTATACTGTAACATAACTGATTTAATATCTCTTAGTTTTGAAAAGTCGATAGTCAACTTCCCACTGAAATTGTTGTGACTCATTTCAAGAAATCTTAATTTAGAACAATTAGAAAAAGAAGGTGGAAGAACTCCGGTCAGTTCGTTATCCCTTAACTGAAGCCACTCAAGATTTGGGATCTGATTACCAATTTGTGAAGGAAGATTACCAGTGAGGTGATTACTTGCTAAAGAAAAAGTTGCTAGGAGTGAGAGGTTGAAAATGGAATGAGGGATGCTTCCATATAAGTTGCACTCACCACAGTAAAATGCAGTCAAGCTTTTCCATAGACCCAAGGTATCAGGAATGCTCCCACCCAACGGGTTCTTGACAGCAGAAAACACTTCCATTGATGTGATATTCCCCAAGAAAGGTGGGATTCCACCTGTTAACTTATTGTCTTGAATTACAAGACTAGTAAGTTTCGAGAGTAAACTCATCTCCTTGGGTATGTTTCCAGCTAGATTATTTTGAGCGAGCGAAAGCACTTCAAGGTTAGAACAACCAGACAAGTTTGTTGGAATGACTCCACTGAACTTGTTTTCATCAAGATAAAGAATGCGTAACCTAGATAGACGACCAAGTTCATGAGGAATGGTTCCTTGAAAGCTGTTGTTCCAGAGAGAAAGCTCACGGAGGAAGCTGAGGTTTCCTACATGAGGAGACAAGGAGCCTTCTAAGCCTTTCGAATTCAGTCGTAAAACAGTCACTCGTTTGTGCTGCTCTCCACATGAAATACCACTCCAGTTACAGAAATGAAAGGAATGGTTCCACGAGGTTAGAACTTTATATGGATCATGGGTGATCATCGACTTAAATGACAACAACGCGAGATAATCTGTCTCATTACCGCCATAGGAAGCAGAGACGGTGGCGGAAGTTAGACATAATATCGCGAGACCGTAAAAGAGAAAAGAAATAAGAGAGGAAGATAAGTATATTATTACTTGTGGTAACTTCATTTTTGAAAACTTACTTAAAATTATAAGAACAAGCTAGCATTGGCTTTTTATACTTTGTTTTTGCATGTTAATGGTCGTTACATGCAACTGGTGAAATGAATGGCTTCCACTAATTCCTTATCATCTTTGACCAAGATATTTCATTGAGAATATAATAGCCAGTCAAAGTTTTTACAGCCATGATTGGCGGTAAAGATATGTGTACAGTCGTTTATATATAAAACGAACCAATATTACAAATAAAACTGAACGCATTATAAGAATGAAAATTTTAGTATAAGCAATAACAAAATCATCATAAATTCCTTAACTATATATTTTGTTGTTGAGATAGATATTTAGTGCAAGCTTTGAACTCAAAGATTCTGATATTTCTAACTTTAATGTTTAACGTTGGTGATACGCAAATTGTGAAGAGGATGCCATCAACAAATCACCGAAGACTTTTAAGAAGACTTGGGATAGGGAAGACTTATAACATTCAATAATTCACATTCAATAATTCAACCCACGTAGCACGACTGGCCTCACCGATGGTCTATATCATCCACAAATTCTTTAAAAGCTTGGCCAATACCACTTTTAAGAAGACTTGGAATAGGGACGACTACACTTATATTAACTATAATAAAATGAACAGATTTTAATAACGAAAAGTTTATTATAAACAATAACTAATAAGATTATCACAAATTTCTGAATTACTACGTATATTTTAATATTGAGACAAATATCTGGTACAAGCTTTGAGCAAAAAGATGCTGATATTTTCTAAGTTTAATGTTTAACGTTAGTGACACGCAGAGCCGTATATGAGGGTGTGCGAGGCGTGCTACCATATAGGGCCTCAAATTATATACCCCGTTATATACTCGAGGCCTCAAAATTCACTTCCAACAAAAAATTGTTACCGCTGTTCAATCTTATGTTGTAAATATTTGTAAAACTTAAGATAGATATTTAAAATAGTATGTTTTTTGTTTCCATAGTTAGTATGATATATTTTTGATCATCGTATCTAGTTACGGTACGAGTTTTCGCACATGGCCTCTGTTACCTCAGCTACGACAATAGTGACACGCAAATTGTGAAGAGAATGCTGATTGTGCAATAAACCATACTACCAAGCCTACCGATGGTGAGCGAATGATTAAAGGGTGAGTGTTGTATGTCAAGTTGCTTCGTAACCTGAAAGTAAGAAATACCAAAACACTATGTTAAGTGAAGCACATGGGTTGGACCAGCGAATCACCTCCGGTGTAGTAAGCATGTGATTATGGTGGTATGAGTGCTAAAGTATGAAATGAAGGTGCAAAATTTGAGTACCATGCTATTGACGCAAGACATGTGAAAGCGTATTTCGATAAACCCTAATTCAAGGGTGATAAACAAGGTGCACCTTGCGGGAATTGATGCGTGTTATGGGTCTATAAAATAGATATGTTGTATGAAACTACTCAAATTTCTAAATTCCTTTACCGATTATTAGAAAACGCATACGAGCCAGTATACTTGTTCGCGTGTAGTATGATTTGTGGTAAATAGAGATCATCCTAAGAGACTTTGACTTTTTCTAGTATATATATAAGAATTTAAAAGAAGCACATATGATTGTCGAACTCCTAATGCGCCAAGAAATAGAATAAACAAACAAATATGCATCAAATGCCAATTAATCAAAATCAATAATTGTATGGGATTTAGTAACCAATCGTGATAGAGTGTTGAACATGTTTGGGTAAAACAGTAGAAGAATGCACGTATCAAAGTCACACGGTTTTCAAGTAAGTGGGTAATATCAAGAAAACTGCATGTTTAAACTAGTTCAATTCATGAGCCCTTTCGGCCAATACTTACCAAAATAAACCAAGTCATTAACGCTCAATATGTGTGAAAAAGATGATTAGTCACATTTGTTCATACGAGCTCTTTCGGCCAATACTCGTGATTAAATGGTCTCGAGTTCATTTAAAACTTGAATACTTAATAGGTGTCAATTATCAAGTACCAATCCATTTGTACACAAACTTTTTGGAATTAAAGCATAATTAGAAGTTCTTTCGACCCTTAAATCCGATTATATTAAATCAACAAGTTTAAGAACATGATTTATATTTAAACAAACTCACGAGAAAAATCACTTTTTTGAACCATACTAATCATTCAACATTTCACACGATAGTCTACATCATCTCAACCAAGTATCACAAAACTACTCCATAAAAAGTTTCATTATCAAACGTAATAGTTCATTCAAATGTAAATGGTTCAACATTATAAATTAAATAAGAAAATTACCCAAACATAAGACTTCAAATGAGTAAGAAATTCATGAAGTTAGAGAACATCATAGAGCCTCCAATTGACCAATGTATCCTAAACCCTCCACCTAGTAGTACCAAATGTTTTCTTCCTCACTCCTTAGTACTGATATGTCGTTTAGTATAAGTATAATTTTTATCAAGTTTTGCTATTTATATTTTGCCGACTTTACTTATTAACAAATATTAACGGTCAGTGTACCCGATCAATTGTAGGTTCGTTGTTAAGTAGGGTACTGATCACTTAGAATGGATGTTAACACTATATCTATCATTATTTTAATTATCTAACTTAACTAAATTAAATCCTAAACTAACACAATATGGGGGTTTTTAGCCTAAGAGACTGGCACAAGTTTGGGTTTAATTAAGCGATAAATAAAACTAATAAAACACACAAGCAGATAAACAAATGATAAATAAGAGGTGAAGCACAAATGTAAGAAAAACATATTAACCAAGTTAATCAAATAAATGTCAAATTTGTCTACACGTGCAATAATTGTACTACATTCGTTGGTGGTTTTCTAATGAAAGCTAGGTGGTACGTCTCCCTAACTCGAGGTTTATAACTAATTAATCCTATCACAATTAACCAAACCCGCATAAAGTATCACCGTTAATTATAATCTATCTACAGGGAATCATCAAAAGCATTCAGAAGATAATTTCTGCAATTATATTCGTTTTGATTCCATAGTGAGGCGGCCCTATTATAGTCTGCCACTTATGCCTTTATAGGAAGATTCTGTCCTTCCACATACGGATCTTTTGGTTCAGGATCTGTGAGAACATTTAACACATGCAGTGTTGTCAAATAAAACAACATCTTCTGTTGCCAACGACGAAAATCAGACCCTTTAAACTTTTCAGGTTTTTCCATATGCGATTTCAGAATCAATTGATCCATCATGAAAAATTTCTGTTTAAGATTGACAGGAAATTTATAAATGAAATACAAATTGTTTTGTACAGAATCATAATATTACAATAACATATTGAGGCCTGCGATTAGCATTGTCCTTAAATAGAAATTCATCTTATCTAGTACAAAATGTTTAGAGAATACAACATTCAAATCAAGTAGGAAACTTGAATCTAGTGAATCTGATGTGTTTTCATGATGGAGATACATGAGGTTTTTGTGATTTTGATGATTCCAAAGTGGTAAATTCGTCCCCTTTATATAGGCACATGGCGACCCTTCATAATAGTAGCAATGCCCCTTCAAATGGCCTTAGAGACATTTTTATTCGTAACAGTCACAATGGTTCACAAAAAAGTGTCATTAGCGATTCTTTAGCGATGACCTAGTGACAGAAAAACCGTCGCTAAATGAAACTGATTGAAAAAGTTGTGATGGTTCGCTCATTGATGCCTTTATAATAGATATAATCATCACCATTGTGATTAGGCGCATCTTTACCATAATGATGGTTAATTAGCAACGATTTTGTGATAGAAAACTGTCACTAATAGCCATTTCGTAGGTCACTATAAAAACACAACAAAACTTTTGTTTGTGATGTTCCAACAATACCCCATATTTTCTATTCAAACACCCCCCACATTTGAATAGAAAATAAGATAATATATTACTTTTTATTATATTTCCATTAAATGTAATATGATACGCATCAGATTAGTTGTCTTTTGTACTTGAACCTATCCTAGTGAGAGTTTACCGGATCTACTTTGTGGATAGTGAACATATATCTTGAACTAGCAACATTGTATAGTAAATCAAGACAATAAGTATCACACATATCATATTATGCAATATCAAATTCTTACCATTGTGTTCATTTTGGCCGTGAACATATCCTAATTCATGAGAATTTTAGAGAACTTAGCCATTTGGTTCCTTAAGATGCGACCCCACATCAATCTCGCATAGGTAATGCTAATCAAGAAGATTCCATATTATTCCACTGTAAAAGCCATTAGCATTATTAACAATTAAAATTCAGCCCTCAATCATCAACGAAAAAAACACACAAAAAGCATCTTAGGAATGGGCATACCTGTGTGTTAGTACTTTTGATTTTTCCCCAACTAGTTTTCCTATTGAACCTAGACCATGGGATCTCCAATTTACTAGGTTAGGTTTCCATATTGAGTAATTACTCATTATGTTGGCTTTAAGCCCATACCCCTCGATGTAAATATGACTTGTTCTCTACAAAGGCCTTTTGTCAAAAGATCAGCAATATTTTCCTTTAACTTTACGTAGCCAATGGAAATGATTCCATTTCTTAACAAGTCCTTTACTTTATTGTGGCAACGTCTTATATTTCTTGACTTGCCATTATAGATATGATTCTTTGCTCTGGTAAAAGCAGCAATACTATCATAACGTATACACACAGCAGTCACAAGTTTTGGCCACAAGGGAATACCCTCTATAAAGCTTCTAAGCCATTCTGCTTCTTCAGCAGCTTTTTATAAGGCTACAAATTCTGCTTCCATAGTTGATCTGGTATTTACAGTTTCCTTAGATGATTTCCATGATACATTAGCCCCTCGAAGTGTAAATACATAGCTACTTGTGGACTTGCCTTCATTATGGTTGGAAATCCAATCGGCATCACAAAATCCTTATAATATATAGGAGGATACTTAGTGCAATGTAACACATAAGTCATTGTATGCTTAAGATATTGAAGCACTCTAACTAGTGCATCCCAATGATCTCTCCCAGGGTTATGTGAGTATCGACTAAGTCGACTTACACTATATGTTGAATCTGGTCGTGTACAGTTCATTAGATACATCAAGCTTCCTAGTACTTATGTATATTGTAACTGGGATACACTTTGTCTTTTGTTCTTCTTGAGTTGAACCTCAGGATCAAAGGGAGTTACAACTGGCCTATCATCATAGTGCCTAAATTTCTTAAGGGTCTTCTCAATGTACTGAGATTGGGTAAGGATGTATCCACTGGAATTCTTTTGAATTCTTATACCAAGAATGACATCAGCTTCCCCCATATCTTTTATATCAAATGAATAATGAAGCATTTTCTTGCTTCGGTTAATTACATCCATATTTGTTCCCATAATCAACATATTATCAACATATAAACAAATAATGACAAATGCATTTTTGTGTTGTTTAACATAAATACATTTATCACATTCGTTTTTTTGATAGCCGTTTGATAATAGAATGTTATCAAACTTCTCATGCCATTACTTTGGATCTTGTTTAAGGCCGTAAAGAGATTTAACCAATTTACATACCTTATGCTCTTGACCTTTAACAACAAACCCTTTGGGTTGTTTCATATAGGTTTCTTCATCTAATTCACCATTTAAGAACGCAATCTTCACATTCATTTGGTGTATAATCGGGTTGTGAATTGCTGCTATAGCCATTAACATTCTTATAGAGGTTATCCTTGTAACCGGTGAACATGTATCAAAGAAATCTTGACCTTCCTTTTGATGGTATCCTTTGGCTACTAAACGAGCCTTATACTTTTCTATGGTACAATCAAGTCTTAGTTTCATTTTGAATATCCACTTATGGCTTATTGGTTTATGTCCTGAAGGTAGATCAACCAATTCCCATATATTGTTATGAACTATTGAGTCTATTTTGCTTTGAATAGCCTCTTTCCAATAAGGTGCTTCTGATGACTCCATAGTAGCCTTATATGTTTGTTTTTCTTCATTCACAATATAGGTCATATAATCAAGTCCAAAGTCTTTAGAGACTTTTTGCTTACGTCTTCTAGGTTCATCACTCTCTTGTGGAACCTCATAATTGTTGTCTCTTTGATCTTGAGACAATTGATAATCTAATACTCTTTTCCATGAATTTGAGATTTGTTTCTCTTTATCCTTAAAAGAGAAGGTATTCTCAAATAATTCTACTTCAGCATATTCTATAATTGTGTTGTTGCTTATGTCCTCTATATCGGATTTGTAAACCAGGAACCTATAAGCAACACTATTCTTTGTAAACCAGGAACCTATAAGCAACACTATAAGCAACACCATTCTTTGTAAACCAGAAACCTTAATTAAAGGGATGAGATCTCACATCATTAATACATCTTCACCTCCACCAACTATGTCATCACCCAGAAGATGGAACAACCTGATCCCATTGAAAGGGGATGTTTTCACTTGGAAAACTGCAAACCAAAGACTCCCAACAAGATCTAATCTAGACTTCAGGGGTATCGATCTTCATAGTCTCCTATGCCCCCTTTGTGACGAGGTAACTGAAACAGAAGAACACATCTTCGTCTCATGTAGTATCACTAAGGAAATTTGGAAGGGTCTCATAGACCGGTGGAACTTCCATACATGCACAATCACATGTCTATCTGATGCAATCAATCTTGGTGATATGGTTCCCCTCCGAGCTGTCACAACAAAGTTTTTTTGACACGGTTGTTCAAGCTACCCTATGGACCTTATGGAGGTTCCGTAATGATATGATTTTCGCATCAAAACGACCCAACAAGCGTCTACTGGGTCGTTTGACCTTTCCGTAATGATATGACTTTTACCATCAAAACGACCCAACAAACGACCCGGTATATTATATTAATCTTCGTCATTATTTTTAATCACCATTTTTACAGGGAAATTTAAAATTTTTCTTATTATATTATATTTACGAAATCACGTCATCCCATAATTCACTAAACGACGAAACAAGTTCTCGACACAATTAACAAAATATTAATAATTTACTAATCCTAATTAATAACACTAATTACAAAACCAAACGGGCCCTTGATCTTTCATAAGCCCAACCGGCCCAAAAATTAAACCCATTTCCATTATTAATAATTCATATAAATCGACTAAACAAGCTCCAAAACGCCTCGTTTATTCTCAATTCGGTACACACGACACATATATATTTTTACACCATCTCGTTCACCACCTAGCCAAATATTAGTGTGTCAAATCCCAAGTTCATTGGACGACGTTTGATACATTTTTAAATGGCAAAGTGTTTGACGAATATTCATGTCAATCGATTCATAATATATTCATTTCTTAACCGTTTTAATCCCGGTTTGTTTCTAATTGTTCCTAATAATATTCCTGAGATGATTTAATGTTCAAATATCGAAGATGATCAAGTATGTACAAGTAGTATACGATTTTGTAAATCGTATACAAAGATATATATTGGTCGACATCAAGCATGAATCACCAAACCATTTTCCTTGTTTCATGCTCTCACATTTGATTATTATATGATATAAGCTCATTCTATAAGTTCAATTCACTGACAATGTATAGTTTTCATGTTCCCTTGACATTTGTTTTCTTTCTTTTCTCGTTTCTTTATATGTCGACATCCAAAGCCACAAATGCACTTCCATTTCATACATATCAACACCCACATGCAAACCACAAATACTTTCTCTTGTTTTGTTTCTGTTGTACGAGAGAAAGAAGAAGAAACCATGCAAGTGAAACTTAGATATACGCACTAAATAAAACATCACGAACAAAATATTACTTCGTCTCCATTTCCTTTCCATATTCTCTCATTCTCAAACTCTCTTACATATTCATTTCCTCCTAAAAATCATTCTTACAAGCTAGGAATCGATTGTACTATTGTTTGGAAGCAAGAAAAGGGAAATCGGGTTTAATATATACGTATAACGTTTGGGTTATACGATTAGACGAGATTTTCTTGTGTTTCATTCATTCCTACTCGACTCTCTACCACCTCTAAGGTGTTGTAAGTTATTTCAAATCATTTTCATTCAAAATCATACGTTAAATATTAGTCATGCAATATATTTATTTTTATTCGATCGTATATACTTTTATATATAGTTTACGTATACATATTTATATATAATACACTAAACGTGACTAGCCTCTATCTAGGAAGGCCTAGGAGTCACCATGCACACATCTTTCACTTTTATTTTACGTCACATGCATCGTCGAATTTATTTTTAAACATGTTCGATCATATATAAAAACTGCCCAAAAAGACTTAGTTTATTTCAACATAAAATTTTATAGTAACATATGGCCAAGTCGCTCACTACATGGACGTGTATCCCAAAATTTTACTTAACGATCATACTATATTTATACACCATCTAATAGACCACCTAGAAGACTATTATTTTCGTTTAGATAACATGCAAAAATACTCACGTTTCGACACCCAAATCAATCTATTTTGAATTGGCAAAACATAAGTTTTTCAATTTCAAAATTTATATAAAAACTATATATGTGTCGATTGGGCTTATTTAAAGCCCAATAAGATTTTACGATTTAATAGCCCACTGGGCCCATAAAATATATTTTTGGAATCACAAAAGAAGCCTAAGTTCAAGCCCAAAATAATTTTCATGCCCTCGCCTCTAAATTTTTAAATGGGCTTTTGATCTATTTCGTTAAGGCCCATAAGCTATAAAAATTAAGCTTTTAATAAAATAAGTTGTTGAAATAAGCTTGAAATTAATAAAAAGAGCTACAGAAATTTTTATAAAATTTTTATAATGATTTTTGTAAATTAGGACTAAAAATGTAACGCGACGACACCAAAAAGGACTAAAAATGCAAAACTGTGAAAACTAAGGACTAAAACTGTAAAAACAGAATTATTAAGGTAGAAAATGATTTATTATTAATCTCCAAGCTTAGATTGTAATTTTGGACAAGTAGTAGACTATAAATGTAAATAGATACGAAAAGGACTAACGGTGTAACGCTAACGCCGTTAGTATAAAAAGTGTAAAATTGGAAAAAGGATAAGGACTACATATAATCTATTTGACATTCTTATTTTATTTTCTATTTTTCGGCAACCATCACGTCATATGCATTTTATTACGTTGTATATATATATATATTATTTATTTTTACGTTAATTATATATATAACGATATCTAACAAGTTAATATTTTTACTTACGATTAAAAAGGTAAAACTATGATGGATATTTTAAATAAAGTATTTTATCATATCATGCATGACATAATATTTACACTGCACCTCATCTGTTCGTCATAACGAACAATAATTATTCGTTATTCGTTCATATTTACCAAATAGTATTTGGTTATATTCTCTGATAAATTTATTTATCAGGTTCCGTATCAACGACGTTTCCATAATTGTTCCCATAAATCTCATCCTACCTTACTTTTCATCATTTCCAAATCAATCCAGGTGAGTCATAGCCCCATTTCCAATAATTGTTTTAAATTCATTGAGGGAGATACATGCTTACATATACTTTGATAACTTGATAAGTATATGAATAAAATATATAATTCAGATCAATTTCCTAATTGATAATTATTAATATGATTTGTGATTTAAAATGTGATATATACAATACATGACAAAATACTTAATTGAAATATTGATACTCTGATGATAATGTTTTCCATTCAAATATTGTGGTATGTGATATATATATTTTACTGATGAATTACTTGACTGAAATACTGATACTCATATGAAAATGTTTTCAATTCGATTATTGAGGTATGTGATATACATGTGTTACTGGCGAAATACTTAAACTGGATTTCTGGTACTCAAATGATAATATTTTCAAACTGAATTTCTGATACTCAGACGATAATATTTTCAAACTGAATTTCTGATACTCAAACGATGATATTTTCAAACTGAATTTCTGATACTCAAACGATACTGTTTTCAAATTGATTACTGTTAGGGGTGTAATCGAGCTGAGACAACTCGCGAGTAACTCGAGATCGACTCGAAAAATACTCGATTCGACTCGATTTTAAACGAGTCGAGCTCGAGCTCGAGCTACTCGTGTAAGATGTCGAGTCGAGTTCGAGTTCTATGTTACTCGGCTCGTGAAGCTCGCGAGCCTTAACGAGCTTTTCTATAATTACATATATGCCCTTCAAGAATATACGAGCCGAGCTCGAGCTTGAATTTTGAGCCGAGCTCGAGCTTTTCTATAGTGACTTTTTCAAAAACTTGATTTTATTTAATATATACGAGCCGAGCCGAGCAGAGCCTCGAGCTCGAGTTTTAGTGATCGAGCCGAGCTCGAGCTTGAATTTTGAGGCTCGGTCGAGCTCGAGCCGAGCTTCGAGCTCGAGTATTATATGTCGAGCCGAGCTCGAGCTTGTCAATACTCGACTCGACTCGGCTCGTTTACACCCCTAATTACTGTGATACGATACTTGATTTCATGATGTTATGCTAAATGAGCCCATTAGTCCTTGATATTGCCTAAGTTAGCTATCGCCATGAAGCCCCTCAATCATGAGTCATTAACCACATGTAAAGTGAGTGCGAATATAGTGAACAGCTTCGAAACCTGTTAAGGATTGACCCCCTGTCCCACTAATACTTGACGGAATGTCAATTGCAATTGGTTAGTCGTATTAGTCGTGATACACTATATTCGTAGACAAATAGGAATTGGCAAATCACCTATTATTAGAGGGCAAAATCTGTCATTGATTTGATAGAACACCCCCTTCTGGTTAAGCTTTGGTGTCATGAGGCTTGGTGCAATATCTATAAAGGAAAAATGTATGTTTTCAACATATATTTAGATACAGCTGTATAGGTTTGACCATACGTGAATTGTATATCTGATTGATTTAGTATCATGAGTTTCCAGCTCATGTTAAGATTATTGATTCTTTATTGAATGTGATTGAATATTTATATGATTTATTTGTGAATATACTCGATACTTGTTTCATTACTGTTTGTATTTTATTAATACCAAATATTCCTGAAATCTAACAAAATAAAGGGTTTTTCCTAAAACTCTATGAACTCACCAACCTTTGTGTTGACACTTTTAAGCATGTGTATCTCAGGTAATTTAACGGAGCAGGACAAGACACGGAGTGGGCATTTATTACTCTGATAAATTAAAATGGTGTAAAAATCAAATTTGTCATTTTTACAAGCCTTTATATCTTTTCATAAGATTTTAAATCAAATAATTCATCTTTTATCAAAATTATTATTTGAATGACAAATAACTTTCAAAACGTTTCTTTTAAACCATTTTATGTGGTTAAAACTTCGATCCTCACCGTAACACCCAAATTACTTTTCCGCTACGACAAACTTAAATTTGGAGGTGTTACAGATTGGCATCAGAGCTACAGTTATAGAGAATTAAATGTTTTCAAACATTAAAACTATAACTACATTTTCAAAATAACGATTTTACACCATAACATTTTATGCCCTCCGTGTCTGCAGACTGCCGTGCTCCATACTTTATTTGTTGAGATTATCTTACATGCTTAATAGTTACTCATATACAATCGTTATTTCATCTGTACTGTTATATCTTTAACATACAAAATACTCATAAAATATTATTCTCGGTTACTACTGTAGCATGTCTTCAGGAACGCCCGTGAATGTCAAAACAAATATCCATAATACTAATACCTCATCTATCAATAAAAATTCTCCGAATACTGAAGATCCTTACGTACAAATATCACGACCCCAGTCTGATATAGAACTCACTCAGAGATCACCTCCATCGTCACCTATTTTTTTCACCTTTACGTCAAAAACTCAGAAGAGCTACCGAGTCATATGAAGATTTGATTGGTGGTCAAGCAGCATTCGAAGTTGGACGAAGTTCAAGCCAAGAGAAGCCGTAGAAGAACGTTGAGCCAAATTCTCCGTCACCTTATAATTCATTTTCCTCAATACCAGATATTTCCAAATTCTTTATTTTTCCTGACGCTCCAAATTTCTCGATACAATACATCTCAAACGATGTATCTTCACTCAATTCCTCTGAACAGAAAGTTGTACCCACTAAACCAAAAAGTTTTTGGTTAGTGATGAAAGATTTCCTAATATTCCGAAATTCTCAAAACTTGTAACCGACCTCTAATAAAAATCTCCTTTCGTTTTAACCCTCTGTTGTTAATAAATTCTTTCCATCATGACGCTTTGCATACATACCTTCATGAAAAATCTCACCATTTGTTACTCTCTTTGGTAGACAAATGACTCCTCTCATATCAATGGAGTGTTAATAAAAGATCTTGTATCGATTGTTTTGCAAAAACAATCAATCAAGTTATTAATATAATGTTGATTATAGTGAATATATTCAAATTTACCTTAAGAATACCTATGATTATTATGATACCTTATACCTACCATGATTAGGCTATAACCATAGAATTTTATAAGACAAATTTTTGGAAGAGAACTTGAAAAATAGAGAGAAGGTTATTGAACTTTAGCTTTAGTAGATAAACCCGTTTGTTCCTTAGCAATCCTATACCAAGAGTTGATAAATTATCTAAGATACTACCCAGACATATCTTGAAATTAGATTACAGTAGGGATTCAATTCAGTCTATCATCAATGAAATAATTAGCTCCATATTCGTTCACTAAAGGGCCTAACAAAGTACTAAGAATATCCAGAAGTTAGTAATCAATATCATTGCAGTAATACTTGAAGTAACCATAGTTCCTCCGATTAGCAACAATAAGATGGCCATACCTTGTAAGCATAACCATGAAAGTTTTACCGATTTTAGACCAACTCACCTTAAGAGAACAATAAGAGTGACTGAATGATATATTATTACCAACCTGTAAGAATTGTCTCATGAACTTTAAGTTTATACCAAGAATATCCTAGTATTTCCTTAGAAATTCCTGACTCATCACCATATTATGAACAAAAATTTACTAAATTCTTTTGAAAATGATTAGATGTCATTCAATCATTGAGACTGAACCATCTAAAACAATTTAAAGAAAAATAAATACCATTGTTACTGAGCCAAGCATCACATCATTTGGTCCTCAATTATACATAGCCTAGCTACCTATGTATAATTTAGGAAGAATTATGTCATAAATGGAACAGTTATGTTTTCAGATTTTTTAAATAACAATCTTCATGTAAAAAAAAAAAAATCTTTAAATTAAATAAACTATTTATAAACCTCATTTTTGACAAACTCTAATAGATATTTACACTTAATACCCATCACTTTTATTATAGTAAGTCGAAAAAAAAAAAAAAAAACATTAGAAACCTAAGAGTTAACAAAGGCTTATGGAAAACATCAATAGCGAAAATTTTATTAGAGACCACAAAAATTAATACATAGGCATATAATTAGCATAGGAAGTGCTATTATTAAAATGATTACAATAAAAAGCGTAGAATCTTCAATAGGCTGACCCGGCTTAACAATAAGGATTCCCATCAACAGTACAATAGCAAGAACCACCACAGGATGAATCACACCGATTATTCTAAAAGATAAGTATAAGTACACCATTAGAAACAATAGCAAGCCTAGTTCTTAAACATAAAGACAAATAAGTATTATTTCATATTTATTGAGGATTACATAGAAACATAACAAGGATACATTTTAAATAAACCTAGCTTGAGACTAGTGTCTCCATATCTTATCAACACCATATGATAGAACCGTGAGTGGTATTAGGAACCCCAAAATCCCGACCAAAACTACATAATCTTCATCTGGAACAAAAGTCAAATAGGTGATGGCAACAACGATATATACCATTGCAATAATAGTAATTAGGCTTGGCATTTTCGGAAGTATTTAATGAGAGAAAAAGGTTAAGAATATGAAATGTGAAATGATAGGAAAATGGTTGATGTAAGAATAGGAAATTAAATGAGGTATTTATAGGCTAAAAATCTATCCGTAGGGACCAAAAATATAGCCGTTAAGTTACTATTCACGACCGTTAATATTCACTATTCATTAGCCGTTATTTTTCCACTATTTTCAATATTCACAACCCTTAAATACGTCAGTTACCTTGTCTTGTTTGGTACAAGTAAATTTAACTCAATCACGTTTCCTTAATTTTAGGAATAAAAATCTCTCGACAATCTCTGTTCAAAAATTCTTTACTCAAGTAATCACATTAAATTTGAATTTCGGGACGAAATTTAGAATGACATGTGGGTACTGTAAAACCTCGCAAAAATCCATATAATTAAAAACGTTTAATTATATATTAATCTTCGTCATTATTTTTAATCACCATTTTTACGGGGAAATTTAAAATTTTTCTTATTATATTATATTTACGAAATCACGTCATCCCATAATTCACTAAACGACGAAACAAGTTCTCGACACAATTAACAAAATATTAATAATTTACTAATCCTAATTAATAACACTAATTACAAAACCAAACGGGCCCTTGATCTTTCATAAGCCCAACCGGCCCAAAAATTAAACCCATTTCCATTATTAATAATTCATATAAATCGACTAAACAAGCTCCAAAACGCCTCGTTTATTCTCAATTCGTACACACGACACATATATATTTTTACACCATCTCGTTCACCACCTAGCCAAATATTAGTGTGTCAAATCCCAAGTTCATTGGACGACGTTTGATACATTTTTAAATGGCAAAGTGTTTGACGAATATTCATGTCAATCGATTCATAATATATTCATTTCTTAACCGTTTTAATCCTGGTTTGTTTCTAATTGTTCCTAATAATATTCCTGAGATGATTTTATGTTCAAATTTCGAAGATGATCAAGTATGTACAAGTAGTATACGATTTTGTAAATCGTATACAAAGATATATATTGGTCGACATCAAGCATGAATCACCAAACCATTTTCCTTGTTTCATGCTCTCACATTTGATTATTATATGATATAAGCTCATTCTATAAGTTCAATTCACTGACAATGTATAGTTTCCATGTTCCCTTGACATTTGTTTTCTTTCTTTTCTCGTTTCTTTATATGTCGACATCCAAAGCCACAAATGCACTTCCATTTCATACATATCAACACCCACATGCAAACCACAAATACTTTCTCTTGTTTTGTTTCTGTTGTACGAGAGAAAGAAGAAGAAACCATGCAAGTGAAACTTAGATATACGCACTAAATAAAACATCACGAACAAAATATTACTTCGTCTCCATTTCCTTTCCATATTCTCTCATTCTCAAACTCTCTTACATATTCATTTCCTCCTAAAAATCATTCTTACAAGCTAGGAATCGATTGTACTATTGTTTGGAAGCAAGAAAAGGGAAATCGGGTTTAATATATACGTATAACGTTTGGGTTATACGATTAGACGAGATTTTCTTGTGTTTCATTCATTCCTACTCGACTCTCTACCACCTCTAAGGTGTTGTAAGTTATTTCAAATCATTTTCATTCAAAATCATACGTTAAATATTAGTCATGCAATATATTTATTTTTATTCGATCGTATATACTTTTATATATAGTTTACGTATACATATTTATATATAGTACACTAAACGTGACTAGCCTCTATCTTGGAAGGCCTAGGAGTCACCATGCACACATCTTTCACTTTTATTTTACGTCACATGCATCGTCGAATTTATTTTTAAACATGTTCGATCATATATAAAAACTGCCCAAAAAGACTTAGTTTATTTCAACATAAAATTTTATAGTAACATATGGCCAAGTCGCTCACTACATGGACGTGTATCCCAAAATTTTACTTAACGATCATACTATATTTATACACCATCTAATAGACCACCTAGAAGACTATTATTTTCGTTTAGATAACATGCAAAAATACTCACGTTTCGACACCCAAATCAATCTATTTTGAATTGGCAAAACATAAGTTTTCAATTTCAAAATTTATATAAAAACTATATATGTGTCGATTGGGCTTATTTAAAGCCCAATAAGATTTTACGATTTAACAGCCCACTGGGCCCATAAAATATATTTTTGGAATCACAAAAGAAGCCCAAGTTCAAGCCCAAAATAATTTTCATGCCCTCGCCTCTAAATTTTTAAATGGGCTTTTGATCTATTTCGTTAAGGCCCATAAGCTATAAAAATTAAGCTTTTAATAAAATAAGCTGTTGAAATAAGCTTGAAATTAATAAAAGAAGCTACAGAAATTTTTATAATGATTTTTGTAAATTAGGACTAAAAATGTAACGCGACGACACCTAAAAGGACTAAAAATGCGAAACTGTGAAAACTAAGGACTAAAACTGTAAAAATAGAATTATTAAGGTAGAAAATGATTTATTATTAATCTCCAAGCTTAGATTGTAATTTTGGACAAGTAGTGGACTATAAATGTAAATAGATACGAAAAGGACTAACGGTGTAACGCTAACGCCGTTAGTATAAAAAGTGTAAAATTGGAAAAAGGACAAGGACTACACATAATCTATTTGACATTCTTATTTTATTTTCTATTTTTCGGCAACCATCACGTCATATGCATTTTATTACGTTGTATATATATATATTATTTATTTTTACGTTAATTATATATATAACGATATCTAAAAAGTTAATATTTTTACTTACGATTAAAAAGGTAAAACTATGATGGATATTTTAAATAAAGTATTTTATCATATCATGCATGACATAATATTTACACTGCACCTCATCTGTTCGTCATAACGAATAATAATTATTCGTTATTCGTTCGTATTTACCAAATAGTATTTGGTTATATTCTCTGATAAATTTATTTATCAGGTTCCGTATCAACGACGTTTCCATAATTATTCCCATAAATCTCATCCTACCTTACTTTTTATCATTTCTAAATCAATCCAGGTGAGTCATAGCCCCATTTCCAATAATTGTTTTAAATTCATTGAGGGAGATACATGCTTACATATACTTTGATAACTTGATAAGTATATGAATAAAATATATAATTCAGATCAATTTCCTAATTGATAATTATTAATATGATTTGTGATTTAAAATGTGATATATACAATACATGACAAAATACTTAATTGAAATATTGATACTCTGATGATAATGTTTTCCATTCAAATATTGTGGTATGTGATATATATATTTTACTGATGAATTACTTGACTGAAATACTGATACTCATATGAAAATGTTTTCAATTCGATTATTGAGGTATGTGATATACATGTGTTACTGGCGAAATACTTAAACTGGATTTCTGATATTCAAACGATAATATTTTCAAACTGAATTTCTGATACTCAAACGATAATATTTTCAAACTGAATTTCTGATACTCAAACGATGATATTTTCAAACTGAATTTCTGATACTCAAACGATACTGTTTTCAAATTGATTACTGTGATACGATACTTGATTTCATGATGTTATGCTAAATGAGCCCATTAGTCCTTGATATTGCCTAAGTTAGCTATCGCCATGAAGCCCCTCAATCATGAGTCATTAACCACATGTAAAGTGAGTGCGAATATAGTGAACAACTTCGAAACCTGTTAAGGATTGACCCCCTGTCCCACTAATACTTGACGGAATGTCAATTGCAATTGGTTAGTCGTATTAGTCGTGATACACTATATTCGTAGACAAATAGGAATTGGCAAATCACCTATTATTAGAGGGCAAAATCTGTCATTGATTTGATAGAACACCCCCTTCTGGTTAAGCTTTGGTGTCATGAGGCTTGGTGCAATATCTATAAAGGAAAAATGTATGTTTTCAACATATATTTAGATACAGCTGTATAGGTTTGACCATACGTGAATTGTATATCTGATTGATTTAGTATCATGAGTTTCTAGCTCATGTTAAGATTATTGATTCTTTATTGAATGTGATTGAATATTTATATGATTTATTTGTGAATATACTCGATACTTGTTTCATTGCTGTTTGTATTTTATTAATACCAAATATTCCTGAAATCTAACAAAATAAAGGGTTTTTCCTAAAACTCTATGAACTCACCAACCTTTGTGTTGACACTTTTAAGCATGTGTATCTCAGGTAATTTAACGGAGCAGGACAAGACACAGAGTGGGCATTTATTACTCTGATAAATTAAAATGGTGTAAAAATCAAATTTGTCATTTTTACAAGCCTTTATATCTTTTCATAAGATTTTAAATCAAATGATTCATCTTTTATCAAAATTATTATTTGAATGACAAATAACTTTCAAAACGTTTCTTTTAAACCATTTTATGTGGTTAAAACTTCGATCCTCACCGTAACACCCAAATTACTTTTCCGCTGCGACAAACTTAAATTTGGGAGTGTTACATCTACTCCTTTGGACACATATATTTATGTTTGCGCAAGTTAAGTTTTCATACACCAAGGCCCAAGCGTCATGCAAGTTAACTATATTTGCAATGCTTACACAAGTCAAATATTATTCTTGTAACTTGAAAATAAACATCATTCTACCAATACTTCAAAATCAAATGTACAAATCCAAGGTGTTTAAGTATGAGACTAATAAGACACTATGCTGGTTCCTTGGCATCCAAACACCGATAAAGAAGACTAAGTTTTATCTTTACAGTCTCAACTAGCAAGAATTAATTGAATAATCAGAGCCTTGATTACTAAATAGAAAGATCAATCTTCGGTTATAACCGAGAATAGATGACGTTAACAAGATTTTCTTTGAATGAAAATTATCTCATAGTCTATACACCACAAATTTGTCTCACGTGACTTGAACTAACAACTATTTAGTTGAAAGAGATACTATTACGATACAATAATTTTGTTCAAACCACGTGGATTAGTCGGCCAAAAGGAAACTATGGTTACCACAACTAACAACGAAATGGTTTAGGCGAGACTTTGGATAGCACAACTACCAACTATGATCACTAAAGTATTGAAGGTGGCAATCTTGACTTTACAGCACATTGCAAAGTTTGACTTCACAAAATCAACACCATTCATAAACTCTCCAAACTCTGGATTTTTAGTAGACCTGAAAGAGTTCAAAAAGACAAGAATAAAACCATTTTAGTGATGATTTATTGACCAAATCATGTAAAATCAGATTCTACAAAAGAGAGAACAAAGTACCTTATATATTTTGAAGCACATCGAGGATAAGCTGCAGCTCAACATAATACAACGAGCAATGTCTGTGCAATCAAGATGAATAATAAGAAGAAAGGTAACTTCTTTTTCTTACTACCATTCTCATTGCATTTGGGTAACTCAAGTGTAACCAAACCACCACAGAGCCTATTGTTCCCCAAAACCGAAAATAAACTTGCATTTCCAAACACTCCTACAACTGGTACTTCACCCTCAAAGTCATTAAAGGATAGGTTCAAAAATTCTAAAGAATTCCATTTGTCTAAGAATTGGGGAATTTTGCCAGATAAGTAATTTTGAGAAATGTCAAGTACCTGCAATCCTCTTAGTGAACTTAATGAAGATGGTATTATGCCTTGAAATAGGTTGCCACTAAGGTTTAACACTGAAAGGCTAATGCACTCACCAAGGCTACTAGTAATGGTGCCTGACAAATTATTGTAAGATAAATCGAGACCGCTCAACATCTTGAGGTCTTTAATTTCGGATGGAATTGAACCAAACAGGTTGTTTTGAGAAAGATTTAATAAGATAGTTAATGATGGAAGTTGAAGAAGTTGCGAGGGTATTTTTCCACTGAGTATATTGTCAGCAAGGTTTAACACATTAAGGTTTGTACAATTCCTAAGGCTTGATGGAATATGGCCTTCTAATTTGTTGGAATCTAGATTAAGCTTTATCAACAATGATAAGTTCCCTATGACATCTGGGATTGGCCCTGAAAATTGATTGCTATTTAGACCAAGAACTTGTAGGTTTTGAAGTTTACCAATGGTGCTGGGGATCTTACCTTTGAATCGGTTAGCTCTTAAATCTAAAAAGGTCAAGCCAACTAGACTACCTATACTTGAAGGGAGGCTTCCAAATATTTGATTTTCTCCTAAACTTAGATAGCTGAGTTGATCAGAAAGATTACCCATTGATATTGGAAGCACTCCTGTTAAGTTGCAATTAAAAAGATCCAAAGCTACTAATCTCGTGCAGTTTTTCAAAGAATCAATAAACCTCATGTCATCAGCTTCTTCGCGTCCATGGAAGTTGTTACCCTGTAATCTAACTGAATTAATATCTCTTAATTTTGAAAAGTTGATAGTCAACTTCCCACTGAAATTGTTGTCTTCCATTTCAAGAAGTCTTAATTTAGAACAATTGGAAAAAGAAGGTGGAAGAACTCCGGTCAGTTCGTTACCCCATAACTGAAGGAACTCAAGATTTGGGAGCTGATTACCAACTTCTGAAGGAAGACTACCAGTGAGGTGATTTTCAACTAAGGAAAAATTAACTAGGAGTGAGAGGTTGAAAATGGAATGAGGGATGCTTCCATATAAGTTGCACTCACCAGAGTAAAATAACGTCAAGCTTTTCAAATGACCCAAGGTATCTGGAATGCTCCCACCCAACGGGTTCCCTTCAACAGAGAATGCTTCCATTGATGTGATATTCCCCAAGAAAGTTGGGATTCCACCTGTTAACATATTTCTGTTAATTACAAGACTAGTAAGTTTTGAGAGTAAACTCATCTCCTTGGGTATGTTTCCAGCTAGATTATTTTGAGCGAGTGAAAGCACTTCAAGGTTAAAACAACCAGACAAGTTTGTTGGAATGACTCCACTGAATTTGTTTCCATAAAGATAAAGATGACGTAGCCTAGATAGACGACCAAGTTCATGAGGAGTGGTTCCTTGAAAGCTGTTGTTCCCAAGATCAAGCTCACGGAGGAAGCTGAGGTTTCCTACATGAGGAGACAAGGAGCCTTCTAAGCCTTTCGAAAACAGTCGTAAAGCACTCACTCGTTTGTGCCGCTTTCCACATGAAATACCACTCCAGTCACAGAAATGAAAGGAATGGTTCCACGAGGTTAGAACTTTGTTTGGATCTTGAGTGATCATTGATTTAAATGACAACAACGCGAGATAATCAGTCTCATTACCGCCATAGGAAGTGGAGACATTGGCAGAAGTAAGACATATTATCGCAAGACCATAAAAGAGAAAAGAAATACAAGAGCAAGCTGATAAGCAAATCATTGCTTGTGGTGAATTCATTTTTGGCAATTAACTTAAAATCATATGAATAAGTATCGGCTTCTTATAGTCGGGTTGAGCAAGACAATTTGATGGATAATAACTAATTTCTATGTATAATCATATCACTTATATTGCATTATAGCACAACTAGCAACACCTATTGTCTACCATCCACTAATTCCTTGACTAATAATAACTGATTTCTATGTATAATCATCATATCATAAAAGACTTTGAAGAAAACTTGGGAGCGGGAAGACTAGACTTATATTGCTGCATTATAACTTTACTCATCACCTATAGATGTAAGCAACTTGACACCTTCCTTTTGTATGTAACTTGTAAACATTCAATCATGCATCCATCAATTATTTAATATCTATTAGATAACATTAAATGCATTTCTTTATTACGAGAACATTTATATATTCCATTTTACAGAAAATACATTCCATTGTACACGAATTAACACTCGCTTCTTAAACAATGGAAGAAACCAAAGACTCAATAGTCCGCCAATAAGGACCCAAAGCAGCAGTACCTACTATGATAGACCCATGGTGGTAAAGGGGCCGGATTTACCCAGCGAGAATCCTCTGTCATTGTTAACAGGTTCAGAGGCAGTCAGTACAACAAATAACCAATAATAGTACAGATGGCT
The DNA here is from genome assembly GCA_030686995.1 of Artemisia argyi. Lineage (NCBI taxonomy): Eukaryota > Viridiplantae > Streptophyta > Magnoliopsida > Asterales > Asteraceae > Artemisia > Artemisia argyi. The sequence continues at coordinate 209,887,269 of CM060681.1, forward strand.
ATTTCTCCCCATTTTTACTTATGAATGTTTCAATATTGAGTCCAAGCATGTTAACATGAAAAGTGTAACTTTTTATGAAACTGAATCATACACTGCTCGATACCATTTTTGCTTCCTATCAGAAGAGGAGAAAGCCTTAAGCTTTCTCAATAAAAGATTCAAGAAAAGTCAAATTTATGAAACTAAAGGTCAATAATTGCTGTAAAGATGACAACTGTAAGGACAATACTTGCTGTGGCTTCTATTTCTAACTGGCACATTCACCAATTGGACATTAACAATGGCTTCCTCCATGATGATCTCAATGAGGAGGTATACATGTACCTTCCCAGTGGTTACAGCAAAGCTCACCCTCCAAACTCTGTATGCAGACTTAAGAAATCCTTGTATGGATTAAAACAAGCCAACATACAATGGTACATCAAGCTTACCACCTTTCTCCTATCCCTTGGTTTCAAACAAAGTCATTCTGACACATCTCTCTTTACCTACTACACCAACACAGTTTCCATGGTTCTCTTAATCTATGTGGATGATGTTCTCTTAGAAGGCAACTCATTGTCTTCAATCAACCTCATCAAAGAGAAACTTCACAACCAACTCAGTATCAAAGACCTTGGACATGCAACTGAATTACTACCTTGGGATAGAATTTTGCAGAAGCTCAAAAGGGATTGTTATGACACAAAAGAAATATGCCTTGGACCTCATTGAACATGCTGGGCTAGCTCATGGACACCAAACATGCCAAAACCCCTCTCAATCCCAATTTTAAACTGACTTGTGATGAAGGTAAACCACTTGCAGATCCATCATTCTACAGAACACTTGTTGGCAAGTTGATTTACCTCACAATTAGCGGGTCTGACATAGCTTTTGCTACTCAGCCAATTTTCTCAATCACCTTATACACCTCACTTAAAATCCTTGATGAGAGTTATCAGGTACATCAAGTTGAGTCCAGGGCAAGGTCTATTCTTTTCAAGATACACCTCTCCTAATTTGCAGGCCTAATGTGACAATGATTGGGCTAATTGCCCTTCATCTAGAAGATCTATATCAGGTTTTGGAATATTTCCTGGCAAACGCTTAATCTCATGGCACTCTAAAAAGCAAAAAGTGGTTTCTAGATCCTCCATAGAGGTAAAATACAGAGCTTTGGCAGATTGTTCTTGTGATATCACATGGCTTCTTTCACTTCTCAAGGATCTACACGTCAAACCTTCTGAACCAGTCAAGGTCTTCTGTGATAATGCTTCAACTATAGCCCTAACATCCAATCCTGTACAACATGCTAGGACTAAACACATAGAAATTGACTTCCATTTTGTGAGGGATAAAATCAAGGCAGGTAAAATTCTTCCTATCTTTGTACCAACAACTGCCCAAATAGCAGACATTCTCACAAAGGCGCTTCATAGTTATCCTTTTCATCGATGCCTTTCCAAGTTTGGCATATGTGATCCTTACACTGTGCCTACTTGTGGGAGGGATAATGGAAACAATGCAAATATGGTCAACTCTACAAGCAAAGTCAATGGAAGTATCTCATCTCATTGTATTAGACATCAGAACCTACGATGGAAAAATGTCTCCCCATTGGGTGGAGGAGCCTGTCCAAACGCGGCTGCCTAGCCACCAGTATCAGAATTCGAGTCACCAAAGTTGAATATGGCAGGAAAATCACACAAGTAGTAGCTTATAGTGGCGTTCATAGGTTGATTTGATTGTAACATGACTAAGAACATCACATAAGGTTTTAGCATAGATGTTTTACAGCCACTGTGCTCCATGGTTATCAGTAATGGACATTTAGAAAACATCTAACAAAATAACAATGACACCAAGATAAGGGGCAATCATGTCTTCAACACAGGTTGTTCCTGATACTCTTGATACTGTCATTGATCCTTCTCCTCATACTGGCCTTGAATTCCATTGGGCGTGGTGCAGACCCATTCGGTCTGTTCCAAAATTTGATGAGCTGACTGCCCTTTGTAATTTAGTGGCCCAACTTCGCCTTACTGATGACATTGACTCATGGGAATGCATTGTGGACGAGACAAGACTTTTTACGGTTAATTAAAGGGATGAGATCTCACATCATTAATACATCTTCACCTCCACCAACTATGTCATCACCCACAAGATGGAACAACCTGATGCCATTGAAAGGGGATGTTTTCACTTGGAAAACTGCAAACCAAAGACTCCCAACAAGATCTAATCTAGACTTCAGGGGTATCGATCTTCATAGTCTCCTATGCCCCCTTTGTGACGAGGTAACTGAAACTGAAGAACACATCTTCGTCTCATGTAGTATCGCTAAGGAAATTTGGAAGGGTCTCGTAGACTGGTGGAACATCCATACATGCACAATCACATGTCTATCTGATGCAATCAATCTTGGTGATATGGTTCCCCTCCTAGCTGTCACAACAAAGTTTATTTGACACGGTTGTTCAAGCTACCCTATGGACCTTATGGAGGTTCCGTAATGATATGATTTTCGCATCAAAACGACCCAACAAGTGCCTCATCCTTGATAATATCAAACTATCATCATTTACTTGGTGCTCTAGTAGACAAAAGAAAGTCCCCATTAAGTGGATTGATTGGATATGTAACCCTTGTAATGCTATTTCATCTTGTTTGCAACTTTTCTAGCTTCTTACTTGTTTAGCCTTATTTATTTAGGGAAGGGATCCAATAAGAAGAATAATTAAAATAAGAATAGTAAGAAGTAATTCTAGCCACACATTTTTATGTGGGAGGTAAAATTTGAATGAATATGCATCCATTTTTGTAGGTGCATCTGGAATGTGTGGTTGTGATTACTTCCTATCATTCCTAATTTTATTATTTTTCTTATTTGATCATAACTCTATTTATATATACTAATGCTGTTATAAAAAAAATGTCTTTCGTAGTTTTTGTTTTGAGACCAAGAGTCTACTCCTTTCGACACATATATTTATGTTTGCGCAAGTTAAGTTTTCATACACCAAGGCCCAAGCGTCATGCAAATTAACTATATTTGCAATGCTTACACAAGTCAAATATTATTCTTGTAACTTGAAAATAAACATCATTCTACCAATACTTCAAAATCAAATGTACAAATCCAAGGTGTTTAAGTATGAGACAAATAAGACACTACGCTGGTTCCTTGGCATCCAAACACCGATAAAGAAGACTAACTTTTATCTTTACAGTCTCAACTAGCAAGAATTAATTGAATAATCAGTAAGCCTTGATTACTAAATAGAAAGATCAATCTTCGGTTATAACCGAGAATAGATGACGTTAACAAGATTTTCTTTGAATGAAAATTATCTCATAGTCTATACACCACAAATTTGTCTCACGTGACTTGAACTAACAACTATTTAGTTGAAAGAGATACTATTACGACACAATAATTTTGTTCAAACCACGTGGATTAGTCGGCTAAAAGGAAACTATGGTTACCACAACTAACAACGAGATGGTTTATCTAAAAGATCCAAAATCTACCATAATAAAAAGTGAAAACCATCAAGCTCAATAATGCACAAAAACATTGAATTTTGGTGTCATAAAAGAACAAAGACATTTTAGGCGAGACTTTGGATAGCACAACTACCAACTATGATCACTAAAGTATTGAAGGTGGCAATCTTGACTTTACACCACATTGCAAAGTTTGCCTTCACAAAATCAACACCATTCATAAACTCTCCAAACTCTATGTTTGGAATACAAATATTCCTGTAAAAGTCTCGGTCACCTAATGATTGTAATAGCATTAAGTTAGCTCGTAGTTAGTTTATTTATTAGTTAATTAGTTTTAGTTTAAGTAACACCGTGGAAGAAGGACGGGTCTTCACCCACTGTATGCCCGATCCACAGCCCGGGTGTGGGCGTTTATGTTGTAACTATATATACCCCTCTCCACATATGGAGAGGATTGGACCTTCACTTAATCTCAATCTAATATTTCCTTCTTTCTCTCAAGGTTCCTTTCTTCCTCTCCTCCTCACTTCACCAACGCCACACAAATCACAAGGGTTATCATGTTTCTAACATAGTTAGTATTCTACAATTGGTATCGGAGCCAAGGTTTCATCTTAGGACCTTGTAGAATCGAATTTGATGGTATTTTGTGTGGCTTTGTGAGTTTGGTGTAACTTTTTTGTAAAAACTCTTTGTTTGATCTTCTCTAGTGTTGTTATACATGTTAGTGATGTACTTTTATGTTCGTTAGTGTTTGTAGAACATTGTGGTTTAGTTTGTGTTACCATTTTCTTAATCTATTTGAAGTTTGGAGGTGATTTTGGGCGAATTTCTATCTTGCGGTTAAGTCTACTGTTCCATTGCTTCGTTGCGTTTAGTTTCTAAAATCTGTGGTTAGTTTGACTGCGATTACTATTTTGGGTATACAAACAAAACGCAAGGATAGTGACAGGTTTAGACCATTGTCACTGCGATTAGTTGTCTGCGGTTAGTCAATTGCGTTTAACTATTCTGCGGTTAGGAGTTTTCTGCGGTTTGGTACTTTCTGCGGTTAGTGTCCTGCGGTTAGTGTCCTTGGTTTGCGGTTTACTCAGGTTGCGACTGGATCATTCTGCGGTTGGGATGTTTCTGCGGTTTGGTACTTTCTGCGGTTAGTGTCCTGCGGTTAGTGTTCTGCGATTAGTGTTTACTGTGGTTTACTTGTCTGCGGTTTACTATCTCTGCGGTTAGGTCAAGTTGCGGTTAAACTTTCCTGCGACTAGTACACTACTTTGCGAGTACCTCCTACTTTGTGGTTTGATAGTTTCTATTTTGTGATGTCGACATCTTCTGATGACATTCAAGCTGCTGGGTCCGACACCCGACCTCCGATGTTGGACAGAACTGACTATGAATCATGGGCACAAATGATTCGTCTTTATTGTCTGGGTAAGGAAAATGGGGTTAACATCTTGAAATCCATCGATGAGGGACCCTTTCAAATGGGTACTACTAGAGACATGGTTGCAGCAACTGATCAACAACCGGCCGTAATTGGTCCTGATAGACCTCCCACTTACAATGAGCTGTCTGATGAAGAAAAGAAACGCTATGATGCCGACATCAGAGCATCGAATATCGTCATTCAAGGGCTTCCCAAAGATGTCTACAAACTTATCAACTACAACACTGAAGCCAAGGCGGTCTGGGATAATGTCAAAATGCTTCTTGCAGGGTCTGAGTTAACTAAAGAAGATCGTGAGTCTCAGCTATACGATGAATTTGAGCATTTCAAAATGAACCCAGGTGAAAGCATCACTGACTATTACGTCAGATTACACAAGTTGGTCAATGATATGAGAGCCATCAAGATGACAATGCCCAATATACAGCTTAATTCCAAATTCGTGAATAACATGGCACCTGAATGGGATAGGTTTGTCACAGCTGTTAAGCTCAACAAAGGTCTCAGGTATACCAATCATGAACAACTCTATGCATATTTCCAACAACATGAGAAACATGCTGCTTATGATCGGCTAATGCGAGAAAAGCTCAATCCGTCTGCAACCAATGAATCTCTTGCTTTTGTTTCTAATGTTCAACAACCTAACCAAACCTCAAATGATCAATCTCAACCATCACAACCATCCTCCAGGTCTCCCCCAACCAATTGTCAATCATCAACTTCCTTACCATCTGCTTTGAATACACAACTTGATTCTGGGTATTTTCACACTGACTTGATGATTGATAATCTCTCCAACCAAGTTTCTCTACTGGTCCAACATTTCAGGGCTGCACTTCCATCTACTAACAACCAACTTAGGATCTCATCTAATCCACGTAATCAGGCAATCATTGAGGATGGTCGTGTGGTGGTGCAGAATGTGCAGGGAAGACAGAACTTCAAAGAAAGAAATGTTGGTAGAGATAATGGGCAGTACAGAGTTGGGAATGCTCTTCAAGCACAAGCTAAGCAGCCTAAATGCTATAACTGTGGAGGGTTGGGCCATATAGCTAGGAATTGCACTCGTCCAAAACGTCCACAAAAATCTGAGTACTTCAAGGACAAGATGTTGCTGATGCAGGCACAAGAAAATGGGACTGTGTTGGATGAAGAAGCTCTGCTCTTTCTGGCTGGTAATGATGGGAACACCTTTGATGCTGATGTGGATGATCAGCCTGTTCAGGATATGGCACTTAATGACCCGAATATCTTTCAAGTTGAAGAGTGTGATGCATTTGACTCAGACGTAGATGACGAACCTACTGCTCAAACCATTTTCATGGCTAATCTGTCTGCAGCTGCATCCTCTTCACAGCATCCTGATTCATCCATCACATCTGCTATCCCTGAGGTACCAACATCTCCTAATCATGATCTGAATAATCCTACAACTGTACAGGGGGCATGTGACTCGGTACAACTCAAGAATATTGTCAACACATACGTCACTGATATGGGTAATACCAATAACATCCCATATGAAATGTATGTGAATGACAATGGACCACCAGTTGTACCAAGTGACATGCCGTCTATTGACTCTAGTGAACATGAGGTATATGAGCACACAATATACAACCCTGATGATTCCTTGATTACTAGAATTAACACCCTTAAGGATCAAGTGAATATTTATGAGCAGCGTGCAAAGTTTGAGCTGAATGAACGTGAGCAGAAAATGGAATGGCAACTGCGTACTTACATATCTGAAAACAATTCCAAACAAGAAACATTGAAAAGGGAACTAGTTTCTTTAAAAAACCAATTAGATCAAACCGTCAAACAAAAACTAGAGTTTCAAAAAGGTTTGACTTCAATCAAACTCGAATTCAAAGATAAAGAAACTAAACTTCTAAATGACTTCTCAAAACTCAAAATGTTGAAAAATAAATTGGAAGATAAGTTGTACACACAGGGCCAAACCATTCAATCTGCTCAAATGATGCAAAACCATAGGAAACTAAGTGATGAATTTAGTGAACAGGATGCCTCCAAGCCCAAAGCAAGATACCTTAGAATTGGTTTAGGTGCACAACCTGCATTATATGATGCAAACACTATGCTTGAACCTAACCATGCCCCTCCTGATACGCGATCCTATGACCACATTAATGAGGCGGAGGATAGAACTAGGGTAAAACTTGCTGAACGATTAAAGGATCCTAAATGCATTGCTAAGAATATTGTGTTTCACTATGACTATGCGAATGACAATCACTCTGCCATTTTTGTTCCTCAAAAGAGAATTCTTCCTGACAAAGTGTGTTGGAATATAGACATTGAGAAAATGCAAGCTGAAAGAGTTGTAGGTAACACACGCACTAAGTTTAGAATTGCTGACCCAACCATTTACCCCCTGAACACACCTAGGCACCTCGTACCATTCACTCTTCCCACACAGTGTAACACTCTAATTGGGTTGTATGTTCTAGGTCAATTGTTCAACGACTTTGAGAAAACCTGTAAAATAAGAATTACACCTACAGGGATTACAGAAAGGGAAAGGGGCTTTGAGCAAACAAAACAGTGTTACCTAACTGAAGTTATGCCATTTTTTAAACTTCTCAAAGAACGTTTTGAGGGCCTTAAAAACACCATTAATGATGATGTGACTCAAATGAAAAAGGTTTTTGATGAAGTGGAAAGTGAGGGTAACCAATTAGCTATTGATCTCAAATACAATGAAATTGACAGGAAAAACATTCTCATCATGAATGAAAATTTGATTGCAAATTGCATTGCAAAAGATGTGTTTTATACTGTTACCGACTCAGCATTATCTGCTCGCCAATTTCATGAAATGTCGGTTACTTTGAATGTCTTCCAGAATCGTGTAATTGAGCTTGAGGGGGAGAATTACAAACTTACTGAAAAAATTCAAAACGGCGACCATGATAACATGGTCAGGAATTTCTCAAAACTAGAAGTTGATAATCTGAACCTACAATTAAAATATCAACATCTAGAAGAAATCATAAAAATATCAAATGCCAAGACATCTTCGGATGCTCCTGAGTTTGACACATGTTTTGAATTAGCCAAAAAGGATGAAGTAATTCAAGCTCACTCAAACACGATTCGGAAATTGAAGGTCCAAATTGCACAATTAAAATCAAACAAAAGCGATGTGACCAATACTAATTACCAGAAGTCGATAGATTCTCAAAACTTTCAGAAACAGGGTATTATCAATGAATTACAACATGAAAATGAGTGGCTTCGTGCTGAAATGTCTAACGCTAAACAACGTTACAAAGAATTGTTTGAGTCTATTAAAATAACACGTGACCAAAACAATGAAAGAGTCACTTCTTTGTTAAATGAAATTGAGAATCTAAAGACTATGGTGAAGGGTAAAATGCCCGTCGTTTCATGTGATCATGCAATTTCCAATGTACATGCCTGTAAGAAATATGCGTGCGATGCTGTGAATGTCTCTCTTCCCCTTAGGAACAATAAGTTAGTTCATAACAACTATCTTAGAAATCTTAAGGATTGCCTGGCCATACTTAGAGATACCATTGAAGATGAGAGGATATCTAAATCACTTGATGATGTTATTATTGGTGCTTGCTTTCTCACTAATAGAGCCCAGGAATTGTTAGAATATGCTATAGGATCATGCCCCAAGAATGATAACAAGTCAGATAGGTCATTTGCATCGCACCCTAACAGTGACAAAAAACATGTTACATTTGATTATCCCCAAACCATGTCACAATCCACCATCATGATCTCCGGTAAACAAGTAGCAACTAATCATACTAATGTTCCCGTCATTGCTTCTACAGGAGTAAAAGGTGTATCTAATGCTAGCAAGTCACAGCCTAGGTGCAATACAAAGAATGATAGGACTTTGCCGGCTAAGAGTACACTTATGAAGGAAGTAGAAGAACCATCTAGGAACAATAAAGTTATGCTTAATGAGAGGAATCGAGTTGATTCAAACATTTGTGTTAACAATGATGTAATTATTTCGAATTTTGATGCTATCTGTAAGACTTGTAACAAATGCTTATTTTATGGCAATCATGATGCTTGTGTTGTGTCCTTTCTAAAATCCACTTTGAAATCTCCAGTTATGAATGTCTCGAGTGTTAAACATGTAAAACAAGTATGGAATAAAATAGGAAAAGTGTTCACTAATGTTGGTTATCAATGGAGACCTACTGGAAGGAAATTCACTCTAAGGGAAAAGTGCCCAATGACTAGGTTCACTAAATCTAAAGTTGTGCCTGTTAAGATGTGGAGACCTACTGGTAGACTGTTCCCAATAGAAGCACTTAGTACCACTCCTAGTTTTAGTGCATCAAAATGTGAAAATTCCAGTGAGATATCTGTAACATATGATAATCCAATGTTTGTGTGTGCTAACCAAACGGACCCCAACTGTTTGTGGGGCTCCAGCTTTTTCAGTTATCCACGATTGTCTGGTTTCAAATGCAGGTCGTACAAATCGTCCTTTGGTATTTGGACTCAGGCTGCTCAAAACATATGACTGGAGATCGCTCTCGGCTCAAGAACTTCGTGGAAAAGTTTATTGGTACGGTTAGATTTGGGAATGACCATTTTGGATCTATAATGGGTTATGGTGATTACGTCTTTGGAGACAGTGTGATATCCAGAGTTTACTACGTGGAAGGACTTGGGCACAATCTATTTTCTGTTGGTCAATTCTGTGATTCCGATCTTGAAGTTGCTTTCAGAAAACACACCTGTTTTGTTAGGGAATTAGATGGTGTTGATCTCCTCAAGGGGATTCGGGGCACTAATCTCTATACCATCTCCATCGAAGACATGCTTCGGTCTTCTCCAATTTGCTTACTTTCTAAAGCCTCCAAGAACAAATCATGGTTGTGGCATCGTCGTTTAAACCATTTAAACTTCGGTACCATCAATGAACTCACACGTAAAGATCTTGTTCGAGGCTTGCCCAGACTTAAGTATGAAAAAGATCATTTGTGTTCCGCATGTCAAATGGGCAAAAGCAAAAAGCACACACATAAACCCAAAACTGTCAATTCCATCATGGAAGTTCTACACACTCTTCACATGGATCTCTATGGACCAATGAGGATTCAAAGTATTAATGGAAAGAAATATGTGCTGGTTATTGTTGATGATTACTCTCGATTCATGTGGGTAAAGTTTCTACGGTCAAAAGATGAAGCTTCGGAAACCATCATCAAACTCATCAAGATGTTGCAAGTTCGCCTCAACAAAACAGTTAAATTCATTCGTACTGATAATGGAACGGAGTTTGTGAACAAACAACTTACTCAATTTTATGAAGGTGTCGGCATCAGTCATCAAAAGAGCATTCCACGTACTCCTCAACAAAATGGAGTTGTTGAAAGACGCAATCGCACCTTAGTTGAAGCTGCAAGGACTATGCTCATATTCTCTAAAGCTCCTATGTTTCTTTGGGCTGAGGCAATTGCCACCGCATGTTACACACAGAACCGATCCTTGATACATCCTCTCCATTGCAAGACTCCCTATGAACTGGTTCATGGCAGAAAACCCGATCTTTCGTTTCTTCGAGTATTTGGTGCACTTTGCTATCCAACTAATGACAGTGAAGACCTTGGGAAACTCAAGGCCAAAGCCGACATTGGTTTCTTCGTTGGCTATGCTCCAGAGCGAAAGGGGTACCGAATCTACAACAAACGTTCCAGAGACATTATGGAAACGATCCACGTTACTTTTGATGAGCTGACTGAGCAACCGGTTCCTGGACAATCAAGTTCTGGACTCGTACCTAACCTTTTGTCTCCTGGACCAATAAGTTCCAGGCTTGTACAGAATCCCACTCCTGCTGCTCCTTTTGTACCTCCTACAAGTGAAGATTGGAAGAAACTGTTTGACCCAATGTTCGATGAATACTTTGAACCTCAACAGATGAACGCTTCTGAAGCTACAGCGGTTCAACCACTCACTGGGGTAGTGAATGTCCAAGTTGATAATGACAGTCCATCCACTTCGTTGTCATGGGATCCTGAAGCCCCCACCATCAGTCAATCGGTTACCACCTCTAATGTCCAACCTTCACTTGTACAACGAGTGGCAACTGTAGATAATTCATATGAAGTAAATCCTTTTGCTCCACCTGATAATGAGCCATTTGTTAACATCTTTGCCCCTGAATCGTCAAATGATGCCACATCCTCCGACGAATCTAACATGGCTACCTCAGTTCCCTATCCTCAACCCCATGAATACCTTAGAAAATGGACCAATGATCATCCGATAGACAACATTATTGGAAACCCTTCGCTTCCAGTATCTACCCGCAAGCAACTTACAACCGACGCATTGTGGTGCTTCTTCAATTCTGTCCTCTCTAAAGCTGAACCAAAAAACGTCAAGGATGTAATGTCTAAACACTCATGGTTCACTGCAATGGTGGATGAGATTCATGAGTTTGACCGACTGGATGTGTGGGAATTAGTACCACCTCCCGATTGTGCTATGATCATTGCTCTCAAATGGATATTCAAGGTTAAACTTGATGAGCATGGAGATGTATTGAAAAACAAAGCTAGGCTTGTGGCAAAAGGATATCGACAATAAGAAGGTATAGACTTTGAAGAATCCTTCGCACCTGTTGCTAGAATTGAAGCCATAAGAATATTTCTCGCCAATGCTGCAAGTCAAAACATGGTGGTTTATCAAATGGATGTCAAGACTGCATTCTTAAATGGCGATCTAAAAGAGGTGGTGTATGTATCTCAACCCGAAGGCTTTGTGGATCCAGAACGCCCTAATCATGTGTATTGGTTAAAGAAGGCTCTCTATGGGCTTAAGCAAGCACCTAGGGCGTGGTACGACACCTTGCCAAAATTTCTTCTGGCTAACAAATTTTCCAAAGGCGTTGTTGATCCTACACTCTTTACCAGAAAAACGGGCAAGAACCTTCTTCATGTACAAATCTATGTTGTTGACATTATCTTTGCCTCATCAGATCCCACAGAATGTGATCGTTTCTCCCAAGAGATGAGTTCCGAATTCTAGATGTCCATGATGGGTCAAATGTCCTTCTTTCTAGAATTGCAAATTTCTCAAAATCTCAATGGCATCTTCATCAATCAATCCAAATATGCCAATGAAATTTTGAAGAAATTTGGATTCGACTCCTGTGACTCAGTTGATACTCCTATGATTGAAAGATCGAAACTAGATGAAGATGATGAGGGAATTCCAGTCGAACAAACCATGTATCGAAGCATGATTGGCTCCTTAATGTATCTTACCGCTAGCAGACCAGACCTTCTATTTGCAGTTTGCATATGTGCTCGGTATCAATCCAAACCCACCAAGAAACATTTGGAAGCTGTCAAGAGAGTCTTTCGATACCTTAAAGGAAAAATCCACATGGGCCTTTGGCACCCTAAGGAAACTTCTATGGCTCTCACAGCATACTCTGATGCTGATCATGCGGGATGTCAAGACACTCGTCGCAGTACATCTGGGGGTGCACAGTTTTTGGGGAATAAGCTAGTCAGTTGGTCGTCAAAGAAACAAATGAGTACATCTATCTCCTCCACTAAAGCTGAATACATTGCCATGTCATCGTGTTGTGCTCAGATCTTATGGATGCGATCTCAACTTTCAGACTATGGCTTCATATGCAACAAGATTCCCATGTACTGTGACAACAAAAGTGTAATTGCACTCTGCTGCAACAATGTCCAGCATTCCAGGACTAAGCACATTGACATTCGACATCACTTCATCAGGGAGCAAGTTGAGAAAGGAATTGTGGAACTTTACTTCGTGAGGACTGAATTCCAGCTAGCTGATATCTTCACCAAAGCACTTTCTAGGGACCGATTTCACTTCATTCTCCCACGCCTTGGTATGAAGAGTCTCACGCCTGAGGATCTCATTTGTCTTCAGGAAGATCAAGAGGAGTAAAGGGGTTGCTTCACATATCCTTTGTATATAATATTAACATCAAAAAGAAAATAGAAAAATATAAAATTACAAAAAATACTCTTCTCTCGACATGTCTCTTGTATAATCAATATTATGTACGTTTCTAGAAATGTCATTCAATAATGACACGGAATCATACAAATGCTTGAGCAAGAGTTTTTCGGTTTCAAATAAAGTTCTTTTCAAAAACATGTTGTATCTCAAAACATTCTTAAATATGGCTTACAGTCACTTCAGGCTGTAACCCGAACTTCAAACTATGGCTTACAGTCACTTCAGTCTGTAACCCGAACTTCAAACTATGGCTTGCAGTCATTTCAGGCTGCAACCCAGACTTAAAATTATGGCTTGCAGTCATTTCAGGCTGCAACCTGGACTTAAAATTATGGCTTGCTATTACTTCAGATAGCAACCCGGTTTTCAAAATGAGGAAAACACGTCGCCAAAAAGACGGTTGTTCCTAGCAAAGGGTGCCGTTCATCCGAGCGTGAATTACTTTATATTCATGCACCCTCGATCTAATGTACGCTTCAGTGCATTATTTCTTGATAAAGAAGAGAAATCTTCTTTTTATCGCCAAATACTTTCCCTTCTATGATTTTTCCGGAAAGTGTTTGTTAGGAATACAAATATTCCTATAAAAGTCTCGGTCACCTAATTGATGTAATAGCATTTTAGTTAGCTCGTAGTTAGTTAATTATATGTATTAGTTAGTTTAGTTTAAGTAACACCGTGGAAGAAGGATGGGTCTTTACCCACTGTATGCCTAATCTACAGCCCGGGTGTGGGCGTTTGTAGGAAACTATATATACCCCTCTCCACATGTGGAGAGGGTCGGTGCTTTCACTTCTCTCAATCTAATCTTACATTTTTTCTTTCATCTCTCTCTCTCTAGAAACACCCAACTTCTTCTTCTCTCTCTATACTTTCTTCATCTTTCTTTCTTTGAATTCGAACCATAATCACAAGTACCATACATGTATTGATTATTGATATCTTACAATTGGTATCAAGAGCCAAGGTTTCATCTTAGGACTTGGCATGCTCAAATTTGTGGCTTGGTCTTGTTGTACTTTGGTTCGAATTCAGTTACTTGTAATAATTTGAGGACTGATTTGGTTGGCACTTGTGGTCATTGGAAGTCTTTGTTTACATTCGTGGTTTTATTATTTCTTTGGTCTTCATTGCATGTTTCATATTTGCGATTAGTAAAAGACGGGTTTCATATTTGCGATTAGAAATAGTATAATAATAATATTGTGATGTACAGCTACCAATTTTTGGCAGATTGTGGGATGGAAACAAAAAGTTGCTAGTACTGGTTTTGGCAGTTTATGTAAACTGAAAAAGGCTATCTTGCGGTTTGCTCTTAAAGTTGTGGCTAACTACTTTAGTTATTGCGGTTAAGTCTCTTATTTTCGGCTATCTCATTCTAGCGGTTAACTGTTGGTACTGATTGGTCAAATTCATAAGTTGCGGTTAATTTTTTTTTGCGGTTACCGTATTTAGACTTAGGCAGCGGATTAACACATCTAATCCTAACCCATTTCACAAACAAGAATCGTAATAGGACTCAAGATCTCAGTCATCTTTATCGTATGGTATTACAAGTCCAAAGATCTTAAAGATCTGATCATTACGACAAGTCACCATCATAGATCCCAATCAAAACTAAATACTTCTCTTAATTATCCGAACATCAAAAGTAAGTAAAAATCAAGATTGTTTCTTTCTTTCATTCGAGTTCGACAATAACAAGAAACGTACACAAATCATAATCTCAGTTTCATACACAAAGGGTACCAATCTTCAAAGATTTTTGGGTGTGTACTATAACATCATCGATTTTGTTGAAGCTCAAACATCTGTTAATGTTCGAAACATCAAGATTCGATTTATAACAACTTTATTATAATCGATCTTGTTTCGTTTTTTTTTACTACAAAACAACTAAACAAAAATCAAACCTACCCGTGACCTTCAAAAGATCTTGTGCTATGGCATTCATGTTCTTCGTTCATCAAGTAAAGTAATCAAAGGAGGTCTTGGATGTTGTTTTGTTGTGTGGATTGGTGCTCGTTCTTTGCTGATTTGGAGTGAAATAACAAGATGATGATTCGTATTTAGTATATGTGATACGTATGTTTGATATGAGTCATAAGAGGTAGGTTGTTGTCTGCATAATGAAGAAGGAGGCGTTTGATTAGAGATTAGGGTTAAGAGTTATTAGGGCAGATGTGATTAAGCGGTACTTTATATATATCTAGTGTTTAGAGTATTGGATTTGGATCGGGTTATCAGTAAGTTGTGTTTGGATCGGGTATTTACATTTTGGACTGGGCCTTGATGTGTTTGATGCAAATCAGTGTTGGGCCGGTTGACTGCACAGGAACGTGCATAAGTTATATTGGGCTGCTGCTGGTTGTTTAACGCTTGGACTAATATTTCTACAAGGGACGATTTTCTATTTGGGCATATTATAGCATTTAAACTTGAGTTGGTCCGAATTTTTGTAGTAGTATATCATATACGTTGGACATAAAATTTGGCGACAGTTTATTGGTATTAGTTTGGTGCTAAATCGTTAAGATAACTTTTCGTCCACGGTTTTCATTGAGCCTCAAGAATTTTAGAGTGAGAATTACTTTGGGTTGAGACATTTTCGGGATTATTGGTTATATCTACGGAGCTTTCTTCGGACTTCGATACACGAACTTTGTCTGAAATTCATTATGACTTGTCTAATTCATCACTCATACTCACTTCTACCAACCAAATCAATTCTTCGAAATCTCACGGTTTATTCTTGATTTTGTAAAATCCCGCGAAAGAATCTGTTTCTCGGTTTAAATCATAGAATTGTAAAATCCCGTGAACGGTCACAACATGTCAAAATCTTCCAACCTTGTACAACAATTAAAGCTGTTTGATTCTAATATTGCTAATATGGAATCTTTGTGCTCTAATTCGCAAGGGAGAGAGTTGCTTCAGCCACAACAAGTGCTTCACAATGCAAATGAAAGCTGCATAGAATGTTTTCGACAACTTCATTCACATCTCTCGGTACTTCTAGAGGGAACTGGATTCAAGATGGGATTCGAACGTGCATTTGTAACACTCTTTGGTCAAGATGTTCAGACTTTCACATGCACAATGATTCTTAACTTAGATCAACTACAACAACAACTTGACCATGGAGAATTTTCCAAAATGGGATCCATGTCTGCCCTTTGTGTGATCAACAAACAACTCCAAGTGTTCTTTGATTCGAAATTCACTCTGGAGTATGACCATTATAGTGAGATGACGAAAAAGTGCTTTGCTGATCACACGGGAATTGAGGTTGACACGTTCAGAGATACACTACTCCAACTCATGGGTAATGTGAAGATGTTCATTGAGGAAAGAGCACAGCACGAACAGATGCATGACGACAAGGTGAAGGCATCTCGGGTGGAATCATGTGAGGGTACAGGTGATTCGGGAAATGCTTTGGATGTTGGGTTAGGTGTCATGATATGCAATGGGTCAGTGACTGATAAGCCTGACACTACCAGCAGTTCAGTGACTCTTATTACACATGACATGGATGCAGATTTCATACCAATAAAAGAACAAGTGTCATGTGCTGAGGTACCCCTAATTGTACATCATAATGTGCTTTTTGATGAACGACTGCATACTGATCAAGTTATGCCCAGTTACGACACATATTTGTTGAAAAAGACTGATAGCAATACCATTTCTGATTTAACAAATATGAATCATAAAGGGGGAGAAAGTGATCAGGATGCTGAACGTGATGATGAGTCAAGTTCTTTGTTTACCGCTGAGACTTTTAAATCAAATGATACGGTTGATAAAGAAACGTTTAATGAACTTTCAAAGAGATTCTTACAACTTGAAAAACATTGTATTTCACTTGAAATCGCAATGCAACAAAAGGAAGAAAGTTTTCAAACTAACCAACCATGTAAAAATCCGGAACTTCCTGATTTCCGCGAATTCTTTTTGATTAATGATTTGAAAGCTCAGCTAGAAACCAAGAACTTGACAATCAACAACCTGAAAAAATGTATTACTGAGTTATGTGACATGTGTAATGAAGTTAAAGCTAAACATGATTGCAATGTTATTGAATTGGAACATAATGTGGCTAAATTACGTGATGAAAATGAGTCTTTGAAAATTCATTGCAATGAACTGTGTGATTCAATCAAAGAAAAGAATTCTAAAACTGTTGAGCAAACAACGTCTTTGATTGCAAAAATTGATGAACTCAAAGCTCAAGTTCAGGAAAAGGGTTTCACAATAACAGCATTAAAGAACGAGCTAAGAAAAGCAACAGGGAATAGTGTGAACACTAAGTTTGCAAAACCATCAATCTTGGGGAAACCTGTTTTTCAATCGAATAGAAACCAATCAGTTGTTAGACAATTGACTGCGTTTAGATCTGAGAGGCCAAAATTTTCAAAAACACGGTTTGCCTCCCAAGTTGATGCGGAACAAGTTTTGACAAAACCAGTCACTACACATTATTGGCCCAAGATTATAGCTACTAGTTCTTCTAAGCCTCAACAAGTAGTTACTCCTACACCCAGCTCCTCTAGGATTAGTTCGAAAACAGTGTCGAAACCTAGCACTAAGGCTCAAAACACTTATGTTATAAATAACCTGCACAAGAACTATGATCTAGAAAAGGCTAGGAAAAGGGCACTACTTCATAAGGATGGAATCTTATGTTCTCAACCTTGTATGATCCCTCGTAGGATATTGAGGTACAATGCTAAGGTTCAACCTGTTAAGTCTAGGAATTACAGTAAGTCATCTACAATGCATAAGAGGCAAAACAAACCTACAACTTCTCCTAGGTGGACACAAACTGCTAAATCTTTGGAGACTAGGAATATCGTTAAGCCTTTCACTATGCATAAGAAGCTTAGTAATCCTAGACCTTGCTATAAGTGGATTCCAACTGGTAGAATTTTTAAGGACATTGGACTTAAGTGGATACCTACCGGAAAGGTGCTTACTGATGGCAATGCCATGGTTGACCATGAAACCCCCAAGGGTTTGGATACTGTTGTCACTAACCTATATATGTGCAATCAAGTTTGTGATGTTAGTGCAGGTAGTCCTTACTCAGTTGCAGGTACATCAACCATTCACTATATGAGAAAACTCAAAGTCTGGAGACCTAAAGCAATCATTTCCCCAGCTTCAGGACTTCTAGAATGTCGATGCTGATGTATGTGCATAATGACGTTTGAATACTTCAGTTCAGGCCTCGTTCTTCAACGACTATGACGTTTGAACACATCAGTTCAAGCCTCGGTCTTCAACTTCATCATTATGGTGTCTGCTGACAACACTTCAGGCCCCGTTCATGAAAGAAAAGAAAGGTGTACAATTCAGTGCGCCTTATCTTCGGAAGAAGAGAAATCTTCTTAGTTTTGACCATTCTCAACAATACGGTTCATGCATCCTCTATGTTCTCTCAGTCATCAAGTGGATCTACTCATCTTTGCTTGTATTCATATTCACTTGCTCAATCAAAAATGGCAAACCTCGCTTGCAATTTTTGAGGGGGAGAAAAGTGAATAAACTACATGATTGAGTGTATTCTTATTCACATACTCAATCAAAAATGGCAACCTCGTATGCAATTTTTGAGGGGGAGAAGTGTGAATAAAATACATGATTAATTGTATTCTTATTCACTTGCTCAATCAAAAATGGCAAACCCCGCTTGCAATTTTTGAGGGGGAGAAGTGTGAATATACCACATGGTGATTGACGATTGAAGAATGGTCATACGACTCATCATACGACTCTCCTCCAACACCTAATGTTCTATGTACTAAGGATGACTGGGATTATGTTTGATGAACACTTCCAAGCTTCAACGAATGTTGATCATGTAGTTCCTGAAGCTGTTGCTCCGGTTCCTGCTGTCTCAACTGGTTCACCTTCCTCAATCTCCATTGATCAAGATGCACCATTTAGAAGTATTACTCAGACAACTCAAGTAACCCAATCTCCAGTTATTCCTCAAGGTGTTGATGTTGACTATCATGATTGTGAAGTTGCACACATGAATAATGATCCGTCGTTTTGTTCTATAATCAAGGATTGTTGTTCCTACCAATGTGCACTTTGTAAATCAACCCGAAGGACATTATAGAAAATGTCGAAACGACTAAGAAGTTGGACATGGAATGTCAAGTAATCACGGAGTTCTTTTGGTATCCCTTATTTGAGACTGAAGTTGACTTTCACAAATGAGTGATCTTATTTTATCTTGAAGTCGGGGTTGGTTGGATGAAGACTCTTCGAGATCCTTGCTTAAGCTTTTACCTTTACAATGACGAAGACTTGGATATCTAGTTATTTTGGTAATTATTCATTTTTATTACCACAAAATAACTATCACTTCAAGGAGTGTCACAACTTACACGAAGTTGTCAGTAGTCAAGAGGTGATGTACGTCTTATACTTGATGGTTGGTTGGTTGAAGAGTATAGAGTACTTAGGGATTCGATGTTGTACGAACTCTCTACACCGCTCTTTGTCACACATTAGTGCAAGTTTAAGTCACAAGAACGGGGAATTCTTCTTCAGTTTCAAGTTTGGTTTATTGGATTTGGTTCTTCAGTGGTTATTTCAAACAGTCTACACAAGGGTTAATAATGATAGTCAGAGAGTTTATGTAGCAGTTGATTCTCACAAGATTTATTTGAGCCAAGCTTGTTCTCCTCTCATGATTTCAAGTAGATGTGCCTATAAGTTGTTGCTGATTCTGATGTATCAAAACCAGCAAGGGGGAAGGAGACATACATCCGAATGCATAACGAGTACACGTGATGAACATAATACTTCTTCTTAATTGAAGTTATCCCGGGAAGACATATGTCATAACCGTAGAGAAACTCAGTGTCTTAACTCGCAGCGTTTGGTGTATTATTCCAACTACGTGGAGGAAGTGGTCTCTTGATACTTGTGGTATGTATTACTTCAGCTTTCAGTGGGAAGAAATATGAGAAGAACAACTGGAGAGTGAGATGATATTGCTTATCGACATCTTCATATGAGCTGATATGATTTTTGGTAAAGTGCTTCTGGTTAATGCTTCATGTACACAACGTTATGCTGATTCCGATGAGATCACAACCATCAGGGGAGAGACTTGTGTACATCAAGGACGTGCAACAGGTTCACGTGATCGGGCTTAATCATAGATTTCGGAGGTGATATCCACAGAGATGATCAGTGCTTCAACCTGTTACTTTGGTGTCATCGTTTCTTCTTGTGTTGGATACATGCGTACAATATGGATTGAGTTGGCATGTGTAAGATAACTAGAAAGCATTTAGTGAAATGAAGATGTTGATATCTGATTCCCCCTAATAGACAACTGCTCCAAACCTCAAAAGTAATGTGTACATTGGGGATGTACAGCAGGGTCATGTGATCGGGCTTCATCATACATCCCGGGATTATTAACCGCAGAGATGATCCATGGTTCATCCTGTTACTTCGGTGTTATCGTTTTCTTTGGGTCTTTGAGCGTCATACAATGAGACCTTTTTCATCACTTCAACTACTTGGGGAAGTGGTCTCATGAAGATGATTGTCGGTTTGGGGGGAAGCTACCAAAGCTTCACATTGAGGAGGCCAAAACTCAGCATTTTGGTGGTGCCTAGCGATTGACTCAGTAGTAAGATTCTTGTGATTTGTTATCAATCTGTGTTTGGTGAATTGTTGTGACTTAAGTCGTTTCGATTAATCTGATTGTAATTTGACGTTGTGAGTTAATCGTTACAACTTGACTTATTACATCGGATCTATTGTAACTTGACTTGTCGCGACTTGACACTTAATGCTAGTTGTAACTTATCCAAGATCTCACTCTAAGTCTAACTCACATATTACATCTTTCGGTTTCTTTTGTTGACTTTAGTAAAATCCCGGGAGAGAACCGATCTCTCGGTTTAAGTCACAAAATTGTAAAATTCCGTTTAAGATCTCATCATGGCATCTACGGCTTCAGACGATCACTCAAAAGCCTCGAAAGCTTTGGTAGTGGATGTTTCAGAGATGTTGGCTACACACTTCCACAATGAGCTGACTGATCAAATGGCTTCTGTACACATCAGTACAGGACCCGCGTCTAAATTTTTTTCTTCTGAACCATTCAGTTCAGGCTTTGTATAGTATCCCACTCCTGCATGTACCTTATGTACCTCCTACCGATAAGGATTTGGAGATCTTGGCTGATCCAATGGTTGATGAATATGTCGAGCTGCAAATTGGTGATACACCGGTACCACCAGCCATCGCAGCTCATGTACCAAATGATCCAAAATGGTTCATCTTGTCCTGTTTCAATAGATCAAGACGCTCCAACAGCAAGTCATTCGTCAACATCATCATACTTTCAATCTCCACCAGTACATCAAGGCACTGCAGTCGACGATTCTTTTGAAGTTAATTCATTTCCTCCTCCCAATGATGTTCTGTTCGACAACACACTTGCTCCTGAATTTTCCTCTAAGGCATATTCTTCAGGAGATCTTGATAGGGCTACATCAGTCCCTAACCCTCAACCACATGAACAATATTGCAAAATGGAGCAAAGATAATCCTTGTTGGTACGATATACTGTCAATGCTTCTTCTGACAAATGGATTCTCCAAAGGTTTGGTAGAACAAGTGGAAAAGAGGGTTGTGGAATTTTTCTTCAGAAGGACAGAAGGACAGCTGGCAGATTTCCTCACAAAGGCACTTCCAGGAAGAACGGTTTCTATTTATTCTCCTGCTACTTGGTATGAAGTGTCTCTTGCCAGAATCAGTCAAAAGTCTTCATGAAGAGAATGAGGAGTAATGGATTTGCTTCAAATATCCTTGTATATATTATAAAAACAAAAAGAAAATAGAGAAATATAAAACCTATAAAAAACCATAAAAAATCTGAAAAATCATAAAAAAATCCAAAAATATTCCTCTCACGACATGTCTCTTGTGTAATCAATATTATGTACGTTTCTAGAAATGTCATTTAATAATGACACGGAATCATACATATGCTTGAGCAAGAGTTTTTCGGTTTCAAATAAAGTTTTTTTTCTAAAACATGTCGTTTCTCAAAACATTCTTAAAAATTATGGCTTGCAGTCATTTCAGGCTGCAACCCGAACTTCATAATTATGGCTTGTAGTCATTTCAGGCTACAACCCGGACTTCAAAAATATGGCTTGCTATTACTTCAGATAGCAACCCGGTTTTCAAAATTAAGGAAAACACGTCGCCAAAAAGACGGTTGTTCCTAACAAAGGGTGCCGTTCATCCGAGCGTGAACTACTTTACATTCATGCACCCTCGATCTAATGTACGCTTCAGTGCATTATTTCTTGATAAAGAAGAGAAATCTTCTTTTTATCGCCAAACACTTTCCCTTCTATGATTTTTCCGGAAAATGCTTGTGTAAAACTTGGTGGTACCATGAAATTTTGAATGAAAATCGAATTGAACTCACAAGTTTG
Source organism: Artemisia argyi (assembly GCA_030686995.1). NCBI lineage: Eukaryota > Viridiplantae > Streptophyta > Magnoliopsida > Asterales > Asteraceae > Artemisia > Artemisia argyi. The sequence continues at coordinate 209,909,733 of CM060681.1, forward strand.
ATAAATTTTCACTCAATCAATGACGTTAATAGTTTATGAAAATATTTATGCTTTAACATCCGTCATTGATTGAGGGGGAGAGTGATTTCTCAAAATTTTATGTATCATCAAAACTCCCCACACTTCGTACATAAAACCTTGCAGAAAAATGATTTGTGATGTGTTATGTGTCAGAATGAGTAAATTTTCAAAGAGTTTTCACTAAAACTTCGAATCTTTTACAAACTCTTCAAATCTGACACATAACAACCTCCCTCACAGTTTGAGGGGGGGGCAAGAAAAAGTTCCTTTTTATCAGAAAATATTAAAATTGACCGCATTTCTCTCTCAAAACGCTTTCTAAATTATTTAAATCAATTGAGATAAAAAAATCTCGAAAGATTTGAGACTTTTGATCGGGGGAGAGAGTGTGATTTAAATATGCAATCTGATATCAAATGTGATCTTTTCGACTCAATAATAGGCTCCCACATATGTGCTAAACACTTTCGAATATCGATGCACATATTGAGGGGGAGCGAAAGGCGTTTGTGGAAATAATACCTAAGACTGACCATTTACTTTAATGCACGGAGTTATAAGGTTGGTTAAGGTTAGGTATAAGTTCCCATGATCCACCAGAACCGGAAGGATCTTCCCAGGGACAATCCATAGATAGATTAGAAGTCCTTAGGAATGATTGAAAAAAAGGAGTAAAGTGAGAAAGGGAAGAGTGCGGACTGAGATAGAGCTAGGACTGGAACAAACCCAACAAGGTTCTGGTGATGAAGTCTCGGTAAGCATTGAAGGGGTTGAAGAATGAAAAAGAAATGAAATGAGAAAGGGTGAAAAGAAATAGCCCTCCATATATTCAACCTTAGGGCAGAAACCGGGTTCAATTCATAATCTACTGGCGGTTACTAAGGTAACACCGGTATTGAAGACAAGACGTCATGGACCCAGTGACGCACTGCACTAAAACTTCCCAACCACTCAAGTTCTCTTAAAAGAGCTTGTTTCAATCTCACGGGGAACCCTGTGCAATGTATCGACCGCTCATTGCGAGCTATGTTGATACCTAAAACAAGAGACGCCTCCCCAGTCTCCAGGAGCGGATCAAAACGCACTATTGAGTCTAGAGCCAAGAGATCATCCATAAATCTCATTAGGACACATTCCAAATATGCTTATTGTTTCACACAATGTGGAAAATAAGATAAAATATTTAGAGTCCTACGCATTATCCTTGTGGTATTGCCAGAACATCCGAGTGATATGAAAATATTCACAATGAAGATGGAAATCCTTCTAGAGCGAACATCTTTCAAGCTCTAGGTAGGTGACATGTGAGATCCATCTTGGATCAATGATCAAGTGACAACTGGAAAGCAACGATGGTGCGATTCTAATTTGAATCAAACTTGTTCCAGGATATGGATTGACGGATACTTTTGCCAAAACCTCTCAATGTGCTCACCAACTTATCTTTCGAGCACATTGATTGTGTAATATCTTTCAAACAAAAGTATTTTTGATGGAAATGTGATTCAAAGTATAAAACTCTCGTCGTGTCTCAAAAATGTTTATCATATGACATGCGATTGATTTCTATAAATCAATTTCTCATCAATCTGTGAATATCTATTCACCGATTCACTCTATCGTGCTGTCTGCTTTGAGACGTTCCGGTATGAGAACATGCTTAGTATGAAGATTCCAAAGTGGATTCTTTGGAAAATTCATTACTACAAGCTGGAAATTCCTGTCAAGGAGAGTCTTCTTTAAAAGAGACTCTACCTGATCACAGGTCGGTTTTCACAAAACCGGAGGGTAGTCTGTCCTCGCATAACGAATGCCAAAGCCATATTCGTTCTCTATCTTTATTGCTAACTGTTTCATTTCAGGGACACATATAAAGATGGTGTTGATGGCTCCAGTTTCCAGCTGAATCGGGTCAATCCATACCTCATGCTCACACATCCTCCACACTATCAATGAAGATGAGAGGCTTGCTACAGAAAATGTTGAGAGACTACCAACAACGTTTCCGCAACTCTGATGAGAAAAGTCTCCTGATTTACAACTCTAATGCAACGTCTCCAGATACAGAAGGGTGTGAGCATGATGGTCTTTAGTTACTACATCACATGAAGGCAATATGACTATGGATGAGCTTGGAGATTTACTTTGGCTGATGATCTCAAAGAAGCTCAAAGATCACATATCTCAAAGGAATTCAAATCACAAGTTCTCTTGCTTGATGTACGAAGTGTGTTGAAAAGAGAAGAATCAGATCCTACGAGCTACAGAGACGAAAGAATGCTTAAAGACCAAAGAGCTTAATTTCAAAGGTGACCTCGCTTAGGGGAGATTGTTAGGAATACAAATATTCCTATAAAAGTCTCGGTCACCTAATTGATGTAATAGCATTTTAGTTAGCTCGTAGTTAGTTAATTATATGTATTAGTTAGTTTAGTTTAAGTAACACCGTGGAAGAAGGATGGGTCTTTACCCACTGTATGCCTAATCCACAGCCCGGGTGTGGGCGTTTGTAGGAAACTATATATACCCCTCTCCACATGTGGAGAGGGTCGGTGCTTTCACTTCTCTCAATCTAATCTTACATTTTTTCTTTCATCTCTCTCTCTCTAGAAACACCCAACTTCTTCTTCTCTCTCTATACTTTCTTCATCTTTCTTTCTTTGAATTCGAACCATAATCACAAGTATCATACATGTATTGATTATTGATATCTTACAGTGTTTGTGCAAAACTTGGTGGTACCATGAAATTTTGAATGAAAATCAAATTGAACTCAAAAGTTTGATAAAATTTTCACTCAATCAATGACGTTAATAGTTTATGAAAATATTTATGCTTTAACATCCTTCATTAATTGAGGGGGAGAGTGATTTCTCAAAATTTTATGTATCATCAAAACTCCCCACACTTTGTACAAAACTAAAGCAACAATCTGATTTGTGATGGTTATGTGTCAGAATGAGTAAATTTTCAAAGAGTTTTCGTTAAACCTTTGAATCTTTTGCAAACTCTTCAAATCTGACACATAACAACCTCCCCCACAGTTTGAGGGGGAGCAAGAAAAAGTTCCTTTTATCAGAAAACATTAAAAAATTAACCGCATTTCTCTCCCAAAAGTTTTTCTAAATTATTTAAATCAATTGAGATCAAAAATCTCGAAAGATTTGATATTTTTGATCGGGGGAGAGAATGTGATTGAAATATGAAATCTGATAATCAAAAGTGATCTTTTGTACTCAATAATAGGCTCCCACATATGTGCTAAACTCTTTCGTATATCGATGCACATATTGAGGGGGAGCAAAGGCGTTTGCGGAAGTTATACCAAAGACCGACCATTTATCTTTATGCATGGAGTTATAAGGATGGTTAAGGTTAGGTATGAGTTCCCATGATCCACCAGAACCGGAAGGATCTTCCCAGGGACAATCCATAGATAGATTAGAAGTCCTTAGGAATGATATGAAAAAAAAAAAAAAAAAAAAAAAAAAAAAAAAAAAAAAAAAAAGGAGAAAAGTGAGAAAGGGAATAGTGCGGACTGAGATAGAGCTAGGACTGGAACAAACCCAACAAGGTTCTAGTGATGAAGTCTCGGTAAGCACTGAAGGGGTTGAAGAATTAAAAAGAAATGAAAGGAGAAAGGATGAAAAGAAATAGCCCTCCATATATTCAACCTTAGGGCAGAAACCGAGTTCAATTCATAATCTACTGGCGGTTACTAAGGTAACACCGGTATTGAAGACAAGATGTCATGGACCCAGTGACGCACTGCACTAAACTTCCCAACCACTCAAGTTCTCTTAAAAGAGCTTGTTTCAATCTCACGGGGAACCTTGTGCAATGTATCGACCGCTCATTGTGAGCTATGTTGATACCTAAAACAGGAGACACCTCCCCAGTCTCCAGGAGCGGATCAAAACGCACTATTGAGTCTAGAGCCATGAGATCATCCATAAATCTCAATAGGACACATTCCTAACATGCTTATTGTTTCACACATTGTGGAAAATAAGATAAAATATTTAGAGTCCTACGCATTATCCTTGTGGTATTGCCAGAACATCCGAGTGATATGAAAATATTCACAATGACGATGGAAATCCTTCTAGAGCGAACATCTTTCAAGCTCTTGGTAGGTGACATGTGAGATCCATCTTGGATCAATGATCAAGTGACGACTGGAAAGCAACAATGGTGCGATTCAACGTTGAATCAAACTTGTTCCAGGATATGGATTGACGGGTACTTTTGCTAAAACCTTTCAATGTGCTCACAAACTAATTTTTCGAGCACATTGATTGTGTAATATCTTTCAAACAAAAGTATTTTTGATGGAAATGTGATTCAAATTATAAAACTCTCGTCGTGTCTCAAAAACGTTTATCATAGGACTCGTGAGTGATTTCTATAAATCTATTTCTCATCAATCCGTGAATATTCATTCACCGATTCACTCTATCGTGCTGTCTGCTTTGAGACATTCCGGTATGAGAACATGCTAAGTATGAAGATTCCAAAGTGGATTCTTTGGAAAATTCATTACTACAAGCTAGAAATTCCTGTCAAGGAGAGTCCTCTTTAAAAGAGACGCTACCTGATCGCAGGTCGGTTTTCACAAAATCGGAGGGTAGTCCATCCTCGCAGAACGAATGACAAAGCCATATTCGTTCTCTATCTTTATTGCTAACTGTTTTATTTCAAGGACACATATAAAGATGGCGTTGATGGCTGTTGTTTCTAGCTGAATCGGGTCAATCCATACTTCTTGCTCACACATCCTCCACACTATCAATGAAGATGTGAGACTTGCTACAACAAATGTTGAGAGACTACTAACAACGTTTTCGCAACTCTGATGAGAAAGTCTCCTGATTCACTAACTCCAATGCAACATCTCCGGATACAGAAGGGTGTGAGCATGATGATCCTTAGTCACTACATCACATGAAGGCAATACTACTATGGATGAGCTTGGAGATTTACTTTGGCTGATGATCTCAAAGGAAGCTCAAAGATCACATATCACAAAGGAACTCATATCACAAGTTAGCTTGCTTGAAGTACAAAGTGTGAAGAAAAGTGAAGAATCAGATCCTACGAGCTACAAAGACTAAAGAATGCTTAAAGACCAAAGATCTTAATTTCAAAGGTGACCTCGCTTAGGGGAGATTGTTAGGAATACAAATATTCCTGTAAAAGTCACGGTCACCTAATGATTGTAATAGCATTAAGTTAGCTCGTAGTTAGTTTATTTATTAGTTAATTAGTTTTAGTTTAAGTAACACCGTGGAAGAAGGACGGGTCTTCACCCACTGTATGCCTGATCCACAGCCCGGGTGTGGGCGTTTATGTTGTAACTAGATATACCCCTCTCCACATGTGGAGAGGGTTGGACCTTCACTTATTCTCAATCTAATATTTCCTTCTTTCTCTCAAGGTTCCTTTCTTCCTCTCCTCCTCACTTCACCAACGCCACACAAATCACAAGGGTTATCATGTTTCTAACATAGTTAGTATTCTACACTCTATGGATTTTTAGTAGACCTGAAAGAGTTCAAAAAGACAAGAATAAAACCATTTTAGTGATGATTTATTGACCAAATCATGCAAAATCAGATTCTACAAAAGAGAAAACAAAGTACCTTATATATTTTGAAGCACATCGAGGATACGCTGCAGCTCAACATAATACAATGAGCAATGTCTGTGCAATCAAGACGAATATTAAGAAGAAAGGAAACTTCTTTTTCTTACTACCATTCTCCTTGCATTTGGGTAACTCAAGTGTAACCAAACCACCACAGAGCCTATTGTTCCCCAAAACCGAAAATAAACTTGCATTTCGAAACACTCCTACAACTGGTACTTCACCCTCAAAATCATTAAAGGATAGGTTCAAAAATTCTAAAGAATTCCATTTGTCTAAGAATTGGGGAATTTTGCCAGATAAGTAATTTTGAGAAATGTCAAGAACCTGCAATCCTCTTAATGAACTTAATGAAGATGGTATTATGCCTTGAAATAGGTTGCCACCAAGGTTTAACATTGTAAGGCTAATGCAGTCACCAAGGCTACTAGTAATGGTGCCTGACAAATTATTGTAAGATAAATCAAGACCGCTCAACATACTGAGGTCTTTAATTTCTGCTGGAATTGAACCAAACAGGTTGTTTTGAGAAAGATTTAATAAGATAGTTAATGATGGAAGTTGAAGAAGTTGCGAGGGTATTTTTCCACTGAGTCTATTGTCAGCAAGGTTTAACACACTAAGTTGTTTACAATTCCCAAGGCTTGATGGAATATGGCCTTCTAATTTGTTGGAATCAAGATTAAGCTTTATCATCAATGATAAGTTCCCTATGACATCTGAGATTGGCCCTGAAAATTGATTGCTATTTAGACCAAGAACTTGTAGCTTTTGAAGTTTACCAATGGTGCTGGGGATCTTACCTTTGAATCGGTTAGATTGTAAATCTAATTAGGTCAAGCCAACTAGACTACCTATACTTGAAGGGAGGCTTCCAAATAAATGATTTTCTCCTAAACTTAGATAGCTGAGTTTATCAGAAAGATTACCTATTGATATCGGAAGCACTCCTGTTAAGCTGCAATTTAAAAGAACTAAATATTCTAATCTGGTGCAGTTTTTCAAAGAATCAATAAACCTCATGTCATCACCTTCTTCACGTCCATGGAAGTTGTTACCCTGTAATCTAACTGAATTAATATCTCTTAATTTTGAAAAGTCGATAGTCAACTTCCCACTGAAATTGTTGTCATCCAATTCAAGATGTCTTAATTTAGAACAGTTAGAAAGAGAAGGTGGAAGAACTCCAGTCAGTTCATTATTTCTTAACTAAAGGCGCTCAAGATTAGGGAGCTTCACACCAATTTCTGAAGGAAGACTACCAGTGTGGTGATTTTCAGCTAATGAAAAATTAACTAGGAGTGAGAGGTTGAAAATGGAATGAGGGATGCTTCCATATAAGTTGCACTCACCAGAGTCAAATGCAGTCAAGCTTTTCCATAGACCTAAGGTATCAGGAATGTTCCCGCCAAACGGGTTCCCGACGGCAGAGAACATTTCCATTGATGTGATATTCCCCTAGAAAGGTGAGATTCCACCTGTTAACTTATTGTAGTGAATTGCAAGAGTAGCATGTTTTGAGAGTAAACTCATCTCCTTGGGTATGCTTCCAGATAGATTATTTCGAGCCAGCCAAAGCTCTTTGAGGTTAGAACAACCAGACAAGTTTGTTGGAATGACTCCACTGAATTTGTTTGCATGAAGATAAAGATTACGTAGCCTAGATAGACGACCAAGTTCATGAGGAATGGTTCCTTGAAAGTTGTTGTTCTCGAGATCAAGCTTACGGAGGAAGCTGAGGTTTCCTACATGAGGAGACAAGGAGCCTTCTAAACCTTTCGAATATAGTCGTAAAACAGTCACTCGTTTGTGCTGCTCTCCACATGAAATACCACTCCAGTTACAGAAATGAAAGGAACGGTTCCACTAGGTTAGAACTTTGAATGGATCATGGGTGATCATCGACTTAAATGACAACAATGCGAGATAATCAGTCTCATTACCGCCATTGGAAGCAGAGACGGTGGCAGAAGTAAGACACATAATCGCGAGAACATAAAAGAGAATTGAAATATGAGAGGAAGATGATAAGTAACTTAATGCTTGTGGTGACTTATTTTTGGACTTTTACTTAAAGTTATGAGAACAAGCATTGGTTTTTTATATTTTTTTGCATGTTAACGTTGGTGACATCCAACTGTTGAAATGAATGGCTTCCACAAATTTCTTATCGTCAGGACCAAGACATTTCATTGAGAATATACCAACTAGTCAAAGTTTTTATAGCAATTATTGGTGATAAATTAGATAAGTCTACGATCGTTTATATATGTATATAGGACAAACCAATATATTAAAGGGCAAATTCCCAAATCAGGACAATTATTTTTCGGGTTTATTTATTCAGTACAAACCCAACCCCATTTCCCAATTTGGTCAAGTGCGATCGTGCGATTCTCTTAGTTTCTTGACACTTGTCACACCCACTATCTCTTGTCCCCCACTATCACTTGCCACTTGTCCCACCCACTATCTCTTGTCCCCCATGTGTCTAGACAAAATTACTTATTTACCCTTAGTTCTATAAGTCAAATAAATGTGCGATTTTTCTACCTATTAAATGTGCGAACGTGCGAATTCAATTTATTTCCAGATTCTGGTAAATTAAATGTGCGATTTTAAATGTGCGAATGTGCGAATTCAATTTATTTCCAGATTCTGGCAAATTAAATGTGCGAATTAAACAATTCTAAAAAAAACTAAACTAGTACACAACTTTTGCACAGATATATCCACTGATAGGAAACTTCCTTATGAAGACTATTATACCACATTCCCATTTCTTAATCAAATCTGAGTTATCCCTTTCCAGACCCACTTAGAGCAAGAATAAGAAACCAGAGTGTAAGAATTTCATCTTCAAGGTACAAGCCATCTCAATCTATACAAGAACATTATACCAAACAGGCCCATAACCAATAAAACCGCAACAGATTCATTCAAGAGGGTATAATTAGCAAAGGCTCTTTGAGATATTAGCAACACCTATGAATCTTGATTTTCGTCAACTCGTGACTCACCACCACCTCTAAATCTCGGCCACCACCACCACCGCAACTACACCGTCATCACCATCATCAAAACAACCATAAACCCTCCCTTAGATCACCTCCGTTGTCTCAGATCCATGGTGTACGCGCCGTATACACACCTCACCACCACTTCTTTTCCACCTACGCGCCATAAACAACCATCAACACCACTCCTAGCCGTCTCCATTTTGTAGATCGAGAAGAAAAAGGTAGAAAACACCGACCCACGCGCGGTGTTGACCCGGTGTCAGTCAACTCGTGACTCACGAGTCATGAATCTTGATTTTTGGGCTTAAAACTTATGGGTTTACCAAACAAGATCCGTGGTGATGGTGTCGGATCTGGTATATTAATTTTGTGAAGAAGAAATGATAGAGATGGAGAGATGAAGAAATGATAGAGATGGAGAAAATGAAAACTCTGGTATATTAATTTTGTCAAAGTGGAAAAGAGAGAGAGAAAGGGTATTATAGTCTTTAATACCCACAAGTGGCAAGTGATAGTGGGGGACAAAAAATAGTGGGTGTGACAAGTGTCAAGAAACTAAGAGAATCGCACGATCGCACTTGACCAAATTGGGAAATGGGGTTGGGTTTGTACTGAATAAATAAACCCGAAAAATAATTAACCTGATTTGAGAATTTAATAATAAAATGAATAGATTTTAATAACGAAAAGTTTAGTATAAACAATAACTAATAAGATTTTCACAAATTCCTTAATTATATTTATTGTTGAGACAAATATCTGGTACAAGCTTCGAACACAAAGAGGCTGATATGTTCCAAGTTTTAATGTTTAACGTTAGTGACATGCTGATTGTGCAATAAATCGTACTACGAGGCCTATCGATGGTGATCCAAAGATTAGAGGGTGAGTGTTGTATGCCAAGTTGCTTCGTAACGTGAAAGTAAATACCAAATGACTATGTCAAGAGAAGCGCGGGGTTTGGACCTGGCGTGAGAGTAAGTATGTGATGGTGAAAAGGACTTTTTTAAACCTGAATTAGTGCCATGCTATTTATAGTGGAAGAAAATAGGCTGTGACAAGCTTCTGCACTTAAACCGGTGATCATGGGGGTCCCATGGATTTTTTTGAGTAAAGGGGAGTAATCCTGCATCCTGGTAAAATATATTATCCAAAAAACATTGAAGTACAAAAGACGAGGGTGATTTCCCTCGCCACAGTCTCTTAGGACACTTACAGACTCAAATATAAGAATGACAAAACATTCTTATAACTTACACGAACCACAATATAAGAGTGACAAACCACACTTATAACAAATAATAGAGCATAAACTACAACGCCTAATAAAATAACAAATTAACCGCTATTCAAGTAAACAACTTGATTCTTCAAAAGGTGCCACAGAACTCTAACTTCCAATTAACCAACCCTCGCGGACCTCAGGATCAGAATTGTGTCCAAGAAGTTGATCAATAACAAATAGGGTGAAACACCCTAACGTCCAATATCATAGTGATCGACAACTAATCATAAAAACAATCAGCGATGATCACAAAACCAGAAGTCGACCAATATGCTAACCAAACAGCACTCACGTCGACTAAATAGGATTAATGTTAACCCTAACCATCACGACCACATCCCATGGATTTCGGTAACTGCTGGGTGTCCCAACGTCTCCTATCTTGACGGCACATTTCATTGATATCGAACGTGATGAGTATCATGTGGATCTCATACATTTCCACATTGTCAAAGCTAATTATCCTACTTTCATGGAAAACTTTTTACGGCATTTAAAGTCAAATCAGAGATTTGGATACCTTAGATTATATATTTATAGCGGTAGAGGTGATTATATATATATATAGCGGTAGAGGCAACTTTTCCATTTAATTCGTAAGTTCAAAATTATATGTCGTGGGCTTAAGAGACATTGACGAATTAAATTGGAAAAATCATCTCCATCGCTGTATATATATAATCTAAGGTATCCAAATCTCCTATTAGACCTTATATGCCGTAAAAAAATTAACCATAAAAGTACAATAAATTTTCTGGCCGATGTGGAAGTGCATCAGATCCATGATGCTCATCACATTCTATATCAATGAGCATGTGTTTGTGCATTACGTATTGATGGTGTTACGTCACTAGATTGCAGCTGTTATTGCAAAAATATTTGTACTAACTGTTTTTGTAATATTAAAAAAAAAATTTCCGTATAAGCTGCTTTTTTTTACGTATTGAATGATGGCGGCTCATCATTTGATTTAGGGGACGAGGAGGCTTCAGGCTTCTATCGAGAAGAATGAAACACAAGTGCAAAAAAGACCGGTACGTGTAATTTGATTGATGTGCCAAACAGTCACCATGTGCTAATTCTGAAATTATTTATTTTGATTATAACGTAACTATTCGCCTGTCTAAATGTTACCATTTGTGTTTGAATATACAGAGCAAAAAGCTGTGTCAGCAGAGTTCAGATAATGCTCATGGGAGGATCAACAACTTCAGAGATCCGGAGCGGCCGCCGAGGCGCAGATAGAATGTGATGATGACGAAGAACGGAGGGTTAATCTTCTTGTTCATGGTGTACTGCTAATCATGGATGACTTGTATTAAAACTATCACTAAAACATTCGAAGTAGAATTGTATACAATGATCTTGGTCTCATTTCCTAAGACAAGCCATCTGTAATGGGACCAATGGGTCAGAATATGACCCATTTACAACATGATCGAAAACCCATTTATTCGCTGCTTCAGTATAATGTATTCCATCCCATATGATCTTAACCGAAGGATCTTTACACGATCCTACCAGTAACTCTTTCCCGTTGTCGCTTACTCTTCCTCCACATCCAACGTGTATGTTGTAGTTGTACTTTCCGCCATAGCCACAACAAGCTCTAAGAGGATGTTCAAATCCTACATTTTCAACAAACCATATAATTATCAAACAATGAAATAAAACATTGTATATCATGATCAACTTTGTATATTTACCATGCTTGCTTGCTTGACTAATGAGTGCATATCTCGCTCTATAGATATCAACATACGTGATGGCAGCCTCACGAAGCTCCTTACGTAGTTGGTCCACTAGGTCTTTTAACTTGCGGTTAAAGAACCTGGCTAGCTCGTTAAACGGGTTAGCACATCCGGTTTCATCCATCTCTTCAGGCTTGGTTGTTAAATGTTCTAATATGTATGGTAGACAACCAATCGGGCCAGTATTGTGTATCCAAAAGTATCTTCCTCCTTTATCATGTACATCCTATCAGAAAAAATCCGAAAATGTAAGAACTACAACTATATATATGCAGAAACTGAGACGCAATTCGCACCTTAACTACTGTTCTGAATTGACCCAGGATATCAGGAATGGACGCTTTGACTTGATCGATTGACAAGTTTAGCAACAACCCACCCGTCAAGTCATTTTGCCCGATATCAAATGTGTATAAACCATGTGAAAAAGCTTCTGGTTTTGGAACTAAATCCTTAAAGACCCCATCAGCTGTTTCAAGATACAAGATTATATGATTATACGGTTTATACCATACAAACCACATACGGAATATTGATTTATATAAATATGAATGATCAATGATGTGTTACCTTTGCGAATAATTTGGGTCCTGACATAAAAATCATTGAACTGACACGACTGAACATTTAAGGAAATGGGGCTCAAACCACTTTGATGGCGAGTCGTATTTTGGGGTCTAATGGTTGAGCCACCCGTGGCGAAGTTGGCTCCTTGAGTGAAATTTGAGCCCAAAGCATCAAGGTATGCACTAAGGTAGCGTAACCGGAGACTTTGTGCTGTTAACATCATGATTTTATTAGTTACTCCGCGTTTATATCAATATTTGAGTCCACAGCTCGAACAAGTTAAATTTAATAGTGATGCATCGTGGCAAAAAGAAACGGGCAGGGCAGGTTTGGGGTTTTTTGCTCGAAATCATAATGGTGATGTGTTATTATCAGGTGTTCAAGTCGAATGCTATGCGGCCTCTCTGTTGGAAGCCGAAGCCAAAGCTATTATGTGGGCCATGACTCATGCTCGAAGTAGAAATTTTGAGAATGTAGTTTTTGAATCAGACTCCCTGTCCCTAGTTAATGCACTACGCAATCGATCCACCCTTCGTCAAATAGTGTGCTTGTTTTCGCTAATATTAGATACTTCGCTAGCTTTCAGTACGTGTAATTGGTCGTTTGTTAAAAGAGAGGGGAATATGGTTGCTCATAGCATAGCTACTTGGGGAATATATATAGTCTTAGAGGGTAGAGTTCCAAATTGTATTTTTAATCGAGTGACAAACGATGTACTCTTATCTCATGATTGAATGAAATCTTTACTCTTATATCAAAAAAAATAAATAAAACAAAATAAATAAATAAAGTAACATTTGTAATGCATATGTTGCATGTCAAGGAGTTGCATACCTATAAAGTTGATGACTAGACGGCCATCAGAGTACCTTCCAACCGGACGATGGAAAAATGTCTCCCCATTGGGTGGAGGAGCCTGCCCAAACGCGGCAGCCAAGCCACCAGTATCAGAATTCGAATCACCAAAGTTGAAAATGGCTGGAAAATTACATGGGTAGTTGCTTATAGTGGCATACATAGGTTGATTTGTTAGTAACATGAGTAAGAATATCACATAAGGTTTTAGCATAGATGTTTTCCAGCCACTGTGCTCCATAGTTATCAGTAATGGACATTTAGAAAACGCACAACAAAATCGCAGAGACACCAAGATAAGGGACTGAGAAAAAAACAACATGCTTGTGACATTTTTTTGTTTTTGTTTTGATTGTTTAGTATTTCTTTTTCCTTTTGTGATCAATTCCACGTGAGGTTATTCAATCCCTTTATGTAACAATTTAACTATCCTGTTTCATGCTTATTATTTTATTAAAGTAGTTTCAATGTATTAGTAATTGATTTGAGCCATTGAGGTGTACAAGTTTCTTAAATTTGCCTTATTACAAAATTACTAATTAAGAAAACCTAAGGGATAAACTAAAGTCATTAGTCACAAGTTTCAACTAATGATATCTATTCCATAAGAAGGCAGACCATAAAGGATGCTACATTTAAGAAAAACTAAAACAAAGTGTTATACTTTGAAAAACAAATAACAACTAGATGATTTATTCAAGACGGGTCACTGTCGTAGGTGAAGGACCATCATCACGTTTAACTTTCACGCATAATTCTCATAAACATTACCAATTATCACGGGATTTGGATATCGGTACCGGTACCAGTACCGGGAAATCGGGTTTTTCTCTTTTTTTTTCCAGAATTTCCCGATTTGGTACCGGTCCCGTACCGAATTAATGGTCCCGATTTTTTACCACCTTATTTCGTAGTCCCGGTATCGGAGATCGGTACCGGTACGGTTCCGGTTCGGTTCCGGGATTCAGTTCGAAATGCTCATCCCTAATTATGAGTATATTTGCATAAAGTGGACTATGTTTATATTTTTAATTTAGCGGTGAAAATAGCACATGTTTACTTGTGAGTTTGATAGCATATTTAATGACGAAATAGGGCTGATGTGAATGTGATTAGTTTGATGCCATAGTATCCGGTGTAAAAGATTCAAAATCTACCATCATAATAGTGAAAACTATCGAGGTCAATAAAGTACAAAAACATTGAATTTGGTGTCATGAAAGAACAAAGCCACTGAACTTAAGACTTTGGACACCACAATTACTATTACTATATATACTAAACTAGCTTATAGACCCGTGGAATCCACGGGATTTTAAAGGGTTTTTGATTAAAAAAAGTAAGTACGTGAAGTAAGTAAGAAATAACAACGAACATAAACGATATGAAAATTTCTAGTAACAGAATATTAAGTTAGAAGTGACTGAGGTAAATTGTTACTTTTACTTTTAAAACATATTAAATTGCTACTTTTACTTTTATCACACAAAGAGTACTTTTGGATTCCACCTTTCTGCCTAAAGTAAATTGCTACTTTTACTTTTATCACATAGTCACCCAAATGTAAGAGGGTCTTCGGTATAATAAAAACAATTAAAGATACTATAAACTACTATGTTCTACGGAGTAACTATTAATGTAATAAACTGGCCTCCAATTTTAATGGTTTTTAAAAGCAAATATATGTAGTGAGCGTTAATTAATTGATAAGCCAATGTGTATTCCGTAAGCACCTAATAAGTTTAATAAAAAAGTGTAAATAAAAGAAATTTGGATTGTTAATATATGTACATCTAAAAAATTGGCATAAAACATATCATATGTATATATCGTACATACATGTTGAACCTTAATCATAGACCTTAAAGTACTTATTTATAGAGAATATTTGTAGTAGTTTTTGATAGCTTACCATCCGCATCACAAACGACAACCTTCAACCCTCTATTTGCTTTTAACGCGTGAAACAACCACGTATAGTTGTCCATGTGTGAAAACAGGACATGGCATGTACAAACCAACTTTTGAAAGTGATCGCCCTTAGCTCTTCTGACACGCGATATTGTTTCCTCACGATCTTTAGCGGTAAACATTTATAAGATGTAGTAATTATCAACTTTGATAAGATAACCTTATTTCCAAAATGTGCTCCGTTAATTATATGTGCTTGAATAGAAGTTCTTGATAATCGAAATGACGCTTATTGCCAAATGGTTCATTTTGTGCATGATAACCTTTTTCTAACATGGTTCATTTTGCGCTTGAATAGAAGTTTTTGAAGTTCTTGATAAGTGTTATAATACAATACAAAACGCAAAATAAAAATTATTATCAATATCAATCACACTTAAAGACTTGTATACACTTCAAAAATCCATTCAATGATTGATTTACAAAATGAAGTAGTGATATGTTATCTAGATTACAAAATAACAAAATAGAAGACAAGCATGATATGCCACATGTTTGTGAGAACCTTTAACGTTATCAATAACAAAATATAAGACAAACATGATATGCCACAAGTTTGTGAGAACCTTTAACGTTATCTTGTAATGTTGGTTCAAAGAGCCTTTAAATTATCAAAAATGACCAAAGTCACCTGCAAATTTGGGATTAAAAGGTTGTTAGTGATATAATTGGCTATCACAGTTGATAAGCATACAAAAATTCAAATGTTACGTGTATTAAACTATAAAATATAATCTTGTTATTAAAGGCAACTACTAACATACTTGACAAATAATTATTTTTGTACCTTCAATAGGTTATTGAAACAATAATGGAGCTACAGGTGGTAGATTTAAATATTCATAAGAGAACAGGCCAAACACATTGCAATTCGCTGGTAACGGGTCAATACAAATAAAGAAACAGAAAAAAATATGAAATGGTTGTGTAACCTTATTTAAGAGGGTTATTAGCTTATTGTATTATCTATATACAATAAGCTTACCCAAACACGTCTTAAAAAAAAGATTAAGAGCTTTTTGAATGGTGAAAAATACCTTTATGATAAAGCCACCTGGAGTTAGATTTCTACTGAAACAATAAGCATAACACAATGAAGATATCGAGGAAGAGATCCCAACAGGTTGAATTAAGTAAGAAAGAACAACGAACGTAAACAGGTTGAATTATATTTTGAGTGAAATAATAAGCAATAAGTCAGTGATACGATAAACAGTTTGTAACTATTAAAATAATAAACGTACTTGTATCGTCTTACGCGTATGGTAGTCAATTTTGGAAAGGAAAAAAAGGTATGCAATAAACGTCAAACACTTGAGTAATCGATGTTCATTCCGTGAATGTCCAAAAGTTTTATTAAAAAAAGTCAAACTAAAATCCAATTGTCTACAAAGTTTATGTAAAGTTAAAAAATGATGTAAAACATATCATTTATATAGTTATACATGCATGTTGAACATTGATTGTGGACCTTGAAGTACTTCTCGTATACAATGTTTGTAGTACTTTTTGAGATATTACCATCTGCATCACAAATGACAACCTTCAAACTTCTTTTGGTTTTGACCCTGGAAACGGTAACATATAATTGTCCTTGTGTGAAATTGGACGTGAAAGATACAAACCAACCTTTGAAAGTGACTTACCCTCGCTCATGTTCATGGCTCATGTTCATTGTCATAGCCAATAAAAGGAACACATGATATTGTTTCCTTGTGATCTTTAGCGGTAAAATTTTATCAAATGGAGTAATTTTCTACCACGACATGATCACCGTCTTTCCAAAGTGTGTTTTGTTTATTATATTTGCCTCAATCAAAGTTCTTACTAATCTAACAACTTGAAGTCTTGTTCCATTACATAATTCATTGATCTGATCGATATTTCTAAACAAAGATTTTTAAATAAATTATGCATTAAAAAGTTAAGTGTGTGAATAAAGTAAGAAAGAACAACGAAAGTTCATGTTCCATTATTTTTTAAAAGGAATAATAAGTAATAAGTTAATGATACTATAAACAATTTGGTTTGTAACTATTAAAATAATAAATGTGCATGTATCATCTTCTCCAACTTCGATTGTCTTGCAAAGTAAAGGTATGCAATCAACGTCAAACACTTGAGTAGCCAATGTTCATCCCGTGTACACCTTTAAATTAAAAAGAAAAAAAAAACAAAAGTCAAACTAAAATGAATTTGTTGATATTTATAAAGTTACAAAATGATTAAAAACGTCATTTTTGTAGTTGTACATACCTATCGAACATTGATTATAAATATTTAAGTACTTCTTTGTAGACAACGTGTAGTGCATTTCGAGATACTATCATCTGCATACTTATTGGCAACATTCTTTACTTTGGAAACAACAACATACAGTAATATGTGAAAACTGGACATGGCAATTACAAACCAACCTTTGAGCTTAAATTAAATTGCATATGATTACACTGTAAAAAAAAAAAAAAAAAAAAAAAAATCAAACTACCTTAAGTCATTGTGTTTAAAAAGTAAAAGAAGTTTTATAACAGCAAATTGTATACTTGCGAGAGCGATCTTTTGTTGTTGTGTTGAAAAACATAGTAGTAAATTTTTTTTAAGTGTTTGGATAAACGGTATTTAGAGAATACATAAACCTTTATAAGTTTTTGAGGAAATCGTATAATCATATGTAGCATGAGTAAAAATAAGCAATATAATTAAATAATAATAAAATAAGAATAAAAACATTATATCTTAGTATATTAATTCTTTTTATAAATAAACAAAGTTGATGCAGTTGAATCAGAAACTCAAGTAAATTCATTTAACAAACCATTTGTGGTGAAACCTTTAAAAGAGATACAACGCTAAATTAACACTTAACAATGGTTCCTTTGATAACTCGTGTAGTTGCAGCTGAATCAACATTATCATGGTTGGCATCTAACACAGTTTAAAAGTCTTTGATTTATCTCTTCTTTCTTCCAACAGAGGATGGCTCTTCTGAAACCTTGACTGAATACTAAATTTTGTCATGGAACCAACTCAGCGCCAACTGCAGATATTGACCCATTGCCTGGTGTGGATCCTGCAAAGCTATCAAAGTAACAATCATACCAACAACTGAGCCAGTATGAGCCAGCATTACCTGAACTGCAAAGCTATCAAAGTAACAATCATACCAATAACTTAATCGAGCAAGTCTAGGAGACCTAATTAGCTCGCTTTAGCATTTTTACCTCCTTAATTAGAATTTACCAAACAATTAAAAAAATGGTTATTTCTAATACTTAAAGGTGATGTTAACCATAATGTTATTCATTTCAAACTTCTTTCTTTAGTTATTCGTTTCAAACTTCTCATAACACGCGAACTACTTTCTATCTATGTCTCCGCAAACGAAATAATCAATTAACTACAATCCTAAGAGAACGCTTGCTTGGACTTCTAAGGTCAAACATTATGTAAATTAATATTCATATGCCTCAGATTATAAACTTTGACATTAAACCTTTCCACGGTAGCTAAAATACCTTATTAGAGGTGTCAATTTGTGCCCAAAATAAAAACAATTCGCTAATTTTGGCTACTTTTTAAAATACTTGGGCACATTTAGCCCCCTCCTTTTTATGAAATAGGCATATTTAGCCCATTGGAAAGTTAAATGGGCACTAACGGGAACATATATATATATATTTTTTTTTAATTGGAGAACATTATAATCGTTTTTAAAGAAAAACTTATATATATAATATATTTAATTTTTTAAATATAAATGAAGTATAACATTTAAGAAATTTATTTCATCATTTTTAGTCTTCTATAAAGCGATTTGTATAATATGTGCCCATTTGGCCCGTGCCCGTTTAGCCCGTGCCCATTCTAGCCGGTGCCCGTTCTAGCCCGTGCCTGTGCCCGCCCGTTTTGCCACCTCTACTTATTGTCTATCATCTACAAATATTTTGAGTCTTTATAAGAGAGCCAGAATAGTGGCCGTATCAAAGAATTGCTAATATACTAAAAGAAAGGTAATTTTGTATTTTGCTTATGGCACACTTTCTACCATTTGATTCATACGTGTATACAACCAACTTGGTCTTTAAGTTTAATTTACCTTGAATACTCCATGACTGTTGTTGATTGGAGTCTTCTGTAGATGAATCTTCATTACTGACCCCAATTTCAAACTTGCATAATGGACACAATGCGGTGATCTTCAGCCATTTATCTACACATCCTATATGGAAGAAATGTGGGCAAGGAAGCTCGCTCAACAGATCATTATCTTTTTTTTTTCAGGCATACTCAACAAACCTGAACCATTTTCCAAGATCTTCAGCCATTTATCTATACATCCTATATGGAAGAAATGTGGGCAAGGAAGCTCGCTCAACAGATCATTATCTTTTTTTTCAGGCATACGTAACAAACCTGAACCATTTTCCAAGTATCTTTGTTAGATTGGAGAAATGAGTACTTGGGTTTAAAGGAGATAATCCTAGATGTTCATCTCTGTTCATATTAAAGAGGGAGTCGTAAATACTAAATAGCAATTCGTTGAAATCAAGTAATATGTTCAATTTGTCTTTTTATAGAACAGGTTGAACTGAGGCTCATTAGGAAAGATGTCTCTTCTCGAAAGTGTAAAATTTTAATGAGACGGTTCCCTCTCGAAACACAAAAAGAAAGGTAATTTTGTATATTGCTCGTATATACTAAATTACCATTCAGTAAAATCAGTTGACAAATAGAAGTGTGCTTTAGTAACTGAAAACTTACAGCACCTAGCACCTACCCCAGAAATAACACTCTTACACTCTTTTTCTATGGTGCTAGAGTCCCGCCTTCATCAACTCCAGAATCATTAACTAAATATCACTTTTTTGATTTTAAAATTTTACACTCAGTAATGCGAAACAACGTGGTACATAATAAAGAAAACATGCAAATTTAAACCTGGATACTGATAATCATAACAGGTAGTAGCGGGATAGTGACCACCTTGCTCTGCAGCTGGCTTATTGACACCGTTTTTCACAGATGAAGCAACAGCACCTGAAAACAATGTCATGCCAGAACTTAGAGAGGCGACATGTACAAATTGATTGCAATAAATTTATAATGGCATGAAAATTATTCAACTTGTAATCTTATAGTACTAATTGATGAGAGTGTTGGACATTGCGCTTGAAAGTGGTTATTATTGCATGTCATAACAAATTATCAAACTTTAATTATTCTACGTTACATAAACACCTAACGCAAACTTAATGAAGAGGTACCTTGGTGAGGCTCCAATCACATTTGGACCTATTAACTAAACCATACATCTTGGCACAACCAACATAATTTATTGCCGTCATCACAGTTTCAGTGCCGTAAGATGGATTTCCTCAAATGAATTATGAGACATGGCAGGTTAGTAAATTGACCCAGATAGGTTATCTATGACATGTGACTGTTCGTAAGAAGACTTGCGAGAGGAATACCATGCAACTTACACCATAGCGACTCAAGATCTTCTGGAGACTTTGCAGAAAACTTATCTTCATAGTACCTATATTTCCATCCAGTCACTCTAAGTTTAATCTATATACAGATAATAATGACATGTATGTATGAATCAACTGTCAAAACATGCTAATCACCAATAAGCATGACTTAAATTATCCATGCACCTTTCAGATCAAACCTTATCTTCCCCTGGTTGCTCAGAATTAAACGCATCAAATTTCTAGCAGAGTATATGCTTTAACTTTGTTTTCAGTTCTTCTTTGTTATCAACAATCTGAAAAGAAAATATCAACTCAAGGTTATAAGAAAGTTGGAGAATACAATAATATAGATTAAAAAACAGTAAACAAAAATATAGATTAAAAAACAGTTAAGTGGCTTTCTAAAGAGAATGTACATCTCTTTCAAAATTACTCCTAGCTTCAACAATGGCAGCACCACAGAGGACCCAGAAGACAGACGTCCACAACCCGTAACAATCCTTACAAAATGATCAAAAGGAGCCTTGGCAGTACACAACCACCTCGATTTGTTCTCATACATCACCTATAGACAATAGTTGTAAAATAATTACTACATCATTTTAAAACGTATGTATCAAAAACACGCGCATGAGCCAAAAGAAATGAGAAGTAATGAGACTAATATCAACCAAAGTGATCACCCGTATGTTGTTGTCTGTTGTGGAGCCCATCCAAAGCCAGCATCAGGAAATTTTCTGGAATTGCAAATACGTTAGCATTTTGACCTTTAAGGTCAATTGTTTGACTTATCACTTTATTTCTATGTTATGTGGTATTCACTACAAAGTTTGATTGATAATGAGCCAATTTCCTTGTGTTGGCCTAACTTTATGAATCCTTGATATGCAAAGAAATAAATGAATTTTCTTTGGTATTAAATTACTTACTTAGTAACTAAAAATAGTTGGTAGAACCAAGAGGTTTGTCACAAAGTTTCTCAAATGGAAAATATGCTCATCGATTAGCACCCAGAGGTAGCTATTCATCTGAACAAAAAATTCCATAGCATATTAGTATTCGTACAGGGGCGTTTGGATATGCGTTTTAAAAGTAATTACTGAGTAGTGAGTACATGATTAAATAATCAGAATCAGATAATTGAATAATAAGATAGGCTACTGCTGTCGAAGATCAATCTTCGAGTGAATGAAAAGTTCCAATTATTCAAAAGAATATATTTGTGGAAAAATAAAGTTGTACTCACTGGTGAAATTAAAGCATGAATCTCAATTAGTCTTACTCAAGTTTTAAAAATCCTTTAAAATCCTGCATTTATCTTCTCGATTTCCTTTTCCTTATGGTTTCTAGTTTCTACTTCCAAACAAAATAATGTGAAAATGATTCCTGTTGGGAGTAAAGTATTAGATAGACGATATAAAATGAGTTAAGCTACTATTAAGCTGCAAGTTAAGTAGCCGCAATTAAAGAACCCAATATACACATTGTTTGTTATCTTATCAGTAAATATGTAAAAAAAATATGACTTTAGATTAGTCAAAGTTTAACTTTTACGCATGATCCCAAACTATTAAAGAACAAAATTTAAGCCCGTGCTGCTTATTACTTGTTTTAACATTTTTGAATAGCTTTCCTGTAGTAGCGTTAGATGTGTTTGTTTACAAACACTCATTAACACTGCACCTTATGCTATTATAAAATCCCAAGCAACTTTGTATAACTATAATAAAATCCATATGATCAACCGTTATTTTGTTGTAGGAAAAAACTGGATTGCAAGAGTTAGATGAAAGCTAACCACTGCACCTTATGCCTTTGCATTCGGTTAGTCTCCACAAAGTACTACATAGTCATAAACAAACATACTATATATTAGATTTAAGATACCACATCTTTTGATTAGTTTGATAAAACAATTTGACATAATCTTCAAAAAGTTCAGCAACATTCATTGTCATTAATTTTAAATGAATTGTTTTTTTATGCCTAAAAACAAAATAAAGAATTCTTGATCATAATCATAAATGAGTCATTTTACGTAGCGCAGAAGAGTTGGTTCGAAAGAAGAATAATCACGATACACTCTCCAAGCAACCGTTTTTCTGCAAAATTATTAGAGACATTTCATCAAACACCTTAAGTATAGAAACATAGTGACAGTTCAAGAATTATTAGATAATTTACAAAACAAAGCTAATTGAATCAAAGGTGCCCCCACAACAAACAATTATTCCATCTTCTACTTCTTCTATCAATCACACATTTAAATATCTTCGAATCAAATACACACATATGAACACACTCAAACATAAATGATCAAAGAAAGAAAATCACAAAATTACCCATTTGATGCGACCTTGAATCTCCACAAACATCCAATAACAGCAACAAACAAATTATAAAAAGAAATTCATGGTTGATTAACTTTGTTGATATGGTTTAGAAAATTTGTGATATTCAGTTACCAAACAATGAATTGTTTTGAAACTTCTACATCACAAATTCGTACCCAAATACAAAAGAACTAATAAATACACATTTGTACAAATTAAGAGATAATTACCGATTTGAAGCTTTGGCCGGCATTTCATCAAACTATTGGTGTGCGTCCAGTGGTCAAAATCAAATGAACAAACCTATAGCCAACTCAATAAAAGAAAAACCCAAATCAAACGTTTCATAAAATAAGCGCAATAATAATGAATTTGAAAGTAGTAAATTTACCTCAGGCATATTCTCCGGTTGTTAGGGTTGATGTTAGTGCTTGAATCAAAATATAATTGATGAATTGAAACGGAATATTAATTCATAGGAGCGTATAGAGGATAATTGTTGTATTTTTGAATGCATTGATATTAATTAAGGTATTAATTGATTGTAATGAATTTGGTAAGGTTTAACTGATTTGAGAGTAATGAATGAATTGGTCAAATCATTGTGGTTTAAGTTCTGGAATGAAGGATAGCAATGAAGGGTTGTACAATATTAAATGACGGACCAATCACAGAAGAGACACATCAGCGAATTTATTACATAGAGTGCTTCATTGAGTTGTAAAATATTCTGGTTTATTAGTATAGATAGATAGCGTCAATTTGGTGCGCTGTGCGCTTTCATTGGTTGCCTGCATTCAGCCCACACGGGTCGCTATTATTAGCAGTAGTTCTTCTACATAAATCTCATTCTCTCATTATTTTGCTAAACCGACTTTCTACACAAATCTCACCGCCTCTCTCTTATCTGGAAGCCAGGCTCATGAACTCAAAAAGTTTGGTTCAACGATCCAGAGGAACATCGACATCTTTAATTGTTCAGGGTTATCGATCCTCATCTCAAAAAAGCATACGAGTTTGTCGCAAACCAATCACAGCAAAGGTAACATAATTCTTTTCCGGTTCATATAAGGAAATTAAAAAGTCATTGATTGTTAGGGGAGATTACTGATGTTTGTTTTGAATGGTTGTATATTTATCTTATTATTTTTGTCAGTGACTATAAGTGTTTCTTTATACTAACCATCTATTTATGTGGTGCTTTGCTTTTTTTAGTGACAAAGATGAAGTAAAAGAAAAGCATATTTTGTGCATCCTTATACAACTACCATTGTACAAAACGTAAATTAAGCGGGGCTGAAATTGGTGCGTTTGTGTGCTAAAATGGATAGGTTTGGGTATTGAAAATGGATGCGGAAATGGATGTATTTGCGGGCTGAAGTGGATGGGGTTTTATGCTGAAACGTGAGCTGAGTTGGGTGGGTTTTGGGGCTGAAACCGGCCTTGAAATAAGCTTACTCGGGCTCTGAAATGAGGGCTGAAACGAGTGGGTTTAAGGGATGAGAAGAGTGGGTTCGGGTGCTGAAATGGGGAAGTGGCTCTTAACAGGTAATTGGCTAATTTCTTATTGTCTTGTAGTGCTTCCTGGAGTAGTATCGATGTTTCTTAATTTGTACATTGATGTGAAAAGATAAATAAGGTGGAGCTAAAACTACTAATTAAACAGTTTTATCTGTTTCATATATATTTTTATTTATATGACCATATACGGAAAATTAAAATAGGTTAATGAACAGCCATTGTGTAGCAAAGTTAAATGCAGATGTTTGCTGCGAGATCACTGCCCCGCCGCAATGCGGCGGTTCGCAGTCGTCCTCGTATCAACCATGGGCCATCAACTTTGTATTAAACCCCTACGTCGGTGCTATTAAAATAGTGCAATAGTGCTTGTAAAAAAAAGAGTAAATTGCAAAAATCATCCTTATGGCTTGCAAAAATTGCAGAAATCGTACCTCGTCTTTCGACAGTGCAGGCGGCCTCCCTGTGGCGAAACTTTTGGATCATTTTGGTCCCTGGTTTTAACTGTCGTTAAGTGAATGCCGTTAGCAGTTACACGTTAGCCCCTTTTAGCCAATGATCGTTCCAGCGTTCATCCTTTAAATTAACGATAGTTTATAATTTATTATTTTTGGTTTATTTAAAGTGTTTAGACTTTTTATATACATTTTTTTTATAAAGACATATACGTTTTTATATACGGTATATAAATAAGTATTTATAACAACATATATGCTATTATATACGGTATATAATATACCTTTTTATATACATTTTTTATAAAAACGTATTCATAACAACATGTACACTATTATATACGGTATATAATATACCTTTTTATATATGTTATTATATACTTTTTATACGTTTTTATATATGTCTTTGTATGTGCTTTTATATAAGTTTTTGTAAATGTTTTTATATACGTTTTTATACACGATACATTTTTGTATACATTCTTATATACGTTTTATATGCTTTTATATACGTATTTATAGAAAATATATACATTTTATACCTTTTTATATGTTTTTATATACGTTTGTGTATATGTTTATATATATTTTTGTATGAGTATATATACGTTTTTGTATACGTATATAAAAACGTATACACAAACGTATCTAAAAGCGTATGCAAAAACGTATAAAAACTGTATAAAAATGTATTAAAAACGTTTTTGTATACATTTTGTATTCTTTTTTTTTAATACTTTTTATATATGTTTCTATACGCTTTTGTGTGTGTGTATTTGTGGGGTATTATAAGTATGTTTGTATAAAGTAGACTATTTTTATATTTTTAACTTGGTAGTGAAAATAGCACCTGTTTACTTGTGAGTTTGATAGTATGTTTAATGACGAAATAAGGCTAACGTGAATGTGATTAGTTTGATGCCATAGCATCCGGTGTAAAAGATTCAAAATCTACCATCATAAAAGTGAAAACCATCAAGGTCAATAAAGCACAAAAACATTGAATTTTGGTGTCATAAAAGAACAAAGACACTGAACTAAAGACTTTGGACACCACAATTACTATATATACTAAAAAGCGTCAATTTGGTGCGCTTTCATTGGTTGCATGCATTCAGCCCACATGGGTCGCTATTATTAGTAGTAGTTCTTTCTACATAAATCTCATTCTCTCATTATTTTGCTAAACCAACTTTCTACACAAATCTCACCGCCTCTCTCTTATCTGGAAGCCAAGCTCATGAACTCAATAAGTTTGGTTCAACAATCCAGAGGAATATCGAACCTCATCACAAAAAAGCATATGAGTTTGCCACAAACCAATCACAGAAAAGGTAACAAAATTCTTTTCCAGTTCATATAAGGAAATTAAAAAGTCATTGATTGTTAGGGGAGATTACTGATGTTTGTTTTGAATGGCTGTATATTTATCTTATTATTTTCATCAGTGACTATAAGTGTTTATTTATACTAACCATCTATTTATGTGGTGCTTTGCTTTTTTTTTAGTGACAAAGATGAAGTAAAAGAAAAGCGTATTTTGTGCATCCTTATTCAACTACCGTTGTACAAAACGTAAATTAAGCGGGGCTGAAATTGGTGCGTTTGTGTGCTGAAATGGATAGGTTTGGGTGTTGAAAATGGATGCTGAAATGGGTGTATTTACGTGCTGAAGTGGATGGGTTTTTATGCTGAAACGTGAGCTGAGTTGGGTGGGTTTTGGGGCTGAAACCGGCCTTGAAACAGGCTTACTCGGGCTTTGAAATGAGGGCTGAAACGAGTGGGTTCGGGTGCTGAAATGGGGCTCAAATGAAGTGGCTCTTAACAGGTAATTAGCTACTTTCTTATTGTTTTGTAGTGCTTCCTGGAGTAGTATCGATGTTTCTTAATTTGTACATTGATGTGAAAAGATAAACAAGGTGGAGCTAAAACTACTAAACAGTTTTATCAGTTTCATAAACATTTTTATTTATATGACCATAAACGGAAAATTAAAACAGGTTAATGAACAATCATTGTGTAGCAAAGTTAAATGCGGATGTTTGCTGCGAGATCACTGTCCCGCCGGCGGTTCGTAGTCGTCCTCGTATCAACCATGGGCCATCAACTATGTATTAAAGCCCTACGTCGGTGCTATTAAAATAGTGCAATAGTGCTAGTAAAAAAAATAAACTGGACTAGGTTTGACAGGCCAATAACTTCTCTTACTCAGCCCAACATGATGGCCTGTATATAATTTCTAGAAACCGAATCACTGCATTTTAGATCATCAAACAGATAATAGTATGCACAGCTTTAAAAACTTCATAGTCCCATTATTACCAAGCCCAATTAATTATCTTGTTTCTTGAAAAAGCAAGAAACAACCTACTCTCTCTAAATCCTCTACTGAAGCAGAGTATAGAGCTCTTGCTTCAGTAACCAGTGAAGTGATTTGGATTTTGAAGATTTTAAAGGATTTAAACTTTGAAAGTTTTTTTTTACATGTTTCACTTTACTGTGACGGTAATTTTGTAATTAAAATTGCAGCCAACCCAGTTTTCCATTAAAGGACTAAACATCTTGAAATTGATTTGCATTTTGTTAGAGAAAAGATTTTGAATGGAGTAGTTAAAACTGTAAAAGTAGATACTGCAAATCAAATTGCAGATATTCTCACAAAAGGATTTGATATATTGCGACACAAAAAAACTTGTTGAAAAACGGGGCTTAATAGATGTCTACCAGAAATTAGATAAAGGGGGGATGTTGAAAAACAAGGATGTCATCTGATATCTGGTGGTAACCTTAAGGACTAACCTTGTACTTTTATATTCTCAGTTTTAGTCCTAAGGATGCAATTGGAACTCTTGTGTTGGTTATGAAGATTTGTAAAAAGTTATGTGGTCAGAATAATAATGAAAAGGCACTAAAGGATCTGGAAAGACTCATTTGTGCAATATTTCTAATGTCGGTGTCAAACCAAACTTTTTACTCATATATGATATTCTCTCTCTACTCTAAAAAGCCTCTTTTTTCCACAAAAACCCTAGATATGATCATCTTGATCTAAAAGCACTGAGAATCATAACATGAAATAACAGCAAAATCCTCGCCACATCATTAAAAAAAAAAAAAAAAAAAAAAAAAAAAAAAAAAAAAAAAAAAAAAAAAAACACCTTTTGTGACTCACTTTTTTTTTTAAATTACAAATTTATTCATTAAACAATGTAATACCTAATTAATAAAATTAAACATGAAATAAAAACGTTACAAACCATATCATCCCAACAACAAGACTTGAAAAACTTTTAGCCCAAAAGAAATCATTTAGCCCACATTTTAGTTTTAGCCCAAAAGGTAATCCTCTAACCCTACATATACACATCATCTCAATACACCGCCACCATCATTCATTCCCTTTGAATCACCATACACCATGGAAGCTCGTTCTTCTCCAAAAGAGGAGGAGGGTTTGGTGGACATACTTTCCGAAGACCATCGCGTGAAGATCATGTACTACGTATTTGGCGTAACAGTTTGGGCAAATTTCATACGAGATTTTATTCAAGAGATTCTAAAAAACCGATCACAAGGGTTTATTCGAGCAGTTGTTAAGCATTATGATGACCCAGAATTTAGTTGGGTTTTTAGCAAAAAAGACGTTTGTCCTATGGGCTAGGTCATGTGTTTGAACTAGGATCTGGAAACTATGAAACACAATATTTGAAGCATGCAAAATTAACTAAATATGGAAAAAAACTATAAGGATTTGCTCATAGGTGGGACAATTGTTGGGACTACCTTAAGTGCTAAAATTTTTGAGGAGGCCCAGATTATGGTTAGTAAAACTGCTGGAGAGCCTGATCGATGGAGGCACAGTATTGGGGTTACGTCTCTCATGATATGTGAGCCGGCAAGGTTTGTAGGGTACCGAGATGTGCTCGCAAAAAAGTTTGAAGATGGTACCGAGTTGTTTCTTGCGGGGCAAGGTGACGGACCGTATGACTGGTTGGCGTACATCCCGAATAAGTGGGTTGAGTTTTCCAAGTGCGCTAGGAGATTTGTGTCGACAGGACCAGTTAGATATAACCCTCAAACATTGTTGGGTGCGTGTGAGTGTACTGTAAACCCTACTGCAGCCACCAAGGCCCTTTTAGTGAGATCGTATGACGCTAGGTTTGATGGTTTTGAAACGATACGAGTGTCTTATCATAGTTAGGGATCTAAACAAGTGAAGTATTACCAAAATTTAGTTATGTAAAGTATGTTGATTAAGCTATGATATTAGTGTTTCTAATTGGTTTTGTTATGTTAACATCATATGAATGAATTTATGTTTAATCGGATTCATTTTGTGGTTGTATTCGATCGATTTTCGTGTTGTTGATTATCATAGTTAGAGATCTAAGAAAGTGAAATAGCACAATCTAGTTTCTAAAGTTGTTTGATTAAGCAAAGACGGTTTTATTATTAAGTAGCTATTGTTGATCTAAGCAATTGATTTATCATGTTTTTTTGTTTGCAGCAATTTCATATTTCTGTTCGGTTTTTAATGGAGTTATGTAACATGAATCTGAATATAACGTTCTGCTAATAAAAAAAATTACGAATATAACTTGTTATGAAATTATGTTTTGCTTTTTCTTTGATAACACCAGTATCAGAATTCGAGTCACCCAAGTTGAAAATGGCAGGAAAAACATATGGGTAGTTTCCTATACTTTTTCGCGAAACTTTGAAAGCTGCAGATCTTCACAAATATTGGTGTACTGCTAATCATGGATGAGTTGTATTGTAATAATCGCACTAAACATTAGAAGTAGAATTGTATACAATGATCTTGGTCTCATTTCCTATGACAAGTAATCTGTAATTGGACCGACGGGTCAGAATATGACCCATTTACAACATGATCGAAAACTCATTTATTCGCTGCTTCTGTGTAATGTATTCCATCCCATATATCCTACCAATAACCGTTTCCCGTTGTCGCTTACTTTTCTTCCACATCCAACGTGTATGTGTTAACCGAATGATCAATGATGTGTTACCTTTGCGAATAATTTGGGTCCTGACATAAAAATCATTGAACTGATATGACTGAACATTTAAGGAAATGGGGCTCAAACCACTTTGATGGCGAGTCGTATTTTGGGGTCTACTGGTTGAACCACCCGTGGCGAAGTTGGCTCCTTGAGTGAAATTTGAACCCAAGGCATCAAGGTATGCACTAAGGTAGCGTAATCCCAGACTTTGTGCTGTTAACATCATGATTTTATTAGTTAGTCGCGTTTGAGTCACTTGTAAAAATGTAACATTTGTAACGCATATGTTGCATGTCAAGGAGTTGCATACCTATAAAGTCGATGACTAGACGGCCATCAGAGTACCTTCCAACCGGACGATGGAAAAACGTCTCCCCATTGGGTGGGGGAGCCTGTCCAAACGCGGCTGCCAAGCCACCAGTATCAGAATTCGAATCACCAAAGTTGAAAATGGCTGGAAAATCACATGGGTAGGAGCTTACAGTGGCATTCATAGGTTGATTTGATAGTAACATGAGTAAGAATATCACATAAGGTTTTAGCATAGTTATCAGTAATGGACATTCAAAAAACACACAACAAAATCGCAGTGACACCGAGATAAGGGGCAGACATGTTTTTCATGGCTGAGAAAAAAACAACACCCTTGTGATTACTACTCCATCCCTTCCATATAAAATGTCCATCTTTCTATTAATGTAACTAGTGTTTGGATTTGCTTAGTTTATTAGAAACTTTCTGTGTAATCCAGTTATGATGTTTTTTAGGTTAGATATGATGGTAAAAAGTATTTTAGTTTTCATCTCATTAAGCACTCTGAAATTAGCATTCCCTTGGAAATTGCTTATTTCGTCCCAAAATAGGCAGATGAACAGAAGCAGCTTGGAAGATCAAAACTTCAAACTGTGTATCTGCTCAAATAAGCTGATAAGGAGAAAAAAATAAGCAAATTCAAGCACTTTCTAAGTTACGTGTAGTACAGTAGCATTTTTGAGAATCGTTAGAGTAACTCAGCAAATCACACCAATCTAGGTTTCCTCATATTTTAATATGTTTTCTCTTTGAGTTGAAACATTAGTGTCTT
Organism: Artemisia argyi; assembly: GCA_030686995.1. NCBI lineage: Eukaryota > Viridiplantae > Streptophyta > Magnoliopsida > Asterales > Asteraceae > Artemisia > Artemisia argyi. The sequence continues at coordinate 209,940,744 of CM060681.1, forward strand.
TTTTTCTTTTCTTTTTTTTTTTTTTTTTTTCTTTTTTTTTTTTTGGATTCTGTTACTTGACATGATTGATCAAAAAAGAACAAGGGAAAAAAAGTTCACTAATGGTTAGGAACTTATTGTTCAACATGTAACTGTTTCTCATTTGGCATGATGGCATTTCAGGTCATTCGTGCTCGTTTGCAGGTAAATGAGCTTCATCTCTATATCTTTTTTCTAGGCTTTTGCTATTATTGTTTCCGACAGACTATTAAGAGACCTGTAAAATTACATTTTGGAATCCAGCAGAGTTTTTTAGTTTTATAATGTTAGTAGCTGAAGTTGTATCCTTTCACACTGTAGCAACGGCCAAGTATAGACGGAGTTCCCAGATATGTGGATAGCTGGCATGTAATGAAGAAAACTGCTCGGTGAGTTTGTAATTGCATTTTTGGTCCCTGTGGTTTGGCCAAATTGCAGATTTAGTCCCCAACTTTTTGAAAGTGCACCAGACGTCCTCATTTTCAAGTTTTCGTTGCATTTTTGGTCCCTGACCAACATCAAATGACTAAAATACCCCCATCACTATTTTCTTTTCAGTTTTTTTACATAAAGGACCCCTGTGTTGCGCCAGACTTTACAAAAATCGTCCATTTTTTTTTTTTTTTTTTTTTTTTACTTTTAAAATTAGTATTATTTTTTAATTAAATAATATTAAAAAAATATTAAAGATATTCCAAAAATAATCAAAAATATTAAAAAAAATTCGTACGTATCATACGTTTTTTTTTTTTTTTTTTTTTACGTTTTCGTCTGCTTTTTTACGTTTTCTTCCGTTTTTTATACATTTTCATCTTTTTTTCTTACGTTTTCGTCCGTTTACGTCAGTTTTCTTACGTTTTCATCTATTTTTTTTACGTTTTCGTTTGTTTTCTTCCGTTTTCGTCTGCTTTCTTACATTTTCGTCTGTTTTCTTACGTCTTCGTCCGTTTTCTTATGTTTTCGTCTGTTTTTTACGTTTTCCTCTCTTTTTTACGTTTTCGTTTGTTTTTTACGTTTTCGTCTGTCTTTTACGTTTTCCTCGCACGTTTTTGTCTGTATTTACACGTTTCCGTTCGTTTTCGACCGTTTTTACACGTTTTCGCACGTTTTTGTCCGTATTTACACATTTTCATTCGTTTTCGACCGTTTTTTACACGTTTTCGTACATTTTTTCCAAATATTTTTTTTTTCGAAAAATATTTTTTTTTCGAAAAATATTTTTTTTTCGAAAAATAAAAAATTATTTTTTTTTTCAAAATTTTGTTAATTTCGAGAAATAAAAAATCAATTTTTTTTCGAAAACGTGCGAAGACGGACGAAAACGTGTAAAAACGGACGAAAACGTGTAAAAAACGGTCGAAAACGAATGAAAATGTGTAAATACGGACAAAAACATGCGAAAACGTGAAAAAATGGACGAAAACGTGTAAAAACGGTCGAAAACAAACGGAAACGTGCGAAGACGGACGAAAACGAATGAAAATGTGTAAATACGGGCGAAAACGGGCGAAAACGACGAAAAAAGGACGAAAACGTGCGAAAACGGACGAAAAAGCAGACGAAAACGTAAAAAAAAACGTATAATACGAATGAATTTTTTTGAATATTTTTGATTATTTTTTTGAATATTTTTGAAATATCTTTAATATTTTTTGAATATTATTTAATTAAAAAATAATACTAATTTTAAAAGTAAAAAAAAAAAAAAAAAAAAAAAAAGGACGATTTTTGTAAAGTCTGGCGCAACACAAGGGCCATTGATGTAAAAAAACTGAAAAGAAAATACTGATGGGGGTATTTTAGTCATTTAATGTTGGTCAGGGACCAAAAATGCAACGAAAACTTTAAAATTAGGACGTCTGATGCACTTTCAAAAAGTTGGAGACTAAATCTGCAATTTGGCCAAACCACAGGGACCAAAAATGCAATTAACTCTAAAGATTACTTAATGCACATGTATACTCTATCTGTTTCATAACAACTCACTCTTTATTGGTTAGAGGGTCTAAATGGTTTCTACAAAGGAATGACAGCAAATCTTCTGAAAAATCTTCCTTCTGCTTCACTGACCTTCGTTGTGTACGAGAATATTCTCAACATGCTGACACTAGAAAGGACCAAGGAGTGACATGTTTCCGGCCCTTCTACACTTACTCATTTTGTGTTAAAGGATACCGTATGATCGTCTAGTGAAAGTAGTGTAAAATTTGAAAAAGGGAAAATATTTATTAATGTATCATACTTGTCACAAATGTTACCTCCGTGTAGCGAATAAAAAAAATAGCTTTTCATTACACTAAAGTTGACATTTTTGTCTTTCTTTATGTAATAAAAATAAAAAAAATATATATGTAATTACCATTTTACCCTTGATTTTTTGAAAATTGCATCCAATGTCCTTTGGCTAAATTACATAAATGGTCCCTGTTGTTTATAGAAAATTGCGTCTACCGTCCCCAGTTTTTTTCCAATTTTTTTAAAAAATATATTTTTTTTCTAAAATAATTTTTTTTTCAAAGATATTTTTTTTCGAAAATATCATTTTCCGAAAATATTTTTTTTCGAAAATATTTTTTTCCCGAAAATAATTTTTTTCCAAAAATATTTTTTTTTGAAATTTTTTTAACCCGAAATTTTTTTTTCGAAAATATCTTTTTCCGAAAATATTTTTTTCAAAAATATTTTTTTCCGAAATTTTTTTTTTCAAAATTTTTTTAATCCGAATTTTTTTTTAAATATTTTTTTTTGAAAATATTTTTTTTCCGAAAATATTTATTTTTCCAAAATAAATTTTTTGAAAAAGGAATTTCAAAAAAAATGGACGGTGGACGCAAGTTTCTCCAAACGACAGGGACCATTTATGTAATTTAGCCTAAGGACGGTGGATCACGGGGAGCATTTATGTAATTTAAAAGGGTAAAATAGTCATAATACACCAAGAAAGACAAAAATGTCAACTTTAGTGTACTGAAAAGCTATTTTTTTTGTTCGCTACACGGAAGTAACATTTGTGACAAGTATGGTACATTAATAAAAAATTTTCCCTTTGAAAAACTAGTGTTCCAACAATTTCATTTGTTAATTTCGGCTTTGCCAAATATATCATTGTAATGATAAGCTTCTAGAGGATGTTAAAAGGAAATACATCGATGTAATACTAAAAGAAAAGCCAATGGTAGTTTCGCTTTGCGCTCAAGGCTGGTATATATCTTTTGTTTATCTAATCAAAGATATTGTTTGTGTTTAGAAGCTATATTCTTCAACTCCTCACCTCCTGACTAACGTTATTGTAGTTACAAGTTACGCGCTGCAAAGGAGTATACATAGTGAAGTTATAACTCGAAGAGTTAATCCAGTAGCTACCGCATCTTATGACTAGAGACGACAGTTACTTATATCCCTTGAGATTGTATGAACATTTCAGTAATAGGTAGCCAAGTATATAGTACTATAGTAGTACACTCTTATTTAACATACAATGACAATAACATACTATCAGAACTGGTGGGAAACATATTCTGATACATAAAAGACAGACACTTAGAGCCTAATCTAAGCTATTTTTTTGAGGAAAGATATTATCTCATCCGAAACCTCTTGGGGTTTCTCTTGTTGGATATAATGATGGCCATCGAGAATAACAACTTCAATATCAGGAACAAGTTTTTTCATATCATCTCCCTCAAGGTACACCTTTGTAAAACTATCAAATGCAATATCTTTGTCTCCAACAATAAACTTTGATGGAACTGTTATTTTTGACCCTTGCCATGGTGCTTCAAGCTCCCAGGACCTGCAAATCAGTTAATATGGTTAGAAACTAATTATATAAAATAAAAACCTGAAACATCCCGGCCAATGTTATTCTTCTATGCCCATATCTGCGTTTTGAGTCTTACAGGTCCATAGCACGGTAATAGTTTAAGCCTCCAGTGAATCCAGACTCCTTAAACTTGTCTGCATACACTTGGAGCTCCTCTTCAGTAATCCATGATGGTAACTCTGTAGGTATTTCCAAATGATCAATAATCTCCACGCCAGGTGGCGCTATCAGCAAATCCGGACTATTGATCAACAAGAATTTCTTCACTACTGTCAGGTTATCATACTTTGCAAAAGCTTTCTCTGCTCTTCCTGCTTCCTGTATCATTTCTTAAGGTTTAAACATTCCTAGCACATAATATTTAAAGGAAATTCTTCAAAATAGCCGTATCACAAAAGATTAGTAACAAAATTAAACTTTTTCCCTTCAACATATCTGAAAAATACACCTAAAAAGTCAAATTTTGCAAAAAATAATGATTCCAAAAAACTTATATTGCCAAAAATAGGATTTCATAATTCATGATTCTTGCGGAATTTATGGCTATTTAGGTATAAGCACAATTTCATCGCGCGACATTTTGTTAATAGACCATATGTTACATCATATGTGTGAAAGAGAACCTGGTACTGGGAGATATTCAAGTCATCTCCAAATGATTTGAAGAATTGAGTAGGCTTCATATCTGGGTTCCTAGGAAAGAATGGAACACCGATAGCAACCATTCCTTTGACTCTATCAGGCCTAAAAAGACTAAGATGCCAAGCTGCAGTTGCACCCCAATCATGTCCCACCACAAACACCTACACCATATTTCCCAAAAGTCAACCCCATATCAACAAAAAATTTATATGGCATTTATAGTACTTTGAACACATCAATCTCACACAATCGTCCATGACAGTACTTTGAACCCACAACCTCTTGGTCGTTGGAGCCTTAACTTTCTCACGGGTAGCGCTAGGCCAAAGGCCCTATGGTTGATGGCCTCAAAATTAGTCAATATATTTGGGGTCTAAAAGTCCAATATAAATTCTTTCTTTCCTAATAGTGTTTAGTACCTATATACGTATATAACTTAGACACATACACACGGACACAAATATAGTTAAGAATAGATATGACCTGCTGCTGATTAAAGTGATCAAGAAGACCAATGAGATCACCAACTATATGAAAGTTAGTATATGAAGAGGGAGACACAGGTGAGTCAGATTCACCATACCCTCTGAGATCAGGTGCAACCACATGGTAACCATGGCTAGCCAAGTGAGCCATCTGATGGCGCCATGAAAACCATGTCTCAGGGAACCCATGAAGGAGAAGCACAAATGGTCCTTCTCCTTTTATCTCTGCTACATGCATCCATATTCCATTGGTTTTTATTCTATGGTGGTTCACTTCACCCATCAATTCCATTTTTTTTTTCTCTAAAAGATCTTTGTTTCTGGAAAAACTAAAGATTAATTAGTATGCTCATACTAGTCAAAGACTCAAAGGGACGACTAATAATAGTAGTAAAGACTAAAAAGTTTAGTGAAAGAATATTCTATTTGAGTGGTTGAAAATTAATCTGACCCTACTTTTAGAGGGAGTACTATATTATCTGTCCATCATCAATATATATCATCTTAAAATATGCTAGGATCAAAACACTATTTTCCCTTCCAACGAACGCCATATTAGAATAACGAGATGGGGCGGGGCAACAATTTCGCTCGCAAATATCTTTGGCATTTTTTTTGGCACTTATAGTTTTAAAAATATTTAGGATAATTTTTAAAGTTATTTGAAAAATGTTAAGGATGCATTTTGAAAGTTCTTTTATCTAGGATATACTATTAAACTTTGACATTTTTAATAAAAACGTATGTGCGTCAAAAACATATCAATATTAGGCTTGTTTTGTTTGTCATCGAGAGACCTTTTTACCAGAATTTTTTTTCAAGAAACTGCTAAATATCTGTTAGATATTTGACAAATAAAGTTTGTTATATAAAAAAGCTGAAAATATTAAAAAGTTCATGGTGTGTTTTCTAAGGTTTTTTTTTTCTTTTTTTTTTTTTTTTTTTTTTTTTCATCACCAGTAGTAATGTCTGGTCGTTTTCATCGGCAAAAAACAACTTTTTAATTGCAAAATAATATTTTAATATTTGTTTATTAGTATAATGGTTCTTCGCTCGAGACATGTCACTTTCATATCGCTCCATTATATATATAGAGGTAATTTATCCAAAAAAAAGTTTCAACTTTTTATTTTGAGAAAAGTCCAAAATACATCCCTGAGGTATGCCAAATGATACGTTTACATCTTTTTTCTTTTTTCGTCTCAAATATCATCCCTCCGTTAGTAACTTTGGAACAAAACCATCCCTCCGTTAGAAATATCAGTTAATGAGGACTAACGATGCAAATTATTTTCCGTTATCTCCTAACAAGAGTTAAAATATTTGCATCGTTAGTCCTCATTGAGTTAAAATATTGCATCGTTAGTCCTCATTGACTATAGAGTTAAAATATTTGCATCGTTAGTCCTTATTGAGTTAAAATATTTGCATTGTTAGTCCTCATTGAGTTAGAATATTTGCATCGTTAATCCTCATTGACTATAGAGTTAAAATATTTGCATCGTTAGTCCTCATTGAGTTAAAATATTTGCATCGTTATCATCGCCACCACCCACCACCGCCACCACTACCCACCGCCACCCACCACCACCACCGCCACCCACCAACACCACCCACTCCCACCACCACCACCACCCACCAACACCCACCACCGCCACCCACCACCGCCGCCACCCACCACCACCCACCACCCACCACCACCACCGCCACCCACCACCACCCACCACCACCACCGCCACCCACCACCACCACCCACCACCACCACCGCCACCCACCACCACCACCGCCACAGACCACGACCCACCACCACCACCGCCACCCACCAACACCCACCACCACCACCACCGCCACCCACCACCACCCGCCACCACCACCCACCACCACCACCGCCGCCACCCACCTCCACCCGCCACCACCACCTACCACCACCACCGCCGCCACCCACCTCCGCCACCGCCACCACCACCCACCACCACCACCGCCACCACCGTCACCACCACCCAACAACACCCAACACCACCCACCACCAGTGGGTGGTGGTGGGTGGCGGTGGTGGTGGTGGTGGTGGGTGGTGGTGGGTGGCGGTGGTGGTGGTGGGTGTTGGTGGGTGGTGGTGGTGGTGGTGGGTGGTGGTGTGGTGGTGGTGGGTGTTGGTGGGTGGCGGTGGTGGTGGTGGTGGTGTTGGGTGGTGGTGGGTGGCGGTGGTGGTGGTGGTGGGTAGTGGTGGGTGTTGGTGGGTGGCGGTGGTGGTGGTGGGTGTTGGTGTGTGGTGGTGGTGGTGGGTGGCGGTGGTGGTGGTGGGTGGCGGTGGGTGGTGGTGGGTGGCGGTGGATGGCGGCGGTGGTGGTGGTAGGTGGCGGTGGTGGTGGTGGGTGTTGGTGGGTGGTGGTGGTGGTGGTGGGTGGCGGTGGGGGGTGGTGGGTGGCGGTGGTGGGTGTTGGTGGGTGGTGGTGGTGGTGGTGGGTGGTGGTGGTGGTGGGTGTTGGTGGGTGGTGGTGGTGGGGGGTGGTGGGTGGTGGTGGGTGGCGATGGTGGTGGTAGGTGTTGGTGGGTGGTGGTGGTGGTGGCGGTGGTGGGTGGTGGCGATGATAACGATGCAAATATTTTAACTCAATGAGGACTAACGATGCAAATATTTTAACTCTATAGTCAATGAGGACTAACAATGCAAATATTCTAACTCAATGAGGACTAACAATGCAAATATTTTAACTCAATAAGGACTAACGATGCAAATATTTTAACTCTATAGTCAATGAGGACTAACGATGCAATATTTTAACTCAATGAGGACTAACGATGCAAATATTTTAACTCTTGTTAGGAGATAACGGAAAATAATTTGCATCGTTAGTCCTCATTAACTGATATTTCTAACGGAGGGATGGTTTTGTTCCAAAGTTACTAACGGAGGGATGATATTTGAGACGAAAAAAGAAAAAGAATGTAAACGTATCATTTGGCATACCTCAGGGATGTATTTTGGACTTTTCTCTTTTATTTTTGGATAACATTTATGACTGATTTTTCTATTTTACCCATGTAATTAAAATATGCATTAACTACTCATTCCTAATTTCTATATTAACTATAAGGGTAAAAATGACTTTTTATCTTTTAAAACAAGCATTAATTACACGTATCATAATTTCTCAATGTTTTGTTTGTGAACAATCTTTTTGGTATAGAGGGAGTATTTTATTAAAGTAATTTCAATGTATTAGTAACTGATTTGAGCCATTGAGTTGTACAAGTTTCTTAAATTTGCCTTATTACAAAATTACTAATTAAGAAAACTTAATGGATAAAACTAAAGTCATTAGTCTCAAGTTTCAACTAATGATAACTATTAAGGCAAACCATAAAGAAAAACTAAAACAAAGTGTCATACTTTGAAAAACAAATAGCAACGAGATGATTCATCTAGGTCACTATCGTGAGTGAACAGAGACGGACCCATGATTTAAAGAGGGTGTTGCACAAAAATAATGTTGGGCTAACTAAAGTTACAGTTTAAGAAACGAAAGTAGCAAAAAAATTTTGAGGGTTGCACATACCACAAAAAACAGCAGTTTTGAAATCCTTTTACATTTGGTGACCTAAAATCGGGTGTAGCCCGTACCACACCCGGCATACATATGAGTCCGTCCATGTGAGTGAAGGACCACCACCACCTTCAACCTTCACACGAGATTCTCATAGACATCATCAATTATCACGTGCGGTCTCCAGATTTTTGCATTGATTTGACGGTGCAGACCACCTAACTGATGCACCTCTTGTTTTGTGTGTTTATGGAGTATATTATAAGTATGTTTGTATAAAGTAGATTATTTTTATATTTTTAATTTGGTGGTGAAAATAGTACCCGTTCATTTGTGACTTGTGAGTTTGATAGTATGTTTAATGGCGAAATAAGACTGACATGAATGTGATGAGTTTGATGACCATAGCATAAGTATAAAAGATTCAAAATCTACCATCATAAAAGTGAAAACCATCAAGCTCAATAAAGCACAAAACATTGAATTTTGGTGTCATAAAAGAACAAATACATTGGACTTAAGACTTTAGACACCACAACAATATATCAACCATGGGCCATAAATATGGTCACTAAAGTCTAAAGTGTTGGAGGTGACAATTTTGACTTTACTGCAAAGTTTGACTTCACAAAATCAACACCATTCATAAACTCTCTAAACTCGATGGATTTTTAGTATACACACAAAAAAAAAAAATGAAATCCGTTTTGCTCAAAGTTTCTCTTATTCTCTGCTTCTTGTCAAGTGTTACTAATGGAGATGTGCTTTTTTCGTCATTGCCACGATCTCTTTTCGTCGTCGCCTCTCCTACGGAAGGTCAAGGTATATATTAGCGATCCTAAACGTGTTTTGTTTGTACTTTTTATGTTTTTTTAACGTGTATTTGATGGTTTTGTTGTCTATAATTCACTTTTTTTGTAATATAATGAATATTAAAAATTAAACGAGCATGAGTACTAAATGAATGTAAAAAGTACTTAGCCTTTGGTGACCTAAAATATTTGAAATATTTTGTTAAAAAAAAGTATTTTTAAAAGATTTTGTTTGAAAAAGTAATGTTTATAATATAAAGTCGTTCATTTATGCAATTTAACCTATGCCAGTTTTAGCAATCATGTTGGTGTCTTGAGAGTTTTTTTTTTTTTTTTTTTTTTTAAATCTTGGTTATTGATATTTTGACCGACTAATTTACGGGGTTTGAACTCATCGTCGTACAAACTCAAACCGGGTAAAACCCTCCATTTTTAAAAGGTTAGCGTGACCACTTCAAGATTGTTTGTACCTAGCAGAAATTGAACTTGAGACTTATAGTGATAGTTACAAGTCATTTTGCCACTAGGCCACTCACCGAGTAGTTCTTGAGAATCTTTGTTTAGTACGTGACGAAAGAAACTTTTACTACATGTAACTTGCAGTTTTAAAAGCCGGTGAAAACGATATAGTTGTTAGATTTGGATTAAACCAAACCATCACGAATCAAACCAATGGACTTTACAAGAAAATGGAGGTGAAGCTATGCTACGCACCCATAAGCCAAGTGGACCGAAAATGGAGAAAAACATTCGACAATCTAAAGAAAGACAAAACATGTCAATTCACTATTTACGACAAGCCTTATGAAACGAACGTTGAGAGGTTCACGTGGAAGATCGAGAAAGACACACCTACGGCTACATATTTCGTGAGAGCTTATGCTTATAATTCTAACGGCGAAGAGGTAGCTTATGGGCAAACCACAAATGGTAAGAAGACCGAAAACTTGTTTAAGATTCAAGGAATAAGTGGTCGCCATGCTTCAATGGATATTGCATCCGTTTGCTTCTCAGCTTTTGCTTTGGTTTCGCTATTTGGGTTTTTCTTGATTGAGAAACGACAGTCGAAAAGTTAAAAAAAAGTCTCCAACCATGGTTACGCCAAAGATCAAAGGCTAAAAACTCACGAAATATCACTTTGGGCATTATATTTGAGTGAATGTAATAACTATTAAGTGTCTGCACTTTGTTTATGCTATGGGTATCACATGTAAGTTTAGATTATAGTTGACTAAAAAAAGTCAATACTCAACAGTAACTTGTTTATGCTATTGCATGATTGTAAAGCTTATATGGAATTTAAATATCAGTGTTAAAGGGTGCTTGATATTGCTTATTTTAAAGTGCTTTTATCTTAGAAAATAAGTAAGTTGAGATTTTGTGCTAATTGGCTTCTTTATCATGTTACTTTGTTAATGGGCTAGGCTGGGTATAATACTTGCCTTGTATGCTTAACAATTGTTTTATTCTTTACTTCTTTTTATTTCAAGGTTACCTCTCATTAGTATTCATAGCTTACACACATCATTTACATTTGCTAGTCTAACCATTTCGACTCACCAATGTATCAATCACGCGAGACCAACCCTCATTTTCAGCCCCGAACCCAACAATACGCCCAATCCCATGACCCCGACGATCCAACCGTTCCACTAGCACAATTACCACAAAGGTTTAGACGATCTCCTCCATTTCAATCGTCACATCCTGTCGATCAAAATGTACCGCATTCACAAGAACCAAGTGCCCGTTTACCAATATTCTCTCCTTCACCATTACCGACACCAACACCAATACCAACACCAAAACCAAAATCAAAATCTAAACCAAAACTAACACCCGTACTAGTACCTCCAAAGGGCCCATCACATTCAATGCCACCAACCACTGCCCACCATGGTCCGGGCATATCTCCCTACCCGGCCCTACATCCAGGGGGTCTACCACACTTGCGGCCAACACCCAATACCCATCATCACCCGTCCCCGTCTTTGCCACCCCAGCGGAAAACTAAAGGCCTAGCATGGCTAGTGGCTATATGTTGTGCTTTATTTTGGATCATTATAATACTTGGGGCCTTAATTCTTTTAATAATATACCTTGCTTACCGCCCACATTACCCTAAATTCGATATATCTAGTGCAAGCCTTAATGCAGCATATCTTGATCTCGGGTACCTTCTTAACGGGGACATGACTTTACTAGCGAATTTCACAAACCCGAATAAAAAAGTAAATGTGGAATTTCGTTACATGGTCATAAATCTTTACTTCGAAGGTACTCTTATAGCTGCTAAATACGTCGACCCTTTATCCGTGTCACCAAGAGGGTACAAGCTTCGCGATGTGCATATGGTTAGTAGTCAAGTCCCGTTTTCGAGAAAACACGTTGCAGATTTGAACGAGCAAATACGAACGGATCGAATCGTGTTTGAAGCAAGGAGTTTTCTTCGTACAACTTCAAATCTTGGTGGATTTTTTCGGTACTCGTATTGGTTGTATGGGCATTGTAAATTTGAAGTAAGTGCTCCTCCGAGTGGCATATTGGTCGCTAAAAAATGCGTCACTAGAAGGTGACAACCGAAAAGAACATGATTTTGGTCGCTATAAAAGTTGACAGGAAAAGGAGATGGGAAGAGTAGAAATATTTTACACTTTTTTTTTTTCCCTTTTCTTTTTTTTTTTTTTTTTTTTTTTTTTTTTTTTTTTTTTTAATTTTTCTGAAGTTTTATGTGATCTACTAATTTTTTTCTTATAATTTGATTGACTTTCTCTTTTTTAAGGTAAATATTCTGGGTTATTTTTTTGTAGTTTTATAGTTTTTATTACATATTTTTGGGGTAAAAAGTAACATTTACACATATGTTTATGTTTTTCTAAGATCCCATATCAATCACAAATGTGTAAAGTACTTTAATGGGCTATATCAATGGGTTGTTGACATGCATAATCTCGCTGGTCCATCTTTTACCCTTTTTGGAGGCTAATTGAATCCATTTTGGCCTTTTGGGGTACCATTCCCATATCAATTGTGACACTCGTAAAAGATACACTATCAGCTAGAGGTGGAAAAAAATAAGTCTTTTTCGGTTTTCGGTTTTAGAAAAACCGGTTTTAAAAAAAAACCGGTTTTTCTAATAACCAGTTTCGGTTCGGTTTCGGTTTTTCGGAATCGGTTTTCTTCGGTTATAAATGTTCGGAATCGGTTTTTTTCAGTTATAAATTTTCGGAATCGGTTTTTTACCAGTTTTTTTTTTTCGGTTAAAAATGTTCGGGTTCTGATTCGGATTTTTTATCAGTTATTTACCGGTTCATTTTTTTCAAAATTTTACTAAAAATTTCGAACATTTATTTAATAAACTTGTTAATTATCATACATATAATTAAACAATATTCTCATAACTTTTATTTAAACAATACAATTATACTATCATAATTTTGTTCTTATTAGTTCTATAATTAAACAATTTACTAAAACACGACACCACACGCGTACCGACACCGCATTAGTAATAGTTTAAGTTCAATAATTATTTTTCAGAGTCACTAATTTTGTTCTTATTAGTTCTATAAAAACGTTCCCAAAAATGTATTCCTCGCATTTTTGCTAAACCGGTCTTTAAAAAAAAAAAAAAAAAGTTAAAACCGGTTTTAAAACCGGTAAAAAACCGGTCGGGGCAAAAAAACTTAAAACCGGTCTAACCAGTTCGGTTAAAACAAACCGGACCGGTTTAAAAAAAACCGGTTCCGGTTATTTTTTCGGTTAAAAAAAACCGGTTTTTAACTTGCATCTCTACTATCAACAACAATAATATTCAATCTCGTCTGAGCGAGATATGTGATAAAAATATACCATTCTTTATAGACATAATTTTGGAGTTGTGATAAGATGAAAAGTCATTATTTTAAATCGTAGTTACTACTTGACTTGACCGTTGGCACAAATTTATACGATAAAAAGATCAATACTTCTATGTGTAGTGTATAATATTTATTGGTAGGATAAAATTTAGAGATAATTACCTAAAAGTGTATCTAATTTGTTAATTTTTCTAATTGTATTTAGCTTTGTTATTCTTCTTTTTTCTTATATAACAAAACCTTTAAATTTCAACTTTTTAGTTTATCGGTTGACTTGCTTAGTAGGATGCCAATTTTAATTATCACATTAATTTTTTAGATTTTATCTAAAGAACCAATAAAATGCCATGTCATTTTATTATGACACATCACTAACTTAAACCAAAAATCCTATTAAGTTCCACTCTCCATCTCTACCACATTCATAATCTATCAGACATTTTCAAAACCAACAAAATACACATCAGCAGGTTATCAAGTCATTCGATACATTAAAACGTTGAAAAAAAAAAAATGGCTACACATAACTAATAAAAATTGACAAATTATATACATTCTTTAAATAACTATCTTTTAAATATACAAGCATGAATGTCACCATCCTGGTTGAAATAAGACATTTTTCTCAAAATGTGGCTTTACTAAAAATATCAATAGGGCATATACAAACAATAGAGTAATCCAAATTCATACTTTCTTCAATATAAAGTAAACCAAAAAGAATGTTTGCATATCCCCATCAATTGACGCAACGAATAATGAAACGATTACTTGAAAATATAATGCAAATTATAATATATTTATCCGACGTCATTTACGAATATTACCAATATTTAATTCAAATATTTCAAATATATTTTATATACATATCTTAACAAAATATTAATAAAATTTGTGGTATATGATTTGTTCCTGGAGTATCTACTAGTTATTATTCAAAATATAATAATAATAATAATAATAATAATAATAATAATAATAATAATAATAATAATAATAATTAAGAGTGTTGTTTTTATCGTTCATCGAGTTAGTTTTTGTATTAAAAAATGAGTGGGAGCTCAGATTGTCTAGACTCCCCTCCAATTTTGTGTAATTTTTCATGTTTCTAATGAAAGCGATAATAAAAATAAAAATAAAAATAATAATAATAATAATAATAATAATAATAATAATAATAATAATAATAATAATAATAATAATAATAATAATAATAATAAAAATAATAATAAAATAAAAAAAATAGTAAATTACACCGTTCGTCCTATAATTTGGGCCAAATTCTTACTCTTGCCCTTAATTTTGTTTTTTGCTTGATTGATCCTTATCTTGAAATTATGTAACATCATTTGTCCTTATCGCTAACGTCCGTTAAATCTACCCACATGCTATCCACGGGAGGGTATTTGCGTCCACCCACCGATTTTTTTTTTCCGATTTTTTTTTCTGATTCATTTTGAACAATTTTTCACAGAAACAATTTTTGTTTTTTTACAATCAAATTTTGTTTTTAATTTATTTTTTGCAAAATAAATTTTGTTTCACAATGAAAAAATTTTTCTCTTTCTTTTACTATGAAAACTTATTTTTCACAATGAAAAAAAAAATCAAAACTTTTGTTGTGGAAAAACATTTCATTATGAAAAGCAAAACTTTTGTAAAAAAAGAATTTGATTGTGAAGAAAAAGAAGGAAAAAAAAAATTCATACAATTGTTTTTGTGAAAAAAACAAATATTTTTTTTTGGAAAAAAATTTGAAGACAAAATTTTAATTGTTTAAAAGAACAAAATTTCAAAAAGTAAAATGACGAAAAAAATCAGAAAAAAATTCGAAAGAAAAAATCTGTAAAAGATATTTGGATTTTTTCTCCCAAAAAATAGTGAATCGTGGGTGGATGCAAATACCCTCACGTGGTTAGCATGTGGGTAGATTTAACAAAAGAGTTTTAACGAATATTAGCGATAAGGATTAATGGTGTCACATAGTTTCAAGATAAAGATCAATCATGCAAGAAAAAAAAAGTAAGGATGAGAATAGGGATTTGACCCAAACCACATGGCCGAATGTTGTAACTTACTCTTGAAAAAAATATGACATGTTATAATAGTTGACCTCGACTTTGGCCTCCAATGTTATATCTTGTCACCGTCGATACATCATACATCATGCAATTTATTCCCCCTTATTTAAATAACTAGCTGATAAATTAATCAAAATGATAGAGTCAAGTAAGACTCTTTCGAAAAAGTTTAAAAGAAAGAAACTTTTGATAATCAATTTTGCTATATAACACAAAAGCTTTTGACATCCAGATCAAATGAGAAGAAATACACATTGAAGTTAAATGCATCTTTAATCTTTTAGATGCATAATAATATATTTTATAGTATACGTATATTAGATGCAGTTCATTAAGTTAAGCGAATGATATGTATTTTTCGTCTTCTGTGGAACAAAATTGTTGCTAGCTAGTACTACTTTATACCGTCTTCATTTCAAATCAATTTCAAGACTAATTGAGATGCATCTAAATAATTTAAGCCGATGCATCTTAAATGTACGGTTATAATTATTTTTCATTTATCTCATTTTAAGTTTTATTTTCATTGAATTCGTACGCCTGACATCCATCAATAATCGTTAATATAAACAATTCTCAATACAACATTTATATCAAAAAGCCTAGAAACAAAATCATTTAAACATATTCAACTACATTTGTTCTAGAAAATTTGTTATTTGTACAAAAATCATTTTCATGACTTAATCAAGGCGATAGTTACATTGTGTGATTCCTAGCTATTTACTTTTAATATTTCCCGGCAATTTCTTTAATTGAAATTCTAAAGTTTGACTTCACATCTCAAAACCAATGTATTAAGCATTCACCTTTCTAATCCAATTGCAGAGTTTCTCATACGTATCACATCTTTCACTTGAAAAAACTTTGGTCTTTGGTTAAATAATGGGAGGCAAGAGTTCAAAAGTCACAACACCGAGCATAAGAACCTATCCCGACTCTGATTACCAACGATCATATAGCGTTGCTAACTCAAGTTCTCATGGTTCCCCGGTTCCTTATATTTATGTGCCTCAGCCTCAACCTCAGCCTCAGTTGTCTCAAAGACGGTTGGATAGAAAGTATTCAATAATACCCGATCACTACAATTCACTTGAACAGGTTAATTACTTGTGTCTTAAGTTACGGTTGTTGCTAAATATATGGTGTATTTTTTATTTTTTTATTTTACATCTTTATTGATTAATTTGTTTGATTTTTTCTAGGTTACTGAGGCTCTAGCTCAAGCTGGACTTGAATCATCCAATCTTATTGTTGGTATCGATTTCACCAAGAGCAATGAATGGACAGGTTAGTATTTATATTGGCATAAAAACGGTCGCTAATTATTTTTGTCGACTGGTGGACCCATTTTGGTCACTAAAGGTAAATGTTCTTATAAGTTTACGTTTCTTAACCAAATCAGGAAAACATTCATTCAACAACCGAAGCTTACATAGCATTGGAACTTTTCAAAATCCGTATGAGCAAGCAATATCCATCATTGGGCAAATGCTATCGGCTTTTGATGAGGACAACTTAATCCCATGCTTCGGGTTCGGAGATGGTACATACTTTGTATCTTATTTAAGCAAGCTAGCTATTTCATTGCGCTTAAACCTGGGTCACATCAACTCTTTTTTTTTCTTTTCTTTTCTTTTTTTTTTTTTTCTTTTTTCTTTTTTCTTTTTTTTTAAGTGGCACCTTTTTGTTACAACTAGTAAAGATTAAAGATTTTCTTTTTTCTTTTTTTTAAGTGGCATCTTTTTGTTACAACTAGTAAAGATTAAAGATTGACACACTAGTAAAGATACACTACTTTAGACACAGAATTAAGTTTAAACTGAGGCATATGCATTGATTGGCATGCTTAACTCGTATTCTTAGGGCCCGTTTGGTTTGTAGGTGGGTTTATGATTAGGATTAGGATTTGGATATAAAGTTAAAAATTTGGATTTCGGTTTAAATTAAATGAGAATAGAGAAAAATATGTATTTTCAAAGTTTAAAATAAGCTATATTTGAAAATAAAAAACATTTAAAAGGTTAAAATTAAAAAAGCAAGTGGATGAAAATAATAGAGGGCCCACAATTTAGTAAGATCAAATAAAAAGGTGGTCATCAAGTCGTGATTTGAAGATCTTTATTTTTTTGCTATAAGTCCTTATATTTTCTTTTCAAAAAGAAACCAAACATTAGTATACACGGTAAAAGTCATATTTTTTTCTTTAAAAGCACTAACCAAACAGGCCCTTAATTATATGCCTAAACCTATGTATTAACATCATGTTGGTAACAGCAAGGGGACCCATTTTTTACAAACCAATAACTTATTGACACATCTATTTAGGCATATAATTAGTCACATTTTTAGGTCTCTTAATCATTTTCCTTTTTCTATTAATTACTATCTCGTAACTAATTTAATTATTGTGTTATTGGCTTCATGAACGTGTTTTGTAGCCTCCACACATGATCAAAGTGTATTCAGTTTTTATTCGGATTCGAGTTTTTGTCAAGGATTTGAGGATGTATTGAGACGATATAGAGAGATAGTTCCCGAACTTCGACTTTCTGGTAAGTGATATGTCACTAATATCCCTAGCTAATTATTTAGATTTTTCGCAACACTTACGTATAGCATATCAAATTATCAACCGTATATATCTTTTACAGGACCTACATCTTTTGGGCCTATAATTGAAATGGCAACGACAATTGTTGAAGAAAGTGGTGGCCAGTACCATGTATTGCTGATTATTGCTGACGGTCAGGTGATCAATTAAATATTCTTACCAACGACCCAAAACAGTCAGTAGAACCCTACGTTAGCCATCGTAAAGAAAAACTAATATCTTTTGCTTTTTTTTTTTATAGGTAACTAGAAGTGTGGATACCGAGAACGGTCAGTTCAGTTATCAAGAACGAAGCACAATCGACGCCATTGTGAAAGCAAGGTAACATTCGGGATCAGCGTCCTTATAGTGACCATTTTAACAATTCGGGATCAGCGTCCTTATAGTGACCATTTTGCCATAAAAGATTCTCATTTTATTGCTTTTATCATTGCAGTAATTACCCATTGTCAATAATAGTCGTCGGGGTTGGCGACGGTCCATGGGACATGATGAAGGAATTCGATGATAATATACCTTCTCGGGTATTTGACAATATTCAGGTTCGCAACAAAAACGGTCAAGAAAAAGCATTCTATATTTATCTTTCTTGCATGTGTTCTTATAACTAATTTGTTCTTGTTTGTTGCTAGTTTGTGAATTTTACAGAAATTATGTCAAAAAATATGGATCCTTTGAAGAAACAAACAGAATTTGCTTTAACCGCGTTAATGGAAATACCTTCTCAGTACAAAGCAACCTTGGAGCTCGGCTTACTCGGGTAAAATTAGACGTTTGTTAGCATTGATATACACATAAAACAAACAAATAAATAAGTCTATACCATGATGTTTCACAAATCACAGTTTTACCTGGTTTGAGTTTGTGATAGGCTCAAAGCCTCAAATAGCGTGATTAATTGGTCAAAGGTCACAGCCACTCGCAGCGATATGGGTTGTCATCTACTAATAGTTTGTACTTATCTTTATTTTCTCGACAGGGTCAGGACGGGTTATGGACCTAACACGGTTCCTCTTCCTCCACCTTGTGGCGTAAATTCCATGTTAAGGAATCCAAGTGTTCGTCGCTATGAGATGCCATCTCCATCTTCCAATTCGACTTATGACCATAAGGTAAGTGGTCACTATATGTGGGTTATTAACTAATAAATAGATCTTTATATATGCATAATGTATCCATAGTGAGTGTAAAGATTGATATGTTTTAGGTTTGCCCGTTGTGTCGTAGGAACCCGAAAGACATGGCTTTTAATTGTGGGCATCAGGTGAGCTTTAACACAACTAGCTCAACCTTCATTTTGCTACCCTATATATAGTAAGTTTCTAATTATACCCATGTTTGTTGGTGATTTGCAGACGTGTTGCGAGTGTGGAGTTGATCTTATGCAGTGTCCAACATGCCGGATTCTAATTGAGAACAAATTAGTGTTGTATTAATAAGTCCGGAACTGCAAAAATTGTTGTGCTTGTTGCTCTAGCTATAGTTTGATAAACCATACTTCAGAATTCAGATTGAATGGTTAATGTATCTGTTACAATATTGTGAAGTTATATGGTGTAATTTTGGTATTATAAAGATCCAATGGTGACATATCATGTAAATTGACTCTTCTTTATACAATATTTTATTTTTTTGAGTTGTATGTAATATCATTTGAATTATACATTTTTTTTTAAAAGCTTGTTAATAGTTAGTGGTTTATGTTAGCAGGGAAATCTAATTGGGCAGTAGTGATTGACGTATTTTGAGGTATCAAATCAAGTATTTTTGGGAATTGGATCATGTATTTTTTAGAATTGATATACTGAATAATTGAAATTCAAAAAGTTGGTTATTAAATAGTCCAATTTTATCGATCGTACATACAACTCAAAAAAATAACTATTAAAATACATTTTCAGACAATAAGTCTTTCATAAAAAAAACATCGATAACCATCTCACCGATAAACATCTCAGATCTAAAACACAAAAATAAAGTTTAGTGACAAACATAACAAAATTTTAGTTGTATACAGTATTATCAAAATAACTTTCCACTATCAACAAAAGGTACTACTCAAACAAATCATTAATTAATATTTGCAACTTCGAGCAAACATTAACAAATTCAAACATTTTAACTTGCAATAATATTTTTATAGTAAACTATCTAGTTATGATTTCTTTAATATTGCAAAAAACACCTTCGAAAAATCAAATAAATCGCATGCGCATTATATGTAGAAAAATGATTTGTAAACCTAAATGATTTGCCTAAAAATAGACCTACACCTATAATTGGTGAAATTGAAATTTTGATTGGTTAATATGAAGAGTGAGAAAAAGTGTTTGACACTTGTCAAAATGTGAATGATGTAGGCCTACTTGTAGGTCTATTATGTAGGCGTATATATCATAACTCTTATATGTAATCATTGAAACATTCTCAAGTTGAAGAGTTTCAAATATAGAGTTTTCAATTGCATAAGAAAACCATATTGTATATAGTGACTAAGCAAATTCATTTTGACCAAAAAATCAAAACATCTTCTAGTGACGGTTAAAAGGTATATTTCCTAGTTTTGAACCTCTCATTTCCAGGCAATTTCTTCATTGAAAATTTGAGTTTAACTAATCAAAATAGTCAACGTTTTTATGTGTCTGTAAAACCAAAGTTATTAAGCGTTTGTATTTTATTCCGCTTGTGTGTGTATACACACACATTTACCGACAACAAAACGTGTGGTTTGTTTGTCGAGGGGTTGGGTTCTTATTTGTATATATACAATCAGGGACGGAGCCAGGGGATTCCCGCGAGTACCCAGTCACCTATGGATTTTTTCGATATAGTGTTAATTTTTAGAAAAGGCATCGATTTTTCTTAAAGTCATCTTAAATGCACCCGGTTCATCGAAATGTGTTTCTAGTATTATTGTTCAAATTTTTTTGTGCACCCGATCATATTTGATCCTGACTTCGTCCCTGCACACAATTAAAGTGGAATATGAGTGGAAACCGCCAAGATATAGTAGTTATTTGGTGTTTAGTCATGATGATAACATATGCCCTAAACATGCGGTTTCTGAAGCTGAAGTCGGTGCGACCTTAGATGCTGATTTGAGGAGGCAAAGTGGGCCAAGTCATATGAAGAATGTTGCTGCCCAAAATGATGGTTTCAAAGTGGTACAAAGCCGTAATTCTAAAGGTAAACAACAAACTAGGCCAACGGGTTTTAAACCTAAGACATTTGTTTATCGTCCTGTTTCTATTCCTAGTGGGTCTAGATCGTCTAAAAAGCATGCAAGTGAGGGAAAAGAGAGCCACGAGTTCGGAAAAAGATACCACTAATATGGCTTCG
Organism: Artemisia argyi; assembly: GCA_030686995.1. Classification (NCBI taxonomy): domain Eukaryota; kingdom Viridiplantae; phylum Streptophyta; class Magnoliopsida; order Asterales; family Asteraceae; genus Artemisia; species Artemisia argyi. The sequence continues at coordinate 209,961,963 of CM060681.1, forward strand.
AGTTCTAATACTAAAGGTGTTAGGTCAAAATCAGACTAAATTATCCCTCACAAGTATTTGAAATATTAAGTCTGCCTAAGTTAAGGATAGCTGAACACATCAAAGATCCAACTCTCTCTCTGATATAGTCAATAGGTAACCAAAGAGCAAAGCTTACCTGTGATTGAATGATCCGCACAACTGATCATCATCAGCTATCCAAAATACTCATAAGGTAAAACACCTATGAGTGAACCTCAGAGAAGTCAGAGTCACAAACCACTAAATGGAAGAACAGCGGTTCAAGGGACTCTCTGAGCGTTCACATATTTGAGGTTAACACTTATAATATGAATGTATCTTCTCAGGCACTATAGTCTTGCCTTGAAAAAGACAAGGACAATGACTAGTAAACTTTGTAAAACTGATAACGGAGTCAGACCACGAAGGACAGAGAAGTGACACACCCCTAAGACCTAAAGGATTGACAAATGTCTTTTAGGTCTCTGAAATAAAGGACATATCATCTTGAGCCAGATAGATGAACCAGTTGCACTTATCAGATACACTCAGAGTATTTCTTCAACATACTTGTAAAGTGTATCCTTGGAGCTGACTTAAGTATTCAACTATGCTTAGGCGGGAGTAATTCAAGCTAAAACAAAGTGGGAAAACCCTTGGGAAGATAAGGATTCATCGAGAGCAGGGAAAGCAACTTGCATGCACCAGAGCTGTCACAACATTAATGCATCCCAAGCCACACAAGTGCACGTGTACCTTACTACCAGTTTGCTTCTAGTTTAGTTATTACTATTCTTGTAACTACTAACAATGTATCTCCTTTTGTCTATAATGGTGTATGGGACACAATGAAACAATTTGATGATAATATACCATCTCGAGCCTTCGACAATTTTTAAGTTTGCAACATTACATGTCATGTTTCTTGCTATCTAGTTTGTGAATTTTACAAAGATTATGTCAAAGGAGATGAATCTACTGGAAAAACAAACACAGTTTGCGTTAATTGCGTTGATGGAAATACCATTGCAGTATAAAGCAACCCTTAAGCTCGGTCTACTAGGGTAAACTCAAATATCTGTCTACATAAATGATCAAAGAGTTCTACATGTATTCTTAAGAAAAGGTTATGTTGTTGATCAGTGCTCGAACGGGTTGTGCTCCAAACGTCGTTCCCCTTCCACCACTTTCACTTCGGGGCGTCACTTCTGAGTTCATGAGTCCAAGTGTTCCAGATTATCGTGGGAATGAGATGGGGTCTCCACCTTCGAATTTTATGTATGTCAATAAGGTAAGAAGTCTTTATATATGAGCAACTCAAGTTTGTGATAGTTTATGTTCGAATAACAGGAACATATACAAGATATCAACTGACAGTGAAAAGAATTGGTGTTTTTTAGGCCTGCCCAGTGTGTCTAGTTAACCCGAAAGATATCGCTTTCGGTTGTGGACACCAGTTGAGCTTTAACAATACATGTAATTTACAACCAACATATAAATTTTATACATGATTCTTATCGTTGTCATGTTCTGACTTAACAGACGTGTAGCAACTGTCGGTTCAATCTTACGTTATACCCAATCTGCCGGAATCTGATCAAGACCAAAATAAGGTTATTCGAGTAGTACTAAATGGCGCGGCAAGAACAGGATCTCTGTACAGAAAAAAGAAATCTATTGTAATATAGTGTCATGGTGTATGACTACGAAAAAAGTACTATTCTGGATTATATTTTTTGAATGCTGTGACCAACAATTAAATTTACTCAGAAATTCCAAAGTCTTTTTCGAGATTCCAGAATCCACCTAAATTAAGATATTGAACAAAAGCGTAACCAAAATTGATTTAACAAAATACAGCACAACTTAAAGTATTATAAGGATACCCCAAATTGGTTCCCAGTTGGATCAGACTAACGGCAAAGAAGTGTTGTTTAGCTTGTTCCATTTCCGTGTCTCTTATAACATGATCTTGGGTCTGTTTAATTTAAGTGGGTGGTGGTGGTTGATGTATGGGATCACGAGAGATGTAAAGGGTGGATTGCAACACCATGCCGAGCAGTAGGAAAGGATCCCCATCGACCTAATCGGGGTTCCTGAGTGAAAAATGTGACCACAAGATTAGGTTAACGTCATCTAAAAATAACAAAATAGTCATTTTCATAAAACTAAAATAAGATTAAAAAAAACCATATTGAAAGTAGAAAAATAAAAGAGAAGTGTAAAAAAGATTACCTTGCCAACACCAGCAACCAAAAACTTCCCCGACTTAGCAAATGCCAAAGAATTTACGTATCCAACCTATATACATGTTGATCATTGTCAGAACTAAAAGAGACAAGACTTTTTTTTATACAATTAGAGGGTAATAACAACCAAGTTTGTCCTAAACTAATAACCCTACGACTTACCAATGGTAGCTCGAAGAGTGGCTTAACACCTTTAGTATCATTTTCTATTTCCCAAAGACGAACCATGCCATTACCAGCTCCTGATGCTGCAAGATCAGTGCCTCTACATACCGCCACTGAACCAACCCATGAATGTGCAGATGAGCATACACTTTCAGGAGCATGATTTAGATCACCTGAAAGAACGGGATGTAATAAAGTTTTAGTTAAATTATAACAATTAAACTAAAATGTTTGTACGAAATTTAGAGATGATTGTGCGTTTACTACCATTTGGTAAATCATCATTCTGTCCATTGTTTTCAAGGTTATTTGGGGTCAATAAAGGATGTGCATTTTTCACAATATGAAGGGGCTTCTTCCGCATTACGCTCCAATGCTCGACACTACCATCATCTGAGCCCGATAAAAATTCATCGTCACTGATAAAACAGCAGCACTCCAATGATGCAGCAGGAGCACGGAAGACTAGCTGCGACTCCTCAGGAACCTGTTTTGAATCCAAAAAATTATGGGTTGCGTACCAAAATATTAAATTAAACTGAAAAATGTATATGCAAGAACAGGTACCTTCCATAAGTGCATTGTCCGGTCACGACCAACAGTCAGAAGACGTTCTTTTCTTAAGCAATCGATTGTTAAAACATCACTTTGATGACCAAATAATGTGTGTACGAAGGCTCTGTCTTCTGCATTCCATAGTTTGATGGTTCGATCGTATGAACCAGAAAATAACTCTGAAGTCCCTTGCCTAAAAGTCAAACAGGAGACAGGTCCTTTGTGGCCCGTAAAAGCCTGAAAATACGCCCCCACAGGTATATAAGATCCCCAGTGTAAAAAAATAACCCCATTAAACACAAACTAATCCTGAAATTATAAATTGGCACCTGAATATGCTCCCTTGTACGTGTATCCCATAAATGAATATGTCGGTCGAATCCTCCACTTGCCAAATACCGACCATCAGAACTTACAGCAAGAGCTAAAATATGCTTGCTACGCTTTTTAGCTTTACCTTGTAGCACATTTGCACCATGAGACCTCAATACTTCCTCACTAGGCCAAACATATGGTTGTGTTTTCCCGGTTTCAACGTCCCATTGGATAATATATCCATCTTTTGAAGCTGAAAATCCTTTAGAGTCGTCTTCAGATAAAACTACAGCGGTTACAGACTGTCGATGTTTGACTAAAAATCGAAATTCATCTGTTGTTGTTGGTTTCTGAACACTGTATATTCAAATAAATAAGAAAATTATCAGGCCATTCATGTAATCATGTCAATGGAGATGCAATATATCAAACGTCCTACTATACACCATTTGTCCAAGAATCAGAATTAAGTCCTCTACAAGGTTAACACATTTTAATCAAACAAATTGTAGCTTAATCATAAACTAACACATTTGTTATGAATTGGCCTGAAACAACAGCTATGTGCCCACTTCCCACAATCCCACCATACAGCAAACAAAACTTAATTTTACCCAAACTAAGCTTTTGTGATGCTATGCATCAGAAAAACACCAGCACATCCAACCCGATATACAAGTCACAGATTACTTGCTCATCGTAACTTGCTCATCATCCGTTCATATCCTCTGTTCTAATAAGTTTTACTCACATCCATGGAAAATCCATAACTTTCATTGCAATACAACTTACAAACTCTAGCTACAAACATATCCATCAATCATCACTACTAAAGCAAATTAAACCCAGATTCTGAACATAACATACATACCTTATGGCAATCAGTTAACTTACATTACATTTTACATTTTCAGGATATGTATTATCAATTCTGGCTACAAGCAGTTCACATATAATCAATAACAAAGGAGGAGTTTGGGAGATAATCAAAAAATTATGTTTGGGTGCAACAGTTTACTATCTTTGGCAAGAGAGGAATAGTAGGTTGTTTAATGATTGTAAAAGAAAAAATGAAGCCCTTTACAGCATAATATGTGATGAGATTAGAGCAAAGATGGTGTCTATCAAAGTTAAGAACACTATTAATGTTCTGAATGCTGAAACTGATTGGGAAGTTAAGTTTGACAGAAAGTGAATGATGAAGAAATGGAAGATGTATGTGGAATATAGAGTATGGTGCAGCTGTTTGTATGGATTGTTGAATAACAACACAGTTTATATTGATAATATTGATGCTAAATTCCTATGCTCTAAAACATTGACTGTTTTAAAGGGGTGTTTGGATTCAAAGATCAGCAGTATGCAAAATTCTTCATATTGCTACTGTTGTCTTATCAAGTCATTACATTTGTGAGGTACCTTGTATCTTGGAGTCCTATCTTGTGTAACTGTACCTATAGTAGCCTCATAGTGATCCGAATTTGGCCTTGGGAGGAAATTAGGAAGCTATGCTTGGGTATGTAGGAGGTATATCACAGTAAGGATGTACCATAAAGTAGGGCCTCCTTTTGTGAAGGGTAAATGACTTTGGAGGCTTATGTATGATGAGTGGAATAGCGAGGAGTGAAAGATGAACCTGCTTGGTCCACTCAATACATAGGCAAAGGAGGTAATGGTTGGCATCATGGAGGGAGAGTGTTCCCAAAACAGTTGAAGCCTTCCATTGAGAGGGAAATGTAGACTGTTTTGGCAGAGCCCCCCCATGGATGGGATATGGGTTCCTAGTGAAGCCATACTCCAATTCTACCATTCTACTGTGGTGGCACGTTGAGTGGTTTGGTGGATTGGAGATGTGGAAATGTAACTAGATGGTTGGTGCTATAAAGGTGTATTGTGTTCAAAGATATGGATGTGTATGAAGAGAAAGGTGATATCTGATGGATACTCTGTTTTATCATAGTTTAGTTTTGATCAGACATAGTTTAGATGTGTTCAGATATCAGATAGCTTTGTTAAGGTTGTATTTTGTTTAGTATGAAGTTCAGTTCTGTATCAGATTTGGGGTGTGTCCCAAATCTTGGTTCTTATTCTTATGTTGTAAATCTTTTGGAGATTAATATAATTCTTTCACCTTTGCACCAAAAAAAAAAAAAAAAAAAATATATATATATATATATATATATATATATATATATATATATATATATAATCAATAACAACAATCAGGGGTGTTTGGGATTGCTTATTTTTATGTTTATCTGCTTATTTTCTTAGCAGAAGCAGTTTAGTGTCATCCAAACTGCTTTTAACTACGCACTTGGAGAAAGTGTTTAAATTTGCTTATTTTCGATTAAATCCACTTATAAAAGCTCTAAGGTTAAGAATTATGCATTATGGTAGAGAAAGTAAATTTAATTTCATACGATACACGCACGTTGAAATAAGCAGCTTCGTACCTCCTACCTGTTTATCAGATACTGCTTATTTTACCATAAAAGCAGCTACGCATAAGCAGTCTGGAGCCCTGGATAACACAAACTGCCTTTGCTCATTTTTAAGCAAATAGGTCGATAATATAAGCAATATTAAACACCTCGCTAGTTCACAATTTTCAATTTTAACACAATCATATTCAATCAATTAAACAATTACTACAATCACATAACAATCACTTATCACCAACTCACTATAAATTTAAACATGTTATAGACACTCCTTAGAACCACAATTTTTATACCAATGTGCGTCTACGTCTTGCCTCCCCGAGTCCCCGTGCCTACAGATACAATTATATAGCATATAACTGTATACAGTACCTTTTAGCAATAAATTTCTTTAAACACTCCAATAAAACAAGCGTTTAGCTTTTATGTCACTTTGCATTCTATAACTACAGCTACTTTACGAAAGGCATTTATAAAACAAACAGTAAGTGCTAACTGGTACAACCAGCTACTACTACTATTGCACATAGTCAAACTATTAGTTTCAACACTTCTATAAAAGAGGCATTTAGCGTTAGCGTTTAGCTTTTACGCAATTTTGCATTCTATAAATACAGCTTTTTTACCACACACTTTTATAAAACATAAAAGTTAGTACTAACTGCTACCTATAACAATCACTGTCTATACAATTATACTTGATTAAACAGAACAAGTGTTTAGCTAATAAATGAAACGCCAACAAAAGACGCACTTGCCGTAAGTTTTTACCTTTTACCGTGATTTTGCATTTTAAAACTACAGATGCATCTACTTTATCAAACGCTTTTATAAAAAATGCTAGCTGCTATACCACTAGTTTTGCTGAACATGATCAAACTAATAGTTCGACACGTCTACCTACAACATTCAATATGAGTACAATTATATTCAATCAATCTGATGTGTGTTTGGCAACGAGAGATTAGCTTTCAGATTTTGCTTAAACACTTCAATCAAATAAGCCTTTGGCGATATCTTTTAACTTTTACATCATTTTGCATTCTATAACTACAAGTACATCTACTTTACCAAACACTAATACTCCAGCTACTTTACAAAATGCAAGCTAAAGCTAACACATACACTAGCCACGACTATTTTTGTCGAACATAATCAAACTAACTTCTATAAAAGAAGCGTTTATGTCATTTTGCATTTTATAACTATAACTACTTTACCATACGCTTTTATTAAGCTTAGCTAATAACAGAAATGTGCTCATTAGCATTTATCTTTTACTATAATTTTGCATCCTATAATCACATAACCATGGTTACTTTACAAAACGCTTTTATAAAACAATATGAGAAATAAACAACTAACTGCTACCGCTTGCAGCTAATCAATATCAATACAATTATATTCTATCAATGTCATTTTGCATTCTATAACTACAAGTACATCTACTTTACCAAACACTAATACACCAGCTACTTTACAAAACGCAAGCTAAAGCTAACAGATACAGCTAGATACGACCACTTTTTGCCAAAAATAGTCAAACTATGAGTTTGCGTTTACGTCATTTTGCATTTTATAACTACAACTACTTTACCATAACCTTTTATAAAATAAACGGTTAGCTAATAAAAGAAAAGAAACTGATCATTTTGCATTCTATAATCACATAACCGTAGTTACTTTACAAAACGCTATTATAAAACAATATGAGAAACAAACAACTACCGCTTGCAACTAATCAATATCATTTTGCATTCTATAACTACTTTTATAAAACAAACCGCTACTTACCAAACGCTTTAATAAAACAAACCGCTACTGCTAACTACTACCGCGTGTAGTTAATCAATATCAATACAATTATATTCTATCAACTATTATGTCATTTTGCATTCTATAACTAGAGCTACTTTACCAAACGCTTTTATAAAACAAACAACTACTCCTAACTACTACCGCATAAAGCTAATCAATATCAATACAATTATATTCTACCAATATCATTTTGCATTCTATAACTACAACTACTTTACCAAACGCTTTTATAAAACAAACAACTACTGCTAACTACTACCGCTCACAGCTAATCAATATCAATACAAATATATTCTATCAAATATCATTTTGCATTCTATTAACTACAGCTACTTTACCAAACACTTTTATAAAACAAACAACTACCGCTAACTACTACCGCTCGCAGCTAATCAATATCAACAAAATTATATTCTACCAATATCATTTTGCACTCTATTAAGTACACCTACTTTACCAAACGCTTTTATAAAACAAACAACTACTGCTAACTACCACTCGCTCGATAACTACCTTTTCGCAATCAACCGCCTCGCACGACCACTATCCTCCATCTGCTGCTTATGCAACATCCTCCCAACTCTCTCCTCCACATCCTCATCATCATCCTCACCATCACCACCTTCCTCAATCTCTCTCCTCGCCATCTCCCTCATCTTCTCCAAATACGCCTCCGCCACTCTCTTCCTCTTCTCCCCCGCCGTCTCCTCAATATCCACCTCATCACCATCAACAACCGCCACGTCAGCAAGAGCTTTCTCACCATACTCTTCGTCTTCAGAGTCACTGCTCTTGATACTGTCGTTGTCAGAGGCGTATGAGGGTTTACTGTTGGTGTTTTGCTTCCGGCGAGGCTTGTCGCCGGAGAAAAACGGGTCGGGTTTGTGTTTCTTGGTGGATTTGATGCGTTTGTTGTTCATTGTGGAGTGTGAATTGAGAAATTAGGGTTTAGGGTTTTGTTTGTTGAAAATTAGGGTTTATGTATGAGATTGGGTTGTCTGGTGACTGTCATTAAAAAAAGATGAAGATGGTTTGTTATATTTGATTGGGCCTATGTAAATGAAGCCCAGTAGTTTTTTTTTGATTTTGGGGCTCAGAAACATTGTGTATTATTGTATGAGTCGAGTTATTGTACAAACCAAATATTCCTCACATACAAAGGGACTTATCCTCACCATCCATCTAAAAAGGAAATCAATGGTTGAAATTAAAAGTATTTTAATATTTCACTTATTTTTTATAATTTAAAAAGGAAATCAAAGGGACTTATCCTCACCATCCATCTAAAACGAAAAAATGATGTGTTTTGCTAATAATAGCATGTGGTAGGGGTCGGGTGAAAACCGACCCAGATCAAAAGTCGATTTGTGGAAGGACATAAACCGAGAATCGAATCGAAGTGACTTTATGGATCTCTACACACAATTCGTTCACTTAGCTTCGGGAAGATCGTACGGAAAGAGGAGGTCGGTTTGGCTCAGTTTAGATAATTTAGGTGTGGTTTTTTCGGTTTTGACCCGAACCGAACACCATATATATATATATATATATATATATATATATATATATATATATATATATATATATATATATATATATATATATATATATGTATAACTGAACTGAATAGGGTCAGTTCGGTTCAGTTGGACCGGCCCAATTCGATTTTTCATTTCGGCTCGATTTTCGATCGGTTTTCCTCAGCCCTTGTATGTGGTTATAGAGTTAAACGTGTTTCATTAGCCCTTGTATGTGGTTATAGAGTTAAACGTGGTTCATTATAATTGTTTGTAAGAAAATAATTCATCTACTTATAATCAAGCATTACTTGTGTATTCACTTGTTTCGAGACCTTTTCTACCGCTTTCTGAAGTTCTTTTATTAGATAGATGAATATTTATTTTTAGTTAATCATAGTTCTAAAAGTTATCATTTGCAAAGTTCACATAACATATATAAAAAGTCAAGAGTAGCTCAAGTTTATTCATTTGTTCATTTAAATACTCATTCATGAGTATTGTTCTTCTTTTTCAATCCACGATTCTAAACATTCATGTTAGCTTTCACTTGCACTTAGGGATGGCAACGGGGCGGGGATTATCGGGGATTGTATTTACCATCCCCATCCCCGTTTCTCACTCCCCATCCCCATCCCCGCCTCCATGCCTATCGGGGAATCGTTTGACATCCCCATCCCCAATGGGGATCGGGGATCCCCACGGGGATTCGGGGATTTTCCGGTCTTATAAATTGAGCATAAAAATTACATAAGTAATCAAAATTATAAAGAACTGATCTATAAATGTCTTAAAAAGCATAAATCGTACATAGTTGGATTAATTAAAATGTCATTCAACTTTAAAATATCGTAAACATTGAAACATCACATATAATAAAAAAAAAAACTGTATCGAATGTGTGTATTCGGACAAAATATTGGTAGAATAATATGTAGTTAGTGCTTAACATTTTTAAACTAAATATCATATATACATACATATATACTTCAAGTATAATACTTGTCACTATTTAGTATTCACTAACATATACATATACAAGTATATGTAGTCTTAATAGACATATAACTTATACAGTGTATACTTATGCATAAAAAGTTCGGATTCGGGTTCGGGGTCGGGGATTTTTGTTATCCCCATCCCCGCCCCCATACCCGGTTTTATAATTCGGGATTCCCCGTCCCCATCCCCATCCCCGGTCAACTCGGGGATTCCCCAGTCAAATCGGATTTGGGGATCGGGTCCCCGTCGGGTACGGATTTTTTTTTGCCATTTCTACTTGCACTGCTGTCTCATTTGCTTTTGAAAAAAGAAAAGGAGAATTGCATATATACCCACTAAAATTCAAAAACTTGCATATTTATTCAAAATACAAGTTTTCAATGCATGATGTACAATGCAAGTTAAGCATGGTTTGGGTATATATGCAAATATGCAAGTTTTAGTGGGTATATATGCAATTGCCCCAAAAAGAAAAGACTTTTTGGTTGAGAGGTTTCAGATATTAGAAATGAAGTAGAGAATAAAAATTTAGAAAATAGAAATCAGTAGAGAATTTTGTTCAATTCTATTGTTTAGTAATAATTGAGACTTGACTCGAGAAATGAAAAATAATAATAATAATAATAATAATAATAATAATAATAATAATAATAATAATAAAAAAATAAATAACATTTTGTCATATGACTCACATGTATTTGTTTTTTATTTAAAAAAAAATATATTTTTTCTAAATAACAATTATAAAAAATATATATTTAAAAAAATATATTTTTCTTTAAATTGTTTTTTTTTTTTTTATTTAAAAAAAAAACTTATTAACAAAATAAGTTTATCATTAACATTAATAATGATCTTATTAACAAAAATCTACTAAATTTGAATATTCGATGTTCATGATATAACTATGTCTATATATAGCTTTGTTTTACACAAATAGAATTATCAAATATTTTGCTTCAATAATCTATACTACTTATAAAGTAAAAACAGTTAAACTAAAAGTTGAGTTTTTCAGCAATGTTCAAATGTGAGAGAAAAAATGTTGAAAATTAAAATAAATAAGGAAATGTTGAAATTAAAATTAATTGTCTAATTTACCCCCTTTAATACCCCTTACACTTTCAAATGAAAACTATAAAAACTAAGTAAGCCGGTAGAAAATTCTTTTGCTATGCACCGGTACAACCGTTTGCAAATTATATTTTGATCTTTTCACGTTTTATTTTGAATGTTATACGAAATATGTAACACCCCCTAATTTGAAATGCGGCAGCGGAATAGTAATTAGGGTGTTACGGTGAGGATCGAAGTCATAATGATAGAAAACGGCTCGAAAGAGACGTTTTAAAACATAATTTCATTTATAAAAATTCAAATACAAGAGGTCCTTATCAGAGTATTATAATAAAAGTCTTGATGTTTTGAACTAAATCAAACATCTTTTATTTTACACCATTATTGAAATAAAGTAGATAAGTTTGAAGTTTTGCCGCCCGTTCCATGCTTGCTTCCCCTGCTAAATACCTGAGATACATGCTTAAAAGTCAACAAAAATGTTGAGTGATATCATAGAGTTTGAATTTAATAATCATTTTGATACATAAGTAAGATTGTATTGGAAAATACAATCAGTTTGAAAATATTGATATTGCAGTTTATATATTGCTCTAAGTCTCATGAGTCATGACACGCAAACGTTAACAAATACCGTAAAAACGGAGGTGTTTATCAAATCAATGATAATTTTGCCCTCGTGTAATAGGTGATTTTCCAATTCCTATTTTTACTCAAATATAATTATCACGACTAATACGACTAACCACATGCATAATGGCATTTCGTCAAGTATTAATGGGACAGACTGTCAAACCTTAAATAGATCTATTCATTATATTCGCGTTCACATAACAGTGATTAATGACTCATGATTAAGGATCTTTTGGCAATAGCTAACTTAGGCATATATCAAGTCAGGAAGCATACAGAAAATTACTTGCGATCTGTTTATAACATGTATCCCCCTCACGAAGTTTTGAAAATAAGTAAATGTGAGGCTATGACTCACCTTAGATTGATACTGAAATGAAGAAAATAATATCGGACGAATTTATGATAACGGCTTCGAAACACAACCTGATAAATAAATTTATCTGAGAACTTGACCAAATACTATTTGGTAAATAAGAATGAATAACGAATAATAAATATTCGTTATGACGAATAAGTGATGTGCAGTGAAATTCTTGTGATATGCATGATATGACAAAATATGATATTTAAATTATCCATCGAAGTTTTACCTTTCTAATCGTAAGTAAAATATTAACTTTTTAAATATCACTATATATATTATTAACGTTACGTTAAATAATATATATATACATAAAATGAAGTTTAAATGTAATACGAAATAAATTTACGAAAATAGAAAATAAATAAGAATGATAAATAGATTAGGTTTAGTCTTTGTCTCCTTTTCCAATTTTACCATTTATACTCTAACGATATTTGCGTTACACCGTTAGTCCTTTTTATAATAAATTCAACTATAGTCCTCTAATTTGTCCCATAATCAATACTAAGCTTAGAATATTAACTTTCATCACTTTTTACCCTTAAGTTTCTGTTTTTACAAGTTTAGTCCTTTCTTTCCAATATTTACACTTTTAGTCCCTCTAGGTGTCGTCGCATTACATTTTTAGTCCTAAATTACAAAAATAATTATAAAATTTTTCTAAAATTTTCCAAGGCTTATTAAGTAAATAATAAGCTGATTTTAACTGCTTATTTATTTAAAAGCTTATTTTTTTTAGCTTATGGGCCCTTAACGAGATAATACAAGTCCCATTAAGAGTTTTGGAGGCGAGGGCATGGAAAATGTTTTGGGCTTGGCTTTGGGCTATTTTTATGATTCTAAAAACATTTCATATGGGCCCAGTGGGCTTACGGATCTTAAATTCTTATTGGGCTTGGATTGAGCCCAAGCGAAAATATAAAGTTTTGATTTGAAAAACTTGTTCTTGTCGATTCAAAATGGGTCGATTGGTGGGTCAAAACATCAGTATTTTTACAAGTTGTATAAATGAAAATGATAGTCTTCTAAGTGGTCTATGGAGTCGTGTAATAATATAGTACTCTTGTTAAGTGAATTTTAAAGTTATACGCATGATTTGTAGCTTGTGTGAACCGATTATATATTTTGAAAAACTTGAAAATGTTACTAAGTATTTTTACTAAATTGCATACGATGGAACTTGGTTTAAAATAGGTGCGTGTGATGCATGTATCGTTTAAACTAAAGTGAACTTGGTGTGCTACGTGACTCCTAGGCCTTCCAAGATAGAGGCTAGTCACGATTTGTGTACTAAGTAACAATATTTACGTGAATCATATGTGCAAAATGATATACGATCGAAACAAAATAAATATGGTGCATGTAAGGAATTTAACGTGTGATTTGGAATGGAAACGAGTAAAAATGACTTACAACACCTTAGAGGTGGTAGAGAGTCGAGAGAGAATGGATGTAACACAAGAATTTATCACGTTCAAAGTATAACCCAAACGTTATACATATAAATCAAACCCGATATCCTTTTTCTTGAGTCCAAACAATATAGCAATCGATCTCTGGTCCTTAGGAGTAGTTTATAGGATGAATTTAATATGTGAAAGTGTATGAGAATGGTAAAGAGCAAGTGCATGCATGTACGTTATATATGGTTTCAATATATAACACGTAAGTGACAAAATTTCCTAAGAAACCTTCACGTACACTATTGCATGTCAGGGAACTAGGTCTAGGGTGAATTTTATATACTTAAACTATGGATTGTGAGAGCACAAATTGAGGAAATTGTTTGGGTGATTCATGCTTGATGTCGACACATATATATCTATGTATACGATTTACCAAATCGTATACTACTTGCATATAACTGGTCATCTTCGACATTTGAACATTAAATCAACTCAGAAATATTATTAGGAACAATTAGAAACAAACGGGAATCAAAACGGTTAAGTTTTGAATAAGTTACAAATCGATTTGGCTGTGTATGGGTCGATCACTTTGCCTCTTAAAAATGTATCAAACGTCGTCCAATGAACTTGGAATTTGACACACTATTATTTGGCTAGGTGATGAACGAGATGGTGTAAAAATATTGGGGGGTCGTGTGTAAGAAACGAGATTAAACGAGGCGTTTTGAGGGTGCTTGAAGCTTGTCGATCGGATGTATTACAAAGATTTGGAAGTTGGGCTTTGGTTGTTGGGCTAGTGAATAGTAAACGAGGGTGTTGGGCTAGAGTAATTAAGGGTCCGTTTGGTTAATTAGGGTGGTTAGGAATTTTAATTATATTTAGGAAATATAATTAGGATTAGGAAATATGTTTAGGATTAAATGAAAAGTTTAGGTTTCGAGTAACGTGTCGAGGATTAATTCTGTCATTTCGTGAATTATATTATTTTGTGATAATCGTCAAAATAATATAATAAGAAAAATTTCAAATTTTTCCGAAAAAATGGGAATTAGTAACGATAACGAAAGATTATTTATTTATTAACGATATAATTACAAGAAATTTTTACAGGGTTCTACAGTACCTACTTGTCATTCTGAATTTCGTCCCGAAATTCGATTTTAAAAAATCTAACAAGTGCGTTCTATGAAAATAAATGTGGATATTTCTCACGAAATCTATCTTCTCTTTCCCATGTATAAGTTGGTCCTCGCTTTGAGTCCCATCTAACCTTTACAATGGGGATACGATTCTGTTTGAGTTGTTTTATCTCTCTATCCATTATTTCCACAGGCTCTTCTGTGAACACTAGTTTGTCGTCCAATCTAATCTCTTTTAGTGGAATGACGAGAGTTTCGTCAGACAAACATTTCTTGAGTTGTGATACGTGAAACGTAGGATATACCCTACTGAGTTCTTCTGGAAGTTCTAACTTATAAGCAACTGAACCAATTCTCTCCAGAATTTTGAAAGGTCCAATGTACCTCGGATTTAACTTTCCATATCTTCCAAAACGGATCATTCCCTTCCAGGGAGAAACTTTCAACATGACTCGTCTCCTACTTGAAATTCCATAGGCTTTCTCCTGACATCAGCATAACTCTTCTGTCTGTCACGAGCAGCTTGCAAGCGTTGCTTGATTTGGAATATCTTCTCGGTAGTGTCATGTATTAGCTCTGATCCGGTGAGTTGCATATCACGAACTTCTGTCCAACAGACTGGTGATCTGTACTTCCTTCCGTACAGTGCCTCAAAAGGTGCAGCCTTTATGCTGGCATGGTAGCTGTTATTGTATGAGAATTCAACTAATGGCAAGTGTCTATCCCAACCTTTTCCGAAATCAATCACACATGCTCGGAGCATATCTTCCAAGGTTTGGATTGTTCTTTCACTTTGTCCATCGGTTTGCGGATGATAAGCGGTGCTCATATCTAACCGAGTACCAAGAGATTTCTGTAAAGATTCCCAAAATCTTGAGGTGAATCGGCTATCTCTATCAGAAATAATAGATATTGGAACCCCATGTCTAATCACAATTTCCTTAAAATACAACTGAGCGAGTGTTTCCATCTCGTCAGTTTCCTTGATTGGTAGAAAATGTGCAGACTTGGTTAATCGATCGATGATAACCCAGATTGTATCTAATCCGGTCGAAGTCTTTGGTAATTTGGTAATAAAATCCATGGTGATTCGTTCCCATTTCCAGACCGGAATTTCTGGTTGCACGAGTAATCCTGATGGTTTCTGAGTTTCTGCCTTTACTCTTGAACATGTTAAACATTTACCAACATACTCTGCGATATCAACTTTCATATTTGGCCACCAATAATTCTTCTTAATATCTTGGTACATCTTATTGGAACCGGGATGAATAGAATATTTGGATTTATGAGATTCATGCATGATAAGGTCTCGAATACCTCCAAAGAGAGGAATCCAATATCTTCCCTTAAAACATAACATTCCATCATTTCTTCTCACAAATTCTTTTTCATTATTTGGCATTCTGTCAACCTGATCTTCCAGGTTTGACCTTCTGTCAATTTTCTCATATTGCCGGTTTTCTTCTTGTAGGGCTTCTGTTTGAGTTTTGATGATTTGAGCTGGAAGTGGCGAATGAATTGTCATTCCTAGAGATCGAACTCTAAGAGGTTTAATTCTATCTTTTCTACTCAACGCATCGGCTACTACATTCGCTTTACCAGGATGGTAACGAATTTCACAGTCGTAGTCGTTGAGTAATTCTAACCATCTTCGTTGCCTCATGTTCAGCTCCTTCTGATCTAGTATATGCTGTAGACTCTTGTGATCGGTGAAAACCGTACACTTTGTACCATATAGGTAATGTCTCCATATCTTAAGAGCAAAAACTACTGCTCACAATTCTAGATCATGAGTGGTGTAATTTTCTTCATTCTTCTTCAGCTGTCGTGAAGCATAGGCTATAACTTTGTCTCTTTGCATTAGTGCCGCACCTAAACCATGATGAGATGCGTCACAATACACTACAAAGTCCTCATTTCCTTCCGGTAATGCTAATATTGGTGCTTCACAAAGCTTCTGTTTCAGCAGTTGAAATGCTGACTCTTGTTTCTCTTCCCAGATATACTTCTTGTTCTTCTGGGTTAGTTCCGTCAAAGGTTTTGCAATCTTTGAGAAACCTTCTATAAATCTCCGGTAATAACCAGCGAGACCTAAGAATTGACGAATTTCGGTTGGAGTGGTGGGTGACGTCCAACCTTTAACTGCTTCTATCTTCGCGGGTTCTACATGGATACCTTGGTTGTTGATGATATGGCCTAAAAATTGAACGGTAGAAATCCAAAAATCACATTTGGAAAACTTGGCGTACAACTTTTCTTTCTTAAGTAACTCCAAAATAGTCCTTAAGTGTTCGGCATGCTCTTCTTTGTTGCGCGAATAGATTAAAATATCATCAATGAACACAATAACGAATTTATCCAAGTATGGCTTGCATACTCGGTTCATTAAATCCATGAATACAGCTGGTGCATTGGTAAGACCAAATGGCATCACTTGAAATTCATAATGTCCGTATCGTGTTCGAAAAGCTTTCTTGGGAATGTCCTCTTCCCTAACTCTTAATTGATGATATCCTGATCTTAGATCGATTTTTGAGTAAACACTTGATCCTTGTAATTGGTCAAATAGATCGTCGATCCTTGGTAATGGATATCGATTCTTCACCGTGAGTTTGTTCAACTCCCTGTAATCAATACACATTCGGAACATTCCATCTTTCTTTTTGACGAATAGGATTGGTGCTCCCCAAGGGGATAAGCTTGGTTGAATGAATCCTTTATCTGATAGTTCTTTCAACTGTTCAGATAATTCTTTCATTTCGGAGGGTGCTAATCGATATGGTGCTTTTGCAACTGGTGCTGCTCCAGGCACTAAATCGATGCGGAATTCTACTTGACGGGTTGGTGGGATTCCAGGTAAGTCTTCGGGAAATACATCAGAAAATTCTTTTACAACTGGCACTTCATCAAGTTGTTTCTTCTTTTCTTTTGTTTCTCCTCCCGTTATTTGAATTTGAAATACATGGCATTCTTTGCTTATGTATTTCATCGTCTTGGCGTACGAAATAATATTGAACGAAGTTTTAGGTTTATCACCTTGGATGATTAAGGTTTCACCGTCGAATGGAATTTGGATGACTTTCTCGTCACAAATTATTCTGGCACGGTGTGTAGATAACCAATCCATACCAATGATGACATCAAAACTTCCCAGTTGGATGGGCATAAGATCGATAGGGAAAGATTTATTTAGAAGAGTTAAGGTGCAATTTTCGATTAGGGTATTGGTACTTAGAATATTTCCATCTGCTAATTCTATTTCATAGATAGTATCTAATTCTATAGGAGTAATATTTAGAATTGCGGCAAACGAAGAAGACACAAAACTTTTATCTGCTCCTGAATCAAATAATATCTTAGCATCTTGTTGATTTAATAGGAACGTACCCGTAACAACATTAGAATTCTGCGTTGTGTTTCCATCACCAAGTACATATGCTCTTCCTCGGGCAACATTATTGGCATTCTTCAGACATTGAGTTCTGTAATGTCCAACCTCACCACAACCATGGCACTTTACTGTTATCGGTTGTGTGTTGGCTCCAGTTGCTCGACAGTGTCATGTGACCAATTCTTCTACAGTTGCCACAAGTAGCCTTACATGCTCCAGTATGATGCATGTTGCACTTGTTACATGGGGGTAGAGTCCCGACATAACCTTTACTTTCTGCAGGCACTGCTGCATAAGCTCTGGTAGCTTCTTGTCGACGATTCTGTTGCTGATGATGATTACTACGGTTCTGTTGTTGATCTCTGTTGCGGTTGCTGCTTTGATTGTTGTTGTTGTAGCTCCTGTTACCACTGTAGTTGTTGTTGTAGCTGCGGTTGTTGCTATTGTTGTTCCCACGGTTGTCAGCACTTCTCTTATGCTCATTGATCACGGAGGTAAAACCTCTTTTGATCACCCGGGTTAACAATCTCTGTGCAAGTCCCATAGCTTCTTCTACTGTCTGTGGATTCGATGCGGTAACATCCCCTTCAATAGATGGTGGCAGTCCTTCCACATATTTCTCCAATGCTTGTTCAACATCGGGTACTATTGTTGGGCATAATACCGACAACTCCAGAAACTTTATGTCGTATGTCTTCAGATCATTGTACCTTACTACTAGCTGATGAAATTCATCCTCTAGTTTTCTGATCTCTGTCCTGGGACAATACTTCTTAAGCATTTTATTCTTCAACTCATTCCAAGAAAGTTTAAAAGCTTCATCCTAACCTATAGCATTCGCAGTAGTGTTCCACCACGATAGTGCTTCTCCTTGAAGAGTTCCTGTAGCAAAGGTAACTTTGCTATTCTCAGAACAACCACTCCTCTTGAAGACTGTCTCAGTATGCTCAAACCAATGGGCCATTTCAGTCACTCCTTCAATTCCTTTGAAGTTTGTTGGCTTGCAAGTCATGAAGTCCTTGTAAGTACAATTACGAGGAGTAGATGTATTAGCTTCACGATTTGCTCCATTGATGTTATTCAAACGATCCGCTTCACGAGCTGCAGATATTCCCTCAGCAATCATTCTTTGAACCTCAGTGGGGGTCATGATCACTTCCGGGTTGGAGTTTTTGCTACTTGCATGCTCCATGTTTCTATTAATAATACAAAAATATAGCATTTAGAATTTTAAACAAAAATTTTGTTTAAAGGATCTTGTGAAGTAGGGAAATGAATATTTATGAGTTCTAACAATAATTGGGTACCACATGTAGTTTTTATTTCGATACAACAGTCATAATCATTCCGATATGTTAGATGCATTTATTATACACATGAACAACCATAAGCATAAATTAACATTTGTATATAGTAATATCACAACCAACAGCATAACATTAATAACTTGATCAGTTGAGTTTTCATAACAAAACGATACAAGATTCTTTATTAATTGGCACATGCGGCAGGCTTAGATGCCTTATTACTAGTACAAATACTAACTGCCTCTAATGATTAGGTATGTCCACATGTCCTCCCATCTCTAAGATCGGAGTTCGGAGCTCCTGCATCTTTGTATGATGTTGAATCTGCATATCTCCTACAAGGTTTTCCAATGTATCTGCTCTTCGGTGTGCAAGCTGGGCTTCCCAAGTATGGTTCTGTCCCTCTCTTCGCAATGATATCGCGAAAGAACGTGTCTCAGAGATATCTGAATGTATCTGAGCTAAACCCTGCTGCAACTCTATCCTATTGGCTATAAGGTTATGTAAGGTGTTGTGGATAGTATCCGAATGATCAAATGATGAATAGTCAATCATCTGAAGAAGTGAGTCTATCTGTTCTTCGTGATGCTCCAAACGCGTCACTACTACAGAAGGTGAAAGAGTAGAGGTAATTTCCATCCTAGCACTCTCGCCAGTTTCATTGATATGAGCTGGGGGAGTAAAACCAGGAGGATAGGGTAATGATGGTGAAAGTGGAGGAGTAGAATCGGAAATACGAAGTCGGCTGGATGTAGGTATATCTTCCTCAGGAATTTGTTCTCTATGGTGAAAAGTATATGGATAAGTTTGGCTAAAAAGATCGAATAGGTGGTCGGGTGCATATGAATCGAATTCATGACGTGGTAATGGTGTATGTGTCGGTAAAACAAAAACATCGGGATTTTCAGGCGTTGTAACAATTTCGTCTTGCTCGAAGGGTTCTGTTTCTTGGGAAACAGCGTCAGGTACAAAGGTAGAATGATAAACAGGCGAAGTAACGGATGCGACGGAAATATCAGAGTCGAAGTCTGATATACTCATATTGAAATAATACTGTAATAATTCATAAATAGTGCAAAATAAGAATTTATTATCATCAAAGAATACAAAATTCTAACATATCAAGATCAAAGTATCATAGCTTAATGATTAACTTACTGAATATGGTAGCAAGCAGGTACGGCGGTCAAAAATTTATATGGTGTAAATTTAATTTATTTGAAAGTGTGGTTATAGTTCAATGTTTGAAAACATTTGGTTCTCTATAACTATGTCTCTGATGCCATTCTGTAACACCCCTAATTTGAAATGCAGCAGCGGAATAGTAATTAGGGTGTTACGGTGAGGATCGAAGTCATAATGATAGAAAACGGCTCGAAAGAGACGTTTTAAAATATAATTTCATTTATAAAAATTCAAATACAAGAGGTCCTTATCAGAGTATTATAATAAAAGTCTTGATGTTTTGAACTAAATCAAACATCTTTTATTTTACACCATTATTGAAATAAAGTAGATAAGTTTGAGGTTTTTGCCGCCCGTTCCATGCTTGCTTCCCCTGCTAAATACCTGAGATACATGCTTAAAAGTCAACAAAAATGTTGAGTGATATCATAGAGTTTGAATTTAATAATCATTTTGATACACAAGTAAGATTGTATTGGAAAATACAATTAGTTTGAAAATATTGATATTGCAGTTTATATATTGCTCTAAGTCTCATGACACGCAAACGTTAACAAATACCGTAAAAACGGAGGTGTTTATCAAATCAATGATAATTTTGCCCTCGTGTAATAGGTGATTTTCCAATTCCTATTTTTACTCAAATATAATTATCACGACTAATACGACTAACCACATGCATAATGGCATTCCGTCAAGTATTAATGGGACAAGCTGTCAAACCTTAAATAGATCTATTCATTATATTCGCGTTCACATAACAGTGATTAATGGCTCATGATTAAGGGTCTTTTGGCAATAACTAACTTAGGCATATATCAAGTCAGGAAGCATACAGAAAATTACTTGCGATCTGTTTATAACATGTATCCCCCTTACGGAGTTTTGAAAATAAATAAATGTGAGGCTATGACTCACCTTAGATTGATACTGAAATGAAGAAAATAATATCGGACAAATTTATGATAACGGTTTCGAAACACAACCTGATAAATAAATTTATCTGAGAACTTGACCAAATACTATTTGGTAAATACGAATGAATAACGAATAATAAATATTCGTTATGACGAATAATTGATGTGCAGTGAAATTCTTGTGATATGCATGATATGACAAAATATGATATTTAAATTATCCATCGAAGTTTTACCTTTTTAATCGTAAGTAAAATATTAACTTTTTAAATATCACTATACATATTATTAACGTTACGTTAAAAAATATATATATAAATAAAATAAATTTTAAATGTAATACGAAATAAATTTACGAAAATAGAAAATAAATAAGAATGATAAATAGATTAGGTTTAGTCTTTGTCTCCTTTTCCAATTTTACCATTTTTACTCTAACGATATTTGCGTTACATCGTTAGTCCTTTTTATAATAAATTCAACTATAGCCCTCTAATTTGTCCCATAATCAATACTAAGCTTAGAATATTAACTTTCATCACTTTTTACCTTTAAGTTTCTATTTTTACAAGTTTAGTCCTTTCTTTCCAATATTTACACTTTTAGTCCCTCTAGGTGTCGTCGCGTTACATTTTTAGTCCTAAATTACAAAAATAATTATAAAATGTTTCTAAAATTTTCCGAGGCTTATTAAGTAAATAATAAGCTGATTTTAACTGCTTATTTATTTAAAAGCTTATTTTTTTAGCTTATGGGCCCTTAACGAGATAATACAAGGCCCATTAAGAGTTTTGGAGGCGAGGGCATGGAAAATGTTTTGGGCTTGGCTTTGGGCTATTTTTATGATTCTAAAAACATTTCATATGGGCCCAGTGGGCTTACGGATCTTAAATTCTTATTGGGCTTGGATTGAGCCCAAGCGAAAATATAAAGTTTTTATATAAAGTTTTGATTTGAAAAACTTGTTCTTGTCGATTCAAAATGGGTCGATTGGTGGGTCAAAACGTGAGTATTTTTACAAGTTGTATAAATGAAAATGATAGTCTTCTAAGTGGTCTATGGAGTCGTGTAATAATATAGTACTCTTGTTAAGTGAATTTTAAAGTTATACGTATGATTTGTAGCTTGTGTGAACCGATTATATATTTTGAAAAACTTGAAAATGTTACTAAGTATTTTTACTAAATTGCATACGATGGAACTTGGTTTAAAATAGGTGCGTGTGATGCATGTATCGTTTAAACTAAAGTGAACTTGGTGTGCTACGTGACTCCTAGGCCTTCCAAGATAGAGGCTAGTCACGATTTGTGTACTAAGTAACAATATTTACGTGAATCATATGTGCAAAATGATATATGATCGAAACAAAATAAATATGGTACATGTAAGGAATTTAACGTGTGATTTGGAATGGAAACGAGTAAAAATGACTTACAACACCTTAGAGGTGGTAGAGAGTCGAGAGAGAATGGATGTAACACAAGAATTTATCACGTTCAAAGTATAACCCAAACGTTATACATATAAATCAAACCCGATATCCTTTTTCTTGAGTCCAAACAATATAGCAATCGATCTCTGGTCCTTAGGAGTAGTTTATAGGATGAATTTAATATGTGAAAGTGTATGAGAATGGTAAAGAGCAAGTGCATGCATGTACGTTATATATGGTTTCAATATATAACACGTAAGTGACAAAATTTCCTAAGAAACCTCCATGTACACTATTGCATGTCAGGGAACTAGGTCTAGGGTGAATTTTATATACTTAAACTATGGATTGTGAGAGCACAAATTGAGGAAATTGTTTGGGTGATTCATGCTTGATGTCGACACATATATATATATCTATGTATACGATTTACCAAATCGTATACTACTTGCATATAACTGGTCATCTTCGACATTTGAACATAAAATCAACTCAGAAATATTATTAGGAACAATTAGAAATAAACGGGAATCAAAACGGTTAAGTTTTGAATAAGTTACAAATCGATTTGGTTGTGTATGGGTCGATAACTTTGCCTCTTAAAAATGTATCAAACGTCGTCCAATGAACTTGGAATTTGACACACTATTATTTGGCTAGGTGATGAACGAGATGGTGTAAAAATATTGGGGGGTCGTGTGTAAGAAACGAGATTAAACGAGGCATTTTGGGGGTGCTTGAAGCTTGTCGATCGGATGTATTACAAAGATTTGGAAGTTGGGTTTTGGTTGTTGGGCTAGTGTTTAGTAAACGAGGGTGTTGGGCTAGAGTAATTAAGGGTCTGTTTGGTTAATTAGGGTGGTTAGGAATTTTAATTATATTTAGGAAATATAATTAGGATTAGGAAATATGTTTATGATTAAATGAAAAGTTTAGGTTTCGAGTAACGTGTCGAGGATTAATTCTGTCATTTCGTGAATTATATTATTTTGTGATAATCGTCAAAATAATATAATAAGAAAAATTTCAAATTTTTCCGAGAAAATGGGAATTAGTAACGATAACGAAAGATTATTTATTTATTAACGACATAATTACAAGAAATTTTTACAGGGTTCTACAAAATACTTACCACAATATCGGATATCGTTAATTGTCTGTTGCTACGTTGGTATGCATGGGTACTCGCCTAGTTATAATAAAATAAAAATTAGTCCATCACAACTTGAAACTTCAAAATTGAGATGGCCCGTGTCTTTATTGCTGTAGCTCAACCTAATTTTCTCGTGTACCACACAATTCCACTCAAATTATAAAGAAATTAGAGAATTCAAAATACAAATAGAAAGATTCCCTGGGACTTTGATATTCTCCGTTTTTTTTTCTTTGGTCTACCAAACAAGAGAAATAAAGGCATTTCCATTTCTCCACCTTTATTTCTGCCTACCAAACACACACTTAGAGAATTCAAAACACAAATAGAAAGATTCCCTGGGACTTTGATATTCTCCGCTTTTTTTTTCTTTGGTCTACCAAACAAGAGAAATAAAGGCATTTCCATTTCTCCACCTTTATTTCTGCCTACCAAACACACTCTTAGAGAATTCAAAACACAAATAGAAAGATTCCCTGGGACTTTGATATTCTCCATTTTTTTTTTCTTTGGTCTACCAAACAAAAGAAATAAAGGCATTTCCATTTCTCCACCTTTATTTCTGCCTACCAAACACACTCTTAGAGAATTCAAAACACAAATAGAAAGATTCCCTGGGACTTTGATATTCTCCGCTTTTTTTTTCTTTGGTCTACCAAACAAGAGAAATAAAGGCATTTCAATTTCTCCACCTTTATTTCTCCCTACCAAATACACTCTTAGGACACGTTTGGTAGAGAGAATTTCAGAGAATAGAAATGAAACAGAGAATATAAGTTCAAAGAATAGAAATCAGTATAAAATTTTGTTCAATTATAATATTTGGTAACAACAGAGACTTGACCTGAGAAATTAAAAAAAAAAAAATCTTTGTTGATTTTAAAAAAAAATTCTAAATAACAATTCTAAAAAAATATATTTAGAAAAAAAATTCTATAAATTATATCATTTTTAATATATTTAAAAAAAATTATTTTGTTAAAAAACTTATTTTTAAAAAAATTTATTTAAAAAAATTAATTTATTTTTTTTAAATTTATTTTTTATAAAAATTATTTTAAATTTTTTATTTTTTCTAAATAACAATTCTAAAAAATGTATTTAAAAAAAATATTTATTTTTCATTTAGTTCTAAAAAAACTTATTTTTTTAAAAAAAATCAAATTATTTTTTTTAAATTTATTTTTATGAACATTATTAAAAACAAATATTTTTTCAAAATAACAATTATAAAAAAAATATATTTAAAAAAATATGTATTTTTTAAATTATTTTTATATACAAATTATTTTTAAAAGAAAAATATTTTTTTTAAAAAAAAAAAACCCTACGTATTTTGTTAAAAAAAAATAACAAAAACAAAAAACTTCAATTCTCCAAATTCTCCACCAAAATTATGGAAATGAGAGTAACCAAATTACACTACTCAATTCTTTCTAACTCTCCACTAATTTCTCCTCAATTCTCAATTTTTTTTAATTCTCTCTAGAAAACAAGAAAATTTGATCAAATTACATTTCTCTAATTTCTTTTCTCTCTACCAAACGCACCCTTAGTGTTACAAAGTTAGCGGGCATTCTCCGAAGCAGTTCATTTCAATCCCCGACTGAGTAGGACAGGAAAGGACATAGGGTGTTATCTATGAAGCATTTCGATAGCCCCTTCTTAATCAATTTGAACATTATCTTTCACATGTTGTTAATGGACATCGTTGTCATCTATTATGTTTTCGTGTGTACGTATTGACTAGATCGAGGTGGTAATTCGTCATTTGTAACACGAATAAAAAGGGTTGTGGTTGAGCTAGTCGGGTTTAAATAATTGACAAACTAACTCAATTAATGAACAAGATAGGTTTTGTTCACCTCAAAGTCATCGATGATATTGATATCAATAGGTTCATTATGTCTCAACAATTTCTTTGGTTCCTAAGAAACTGTATGGGCACATAGACACATCAACGTGTAGAGAATGGCTACTTAATTTCACGACATAAGTGTCACTCATCAAAGTGTAGACAAGTGTTAAGTATGAGAAATTGAGAATCAGTTTTCTTAATAAATAATCTTGAACCTCAAAAGTGAAAGTGCTTAGTGTAATTTTCTATTCTGTTAACTAAAAAACGACCGAACATTAATATATTCCGATTCAAAAGTTGTCATTGAACATAGCAGTATATAGATTATTTTCAATCAATCATGTTTTTCATCGTCGATTCATCATAACTCTGTATAATTTGTTGCTTCAAGTTATTTCTACTTACATCCACATACGACGTATATGCCATCTTAAGCAATAACTAGCACTCGAATCTTCTTAACTCTTCATCACGACTTACCCGGCCACCACTGAAATAATATAATGGTTTCATAGGTTGCTTAATATCAATATCCATGTTTCTTTCCTGCAAGAGAGCCAATATTTTTACCAATGGCTAACAAGTTGTTTATTAATGTTGAGGGTATAGATTTTTGTGGTGTTGGTTCACCATGATCATCTTTGCTGAAGTGCAACTGCTGAACACATACACAAGTCTACATGATGCGCACATATCTTATGATCACACTTTGTCTAGAATTATTCTTGCTTCTTCTGGGTACAATACTCAAAGACAGTTCAGCAAAATGTTGTTGATACTTGATACATTAGATACAATATATACAACTTGATCATCTAGTGGAGACCATACCGAAAATAATATAATCAGCCAAACCACAATAACTAAAAATGTAAGATATAAAATCAATTGACTTGGAAAGATTATTGTGAATAAGTTTCACCAAAATAAAAAGTGATGTTCGTTATATAAAACGTCGAAAACAATAATTAGACTCCTAAAACAAGCATTAATCGATATGTAACGCATAAAATTTCTTAGTAATTCCCTAACTAATCTAAACTATACTTGCACTTCAATCTCAATACCTTACTTAAGCTGCTTCAAACGTCTCTTGTTTCAAGCTCCACACTTAGCATGCCATTATCTTTGTCCTCAGTCCATGTGGAAGTAGATACCACCATCTCAGTGATCAAGCAAAAGTAGAGTCTCGATGTAGGAATTAACAGAGTAATAACCTCGTGTTCCATGTATCGCGATATAATTGATGTGATTTGAATCGGGATCATAAGCAAAAAGATCCATCTGATCAGGATTATTTTCCGTTTCAGCTATAGGTTCGCCACTCTTTCTAAATCCATGTATGTTTTTTATCACATGTGTTGTGTTGGTGTATAGCTCTGTGAACGAGTTTGAAACACCATGTTCCATCATCTTCCATACCCTATAAATTTGTTTCTCGGCCTCTCTTTTAATTTGAACCACACCAAGAGACTCCCTAATGTTATATATTCTGATTTGACTGGCTTGTAAACTACCGGGAAGGTTTATTTCTGTAAATTCTTCACTTGTCATATCAAATGACACAATCAAATTCCGCTCATACCACGACTGATATACATCATCCTCATAATATCCGTCTTCCTCATAATATCCATCTTCCTCATCATATCCATCTTCCTCATCATATCCATGATCCTCGTAAACCGGTTCATAAGCAAGTCAATACATAAACCTGTCTATTGCTACCTGATTGCGGTGTTCAAATGAAATACATTCACGAGGTAGATTCTTGGATAGTCTTCTCCAAGCATTTGTACTTAATGTAAAAACCTCAAATCCAGTGTCCCGGTTATTCGAATATCGATTATATGGAAACCTGACTATCTTAGGGTCAAAAGTGTCGGGACAAACCCCGAAAACGAAAAAAATCAGGAGAACGCCCACCATACATATCAATATAAACCGATTTTCTAATACTAGGATTCCAAATAAGGGAATTCCAGGTTCCTGAACATCTATCATAACCATGCACGAATAACAAACCTTGAGAGGTAACTATTTCTGTTTGGTGAAGTAGTTTTAGAGACGTGGGGACATTAAATGAAAACTTGTGTTGAGGGAAAGTATCATCATCTAGGATTGAAACAAATTCTCTGTCAGAATATCCAAATTCTTTATAACTTACAAGAAGATAATGTATACGTTTTTGATGAGTGTTGTACTCAGCAATAATAAACTTAGGGCTATCGATAAGTGACTTCCATTTTTTCGAAGCCAATCTAAATCGAAGAAGTGACTTGATAGGAATATTTTTGATGATTTCTTCTTGGATATCGTATGGTATCTTCTCCAAATACGCCTCCCCTGCCGTCTCCTCAACATCCTCAACTGCCACGTCAGCAAGGGCTTTTTCATCGTATGAAGGTTTGTTGTTTTGCTTCCTGCGATATTTGTCGCTGGAAAAAAACGGGTCCGGTTAATCCGATTTGTGTTTTTTGTTTTTGTGACTGGTTTTGGTGCGTTTGTTGTTCATTGTGAGTGGTGAATTGAGAAATTAGGGTTTAGGGTTTTGTTTGTTAATAAAATTAGGGTTTATGAGTTGTGTTGTTGGGGCTGGTGCCTGTCATAGAGTGATGCAAATAAAAAATATGAAGATGGTTATGAAAATGAAGCCCAGTGTTTTTTTTCTTTGATTTTTGGGCTTAGAAACATCATGTATTCGGCTCATTTTTAGGGCCTACATACCATGTTATTTTTTTCGGTTTTTATATTTTAAAACTCGTGTAATACTGAGACCGAACCAAATCGAATTAAATATTCAATTTTGATTTAGATATGGGTTTGGAAAACTAAAAACCAAACCGAAAACCGAATTCACATAAATATATTTCTTTTATAAATTTATATACGAAAAAACTATTAAAAGTCTTTCCAAGTAAAATACTAAGTATAACATTTTTTTTAAGCTTGAAAATTTTTTGGTGTCAAAATCTATATAATTAAATGAAGAAAAACATACTACATTCGTTACAAAATAAGTGTCCAGTTTGACTTTTCAGACTCAAACTGTTTCAACTTTGACCTTATCTATTTTTGCGGGTGTTATATAATACTTGATGCAAAATATATGAATTGATTTGGTTTTAAGTGTATTTTTCATTGGATCAAGATAATCTAACGGATCATATACAAATCAATGGCTATCAAGATCTACAGTTGATTGCCAAACAAGAACAAATTTAAAAGTGGGCCGCAATTTCACTAGGTCGCGTTTTACTAATTTATTAAATAGATCGCGATTTGTGTCAAAGTTTGCTAAATAGGTTGCGATTTCATTGGGTTGCGTTTTAGTCGGTCGCGATTTACTTTGTTAAACTTTGGTCGCTTTTTATTATAGGAAGCATACTGAAAATAATATAATCATCAGTTTAGCATCTTATACAATATAAATGGAAGCATATTATAAGAGTAGAGTAACAAGCTTTCAGCTAAATCAAAATAACTAAAAAAATAAGATATAAAATGAATCGATTTTGAAAGATTTTTGTGAATTAGTTTCACGAAAAGAGAAAGTGAGGTTCGTTATGTAAAACGTCGTAAACAATAACTAGACAGTCTAGACTTCTAAAACGAGCATTAATCTGTATGTAATGCATAAAATTTCTTGTTAACTCTTTAACGAGCACTCCAATCTCCATACCTTAGTTAATTGCCTGCTTTAAGAGTCAGTTCTTCTAAGCTCCATGTAAACTTACCATGCCATTATATCTTTGTCCACGTCAAAGTAGATGCTATCCGTGAGAACGAGGTGTTAAAAACCATTCAAATTGGTTCCACAATTGGTTATAACATGGAGGGTAGAGAGCTGGAAGTTAACAATATCATGGGTGAAAACATTGTGGACCAATGATTATTTGCTCTTTAAATGCAAATGGGGTTGGGTCCGACTCCAAAAAAAAGTGGATTAGGGAAATTTGTAAGGACAACTACGTTAACTTCATTGGTATTCAAGAATCGAAGTCAGATAAAGAGGATGGTCCGTTCATTCATTCTCTTTGGGGTAGTAGCAATTGTGATTTTGCAATAAAAAAGGCAGTGGGAAATTCAGGAGGTATCATTGCTATATGGGATGTTACAATGCTGAGGAAGAATAAAGTCATTGTTGATGAAGATGGTTTTATTGCAATATATGGAGAATGGATTAACACTCGTATTTCTTGCTTAATGATAGTCGTTTACGCCCCTCAAGATGCCAATAGTAAGTGTTCACTGTGGAGTAGACTTACTCACCTCATTGTTACTTTCCATGGTATGTCTGTAGTATTGGGTGACTTTAACGAGGTTCGATATGCTAGTGAGCGCCTTGGTACCACTTTCTGTAAAAAAGGTGCTACTTTATTCAATGGTTTCATCAACAATTCGAATCTTGTCGACCTTCCAATGGGGGGAAGAAAATTCACTAGAATGAACAAATTTGGTACCAAACTTAGTAAAATTGATCGCATTCTTGTCTCTAGTAATTTCGTCTCTAAATGGCCCAATGCTCAACTTACCATTCTTTCACGTAACCTTTCAGATCATTGCCCCATTATCCTCAAAACCCACTCCACTGACTTTGGACCAATTCCTTTTAAATTCTTCAACTCTTGGCTTCTAAATAGTGAATTTCCTTTGATTGTCTCGGGTTCTTGGAATACGCCCATCACTCTCTACAACCCGCATCCGGCTTGTATTCTGAAATTCAAATTACAATGTTTGAAAAAAAACATTCGTATTTGGCGTTCAAATGTTTTGCTTAAAGATGATTGCAAGTTGAAGGACTTGAAGGCTAATGTTGACTTGCTTGATAATATGGCTGAACATGATGGTCTCCTGGATAGTGATGTTAAAAATCGGTTGGAGCTACTGAAGCAAATAGAAGAACTAGAGCATATAAAAAGTTTGGATCTCAAGCAAAAAGCAAAAATAAAGTGGGCTATTGAAGGCGATGAAAATACCAATTTCTTTCATGGTATTGTTAACAACAAATTCTCTCGATCTAGGATCAATGGCATCCTTATTAAAGGTACATGGGTCACTGATCCACCGGTTATTATTGACCATATTTTTCAATTTCACAAAAATAAATTCAATAATAATTCCCTTCACCGCCCCGGTTTTACTAGCTCTCTTTTCAAAAAGTTATCTGCTGATGAGATATCCTTTTTGGATTCACCCTTTACAATCGAAGAAATCAAAAATGCGGTTTGGGTTTGTGGCGGAAGTAAAGCCCCGGGTCCTGATGGTTTTACCTTCAAATTCATAAAACAATATTGGGACACCATTGGGAATGACTTTGTTGATATGGTGAAACGTTTTGAGTTAGATGGCTTCATTCCTAGAGGTTGTAACTCTTCATTTATAGCTCTTGTTCCCAAAAAAAATGACCCGGTTCATGTTAGTGACTATAGGCCCATAAGTCTATTAGGTTGCCAATATAAAGTAATTGCTAAGTTGCTTGCAAATAGACTTATTCAAGTAGTAAGTTCTATCGTAAGTGAAGTTCAATCGGCATACATTAAAGGGAGGCAAATTATAGATGGTCCTTTAATGATTAATGAGATCATTAGTTGGGCTACAAAAAAGAACAAGCGTCTTTTTCTTCTAAAAGTAGATTTCGAAAAGGCTTTCGACTCACTTGATTGGAATTTTTTATACCACATCATGGAACAAATGGGATTCAGTGTTAAATGGAGAACATGGATCAAAGGTTGCCTTGAATCGGCTTTCGCTTCAGTTATTGTTAACGGGTCTCCAACTAAAGAGTTCAAACTTCACAAAGGTCTTAGACAAGGTGACCCTCTTTCACCCTTTCTTTTCATCATTGCGGTTGAGGCACTTCATGTTACCATCCAAGAAGCAAAGTGCAAAGGCATATTTCAAGGTATAGATGTTGGTTCAAATAACATAAACATCTCTCATCTTCAGTTTGCGGATGATGCCATAATTTTGGGTAAATGGAGTGTTGACAACGCAAAAAACCTTTGTCGAATTTTAAGATGTTTTCACTTGGCATCGGGTTTGAAAGTTAATTTCTCCAAAAGTAAGCTATTTGGTGTTGGAGTCAACTTTTCCGAAACAACTAGGCTTGCTTCATACCTCTGTTGTCAAGCATCTAAATTTCCTTGCATTTACCTTGGGCTTCCTTTGGGTGCCAATATGAACATTGGGTGTAACTGGAAACCAATAATTGATAAGTTTCACAAGCGTCTATCATCTTGGAAAGCTAAAACTCTCTCATACGGGGGAAGGCTCACACTCCTTAAATCGGTTCTCGGTGCTCTTGGTACTTACTTCTTCTCCCTTTTCAAAGCTCCTATAAATATTCTTAAATACTTAGAGAAGCTTAGACGTAACTTCTTTTGGGGTGGTACTTTAGACTCAAACAAAATGTCTTGGATTGCTTGGAAAAAAGTGTGTGCTCCTAAATCTTGTGGTGGTCTTGGAATTGGTAGCCTTCAAGCTTCAAACATAGCTATGCTATCTAAATGGTGGTGGCGTTTTTATACGGAAAATAATCCATTTTGGAGGCTTATAATCACATCTATTCACGGTAGAGATGGTGGGTTGGGAGATGATCACCAACTCTCCAAACATATTTCAGGTCCTTGGAAAACAATTATCTCTTTGAATCGTGATCTCTCTAAATTAAACATTGATTTGTCTACTGTCTTTGTAAAGCAAGTGGGAGATGGGTCTTCAACAAGATTTTGGCACGATGTTTGGCTAGGAAATTCAGCTTTGAAAAATGCTTTTCCTCGAATTTACCTATTGGAAACTAACAGATTATGTTCTATAAGTGAAAGATGTTTAGGATTAAATGGGCCTCATCAATTTAATTGGGCTTGGAGAAGAGAAGTAAGATCAGGCCCAGAAGAAGCTCAACTAGTTTCACTTGTAGACCTCTTAAAGGATTTTAATCCTTCTGTTGAGGCCGACTCCTGGAAGTTCACCATCAACACTCCTCACATTTTCTCTGTTTCGGGTATGAGAAAGCACATTGACATTCAGATTCTAGATACAAGTGGATCCAAGGTAAGATGGAACAAAAACACTCCAATTAAAATTAACATATTTGCTTGGAGATTGATCATCAATAGACTTCCAACTCGTCACAATTTGGATCTACGCGGAGTAGACCTTGATTCCATTCTCTGTCCAGTTTGCAATGAAGCTGCAGAGACTGACCAACATCTATTTCTCGAGTGCGACATCGCGCAACATCTTTGGAAGATGGTCTTAAAGTGGTGGGGGTTAAACGACTACCCTAAAGACATCTTAGGAATGGTCACATGGGTTGATTCAGTATCTCTTCCAACCAAGGTAAAACCTATCTTTGATGCAGTGGTTCTTATCACCAATTGGGCTATTTGGCGATTCAGAAATAGTCGAATTTTTGACTTGAAACCTCCAAGAAAAGACACACTCGAAGCAGAAATAAAAACCCTTTCTTTCTCGTGGATTACTTATAGAAACATGAAATTTAACTTAGATTGGAATGTATGGATCTATGATCCTATTTTGGCATGTAACAGCATCTTGTAAATTTCCCCTTCTTGAGCTTCTTGCTTGAGTTTTTTTTAATAAAATCTTGCCGTTCAAAAAAAAGATGCTATATTCTCACTGATCATGCAAAAGTAGAGTTTCGAAGTAGGAACCCACAGATAATCGTGTTCCATAAATCCCAATATAATTGAGTAGTTCTGAATCGGGATCATAAGCATAAAGATAAATATCATCGTTATTATCATCAGCAGCTATAGGTTCACCACTCTTTCTAAATCCGTACACGTCTGTTATCACATCTACTCTTGTGTTGATGGTGTATAGCTTTGTGAACAATTTTGAAACACCATGTTCCATCATCTTCCATACGCTATAAACTTGATCCATACCAAGAGACTCCCAAATCTTATATATTTGAACCACACCGAGAGACTCCCCAAATGTTATATATTCTGAGTGTATTGGCTTCTAAACTATCGGGAAGGTTTATTTCAGTAAATTCTTCACCTGTCATATCAAATGACACAATCAAATTCCGCTCATACCACGACTGATATCTATCATCCTCAAAATATCCATCTTCCTCATAATATCCATCATCCTCATAAATCGGTTCTTGAGCAAGCCAATACATAAACCTATGTATTGCAACCTGATTGTGTGTAAATGAAATACATTCACGAGGTAATTTATTGGATAGTCTTCTCCAAGAATTTGTGCTTAATGTAAAAACGTCAAATGTAGTGTCCCGTTTAATTGAATCTCGATTATATGGAAGCTTAACTATCTTAGGGTCACAAGTGTCAGGACAAACCCCAAAACCAAAAAAAGCAGAACACACACCACTCATATCAATATTAACAGATTGTCTGATAGTAGGATTCCATATAATAACGTCTTTTGTGCAATCTAAGTATGCATGATAACGATGCAAGAAAAACAAACCTTGAGAGCTAACTATAACTGGTCCCCTGAGTATTTTAACAGACTCCGGGATAGTAAGTGATAACTTGTGTTGAGGGAAAGATTCATCATCTACGATCGAAACATATTTATCATCAGAATATCGGTCAAATGTTTGATAACTTACAAGTAGATGATGTTTATGTTTTTGCTGAGTGTGGTACTCAGCAATGAATTTAGAGCTCTCAATAAGAGACTTCCAGTGTTTCGAAACCGATTTCAATCGAAGAAGTGATTTGATAGGCAGAATTTTGATGATCTCTTCTTGGATATCCAGTGGTATGTTATCTGACATAATTATTTCGACGATGCTTATTAGGGTTTTATGAGATTTGCATGAAACAGAAGATTATAATGAAACTCGACATTAGTTTTTGGGGTAAAACTTAACCTTTGAAAAGGCAAAATTTAACGGCCCAGTTTTTGGCCCTTTGGGCTATGGATCCATTCATTGTCCAACATATGATTGGTTTTGTTTTAGAGAAATTTCTAATCTAGAATTCTAGACCTTTTGATCCTTGTAAGATTTTGTGGAATGCCGTGGATTTGAGTGCCAAGTAATCAAATTTTTACAAGGTTTGACGACTAAAGATACTTGGTCCTCATATTTTGTTACAAGGAGTATGTGCATGGAGAGTCAGTTTCGAGCCAAT
The DNA here is from genome assembly GCA_030686995.1 of Artemisia argyi. NCBI lineage: Eukaryota > Viridiplantae > Streptophyta > Magnoliopsida > Asterales > Asteraceae > Artemisia > Artemisia argyi. The sequence continues at coordinate 209,997,042 of CM060681.1, forward strand.
ACCATTGGTCCTCATATTTTGTTGCTTCAAGTTGTTTCTACTTACATCCATGGATACCATCTTAAGCAATAACTGGCACTCGTATATTCAATGCTTAATATAAACATCTATGTTTCAATGCTTAATATAAACATCTATGTTTCTTTCCTGCAAGAGAGCCTGTGTTTTTACCAAAGGCTAACAAGTTGTATATTTTTCATTAATGTTGAGGGTATAGATTTGTGTGGTGTTGTTTCACCTTGATCATCTTTGCTGAAGTGCAACTGGTGAACACATACACAAGTCTACAAGATGCACGCATATCTTATGGGTTATGATCACGCTTTTTCTGAAAGTTTTGCTTCTTCTTCTTCTTGGTATAATACTTAGATAGTTTAGCAAAATGTTGTTGATACTTGATACATTAGATAAATTAAAATATAACTTGATCATCTAGTGGAGACCATACACAAAATAATATAATCAGCCAAACCAAAATAACTAAAAATGTAAGATATAAAATCAATCAACTTCGAAAGATTTGTGCATAAGTTTCACCAAAATAAAAAGTGATGTTCGTTATATAAAACATCAAAAACAATAATTAGACTCCTAAAAGGAGCATTAATCTCCATACCTTACTTAAGCTGCTTCAAACGTCACTTGTTTTAAGCTCCACACTTAGCATGCCATTATCTTTGTCCTCAGTCCATGTCGAAGAAGATACCACCATCTCAGTGATCAAGCAAAAGTAGAGTCTCGATGTAGGAATTCACAGAGAATACATATCTTCCAGAAATCCCAATATAATTGATGTGTTTTGAGTCAGGATCATAAGCAAAGAGATCCTCTTGATGATCATTTTCCATTACAACTATAGGTTCGCCACTCTTTCTGAATCCATGTACGTCTTGTATGGCATCTGTTGTGCTGATGGTGTATAGTTTGGTGAACGATTTTGAAACACCATGTTCCATCATCTTCCATACACTATGAACTTGTTTCCCAGCCTCTCTTTTAATTTGAACCACACCAAGAGACTCCCTAATGTTAAATATTCTGAAATTCCTTGGTGGATCGGCTTCTAAACTATCGGGAAGGTTTATTTCAGTAAATTCTTCACTTGTCATATCAAATGAGACAATCAAATTCCGCTTATACCTTGACCGATCTTCAAGATATCTCGCTTCACGAGCAAACCAATAAATAAACCTATCTGTTGCTACCCCATAATCTGTAAATTTAATACATTCACCAGGTAAATTCTTGGTTAGTCTTCTCCAAGCATTTGTGCTTACTGTAAAAACCTCAAAAAAAGATCCCCAATTTTGATACCATGTAATCTTGACTATCTTAGGGTCACAAGTGTCGGGACAAACCCCAAAACCAAAAGTAAGAATATTAATAGACTAAACACTGGTAATTGCTCTCAAGATTGAATGATTTCATTGATGAGCACGAAGGCCCTTTAAATACACAAAGGAATAACAGAAAAATACGAACAAAAAGGAAGGACTAAATTGAAATACATAAGCAGCTAAAGACTAGGAAAATAGCTAAGGAATCGGTAAACCACATGTGCAGCTCCTGATTATCCTAACAGCTTTATTTGACGAATTCTTTTATTTGCAACGGTCACTTCCAACAAACCTTCCCCCAAACTAAACATTCATGTTCAGTTTGTCTTCCATCGAACATACTCCAAGCCTTTTTCTTAACTTCACAAAATTATCTCGATGCAGTGGCTTAGTCAAGATATCGGCAACTTGATCCTTTGTCCCAACATGCTTCAACTCAATAGTACCTTTTCCAACCAGATCACGTAGGAAGTGAAACTTCACCCCGATGTGCTTGCATCTTCCATGAAAGACAGGATTTTTTGAGAGTTTAATTGTTGAAGTGTTGTCACATTGAATCACCGTGCCTTCTTCATGTTTCATTCCAAATTCTTTAAGCATTCCACGAAGCCATATCACATGACAAGCACATGCTGCAGCTGCAACATATTCAGCTTCCGTAGATGACAGGGCAACCACACTTTGTTTCTTTGAAGACCAAGCTATTGCAGCTCCATCCCACAATACCAAGTATCCGGAAGTACTTTTCCGGTCATTCCAGTCTCCGGCGAAATCACTGTCTGTGAACACTTCTATTTCACCCTTTCCACCTTTCTTGTACCAAACTCCATAGTCCAAAGTACCTTGAAGATACCTCAGAACCCTTTTTGCCGCTGCGAAGTGAATATCAGTGGGCTTAGACATAAACCTGCTGATGTAGCTTACAACAAATTGAATATCAGGCCTTGTAGTAGTAATATACATCAGACACCCTACTAGGCTTTTGAAGAGTGTTTCATCAATGGGCTCTCCCTCTTCTGTTTTCAGCTTACAACCTGGAACCATAGGATTAATCACGGCATTACAATTCATCATGTTGAAGCGATCAAGTATTTCTACTGCATACTTTTGCTGAGAGACGTGAATTCCACTTGCAGTCTGCGTCACTTCCAATCCCAGAAAATATCTCATCTTCCCCAAATCCGTCATTTCAAACTCACCCTTCATTGAAGAGTTAAATTCTTTCAACATTTCTTCATTGTTTCCCGTATACAGAAGATCATCCACATAAACATTCACCATTAATAAACTTCCATCTGATCTTCTTTTGATAAATAGAGTATGTTCTGAAGAGCTTCTCACAAAACCTTCCTTGATAAAATAGGTCTCAATACGACTAAACCAAGCTCTAGGAGCTTGTTTAAGCCCGTATAGAGCCTTGTCGAGTTTATACACTTTATGCTCTTGACTCTTCTTGACATACCCTTGTGGCTGTTGTACATACACATCTTCCTCCAGCTTTCCATGAAGAAAAGCTGATTTTACATCCATCTGGTAGATGTTCCAACCCTTTTGAGCAGCTATAGCAATCATCAGCCGAATGGTATCCATTCTTGCAACAGGAGCAAACACTTCTACATAGTCAACACCATACTCCTGACCATAACCTCTCGCAACCAACCTGGCTTTATGCTTCTCTACTTCTCCCTTTTCATTTAGCTTGGTTTTGAAGATCCATTTCACCCCAATGCATTTAGTGTTTGCTGGCAGATCTACCAACTGCCATGTTTGATTTCTTTCAATAGCAAGGATTTCGAGATCCATTGCTTTCTTCCACCTATCATCTTGGACTGCATCTTCATAATAAACTGGATCCTGATGTATGAGATCTGTGAACATCATCTCATCACCATCAGAATCCAATCCGTCATCATCTCCGGCAAAGTAGTCACTTAAGTAGGCAGGTGGTCTTCTTGTTCTTTGAGATCTTCCTTCCCCGAGTCCTGAACTTCCAACCCCAACATTTTGTTCAGCAGCTACTGGACTCAAGGCTTGATCTGCATCCTCTTCCTGTTCAAGCTCCTCATTTTGATCATTCACGAACACATAGTCATCTTCAGTAAAATCATAATCCCCCCATATAATTTCATTTTCTTCCTTCCCTTCTTTATCGACATTCCAGCACCATGACTTGTGTTCTTCAAAGACCACATCCTTACTGACTACAACCTTGAGTGTGTGTGGGTCGATCAATCTGTAGGCTTTTGATTCTTCACTTACTCCAGTTAGAATGCACACAAAACTTTTATCATCAAGCTTGGTTCTCTTCTGTTTCGGAATATGGACATGAGCAAGACAGCCCCATACTCTAAAGTGATCAACAGTTGGCTTGACTCCACTCCAAGCCTCTTGTGGTGTCATGTTTGTGAGAGCCTTGGTTGGACACCTGTTCAATACATAAAAACTCCAAACAGTTGCTTCTCCCCAGAATTTCTTTGGCATGTTTTTTGCTGCCATCATAGATACCACCATGTTTATGACAGTTCTGTTCTTCCTTTCAGCAACCCCGTTTTGCTGGGGAGTGAAACTGGTGGTGAGCTGTCTTTTAATACCATGCTCTGAGCAAAAAGTCTTAAAAGCATCAGACATGTATTCTCCTCCTCTATCTGTCCTGAGGACTTTAACCATTCTCCCTGTTTCAACCTCCACCTTCTTTTTAAATTGTTTGAAACTTTCAAAAGCCTGTGATTTTTCAGACAATAGATACACCCAACTTTTACGACTATAGTCATCTATAAAGCTCAGAAAATACCTATTTCCTGTGTGAGATGCAGGAGTAATGGGTCCACAAATATCTGAGTGCACCAGATCCAGTATTCCTTCTGCCCTCCAGTTGCTCCTTTTTGGGATAGCATTTTTTGTTTGTTTTCCAACCATGCATTGCTCACAAACAGTTTTATTAACAGCAAAACTGGGAAGATTACGTACCATGTCTTTTACTTGAAGAAGTTCCATGCTGGTATTGCCAAGGTGACCCATTCTTTCATGCCATAGCCTGGCATTGTCTTCATTACTTGTATATAAACACCCATCTCCTTTCTGATCAGTAACTTCTAATTCTTCACTAACTGGAAACATACGGTTGCTGCTCATATAGCTCTGAAAGATCAGACCTTTTTCTTGATGAAACACTTTGCACACATTCAGTTGAAAAAGAAAAGACAAGCCCTTTTGCTGAAGCTGTCCAATACTAAGGAGATTGTTTTTGAGATCTGGCACGTAGTACACATCATTTATTACAAAAGTTGATCCATGCAGGACCAACTTTACACTTCCTTTTCCATTCACTGTCATCCTTGTGTTGTTTCCCAGTTTCACAGTGGTTGAGAATTCAGAGTTAAATTTGACAAACCTGTTCTTGTTTCCACACATATGATTGGAGCAGCCTGAATCCAAGAACCAAATCATGCCTGTGTTTTCTCCACTAGCTTTAGCCATGAACACAGACTCATCAATTTCGGCCATAAGCATTACCTCTTCATTCTCATCAAACCCGGCGTAGTTGGCTTCTTTGAACTCAGGACATTCGTAGGAGTAGTGCCCCAATTTATGACAATTATAACATTCAATCGTTTCCTTATTGAATGATAATCGCCCTCTACCGCGACCTCTTCCTCTATATCCACCACGTCCTCTTCCTCTACCACGTCCATTTGGACTGAAAGAATTTGCTTCTACTTTCAGAGCTTGATCACCTTCTTTCTCACTCCTTTTGAACTTCTGCTCGTGAACCACCAAAGTGCTCTGTAATTCTTCAATGGTCATCTGCTCAACGTTCCTTGATTCCTCAATTGAGACAACTACATATATGTATTTGTCTGTTAGGGTTCTGAGGATTTTTTCGACTATCTTGACATCATCTATCATTTCACCATTGCTTCTGATCTGATTCGACACCGTCAGGACTCTTCCAAAATAATCGAGAATAGTTTCGTCGTTCTTCATCTCCAGGACTTCGAAATCACGTCGAAGCTTTTGCAACATCGATCTCTTCACCTTTGCATTACCAGCAAAACGTTGCTTCATGGAATCCCACACCGATTTGGATGTCCTTCTATCCAGGATCTGCTCAAACGTAACTCGATCAATTGCTTGGTACAAGTAATGTTTCACTTGTAAATCTTTCACCCGCAATTCCTCCAACTTTTTCTTCTCAGCTTCACTTTGAGCAATTCCGACCGCCGGTTCTCTAATTCCTGGATCAATCAGGTTCCACACCTGTTTTGCACGCAGCAAATTCTCCATTAACTCACTCCAATGCTCATAGTGGCCATCAAAGACAGGCACTTTGAGCTTATCGTCATTCATCTTTGATGTTTCTCTCTCTCTCTCTTGATAAGTGATTCGCTCTGATACCAGTTTAATAGACTAAACACTGGTAATTGCTCTCAAGATTGAATGATTTCATTGATGAGCACGAAGGCCCTTTAAATACACAAAGGAATAACAGAAAAATACGAACAAAAAGGAAGGACTAAATTGAAATACATAAGCAGCTAAAGACTAGGAAAATAGCTAAGGAATCGGTAAACCACATGTGCAGCTCCTGATTATCCTAACAGCTTTATTTGACGAATTCTTTTATTTGCAACGGTCACTTCCAACAAATATCTGGTCTTGGCTCACAACACACATCAATATCAACCGATTTTCTAATAATAGGATTCCAAATAATGCCTTTCACAGTTCCTGAGCATACCGGATCATAACAATGCACGAATAACAAGCCTTGAGAGCTAATTATATGTGGTCCGTCAAGCAGTTCAAAAGACGGGGGGACAGTAAGTGAAAACTTGTGTTGAGGGAAAGTATCATCATCTACGATCGAAACATATTTTTCGACAAAATTATGAGATGATAATCTTACAAGTAGATGATGTCCACGTTTTTGGTGAGTGTGGTACTCAGCAATAAACTTAGAGCTACCGATAAAAGAATTCCATTGTTTCGAAACCAGTCTGAATCGAATCAATGGTTTGACAGGAAGACTTTTGATGATTTTTGCTTGGATGTTGAATGGTATGTTGTCTGACATTATTATATCGATATACGATGCTTATTAGGGTTTTATAACGAGAGATATGTATGAAACAGTTTAGAGGATTATATAATGAAACTCGACATTGGTTTTTGGGCTAAAACCTTTAAAAAGTCAATATCGTATGGCCCATTTTTTGGCCCTTTGGGTTTGATATGCTATGGATCCATTGATGGTCAACATATGTAATTGGTTTTGTTTTAGAGGAATTTCTAATATAGACTTTTGATCTTTGTAAGATTTTGTGGGATGCCGTGGATTTGAGTGGCCTATTCGAAAAACGCCAAGTAATCAAAATTTTACCAGTTTGACATGTAAAGATACTTGGTCCTCATATTTTGTTACAAGGAGTGCACGGAGAGTCATTTTCGAGCTAATACCATTGTGTCACCTAGCTAGATACGTGGCATCCCGACAAGAACATACGTGGACTAAAAGTGATTTGTTTACCAATTAGTTTGGTTTTCTATTTTGTACTAACTTGCTGCGCAAAATTAACAGGGTGAGTTGAGGTTGACCTAATCAACCCATCACTGTTTGACAATCCATTGGCCTGATCAATCCGTTTAACTTTCACCTGTAAGTAATTGATGATCGTTATAGATTCAGTTTGTTTCAAACAATTTTTGGTTCCTAAGGTATTTGCCCATAGCACATGATGCATATCTTATGAACATACTTTGTCTGTAAGTCTTGGTTCTTCTTGGTAAAGTACTTAAAAGACGATTTATAACATTGTTGTAGATACACTCGATAAATAATATAACTTGATCATCTATCAGAGACGATACAGAAAATAATCATTACTTTACGAGATAAAAAACGAAAGCACACACACATTTTATCAAACTAAATCATAATATTTACAGATTTACTACATGGTCGTCCATCATTGTAAATACAAGTATATGTTATAGAATTCAAAAGGGTATGAAAGATGAGGAACTTCTAACGACATTCCTTCTCAGTTCTCACTGTCAGTAGTCTCCTATTAATCGTTTTTGTACCTTCCTCGTGAGATATCATATTCCATGAATAGAGTACCAGAATTGCAGCAAAACCAAAATAACTAATGATATTAGATATAAAGTGATTGACTTTAAACAAGATTTTTGTGCATAAGTTTCACCAAAGAGAAAGTGAGATTCATCATATAAAACATCGAAAAACGGTAACCTGCAGACTCCTAACACAACCTATAAAAAATAACTTGACATCTATATATTAACTTTAAAACGTCTAAAACAGTAACCTCACTCCTAACACTTCAATCGCCATACCTTCCTTTCCTGCTCCAAAAGTCACTCCTCACACTTCAGTCCATGTAGTTGTAGGTATTACCATCTCAGTGATCAAGCAAAAGTAGTGTTTCAATGTAGGAAATCACAGAGATGTTCGTATATCTTTTTCCAGAAATCCCAATATAATTGATGTGTTTTGAGTCAGGATCATAAGCAAAGAAATCATTTTGATGATCATTTTCCATTACAACTATAGGTTCGCCACTCTTTGTAAATCCACATACGTCTTGTATCGCATCTTTTGTGTTGATGGTGTATAGCTTGGTGAACCATTTTGAAACACCATGATCCATCATCTTCCATACACTATAAACTTGTTTCTTAACCTCTCTGTGAACCACAACAAGAGACTCCCTAATGCTAGATACAGACACATCAATACTAATTGGACAGACTGCTAAACCTGTGGGAAAGGAAATTTCCGTAAATTCTTCACTTTTCATATCAAATGACACAATCAAATTCTGCGTATACCCCAAGTGATTTCCATCATAATCATAATATTCATCATCCGCATAATATCCATCATCCTCTAAAATCGGTTCATGAGCAAGCCAATACATAAACCTATCTATTGCTACCTGATCATCCGTAAATGAAATACATTCACGAGGTAAATTCTTGAAAAGTCTTCTCCAAGCATTTGTGCTTAATGTAAAAACCTCAAATACAGGGTCCCGTTTATTCGAAAATTGATTACATGTAAACTTGAATATCTTAGGGTCACAAGTGTCGGGACAAACCCCAAAACAAATATAAGTAAGATAATCTGGATTTAGCGCGCAACTCAAATCTATATTAACCAATTTTCTAATTGTATGATTCCAAATAAGGGCTTTCCTGGTTAATGAGCATCTATCATAACCATGCACGAATAACAAACAGCTAACTATATCTAGTCCGATAAGTAGGTTAAGAGAAGTGAGGACAGTAAGTGAAAACTTGTGTTGAGGGAAAATATCATCATCTACTATCGAAACATACTTATTATCAGATCTTCCAAAAGATCGATTATGAAGTGCAACTGCATGGTTAACACAAACACAAGTCTACAGCGCACATATCTTATGATCACACTTTGTCTGGATTTAGTCTTGCTTCTTCTGGGTACAATACACAAAGACAGTTCAGCAAAATGTTGTTGATACTTGATACATTAGATACAATATATAGCTTGATCATCTAGTGGAGACCATACCGAAAATAATATAATCAGCCAAACCAAAATATCTAAAAATGTAAGATATAAAATCAATTGACTTGGAAAGATTATTGTGAATAAGTTTCACCAAAATAAAAAGTGATGTTCGTTATATAAAACGTCAAAAACGATAATTAGACTCCTAAAACAAGCATTAATCTATATGTACGGAATGCATAAAATTGCTTAGTAATTCCTTAACTAATCTAAACTGTACTTGCACTTCAATTTCAATACCTTACTTAAGCTGCTTCAAACGTCACTTGTTTTAAGCTCCACACTTAGCATGGCATTATCTTTGTCCTCAGTCCATGTGGAAGTAGATTCCACCATCTCAGTGATCAAGCAAAAGTAGAGTCTCGATGTAGGACTTCACAGAGAAAAAATGGCGCGCTTCAGGAATCCCAATAGAACTGATGTGTTTTGAATCGGGATCATAAGCAAAAAGACCCCTTTCCGTTTTAACTATAGGTTCGCCACTCTTTCTGAATCCATATACGTCTTTTATCACAACTGTAGTGTTGATGGTGTATAGCTTTGTGAATGAGTTTGAAACACCATGTTCCATCATCTTCCATACACTATAAATTTGTTTCTTGGCCTCTGTTTTATTTTGAACCACACCAAGAGTGTAGCAATCGGCATTTTAGGGCAATACTTTTCATTAAAACTCGAAATCATTTGTGACAAACGATAATTTTCGAACTTGTTTTTAATAATAAATTTCATTTATTATTATCTATTATACAGTTTCAAGCTCTTTGGAACTCATTTGATTTGAAAACGAGAAATATCTCCCACACAACACCACACGCGTACCGACACAAACCTAGTAACGGCATCAACCAGTGTTTATTAACCAGAAACTAAAAACATTGTTTTATAAAAACACACTCGAAAACAATATCGCTCGTATTCATGACAACCCGAAAAACACTAAATTAAACTGGAGCTCAGCGAAACACGGGGTACACTTAAACCCCAACAATATTACAAAAACCAAAAACATTTAACACTCACCTTTTATTTTATTAAAACTAACTCTTAATTTTTACCAAATAAATCAAATAACAAAAGAGAGAGATAAAAACGTTTTATCCCCACTCCTTATCCCCACAAAACAGATGCGTCTCTTTCCTCTCCCTACTGCATCGCTCCATCCCCACAGCTGCTATCAAATTAGATCTGACCTGATTAACGCAAGACAACAACGGTTGGTCCTGTCAACACAGGTCTGATTTTCTGGTCCTAACTACGGAAGTCAACACAAAACCACAAGAGCTGACGAGGCTGTGATTAAGATATACCTTTTTGGCTACGAATTGACTGTCAAACGAGTTAAGGAGGACCAAACCTTCCTTGTCTAATCTTTTTATACCCCTACTCGGTTCACAAGCAAACCACACCCCAAAAGCTTTACTCAAAAAATTTCTCTCAAAAACACAAGAAGGGCTGTGGTGGGAATTGCTTGCTCGGATCGGAGTTGGTTAATTTTAAAATCGAAAGTCTCGTCTATCTCCCTCAATCGATTTTGGTATTGTAAGGATTCTGAAAATTCTTTTATTTTGATTTTTGTTTGATTATATTGGTAACCTTGTTGGGAGCTAAATCTTGTTTTGGGTTATCAGAATCGACTGACTCTCATTTTTTTTCGATCGATTATAAATTTTGGATATACTCCTTTTTGTGTTACTGTTAATTGTGTGGCACAATAATGGGAAACTGTGAAAACTAAAACAAAAGTAAAAACTGTATTGGCTTGGATTTGGAAGTGTTAAGTTGTCGCCTAACTTGGTTGCTTATTTGTATTATCGTTGTGCTATTTTGGTGTCGGCTAAGTCGACTAGACACATATGTTAAAGCCTTGTTTTGGTGTTATTTTGGCTTAGACTTAAGATGTTAAAATCTTGTTTCTTGGCATTTCACTTTTGTCCAATGTTCGAACCCCGTAAGAGCTACTATGGGACACAATGGGTTAGAGTCGTTAGATGTTAGTTTTGCATTGGGACAAAACCCACTGTGGGTTCGTATCACAGTGGTGACTTTTGATATATGATTTTCAAACAAAACTGTGTTGCAAGTATGTTTTGTTTTGGTATGGTGTGTTGGTTTACATGGCTAAATAACACTCGGATGGTATCCTGAGTAAGTTGTGACGAACCCAACCAACAGTCCATACGCAGGTCCAACAAAGGTCACGTTTGGGTTGTGTCGTATACACTAGGGCGAGAATGTTCAGGTTTATTGTTACTTGGTCACTCGAGCTCAACTTAGGAGCATTTGGTTTACCCACTGTTGTGTCAAAAGTACAATCTGTTTTGAAAACTTAAAAGCTGGGTATGTTTGTTGTTTTGTCGAAGCCAACAGGCCATCAGGGGCGTGTTTACAAACAGGGCCAAGCCCACTTAATTTAAGGGTGCATTTGGTACAAGTTATAATGGGTGTCGAAAGAAAGTAGATTTGGTTGAGGATTTTTCTTTCAAGATTTCAATTTCTAGACTAAATAGAATTTAATGACAAACTTTGGTTTCGGAAATTCACTTGTGTTATAAATTTATTTAAATTGGTGTGTGTGACGAGTAACAGCTATTTTGATTTATTCGGTCTCGACTTAACATATCGACAAGCTTAGAGCGACTTGTTTTTATCCAAACACATATTTTCTTTAAAACTAATCATAAAATTATAAAACATTAAATAAAACTTATTAAAAACTAGAAATATAAGTTTTAACTTTTAAAGTAGTTGGTTTATATTATCTATTTTGCTTATCTAAGCTCAATACAACACATAAAAACTTATTCAATTGTAATAAACAATATGAAATGGTTCATTGTTCTAAAATAAAGATTTTGACATCTAATCACCTTGGTCAAACTAAATGTATACACGGATCATGCCCAATTTTCATCATGGATATGCACTTGATAAATATTTTAACTAAAAATGATTATTTTCAATAAATTATCTTTTCACTAAATTACTATGTACACTATATATGTATACACATTTCCCCTTTTTCCGACGACACTCGATTATCATTCATGATTATTTTTCCGTACTTTTCCTTTCGGATATTTGTCTAATGAATCCTTTTGTCATAAGTACTTTGAACTCTTATACCTTTTTGCTTATGCACTTTCAAGAGCCAATCCTTGCCAACATTTACAGAAACTACTTAAACTTAAATGCTGCCACACAAGCAACAATAACATAAATACTTTGAAAATTTCAAACTTATTTAGACTTCACACGTCGAGTCTTAAATTGAAATTGTGAACTAAAACATGCCTTACTAATATAGGTCGCGTGTCGGTGCTCTCCACTATTTCTACTTGACTATCATATTAGATTGCTGATTTACTGAGGTGAGTTCTCGTAGCCCCACTTTTATGTATGTTTTCTTTGGGGGAGAATGGTACTCAATGCTTTCTAACTGTTTTCATGCTGTGACTAAACGTTTTCATGCTTTACTTTGGACAATTATGTGAGTTTGATTGCAATTATATGCTATGTGGTATACTATTACGTTTGCGAGCATGCGCTACTGTTTAACTCCGTATGGGGCCAAAGCATAAGGATAGTACTATCCGGGGTCGCTCCCCGCTATTATTTATTTGTGTGACATCTTGGCAGGTTCAGTTTAGCGCTATTAAAACTTTTCTTTCATTTCATGCTATAATTGCTTATCTCTCTCACTATTGTCCTACCTAATATCGTTCACAGCTTCGTGGTTCACTTTCAAACCTACGAGCTCACCAACATTATGTTGACGTTTTCTAGTACCATTTTCAGGTGATCGTTGTTAAAGTTTTTGAGGGCACGTTTATAGGAGTCAGACTATTTTGTACCTTGCTACCATGATTTCAAGACAATAAGAATTCAAAAGGAGACACTTATACTTTCAAGGGTTATACGAGAATGTTTTGTAATGATATAAACTATTATTGGAGTTAATGTATGGTGTGAACTATAATGTTATGCAATGTGCCTTCCTCGTTACACCTCGTGTTTCCGCCTTAGACGGGGTGTGACAAAGAGACTCCCTAATGTTATATATTCTGATTTGATTGGCTTGTAAACTACCAGGAAGGTTTATTTCTGTAAATTCTTCACTTGTCATATCAAATGACACAATCAAATTCCGCTCATACCACGACTGATATACATCATCCTCATAGTATCCATCTTCCTCATAATATCCATCTTCCTCATAATATCCATCTTCCTCATCATATACATCATCCTCATAATATCCATCTTCCTCATTATATCCATGATCCTCGTAAACCGGTTCATAAGCAAGCCAATACATAAACCTGTCTATTGCTACCTGATTGCGGTGTCCAAATGAAATACATTCACGAGGTAGATTCTTGGATAGTCTTCTCCAAGCATTTGTACTTAATTTAAAAACCTCAAATCCAGTGTCCCGGTTATTGGAATATCGTCGATCATATGGAATCTTGACTATCTTAGGGTCGAAATTGTCAGGACAAACCCCAAAACCAAAAAAATCAGGAGAACGCCCACCATACATATCAATATAAACCGATTTTCTAATACTAGGATTCCAAATAAGGGAATTCCAGGTTCCTGAACATCTATCATAACGATGCACGAATAACAACCCTTGAGAGGTAACTATTTCTGTTTGTTGAAGTAGTTTAAGAGACGTGGGGACATTAAATGAAAACTTGTGTTGAGGGAAAGTATCATCATCTAGGATTGAAACATATTCTCTGTCAGAATATCCAATTGCTTTATAACTTACAAGAAGATGATGTATACGTTTTTTATGAGTGTTATACTCAGCAATAAACTTAGAGCTATCGATAAGAGACTTCCATTGTTTCGAAGCCAATCTGAATCGAAGAAGTGATTTGATAGGCAGAATTTTGATGATTTCTTCTTGGATATCGTATGGTATCTTCTCCAAATAAGCCTCCCCTGCCGTCTCCTCCACATCCTCAACTGCCACGTCACCACCATCAACTGCCACGTCAGCAAGGGCTTTTTCATCATATGAAGGTTTGTTGTTTTGCTTCCGGCGAGATTTATCCGATTTGTGTTTTTTGTTATTGTGAGTGGATTTGATGCGTTTGTTGTTCATTGTGAGTGGTGAATTGAGAAATTAGGGTTTAGGGTTTTGTTTGTTAATAAAAGTAGGGTTTATGAGTTGTGTTGTTGGGGCTGGTGACTGTCATAGAGTGATGCAAATAAAAAATATGAAGATGGTTGTGAAAATGAAGCCCAGTGTTTTTTTTTTTCTTTTATTTTTGGGCTTAGAAACATCATGTGTTCGGCTCATTTTTAGGGCCTACATGTTATTTTTTTCGGTTTTTATATTTAAATATTTAATTTTGATTTAGATATGGGTGGAAAAATAAAAACCAAACCGAAAACTGAATTCACATAAATTTATTTCTTTTATAAATTTATATACGAAAAACTATTAAAAGTCTTTCCGAGTAAAATACTAAGTATCACATTTTTTAAAGCTTGAAAACTTTTTGGTGTCAAAATCTATATAATTAAATGATGAAAAAAATACTACATTCGTCACAAAATAAGTGTCCAGTTTCAACTTTGACCTTATCTATTTTTACGGATGTTATATAATATATGATGCAAAATATATGAATGGATTTGGTTTTAAGTGTATTTTTCATTGGATCAAGATAATCTAACGGATCATATACAAATCAATGGTTATCAAGATCTACAGTTGATTGCCAAACATGATCAAATTAAAAAGTGGGCCGCGATTTCACTAGGTCGTGTTTTACTAATTTATTAAATAGGTCGTGATTTGTGTCATATTTTGCTAAATAGGTCGCGATTTCATTGGGTTGCGTTTTACTCGGTCGCGATTTACTTTGTTAAACAAAACTTTGGTCTTGTTTTAGTATAGGAAGCATACTGAAAATAATATAATCATCAGTTTAGCATCTTATAAAATATAAATGGAAGCATATTATAAGAGTAGAGTAACAAGCTTGCAGCTAAATCAAAATAACTAAAAATATAAAGATATAAAATGAATCGATTTTGAAAGATTTTTGTGAATTAGTTTCACGAAAATAGAAAGTGAGGTTCGTTATGTAAAACGTCGTAAACAATAACTAGACAGTCTAGACATCTAAAACGAGCATTAATCTGTATGTAATGCATAAAATTTCTTGTTAACTCCATACCTTAGTTAATTGCCTGCTTTAAGAGTCAGTTCTTCTAAGCTCCATGTAAACTTACCATGCCATTATATCTTTGTCCACGTCAAAGTAGATGCTATATTCTCACTGATCATGCAAAAGTAGAGTTTCGAAGTAGGAACCCACAGATAATCGTGTTCCAGAAATCCCAATATAATTGAGTAGTTCTGAATCGGGATCATAAGCATAAAGATAAATATCATCGTTACTATCATCAGCAGCTATAGGTTCGCCACTCTTTCTAAATCCATACACGTCTGTTATCACATCTACTCTTGTGTTGATGGTGTATAGCTTTGTGAACAATTTTGAAACACCATGTTCCATCATCTTCCATACGCTATAAACTTGATCCATACCAAGAGACTCCCAAATCTTATATATTTGAACCACACCAAGAGACTCCCTAATGTTATATATTCTTAGTGTATTGGCTTCTAAACTATCGGGAAGATTTATTTCTGTAAATTCTTCACTTGTCATATCAAATGACACAATCAAATTCCGCTCATACCACGACTGATATCTATCATCCTCATAATACCCATCATCCTCATAATATCCATCTTCCTCATAATATCCATCATCCTCATAAATCGGTTCTCGAGCAAGCCAAAACATAAACCTATGTATTGCAACCTGATTACTTGTAAATGAAATACACTCACGAGGTAAATTCCTGGATAGTCTTCTCCAAGCATTTGTGCTTAATGTAAAAACTTCAAATGTAGTGTCCCGTTTATATGGAAGCTTGACTATCTTAGGGTCACAAGTGTCGGGACAAACCCCAAAACCAAAAAAAGCCGAACACACACCACTCAAATCAATATTAACAGATTTTCTGATAGTAGGATTCCATATAATAACGTCTTTTGTGCAATCTAAGTATGCATGATAACGATGCAAGAAAAACAAACCTTGAGAGCTAACTATAACTGGTCCCCTGAGTATTTTAACAGACTCCGGGATAGTAAGTGATAACTTGTGTTGAGGGAAAGATTCATCATCTACAATCGAAACATATTTATCATCAGAATATCGGTCAAATGTTTGATAACTTACAAGTAGATGATGTTTATGTTTTTGCTGAGTGTGGTACTCAGCAATGAATTTAGAGCTATCAATAAGAGACTTCCAGTGTTTCGAAACCAATTTGAATCGAAGAAGTGATTTGATAGGCAGAATTTTGATGATCTCTTCTTGGATATCCAGTGGTATGTTGTCTGACATAATTATTTCGAAGATGCTTATTAGGGTTTTATGAGATTTGCATGAAACAGAAGATTATATATAATGAAACTCGACATTAGTTTTTGGGGTAAAACTTAACCTTTGAAAAGGCAAAGTTTAACGGCCCAGTTTTTGGCCCTTTGGGCTATGGATCCATTCATTGTCCAACATATGCGATTGGTTTTGTTTTAGAGAAATTTCTAATCTAGAATTCTAGACCTTTTGATCCTCGTAAGATTTTGACGACTAAAGATACTTGGTCCTCATATTTTGTTACAAGGAGTATGTGCACGGAGAGTCAGTTTCGAGCCAATACCATTGGTCCTCATATTTTGTTGCTTCAAGTTGTTTCTACTTACATCCATGGATACCATCTTAAGTAATAACTGGCACTCGTATATTCTTAACTCTTCATCACGACTTACTCGGCCACCACTGAAATATAATGGTTTTATAGGTTCTAGTTGCGGTTTCAATGCTTAATATCAACATCTATGTTTCTTTCCCGCAAGAGAGCCTGTGTTTTACCAAAGGCTAACAAATTGTTTATTTTTCATTAATGTTGAGGGTATAGATTTGTGTGGTGTTGTTTCACCTTGATCATCTTTGCTGAAGTGCAACTGGTGAACACATACACAAGTCTACATGATGCACACATATCTTATGATCACACTTTGTCTATAGTATTATTCTTGCTTCTTCTGGGTACAATACTCAAAGACAGTTCAGCAAAATGTTGTTGATACTTGATACATTAGATACAGCGAGCGGGAAACCCGCGCGTTGCTGCGGCGTTTTTGGATGTTTTTTTTCCATCCAAGAATTTGTACTCATGCGTAGAAAAACAAAAATTAGAAAGAAACATCACCTTTGCAGCAAACCCTATTCAAACCATAAAATTTTTTAGTAATTAACAAAACACGAATATGCAATACGAATACCAAGCATACAATGACAGTTTCATGTTACAACTCAAGTAAAAACTCAAAGCTCTACATTAATTGTGTCTGTATCCCCGGCCATTGGCAGTGTGCTATCTAGCTGCCTAAGACCAGGACCTAAATTCGAAATCCAGTTCAGCCCGAAAAATGACCCATGTCACTCCCACTTCAGCCCCGAAACACACCAGAATTGTAGTTGTAGTTTCTTATGCTAAAGTACTAACTTCCAGCATCCACATTCCAGAATTGTATCTATCTTTATGTTACTAACACCATTAATTGGTTGTTTTAGAAAGGTGTAGAATTGTTACCTCACCTTGAGTTTCTCATGTGTCCTTGCATTGCCGTCACAATTGTGACTAATATTTGTTTCCTCGCCTTCACTTGCATCGAAACCCGAATAAGCCCTGCATATGAGACATACCACATCTCAATGAACTTATAAAAAAATATTATAATTGATTCGTGCTAGGATTTTGGCATGTGTATCTATAGAATTAATTCAATGGAATTTAATGGTAGTAGAATTTACCTGGGAGCTTATTTATAGTAGAGCATGAGTTGTGCCTGCTCCTCAGTCATTGTCAGATTCATTGTCCGATAATGCTTCCTATATATATCCAGTCATGAGAAAACAAAACAAAAACATAAAAACAAAAAATATCTATTAAAGTGCTTTTTCCTTGTTCAAATGTGTATGGTGAATATACAAATAAAAATATTTACCAAAGTTTTAGATGTATCACGATGATACCGATAAAGTGTTTGTTCATGTTTATAACTGACATTTCGTGATTTTTAGGAAGTTCCTATGTAATCATAAGATTTTTGTTATTAAAAGATGTTAAAAGTTGTATCAATTCTAGTATCCGAAGGTCTATAATTTGAGCTCCCTTTCTTATTAGGAAGAGAGTAGTTATCACAATAAAGATAAAGAAGGTAAAAGTTGTTACCTGCATATATGTAAAAGAATGAGCGGCTTTCGCCTTCGTAATCCACTTTTTTTAAACCGTCATCCTCATTTTACTTTCAACTGAATTATGCTCTTCAAATGATTTCTCTTCTGCTTACGATTTGACACCCACATATAACCGAATTAATTAAAGGATTAAAAACAAATATTTGTACAACATTAATATGCGTGTGCACTTTGAAATGCTCGTAAAGATATCAACACCTGGAGCAACTTCTTAAGGTTCACCTTGTTGTTCATATACCCAGAACATGTCTTAATATATATATATATATATATATATATATATATATATATATATATATATATATATCGGCACCTGACATGTGGTACGTCCAATACTTGTGAAAAATGGATTCCTCTTGAAATAGTTCAATCTTTTTCAGATTTGAGCGATGCTACATTATGAGGGACACTATAGGATAGGTCCATTCCTGTAAAGGTTGACACTTGAAAGTTTTTCCTTCATTCCCATACTATAAAAAGTCGACCCGTTTCATATTCTTTTTCAAAAACTTTTTATAAGGATTCTCTAAGTCAAGGACAAAAGAAATGGAGAATATATCTCCTTACCATAGGATTGGCCACTGAAGGCCACATGACCCGAACCTTTGAAAGATTTGCCTTGCCTAGATATAGTATGTCAATGACCTACAATAATAAACATTCAAGGATTAAAAAACCACCGATAAGATTAGAAAATTGAGCAAACATCAGTTGTGGATAAAATTTACAAATTGTTTCCTGAACAAAAGCCTGTTTGTCATGAACTTTCCTGCATGAATCGTCACCTCAGTGTCAGCCATTTTCTCTACAAAAAGAAATGAAAACAACATAGGTAAAGATGCTTCAATCTAAAAAAAAGAATTTAAAAAGGTATTTAGAGGACTAACAGTTTCCCTTGCCAAGACCAATGTCCATTATTGCACTTGTCGGTGTCAACATTTTAGACATACCAGGTCCATCTTTAGCACTTTCTCCTCTGATAACAACTATTTTCCCCTGGAAACATGATTTCAAGAATAAGTTATCAAGTATCTGATGATAACTTAAAAACATTGCTATGCTAGTTACATGCATTTGAGTCTCTAGAATATCTCAATTTAAAGCTAATAACTAAATTTGAAACCTCTCGTACGTGAAAATTATAGCCTACTCACTGTAAACCTATATAGTGATACTGATACTCTATATAAAAGGTTTAATCATTTATCATTTAGGGATGTTTGGCATTGGTATTTGAAACTCATTATCTTGTTATCTTTTTTTTAACTAATAACCTTATATAAATAAAGCGCCTAATTGTAATCAGGGGTGTTTGGGATTGCTTATTTTTAAGACCTTGTTTACTCTAAATATAAACCAACAAACAACTTCATCCTAACATTCTAAAGTCTAAACAGCTTAAATTGCAGATAAGCACATGAAAGTAATCTGGAAAAATTCATTCATCTACGGTTTAGGGGGTTTGGTAAAATTATTAAAACTCGTCACTTGTTGTTATCATTTGTCTCAGCTATATTCCTTTGAACTAATTTGTTTTCATATTTTGGATGACATACGTTACCCTCTAAGGATAGTAGGACAACAAATCTAGTTTAAAAGGCAATGTATGCAGAGAGAGGCACTCTTATTAATAATCTTCATCTGCCTAGAACACATTACAAATAAAATCAATTTTTACCTCATACACACATTTGTGAAACGCATTTGCAGTCTGCTCCAAAGATTCTGGATTCCAAACGAATTTGAAATTAAGTCACTGCCTGAACCGAACATTACGCATTCCTATAATAACCTCATGATGAACCTTGAATAAAAAAAAATGACAGCGGGCTTATTTTTTTACTTCACATCCAAACACCTCCAATCCAATATGTCTGCAAAACCGAAACAACCAAATTAAAAGAGGGGAGGATTTTACAAAATTGAAAGTGATGGCAAGGCCAATTTTAGCAACTAAATTGATGTGGAAGTAATTAACGGTCGCAATAAATCTATATTTCTAGAAATATAGATATGTGTCAAAGGAACACCATGTTAATTTGATAGCCTTTTAAATATCTATATTTCTAGTTTAAGTAACCATGTATACAATGTCGAAGAAACATAAGCGACATACATCCAATGTCAAAGAAACATAAGCGATATCAATAAAGTTCCACTAAATTCCTTGTGGCAAATAGAAAAAGTCATTTTGGTTAAGCATTTTATCAAACATTTGGCATGCTTATTCCTTAAAGAACTTATAACCACAATTTTTAGTTTCAAAAGCACCCAACACCTTTTAATTAAAGCAAGGCATGCCAAAAACACTATCCAAAATATTTTTTTTTACCCGAGTCGTTCTATCAACCACTATCGATATAACCTAAAAAATATTCTAATTTTTTTTCATAAGCACCATAATCAAAGAATGTTGACGTACAAACACATATAGGTAAATAACTAATTAAAACAGATAATCAAAAGCAAGACTTTATCAGCTTTCATATTCAGCATTTCTTTAAAAACCCGCTAACATAAATGAAGATAAAAATAAAATATTTTCTAGTTTCTGTTGGATGATAATTCATCAATCCGTGTTCAAGGGCTGTTGTAAATTAGTGTTTATGTATTGTTTAAGTTTTAAGACTTTTAGATAGTATGATATAAGTCGAATGTATGTATTAGTGTATGGGTCAAGTTAGAAGTTGTTTATGGGTCGAATTGGGTTAAACCAACCCAGCCCATATGATGACAGTTAGGGTAGATATAAGGAACGGTTTCATCACAACCATCACAACGTTTGATGAACCAATGTGTCGTTTAGGAAACAACGCTTCATGTAGTATATATAGGCTTAGGATCATTTGTAAAAGTTAACCCACGTTTCATTATATATCAGTATTATTCAAGGGTTCAAACGTATTTTTCTTGTTCTTGTTCTTGATGATGATGCATTCATGATGCTTGTTTTATTATTGATATGGAACCTGTGGAGAAAACGAACATGGTATCAGAGCCAAGGAATAAAACAACACAACAATTCATGTTTTGATCATCACTCAAGAATCAAGAAAAGAAGAAGAAGAGACAATTGATTCAGGGAATCAATTAAGAAGAACAACGATTCAGGGAATCGTTTCAGAGAAAGAGAAAGAAGAGGTTGATGGTACTAACGTAAAAGATCCGAGTAGTGGTTGATAGTGCTATTGTAAAAGATCCGAAGAGAGACCGATTGATTCAGGGAATCAATCAAGAGAAGAGAAGAAACCGTGCGCATACCGGTTAATCAAGAAAAAGACAACGATTCAGGGAATCGTTTTAGAGAAGAAAACCAAAAGGTTCAGGGAACCAGAGACAGAGAAGAAGAGATTGATTCAGGGAATCAATCAAGACCGATCAGAGAAGATCAAGAGATTCAGAAAAGAGAATAGAGAAGAGATAGATTACAGCAAAGAACAAGAGTAGAACTTAGAGAAGAGATAGAAACTGATCAGGGATCAGTTAATTCAGAGATAGAGAAGCAGTTTGATCAGGGATCAAATTTGAAGTAAAGAACAAAAAGAAGTGAAGAATGGTCATGTGATATGATCAAAATGGCTGTGAAAAAGTCAGAATTGAAGAACAAAATAAAGTCGTGAAGAAATCAACACCAAGTTTTGAAGAAAACAAGAAAGCAACAAGAAGATTGAAGGAAGAAGGAAAAGAGAACTTAAAGTTGCAAAAGGAGATCGTTGCTGTGTTGATTATGTACCAGAAGTCCAGAAACATCAAAGACAAAAGATCGAGTTGAAGACATGAAGATGTTGAAGACACGGATTAATAAATTAGGGAGGAATGTTGGATGATAATTCATCAATCCGTGTTCAAGGGCTGTTGTAAATTAGTGTTTATGTATTGTTTAAGTTTTAAGACTTTTAGATAGTATGATATAAGTCGAATGTATGTATTAGTGTATGGGTCAAGTTAGAAGTTGTTTATGGGTCGAATTGGGTTAAACCAACCCAGCCCATATGATGACAGTTAGGGTAGATATAAGGAACGGTTTCATCACAACCATCACAACGTTTGATGAACCAATGTGTTGTTTAGGAAACAACGTTTCATGTAGTATATATAGGCTTAGGATCATTTGTAAAAGTTAACCCACGTTTCATTATATATCAGTATTATTCAAGGGTTCAAACGTATTTTTCTTGTTCTTGTTCTTGATGATGATGCATTCATGATGCTTGTTTTATTATTGATATGGAACCTGTGGAGAAAACGAACAGTTTCTACTACATCAGCCTGCTAAAGTTTCACCTTTTCAAAATGTTGATAAAAAAAAAACCCCCAAAAAAGTCACAATCTTTTCACAAAAATCATAATTCCAAAACATGGTTCACAATTCTTTTACACTAAAAAGACCAAATTAATCACAAAAAAAAAAATTATAAAAACAAACAACCTGAGCAACAAAAGCATCAATAGACATGGCAAGAGGCAAAGCAAGCGCGTGGACTTCACCTCCCTTCTTTCCAATTCTATTAGGGTTCCTTCTATTCATTGCAATCCGTAGACCTTTCGATCTTGAACTGATTACATTAGAACAACTTTATTCATCAGATGAAACCACATCTTTATTATTTTTCTTCTTTTTATTATTCAAATTCATCTTTTTCTTGATTATATTTGATGTGGGGTTTGGTTTATTTTGATCATCGATGGAATCGCCGCAGTTTACGGTGGTTGTTGGCGGTAGTTCCATCGTCCATATGTGGGTAAAAAGTGAAAGGTTTTTTTTAGGAAGAAGATGTCGCAAGATCTGGGAAATCATTAGGTGATGTTGGGAGATTTCTCTGGAATTTTTGAGAAAGGAGGTTGTGTGTGAGTGTGGTGGGAAGTGGGTAGGTTTTAGAATAAAGTGCAAGAAAATGGAGAACGGGGTTGCTACAGTATACATTCTAATGAATAGTGCAGAACAGTGGTTCAACCAGTGGTGCAACGTGGAAGCAGCCAATATAAACCCGCATTTTGTAAAACGGGAAAATGGGTTTTAGTATATATTGAAATATATAACTTGATCATCTAGTGGAGACCATACCGAAAATAAAATAATCAGCCAAACCAAAATAACTAAAAATGTAAGATATAAAATCAATTGACTTGAAAAGATTATTGTGAATAAGTTTCGCCAAAATAAAAAGTGATGTTCCTTATATAAAACGTCAAAAAAAATAATTGGACTCCTGAAACGAGCATTAATCTATATGTAACGCATAAAATTTCTTAGTAATTCCTTAACTAATCTAAATATACTTGCACTTCAATCTCCATACCTTACTTAAGGTGCTTCAATCGTCACTTTTTTTAAGCTCCACAGTTAGCATGCCATTATCTTTGTCCTCATTCCATGTGGAAGTAGATACCACCATCTCAGTGATCAAGCAAAAGTAGAGTCTCGATGTAGGAATTCACAGAGCAAAATTGACATGCTCCAAGAATCCCAATAGAACTGATGTGTTTTGAATCGGGATCATAAGCAAAAAGACCCCTTTCCGTTTTAACTATAGGTTCGCCACTCTTTCTGAATCCATATACGTCTTTTATCACATCTGTTGTGTTGATGGTGTATAGCTTTGTGAATGAGTTTGAAACACCATGTTCCATCATCTTCCATACACTATAAATTTGTTTCTCGGCCTCTGTTTTATTTTGAACCACACCAAGAGACTCCCTAATGTTATATATTCTGATTTGATTGGCTTGTAAACTATCGGGAAGGTTTATTTCTGTAAATTCTTCACTTGTCATATCAAATGACATAATCAAATTCCGCTCAGGCCACCACTGATCATATACATCATCCTCATAATATCCATCATCCTCATAATATCCATCTTCCTCATCATATCCATCTTCCTCATCAACCGGTTCATAAGCATGCCGGCCAATACATAAACCTGTCTATTGCTACCTGATTGCGGTGTTCAAATATAATACATTCACGAGGTAGATTCTTGGATAGTCTTTCTCCAAGCATTTGTACTTAAAGTAAAAACTTCAAATGTAGGGTCCTGATTACATGAATACCCATTATATGGACGCTTGATGACTATCATAGGGTCACAAGTGTCGGGAAAAACCCCAAAACCAAAAGAATCCGGAGAACGCCCACCATACATATCAATATAAACCGATTTTCTAATACTAGGATTCCAAATAAGGGAACTCCAGGTTCCTGAACATCTATCATAACCATGCACGAATAACAAACCTTGAGAGGTAACTATTTCTGTTTGGTGAAGTAGTTTAAGAGACGTGGGGACATTAAATGAAAACTTGTGTTGAGGGAAAGTATCATCATCTAGGATTGAAACATATTCTAATTCAGAACAACCAAATTCTTTATAATTTACAAGAAGATGATGTATACGTTTTTGATGAGTGTTGTACTCAGCAATAAACTTAGAGCTATCGATAAAAGACTTCCATTGTTTCGAAGCCAATCTGAATCGAAGAAGTGATTTGATAGGCAGAATTTTGATGATTTCTTCTTGGATATCGCATGGTATCTTCTCCAAATACGCCTCCACTGCCGTCTCCTCAACATCCTCAACGGTCACGTCACCACCATCTACTGACACGTCAGCAAGGGATTTTTCATCGTGAGTATGAAGGTTTATTGTTTTGCTTCCGGCGAGATTTGTCGCTGGAAAAAATGGGTCCGGTTTATCCGATTTAAGTTTTTTGTTTTTGTGACTGGTTTTTGTAATATATAAGTTGATCATCTAGTGGAGACCATACCGAAAATAATATAATCAGCCAAACCAAAATATCTAAAAATGTAAGATATAAAATCAATTGACTTGGAAAGATTATTGTGAATAAGTTTCACCAAAATAAAAAGTGATGTTCGTTATATAAAACGTCAAAAATTTCAAAGTAATTCCTTAACTAATCTAAATATACTTGCACTTCAATCTCCATACCTTACTTAAGCTGCTTCAATCGTCACTTGTTTTAAGCTCCACACTTAGCATGCCATTAATATCTTTGTCCTCATTCAATGTGGAAGTAGATACCTCCATCTCAGTGATCAAGCAAAAGTAGAGTCTCGATGTAGGAATTCACAGAGCAATAATGACATGCTCCAAGAATCCCAATATAACTGATGTGTTTTGAATCGGGATCATAAGCAAAAAGACCCCTTTCCGTTTTAACTATAGGTTCGCCACTCTTTCTGAATCCATATACGCCTTTTATCACATCTATTGTGTTGATGGTGTATAGCTTTGTGAATGAGTTTGAAACACCATGTTCCATCATCTTCCATACACTATAAATTTGTTTCTCGGCCTCTGTTTTATTTTGAACCACACCAAGAGACTCCCTAATGTTATATATTCTGATTTGATTGGCTTGTAAACTATCGGGAAGGTTTATTTCTGTAAATTCTTCACTTGTCATATCAAATGACATAATCAAATTCCGCTCAGGCCACGACTCATAATATCCATCATCCTCATAATATCCATCTTCCTCATCATTTCCATCTTCCTCATCATATCCATCTTCCTCATCATTTCCATCTTCCTCATCATATCCATCTTCCTCATCATTTCCATCTTCCTAGTAAACCGGTTCATAAGCAAGCCAATACATAAACCTGTCTATTGCTACCTGATTGTTGTGTTCAAATATAATACATTCACGAGGTAAATTCTTGGATAGTCTTCTCCAAGCATTTGTACTTAATGTAAAAACCTCAAATGTAGGGTCCTGATTACATGAATACCCATTTTATGGATGCTTGATGACTATCATAGGGTCACAAGTGTCGGGACAAACCCCAAAACCAAAAGAATCAGGAGAACGCCCACCATACATATCAATATAAACCGATTTTCTAATACTAGGATTCCAAATAAGGGAATTCAAGGTTCTTGAACATCTATCATAACCATGCACGAATAATAAACCTTGAGAGCTAACTATTATTGGTCCGTCAAGTAGTTTAAGAGACGTGGGGAAATTAAATGAAAACTTGTGTTGAGGGAAAGTATCATCATCTAGGATTGAAACATATTCTCTGTCAGAATATCCAAATTCTTTATAACTTACAAGAAGATGATTTATACGTTTTTGATGAGTGTTGTACTCAGCAATAAACTTCGAACTATCGATACGAGACTTCCATTGTTTCGAAACCGATCGGAATCGAATAATTGATTTGATAGGCAGAATTTTGATGATTTCTTGTTGGATATCGTATGGTATCTTCTCCAAATACGCCTCCCCTGCCGTCTCCTCAACATCCTCAACTGCCATGTCAGCAAGGGCTTTTTCATCGTATGAAGGTTTGTTGTTGTGAGTGGATTTGATGCGTTTCTTGTTCATTGTGAATGGTGAATTGAGAAATTAGGGTTTAGGGTTTTGTTTGTTAATAAAATTAGGGTTTATGAATTGTGTTGGCTGGTGACTGTCATAGTGATAATGAAGCCCAGTGGTTTTTTTTTCTTTGATCTTTGGGCTTAGAAACATCGTGTGTTCGGCTCATTTTTAGGGCCTACCATGTTATTATGTGTGACAGTTAATTATATGTGACGGTCTGAGAAAAAGAGAAGAAGATGTTACACTAATATGAGATTGGGCTCATAATAAAACTTCTTTTTCGTAATTAAGGCCCAAAATGTAATATCTTTCATTTTTTTGAGGATAACATGTGGTAGGGCTGAGCAATGGGTCAAAATGACTCGAACTAATCGAGAACTGAACTGAAATGACATAGGGTGTTATATCTATGAAGCATTTGAATTGCCCCTTGTTAATCAGTTTGAACATTATCGTTCACATGTTGTTCTCAGACATCGTTGTCATCTATCAACGTTTTAAAGAAATTTCGTTGACAGCAACTGGAACGTGATTATCATGTGGATTGTTGGCTAGATCAGTACATTTCGGATGTCATCTTGACATGTTTTCGTGTGTCTTGACAGAGGTGGTAATCTGTCATTTGTGACATGAACAAAAGGGCTGTGGTTAAGCTAGTCGGGTTTAACTAATTGACAAACTAACTCGATTAATGAACAAGATAGGTTTTGGTTCACCTCAAAGTCATCGATGATAAATGTCTGGTTCTTAAGAAACTGTATGGGCACATAAACACATGCATCAAAGTGTAGAGAATGGCTACTTATTTCATGACATAAGTGTCACTCATCAAAGTGTAGACAAGTGTTAAGTATGAGAAATTGAGAATCAGTTTTCTTAATAAATAATCTTGAACCTCAAAAGTGAATGTGCTTAGTGTAATTTTCTATTCTGTTAACTAAAAAACGACCGAACATTAATATATTCCGATTCAAAAGTTGTCGTTGAACATAGCAGTCTATAGATTATTTTCAATCAATCATGTTTTTCATCGTCGATTCATCATAACTCTGTATAATTTGTTGCTTCAAGTTATTTCTACTTACATCCACATAGGACGTATATGCCATCTTAAGCAATAACTAGCACTCGAATCTTCTTAACTCTTCATCACGACTTACCCGGCGGCCACCACTGAATTAATATAATGGTTTCATAGGTTGCTTCATATCAACATCCATGTTTCTTTCCTGAAAGAGAGCCAATATTTTTACCAATGGCTAACAAGTTGTTTATTAATGTTGAGGGTATAGATTTGTATGGTGTTGGTTCACCATGATCATCTTTGCTGAAGTGCAACGGGTGAACACATACACAAATCTACATGATGCGCACATCTTTTATATAATAAAAGAATTACATCATTTCGGAGTGTTTCTGCAAATCCCTTCTCATTGAAAAAAAATTAGACCAATAGGAGAGCTCGATTTTGCCACGTAGGCGAAATCGAGCAACGTGATTGGTCAATAGAAAGTCAAAATTAAATTGATTTTGGTCAAACTTTAAAAAATTTGGTGGAGAATTTGATTGTGAAAAAAAACACATGAAAATATAGGTGTCAAATTTATGAAAATAAAAACTTAAAAAAAGAGGAGGTAATTAATAAAACATTAGTGGTTGAATTTTAAATATACTATATGGAGTAAAGTGTAAAATTATAAATCTCCATGTTTTTTAATAACTTTAGATAATAAACAAATAACCCCTTACACTTTATACCCCTACACTTTATAATATAAACTTTGTATACCATTACATGAGTATTAGTATTGGCTTGAGACTTCCATCTATTAAACTTACAAAATTTTAAAAATATACGAATTAGATTTAATATAAGTTAAATATTTTTAAAATAAATATTAGTTTTAAACTTTCATCTATTAAAATATTTTTTTATTATGTCGTTAAATAAAGACTCATGTTATCCTATTTAAAAGTTTAATCTATGTGTACATGAATTTGAATATTAAATACGGCTAAATTATTATTAACGGTAATATAAATATCAACGACTCGTGTAATTATTATTTAAAGTTTATATATGGATATAACTTAGGCTGATAATTTATAGGTTAAGATTTGATATTAATGACTTAAAGTAGCTGTGAGCTTAATGAGACTGTTGTTAGATTTCAGAACACATTTTTTTTTTAATTTAAGATTTTGAATTTAAATTAAGCTGAACTGAATTTGGTGCATCATATATATGTGAATTGATGTTTGATGATTAATTTGAAAACCCTAATTTGTTGTTGGAGAAAATTTTGAATTTTGGATTTTAATTAATGTGTTTTACTGATCATTTCGATACTTTTATAATATTTGAGAAGCCAGAACTAATGGGCATCGAATAAGACACGAATGTTGATGTAAGTTGTGGATTAATAAACAAAAGGTTCGAATTTCTAAAGTGCAAATTATTGATCACATTTGATCTAATTCTTTGTTTAAATCTTGAATATTTATTAAGTTCTAAGTTTGATCGGGTTATGGAGATTGGATTATTTTAATTGTTTTTTTGGATGATAATTCATCTATTTTGAGGTCATTTGTAAAAGGGTGGGTTTTAATATTTTATTAATGTTCCTTACGTTAATTTTGGACTTTATATAGACCGGTAGTAAATGATGAGTTAAATGCAGGTTTTAACTTGGAATACTGATGGCTTTTCAAAAAAAAAAAAAAAAAAAAAAAAAAAAAAAAAAAAAAAACCTTGGAATACTGATGTTTGGGCTATGGGACTGGAGCTACATCTTTGTACGATTATACCAGTCACATCCTTCTTCCTAATGGAGAGGCATTTGGGAAAGGCACCAGAGCACGTGAAACAACATTCAACATCGAGCAAAATAAGTTTAAATGATCTATGTTATAATGCTAAACGTGTAAAACGAGAATCGTATATTGCAATATCTAACAAATAGGGCTTGGAATTTAATTTTTTTGTGTTTTTTTTTTTGTCGATAAAGGCTATCATTGCAAAATGATGGTTACGTTGGGATAAGTCGAAAGATGTTCCGCCAAAGGTACTTCTACAAAAGAATACATAAAGCCTTAAATTTTACTTGAAGTTGCATTCTCGATGTATCTTAAGTGAAGTGTGAAGTTCATTATAGTTTGTAAAACAAAATTTAATTTCAAGAGGTGTTATTAGTGAGTTTTTGGAAGTATAATTAATATTTTTCATACACTGTATATTGATATTAAAATTTTCAAAATTTTAACATCCACACTGTAGGCATACGTTAGATTTATTAGGTCCATTCTGATATGGTCTAAAACGTTGTACAAGTCAATACTGAATCGAGCATAATTTTTATGTAAATATTTGTAAATGATAGTTTAACTTTCCTGACCTGTTTCATAATGGTCAACTTTATTGGTGTTATTGCTACACTTTCAACTTACAATAGCTCAAAATATTATACAAGTGTGATATAATATTCCACAATATAACTAACAACATAATATAATATTACCAAAAGCTTCGCTATCTGTTTTTGTTTAAGAAATTAGAATAGCGACTCAATTTATGGGCGGTGATTAACAAAATGGCAGCAAGGCAATTTATACAAATCATTATTGGCGAATAAGACCTTATCACTCTATGTCACAAGTCATCAGCACTCCCTTTCTATTCATTTCATTAAAAAACTTATTTCTAAAACTATTAGTTATACAAGAACTCAAACATAACAACTTTAACAGATAACAAATAATCGACAGAGAGATCATCAAATGGATCGCACGACTTTAAATAAGTTACAATCAAATAATATGTACATTTTGTAATGGTATCATCAAAATGCAAATCATGTTATGCTATTTGTTTACATCAATAAAAACAACTAACGTGTAAAAAAAAAGGAAGATACGAGGGTGAAAATAGAAGATTCATAAGCAGTTGATCGTAATAATTTTGTATCAAGTCTTTAGAGCGTCATTAATATACATTATTTTAAAAAAAATAAAGAAAAAAAAAACGGACAATAACATCTAAAGTAAATATGATCCATCTAAAAGTTTCATGTGTTATACTAGATGAATAAATGTAAAGTTCAATACATTTTAAGACAATATATTCGGTATTAAATACATGATAAAAATTTTATATCAAAACCCCGTGCGTGCACGGGTATTATAACTAGTATCTTATGATCACACTTTGTCTAGATTATTCTTGCTTCTTCTGGGTACAATACTCAAAGACAGTTCAGCAAAATGTTGTTGATACTTGATACATTAGATACAATATATAGCTTGATCATCTAGTGGAGACCATACCGAAAATAATATAATCAGCCAAACCAAAATATCTAAAAATGTAAGATATAAAATCAATTGACTTGGAAAGATTATTGTGAATAAGTTTCACCAAAATAAAAAGTGATGTTCGTTATATAAAACGTCAAAAATTTCTAAGTAATTCCTTAACTAATCTAAATGTACTTGCACTTCAATCTCCATACCTTACTTAAGCTGCTTCAATCGTCACTTGTTTTAAGCTCCACACTTAGCATGCCATTAATATCTTTGTCCTCATTCAATGTGGAAGTAGATACCTCCATCTCAGTGATCAAGCAAAAGTAGAGTCTCGATGTAGGAATTCACAGAGCAATAATGACACGCTCCAAGAATCCCAATATAACTGATGTGTTTTGAATCGGGATCATAAGTAAAAAGACCCCTTTCCGTTTTAACTATAGGTTCGCCACTCTTTCTGAATCCATATACGTCTTTTATCACAACTGTTGTGTTGATGGTGTATAGCTTTGTGAATGAGTTTGAAACACCATGTTCCATCATCTTCCATACACAATAAATTTGTTTCTCGGCCTCTGTTTTATTTTGAACCACACCAAGAGACTCCCTAATGTTATATATTCTGATTTGTTTGGCTTGTAAACTATCGGGAAGGTTTATTTCTGTAAATTCTTCACTTGTCATATCAAATGACATAATCAAATTCCGCTCAGGCCACGACTCATAATATCCATCATCCTCATAATATCCATCTTCCTCATAATATCCATCTTCCTCATCAAATCCATCTTCCTCATCATATCCATCTTCCTCATCATTTCCATCTTCCTCATCATATCCATCTTCCTCATCATATCCATCTTCCTCATCAACCGGTTCATAAGCACGCCAATACATAAATCTGTCAATTGCTACCTGATTGCGGTGTTCAAATATAATACATTCACGAGGTAGATTCTTGGATAGTCTTCTCCAAGCATTTGTACTTAATGTAAAAACCTAAAATGTAGGGTCCTGATTACATGAATACCCATAATATGGACGCTTGATGACTATCATAGGGTCACAAGTGTCGGGACAAACCCCAAAACCAAAAGAATCAGGAGAACGCCCACCATACATATCGATATAAACCGATTTTCTAATACTTGGATTCCAAATAAGGGATTTCCAGGTTCTTGAACATCTATCATAACCATGCATGAATAACAAACCTCGAGAGGTAGGTATATCTATTTCTGTTAGGTGAAATAGTTTAAGCGACGTGGGGAAATTAAATGAAAACTTGTGTTGAGAGAAAGTATCATCATCTAGGATTGAAACATATTCTCTGTCAGAATATCCAAATTATAACTTACAAGAAGATGATTTATACGTTTTTTATGAGTGTTGTACTCAGCAATAAACTTAGAGCAATCGATAAGAGACTTCCATTGTTTCGAAGCCAACCTGAATCGAAGAAGTGATTTGATAGGAAGATTTTTTATGATTTCTTCTTAGATATCGTATGGTATCTTCTCCAAATACGCCTCCCCTGCCGTCTCCTCAACATCCTCAACTGCCATGTCAGCAAGGGCTTTTTCATCGTATGAAGGTTTGTTGTTGTGAGTGGATTTGATGCGTTTCTTGTTCATTGTGAATGGTGAATTGAGAAATTAGGGTTTAGGGTTTTGTTTGTTAATAAAATTAGGGTTTATGAATTGTGTTGGCTGGTGACTGTCATAGTGATAATGAAGCCCAGTGGTTTTTTTTTTCTTTGATCTTTGGGCTTAGAAACATCGTGTGTTCGGCTCATTTTTAGGGCCTACCATGTTATTATGTGTGACAGTTAATTATATGTGACGGTCTGAGAAAAAGAGAAGAAGATGTTACACTAATATGAGATTGGGCTCATAAAAAAACTTCTTTTTCGTAATTAAGGCCCAAAATGTAATATCTTTCATTTTTTTGAGGATAACATGTGGTAGGGCTGAGCAATGGGTCAAAATGACTCGAACTAATCGAGAACTGAACTGAAATGACATAGGGTGTTATATCTATGAAGCATTTGAATTGCCCCTTGTTAATCAGTTTGAACATTATCGTTCACATGTTGTTATCAGACATCGTTGTCATCTATCAACGTTTTAAAGAAATTTCGTTGACAGCAACTGGAACGTGATTATCATGTGGATTGTTGGCTAGATCAGTACATTTCGGATGTCATCTTGACATGTTTTCGTGTGTCTTGACTAGAGGTGGTAATTTGTCATTTGTGACATGAAAAAAAGGGTTGTGGTTAAGCTAGTCGGGTTTAACTAAGTGACAAACTAACTCGATTAATGAACAAGATAGGTTTTGGTTCACCTCAAAGTCATCGATGATAAATGTCTGGTTCTTAAGAAACTGTATATAAACACATGCATCAAAGTGTAGAGAATGGCTACTTATTTCATGACATAGGTGTCACTCATCAAAGTGTAGACAAGTGTTAAGTATGAGAAATTGAGAATCAGTTTTCTTACTAAATAATCTTGAACCTTGCAAAAGTGAATGTGCTTACTGTAATTTTCTATTCTGTTAACTAAAAAACGATCGAACATTAATATATTCCGATTCAAAAGTTGTCATTGAACATAGCAGTCTATAGATTATTTTCAATCAATCATGTTTTTCCTCGTCGACGTCAAAACTCTACGTAATTTGTTGCTTCAAGTTATTTCTACTTACATCTTAAGTGACGAGTGGCACTCATATCTTCTTAACTCTTCATCACAACTCACTCGACCACCACTGAGATATAATGGTCTTATATCAACATCAATGTTTCTTTCCTGCAAGAGAGCCAGTATTTTTACCAATGGCTAACAAGTTGTTTATTTTACATTAATGTTGAGGGTATAGATTTGTGAGGTGTTGGTTCACCATACTCATCTTTGCTGAAGTGCAACTGGTAAACGCATACACACAAGTCTTGTGCGCATATCTTATGAGTTATGATCACGCTTTCTCTGAAAGTTTTGCTTCTTCTTCTTCTTGGTAAAATACTTGAAAGTGAGTTTAGCAAAATGTTGTCGGTGCATGATACATTAGACACAATATATAACTTGATCATCTAGTGGAGACCATACCGAAAATAATATAATCATCAGTTTAGCAACTTATAAACGGAAGCTTATTCAATTCCAAGAGTAGAGCAACAAGCTTGCAGCTAAATCAAAATAACTACAAATATAAGATATAAAATCAATCAACTTTGAAAGATTTTTGTGCATAAGTTTCACCAAAATAAAAAGTGATGTTCGTTATATAAACCGTCGAAAACAATAATCAGACTCCTAAAACGAGCATTAATAATCTATATGTAACTCATAAAACAATAATCAGACTCCTAAAACGAGCATTAATAAACTATACTTGCACTTCAATCTCCATACCTTAAGCTGCTTCAAATGTCACTTGTTTTAAGCTCCACACTTAGCGTGCCATTATCTTTGTCTTCAGTCCACGTCGAAGTAGATATTACCATCTCCGTGATCAAGCAAAAGTAGAGTCTCGATGTAAGAATACACATGATCAGTACGGTAAAAATCTCGTGATCCAGGAATCCCAATATAATTGATGTGTTTTGAGTTAGGTTCATAAGCAAAAAGATCATTTTCAGGATCCTTCATCATTTTAACTATAGGTTCGCCACTCTTTCTAAATCCATATACGTCTTGTATGGCATCTGTTGTGCTGATGGTGTATAGCTTGGTGAACCATTTTGAAACACCATCTTCCATCATCTTCCATACATTATGAACTCGTTTCCCAGCCTCGTTTTTAAAGTGAACCACAACAAGAGACTCCCTATTGTTATGTATTTTCAAATCACTTCCCTTACAGGCAGCTAAACTATCGGGAAGGTTTATTTCAGTAAATTCTTCACTTGTCATGTCAAATGACACAATCAACTTTTGCTTATGCCTTGACTGTTCTCCAAGATCACGAGCAAACCAATACATAAACCTATCTATTGCTACCCCATAATCTAGAAATATAATACGTTCACCAGGTAAATTCTTGGTTAGTCTTCTCCAAGCATTTGTGCTTAATGTAAAAACCTCAAAAATAGATCCCCAATTTTGATACCATGTATACTTGACTATCTTAGGGTCACAAGTGTCGGGACAAACCCCAAAACCCAAAGTAAGAATATCTGGTCTTGGCTCAATACACACTTCAATATCAACCGATTTTCTAATAATAGGATTCCAAATAACGCCTTCCACGGTTCCTGAGCATACCTCATCATAAAGATGCACGAATAACAAGCCTTGAGAGCTAATTATATGTGGTCTGTCAAGCAGTTCAACAGACGGGGGGACAGTAAGTGAAAACTTGTGTTGAGGGAAAGTATCATCATCTACGATCGAAACATATTTTTCGTCAAAATTATGAGATGATAATCTTACAAGTAGATGATGTCTACGTTTTTGCTGCGTTTGGTACTCAACAATAAACTTAGAGCTACTGATAAAAGAATCCCATTGCTTCGAAACCAATCTGAATCGAAGCAATGATTTGACAGGAAGACTTTTGATGATTTGTGCTTGGATGTCGAATGGTATGTTGTCTGACATTATTATATCGATAGACGATTCTTATTAGGGTTTTATAACGAGAGATATGCATGAAGCAGAAGATTATATAATGAAACTCGACATTAGGTTTTGGGCTAAAACCTTTGAAAAGGCACAATCGTAAGGCCCATTTTTAATTTGGCCCTTTGGGTTTCATATGCTGTGGATCCATTGATGGTCCAACATATATAATTTGTTTTGTTTTAGAGAAATTTCTAATCTAGACTTTTGATCCTCGTAAGATTTTGTGGGATGCCGTTGATTTGAGTGCCAAGTCCAAACACGTAAAGATACTTCGTCCTCGTATTTTGTTACAAGGAGTACGCAGTGTCATTTTCGAGTCAATGCCATTGTGTCACCTAGCTATATCTTTGGCATACCCACAAGAACATACGAGGACTAAAAAGAGATTTGTTTACCAATTAGTTTGGTTTTCTATTTTGTACTAACTTGCTAAATTAACGGGTTGAATTGAGGATGACCTAATCAAACCATTAAACATGACCAACTCAACCCATCAACCAATTAACTTTTTGACAATGCTTTGGCATGATCAATTCATTTAACATTGTGCTCTCGAGTTAGAGTTAAACAAGAAAATGAAAGAAAATGAAAAGGAAACATAAAATGTTGTGTTCTCGAGTGTCACTTAAGAAGGAAAAGAAAAAAAAAATGAATGAAACTTAGTGTTATTTTGTTGATTTTAAAAGTAAAGTGTTTCCTTCCATTTTTAGAAGAAAAATGTTTACTTTGTTTTTCTTTATTTTTTTAATAATAAAACTCAAGAACACAGTGTAACAGTCACGTCACGTGTAAGTGATTGATGATCGCTAAGGTACTTGCCCTTGATTGTTCAAAGTTAAAAAATAAATAAATAAATAAATAAAAATAAAAATAAAATGACTAAGGTACCACTTTTGGCATAATACTTTGATGGACAAATTTACCTCAGGATGTAAAGGTTTAAACTGGTTTCAAATTTTTGAGTTTCACATACAATTAAATTGAGATGTAACAAAAAGGAAACATGGACTATAATTTTGGGACGGAGGGAGTATAAACGGGTTTCAAATTTTTGAGGAATAAATTTGTGTGGCGTTTGTTTTACAATGATATTAATCTCTTTCATTGTAGCCCATTTTTATGGCCCTTTGAGTTTCATATACTATGGATCCATTCATGGTTGAAAATATGTGATTGGTTTTGTTTTCGAGAAAATTGCGGCAAGAACCAAGAATAGGGTTACCTTGGAATGTTTTGGACTAGCTTATTTAAAATTTGTTCTCAAGTATTTTTTTTTTTTAGAATGAAAAGTAAAGTAAAGAAATCAAAGTAAAGAAAGTGATGTGAAAGGAAGTAAATGTAGTGAAAATAATTGTGTTCTTAAGTTTGGAGTGAAAGACAAAGTGAAAGGTAATATGTCTTAACATGTCAGTCACTTTTTATATTTTTGAGTTTACATTTACTATAATACCCTTGTACACACAATAAGTACAAATTGGTAGGGGCACTTTTGTCACAAACGATTTGTATCTCTCTTTTCTTCACTTGCGGCCCAAATATGGGCGTAAAGTTTTACTTGAAAAAAACGAAGAGCCATATGTCCCTTTCATGTACTTCCACTCCCTTTACTTACTTCAAAAAACTAAAGAACATGATTTTTTTGTGATCCTTCATTTACTTCCCTTTCTTTCTACAATTCAATCTAGAGAACACAAGAGTGATAGTGTTTGAATCCGGATCATTTGCAAAGTACCAAAACTTTGCAAAACCTAAAAAGTAATTTGGTGTTGCCACGTGTCCCCCCTCCTCCTCCCCCCCCCCCCCCCCAGGATAGTTACGTAATTTGTGTCCTCCCACTATATACTTTTTTTCTCTCTCTTCTCAGTTATCTCTTTTCATTTTTATTCTTTCTTTGATTTTCCGATCTCCTCATCCCCTTTCATACCATCATCATCATCATCAGATCTAACAAAACACCGTCTTCATCACCATCACCGTCTTCACGCTTTCAGCACCACCTTCTTCACGCCGTCACCTATGTTGCACGGGGACGGATACGGAAACGGGGACGGGGATGGAAATGGGTACTTAGAAACGCCAATGCCCTAAAATGGAAGAAACGGGTACGGCAAGAAACGTCTGTGTATTTTATATAATTATTAATAAAATCAATAAACATTAAACATCCAACAAGTTTTTGCTCATTTGAATATCTTTTGTGATTGATCATTGATACCACAAGTTGGTAACTCACTGTCAACAATAACCATTTTGAGAACTACATAAAAAACAACAGCCAAATCACTCATTCTAGTCTAGCAAGTAGCACCTACGTGTTGCTAAAAAACAAAAGTAGCACCTACGTGGCTTAATCAACTAATACAAAATTTAACCACACACCAAAAGATATACTCTAATAAATTAACTACAAGACAAATTGTCAAATAGGACAAAACATTAATATAAAAAAATTACAATTACTACTGTTATTTGTCTTCCATCTATTCTCCACCAATCCATCTTCTTTCTCTATCTTAAAAACAAAGCTCAACTGCTCAAGAATAACAAAACTAAACAAACAGATACATAGTCGATCAACACATAATCATGTTCATACATTCATAGTTTGATTGATACCTGTTCGCGAAGATAGAGGGACATACGATGACAGTGGGAGGCCAGAAAATAATGCATACGTTTTAATCTTGATCGAAGGAGTATATAAATTAGTTTCCGTCAAAAAAAGGTTTAATGATCCAGAGTTAAAAGGCCCAGAAACGTTTCTCGAACGTTTCCTTCTTAACACCTCACATTTCCAATAAACATGAAACGTTTCCCATTTTCCCGATACGTTTCCATCACGTTTCCAGACGTTTTCGGCCATTTCCCATTTCCGAAACGTTTCCGGTATGGGAGACGGCACCCCCAGGCTTTTCCGTGCAACATAGGCCGTCACCATCAGGTACCAACTAATAAAACTTTTTTTGTACTTTTCAACTTCATAATAATCATGTAAATATAGAAGATCTGTTGTTGAAATATGATAGATATAATGATGCACACTAAGTGCTCGACAAAATGCTTCAACCAGATTCACGTCATAAATGTGATAGAAATCTGGTTTTAATGGCAATTGATGATCTTCATGTGTTTAATCATGGTATTATTGATAATTTCTATTTTATTTTTATAATTTTTGTTCATCATGTTTTTGTCATGTGTTATCATATGTTCATCAGTTATCATAGGTTAATCAGTTAGTGTCCTATGTTACCATAAGTTCATCAGTTATCATAGGTTCATCAGTTATTGTCATGTGTTATCATAGGTTCATCAGTTATCATCGGTTCATCAATTAGTTTATGCTTTTTTAGTTGATAAACATTAGTTAAAAAAAAATTTTTGTCCATCATGTTTTTTTGTTCATCAGTTGTTGTTCAACATATTTTTGATCATCTAATTGTTATTGTCCTATTTTTGGTCCAAAACAGGTTAGTATTAAGGGTTCGCCAAAAAAGATTAAGAGAAGTGTTGAGCGTTCAATTAATCCAAGTGGGAATCGTAGGAAGAACTGTAGATTCTGCAAATTTAGCATGAAGGATCATGATCAGATGAAATGCAATGCTATCAGAGCTCAAATTGCTACTAAGAATGCTAGTGATAAGGTTGCTATAAAGGAAAGCAAGCAAAAGGCGAGATTGGCCACTAAGAAGGCGAAGTTGTCTAAAAAGACTGCTTGTGTGGTTACTTAGCTATTTTTCAATTTTTTTTTTTTGTTCATCAATATAAAAGTATCATTCATCAATACGAAGTATCGTTCATCAATAAAAATATTTATTCATTTGTTCATCAATATAAAAAGTATTGTTCATCAATAAAAGTGTTGTTCATTTGTCCGTCATTAAAGATAATTGTTCATTTTTTTCATCAATATAAAAGTGATGTTTATCGGTAAAAAGAATTGATGAACAACAAAAAATCATAATGTTAATCAGTTCATCAATTTTCTAACAAAAAACAATATTGTTCATCAGTTTATCAGTTTTCAAAAAAACTATAGTGTTCATCAGTTGTCTAATAGAAATTAAAATGTTCATCAGTTAAGGTCACAATGTTCGTCAGTTCATTAGTTGGTTGTTGTTCATCAATTAGTTTGTTCATCATTTAATTCATCATTTAATCTTTGTTCATCAGTTAAAAAAGAAGATAAAAATAACAAAAGATGTATTGTAGTACACCAATTAGTTCATTTAAATATACTTTTATAAGAAAAATCTCTTTTAGTCATTTTATCAAACACTTTGTATGCGCTAAATATGACTAAGACGTCATCTTTTACGTAAGATATCTCACTCATATCACATCGGATTTGAGTGATTAAAGTTTCTGGTTAAAGAATGGCCAAAAAGCTATAACTTTCGTGTTTTAAGTTTTGCATAATTCATCCATTTAACTAGAGAAAATTAGAGTCGAAAATGCCGAAAATTTCAAGAAATCAAAACGCACTTAAAAAGTTGAAAAAAAGTTGCTATTCATATATCAAAATGCATACCAAAATAAAGAGAATTAAATTTTAAAAATTATGGTGATATCAATTTTTTTGTAAAAGTTTGTCGTTTTAAAGTTATTTACGTTTGAAGTTTAGGGTGAAATTAAAAAAAAAAAAAAAAAAAAAAAAAAAAAAAAAAAAAAAAAAAAAACGGGTCAAATGACCACAATGCCCTTTGACCAAAAATTTAATAAAAAATGAGGGAGGAAAGTTGGTGGACACGTATAACAATTTGTATGGCTTTGTAGACTTTGTAGAGTTCACTTATTTTTAACCGATCTCAACTCTATAGTGTTATACGAGGCCACTACTTAAACGTATTCACTCGACATTTCCCAAATAACTATATTAATATGCAATCCCACTAGTATAACAACACTGGCAATAAATATCGTCCCTCTAGATGTTATTGTCAAAAGGTAAACCATAAACAACGGACCTAAATAACACTAACATAAAATCTAGTACTATGCACCGCAAGACTTGAGGAGTGAGGAGTGGCTTGGTCCTAATAGCGCTATTCATAAGTACTAACGTCCAGAGGCGCAGCTATGTAGGGGCGGGAGGGGGCGCCCGACCCCCCGAAATTTCTTTTGCGATGTAGGGGGTATATAGTTTTTGTGTAGAAAAATTTCGGTATATTCGGTTTCGACCCCCATTTTAATTGTGAAATTTTTTGTATACATTAAGCAATAAAATTTTGATCCATTACATTTTACATAAGCCCATCTACCCAAACTAAAATCCATTAATAAACCAAATCCCAAACTAAAATCTATTACTTATTTACTTAGCCCATTAAAAAAATAAATAAATAAAAAGAAACCGAAACAAACTCTCCCCCAATCGACCCTCATCTCCTCCCACAGTCCCACCTTCCTGCCTCCTGGCTCCTCACTCCTGCAGTCTCGCTGGCCACCACTAACCACCGCCGACGGCCGACCACCACCTCAGCGGCCCTTCTGTTCAGGTTTGTTGTCTTTAAATCTATTATCTAGTTGTCTTTTATTTAGGGATTTAGTAGAAATTAGGGATTTAGTAGAATTGTAGAAATTAAGGATTTAGTAGAAATTAGGGATTTAGTAGAAATTAGGACAGATTTATAGATTGTGTACCACTAATATAAGTTCTTTGCAATTTATGTAGGTGTAGGACAGATTTATAGATTGTGACTATGGTGAAGAATAAAACCATAACTTCATTTAAAAAAAAAAAAAAAAAAAAAAAAAAAAAAAAAAAAAAAAAAAGGAATTGATGATGAAATTCAAGAGAGTAAACGTAAAAAAGGTTCAACATGCGAACCGGTTATTGGTCCGGATACTTGCAATGAACAACCGACCCGAACATATTACCCGAAAAATAGTGTTACGAAAAAAAAATTAAATCCCGACCCCCTACTGAAAATTTTCTAGCTTCGCCACTGATAACGTCTCATCCTCGTCATAGGATATAGTGAGCTAAAAGTGTAAGATCAACCTCAGTATACAACATTCTACATGTCAAAATCATGGTTCAAAACAAATCATAGTTCAAAATAAGACATAAGTCCAAAATCAAGTTCAAGAGTTTAAAATAGCTCGAAAGGTTCAAATAGTTCAAATACTTCAAAATAATCACAAAGATCATAATAATTCAAGTAAAAATACTTTTTTTTAAGGTGACTTTCAATTTTTGGTTTAGAGTCGCACCTGCCAAGTCGGCAGACCCTCATCCACCACATACCCAGACTATGTTGTCTGAACCGGGCCCACGCTGGCGCAGTGGGGATTAAGCGGCTTTCGCCCGAAAACCGTACCACCTCCACACGAGATTACTCGCTGGAGTAACGGTCGGATGAAAACCGGAGTCGGCTTGGATTCGAACCTGCGCAACTAATGGCTCACAGGCTCTCCTCTTCATTGCCTATTATCATTAGAGCTTGTGGTCCCCAAATGAGGACTTCCCGATTAGTCACCCAAACCGGTACTACTCTCACCCGGGCACGCTTAACTAATTAAGCATTGCCCATTGAACCACAAGGCCAATGATAAGTACTTAATCATGCTTTTCAACCCAAAATATAGAAAAACCCATAAAAGAGGGGATGTGAGAAACTCACCTTAAAAAGGTAAGAATACGAGTACTAGAACGGCTTGACGAATAAAACGACCTAAGAACCTGACGATCACGTGCCTCTACCAACGACCTAAAATAAGTAATATGACACTTATTAGACTCTTAACGATATGCTCGGACTCGATAATGAATATAATGTTGGTTGTTATTTGTATAACGGTTTCCAGATTAGGGTTAAGATAATCAATGAAGGTACCGGATATTCACTTGAAATCGTGGTATCACTTTCCAATAGAAACTATTCGACCCTATGCCTGGGTTACACGAATATCTCTATGGGATAAGACCAAGTGATGTTCTTGCTTTAGGCACAAACCAAGAACCAGATGCGTATAGAAGTGTTTAGGGTTTTGTGTTTAGTATATTGTATGATAACTTATATCCATGCAGAATGATGTGATCTCTATTTATAATAGAGAATACTCAAAACCCTAGCCCATGGAATTATGTATAATTAACGGCCCATTAATTATAACATAATACTTTCCATAATAATAGGGATCTGTGGTTGTCAGTGGAAACATTATCACTAGCAGTGGTAACAATAACCCTTGCAGTGGTAATGTTAACACATCAGTGGAAACATTAACCCTTGCAGTGGTAACATTAACACATCAGTGGAAACACACTAACAGCAGAATCTACTATCAGTAGAATCAAAACATAACCACTATTGAGTTAGGGGATTCAGTGACCAAATGGGTGTATACTCCATACCTCCAAACCCATTACCAGGTGTGAATTGATCCCTCAAGTGCACTAAATTTACTAACAATCCTCCCCAAATTTAGTTCACTTCCTTTGCATGAAAATTCAAACACAAAACCAAAACAAGTGCATAAATGAAAATATCCTGAGGATTGAATTTCCACATTAGTACATATACTTTCAAATATTCGAGAATCAGGGTGTTCTAAGAATTGAACCCTTCAACCCATTTGAATACCTGATGATAAATACACACAAGTTTTCAAACAGTAAAATACTCCTGACACTCTACAAGCCATGTGTCCATATCCAATTCATAAATGTTGTAAAAGCTAAAAGTCCAAAGCTTCCTGAAGCGGCAAAACTTCAACATTTACATAGGTGGTTCATCTTTAATTCATGTTCCTGCTTAGCACTTTTTCAAAGAAAATTAACCATTACGAAGTGAAGACTTCATCCTCCTTTCAGCAGGTAACAAGCACAACCTTGGGATGTTTGTAATACATGTGCTTCAGTCCACTAAATGATCAGCTTTCCACATTGAACTCAGCTTCCAAGTTTCCTTAGAAGGGAGTTGGGTATCCTTGCATTCAGTG
The DNA here is from genome assembly GCA_030686995.1 of Artemisia argyi. Taxonomy (NCBI): domain Eukaryota; kingdom Viridiplantae; phylum Streptophyta; class Magnoliopsida; order Asterales; family Asteraceae; genus Artemisia; species Artemisia argyi. Next base: position 210,040,552 of record CM060681.1, read on the forward strand.
ACTAAGTTGGACTTAAACCCATCCCTGTAGTAGACTTCAAAACCAAGTCTCTAGCCAAACCCTTCGTCAAGTGATCAGCTAAGTTTTGTTGAGATTTAACAAACACTATAGATACCACCCCATTCATGATAAGTTCACGAATCATGCTATGCCTAACACCTAAGTGTCTAGACTTCCCATTGTACATCTGGCTATAAGCCTTTGCCAATGTAGCAGCACTATCACAACGGATAGAAATAGGTGCTATAGGTTTAGACCACAATGGAATCTCAAGAAGCAAGTTTTTCAACCATTCAGCTTCTTTGCCAGCAGCAGCTAAAGCCACAAATTCAGATTCCATGGTTGAACTGGTAATGCAAGTTTGTTTCTTGGATGCCCAAGAAATTGCACCTCCACCAAGTAGGAATACCCAGCCACTAGTAGACGAATTGTCTTCAGTGTTACTGATCCAACTTGCATCAGTATATCCTTCTAATACTGAAGGATAACCAGTATATGAGAGACTATAATCCATAGTTCTCTTCAAATACTTAAAGACCCTCTGAATTGCTTGCCAATGATGAACACTAGGATTACTAGTATACCTGCTCAGTTTACCCACAGCAAAAGCAATATCAGGCCTTGTACAAGTCATAGCATACATCAAGCAGCCAATCACCCTAGAATACTCAAGTTGAGATACAGCTTTGCCAGTATTAGGCATTAGCTTCTCACTTGTATCCATAGGAGTACTCACTGGAGTACAATCAAAGTAATTAAATTTCTTTAACACCTTCTCAATGTAATGAGACTGAGATATAGAAATTTTGTTACTTTCATGTTTAATCCTTATGCCAAGGATAACATCTGCCTCCCCCATATCCTTCATGGAGAACTTTGATGACAAAAATTCTTTTGTAAGATCAACTTGATTTTGGTCAGTGCCAAAGATCAACATGTCATCAACATATAGACAAATGATGACTCCTTTACCAGATTCATCAAATTTGCTATATACACATTTGTCAGCTTGATTAAGTAAATAACCACTAGACAAAACCACTTCATCAAACTTTTGATGCCATTGCTTAGGTGCCTGTTTTAGTCCATAAAGAGACTTAATCAGTTTACACACCTTGTTTTCATTGCCAGGCATGATGAAGCCCTGAGGTTGGTTCATGTAAACCTCCTCATCTAAATCACCATTCAAGAAAGTTGTCTTCACATCCATCTGATAAATAATAAGATTGTGAATTGATGCCAAAGCAATTAGCAATCTTATGGTACTGATACGTGCCACTGGAGCATAAGTATCAAAGTAGTCTATTCTTGACTTTTGTTTAAAGCCTTGAATAACTAATCTTGCCTTGAACTTTTCAACAGTTCCATCTACCTTCATTTTCTTTTTGAAAATCCATTTGCTACCTAAAGGTTTGCAACCAGGTGGTAGATCAGTCAACACATAAGTGTTATTGCCCATGATAGAGTCCATCTCATCATTAATTGCTTCTTTCCAGAAAGCAACATCCTGGGACTTCATTGCTTCTTCAAATGTTTTGGGATCATCCTCCACAATGAAGCAATAGGAGTATTGGTCAGAGACCTCACTCCTTATACCTTCAATTAAGTATAATTGAAACTCAGGTCCAAATGATTTTGGAGTCCTCACCCTATTGCTCCTTCTGAGCTCAGGTTCTGGTTGTTGTTCCACAACCTCAGCAGGAACCTCATCAGCAGGAACCTCATCAGCAGGAACCTCATCAGCAGGAACCTCTGAAACACCATTGTCATTGGTTCCATTTGGAATCCTTTGACTTGGTCTAGGGATAGATGAGAATTTGTTCTCATCAAAGAGTGCATCCCTTGATTCAATTATTGAGTTAATTGAAACAGACTCATTAGGTTCTATAACATAAAACCTATATGCCTTGGAATGCTCAGCATATCCAACAAAGATGCATTCAATGCCTCTTTCACCCAAAGTTTTCTGCTTTGGATCAGGGAGTCTTACAACAGCCCTACAACCCCATATCCTAAGATAATTAAGGTTAGGTTTCTTTTTAGTCCAAAGTTCATAGGGGGTAACTTTGTTCCTTTTGTTGGGAACCCTATTTAATAAATAGCAAGCTGTTAACATAGCTTCACCCCAGAACCCTTGACTCAGCCCTGAATAGGACAACATGGAATTAACCATCTCCTTCAGCACCCTGTTTTTCCTTTTAGAAATACCATTTTGCTGAGGAGTATAAGGGGCAGTCATTTCATGGATTATACCAACAGACTGAAAATACAGAGTATCTATGTACTCACCTCCCCTATCAGTCCTTAATCTTTTGATTAGAGACCCTTGTTGCAATTCAACTTCAGTTTTAAATACTTTAAATTTATCTAATGCTTCATCTTTAGAATGTAATAAATAAACATGACAAAACCTAGAAGCATCATCAATAAAAGTCACAAAGTATTTCTTATTCCCCAAAGAGGGAGTAGCATGTAAATCACAAAGGTCACTGTGAATTAACTCCAAAACTTTAGTTTCACGTTTTACTCCTTGAAAAGGTTTCTTAGTTATCTTGTTCAACATACAAGTTTTACACTTTTCAGTGTTCATATCAAAAGCAGGTATTAACCCATCTTTAGACATATCTTGTATTCTTTTAAAATGTACATGGCCAAGTCTTGCATGCCATAGGTTTGAATCATAAAGTTTAGATGTAGATATAAAAGCAGAATCAATATTATCATGAACAATATTAAGTCTGAACATTTGATTACATAAATAACCAAAACCAATAAACACACCATTTTTAGACAAAACAAACTTATCAGATTCAATAACCTGTTTATAACCACAATTATTTAAAACACTACTAGAAACCAAATTCTTTCTAATATCAGGAACATGTAAAACATTAAATAAAGAAACAATCTTTCCAGAACTAAACTTCAAATCAACACATCCTTTTCCATGCACCAGGGCAGTTGACTCATTTCCCATATGAAGAATAGAACCATCATTCATTGACTTATAGGTCTTGAACCAGCTTCTATCTTTACACACATGAATTGTTGCTCCAGAGTCAACCCACCACGCAACATCATCATCCTGCACAAAGTAAATATTAGATATATATGTAACATAATAAATCTTAAAAGACTTATTAAACACATTCTGACCTTTCAGAGAATTGGTGTTACCATTCCCTCCACTTGTGCCTGATCCATTGGATTTGTTTCCAATCTTACCACCCTTGCAATCTTTCCTGAAGTGTCCAGGTTTCCCACACTTCCAACAAGTCACCTTAGGTTTCTTGTTAAGATCAGATTTGGTGTTATTTTGATGCTTACGCTTGCCTTTGTTGTCATTGCACTTGGTGGAGTTGTTATGCTCCACCATATTGACAACTGATGGACCAGTAGCAGTGCTACTCTTTGGCTTGTCAATGTCTTGAGCTTTGAGTGAATCCTCAATGCGCAAGTGACTGCCCAACTCAACAAGAGTTAACTCCTCCTTCTTATGCTTAAGCATATGCTTGAACTCTTTCCAAGAAGGAGGTAGTTTATCGATGATACAAGAGACTGAAATAGCCTCATCCATGTTCATCTTGTGTTGTGTGAATCGACCAAGTATACTAAGAAGTTCATTGTATTGTTCCATGACAGGTCTAGAATCAACCATTTTGTAATTATTAAAATTACTTACAAGGAACTTCTTACTTGATGCATCCTCAGCCATATACTTGGCTTCCAAGGAATCTCATAGTTCTTGAGAAGTTTCAACATTCTGATAAATATCAAATAGAGAATCAGACATACCATTGAGAATTAAACCTCTGCATATGTAGTCATCATTCTCCCACTTGCTCCTTGCCCTCATCTGATCCATAGTAGCATCATCTCCATGATCTTCTGGAATCTCAGTCGTGAGAACATACACCACATTCATACTTGACAATAAGAAGTGCATCTTCTTTTGCCACCTTCTGAAATCAACACCTTCAAACTTTTCCAACTTGGAAAAGTTAGCAGCCATTTGTCTCATAGCAGCAGCCATTGATTATCACTAATAGTTTCTATTGATTGTTGGTTGTTATTTGTATAACGGTTTCCAGATTAGGGTTAAGATAATCAATGAAGGTACCGGATATTCACTTGAAATCGTGGTATCACTTTCCAATAGAAACTATTCGACCCTATGCCTGGGTTACACGAATATCTCTATGGGATAAGACCAAGTGATGTTCTTGCTTTAGGCACAAACCAAGAACCAGATGCGTATAGAAGTGTTTAGGGTTTTGTGTTTAGTATATTGTATGATAACTTATATCCATGCAGAATGATGTGATCTCTATTTATAATAGAGAATACTCAAAACCCTAGCCCATGGAATTATGTATAATTAACGGCCCATTAATTATAACATAATACTTTCCATAATAATAGGGATCTGTGGTTGTCAGTGGAAACATTATCACTAGCAGTGGTAATGTTAACACTAGCAGTGGTAACAATAACCCTTGCAGTGGTAATGTTAACACATCAGTGGAAACATTAACCCTTGCAGTGGTAACATTAACACATCAGTGGAAACACACTAACAGCAGAATCTACTATCAGTAGAATCAAAACATAACCACTATTGAGTCAGGGGATTCAGTGACCAAATTGGTGTATACTCCATACCTCCAAACCCATTACCAGGTGTGAATTGATCCCTCAAGTGCACTAAATTTACTAACATATAAATAAGTGAAAAATACTAGTTTCATCGTTATTTAACACTTTATACATATTCACTTAAAATCGTAACAAAATGAGGTCAGGTGAATGTATATTGTAGGATTTCTAGATTTATGTTTTAAACTTTTATTTTCTCAACTTTTACCTAGGATTTTCATAAAACTAGACTTGCTCATTTTTTTTGTCACCATCAAGAACGACCAACTGTGCCTGCTATGAAACTTCAACACAAAATTTTGATCAATACTATTATCCCCATGAGCTTAATCATTAATCAAAGCAATATATAAATACAATCAATAAACCGTTTAATGCAACTAATGGGCTAGGCTTACAATTAATATAAACCCACTAATAAACCTGCTAGACTAATCCTCCCCTCCCTTGATGTTTGAGCGGAATGTCTTCGAACGTTCAAGTATGAGCGAAAATCAAGGAACAAAGCAGTAGGAAGCCCCTTAGTAAAGATATATGCGTGCGTACTGAAATCCGGAAGGCATATCAAGAACACAAACCTATCCTGAAGCAACAAAATCACAAACAATGTCCTTTTTTTTACCGTATGTTGCACCTCTTATTTTATCATCACGCAATATGATTCGCTTTACTAAAGTTGGGTTAGGAACTGTAATAGGAACTCTTTGGGTTTCATTAATAAATAGTTAAGGCAATATGTATTCATAGTAATAATTTTTTCATTTTTATTTATTTAGTTGGTTAACAATAATTTTTATTTATTAGGAACTCTTTGGGTTTCATTAATATGCTGGACAGTAGGCTATGTGATGTTGTGGTTATTTCATTAATAAACTCGATATAATTAATCTCAAATAGCTCCTCGTCCTCTTCCCTTAACATCACATTCAGAATCACAATACTCTTAAGTAATCTGCTGCAATATCTCATCACCAGCAAACAACGCATGTTTTGGTCACAAGATGCATTACTTACATGTTCTGGACACAAAAGAAACCTATCCATTATTAGATGTAGCACTGCAAAAGCTAACTGTGTTTCAATACTACTGCGGGCGGATAGCCAACCATCAACTCCTTGGAAGGTGAAGGCCCTCAAAGTTCCTTGCCTTCTGTCGTAAACAGTACACAGAAACACCATCAAAATCAAGTAACTTTCGTCAAGGTTTTTAAAGCATAAAGCAGGAAGTTTAATTGATTCTTACCATTGGGAAATCTGACACGATTCCACTGTGTTCTGCAATGATGAATTTGTACTATCTGGAAACTACTCTATTTGATGTTTTAAATGACTCGCCTTATTAACTAGTTGAATTTGGTACTGCTGGAAGTCTGGAACAACTTAAGTAAATAATTCCGTACAATCATAAATAGTTTTTACCAAACGATTATGACAAAAACAATAAAAACTATCACATTACAGGAGAGATAATATGTAGTTCCAAAGCATTACGGGAGAAATAATATGTAGTTCCAAAGCATTACGGGAGAGATAATATGTAGTTCCTATCATGTTACAAAAGTTAATAAATGAGTCACCTAGGACCAACTTGGTTCAATCCAAGCATTACGGTAGAGATAATATGTAGTTCCAAAGAAACCCCCTACATGTTCTTGAACATTTTCGCCATCAAATGTGTGGTACTTGCATGTGTCGAGTGAATAGAACACCACCTTACTATTCTTGGTATGTAGCCGTGGAAAGAAAATCTTATTCTCCATCTTTGGTACTTTGGCTTCAATGCAGAGACATGTTGTGCCACAAACAAAAATCACGTGCTTACCTACAGAATCTATTTTCTCCCATTCTTGTTTAGATTCGTTGCGCTTGAAAACCTCAACATGTTCTCCATATTTGCCCACGCTAACCAGTAAAAGATGCTGATCGCAATTCGTTAAGAAATACTGAGTAGACGATGTGCAAGAGCCTTTAGGAGCTTCGGTTTCAACAAGCTTACAAGAATAATCTTCTTTGTCCAAATTATTGATAACAAGAAGTTCTCCTTCTTTAGACAAGGCACAAAAATCTTGACCGTAAAAAGTTGGAAAACAGATAGTTTCTGGATTAGGGCCAAGATTAAGTGTACGCCACGTTGGTTCCCGATTTACATAAAGGATGTCAAGACGCCAATAATCTAGTTTTAAAAACCCAACCACCATACAATCAAGGGAAGTAGGTGGTGCCGAAAAACACAAGCTTTTCAATCTATATTCTGCGGGTGGAAGCTCCTTGATAACATTTGTAAAAGGGTTAAAGAATACCAAGCAATTCAACCTATAGCTTTTAAACAATAACCAGCCAAACTTTGAACAATATAATTTTCCATAAACAACTGATATATCGGGTTTCCTCAAAAAGTAGTTGTCACCCAATATGGGATTAATAAAGGTCATAATACCTCGTTTTTTATCTGCCATCATCAGCCAAGGTGAAACAACCGAATACGTTTGTAATCTCCGTGATGATGTATCGTTGCACCATTTTACCAAAGGTGCTGCTAAATGACATTGTTTGCATGTAGCACGAAGGTTCATGTATTCAACGCCAACAGAAAACTCCATAATTGTCTCCAAAATACTAAACGGAATGTTAAGGAGGTCTGATTCTTTGGATTTAACCCCACAATCCATACCTGACGTTAATATATCATTGTTGTTTTTCATCTCTACTCTAGAATCAATTATACATTCGGCTTCTCCATGATCACCTTTTAGCCTACATGAATAGCAATTAAGACAAAATTTGATGCTTACCTAAAATGTAACTAACTTGTCACTTTTTCAAGTTTGGTGTAGCCATCTTTTTTTTTTTTTTTTTTTTTTTTTTTTTTTTTTTTTTTTTTTTTTGCTACAATATACCAAAACTTTTGAATTTCGACTTTTGTGTGTAATTTGAGACCATTTACCTTACGTTTTTCAACCATCCTATTAACGGCGAAGGGTAAAATGGTCACACGATAGTCACAAAAGTCAAAAATTCAAACTTTTTTTGTATACAATAGCAAAAAATTAAAAAGTTGGCTACACTATACTAGAAAAAGTGGCACATGTAATTATTCCTGTTTTTTACAAGCCATTTAAAGATAGATTTATGTTCCATTAGCTTCATTCTGGAAACAAAATCCCCTTAAAACCAAACTGACTTTAAAAAGGGATACTTTATACACAAATAAAAAACAAAGATATTTATAAAAACAACCATCTTTTAGTGACTCATAATAAAGCACGACATATTTATAAAACCCATAATAAAACAAACTAATTGAGAGGCAATACCTGCATTCCCACAATGACAGATGGCTTGTCGGCAACATAGGAGAGGGTATATGAAATAGGGAGATGGTATCGGTTTTTACATGGTATGAGTATATTGTTTCGCGCATTTCTCCACGAATTTGTATAAAACCTCCAGCGTCTGAAGCAATTACACGTGTATAAGATACTGAGCAATCACGGGCAAGATCCACAAAAAAAGTAGCGTTTTTGAGGTCATCAATAACTTCCCATATTTCACGACACATGTCAAGTGTTTTGAGTGTTTTGCGATCAATTGTGTACTGGTCGTCTTCATACTTGAAATTAGTTAAATCCCAGTATTTGAGGTATTCCCTTTTTTCCCAATCTATACAAGCCATGTCTGATTTAAACACAAACGCACGAATAGGTATTCTGCGTTCCCAATCTTCAAAATATATTCTTATGTAGAACAAATTTGTAGAAAACCCTTTCAAATAACTAAACGAGTTCCCACCACGAGGACCATAGGGGGAGGGGGGGGGGGGGGGGGGGGGGGGGGAAGGGCATGACCCAAATAACATTAGTTTTATCACCACTTCTATAGCCCTAACCACGATCTCAACATGTAAGACAAATCTATCAAGCGTACCTCCGAAACTTAAGGCATAGACTTTACCGTTGCAACAAGTTAGATTACGTACTAATTCGCCGTCAAAAGTTAATCTCTTGAGCTGATAGGCGTAAGACATTTCGGTCCATCTAAACTTCTTTCTTTTACTAACAAGCCGGAAAAACACAAAGGTTGGTTTATTGAATCTTGTTAACAAAAGAATTGAAGTCGGATCATCGGGAGGGGCTGACAAACAACACTCGGCAATAGACTCGTACCCTCCATCTTCCAAAGTCAAGATGGGGAGACGTATGATCTTAGAAGTCTGTTGGTTCCAAAGAGACCATTTATTGTCGTATGGATGGTTGGAAAGAATCATCCAACCATGGAAACATCCTCGGATACGTTCCCCGAGCAACTCAGGGATTCGGCACCGATAATGAGGGAGGTGGTCGTTATGTATGGTGTAGAAAAACAGGTTGTGCTCTTCGTCATCTAGGCTTTGGGCAACCAGCCACGGATATTTTGAAGATAACGGAGGGAAACCGTCACAACTAGAAATCTGATCCATCTAAACACAATTAAAAGAAAAACAGTAAAAAAATCTTATATAAATACAGTTATAAATAAAATAAAATAAAAAGGGGGGTTTATCAAGGCATTAATATAAGCTAATAATAAGCCAATGAAATAGTTTACTTATTACCAAAACTACTATGGGGGTTTCGTGGCTTATTTTGAAACTTTTCTGCTTATATAAATTTATTATGACATGATAAGGTTATATAAGGCGAAAAGATTGAAAAAAAGGCACAAAAAGTGAGCTTATGAAATATAAGGTGAAAAGCAAAAAAGCCATAAGCCAGCTATATAAGCTTAAACAAACACCCTCTATCTTGTTTCTATGCAAATACCTGGGATATTAAAACTGCAAACACCCACCCAGAAGAAGAATATATTAAATTAAACTAGCAAAAACCAACAACATTAATTAATTAATATATAGTATAACATTAAAATGGCAATAACTATGAAGAACCGAATATCTTGAAGCTCATAACAAATCGAGTACCTTAAAAAGAACAACAAGACTTTCAATCAGTGATGTCCATGGTATCTTAATATGCGGCGGATATTAAAAAGTTGAAAACTGCAAACACCAACATCATTAATATTATGACCCACTAATTAACAGACTTGTGTTTATTATAATTGAAGATGTAACAAATCGTACCTTAAAAAAAGATGGACAACAACAAGACTTTCAATTAGGGCTTACTTCAATTTCCCCAATTGACCACCGCATGTGCAAGGCACGTGTTTTCTTACTATTATATACTGTAGTGGTGAGCAATTCCGACCGACACCCGACTCCCTTCCCGATACCGATCTGACTGTAATCGGGTCGGGAGTCGTTTGCGTTTTCCTGGTAATCAGGATTTGGGACGGATTAGGAGTCGGGATGGTCTCAAGAAAACACAGCCAAAATCAAGATTCTGGACGATTCGGGACCATTATCGGGTCGGGAGTCGGTTTGGGTTTTTCCCCGTTGTCGGGACGGGTCGGGATTCGTCCCGATGCTCACCCCTATTATATAGCCCCGCTTTTTGATCATTGTCATGGTTCTAAAAGGAGTAAATTTCACCGATCGTCCCAGAAGTTGACCATATTCACACGTTTGGTCCCCCGTTTTCATTTTGTGGCGAACGGGGTACCTGAAGTTCTTGAACGGTGCCCGTTTTGGTCCCTGGCACCCCGTTATGGCTAACCCATGGTAAGTTTGTTGGTTAAGTGACTTGGGAAGTTATTAAAGTGAAGATAATGGAGAGAAACCGTCACATACATAAATCTGATCCATCTAAACACAATTCAAAATACATGATATTAACAGTAAAAAATCTTATATAAATACACTAAATAAATAAATAAATAAAAATTTGAAAACAAGCTAACAATCCAAATGCTACTGATAAGCTTATTTAGAATAATTTTATCAAATTAAAACAATGAATTAAAATATCTCAAACACAAATTGAACTATATAATCAAGAGAATAATAGTAATTGATACCTCAAACTTGATAGATGGATTTTTGTGAGTGCTTATTTACTCACCTTTTCTTAACCAAATATAGACTAAATAATCCAAAAACTAACCCAAAACGCTAAAGAAATTGTGTTTTTGTAATTGTGAATGTACAGGGACGGATATCTCATAAAAAGACGAAAAACAACGAGAAAACCGGCAAAAACGAGCACGAGAGTGGAATGAGTGTAGAAAGTCAAAGCTGGAATCTGAAAGTCAAATATTGAGCTTACAAAGTCCAAAGAAGACCTCAAAGTTTGGAGAAGTGACAAAAGTTGACCCTTGAAAAAGTTTGAAGAGATTGTCATATTTAGTCCTCCAAGTTTCAGATTTTTTCAGTTTTAGCCCTTTGAAGATATTTTTGTAGAAATGACAAGTTTGGTCCTCTATGTATCAGAATATTTCATGATAGACCCTTGGATTACACTTTAGAAGAATTACTGCTTTAGTCCTTCATATTTCAGATTCTACACAATTGGTCCTTGCCATATAATTCTGAAATTACAATTGTAATAAGCCTAGTCCAAATAACCAAAGTCCAAATAACCATTATCCAATTTCCAAAGTCCAATCCAAAGATACCAAAGCCCATCACCAAAACAAATCCATACCCGGCCCATACCCACCTTTCGGTCAAACACCCTCACCCACAAGTCAAACCGAGATAAAAAAAAAAAACTATTATCCCATTCCCGCCCCCCAATTTACCCAGGAATGTAATCACATGAACCCTAATTACCCCGTCCACCAAACTTACAGCAATTAAGGGTATTTAAGTCAAATCAAAGGGCTTCTAAAAGGTGTCAGATCATGTAGAACTTGTCAGAGCAAAGAAGCACACGCATGGGCTACCTGGCAGCATTCTATTTCAAGGAACACCTCATCAGGAATGATCAAACGGTCTAAATCAAATGCAATCATTGGGAACGGATTAGACGGCTTTGATTTGCTTAGAAGAAGCACACTGATAAAGTGGTTTTTATCTCATATAATTATTTTTACCGAAGAAATACCGGTGAAAGTATTTCCCGGGTCATTTTCCCAGCGAAGGTGAAATGGAATCGTGAATAACCGGATCAAGAAATCGTGTCGTGAAAAGCGGTGAAATGAAAAATATGATTTAGGAATTCAAGTTGTGATAAGTAATAGTGAAATAAGCAGAATTTACAAGCTAAGTATGTACAAATGTTAAAAACGTGAAAACGGAAACGCACACGCGTTATTTAAAACGTAACGTATATCGAAAAATAATCCTACGAACTTGAAAATATTTTCTAAGAATCTAAAACTATTAAAAAGAATTTTAAGAAAAAGAAAAATATTTTTTTGAGTTTTTATTTATTTTCTAGAATTTATTTCCTATTTTTTGGAATTAAAAATGAATTAAAAATAAGAAATAATAGAAAAATAACTTGGAAAAATGAAATTTAAATTCTAAAAATTCTAAAATATTATAAAAGAAATTCTAAAATTATTTTTGTATTTTTCAAGGCTTTTTTCTATTTTTTATGGATTTTTGGAATTAAAAATGATTTAAAAATGATTATAATCTAAAAAAAATTAAGAAAAATAGCAAATGACCTCAGAAAATTATGAAAAATTACCAGAAATTCTAAATTAATATAAAAAGCTTGCAGAAAAATTTTGGATAAAAAATAATAAGCAAAAGTGCTTAAACAGTGCTAAACAGCTTATGGCAAGTGCTTATTAATAAGCACTTGCCACAAAACTTTACCAAACTGATACCACTACTGATTTATACTACTATAAGCTCAAATAAGCTAAGAAAAGTTCAAAAGAAACACAAAAGCATAGACAGCAAGCTAATAAGCACTCAATGAAAAGCTAAATAAGCTAAAACCATCACAGGATAAGCTACAAAATAAGCAAACCACACACAATACTAGACCAACTATAGAGGAACTCAGAGAAGCCAGAATATCACAAGAATAAGCTCAAAGGAACACTAGCAGCCCTATTGTACCAAACAGAAACCAGGCTAAGCTACCAATAAGCAAGGCAGATTAAGCTACTCAAATAAGCTGATAAGAAGAAACTAAATGGAGCTATTAAGAGACTACCATATATAGATTGCAACAAACCAAAAATCTATTCCTAAATCCATTATTCACTAGTCCTAATGATGCCATGAACAAGGGTTCACAACTGTGGTGCAGGGGAGAAACATGCTCAAACAGCCAACTTCTAGCGAACATTCAGATAAGCTATAGACTTCAAATCCTAAACTTACTTGTTGATTATGAAAAACTAACTATTAGAGAACACCAATTAACAATTATTATCTATTCCTAATCACTAATTAATCCTACAGATGTTATCTAAAATCAGACCAAACACTGAGTATCACCAAGTTTGACTATAGCAATTACACCCTAAGTTTGACTTTTCTGAATTTCAAAAGATCACAACTAACCTTAAATGCAGTAATAAGCTATTGTGGAACAAGATTAAGCTTCTAAAAACTATATAGCAACTATCACTAAGGTTATACTAACTGATTCTAACTGTTCTAACAGATAGGTGAAATAGAAAATTTACGTTGACTGTTTTGTGAAACAACCTACTGATTTAATGAACTAAAACTTTATTAAAACATAAAAGCAGCCTAAGTATTACAGAAAACCAAGAAACCAACTACTCCTAAACTCAGTTCAATGCAATTCCAAACAGTCCGTAAACTCAAGTTTACACTACAATTATGAGACTAAAGCCTAATAACTATAAACTGATGATCAATACAAGTCAGGTAACACTAGCAGAAGCATGCTCATCAACCAAATCCAAATCAGCAAGCAGGAAAACATAAGTGCAGATCAAGCGTTATAAAAGGAGTAAATGAAACAGTAATAAGACATAAGTTCAAAAATCCTACTGAGTAACTACAAATGAACATGTATTAGCATATCAAACAAGCACAAAAGCAGAATTAATCAAACTAAACAAATTAACACTAATAAGCAGAATCAAAGAACAATTTAGATGCAAATTTCAAGAGTGAACTTACAAAGTCAGTCCCTAACTGAAATAGGGGAAAAACTCAGACCATAGCATATCATTTAGATAGGCGAATACCATACAGAACAACTACTACCACCAGGAATTCATTACCATAATTCACCCAGAGTCACCATCATCTAATTATAGTCTGACTTTCGTAGACCAAAACCACTATAACCAATATAAGCAGAAACCTCTCTTCAAACTAATGGCTAGCTTGAATGAACTACTGAGAAACAGAGCTAAATGATATCAAAGCTTTAAGAGAATTTAATAACAACTAATTTGAAACAAGTTTCAGTAAATGAACATGAATTGAAATCAATTACACTAAAAACTTTTATTATTAAACTTTTAAATGAATACAATATATTCTAAAAACAAGTTTAACAGCAATTAGTTACTCTATTAACTACTCTATACTACTCCTAAAGCTACTCTAAACTTAATCTACTCCTACCACTAACAGCTTCCAATTGGAGATGTGAGGGGGTTTATATAGCCTTGAGGAGGAGCGTCTTCAGAAGCATCTTCGAATGGAATATCCTTCGCTTGATCCCTTGTGACGCCCTTGAACCAATCACGGCTCTCTATTCTTCCTAGTGACGCGTCTTAGCCACTTACAATCATCCACGTGTCATTCTCTTTGTGTCAGACCTTGTCAGGGAATGGGAAGTGACATTAGTACCCTTAATGAAGGTTAATTTGGAATGGGAGTGGGTAATTGTTGAGTTGGGGTAATTAGGGTTCTTCAGTGAACAGTGAAAATCTGGGAAAAGGGTAATTGTTGGTAAGTTTAGGCGCGGAGTGTTTTCTTATTTATTTTTTTGGTATTTGACCATTTTAAGATGTGGGTTGACCTTATTTGACCGAGGGTAAAAATGGGCTCGGGTCAGGGTTAAAAGTGGTGGGCTTGGAGTATAAAAAATGTGGAGTGGGCTATTGTATATAATTTTTGGACCAGGCTCTTAACTATTTCAGATTTTTGGAATAATATATCTCAAGGACCAATTTTGAAATTTTGTAAACATCAAGGACCTTTTCTGTAAATTATTCAGAGGACCATTTGTGACAAAAATGAATCTTCAAGGTAGATTTTGACATGTTGAGAATAATTGAGATCCAATCTTGTAAATTCCTTCCCCGACCTCAGCTTATGTATACTCTTTCCGTTCCCGTGCTCGTGATTGGCGTTTTGACCTTTATTTTGTCCATTTCTTGAAATATCCGCACCTGCACATTAAAAACTGCAAAAACATATATATTTGGCATTTATGGCTCGATTTTAGGTCTTTTTGGTCCGGTTTTGGTCAAATAATAGTGAGTGAATAAGCACTCACCAAAATCCCCCCGACTAAAGTATTGCCGTGTCCTCACGCAATGTGACCAAATCACGCTCTTGGGATAAATAATTTCAAAATTCTTTTTACTAACTTTGAAAAGTAGCAAGGCGGTTCGAAAGAAATAATAAAATCATTTATTCCCGAAAAACGCTCCGTTTTCCAAAATTTTCCTTTTATTCCTTTATTCCACTTATACTTTCTATTTTTGTACTTTTCCATAATTCACACTTGTGACGGTTTGTTGAACTTTCATTATCTTGTAATAATTATTAGGGTCAACGAGTAGAAACACTTCTATTTAAGAAGCGACCATACGGATAAAAATCGTCATCCTTGATTTTTCAAGAGTCCCCAAACTAAGCGTACAAACGAGATCACAGCTTATCTACAAATTAGATGCTAACACTACTCATAACAGTTACTTGTGAAAACTCCTTACTCCCATATCCTAGGTTTTGTATCTCAATATTTTATTTTTGTTGAGAAATGAATCGCTTCATATTTTCTCGTTTCGATAATTTTTAGTCCGATAGTGACACCTAAGTTAAAACGATAAGTAGTTATTCATTTTCTCTTAAGAACCACTGCAATAAAAATTCGGTCCACATCAAGGAATTAGGGGTACATACAATATCAAGAATATAAGTTGCGGAGTACGATCACGTGCACCTCATGTGACTGATTACTAATCACGTATCACATGCACCTCACGCGCCAACAACTTATTTATACATACATAGCTCTTATTTAACACAACTTCAACTTTTACTTTTTTCATTTTTTTCTATTTTTTCACTTTTTTCTTTCTTTTCTTGACTTTTTTTCTCAATACATCAATGGAAGCTTATCGGGTAGCTCCAAAACCACATAGATAATCAACTTTTGACTTTTGATTTTTTCACTTTTTGCTCTTATTTTTGGTGTTCCTTGATATGTACCCAACTTCTAAAGCAAAAATTCTCTTAAGAAAATAAAGAACTAAATATTATTCAAACCGAAATACCACTAATTAACCTAGAACATCTATTTATATATTGGTGACGTATCTGATGGGAATAAAAAGCCACAAGTACCTCTCATGAGCTCTAAAGAGAACCACTACTCCACGTTTAGCATCTAACTTCTAAATAAACTCTATCATTTCTCGCTCTTCGCAATTTAAGATTCCAAGTAATGAAACCAGCGAATACTTAGCCGATAATCAGCCACGCATATATAAAGTCAGATACGGAAACTTGCAAATTCTAGAAGAAGAATTCGCGTATTCTAGCTCCTTATGTAAAAGACTAGCGAAAGCATTTAAGCTGCGCATGTATAAAGTCAAGTACGGGAACTTGCAGATTCTTAAGAAAGAATTCGCATTTTATAGCTCCTTGTGTACAAAACTAGCACAAGCTTATGTGATCATCATTGGTTAAGGGAACAAGCTAGGGCTCAACACGCCCGGTCAAGTCAAAATATTTATTCCTACTCTCGCCAGCAAGAAAGCCAACAAGTTGTCAAAACACTTATTCAAACTTTATTATATTTTTGCACAACTTTTTTAACTTTTTCTCATCTTTTTGTGCTTTTTCATGACATTTTCTTTCAAAATTTTTTGAATTTTTCAATTTTTTTTTTCAATTTTTTTTTCATTTTTGGAGGAAAAACGGAGTTGCAAGAGTACACGACTTGTGAAACATGCAAGGTCAAAATCGAATCGAAGATTCACCCTCCCCCCGACTAGAACGAAACATTGTCCTCAATGTTTGATGGGTTAAGGTAATCCTAACAAAATTCTAGGCCGTTTATTAATTATGCCAAAGAAAACGTTAGTCGATAAGATTTAACGGATATAGGATTTCCAAATAGCACCGATGAATGAGACTACAAGTGAAGAGATAACGAGCACGAGAGTCATCATAAATCATGGACAATCCTGAACAAACATCACAAATAACCACGAAACACAAGAGTAGAAGAGGCACCCCCTCCTCACATTAGGTGTTAGAAAATAGAAATATAAGAAGATGAAATAGGATAAGCATGGGTTGCCACCCACGAAGCGCTTGTTTTTGTTCACCGAGTCACATGAGCTTGACTCGATCCCCGAATTAATTCGTCCTTGGGGAAAGCAGATAAAACGGCCACTTGAAAATAGAGATGCCCGGATCAAATATGGTATCCTCACTCCCGGTGGAGTGGAAAAGTGACGAAGTGATGGGATAAACAAAGAATGGATGAAACACCCGGATGATAATATCATAAACATACATCTCATCCACCACTCCAAAAATATCATTATCTGTACCGGATTTTAAAACTTCATCGGGTGGTTTTGCAGGTGGACGAGAAGAAGAAGAATCGAAAGAAATATCATTCTCATCATTCTCAATACCCGGTGGTATCGAGTCATCCGCAGCAAGAAATAAATCGACATCCTCTAAAAGAGGGTCACGTAACGGATTTTCAGAAATAGGTAAAGAGTCGATCTCAAAGTGAAAACACTCATAATCCGGAAGAGAGATATCAGCATGAATAGTGGGACTGCCACTACTCGTCTCTTCAAATCGAAAAATTTCAAGCTCGGGTAAAGAATCACTATCCATAACGGGGATAGGAGAAAAAGTCGGAGGATCTTTTAAATCTTCAATACGGGAGATAAGAAGATTGACATTTAACAATGTCTCACGTAAAGCTTCATCTCGGATATCCGCATCAACATCTTCTTCATAATCATCGATATCTACACAAGAGCCTTCATCACTCGTAATATACTCATTGTGAGAATCGGAATAACTTTCGACTTCATCATAATCATCATTGTTCATCCGAGGAAGAAAAGTTAACGGTTCGTCATTCAATAACTCTTCAAGTACACGAATATCTTCCTCCGGATCAAAATTAGCATTGTCAACCATTGTTGGAATGGTATCACTAACAAGAAATGCCTCGATCTCATCAAGAATGACATCACTTCCTTCAACCGGTGTGAAAGAAGGATGGAGAGAAGAATCACCGTTAGAATTTTCCCCGGACTCACTTTGGATTAAAACGAGGTTCTCAACACTAGACTCATTGAATTCGTCAGATTCCGTTGCCGGAATAGTGTCAAGAGGCTCGTCCCCCATTATTAGAGAGTCCACGGGCTCTACGGGAGAAGAGATAGAATGATTTTGAGGATTTATGTTAATGGTAATCGTGGAATCATCATCGTACAAACAACACTCGCAAAACTGGAATTTTTTTTCTTCGACACGAGGTACTTCCATCGGTCTCTCATAAGGCTCGGGAGTAGATGTCATATGATTATTCACCATCTCATTCAACTTATCCATCATGGATTTGAGTTCAAGAATATCATTATTGAAATTGGAAGTTTGTGGGGGTTGATAAACATCATTAGAATTGTAATAAGAATTTGATTCAAGATAAGAATTTTCGAACGATCCCCCACAATTTTCAAAACCCGATGGATTTTGAAATGAATCACCGTTGTAGCACGAATTTGGCTCATAAAAATCATTTTGAGGAAAATTATTCAGGCTCGAGTCGTAAGCGTAAGACGTATCTGCACTCGGCATATAGCACATACAATCGGTGTATCCACATCCATCACAAAAACATCGCCCACACGGCATTCCTTCTTCGGACGGGTTTCCACAATTATAGCAATAAAACGAAGGTGGTGGTGGTGTATAAAAATCGGGAATGTTTAACGAATTGTTGAATGAATTTTGATCACACGTGTGAGAATTACAATTCAAACAAATGCCATCACGAATATTATTACCACATTCGTTGCACGTACACCACACACATAACCCTCCGAAGAACGGTTCTTCACAATAAGAACAAAACGTATCCATGAGAATTAAACGTAAGAGGGATTGAGAAGAAGAATCAAATATGAGAGGATAAGAAGATTATTTATGTTTTTGATTTTAAAATTTTTATATTTTTTAGAGAAAAAATATATACAAGATAGTGGAAAACTTAACACAACACGATTTTTCAACACGAATATTCAAAACTCACGTCCACCTTCCCCGGCAGCGGCGCCATTTTGATAAAGTGGTTTTTATCTCATATAATTATTTTTACCGAAGAAATACCGGTGAAAGTATTTCCCGGGTCATTTTCCCAGCGAAGGTGAAATGGAATCGTGAATAACCAGATCAAGAAATCGTGTCGTGAAAAGCGGTGAAATGAAAAATATGATTTAGGAATTCAAGTTGTGATAAGTAATAGTGAAATAAGCAGAATTTACAAACTAAGTATGTACAAATGTTAAAAACGTGAAAACGAAAACGCACACGCGTTATTTAAAACGTAACGTATATCGAAAAATAATCCTACGAACTTGAAAATATTTTCTAAGAATCTAAAACTATTAAAAAGAATTTTAAGAAAAAGAAAAATATTTTTTTGAGTTTTTATTTATTTTCTAGAATTTATTTCCTATTTTTTGGAATTAAAAATGAATTAAAAATAAGAAATAATAGAAAAATAACTTGGAAAAATGAAATTTAAATTCTAAAAATTCTAAAATATTATAAAAGAAATTCTAAAATTATTTTTGTATTTTTCAAGGCTTTTTTCTATTTTTTATGGATTTTTGGAATTAAAAATGATTTAAAAATGATTATAATTTAAAAGAAATTAAGAAAAATAGCAAATGACCTCAGAAAATTATGAAAAATTACCAGAAATTCTAAATTAATATAAAAAGCTTGCAGAAAAATTTTGGATAAAAAATAATAAGCAGAAGTGCTTAAACAGTGCTAAACAGCTTATGGCAAGTGCTTATTAATAAGCACTTGCCACAAAACTTTACCAAACTGATACCACTACTGATTTATACTACTATAAGCTCAAATAAGCTAAGAAAGTTCAAAAGAAACACAAAAGCATAGACAGCAAGCTAATAAGCACTCAATGAAAAGCTAAATAAGCTAAAACCATCACAGGATAAGCTACAAAATAAGCAAACCACACACAATACTAGACCAACTATAGAGGAACTCAGAGAAGCCAGAATATCACAAGAATAAGCTCAAAGGAACACTAGCAGCCCTATTGTACCAAACAGAAACCAGGCTAAGCTACCAATAAGCAAGGCAGATTAAGCTACTCAAATAAGCTGATAAGAAGAAACTAAATGGAGCTATTAAGAGACTACCATATATAGATTGCAACAAACCAAAAATCTATTCCTAAATCCATTATTCACTAGTCCTAATGATGCCATGAACAAGGGTTCACAACTGTGGTGCAGGGGAGAAACATGCTCAAACAGCCAACTTCTAGCGAACATTCAGATAAGCTATAGACTTCAAATCCTAAACTTACTTGTTGATTATGAAAAACTAACTATTAGAGAACACCAATTAACAATTATTATCTATTCCTAATCACTAATTAATCCTACAGATGTTATCTAAAATCAGACCAAACACTGAGTATCACCAAGTTTGACTATAGCAATTACACCCTAAGTTTGACTTTTCTGAATTTCAAAAGATCACAACTAACCTTAAATGCAGTAATAAGCTATTGTGGAACAAGATTAAGCTTCTAAAAACTATATAGCAACTATCACTAAGGTTATACTAACTGATTCTAACTGTTCTAACAGATAGGTGAAATAGAAAATTTACGTTGACTGTTTTGTGAAACAACCTACTGATTTAATGAACTAAAACTTTATTAAAACATAAAAGCAGCCTAAGTATTACAGAAAACCAAGAAACCAACTACTCCTAAACTCAGTTCAATGCAATTCCAAACAGTCCGTAAACTCAAGTTTACACTACAATTATGAGACTAAAGCCTAATAACTATAAACTGATGATCAATACAAGTCAGGTAACACTAGCAGAAGCATGCTCATCAACCAAATCCAAATCAGCAAGCAGGAAAACATAAGTGCAGATCAAGCGTTATAAAAGGAGTAAATGAAACAGTAATAAGACATAAGTTCAAAAATCCTACTGAGTAACTACAAATGAACATGTATTAGCATATCAAACAAGCACAAAAGCAGAATTAATCAAACTAAACAAATTAACACTAATAAGCAGAATCAAAGAACAATTTAGATGCAAATTTCAAGAGTGAACTTACAAAGTCAGTCCCTAACTGAAATAGGGGAAAAACTCAGACCATAGCCTATCATTTAGATAGGCGAATACCATACAGAACAACTACTACCACCAGGAATTCATTACCATAATTCACCCAGAGTCACCATCATCTAATTATAGTCTGACTTTCGTAGACCAAAACCACTATAACCAATATAAGCAGAAACCTCTCTTCAAACTAATGGCTAGCTTGAATGAACTACTGAGAAACAGAGCTAAATGATATCAAAGCTTTAAGAGAATTTAATAACAACTAATTTGAAACAAGTTTCAGTAAATGAACATGAATTGAAATCAATTACACTAAAAACTTTTATTATTAAACTTTTAAATGAATACAATATATTCTAAAAACAAGTTTAACAGCAATTAGTTACTCTATTAACTACTCTATACTACTCCTAAAGCTACTCTAAACTTAATCTACTCCTACCACTAACAGCTTCCAATTGGAGATGTGAGGGGGTTTATATAGCCTTGAGGAGGAGCGTCTTCAGAAGCATCTTCGAATGGAATATCCTTCGCTTGATCCCTTGTGACGCCCTTGAACCAATCACGGCTCTCTATTCTTCCTAGTGACGCGTCTTAGCCACTTACAATCATCCACGTGTCATTCTCTTTGTGTCAGACCTTGTCAGGGAATGGGAAGTGACATTAGTACCCTTAATGAAGGTTAATTTGGAGTGGGAGTGGGTAATTGTTGAGTTGGGGTAATTAGGGTTCTTCAGTGAACAGTGAAAATCTGGGAAAAGGGTAATTGTTGGTAAGTTTAGGCGCGGAGTGTTTTCTTATTTATTTTTTTGGTATTTGACCATTTTAAGATGTGGGTTGACCTTATTTGACCGAGGGTAAAAATGGGCTCGGGTCAGGGTTAAAAGTGGTGGGCTTGGAGTATAAAAAATGTGGAGTGGGCTATTGTATATAATTTTTGGACCAGGCTCTTAACTATTTCAGATTTTTGGAATAATATATCTCAAGGACCAATTTTGAAATTTTGTAAACATCAAGGACCTTTTCTGTAAATTATTCAGAGGACCATTTGTGACAAAAATGAATCTTCAAGGTAGATTTTGACATGTTGAGAATAATTGAGATCCAATCTTGTAAATTCCTTCCCCGACCTCAGCTTATGTATACTCTTTCCGTTCCCGTGCTCGTGATTGGCGTTTTGACCTTTATTTTGTCCATTTCTTGAAATATCCGCACCTGCACATTAAAAACTGCAAAAACATATATATTTGGCATTTATGGCTCGATTTTAGGTCTTTTTGGTCCGGTTTTGGTCAAATAATAGTGAGTGAATAAGCACTCACCACACACCACACGGATTGCCAGCGTGGCTTGTGCATCCTCACCCTCTCTTTCCAAACGGCTATAAATAGGACCTTAGTTCTCTTCATTTAGTGTGTAGGAGTAGTGTAGCGTAGCTCTGTCAAATTTTACTTTCAATTATAGTTGTAATCAGTCCCTTTCATTTAGTGTAATCAAATTTAAATTTTGCTTTAATAAAATTTAATTTCTGTTTCATTTAATTACTAGTTCTTTTATTACCTTCAAGAGTATTGTTAAATTTCAATTTCTGCAAAGCTTTAATAAGCTCTTATATCAAATCTCTTCATCTTTTAGTATTACTTTTATAAAAGCTTTAAAAAACAAAAAATATAAAAGAATGGTTTCATCTTCTTAAATCCAGCTTACATCAAGCTAATTTCAGTAGTATAGAAGCTCATCTTAGCTGAATAGCTATTGGTGAACTTAATTGTAGTGTAACTCAGATTTAAAAGTTCATATAGAGAAAAGTCAACAAAAGTCAATCTGACATGAAGGTGATGAAAATGGGGTATACTAATAAGCCAAACAGAGACATGGAAGTGTTTGAGCCTATCTAAAGATAGGCTAGCTCAGTGAATCCCCTCTGTTAAGCTGAGCGGAATGATTTTGTAAGTTTTGATTTTTAATACCAAGTTCTTAATTGCATCTATTAGTTTCTGTTTTGGATCTGTGCTAATTAGTATTTTATAGTTAATCAGTTGAGTTAGATGATAGTTGATTAGAATAACTGAGTTTTATCATTGTTATAATAGCTTAATCATAGCTTAGTTGTTTGATCTTTTGTTATATGTGGTATAATAGCTTACCTGTGATTTTGATCTTTTGTTGTTCACTGCTGTGATTGGTTGATTGATTTGGTGTCTGCTAGTGTTGTTTAACTAAGATTGATCATTTAATTGGATGGCTGAGTTTTAAATCTTAGAGTTGTAGAGTAAACAGCATAGTTAAGGGTGTTTGGATCAATACCTTATTCTAGGTTGTAGTTGTTTCTAGGAAGTAATTTTAGATTAGGCATGGTACATTAGATATAATAGGGTAAAATTAGTTATAAAATCAGTAGTATAAATAGTAAAAAGTCAAAATCCAATTCAATCTTAATTCATGTATGCATTTTGTAGTCTTAGCAGCTGCATTTTTGGATCTAGCTAGGTAGAGAGTAGTTGATTACAGGTTTATTAAACTCTAAAGTAGCTTTTTATAACATATAGATTAAGATTAGGACAGTAGAATCTCAATTTGGTCAAAGTTTGAATGCAGCTTAAAAGTCAAATTGTATCAGCATTCTTACTCAATAGGATCTGATCTAGGTAGCTTTTAGAGGATCAATTGAGCACCATTCATAGGGCTTTTAGGATTCTTAAAGATTCAGAAGTATAAACTAGCTTTTGCCCCACTAAGTTTCAAATTTGTAGCTTATTAGGTAAGCTAATTGGTACCTGCAAGTTAGTGGCTTATTACCCATCTTCTGATTACATGTAGGCCTGCTATTAAATTTGTTGGTCATTAACTTGAGCTTCTGTGTTACACTTGAGTAGATTTAGGCTTATATTAGTGAGTTACATGGCCCTTAATCATCTGGCCTAATCTAGTACTGTACTGTTTATTCATTTGACTTATTGAAACTGCTTATTGTCCATTAGTAGTGTTTCTGTGTTAATTTTGGGCTGATTTTAGTTCATTTGAGCTTATTTGAGTATATTACATTTGTGTTTTAAGTTTCACAAAGTTTTGTTGCAAGTGCTTATTATTAAGCACTTGTAATAAGCTGTTTCTAAGTCATTAAGCACTTCTCAGCTTATTTTTCCACTTTTCTTATTTTTCTTAGATTTCAAATAATATTTTAGATTTTCTGTAAAAATTTCATATTTTTCTGAATAGTTAAGCTAATTTTCTCATTTAATTTTAGTTTTTAATCACTTTTTAATTCCTTTTTAACAAAGAAAAATCAAATAAAAATTAGAAAAAGCCTGAAAAATTCCAAAAATAATTTAGATAACTCTTTTCTATTATTTTAGATTTTTCAAAGTTAATTTTGTATTTTTCCCATTTATTTTTACATTTCTCTTATTTTAAATTCTTATAATATTCCAAAAAAATAGAAATTAATTCATAGAAAATTTTATATAAAAAGTCAAAAAAATATTTTTCTTTTTCTCAAAATTATTTTTAGTAGTTTAAGATTTTTAGAAATTTATTTCACATTTTTAGGATAATTTTTCATCAAAAATCACTTTTAAATTCGTTCGATACGTATAAAAGCGGCGAAAACATAAAAAAAATACTAATATTAATAGCTAAAAAAAATGATTAAATATGTAAAATCTGCCTAGACACAGGGACTATTTGTGTAAGAAAACTAAAAAGAAAATAAAAAACCAAAAAAAAAACAAGGGTATTTTAGTCATTTGATGTTGGTGAGGGACCAAACATGCAACGAAACCTTCGAAATGAGGACTACCACTGCACTTTCAAACTTCTAGAGACCAAATATGCAATTTGGCCATACCATAGGGACCAAAAATGCAATTAACTCTTATATCTAATATCTTTAGTTATTTTGGTGTTAAGAAGTTCCTCATCTTTCATACCCTTTTGAATTTTTAGCTATTAATTTAGGTTTTGTATTGATGTGCCAACATTATAATGATCTATAACATATACTTTTATTAACAATTACGGACGACCAGTTAGTATACCTGTAAATATCGAGTATGATTTAGTTTTATAAAACGTGTTTGTGCTTCCGTTTATTATCAGGTAAAGTAATGAACTAATGATTATTTTCAGTATGGTCTCTACTAGATGTCTCAAGGGCATTGGCGAACCGGTAAAACTGTCAATTTTTTTTTTTCAGAAAATAAATATCCACTAGAAAATCTATCAGACCATAAAAGTTGGATGTAACACTGAAAAATAAACAGACACCTAGCAACAGATCAACAAAACAAAAACACTCAACATCAATGATGAAAATAAATCTCTACTAGTTGTAGTGCAGCTTGATTAGCTTGAGACAGATATCTAGTTATGACCGGCGGGAATCTACCACGGAACTTATTAGAGAGATTTGCCAATAAAGCCACGCAGAAGTGTTTTGGATCCTGAATTTCCTTCAATGGGTCTTCCTCCCTTCTACCCGCATTGTGAAGACTAAAAAATGGAGGCTTGATAACCAGTCGCCTCACCAAAATCAGGAACTTCAGATTCATCCTCAACTCTTTGCTCTTCCATCTAGTAACTTACCCCAGAGCTCCTCAGCAGCATGATCCAAAAGCGACGGCGATTCACAGAGTAGTTTAGCTGATGCAACTGCACTCAACTTAACCTCGGTGTTGCCACTTATGGTCTTAAGAGTAGGTATCCAAAACTGCATTGAACAAATTCGCCTGAAGAGAGTTAACCGAGTCCACAAGAGTTGTATACCGTGCTTGAACAGAAACAGAGACATGAATATAATAAGAAACCTAACAAGTCTCGCGGTTTTATTGTTTTGGACCCGAGTAAACAGGGTATGCCAGATGTCATTCATGTATTCTGCCAAAACATCATACCCAAGATTCTCAATGACCAGGTTCAGAATATGAAATCCTTGCTCTTCAGTGCTTGGTGATGAAACAAGTTTCTTAACTTCCATTCCCTTGTAAGCTCGTTGGGTGCCTGTTGAAGGAACGACTGAAGCAAACGCACGAGTGCAGGGACATTAGCAGACTTTTTCCACAAATAAGGTGTCAACAGAATGTCAAATACCTGCATCTAATGTGGTGGTGGAACTGGAGGCCTGTTCAAATAGACAAGCTGGGTACGGAAAGAATTCAGTAAAAGGCATTGTTCAAAGGCTGGCACAAGAGTTGGATTCCTTTCACACACTCTTCGAACAAGAGCAGCAACTGCCTCAAATAAGCAATGGTTAAATACCGCTGTCAGCCCATTAATGCAAGGTGATGCTACCTCAGGTGAAATATCAGCAATCTGAAGAACACACCTCATGATATACTGATTCTCCTCCGACTCGGGCTTCTCCAACGCACCAAAAAGGTTTGTCATCAAAGCTGGCAGAATCGGACCAACGTCGAACGCCGCATATCTTGCTTGAACCCCATTATCCTTCACTAGCAAAAGCTTCTCGATACAACTAGTATCATAAGAATGAACCACATTAACAGAACTAAGAAACCGAACCACATCACCAAGAAGAGCCATAGCAACAGGTTTATGAATCAGAACCCTAAACATGGTAAAAAACTTCAACACACCCACCTTCAACATAGGGAAAGCATTGACATCCTGACCTTGTAACTCTGGCACACCAACTGTTCTAAAAAAACTATCAACATCAACAAGATCAGTCGAGACAGAAGCACCACCTGCCTTTTTAGTAGCAAGAGAAACAACTCCTTATATTTCCAATTAGCAGCGGGATTTTGTTCAGACAAAGCCAAACAGTTCCTAATCTGCTCCAAAACCTTTGCAGTAATCTTCTCTTTGAAATTTCCCGCAATCCCCTTAAGAAGCTCACAAGCAATCCTCCTCCTCATATCGAGATCACTCCCTTCCATATCTCTCCTAATAAACTCGAAACAATTCATCTCAAATAGCTCCTCATCCTCTTCCCTTAACATCATCAAAATCAAGTAACTTTTGTCAGGGTTTTTAAAGCATAAAGCAGGAGGTTTAATTGACTCTTACCATTGGGAAATCCGACACGATTCCACTCTGTTCTGCAATGATGAATTTGTACTATCTAGACATAAAACTACTATATTTGATGTTTTAAAATGACTTGCCTTATTAACTAGTTGAATTTGGTACTGCTGGAAGTCTGGAACAACTTAAGTAAATAATTCCGTACAATCATAAACAGTTTTTACCAAATGATTCTAACACAGCTCAAACATTGAATAAAATAAAAGATGCAACACGTCAACGTGTCCTATCATGTTACAAAAGTTAATAAATGAGTCACCTAGGACCAACTTGGTTCAATCCAAGCATTACGGTAAAGATAATATGTAGTTCCAAAGAAACCCCCTACATGTTCTTGAACGTTTTCGCCATCAAATGTGTGGTACTTGCATGTGTCGAGTGAATAGAACACTACCTTCCTGTTCTTGGTATGTAGCCGTGGAAAGAAGATCTTATTCTCCATCTTTGGTACTTTGGCTTCAATGCAGAGACATGTTGTGCCACAAACAAAAATCACATGCTTACCCACAGAATCTATTTTCTCCCATTCTTGTTTAGATTCGTTGCGCTTGAAAACCTCAACATGTTCTCCATATTCGCCCACTATAACCAGTAAAAGATGTTGATCGCAATTCGTTAAGAAATACTGAGTAGACGATGTGCAAGAGCCTTTAGGAGCTTCGGTTTCAACCAGCTTACTAGAATAATCTTCTTTGTCCAAATTATTGATAACAAGAAGTTTTCCTTCTTTACACAAGGCATAAAAATCTTGACCGTAAAAAGTTGGAAAACAGATAGTTTCTGGATTAGGGCCAAGATTAAGTGTACGCCACGTTGGTTCCCGATTTACATAGAGGATGTCAACACGCCAATACTCTAGTTTTAAAAACCCAACTACCATACAATCAAGGGAAGTAGGTGGTGCCGAAAAACACAAGCTTTCCAAACTATATTCCGGGCGCGGAAGCTCCTTGATAACAGTTGTAAAAGGGTTAAAGAATACCAAGCAATTCAACCTATAGCTTTTAAACAATAACCAGCCAAACTTTGAACAATATAATTTTCCATAAACAACTGATATATCGGGTTTCCTCAAAAAGTAGTTGTCACCCAATATGGGATTAATAAAGGTCATAATACCTCGTTTTTTATCTGCCATCATCAGCCAAGGTGAAACAACCAAATACGTTTGTAATCTCTGTGATGATGTATCGTTGCACCATTTTACCAAAGGTGCTGCTAAATGACATTGTTTGCATGTAGCACGAAGGTTCATGTATTCAATGCCAACAGAAAACTCCATAATTGTCTCCAAAATACAAAACGGAACGTTAAGGAGGTCCGATTCATTGGATTTAACCCCACAATCCATACCTGACGTTAATAACATATCATTGTTGTTTTCCATCTCTACCTTAGAATCAATTATGCATTCAGCTTCTCCATGATCACCTTTTAGCCTACATGAATAGCAATTTAAGACAAAATTTCCCACAAAAGGAGGGTTTTTTTTTTTTTTTTTTTTTTTTTTTTTTTTTTTTTTTTTTTTTTATGCTTACCTAAAATGTAACTAACTTGTTACTTTTTCTACCATATACCAAAACTTATGAATTTCGACTTTTGTGTGTAATTTGAGACCATTTACCCTACGTTACCATCCTATTAATGGCGAAGGGTAAAATGGTCACATGATAGTCACAAAAGTCAAAAATTCAAACTTTTTTTGTATACAATAGCAAAAAACTAAAAAGTTGGCTACACTATACTAGAAAAAGTGGCACATGTAATTATTCCTGTTTTTTACAAGTCATTTAAAGATAGATTTATGTTCCATTTGCTTCATTCTGGAAACAAAATCCCCTTCAAACCAAACAGACTTTAAAAAGGGATACTTTATACACAAATAAAAAATATATGTAAAAAGAGTGTTATGTTTATACAAAAATATTTATAAAAACAACCCTCTTTTAGTGACTCATAATAAAGCAGGACATATTTATAAAACCCATATGGATATATGATAAACAAACACAAACTAATTGAGAGGTAATACCTGCATTCCCACAATGACAGATGGCTTGTCGGCAACATAGGAGAGGGTATATGAAATAGGGAGATGGTATCGGTTTTTAAATGGTATGAGTATATTGTTTCGCCTGTTTTTCCACGAATATGTATAAAACCTCCTGCGTCTGAGGCAATTACACGTCTATAAGATACTGAGCAATCACGGGCAAAATCCACAAAAAATGTGGCGTTTTTGAGGTCATCAATAACTTCCCATGTTTCACAACTCATGTCGAGCGTTTTGCTTTCAAATTTGTCCAGGTCTTCATACTTTAAATTAGTTAAATCCCAGTATTTGAGGCATTCCCTTTTTTCCCAATCTATACAAGCCAGGTCTGATTTAAACACAAATGCACGAATAGGTATTCTGTGTTCCCAATCTTCGAAATATATTCTAATGTAAAACAAATTTGTAGAAAACCCTTTCAAATAATCCATCCAGTACCCAGGACGAGGATCGGAGGGGGGACAAGGGCATGACCCAAATAGCATTAGTTTTATCACCACATCTTTATCCCTAACCACGATCTCAACATGTATGACAAATGCATCAAGAATACTTTCGAAACTTAAGGCATAGACTTTACCATTGCAACAAGTTAGATTACGTACTAATTCGCCGTCAAAAGTTAATCTCTTGAGCTGATAGGCGTAAGACATTTCGGTCCATCTAAACTTGTTTCTTTTACTAACAAGCCGGAAAAACACAAAGGTTGGTTTATTGAATCTTGTTAACAAAAGAATTGAAGTCGGATCATCGGGAGGGGCTGACAAACAACACTCGGCAATAGACTCGTACCCTCCATCTTCCAAAGTCAAGGTGGGGAGACGTATGATCTTAGAAGTCTGTTGGTTCCAAAGAGACCATTTATTGTTGTATGGATGGTTGGAAAGAATCATCCAACCATGGAAACATCCTCGGATACGTTCCCCGAGCAACTCAGGGATTTGACACCGATAATGAGGCAGGTAGTCGTTATGTATGGTGTAGAAAAACAGGTTGTGCTCTTTGTCATCTAGGCTTTGGGCAACCAGCCACGGATATTTTGAAGATAACGGAGGGAAACCGTCACAACTAGAAATCTGATCCATCTAAACACAATTAAAAAAATACATGATATTAACAGTAAAAAAAAAAAAAAAAAAAAAAAAAAAAAAAAAAAAAAAAAAAAAGAGGTGGTTATCAAGCATTGATATAAGCTAATAATAAGCCGATTAAACAAATCCAAACAATCAAAAATCATCTTCTTGATTCGAACAAGGAAAATGTGCTTGTTTAGTATGACAAGAGAATCGAATATAATGCAACAAAACAATAGCTCCTCAGAAAGGTAATGTTGTGAAATCACCAAGAAAAGTTTGATTAGAAAACTACCGAAAAAGATGTCTGGATGTTAGACACATGGGACCGGACTGAGACGCTGAGTAAAAAGTAGATAGCTCTGTGATTTATATAATTAACTTATTTCGTTTTCCCAATTGCTAGATGACTAGCTATTTACCACTTGCAGATTCCAAGAATGTTGGGCTAAAGAACCTCAGAAGTCTAAATACTACTGTTGGAGGAAGGTGAATATTCACCGCTTTGACCATTGTGTGATAATGCAAATACATACCGGCATTGTTATTTAACTATCTGCTATTGGTTATTTTCTGTTTGGAGGCCTTTTCAAAGTAATGAGTTCATTCCCTTAACTAGATGTGGCAAAACGGGCTGGGTAATGGATCAAACACTTTTTCTCAAAATTTATCAGTATATGATTACTAAAGTTATGTTATTTCCGTAATAATCTTACATTTTGAACAGAGATTTTATGCATTAAAAATATGAAAACTATTTGACCTTTTGACGAGTGTCCTTTTATGGCTCTACCCGTTTGACCCGATAGAGTTTAAACATAACCTGGATGCACCCATTGATAAGTAAATGGGTCGAAATGGCCATAAAGTTTAATCACCAAAAAAATTACAAGACAAGTTTGATTAGAAAACTAACAAGACATATCGACAATAACATAACGATTCCAAATGGCCATGGTATCATGTTTCTATCAAAGTCTTAATATGGGGCGAATATGCAAAAACCCGGAAGAAGAATATATTAAACTAGCAAAAACCAACATCATTAATTAATTAATTAATATATAGTATAACATTAAAATGGCAATAACTATCAAATTGGACTTCCAGTGCCCATGATGTTTTGAAGAAAAAGATTTATAAACTTCAAATATATGAACACCACTAATAATATATAATTGCTCTAATAAGAACCGAATATCTTGAAGGTCATAACAAATCGAGTACCTTAAAAAGAAGAAGAAGACTTTCAATCAGTGATGATGGAGAAGATTGTTGAAGCGTTATATGTCCATTGTATCTTGTTTCTATCAAAGTCTTAATATGCGGCGGATATTAAAAAGTTGAAAACTGCAAACACCAACATCATTAATATTATGATGTAACAAAGATGGACAACAAGAAGAAGAACAAGACTATCAATTAGGGCTTACTTCAATTTCCCCAATTGACCACCGCATGTGCAACGCACATGTTTTCTTACTATTATATAGTAGGGTTGAGCAATCCCGACCAACACCCGACTCCCTTCCCGATACTGATCCGACTGTAATCGGGTCGGGAGTCGGTTTGCGTTTTCCTGGTAATCGGGATTCGGGACGGGTTGGGAGTCTGGATGATCCCGAGACAACACAGCCAAAATCAAGATTCGGGACGATTCGGGACCATTATCGGGATTCGGGACGAGTCGGGACCATTATCGGGTCGGGAGTCGGTTTGGGTTTTTCCCCGTTGTCGGGACGGGTCGGGATTCGTCCCGATGCTCACCCCTATTATATAGCCCCGCTTTTTGGTCATTGACATGGTTCTAAAAGGAGTAAATTTCACCGATCGTCCCTGAAGTTGACCATATTCGCACGTTTGGTCCCCCGTTTTCATTTTGTGGCGAACGGGGTTCCTGAAGTTCTTGAACGGTGCCCGTTTTGGTCCTTGGCACCCCGTTATGGCTAACCCATGGTAAGTTTGTTGGTTAAGTGACTTGGGAAATTACTAAAGTGAAGATAACAGAGGAAAACCGTCACATACATAAATCTGATCCATCTAAACACAATTCAAAATACATGATATTTACAGTAAAAAATCTTATTTAAATACAGTTAAAAAAAAATGGTTATCAAGCATTAATAAAAGCTAATAAGAAGCCATTTAAACAAATCGAATGCTTATTACTAGTGTTTATTAGATCCTTATCGGTATAATTTAGGGCAAATGTTGCCACCATTTTATTTTACTTTTTTGGGGGCATGGAACAAAAATTTCGAATGAAAGTGGGTTCCATTTATATGTTTTATATTTGGGAGTTATTTTAGTCGGGTATATTTGTATAAAATTAGTATTTTAATGAAAGATGAGCTTAAAGTGACCATGTCCACTTTACATCTAGAGTTAATTGCATTTTTGGTCCCTGTGGTATGGTCAAATTGCAGATTTGGTCCTTAAAAGTTTAAAAGTGCAATGGTAGTTCTCATTTCAAAGGTTTCGTTGTTTGGTCTCTGAAAGAAAAAGACCTAGGGTATTTTAGTCATTTAATGTTGTCTTCTTCTTTTTGACAATATTTCACCGTTCGTCCCTAAACTTGTCGCAATTCGCGCGTTTCGTCCCTAAACTTTTTTTTTTTGGCATTTTCGTCCCTGAACTCTTCAAAAATCACGCGGTTGGTCCTTTTCACCCATTTTGGCTAACCATGGTCAATTTGCTGGTAAAGTGCCTTGGTGAAGTTACTAAAATGCCCTTTCTATTTCTCTTAATTTATAAACACATTTAACAAACAAACCCAATTATAAAAACTTAAAGAAATCAAACCCAAATCAGATAGGATATCAAAGGCCATGACTTTTGGCTCTTTTTTCTTCAATTTAGCAAATTCAGTTGACCCACCACATTTGGTGTGCTTATTACAAAGTAGAATTTTGAACAAATTAAATACTTTCCAAATGCCTATTTCTTTCACGTTAACCAGGTTTGAATATTCCACTTTTAAAGAAGGGCATTATGGTTATTGACCAAAAATTAAGTTTTCACTTTTCCACTTTGACTATTTTCACTTTATAAGTAGTTAAGATATTACATGCTTAAACACTTTTCTTCAAACGTCATTATATCCAATACTGAAACATCAAAATACATTAAACTATTAAAGTTTAGTCGACTAGCTTTTAACTCTGTAATGACTACATTACATACTTACTAATATAGTAATTAGATTTTTAGGGTGTTATATGTTAAATTTCAGCTTAGACCCAACTTGATTTGCTTAGTCTTATTGATGAGTGTGTAAATACTCATCATTTTTGTCTTATCTGAACTGCAAAAACATTAAAAAACACTCAGAAATGCATCAAAATACTAAAAATATTCCAGGATTGTGTTTTATATGTTTCGGATGCAAAATGATTGAAAACAGATGAAAAACGAACAAAGTTTGCATAATTGGCAGTTTCAGTCCCTCAACTTTCAAAAATTGACAAAATCAGTCCCTGAGCATTTGTTTTGTAAGAAAAGTCACCAAAGGTCCTTTTTAAATCACAAGTTATTATAATTAGTCCTTTGGTGAAAAATTTCAAAAGTTTACAAGTTTGGTCCCTGTACTCTCACAATTGGCAGAAACAGTCCCTGTACTTCCAGAATTGTCAGAAATGGTCCCTGGATGATTTGTTTTGAAGAAAAGTCAACAATAGTCCCCCAGAAATCATGGAATGACAATTTTGACCCTTGGAGCATAATTTTGAAGATTTGGCAGTTTTGGTTCCTCAAGTTTGAACTTTGGCAGAAAATACCCCTGGACATCTAAAATTGGAAAATAAGCATTCATGGTCCTTAGGTGATTGAAACTTGGCAATTATGGTCCCTTGAATGACTTTGGGATATTTACAAAACCAGCCCCCAATTTTCAGAATGTTACAAAAATGATGCTTGTGATATTTACTAAAACCAAATGGACCTAATATTACTCTAAACCCAAAAATCTAAATCCAACACAAACACAATCCACAACAAACCACCAGGCCCAAGTTACCCTTAGCCCAAATCTACACCCCATTTTCGTTTTATAATAAAACCAGGGTCAACCATATGGTCAAACCCACTTACCCCGTCCCTTCCCTCCAAACCACTCCACCTTTGCCAAACCACTTGGTTTCACCACCACTTGCCCTCCTCTGCCACCACCACCCCTTATCCCTTCCAAATTCCACATCCCAAGAGCATTTAATGCCTTTCCCCTTACACACGCTATCAGGAACCAATTGCACTAAACCCTTTTTCCCGCCAAAAGTACACAAATGGCCAGGATCAAAACTAGACATCCAATGGTTCAGGAGAGAGGTGGGAAAGTGCCAGGACCTATTTTGGAAGCTTATAAGTAAAGAAAGACAGATGAAGGAAAGAGTATTAGTGTAGTAGTAGTGTAGTTTAGTTTAGTATTGTCGTTTAAGCTTAAATTTCATTCTTAGTTGAATAACTTAGTTAAAGATAGTTGTAATCAGTCCTTTTGATGTAATTTAATCTTCCTTTAATCTTAATTTCAGTTTCTCTTGTCAAACTCAGTTTTAGCATTTTCTAATTAAATTCTCATTTTTATTTAAAAGTGGTTAAAAGTTGTTGTTTATTGATCCTATAAGCTCACTTAAGTTACTGTAAAGCTTTTATAAGCTTCCTAAGTCTTTTGGTTTGCTTTAATTCAGTTCACAAAAAAATAATCAAAAATCACCAAAAATAGATAGAAAATAAAAAATCAAAATTGAAGAAGAAAGGCAGAAGCAGAAGCAACAATGGTGATGGAATGTGGTTTAGAACCCCTTGGGGGTAATAGGTTGTGGATGTGTGATCTGGTTCAGCCTTGTTCCATTCTTGGGTGAATTTGTAAGGATTTTTAATTTATCTACATAATTTGTTTATCTCTATTATTGTTGTTGTTTGCTGTCATTCCTTGTTTATTTATGTTTAAGTAGAGTTATCATAAGCTTGCATTTCAATTAATAGGGTTAATCTTGTACAAGCCTTGAAAATTTGTCCAAACTATTTTATAAGGGGTGTTTGGATCAGTGGTTTTAACCACTGTGTCCTTTGTGCCAGTGGTTGTTTGTGGTTTTTACATGCTTCATTAGGCTCAATTAGGTCTTAGAAACCATAAAACTTTGGTCTCATTTGACAAAAAGTCAAAATCTTAGTTTAGGTCCCCTCACAGTTAACTGTGTAGGATTTAGGATCCATAAACCTTCACATTAGCTTATAACTTGTAGCTTTAGGTTAGATTAGCTTTCTTTTAGCTTATTACATGTTTCTTAGCTTGTAGGATTAGATTTAATCTCAATTTCGTCAAACTAGCTAGTTTATATAAAAAGTCAAATTTTACCTTTGGCAGAAAAACCGAAACTTGCATGAATTTTTGTGATTGTTATGTTTGGATTCAAGCTTTGAGCTTTTTATATGTTGAAGTCCCCCACCTAGTCTATTGAATCCTTGCATTGGCTTATTTTAGTGAATTTTTCTTATAGCTTATTTGGTGGCTTAAATAGGCCTGCAGGCCTTAGCACCTCCCCTGCACCCAGCATCCATGATTTTTGCCCATTTTCCGAGGCTTCCCCTAGGTTCATTAGTGGACCCCACCCTGAGATTTTTGGCTTTTTAGAAAGCTAATAAGCTAATCTTGGGGGCTCAGTGCTTATTTTCTAGTTCCTAGCTCATTTAGTAGGGCTGCATGCCCCTTGTACTTTGTCCCATTCCACCCTTATGCTGAGTCATCAGCATAAGTGGTCCAACTTCCATGCCCCCTCCTTTGCCTATTAGTGGGCCCCAGAGGTTAAACTCTGGCTTTTTGAAAAGCCAATAAGCTCAGCTTATTGGATCAATTTTCATTTTGGGCTTCCAAGTTCCATAGTAGGCTCCACAGGCCTGCAAAGTAGCCACTTTTGGCCTGTTGTGATCTGTGGGCATTTTAGATTTGCTTATTTGGCTTATTTGCTTATCCAGAGTACCTACTTGCTTGTTTCTGCTTATTTCAAGTATACTTAACTTATTTACAACTTATTTCATCTTTGGTTTGCACTGAGTGGCTTTTACAAGCTTATTCAAGTACCTAAAAGTCCTAATAAGCTTTATGCGTATTCTGCCAATTTCATAAGCTCTCAAGTGCTTATTTTTAAGCACTAACCAAAGTTTCTTCATAAAAGTTGCTTCATTTTAGTGTAAAATTAGTTTTGAAAAAGAAAAAACCAGAAAAAACCAAATTTAAAAATAGTGATAGCTTCTATTTAATAGGATTTATCTAGTTAAATTTTCTCTCAGCTTATTATTAAGCATTTTTCCATTTTTATATTTTTTTAAATTTCTTTTATAATAAAGTATTTTTAGGAATTTTTCTAGATTTTTCTCTTTTAATTTAGTATTTATTATAATTAATATTAGTTTATTTAATAATTAAGTAATAGTAGTTAATTAAATAGTTTTATCAATTTTTATTTAATAACAGTACATTTTTATATTTTTTCTAGCCTTTAGTAATTAAAAAGTAATTGTAGAAAATTTTTTAGATTTATTACTGTTCATTTTCTATTTTTAGTAATTAAATTAGCTTAAGTAGTAATTAATTAATAATTAGGATAATAATTAGTAAATTAGTTTAAAAATAGTTTTTATAAACTTTTTATAATTTTTTAGGATTCTTGTGATGGTTAATTAGATTTATAAATTTTCTCATAATTTTCTAAGTCATTTTGCTATTTTTAGTAAATTAAATTAGTTTAATTAGTTTAATTAATATAATTAGTAATTAATTAATATTAAATCCACAAAAAGACAAAAAAATATAATTTTAGTTTCTAAATTTATTTGAAGTCATTTTAGAATTTTAAAAATTAATTTTCAATTTTCTAGCTTAAATTTGTAATATAAATCCTTTTAGTTTAATTTAAATAGTTTTAATTTAGTTTTTAAAAAGTTTTTATTTTAATAATTAATATTAAATAATAAATAATCAAAAAAATATTTTTCTTTTTAATTAACGTTTCTTTTAATATTAAGTTTGTAAAATTTTTAATTTCACCCCCTGTAGTTTAATTTAGCTTAAATCTCACATTTTTCTCTATCTGTAAACATTTCTGATTATTAATTTGTTTACGTTTTATTATATCTATGTTTCTGTAATTGTTAATACTGTTTTATTATCTTAATACCAAGCAATCAGTAGTGTAAATCAAATCCAAATCCTTATTGGTTACTGTCCTCAGTGCACTCATTCCCATAAACGTTTCAAAACACCATTTCAATCTCGCTGGGACATAACGACCCGGGGAAACTCTATACTATCCACGGAGCATTGATTCTAGGTAGTCTGACCTTGTTGACCAATTCACATCACTTGGTTAATTTAGGTTGAGCGTTTAGAGTCAATCACTTATTTTTCCCCGAAAAACACATAATATTTTGTATGTTTTGTTCTTCACTCGCGTATCAACAACATAAAATAGCGTAACTCTAGATTATAAAGTCACACAAAACACGTCACAAAACATGTCAACAAAACACATCACAAAACATGATATCCTTATGTTCTGTACGTATGTGAGCTATAGTTTAACTTTTCTAGCGGATCATAGCTTACATGCACTCCTTGTAACAAAATACGAGTACCACATGTCTTTTAGATGCCAAAATTGGTGAAAAGTTGATTACATGGTGTGATTTACTTGGGCTACTTAAATCCATGCATCCCACAAAATATTACGAATACCAAAAGTTTAGATTACATAATACGCCAAAAGTGGCACCTTAGTCATTGTTTGAATTTTGATGTGTTCATGTCATGAACAAAAATTTTTGTTAGAAACAAATCGAATATATCGTTAGGTGACACAATGGTATTGGCTTGAAAGTGACTATCCTGGCACTAGTTGTAAAAAATAGAGGACCAGGTATCCTTTAGATGTCAAACTTGGTGCAAAATTGATTGCTTGGCGTGATTTCACAAAACTTACAGCGATAAAAAAATCTAGATTAGCACACTTTATATTAGTATATGTTGTTACATATACACTTTTGGCAAATAGTACTTGAAATTATTTTTCTTTCCTGACAAAAATTTATTTTCATTCCATTGCACACTTTTTGACTTTTCATCATTCCAATCAATAAGGTTATAACATTTTATTTTACTACGTAGTATTTTTTAACTACATATTTATTTATTCTATCATCTACTTTTTATTTTCTTAATTTTAAATAATTAATTATATCTCAATTTACATATAAACAAATATATTATTTAAATATTTCTAATTTTCTCTCTCTTACTTTTCTTTTAAACCTTTCCGAAATTCGAATCCAATTTTAATCCCACTTACAAACCAAATCCGCCTAAAACTTGGCGTTTGGTAGACCGGATTGGAAAGCCTAGAAAGAGAATGGGAGCATTTTCACTTGTTTGTTACTCCCTTCGTCCTATAAAAAGTGTTCATCTTACTATTTATGTTTGTTCCAAAATAAGTGTTTAGTTTTATATATGGATAGTAATTATGACTAATAATTACTGGTTTTCCTAGTTTACCCTTATAATCAAAACTTGCATTAATTACTAATTTCTAATTTATATGTTAACTATGGTCGTAGGGGTAAGCAGGAACCGCACCGCAAACCGCAAAAAAACCGCAAAACCCACACCGCAACAAAAACCGCGGTGCGGTTCCTGAAAGTAATAAAACCACATTTTGCGGTGCGGTTTCGGTTTTCACCGAAAAACCGCACCGCAAAGTCATATTCAAATATATATATATATATATATTTTTTTCTAAATAAACCAACTAAATTTCATAATTTTTGTATGATAAAATTCTTTTGTTTATACTTTAATAATTAGTTGTTTTAAACGAATTTTATAAGTTAATTATTGTTTGAGTTTTTAGATAATATAATTTTATTTTCCTATCAATTTATCATCGAAGTTTTTAAAATTCTTTAATTTGACTTTTACTATTGTATAGATTTATAATTTCATACTAAATACACAACATTTTGTATATATATATTTCAACACATCATGTAACCTTATGATATATTTATTCTATAATAAATATATACGAAAAATATAATTTGAGAAAAAAAAAACTTTAAAAACCGCATAAACCAAACTGTAAAACCACAAAACCGTGCGGTTGCGGATTCTCACTTTCTGAAAACCGCAATTGTGGATACGGTTCGGTTTTTACCAAAACCCACACGAACCCGCACCATGCTCACCCTTAACTATGGGAGTAAAAATGATTTTTTATCAATCAAAACTATGGTTAATTACACATATCTTAATTTGTCAATTTTTTATTTGTAGACACTCTTTTTGGACACAAGGGAGTAGTACTGAGAACTTGGTTCCTTTTGAATTACAAATTATGTTATGTTGCTCTTTGTTAATCAAGTTATCTTCTGAGTTATAAATTATGTTATGTTGCTCTTTATTGATTAATTATGTTATGTTGTTGTGTTAATTATGTGATGTTGCTTTGTTAAAAATCAAACAAAGATTGTCAAAATGCGTAATTTTGTGCATGTACATTCATTTGCAAAAGTCAAACTTGATTGTCAACTTGGGTCATTTTGGGTAGTTTTCTGCATGTACATTCATTTTGTGCCGTTTTCGGTAATTACTTCCAAAAGATAACGAGTAGCCAAAACAAAAGATCAATATAAGTTAAATTTACAACCATAGCGTTTACCATTCACCAAAAGATTGGGTACATAAACCACTACAACCAAAAGACAAACATTCAACTAACAAACACCATCCTCAAAACAAACATCCTCCAACAACGTCGCCACAAACCCATTGCCTTCATCCACAGGTGGAGGCGACGGCAGGCCCTGGGTAGGCGGCAGCAGGCTTTGGGGAGGCGGCATCACACTTTGGTAGTCCTGGTACTCCTGATACTCCGGCTGATCAAGAGTGGTAACATAAGCCGAAGTGGTGGTGGGGTTCATGGGTTTTTTCCTTTTTGTGTTTTTTCGATGATGAGGCGAAAAGTGTATCGCTTTTAAGGGGTCATTTAAGCTCGAATTCGAGATTATTTGATTAAATATTGCCCTAAATCGTTCCTTTTTGTGACAACTGGCAAATTAGGGAGCCATTTTGAAACCCGCATTACTTTAAAATTTATAATTTTGGAATATTTAAAGTTTATTGTGACGAGATATTTTATGAACGTTGGAATGCGATTTTTAATCGTACATTATTTATGGAATTTGATTATTTATTAATGATTTGGTTCGAATCATTCGTGATGATTTATTTTGAGATCATTATTTGGCACTACATTGACTCCGGCACTAGGATAACCTAACAATTTTAATTATTTTAATATTAGTTCGGATATTTATATTTTTGGAACGTATCGCAAGATTTATGATTATTTGGAATGATTTTGGTTCGAGATAGTTGATTCGTTTTAAAAGGTTTCGGGTTTGGTCCGTGTATTTTACACCGGGTTACTTAACCCACTTTACCCCTTAATATTATTATTATTATTAATAAAAATCTTTTTTTTATAAGAGTAAGATACAAAAATCGTCCCTTGTGTGAACTTGGACCAAAAGCAACACAACACACCATCACCCTCACCAACACTTTCACATCTCTCTCTCTTTTTAGTATAACACCACCACCGCCACCCTAAAACCCCATTAACGCCGCCACCACCATCCCCCTAAATAAACCAACACCACCATCTTAATCACCTTTTCCTGATCTATCTATTGGTATAAACCACGTGCGATTTGAACCACTTTAACACCCCGTACGAATTAATACCACTACTTTAACACCACCATTTTTGTTTAACCTTGTTGGGTTTTTAAAGAAATCAAGTTTGGAGTCGATTTTGAAGGTGAGTGGCCACGAATCTCACTCGTGTGCCTCGATTCGTGATTTAATCCGTGTCCACACGGGTTGTTTTTGTTGGGTTTCGAAATATAAATGATGGGGAAATGATATTTTTGTCATTAAAATCCGTTTGGTATCTTGGGTGTGAAGTTTGACTCGAGTTGGTGCTCGATTTGTTTTATGGGTCGCGTTTGGTTGTGGGTTTTGGCTCGAATGGAGCTTGGCCGAGACTTATGGTCTCGGTGTGACCACCTTCTTGGCTCGTTGGGAGTCTAAGAGGACTCTTGGTCCTATATTGTTTGATTTTTGGTTGTATTTGGTGACCGATTTGATGTTGTGGTTGTTTTGGTATGCCGCAACCTTATAGGGTCCGTTTGGCAGTTTTGGTTTCGGCTCAAGTGAGCTATGTTGTAGCCTTGTGGCCATGGTATTGAGTCCTTGTGACTCGTGGTTCTAGCCGAGACCCAAGTGGGTCGTTTGGCTCGGGTTTGGCGTGGTAAACCAAACCATATAATATGCATATTTGATGATTTCTTGTTGTTGATTTATTGTTGTTATTATTATTATTGTGACATGTCTTTTTGGACCGAAGCATTGGATGGGTCGAGACACTTTGTGGTCTCGACATGGTATACTTGTGATTTGATTTTTGGAGTTGTGTTAACGAGTGTGGATTTGGGGACCGATTGTGAGACGGTCACTTAGAATGACGGAGATAGGATTAGTCGGGTGTCGTAGTCGGACCCTCATGTTGTAGCACGTGGATTTGGGATTGATTTGGACGGAGTTGATTTATTTATTTGACTTGGTTATTATTTTTGGACTTGGACTATGAGCCGAGAGTGATGAATCGGACATGTGACCAAATTCTTATGACTCGATAAATATTTAAAATCAAACATTAAAAATAATACTCGTAATAATATTATTGATAATATAATCGTTTATATACGTATATAG
Organism: Artemisia argyi; assembly: GCA_030686995.1. Lineage (NCBI taxonomy): Eukaryota > Viridiplantae > Streptophyta > Magnoliopsida > Asterales > Asteraceae > Artemisia > Artemisia argyi. The sequence goes on from CM060681.1 coordinate 210,082,650, forward strand.
ACGTGATAAACGTACATATATATATATATATATATATATATATATATATATATATATATATATATATATATATATATATATATATATATATATATATATATATATATATAAACGCGTATATTATTAATAAAACGATCACGAGTAAACGTTATAATAATATAACGATAATTATTATACTATGCAAATAGTGCAATAAATGTCGAAGTATTATTATAGATGCTGAGAACTAATACGTCGGGTGAGTAATAAATAAAAACATGATGACTTTTATAAATTTGGAAAACTTATCGAGTTATACGAGTTGTGGTTACTTAAGTCCAAGTGGGCTTTATTATGTGACTTTTGTGTTGTCACGGATATATGACGATTAATATATCCATCTTATATAACTACGTGACTTATTTAACCGACGGGTTAAATCGAGTTATTTAGCTATACAAAATGAGTATATTAATGGGCATCGTATCCTACGACGCCCATAGGTTGTGGTACATGTATTAGGATAATAAATTACTATATATCTCGTGGAATTTGGCCAATTTGACGATATATATAGGGAATTTATTGGACTACGATATATACCAAATAGAATTCTTTGTGTTATGTGCTTTAGGTTGGGTATAATTTTGGAACGGTATATTACGTAAATAAATGTGGGAGATTACTAAATCGACGGATTTGATAAACTTCGATGATTTATTTAAATAATATATTGGGCTAATATTAGACCTATAGATGGTTTATTATTTCTTTTCGTTGTGACTTCTTGGTTTGAGTTGTGTCGACCCTTCACCCATATGGATACCAAACGTCGAATTTCAAATTAATATGAAGATAATTCGAGAAATGGATATTTTTGGAAAGTAAAAATGGAATACGTTCGGGAATGGGAATATTTGATTTTGAGGAAATGATTTCTGAACGAGCTTGATATTGTTAGGAAGTGTCAAGTCTGTAGTTGCCGTTACTTGAGTTTGCTTACATCATTCTTCTATCGATTTCTTTTGAGGATTTTCTGGACTTGAGGTGAGTCATAGCCCCACTTTTACTCTTGAACTTTGTTTTCAATACTTGGGGTGAGAAACGTGCAAATGTTTTATGTGGATTATTATCGCTTTATTTATTTTAAAACTTGCTATGCTTATAGAAATAGGTAGGTTTTAGCGCATGTCGTATCCTTACGAATGCAAGAACATGTCGTATCCTTACGAATGTTAGGCATGTCGCATCCTTGCGAATGCATATTGATTTGATTTGGTTATAGAGCGAGGCCTAGTCAAGAACTAGGTAAGCTATACAACGAGGCCTAGACTAGATCTAGGTAAGTTGAACATGTCGTATCCTTACACATGTTGGGTATGTCTTATCCTTACGCATACAGTTTGATTTGATTGGATTTGGTTATTGGACTATAGTGTGCACCTATAGGGTTGATTCGATTTGGTTGGATTATTTTGGTTGGATGATTGAGGCCTAGTCTAGCTAGCAAGCGTTTTGCGTATATGTCCACTATATCAAATTATGAATTTAAACCTATGATCTCACCAGCGAAAGCTGACTTTTAGCACGTTTTCTCAGATAATTAAGTGATGATTTGGATGCTTGGATTGGAGGCTTGGCTATGGCACCTGGTTTATGGATCTATTTTCTGAAACTCTGATAAATAATTGTGGACCTATATTTTTTTCTTTTGGGCCTAACTTTGGATGATTTTGGGATAGATGTAAACTTTAAAACCCCGCGTGGTTGTATTTTTCTTATGTTTACTTTATCTCGTTCTTTCATGACTTTGAATGGATACCAATCCCCGTAGCACCCCGAAAGCTTCTTGAGTCTTCCGCTGTACCAAATTTTGGGGGTGTTACACTTTTGTCATTTTAGGTACTTTTGGAGAGAAATCTAGAAAATGAGGCATTTTGGACGTTTTTTGAGCATAAAAGTGAAGAAAACGGCAAAGTCTCAAATTTCCTTGCTGGAACAGTACCTGACGACGTCAAGCTTCTACAAGTGATTGCGTCAAGAGTGACAAAAGAGGTGGATATGGAACTTATAACGTGACGGCCCAGAAAGTTTTCAAGCTTATTGGCCTGACGGCGTCACCAAGGCCGTCAGGGTCCAAATACACGTGACGGCCCAGAGTGATTTTCTATATGACAGCGTCAGAAGTGGATCTAGGCAATATGATTTTTATCATGGCGGCGAGTTGACGGCGTCACAAGCTATAACGTGACGTCGTCAAGGTGTAAAATCTATATATAGTTTTCCAATTTTCATTCATTAGTGTGCAACTTTGAGGGAAAAAACCCTAGACGAATTTTAACAGCTTTTCAAGGGTTTCAACCCCTTGATTCTTCCATGTTCAATTGAAGATAAGTACTTATTCAAATTATTCAATATGTCTATGTGTTGTGTGATTATATCTTACACTTGTCTTCTCTTTAACATGCTAGGCTAGATTTTTATTGTGTTTGCTTAGATGTAGTGAAACCTAGATGTTAATTATGGGTTGATTGTTTGTTTATAATTGTTACGGATGATTGTATTCGATGTTAGGCTTAAGAAAACTGGCAGACTTCCATTGGTAACTTGCTTGAACGTCTTAAGAAACATGATCGGAGGTGTACTACGATTTTTGGTTGTATTCAATGCATAAGAGAATTCTAATGATCCTATGTTAGGAGCTTCTAACGGCTCGACATAGGAGTGAAGTAGGATCTTATAGAGTTAAGGAATATTGTACACGGCCCTACGACTAGTATTAAGGAATATGACCCGTCATCCATGCAATTGTAACAAGCTAATCAACCTGTAAAAGATATCTAGAGAGTAATGAAATCTAAGTAAACACAACTTTCCTCATTATTGTTTCCACCACATTAGTATAATAGTTTAATTTTTCATTTATTTTATTTTATTTTGATTGCATCTTTAGATTAATTGGGTTAGTTGGCTAGCAACTAATTCCGCCTACTCCTTCAAAACCCGAGATTTTACTTGCTTTCATAAAATATAAAAATACAAAAAGAATCATCCCTCACCTCTATACCTAGTTTAGTAGGCTTTCTAATCCTAGCGACACTATTCCTGAGTTGAACGATCAATCCCCCTGTACTTGTCACTATACTATACTACAACGATCAGGTACACTGCCTGGTGGGGGTTGTAAGATTCTCAAGATCCCTTGAGAGGTAAAACCTGTTGTGAGGGCGCAATTCCCACGTATCATTCGACTACCACCTCCAACAGGGATGTTCCGGAGAACGCCACCATGAGTCCAGTGTCTACGGAAGCTATGGCAAAAGTGACGCGGCTGTGATGTGCTGTCGTTGTTGTAGTAGCATAACTTAGTGTCTTCTGAGAAACAACGGGGACATGGCCTTTGATGTGGGAGTTGTGTCAGAGTTGTTGTGGTCACCAACATTGAAGTTTATTGGTGTGTGTTGGTGGTGGTGGTTATGGTTATGCTGGTGGTTATGATGGCTGTGTTTGGTGACATTTGTTGTGATTGCATTTTCGTTGATCGTGTTTCTTTTACTATTAACTCGAGTCATGGTGGAGAAGATGTGGGTTGTAGGGGTGTTTATGGGTGTAAAAGTTTGATTTTACTTTGCAAATTTAGCCATTGAGGTCTAATCGCATTGAAATCCAACACAGAGGTGGTTATGGCGGCAAGTGATTAAATGTGAACAGTAAAAAGATGAAACTACCCTCGATTACGTGGAACTTAATGAGCAAACTAACGGAATACGGCTCTCGGTGGCTATTTTGCATTTTTAAGAAACGTTAGTGGCAAATTTGCACGCCTTTATGACTCGGTCCCATTTTTGCAATTTCATGATACGTTAGTGACCATTTTTGCAATTAAAAAAAAAAAAAAAAAAACATGTGCCTTGCACATGCCGTGTGGTCAATTTGGGGAAAATTGAACAAAGCCCTAAATATTGTTTCGATTGAAATTAGCACTTCAACAATATAGAAACAAGATAGAGGTTCTTCTTGTCCATCTTTTTTAAGGTACGATTTCATATTCATAGAAACAAGATGGAGGGTGTTTGTTTAAGCTTATATAGGGGGTGTTTGGATTAGCTTATTTTGTGGGCTTATCAGCTTATTGAGATTTAGGAAACCCAATAAGCTCACTGTTTTTTTGGCTTATTAGCTTATCCACTTAACCTTATGGCTTGTTTAAGCCATAAGCTCAAATGGGTAAGCCAAAAAAATAAATAAAATGGGCTTATTGGCATTCCCAAATCTCAATAAGCCCACAAAATAAACTAATCCAAACACTCTTATAGCGGGCTTATGGCTTATTTGGCATAAGCCATAAGCCCGCTATATAAGCTTAAACAAACACCCCCATAGTAGTTTTGTATATTAATTAATGATGTTGGTTTTGCTAGTTTAATATGTTGTTGTTCCGGGTCTTTGAGGTATTTGCATATTCGCCCCATTTTAAGACTTTCATAGAAACAAGATACTAGTTTTGGTAATCACTATTTAATTGGCTTATTATGTTATTGTCCAAATGTGATTTCACATTTTTTTCAAAGTCATAGTTTAGAAAAATGTACTCGATCTGTGGTTATTAATTATATATGATAACGCAAAGGATACTAAATTATTACTGTAGTTGTTACATTGCCTTTCTGAGGAGCTATTGTTTTGTTGCATTATATTCCATTCTCTTGTCGTACCAAACGAGCACATTTCCTTGTTCGAATCAACAAGATGATTTTTGATTGTTTCGATTTGTTTAATTGGCTTATTATTAGCTTTTATTAATGCTTGATTACCACCTTTTTTTTTAATATTGTATTTATATAAGATTTTTTACTGTTAATATCATGTATTTTTTGAATTGTGTTTAGATGGATCAGATTTCTTTATGTGACGGTTTCCCTTCGTTATCTTCAAAATATCCGTGGCTGGTTGCCCAAAGCCTAGATGACGAAGAACACAACCTGTTTTTCTACACCATACATAACGACCACCTCCCTCATTATCGGTGTCAAATCCCTGAGTTGCTCGGGGAACGTATCCGAGGATGTTTCCATGGTTGGATGATTCTTTCCAACCATCCATACAATAATAAATGGTCTCTTTGGAATCAACAGACTTCTAAGATCATACGTCTCCCCACCTTGATTTTGGAAGATGGAGGGTACGAGTCTATTGCCGAGTGTTGTTTGTCAGCCCCTCCCGATGATCTGACTTCAATTCTATTGTTAACAAGATTCAATAAACCAACCTTTGTGTTTTTCCGGCTTGTTAGTAAAAGAAACAAGTTTAGATGGATCGAAATGTCTTACGCCTATCAGCTCAAGAGATTAACTTTTGACGGTGAATTAGTACGTAATCTAACTTGTTGCAACGGTAAAGTCTATGCCTTATGTTTCGGAAGAACATTTGATACATTTGTCTTACATGTTGAGATCGTGGTTAGGGATAAAGAAGTGGTGATAAAACTAATGCTATTCGGACATTGCCCTTTCCCCCCCTCCAGTACTCGTGATGGGGACTCGATTAGTTATTTGAAAGGGTTTTCTACAAATTTGTTCTACATTATAATATATTTTGAAGATTGGGGACGCAGAATACCTATTCGTGCGTTTGTGTTTAAATCAGACATGGCTTGTATAGATTGGGAAAAAAGGGAATGCCTCAAATACTGGGATTTAACTAATTTCAAGTATGAAGACCAGGACAGACCATTCGACGAAACACTCTTAAAAACACTCGACATGAGTCGTGAAACATGGGAAGTTATTGATGTCCTCAAAAACGCTACTTTTTTTGTGGATCTTGCTCGTGATTGCTCAGTATCTTATACACGTGTAATTGCCTCAGACGCAGGAGGTTTTATACATATTCGTGGAGAAAGGGGCCATACAATATACTCATACCATTTAAAAACCGATACCATCTCCCTATTTCATATACCCTCTCCTATGTTGCCGACAAGCCATCTGTCATTGTGGGAATGCAGGTATTGCCTCTCAATTTGTTTGTTTTATAAATATTTTTATTGTTTATTTTTTATGTCCTGCTTTATTGTGAGTCATTAAAAGATGGTTGTTTTTATAAATATCTTTGTATTTTCATACGAGTTCTCTTTTAAAGTCAACTTAGTTTGAAGGGGATTTTGTTTCCAGAATGAAGCTAATGGAACGTAAATCTATCTTTAAATGACTTGTAAAAAACAGGAATAATTACCTTTGCCACTTTTTCTAGTGTTGTGTAGCGAACTTTTTAGTTTTTGCTATTGTATACAAAGAAGTTTGAATTTTTGACTTTTGTGACTATCTTGCGACCATTTAACCCTTCGTTGTTAATAGGATGGTTGAAAAACGTAGGGTAAATGGTCTCAAATTACACTCAAAAGTCGAAATTCAAAAGTTTTTGTATATGGTAGCAGCAAAAAAAAAAAAAAAAAAAAAAAAGGCTACACCAAACTCGAAAAAGTAACAAGTTTGTTACATTTTAGGTAAGCATTAAAAAAACCTCCTTTTGTGGGAAATTTTGTCTTAAATTGCTATTCGTGTAGGCTAAAAGATGATCATGGAGAAGCCGAATGCATAATTGATTCTAAAGTAGAGGAGAACAACAATGGTATATTATTAACGTCACAAATCCAATGAATCAGACCTCCTTAACGTTCCGTTTGGTATTTTGGAGACAATTATGGAGTTTTCTGTTGGCGTTGAATACATGAACCTTCGTGCTACATGCAAACAATGTCATTTAGCAGCACCTTTGGTAAAATGGCGCAACGATACATCATTACGGAGATTACAAACATACTCGGTTGTTTCACCTTGGCTGATGGTCGCAGATAAAAAACGAGCTATTATGACCTTTATTAATCCCATATTGGGTGACAACTACTTTTTGAGGAAACCTCATATATCAGTTGTTTATGGAAAATTATATTGTTCAAAGTTTGGCTGGTTATTGTTTAAAAGCTATAAGTTGAATTGCTTGGTATTCTTTAACCCTTTTACAAATGTTATCAAGGAGCTTCCGCGCCCGGAATATAGTTTGGAAAGCTTGTGTTTTTCAGCACCACCTACTTCCCTTGATTGTATGGTGGTTGGGTTTTTAAAACTAGATTATTGGCGTGTTGACATCCTCTATGTGAATCGGGAACCAACGTGGCATACACTTAATCTTGGCCCTAATCCAGAAACTATCTGTTTTCCAACTTTTTACGGTCAAGATTTTTATGCCTTGTCTAAAGAAGGAGAACTTCTTGTAATCAATAATTTGGATAAAGAAGATTATTCTTGTAAGCTTGTTGAAACCGAAGCTCCTAAAGGCTCTTGCACATCGTCTACTCAGTATTTCTTAACGAATTGCGATCAACATCTTTTACTGGTTAGCGTGGGCGAATATGGAGAACATGTTGATGTTTTCAAGCGCAACGAATCTAAACAAGAATGGGAGAAAATAGATTCTATAGGTAAGCACATGATTTTTGTTTGTGGCACAACATGTCTCTGCATTGAAGCCAAAGTACCAAAGATGGAGAATAAGATCTTCTTTCCACGTCTACATACCAAGAACAGGAAGGTGGTGTTCTATTCACTCGACACATGCAAGTACCACACATTTGATGGCGAAAACGTTCAAGAACATGTAGGGGGTTTCTTTGGAACTACATATTATCTTTATCGTAATGCTTGGATTGAACCAAGTTGGTCCTAGGTGACTCATCTATTAACTTTTTGCACAATGCCATGTGATGGTTTTTATTGTTTTTGTCAGAATCGTTTGGTAATAAGGCGAGTCATTTTAAAACATCAAATAGAGTAGTTTTATGTCCAGATAGTACAAATTCATCATTGCAGAACAGAGTGGAATCGTGTCGGATTTCCCAATGGTAAGAGTCAATTAAACGTCATGCTTTATGCTTTAAAAACCCTGACAAAAGTTACTTGATTTTGATGGTGTTTCTGTGTACTGTTTGCAACAGAAGGCAAGGAACTTTGAGAGCTTTCACCTTCCAAGGAGTTGATGGTTGGCTATCCGCCTGCAGTAGTATTGAAACACAGTTAGCTTTTGCAGTGCTACATCTAATAATGGATAGGTTTTTTTGTGACCAGAACATGTAAGTAATGCGTCTTGTGACCAAAACATGTACTTTATATTGCTTACATCAAGTTCATATTATGATCAGCTTACATGATTGCCCAGTGTTTAAAAGATTAACTATTTGTCGTCCATCTTATTTAAAGGCACACGCGTTGTCTGCTGGTGATGAGATATTGTGATTCTGAATGTGATGTTAAGGGAAGAGGATGAGGAGCTATTTGAGATGAATTGTATCGAGTTTATTAGGAGAGATATGGAAGGGAGTGATCTCGATATGAGGAGGAGGATTGCTTGTGAGCTTCTTAAGGGGATTGCGGGAAATTACAAAGAGAAGATTACTGCAAAGGTTTTGGAGCAGATTAGGAACTGTTTGGCTTTGTTTGAACAAAATACCGCTGCTAATTGGAAATATAAGGATTGTGCTATATACTTAGTTGTTTCTCTTGCTACTAAAAAGGCAGGTGGTGCTTCTGTCTCTAACTGATCTTGTTGATGTTGATAGTTTTTTTAGAACAGTTGGTGTGCCAGAGTTACAAGGTCAGGATGTCAATGCTTTCCCTATGTTGAAGGTGGGTGCGTTGAAGTTTTTTACCACGTTTAGGGTTCTGATTCATAAACCTGTTGCTATGGCTCTTCTTGGTGATGTGGTTCGGTTTCTTAGTTCTGTTAATGTGGTTCATTCTTATGATACTAGTTGTATCGAGAAGCTTTTGCTAGTGAAGGATAATGGGGTTCAAGCAAGATATGAGGCGTTCGACGTTGGTCCGATTCTGCCAGCTTTGATGACAAACCTTTTTGGTGCGTTGGAGAAGCCCGAGTCGGAGGAGAATCAGTATATCATGAGGTGTGTTATGTGTGTTCTTCAGATTGCTGATATTTCACCTGAGGTAGCATCACCTTGCATTAATGGGCTGACAGTATTTAACCATTGCTTATTTGAGGCAGTTGCTGCTCTTGTTCGAAGAGTGTGTGAAAGGAATCCGACTCTTGTGCCAGCCTTTGAACAATGCCTTTTACCGAGCCTCCAGATGATATTGGAGAAATTAGAAGTTACTGAATTCTTTCCATATGCCTTCCAAAGAAAAAGTCATATTCATTATATATAACATCGAAAAACGGTAACCTGCAGACTCCTAACACAGTACACACTCCTAACACTTCAGTCCATGTAGATGTAGGTACTACCATCTCAGTGATCAAGCAAAAGTAGTGTTTCAATGTAGGAAATCGCAGAGAAATTTTCGTTTCCAGAAATCCCAATATAATTGATTTGTTTTGAGTCAGGTTCATAAGCAAAAAGATCCTTTCGACCATCAATATTTTTTGTTTCAAATATGGGTTCGCCACTCTTTCTAAATCCATGTACAATATGTTGTTAAATGCCTACTTAATTTCTTGACATTCATCTTGTTAAATAAAGACAAGAGTTAAGTATGAGAAATTGAGAATCAGTTTTCTTATAAATAATCTTGAACCTTGCAAAAGTGAATGTGCGTAGTATAATTTTCCATTCTGTTAACTAATAAACGATCCAACTTTAGTATGTTCCAATTCAAAATATGTCACTGCACATCTATGTTTCTTTCCTGCAAGAGAGCCTATGTTTTTACCAAAGGCTAACAAGTTGTATATTTTTCATTAATGTTGAGAGTATAGATTTGTGTGGTGTTGGTTCACCATGATCATCTTTGCTGAAGTGCAACTGGTGAACACATACACAAGTCTACATGACGCGCGCATATCTTATGAGTTATGATGACACTTTGTCAAAAAGTTTTGCTTCTTCTTCTTCTTCTTGGTAAAATACTTAGAAAGTTTAGAAAAATGTTGTTGATACTTGATACTTTAGATACATTGATTTATAACTTGATCATCTAGTAGAGACCATACCGAAAATAATAAAATCATCAGTTTAGCATCTTATAAACGATGGCATATTCAATACCAAGAGTAGTAACAAAGTTGCAGCTAAATCAAAATAACTAAAATTGTAAGATATAAAATCAATTGTCTTTGAAAGATTTGTGAATAAGTTTCACCCAAAGAGAAAGTGAGGTTCGTTATGTAAAACGTCAAAAACAATAATCAAACTCCTAAAACGAGTATTAATCTATATGTAACGCATAAAATTTCTTAGGAATTACTTAACTAATCTGAACTATACTTGCACTTCAATCTCCATACCTTAATTTCTGCTTCAAAAGTCACTTGTCTTAAGCTCCACACTTAGCATGCCATTATCTTTGTCCTCAGCCCATGTGGAAGTAGATACTACAATCTCAGTGATCAAGCAAAAGTAGAGTCTCAATGTAGGACTTCACAGATAAAAAATTACGCGCTCCAAGAATCCCAATAGAACTGATGTGTTTTGAATCGGGATCATAAGCAAAAAGACCCCTTTCCGTTTTAACTATAGGTTCGCCACTCTTTCTGAATCCATATACGCCTTTTATCACATCTATTGTGTTGATGGTGTATAGCTTTGTGAATGAGTTTGAAACACCATGTTCCATCATCTTCCATACACTATAAATTTGTTTCTCGGCCTCTGTTTTATTTTGAACCACACCAAGAGACTCCCTAATGTTATATATTCTGATTTGACTGGCTTGTAAACTATCGGGAAGGTTTATTTCTGTAAATTCTTCACTATTCATATCAAATGACATAATCAAATTCCGCTCAGGCCACAACTCATAATATCCATCTTCCTCATCATATCCATCTTCCTCATCATATCCATCATCCTCATAATATCCATCTTCCTCATCATTTCCATCTTCCTCATCATTTCCATCTTCCTCGTAAACCGGTTCATAAGCAAACCAATACATAAACCTGTCTATTGCTACCTGATTGTTGTGTTCAAATATAATACATTCACGAGGTAGATTCTTGGATAGTCTTCTCCAAGCATTTGTACTTAATGTAAAAACCTCAAATGTAGGGTCCTGATTACATGAATACCCATTATATGGACGCTTGATGACTATCATAGGGTCACAAGTGTCGGGACAAACCCCAAAACCAAGAGAATCAGGAGAACGCCCACCATACATATCAATATAAACCGATTTTCTAATACTAGGATTCCAAATAAGGGAATTCAAGGTTCTTGAACATCTATCATAACCATGCACGAATAATAAACCTTGAGAGCTAACTATTATTGGTCCGTCAAGTAGTTTAAGAGACGTGGGGACATTAAATGAAAACTTGTGTTGAGGGAAAGTATCATCATCTAGGATTGAAACATATTCTCTGTCAGAATATCCAAATTCTTTATAACTTACAAGAAGATGATTTATACGTTTTTGATGAGTGTTGTACTCAGCAATAAATTTAGAGCTATCGATAAGTGACTTCCATTTTTTTGAAGCCAATCTGAATCGAAGAAGTGATTTGATAGGAAGATTTTTGATGATTTCTTCTTGGATATCGTATGGTATCTTCTCCAAATACGCCTCCCCTGCCGTCTCCTCAACATCCTCAACTGCCATGTCAGCAAGGGCTTTTTCATCGTATGAAGGTTTGTTGTTGTGAGTGGATTTGATGCGTTTCTTGTTCATTGTGAATGGTGAATTGAGAAATTAGGGTTTTGTTTGTTAATAAAATTAGGGTTTATGAATTGTGTTGGCTGGTGACTGTCATAGTGATAATGAAGCCCAGTGGTTTTTTTCTTTCTTTGATTTTTGGGCTTAGAAACATCGAGTGTTCAGCTCATTTTTAGGGCCTACCATGTTATTATATGTGACAGTTAATTATATGTGACGGTCTGAGCAAAAGAGAAGAAGATGTTACACTAATATGAGATTGGGCTCATAAAAAAAATGTGTTTTTGCTAATAATGGTATGTGGTAGGGCTTATATCGGGTCAAAACTGACATGACCTGATAATCGATTTTGTGGAAGAACTTAAATTGGGAACCGAACCGAACCGAATTGAAGTGACCTTACGGAAACAAAAGGTCGGTTTGGTTCAGTTTAGACGTTTTGGGTGATATTTTATTTATTTATTTATTTATTTTTTTCAGTTTTGACCTGAATAGGGGTCAATTCGGTTCACTTTAGACGATTTAGGTGTTTGTTTTTTGGTTTTGACATGAACTGATAATTGGTTTTGTGGAAGAACATAAATCGAGAATTGAAACAAAGTGACCTTACGAAAACAGGAGGTCAGTTTGGCTATAAGTTCAGACGATTTAGGTGTTGTTTTTCAGTTTTGACCCAAACCGAACACCATAAAGATATAAAACTGAACCGAATAGGGGTCAATTCAGTTGACTTTAGACGATTTAGGTGTTGGTTTTTCGGGAACCGAACACCAAAAATATGTAAAACCGAACCGAATTGGGGTAGGTTCAGTTCAATTTAGACTATTTAGGCGTTGTTTTTTTCGGTTTCGACAGAAACCGAACACCATAAATAAATAAGACCGAACCAAGCAAGGGTCGGTTCGTTTGAGTTAGACTGGTCCGGTTTGGTTTTTCATTGCGGCTCTATTTTCATTCGGTTTTCCTCATCCCTACTATGTGGTTGTAGAGTTATACGTTTTATATTACAATTGTTTGTAAGATAATCAAGCATACCTTTCTATCACTTTCTAAATTTCTTTTACTATAATTATGAAATTTTATTTTGTTAATCATAGTTCTAAAAGTTGTCATTTGCAAAGTTCACTTAACATATATCAAAAATCAAGTTGCTTCATTTGTTCATTTTAAATACTCATTCATGAGTATTTTTCTTCTTTTACCAATCCACGATTCTAAACATTCATGTTAGCATTCGCTTGCACTGTCTCATTTGCTTTTGAAAAAGAAAAGACTTTTAGTTTTACAAAGTTAGCGGACATTCTCCTAAGCAGGTCACTTCGATCTCTGAGTGAGATTGTCAGAAACGACATAGGGTGTTATCTATGAAGCATTTGAATTGCCCCTTCTTAATCAGTTTGAACATTATCATTCACATGTTGTTATCGGACATCGTTGTCTATTAACGTTTTAAAGAAATTTCGTTGACAGCAACTGGAATGTGATTATCATGTGGATTGTTGGCTAGATCAGTACATTTCGGATGTCATCTTGACATGTTTTCGTGTGTCTTGACAGAGGTGGTAATCTGTCATTTGTGACATGAACAAAAGGGCTGTGGTTAAGCTAGTTGGGTTTAACTAATTGACAAACTAACTCGATTAATGAACAAGACAGGTTTTGGTTCACCTCAAAGTCATCGATGATAAATGTCTGGTTCGATCTTAAGAAACTGTATGGGCACATAAACACATCAAAGTGTAGAGAATGGCTACTTAATTTCATGACATAAGTGTCACTCATCAAAGTGTAGACAAGAGTTAAGTATGAGAAATTGAGAATCAGTTTTCTTTATAAATAATCTTGAACCTTGCAAAAGTGAATGTGCTTAGTGTAATTTTCTATTCTGTTAACTAAAAAACGATCGAACATTAATATATTCCGATTCAAAAGTTGTCATTGAACATAGCAGTCTATAGATTATTTTCAATCAATCATGTTTTTCCTCGTCGATTCATCATAACTCTGTATAATTTGTTGCTTCAAGTTATTTCTACTTACATCCACATAGGACGTATATGCCATCTTAAGCAATAACTAGCACTCGAATCCTCGAATCTTCTTAACTCTTCATCACGACTTACCCGGCCACCACTGAATTAATATAATGGTTTCATAGGTTGCTTAATATCAGCATCCAAGTTTCTTTCCTGCAAGAGAGCCAATATTTTTACCAATGGCTAACAAGTTGTTTATTAATGTTGAGGGTATAGATTTGTATGGTGTTGGTTCACCATGATCATCTTTGCTGAAGTGCAACTGGTGAACACATACACAAGTCTACATGATGCGCACATATCTTATGATCACACTTTGTCTGGAATTAGTCTTGCTTCTTCTGGGTACAATACTCAAAGACAGTTCAGCAAAATGTTGTTAATACTTGATACATTAGATACAATATATAACTTGATCATCTAGTGGAGACCATACTGAGAATAATATAATCAGCCAAACCAAAATAACTAAAAATGTAAGATATAAAATCAATTGACTTGGAAAGATTATTGTGAATAAGTTTCACCAAAATAAAAAGTGATGTTCGTTATATAAATCGTCGAAAACAATAATTAGACTCCTAAAACGAGCATTAATCTATATGTAACGCATAAAATTTCTTAGTAATTCCTTAACTAATCTAAATATACTTGCACTTCAATCTCCATACCTTCAGCTGCTTCAATCGTCACTTGTTTTAAGCTCCACACTTAGCATGCCATTATCTTTGTCCTCAGTCCATGCCGAAGTATAGTAGATACTACCTACGGTCTCAGTGATCAAGCAAAAGTAGTGTTTCAATATAGGAAATCACAGAGAAAAAATATCTTCCAGAAATCCCAATATAATTGATGTGTTTTGAGTCAGGATCATAAGCAAAGAGATCATTTTCAGGATCCTTTATCATTTTAACTATAGGTTCGCCACTCTTTCTAAATCCATATACGTCTTGTATGGCATCTGTTGTGCTGATGGTGTATAGCTTGGTGAACAATTTGGAAACACCATCATCCATCATCTTCCATACATTAGCATCGTTTTCAAAGTGAACCACAACAAGAGACTCCCTAATGTTATGTATTTTCAAATCACTTCCCTTACAGGCAGCTAAACTATCAGGAAGCTTTATTTCAGTAAATTCTTCACTTGTCATATCAAATGACACAATCCGACATCCATTAGTCTCATAATATCCAAGATCACGAGCAAGCCAATACATAAACCTATCTATTGCTACCCCATAATCTGGAAATATAATACGTTCACCAGGTAAATTCTTGGTTAGTCTTCTCCAAGCATTTGTGCTTAATGTAAAAACCTCAAAAACAGATCCCCAAGTTTGAATCCATGTAATCTTGACTATCTTAGGGTCACAAGTGTCGGGACAAACCCCAAAACACAAAGAAAGAATATCTGGTCTTGGATCAATACACACTTCAATATCAACCGATTTTCTAATAATAGGATTCCAAATAACGCCTTCCACGGTTCCTGAGCATACCTCATCATAAAGATGCACGAATAACAAGCCTTGAGAGCTAATTATATGTGGTCCGTCAAGCAGTTCAAAAGATGGGGGGACATTAAGTGAAAACTTGTGTTGAGGGAAAGTATCATCATCTACGATCGAAACATATTTTTCATCAGAATTATTAAATGATTCGAATCTCACAAGTAGATGATGTCTATGTTTTTGCTGCGTTTGGTACTCAACAATAAACTTAGAGCTACCGATAAAAGAATCCCATTGCTTCGAAACCAATCTGAATCGAAGCAATGATTTGACAGGAAGACTTTTGATGATTTGTGCTTGGATGTCGAATGGTATGTTGTCTGACATTATTATATCGATAGACGATTCTTATTAGGGTTTTATAACGAGAGATATGCATGAAGCAGAAGATTATATAATGAAACTCGACATTAGGTTTTGGGCTAAAACCTTTGAAAAGGCAAAATCGTAAGGCCCATTTTTAATTTGGCCCTTTGGGTTTCATATGCTGTGGATCCATTGATGGTCCAACATATATAATTTGTTTTGTTTTAGAGAAATTTCTATTCTAGACTTTTGATCCTCGTAAGATTTTGTGGGATGCCGTCGATTTGAGTGCCAAGTCCAAACACGTAAAGATACTTGGTCCTCGTATTTTGTTACAAGGAGTATGCAGAGTCATTTTCGAGCTAATGCCATTCGCCAAAAGTTCTTTATAAATCCAACTTTTACCATAGAACCAGCAATTTTACCCACTAATTTTTCTTATTAAAATAAAAAAATAAACTTTCACCATTTTTTTAAAACTTAAATATTTCGCAAACCATAAATCGTCAAGCTACAAAAAAAATACCGTTGCGACGAGAATTAAATTATCTTTCTATAGACATGCATTGTTATATACTTTCGACTAATTTTTTTTTTCGCCCAAAAAAATCATATATGATTCGTAAGAATCATATATGATTTGAAGAATCGAATCATATATGCTTTTTTACGAATCATATATGATTTTTATGAATCATATATGATTCTTTCTGGGCGAAAAAAAAGTTCGTCGAAAGTATATAACAATGCATATCTATAGAAAGATCATTTAATTCTCGTCGCGATGGTATTTTTTTTGTAGCTTGAAGATTTACCGTTTGCAAGATATGTTGTTTTGAAAAAAAAAGTGAAAAATATAAATGGGTAGCTATGATTGGTTGATAGGTTCTATGACATGTATGGGTTTTTCATGGATCTCAACTCCATGCCATTGTGTCACCTAGCTATATCTTTGGCATGCCCACAAGAACATACGAGGACTAAAAAGAGATTTGTTTACCAATTAGTTTGGTTTTCTATTTTGTACTAACTTGCTAAATTAACGGGTTGAATTGAGGATGACCTAATCAAACCATTAAACATGACCAACTCAACCCATCAACCAATTAACTATTTGACAATGCTTTGGGCTTTGGCATGATCAATCCATTTAAGCATGATCAATCCATTTAACATTGTGTTCAAGAGTTAGAGTTAAACAAAAAAATAAAAGAAAATGAAAATGAAACATAAAATGTTGTGTTCTCGAGTGTCACTTAAAAAGGAAAACAAAAAGAAAATGAATGAAACTTAGTGTTATTTTGTTGATTTTGAAAGTAAAGTGTTTCCTCCCATTTTTAGGAGGAAAATGTTTACTTTACTTTCTTTTACTTTTTTAATAATAAAACTCGAGAACACAGTGTAACTGTCAAGTCACGTGTAAGTGATTGATGATCGCTAAGGTACTTGCCCTTGAATGTTCAAAGTTAAAAAAAAATGACTAAGGTACCACTTTTGGCATAATACTTTGATGCACAAATTTACCTCACGATGTAAAGGAAAGAAGAATATAAAGAATAAGCAAATCCAGTATATAATAATCAAAGCACATTTTCTTTTCAAGTCTAACTTGTTTTTACACAGGCGACTTATCAGATAGAGTATTTTGAACACTTAAAACGAATACTTTATCACTTTCTCTAACAATATAAAAAACTTATGCATTTCAAAAAATTCCAGCACAAAATAAATCTCCTTGAGACATCCTTTGCCGCCATTGTATGGCTACTAAATCTCCTTAAAAAGTTTAAACTGGTTTCAAAATTTGAGTTTCACATATACAACTAAATTGGGACGTCTCAAAAAGGAAACGTGGACTATAATTTTAATTGCGACGGAAGGAGTATAAACGGGTTTCAAATTTTTGAGGAATAAATTTGTGTGGCGTTTGTTTTACAATGATATTAATCTCTTTCATTGTAGCCCATTTTTATGGCCCTTTGAGTTTCATATACAATGGATCCATTCATGGTTGAAAATATGTGATTGGTTTTGTTTTTGAGAAAATTGCGGTAAGAGCCAAGAATAGGGTTACCTTGTAACATTTTGGTCTAACTTATTTAATCTAGATTTTTTATCCATGTAAGATTTTGTAAAATCACGCCAAGTAATCAAATTTTCACCAAGTTTGACATCTAAAAGATACTTGGTCCTCTATATTTTTACAACTAGTGCGAGGATTGTCATTTTCAAGCCAATACCATTGTGTCACCTAACGATAGATTCGATTTGTTTCTAACAATTTTTTTGTTCCTAAGGTACTTGCTCATGAACACATCAAAATTCAAACAATGACTAAGGTACCACTTTTGGCATATATATATATTATCTAATCTAGACTTTTGGTATTCGTAATATTTTGTGAGGATGCGTGGATTTAAGTAGCCCACTCAAATCACACCATGTAATCCACTTTTCACCAATTTTGGCATCTAAAAGACATGTGTTACTCGTATTTTGTTACAAGGATCATGTTTTGTGATGTGTTTTGTTGACATGTTTTGTGTGACTTTATAATCTAGAGCTACCTTATTTTATGTCGTTGATACGCAGGTGAAGAACAAAGCATCCAAAATAAGGCGTTGACTTGTACTGTTGTTCATAATAGTAAGTTTGAATTATATGTTTAAAAGCATAGTCAGTTAGTGAGATTACAAAAACTTCTTAGGTTTTGCATATGCAAAAAATCAATTTACTTTAGAAGTGTATAAAGTTGCAAACTTGTAATAAGCCTAACTCATTAAGAGGTGTTTTTCTAAGCCTATATGATGGAATTATAAGCTTATTAACTTATATGTGTTAAATAAGGTTAAACGGGTTTTTGACTAAGCGTATATAAGTGGGCTTATGAGTTTATATAAAAGGTTTTCGATAAGCCCAAAAAGTGTAGCTTTGAAGAGGTTTAGGGTTATATAATATGCTCTATTAAAATTACAATATTACCCTTAATTATACCTAATGCAACATTTATTTTTTCAACCAATGTCCTTTTTAGTCACAAAACCTCAAATGAGGCTGGTTCTCATGGTTAACTTTCAATCTTTTGAAATGGGTGGACCTACTAACGAAAAGGCTGAAGTTCAAATCCCGTTGTCATCATTTTTAGAAGTTCATTCGAGGTTTGGTTTCAGCTTATATGGTTATTTCGTAGGAAAGAGAGTCGCATTTTCGGTTGTTGAAAACTATGTGAAGAATGCATGGAAGAAGTATGGAATTATACGTGTTATGATGAATGCGAAATGCTTCTTCTTCTCCAAGATTCCTTCGGTTGAGGGTATGAACGGGGTGTTGGAGAGTAGACCATGGTTTATTCGATCCGTTCATATCAGTTTGAAGAAATGGACGCCTAATGCAAGTTTACTCGATGAAGACTTGAATTATGTTCCTATTTGGGTTAAATTACCCAGTATCCCTATTGTGGCGTTTACTGAGGATGGGCTGAGTGCATTGAATACTAAACTTGGTACTTTAATTATGCTAGATTCGTATACGAGTTATATGTATTTGCAATCATGGGGACGTTTGGATTATGCTCGTGCGTTGATTGATATTCGAGATGATCAGGAGCTTAAGGATGAGATGATTATTGCTATTCATAATGTGGATGATAATGGAAAGATTCTTCATATGGTGAGGGTGGAGTACGAATGGGAACCTCCCAGGTGCGGAGTGTGTAAGATTTTTGGTCATGATGATATGACTTGTCCACATCGTTTTGTTGAAGTTCCAAATAAGCAAAGCAAGAATTATGATGGATTTCAACAACCGCCTAAAAGAGTATCTCGTTGTCTGAATATGGGTTTAAAAGTTCAGTTTAAGCCAACAAAAAAAGTTTATCAACCTGTTTCTAAAAAGAATTGTACCACCTCAAGTGGTACTAAAAAGCAAGCTGAAACGACAAGACAAGAGAAGTACTTCCAACCTATTTGAAGCGCTTAATATGTAAAAATAATCAAAATCAACAGCCCATACAACAAGTCAACAACCATATATCTCGAGAAGCGCTTAATTTTGAGTCTCATTAGTTAGACTCCTCCTAAGTGGTTCACTCTTTGGGGTAGAAGGGTGTGAGTTCTTCTCTTCGATCATTGTAACTTTCTTTTTCGTGATAGAATTTGAGTGGGTGGCCATTGCAATCCTAGGTAAAAGTTGAGAAAAGAAAAGTCTTAAACATGAATCTAGGAATCCTACAATATACATTCACTTGACCTTATTTTGTTACGTATTAGAGTAGTAGTTTTGGTAATCAGTAAACTAGTTGAAGTTGGAGAAGGAATATAATCTATATAGCCCAGCCCAAGAAACTTAAATAATACAGAGTAATAGACTAGTACTTGGGCCGAAAACATAGACAAAGTGAGCTGCCACCGGACTCTCTAAACTAAAATCAACAAACCATACTTTAGAGTATAGATATAGAAAGACAATTTTGTAAAAGTTGAAAGTTAATGGGTGGAATATATAAATATAACAAACTGAAAGTACTTTAAGGGCCCGTTTGGTATAGGTGTTTCAACAATTATGGATTAAAAGAAAGTACAAATCCGTCGTTTGGTGCATTTTTTTTTTCGTCACAAAAAGTAATAGAATGAAAGATTCCATTTATTTTCATTCCATGGTACACTTGTGACTTTTCATCATTCCATCCAATAAGATTGTTGCATTTTATTTTACTCTTTTTTTAACCACATATTTATTTATTCTATTATTTACTTTTTTTTAAATAAAAAATTAGATCTAATTTTACATATAAAGTTACAAAAAAATATATAATTTAAACATTTTCTTAATTTTCTCTATCCTCATTTTCTTTTAAACTGTTATCAAATTCGAATCCAATTTCAATCTCACTTACAAACCAAATGCCACCTAAGACTTCGTGTTTGGTAGACCGGAATGGAAAACCCAGGAGCATTTTCATTTGTTTGTTAGTAGTACTGAGAATAGAATCAACAATGACCAATGTTATAAATAGCGGGAGACGTGACGTGACGGCATGACCAAGTCTCACGCTTTAGCGGCTAAGGTGAAACTTTTGCATATATAAGGCATGACATAAGACAACACAAAATATGAAAATATTTATATATTCATATCATATTTCATACATATATCGAGGTTACAAAAAGACGTGACATAATGCGACATACGCGTGACGTGGCGGCATAACCAAACCTTTTTAGAGCCTTTTAGAACCATGGCAATGACCAAAAAGCGGGGCTATATAATAATAAGAAAACATGTGCCTTGCACATGCCTGTGGTCAATTTGGGGAAAATTGAACAAAGCCCTAAATATTATTCCAATTGAAATTAACGCTTCAATTTTCAATCTTCTCCATCACTGGTTGAAAGTCTTCTTTTTTAAGGTACGATTTGCATATTCATAGAAACAAGATAGAGGGTGTTTGTTTAAGCTTATATAGGGGGTGTTTGGATTAGCTTATTTTGTGGGCTTATCAGCTTATTGAGATTTAGGAAACCGGCTTATTGGCATTCCTAAATCTCAATAAGCTGATAAGCCCACAAAATAAACTGATCCAAACACTCTTATAGCGGGCTTATGGCTTATTTGGATTTCAGCTTATATTTCATAAGCTCACTTTTTGTGGCTTATTTTCAATCTTTTCGGCTTATATAACCTTATCGTCTCATAATAAACTTATATAAGCCGAAAAGTTTCAAAATAAGCCACGAAAAGCGAGCTTATGAAACATAAGCCGAAAACCACATAAGCCATAAGCCCGCTATATAAGCCGAAAAAAAACACCCCCATAGTAGTTTTGTATATTAATTAATGATGTTGGTTTTTGCGAGTTTAATTGGCTTATTATGTTATTGTCCAAATGTGATTTCACAAAATTTTCAAAGTCATAGTTTATGGTTATTAATTATATATGCCTCTCAATTAGTTTGTTTTTGTTTATCATATATTCATATGGGTTTTATAAATATTTTTATTGTTTATTTTTTATGTCCTGCTTTATTGTGAGTCATTAAAAGATGGTTGTTTTTATAAATATCTTTGTATTTTCATACAAGTTCTCCTATTATTTAATTATTTATCAACATAACACTCTTTTACAAATATTTTATATTTGTGTAAAAAGTATCCCTTTTAAAGTCAGCTTGGTTTTAAGGGGTTAAATCTATCTTTAAATTACTTGTAAAAAACAGGAATAATTAACTTTGCCACTTTTTCTAGTGTTGTGTAGCGAACTTTTTAGTTTTTGCTATTGTATACAAAGAAGTTTGAATTTTTGACTTTTTTGACTATCTTGTGACCATTTAACCCTTCGTTGTTAATAGGATGGTTGAAAAACGTAGGGTAAATGGTCTCAAATTACACTCAAAAGTCGAAATTCAAAAGTTTTTGTATATGGTAGCAGCAAAAAAAAAGGCTACACCAAACTCGAAAAAGTAACAAGTTTGTTACATTTTAGGTAAGCATTAAAAAAACCTCCTTTTGTGGGAAATTTTGTCTTAAATTGCTATTCGTGTAGGCTAAAAGATGATCATGGAGAAGCCGAATGCATAATTGATTCTAAAGTAGAGGAGAACAACAATGATATATTATTAACGTCAGGTATCGATTGTGGGGTTAAATCCAATGAATCAGACCTCCTTAATGTTCCGTTTGGTATTTTCGAGACAATTATGGAGTTTTCTGTTGGCGTTGAATACATGAACCTTCGTGCTACATGCAAACAATGTCATTTAGCAGCACCTTTGGTAAAATGGCGCAACGATACATCATTACGGAGATTACAAACGTACTCGGTTGTTTCACCTTGGCTGATGGTCGCAGATAAAAAACGAGCTATTATGACCTTTATTAACCCCATACTGGGTGACTACTACTTTTTGAGGAAACCTCATATATCAGTTGTTTATGGAAAATTATATTGTTCAAAGTTTGGCTGGTTATTGTTTAAAAGCTATAAGTTGAATTGCTTGGTATTCTTTAACCCTTTTACAAATGTTATCAAGGAGCTTCCGCGCCCGGAATATAGTTTGGAAAGCTTGTGTTTTTCGGCACCACCTACTTCCCTTGATTGTATGGTGGTTGGGTTTTTAAAACTAGATTATTGGCGTGTTGACATCCTCTATGTGAATCGGGAACCAACGTGGCATACACTTAATCTTGGCCCTAATCCAGAAACTATCTGTTTTCCAACTTTTTACGGTCAAGATTTTTATGCCTTGTCTAAAGAAGGAGAACTTCTTGTAATCAATAATTTGGACAAAGAAGATTATTCTTGTAAGCTTGTTGAAACCGAAGCTCCTAAAGGCTCTTGCACATCGTCTACTCAGTATTTCTTAACGAATTGCGATCAACATCTTTTACTGGTTATAGTGGGCGAATATGGAGAACATGTTGAGGTTTTCAAGCGCAACGAATCTAAACAAGAATGGGAGAAAATAGATTCTATAGGTAAGCACATGATTTTTGTTTGTGGCACAACATGTCTCTGCATTGAAGCCAAAGTACCAAAGATGGAGAATAAGATCTTCTTTCCACGTCTACATACCAAGAACAGGAAGGTGGTGTTCTATTCACTCGACACATGCAAGTACCACACATTTGATGGCGAAAATGTTCAAGAACATGTAGGGGGTTTCTTTGGAACTACATATTATCTCTACCGTAATGCTTGGATTGAACCAAGTTGGTCCTAGGTGACTCATTTATTAACTTTTGTAACATGATAGGACACGTTGACGTGTTGCATCTTTTATTTTATTCAATGTTTGAGCTATGTTAGTGTAAACATTTTGCACAATGCAATGTGTGGTATTTATTGTTTTTGTCAGTCATAATCGTTTGGTAAAAACTGTTTATGATTGTACGGAATTATTTACTTAACTTGTTCCAGACTTCCAGCAGTACCAAATTCAACTAGTTAGTAAGGCGAGTCATTTAAAACTTCAAATAGAGTAGTTTAATGCCTAGATAGTACAAATTCATCATTGCAGAACAGAGTGGAGTCGTGTCGGATTTCCCAATGGTAAGAGTCAATTAAACCTCCTGCTTTATGCTTTAAAAACCTTGACGAAAGTTAATTACTTGATTTTGATGGTGTTTCTGTGTACTGTTTACAACAGAATGCAAGGAACTTTGAGAGCTTTCACCTTCCAAGGAGTTGATGGTTGGCTATCCGCCCGCAGTAGTATTGAAACACAGTTAGCTTTTGCAGTAATGCATCTTGTGACCAAAACATGCGTTGTTTGCTGGTGATGAGATATTGTGATTCTGAATGTGATGTTAAGGGAAGAGGACGAGGAGCTATTTGAGATTAATTATATCGAGTTTATTAGGAGAGATATGGAAGGGAGTGATCTCGATATGAGGAGGAGGATTGCTTGTGAGCTTCTTAAGGAGATTGAGGGAAATTACAAAGAGAAGATTACTGCAAAGGTTTCGGAGCAGATTAACTGTTTGGCTTAGTTTGAACAAAATCCTGCTGCTAATTGAAAATATAAGGATTGTGCTATATGCTTGGTTGTTTCTCTTGCTACTAAAAAGGCAGGTGGTGCTTCTGTCTCGACTGATCTTCGACAAACTTGTTTCATCACCAAGCACTGAAGATCAAGGATTTCATATTCTGAACCTGGTCATTGAGAATCTTGGGTATGATGTTTTGGCAGAATACATGAATGACATCTGGCATACCCTGTCGTTGTTTCTGGTCAAGCACGGCATACAAACTATTGTGGACTCGGTTAACTCTCTTCAGGCAAATTTGTTCAATGCAGTTTTGGATACGTTTTGGATACCTACTCTTAAGACCATAACTGGCAACACCTAAAGTTGAGAGCAGTTGCATCAGCTAAACTACTCTATGAATCATCATCGCTTTTGGATCCTGCTGCTGAGGAGCTCTGGGGTAAGTTGCTAGATGGTATTGTTACTCTCCTGTCGCAACCGGAAGAGCAAAGAGTTGAGGATGAACCTGAAGTTCCTGATTTTGGTGAGGCGACTGGTTATCAAGCCACCTTTGTTCGTCTTCAAAATGCGGGTAGAAGGGAGGAAGACCCATTGAAGGAAATTCAGGATCCAAAACACTTCTGCGTGGCTTTATTGGCAAATCTCTCTAATCAGTTCCGTGGTAGATTCCCGCCGGTTATAACCAGATATCTGTCTCAAGCTAATCAAGCTGCACTACAAAATCTCCCCATTGTATGAAGGTAAGATTCGTATCCTACGCTTTGTGTCATGACAGTAGTTCTTTCCTTTGTTTTTCATGTTTGTGTGTGCTCAGGCATATTTTGTATGGACTTTAATATGCTTTTTAGATCCTGGGTTGCTTATGGACTCTATAATGCTTTTTGTCTAATCTAATGAAGAGTATATGTTATTTAGTTTCGTTTTAGATATATATCTGATACTCATTAGTTTATCCGTCGTGACTGTTATAAGTTTCTTCATGTGGTTATAAACGCTCCAAAAGGTAGGATTTGTGGGGATGCTTTATCACAAACAGAGATTGTAGAGATTTGATCAACTGTAACTGTGCCTGCTGCTGGTTCTTCCTATTAAATGAATATTTGGAAGTTGTATAGACTCTAATCTGTTTGAGTAGCGAACAAAGTGTATTTCCGGAAAAGGTCACTATATGCTTACCGCCTTTCCTCCATTTTGGGAGCCTGATGTTGGTTTACTTTGACATCATGGAAATTAAGCCATACATGAGCAATGAAATAAATGAGTAAACACCGGAATCCAGTAGCCATCCTAACTATTCTGAAAACTTGCTTTGAACTTGGCAGTGCTCGAGGTTATAAGTTAAGTCAGTAAAATTTGACATCTTTTTTTGGGAGAAATAATCATCTTTGAACTAACACAAGTTCTTCACACCAATACAATCGTTTTTAACTGTCTTGGTTATCACCAACAGAGATTGTAGATAAATATATGCCAGTGTAATCTTAGTGGGTTAATATATCTTTGGTTGGTTGTCTTAGAAGATCGTTCGAGTATATATGGAAGTACATTCAGGGTGTGCTCACTGTGTACTAGTTATAGAATAGAGACCTTATGAATGTATGTATACCTGTGGATAAACAGATTTTCTGGCATAGTTACATGTGCTCTTTTATTTCGATAAACTCGTAATCTTAGAAACAATTTTGTTTGAGTTTCATCAATAGTAGTTTTAGACATTTCAGCTGTTCTGTTTTCGTGTGTGAAATTATAAAAAGGAACGAGTTAGCGAATCTGCTAATCACAATTATAAACCCTAAAAACACATACACTTAAATCACCTTTATAATAGTAATTAAATTGCGATGTTCTGTTTTTTTATCAGAGTTAAATTGCAGCATATGGTTTTCATATTGAATCATGTATCTGGTTGGGCCTATAACTGTACAGAATTAGGCAGAATGAATACAAAGGCTGATAGTGAAATATGTGTTCGGTGTTAGGTCAACTTTTGTCTTTGTTTCAGTGATTATGTTGTAGTTTAACATTGCACTTTGTTAAGTTACTTTTATCCGATGTCTTGTCTTAGTAAACTTTAATGGTGATGTATGTTTTCCAGGTCATGTGCAACCAAAGGAGTAGAGAGTCAAGTCAAGTATTGATGGTCGGTTCAGTTGTCAGCTCATGGTGTCTAATTTTGCGGTCGGGTTTTCATACAGTTTTGAATCCAGGTCATAGTCACATAACTCGCCACAATAGCCGCGAATTGTGATCCAGTTCGTTCAATCCAAAACATGGTACGAAATCGATCCGGATTGACCGGGATCGCGAATTGGATCGGTGACAATAGCGTTCCGAAAAGTAACTGAAATCTGAATCGGGGAAGAGCAGTACGTGTTCCAGTTAAAACCAATTCACGTTCCACTTTTTAAGTTGTGTTGCTGACAAGACTAGTTTTTCATTTTTTTTAAGTTATGTTGTTGAGATATTAGTTTAAAATCTAGTTTTTCGTATTTTTATTGTCTTTTGTATCTTGATTACGCTTTTTTAAGTTAACTTGCTGATAAAACTTTTTTAATATGTTTCTTCGAATGAATTATGAGAATATGATAAGCATTATATTTAATGGTTATCGTTTTCAGGTCTTGATGGATTACATTACTTAAGGGGATAGCTTGGCTACAATTTTTGTAGCCAACCGGCTACAATCCCCCACCAAAAAATACATAAGAAATGAATTAGGGACCCACTTAAAGAACTCAGGGACCAACACACGCACAGTTTTTAGTACAAAATTGTACAGTAGCTAATTAGCTACAAAATATTGTAGCTAATATATTCCCATTACTTCCCATAAAAGGCTATTCATTATACTGGTCCCTGTATTAGTCAATTCTAAACTTGGTAAATGTATATTGTGAATGGTCTGATAGACTTTAGTCCTGGTTTCCGTGCTTAATTACAACATAGCAAGCCAGGCCAATGGTTGACAAGTTGTTCTTATTCATCATTGATGTTGAGTGTTTTTGTTTTGTTGATCTGTTGCTAGGTGTCTGTTTATTTTTCAGTGTTACATCCAACTTTTATGGTCTGATAGATCTTCTAGTGGAGATCTATTTTCGGTAAAAAAATTTGACAGTTTTACCGGTTCACCAGATAATAAACGGAAGCACACACACGTTTTATAAAACTAAATCATACTCGATATTTACATATATACTAAATGGTCGTTCGTCATTGTAAATTCAAAAACTAAATTAATATGCAGAATATCTAAACATTCAAAAGGGTATGAATGATGAGGAACTTCTAACGGCGTTCCTTCTCAGTTCTCACTGTCAGTAGTCTCCTATTAATCGTTTTTGTACCCTCCTCGTGAGATATCATATTCCATGAATAGAGTACCAGAATTGCAGCAACACCAAAATAACTAAAGATATTAGATATAAAGTAATGGACTTTAAACAAGATTTTTGTGCATAAGTTTCACCAAAGAAAAAGTCATATTCATTATATAAAACATCGAAAAACGGTAACCTGCAGACTCCTAAACAACCTATAAAAAATAACTTGACATCTATTAACTTTAAAACATCTAAAACAGTAACCTCACTCCTAACACTTCAATCGCCATACCTTCCTTTCCTGCTCCAAAAGCCACTCCTAACACTTCAGTCCATGTAGATGTAGGTACTACCATCTCAGTGATCAAGCAAAAGTAGTGTTTCAATGTAGGAAATCGCAGAGAAATTTTCGTTTCCAGAAATCCCAATATAATTGATTTGTTTTGAGTCAGGTTCATAAGCAAAAAGATCCTTTCGACCATCAATATTTTTTGTTTCAACTATGAGTTCGCCACTCTTTCTAAATGCATGTACATGTTTTATCACATGTCTTGTGTTGATGGAGTATAGCTTTGTGAATGATTTAGAAACGCCATGTTCCATCATCTTCCATACACTATGAACTCGTTTCCCAGCCTCTATTTTAAACTGAACCACAACAAGAGACTCCCTAATGTTATATAAATTCAAACTTTGCTTACCGGCAGCTAGACTTGCGGGTAGGGAAATTTCTGTAAATTCTTCACTTGTCATATCAAAAGACACAATCAATTTCTTTGTATTCCACTGATATCGTCCATTATCCACATAAATATTAATTTCATAAGCAATCCAATACATAAACCTATCTATTGCTACCTGATATGGTGTAATGAATATACATTCACGAGGTAAATTCTTGGATAGTCTTCTCCAGGCATTTGTGCTTAATGTAAAAACATCAAATACAGGGTCTCGTTTATTCCAATATGTATTACATGTAAACTTGACTATCTTAGGGTCACAAGTGTTGGAACAAACCCCAAAACCAAAAATAGTAAGATAATCTGGTTTTAGTGCACAACACACATCAATATCAACCGATTTTTTAATAGCAGGATTCCAAATAAGGGCTTTCCTGATTTTTGAGTCAGGTTCATAACCATGCACGAATAACAAGCCTTGAGAGCTAGCTAAAACTAGTCTGTCAAGTAGGTTAAGAGACGTGGGGACAGTAAGTGAAAACTTGTGTTGAGGAAAAGTATCATCATCTACAATCGAAACATATTTTTTGTCAGAATAATTAAATGATTTGGATCTTACAAATAGATGATGTATACGTTTTTGATGAGTGTTGTACTCAGCAATAATAAACTTAGAGCTATGGATAAGAGATTTCCATTGTTTCGAAACCAATCTAAATCGAATAAGTGATTTGACAGGCAGATTTTTTATGATTTCTGCTTGGATATCGAATGGTATGTTGTCGGACATTATGGTTTCGATGGTGCTTATTAGGGTTTTAAACTTTTAGGGTTTTTTAGCGTGAGACGATTTGCATGATACACAAGATTATACTAAAATTTCGACATTAGTTTATGGGCTAAAGCCTTTAAAAAAGCACAAGCCTAACAGCCCATTGGGCTTTATATGCTAATGGATCCATTGACGATTGATGGTCCATATTTGAGATTGGTTTGAAGAGACTTCTTTACCAACTAGTTTGGTCTAATTCCTACTTTGTAGTTTGTACATTGAACTGGCCACTCAACCCTCAACCCATTAACTATTTTGCAACTCGCTGGCCTGATCAACCCATTTTACCTCCACCTGTAAGTTGCCGAGGATGGTGATAGATTCGATTTGCCTCAACAGTTCCTTGGTTCCTAAGGTACTTGCCATGGATAAGATATGGGCCCATGAACACATCAAAGTTTAAACAATGACTAAGCTAGGTTCCACTTTTGGCATATTAGTTTGTACTTTGTAGGATAAATTAACCACAAGAAGTAAAGGAAAAAAGAATAACAGTAAAAGCATGCATGCAACTTATGAAAGAAACATGTAAAACCAATGAGCAATTATCAAAGTCCATTTTCTACCTGTGCTCATCGACTATATACGTATTCTCGTGACAATCTTTTACATATCAGAAGTGTGCATCAGTAGGTTCGTTTCGGGTTTTTACTTGATCTGAATCCAAACTGCAAAACCTCCTGATTTAGCTAAACTCGAACAGTTTGGTTTCGGTTTCTCAGTCTTGTGTATTTTTGGTTTTATGAGGTTTGGGTGTTTCAGCCCGTCAAACTACAAAATAAATCATAAGTTTAGCTCAACAAATGTATACTAACTGGATTAATTGATAGCCAAAATCGAAACTGTTGACTAAAGTAGGCTAGCTCAAATAAAGGTAAACATGTGATTATGCATATGTTCTTAGTTATACTTAAAATATAATAGCTTTTAACTTGAAACTTTAGTATCTTTACATATGAGGAAATATGATGTATATCTGATGTCTCACTTTGTCTGTAAGTCTTACAGATTCTTGGTTGAATACTTCAAAGACGGTTTATAACATTGTTATTTTGGCATTCGAATAATAGTAAAATACTATAACTTGATCATCTAGCAGACACCATACAGAAAATAATCATTACTTTACCAGATACTAAACGGAAGCACACACACGTTTTATCAAACTAAATCATAATTTACAGATTTACTAAACGGTCGTCCGTCATTGTAAATAGAAGTATCTGTTATAGATTATAATGTTAGCACATCCATACAAAAACTATATAAATTTGCAGAAGAGCTAATTAAAAATCCAAAAGAGTATGAAAGATGAGGAACTTCTGACGGCATTCCTTCTCCCTGTCAGTAGTCTCCAATTAATCAATTTTGTACCCTCCTCGTGAGATATCATATTCCATGAATAGAGTACCAGAATTGTAGCAACACCAAAATAACTAAAGATATTAGATATAAAGTGATGGACTTTAAACAAGATTTTTGTGCATAAGTTTCACCAAAGAAAAAGTCATATTCATTATATAAAACATCGAAAAACGGTAACCTGCAGACTCCTAACACAACCTATAAAAAATAACTTGACATCTATTAACTTTAAAACATCTAAAACAGTACACACTCCTAACACTTCAGTCCATGTAGATGTAGGTACTACCATCTCAGTGATCAAACAAAAGTAGTGTTTCAATGTAGGAAATCACAGAGAAATTTTCTTTTGCAAAAATCCCAATATAATTGATTTGTTTTGAGTCAGGTTCATACGCAAAAAGATCCTTTCGACCATCAATATTTTTTGTTTCAAGTATGGGTTCGCCACTCTTTCTAAATCCATGTACAATATGTTGTTAAATGCCTACTTAATTTCTTGACATTCATCTTGTTAAATAAAGACAAGAGTTAAGTATGAGAAATTGAGAATCAGTTTTCTTATAAATAATCTTGAACCTTGCAAAAGTGAATGTGCGTAGTATAATTTTCCATTCTGTTAACTAATAAACGATCCAACTTTAGTATGTTCCAATTCAAAATATGTCACTGCACATCTATGTTTCTTTCCTGCAAGAGAGCCTATGTTTTTACCAAAGGCTAACAAGTTGTATATTTTTCATTAATGTTGAGGGTATAGATTTGTGTGGTGTTGGTTCACCATGATCATCTTTGCTGAAGTGCAACTGGTGAACACATACACAAGTCTACATGACGCGCGCATATCTTATGAGTTATGATGACACTTTGTCTAAAAGTTTTGCTTCTTTTTCTTCTTGGTAAAATACTTAGAAAGTTTAGAAAAATGTTGTTGATACTTGATACTTTAGATACATTGATATATAACTTGATCATCTAGTAGAGACCATACCGAAAATAATAAAATCATCAGTTTAGCATCTTATAAACGATGGCATATTCAATACCAAGAGTAGTAACAAAGTTGCAGCTAAATCAAAATAACTAAAATTGTAAGATATAAAATCAATTGTCTTTGAAAGATTTGTGAATAAGTTTCACCCAAAGAGAAAGTGAGGTTCGTTATGTAAAACGTCAAAAACAATAGTCAAACTCCTAAAACGAGTATTAATCTATATGTAACGCATAAAATTTCTTAGGAATTACTTAACTAATCTGAACAATACTTGCACTTCAATCTCCATACCTTAATTGCTGCTTCAAAAGTCACTTGTCTTAAGCTCCACACTTAGCATGCCATTATCTTTGTCCTCAGCCCATGTGGAAGTAGATACTACAATCTCAGTGATCAAGCAAAAGTAGAGTCTCGATGTAGGATTTCACATAGTTTCTATATTCTGTTCCATAAATCCCAATATTGATGTGTTTTGAATTGGGATCATAAGCAAAAATATCCTTTTCCATTTCAACTATAGGTTCGCCACTCTTTCTAAATCCATATATGTGTTGTATCACATCTGTTGTGTTGATGGTGTATAGCTTCGTGAACGACTTTGACACACCATGTTCCATCATCTTCCATACGCTATAAACTGGTTTCTTGACCTCATGTTTTAATTGAACCACAACAAGAGAATCCCTAATGTTATATAAATGCAAAGTACTTCTGTCTGCTAAACTTGCGGGGAAGGAAATTTCCGTAAATTCTTCACTTGTCATATCAAATGACACAATCAAATTCCGCGTATACATCTGTGTGCCATATACATTTTGCTCATTAATCGTTTCACCAGCAAGCCAATACATAAACCTATCTATTGCTACCTGATTGTCGCATGTAAATGAAATACGTTCACGGGGTAAATTCTTGGATAGTCTTCTCCAAGCATTTGTGCTTAATGTAAAAATCTCAAATTCCCGTTTACCACAATAAAATTTATACTTAACTATCTTAGGGTCATAAGTGTCGGGACAAACCCCAAAACCAAAATCAGCATCAGGATATGAATCAGGCACACAAATATCAACCGATTTTCTAATAGTAGGATTCCAAATATTAATAACAGATTTCGTGCTTCCTGATCGTACTTCATAACGATGCCCGAATAACAAGCCTTGAGAGCTAACTACTTTTTTTCTAATTAGTGGAAAAGCCCTGGGGACAGTAAGTGAAACCTTGTGTTGAGGGAAAGTATCATCATCTATGATCGAAACATATTTAGGGTTAAAATTTTCGCCAAACAATTGATAATTTACAAGTAGATGATGTTTATGTTTTTGATGAGTGTGGTACTCAACAATAAACTTAGAGCTATCAATAAGAGACTTCCATTGTCTCGAAACCAACCTGAATCGAACCAATGATTTGATAGGCAGAATTTTGATGATTTCTTCTTGGATATTGAATGGTATCCTCTCCAAATACTCCACCGCTGCTCTCTTCCTCTTCTCCCCCACCGTCTCCTCAACATCCTCACCTGCCACGTCATAACCATCAACTGCCACGTCAGCAAGAGCTTTTTATCAGACTCACTGCTCTTGATACTGTCGTTGTCGGAGGTGTACGAAGGCTTGTTGTTGTTTTGCTTCCGGCGAGCCTTGTCGCAGGAGAAAAAGGGGTCCGGTTTGTGTTTATTGGGTTTTTGAGTGGATTTGATGCGTTTGTTGTTCATTATGAGTGGTATGTTGTCTGACATTATTAATTCAAATATGCTTATTAGGGTTATAGAACGAGAGATTTGCATGAAACAGAAGATTATATAATGAAACTCGACATTAGTTGGGCTAAAACCTTTGAAAAGGCAAATTTGTACGGCCCATTTTTTGGCCCTTTGGGTTTCATATGCTATGGATCCATTGATGTCCCAACACTCCAACATATCTGATTGGTTTAGTTTTAGGGAAATTTCTAATCTAGACTTATTATCTTCGTAACATTTGATCAGTGGCTCAGTCAAAACACACCAAGTAATCAAGTTTTCACCAATTTTGACATCTAAAAGATACTTGGTCCTCATATTTTGTTACAAGGAGCGCACAAATAGGTCTTTTCGAGCCAATACTATTGTGTCACCCAGGTAGATCTATGGCATCCCCACAAGAACATACGAGGACTAAATGAGATCGGTTTATTTACCAAGTAGTTTGGTTTTCTACTATTTATGTACTAACTTGCTAAATTAACAGGTTGAGTTGAGGTTGACATGATGAACCCGCCAAAACCCAACCACTCAACAGACTCAACCCATCAACTCAGGAAATATTTGACATGATCAACCTATATCATGATAATAGCGATAGATCGGATTTCTCTCAACATTTTCTTGGTTCCAAAGGTACTTGACAAGGATAAGATATGGGCCCATGAACACATCAAAATATAAGCAATGTCTAAGGTACCACTTTTGGCATATTACTTAGGAGGATAAATTTACCTCGGGAAGTAAAGGAAAAAAGAATAGAGTATAATTGTTTGGCTATATACTTAACTTGAGCTATCACCAGTATTACATAGGTTTTGCATGAGTTGGTTCATTTCAAACCGAAAGAAACGATAGAACTTTCTGAATAGGAGACTGAAATTGTTTGGTTTTGGCTCTTTTGGGCTAGATGCATGATCTGTTTGTATCACCTATTTGTTTTCAAAAGACAACACCTTAAAGTTTCCATCATTCATCTTATGAGAATCAAGATCGGCTTCTACATCAACTTTGACACTGCTTACCAGAGAGATATATCAAATAGACACATTGAGTAGAGAATTTTGTGGAATCCATTTGATAAAACTTATAAAATTCTAGAGGCATCAACTAATGTATTGCATTAATTCAAGTTGCCAAATCTGAATGGATTATAGTTTCGCTAACTTATTGCCAACAACGATTTTTTTTACATACAAACATTGTGATTCATTATAATAAAAGATGAAAAAATGGATGCAGGTAGGTTCACAAGTATACATGATGTATATCTTATGATGTCACTTTGTGCGTAAGTCTTGCTTCTTGTTGGTAAAATACTCAAAGAGAGTTTACAAAAATGTTGTTGATTAGATAAAAAATATAACTTGATCATCTAGTGAGCCCATACTGAAAGTAATCACTTCACCGGATGATAAACGGAATCACAAAAAGTGTTTCACACACAGTTTCATCAAAGTATATCATACTCAATATTTACAGATGTACTAATGATCGTCCATGATAGTAAATAGAAGGATATGTTACATATCATTGTAATGTTGGCACATCCATACAAAAACTAAAACTAATATACAGAATAATAGCTAAAAATCGAAAAGACTATTGAAATATAAGGAAATTATTATTGGCATTACTTCTTCAAGACATTAGTCACCTATTTAACGATTTTGTATAGCAGATCATCTTATGTTCCAAGAATTGAGTAACAGAATTTCAGCAAAACCAGAATATCTAAAGATGTTGGATATCATTTGATCAAACAAGATTTTTGTGAATAAGTTTCACCAAAAGAAAAAGTGAGATTTTGTACCCTCCTCTGAGATATCATATTCCATACAAAAACAAAATTAATATGCAGAATAGCTATAAATTCAAAAGAGTACGTATGAAAGATGAGGAACTTCTAACGGCATTCCTTCTCCCTGTCAGTAGTCTCCTATTAATCGTTTTTGTACCCTCCTCGTGAGATATCGTATTCCATGAATAGAGTTCCAGAATTGCATGCAGCAACACCAAAATAACTAAAGATATTAGATATAAAGTGATTGACTTTAAACAAGATTTTTGTGCATAAGTTTCACCAAATAAAAAGTGAGATTCATTATATAAAACATCGAAAAACAGTAACCTGCAGACTCCTAACACAACCTATAAAAAATAACTTGACATCTATTAACTTTAAAACATCTAAAACAGTAACCTCACTCCTAACACTTCTATCGCCATACCTTCCTTTCCTGCTCCAAAAGCCACTCCTAACACTTCAGTGCATGTAGATGTAGGTACTACCATCTCAGTGATCAAGCAAAAGTAGTGTTTCAATGTAGGAAATCGCAGAGAAATTTTCGTTTCCAGAAATCCCAATATAATTGATTTGTTTTGAGTCAGGTTCATAAGCAAAAAGATCCTTTCGACCATCAATATTTTTTGTTTCAACTATGAGTTCGCCACTCTTTCTAAATGCATGTACATGTTTTATCACATGTCTTGTGTTAATGGAGTATAGCTTTGTGAATGATTTAGAAACGCCATGTTCCATCATCTTCCATACACTATGAACTCGTTTCCCAGCCTCTATTTTAAACTGAACCACAACAAGAGACTCCCTAATGTTATATAAATTCAAACTTTGCTTACCGGCAGCTAGACTTGCGGGTAGGGAAATTTCTGTAAATTCTTCACTTGTCATATCAAAAGACACAATCAATTTCTTCGTATTCCACTGATATCGTCCATTATCCACATAAATATTAATTTCATAAGCAATCCAATACATAAACCTATCTATTGCTACCTGATATGGTGTAATGAATATACATTCACGAGGTAAATTCTTGGATAGTCTTCTCCAGGCATTTGTGCTTAATGTAAAAACATCAAATACAGGGTCTCGTTTATTCCAATAAGTATTACATGTAAACTTGACTATCTTAGGGTCACAAGTGTTGGAACAAACCCCAAAACCAAAAATAGTAAGATAATCTGGTTTTAGTGCACAACACACATCAATATCAACCGATTTTTTAATAGCAGAATTCCAAATAAGGGCTTTCGCGGTTCCTGAGCATATATCATAACCATGCACGAATAACAAGCCTTGAGAGCTAGCTAAAACTAGTCCGTCAATTAGGTTAAGAGACGCGGGGACAGTAAGTGAAAACTTGTGTTGAGGAAAAGTATCATCATCTACAATCGAAACATATTTTTTGTCATATTTTTGGTCAGAATAATTAAATGATTTGGATCTTACAAATAGATGATGTATACTTTTTTGATGAGTGTTGTACTCAGCAATAATAAACTTAGAGCTATGGATAAGAGATTTCCATTGTTTCGAAACCAATCTAAATCGAATAAGTGATTTGACTGGCAGATTTTTTATGATTTCTGCTTGGATATCGAATGGTATGTTGTCGGACATTATGGTTTCGATGGTGCTTATTAGGGTTTTAAACTTTTAGGGTTTTTTAGCGTGAGACGATTTGCATGATACACAAGATTATACTAAAATTTCGACATTAGTTTATGGGCTAAAGCCTTTAAAAAAGCACAAGCCTAACAGCCCATTGGGCTTTATATGCTAATGGATCCATTGACGATTGATGGTCCATATTTGAGATTGGTTTGAAGAGACTTCTTTACCAACTAGTTTGGTCTAAGTCCTACTTTGTAGTTTGTACATTGAACTGACCACTCAACCCTCAACCCTCAACCCATTAACTATTTTGCAACTCGCTGGCCTGATCAACCCATTTTACCTCCACCTGTAAGTTGCCGATGATGGTGATAGATTCGATTTGCCTCAACAGTTCCTTGGTTCCTAAGGTACTTGCCATGGATAAGATATGGGCCCATGAACACATCAAAGTTTAAACAATGACTAAGCTAGGTTCCACTTTTGGCATATTAGTTTGTGCTTTGTAGGATAAATTAACCACAAGAAGTAAAGGAAAAAAGAATAACAGTAAAAGCATGCATGCAACTTATGAAAGAAACATGTAAAACCAATGAGCAATTATCAAAGTCCATTTTCTACCTGTGCTCATTGACTATATACTTATTCTCGTGACAATCTTTTACAGATCAGAAGTGTGCATCAGTAGGTTCGTTTCGGGTTTTTACTTGATCTGAATCCAAACTGCAAAACCTCCTGATTTAGCTAAACTCGAACAGTTTGGTTTCGGTTTCTCAGTCTTGTGTATTTTTGGTTTTATGAGGTTTGGGTGTTTCAGCCCGTCAAACTACAAAATAAATCATAAGTTTAGCTCAACAAATGTATACTAACTGGATTAATTGATAGCCAAAATTGAAACTGTACGTTGACTAAAGTAGGCTAGCTCAAATAAAGGTAAACATGTGATTATGCATATGTTCTTAGTTATACTTAAAATATAATAGCTTTTAACTTGAAACTTTAGTATCTTTACATATGAGGAAATATGATGTATATCTTATGTCTCACTTTGTCTGTAAGTCTTACAGATTCTTGGTTGAATACTTCAAAGACGGTTTATAACATTGATATTTTGGCATTCGAATAATAGTAAAATACTATAACTTGATCATCTAGCAGACACCATACAGAAAATAATCATTACTTTACCAGATACTAAACGGAAGCATACACACGTTTTATCAAACTAAATCATACTCCGTAATTTACAGATTTACTAAACGGTCGTCCGTCATTGTAAATAGAAGTATCTGTTATAGATTATAATGTTAGCACATCCATACAAAAACTATATAAATTTGCAGAAGAGCGAATTAAAAATCCAAAAGAGTATGAAAGATGAGGAACTTCTGACTGCATTCCTTCTCCCTGTCAGTAGTCTCCAATTAATCAATTTTGTACCCTCCTCGTGAGATATCATATTCCATGAATAGAGTACCAGAATTGCAGCAACACCAAAATAACTAAAGATATCAGATATAAAGTGATGGACTTTAAACAAGATTTTTGTGCATAAGTTTCACCAAAGAAAAAGTCATATTCATTATATAAAACATCGAAAAACGGTAACCTGCAGACTCCTAACACAACCTATAAAAAATAACTTGACATCTATTAACTTTAAAACATCTAAAACAGTACATGTTGGAAAACACGAGGGCCTTTTAGGCTTATACTTGATGAAGAGAGGAATACTTAGAGAACTTTCACAATGGAACTTTTATTCCTTAAGCTTTGCTTAGGTACATTTACAATGCATACACCATCACCTATTTATACTAGTCCATGGAAGGTTCTAGACTCGGGATATTCCATGGACATTCTTATGCAATCTAGATTATTCTAATACATCATCATCCTTATCCTAATTCTAGATAATTCTTACTAGACACTTTACCACAATTATCTAGATACTTCTAGTATGTATCATCTACTACAACCTTTTAAACACTTTTATATCATTCTACGACTTTCTACAAGCTTCCATACTATTCTACGACTTTCCAGAAGCTTCCATACCATTCTACGACTTTCTAGAAGTGTCTTCCATATGTGCTCGGGCTAAATCAAGTTTACAATCCAACACCCCCCTTTAAACTTGATTTACCAACTCCAAGCATCATTCTTTGTCTTGAGAAGTCTTTCTCGTTGAGCGGCTTGGTGAAGATATCTGCAACTTGATCTTCGGACCTCGTATGTATTACTCGAACATCCTTTCTTGCAATGCATTCTCTAATAAAGTGATAACGAGTGTTGATATGCTTACTTCGACCATGGTAGACTGGATTTTTCGCTAAGTCAATGGCCGACTTGTTATCCACGTAGATCTCAGTCGCATCTTCTTGCTCCATGTTTAGCTCCTTTAGCATACTTCTAAGCCAAATTGCATGACATACACACGATGTTGCAGCTACGTACTCCGCTTCACAACTGGATAAGGTAACAATAGGTTGCTTCTTTGAAGACCATGTAAAGGCATTGTTACCCAGGAAGAACAGAAATCCTGTTGTACTCCTTCCATCATCTTTATTTCCAGCCCAGTCACTGTCGCTATATCCAACCAGCTTGAAGTCTTCACTTGTTGGGTAAAACATACCATATTCTACGGTACCTTTGATATAGCGGAGGATCCTCTTTGCGATCTCCAAATGTTTTGTTGTAGGCTCTTCCATGAAACGACTAACCAATCCAACCGCAAAGAGGATGTCGGGTCTTGTACATGTCAAATAGCGCAAACTTCCAATGAGACTCTTGAATAGAGTTGAGTCTACTGCTTCTCCTCCGTCATGCTTAGAAGGCTTTGCCTTATGTTCTATGGGGGTGCCAACGGGATTACATTTCTCCATGCCGAATTTCTTTAATATCTCCTTGGCATATCCTTCTTGACTTATGAAAATTCCATCATCCATCTGCTTCACCTCAATGCCAAGATAATAGGACATAAGTCCTATGTCTGTCATCTCGAACTCTTTCGTCATTTGACTTCTTGAGCTCATCCATCATACTTCGAGAGTTTCCTGTAAAGATCAAATCATCCACGTACAAGCAGACGAGCAGTATACCTCCACTTTCAAATTTCACGTAAAGTGCATATTCGCTTAGGCATTTTGTAAAACCATGTTCTTGGAAATACTTGTCAATTCTAGTATTCCAAGCACGTGGTGCCTGCTTTAGACCATATAAGGCCTTTTTCAACTTTAGCACTTTACCTTCATGCCCTTTTGCCACATATCCCTCCGGTTGCTCCACATAAACTTCTTCTTCGAGAAGTCCATTTAGAAATGCAGACTTCACATCCATTTGGTGGATTTTCCACCTATGTTGAGCTGCAATAGCAATAATCATTCTAATAGTTTCTAAACGAGCAACAGGAGCAAATACCTCTTCGTAGTCGATCCCATGCTTCTGCTTGTAACCTTTTGCCACAAGTCTTGCCTTGTACTTCTCCACTTCGCCTTTGGCGTTTTTCTTGGTCTTGTATACCCACTTAACTCCAATAGCCTTTTGGCCTTTCGGAAGGGTCGTCAACTCCCACGTATCATTCTTCACTATTGACTTTATCTCCTCGTCCATGGCTTGTCTCCATTTCTTACTTTTCATAGCCTCCTCAAAAATTAAAGGTTCACAATCAGCATATAAACAAAAAAGGGGTATCTCATCAGTTACCTCGTACAGCTCCTGCAAACTTCTTGTCTTTGGTTCTCCTTCACTTGAACTTGAAGGTGAGTCTTGGATTGGAGTTGGACTTTGAGGTTGTTGGACTTCCTCACTTGATTCACCCATCTCTTCTTCAATCATAGGAAGAAAGTCATACCTTTCATTTTCTTTAATGCTCTAATCCCATGCTTCTTCTTCGTCGAACTCCACGTCTCTACTCACTACCACCTTCCTTGTGATTGGATTATAGAGCTTGTAGCCTTTTGACTGCTTGTCGTAGCCAACGAACACATGCTTCTCACTTCTATCATCAAGCTTGGATCGCCTTTGGCTTGGAACGTGAACATACGCTATGCTTCCGAATACCCTTAGGTGAGAGACGGTAGGCTTCATCCCATTCCATGCTTCTTGTGGAGTCTTGTTATCTAAACTCTTTGACGGACACCGGTTCAATAGATATATCGCACAGTCAACTACTTCGGCCCAAAACTCCTTTGGCATCTTCTTACTTTTCAACATGCTTCGGACCATATTGAGAATGGTTCTATTCTTTCTCTCCACCACTCCATTTTGTTGTGGGGAGTAAGGAGCCGTTAGAAATCTCCGGATCCCATTATCCTCAAAAAATTTGTTAAATTCTTTTGATAAAAATTCTCCACCTCTATCGGATCTCATGGATTTAATTTTTAATCCTTTCTCTTTTTCTACCATAGCTTTAAATGTCTTAAAAGCTTCAAAAGCTTGGGATTTTTCTTTTAGAAAATATACCCAAGTTTTTCTTGAAAAATCATCAATAAAAAGCATGAAGTAAAGATTCTTACCATGAGAGGGTGGAGAAATGGGACCGCACAAATCCGTGTGAATTAGTTGGAGAGGCACCTTTGCTCTTGATGTCGCTTCTTTCGGGAACGAACTCCTAGCATGCTTCCCAAGAAGGCATCCTTCACACAGTTGATTGGGATGATCAATTTGATCTAACCCTTTCACCATTCCCTTTGAGGATAATAACTTTAAGGAGAATATTGCAAAAATCGTCCTTGTGGTTTGGCCAAATTGCACGTTTCGTCCTTACTGTTCATTAATTGCAAAAATGGTCCGGATTTGGCACTGTTTCATTCACTTTTGGTCCTTCGGCATTGCAAAAATCGTCCTTGTGGTTCGACCAAATTGCACGTTTCGTCCTTGTGGTTGCAAGGACGAAGGACCAAAAGTGAATGAAACAGTGCCAAATCCGGACCATTTTTGCAATTAATGAACAGTAAGGACGAAACGTGCAATTTGACCAAACCACAAGGACGATTTTTGCAATTTTCTCAACTTTAAGTCACCAAAGTTTAAGTGCCCGTACCTCATGTGCCAAAGCCACGAATGATCCTTATGACAACTCTTTAAGCACTTAGCTTCATCATGTTGAATGTTTAGAAGGAACATTCGGTTTTTAGTCATAGGGACTTTAGCTATGAGCTTTCCTTTAGGATTTCTTATTGTAGCACTACGATCTTTAAAATGAATATCGTAGTTTTTCTCTAAAAGTTGCCCCACACTTAAAATGTTACTTTTAAGGCTGGGCACATTGTATACGTCCAAAATATATTGGTAACTTCCATCTTTAGCTCGGATAAGTATCTTACCTTTTCCTTTCACCGGTGCCTTTGATTCATCTCCAAAGGTGACGTTACCTTTACTTTCCTCCATATCTACGAACAAGTCTTCTTCACCCGTCATATGGTTACTCGCAGCGGAATCTATACGCCATGGTTCTATCCTCTCTTCTTGTTCGTCATGTCTTGCCATTAGCAATGTAAGCTCATCTTTGTCTTTTACCTCCACAAGATTGGCTTTTTCTTCAACTTGTCTTGAGCTACTACACTCATTGGCGTAATGACCATATTTGCGACAATTGTAACATTGTATATGGGGCTTACCTCCTCTTTGAGATTGAAAGCCTCTCCCACGACCTCTTCAATATGAAAAACATTGGTTTTCATCTTCTTTGTTGACATCTTCTCTTCCTCTTCCTCGTCCTCGGCCGTTGAAACCACCACGACCTCGAAAAGTACCGCGTCCTCGTCCTTGCTCCTTTCCATGTAGAAAGCTCTTTTCTCTTTCTTTGAAAGAGACCTTCGAGTATAAAGCTTGCTCCAAGGGTTCTTTCCCCCTTCTTTTCTTCAATTTTTCTTCATGGGCTTGTAAAGATCCCATGAGTTGATCAGTGGTCATAAAGTCTATGTCTTTTGACTCCTCTATGGCCACGACAATGTAATCAAAGCTTGGTGGCAAAGAGCGAAGAACCTTTTCTATCACCCTTGTGTCACTCAAGCTTTCACCATTTCTCTTCATTTCATTTGAAATGGTCAAGACACGAGTGAAATAATCTGAAATAGTTTCAGATTCCTCCATTTGGAGTTTTTCGAACTCTCCTCTAAGAGTTTGAAGACGTACCTTTTTCACCTTGTCAATTCCTTTGAAAGCATTTTGAAGGATCTCCCACGCTTCCTTAGAAGTGGTTGCATTTGCAACTTTCTCAAACATCGCATCATCAAGACATTGATAGATGAGTGTAAGAGCACTTTGATCCTTCTTTCTTGCCTTTTGCAACTCCACCCTTTGGGCGGCATTCAACGAACTTTCATCATCAACTTTCTCAACACCCTTTTCGACTATCTCCCACACATCATGTGAACCAAGTAACGCCTTCATTCGAATGCACCAACTACCATAGTTATCTTTGGTAAGACGAGGAAATTGGAACAAGTTCATTGCACCTGACATCTCGATCTTCTAGCTCTGATACCACTTTGTTGGAAAACACGAGGGCCTTTTAGGCTTATACTTGATGAAGAGAGGAATACTTAGAGAACTTTCACAATGGAACTTTTATTCCTTAAGCTTTGCTTAGGTACATTTACAATGCATACACCATCACCTATTTATACTAGTCCATGGAAGGTTCTAGACTCGGGATATTCCATGGACATTCTTATGCAATCTAGATTATTCTAATACATCATCATCCTTATCCTAATTCTAGATAATTCTTACTAGACACTTTACCACAATTATCTAGATACTTCTAGTATGTATCATCTACTACAACCTTCTAAACACTTCTATATCATTCTACGACTTTCTACAAGCTTCCATACTATTCTACGACTTTCCAGAAGCTTCCATACCATTCTACGACTTTCTAGAAGTGTCTTCCATATGTGCTCGGGTTAAATCAAGTTTACAATCCAACAGTACACACTCCTAACACATCAGTCCATGTAGATGTAGGTACTACCATCTCAGTGATCAAGCAAAAGTAGTGTTTCAATGTAGGAAATCACAGAGAAATTTTCGTTTGCAGAAATCCCAATATAATTGATTTGTTTTGAGTCAGGTTCATAAGCAAAAAGATCCTTTCGACCATCAATATTTTTTGTTTCAAATATGGGTTCGCCACTCTTTCTAAATCCATGTACAATATGTTGTTAAATGCCTACTTAATTTCTTGACATTCATCTTGTTAAATAAAGACAAGAGTTAAGTATGAGAAATTGAGAATCAGTTTTCTTATAAATAATCTTGAACCTTGCAAAAGTGAATGTGCGTAGTATAATTTTCCATTCTGTTAACTAATAAACGATCCAACTTTTGTATGTTCCAATTCAAAATATGTCACTGC
Source organism: Artemisia argyi (assembly GCA_030686995.1). NCBI lineage: Eukaryota > Viridiplantae > Streptophyta > Magnoliopsida > Asterales > Asteraceae > Artemisia > Artemisia argyi. The sequence goes on from CM060681.1 coordinate 210,126,360, forward strand.
ACATCTATGTTTCTTTCCTGCAAGAGAGCCTATGTTTTTACCAAAGGCTAACAAGTTGTATATTTTTCATTAATGTTGAGGGTATAGATTTGTGTGGTGTTGGTTCACCATGATCATCTTTGCTGAAGTGCAACTGGTGAACACATACACAAGTCTACATGACGCGCACATATCTTATGAGTTATGATGACACTTTGTCTAAAAGTTTTGCTTCTTCTTCTTCTTGGTAAAATACTTAGAAAGTTTAGAAAAATGTTGTTGATACTTGATACTTTAGATACATTGATATATAACTTGATCATCTAGTAGAGACCATACCGAAAATAATAAAATCATCAGTTTAGCATCTTATAAACGATGGCATATTAAATACCAAGAGTAGTAACAAAGTTGCAGCTAAATCAAAATTACTAAAATTGTAAGATATAAAATCAATTGTCTTTGAAAGATTTGTGAATAAGTTTCACCCAAAGAGAAAGTGAGGTTCGTTATGTAAAACGTCAAAAACAATAATCAAACTCCTAAAACGAGTATTAATCTATATGTAACGCATAAAATTTCTTAGGAATGACTTAACTAATCTGAACTATACTTGCACTTCAATCTCCATACCTTAATTGCTGCTTCAAAAGTCACTTGTCTTAAGCTCCACACTTAGCATGCCATTATCTTTGTCCTCAGCCCATATGGAAGTAGATACTACAATCTCAGTGATCAAGCAAAAGTAGAGTCTCGATGTAGGATTTCACATAGTATCTATATTCTGTTCCATAAATCCCAATATTGACATGTTTTGAATCGGGATCATAAGCAAAAAGATCCTTTTCCATTTCAACTATAGGTTCGCCACTCTTTCTAAATCCATATACGTGTTCTATCACATCTGTTGTGTTGATGGTGTATAGCTTTGTGAACGACTTTGACACACCGTGTTCCATCATCTTCCATACGCTATAAACTTGTTTCTTGGCCTCATGTTTTAATTGAACCACAACAAGAGTATCCCTAATGTTATATAAATGGAAAGTACTTCCGTCTGCTAAACTAGCGGGGAAGGAAATTTCCGTAAATTCTTCACTTGTCATATCAAATGACAGTATCAAATTCCGCGTATACATCCGTGTGCCATATACATTTTGCTCATTAATCGTTTCACCAGCAAGCCAATACATAAACCTATCTATTGCTACCTGATTGTCGCATGTAAATAAAATACATTCACGGGGTAAATTCTTGTATAGTCTTCTCCAAGCATTTGTGCTTAATGTAAAAATCTCAAATTCCCGTTTACCGCAATAAAATTTATACTTAACTATCTTAGGGTCATAAGTGTCGGGACAAACCCCAAAACCAAAATCAGCATCAGGATATGAATCAGGCACACAAATATCAACCGATTTTCTAATAGCAGGATTCCAAATATTAATAACAGATTTCGTGGTTCCTGATCGTACTTCATAACGATGCCCGAATAACAAGCCTTGAGAGCTAACTACTTTTTTTCTAATTAGTGGAAAAGCCCTGGGGACAGTAAGTGAAACCTTGTGTTGAGGGAAAGTATCATCATCTATGATCGAAACATATTTAGGGTTAAAATATTCGCCAAATAATTGATAATTTACAAGTAGATGATGTTTATGTTTTTGATGAGTGTGGTACTCAGCAATAAACTTAGAGCTATCAATAAGAGACTTCCATTGTCTCGAAACCAACCTGAATCGAACCAGTGATTTGATAGGCAGATTTTTGATGATTTTTTCTTGGATATTGAATGGTATCCTCTCCAAATACTTATCCGCTGCTCTCTTCCTCTTTTCTCCCCCACCGTCTCCTCAACATCCTCACCTGCCACGTCATCACCATCAACTGCCACGTCAGCAAGAGCTTTTTCATCAGACTCACTGCTCTTGATACTGTCATAGTCGGAGGTGTATGAAGGTTTCTTGTTTTGCTTCCGGTGCGGCTTGTTGCCGGAGAAAAAGGGGTCTGGTTTGTGTTTCTTGGGTTTTTGAGTGGATTTGATGCGTTTGTTGTTCATTGAGAGTGGTATGTTGTCTGATATTATTAATTCGACGATGCTTGTTAGGGTTATAGAACGAGAGATTTGCATGAAACAGAAGATTATATAATGAAACTCGACATTAGTTTTTGGGCTAAAACCTTTGAAAAGGCAAATTTGTACGGCCCATTTTTTGGCTCTTTGGGTTTCATATGCTATGGATCCATTGATGTCCCAACACTCCAACATATCTGATTGGTTTAGTTTTAGGGAAATTTCTAATCTAGACTTATTATCTTCGTAACATTTGATCAGTGGCTCAGTCAAAACACACCAAGTAATCAAGTTTTCACCAATTTTGACATCTAAAAGATACTTGGTCCTCATATTTTGTTACAAGGAGCGGACAAATAGGTCTTTTCGAGCCAATACTATTGTGTCACCCAGCTGGATGTGTGGCATCCCCACAAGAACATACGAGGGCTAAAATAGATTTGTTTACCAATTAGTTTGGTTTTCTACTATTCATGTACTAACTTGCTAAATTAACGGGTTGAGTTGAGGTTGACATGATGAACCCGCCAAAACCCGACCACTCAACCCATCAACTCAGGAAGTATTTGACATGATCAACCTAAATCATGATAATAGCGATAGATCGGATTTCTCTCAACATTTTCTTGGTTCCAAAGGTACTTGACAAGGATAAGATATGGGCTCATGAACACATCAAAATATAAGCAATGTCTAAGGTACCATTTTTGGCATATTACTTAGGTGGATAAAGAGTAGTGATACATCCACAAAGATTTCACAAAGTAAAATCCACAAAGATGATTTGTCATCTTGTGATTGGTTGTAGCAAAGAGGAGAGAGATAAAACATATACAAACACACAATCACAAGATGACAAATCATCTTTGTGGATTTTACTTTGAGAAGTCTTTGTGGATGTATCACTACTCGTGGATAAATTAACCTCGGGAAGTAAAGGAAAAAAGAATGGAGTATAATTGTTTGGCTATATACTTAACTTGAGCTATTACTAGTATTACATAGTGTAACACCCACAAAAATAGGTTTGCAGTGGAAGAAAATGTCATTGGGGCGCTACTAAATTGGTATCACAACACAAAGTATAGAATAACAGGTTTGTCGTAAGAAACTTCATAAATCCAAGTATTATGTTCATATCATTTGAAAATAGTGCGGTAAATATAGGCCCATAAAAGAGTTTAAGCGGTCCCAGTTATATCAGAGTCATCTATGACCATGCCATGCCGTGCCAAAAGCCTTCAACAGTTTGCTAACGCCTTAAACCTGAAAATACATGCTAAAAGGTGTCAACACGAGGTTGGTGAGTTCATAGGTTTGTATAAATAACAATGTAGAGTAAAAGTAATGTGAGTTCAATAGAAAGTTTTGCAACCATTGTGTCACTCACAATGTCTTAAAGTTTATCTTATAGCAAAGTTTGAAGTGTGAACCATGAGCAGAGTATGTGATCATTACAACGAATATAATGACTTATAAAAGTGATGTCTATTACGTCAGCACTAAGTTCATGTAACCGAAGCTTGACAGTGTGCATGCTCTAGAAAATAAAGCCCTTGCAAGTGTCTATCCCGTGACACTCGTGTTTCGACATGTTATATGCTCGCGTTTGCCTATCCGGTCAAACCGAACGGGGGTGTCATCCCCAATAAATCTATTTATAGCATTCGCGCTTCCCCGCAGGAATTAACGGTTCATGAGTTTGGGCATGTGGGATTCAGTGTCTTAGGCTAATTCCACGTAATAGTTTTGAGAAAGTAAAACATTATAGTGGTCCAGAAAATATTTTGCATGTTTCTCACCCCATAGTTGTAAAACAAGTATAAGTAAAGTGGGGCTACAAACTCACATATATGATTTAAACACTTGCGTCCAAATGAGGTAATTCAGTATGCAATGAGTAAATAAATCATTTTTCAAGTAACGACAAGTAATGAGTTTAAGTATAAACAAGCATTGAGTTTAGTTAAAAACGAGCATGTATTCTCCCCCAAAACATTTATAAACAAGTAAAAGTAGGGGGTATGAACTCACATAAGCAAATAGCAGTCTGAATAGAGTGAAGTCAAATAGTATGAGTGTGCGGCACTGACACGCGACCTAGATTAGTATGGCAAGTTTAGTTCAAATTTTAGTTTGAGACTCGATGTGTGAAGTCTAAATAAGTTTAAAAGTTTTAGAGTGTTTGCGTCGTTATTGCTTGTGTGGCAGTATTTAAGTTTGAAAACAGTTTTCTAAGTGTTTTGTAAGTATTGGCTCTTGGAAATGTATAAGTATATACAACAATAAAAGTATCAAAGACGAATAAATGTTCGGTTCGACAGTAACCGTAAGATGATGTACGGGAAGTAATCACCAGTAAACGATAGACGAAGTCAGATTATAAGAATGTCGTTTAAAGGCTAAATATTAGTTAATAATAAAGGTGTGTAAAAACTATACTTTAAGTTATAGTTTTATTAAAAGAGTTTGTATTTAAAATTACACTTGTAAGTATAAGTGTAGGGTTTTTAGAAAATCGGGCATGACCCGTTTATATGTTTTAGTTGTACGTGGTGACTTGGTGTCACAACAAATAATAACCTGCTGTTATATTATTTTTCGAGTATATAAGCTTGTAATAAGTTTCGTTAAGTATAAATAAATCATTATAGTTTTAATGATGTGAAAAGATTAAGTTTTGATTACTAGTTATAATTTAGAATCCGCTAATAAAACAAGTTTAGTAGATTAGAGTATGTCGTGAAATCATGTTGAGAATGAGTAAGACGAGTGAGTCGGTACTTAGTCATGAAATAAGCCGAAGGAAACAAGCAATGTGGCTCGACACATATAATTATCACAATCTAGACTCACATTTAACCCAACTTATCTATTATCGTAAGTTAAAAATTTTGACAATGTTTTGTGTGTATACTGAATTCAAACGCACCCTCTGGTAATTTAAGTGGGCTTCAGCCCACTCACACCTCTTGACACACTAAGCTCAAACCGAACAATGGCATACTAAGTGTGGAGCTTAAGACAAGTGACTTTTGAAGCAGCAATTAAGGTATGGAGATTGAAGTGCAAGTATAGTTCAGATTAGTTAAGTAATTCCTAAGAAATTTTATGCGTTACATATAGATTAATACTCGTTTTAGGAGTTTGATTATTGTTTTTGACGTTTTAATTAGCTCTTCTGCATATAAATTAATACTCGATATTTAGAAATTTACTAAATGGTCATCTGTCACTCTGTAAATAGATGGATATGACATATATCATTATAATGTTAACTAGACGAGTACCCGTGCATAGCAACGAGATTTTATAGCGACAGATCGTTTAGTGATAAAAAAAGTTTATGGGTTATAAACGAAAAATAATAAAAGTTTGAAGATTTAGAGATTAAACATAATGTTTTGAAACCCGGTTCGACCCGCTGGACCAAAAATGGGTCGATTTAAATCGAGTGAACCCGACGGGTTGGGTCGAAAACCGGTCAAATTAAACCGGGTTAACCCGCCGGGTTTGAAGCGTCCCAGTTCAACCTGGTTTTCGATGTGTATTAATAGTTTCATTTTGAAATATATGTTTTCGTATGGCTTTTATTAGTTAGACGAACCGGTGCCGACACCGGTTCCCGGTTGAACCCGTTGGTCCGGTTCAGTTTTCAAAACTATATGTACCATCAACTTGTTAACTTGTATGAAGCTTTGTGTGTTTTATTAATATGTATAATGTGTAAAATAACATTAGTTACTGTGTTAATTATTTTATATTTAGATTATGTTGTAGCTTGTTTAAATTGTACATTGTGAAAATTTTATTGTACTTTAGTAAGGGGTGTTTTAATTGGTTATTTTTAATTTGATATATATAATTTTAATTGGTTGTACAATGTGAATAAATTACTGTACTTTAAAGTTGTGGGGTGTTTTAATAAGAGTTTTAATTATACTATTCATTTCTCTCACCTTTAACTTTTAAGATTTCACTTTTCAAAATTTGACCATACATTCTTTATAGCGACAAATAGTTTATTCGACAAATAGTTTATTCATCAAAAAAAAAGTTTATAGGTTATAAATGAAAAATAATAAAAGTTTGAATATTTAGGAATTAAACATAATGTCTTGAAACCCGGTTCGACCCGGGTGGTTCAACCGGGTGAACCGTTTCGGTCGAAAAATTGGTCGATTTAAACCAGGTCAACTTGCTAGGTTGGGTCGAAAACGGGTCAAATTAAACCGGTTCAACCCGTCTGGTTTGAAGCGCCCCGGGTCAACCCAGTTTGTGATTTGTATTAATTGGTTGTATTTAATTTGGTAGATATGTTTTTAATTGGTTGTACAATGTGAATAAATAATTGTACTTTTAAGTAATGGGGTGTTTTAATAAGAGTATTAATTATATTTCATAATTTCCTTTAATAAGATTTTTCAAGATTTCTACTTTTCAAGATTGATTATTTTTTCAAGATTGACCATTTATCCTTTATATGTAAAAGAGGAACTTCTAACAGTATATATTCCTTCTCCCTGTCAGTAGTCTCCTATCAAATGTTTGTGTATTCCATGAATAGAATACTAGAATTGCAGCAAAACCAAAAAAACTAAATACATTAGATATAAAGTGATTGACTTTAAACAAGATTTTTGTGCATAATTGGTTTCAACAAAGAAAAAGTGAGATTCATTATATAAAACATTGAAAACAGTAACCTGACTCCTAACACAATTAATTTGACATCTATTAACTATAAAACGTCAATTGAATCGGGTTCATTCTTGAGTCAATTGACTCGGGTTCGAATCTCATCCCTGGCACTTTGCTCCCAGATAGGTACCCACCTCCGCAAAACCTATGGGCTCACTGGAGAGACTTTGTGGATAAGAGCTCAAGAGTCCGAGAGTCTCGGCTCACTCCAGTTGGTGCCCCACTAGGACAGGAGAGTTGCCCGGAGCTATTCCTTGTGGGGTGGACAATGGCTGGTGCCAAAAGGCACCCGGGGTCAAGGTGTTCCTGCCAATCTACACCTTTTTTTTTTGTGGATTAACTATAAAACGTCTAAAACAGTAACCTCACTCCTAACACTTCAATCGCCATACCTTCCTTTCCTGCTCCAAAAGTCACTCCTAACACTTCAGTCCATGTAGATGTAGGTACTACCATCTCAGTGATCAAGCAAAAGTAGTGTTTCAATGTAGGAAATCACAGAGATGTTCGTATATCTTTTTCCAGAAATCCCAATAAAATTGATGTGTTTTGAGTCAGGATCATAAGCAAAGAAATACTTTCGACCATCATTTTTTGTTTCAAATATGGGTTCGCCACTCTTTCTAAATCCATGTACAATATGTTGTTAAATGCCTACTTAATTTCTTGACATTCATCTTGTTAAATAAAGACAAGAGTTGAGTATGAGAAATTGAGAATCAGTTTTCTTATAAATAATCTTGAACCTTGATGACGTATAGCCTATATCTGGGCCACAGTATTAACGCTTTGGGCTCATGAAGCCCAAAGGCCCAATCCGACCCACCGGGTACACGATAAGGATTATCTATTCAAGGAATAGATATCCTTACCTTGGATAAGCACCACGCGTGCGAAGAGTGAGGAGCAAGAAACGCGGTTTCTTAGCCCCTATATATAGAATCATACGATTCTCATTCAAGGTACGACATAAAACCCTAACTCTTTACGAGAACCCCAAATCGATTACTTACTCTCACGCCGGAGTCTAATCGGGGGAGACAATCCCTCGATAAGCCTAACGGTGTTGTTTTGTTTTCTTAGTACGCAGGTAACGAAGTGCTAAGAAGTGAATTGATACGAGAACAAGAGCCCAACAACCAGATACGCCCAACTTTTGTATCAACAAGTGGCGCCATCCGTGGGACCCTACTAAGAACTAGAATGACGAAACATAAGAATTCAAGCCAGCGGACTCCGCAATCAGAAAAACATGACCATCAGAGGAAGAATCAACAAGATCCAACCTCCAGACAAGTCGCTGGGACAACCAGCACACCTGGTTACCACGAGGCAGGAACAACCCCACCTCGTCTAGCAGTAGAACTACCTACAAGAACTACGCAAGTCACACCAGTGGTCCCAAGCGTTGAGGAACTCCAACGCACCCTCTTCACCACCCCTCACCAGGCTACACCCGCAGTGAACAACACTATGCCGCCAGGCGCGCCTGAACGGAACAGGGCGCCTAATACTGAGGCAGAAATTCTTGCAACAACTGAGGGCGCACCGGATCTAACTTTGGGAAACTTTGTATCCCAAAATTATGAAACATTAACCGCCCTTATGCAAGAAGAAGCAACAAGAAGAGCAAGCGCGGGTCTACAGGCCCGACTCAATTTTGGTCCTGAACGCGAACTATCACCATCGCGTCACCCACGACGGAGACGCGCAGAACGTACCACTATCCATGATAGGTTGGGTACGATATCTGATTCACAATACTCAGGAGACAGCGAGAGACGCACCAATGTCCACTCTAGACTTGGCAGTCGGGGAATACAAGACCGACTAGGGCCTCAGCATTCGCCAAGCCAAGGATCTTCCAAACCGGGGAGTAGAAGGGTTCAAGACAGATTGGGGGGAAGAAGATCCCCAAGCAGAGATTCCTCAAGCTCTTCTTCTGAAAGAAGCCGGCGCAAGAGCCGAAAAAGAGATTATCCTTCTTCCAGCGACTCCTCGGACAACGAGGACAAAGAAACAGGACACTGGAAGTCAAGAGGAAGACGTCGCGAGGAAGAGAATGAAGATATGTCCCTCCCATGGCGACGCCAAAAAATTGACGCGTTTACACGGCGCATCAGCGATTACTCAGATCGCAAACGCAGACGCATGCCCGCTAATGTGAAAACATACGATGGAACAGGTGATCCTGACGACCACCTAAAAATTTTTGAATCATCCGCAACCATCGAAAATTGGCCACAGCCTGTGTGGTGCCACATGTTTAATTCCACGTTAGTGGGAAACGCGCGCACATGGTTTAGCAAACTCCCACGTAGGAGCATTGGTGGATTCGAGGAACTACGGAAAGCATTCCGCCACAACTTCACCCAACGAAAGAAGTGCGCTAAAAACCCTGTGGAGCTAGCAAGAGTGAAACAGCGTCAAGGGGAATCAACTAGCGCTTTTATGGAACGTTTCAAAGATGAGTGAATACAAGTTAAAGCATGTCCTGAAATCCTAAAAATTTCAGGGTTCATGAATGGGATCAATAACCCAGAACTCATCCGCAAGCTGAATGACAAAGTTCCACAAACCTTTGACGAGTTAACAAAGCGCACTAGATCCTTTATACAAGGAGAAGCAGCTGCGGCAGATAGCAAAAAAGGTTATTCAAACTATAGGCAACAAGAACAGCCGCGGAGACAATCCAACGATCAAAATAACAACCGCAGCAGGAATTATTGCAGTGGAAGAGACAACGACAAATATACTCCTCTCACTAAGACTCCGAGAGAAATATTTGTAACAGAAGGTGCGAACTTCCCAAAACCACCACCAATGCGCACTGCAGAAGAAAAGCGCCTAGGTAGTGGATACTGCGAGTACCACGGCCAAAAAGGCCATACAACTAACGAGTGCGTCCAACTAAAACAGCTAATTGAAAAGCTAGTTAGAGAAGGGAGGATGGACCACCTCGTAAAAAACATCAAGGAGGGAAAAGATAAACAAAGAAACGGGGGTAAGAAAGAACCCCCAAAGGAAAAAGCTGATACTATATATATGATACAATCATGGCAACGCAGGATAAAGCAAAAAGTCAACCAAAAATTCTCTCCAGAAAACGAGATATCCTTCCCTACTATAGCTGCGGACAACGCAGTCGTGGAGCCCTTAACCATTGAAATACATACAGGGGGACATGACATCCACCGCATGTACATTGATGGAGGAGCATCCGCAGACATCCTGTATGATCACTGTTTCAAAAGACTGCGACCGGAAATCCAAAGTCAGTTGATACCAGCTACAACGTCATTAACAGGATTCACAGGAGAAAAGATTTGGCCTATGGGGCAGTTACGCTTGTTGGTGGTCGTAGGAGATGAACAACACTCAACCGCAACATGGATAAACTTCATGGTCATAAAGTATCCTTCACCATACAATGGTATCATTGGAAGACCGGGAATATCATCCATGCGCGCGGTACCATCCACAGCGCACGGAATGCTTAAATTCCCAGTGGAAGGAGGAGTTGTCACTCTCTATAACACAACAATACCACCAAGAGAATGCATCGCAGTAACAACTGAAGCAGAGACTATTCCAGAACAGCGCACGGAGAAAACGCCAAATTTAAAGGTCGCTATTCACCCAGATTATCCAGAGCAACAAGTTTCGATTGGAGGATCTTTATCTGACAAAGGTAAAGCAGCTGTATGCGCACTCTTGCAAAAGAACCTAGACATCTTTGCATGGGAACCAAAGCATATGACGGGAGTACCGCGCTCTATCACAGAACATAAGCTACAAATCCGACAAGGATACCCTCCAATACGACAAAAGAAGCGCGGCCAGGCCCCAGATCGTGCAAAGGCTATTCTGGAAGAAGTACATAAGCTCGTAGACGCAGGCATCATGCGCGAAGTATACTATCACGACTGGCTTTCTAACCCAGTTATGCTAAAAAAGAGCGATGGCAGTTGGAGGATGTGCGTGGACTTCACGGACCTCAACAAAGCATGTCCGCAGGACTGCTATCCACTGCCAGAGATAGACTGGAAGGTCGAGTCCTTATGCGGATACCCCTTCAAATGCTTCCTAGATGCATATAAAGGGTATCATCAGATCCAGATGGCAGTGGAAGATGAAGAAAAAACAGCTTTCCACACCAGTCAAGGAGTATACTGCTACACAAAAATGCCTTTTGGCTTGAAGAATGCAGGCGCGACATACCAACGACTGGTGGACACAGCCTTCGAAAAACAAGTAGGCCGCAACTTGGAAGTCTATGTTGACGACCTTGTCATAAAAAGCCATACAGAGGACGAATTGGTGCGCGACATCGAGGAAACATTCCGAACGTTGGGGCGGATCAACATGAAGTTAAATCCAAAAAAGTGCACCTTTGGCGCGACCGAAGGGATGTTCCTTGGGTACCTGATAGAACCCTATGGAATCAAACCTTGTCCAGAAAAGACAAAGGCCGTTATTGATCTCCCCTCCCCGCGCACACTCAAAGAAGTCCAATCACTAAATGGAAAATTAGCAGGGCTGAACCGCTTCTTATCTAAGTCAGCAGACAAATCTCTTCCCCTCTTTAAAACACTCATGAAGTGTACAAAGAAGGGAGACTTTCGCTGGACTACCGAAGCGGAAGAAGCTTTCCAACAACTCAAAAACCATCTGGCATCTCTTCCTAAACTTGTCGCACCGCGACCAGGGGAAGAACTAATCATGTACTTGTCGGCAACCCATGGAGCAGTCAGTGCCGTCCTATTGACAGACAGGAACTCCGTCCAGACACCCATATATTTCATAAGTAAAGCCCTAAAGAAAACAGAGACTAACTACAGCGCTATGAAGAAGCTGGTCTTGGCTCTAGTGTTCGCAGCCAAAAGGTTGCGCAGATACTTTCAAGCGCATCCCATAGTTGTAATCACTGATCAGCCAATCAAACAAGTTATCTCTAAACCTGACGCATCAGGACGCTTACAAAAATAGAGTGTACTGTTAAGTGAGTATAACATCTCATACAGACCGCGCACTGCAATCAAGGGACAAGTCCTAGCCGATTTTATCGTGGAGAAGCCAGACAGCGACAGCCCGACATCTGCAGCTAAAACAGATTTACAGGAACCCTGGATTCTGTTCACAGATGGATCTTCAGGTGTAGAAGGATCAGGCACAGGCCTTATTCTTACAAATCCAGAAGGTATGGAATTCACCTATGCGCTACGCTTTGAATTCACAGCCACAAACAATGAGGCAGAATACGAAGCTTTACTAGCTGGACTACGTATTGCAATTCAAATGGGGGTTCGCAACCTAGAAGCAAACGTAGATTCGCGACTGGTCGCTAACCACGTGCTAGGTGAATATGAGGCCAAGGATGAACACATGACCCAATACCTGGAAAAGACAAAATCTTTGATAAAAAACTTTGATAGGTTCACAATAAAACAGGGGCCTAGAGGAGATAACAAGAAGGCGGACGCACTCAGCAAGATCGCATCCACAAGCTTCGCGCACCTCTCAAAACAGGTATTGGTGGAAACCCTAAAAACCAAGTCAATCTTGGAAAGGGAAATAGCAACGGTGATAGAGGAACACGACCCTATATGGATGAAACCTATCATCGAATTTATTAGCAAGGGCATCCTACCCCAAGATCAAAAAGACGCTCGCAGAATACGGCGCACAGCGCAACGATTCGAATTACGCGACAACGTACTCTATCGACGGTCTTTTTTACAGCCATGGCTCAGATGTGTCGGACCCCTTCAAGCAGACTACGTACTTCGCGAAATTCACGCCGGATCATGTAGTATGCACTCTGGGCCACGATCCGTGGTGGCAAGCGCTCTAAGGTCCGGATACTATTGGCCAACAATGCATCGCGACGCACGCGATCTGATAAGAAAATGCAGCAATTGCCAAGTACATAGACCAATTCCGCGCCGACCACAACAAGAGCTAACACCAATTACCTCACCATGGCCATTTTACAAATGGGGTATTGACATCGCAAGACCTTTCCCTGTCGCAGCTGGTGTAGTAAAGTTCCTCATCGTGGCCATAGACTATTTTACAAAGTGGATCGAAGCAAAAGCGGTGGTGAACATCACGGGAAACCAAGTCAAGCGCTTTGTTTGGGACAACATTGTCTGTCGCTTCGGCCTACCGGGCGAGATCATATCAGACAACGGAAAACAATTCTGTGATAACCCATTCAAAGATTGGTGCACACAATTGAACATCACACAACACTTTGCTTCAGGCAAACACCCACAAACCAATGGCCTAGTTGAGCGCGCAAATCGCAGTCTAGGCGAAGGAATAAAAGCGCGCCTTGACAGACACAAAGGAAAGTAGGTAGATGAGCTCTCGCACGTCTTGTGGGTGCATCGCACGACAATAAAAACCAGTACTGGCGACACGCCATTTTCCCTAGTCTATGGAACAGAAGCCGTCATACCAGCCGAGATAGGAATGCCAACTATACGCACAGCAGAGGTCAACGTCACGACAAATGACGAGGAACGGCGCATAGACTTAGACATACTGGAAGAAAGACGCGAACGCGCAGCTATACGCGAAGCAAAGGCTAAGGCAAAAATGAAGAAGTATTATGATGCAAAAGTCAAACACACTTCATTCAGACCAGGAGACTTTGTTTACCGCGCCAACGACGCGAGCCACGCAGAAGACACGGGCAAGCTCGGACCCAAATGGGAAGGACCTTACGAGGTCACAGACGCGCTCGGCAATGGCGCATACAGGCTGCGCGATATGGAAGGTCACGACCTAGCGCGCACTTGGAACATCTGCAATCTAAAAAAATGTTACTTTTAGGCTACGGCCCTTACACAAACACACTTGCATCCTATGAGGTGCCCAATAAGTGTTTGTCTTTCTTTTCTTTTTTTCTCTAGGAATTGTATTTTCTATTTTTTCTAATAACTTGCAAGTATTAATAAAATGTTATGGTTTCTAGCTAACTCCATAGCGCATTTTACTTTATTGCATATATGTCAATATTGTTTATCTTATATTTCTGCCTACATGGCGTGCATGCACCACTTAAAGACCCACGAAGGCATAAAGGATGAGTTAACCTACTAATTTACTCGTTGAGTAAGAGGGTTGCAAACCCATCAACATTGGATCATGTATCCTTGCTAAGCGCCTTACTCTTGAGACGTCAAGGTAAGTTTCACACGCGCACCCCACGACGGATGCGCATATACCAAGTACACCGTACGAGCTTAGCAATATAACGAGCCAAGACACTTGGTCAAATAATAAAACTTCGCAAACAATGCAAGTACAATTCTTCAAAGTCACGCACTTAAAAGACTTAGTTAAAAAAGCAAACTTAGCAAACAATGCAAGTATATTCAAGTCACGAACTTAGAACAAAAATGTATCTTATTCCACACTTATTAATAAAATTTACAAGGAAAGATACATAAATACAGAAAAGACTATATACTATGGCGATGCTCAGGACTCTCCTCTGGAGCGGCGGAACTCCCCGCTTCCTTAAGCTTGCTCAAGGCTATGGCATCCTGCATAGATACGGTCGGAACGCTTACAACTACGCCATCTAATCTAGGAAGGTGTGCAGCGCCAATGCCATACATCACGGCCTTGCCCTTGATACCCTTCTTCACAGCAACCCTCTGCTCATGTCGCTCTAGCACCTCTTTCAAAGGAATTTCCTTCTCAAGAGCAAAAGGCTTAAGGATATCGCGAGGCCGCGCGTACACAGGGACTTGAAGTTGCGAGACATCAGGCTTTAGATAGTAATCTAATTCCTCTTCCGCGTTCTCCACAAGATGGCGCTGCAAAGTCAGACCCGCCATCAGCACATTTATGGGGTCATCTTGATCGCGCTCCAACTTCCCTATGTGCGGCAACTCAAGAACCTTCAGCCCCGCCATTGCCTGCAGCAGCTCATCATAAGCCGTAGGGCTGTAACCAGGGACTTCCGCCAAGTCCTTCTCCAGCAGCTTGGCCTCATGAAGGTCCTCCATGGCCTGCGATCGACCACACGCAATCGCGCAGTGCACAACCTTTCCAAAAGCTTCCACTACCTCAGCGGACTCTAGTGTGCTCAGGGTTGCCAGGCGCAGCCCATGGCTAATCAACCATCTGCATTCACAAAGAAAATTTGTGTAAGTAAACAACATGATGGTAAAGTAATTATAATGACAAAGTAAACGAAAATACCTGCGCTCAGCTATAGTGGACATCAGATGGGGGTACAACTCCTCGTCATACTCTATGCTGAGGGCGCGCAGTTTTTCCTCTTGCATCGCAACCGCCTTCTCGATGCGCCCCTGAAACTCCTGGACGCTAGCATGATGCTCCGCCCTCTTCTCTTCAAGATAAGACACCGACCAGGAAGTCTTAGCCTTTATTTGCTCAAGCTTAGACCTCGCGTACTTAAGGTCAGCTAACATGCTCACCTTATCTTGAGCGATCTTTTCAGCATATGCTCTCGAGGCCCCCAATTCCACTTGCGCACTAGCCAACTGCGCACGGAGTGTCACCAACTCCTCCTCCTTTTGGGCAAGAGCACTGCTCTCCCCAGCATACTTCCCTTTCAGCTGAGCCACCAGCTCAGCTTGGCGCGCAGTGGTCGCAGCCAGCTCATCCATTAGCTGCTGCGCCTCGCCACCATCAGCAACCTTGGTCTTCCCCTCCCTGTTTTCATTCTGCAGAGAGGAAACCTCATCAACGAAGACCCCACCATCCTTCGCAGCATCATCCCTACGCAACAGAAGCAGTCAACAAATATTACAACAAGTAATATGATATATATAAAAAAAAAAAAAAAAAAAAAAAAAAAGAGAAATGCACACTTACAGAAACGGAGAAACATCATCAACCTTCAATCGTGCGCCGGAGGTAGAGGTCTCTTCCGCGTTCGACTCTGCGTCTCTGATGACGTGTCGATGCCTCTTCCTGGTGCCACTGGCTCCAGCCTCTCCCTTGCGCTTCGAACTCTGCGCGACCTCCTCCCTCAGCACCTCTTCAGGTTTCAGGATCTGGATGCTGTCAGACGACCCTGATCGCGCCTCCTCATGCGCCACTTCCACATTTTGCACCACCTCCACAGTGGGCGCCACCCCCGCATCAGGCGCCACACTCTGGACAGGCGTCACCTGAAGTGGTGGCGTGTCCTCAGGGACCGCATCAGGAAGGACGGTCAAACGCCCCTCCGTCGCCTCCAGCAGGGGCTGCTCTCCTTCCCTTAGAGGACGCACCCCTATGGTCACCTGCTTTGGCCTGTCTAGCTTGACCACCGCGAACAAATCCATCTCTGCGCACATCAAATGAAGCAAGAAAAAACAAAAGGGATTAGTTATTAAAGGCGCGAAGACAAGAATAAAGGACTTACAAAGAAGGAAGTATAAGGGATGAACACCCACCCCGGCCATCCTCACTCAAGAAAGTAGGAACCTCATCTGCAGCGCCAAAATAAGCGCGGCTCAACCCCACATGTACCAAAAACTCCTCCGGATAGGGGTTAATGGCCAGTCGATTGGCATCTAAAATTTGCGCGTCAGCAAGCCTGTAGGAACCGGGTACGGGGCGCCCATCCCTTGGTAAGGATTCCTGAGTATAAAACTCAAAGGGAGAAGGAAAGACTACGTCATCCACCCAAAAGAAATACTCCCTCTAATTCTTGAGGGCGTCAACTTTCTCCGTATAACACTGAAGCGCCCCCTGGCGCTTCGCAAAAGAAACCCAACCATTTGACCACGTTGTGTGGTAAAAGGAACGGAACAGGGCCACGGTCGGTTCTATCGCAAGTAAACGGCAGTTTACTTCAAAATTAGACACCTTCGCCGCACCTATACAGTGCAGTTGAGAGATGTGAAGACGATAGTGATTGAGCAAATCGCTCAGAAAAATAGATATGGGCACACGGTAATTCGCGTACTCAAAAAATTTCGTGTACAGCCCTATCTTCCCTTCGGGGAAGTCAGCTATACACGCGTCGACATCTGGAGCCTCTGGACGTACATCCAAAGGCACGAAATAGTCGGAAGCAAACTGGGTAACGTCCTCAATGGACATCGCGGAGCGAAAATCCTCCAATTGAGCAACCATTTTCATTTGAACACTAAGTGAGACGCACACAAATTACCTACGAAAGTGAAGTAGTTTCTTTGCAAAAAACGCTCTCAAAGAAGGTGAATAGTGATTAAGTGTGTGTTTTACTGTGTGATTGTAAAAAAGGGGGGCGGTGACTCTTATATAGAGTGGTAAAAACCCTAATTTCTATCCACGTGGAACCCACTCACAGCAAACGTATGGCCAGAAGTTGAACGGGTACATGCACTTTTTCCCGAATACCAAGGGCTACGTGGACACCACCTCCGACTTTCGAGGCATCTATTTTGAAATTATTAGGTACATTGCACCTACAAAAAGGCGGTAATATTTGTTCAATCTCCCGCCACGCTTACCGCTGATGGTATTAAGTCTAGTACCCACGGCTACGCGCCGCGCACACTAGACTGGGGGGACATGATGACGTATAGCCTATATCTGGGCCACAAGCCCAAATGATAGACATTACTCAAGCCCGCCACGAATGGGCTACCATGACAATGGTATGGGCCGCAGTATTAACGCTTTGGGCTCATGAAGCCCAAAGGCCCAATCCGACCCACCGGGTACACGATAAGGATTATCTATTCAAGGAATAGATATCCTTACCTTGGATAAGCACCACGCGTGTGAAGAGTGAGGAGCAAGAAACACGGTTTCTTAGCCCCTATATATAGAATCATACGATTCTCATTCAAGGTACGACATAAAACCCTAACTCTTTACGAGAACCCCAAATCGATTACTTACTCTCACGCCGGAGTCTAATCGGGGGAGACAATCCCTCGATAAGCCTAACGGTGTTGTTTTGTTTTCTTAGTACGCAGGTAACGAAGTGCTAAGAAGTGAATTGATACGAGAACAAGAGCCCAACAACCAGATACGCCCAACTTTTGTATCAACAAACCTTGCAAAAGTGAATGTGCGTAGTATAATTTTCCATTCTGTTAACTAATAAACGATCCAACTTTAGTATGTTCCAATTCAAAATATGTCACTGCACATAGCAGTCTATAGATTATTTTCAACCAATCATGTTTTTCCTCGTCGATTCGTCATGACTCTACGTACGTATTTTGTTGCATCAAGTTATTTGTACATACATCCATCGATATACCATCTTAAGCAACAACTGGCACTCGTATCTTCTTAACTCCTCATCACGACTTACCCACCACGTACTGAAATATGATGGTTTTATAGGTTCTAGTTGCGGTTTCAATGCTTAATATAAACATCTATGTTTCTTTCCTGCAAGAGCGCCTGTGTTTTTACCAAAGGCTAACAAGTTGTTTATTTTTCATTAATGTTGAGGGTATAGATTTGTGTGGTGTTGTTTCACCTTGATCATCTTTGCTGAAGTGCAACTGGTGAACACATACACAAGTCTACATGACGCGCGCATATCTTATGAGTTATGATGACACTTTGTCTAAAAGTTTTGCTTCTTCTTCTTCTTGGTAAAATACTTAGAAAGTTTAGAAAAATGTTGTTGATACTTGATACTTTAGATACATTGATATATAACTTGATCATCTAGCAGAGACCATACCGAAAATAATAAAAGCATCAGTTTAGCATCTTATAAACGATGGCATATTCAATACCAAGAGTAGTAACAAAGTTGCAGCTAAATCAAAATAACTAAAATTGTAAGATATAAAATCAATTGACTTTGAAAGATTTGTGAATAAGTTTCACCAAAAGAGAAAGTGAGGTTCGTTATGTAAAACGTCAAAAACAATAATCAGACTCCTAAAACGAGTATTAATCTATATGTAACGCATAAAATTTCTTAGGAATTCCTTAACTAATCTGAACTATACTTGCACTTCAATCTCCATACCTTACTTAATTGCTGCTTCAAAAGTCACTTGTCTTAAGCTCCACACTTAGCATGCCATTATCTTTGTCCTCAGCCCATATGGAAGTAGATACTACAATCTCAGTGATCAAGCAAAAGTAGAGTCTCGATGTAGGATTTCACATAGTATCTATATTCTGTTTCATAAAACATTCAAATGTCTTAGATAATAAAGATACTGATATAAAAATTACAAATGGAAGAAATCAGATATAATATGTATGTACTCTAATTAATCATAATAACAATAAAGTGGGTACAAATTCGGGTAAACGGGTATGGGTACGGGTACGGCTAATCGGGGCATGTATTACTAGAACGCGTCACCGAACCCGTACCCGGATAATTTTTTTAATCAATACCTGAACCCGCATCAAAACCCGCCAACCCGCCCCCGAACCCGACCTAACCGGTTCGGGTTTCGGTTTTCCCCATCGGTTTCAGGTGATTTTGCCATCCCTAGTTTGTATCACCTATTTTCTTTCAAAAAACAACACCTTAAAGTTTCCATCATTCATCTTATGAGCATCAAGATCGGCTTCTACATCGACTTTGACACTGCTTACCAGAGAGGTATATCAAATAGACACATTGAGTAGAGAATTTTGTGGAATCCATATGATAAAACTTATAATTCTAGAGGCATCAACTAATGTATTGCGAGTCAACTTCTCTCTCTCTCTTAAAACTTCTCCTACCTCTCTCTAAACACAAACCGATCCACAACCTCTCTCTAAATTATTCCGGCGGTCGGTCTCGGCCGGCCGTCCGGAGCTCTTTTGTATTTTCATTTGCTTTCAATAATAATCCTTACCCACAGATCTGTCATCTCCCAGCTGTCGCCGCTCGCCGTTCGCTGCCGCCACTGCCCGGACTCCTCTGCTCAGATCTGCTGCGGTCTGCCATCGATGGCCTGATGTTGCCTTGGGTTTTGGCTTTAGATCTGTTAGGTTTAGGTCTGGCTCCTTTAAGGATGCCTAGTTTTATCTTCTTTGTATGTATTATGTACTTTATGTACTTTTGTCAAGCTACACCTTCATATGGTTGTGTCTGCAAAAAGCTCACTCGGGTGATTCCCCCCACCCTTGTATGGTGTTGCTGTAGTCTGTCACAACTATTAAGGAAAAGGATAGGAACAAGTCTCTTTCTTACAAGGAAAAGAAGACTTAGTTTGATCCTTTTAACAAGAAAAGAACAAACTTTTGTTTACGATTTGTGTTGCATTAATTCATTAATTGAATTCTCAAGGTTCATATTTAGTATTTTCGATAATTATCCTTTTATAAATTAATTATCCCATGTTTACAATTTAAAACAATTAATTTACGTAAAAGGCTAAGATCCACATTGTGCTTCTACTATCACATCAGTTGATCTGCTAGCAATAGTAGATTCAATTGGTATCTAGTGTCAAACAACTAGTGTCATGTAGGCATGTTTAGTCCCATCTTTGCCTCGGGTCAAGGTCTCACCGCTTAACTCGATTAAGTCATCCAATTTGAGAACGTGCGAGAATATATCTAGGTCTCACGCATAGAGAATAGTCACCTTGGGTTACAATTCAACCTAGGTCCCACGCATAGGCAAAAGGTAATTGCAAGTGTTCTCAATATTGGACGGCATGACTTAAATTTTGACGGGTAAAAGTTTTGATGTGAATCAAAAGGTGTACGAAAGAAGCATGCATTCATCCTTCGTAGCACAAGTTAAAAACTTTTCTTAACTTAAGTCTAATCATTGTTTTAATTTATGTGTGTCAAGTTGTCCATTTTCATGACTAATATTACTCCTACATGGATAATAAAGTTTGGACAATACATAAATAAAATAACATACATAACAAGTTAAGGTGTTATTATAAAACAATGATTTCAAATTTCAAAAACTTAGTAAAACTAAATCAAAAGACTTAGTTTTGAAAATGGTTTGTGTTTCGTTTTAAGTTTTATAGAAAACTATTTGCAATTTTACATATGAAACAAGATATATAAAAGGCAAAACAAACACACAACCACAATATGCAAAGCCTCAACCGATGAAGAAACCTATGCTTGGTCTCGTGAGCCATCACAAGAGCCAAGAGTCAACTAGGGACAACCACACAACCACACGGAGGACTCCCACTTGCTCCAAGACAATCAAGAGCAAGTAGGAAGCCCATGATGTACATGAAAAGCAGTTTCTGTCCTTCCAGAATTTCTGTGTTAGAGGGCCCAAAAGTCCATGATGGAGGCTTCCCCGGGCTTAGCTCAAAACTAGAAAGTTGTAGGCCCATGTCTTGGGTACCTGCAAAAAAAATTTCAGCCAAAAATACCTTACCAATCACCGGGAAACTCCGTTTTACCAACTGGTGTTCCAGCAGTCATTTTTCGGCAAAAACGTCTTTAACTCTTCCGCCTTTCACCACCAAGCCACGATTACATTATATTGAAAGTAAAATACAATTAATCTACTTTTAATCTACTGTAAAAGTGCCCAAACAATGGCTACAACCAAAAGAATATAATTACATAAATGCCGAAACAATGGCAAACCCCAAAACACGAAATTAAACAACATAAACAACCATCCAATGCACAAGTGGTCTAGGTTTTCATCGGCTTTGCATATAAACATAATAATACCATAATATTATGAATGAAACATGGTGTTGGCTAACTCCATGGACAAACATGCATGTATTTGCCATGGAAAACAAAATAATAACAAGAATTAAATTGTTAGCCAACGAAAACGAAGAAATTAATTGACAAGAATTAAACCCCCGTTTGGTACTCGTGTCAAATGGCCTTAGGTTCAAAACCCACTGATGTTAGGACCTTTTAATTATCTTTTTACCACAGAAAATTAAGCCGTAGGGCCTGATTTGAAATCGTTTCATAAATCGATCAAAAACATGCGTTTTAGGCCATTTTCACGTACCCGATCAAGAAACCAATTGATGTATGCATAACAAATGACCATAGGATTAAAAATTCCAGATCTTAAGACCTCATAAAGGTCAATATATTCCGAATATATAAGCCCTAGGGGCTTTTTTAAGATTATACTTTTAAATCCATTAAAAAAAACACGTTTTTAGCCATTTTTACGCATACAAGATGATCATATGACATCATATGATGGCTCGTGATACCACTATAGGTGATGTATGAAAATAAAATATATAAGAATCAAATAAACGCAGCGGAACAAACATCACCCACACGGATCCATAGAGCCATATGATCAATCTAAATAAAAACAAATTAAACATATATGTTTTATACCTTTGTAGCGTGCACCGGGAATCACCAACAAGGTCACCACCACAAATGTTAATAGAAACCCAAGAGATCAATAAGGTTGATCTCCTCTATGTGTGAAACACACTACACCTCACCGTATACCCCTTGGATGCTAGTCCTTGTACCCGTAACCTTCAAATGGCCTTTGATTAAACAAGAATCAAGGATTTGATTATGAAAAAACAAAACCCTAGGTGAGGGTGTTTGTTTGCCGTGAGATGGAGAGGGAGAGAGGAGGAGAGAATTTTGGAAATTGGTTCTCTAATTATTAGGAGATATCTCACATATATCTTGACCAAATTCAAAACCAAATCTCCCCTTTGTAACTCCCTATGGCCGGCCACCCTATGGGCCTTATGGGCCTCCCATAAGTTTTTCCAAGTCCAATTAATTAAGTCCATTACTTAATTATTAGAAGCCCGATAGAGTTTCCTAGTTACGTAAGGTTATTTACATGTCGTAAGTACAATAAATACAACATAAAGAGGTACCTAAGTGTATATGTGTGTGACCCCATAGGCTCACATATGACTAGCCATATAATTATTTATTATGACACGAGCATACTCCAACATGACTAACGGAAAATACATCAAATAAGATAACTAGCTTTTCTAACCGAACACTCCTCGGTGTAGAAAGCAATAAGACAACATAACCCAACTATCTAGCCATTATGCTGGCGTAGGTTCCTCAACTCCTACCTCAAACCATCTAGCTCTCTCCACAATGATCCCAACTCCACACTATGGGTGTCGCTATATCTCTTGAGGTCTGCTACCTCCTTCTCCAGCTCAGTGTTTCTCTGCTACAGCTTGCGATCTGCCTCGCGAGCTGTGATGAAACCTCTCTGTAAGCTCTCAATATGCTCATGAATCTCCATCATGCCTCTCCTCATCTCAGTAACTCTCCTCTCAGCCGTAACCAAGTCGATCCTCAACTCTCCAATGAACTCAACTGTCACTCTATCAATCCGCTCAGACATATGTGTAACCCTCTCACCTAAAGCAGTAATCTGAGCCCACATACTACCAGTCTCACCCAACTCTGCATGCTCAGTAGAAAACTCAGATGGCACATCCGACTCCACGGGACTACCAGGTGGCAAATCAAACAAAAATGGGTGATCAGGTGAAACAGGCTCTAATGGATGTATCGGAGAATCAGGCTCCTCAGCCTCAACTGGCTGTGCTGGCAAACCATCATCATCAGGCATCTCCTCCTCCTGAGGATCATCCTCCTCCTCAGGGTCCTCATCTCCCTCCTCAGCCTCTTGAGGGTCATCAGCCTCATCCTCACCCTCGTACTCCTCCTCCTCCTCCTCCTCATCTGAAGAGTACTCCATCAATTGTCGTCTCCTAACAGGTGAACCATGTGGTGACGGGGTAGGCGATCTAGGACGACGACACAATGATGTGGGTGGTGCATCTGACAGAAGAGCGTGAGCATCAATGTCCATGGGTGGTGAAGCAGGGTGTACCGACATACGTGTCGTAGCTCGATGGGCAAAACGTGGAGCCACACGAGCCAAAGCCTGATGAAGAGTAAGCTGTCTCGAAGTACCAGGGAGCCCTAGAGAAGATGAGGGTCCCTGCGTAGTAGGTGCAGTAGGCGGTGCAGAAGTAGAAGTTGTCGGTGATGCAGTAGCTCAACGCATGGCAATCCTGTAAGGATCATCAGGAGCCATGCTTATCTGTGCTGGGTGAACAGGTGCAGTAAGAATATCCTCAGTAGCATCAAACGTACGGGAGGCAATAGTCTGTGACAACGGCGTAGGGTAGGTGTAAGTGTTTCAAAACAACTAAACTGCGAACTCAAAATACTGTATAAAAAACCATCATAAAATCCCAATCATATAATCTCGATAAAGAATTTCAAATACCGCATTACTAAAACATTTATAAAACAATTAAGCCATATAATTCCTCAAAATGCCATCATATCACTTAATAAATATACCCCATATTCTCAAATCATCTCGAAAATCTCATATCAATTCATATCTCATAATACCTCAATATAATCGAAGATGCTTCGGCTTGGCGGGCTAGCGGGCATTGGTCGAGGATCGCTTTCTATAAAAACCGGTTATATTTTAGGTGTTTATTTACCTAGTTCTCTATAACCTTGGCTCTGATACCAATCTGTAACACCCCCAAAATTTGGTACAGCGGAAGACTCAACAAGCTTTCGGGGTGTTACGGGGATTGGTATCCATTCCAAGTCATGAAAGAACGAGATAAAGTAAACATAAGAAAAACACAACCAACACGGGGTTTTAAAGTTTACATTTATCCCAAAATTATTCAAAGTAAGGCCCAAAAGAAATAAACGTAGGTCCACAATTATATATCAGAGTTTTTGGAAAAATAGATCCATAAACCAGGTGCCATAGCCAAGCCTTCCAATCTAAGCATCCAAATCATCACTTAATTACCTGAGAAAACGTGCTAAAAGTCAGCTTTCGTTGGTGAGATCATAGGTTTAAATTCATAATTCAATCAAGTGGACATATACGCAAAACGCTTGCTAGCTAGACTAGGGCTTAATTCAAGTCCTGCGGATACCCTCCGCTACATCATAATCACACAGATAACCTCCGTAACATCGAAACCCTATAGGTGCACACTATAGTCCAAACCGAATCAAATCAAATCAATCTGTATGCGTAAGGATACGACATACTCACATGCGTAAGGATACGACATGTTCAACTTACCTAGATCTAGTCTAGGCCTTGTTGTATAGCTTACCTAGCTCTAGGCTAGGCCTCGCTCTCAATCCTACCTAGTTCTATAAGCATAGCAAGTTTTGAAATCAAAGGCGATAATAGTCCACATAAAACAATTTGCACGTTTCTCTCCCCAAGTATTGAAAACAAAGTTCAAGAGTAAAAATTGGGCTATGACTCACCTCAAGTCCATAAATCAGCAAGAAGAAATCGGTAGAAGTAAGATGTATAGCAACTCAAAAGACGACAACTACGGACTCGGCACTTCCTAACAATATAAACTCGATTCAGAAATCATTTCCTCAAAATCAATTATTCCCAATCCCGAACGTATTCCATTTTACTTTTACAAAAATCCATTTCTCGTATTATTCTCATATTAGTTTGGAGTTTGACGTTTGGTATCCAAGCGGGTGGAGGGTCGACACAACTCAAACCAAGAAGTCACAACAAAAAGAATAATAAAACAATCTATAGGTCTAATATTAGCCCAATATATTATTTAAATAAATCATCGAAGTTTATCAAATCCGTCGATTTGGTAATCCCCCATATTTATTTACTCAATATATCACTCCAAGATTATACCCAAAACCTAAATCACATAGCACGTAGAGTACTATATGGTAAGTATCAAGGTTTAATAAATTTCCTAGATATATCGTCAAACTTACCAAACTCGTCAATTTGGTAAACCTCACGAGATATTAGTAATCCATTATTCTCGTACACATACCACAACCTAGGGACGTCGTAGGATACAATGCCCATTAATATAATCATTTTATATAACTACATAGACCCTATTTAACCCATCGATTAAATAAGTTACGTAGTTATAGAAAATGGATCCGTGACAAACACAAAAGTCATAAAAACGAATAATGTGGCCCACTTGGACTCAAGTGACCACGACCCCGTATAACTCGATAGTTTCCTAGTTTATTAAAAAATATATTTTATTTAATATAATTATTCAACGTTAAAATTTCGTCGTTATTTATAGTTGTTTAATTATAATAACGCTCCCGACATTTATTACACTACTTTCATAGTATATTAGGTATCGTCACGTTATTATAATATTACTCATGATCGTTTTATTTTTAATATACGCATTTATATATATTTATATATACGTTTTTCATGTCTATGTACTTATATAAACGTTTATATTAGCAATAATATTATTACGAGTTTTATTATTAGTGTTTGATTATAAATATTTATCTAGTTATATGAGATGGTCACATGTCCGAGTCATCACTCTCGGCTCATTGTCCAAGTCCAAATAAAATAACCAAGTCAAAGTCAAGTAATCCAACTCCGTCCAATCAATACACATAACACTTGCTACAACAATAGGGTCCAACTGCGGCACCCGACTAACCTATCTCCGTCAATCTAATTAGCCGTCTCACAATCGGTTCCCAAATCAATATCGCTAACACAACTCTACAATAATCAAAAGTATTCCATTGTCGAGCCACAAAGGGTCTCGACCCATCCAATATATTCGGCCGAAATAAAAATACCACAACAACAATAATAACAACAACATGAAACAAAATAAGAAGTCATCTGGATACACGTAATCCGGGTTGGTTTACCATGCCAAACCCGTGCCGGGAGACCCGCTTGGGTCTCGGCTAGACCACAAGTCACAAGGACTCTAACCCAATACCTTTTTGGTCTCGGCTTAGGCTCACCCGAGCCCTACCAAAACTGCCAAACGGACCCCTTGGGTCGTGGCAACATCAAACAACAACAACAAGCACCAAAGTCAATCCAAATCGAGCCACAAATCAACTCCAATATATCAAACCCTCGCCAAACAAGAACAGGAGGTCGAAACCCAACAAAAGAGAGCCACAAGGCTCGAACCAACTTCGAGCCGTGAGCCCCAAAGCTCACGGTTCAATCGACCCACGTGAAGAACTCACTAAACCCGGATACCAAACTCAATATTATCATCAAAATAACATTTCCCATTTATATAAATTCGAACCCATCAAAATAACTTGTGTAGCCACAAATTTAAACGCAAATCGAGGCACACGATGTGAAAGTCGTGGCCACTCACCTTCAAAATGACTCCAAATACAAGTTTCTTCAAAAACCCAACAAGAAAAAGATGTAAAGGTGGTGTTTAGGCGGAGGTGGTGGTGAAAACGTGGTGTTAGAGGTGTTTGTATGGCGCGTGATATATACCAAAAGATAGATCTCGATGAGAGGGATAAAGTGGTGGTGTTATTTTTGTTGTAGGGGCGGCGGTGTGGCGGTGGTTGCCGGAAAAAGAGGCGGCGGCTAGGTATATAAGGGAGAGAGAGATGAGAGTGAAAGGTGATTTTTGTGTTTGTGTGTGGTGTTGTGTGAACCGGCCCCAACCACAAGGACCATTTGTAGTTTATTTTTTTTTCTTTTTAATTTATTATACAATACTAATACTAATAATAATAATAAAAATAAAAGTATTATTATATTTAGGGTAAGGTGGCTAGGTGTAAAATACACGGACCATAACCCGTAACTTTTTAAAATACTCCAACTCTTTCTCGAACCGAGCTCGTTCTCAAAACTCTTTAAAACTCCACGATACGTTCCGTAAATAAATAAATATATAGTCGAACCGTAATTCAAAACATTAAATTTTTGTTAGGTCGTTCTAGTGCCGGAGTCAACGTAGTGCCAAATAAAATCTCGAAATAAATTCTCATCACATCGATAAATCCAAATTCGATTCCTTAAAAATTTTAAATATAATCAACCACAATATAGGTTTTACAAGTTTGTTACGCATAAAATTTCAAATATAAATTTATAAACGAACTTTTACGTAATGCGGGTTTTCAAAATGGCTCCCTAATTTGCCAGTTGTCACAATTATGTGCTACTAAATTCACACATTTTGTACAACATGATATCAATAATTAAAGTTAAATGACAAAATCAACCTCAACCTCAACATGTCTGTCAGTTAAAAACGTTATACAAAGCTAATTATTAAAAAAAACGAACAAACACATGGGTTAGATAGTCATTGTTTAATATAGATGGTGTTTTCCTAAAAAAAGGTAATAGTTCGCCGTTGTAAACGAATTAAAAGTGTGTACATGATAATTATTCATCAAGAATATATAGTTTTAATCAGGTTATTACGTTACTATATTACGATAATGTTATTGAGTTGGTAATCACGGATGTGAGATACAACCATTATTCTAAACTTATGATTTATGTGTAAACCTCTTTTTTATTCTGAATAGAATCCGAAAGAGACATCAACAAAACTTTGCCTTATGCCTTATCTAGCTGATAGTATTTAGTAAACTTTTTTTATGGTTCAACTTTTTTGTTATACACACCAACTTTTAGTAACTCTTTTTTATGTTTTTATTGAAAACTTCTACACTTAATATTTGTGCTTTTACTATAAACACACTAAGCTATAATAGAATTAGTTGTGAGTTCAAGGGTTTTTCACTAAGCTTCTAAAAAAAGTTTATAGCTATATCATACACTTATTGTGTTATGTTAATTGAATAAGCCAATAAGCACCCTTAATAAGCATAACCAAACACCCCTTTAGTTATAATCTGAAGTTTTTTTTATTTGATATTATGACTAACTTTGTTGTTATCCTCACTATAATGTAACATGTTAGTGGTTTTTGCAATTTTATCATCTTATCGCACACACTAAAGTGTAATGCAATTTGTTGTGTGCATTTTTTAGAGGAGGATTAAGTATCAACACATGATTGTCGTGGAAGAATTTTCTACGCTTGCTCAAGGTATGAATGTATAATTTAGTTGAGTTGCTGATTTAGATAATACATGAATGTATTTTAATGTACCAAAGATGTGTTTTAGTGCCTATGGTAGTAATTTATGGTAGTAATTCTTTTCAGAGTGTAATTTGTCTTTGAATGAGTTAATGAAACTTAGCAGGTGTTTGCTGTCATTGATAACACTATGAGTGTCAACCAACGGTATAAAATATGAGTGTCTTTTACCTTGATGATTTAGGCCAATTGTGAAGAAAGTTGCATTAAAGTGAAATGTCAGTAAGGATTTAAACAATCCTAAAAGACTTGCGAATGTACTATTTGTCATTTTTTTCATGCATTTATAATTGACTTATACAAGTAATAATAATTTCTCTATATAGTTCGGACTTAGGGAAAAATTATTCTTATATATTATACATAAACGTAAGATTAAATTTGTGTTCTACCCATTACATCTTTTTTTTTTTGTTTCTATTTATGTAATAAAGAAGTTATAGTGTAAGCATCTATATTAATTTGGTAATTTTATAATCAAACATGAGAAGTAAATAACATAAACTTATGAAAATACAACTTTACAAACAAAAATGTACATTAGTAAAAATGATCTGATGGTTATTCATAATAAAGGAAATGAATCAATCATTAAAGCTATCTAAATATGCTATATATTTTAACGAAAACATAAGTAAAAGAAATACCACAATTACAAAACACATCATAAATTGATAGCACGGGTTTGCAAAACAAAAAGCATATATCACTAACATCTCATTCAAGTAAACTATCATCATGTGATTTTTCTTGAATAATAAAATATAATTTTTAATCCAAAAACATTCTCCTAAAATAATAGGTAGGTTATAACATATACATATGATTTTTTATTTTTAGTCTACCAAGTAAAACCATTTGAAACATGTTAAGTGTTTCATTTCTTAATCGATAATAATACATAATTAAAACAAAATTTTAAAAACTTTGTGCGTGCACAAGTATTATAACTAGTTTTATAGGTAGGATGTACTTATTCTGTCTTTTAGTTACTTTCTTGTGTTATTTTTGAAAAGAAATTGGGTTAATTTTGAATTTGATTTAATTCATATTATAAAAGGAACTAACTCTACTTCAAATTATATGTATGGTTTTAGTTTTTATGTTTTTTTCATCTTACTTTAAGAAGTTGTTTTTTACATTCACATTATAAAAGTATTGTAGTTATAAAATGTCCTAAGTGTTTAGTTTTATCAGTGACTAAAAAATACTTTTTGTGCTATGTTTCTAACAAAATAACCTGACCTAACCTTCACAAACCAACTATTTTTACGCCATAAAAACTAGCCACATGCGAAGCAAAGCGAGCCAAAATTCGTGCCACACATGGTCCAAAATCCTAGATCCGCCACTGGTTGAGTGGTCGGGTTTTGGCGGGTTCATCATGTCAACCTCAACTCAACCCGTTAATTTAGCAAGTTAGTACATAAATAGTAGAAAAACAAACTAATTGGTAAACAAATCTCTTTTAGCCCTCGTATGTTCTTGTGGGGATGCCACACATCCAGCTGGGTGACACAATAGTATTGGCTCGAAAAGACCTATTTGTGCGCTCCTTGTAACAAAATATGAGGACCAAGTATCTTTTAGATGTCAAAATTGGTGAAAATTTGATTACTTGGTGTGTTTTGAGTTTTGACTGAGCCACTCAAATGTTACGAAGATAATAAGTCTAGATTAGATTTAGAAATTTCCCTAAAACTAAACCAATCAGATATGTTGGAGTGTTGGACCATCAATGGATCCATAGCATATGAAACCCAAAGGGCCAAAATATGGGCCGTACAAATTTGCCTTTTCAAAGGTTTTAGCCCAAAAACTAATGTCGAGTTTCATTATATAATCTTCTGTTTCATGCAAATCTCTCGTTCTATAACCCTAATAAGCATCTTTGAATCAATAATGTCAGACAACATACCACTCATAATGAACAACAAACGCATCAAATCCACTCAAAAACCCAAGAAACACAAACCGGACCCCTTTTTCTCCTGGGACAAGGCTCGCCGGAAGCAAAACAACAACAAGCCTTCGTACACCTCCGACAACGACAGTATCAAGAGCAGTGAGTCTGATGAAAAAGCTCTTGCTGACGTGGCAGTTGATGGTTATGACGTGGCAGGTGAGGATGTTGAGGAGACGGTGGGGGAGAAGAGGAAGAGAGCAGCGGTGGAGTATTTGGAGAGGATACCATTCAATATCCAAGAAGAAATCATCAAAATTCTGCCTATCAAATCATTGGTTCGATTCAGGTTGGTTTCGAGACAATGGAAGTCTCTTATTGATAGCTCTAAGTTTATTGTTGAGTACCACACTCATCAAAAACATAAACATCATCTACTTGTAAATTATCAATTGTTTGGCGAAAATTTTAACCCTAAATATGTTTCGATCATAGATGATGATACTTTCCCTCAACACAAGGTTTCACTTACTGTCCCCAGGGCTTTTCCACTAATTAGAAAAAAAGTAGTTAGCTCTCAAGGCTTGTTATTCGGGCATCGTTATGAAGTACGATCAGGAAGCACGAAATCTGTTATTAATATTTGGAATCCTACTATTAGAAAATCGGTTGATATTTGTGTGCCTGATTCATATCCTGATGCTGATTTCGGTTTTGGGGTTTGTCCCGACACTTATGACCCTAAGATAGTTAAGTATATATTTTATTGTGGTAAACGGAAATTTGAGATTTTTACATTAAGCACAAATGCTTGGAGAAGACTATCCAAGAATTTACCTCGTGAATGTATTTCATTTACATGCGACAAGCAGGTAGCAATAGATAGGTTTATGTATTGGCTTGCTGGTGAAACGATTTATGAGCGAGAGGTATATTGCACAAGCGTGTATACGCGGAATTTGATTGTGTCATTTGATATGATAAGTGAAGAATTTACTGAAATTTCCTTCCCCACAAGTTTAGCAGACAGAAGTACTTTGCATTTATATAACATTAGGGATTCTCTTGTTGTGGTTCAATTGAAACATGAGGCCAAGAAACCAGTTTATAGCGTATGGAAGATGATGGAACATGGTGTGTCAAAGTCGTTCACGAAGCTATACACCATCAACACAACAGATGTGATAGAACACGTATATGGATTTAGAAAGAGTGGCGAACCTATAGTTGAAATGGAAAAGGATATTTTTGCTTATGATCCCGATTCAAAACACATCAATATTGGGATTTATGGAACAGAATATAGAAACTATGTGAAATCCTACATCGAGACTCTACTTTTGCTTGATCACTGAGATTGTAGTATCTACTTCCACATGGGCTGAGGACAAAGATAATGGCATGCTAATTGTGGAGCTTAAGACAAGTGACTTTTGAAGCAGCAATTAAGGTATGGAGATTGAAGTGCAAGTATAGTTCAGATTAGTTAAGTAATTCCTAAGAAATTTTATGCGTTACATATAGATTAATACTCGTTTTAGGAGTTTGATTATTGTTTTTGACGTTTTACACAACGAACCTCACTTTCTCTTTGGGTGAAACTTATTCACAAATCTTTCAAAGACAATTGATTTTATATCTTACAATTTTAGTTATTTTGATTTAGCTGCAACTTTGTTACTACTCTTGGTATTGAATATGCCATCGTTTATAAGATGCTAAACTGATGCTTTTATTATTTTCGGTATGGTCTCTACTAGATGATCAAGTTATATATCAATGTATCTAAAGTATCAAGTATCAACAACATTTTTTTAAACTTTCTAAGTATTTTACCAAGAAGAAGAAGAAGCAAAACTTTTAGACAAAGTGTCATCATAACTCATAAGATATGCGCGCGTCATGTAAACTTGTGTATGTGTTCACCAGTTGCACTTCAGCAAAGATGATCAAATAGAAACAACACCACACAAATCTATACCCTCAACATTAATGAAAAATAAACAACTTTTTAGCCTTTGGTAATAACACAGGCTCTCTTGCAGGAAAGAAACATAGATGTTTATATTAAGCATTGAAACCACAACTAGAACCTATAAAACCATCATATTTCAGTACGTGGTGGGTAAGTTGTGATGAGGAGTTAAGAAGATACGAGTGCCAGTTATTGCTTAAGATGGTATATCGATGGATGTATGTACAAATAACTTGATGCAACAAAATACGTACGTAGAGTCATGACGAATCGACGAGGAAAAACATGATTGGTTGAAAATAACCTATAGACTGCTATGTGCAGTGACATATTTTGAATTGGAACATACTAAAGTTGGATTGTTTATTAGTTAACAGAATGGAAAATTATACTACGCACATTCACTTTTGCAAGGTTCAAGATTATTTATAAGAAAACTGATTCTCAATTTCTCATACTTAACTCTTGTCTTTATTTAACAAGATGAATGTCAAGAAATTAAGTAGGCATTTAACAACATATTGTACATGGATTTAGAAAGAGTGGCGAACCCATATTTGAAACAAAAAATGATGGTCGAAAGTATTTCTTTGCTTATGATCCTGACTCAAAACACATCAATTATATTGGGATTTCTGGAAAAAGATATACGAACATCTCTGTGATTTCCTACATTGAAACACTACTTTTGCTTGATCACTGAGATGGTAGTACCTACATCTACATGGACTGAAGTGTTAGGAGTGACTTTTGGAGCAGGAAAGGAAGGTATGGCGATTGAAGTGTTAGGAGTGAGGTTACTGTTTTAGACGTTTTATAGTTAATAGATGTCAAATTAATTGTGTTAGGAGTCAGGTTACTGTTTTCAATGTTTTATATAATGAATCTCACTTTTTCTTTGTTGAAACCAATTATGCACAGAAATCTTGTTTAAAGTCAATCACTTTATATCTAATGTATTTAGTTTTTTTGGTTTTGCTGCAATTCTAGTATTCTATTCATGGAATACACAAACATTTGATAGGAGACTACTGACATGGAGAAGAAATATATACTGTTAGAAGTTCCTCTTCTACATATAAAAGGAAAAATAGTCAATCTTGAAAAAATGATCAATCTTTAAAAGTAGAAATCTTGAAAAGTAGAAATCTTATTAAAGGAAATTATGAAATGTAATTAATACTCTTATTAAAATACCTCATTACTTAAAAGTGCAATGATTTATTCACATTGTACAACCAATTAAAAACATATCTACCAAATTAAATACAATCAATTAATACAAATCACAAACCGGGTTGACCCGGGACGCTTCAAACCAGACGGGTTGAACCGGTTTAATTTGACCCGTTTTCGACCCAACCTATCAAGTTGACCTGGTTTAAATCGACCAATTTTTCGACCGGAACGGTTCACCCGGTTGAACCACCCGGGTCGAACCGGGTTTCAAGACATTATGTTTAATTCCTAAATATTCAAACTTTTATTATTTTTCATTTATAACCTATAAACTTTTTTTTGATGAATAAACTATTTGTCGAATAAACTATTTGTCGCTATAAAGAATGTATGGTCAAATCTTGAAAAGTGAAATCTTGAAAGTTAAAGGTGAGAGAAATGAATAGTATAATTAATACTTTTATTAAAACACCCCACAACTTTAAAGTACAGTAATTTATTCACATTGTACAACAAATTAAAATTATATATATCAAATTAAAAACAACCAATTAAAACACCCTTTATTAAAGTACAATAAAATTTTCACAATGTACAATTTAAACAAGCTACAACATAATCTAAATATAAAATAATTAACACAGTAACTAATGTTATTTTACACATTATACATATTAATAAAACACACAAAGCTTCATACAAGTTAACAAGTTGATGGTACATTTAGTTTTGAAAACTGAACCGGACCAACGGGTTCAACCGGGAACCGGTGTCGGCACCGGTTCGTCTAACTAATAAAAGCCATACGAAAACATATATTTCAAAATGAAACTATTAATACACATCGAAAACCAGGTTGAACTGGGACGCTTCAAACCCGGCGGGTTGACCCGGTTTAATTTGACCGGTTTTCGACCCAACCCGTCGGGTTCACTCGATTTAAATCGACCCATTTTTCGTTCAGCGGGTCGAACCGGGTTTCAAAACATTATGTTTAATCTCTAAATCTTCAAACTTTTATTATTTTTCATTTATAACCCATAAACTTTTTTTATCACTAAACGATCTGTCACTATAAAATCCCGTTGCTATGCACGGGTACTCGTCTAGTTAACATTATAATGATATATGTCATATCCATCTATTTACAGAGTGACAGATGACCATTTAGTAAATTTCTAAATATCGAGTATTAATTTATATGCAGAAGAGCTAATTAAAACGTCAAAAACAATAATCAAACTCCTAAAACGAGTATTAATCTATATGTAACACATAAAATTTCTTAGGAATTACTTAACTAATCTGAACTATACTTGCACTTCAATCTCCATACCCTAATTGCTGCTTCAAAAGTCACTTGTCTTAAGCTCCACACTTAGTATGCCATTGTCGGTTTGAGCTTAGTGTGTCAAGAGGTGTGAGTGGGCTGAAGCCCACTTAAATTACCAAAGGGTGCGTTTGAATTCAGTATACACACAAAACATTGTCAAAATTTTTAACTTAAGATAATAGATAAGTTGGGTTAAATGTGAGTCTAGATTGTGATAATTATATGTGTCGAGCCACATTGCTTGTTTCCTTCGGCTTATTTCATGACTAAGTACCGACTCACTCGTCTTACTCATTCTCAACATGATTTCACGACATACTCTAATCTACTAAACTTGTTTTATTAGCGGATTCTAAATTATAACTAGTAATCAAAACTTAATCTTTTCACATCATTAAAACTATAATGATTTATTTATACTTAACGAAACTTATTACAAGCTTATATACTCGAAAAATAATATAACAGCAGGTTATTATTTGTTGTGACACCAAGTCACCACGTACAACTAAAACATATAAACGGGCCATGCCCGATTTTCTAAAAACCCTACACTTATACTTACAAGTGTAATTTTAAATACAAACTCTTTTAATAAAACTATAACTTAAAGTATAGTTTTTACACACCTTTATTATTAACTAATATTTAGCCTTTAAACGACATTCTTATAATCTGACTTCGTCTATCGTTTACTGGTGATTACTTCCCGTACATCATCTTACGGTTACTGTCGAACCGAACATTTATTCGTCTTTGATACTTTTATTGTTGTATATACTTATACATTTCCAAGAGCCAATACTTGCAAAACACTTAGAAAACTGTTTTCAAACTTAAGTACTGCCACACAAGCAATAACGACGCAAACACTCAAAAACTTTTAAACTTATTTAGACTTCACACATCGAGTCTCAAACTAAAATTTGAACTAAACTTGCCATACTAATCTAGGTCGCGTGTCAGTGCCGCACACTCATACTATTTGACTTCACTCTATTCAGACTGCTATTTGCTTATGTGAGTTCATACCCCCTACTTTTACTTGTTTATAAATGTTTTGGGGGAGAATACATGCTCGTTTTTAACTAAACTCAATGCTTGTTTATACTTAAACTCATTACTTGTCGTTACTTGAAACATGATTTATTTACTCATTGCATACTGAATTACCTCATTTGGACGCAAGTGTTTAAATCATATATGTGAGTTTGTAGCCCCACTTTACTTATATTTGTTTTACAACTATGGGGTGAGAAACATGCAAAACATTTTCTGGACCACTATAATGTTTTACTTTCTCAAAACTATTACGTGGAATTAGCCTAAGACACTGAATCCCACATGCCCAAACTCATGAACCGTTAATTCTTGTGGGGAAGCGCGAATGCTATAAATAGATTTATTGGGGATGACACCCCCGTTCGGTTTGACCGGATAGGCAAACGCGAGCATATAACATGTCGAAACACGAGTGTCACGGGATAGACACTTGCAAGGGCTTTATTTTCTAGAGCATGCACACTGTCAAGCTTCGGTTACATGAACTTAGTGCTGACGTAATAGACATCACTTTTATAAGTCATTATATTCGTTGTAATGATCACATACTCTGCTCATGGTTCACACTTCAAACTTTGCTATAAGATAAACTTTAAGACATTGTGAGTGACACAATGGTTGCAAAACTTTCTATTGAACTCACATTACTTTTACTCTACATTGTTATTTATACAAACCTATGAACTCACCAACCTCGTGTTGACACCTTTTAGCATGTATTTTCAGGTTTAAGGCGTTAGCAAACTGTTGAAGGCTTTTGGCACGGCATGGCATGGTCATAGATGACTCTGATATAACTGGGACCGCTTAAACTCTTTTATGGGCCTATATTTACCGCACTATTTTCAAATGATATGAACATAATACTTGGATTTATGAAGTTTCTTACGACAAACCTGTTATTCTATACTTTGTGTTGTGATACCAATTTAGTAGCGCCCCAATGACATTTTCTTCCACTGCAAACCTATTTTTGTGGGTGTTACACTATGTAATACTAGTAATAGCTCAAGTTAAGTATATAGCCAAACAATTATACTCCATTCTTTTTTCCTTTACTTCCCGAGGTTAATTTATCCACGAGTAGTGATACATCCACAAAGACTTCTCAAAGTAAAATCCACAAAGATGATTTGTCATCTTGTGATTGTGTGTTTGTATATGTTTTATCTCTCTCCTCTTTGCTACAACCAATCACAAGATGACAAATCATCTTTGTAGATTTTACTTTGTGAAATCTTTGTGGATGTATCACTACTCTTTATCCACCTAAGTAATATGCCAAAAGTGGTACCTTAGACATTGCTTATATTTTGATGTGTTCATGAGCCCATATCTTATCCTTGTCAAGTACCTTTGGAACCAAGAAAATGTTGAGAGAAATCCGATCTATCGCTATTATCATGATTTAGGTTGATCATGTCAAATACTTCCTGAGTTGATGGGTTGAGTGGTCGGGTTTTGGCGGGTTCATCATGTCAACCTCAACTCAACCCGTTAATTTAGCAAGTTAGTACATGAATAGTAGAAAACCAAACTAATTGGTAAACAAATCTATTTTAGCCCTCGTATGTTCTTGTGGGGATGCCACACATCCAGCTGGGTGACACAATAGTATTGGCTCGAAAAGACCTATTTGTGCGCTCCTTGTAACAAAATATGAGGACCAAGTATCTTTTAGATGTCAAAATTGGTGAAAACTTGATTACTTGGTGTGTTTTGACTGAGCCACTGATCAAATGTTACGAAGATAATAAGTCTAGTTTAGAAATTTCCCTAAAACTAAACCAATCAGATATGTTGGAGTGTTGGGACATCAATGGATCCATAGCATATGAAACCCAAAGGGCCAAAAAATGGGCCGTACAAATTTGCCTTTTCAAAGGTTTTAGCCCAAAAACTAATGTCGAGTTTCATTATATAATCTTCTGTTTCATGCAAATCTCTCGTTCTATAACCCTAACAAGCATCGTCGAATTAATAATGTCAGACAACATACCACTCACAATGAACAACAAACGCATCAAATCCACTCAAAAACCCAAGAAACACAAACCAGACCCCTTTTTCTCCGGCAACAAGCCGCACCGGAAGCAAAACAAGAAACCTTCATACACCTCCGACTATGACAGTATCAAGAGCAGTGAGTCTGATGAAAAAGCTCTTGCTGACGTGGCAGTTGATGGTGATGACGTGGCAGGTGAGGATGTTGAGGAGACGGTGGGGGAGAAGAGGAAGAGAGCAGCGGATAAGTATTTGGAGAGGATACCATTCAATATCCAAGAAAAAATCATCAAAATTCTGCCTATCAAATCATTGGTTCGATTCAGGTTGGTTTCGAGACAATGGAAGTCTCTTATTGATAGCTCTAAGTTTATTGCTGAGTACCACACTCATCAAAAACATAAGGGATAATTCCATATATACCCAAAAAAAAGTTCATAATTCCATATTTACCCGAATGACAAGTTTTCAATGCATGAGTGCAATGTTTTTAAAGCATGTGTTGGGGAAATATGAAATTATGATGTTGTTTTGGGTATATATGGAATTGCCCCCAAACATAAACATCATCTACTTGTAAGTTACAGTATCAATTAATTTGCGAATATTTTAACCCTAAATATGTTTCGATCATAGATGATGATACTTTCCCTCAACACAAGGTTTCACTTACTGTCCCCAGGGCTTTTCCACTAATTAGAAAAAAAGTAGTTAGCTCTCAAGGCTTGTTATTAGGGCATCGTTATGAAGTACGATCAGGAACCACGAAATCTGTTATTAATATTTGGAATCCTACTATTAGAAAATCAGTTGATATTTGTGTGCCTGATTCATATCCTGATGCTGATTTTGGTTTTGGGGTTTGTCCCGACACTTATGACCCTAAGATAGTTAAGTATAAATTTTATTGCGGTAAACGGGAATTTGAGATTTTTACATTAAGCACAAATGCTTGGAGAAGACTATCCAAGAATTTACCCCGTGAATGTATTTCATTTACATGCGACAATCAGGTAGCAATAGATAGGTTTATGTATTGGCTTGCTGGTGAAACGATTAATGAGCAAAATGTATATGGCACACGGATGTATACGCGGAATTTGATTGTGTCATTTGATATGACAAGTGAAGAATTTACGGAAATTTCCTTCCCCGCAAGTTTAGCAGACGGAAGTACTTTGCATTTATATAACATTAGGGATACTCTTGTTGTGGTTCAATTAAAACATGAGGCCAAGAAACCAGTTTATAGCGTATGGAAGATGATGGAACACGGTGTGTCAAAGTCGTTCACAAAGCTATACACCATCAACACAACAAATGTGATAGAACACGTATATGGATTTAGAAAGAGTGGCGAACCTATAGTTGAAATGGAAAAGGATCTTTTTGCTTATGATCCCGATTCAAAACATGTCAGTATTGGGATTTATGGAACAGAATATAGATACTATGTGAAATCCTACATCGAGACTCTACTTTTGCTTGATCACTGAGATTGTAGTATCTACTTCCATATGGGCTGAGGACAAAGATAATGGCATGCTAAGTGTGGAGCTTAAGACAAGTGACTTTTGAAGCAGCAATTAAGGTATGGAGATTCAAGTGCAAGTATAGTTCAGATTAGTTAAGTCATTCCTAAGAAATTTTATGCGTTACATATAGATTAATACTCGTTTTAGGAGTTTGATTATTGTTTTTGACGTTTTACATAACGAACCTCACTTTCTCTTTGGGTGAAACTTATTCACAAATCTTTCAAAGACAATTGATTTTATATCTTACAATTTTAGTTATTTTGATTTAGCTGCAACTTTGTTACTACTCTTGGTATTGAATATGCCATCGTTTATAAGATGCTAAACTGATGATTTTATTATTTTCGGTATGGTCTCTACTAGATGATCAAGTTATATATCAATGTATCTAAAGTATCAAGTATCAACAACATTTTTCTAAACTTTCTAAGTATTTTACCAAGAAGAAGAAGAAGCAAAACTTTTAGACAAAGTGTCATCATAACTCATAAGATATGCGTGCGTCATGTAGACTTGTGTATGTGTTCACCAGTTGCACTTCAGCAAAGATGATCATGGTGAACCAACACCACACAAATCTATACCCTCAACATTAATGAAAAATATACAACTTGTTAGCCTTTGGTAAAAACATAGGCTCTCTTGCAGGAAAGAAACATAGATGTGCAGTGACATATTTTGAATTGGAACATACTAAAGTTGGATCGTTTATTAGTTAACAGAATGGAAAATTATACTACGCACATTCACTTTTGCAAGGTTCAAGATTATTTATAAGAAAACTGATTCTCAATTTCTCATACTTAACTCTTGTCTTTATTTAACAAGATGAATGTCAAGAAATTAAGTAGGCATTTAACAGCATATTGTACATGGATTTAGAAAGAGTGGCGAACCCATATTTGAAACAAAAAATATTGATGGTCGAAAGGATCTTTTTGCTTATGAACCTGACTCAAAACAAATCAATTATATTGGGATTTCTGCAAACGAAAATTTCTCTGTGATTTCCTACATTAAAACACTACTTTTGCTTGATCACTGAGATGGTAGTACCTACATCTACATGGACTGATGTGTTAGGAGTGTGTACTGTTTTAGATGTTTTAAAGTTAATAGATGTCAAGTTATTTTTTATAGGTTGTGTTAGGAGTCTGCAGGTTACCGTTTTTCGATGTTTTATATAATGAATATGACTTTTTCTTTGGTGAAACTTATGCACAAAAATCTTGTTTAAAGTCCATCACTTTATATCTAATATCTTTAGTTATTTTGGTATTGCTACAATTCTGATACTCTATTCATGGAATATGATATCTCACGAGGAGGGTACAAAATTGATTAATTGGAGACTACTGACAGGGAGAAGGAATGCCGTTAGAAGTTCCTCATCTTTCATACTCTTTTGGATTTTTAATTAGCTCTTCTGCAAATTTATATAGTTTTTGTATGGATGTGCTAACATTATCTATACTACTATATAATGTATTTGAGACTATTAGAAAGGCTTAAAAATTCAGACTTTTACTTACTAATTATGGAAACAACCGCCTCTAACAATCACGCTCAACAATTTATAACCACTTCAACAACCACCCCAATAATTTATAACCACCTCAACAATCACCCCAACAACCACTTTCCACCACCCCACCTCCCTCCTCTTCACCTCAACAATCCGCCCCCGCATCGCGCGCACCTTTCTAGTACTATATAATGTATTTGGGACTATTCTATAATTAGAAAGGCTTAAAAATTCAGACTTTTACTTACTAATTATGGAAACAACCACCCCTAACAATCACCCCCAACAATTTATAATTACTTCAACAACCACCCCCAACAATTTATAACCACCTCAACAACCACCCCAACAACCACTTTCCACTACCCCACATCCCTCCTCTTCACCCCAACAATCCGCCCCCGCATCGCGCGGGCACCTTTCTAGTAATCTATAACAGATACTTCTATTTACAATGACTGACGACCGTTTAGTAAATCTGTAAATTATGATTTAGTTTGATAAAACGTGTGTGTGCTTCCGTTTAGTATCTGGTAAAGTAATGATTATTTTCTGTATGGTGTCTGCTAGATGATCAAGTTATAGTATTTTACTATTATTCGAATGCCAAAATAACAATGTTATAAACCGTCTTTGAACCAAGAATCTGTAAGACTTACAGACAAAGTGAGACATAAGATATACATAATATTTCCTCATATGTAAAGATACTAAAGTTTCAAGTTAAAAGCTATTATATTTTAAGTATAACTAAGAACATATGCATAATCACATGTTTACCTTTATTTGAGCTAGCCTACTTTAGTCAACGTACAGTTTCGATTTTGGCTATCAATTAATCCAGTTAGTATACATTTGTTGAGCTAAACTTATGATTTATTTTGTAATTTGACGGGCTGAAACACCCAAACCTCATAAAACCAAAAATACACAAGACTGAGAAACCGAAACCAAACTGTTCGAGTTTAGCTAAATCAGGAGGTTTTGCAGTTTGGATTCAGATCAAGTAAAAACCCGAAACGAACCTACTGATGCACACTTCTGATCTGTAAAAGATTGTCACGAGAATAAGTATATAGTCAATGAGCACAGGTAGAAAATGGACTTTGATAATTGCTCATTGGTTTTACATGTTTCTTTCATAAGTTGCATGCATGCTTTTACTGTTATTCTTTTTTCCTTTACTTCTTGTGGTTAATTTATCCTACAAAGCACAAACTAATATGCCAAAAGTGGAACCTAGCTTAGTCATTGTTTAAACTTTGATGTGTTCATGGGCCCATATCTTATCCATGGCAAGTACCTTAGGAACCAAGGAACTGTTGAGGCAAATCGAATCTATCACCATCCTCGGCAACTTACAGGTGGAGGTAAAATGGGTTGATCAGGCCAGCGAGTTGCAAAATAGTTAATGGGTTGAGGGTTGAGGGTTGAGTGGTCAGTTCAATGTACAAACTACAAAGTAGGAATTAGACCAAACTAGTTGGTAAAGAAGTCTCTTCAAACCAATCTCAAATATGGACCATCAATCGTCAATGGATCCATTAGCATATAAAGCCCAATGGGCTGTTAGGCTTGTGCTTTTTAAAAGGCTTTAGCCCATAAACTAATGTCGAAATTTTAGTATAATCTTGTGTATCATGCAAATCGTCTCACGCTAAAAAACCCTAAAAGTTTAAAACCCTAATAAGCACCATCGAAACCATAATGTCCGACAACATACCATTCGATATCCAAGCAGAAATCATAAAAAATCTGCCTGTCAAATCACTTATTCGATTTAGATTGGTTTCAAAACAATGGAAATCTTTTATCCATAGCTCTAAGTTTATTATTGCTGAGTACAACACTCATCAAAAACGTATACATCATCTATTTGTAAGATCCAAATCATTTAATTATTCTGACCAAAAATATGACAAAAAATATGTTTCGATTGTAGATGATGATACTTTTCCTCAACACAAGTTTTCACTTACTGTCCCCGCGTCTCTTAACCTAATTGACGGACTAGTTTTAGCTAGCTCTCAAGGCTTGTTATTCGTGCATGGTTATGATATATGCTCAGGAACCGTGAAAGCCCTTATTTGGAATCCTGCTATTAAAAAATCGGTTGATATTGATGTGTGTTGTGCACTAAAACCAGATTATCTTACTATTTTTGGTTTTGGGGTTTGTTCCAACACTTGTGACCCTAAGATAGTCAAGTTTACATGTAATACATATTGGAATAAACGTGACCCTGTATTTGATGTTTTTACATTAAGCACAAATGCCTGGAGAAGACTATCCAAGAATTTACCTCGTGAATGTATATTCATTACACCATATCAGGTAGCAATAGATAGGTTTATGTATAGGATTGCTTATGAAATTAATATTTATGTGGATAATGGACGATATCAGTGGAATACGAAGAAATTGATTGTGTCTTTTGATATGACAAGTGAAGAATTTACAGAAATTTCCCTACCCGCAAGTCTAGCTGCCGGTAAGCAAAGTTTGAATTTATATAACATTAGGGAGTCTCTTGTTGTGGTTCAGTTTAAAATAGAGGCTGGGAAACGAGTTCATAGTGTATGGAAGATGATGGAACATGGCGTTTCTAAATCATTCACAAAGCTATACTCCATCAACACAAGACATGTGATAAAACATGTACATGCATTTAGAAAGAGTGGCGAACTCATAGTTGAAACAAAAAATATTGATGGTCGAAAGGATCTTTTTGCTTATGAACCTGACTCAAAACAAATCAATTATATTGGGATTTCTGCAAACGAAAATTTCTCTGCGATTTCCTACATTGAAACACTACTTTTGCTTGATCACTGAGATGGTAGTACCTACATCTACATGGACTGAAGTGTTAGGAGTGGCTTTTGGAGCCGGAAAGGAAGGTATGGCGATTGAAGTGTTAGGAGTGAGGTTATTGTTTTAGATGTTTTAAAGTTAATACAGTAGATCTCAAGTTATTTTTTATAGGTTGTGTTATGAGTC
Organism: Artemisia argyi; assembly: GCA_030686995.1. Lineage (NCBI taxonomy): Eukaryota > Viridiplantae > Streptophyta > Magnoliopsida > Asterales > Asteraceae > Artemisia > Artemisia argyi. Next base: position 210,170,472 of record CM060681.1, read on the forward strand.
TGCAGGTTACAGTTTTTCCATGTTTTATATAATGAATCTCACTTTTTAGTTTGTGAAACTTATGCACAAAAATCTTGTTTAAAGTCAATCACTTTATATCTAATATCTTTAGTTATTTTGGTGTTGCTGCAATTCTGGAACTCTATTCATGGAATATGATATCTTACGAGGAGGGTACAAAAACGATTAATAGGAGACTACTGACAGGGAGAAGGAATGCCGTTAGAAGTTCCTCATCTTTCATACGTACTCTTTTGAATTTATAGCTATTCTGCATATTAATTTAGTTTTTGTATATATGGAATATGATATCTCACGAGGAGGGTACAAAATCTCACTTTTTCTTTTGGTGAAACTTATTCACAAAAATCTTGTTTGATCAAATGATATCCAACATCTTTAGATATTCTGGTTTGCTGAAATTATGTTGCTCAATTCTTGGAACATAAGATGATCTGCTATCTCACGAGGAGGGTACAGAATCGTTAAATAGGTGACTAATGTCTTGAAGAAGTAATGCCAATAATAATTTCCTTATATTTCAATAGTCTTTTCGATTTTTAGCTATTATTCTGTATATTAATTTTAGTTTTTGTATGGATGTGCCAACATTACAATGATATATAACATATCCTTCTGTTTACAATGACGGACGATCATTTAGTACATCTGTAAATATCGACTATGATACAGTTTGATGAAACATGTGTGAAACACTTGGTGTGCTTCCGTTTATCATCCGGTAAAGTGATTATTTTCAGTACTGGCTCGATCACTAGATGATCAAGTTATATTTTTTATCTAATGTATCAAGTATCAACAACATTTTTGTAAACTCTCTTTGAGTATTTTACCAACAAGGAGCAAGACCTACGCACAAAGTGACATCATAAGATATACATCATGTATACTTGTGAACCTGCATCCATTTTTTCATCTTTTATTATAATGAATCACGATGTTTATATTACGAAGAAAAAAAAATCGTTGTTGGCAATAAGTTAGCGAAACTATAATCCATTCAGATTTGGCAACTTGAATTAATGCAATACATTAGTTTTTTTTTTTTTTTTTTTTTTTTTTTTTTTTTTTTTTGAACAGCTAATTCATTTCACGCCTCACAAATGGAGGAAATTTGAACACAACAAGTTACATCGAACATACACAACGTAACAAGTTACGACAAAACAAGACATACACCATATGAGGAAAAGCCATAATAGGAATATTTGAATTGTCCTAATTCTAAACAAACTCAAAGCACACATACTCTAGAAATCGTGATGTCTTGTAAATTCAAAACGGTTAAGTATGTTTGCACATCTTATTCTTTCAAGTTCGTTTTATAACCCTAGTTTTGGTTTTGAAACCTTCAAGAAATATAAGATATTTGGATAACTAGAGAACATGTTTTCTATAGCTACCAAACTAATATGAGTTAAAATAATTAGAAAACGGAAATATCAATAAACCGAAAAGTGGCTAAGGCAATTACTAGCATGATTACCTAGCAATGTGTCTTAACCCGATAAACATGGAGGAACTGCATGCCTAATTTTCAAGTTTAAAATGATGGCTAGCCCATCATCTATATGTTAGAACTTGATGCACTTCCTTGAATACCTAAGTACATGTTACTAGTCATAGTGACTCACATTAGCAATAATGTGTAGATATTCAAAGAAAGCAGGAAAGTATCCAATCATCACTCACTCTCCACTGGTGATGTAACACCTTTAATGTTGTCTAATCCAGTGGGAGCTACATGATTGTATTACTGGTGACGAAACACATGTAATGTTCTCTAATCCAGTGAGAGTTGTAAGCTCTATTAACTTACAAGTTGCCCATCTTATTTCTAGATTGTCTTGAAATAATACATTACTTTCCACATATGAAGCATCATAGTTTTTATGAGAACCATTGCATGAATTTATTAGATAACTTGTCGCGTTCCTGATGTTGCTTCCTGAAATGTTATCAATAAAGTTGTTATGCATGATTCTTTATAAAAGCGATAAAGTTCAACACATCTATATTTTGATTTTGACTAAAATCATATGTTATCTGTGACGTTGTCATATTTGCTTACATAATGTTGTGCCATGCACAAGTGGGAGAAATCTTAATTGTGTGCAAGGTACAACATATAACAATATGACTAATGGTTTTTCTTGACTGCAAGATAAGAAAATAAGGTTCTACTAGGACTTATACACATAAAATGTATGTTGCCCTAATTAGAAAAAATGTCAAGATAACATGAAAAGTTACTTCAACATATTTGCTGAATTGTTTAGTAAATATGATTATGTCTTCTTGTAAATTCATAATCATGAAGTATGTAATTAACTTGAAATTACTATTTAGGCAAATTGTCGGCACTCATAATTACTTTAGTTGAATATGTTTAGGTCTCTTGTAAAGACATAAACATCAATTCCGTTAATTGTTGAAAGGCTTATAACGTAAAGTAAAGACGTTAATTTGTTATGTCTTCTTGTTAAAGACATGTACACTTACGACGTATAATAAAATATTTAATGTTTATGTTTTCTAGTTAAAACATACACATAAAGTCATTGATTTGGTCAACGATTTTAAATATAAAGTATGCAGTAGGCTATAAATACTATTGATGCCATCTGGTATGACTTGGTTGGCAGATACGTAAGCCAAAGAGTATAAGTTCATCTAATGAGTTGTGTGATAGTCTCACAACATCTATCCATGTGGAATACCACAACTTTATGGTATGTCCATCATGGATATTGTTTGATCCTTGATGACTTAAACTCTTTTACCTCCAAAGCAATCAAGGTTAGAAAATTGGATGTGCCATGCGTACACCCAATATGGTTCCAACCCAGAAGGAATTTAAGACACCATTGTACTATGGAATGGGATGAATCCCATTATGTCTTGATTGAAGTTCTGAATTTGTTAAATACCTAAGAGTAAGTAATTAACAAACTAGAGTCAAGAACTAACGATGTATTTTGGTTGTCCCACTTGAAAACAATTTATTGTTAATCAAGATGCTGAGTACTTGGAGATTAGTCTCCACTTACAAAAGCAAGTGGGAGCACCTTTAGATCTTGAAGTCATTCAAGAGCTAAATACACAACCTTCTGAGTACACTTGCTAATGTCATACTAAGGTTGAACATGCATATGTTAAACCATAGATTGATATCTCTCATTCATAAATCTGCAAGGATACCCCTAACACCTGAATGATATAGTTTTTATATCAATGTTAAGGGACATAAGTTGGAGGATCATAGTGAACCTGCTAACTAAAGAGATGCATTATCAGATCTTGAATCTGATGAATAGCTCAAAACAATGAATGTTAAGATGCAGTCCTTTGAAGATAATCACTCATGGAGCTTGATTGATCTCTTACCAAATCAGTTAGACTGTGAGGTTTAAAATGAGTTTCTTGAACTAGAAGACTCATAAGGACAAACTTGTACACATATTTAACGCATGCGTAGTAGAAGGAGTTTACTCATACTCAAGAAATTGATTATGATTAAATCTTCATACCTACAAACATTAAATGTATAAAGATGATTAATTGTCATACTTGTTTTCATGTAAATGAAATATGACAATAGAATTTTAGAACACTTTTGATTACTTTTGCGAGGACGATGAGTAATCAAAAGGGTTTATGAATCTGTATAATCTTTATTATGTATACAAGACATAAGAATCCAGGTGTGGATTAGATCATGCATCTAGGAGCAGAGATCTTAATTTAATCATTAATTTGATTTTGATTAAATAAGATTACTCCTGAGAACTCAGAGTGCAAGTAGGATAAATGAATTTATTTTCTTAAATCTCATATGTTGTTAACATATAAGAAACAATATTCCATCTAAGCTAGACTTTAATCCTTAGCCTGGAATGAAGTTTTAATTAAGGAATTTAGGAAATAAAACATAAAACCTTGTTGCATGTGTTTATTAGAATAAACATAAGCGGTTAATAATCTAAACACAATATGATATGTCATTGAGGGGAGTCTCAATGATCAATCTTACATGATGAGATTGAATGCATGAATGGAAATCTTAAGTTTGACTAAATGATTCATTATGTAAGTCATATTATGTATTGGATTATTTATATCATTTGCATGAATGCAAGATGAGTTGATAACAACAAATATCTAAGTGAAAGTCGTTAGATAATTGTTAAACGAACAACCTAATGGACCTGCAAAGGACCAAATAGTTGTTCAAACGTTTACGGATATTTGAGGAGCTCTGTTATGTTTTCATTCATTAATGCTTATATAACTGAGATGATGCTCAACCCTAGTCGTAGTAGGATGACATCATGAATGATGACACCTCTAACTAGATGTGCTCGATTGAGAGCATTAATGCATTATACATTAAAAGAATAATAATACTTTACAGTTTAGGAAACTGTTATTATGACTGTCTAAAGTAGGTGTTTTGCTAGCTTCAAACACACTATGGAATGTATTGTTGCAATACTCGTAATGTACTTGATTGTACATATACAAAAGGACAATCATCATTCAAAACATTTTTTGAATTTTGAAACAAGTATTCTCAAAGTTTACTCAGATGACTACTTGTTGTCTTGTACAACAAAATTGATCATGTTGGAAACATCGGATTCTGATCTGTATGTAGTTTTGTGCATATCTGTTTTTTAGTATTTGGATAATGGAACTGTAAGCAGTCGTATTATATAATGAATTGATATACCGGGTATTATCGTCTTCATTTATACTACTGTGTTCTATATTTGCATGTTTAATCCATGAATAATTTATTTATTCTAAAATTGTCCATTGCCAGTTGACGATACGGGAGTATCATCGAATTAAGGCAAATGTGAGCGTGTTGGCGATTTATTTGCCAAACTCATATGTTGTTCATTGTGATGAACATTGGACTGACCCAACCTTCGAGATTTCACTACATGGATCGGCGTCAATAGTGAATCTCGCAAATGGTTATGTCTCTTAGCCTTAGACTTGAGATGCAAGTAGGTCTTGCATGTGCGGAATTTTATTCTTTGATATGGTTAAACGCTGTCCTGAATAAGGTAGTTATAAAAACCATTTTCAGGAGTGATTTGAAACACATGAATGACACGTGCAGTCAAAACAGGATTTGTTCCTCCACATGTCATGGAGTTAGATACTATTGGGCCCCTCGATGAATTGAACAGATGTTTGTATGGCCGTACCCAAATGAGATTAAGATGAATCTTAATTCACTTGGTAATCTTGTTCAATATCTAGATCGAGAAACTGAATAGTTGAACAAATGGAATGACTTTGATCCATGTCTAGTGTTCAACATAGTATCTGTAACAAAAGGAAAGATGGCATTAAAACCATTTAATTGAGAAGTTTAAGAAACTACCCTCACATATTTCTAGGGGCATTGGCGTGTTGCTAGACGCTAACCTTTGCTTGTATAATTACTTGATTATTATGACGTCGCAAGTGGGAGCTGTTGGAGTATGCTCGTGTCATAATAAATAATTATATGGCTAGACATATGTGAACCTATGGGGTCACACACATATACACTTAGGTACCTCTTTATGTTGTATTTATTGTACTTACGACATGTAAATAACCTTACGTAACTAGGAAACTCTATCGGGCTTCTAATAATTAAGTAATGGACTTAATTAATTGGACTTGGAAAAACTTATGGGAGGCCCATAAGGCCCATAGGGTGGCCGGCCATAGGGAGTTACAAAGGGGAGATTTGGTTTTGAATTTGGTCAAGATATATGTGAGATATCTCCTAATAATTAGAGAACCAATTTCCAAAATTCTCTCCTCCTCTCTCCCTCTCCATCTCACGGCAAACAAACACCCTCACCTAGGGTTTTGTTTTTTCATAATCAAATCCTTGATTCTTGTTTAATCAAAGGCCATTTGAAGGTTACGGGTACAAGGACTAGCATCCAAGGGGTATACGGTGAGGTGTAGTGTGTTTCACACATAGAGGAGATCAACCTTATTGATCTCTTGGGTTTCTATTAACATTTGTGGTGGTGACCTTGTTGGTGATTCCCGGTGCACGCTACAAAGGTATAAAACATATATGTTTAATTTGTTTTTATTTAGATTGATCATATGGCTCTATGGATCCGTGTGGGTGATGTTTGTTCCGCTGCGTTTATTTGATTCTTATATATTTTATTTTCATACATCACCTATAAGTCATTCGTCTCATTTGGAACGATTAGTATCTTTTGTGTCTTCTGTAGTTGGAACGATGTTGGTTCACTATTGTATGGATGATGGTTATTATTATATGATGTTATGTGATTTTTGGATGTCATGAAAATTGAGTACTTATTCATCGTATTGATGTCTTGTGGTGCATTATCGATATTCCTTCCATGACTTGGCTTCATTTATTCAATTCTTGTTGAGCGTATGATAAGTTCTATCGGAGACTTGCGAACCTTATATGATGTTTCAGATCAATGGCCCCACGACGAAACCTTGTCAGAGCTACTCGAACTGGAACTGTTGCGACTACTCCTGGTCGCCGAGGACGCCGTCCTACTCGAAATGTTGAAACCCCTACCCCTGATAACTTGGACACTACTAACCGCAACAACAAGAATCGAAATGTTGATGATCAGGGAGACAATGACCATGTGCCACCGAATGCACCTACTGTGGATCAAGCCATGATCAATCAACTTGTGGAGCAACGAGTTGCTGAGCTACTAGTTGAGTCAAATCATTCCAACAACTCTGCTGGAACATTTTCACCTATTCGCACTAATGGATGTAACTACAAGGAGTTTCGAATTTGTGGACCCATTGAGTTTGGAGGAACTGAAGGAGTGGTCTACTTGGTCAGGTGGATAGAGAAAACTGAGTCAGTGTTCAATGTCAGCAATTGTGCGAAGAATACTAAGGTAAAGTTTGCTTCTTTTACCTTTAAGGACGAAGCTTTAACTTGGTGGAACAATTACCGAAATTCAGTTGGGAGTGATGTGGCATATGCTATGACCTGGGAACAATTTAAGTCTTTGCTGATTCAGACTAACTGCCCAAGAAATGAGGTTAAGAAGCTGGAGATTGAGTTCTGGAATCACAAAGTGAAGGGTACTGATATGGCGACTTACAATCATCGTTACCAGGAGTTAGCCTTGCTTTGCTCAGATATGGTTAGGACTGAGACTCAAAAGATTGAGTGGTATACCGATGGGTTGCCTATGGCTACGAGGAACTATGTGATTGCTGCTAAGCCTGCTAATATTCATGAGGCTATCACAATCGCTCAACAATTGATGGACTCGTTGGTATTGGAAGGAGCTGAGAAGGATAAGAATGGAAAGAGGAAGAGGGACAATCACTCTAAGGGTAATGATCACCGAAACAAGCTACAAGCTGTTGCTAAAGCTTATGCTATTGGGGATGGAAATAAGAAGAACCATAATGGTGATGCACCCAAGTGTGGTCGTTGCTACAGGAATCATACTGGACAATGTACTGTGATGTGTCAGAATTGCTCAAGGAGTGGACATATAGCTAGGGATTGTAGAGCTCGACCCCTTGCTATGGTACAAGCTACTCCCGAAGCTAGGATTAAGGCGAATGTTACTTATTTTGGATGTGGAAAGAAGGGACACTATAGGAATGAGTGTCGAGAATCGTGGAATCGAGGAAATCAAGGATCGGGTGGTAATGGGTACAATCCTGGAAACCATGGACGACAAGACAATGAGAACCAACGTGTGGAAGCAGGAGCTGTTCATGGGAGAGTGTATGCACTTGGGAACGAGAGAGGAGAAGACCCGAACGTCGTTACTGGTACGTTCCTTCTCAATAATCGTTATGCTTTCAAACTATTGGATACTGGTGCCGATAGAAGTTTCGTGTCCACTACTTTTGCACCCCTACTAGAGAAACCCCCGATGGCCTTAGGAATTGGTTATGATGTAGAGTTAGCTAATGGAAACATAGAAAGGATTAAGACTATCATTCGCGGTTGTACGTTGAATTTCTTGAATCACCCTTTCAACATAGATCTTCTACCCATCATGTTAGGAATTTTCGATGTCATCATTGGTATGGATTGGTTGTCGAAGTATCGTGCTCATATACTTTGCGATGAGAAAATCGTGCGTGTGCCTTACGGAAGGGAGATTCTAAATATATAAGGAGATCGTAAAGGTTCGAGGAACCCATCCAGATTAGCTGTCATTTCCTGCACTAAGCTACCGAAGCTAATCGAAAAAGGATGTTGCCTTTTTTTTAGCTCAAATCTCTAAGAAATGAGGGAAGGAGAAGAAAGAAAGATGCATTGGAGATGTGCCTATATTTTGTATGATAACTGGGTTTGTTTTTGAGCGCCTTATCGACTTGCACCCACTGAGTTGGAAGAGTTGTCGAAACAATTAGCGGAGTTAGCCAAAAAGGGATTTATACGACCAAGTTCTTCACCTTGGGGAGCCCCAGTCTTATTTGTGAAGAAGAAGGATGGATCGTTTCATATGTGTATTGATTACCGAGAGCTGAACAAGTTAACGGTGAAGAATAGGTACCCGTTACCGAGGATCGACGACTTGTTCGATCAGCTCCAAGGATCGAGTGTGTATTCGAAGATCGATATGAGATCGGGATATCATCAACTTAGAGTTCGCGAGGAAGATATTCCGAAAACGGCTTTCAGAACCCGCTACGGGCATTACGAGTTTCAAGTGATGCCATTTGGGTTGACTAACGCACCGGCGGTATTCATGGATCTCATGAATCGGGTGTGTAAGCCTTACTTAGACAAGTTTGTGATCATGTTCATCGACGATATTCTAATCTATTCGAAGAGTGAGAAGGAGCATGAGGAGCATCTAAGACTTATCTTAGAATTACTCAGACAGGAGAAGTTGTATGCCAAGTTCTCAAAATGTGAATTTTGGATTCCGAAGGTACAATTTTTGGGTCATGTGATTGATAGACAAGGAGTTCATGTAGATCCCGCTAAGATTGAATCGATTAAAGATTAGGCTGCACCGACGACCCCAACTGAAGTTCGTCAATTTTTGGGTTTAGCCAGTTACTACCGAAGATTCATTGAGGGATTTTCGAAGATAGCAAAACCGTTGACCAAATTGACTCAAAAGAATGTTAAATATAAATAGGGAGATAAGGAAGAGGAAGTGTTTCAATTACTTAAGGAGATGTTGTGTAGTGCTCCTATCTTAGCGTTACCTGAAGGTAGTGAGGACTTTGTCATCTATTGTGACGCTTCTCATAAAGGTTTGGGAGTTGTGTTAATGCAACGAGAGAAGGTAATAGCTTATGCTTCCCGACAGCTCAAGAAGCACGAGAAAAACTACACCACCCATGATTTGGAGTTAGGTGCTGTGGTTTTTGCCTTAAGGATATGGAGACATTACTTGTATGGAACCAAGTGTGTTGTGTTTACTAACCACAAAAGTCTACAACACGTCTTGAATCAAAAAGAGCTCAACATGAGACAGCGATGTTGGATTGAGCTGCTAAGCGATTATGATTGCGAAATTCGCTATCATCCTGGTAAAGCAAACGTCGTTGCTGATGCTCTTAGTCGAAAGGAGAGAATACCACCGTTATGAGTTACGTCATTAGGAATGACTATCATATCGCCGTTACCATCTCAAATATTAGAAGCTCAAACGGAAACGTTGAAAGCAGAAAACCGACCTGCTGAGAATATATTTGGAATGGCAGAAAATGAGAAGGGATTTGTTAAGCGTTCTGATGGAATATTGTGTTTTAGAGACCGAAGTTGGGTACCATTGTATGGAGGACTTCGAGAGTTGATTATGCATGAATCGCATAAGTCAATGTACTCTATTCATCCTGGGTCTGACAAGATGTACCAGGATCTTAAGAAGTTATATTGGTCGCCAAACATGAAGGCAGATATAGCATTATACGTTAGCAAGTGCTTGACATGTTCAAAGGTTAAGGCCGAACATCAAAAACAGTCAGGATTATTGACGCAGCCAGAACTCCCGGTTTGGAAATGGGAGCGGATTACGATGGACTTTATTACCAAATTACCGAAGACAGCTAGCGGTTGTGACGCTTTCTGGGTAATTGTGGATCGATTGACTAAGTCTGCTCACTTCCTGGCGATTAGTGAAGATGATAGTGTCGACAAACTTGCGAGGTTGTATGTGAAAGAAATTATTTCTCATCATGGAGTTCCGATATCGATTATTTCTGATCGCGACAGCCGCTTCACGTCAGCTTTGTGGCGATCACTTCAAACCGCTTTGGGGACAAGACTTGATATGAGTACTGCATATCATCCCCAAACCGACGGTCAAAGTGAGAGGACTATTCAGACTCTGGAGGATATGCTTCGTGCATGTATAATAGACTTTGGTAAAGGCTCGGAGAAGTATCTACCCCTTGCGGAATTCTCCTACAACAATAGCTACCACACAAGTCTTAAAGCTGCACCATTCGAAGCTTTATATGGTCGAAAATGCCGTTCGCCTATTGTTTGGGCTGAAGTTGGAGATAGCCAACTCACAGGCCCTGAGCTCATATTGGAGACTACTGAGAAAGTGACTCAAATTCGTGATCGATTACAAGCAGCTAGAGATAGGCAGAAAAGTTACACCGATCAGAGACATAAACCCCTAGAGTTCCAGGTTGGAGACAAACCTCTGTTGCAGCATGGTCATCAATGTTTACATCAGCTTGTGTACCAACCTCTGTTGCATCATCATCATCAGCATTACTAGAATCGTTGGGCATGTTAACGTAACATTCATCAGCATCACCATCAACATCAGGTTGTACAACTGTCACTGGCTCAACCGACATGTTTGTTGCATGAACAAGTGTAACTTGCAGCTTTAGTCCTCGGATATATTCCATGCTACGAATGTACCATGGACGGAATGCCTCATCGTTTCTTGGAATCCATTGCTTTATTGGTTTAAAAGCCTACATGATAAAATAAGGTATGAATACAAATTAAAGGCAATATAAAGAAATATACATAACAAATGAGCGGGTTTATACAGGGTTTGTTTACCGGATCAAATAGCATCTGGTAGTGTTTTTTTTCAAAGGTTTTAAATCTTGACCATGCTAGACCACGTGGGATTTTTTTAAAATCTTTGCTCCACCATTGCATGCTATTAGGGAATGTTTCCAAAATCCATATCTGTAAAAAGGATCAAGGCCACCAAAAAAAAAAGCGTTAAGGCAAACCTAAATAAGCATTAACGCAAACCTAACAAAACATTAAGCAAAATTGACCCCAACTTTGACCAAGTGTATTTTTGACTTATTAAAGCGCAAATGAACAGAGTTGAAACCAATATGAACTCAAAATCATAGGTATGGACCAAAACAGAATGGATAAGCACTAGAGTGATAAGCAGTTGGTATCCAAATAATCACTTAATGATCACAGAAGATTCAAACAGATAAAATAAGCACTAAACAACTTATAAAAACAAGAAAAACTCACAGGTTAAGCTAGATAAGCTCTTAGCAGGAAACAAGCTCAAACAGAAATGCAGGGTGAAACTACCTACTTGCAGCTAATTTATAAGCTACCTAATAAGCAATTGTCAAAATCCTAAATGCAGATTATGATACCCTATACTACTGACTACTGAGAAAAACAAAGAACATTCAATGCTAAGCCAAATCAAGCCACAGAAATGGCCTGAGATCAGGTCTGTTTGGACAGAGTTAAGTTCAAAGTTGACTTTATGTTGAACCTAAGGTTTGACCAATATGAATTTAGATGCCTTAAATCTAATTCTGGATGTTTATTGATGATGTAAATACTCAAAAATCTTATACACCATCATCCAATGAAGCAAAACAGCAAGTGGCAGATTCTAACTATGGAGAATGTAAGCAGACAAATGATTTACCAACGAACTTTAACTTACTTCAATAAGGCCTACTAATTCTATGTTTGTATGATCCTAAATATGCCTAAAGGGCTCTAATTATGCAGATAACACAGATCTCAATCAACAAATTAACACTTAAACAAGATGATCCAAACAGTCCCTAACTGATGCAATTATACTAAGTTCTGAGTTGTAAGCTAAATTTAACCAAACCTCTTACCCAAATAAGCTACCAAACTGATTTAAAAGTCAATTGATCAATAACATATTAACTGAATACCACTGGAACAGATTCAAACAATGAAACGTAGTGTTGACTAAACTAAGGCAGTGAGATGAATTAAACGCAGAACCTCAACACAAGCTCAAATCTTACAATAGCTACTATTAAGAGACAGAGTCGCATCACCTAGGTGTTCAAGATGCGAATCATAATATAGAACGAAAAAGGAAAAGATAAACAATTGAGCAATGACAAATGACACACAGAAGAAGGCTATCATAATATTATACTTAATTAAACACAAAAACACAAGCATGGTTAACGTAATAAAATATAAAAATATAAAACTGCGAGTTACTTAATAAAATCTAAAAAGGAAAATTAAAAAGATAAATAAAATTAAATAGAAACTATCACTTATAATTAAATTGGATTTTTGTTATTTTTCTTTTACCAACCTATTAACCTACTGAAAGTGAACAACTTTTGTGAAAAAAACTTTTTTATAACTCAAAGATAAGCTGTGCACAAATAAATGATTTTTCTTCACAAATGCAAATTTGACTTTTGAAAGAAGTAAGCTAAGTTGACTATTGTGAACTTTGAACTGATCCTATGGATTGAAATTGATGTTACAAGCTGCAAAGAAACTAAATTAAGCTCAGCTAAGCACAAATGAACCAAATTGAATTATCATGCACATCCAAAATCCATTCAGTTAAGCTGAAATGAAATCAAAAGCTTATTTTGACTTTCTCTCAAAGTGGCACTTGTTTTTATGGTTTCACTAGGATATTAGATCATAATGTGTGCTACATAAAACAAGAACAACCACACATACAACCATTAACATAGATTAACCAATAAACCCAAACACTCCTTAACTTTACTGATTTGGTGATTTTCACATGCAATAGCAGATTTGGACCATGAAATGTAAACATGAGCATAGATAATGATATATCAAATTGAAATGGGCACATAAACATCAACCAATAAAACAAATACCTAAGATTCCAAATTGTTGACACATAAGGTTATGTAATAGGCTAAGTTACACAGATTAAAACAAATTTTGCTTGTAAACAACAGTTAATCTTAAACTAAATATGTTATAAGGAATCGTACACAACAATTTAAATATCAATGACTAGATATTTTAAGCATTTCTCACCTTGACTGCCCATACAAAGCCATACAAATTGTAAGTTTGCTCTTTCTTTGGGGATTTTTTTACGGCCTTCTTTGCTTCGGCAACGATATGCTTCTGTACAACATTCACCGTTCTTTTGTACAAGTGTGCCCACATATACTCCCCCCACGGATACGAATTCCAAATAGAAAAGTCCTCAACCATTGCCAACAAATGGTCCGGGATGTAATACCTTAATTCACGCCCAATGAATACACTCGTTGCAATGACCAACAAACACACCCTAACTGCATCCTCATCCGATAATGCATCCCATTCTTCACCAGGTTTCAACATTGCAAACAACTGCTTACCATTTATTTTCTTAGTCCTACGGGATTTGTTTTGAGGAAACAATCTATCATAGAATGGACTATGTGGTAAAACATGAACATTAATAAAATGTTCACTGGGGACACGCCCAAAAACAAACCCAGTTATCATACAAAATTATTCACGGCCAAATTCAAGCACGTTATCACCTATTTTAAAACTAAGGGAAGGGCAATCCTCACTTTCATCAACACTAACCTGATTTTGATAAAAATAATTTAGCAAATGGGTATCAGCAGAAAAGGGGGGGGGATGTCTAACCATGGCCCAAATACAGTGGCCCGAAACAAGATTGCCCTATTAGTATTCAACAACCCTCTAATTATTGTAATGTAATCTAATCTTGATCTAACCGTTACCTTTGCGTCAGCCATTAGAATATGGTATCAAGTTGGGTTTGAGTTGCAGGTATGGCGAGGGGTTGCATTCCTCAAAGATAAAAGGGAGCGATCAAAGGGATGATCGTATGATCAAAGGGATGATCGTATGAGTGATTTTGTGTGTAACCAAAAGATGAATCGGTTGATTTTAGTGTTTATGTGTGTGTGTTTTTAAAAAGTGTATTTAAATGTGTATTTTTAAAAAATGTATTTATATAAAAGTGTACTATTATTTAAAAGTGTATTTTTAAAAAGTTAAATCAAGTATAAAAGTGTATTTAAAAGTGTATTTTTATAAAAGTGTACTATTATTTAATAAAAAAAAGACTAGTAGGACCAAGTCGCCCAAGAATAAAGATAAGTGAGACCCAGTCGCCCAAGTTTATTGTACTATTAATTAATAAAAAAAAGACCATAACTTTTCAGAAAAAGACAAAATAATCAAGTCGCCCAAGAAATGTGGGTCCCAGTCGCCCAAGAAGTACACTTTAATAGTTGTACCATGAAGGTACAATGTGGGGCCATGTATAGGGACACATGTCACTATATTACACCATCCGCCCAAATTTTGGAGGCGACCTTCTCCCGTTGGGGTATTTGGGGAAAACAAGATTTTGTGGGTTATTTAGGGTGGAGACCCTTGTACTTTTGGGGTATTTGTGGAAAATTCCCTTCCAAATAAGGGCTTTCCTGGTTCCTGAGCATCTATCATAACCATGCACGAATAACAAGCCTTGAGAGCTAGCTAAAACTAGTCCTTTAAGTAGGTTAAGAGACGTGGGGATAGTAAGTGAAAACTTGTGTTGAGGAAAGTATCATCATCTACAATCGAAACACAATTTTTGTAAGAATAATAAAATGATTTTAATACAAAGAGATGATGTATACGTTTTTTATGAGTGTTGTACTCAGCAATAATAAACTTAGAGCTATGAATAAGAGATTTCCATTGTTTCGAAACCAATCTAAATCGAATAAGTGATTTGACAGGCAGATTTTTTATGATTTCTGCTTGGATATCGAATGGTATGTTGTCGGACATTATTGTTTCGATGGTGCTTATTAGGGTTTTAAACTTTTTAGGGTTTTTTAATGAGAGATTTGCATGAAACACAAGATTAGTTTATGGGCTAAAGCCTTTAAAAAAGGCACAAGCCTTACAGCCCATTGGGCTTTATATGCTAATGGATCCATTGATGATTGATGGTCAAAATATATGAGATTGGTTTGAAGAGACTTTTTTACGAACTAGTTTGGTTTTATTTCTACTTTAATTTGTAGTTTGTACTAACTAGAGAAATAATTGACGGGTTGGTTCAGGTTGAACTGACCAACCCGTTGAACCTGACCACTCAACCCATTAACTATTTCGCAACTCGCTGGCCTGATTAACCCATTTTACCTCACCTGTAAGTTGCCGATGATGGTGATAGATTCGTTTTGCCTCAACAGTTTCTTGGTTCCTAAGGTACTTGCCATGGATAAGATATGAGCCCATGAACACATCTTTTATATAATAAAATAATATCCTAAGTGGGGACTTTTCCATTTAAAAAAAGATTATTTTCTTATTAGGAAACATTTTATATTTATCCATAATACAAGTAGAAGATAAATACAAAAATATAGATAAGATGCAATTAACAATAGGATTAAAATTTTTAAATAATCATCTTTAATAATTAAAAACTATAATTAAACATCATAAATCAAATAAAACAAAATTATTTGTTTTTTTATAAATAAAAATATATGATTCAAAAAATTAAAAAAAATTAAAAAAATAAAAATAAAATAAAAAAACCGCGCATGCGCGGGCATTATAACCAGTCAATGTTTAAACAATAACTAAGCTAGTTTCCACTTTTGGCATATTACTTTGTTGGATAAATTAACCACAGGAAGTAAAGGAAAAAAAAATAACAGTAAAAGCCTGCCTGCAAGAAACATGTAAAACCAATGAACATCAAATTCCATTTTCTACCTGTGCTCATCGACTCTAAACTTATTCTCGTGACTATCTTTTACAGATCAGAAGTGTGCATCAGTAGTTTCGTTTTGGGTTTTTACTTGATCTGAATCCAAACTGCAAAACTTCCTGATTTAGCTAAACTCGAACAGTTTGGTTTCAGTTTCTGAGTTTTGTGTATTTTGGTTTTTTGAGGTTTGGGCGTTTCAGCCCGTCAAACCCAGTTTAGCAATTAGCACAACAAATGTAAGAATAATTGGATTAATTTATAACCAAATTCCGAAACTGTTGACTAAAATAGGCTCAAATAAACGTAAACATGACATATGTTCTTAGTGATACCTAAAATATAATAATAGCTTTCAACTTGAAACTTGGTATCTTTACATATAAAGAAATATGATGTATATCGTATGTGTTACTTTGTCTGTATAAGTCTTACATATTCTTGGTAGAATACTTCAGGCATTCGATATATAATATAACTTGATCATCTATCAGAGACGATACTGAAAATAGCCGTTACTTTATCAGATAATAAACGGAAGCATACACAAGTTTTATCAAACTAAATCATACTAGATATTTACAGATTTACTAAATGGTCGCCCGTCATTATAATGTTGGCACATCCATACAAAAACTAAATTAATATGCAGAATAGCTATAAATTCAAAAGAGTATGAAAGATGAGGAACTTCTAATGGCATTACTTCTCAGTGCCAGTAGTCTCCTATTGATCGTTTTCCTATCTTCCTCGTGAGATATCGTATTCCCTGAAAAGGGTACCAGAATATTGAAGCAAAACCAAAATAACTAAAGATATTAGTATAGTGATTGACTTTAAACAAGATTTTTGTGCATAAGTTTCACCAAAGAAAAAGTCATATTCATTATATAAAACATCGAAAAACGGTAACCTGCAGACTCCTAACACAACCTATAAAAAATAACTTGACATCTATTAACTTTAAAACATCTAAAACAGTAACCTCACTCCTAACACTTCAATCGCCATACCTTCCTTTCCTGCTCCAAAAGTCACCCCTAACACTTCAGTCCATGTAGATGTAGCTACTACTATCTCAGTGATCAAGCAAAAGTAGTGTTTCAATGTAGGAAATCACAGAGATGTACGGATATCCTCCTCTAGAAATCCCAATAAAATTCATGTGTTTTGAGTCAGGATCATAAGCAAAGAGATCCGTTTGATGACCATTTTTTGTTTCAACTATGGGTTCGCCACTCTTTCTAAATCCATGTACAAGTTTTATCATATCTCTTGTGTTGATGGTGTATAGCTTTGTGAATGATTTTGAAGCGCCATGTTCCATCATCTTCCATACACTATGAACTCGTTTCCCAGCCTCTTTTTCAAAGTGGACCACAAAAAGAGACTCCCTAATGTTATATATTTTCGAATTACTTCCCTTACAGACGACAGCAAAACTTGTGGGTAGGGAAATTTCCGTAAATTCTTCACTTGTCATATCAAATGACACAACTAATTTCTGATGATACCATGACTGATATCCAACATCCACATAGATCTTTTCATTAGCAATCCAATACATAAACCTATCTATTGCTACCTGATTTGGTGTAAAGAATATACATTCACGAGGTAAATTCTTGGATAGTCTTCTCCAAGAATTTGTGCTTAATGTAAAAACCTCAAATATAGGGTCTAGTTTATTCGAATTACGATAATTTGTAACCTTGACTATCTTAGGGTCACAAGTGTCAGGACAAACCCCAAAACCAAAATAAGTATGATAATCTGCTGGTTTTAGCGCACAACACAAATCAATATCAACCGTTTTTCTAATTGCAGGATTCCAAATAAGGGCTTTCGCGGTTCCTGAGCATATATCATAACCATGCACGAATAACAAGCCTTGAGAGCTAGCTAAAACTACTCCGTAAAGTTGTTCAAGAGACGTGGGGACAGTAGTGAAAACTTGTGTTGAGGAAAAGTATCATCATCTACGACAATCGAAACATAATTTTTGTCAAAATAATAAAATGTTTTGAATACAAAGAGATGATGTTTATGTTTTTGCTGAGTGTTGTACTCAGCAATAATAAACTTAGAGCTATGGATAAGAGATTTCCATTGTTTCGAAACCAATCTAAATCGAATAAGTGATTTGACAGGCAGATTTTTTATGATTTCTGCTTGGATATCGAATGGTATGTTGTCGGACATTATTGTTTCGATGGTGCTTATTAGGGTTTTTAACTTTTAGGGTTTTTTTAACGAGAGATTTTCATGAAACACAAGATTATATACTAAACCCTTTAATTTATGGGCTAAACCCTTTAAAAAAGCACAAGCCTTACAGCCCATTGGGCTTTATATGCTAATGGATCCATTGACGATTGATGGTCCATATATAAGATTGGTTTGAAGAGTCTTTTTTACGAACTAGTTTGGTTTTATTTCTACTTTAATTTGTAGTTTGTACTAACTCAAGAAATAATTGACGGGTTGGTTCAGGTTCTGGCCAACCCGTTGAACCTGACCACTCAACCCGTCAACCCATTAACTATTTTGCAACTCGCTGGCCTGATGATTAACCCATTTTACCTCCACCTGTAAGTTGCTGATGATGTTGATAGATTCGTTTTGCCTCAACAGTTTCTTGGTTCCTAAGATATGTACTTGCCATGGATAAGATATGGGCCCATGAACACATCAAAGTTTAAACAATGACTAAGCTAGGTTCCACTTTTGGCATATTACTTTGTTGGATAAATTAACCACAGGAAGTAAAGGAAAAAAGAATAACAGAAAAAGCTTGCCTGCAAGAAACATGTAAAACCAATGAACAATTATCAAATTCCATTTACTTTGTTGGTTCGTTTCGGGTTTTACTTGAATTGAATCCAAAAAGCAAAACTTCCTGATTTAGCTAAACTTGAACAGTTTGGTTTCGGTTTCTCGGTTTTGTATATTTTTCGGTTTTATGAGGTTTGGGCGTTTCAGCCCGTCAAATTACAAAAGAAATCATAAGTTTAGTACAACAAATGTAATACTAATCGGATATTTGGATAAATTGATAGCCAAATTCCGAAACTGTTGACTAAAGTAGGTTCAAATTAAAGTAAACATGTGATTATGCATATGCTCTTTAGTTATAGTTAAAATACAATAGCTTTTAACTTGAAAGTATAAAGAGAAAAGATAAAGAGAATGGACCCAAATGTTCAAAGGGAAGCTTAGATGAAGTTATACAAGCAAGGTACAAGATTCATACACACTTTATTCCAAATTTAGAGTTTATATCATTGGTTTTAGCATGCCTATTTTTCAGCAATCACAACTCAAAATCCTTTTACTCTAACAACTACACCATTTTCGTTAATGGCTACTCCAAGGATTCGCCATGCTAGAGGTGACAGAACTATGTTCTCGTCCTCAGACGACAATGCCATGATGAAACACATACTCGCCACTCATGCACCCGATGGCACATATCTTGACGTCATACCACTCCTTCAAATCGTTGAGGACATTATGCATAGGGCCAATCCGGACCCTAGCCATCAAGTACATTAATCGCTTTAGTACTTACTTTGTTGATCGATTTATATACTAAAGATTGTTGATTTGTATGATTTGTAGGGTAATCAAGCGGAACTGGATGCCATTGTGGAGGGTGTGGTTTACAACGATGTCAATGAGATGCTTGAAGTTATGGCGCTCACAATCAATAAGGTTTCATGCGAGGTAAAAAGTTTAGCTCGGGTTAAGTATATTTTTTAGATAAATCTTTTGAAGGTTTTAACCTTTAACATCTAAAACTATATGATAGATTTCTTGCAAGTGTGTTGGAGGTCAAGACGCACATTCAACCACTACGGGGATTTTCAACATGCTTTCCAACTACAGTTGGGATGCAAAAGCTGTTACTACTTTAGCAGCATTTGCAGTGAATTACGGCGAGTTTTGGTTGGTGGCTCAGCTTTACACTCGCAACCCACTCGCCAAATCGCTAGCCCACCTCAAGCAACTGCCTGATGTACTAGAGCATGGTGATGCTCTCAAACCAAGGTTTGAGGCCGTGTTTAATCTCATCAAGGCCATGCTTGACTTGACTCATTGCATTGTTAGATTTAAGGAGCTTCCAGAGCAATATATTAACCCCGAGACACCAGAGTTAGTGACGGCCACGGCTCATATTCCCATCGCTGTTTATTGGATCATTAGAAGCATTGTGGCTTGTTCATCAATACTCATCAACCTCATTGGAATGGGACAAGAGTATGTTATCGATTCACATTTTTATTAAGCATTCTCATGAACAACATAGTACATATTGTTGATACAATAATAAAACATTTCTTTCAAACAGGCATGTCACTACGACTACGGAGGCTTGGGAACTATCAAGTTTAGCACACAAAATCAGCAATATTCATGATCACCTTAGGCATCAATTAGATCTTTGCAATCAGCACATAAGTAAGATTAAGAATGTTACAAATATTATCAGTTTTAATATATATGTGCATAAACTAATCACGGATGCACGATTTTTATACTAATAACTAGATGAGAAGAAGCAGATTGAAGCATACCTAACGCTTCTTCGCATCATGGACATGGCACATCTCGACAACATGAAGGCTCTAAGGCATTTGATTTACTTGAAAGATGATCAGCCACCATTGTATGAGAGCTCTACAAAGACTCGAGTAGGTTTTCCTTGTTCAATTGCATCACTTTTATAAAACTTATTATGACTAATAATCAAATTGAATAAAATTTGTCCCTATATAGGTTGGAATCGAGATACTAAAGAAGAAGATTGTGTTGTTACTCATATCTGACCTTGACTTACCTCCGGAAGAGCTATCGGTTCTTGACCAAATGTATAGGGAGGCAAGGCAAAACCCAACAAGGCCCGAAAGCCAATATGAGGTCGTTTGGATCCCGGTGGTGCCAAAGACAACACCATGGACCGAAGAGAACCAAAGCAAATTTGAGGCACTGAGAAACATGATGCCATGGTATTCAGTGTATCACCCCTCGTTACTTGAACCAGCGGTGATCAAGTATATCAAGGAGGTGTGGCACTTTAACCATAAACCATTGCTCGTGGTGATGGATCCTCAAGGAAGGATCGTCAACACCAACGCGCTACATATGATGTGGATTTGGGGAAGCCTCGCTTTCCCATTCACTAGCCTGAGGGAAGAATCCCTTTGGCGTGAAGAAACTTGGAGAATCGAGCTCCTAGCAGATTCCATTGAGCCAATGATTTTTAATTGGGTATGGCACGTCTGACTTGATTACTTCAAATTTGAATTTTTCATTTTTTAGAGTCTCATTTTCATTTTTTGCTTTTCAAGATCGCCGAAGGAAAGTACATTTGTTTGTACGGAGGAGAGGACATGGATTGGATACGAAATTTTACAAAGACTGCACAAGGGGTGGCGCGCGCAGCCAATATTCCACTCGAGATGTTATACGTTGGAAAAAGTAACCCAAGAGAAAAAGTACGAAAAAACAATGATACAATCCGAGAGGAGAAGCTTAGCTATGTTCTCCAGGACTTAAACCTAATATGGTTCTTTTGGGTTCGACTCGAAAGCATGCTTCACTCAAAATTACAACACGGGAAGTCATTCGACGAAGACCCTATTCTAAGGGAAATCAATGTGATGCTCACATATGATGGCAATGATCAAGGGTGGGCCGTGATATGTCGTGGCTCAAACGACTGGATGAGGCGTAGCAGTGGGGAAACGATCTTAACAAGTCTTACTAACTACAAAGATTGGCAAGTGGATGCGGGAGATAGGGGTTTTCTACCTGCGTTAAACGACTATCTTGAGGCAAATCGACCACCTCATCATTGCAACCGCTTGATCCTGCCAGGAACAACCGGAAGTGTGCCCGAAAGAGTGGTTTGCGCTGAATGTGGCCGGTCTATGGAGAGGTTCTTCTTGTACCGATGTTGCACTGACTAAACTCATGTTATACATCTACAAATATATATGTTGGTGAGTTTGTAACCTAGTGTATCTACTATACGTTTAAAAATATATATATGTGTGTTGTAACATAGTGTATCTACTGTTGATTTATTATGCTTGTGATCAAAGGCATTGTAACAAATTATATTCAAATAAATGGATGTTGTGAATTTGTGATTTGAATTCTAGTCATTGTCATGACCGGCAAATTTGATATGTTACTATTAAGTGTAAATCCACAATTTATATCCTTAGTTCAAACTTTTAATCAGCATATATACAGACATACAGTTAAAGGAGATGATAATTACTCAAGTATGAAAAATACTTGACGCTATACTCCATAGCAAATCTTTGAAATGGAAGAAAAAATAAGTTGTTTTGTGAACATTTTAAGCTTATGTTGAGGTTATGTATTATTTATTAAGTGCATCAAACAAAAAGCCCCAATAGCTCAGTGGTAGAGCGCCAGTCTTGTAAACTGGAGGTCTGTAGTTCGATCCTGCATTGGGGCATTTTTCTGATTTTTTATTTTCTTAATTTTTATATTTTTAAAAATTTTTTGGACATCGTATTTTATATATGTATTTTTTAGAATATATGCAAAGAACTATACATGAAGCATGACAATTACTCCTAGTTTTTTTTTTTTAACATTTTTAATAAGACCAATGATTTGCTTACATATATTTGAACCTTACAAATAATATGAAACGAGAATTTTTGCCCACGCTTCGCTGCGTGACGCAAGGTCTTAGGTTAATTTTTGTTAGATGGATGGTTTTTAGACACGAATTACGTAACTTCAGCTAAAACGTAAGGACGGGTTATGAAAATTTTCTTTTTCTCTAAAATAAATTCTTATGTATGATTTTTGCGATGTTGGGTAACATACAGGCTACACTCCACTACTCCAGGGATGAAATTTGCAACACCAGATGAATGATGGGGACTATTTTTGTAAATTTTCAAAAAAGAAAAATAATTGACTATACAATTTCTGAAAATTTTAAGTATTTAAAATTAAAATAATATGAGGAAAAAAAGAATACACACTTGATGGCATAGTGACAAAACTAAAATAAAGTCGTTTTAGTTAAATACTACAACTATCTTTTTATAAATAAAAATGAACAAATATTGAAATATACAATCTATCAATAATAGTGGCGTTTGTGGTTCTCAAGAAACACAACTTGAAATAATATATGAGAAGGTTTTATAATTTTGGCTCTACATCTTTGAAATTTTTGGCCAAGAATATTTAATACGAGTAAATTACGTCAATATCATAAATTATTTGATAACCACATGTATAACTTTATGATAACGCATGAATACAACCCATATTCCAACAAGCAAAAAAAGTATTAGATGTTTGACTATATACATATACATATATAAAAATCATACCAACACATAAACACATGACAAAGAGAAATACAATCAGCAAGTCGCTTGAAAATGAAGAAAATGTTGCTTTTAAACTTGCATGAAAACACCTTGTTCAAAAAAAATACGTGCATGAAAGCACACGATTGTTGAGCCTATATAAAAATATGTGACCATGTACATACATTGATACATAAGGGAATGTTCAAATAGGTACCAAAAAACATTGGGACATAAGATAGTCGGGAAATTTTTATTTATATATGTATACAGTGATGAAACCAGGGTGCCGAGACACCAATAAATTAGCGTTAATTCTTGTCTCAAATTTTCAAAAATGCACTTAGTATTAAAAAAAAAAAAAAAAAAAAAAAAAAAAAAAAAAAAAAAAAAAAAAAAACGTGTTTAAAGTCATATTTAGTTTTTGTAAATGGCTAAATGCACCTGATTATATTTAGTTCTGATTCTGTCTCAAAATATGTTACATTTTGATAGTTAGAATATGAATTATCACATAACACATGCATATGTACTTTAGTTATTGTTTATATCTCTACCTAAATTTATACATGTACACTTGGTAATCTTATATATCATACATAGAAGTTTCAACATCTCATGTGCCTGCATAACCAGGATTATTCTAATAACATATCTACATGTAATCTTGAAAACCACAATTTTAGTATTTAAAACTAAACCCCTGCAGCAAATTGCAAATGTTTAAGGTTTGTTGACCTATAAAATGTGTTGGCACGTGACAACTTGCTCAATATTTGTGTTGAAATGAGTGTGTACATGTTTTTTATTCCATCTTTTTTGGTTTTTCATCTCTTATTATACGATACAATTATATATGATGCTTAGTTTGTCTCATTCTTAATGATCTTTAGCTATAGGATTAGGACAATATGCTTGAAATTGTATGTAAATCCGGATTAGTTATATCCATAAGGGGTAATAGTTTTAAAAAGCATCATACTTGTCCAAAAATATTTTTTTGAGTATCAAACAAATTTTTTTACTTATATAGGTCACTGAACTTTTAATTTTGAACTCTTTGAGGTACTTTGTGACGTTTTTGCCCTTCAAATTATTAAAAATCAAGAGGCAAAAATATCATAAAAGTATCTCAAAAAGTCCGAAATTAAAAGTTTAGTACTTCAAAAAGTCCGAAATTAAAAGTTCAGTACTCGTATAAGCAAAAAATTTTGTTAAATACCGAGAAAAATATTTTTAAACAAGTATGATGATTTATAAATTATTATCCCTATCCATAATCCATAAATTTGGGATGTTACTTTTACTCAAGCGATAAAAATTAAGACAATTCAGTCAAAACTGCCACCTAACATATTTTGTCAACTATACCAAACAATTAGGATTATAGGTCTATAGGTTTTGATTCTCATATTTGATCTCGAACGTACTCCATATAAAAACGAACACAAAGGATCAGATCACGCTACTAAGATAACACTAGCTAGCTGTAATTTAAACAAGAACAATGCTTATACTAATGGACAATAATTCCAAAGCTTGATACTTGTTTTCATCGAGATATAAGTGAGATATCGTAGAGTACGTTATCCAAAAAAAGAAAAAAAGAAAATTAACTCTTGCATTGATGCTGACTACGAGTTTGAGTGCAATTAACATATAACCCTATGTTTCTATTTCTATGCTACAAACATTATTATTTTCGCCCATCCAATCTGATATGACCATTTGAGGTTGTATCGAGATATGACACCACTTTAAGCGGGCGCAAACTCTTTAATTAAGAATATTAGAGAAGAAGAGAATTATTTATTTGACAACTATGTTTTTCATTAATGAATGATTTGATATTTATACCGAATAAACCCTAACATGTGTCACAAGTCGAATACAAGATAAACTCATAAAACTAGA
This sequence comes from Artemisia argyi, assembly GCA_030686995.1. Lineage (NCBI taxonomy): Eukaryota > Viridiplantae > Streptophyta > Magnoliopsida > Asterales > Asteraceae > Artemisia > Artemisia argyi. The sequence continues at coordinate 210,195,766 of CM060681.1, forward strand.
TACTTTCTTAGATAATGACTCACATGACTCTTTCTTAACATGACTCAAATACAATTAAATAAAAGATAGTTATCCAAAGACGTATCACAATCACTTTATATCTCTCCAATAACTAATTTACAAAAGTTTAACTTCATTTGGTTTGTAAATGGGTTACGATTTGGATTTGGATTTGATTTTTGTTTACAAAAACTTCAAAGTGAGAAAAACATATGATAAAATGATATATTATGTATTTTTAAAATATTTATAAGAAACATATAATAAATTCTAGTAGCTAAGTAATTATTACTATACAAAACTTGATGGGAAAAACAATACGTTTAAACGCCTAAAGATCATTCAAGTCGCTTAAAGTCAAGCCTAAAATATTAAAATGTTTAAAGAACATATTGAAGTTTGAACCAACTTTTAATTCGTGGATCTACACCAACTTTATATTCAAATAAAAACAAATGTAACACGAAATCACCAAATATTTTATCATCTCTTGTTATCATTTCACTCGAAACAAAAACCTTTTGATACAATATTGAACAAATCAAAAATTGGTTAAACAAAAAAATAGTCACCAATTATGAGAATCTTAAGTACACGAATCACTAAAATTCATCTTCATTTTTCCTCTTAAGTAAATTTTTTAAGTTATACAACATACAAATAAATAGCAACTAATAACTAGAAAGAATATATATAGTAATTGGATCATTTTAAGTTTATTTTAAGAATATGTTTAGACATTGGAGTTGCAAGATTTGAAACCTCGACCTTCCATATCTTAATTTCTCCTTCAAAGCTTCCGCTAAACACTTTTATTGTCGACGAAGATGCAGATTCTGTTGAACTCGAATCTACATCAGCAACCAATGACCGGACGGGCTGTCTATGCCCGTCCAACGCACTCAAACAACAAAACTTCCCTTGTAATCCGCGTTGCCATATCCTCACAGTCCGATCAGCAGACCCACTAAACAATAAATCCGACACATTAATCAAACAAAGTATCGCCTTAGAATGACCCCTTAGTGCGCCCGTCACAGCCATATAATTCGCACTATCTTCCTTCTCCCAAACCAAAATCGACCTATCACACGCACCCGAAAACAAAACTGACCCCGTGCCATTTAACGCCAATGCGTTCACAGCCGATTTATGCTTTTCCAACGTCGCGACTAACCCATATTTTCTCTCACCAACCACTTTTTCCCAAACTTTTATCCTTTGGTCCGCGGACCCCGTATAAATAGTCCCATCCCGCGCGACCACGACCGCGTTAATCGCATCATCGTGCGCTTTAACACTCTCGACACACTTAAAACTCGTATTACTCCAAATCTTCAAATACTTATCCCACGAAACCGAACACATTAACTCATCATTAACACGCGATAAACCCGAAACCGCATCATGATGCTCAATCCACAACTTTCTTCTATGTCTCCTTACATTAACATAATTCTTACTAAAAATAGACCTCACCAACTTATCATGCAACGTAGGCAAAGTAACACAATGTTTATGTCTTTTATTCTCATTTAGCTTCCAAACCCTAATCTTACTATCTTGATGAGAAGTGAACACGTGTCCATTAGTATCAAACATAACTGACTTTACAGAACCCGACAACAAATCCTTAGCACCAAAAACATCAACGAGGGCATACGTCATCATGTCAAAAACATGGACAAGGTTACCACTAGCTGCATATAAACGGTTGTTCTTAACTGCTAGGTAGTTAACATGTTGGTTGTTTCCTGATGAGGGTTTGATAGTGGTGAGGAAACGGTGGTTCACGGCGGTGGTGGGGTTTTCCGGCGAGGTTTGGAGTGATGGGACTGAAGGGAGAGTTTGGAGTGAGAGGCTGCTGTCAAGGCTGGTGCTTGCGGTGTCTGAGAATGGGTATGGTGAAGGTGGTGGTATGGTGGTGTGGATGGTTGAGGTGGTGGAGCAAGTGGAGAAAAGTGACCGGAGTTTCATGGTTCCGGTGGTCGGAAAGATGTGGGAGCTAGAGAATGTTGAAAGTGTGTGTGAAAATATATAATGTGTGAGATTATGGACTTGATATATATAGAAAGTCTTGTGAGTCCCATTAACGTGGACTTGAAATATTCTTGTTTTTATTTTTTACTTTTGATATTTTACTGTACTTTGTAACTTATGATACGAGTTAAGTATTTAACTATTGGTCCTTTTTGTTGTTCTTTCTAATTACGTCGGCATGCATGTAATGACTTAATTACAGATGAGACTTTCTCTATTTAGCTAGGGCATCCAGTATTTTTGATTTATTAAAAGGTCTAAAAAAAGTTTAAAAAATTTGTCTTTATTTCAACTATAGTGGAACACTCATTTCATGTATATGTAACATGAAAAGGTCTTAATTCTTGAATCTCTTTATAAATTCAATACATTTAATGCATTTGTTAAAAAATACATTTTATGAACTTGCAAAGGTTTATACTATAGCGAATGTAAGTTTATGAAATCAGAAGGTTTAAAATTTATTAATGTATAAACACTTGAAAAAGGTTTATCATAGTAGATGCTCTTAAAGAGCACAAGGTTTTAACTTTATTAAATGTGTGCGGTTTAATTAAAGTATCGTTGAGATGACTTCCTTAATTTGAAAGACTCTTTCAAGAAATTAGATGTTTTAGCACTAGGTCACTTTTTAATGGTTTAACAACTTAAGGATATGTTTGACAAATCAAATAAAAAATAAATAAATAAATAAATAATTAATCAAGAAATTTAAACTTTCAAACTTATACTATATACAGTATGTAATTATTTCACGTAACTAGGTAAGATGAATTGAGTACATAACTTACATACCGAGTGTTAGACTACAAGCACTATAATGCTTATTTGTGAAACATGTTGTAGTATTTATGAGTTATAGAGTTGGGATTAATGAGAAGAAAAAATTAAATGAGAATTGTAAGAAGAAATGAGAATCGTAAAAAATCACAATCACATATTTTAGATGCATTTATGAAAATAAATGCATTTTTTAAAATTATCATTCTTATTTAAAATTTGTTAATAGAAATCATTCTTATTTTTCTCATTTTACTTTTTCTTCTCACCGGACATTCTCATGAGTTAGAGTTGAGATTTAAATGAGAATGGTGAAAAGATACCACAACCACACATTTAAGATGCACAAACAAAAATATATGCATCTCCTTATAAAATTCTTCTTATTTGAAATATTTTGCTAAAAATCCTTCTTGGATCAGTTAGATCAAAAAGTATAGATTGGCAGGGACACCTTAACCCTGTGTACCATAATGGTACCCATCAACCCTACCCAGTAAATGTTTGATGCCTGTGAAATACCTCCACCCAATACCCAACCATGTTGCGGAACGGAATCGAACACGCATCCTTTTGTTGGATCAAGACATCGCATGGTTGGGCCCAAGCTTCTAAGGTAGCTGACGGATATCATTAGACCTTGTGGTCCCCAAGTGAGGACTTCCCGGTTGGTCACCCAACCCAGTACTACCATCACATAGGCTCGCTTAACTTAATAAGCTTCACCCAGTGGACCATAAAGCCCCATGATACTAAAAATCCTTCTTATTATTTTCATTTTTTGTTTTTTTATCACCGGATCTCTTGTCAAGAACTAGAGTTGGGATGAAATGAGAAAATAAATTAAAATAAGAATGGAGAAAAAAAGTACAATAATACATTTTAAATACACATGCAAAAATAGATTTCTCTCTTTTTAAAATTCTCCCTATTATTTTTTTCTTATTTGGCGACAAGGTAAATCTTGGACTCACCAATTATGTATACCAGTTTACAAGTCTTATAATTTTAGCCGAAATACGTAAGTTTTCATTTAACACCTGTTAGATTTTTTCACTCCTCACCACTCTCAAAGTTTATTACAAAGATGTTATTAGTGTTCACATATTGGTACAAATTATGTCATTTTCACAAACACCCATTAGATATTTTTTTCGTTAATAACCCTCACGTGCGTTCCACGTGAGGGTATTTTCGTTATTTCATTATTCACAAGGACGAAATTTACAACCAAACCTTGAGTTACATATTAACTATCACACATTCTAGTCAAACTCATTTACCACACCTATAAAAGTACACACACTTAAGAACACAAGAACAAACACATTCTACCCGACCCCATTTTGACTAATTTCATTTCGATTAATCTATAAATAGTCTGTAAATATTGTGGAGATTATTATACTAGATGAGGATGATCTCACTGTGGAAATTATTGTCCTTTGAAGTCTTATTAAGTTACATTTAACCACTTTGGTCTTGTATGTTTTACTTCAAAGATATTTATGAGCAAAATAGTATTCAACTCGATTAGGTAAAACATACAATATGCATCTTCTTTTTTTAAAGAACTTTCTAATCTAGAAAAAGTAAACCTTTTAGCTATTTTATTACCCAAAAGAAAGTACTTTTGCTTTAATTTCGTCGACATATATAAGTTTAGTATTATAAACACAGTGACATAAATTAGGATTAGTTTTGTGCCCCGAAATAATGGTACTTTACCGATTGTTTAATATGTTGGTGTCTGTTAAAGGTGGCGATTCAATTGGCAAACAAGATGAATTGAATAACTTATTAGCACGTATGATAGCACTCTTATTATATTACTATTAATTTTACATATAATCTACATGTAGATATGAAGATGATTAAGATTTTTGTTATTACAATGAAAATGCTTTTATTTTTGAAAAAGAAATTTAAGTTAATGTCGTGAGTATTTATATACATGTTAGATTGTTAGGCAACTTTGATTTGTTTTGACCATTTGATCACTTAGCTTGTTAAATGTAGTATGTACATCCTTTTCATTGGCTACAAATCTAACTAGATACTAAACCGTAATAGCGTATATATCCCAATTTGACCGGGATAATCATTCATGGGACGTACATCGAACATGACAGTTCCAGAAACTGGTTATTCGAAATCGACACATGGAAGGTACATGGAATTTCGAATGCCCCATGTTTCCAAATGCATAAAGTTAAGAACGTATCTTTAATTTTTGAATCGAGGTATATTGTCAAATTTCTTTGTCTAGTTTAACATTCACTAATTTTGGCGTTTTGGTTGTATACACACAAACAATAATATCCGATATTATTCGTAATTATGGCTCCTCATCTTCATAATACTAAATTAGCTAGAAGTCATTTTCGAAGATAAATTCATATCTTGGTATATAAATCAATCCGATCATTTGGTCTTTTCAAAGCCGTCCTATACGAAATAAAACTACTGCCAAGTCAATAATCGTTGAAGTAACAACGATATTGATGTTTCACATTTTAATCAAAAAGTGCAACTAGTCTTTCAACTTGCTTTATTTAAATCTTAACTTAGTATTTACTATAATACCAATGACAATGATTTATACTAGTTTTATACCAAAATAGAACTTCATAATAGACCAAAAACATAGAATAGTAGTACTAGAAGATGTAACTTGTTAGATTATAGAATTTCCCTAAGATATAATTTTTTATTTATTTATTATTTTATTATTTTATTATTATTTATTTATTTATTTGAACGGCAAAAATAAGATATAATTTTTTATTAATACGATATTTATGAACCTTAACAAATCTAAGCTCACGGACAAGTTCTGACATATACGCATAATTATCATCTAATACTTCTTCACAATTCGAACGGAGAAATCGCGAAAACTCATATTATATTTGAAAACTAAAATCATTACGACAATAACTAATTCGTTGATGAAAACATTAAACATCCAACAACAAGTGGAGACAAATCTTCGAGCAAAAGCAAAACATAAATATATAAGCAACAAAATCATTAAAGCAATACTCTCTTCATTTCAAAATTATTTTCCGACTTTTCATTTTAAGATGTCCCAAAACAATTGTCTTCTTCTTATTTCTACAAATGGAAATAGAGTTTAGTGGTTAAAAATGATATTTGATTGATTGAGAAAATGAGAAATGTAGTGGTCTCACTTAAACTGTGTGTTTTACTCTGAGAACAATAATTTTAAGATAGAGGGAGTATTAATTTGTTTTTTAAAATATCCAACAGCAAGCGGTAGAACAGTAACAGCAAAAGCGAAATCAAAGCAATAATGAAAGCAAAGAAGCAAATTTTTATTTTTTGGTAGCAGATTGCGGTAGCGTGTTCCGGCAAGTCAGGCATCCAACGATGGTTGTTTTCTATGGGATTTTTGAAGAATTGAAATACAAAGAGAATGACGCTAACCGCGTCAATTAACTTTGAATGGTTTGAAAGTTATGACCAAAAACAGTGCGTATGTGATGTTTTGGCTGAAAATTGCATGTCTTTTTTCAGAAAAAAGATAAATAGCGGCTAGTGTTTGATGAGTGGCTTAGAGATTAGAGTTACAAGATCCAGGCCAACTAGATCAGAGGATCAACCTCTTCGAATACCATGTTGAATGATAAAATTATCCGTATAATATATAACGTTTATTATTAAGTAATTTATAAACTACAAACCTCATAAACTTTAACACGTTTTTTATTCTGATAGTAACGATACACTTTTTTCTTCGCATATTTAAGTGTAAAATTATGAAGATTTAATGGTTTATGTATGTTCTACCAAACGTTGGTCGTGGTCCCGTGGACCAGGCATGATAAATTTGATCGTTACTTATAACTTATAACTGTATCGTCATCGACTTATCTTTTTAAAAAATTTCTAGTATTAAAATTTAACAATGATTAAAAGTCTTAAATCATTTTCAACAATGGTTACAAAAACGACAACACTAGCTTTTAATAATATTTTTAGTACATGGATGTCGTGTGAAGTGACGATATTCTTGCATGCTAAATATTTTTTGGAAAGTGAAATGTGGTTTTACAATATTTTTTATTGATGTAATTTAGTTGGTTGATTGGTTTATATCATTATATGTTATTTTATTAACCAACAATAGACCAATAGAAAATTTTGCTTAAAGCTATAAGCATCGGTTTTCATTGGTTAATTATTTAATCTTATGTAACTTATTGTGCAATAGTGTACTCTCTAAATTTTTAATATTATATCGGTTACTAGATATGTTTATTTTTGTTATCCACTTATCCACACATTTAAATAACGATAACCTTATGATAATTGCATGTTTTGTAGCCAATTAGATTAAAAATGTTGCTTCTAAACGAGTTGTATTTCTAGACCCAGGACGGAACCAGGGGGTGTCTCGGGGGGTTCCAGGACACCCATGAATTTTTGTCTCGTAGTGTTAATTTTGTTATAAAACCTCTATTTTTCTATAAATGCATCTGGTCCCAAAAAGTTATGCATGTAGTCTTGTTTGATTTCTCATAAATGCACCCGGTGACTTTATCTTCTGGTTCCGTCCCTGTCTAGACCAATCTATACTCATAGACGTTTCAATAGTGAGTCAATCTCAATAGTAACGAGTTAGGCTCGAGCCAAACTAGAAATTACAACTAGTTGACATAAGGGCACGTTTGGTAGAGAGAATTTCAGAGATTAGAAATGAAGTAGAGAATAGAATTTAGAGAAATGGAATTGAGTGAGAATTTTTTTTGATTTCTTGTGTTTGGTAAAACATCAGAGAATTAATTAAAAAAAAAAAAATCAAATTCTTATAAATATTATATGCGATCTTACAAATCATGAGAATTGAATAATTGTATTAGATAGTGCCATCTGCTATCAAATTTAAACTTGTGCTAAAAAAATAATTTATCAAAATTGCTTCATCACTATCTTACACGAAGAACAAGATGTGATATTCAGATATTATTTGCAATCCCAGTTTGTATTTTTTTTCAAAACAAAATGATTTAATCAAGTAATAACAATCAAATTTATATGTTAAAATATTCTTGAGCAACTTGGTTTCTAATTCCAAAAAAAAAAAAAAAAAAAGTAGGACTAACAAATAGTCAAATACGGCGTACAAAAGAAGATTGAGATAAAAATTTGAGAACAACAGGTTACAACAATCACAACAAAAGATCAGTGGTGGATTATTGGGTTGAGTGTGTATTGGAAAACATCTCAAATGAGCATAAAGCCATAAAGAAAGAAGTAAAAACTTGCCTGTAAATGGATGATATTTGAGGAGAATTTGTGACTTTTTCAGATCTATTTGAAATGTGAGTGGCACGTGAGTTAAATTAATTTATACCCTTTACTTTTTACTTTGGCAGTTTCCTAATTAAAAGAAGGAGCACGGAGATATCCCATTTCCACTACTAAAGGAGTGGAAATCAAATAACAAAGGAGCCATATCTCGAGAAATTGCATATCTCCGCCTTTTTGATTTCTTTACGTATCAAACAAGAGAAAATAGATCATTTCCATTTCTTTGACTGGAATTCCCTCTACCAAACACACCCTAAGGGTTTAATCTCGAAGGAAATAAGTCAAAACCTTTACTAAATGCTATAGCATGACAAATTTGAATCAACAAATATCCAACATTTAATATACCTTCATTTGAGATTTGTCCAAACTCCAAATAGAGATTCACTTCTATGGATTATTAGATTCAACTTGAACTTCACACTTTGCTAGTATAATGGTCACCATCAATTGACTGAGAACACTATTGTCAGATCAGCTTTATCTTTCTAAAACAACTTCATGGCAAAATTAATGTAATAACGAGACTTAGGACACCACAAAAAACATACAACAAAAAAATCAATTAATAAATACAAATAGACACAAACATTTGCCACTTTTATCTTTCAACTCCATCGCATATGCAAACGATTCTTCCCTTTTTCCCTCCTCAGACGCGTCCCTTTGATGGGTGTGTAATGGTAGCCGACGTGTCAGCCTAGACGACTGATGTCACAACTCGTAAAAATCTGGTCTTTTCCCGAACTTTCACGTTTCTATTCATCATTTACTATTCACCGATCACTATTCATCATTTTACTATTCATCATTTTTGAGGTCAGTTTGATATTCTAAGAAGCGTTTTAAAATTTTACTATTCATAAAATACTTTTCACCTCCGGAGAAAATTTGTCATTTATACGTGGGTTGCGTCATTTTTGTAAACGTACGATTATCAACTTAATAAAACGTTATCTTATGAGCTATTATTTTAAATAATTGATCCGACAATCCCAACTATGGTCCTAACACATTTTTATACTCATAATAATAATATAAAAATTATATTATTAATTTACCCGGTGTTTTGGAAATTTATTTAATTTATATCGTACGCCTAATTTATTTACGACGGTTTTCGTAAAAACTAAACAATGATCACCCGAACACTCAACACTTGTACCCAATATATTTTAACATTTTTATGACTTTATTATGTCCCGATTTACTTCGTCATATTTTACTTCAACTCGTCACGATTTATTTTTAGTTAACTCGGTACCCGGTATCTCCTAAAACTAATAATATCTCACCAAATCCTACACCAAAGTCAAGATTTCTTCACTTTTCTTCCTTTTTTCTCCAAATTGCCGCCCCCCCCCTTAACCAATTTCCCCATTTTATGGATCTTGTCCAACTTAATAATAATATAACTTATACTTATCATTTATTTCATTTCATTTCACAAATAATACACCAAGCAAACTCATCTTTTTCTCTCTTCTCTTGGTGATGATCGGCCAAGAACAAAGACCCAAGAAGAAACCATTAATTTTTGAAGATCAAGTGTTATTTGGGGTCTCATATGTATTCCTAGTTAGGGTTTTGTGATAAAACTCTAGTTTTCTTTACATCATCATCTTCAAAACTCATCCAATCATCAAGTAAGCTTCAAGATCACTTGTTGATCTTTCCATACTTTCATTTTTCTAGTTTCATGTTGTTTATTCAAGATCCATATGCATATGTTAGTTTATACCACTCTATTTATATTTTTTTTTAACTTTGAAACTCTAGAAATGGATTATAGTTAGATCCTTGTTTGAATAACTTGGTCATGATGTTTAGGAACCCATGACACCCTAAGAAGGTGTATGGTAGGATTAGACTAGCTTTGTGGTATTTGAAAGGGATTTGGTGATGTTAGAAACTAGGTTGAAACCTTGAAAATGGTTTTTGAACAAGTAAATATACACGCTGTCCCATTTTGGCTTACCCAGAAAAATCCGAATTTACACAGTAAGCTTTGACACTTTTCTTAGAAAATACTTTCAAAAACGAAGCCGTGGGCGAAAGAACGGATTAAAACGAGTTAATAACGAAGGAGATATGATTTTTGTAAATTTAACGACGAAAACTATTTTCTGAAAAACTGCATGCTGTTTGACAGTTTTCGACGGGCAAATAGAGGCATTAGACGTAACCTAGAGGTGCCGAACTATCAAAAATATATTAGTATATACTAAAACGAATCCGTGGATATAAAGAACGTAGAAAACGAGCCTAAAACGACCGAGTTATACACTTTTGAAACTAGGCGAACTATATATATATTTGACAACATCTAATAGCAAATATTCTCTTAAGTTATGGAAACACTATAATTCAACGCCAACGCTTATTTTCAAACTACGAGTGGTATAGGCTTCATGTGCATGTACATTCATCGCATCCCCTCATAATTTAAGTAGATCGTATCATTCGTTCATTATAGGTCGCGGTTAGAGATCGAACCTCATTTCTGTGTAACCACTTTTGTCTTCGTAGCTATCGCACCAGGTGAGTCATAGCCCCTACTCTTTTAAATTGTTTTGTTAACTTTTGGGGGAGAATACATGCTCGTTTTTACTTGAACTATTACTTGACTCTTTAAACATGGTTTTGACTTGAACTTTATTATGAACTTTTGAACTTGTTTTGAACCTTTTGAACTTGACTTGACTTTTGAACTTGTTTTGACCTTTTGAACTTGACTTGACCTTTGAAATTGACTTAAACTTTTGGACTTATTGTACTGTATGTTCTAAGACTTAAAGTCTCCCTTGTTCGGAGCAACGCTATAAAGTCTCCCATGTTCGGAGCAACGTTAAAAAGTCTCTCATGTTCAGAGCATCTTAATAAATCTCGCCATGGTGGAGTGACTAATAATTCTTCACCAAGTCGGTGGAGTGACTAATAAATCTTTGCCTAGGTGGCGGAGTGACTTGAAGTCTCCCATGTTCGGAGCAACGTTATAAAGTCTCCCTTGTTCGGAGCGGCCTTGACTTATTATTGACCACGGGTGTTTGACTACTAGACTTAAACTATTTTAGCAGTGGGTTGTAAACACACAGGTTACAAGTCTCTTATGGCGGGACTTGTAACTGAGTGGATTTACGATGCCTTTGCTGTGTGATCATTTTTCTATATACTTTATTTGTTAAACAAACTCTATGAACTCACCAACCTCGTGTTGACACTTTAGCATGTATTTTCAGGTTTTAACCTATGGCACGCTACAGGAGGTTTTGGCAGGGCATGGCATGGTCATAGAAGACTCTGATTAGTTATATGGGGACCGTTTTAAATTACTTTTAAGGGCCTACTTCCGCACTACTTTTAACAATGTAAATTTAACATTTTTGATTAAACTATTTATTCTAAATGATTCAAATGAAAACCATTTTTGAACTTGTGTTGTGTTACCGATTGAGTTACACCCCAGCTACACGTATGCTTCCGCTGGACCCGATTTTGGGGGTGTTACAGATTGGCATCAGAGCTTTGGCTATAGCGAACTAAGTGTTTTTAAAACCTAGACTATAGCTACTTTTATGAAAAACTTAACCCTATGACCGTTACGTGCCTGCCTGCCAAGATGATGCCTCACTTGTGGTTTGTTGCTGACTTAGGTGATGAGATTTGTGTCTCATTATCTGGTACATTATGTTCATCTATTCTAATTGATTTCTATCATTGTCTTTCATATAAGCATGTTCACGTATCATATATGTCACCCTGTTATGTTTCTCCTAGCATAGTTTCATCATTTGACCTCGAGTTTGGTCACCTGCCTTAGTCTTTCTGTACGTCTTGGTAGTATAACTGAGCTGAGTATTTCAAAATTCATGGAACCTCGGTGGAATATAGACTAGTCACCTATATTCAACCCGGGATAGTGGGGCATAGGCTGACTACCTATATCCGACTCAGAAATGAATTTTGCAACACTGAGAATGGTTATAATAAAATTTTGTCTGGATTGAATCCTTTACTCAATTTCCGAATGTTTCATTCATGTGTGTGTGTACCCTCGTTGTCAGAACGCTTATACTTTTCCTCACCTCGTAAACCGCCGCTTGGAAGCACGTCAACTAGTCATTTCATCTCATGAATCTTCACCTTTATAACACTTCAGAGACCAACATAAACTGAACTTCGGGACGAAGTTCCCTTAAGGGATAGAGACTGTCACAACTCGTAAAAATCTGGTCTTTTCCCGAACTTTCACGTTTCTATTCATCATTTACTATTCACCGATCACTATTCATCATTTTACTATTCATCATTTTTGAGGTCAGTTTGATATTCTAAGAAGCGTTTTAAAATTTTACTATTCATAAAATACTTTTCACCTCCGGAGAAAATTTGTCATTTATACGTGGGTTGCGTCATTTTTGTAAACGTACGATTATCAACTTAATAAAACGTTATCTTATGAGCTATTATTTTAAATAATTGATCCGACAATCCCAACTATGGTCCTAACACATTTTTATACTCATAATAATAATATAAAAATTATATTATTAATTTACCCGGTGTTTTGGAAATTTATTTAATTTATATCGTACGCCTAATTTATTTACGACGGTTTTCGTAAAAACTAAACAATGATCACCCGAACACTCAACACTTGTACCCAATATATTTTAACATTTTTATGACTTTATTATGTCCCGATTTACTTCGTCATATTTTACTTCAACTCGTCACGATTTATTTTTAGTTAACTCGGTACCCGGTATCTCCTAAAACTAATAATATCTCACCAAATCCTACACCAAAGTCAAGATTTCTTCACTTTTCTTCCTTTTTTCTCCAAATTGCCGCCCCCCCCTTAACCAATTTCCCCATTTTATGGATCTTGTCCAACTTAATAATAATATAACTTATACTTATCATTTATTTCATTTCATTTCACAAATAATACACCAAGCAAACTCATCTTTTTCTCTCTTCTCTTGGTGATGATCGGCCAAGAACAAAGACCCAAGAAGAAACCATTAATTTTTGAAGATCAAGTGTTATTTGGGGTCTCATATGTATTCCTAGTTAGGGTTTTGTAATAAAACTCTAGTTTTCTTTACATCATCATCTTCAAAACTCATCCAATCATCAAGTAAGCTTCAAGATCACTTGTTGATCTTTCCATACTTTCATTTTTCTAGTTTCATGTTGTTTATTCAAGATCCATATGCATATGTTAGTTTATACCACTCTATTTATATTTTTTTTTAACTTTGAAACTCTAGAAATGGATTATAGTTAGATCCTTGTTTGAATAACTTGGTCATGATGTTTAGGAACCCATGACACCCTAAGAAGGTGTATGGTAGGATTAGACTAGCTTTGTGGTATTTGAAAGGGATTTGGTGATGTTAGAAACTAGGTTGAAACCTTGAAAATGGTTTTTGAACAAGTAAATATACACGCTGTCCCATTTTGGCTTACCCAGAAAAATCCGAATTTACACAGTAAGCTTTGACACTTTTCTTAGAAAATACTTTCAAAAACGAAGCCGTGGGCGAAAGAACGGATTAAAACGAGTTAATAACGAAGGAGATATGATTTTTGTAAATTTAACGACGAAAACTATTTTCTGAAAAACTGCATGCTGTTTGACAGTTTTCGACGGGCAAATAGAGGCATTAGACGTAACCTAGAGGTGCCGAACTATCAAAAATATATTAGTATATACTAAAACGAATCCGTGGATATAAAGAACGTAGAAAACGAGCCTAAAACGACCGAGTTATACACTTTTGAAACTAGGCGAACTATATATATATTTGACAACATCTAATAGCAAATATTCTCTTAAGTTATGGAAACACTATAATTCAACGCCAACGCTTATTTTCAAACTACGAGTGGTATAGGCTTCATGTGCATGTACATTCATCGCATCCCCTCATAATTTAAGTAGATCGTATCATTCGTTCATTATAGGTCGCGGTTAGAGATCGAACCTCATTTCTGTGTAACCACTTTTGTCTTCGTAGCTATCGCACCAGGTGAGTCATAGCCCCTACTCTTTTAAATTGTTTTGTTAACTTTTGGGGGAGAATACATGCTCGTTTTTACTTGAACTATTACTTGACTCTTTAAACATGGTTTTGACTTGAACTTTATTATGAACTTTTGAACTTGTTTTGAACCTTTTGAACTTGACTTGACTTTTGAACTTGTTTTGACCTTTTGAACTTGACTTGACCTTTGAAATTGACTTAAACTTTTGGACTTATTGTACTGTATGTTCTAAGACTTAAAGTCTCCCTTGTTCGGAGCAACGCTATAAAGTCTCCCATGTTCGGAGCAACGTTAAAAAGTCTCTCATGTTCAGAGCATCTTAATAAATCTCGCCATGGTGGAGTGACTAATAATTCTTCACCAAGTCGGTGGAGTGACTAATAAATCTTTGCCTAGGTGGCGGAGTGACTTGAAGTCTCCCATGTTCGGAGCAACGTTATAAAGTCTCCCTTGTTCGGAGCGGCCTTGACTTATTATTGACCACGGGTGTTTGACTACTAGACTTAAACTATTTTAGCAGTGGGTTGTAAACACACAGGTTACAAGTCTCTTATGGCGGGACTTGTAACTGAGTGGATTTACGATGCCTTTGCTGTGTGATCATTTTTCTATATACTTTATTTGTTAAACAAACTCTATGAACTCACCAACCTCGTGTTGACACTTTAGCATGTATTTTCAGGTTTTAACCTATGGCACGCTACAGGAGGTTTTGGCAGGGCATGGCATGGTCATAGAAGACTCTGATTAGTTATATGGGGACCGTTTTAAATTACTTTTAAGGGCCTACTTCCGCACTACTTTTAACAATGTAAATTTAACATTTTTGATTAAACTATTTATTCTAAATGATTCAAATGAAAACCATTTTTGAACTTGTGTTGTGTTATCGATTGAGTTACACCCCAGCTACACGTATGCTTCCGCTGGACCCGATTTTGGGGGTGTTACAACTGACCGACTAGTCGACCGACCATTACGCATGGTCTTAAAGCATATGTACCGTACATACACATTTTGTAAAAGGATTGAACGAGACTGACAACCTACTTACAAAATATATAATTAATTTATATTTTGTTCTTTTTGTAATAATGAGACAACTTCATATCTTCTCTATTTTAATTTGGAAATTTCATATTCCATATTTTAAAACAATTGTACATTGTTCATTCAATTGTTGTACTTTAAGTATATATGAAATTAATCATGAACACTTATGTGTTGTTTGATGTTGTTAGTTACAAATTTAATTCAAAAGCACATCTTAAGATAAAGACTCAAGGCCATTGGTCTAGTGGTATGTGAGTTGTCCACCAACCTAAAGGTTATGAGTTCAAGTCTCGTTTGAATCATTTGTGAGATACAAAGTATAGGTGTGGAAAAAAAATTGTCGTTCCAAAAAAAAAAAAAAAAGGCCTTATTAATAGTTAGGAGTGTTTTAGTTAATTCACTTATATTTATACAATTAATCTGATTCAAACATTTTATTCAAAATATTAAAAAAAAAAATTAATCAATAAACAAATATCAAATATTTACAATCTAATATAAGCTAATAATGAACCGCTCATGGTTTAGGTGTACGAATGTGTGACTATGATACTAAAATGCAAGATACGTAGTATATCAAGTTTAATTTCTGTTTATTGCAAATAATGTATGAAATGGTCAAGTCACTTTATTTATAAAATAGAGTTTTAATCAATTTCAGTTCACAAATCTCGTGCATTACTGCATTAGAAGGTTTTAAAAAAGGAAAAAATCTGGATACGACGTCGTATTGACTGATCAAGTATAGTTTATATTTCGCTCAAAATCATAAACTAGGTCTATAAACCCCAAATTTTAAGAAAACCCAATTGAGTGATATAAAGATGGTGAACATGACGACGTTTTTCCGGATGTCATTAGGAGCATTTGTGTTTTGGCAATCACTGGATAAAGTTTATGTTTGGATCGCTCTTTTAACAAAAAATTACATCCAGTCTTTGAGCTAAATTTTAAAACTGTTTGTGTATCAAAATATTAAAAATAAATAGTCCATGTAGTTACTTAGTAATACCCGCACCCCGCAACGGAGCGTGCGTATGAAAATCCTTGTTTTCAACATTGGTGATGGAGGGAGTAAATAATTTTATTAAAAAATGCTATAAAAACAACACTAGCTTTTAATACTATTTTTAGTACAAGGATGTCATGTGAAGCGACGATTTTCTTGCATGCTAAATCTTTGTTAGAAAGTGAAATGTTGATTTACATTATTTTTTATTGATCGTAATTTAGTTAGTTTGTTGGTTGGTTTATATTTTATTTTATTAAATTACCAACAATAGACCAATAGAAACCTTTTCATGAAGCCATATGCGTCGGTTTTTCATTGGTTAAATTTAATCTAATATAATTTATCTATGCAAAAAAAAAATCATATTAAACTGAGTCAAAAAACGGTTGAACCAGTTAAGTTCGCTGGGTTTTAAGCGACGCGGGTCAATCTTGTTTTCGAAACCCGACCGAGTTTGGTTTTTTTCATGTTTTTTTTTTTTAAATAAAACAAGTTAATTCTCAAAACCCGGTTAGACCCGCGTGGTTTTTAAGTGACTCGGGTCAATCCAATTCTCAAAACCCGGTCGGGTTTGGTTTTTTTAAATAAAAAACCGGGTTGACCATCGACCGGGTTTGGCTTTTCTTAATAGAAAACCGAGTGGACCCGGTGGTCAAACCCCAGTGACTTGATCGGGTCGATTAAAAACCGGGTTTTCAAAATATTTATTAATACAATGTTACATCCACACACATCATAAACGTTTTAATAAAATTCTGAGTAGACCCCTTCATAAAGCTAGACTTTCAAATAATTTGCTTAGTGTCATACATCTAATAAAGTGATTTAGGTAACTAGTCAATTTTTTGTTTGATAACCATCTTGTATGTTAATGAGTAGACAAACTAATAAAAGAAGAAAACTAAAGTAAGCAACCAAAACCAGTTGATTAGTTTACTTTTAAAAAGTGGCCTTTCGATCTCTTTATAAATTTATGATATCACAATGTGGACATCTCAACTTGATGTGTGACTGCAATTTAGCGGCTCATCATTTTGCTAAGTTGGTTTTTAGATCTTATGATAACTTTACGATAAGTGATATGCTATAAGAAATTGTGCGGGCTTCGCCTTTCTCTTGCTAAAAAAAAAAGGTTATATAAAGTTATAAACACTACTAACTTGTTGTTTAATTTTAACATAATTAATTTAATTAAAAAACCTATTTAATGTGGTAAGACGGTAAGAATTTGTTATTTACAAAATTAATCTAAAAGTTTATTTTAACAAAAAAAAATGGTTAATAATGTAGTTTCATCAAGTCATTTATATTTACATGATCATTTTAATTCAAACATTTATTCTAAATACAAACAAATAACAATTTTTTATCAGCCAAAAAATATTAGATATCTACAATTTTGTAAAAAGCCAACAACGAACCACTCATCGGTGATTGGTAAAAACTGATGACCATTATAAACCCTTTACAAAAAAAAAAAAAAAAAAAAAAAAAAAAAAAAAAAAAAAAACCTGATGCCATCGTCACTTGATAAGTTTGTGTCTAACATTATTAAAATGTAAGAGACATCAAGTTTAATATATTATACGCAATAACTATCAAATGGTCAAGCCAACTTATCCATAAAAAGAAAGATTTATACCTCATTTAAGTGTTTTTAGCAATAAATTTATGTTCAATTCTCAAGTTTTTTAAGTTAATAAAAGTAAATAAATAGAAAATAAGCACTTTCAGCTCCATTTGGAAAGAAAATATTTTACCTCAAAATTAATCAAATCATATTTCTTTTTCAATAATTTTTTTCTAATCTTTTCTTATATAAATGATACTTAAACACACATTTTTTTTTCTTTTTCTTTTTCCTACTTTAGTTAAGTCCTTTTTATAGTCATTAGAAAGGTACTCGCGCAATGCGGCGGCGGGTATCCAGTGCATAATTTTATGACGAGCAAATAGTTTCATTTATATGTTTTCTCTAACAGTAACTTTACGAATGAATGACAATTTTTAATTAAAATAATTATAAATATAAGCAATAGCAATGCAAACTATTTCATCTAAAAGTTGTCATTATATTGCTATAATCCGAGAAGCAAAACTTATTTATTTCTGCTGTAGGTAATCGAACATCAAAATAACAGAGATTGTGTTTCCCATTGGTTTTTGAGTTTTTAGGTTGGCTTATGTACCATTGAGGTTTGGGTTGTTACAAGTTGACACTTAATAGACTGTATAAATATTTTAGTTTATTAATGAAAATAAGTAAACAAAGACTAATACGACGTCGTATATGGGCTCTCGAATTTCCCTGGTATTTCGCCCAAAATGGTAAAGTAGGTCTAAAAACCCCAAATTTTACAAAAGTACAAAAACCCAATTGGATTTTGATTCATTCTATCAAGTGAAAAGATGGTGAACATGACGACGTTTTTCGGGATGTCACTAGGCGCTTTTATTTTCTGGCAGTCCATGGATAAAGTTCATGTTTGGATCGCTCTTCATCAGGACGAAAAAGTACATTTCTTTTTTTATTTTAATCTGTTTCTTATAAGCAGAAGCAGATAAGTAGCTTTCAAATAAGCACTTTTAGGCCAACACCCAGTTAGACCCGGCAAAAACCCGGATAGACCCGGTTGTATCCGGCCATGACCCGGTTAGACCCGGCTAAATCTGTCCAAGACCCGGTTAGACCCGGATAGACCCGGATATGACCCGGTTAGACCCGGATATAACCGGGTCTTGGCCGGATATAGCCGGGTCTAACCGGGTCATGGCCGGATATAGCCGGGTCTTGACTAGATATGAATAACAATGATTTTCATATAAAGGGTTTTAGGTTAGACATGAGTCATAAAAAATGATCTAGTTTCGATGCGTAAAATGTATTTATCTGCTTGGAATCGCTTTCAAATAGCAATGCCACACACCCCCATAGCTCTAAGCCAAAACCAAATAAGCCATAAGCCAGCTAAATAAGCCGAAAACCAAATAAGCCGTAAGCCAGCTAAATAAGCCGAAACAAACACCCCCTATAAGTTAAATTATCAGTTTGAGTCTAACACTATCATGTACTCCAATATGTATTTATCTGCTTGGATTCGCTTTCAAATAGCAATGCCGCACGCCCCTTAGCTGTAGATTAGCTAGAAAAAAAAGTCGTATGATTTTTGCTGAATATGGATAGTTCCGAATGACTATCCAGCTTCAGTCTTATATTACTGATTAAGAATTAATGTATACTAACGTGTCTCCTGTTCAACATGAAAACAAGGGACTAAGGTTAGATATGAGTGTGACAGAAATGATTCTAGGTTGTTCCCAAATAAGCACTTTGAAAGAAGCATGTCCTAAACCTGCATATTTTACCACGAAATAAGCAGAAGCGGTTTTTTTTGTCAAACACATAAAACTTCTTATGTGCTTAAAACTAAGCTCTGATGATTTCATGCAAACTCTAGTTAGTAGTTACCTTCAATAATCAAATTTGTCACACGTTTAATCAGTTAATCATTTGATTTGCATAGCTTCATAAGGGCTTGCAAGAACACTATTTTGTACACTAAGATATTAATGCAGCTGATTATATAATTAGAATCACTTCTGGATTGCAGTGCTAAACATCCCCCTTAAATTTAATTGTAGATTAGCTAGAAAGGTAGTGATATATTTCTGTCAGACGAGAGGTTGTCAAATTGCTGAATACCGATAGGAGCTTCAGTGTTTGGATGTTGGAGTAAGGATTGAACTTGGTGCTCGGTTTGTTGGTTTAATTCCTTTTTCTTCTCCAATACAGTGGCTTGGAGCACAATCAGTTCGAAATGTATGCTAATGCGCCTCCTATTTCAACTACAAACTAAAATTTAGCTACTTGCCAGCAGTATGTTAGTAAATTTGATAATTTTTGGGCTGATAGTTAAGGAGAGGGAATGGGATTGACAAGAGTGTGGTTAGTTTAAGGGTATGAGTTATAAATTTCTTTGTTCTGGCTAGTAAACTCGTACCATAGTGATTTGCACCTGCAAATTAAACGCTGCCCAATATGTCTAGGTAGGATATAAATAGTTAGTTCTTGTGTCTGTTCGTCGTCTATTTCTCTGGATACTTATGACCTTACGTACAAGTACAAAACTAGAACCTGACATTGTGAATCACCGAGTCAAATAAAGTCGATGAAAACAAGAGCTCTGTTGCCATTTATCGAAAGCGATAAGGAAGAGAGGGGGGGATATCATGAATCTACATGTTAGGCATTCATACGGTTTAGTATATGAAATGTGAATCATTCAATTGCTAATGAATGTGAAAATGTTGGTTTTAATGGTTGTACGAACGATAAGGCCATCTAACCTCTTTTTCTGTCAATGTGTTCGGTTTTTAAGCATTTCAGTGAGTAGACACTATAAGGTCGTTCTAACATTGTCTTCATTTGCATATACATGTACAGAAAGCTTTTTGTGATAAATATTACTAGACACTACTTTCTGGTTAGAATAAGTCACGACTTTTGTCCTGCCTTAACTGCCTTCCTTTATAATTATGAGGTTAAAAGGGACTTGTTTTTCTGCCTCAAGATTAGGTATCATTAAAACTTTAGACGAATTCATTAAGTTTGATGACAAATACTACGAGTGGAAAAGTCAGTGCAAGTATTGCATATGCTCAAAGTTCAAACTCAAAAGTCACTTTACCCTCCCATTTTGCCACCTTTATTTACCTTTCAAATCAGATGGATTTATGATAGAAGAATGATAATATGGATTGGTTTTTGTTTGATGCACTAACGTGTGAATTGTTTGTGTCAACTGCAGCAAGAAAGAATGGAGAAGGAAGCAGAGATAAGGAGAGTAAGGGAACAACTACTACAAGAAAACAAAGAACGAGACCCTCTTGCTTAGTTTATTCAATCGTTCAGTTCATGTGTCGTTGTGTGCAATACAGTTAAGATCGACATGTAACTTCTGTATTAAGAAGATACCAATGATTGTTGCTGAATAAGTTTTTCGACTGTAATAACTACTTTGTACCATCAACCATTTGGTACGTTACGAGTATCTTGAACTTTTGATCGACATGTAACTTCTGTATTAAGAAGATACCAATGATTGTTGCTGAATAAGTTTTTTGACTGTAATAACCTACATATAGTGTCGTTGAAGACACGATTCAGCATGGAACCAAGTATGGAATCTCTTATGTGGTGAACACGGTTAACAATGGATAACCGAAAAGGGTGCACGAAGCCGGTTTTACTAATTCAATGTGTACCATATACATGGTCCTTGAAGATCAATTTTTGAATTTTATTTCAAAGCTACTTGAATAACTAATACCGATTTGTAAGCATATGAAGTGTGTTAAATATTAGCTTTAGAACATAATGGCATCCTTTTGTTTTAAAATTTGCTTTTAGTATTCAAATAAGTTGTGTAGTTATGACAGTTTTGGACTTGATTAAGATGTCTCTAATCTTTTAACATTAAGAATTGAACAAAATAAGATTTGTGGATTTGTTATATCTGCTATTATAATAATAACTTAAGCCTCATACAACTTAACCAACGTAAAACTAAGTGAAATTTTTTCGTTACATTGAGAGAAGTTTCGAAGAGTTTTCCTTACTGTTTAAGATGATGATGTTGATTTGTGTTTGATATACCATTGAAGAACATAAGTTCTACTCTTGAAAACGTGTACGATTATGATTAAGATTATAAGGTAGTTAGATCCAAAGGCAATAAAGATGTTAGAAGAAAAAATGTTAAAAATTTAAGAACACATACATTTTCGAATACTTTGTGTGAAAGGATCTTCAATTTTAATTTGTATATTGAAGAATCCTAACAATCAAGTATTCGAAACATCATATTATTCTAAATACGTATGAACCATGTGCACTGTTGTATATAACCAAGTTATCTTTCATTTCTCTAACCTATGTGGGATGTTATGCTAAGATGGGTTTTTACGGGAAAAAACTAGTAAGTATCTAAATGTTGTTTACTCATGCATTTTTAGTATGAAAAACGATTTAGCTTCCTACTAATATTCCAACTAAAGTACTAAACCATACTGTAGTTAAGGTTAGCTTCTAACAAAAAGAAGAGACATGCTAGTTTATATAAATTATTGTTCTTATGTGATAAGGATACATCATGTATTTTCGTTATCGTTCAGATCACGTGTCATTGTGTGGAATAGGGTTAAGATTTTCCCTCAAACGGTTGTTTGATCTTTTGATCGACATGTAACTTATGTATTAAGAAGATACCAATGATTGTTGCTGAATAAGTTCGTCTTTTGTAATAACTGTACAAAGATCAACCATTGGTACGTTATGAGTAATTTGAACTTTTTATGAACGGTTTACTTGCTCAAAGTCTGTTTCTGTACGTCTTCTTTCACATCATAGAGATAAGATGTTTCTAATTATTGGATCATGGATATGTGTTTGAAGATTTAATGACATCACGAAAGCTAATTTAACATCCGAGTGTTGTTTGCGTTAGAGTTGTTTCTATGCTGTTACTGTTTTGTTAACTTGCATATGGTGTCGCTGAATACATGATTCAGCATATACAAAAGTTAACTTACTTAGGGAATTTAACTCTATTGAAAGCGTTCACTGCCTTTAAATTATGAGCTTAAGTTGGTGTGAAAAAACTTGTGTATTTTAATTATTTGAGATTTTGGGCTGCTTTAATTTTGGGCTAGAGAAATTACACTTTGAGAAGAACCTTGGACTGGTCATATTTTTTTATCAAGCCCACACTTTTAAGTTTTAAAAAGAGAGTATGAAACACATCTAATTAAAGTGAAACTAGCAAGATACTAGGAGTAGCAATAACTGACACTAGTTTTGGTAGCTCTAAACAGTTACAACAACCTTCCAACGCCACTCTAAACAATTACAACGACCCTTTAAGTCATTCTCAGGAACATTTTTATTTGATAGAGTTTTAACGGGGAAAATAAATAATTTTTTCATTACATTGAGAGAAGTTTCGAAGAGTTTTCCTTACTGTTTAAGATGGCGATGTTGATTTGTGTTTGATAACCAATGAATAACATAAGTTCTACTCTTGAAAACGTGTACGATTATGATTAAGATTATAAGGTAGTTAGATTCAAAGGCAATAAAGATGCCATAAGAAAAAGTTAAAAATTTAAGAACAAATATAAATTTTCAAATACTTTGTTGAAGTAGGTGTTCAATTTTAATTTGTATATCAAACATCCCTAACAACAAGGTATCCTAAACAACATATCATTCTAAACTTGTATGATACATGGGCACTGTTGTATATAACCAAGTTATCTTTCATTTCTCAGACCTATGTGGGATGTAATTCTAAGATGGTTGTTTATTGAAAAAATCTAGTATCTAAATGTTGTTTACTCATGCATTTTTATGAGTATCTTGAACTTTTATGAATGGTTTACTTGTTAAAAGTCTTTTTTGCATCAATCTTCTTTCACATCAATACGATAAGATGTTTGAAAATGTGCGGACATCACGAAAACTGACTTTGCATTTGAGTGATGTTTATACTGAATTCGTTTGGTCAAATTGCATGTAGATGGGGAAACGAGGTGTTTCTATACTAATACGAATATTTACATTAGAACAAATTCGGCTATTACTGTTTTGTTAACCTGCATCTAGTGTCGTCGAATGCACGTTTCAGCTTGGATCCAAGTATGGAATCACTGTGGTGAATTTACTTGCAAATTGAATTTAGCTCGATTGAAAGTATTCACCCACCTTGGTTTAAGTTAATGTGAAAAACATGTGCATTTTAATTATTTTAGATTTTGGGCTGCTTTAGTTTTGGGCCAGAGAAATTTCATTTTGAAAAGAACCTTGGACCGGCCATATCTTTTTATCAAGCCCACACACATGAATGGTTGTACACTTGTACATAGGGGTGTTTATCGGTTCGGTTCTCAGTAAATCGGTTTATTCGTTTCGGGTTGTTCGGTTAAAAAAAAATTTTGGGTCATAACCGAAAATCGAACCGAACCGAAAATATCTATGACCGAATTGAACCGAGAACCGAACCGAAGTTCGGTTCGGTTATGATTCAAAACCGAAAACCGAATTTTATACTTGAATTACACTATTTATATATATATTTTTTTAATTTTGTTATATATATTTTTGGCAAAAAAAAAATATTTCAAGCATAAAAAGTGTTTTTTATATTAGTAAAAAAATTTAATGGATATTTTATATATATAAAATAATATAAATATATAAAAAAATATATATATTTATATAAATTCGGTTTTCGGTTTGATTTTCTGTTAAGATAGCCAAACCCATATCCAAACCGAAAACTGGATTTTTAATTCGGTTCGGTTCGGTTTTAACAAATTCAGCTCAGTTATAAGTTCGGTTCAGTTTTTTTCGATTCGGTTTGGTTTGGTTTTCGATTTATTCGGTTTATTACCCGAACCATAATCACCCCTAGTTGTACATTATTACACTTTTAAGTTTCAACAAGAGTAACCTTATGTGAAAGGAAACATCTAATTAAAGTTAAACTAGCAAGACACTAGGGGTAGCGATAACAAACACTAGTATCGGTCGACACAGCTCTAAACGGTTACAAAAACCATCAAATGCGACTCTAAACAATTACAACAACCCCTTAATTGTT
Source organism: Artemisia argyi (assembly GCA_030686995.1). Classification (NCBI taxonomy): domain Eukaryota; kingdom Viridiplantae; phylum Streptophyta; class Magnoliopsida; order Asterales; family Asteraceae; genus Artemisia; species Artemisia argyi. Next base: position 210,220,702 of record CM060681.1, read on the forward strand.
ATACAGCAACTTAAGGGAATCACTTAATAAAAGATGTAGAAAGAAATGAAAAAAACCGATTGTAGCCTGGACTGATAGGATTTTGGAATCTCAAATCAAAGAGTTACGACCACACAAACGAATCGAATGATGGCAAGATACATGTAAAACGGATAACGAACAAAAAACAATATTTATCAAGCTTTTAAAAAAAAGCTTTGAATGGAATGCAAAAAAACCCTTCTCAAAAACCTTTTTAAAATAGTAAAAAACTATTGTTCGTGTTTGCATTGGAGATGCTCTGAGAAGAACTTTTGTTTGCAGTTTTTGAGAATGACATTTTAGTTATTTTAATTTAGATAGGACGAAAACAACAACCCAAAATTCTCCACAAAAACGGTGCTTATACTTTCGAAATATTAGAGATGAAATCTGCAATTTAGCCAAACCACAAGTACTATTTTTGCAATTAACTCTTAAAAAAACATTACAATTTATATCAAAAGAAGTAAAATAGTCCTCTCTTTTTCCTTTCAAGTAAATTTCTCTAAGAGCAGTGGGTGTGGAGCTCTTCGTGGTTCGCCGAGGGTGACATGGTAGCTCGCCGAGCCTCGCCATGACACCATCCCCACTCGACGTTCTGCGCCATGGGTGGCCTCCTCGTCTACACGACGAGGTAAATTGTGTTCTTGTTTGTCAGATCGTTACCAAACGTTTAAATATGAATTTCGACCTTTTTTTCGTTTATAAACATACATGGACACACTATAAATACTGCCATATTTTTACAAATTCTACACAATCTTTCACACTAAACTATGTAAAATAATAACCAATACACATGAGTGCATCATCTTATTCTGGCGAAAGTAATCTTGAAGAGATTTCGGAGCTCGAGATGATTCTTCAAGAATATGAGTATGAGCAATCGTTGCAGCAACAAGAAGCCGGAAGTTCAAAACGACGTAGATACATTCCCCGTGAACGTCAAATTGCTGAAGATCGTCTAATGGCTGACTATTTTGGTGACAACCCAAAATATATGGATGAAAATTTAAGGCATCGCTATCGTATGAGCCGTAAACTATTTTTTGAAATAGTACAAGGTATTGAAACATATATTGAAACTCATCATTCTCTTCCTAAGCATTTTGATTTCTTTAGAGTCCGACCCGATACTAGGGGTGTAATGAGTTTTAGTGTGATTAAGAAATGCACATGCGCTCTACGCCAATTGGCATATGACATAGCAGTTGATGCATTAAATGAATATTTACAAATGGGAGAACATTGTGCACGCGATTATCTAGATAATTTTACTATGTGCATAATCCATTTGTATACGCGTGAGGTTTTAAGAAAACCAGACGTGAATGACATTCACAACTTATACAACGCACATAATGCGGTTCATAAGATGCCTAGAATGTTGGGAAACATTTATTGCATGCACTGGAAATAGAAAAATTGTCCGGGTTTATATAACTAATACCGGTTTGTATGCATATGAAGTGTGTTAGATATCAGCTTTAGAACATAATGGCATCTTTTTGTTTTAAAATTTGTCGATGAAATTGTCTATATATATTTCCTTATAAACTAAAAACGCTTTTAGTATTCAAATAAGTTGTGTAGTTATGACAGTTTTGGATTTGTAGATGATATCGACTATATACCTTAAATCTCATACAACTTAACCAACGTAAAACTAAGTGAAATCGCTCAAGGATGAGTTTTGATCGCTGAGTTTGGTGGTTGTCTAACTTCAGAGAGATTTCCTTGTTGTTTATTATGGTAATGTTAATTGGTGTTTAATGTACCAATGTAGAACATAAGTTCTACTCTTGAAAACAAGTACGATTGTGATTACAATTATAAGATTATAAGGTTGTTGGATTAAAAAGCAATAAAAAAAATTATAAATTTAAGAACAAATATAATTTTTCATAAATTTCATTTCATTCCAACGGATGTTCAATTTTATTTTGTATATCGTACATCCATTACAACAAAGTATATGAAACATCATATTATTCTAAACATGTATGATGCTTGTGCATTGTTGTATATAACCAAGTTATCTTTCATTTCTCTAAACTATGTGGGATGTAATGCTAAGATGGCTTTTTATTGAAAAAATCTAGTAATTATATCTAAATGTTGTTTACTCGTGCATATTTAGTATGGAAAATGATTTAGCTTTCTACTAATATTCTTAACAATCTTCCTAATTTAGTTTGTAGTGATATTATTGGATGATGAAAAAGTGGGTAGTCTTATATCAAGTTTATCTTTTAAAGAATTAATGTTACTCGGATAAATGATGCCAATGTTGGATTAATCGTTTATGTAAATGGGTTCACGTATGCATGGCATGGCTAAAAAGATTTAACAGTTTACTATGTTATTGTTTTATGTATTATGTTTTAGTTGATAGGTTGAATTGGTAAAAGCCTTTGACCAAGTTTGATGTAACTGAATAGCACGTTGGGTAGAAGTGCATGGTCATGTTTACCTAGTCTTTAGGTAGTAGTAGTTGTTGCTATTTTTATGCTTAGTTGCTTTCTTGTGAAGGCTATAAATAGCCATAGTTTTGTTCAATAAAGACATAGAATATCAGTAAACTTTTCAACAAGTTATTCTTCATTTCACATTCGTGAGTTTGAGTGTGAGTTTTGAGGCTTGATATTCTACATTTGGCATCAGAGCCGCGTTCGGTTAAAGGGCGGGTTTGAGAGTCGACTTTCGAAGGCAAGGAGCCTTCGGGTGCGGGGCTTCCATCACAGAGGAAGCATGGACAGCAGGTGCTGTCGTTAGGACTGTTTTACAGCAGAAGCGGAGACCGATAAGGTGTTTCGGGACTACGTTGTCGTGGGGAAGACGGGGAGTACCGTTCAAGACGACGGGGTGACCGGTGATGAACATAGGCGGTCCGCAGCTGTTAGTCGTGATCAAAGGGGCTGTGATGTTATGATCACAGGTTTGTGGAAGGGGTTTAAGCAACCTTTGATCAGTTGTTTCGTGATAAGAGTCTAACCGACGGAGGTGCATGAAAAACGAACGTGAAGGATCCGTCAAAGCAGGTGGCTTTGGATTTTGTTCGTTTAGCAGGTTAAAGAAAACGGTAAAAGCAGTAGCTCGTTTTCTTGATCGGGTGAATAGGGCTCTTGGAACGGGTTTGATCGGAAAAGGGTTGAAGCTGTCGTAAAGTGAAGACATAGAAGGTGGTAAGTTGTAGGTCACCGGAAAATGGAGAGATTAACCGGTTCGCGGGATAAACGAACGGGAAGAGTCGTGAAAAGCAGGGAGCTTTGATTCGGTTCGTTTGGCGGGTGAAAGAAAACGGTAGAAGCGGGTGGCTTTGTTTTGTTGATCGGTGGAATAATGTTCTCGTGTCACAGAAGTGTTATGAGCAAACGGGTTCTGTGTGGTGACAACAACAGTCGGGTGGTTGGAGACTTTGGACAAGACCAAGGTAGAGGTCGTGAGTCCGGGAAAAGTCGGGAACGGAGAAACAACATGGTGTGAACATTATGGCGTTGGAGTTCAAATCGGGTGGCTTTAGATGTGGCCAGGGAAGAGGTCGTCGATCCGTGAAGATTCAAGATGTTAATGAACGTATCCAACGGAATGTCATGTTACATGTTACAAGTGTTGTGAAAAATCGAAAAGATTGAGCTGCTATGAACGAGTGACATGAATAAACGATTAAGGGGGTGAATGTTGGATTAATCGTTTATGTAAATGGGTTCACGTATGCATGGCATGGCTAAAAAGATTTAACAGTTTACTATGTTATTGTTTTATGTATTATGTTTTAGTTGATAGGTTGAATTGGTAAAAGCCTTTGACCAAGTTTGATGTAACTGAATAGCACGTTGGGTAGAAGTGCATGGTCATGTTTACCTAGTCTTTAGGTAGTAGTAGTTGTTGCTATTTTTATGCTTAGTTGCTTTCTTGTGAAGGCTATAAATAGCCATAGTTTTGTTCAATAAAGACATAGAATATCAGTAAACTTTTCAACAAGTTATTCTTCATTTCACATTCGTGAGTTTGAGTGTGAGTTTTGAGGCTTGATATTCTACATTTGGCATCAGAGCCGCGTTCGGTTAAAGGGCGGGTTTGAGAGTCGACTTTCGAAGGCAAGGAGCCTTCGGGTGCGGGGCTTCCATCACAGAGGAAGCATGGACAGCAGGTGCTGTCGTTAGGACTGTTTTACAGCAGAAGCGGAGACCGATAAGGTGTTTCGGGACTACGTTGTCGTGGGGAAGACGGGGAGTACCGTTCAAGACGACGGGGTGACCGGTGATGAACATAGGCGGTCCGCAGCTGTTAGTCGTGATCAAAGGGGCTATGATGTTATGATCACAGGTTTGTGGAAGGGGTTTAAGCAACCTTTGATCAGTTGTTTCGTGATAAGAGTCTAACCGACGGAGGTGCATGAAAAACGAACGTGAAGGATCCGTCAAAGCAGGTGGCTTTGGATTTTGTTCGTTTAGCAGGTTAAAGAAAACGGTAAAAGCAGTAGCTCGTTTTCTTGATCGGGTGAATAGGGCTCTTGGAACGGGTTTGATCGGAAAAGGGTTGAAGCTGTCGTAAAGTGAAGACATAGAAGGTGGTAAGTTGTAGGTCACCGGAAAATGGAGAGATTAACCGGTTCGAGGGATAAACGAACGGGAAGAGTCGTGAAAAGCAGGGAGCTTTGATTCGGTTCGTTTGGCGGGTGAAAGAAAACGGTAGAAGCGGGTGGCTTTGTTTTGTTGATCGGTGGAATAATGTTCTCGTGTCACAGAAGTGTTATGAGCAAACGGGTTCTGTGTGGTGACAACAACAGTCGGGTGGTTGGAGACTTTGGACAAGACCAAGGTAGAGGTCGTGAGTCCGGGAAAAGTCGGGAACGGAGAAACAACACGGTGTGAACATTATGGCGTTGGAGTTCAAATCGGGTGGCTTTAGATGTGGCCAGGGAAGAGGTCGTCGATCCGTGAAGATTCAAGATGTTAATGAACGTATCCAACGGAATGTCATGTTACATGTTACAAGTGTTGTGAAAAATCGAAAAGATTGAGCTGCTATGAACGAGTGACATGAATAAACGATTAAGGGGGTGAATGTTGGATTAATCGTTTATGTAAATGGGTTCACGTATGCATGGCATGGCTAAAAAGATTTAACAGTTTACTATGTTATTGTTTTATGTATTATGTTTTAGTTGATAGGTTGAATTGGTAAAAGCCTTTGACCAAGTTTGATGTAACTGAATAGCACGTTGGGTAGAAGTGCATGGTCATGTTTACCTAGTCTTTAGGTAGTAGTAGTTGTTGCTATTTTTATGCTTAGTTGCTTTCTTGTGAAGGCTATAAATAGCCATAGTTTTGTTCAATAAAGACATAGAATATCAGTAAACTTTTCAACAAGTTATTCTTCATTTCACATTCGTGAGTTTGAGTGTGAGTTTTGAGGCTTGATATTCTACATTTGGCATCAGAGCCGCGTTCGGTTAAAGGGCGGGTTTGAGAGTCGACTTTCGAAGGCAAGGAGCCTTCGGGTGCAGGGCTTCCATCACAGAGGAAGCATGGACAGCAGGTGCTGTCGTTAGGACTATTTTACAGCAGAAGCAGAGACCGATAAGGTGTTTCGGGACTACGTTGTCGTGGGGAAGACGGGGAGTACCGTTCAAGACGACGGGGTGACCGGTGATGAACATAGGCGGTCCGCAGCTGTTAGTCGTGATCAAAGGGGCTGTGATGTTATGATCACAGGTTTGTGGAAGGGGTTTAAGCAACCTTTGATCAGTTGTTTCGTGATAAGAGTCTAACCGACGGAGGTGCATGAAAAACGAACGTGAAGGATCCGTCAAAGCAGGTGGCTTTGGATTTTGTTCGTTTAGCAGGTTAAAGAAAACGGTAAAAGCAGTAGCTCGTTTTCTTGATCGGGTGAATAGGGCTCTTGGAACGGGTTTGATCGGAAAAGGGTTGAAGCTGTCGTAAAGTGAAGACATAGAAGGTGGTAAGTTGTAGGTCACCGGAAAATGGAGAGATTAACCGGTTCGCGGGATAAACGAACGGGAAGAGTCGTGAAAAGCAGGGAGCTTTGATTCGGTTCGTTTGGCGGGTGAAAGAAAACGGTAGAAGCGGGTGGCTTTGTTTTGTTGATCGGTGGAATAATGTTCTCGTGTCACAGAAGTGTTATGAGCAAACGGGTTCTGTGTGGTGACAACAACAGTCGGGTGGTTGGAGACTTTGGACGAGACCAAGGTAGAGGTCGTGAGTCCGGGAAAAGTCGGGAACGGAGAAACAACACGGTGTGAACATTATGGCGTTGGAGTTCAAATCGGGTTGCTTTAGATGTGGCCAGGGAAGAGGTCGTCGATCCGTGAAGATTCAAGATGTTAATGAACGTATCCAACGGAATGTCATGTTACATGTTACAAGTGTTGTGAAAAATCGAAAAGATTGAGCTGCTATGAACGAGTGACATGAATAAACGATTAAGGGGGTGAATGTTGGATTAATCGTTTATGTAAATGGGTTCACGTATGCATGGCATGGCTAAAAAGATTTAACAGTTTACTATGTTATTGTTTTATGTATTATGTTTTAGTTGATAGGTTGAATTGGTAAAAGCCTTTGACCAAGTTTGATGTAACTGAATAGCACGTTGGGTAGAAGTGCATGGTCATGTTTACCTAGTCTTTAGGTAGTAGTAGTTGTTGCTATTTTTATGCTTAGTTGCTTTCTTGTGAAGGCTATAAATAGCCATAGTTTTGTTCAATAAAGACATAGAATATCAGTAAACTTTTCAACAAGTTATTCTTCATTTCACATTCGTGAGTTTAAGTGTGAGTTTTGAGGCTTGATATTCTACAGCCAACTAATATATATTACTATTGTTAAGTGACAATGCAAATAATAGACTAACTACTAAACCATACTGTAGTTAAGTTAGTTTCTAACAAAAAGAAGACACACACTAGTTTATATAAATTATTGTTCTTATATGAAATCATGTGTTCATTGGCATGTTTACGGTTTTTTTAGTATATTAAATGTGAAACATTCTTAGCTAATGAATGTGAAAATATTGGTTATAATGGTTGTACGAATGACAAGGCCATCTAACCTCTTTTTCTATCAATGTGTTGGGTTTTTTAAGCATTTCAGTGAGTTGACACTATATATAAGGTCTTTCTAGCATTCTCATCCTTTACATCTACATGTACTGAATGGTTTTTGACTTTTTGTAATAGATATACAAAAGCCAAACACTACTTTCTGGTTAGCATAAGTCATGACTCACTAGTGGGTAATGAAGTCAAAAGAGCTTGTTTCTCAGCCTTAAGATTGTGATTCTCTAGAAACATTAGACGAATGCGTTGACAAAATACTGCAAGTGATAAAAGGATTGTATATGTTCAAACTTAAAGTCTCATGTATTGCTAGAGGTTGCATCTTCGACCAATCTATTTATGTATGGGATGATTTGGTTTATGTTTTACTGTATCTCTTATGCATCACCCGCCACCGGGTATAAATATAAGAGGTAGCATAAAAGAAAACAGGGTAGATGGGCTGAAAATCTCCTCAAGTGTGTTTAATAGATTGAACATTCTGACTGATTTTATTCAAAAACTTGTATTATTATTGAAATAACATACTATTTGTATTGTACCAACAGTTTATAATAGATTCCCCAATTTTGACCAAGTAAGTGATTCGGGTCGACGGGCCATTTTTTAAATCCAGATATGTTATGACTCATTATCTAACTTGACGCTTACAATCTTCCATTTTGCCACCAGTTACCTACTTTGAATTAGAGGGATTCTTTGATACATGTGATAAATAATGATCATATCATTGGATTTTGTTTGATGCACTAACGTGTGAATCATTTATGTCGACTGCAGCAAGAAAGAATGGAGAAGGAAGCAGAGATTAGGAGAGTGAGGGAACAACTACTGCAAGAAAACAAAGAAAGAGACCCTCTTGCTTATTCAATCGTTCAGTTCATGTGTCGTTGTGTGCAATATAGTTAAAGATTTTTCCGCAAACGGTTGTTTGATCTTTTGATCAATGTGTTACTTCTGTATTAAGAAGATACCAATGATTGTTTCTGAATAAGTTTGTCGACTGTAATAACTACTTTGTGCCATCAACCATTTGGCACGTTTGAACTTTTTATTAATGGTTTACTTGTTCAAAGTCTACGTCTTCTTTCACATCATAAAGATAGGAAGTTTGGGATTATTGCATCATGAATATGTGTTTGAAGATTTGACGACATCACGAAAGCTAATTTTACAGTTAAGTAATGTTTGTATTTAGTCAAATTGAATGTAGATTGAGAGACAAGGTGTTTCTATACTGATACGATTTTTTTGTTAACCTGCATATAGTGTAGTTGAAGACACGATTCAGCATGGAACCAAGTATGAAATCTCTAATGTGGTGAACATGGTTAACAATGGATAAGTGAAGGAGCACCGATTGGGATGCCTAACTCGTATGCCTAATAATATGCCTAAGCATATATGTCAGCATTCTGTTGGAGACAAAAGTGTTTCACAGGTTGTTTGGGAGGATTCCAGGAACGAATGATCATAACAACAACTGATATTGAGATAAAATAGAGAAAGAAAGAAAGATTGGGTTTGAACCCTATAACTGATATTGAATAAATGAAAAGGGTTGATGTTTACAGCAAATTCTAAACCTATATATACAAGATGAATCGATGCTTTCATGAAGAGGCATACTGATTCAATAAAAGTAAACGACACAAACTAAAATCTAAACGTTATAACCCTAAAAGAAAACGTTATAATGTTTCCTAAATAACCGCTTTCTATTGGGTTTGATGGCCTGCGGATTTGCAGCCCATGACAGAAAGTTATGCGGCCTTTTCTTGTAAACAAAGATTAATGGATTATTTTTCCAACATATTCCTCCCTAATCTATTAATCTTTGTTTCTTCTTCAATCTTCATGTTCCTTCAATTTCGAGATGCCAAAACCTTCTTTTGTTTGTGATCATCCTTATATCCAGGTAGATCAATTTCCTTCGGTTACTTCCACCTTTACTGCTGTGATCTTCATTATCCATGTTGATCATATTTGTCTGGTTAAATCCACCATATGACTTTTGGGCAGTTTCTTCTTTCAATTGGCATCGATGTAAGACTCTTGAATGATGATTGTAAGACATGATTTGGATGTTGTTAGATCCCTTGAAGCTCTGATACCACTGTTTTACAGGTTGTTTGGGAGGATTCCAGGATCGAATGATCATAACAACAACATGCCAATCATCATATAAAATAAGAATCGATAAAATAGAAAAACAAAGAAAGATTGGTTTGAACCCTATAACTGATATTGAATAAATGAAAAGGGTTGATGTTTACAGCAAATTCTAAACCTATATATACAAGATGAATCGATGCTTTCATGAAGAGGCATACTGATTTAATAAAAGTAAACGACACAAACTAAAACCTAAACGTTATAACCCTCAAAGAAAACGTTATAATGTTTCCTAAATAACCGCCTTCTATTGGGTTTGATGGCCTGCGGATTTGCAGCCCATGACAGAAAGTTATGCGGCCTTTTCTTGTAAACAAAGATTAATGGATTATTTTTCCAACAAAAAGGAGGACCCACTTATTCACAAACTAATAATTTATTAACACATATATTAAGCACACAATTAGTCACATTTTTTAGGCCTCTCAATCATTTTTCTAACCGAAAAGGGTGCACGAAGCTGGTTTTATTAATTCAAATGTATACCATATACATGGTCCATATAGATCAATTTTAGAATTTTCTTTTAAAGCTACTTGAATAACTAATACCGGTTTGTATGCATATGAAGTGTGTAGAATAACAAATAAGTTGTGTAGTTATGACAGTTTTTGGATTTGATTAAGATGTATCTAATCTTTTAACATTAAGAATTGAGCAAAATAAGATTTGTGGATTTGTTATACCTGCTATTATAATAATAACTTAAGTCTCATACAACTTAACCAACGTAAAACTAAGTGAAATCGCTCAAGGATATCCAAATTTGGGACCAACATTAACCTGTTAAGAAACAAGTACATAGTTTTGGATCTTAAATCATTCTCGGAAACATTTTATTTAATAGTTTTAGCTGTGGGAATAAATAATCTTTTCATTACATTGAGAGAAGATTCGGAGAGTTTTCCTTATTTATGATGGTAACGTTAATTTGTGTTTGATATTCCAATGTAGAACATAAGTTCTACTCTTGAAAACGAGTACGATTATGATTAAAATTATAAGATTATAAGGTAGTTGGATTCAAAAGCAATAAAAAATGGTTAAAAAATTAAGAACACATATATATTTTCACTAGCACCTTATTCCAGTGGATGTTCAATTTTAATTTGTATATCGAACATCCCTTACAACAAAGTGTGTGAAACATCATATTATTCTGAACAGATATGATCCTTGGGCACTGTTGTATATAACCAAGTTATCTTCCATTTCTTAGACCTATGTGGGACGAATGCTAAGATGGTTTTCTATTGAAAAAAATCTAGTAATTATCTAAATGTTGTTTACTCATGCATCTTTAGTTTGGAAAATGATTTAGCTTCCCACTAATATTCTTAACAATCTTCCTAATTCAGTTTTTAGTGATATTATTGGATGATGAAAAAGTGGGTAGTCTTATATCAAGTTTATCTTTTAAAGAATTAATGTTACCAACTAATATATATTACGGAGTACTATTGTTAAGTGACTAACTACTAAACCATAATGTAGTTAAAGTTAGTTTCTAACAAAAAGAAGACACACACTAGTTTATATAAATTATTGTTCTTATGTGATAAGGATACATTATGCATTTTAGCTATCACTCAAATCATGTGTCATTGTGTGTAATACGGTTAAGATTTTCCCTCAAACGGTTGTTTGATCTTTTGGTCGCATGTAACTTCTGTATTAAGAAGATAACAATTATTGTTGTTGAATAAGTTTGTCGTCTATAAGAACTACCTTTGTACCATCAGCCATCGGTACATTATGAGTATCTTGAACTTTTAATGAATGGTTTACTTGTTAAAAGTCTGTTTCCATACGTCTTCTTTCACATCATAGTGATAAGATGTTTGAAAATTTGCGGACATCACAAAAACTGATTTTGCATTTGAGTGACGTTTATACTGAAGTTGTTCGGTCAAACTGAATGTGGATTGAGAAACAAGGCGTTTCTGTACTATTACAATTTGATTATGTTGTGACTGTTTTGTTAACCTGCATATAATGTAGTAGTTGAATTCACGATTCAGCATGGAACCAAGTATGGAATCTCTAATGCGGCGAACTCGGTTAACGATGAGATGACCCAAAAGGGTGCACGACGACAGTTACAAATTTTCACATACACAAAAATTTACTTACAAAGTGAATTTGGCTCTATTGAAAACGTTCACTACCTTCAAGTTATGAGCTTAAGTTGAAAAACTTGTGTATTCCTAATAAAAATTTAATTATTTTGAGATTTTGGGCTGCCTTAATATTTGAGCCACAGAAATTTCACTTTGAAAAGAACCTTGGACGGGCTATATCTTGTTATCAAGCCCACACATAGAAATGGTTTTCATCGAAAAAGAACATTCCTTATAGATCAATTTTAGATTTTCTTTCAAAGCTACTTGAATTAAATATTAGCTTTAGAACACAATGGCATCCTTTTGTTAAAATTTGCTTTTAGTATTCAAATAAGTTGTGTAGTTACGACAGTTTTGGATTTGATTTTGATGTCTCTAATCTTTTAACATTAAGAATTGAGCAAAATAAGATTTGTGGATTTGTTATACCTGCTATTATAATAATAACTTGGTCTCATACAACTTAGACAATGTAAAACTAAGTGAAATCGCTCAAGGATATCCAAATTTGGGACCAACATTAACCTGTTAAGAAACAAGTACATAGTTTTGGAACTTAAATCATTCTCGGAAACATTTTTATTTTATAGTTTTAGCTGTGGGAATAAATAATCTTTTCTTTACATTGAGAGAAGATTCGGAGAGTTTTTATGATTACAATTACTGTAAAACCTCTATAAATTAATAATCTCGATAAAATTAATAATTTGTCCAGTCCCAACTTAGGACTAGTACAAATTTGAACCCCAATCGATAAAATAATAAGACAATAATTTTTTTGAAACCCTAGTGTATATATATTAGTCCCAACGAAACTGTAAATTAATAATTACTAAAAATTCCATATATATGTATATATGTGTGTGAGAGATATACACTTCAAATCCTAAGATAGTTTAGTAAAAAATGAAATTCATTGTCACTTGTTATTTTTTGTTGAACTTCAAATCAATATTGAGTTTATCTCAAAATTAATTTATTGCTGTAAAGTGTTCGTGTGTTATCTTCTCGTATTGCAACAAAAGTGTTAATTTTATTTTCATGAACTGTGAATATGAATTCATAAAATTTTAATTGGAACTTGTTTTTCAAATTTATTTTTCATCTCTAAAGAGTATACACTGTAACTAGTATATTACACTTGAAAATTTAATGGCCATAATAAAACCTCTTTAAATTAATAAATTATTAATTTATCGATATAATAATATCTTGTTAAATTAATAAAATATCTCGGTACCAGCACTATTAATTTATAGACGTTTTACTGTATAAGATAGTTGGATTCAAAAGCAATTATAAGAATCGGAGAGTTTTTATGATTACAATTATAAGATAGTTGGATTCAAAAGCAATTAAAAGAATCTTAAAAATTTAAGAACACATATGAATTTTCCAAGATGTTCAATTTCAATTTTAAGAACATCTTTACAACAAAGTATCCGAAACATCATATTATTCTAAACATGCATTATCCATGGGCACTGTTGTATATAACCAAGTTATCTTTCATTTCTCATACCTACGTGGGATAATGCTAATATGGTTATTTATAGAAATATCTAACTGTTGTTTATTCATGCATTTTTAGTATGGAAAATGATTTAGCTTCCTACTAATATTCCTAATAATCTTCCTAATACAAATTAGAATCACTTTGAAAGAAGCATGTCCCAAACCTGCTTATTTTGCATAGCTTCAAGTAGAATAAGGGCTTGCAAGAACACTATTTTGTACACTAATATATTAGTGCAGCTGATTATATAATTAGAATCACTTCTGGATTGCAGTGCTAAACACCCCCCTTAAATTCAATTGTAGATTAGCTAGAAAGGTCTGATATATTTCTGTTAGACGAGAGGTTGTCAAATTGCTGAATACCGATTGCTTCAGTGTTTGGATGTTGGAGTAAGGATTGAACTTGGTGCTCGTTTTGTTGGTTTAATTCCTTTTTCTTCTCCAATACAGTGGATTGGAGCACAATCAGTTCGAAATGTATACTAATGCGCCTCCTATTTCAACTACAAACTAAAATTTAGCTACTTACAAGCAGTATGTTAGTAAATTTGATAATTTTTGGGCTGATAGTTAAGGAGAGGGAATGGGATTGACAGGAGTGTGGTTAGTTTAAGGGTATGAGTTATAAATTTCCTTTTTCTGGCTAGTAAACTCGTACCATAGTGATTTGCACCTGCAAATTAAACGCTGCCCAATAGGTCTAGGTAGGATATTGATAGTTAGTTCTTGTGTCTGTTCGTCGTCTATTTCTCTCGATACTAACGACCTTACGTACAAGTACAAAACTAGAACCTGACATTGTGAATCACCGAGTCGATGAAAATAAGAGCTCTGTTGCCATTTATCGAAAGTGATAAGGAAGAGAAGGGGGGGGGGGGGGGGGGGGGGGGGAAGGGGGCTTATCATGAATCTACATGTTAGGCATTCCTACGGTTTTTAGTATATGAAATGTGAATCATTCAATTGCTAATGAATGTGAAAATGTTAGTTTTAATGGTTGTACGAACGATAAGGCCATCTAACCTCTTTTTCTGTCAATGTGTTCGGTTTTTTAAGCATTTCAGTGAGTAGACACTATAAGGTCGTTCTAACATTGTCTTCATTTACATATACATGTACATAAATCTTTTTGTGATAAATATTACTAGTACCACAGACACTACTTTCTGCTTAGAATAAGTCACGACTTTTGTCCTGCCTTAACTGGTTCTCCGTAATAGAGTTGGAAATATTGATGCCTTCCTTAAATAGGATACACTTTATAATTATGAGGTTAAAAGGGACTTGTTTTTCTGCCTCAAGATTAGGTATCATTAAAACTTTGGACGAATTCATTAAGTTTGATGACAAATACTACGAGTGGAAAAGTCAGTGCAAGTATTGCATATGCTCAAAGTTCAAACTCAAAAGTCACTTTACCCTCCCATTTTGCCACCTTTATTTACCTTTCAAATCAGATGGATTTATTGATACACATGATAGAAGAATGATTATATGGATTGGTTTTTGTTTGATGCACTAATGAGTGAATTGTTTGTGTCGACTGTAGCAAGAAAGAATGGAGAAGGAAGCAGAGATTAGGAGAGTAAGGGAACAACTACTACAAGAAAACAAAGAACGAGACCCTCTTGCTTAATTTATTCAATCGTTCAGTTCATGTGTCATTGTGTGGAATACAGTTTAAGATTTTCCCTCAAACGGTTGTTTGATCTTTTGATCGACATGTAACTTCTGTATTAAGAAGATACCAGTGATTGTTGCTGAATAAGTTTTTCGACTGTAATAACTACTTTGTGCCATTAACCATTTGGTACATTATGAGTAATTTGAACTTTTTATAAGCGGTTTACTTCAAGTCTGTTTCCATACGTCTTCTTTCAGATCATAGAGATGATGTTGGGGATTATTGCATCGTGGATATGTGTTTGAAGCTTTGACGACATCACAAAAGCTAATTTAACATTTGACTATTGGTTGTATTGGAGTTGTTTTGTCAAATTGAGCGTAGATTGAGAAACAAGGCGTTTCTATACTGATACGATTTAATTATGCTGTTATTGATTTGCTAACCTGCATACAGTATCATTGAATACACGATTCAGCATGGAGACAAGTTTGGAATCTCTAGTGTGGTGAACACGGTTAACAATGGATAACCGAAAAGGGTGCACAAAGCTGGTTTTACTGATTCAATGTTTACAATATGCATGGTCCTTATAGATCAGTTTTAGAATTTTCTTTTAAAGCTACTTGAATAACTAATACCGGTTTGTATGCATATGAAGTGTTCTAAATATCAGCTTTAGAACATGAGGGCATCCCTTTGTTTTAAAATTTGTCAATGATATTGACTATATATAGTTTCTTATAAACTAAAGACGCATTTAGTATTCAAATAAGTTTTTGTAGATGATTTTGTCTATATACCTTAAATCTCATACAACTTAACCAACGTAAAACCAAGAGAAATCGCTCAAGAATGGGTTTCAATCGCTTAGTTTGGTGGGTTGTCCGACTTTGGAACCAGCATTAACGTGGAAAGAAACATGTAAATAGTTTTGGATCTTAAATCATTGTTGGGGACATTTTTATTTGATAGAGTTTTAACGGTGGAAATAAATAAATTTTACATTTCATTGAGAGAATTTTCGAAGAGTTTTCCTTACTGTTTAAGATGGTGATGTTGATTTGTGTTTGATATACCAATGAAGAACATAAATTCTACTCTTGAAAACGTTTACGATTTTGATTAAGATTATAAGGTAGTTAGATTCAAAGCCAATAAAGATGCCAGAAAAAAATGTTAAAAATTTAGAACACATATGAATTTTCAAATACTTAGTTAACTTGATTGTTCAATTTTAATTTGTATATAAAATCAAACAACTCTACCAAGTATTCGAATCACCATATTATTATTCTAAACATGTATGATCCATGTGCACTATTGTATATAACCAGGCTACCTTTCATTTCCGTGACCTATGTGGGATGTAATGCTAAGATGGTTTTTTATTGAAAAAATCTACTAGTAGTATCTAAAGGTTGTTTATGTTGGAAAATTATGGTCATTAATAGGTTTGAATGACAATTGATGGTCATCAAATATACTAATGGGGCTTAAGAGCAAGATTAATGTTTGGTCATATGTAACGACCAATTTAATTATATGTTCATGAGCCATTAGTAGGATTGATTGTGATAATTAATTGGGCCATTTTTCTTTCATCCTCCTCACCTATATATTGAGAACTCTTCTCTCATTTCATGACGCCAAGAAATACACTACTCCTCTCCTTTTTGTTATCAATCATATTTCTTGTATATCCGGTTTGTAATAGAGGGAAGACACGATTTTGGTTCGCCTTGATCACTCATGCAATGATTTAGCTTCCTACTAATCTTCCTTATACAATTTGTAATGACTAATGATATTATTGGATGATAAGAAAAGCGGGTCATCTTAATATACCAAATCAATTTCCAGCACCTAAAAAAGTTTTTACTATTCCAACTAAAGTACTAAACCATACTGTAGTTGATGTTAGTTTCTAACAAAAAGAAGACACACACTAGTTTATATAGATTATTGTTCTTATGTGATAAGTATGCATCATGCATTTTCGCTATCGTTCAAATCATGTGTCATTGTGTGAAATACAGTAAAGATTCCCTCAAACGGTTGTTTACTCATTTGATCGACATGCAACTTCTGTATTAAGAAGATACGAATGATAATTGTTGAATAAGTTTGTTGTCTGTAATAACTACTTTGTACCATCATGTAACAATTCGCAATTTCAGGTTAATTACCATTCCCGGAAAATTTCACTATTCACTTTTACTATTCATTTTTTTTCCGAAACTTTCCCGAAAGTTGATTTTTATTTGATTTTATCGAGTGATAAATCATTTCCATGGCAAATTAAAAGTTTAACTTTCATAAGCTCATTTTCGTGAAAGTTATTAAGGAATTACACGGAATTACACGTTTTAGGGTAAAACGTCAATCAGAAATTCTACGCACAACGAAATTCAACCCCGTCAGGTGACCCCACATCAGTAAAATATTTTACACACTCATGATTTATTTGAGAATTAATTGTGACTGAGAAAAATATGACCAAAAACTTCCCAGCAGGTCACCCATGCCTGTACTACTCTCGCATGAGCACGCTTAACCATTTGGGCGATTAACCGTGAGACCACAAAACGCGTTTCTAAGACTTTTTGAGTTTTCAACTTATTAGAAAAAGTCAACATATTCTTTCCCTCCTCCATTGACCAAAAAATGATCCCTTGATGTTATAAGTCATTTCGTGATTTTTAGGCTTACGGTTTGATGTCTAAAAGACATTTAATACCAACCGATACTAGACTGAGCCCAGTCTAGACATTATAAGTCATTTTAAATCATTTTTATAACATTAGAAAAGTAACATTTTACTTTTCTCAATTTTACGCAATATTCAGCGTTTTACGCGAATTACGCGTTTTAGACCCGTGTTTCCAGTTTTTAGCAGGGTTTACACCCAAATGGAACCTACCACTCATTTTATATTTTATTATGGAACTTATTGACATGTTTATCAATACTTTCAAATTCCATAATTTTACGACACCCGGTTTTACGTTTTGAGGCTTAATCATTTACGATTGGCATTTCCCGGAGTCAAAACTAACTAGATATCTTGGATAATATCATCACAAGTCCACACCTTGTTCCCCAAGTGTATGAACCGACCTAGGGGGGGGAGTCACCCCTTGTGTGGCTTAATCTCATGCTTTGTAACCTTGGATGATTACAAGTGTTAAACTTGGTCTCCAAGTGTTGACAAGTCAATGAAATGTAACCTCCTCAAGCTCCTTTAAAGCCTTTCTCCCCTCCTTTGGCCGTCCCTCATCACACACACAACACACCCTCTCATTTGCTATTCTCTTCCAAGTTCTAAGCAAGATTCAAGAGCTACAACAACACATAAACCCTAGTTAGATTATCATTTACCAAAACTCTTCCATAACCTCATATACTTGGTGATTTCTCTTGAGTTTAAATCCACTCATTTCACCTAAACCTTCATCATCCATCTTTCAAGAATACCAAGGGTAGAAAGATTGCATGAAGTGAAAAAGGGTTGAAGCAAGTCTATCAATGTCCTATCCTTACATGTTAACTTCCTTTCATCTTTGAAAGCCAAAAGTTGTGAGCCAAACCCTAACTTGATTCTTGTTAAATAATCATGTTCATGTTATTTACATGTTATTCTTGCTATATTATGTCTTGTAGTTATGTCCATGATGTATAAAAGTGAGCAAAACAAGTTATTGTTATTGATTGTTACAACAAGTTACTAAAACAAGCAAACTAGTGACTTTCTTGGAAAACCACGACCAAAATGGTAAAAATATGATATTTGATTATTACATATTACAGTAGAGGACTTAACAAGGAAACCATAGCAATTTGAACCACCCAAAACGAGTATACGAGTCAAAAGTTATGGCGATTTGAAATTACCAAAGATTTCCGGCAAAACTGCCAAATAGCTTCCTGATCAAATTTAAGTTTTGAAAGTCCCACTTCTGGTCCGATTCATCAAAAAGTTAAAACACGAAAGTTGTCCGAAACGACGTTTTCGTTCAGGAACAAAGAAGCTCGAGCCCTAAAAACGCTTTCCGAGTGATAAAATTCTTCAAATTCTAAACAGCCCATTTTTAGGCGAAAGTCACTAGATTATGGTTATACTTTGAAAGGAACAAGAGGTCTTATGACCTATAATCAAGACCACAAACATGACTAGAACCAAGGTTGAGTCTCATGACCTTGGAACAAGGACCAAAGGTCATGGCTAGGCCATGACGAAATGACCATAACAACTCACATAGGCGTAAACATGAAACAATGAGTTAGGCGATAACTTGAACAAGCAATTTGGATCTACTTCACTTAAAAGGAAACCATGAGATTTTACCAAGAGAACATGGTCATTTAAGGCTTATGAAGCTACCCCTAATAACAATCTTCATGTACAAATAAACTTTCCTAAGTTTATTCAAATATCGGACATGTAACTTTCGGATCCAAACTTATATCTATATATTTCATCAACTACTACAATAGTAGGGAGCCTCATGTGAGGAGTTCATTATGTAAGTCGTCGAGTTGAGTTGTGGATTTACGAGTTAAAGTGTCCTGGCTCCTCGAACGCTTACTAACATGACTTCTGAATTATGTCGGCCCGAACGGTAGTAAACGATATACAAAACATACATGTTTCATGAATCTTTTCTTTCAAGGACTTACAATATACATCATACCACATCATGGACTATAATGCAAGATATATATATAGGCACTACTTCATATTCTTTACTACGATCCTAAGTCGCAACATTCTATTATAGGTTGCTCGTAGAAACCTTCACGATTCGACCGTTACATTCATTACTTGCTATCTTACTTAAGGTGAGTTCATAGCCCCACTTTCCATTACTTAATTGTTTTACAATTCCTTGGGGGGAATACATGCTATCTCTAAAATCGAACACAATGCTTTCTACTGTATGTTATTCGACTATGTTTTATTATCACTAAGTAACATCCTTGCCAAACCAAGATCCCTTAGTATGAACCATTTAATCACTTGCAAGGGTTACTTGCAAGTGAGCGCGAATATTGTAAATAGGCCTATTGGGATTGACGAATCCCATTTGTTTTGATTAGTTCAAACAAATGCATTAATATTTGAGACATTAGGTATGACGGCAAAGTACCTACCGGGATAAATCTGCCAATCGATATTGGTACACGTTAACGTTTTGGTTTCATAAGCTTAGTGTATAATACATTTTATGGGCGTATAATAACGTAGCCTACCTGTTTTGTTTTCCGAACATTGGTGTGAGTCTACAGCTCACACTACGATTATGGTGTTCAAACGATTTACCTACAAACACTACGATTATGGTGTTCAAACAATTTACCTACAAACACTACGATTATGGTGTTCAAACGATTTACCTACAAACACTACGATTATGGTGTTCAAACGATTTACCTACAAACACTACGATTATGGTGTTCAAACGATTTACCTACAAACACTACGATTATGGTGTTCAAACGATTTAACTACAAACACTACGATTATTGTGTTCAAACGATTTAACAAACTCTATGAATATCACTCAACCTTTGTGTTGACCTCTCAAGCATGTATTTCAGGTTCATGACAATCAAGGATGGCACGGAAGGACACGGATACTCAAGAGGGCTATAAATTTTATTATCATTCAAAACTCATTTATTATACATTGTAAACATGGAACCAATTGGGACCTCATTTTATAATCTCTGATATTTATATATTTTGAATGATTCATCTTTTAAAAACGACTCAATTGGAGTTCGTTTTCTATTATTGTGACTATTGTGCCGTCAAGTAACACCCAGTTCGAATTCCGCTGCATCCATGAATTGGGGGTGCTACAGATTGGTATCAGAGCCATGGTTATAGAGAAACGGGTCTAATTGAGACCTAAACTATAACCACACTACAAGCAAAAACATTTTATAGCCTTCCGATCTTCGTGTCTTCCATCCTCCAGACGATTATGGACTTATTAAGCATTTTATGCTACATGAACATATATGTATATTCATATATACACACTAGGCATTTACACTACACGAACAAATACTAGTATATTTATATATACATTCGAGTTATTTTCAATCATTTTATCTAAACATATCTACACATGCCTATTCTATGGCATTTCGACACAACCACATTCTCCCAACCATGTTCCTACTCCAACATTTTATATCCAAGATATTGTAACAAATTACGATGGTCTTTTCTATTTCCCGAACATTGTATGACACAATGGTCTAATCTACTTCCGAGACATTGTGATTTGTGCAATGGTCTCTCGAATTATTCCACCACCTCATCAATATCATTTCATATGATATCAAAAACCCATCACAATCTATCGATTTCCAAACAAGAAATATGAGATTTCTAAAGGACAAACTAATCCATCATCGACAAAAGTTGAACTTTCTCTACATCCATCAAAGTTTTCTTCTGAAACCTTCATTGTTAAAAGTTTGTAATTCTAGCCCAGTATAGACTGTTTTAGAATTACTTCAAATTCCTTTCCACACATATCTACCCGTACTATCTTCTATGCAATGGAATGTGAAAACATACGTTACAAGTCTCTTATGGCGGGACTTGCAACTGAATGGTTTGACATCGCCTTTGTTTAGTGGACAGTTTCCCGGAAGCAACGGACGTATCACAAGTATACCTAATTTAGGTATTTGAAAATTTTATCGAACCTTGGCTAAATATAGACTAGTCACCTATATTTAACCTAGGGACAGTGGAATATAGTCTGACTAACTATATTCGACTTAAAATTTTCAAATACTGAGAATAGTTGTACTAGGGTTATGTTTAGGTTGATTTCCTACATGAACTCGATAAACCACCAGAATACATTAAGACAATCTAGAGACACGATAGTGTCTTACCACTCAGCGAAATCTTAACACCTTATTTGTGTTACCTAATTTCATTCTTGAAATTTTTCATTTATGAGATAATCCGAACTACTATCTTGGGATAGTTATCAATTATTCTCTTCATCCTGTAGAAGTACCATCCTGTTTAGGATACCATTCCATCATAAACTTTTAAAATCTCTTAAGATTTTTAAAGCAAACTCAACATCTATACCTAAGAGTATTAATGTTAAGCATACACTACACACTTTTATTCATCAACATATCATAACATTATCTTCACAACCGTTGGAACCACAAGCTCATTTACAGATTTTGATGCACTTTTAAAGCTCAAATCATCCTTAGTTACACCACAAGTACCCTCATCAGCTTTACAAGTTTGAATATTCATCTTGTACTTTTGGAACACCAGTATCATCTCGTAATACACTACCTTGTAACTCACCGGCTAAGTATGAATGTTGTGTCGGGAATTCTTGAGTAGGATGATTTATAATATCCTTATTTGAATGGATTGGGATGCCTTTTCATTTAAATAAAGAAATTATAAATCATCGAACCATACGTTTATATTCCTTTAGTTACATTGTTTGGGATGCCTCTCTATGTAAATAAAGAATTATAAACAAGTGGGCTTAATTATATCCGAAATAACATAAGTATGAAGTCAACCTACATTACATTGCTCGGGTATGGCTTGATACCTACATTACATTGCTCGGGTATGGCTTGATACCTACATTACATTGCTCGGGTATGGCATGATACCTACATTTTATTCGCCACAAGAAATCCTATCTTTTCACCGACATCGCTTCAAACCATGACATAAACACTAGGAACAACAACCGATTACCTACTAGGCTATGATTGCAACGACTATCCCAATTTCCATTAGTACGAGGTTTACACTTTGGTTTTCATAATGATAGTGCAATAACAAACAAACTCGTTGCGAGGCCATGTAACCATATGCATGTGCAGTCGTACCAAACTCATTACGGGGCCATGTAGCCATATGCATGGGCAGTCATACCAAACTTATTGTGAAGCCATGTAGCCATATGCATGGGCAGCCGTACAATTCAAACAGGACTTGGTCCAACCGCATGTTCAACGCTTATTCCATGATTCGATTCTTATATCAATTTCCATTTATTGGATTCCTATGTAAATTGCTATTGTTGTTCAACTGTTATATCAATTGCTATTGATACTTGACAACTATATCAATTTCCATTTTGATATTTAACTATATCAAGTCCTATTTGATATTCAACTACTATATCGATTCCTATTAATATTCGACTGCTATATCAATTTCCTTTGATATTCGACTATTACCATACCTTTCCTACATAAAAGGAAGCCTCATCCTACACCATACACTGAAATGACAAATCAAATTACATTACCGGAAATCCCAGACTATAGTCCTCATAAGTAACCACACATCTTTATCGACACCACTCCAACATATGACACACATAGAACTTCGGGACGAAGTTCCCCGTAAGGGGTAGAGACTGTAACAATTCGCAATTTCAGGTTAATTACCATTCCCGGAAAATTTCACTATTCACTTTTACTATTCATTTTTTTTCCGAAACTTTCCCGAAAGTTGATTTTTATTTGATTTTATCGAGTGATAAATCATTTCCATGGCAAATTAAAAGTTTAACTTTCATAAGCTCATTTTCGTGAAAGTTATTAAGGAATTACACGGAATTACACGTTTTAGGGTAAAACGTCAATCAGAAATTCTACGCACAACGAAATTCAACCCCGTCAGGTGACCCCACATCAGTAAAATATTTTACACACTCATGATTTATTTGAGAATTAATTGTGACTGAGAAAAATATGACCAAAAACTTCCCAGCAGGTCACCCATGCCTGTACTACTCTCGCATGAGCACGCTTAACCATTTGGGCGATTAACCGTGAGACCACAAAACGCGTTTCTAAGACTTTTTGAGTTTTCAACTTATTAGAAAAAGTCAACATATTCTTTCCCTCCTCCATTGACCAAAAAATGATCCCTTGATGTTATAAGTCATTTCGTGATTTTTAGGCTTACGGTTTGATGTCTAAAAGACATTTAATACCAACCGATACTAGACTGAGCCCAGTCTAGACATTATAAGTCATTTTAAATCATTTTTATAACATTAGAAAAGTAACATTTTACTTTTCTCAATTTTACGCAATATTCAGCGTTTTACGCGAATTACGCGTTTTAGACCCGTGTTTCCAGTTTTTAGCAGGGTTTACACCCAAATGGAACCTACCACTCATTTTATATTTTATTATGGAACTTATTGACATGTTTATCAATACTTTCAAATTCCATAATTTTACGACACCCGGTTTTACGTTTTGAGGCTTAATCATTTACGATTGGCATTTCCCGGAGTCAAAACTAACTAGATATCTTGGATAATATCATCACAAGTCCACACCTTGTTCCCCAAGTGTATGAACCGACCTAGGGGGGGGAGTCACCCCTTGTGTGGCTTAATCTCATGCTTTGTAACCTTGGATGATTACAAGTGTTAAACTTGGTCTCCAAGTGTTGACAAGTCAATGAAATGTAACCTCCTCAAGCTCCTTTAAAGCCTTTCTCCCCTCCTTTGGCCGTCCCTCATCACACACACAACACACCCTCTCATTTGCTATTCTCTTCCAAGTTCTAAGCAAGATTCAAGAGCTACAACAACACATAAACCCTAGTTAGATTATCATTTACCAAAACTCTTCCATAACCTCATATACTTGGTGATTTCTCTTGAGTTTAAATCCACTCATTTCACCTAAACCTTCATCATCCATCTTTCAAGAATACCAAGGGTAGAAAGATTGCATGAAGTGAAAAAGGGTTGAAGCAAGTCTATCAATGTCCTATCCTTACATGTTAACTTCCTTTCATCTTTGAAAGCCAAAAGTTGTGAGCCAAACCCTAACTTGATTCTTGTTAAATAATCATGTTCATGTTATTTACATGTTATTCTTGCTATATTATGTCTTGTAGTTATGTCCATGATGTATAAAAGTGAGCAAAACAAGTTATTGTTATTGATTGTTACAACAAGTTACTAAAACAAGCAAACTAGTGACTTTCTTGGAAAACCACGACCAAAATGGTAAAAATATGATATTTGATTATTACATATTACAGTAGAGGACTTAACAAGGAAACCATAGCAATTTGAACCACCCAAAACGAGTATACGAGTCAAAAGTTATGGCGATTTGAAATTACCAAAGATTTCCGGCAAAACTGCCAAATAGCTTCCTGATCAAATTTAAGTTTTGAAAGTCCCACTTCTGGTCCGATTCATCAAAAAGTTAAAACACGAAAGTTGTCCGAAACGACGTTTTCGTTCAGGAACAAAGAAGCTCGAGCCCTAAAAACGCTTTCCGAGTGATAAAATTCTTCAAATTCTAAACAGCCCATTTTTAGGCGAAAGTCACTAGATTATGGTTATACTTTGAAAGGAACAAGAGGTCTTATGACCTATAATCAAGACCACAAACATGACTAGAACCAAGGTTGAGTCTCATGACCTTGGAACAAGGACCAAAGGTCATGGCTAGGCCATGACGAAATGACCATAACAACTCACATAGGCGTAAACATGAAACAATGAGTTAGGCGATAACTTGAACAAGCAATTTGGATCTACTTCACTTAAAAGGAAACCATGAGATTTTACCAAGAGAACATGGTCATTTAAGGCTTATGAAGCTACCCCTAATAACAATCTTCATGTACAAATAAACTTTCCTAAGTTTATTCAAATATCGGACATGTAACTTTCGGATCCAAACTTATATCTATATATTTCATCAACTACTACAATAGTAGGGAGCCTCATGTGAGGAGTTCATTATGTAAGCCGTCGAGTTGAGTTGTGGATTTACGAGTTAAAGTGTCCTGGCTCCTCGAACGCTTACTAACATGACTTCTGAATTATGTCGGCCCGAACGGTAGTAAACGATATACAAAACATACATGTTTCATGAATCTTTTCTTTCAAGGACTTACAATATACATCATACCACATCATGGACTATAATGCAAGATATATATATAGGCACTACTTCATATTCTTTACTACGATCCTAAGTCGCAACATTCTATTATAGGTTGCTCGTAGAAACCTTCACGATTAGACCGTTACATTCATTACTTGCTATCTTACTTAAGGTGAGTTCATAGCCCCACTTTCCATTACTTAATTGTTTTACAATTCCTTGGGGGGAATACATGCTATCTCTAAAATCGAACACAATGCTTTCTACTGTATGTTATTCGACTATGTTTTATTATCACTAAGTAACATCCTTGCCAAACCAAGATCCCTTAGTATGAACCATTTAATCACTTGCGAGGGTTACTTGCAAGTGAGCGCGAATATTGTAAATAGGCCTATTGGGATTGACGAATCCCATTTGTTTTGATTAGTTCAAACAAATGCATTAATATTTGAGACATTAGGTATGACGGCAAAGTACCTACCGGGATAAATCTGCCAATCGATATTGGTACACGTTAACGTTTTGGTTTCATAAGCTTAGTGTATAATACATTTTATGGGCGTATAATAACGTAGCCTACCTGTTTTGTTTTCCGAACATTGGTGTGAGTCTACAGCTCACACTACGATTATGGTGTTCAAACGATTTACCTACAAACACTACGATTATGGTGTTCAAACAATTTACCTACAAACACTACGATTATGGTGTTCAAACGATTTACCTACAAACACTACGATTATGGTGTTCAAACGATTTACCTACAAACACTACGATTATGGTGTTCAAACGATTTACCTACAAACACTACGATTATGGTGTTCAAACGATTTAACTACAAACACTACGATTATTGTGTTCAAACGATTTAACAAACTCTATGAATATCACTCAACCTTTGTGTTGACCTCTCAAGCATGTATTTCAGGTTCATGACAATCAAGGATGGCACGGAAGGACACGGATACTCAAGAGGGCTATAAATTTTATTATCATTCAAAACTCATTTATTATACATTGTAAACATGGAACCAATTGGGACCTCATTTTATAATCTCTGATATTTATATATTTTGAATGATTCATCTTTTAAAAACGACTCAATTGGAGTTCGTTTTCTATTATTGTGACTATTGTGCCGTCAAGTAACACCCAGTTCGAATTCCGCTGCATCCATGAATTGGGGGTGCTACACATCAACCATTTGGTATGTTACGAGTATCTTGAACTTTTTATTAACGGTTTACTTGTTCAAAGTCTGTTTCTGTACGTCTTCTTTCACATCATAGATATAAAATGTTTGGAATTATTGCATCATGGATATGTATTTGAAGATTTGACGACATCACAAAAGCTAATTTTACTTTTGAGTAATGTTTGTATTGGAGTTGTTTAGTCAAATTGAATGTAGATTTTGAAACAAGGCGTTTCTATACTGATACGATTTTTTTTTGTTAACCTGCATATAGTGTCGTTGAAGACACGATTCAGCATGGAACAAAGTATGGAATCTCTAATGTGGTGAACACGGTTAACAATGGATAACCGAAAAGGGTGCACGAAGCCGATTTTACTAATTCAATGTATACCATATACATGGTCCTTCTAGAACAATCTTAGAATTTTATTTCAAAGCTACTTGAATAACTAATACCGGTTTGTATGCATATGAAGTGTGTTAAATATCAGCTTTAGAACATAATGGCATCCTTTTTTTTAAAAATTT
Organism: Artemisia argyi; assembly: GCA_030686995.1. NCBI lineage: Eukaryota > Viridiplantae > Streptophyta > Magnoliopsida > Asterales > Asteraceae > Artemisia > Artemisia argyi. The sequence goes on from CM060681.1 coordinate 210,247,932, forward strand.
GCTTTTAGTATTCAAATAAGTTGTGTAGTTATGACAGTTTTGGACTTGATTAAGATGTCTCTAATCTTTTAACATTAAGAATTGAACAAAATAAGATTTGTGGATTTGTTATCTCTGCTATTATCTTAACTACTTATAATACATTTTTGGTCAATGTGGAAAGTAAAATCTGATTTTTGGGTCAATCCCCAAAATACCCTTGTATACCTCTTAACTACTTATACCCACAACCAACTTTTTTCATTTAATTAAATCATGTTAAAACCTGCTCTTTCATTTAACCTCCCACCACATTTACTTTCATCTCCATCTCACCTCTCACCTCTCACCTACACACAACAAATCTCTCTCATCTCATAATCCAACACACACCAACCAACACCACCACATCACAGCCACCAACCCACCACCATCGAATCACCTTGAACCCGTCGGCTCACCAAGACCAACTACAAATCTGCTACTACCGAGACTACCACCGCCAAGATTAACGCCACTAAAGGTTTTTTTCCTTCGTATTTTGAGTCTTTTTAAGGCTTTTTTATAGCTCTATATTTATTTAATAGATGTATGTATTATAGTTTTGTAGATCTAAATTCTTATAACTTTTATTTTTATATTTTCAGCCATCGCGGTGACGAATGCTAGCACCGAGACCTCTCCACAAATCTGAGGATATTTTGAGGTTTATGTTGTGTCTTTTTATTTATATATTTTTCAAGTTATTTTTGTAGATTTATATATTTTTCAAGTTATGAAAGTTTTTTTACAGATCTATATTTCTTGAAGGTTTCCTTTTTGTAGAACTATATTTTTTTACAGATCTGAGTTGTATAATATTTTTGATGATTTTTTTTAAAGAGGTGTATTTTTAATTAAATTTTAAAGTTTTTTAATAGATCTATAACTTTTTTTTGCAGATCTGAGTTGGATTATTCTTCTGTCGTCGCCGCCGACTTACTACCGCCACCGGAAATCGTACCATCGCCTGGAAATATGTTCAATCTAAAGTTTATGGTTTATTTTATTAGGTAAATTTGTTTGTAACTTTAATGTAAGTTTTATGTAAAAATTGTTGCAAAGTTTGTGTATATTGTAGATCTATTTTCGTATTTTGGTGTGTAAATTTGTTTGTAATTTAATCTGTAAACTTTGTACTTTTGTTGGAGTAATTTGTTTGGTAAATTTTGTTGCAATAGTATGTAAATTTGTTGTGAAAATTCTTGGTAAGTTGTGTTATGTAAAATTTTTGCTAGGTAAAGTTTTTTTCTGTTTTGTGTAAAAAACTTGAAATTCTTTGATTAATAATTTAATTTAAATTTATTTAAAATTGAAAAATTTTAAAATTTGTAGTAAGTTAAATTTTTTATTTTATTATTATTATTTTTATTTTTATTTTTTTTATTTCAAATCTTTTGTTTGAAAGTTTTTGCAATTTGAAAACTGTTAAAATAAATTTGAGGAAAATTTTTATAACTGTAATTTTAACATTATGTCTTTTGTTTTCGTAAATAATATGTGCATCTCAAAATGTCAAGTTGATATTCTTACTTGAAAAAAGGCCGAACATATGTTAAACTTTTTGAAAACCATAAGGTCAATGCATGGGGATATGCATTTTGAAAATGCATGGGGTTGTGAAAAAGATGATGGGTCTTATCTTGCTTTTGCAGGCATAGGCTAATGAGGTTTCCATAAAGTTCAAATCTTACAAGTACAAGATAGAGTATAGACTATTGCACAGTATATGTAGAAATAATAGAGAATTAGGAATTTGAGTACCGGGGAATTCTTTAAAATGAAAATCACTCGGATTAATTTTCTTTAAACTTTATTATATTGTTATGAAAAATGACAATTACATAAGAGGACACCCTTATGCTTACATGTATCATCTTAACAATTTTCTTCTTGGACGTCAAACAAAAAATTATTATTCACTTATTTTGTGTGGCTCAATAAATTTTTTTTGAAAGACTCAAATAACTTAAAAATAATTAAACTTTTTAAACATTTTAAAAGACTCAAAGAACTTATCACATGTTTTAATTGTGTCAAGTCTCCTTCACATCAATCAAAGCACTTTATTTTGTGTGGCTCAATAATTTTTTTTTGAAAGACTCAAATAACTTAAAAATAACTAAACTTTTTAAACATTTTGAAAGACTCAAAGAACTTTTAAAAAAATAAACTTTTTAAACATTTCGTAATTTAAAAAAATTGAAATATTTTGAATTTTTAAAAATTAAAATCTCGAATTTTTTAATTACTTTTGGAATTTTTAAAAAATATTTTGAAAATTTTTAAAATTTTTTAAAGTTTTATGAAACGCTAAAAAATTCAAAACATTTCGAAATTTTTGAAAATTCAAAACATTTCGTAATTTTTTTAAAAATTGAAATATTGCAACATAAAATTATATTACCGAACTTGAGGCGGAATCCCTCATCGGTAAAAGTGGGAGTAGAATTCACGATAGGCGGGTTTCAACGCATGCTGCATTTAGAATCTCCAAAGAGATTAGAAGCGCCTATGATAGCGTATGATTTTTCCCATTTGTAACTGACGGTTACAATCAAATATAGTCAAAAACTCTACAACATTGTCGTCATGCCACAAACTTTGCTATATAAAAAACGCATAGAAATGGTTTTCATCGAAAAAGAACATTCCTTATAGATCAATTTTAGAATTTTCTTTCAAAGCTACTTGAATAACTAATACCTGTTTGTATGCATATGAAGTGTGTTAAATATTAGCTTTAGAACATATTGGCATCCTTTTGTTTTAAAATATGCTTTTAGTATTCAAATAAGTTGTGTAGTTATGACAGTTTTGGATTTGATTAAGATGTCTCTAATCTTTTAACATTAAGAATTGAACAAAATAATAACTTAAGTCTCATACAACTTAACCAACGTAAAACTAAGTGAAATCACTCAAGGATGGATTTAGATCGTTGAGTTCGGTGGGTTGTCCGACTTTGGGACCAATATTAACCTGTTAAGAAACAAGTACATAGTTTTGGATCTTAAATCATTGTCGGGGACATTTTTATTTGATAGAGTTTTAACGGTGGAAATAAATAAATTTTACATTACATTGACAGAAGATTTGAAGAGCTTTTCTTACTGTTTAAGATGATAATGTTGATATGCGTTTGATATACAAATGATCATAAGTTCTTCGCTTGAAAACAAGTACGATTAAGACTAAGATTATAAGGTGGTTAGATTCAAAGGCAATAAAGATGTCAGAAAAAAAAATGTTAAAAATTTAAGAACACATAAATTTTCGGAGTACTTTATTGGAACGGTTGTTCGGTATAACTGAACAACCGCAACAACAAAGTATCTGAAACATCATATTATTCTAAACATGTATGATCCATGTGCATTGTTATATATAACCAACTTATCTTTCATTTCACTAACCTATGTGGGATGTAATTCAATTTATAGCGATATAATCGGATAAATGATGCCAATTAATGGATATACCGATATACTATGGTTAAGTGATAATGCAAATAATAGACTAAAAAAGTACTAAACCATACTGTAGTTAAAGTTAGTTTCTAAAAAAAACAGAAGACACAAACTAGTTTATATAAACTATTGTTCTTGTGTGATACGGATACATTATGGATTTTCGCTATCGTTCAGATCATGTGTCATTGTGTGAGTTAAGATTTTCCCTCAAACGGTTGTTTGATCTTTTGATCGACATGTAACTTCTGTATTAGAAGATACCAATGATTGTTGTCGAATAAGTTTATCTTCTGTAATGACTACTTTGTACCATCAATCATTGGTACGTTATTAGTAATTTGAACTTTTTATGAACGGTTTACTTCCTCAAATTCTATTTCCGTATGTCTTCTTTCACATCAAAGAGGTAAGATGTTTGGGATTATCGCATCATGGATATGTGTTTGAAGATTTGACTGACATCACGAAAACTGATTTTACATTTGAGTAATATTTGTATTGGAGTTGCTTCGTCAAGTTGAACGTAGATTGAGAAACAAGGCAAGTATGAATCTCTAATGGTCAATGTTGCAAAAATCGTGAATCGGCCCCGAGGCGGTCGAGGGCCTTGTAGCGATTTTTGGCCGATTAATCGCCGATTCCAAGGTCCAAGGCCGATTAATCGGCCGATTACCTTGTAATTCGCTCCAAGGTCCAAGGCCGTTCAGCTTGTAATCGCCGATTAATCGGCCTTGTAGGCCGATTTTTGCAACACTGCTAATGGTACAAATTTCGCATGCACAAAAGCTCACTTACAAAGTGAATTTGCCACTATCGAAAGCGTTCACTGCCATTAAATTATGAGCTTAAGTTGGTGTGAAAAAACTTGTGTATTTTAATTATATGAGATTTTGGGCTGCTTTAGTTTTGGGCCAGTGAAATTTCACCTTGGTCGGGCCATATCTTTTTATCAAGCCCACACACATGAGTCTTATACTCTTATGCCATATGTCTGTTGAATGGTTGTATATTATTACACTTTTAAGTTTTAACAAGAGAACAAGCATAGTCAGTCGGAAAAACTTCAATTTTCTTTTAGAGACAGAGGTAACAGTTTGATTCTCACTCTCTGCAAAAATAGCTGGAGGTCCTCTGCAAGCAGTCTCTATACTTCCGGGTAAGGGTAAGACTATATACATCTCACCTCTTCCATACCTCGTGGAAAACAGGATTGTAGCCTGTTGTTGTTTTTTATTTTTTATTTTTTTTTTTGTTTTGTTTTACGCAAGATAGTATTCTTATGTGAAAGGAAACCTCTAATTAAAGTGAAACTAGCAAGTTGCTAGGAGTAACAATAACAAACACTAGTTTCGGTCGAAGCAATCCTAACTGTTACGACAACCATCCAACACGACTCTAAATAATTACAATGACCCCGTAATTGTTATCCAGATGACCATATCAACCCTAGTGAAGAGCCATCAATTATCAGAGGATACTTAAGGGCATCATTTAATAAAAGATGTAGAAAGAAATGAAAAAACCAGCCGATTGTAACCTGGAAATCTATAGAATTTTGGAATCTCAAACCAAACAGTCACTCACGACCACACAAACGAATCTAGTGGTGGCACGATACAAGTAAGACAATCACATGTTAAGGCTGCCTTGACCTTTTGTCTACTCAATCCTTGACCTATCTTGAAACGACCAGAAACAATATTTAAATCGTGAGACGATATATCTATCTACGAAACTAGATCATCTTTCACATTTTAGTCATGATAGATTGATAGTTATAAGATTTTGCTGCTTGGTCACTCCTTAGTAGTTTTATTTTATTTGTTATTACACATAATTAGCTTAAGAGGCAAGAATTGAGTAATTTTACACGTTTTAGACCAACTTTTATGATCAATCTAGGTGGCTCGGTCATAACTCACAATGTAATCAGATTTACGCGTTTTCGACCAACTTTTATGATCTTGTTGGGATATCACGAATCTAGGTGGCTCAATCATAACTCGCAATGTAATCTGATTTCACATAGTTAGACATCTAAAAAGGTGTAATGATTATCGTAAGTTTTTACAAAGAGTGCACGGATAGTCAGTGACGTGTCACCTAGATTCACGGCATTTTCACAAGATTTTCGATGACCAAAGTTCTATATTAAACAAAAACCTTTTGTATCAAAATGTGCAAAATAGAGCAAATTCTTTAAATAGTCAAAAACTTGAAAGGTAGTCCGAAATCTAGCGCAAAAAAAAAAAAAAAAAAAAAAAAAAAAAAAAAAAAAAAAAAGTGAACTTCTCCTTCAACTTGAGCAACTCCACTTGAGTGACTAGGCGATTTGTACTTTATTAATAAAATGATTTGTACTTTATTAATAATTTGTACTTTATTAATAAAATATGTGACATGGGTTAAAATTCTAGTTGAGTCGTCCAATCATTATTGATTTTGGAAAGTTGATTTTTTGAACTAAATGTTGGACTACACTTCAAGTTTTGGACTTGTTGGGTCACTGAATTCCCCAATATTTCTCTAACAAGGATTTAAACGTAAAATCCCCTAAGTGTAAACAAGTCACTGAGTGAACAGTAACTCAGTGAGTCACCTTCAGGGAGCTAAGACCGAGCCTAAGAAGAAAGGTTCTCCATTCAGTGAGGCGGAACTCAGTGAAGTGTGATCTAAGCCAAGAAGAAGGTGATGGGTTCAGTGAGGATGAAAATAACTCACTGAACCCCATGACTCCTCAACAACTTGAATGTACTGAAGACTGATGACAAGAAGACTGAAGTTTTGGCGGGACTGGGCGGGAAAGTCTGAGCTGCATTATTAAAGTGCTTTATCACTTTAATGCCAAACTTTCCCAAATTGGCTAAAACCAGGCTGTCATCAGAAAGTGCCTTTTGGACTTAACTCAATGAAGGTTCCTTGCCAGAAGAATAATATCTTTCAAGATATTGTTAAGGAAGCTTAATGTCCAATGTATTACTAGTTGTTCTATACTTGTGTATAAATAGGAAGCAAATGCGAGGAGTAAAAGTTGACAAGTTTGTGCAATTAATGCAAAGCATTCACAAACCACTTTACTCCTCCAAAGAACAACGCAAGCCCCTGAGATAGCTCAGTGGGTAATTTAAGTTGTCACTCAACATAGTTTGAGTTTAGTGAGGAGTCCATACAATACTTGTCGTTTCAACCCCAAGTGTTATTCCGCAAACACTTGGGTACGATTCTTTTTTATTAACTTCTAATAAAGAATTAAACGTTGGAAAATATTGTCTCTTATCTTTACGTTACTGTGAAAAGCTTATTTTACCGTCCTTCTATTAATAATAAGCTTTTGTGAGATCGTTTATGGGCTCAAGGCTGTTAAGCCTTTGATCTAGGATTATGGCTATGAAAAGCATGATGATAATATTGGCGGAATATTCTAATGAAAGAAACAATACTATCACAACAAGGTTTTGCCAACTTTTCCGTTTGTTATTTCAACTAGCCCCAATGCTATGTGATCAAGTATAGCACGGTTACAATCTAACAGGAATCAAAGATCCTTGAGGCTAAACAAACCTAACAACATTAAACCCCATGTCTAATGTTCATCAGACCCCTCGTCTGATATTCCCACACACACTCTTTTAGATGCTTTACATTTAACACACTTGGTGTTATTGTAATTTCTAAGTACGAAGCACCTTGGAGGTGACGTTCACTTTGTTTCACTGTGAATCATGCACTCACCACCTTTTCTATCTAAAGGGGTGTGATCTTCCTTTTATAACATAAGGAGATCATTACAAATTTGATAAGTCTTTGTCATCTACTATCTAGCTTATGACTCAGTCAACACGTATCAATGTTTACAACTCATTTAGAGTGTTCAATTTGATGACTGATAAAAGATATTATCTAGTGACTATGCACAAAATATCTTCTTCATCTTTATCCATTCAGTAGTATGACTCATTGTTTAGCAGCAGTGTCAATCAGCAGAATCCATCAGCAGAATCACTTTTCAGTAGAAACGTTCTTCAGCAGAATTCATCAGCAGAACTATTTTGCTCTTCAGCAGAATCCATCAGCAGAAACTTTTTGCTCATCAGCAGAATCTATCAGTGGAAACACTCTTCAGCAGAATTGCACTTAGTATATTTTGCTTATCATTTCAGTATTCTTCATGTTTCATTCTTCTTGTTTATGATCATCAAATCTATTAAATCTATGGAATATTTAATTCCTTACAATCTTCCCCTATTTGATGATTACAAAACAAAAACATTCTTGTACGAATTTCCCTAGACGAAGTAGAGAAATTGAGATAACTAAATCTCACCATGAATGAAACTTATACTGTCTTCCCCTTATTTTATGCTATCCACCACATCTCTTCCCCTTTTTGTTATCAACAAATAGGAAATTTACAAATATGATCTTTACAACTACGAACTAATACTAATTAACAATTGTAAGAATCAATAACTTTCCCTGTGGTGATACATATACATAATAAATGGTTGAACATTTGAACATTTAAGCTTCCCCTGAAACCCATATGTTAACCATTTGAATCTTCCATTCTGTAGGCTTTTATGACTGATGAAGAAAAACCAATCATTTCTGACTTGATGCAGAAGCAGAATAAACCAACCTTATGTCTTATATCTTGTACTAAATCTGACTTTAAACGTATACCCAATCTTTTGGTATAGGGAGAACGCAATCTCTTGACAATAAACTCATCTTCTATGAGACACTGAGCACTACAAAGTTACTCCTTTAAGTGTTTGTCAATTCGTAGTCATATAAAATTGCAGCACAAACAAGTCACCTTCTCAACAAAAGGTATGATAAAACATAACTTTGAAAAATTCAACCTCAACTTCAAATAAGCAACAAATGACCTTCCTTACCAATAATAACTTGATAAACAAGCCTTTTTATCTTTTAAGAACCAACTCTCTTCTGTGTGTGATTCTTCCCCTACTTGTGTGTGTAAAAGCAGAAACTTCCATATGAACGTCATCAAACCTTAATGAGCAAACAACCAGTTCGTCCTTTTTTTTTTTTTTTTTTTTTTTTTTTTTAAGTATAAAGACGACACTTTTTAGTCTTTAGTGACACTTTTTAGAGTCACTAACCTGTTTTATGCTCTATGATCAACAAATTATCAATTTTGATCAATATAAGGTTTATCAAATAAACTATATTCAACTTTCATATCGAACCCCAGAAAATTTCGAACTTCAGAAACACCTATGCAGCAGTTTTCAAAAATTTATACCTGACAATATAGAGCTCAGATTAAAGATCCCTTCCGTGAGAATATACGTTGATATATGTAGAATCTTCATAAAAAATTTCAGCCCGATCCAACGGTTAACGAAGGATTTATCGCCCTTTGAAAACAGCCCTGCAGTGAGTTATGAAAATATGAACCAGTTTCGAATTTTTCTTGTTTTTCTGCATTCTTCGACAAACCAAAACCTTTTAATATCCTATATCAAGAGCCCCTTGCTCTGATACCAACTGTGAAAAGCTTATTTTACCGTCCTTCTATTAATAATAAGCTTTTGTGATCTCGTTTATGGGCTCAAGGCTGTTAAGCCTTTGATCTAGGATTATGGCTATGAAAAGCATGATGATAATATTGGCGGAATATTCTAATGAAAGAATCAATACTATCACAATAAGGTTTTGCCAACTTTTCCGTTTGTTATTCCATTAGCCCCAATGCTATGTGATCAAGTATAGCACGGTTTACATCTAACAGGGATCAAAGATCCTTGAGGCTAAACAAACCTAACAACATTAAACCCCATGTCTAATGTTTATCAGACCCCTCGTCTGATATTCCCACACACACTCTTTTAGATGCTTTACATTTAACACACTTGGTGTTATTGTAATTTCTAAGTACGAAGCACCTTGGAGGTGACGTTCACTTTGTTTTACTGTGAATCATGCACTCACCACCTTTTTTATCTAAAGGGGTGTGATCTCCTTTTTATAGAATAAAGGAGATCATTACAAATTTGATAAGCTTAGTCATCTACTATCTAGCTTATGACTAGGAAGTCAAGTCATCTAAGATACACACGTATCTATGTTTACAACTCATTTAGAGTGTTCAATTTGATGACTATAACAAAGATATTATCTAGTGACTATGCACATAATATCTTCTTTCATCTTTATCCATTCAGTAGTATGACTCACTGATCAGCAGCAGTTTCATTTATACTAGCAGCAGAATCCATCAGCAGAATATGTCTTCAGCAGAATCTGTCTTCAGCAGAATCCATCAGCAGAATATGTCTTCAGCAGAATCATTTTACTCATCAGCAGAAACCATCAGCAGAATTTTGTTCTGCTTCAGCAGTATCTTTTGCTTATCATTTCAGCATTCTTCATGTTTCATTCTCTTTGTTTATGATCATCAAATCTATTAAATCTATGGAATATTTAATTCCTTACAGTTACTTTATTGTTAATCATCTTATACATCTTTGTTTAAAGTCATACAACTTGGTTACTTTAGCTTCTTAGTTACTGTTAACCAAGTAAAAGGGACCAACAAGTGGTATCAGAGCCTCTGATTTGTAAAACTTAAACCTGTTTTCAAAACCAAAGAGTGCTCAAGTTTTTAAAATCAAGATCCCACTATGACTGACATAGATGTTCCTCAGCTTGTTGATAAAAAGGGTGGAAGTTATTCAGCAACTGCCCCTCGACTTGAAGCTGGAAAATTTAATAAGTGGAAAAAGCGAATGCTTTGCTACTTAACTAGGATGGAACCTTATTACATCAAATTGATTAATGAGGGTCCATATGTCCCAACAACTGCCCAAGGTTTAATCAAACCTGAAGCTCAGTGGACCCCAGATGAAAGGAGGGTGGTCAATCAAGACCAGCGCCTGAAAAGCATCATTATATCATGCCTTCCTGATGATATAATGGAATCAGTGATCAACTGTCCCACTGCCCAGCAGACATGGACTGACCTGGTTCATAGCTATGAAGGGCCTTCTGATACCAAAGAGAATAGAATCATGGACCTAAAGCTTGAATTCAATACCTTCAGGGCCAAGGATTCTGAAAGTCTCTCTGAGACTTATACTCGGTATAAGACTCTCCTGAATGAGCTGACCAATGATGGTGTTATACTGTCAAAACATGAGATAAATGTTGGCTTTGTCAATAGTCTCCCTGAGAAGTGGTTAAACTTCTCTCAGGGATTGAGAAATGCAAACCACATTCAGAACCTTGAGCTCCCTGCCATCTATGGGAAGTTTGTCTATGAAGACAATCTTATCACCAGTAGATACCCTGGTAAAGCTCAGGAGACCAAAAAGGCCTTGACAATTTCACCCATATCAACTGCTTTCTATTCAAAAGGTGTTGTGCAGGATTTTCAGGATGGTTCTGATGATGAGGTTGACCAGAGAACCAGTGAGGAGTATCTTAATGATCTTCAAATTGAATTTCATGAAAGAGCACTCCTTGCTAATTCAAAAAGGTTTTTTAAGAAAAACAAATTTCCTTCTAAAGCAAATGACAACACTGAATGTTTTAAATGTGGAAAAATAGGTCACTTTGCAAAAGATTGTTTTTCAAAAACAACCTCAGAACCATCCTTCAAGTTTTTAGGAAATAACTCTTTTTCAGGCCCCAGCAAATTTCAACCAAAAATGCTTCAGTCTAGTCAAAGATTTGAAAAAGTCCCTCAGATTGACTTTGAAGCCAAGTACAGAAAGGCAAAAGCTAAACTTGACCTTCTTGAATCATCCTCAACAGTCTCTCAGCCTCCTCAGGCTCCAAAGCCTACTCAACCCAAGAACAAAGGGCTTGTTGCTGAAACATATGACTGGGATGAGGTTGAAGTGTCCTCTGATGATGATGAAGTTCACATCAGTGCCCTGATGGCTCTGTCAGAAGACAACAAACTTGCTGTGGGGAAGAGTCATGCAAGAAATGGTGAATGGGTCAACATCACTATGAGGAAGGTAAATCTTTTACTTTCTATGGATGATAATGATGATTGGAAATCTTACTTAGATTATATTAATGTTGATCTTAAGTATGTTGAAGAGCAAAGACTTAATTTGTTTTCAAAATTTAACAAACTGAGTTTTGAATTAAATCATTGTAGAGATGAATTACTTGCCTTAAAACAAGCTAAGCTTGAAAGTGTTACACTTCAAATTCAAAACTCTGAACTTGTAAAACAAAATCAAGCTCTTTAGGAAGAACTTAAGAAAGAAAAGGAAATTATTTGGAAATGGACTCAGAAAAGCCCCAAACTTTATAAAACACTGAGTCTCTCACCCAGCCCCAATAAGGCTGGTCTGGGTGATGATCAACTCACTGAAGTCTCTGGGGAGAGTAACCATCCTACAACTTTTCTATTAACCAACATACTCTCTAGCAAAGAACTAGCTTCCATACCCAGTGATTGGATTGAAAGAAACAATCCTGATAGTAAATTGCCAAATTTTAACACTGGAAGAATCCTGGAGCCTGAAAGTCAGGCTATAAAGGAGCTGCTAGGAGTCACTAATGAACTTAGTCCTACTAAGTCCATCACTGAGTATAAGTCTGATTCACCACTCCCTCCACTGAAACAACTTCAGGGAGCAGAACCCAATTCTGATCTTGCACCATTAGTCTTTCAACCACATTCTCCTAAAGAGAAATCAGGGTTAGGAAGGACTATTCTGAAAAGACCTACTCCTGCACCCACTGAACACCAAAAACCTTCAGTAACTACTGAAGTGAAGCCTGAAAGCACTGATTCAAAGGTTGATCAGCTTGCTGAACTTGTCAGGATGCTGAGTGAGAAAATTGAGTCTACTGAGAAAAACTCTGACTCTAAATTTACAAAGCCCTCAGTATCCTCAGGTTCTTCCAAACCAAAAACCACACCTAGACCCTCAGGGAGATGTGAACTGTGCAATTGTCCAAATCACAGCCCTCTCACACTGAGGGGGAGCATGTCACTGAAGCCACACCAATCACTCAAGTTCCACCTCAAGAGGAACCAGCCTCCTCCACTCTCAATCAGGACAGAGGAAAAAGCATTGCTACCACCTCTGAACCTACAACTGTGCTCCAGCCTGCCTCCACTATGGTCAGAGTCGATCCTGATGAACCAATCAGGGTCCCATATGAAATCCATGGAAAAGTATATCAACTCACCAATGACCAAATACAAGCCCATATGGAAAGAGTTGAGTACATGGCAAAGGTAGCTGAAGAAGAGAGATTGAGCAAGCCTGAACTGATACAGGTTGTTCATGAGGAAGCTGAGAAGATTGGTCTGGATGCTGAGGCACTAGCTACTGAGCAAGCTGGTGCAGCCTTTAAAAAGGCTCAGGAAGAAGAGCTGAATGCTCTTAGAAGGGAAAGGGAAGCGAAGCTGAAAATGGATGCTCAAATCAGGAAGACCAGGGTTGAAAGATATCATTGGGTGATGAAGGAAAGATTGAAGCCTGAAATCATCACTGACATTAAAATCCACAGGAACACCAAACCCGCAATGGTCACTGTCTTCAGGGGGCTGATAAAAGAATCATGGACACTCATAACCCATTCAGATTTGCTGACTTTGGGATTACTGAACTTGATGAACTCCGTCCCATCATTGCCAAGAAAAATGGCGCCGTTGTTCATCACCTTCTCAAGTCACTGAATGAAAGGTATGAAAGACTGAGAGCAATGCCTGAAGCCCTCAACATTCCCTCCCTTCTTCCTGCTCCAACAACAGGAACTGCTTCATCAACAGCCACCAAGAGAAAAAGGAAGCACATTGAATCCGAGCCTGAGATCAAGGTCCCAGGATTGGATTGTGATAGGTCCGTTCCTGAAGGAATCACCTTCGTGAACAACACCGTGCTTGAACACCCTGAAAGAGGTCTATGCTTTACGGATGAATATGGAGACCTTGCTTTCCAAAGATGGTCTGATATAGACAAGGCAGGGGTCAAGGCAATGGTAACGTACCTGATGTTAGCTTCTCCTATACAAAGTGGTGCAAACCAAAGGTTCTGTAAGGACCTTAGGGCCAAGATTGAGAAGCATCCTGAGAGACACCTGCTGAGATCAAAGAAAGCTAAGATTGAGGGACTTGGCTATCATCTGAACATCTGATCTGCAACAACTATCTTTATTTTATTTGTAATTTGTAGGAAAATGTAATAGCTATGAATAAACTGATGTTTTGTTTAAAAGTTATGTCCTACTTACAATTACAACAAACATTCAGCAAGAGAAAGAAGGACCCTGACAAATTCATGCTGAATCAAGAAACACTTAGGCTATTTGTATGTTCAAATAGGGGGAGATTGTTTGGTCACTGAATTCCCCAATCTTTCTCTAACAAGGATTTGAACGTAAAATCCCCTAAGTGTAAACAAGTCACTGAGTGAACAGTAACTCAGTGAGTCACCTTCAGGGAGCTAAGACCGAGCCTAAGAAGAAAGGTTCTCCATTCAGTGAGGCGGAACTCAGTGAAGTGTGATCTAAGCCAAGAAGAAGGTGATGGGTTCAGTGAGGATGACAATAACTCACTGAACCCCATGACTCCTCAACAACTTGAATGTACTGAAGACTGATGACAAGAAGACTGAAGTTTTGGCGGGACTGGGCGGGAAAGTCTGAGCTGCATTATTAAAGTGCTTTATCACTTTAATGCCAAACTTTCCCAAATTGGCTAAAACCAGACTGTCATCAGAAAGTGCCTTTTGGACTTAACTCAATGAAGGTTCCTTGCCAGAAGAATAATATCTTTCAAGATATTGTTAAGGAAGCTTAATGTCCAATGTATTACTAGTTGTTCTATACTTGTGTATAAATAGGAAGCAAATGTGAGGAGTAAAAGTTGACAAGTTTGTGCAATTAATGCAAAGCATTCACAAACCACTTTACTCCTCCAAAGAACAACGCAAGCCCCTGAGATAGCTCAGTGGGTAATTTAAGTTGTCACTCAACATAGTTTGAGTTTAGTGAGGAGTCCATACAATACTTGTCGTTTCAACCCCAAGTGTTATTCCGCAAACACTTGGGTACGATTCTTTTTGATTAACTTCTAATAAAGAATTAAACGTTGGAAAATATTTTAGTTACTGTTAACCAAGTAAAAGGGACCAACAGGACTATTTAGAAAATTTTCTCGTTCAAAATAACCATTTTTTTTTCATTACATTGAGAGAAGATTCGAAGAGTTTTCCATACTATTTAAGATGGTAATGTTGATTACAATAAGACATCCGAAACATCATATTATTCTAAACAGTTATGATCCATGGGCACTGTTGTATATAACCAAGTTATCTTTCCTTTCTTAGACCTATGTGGGATGTAATACTAACATGGTTATTTATTGAAAAATATACTAGTAAGTATCTAAATGTTGTTTACTCATGCATTTTTAGTATGAAAAATGATTTAGCTTCCTGCTAATACTCTTAATAATATTCCTAATACAAATTATTGTTAAGTGACAATGCAAATAATAGACTAGAGTACTAAACCATACTGTAGTTAAAGTTAGTTTCTAAAAAAACAGAAGACACAAACTAGTTTATACAAAATAATTGTTCTTGTGTGATAAGGATACATTATGGGTTTTCGCTATCGTTCAAATCATGTGTCATCGTGTGGAATACAGTTAAAAGTTTCCCTTAAACGTTTGTTTGATCTTTTTATCTTCATGTAACTTCTGTATTAAGAAGACACCAATGATTGTTGCTGGATAAGTTTGTCTTCTATAATAACTACTTTGTACCATCAACCATTTGGTACGTTTCGAGTATCTTGATCTTTTTGTGAAAGGTTTACTTGTTAAATGTCTGATTCCATTAGTCTTCTTTCAGATCGTAGTGATAAGATGTTTGAAAATTTGTGGACATCACGAAAACTGATTTTGCATTTGAGTGATGTTTATATTGAAGTCGTTTACTCAAATTGAATGTGGATTGAGACACAAGGCGTTTCAATACTGATACGATTTTTTTGTTAACCTGCATATAATGTTGTTGAAGACACGGTTCAGCATGGAACCAATGTGGTGAACATGGTTAAAAATGGATAACCGAAAAGGGTGCACGAAGCTGGTTTTACTAATTCAATGTATGCCATATACAATTATACATGGTCCTTATAGATCATTTTAAGAATTATTTTGTAAAGCTACTTGAATAACTAATACCGGTTTGTATTCATATGAATTGAAGTGTGTAGAATAACAACTAAGTTGTGTAGTTATGACAGTTTTGGATTTGATTAAGATGTCGCTAATCTTTTAACATTAAGAATGGAGCAAAATAAGATATGTGGCTTTGTTATACCTACTATTAAAATAATAACTTAAGTCTCATAGAACTAAACCAACGTAAAACTAGGTGAAATCGCTCAAGGATATCCAAATTTGGGACCAACATTAACCTGTTAAGAAACAAGTACATAGTTTTGGATCTTAAATCATTCTCGGGAACATTTTTATTTGATAGTTTTAGCAGTGGAAATAAATAATCTTTTCATTACATTGAGAGAAGATTCAGAGAGTTTTCCTTGTTGTTTATGATGGTAATGTTAACTTGTGTTTGATATACCAATGTAGAATTCTACTCTTGAAAACGAGTAGGATTATGATTACAATTATAAGATAGTTGGATTCAAAAGCAATTAAAAAAATGTTAAAAATTTAAGAACACATATAAATTTTCAGAGACTTCATGAGAAAGATGTTCAATTTCAATTTTTATATTGAGCATACATCTTTACAACAAAGTATCCGAAAAATCATATTATTCTAAACATGCATTATCCATGGGCACTGTTGTATATAACCAAGTTATCTTTCATTTCTCATACCTATGTGGGATAATGCTAAGATGGTTATTTATTGAAATATCTAACTGTTGTTTATTCATGCATTTTTAGTATGGAAAATGATTTAGCTTCCTACTAATATTCCTAATACAAATTATTGTTAAGTGACAATGCAAATAATAGACTGAGTACTAAACCATACTGTAGTTAAAGTTAGTTTCTAACAAAAAGAAGACACACACAAGTTTATATAAATTATTGTTCTTATGTGTTTAGGATACGTTATGCATTTTAGCTATTGCTCAAATCATGTGTCATTGTGTGTAATACAGTTAAGATTTCCCCGGTTATTTGATCTTTTGATCAACATGTAACTTCTATATTAAGAAGATACCAATGATTATTGTTGAATAAGTTTGTCTTCTGTAATAACTACTTTGTACCATCAACCATTTGGTACATTTTGAGTATCTTAAACTTTTATGAACGTTTTACTTGTTAAAAGTGTGTTTCCATCAATCTTCTTTCACATCAATACGATAAGATGTTTGAAAATGTGCGGACATCACGAAAACTGACTTTGCATTCGACTGATGTTTATATTGAAGTCATTTGGTTAAATTGTATGTAGATTGGGAAACGAGGTGTTTCTATACTAATACGATTAGGCTGATATATACATTAGAACAAATTCGGTTATTACTGTTTTGTTAACCTGCATATAGTGTCGTCGAATGCACGTTTCAGCATGGATCCAAGTATGGAATCACTGTGGTGAATTTACTTGCAAATTGAATTTAGCTCGATTGAAAGTATTCACCACCTTGGTTTAAGTTGATGTGAAAAGCATGTGCATTTTAATTATTTTAGATTTTGGGCCGCTTTAATTTTGGGCCAGAAAATTTTCACTTTGAGAAGAACCTTGGATGGCCATATCTTTTTATCAAGCCCACACACATGAGTCTTACACTCTTATGTCTGTTGAATGGTTGTATATTATTACACTTTTAAGTTTTAACAAGAGAGTAATCTTTATGTGAAAGGAAAGATCTAATTAAAGTGAAACTAGCAAGATACTAGGAGTAGTGATAACAGCACTAGTATCGGTCGACACAACTCTAAACGGTTACAAAAACCATCCAACGCGACTCTAAACAATTACAACGACCCCTTAATTGTTATCCAGCAACTTAAGGGTATCACTTAATGAAAGATGTAAAAAGAAATGAAAAAAATCGATTGTAGCCTGGACATTGATAGGATTTTGGAATCTCAAAAAAAACAGTTACGACCACACAAACGAACCTAGTGGTGGCACGATACATTTTATTTATTATAAAAAAAAAAAAAAAAAAAAAAAAAAAAAAAAAAAAAAAAACATTTAATGTAAGACAATCACATTTTAAGATTGCCTTGACCTTTTGTCTACTCGATCCTTGACCTATCTTGAAACGACCAAGAACAATGTTTAAATCATGAGACCATTTATCTATCTGCGAAACTAGATCATCTTTCACATTTTAGTCATGATAGTTATAAGATTTTACTGCTTGGTCACACCTTAGTAGTTAGCGTTATTAGTTTTATTTTATTTGTTATTACACACGATTAGCTTAAGAGGCAAGAATTGAGCAACTTTACACATTTTAGACCAACTTTTATGATCTTGTTGGGATATCACGAATCTAGGTGGCTTGGTCATAACTTGCAATGTAATCAGATTTACACGTTTTAGACCAACTTTTATGATCTTGTTGCGATATCACGAATTTAGGTGGCTCGGTCATAACTCACAATGTAATCAGATTTTAACATAGCTAGACATCTTAAAGGTGTAATTGGTTTAAATAGTCAAAAAGTTGAAAGGTAGTCCAAAATCTAGGGAAAAAAATCAACTTCTTCAACTTGAGCAACTCCACTTGAGCGACTAGGCGACTTGTACTTTATTAATAAAATATGTGACATGTGTTAAAATTCTAGTTGAGTCGTCCAATCAACCCGTCGCCATATTTATTTTGGAAAGTTGATTTTTTGAAATAAATGTTGGACTACACTTCAACTTTTGGACTATTAAGAAAATTTTCTCATTCAAGATAACCATTTTTTTCTCTAAACTAAAATGGAATCTTATTTGAATTCAGTAGGTAAAGCATATAATCGGAATGAGATGTCAGTTAGTCAGTCTCAGACCAACATACATACAGAGTTATAGCCTAGGTTAGCTACAACATGAGTCAAAATGCTCAAAAATGGGTTTAGATCGTTAAGTTTGGTGGGTTGTCCGACTCTAGGACCAGCATTAACCTGTTAAGAAAAAAATACGCAGTTTTAAATCTTAAGTCATTCTCGGGAACATTTTTATTTGATAGAGTTTTAACGGGGAATATAAATAATTTTTTATTATATTTTAATTTGAGAGAAGATTCGAAGAGTTTTCCTTATTGTTTATGATAGTAATGTTAATTTGTGTTTGATATACCAATGAAGAACATAAGTTCTTCTCTTGAAAATAAGTAGTCAAGATCAAGATTACAAGGTAGTTACTAGTTAGATCCAAAGGAAAAAATGTTAAAAATTTAAGAACACATACATTTTCGAATACTTTATGTGAATGGATGTTCAATTTTAATTTTTATATTGAACATCCCAAACAATAGGCATCTGAAAAATCATATTATTCTAAACATGTATGATCCATGTGCACTGTTGGATATAACCAAGTTATCTTTCATTTCTCATACCTATGTGGGTTGAAATGCTAACATGGTTATTTATTGAAAAAATCTAGTAAGTATCTAAATGTTGTTTATTCATGCATTTTTAGTATGGAAAATGATTTAGCTTCCTACTAATATTCCTAATAATCTTCCTAATACAGATTATTGTTAAGTGACAATGCAAATACTAGACTAAAGTACTAAACCATACTGTAGTTAAAGTTAGTTTCTGAAGTCACACACTAGTTTATATAAATTATTGTTCTTGTGTGATAAGGATACATTATGCATTTTTGCTATTGTTCAAATCATGTATCATTCTGTTTAATACAGTTAAGAATTTCCCAGAAACGGTTATTTGATCTTTTGATCGACATGTAACTTCTGTATTAAGAAGATACCAATGATTCTTGGACGGGCCATATCTTTTAATCAACCCCATACACATGAGTCTTATACTCTTATGTTTGTTGAGGTCGTATATTATTACACTTTTAAGTTTGAACAATAGAGTAATCTTTATGTGAAAGGAAACATCTAATTAAAGTGAAACTAGCAAGATACTAAACAATTATTATCAAAGGAGGACACTTAAGGCCATCACTTAATAAAAGATATAGAGAGAAATGAAAAAAACCGATTGTAGCCTGGACATTGACAGGATTTTGGAATCTCAAACCAAACAGCTACTACCACACAAACAAATCTAGTGGTGGCACGATACATGTAAAACGGATAACCCAAAAAAAAGCGTTTAATGTAACACAATCGCATGTTAAGACTACCTTGACCTTTGTCTTCCCGACCCTTGACCTATCTTGAAACGACCAAAAACAATATTTAGATCATGAGACCATTTATCTATCTACGAAACCAAACATCTTTCACATTTTAGTCATGATAGTTACCCCTATAAGATTTTACTACTTGGTCACTCCTTAGTAGTTAGCATAAAGTAAAGAGAAGATTACGACAAGAGACAAGAATTGAGAAACTTTACACGTTTAAGACCAACTTTTATGATTTTGTTGGGATGCCACGGTCATAAGTCACAACGTAATCAGATTTTCACATAGCCAGACATCTAGAATGTGCAATTGGTTCTCGTAAGTTTTTACAAAGAACGCATGGATAGTTATGTTTGAGCCCATAGCGACGCATCACCTAGCAATAAACATCCCTGCAGTTTGGCCGAATAGCAGGTTTCAAATGCCACCTGAATAGTAATAGGTAGGGTGAAATATATATTTTGCTTTTGTCTTGAGTTTGTCTTTCGCATAAATGTATGCAACTACAAAAGTTGAACTTGACGTTGCAAAAATGGTAGGGACTGGGGGGCAGCATGAATCTACCTTTTTAATAGAATTATGTGTTCATTGGCATGCATACGGTTTTCGGTATATGAAATGTGAATCATGCATCGCTAATGAATGAGAAAATATTGGTTATGATGGTTGTACAAAGGATGTGGCCATTTAATTGTTTTCAACCAATGATTTTGGTTTTTTTAAGCATTTCAGTGAGTAGACACTATAAGGTCATTCTAACATTGTCTTCATTTACATATACATGTACAGAAAGCTTTTTGTGATAAATATTACTAGTACCACAGACACTACTTTCTGGTTAGAATAAGTCACGACTTTTGTCCTGCCTTAACTGGTACTCCGTAATAGAGTTGGAAATATTGATGCCTTCCTTAAATAGGATACACTTTATAATTATGAGGTTAAAAGGGACTTGTTTTTCTGCCTCAAGATTAGGTATCATTAAAACTTTAGACGAATTCATTAAGTTTGATGACAAATACTACGAGTGGAAAAGTCAGTGCAAGTATTGCATATGCTCAAAGTTCAAACTCAAAAGTCACTTTACCCTCCCATTTTGCCACCTTTATTTACCTTTCAAATCAGATGAATTTATTGATACACATGATAGAAGAATGATACTATGGATTGGTTTTTGTTTGATGCACTAACGTGTGAATTGTTTGTGTCAACTGCAGCAAGAAAGAATGGAGAAGGAAGCAGAGATTAGGAGAGTAAGGGAACAACTAATACAAGAAAACAAGGAACGAGACCCTCTTGCTTAATTTATTCAATCGTTGATCAGTTCATGTGTCATTGTGTGGAATACAGTTAAGATTTTCCCTCAAACGGTTATTTGATCTTTTGATCGACATGTAACTTCTGTATTAAGAAGATACCAATGATTGTTGCTGAATAAGTTTGTCTTATGTAATAACTACTTTGTACCATCAACCATTTGGTACATTACGAGTATCTTGAACTTTTTATGAACGGTTTACTTGTTCAAAGTCTGTTTCCGTACGTCTTCTTTTACATCATAGATATAAGATGTTTGGAATTATTGCATCATGGATATGTGTTTGAAGATTTGACGACATCACAGAAAGCTAATTTAACATTTGTGTAAGGTTTGTATTGGAGTTGGTTAGTCAATTGAATGTAGATTGAGAAGCAAGGCGTTTCTATACTGATACCATTTTTTTGTTAACCTGCATATAGTGTCGTTGAAGACACGATTCAGCATGGAACAAAGTATGGAATCTCTAATGTGGTGAACACGGTTAACAATGGATAACCGAAAAGGGTGCACGAAGCCGGTTTTACTAATTCAATGTATACCATATACATGGTCCTTATAGAACAATTTTAGAATTTTATTTCAAAGCTACTTGAATAACTAATACCGGTTTGTAAGCATATGAAGTGTGTTAAATATTAGCTTTAGAACATAAGGGCATCCTTTTGTTTTAAAATTTGCTTTTAGTATTCAAATAAGTTGTGTAGTTATGACAGTTTTGTATTTGATTAAGATGTCTCATCTTTTAACATTAAGAATTGAACAAAATAAGATTTGTGGATTTGTTATCTCTGCTATTATAATGATAACTTAAGGCTCATACAACTTAACCAACGTAAAACTAAGTGAAATTTTTTCGTTACATTGAGAGAAGTTTAGAAGAGTTTTCCTTACTGTTTAAGATGATGATGTTGATTTGTGTTTGATGTACCATTGAAGAACATAAGTTCTACTCTTGAAAACGTGTACGATTATGATTAAGATTATAAGGTAGTTAGATCCAAAGGCAATAAAGATGTTAGAAGAAAAAATGTTAAAAATTTAAGAACACATACATTTTGGAATACTTTGTGTGAAAGGATCTTCAATTTTAATTTGTATATTGAAGAATCCCCACAATCAAGGTATTCGAAACATCATATTATTCTAAATACATATGAACCATGTGCACTGTTGTATATAACCAAGTTATCTTTCATTTCTCTAACCTATGTGGGATGTTATGCTAAGATGGGTTTTTACGGGAAAAAAACTAGTGAGTATCTAAATGTTGTTTACTCATGCATTTTTAGTATGAAAAACGATTTAGCTTCCTACTAATATTCCAACTAAAGTACTAAACCATACTGTAGTTAAGGTTAGCTTCTAACAAAAAGAAGAGACATGCTAGTTTATATAAATTATTGTTCTTATGTGATAAGGATACATCATGTATTTTCGCTATCGTTCAGATCACGTGTCATTGTGTGGAATAGGGTTAAGATTTTCCCTCAAATGGTTGTTTGATCTTTTGATCGACATGTAACTTATGTATTAAGAAGATACCAATGATTGTTGCTGAAATAAGTTCGTCTTTTGTAATAACTGTACAAAGATCAACCATTGGTACGTTATGAGTAATTTGAACTTTTTATGAACGGTTTACTTGCTCAAAGTCTGTTTCTGTACGTCTTCTTTCACATCATAGAGATAAGATGTTTGGAATTATTGGATCATGGATATGTGTTTGAAGATTTAATGACATCACGAAAGCTAATTTAACATCCGAGTGTTGTTTGCGTTAGAGTTGTTTCTATGCTGTTACTGTTTTGTTAACTTGCATATGGTGTCGCTGAATACATGATTCAGCATACACAAAAGTTAACTTACTTAGGGAATTTAACTCTATTGAAAGCGTTCACTGCCTTTAAATTATGAGCTTAAGTTGGTGTGAAAAAACTTGTGTATTTTAATTATTTGAGATTTTGGGCTGCTTTAATTTTGGGCTAGAGAAATTACACTTTGAGAAGAACCTTGGACTGGTCATATTTTTTTATCAAGCCCACACTTTTAAGTTTTAACAAGAGAGTATGAAACACATCTAATTAAAGTGAAACTAGCAAGATACTAGGAGTAGCAATAACTGACACTAGTTTTGGTAGCTCTAAACAGTTACAACAACCTTCCAACGCCACTCTAAACAATTACAACGACCCTTTAAGTCATTCTCAGGAACATTTTTATTTGATAGAGTTTTAACGGGGAAAATAAATAATTTTTTCATTACATTGAGAGAAGTTTCGAAGAGTTTTCCTTACCGTTTAAGATGGCGATGTTGATTTGTGTTTGATAACCAATGAATAACATAAGTTCTACTCTTGAAAACGTGTACGATTATGATTAAGATTATAAGGTAGTTAGATTCAAAGGCAATAAAGATGCCATAAAAAAAAGTTAAAAATTTAAGAACACATATGAATTTTCAAATACTTAGGTGAATTTGTTGTTCAATTTTAATTTGTATATAAAATCAATCAACCCTAACAACAAAGTATTCGAAACATCATATTATTCTAAACGTGTATGATCCATGTGCACTATTGTATATAACCAGGCTACCTTTCATTTCCCTGACCTATGTGGGATATAATGCTAAGATGGTTTTTTATTGAAAAAATCTACTAGTAGTATCTAAAGGTTGTTTACTCATGCAATGATTTAGCTTCCTACTAATCTTCCTAATACAATTTGTAGTGACTAATGATAAAAAAGTGGGTCATCTTAATAGACCAAACCAATTTCCAGCACCTAAAAAGTTTTTACTATTCCAACTAAAGTACAAAACCATACTGTAGTTGATGTTAGTTTCTAACAAAAAAAAAAGACACGCACTAGTTTATATGCCCCATAAATTATTGTTCTTATGTGATACGGATACATTATGCATTTTAGCTATCGTTCAGATCATGTGTCATTGTGCGGAACACAGTTAAGATTTTCCCTCAAATGGTTGTTTGATCTTTTGATCGACATGTAACTTCTGTATTAAGAAGATACCAATGATTGTTGCTGAATAAGTTTATCTTATGTAATAACTACTTTGTACCATCAACCATTTGGTACGTTACGAGTATCTTGAACTTTTTATGAACGGTTTACTTGTTCAAAGTCTGTATCCGTACGCCTTCTTTCACATCACAGTCACAGATATAAGATGTTTGGAATTATTGCATCATGGATATGTATTTGAAGATTTGACGACATCACGAAAGCTAAGTTTACATTTGAGTAATGTTGTATTGGAGTTGTTTAGTCAAATTGAATGTGGATTGAGAAACACGGCTTTTCTGTATACGATTTGAAGCTGTTGTTACTGATTTGTTAACCTACATATAGTGTCGTTGAATAAACGATTCAGCAGGGAACCAAGTATGGAATCTCTAAAGTGGCGAACTCAGTTAAAGATGAGATGACCCAAAAGGGTGCACGACGACGGTTACAAATTTCACATACACAAAAGTTTACTTACAAAGTGAATTTGGCTCTACTGAAACCTTCAAATTATGAGCTTCTGTTGGTGTGAAAAAATTGTGTATTTTAAATTTATTTTTTTGAGATTTTGGGCTGCTTTAAGTTTGGGCCAGAGAAATTTCACTTTGAAAAAAACCTTGGACGGGCCATATCCTTTTTATCAAACCCACACACATGAGTTTTAATGTTTTATACTCTTGTATATGTTGTACACATTACTATATATACTAATTCAGCGTCAAATGACGCCATGTCACGTCATTTGAGTTTTGGAATTCTTTTTTGGCCCAACAACAAGCCCACACTGGCCGAGGTAAAAGCCCAAAATAGTATTTACAAAACATAACCTCTACTATATAATGTGTTAAAAAACAGCCCAAAACACTATTTACGAAACATACCCCCTACTATATAATGACTTGCGAAAACTACTTTAAACTTTTATCTAACATAAATTTAGCGAGCCCCGACGCAAAACGCCACCAAGAACCACGCCGTTTCAATTTTTTTCCGGACTTTTTAACCCCGCATCGAACACCTGACCAACTTTTTGCTTAACAAAAAAATATTGTGCAATAATCAACGACATGAAAGAACGCCCTGCCGCAACGCGGCGGACTGTTGCCCACCTCTACTAATTCACACAAACCAAACTGACAGACATGAACCATGTACACTTGGCATATTAACTACCAACATTTTCTTCTTTGAACCAATGTGAGACTAAAAATAGAAATGGTTTTCATCGAAAAAGAACATTCCTTATAGATCAATTTTAGAATTTTCTTTCAAAGCTACTTGAATAACTAATGCCGGTTTGTATACATATGAAGTGTGTTAAATATTAGCTTGAGAACATAATGGCATCCTTTTGTTTTAAAATTTGCTTTTAGTATTCAAATAAGTTGTGTAGTTATGACAGTTTCGGATTTGATTAAGATGTCTCTAATCTTTTAACATTAAGAATTGAACAAAATAAGATTTGTGGACTTGTTATCTCGGCTATTATAATAATAACTTAGGTCTCATACAACTTAACCAACATAAAACTAAGTGAAATCGCTCAAGGATGGATTTAGATCGATGAGTTCAGTGGGTTGTCCAACTTTGGGACCAACATTAACCTGTTAAGAAACAAGTACAAAGCTTTTAATCTTAAGTCATTCTCGGGAACATTTTTATTTGATAGAGTTTTAATGGGGAAATAAATAATTTTTTCATTACATTGAGAGAAGATTCGAAGAGTTTTCCTTAGCTTACTGTTTAAGATGGTGATGTTGATTTGTGTTTGATATACCAATGAAGAACATAAGTCCTACTCTTGAAAACATGTACGATTATAATTAAGATTATAAGGTAGTTAGATCCAAATGCAATAAAGATGTCAGGAAAAAAAATGTTAAAAATTTATGAACACATATAAATTTTCAGACGACTTCCTTGGAAAGGTTGTTCAATTTTAATTTGTATATCGAACAACCGCAACAACAAAGCATCCGAAACATCATATTATTCTTAATACGTATGATCCATGTGCACTGTTGTATACAACCAAGTTATCTTTCATTTCTCTAACCTATGTGGGATGTTATGCTAAGATGGTTATTTTACGGGAAAAAACTAGTAAGTATCTAAATGTTGTTTACTCATGCATTTTTAGTTTATATAAATTATTGTTCTTATGTGTCATTGTGTGGAATACAGTTAAGATTTTCCCTCAAACGGTTGTTTGATCTTTTGATCGACATGTAACTTCTGTATTAAGAAGATACCAATGATTGTTGTCGAATAAGTTTATCTTCTGTAATGACTACTTTGTACCATCAATCATTGGTACATTATGAGTAATTTGAACTTTTTATGAACGGTTTACTTCCTCAAATTCTATTTCCGTACGTCTTCTTTCACATCAAAGAGGTAAGATGTTTAGGATTATTACATCACAGATATGTGTTTGAAGATTTGACTGACATCACGAAAACTGATTTTACATTTGAGTAATATCTCGATTGGAGTTGCTTCGTCAAGTTGAACGTAGATTGAGAAACAAGGCGTTTCTATACTGATACGATTAGGTTAATATATATTCTAGAATATATTCTGTTCTTACTGTTTTGTTAACCTGCATATAGTGTCGTTGAATACATTTTTCAGCATGGACTTGCAACTGCAAATCAAATGCCACCTGAATAGTAATAGGTAGGGTGAAATATATATTTAGTTTTTGTCTTGAGTTTGTCTTTCGCATAAATGTATGCAACTACAAAAGTCGAACTTGATGTTGCAAAAATGGTAGGGACTGGGGAGCAAGAATCTTAGCATGAATCTACCTTTTTAATAGAATTATGTGTTCATTGGCATGCATACGGTTTTCGTATATGAAATGTGAATCATTCATCGCTAATGAATGAGAAAATATTGGTTATGATGGTTGTACAAAGGATGTGGCCATTTAATTGTTTTCAACCAATGAGTTCGGTTTTTTTAAGCATTTCAGTGAGTAGACACTATAAGGTCGTTCTAACATTGTCTTCATTTACATATACATGTACAGAAAGCTTTTTGTGATAAATATTACTAGTACCACAGACACTACTTTCTGGTTAGAATAAGTCACGACTTTTGTCCTGCCTTAACTGGTACTCCGTAATAGAGATGGAAATATTGATGCCTTCCTTAAATATGATACACTTTATAATTATGAGGTTAAAAGGGACTTGTTTTTCTGCCTCAAGATTAGGTATAGTATCATTAAAACTTTAGACGAATTCATTAAGTTTGTGACAAATACTACGAGTGGAAAAGTCAGTGCAAGTATTGCATATGCTCAAAGTTCAAACTCGAAAGTCATTTTACCCTCCCATTTTGCCGCCTTTATTTACCTTTCAAATCAGTGGATTTATTGATACACATGATAGAAGAATGATTATATGGATTGGTTTTTGTTTGATGCACTAACGTGTGAATTGTTTGTGTCAACTGTAGCAAGAAAGAATGGAGAAGGAAGCAGAGATTAGGAGAGTAAGGGAACAACTACTACAAGAAAACAAAGAACGAGACCCTCTTGCTTAATTTATTCAATCGTTCAGTTCATGTGTCGTTGTGTGCAATACAGTTAAGATCGACATGTAACTTCTGTATTAAGAAGATACCAATGATTGTTGCTGAATAAGTTTTTCGACTGTAATAACTACTTTGTACCAACAACCATTTGGTACGTTACGAGTATCTTGAACTTTTGATCGACATGTAACTTCTGTATTAAGAAGATACCAATGATTGTTGCTGAATAAGTTTTTTGACTGTAATAACCTACATATAGTGTCATTGAAAACACGATTCAGCATGGAACCAAGTATGGAATCTCTTATGTGTTGAACACGGTTAACAATGGATAACCGAAAAGGGTGCACGAAGCCGGTTTTACTAATTCAATGTGTACCATATACATGGTCCTTAAAGATCAATTTTTGAATTTTATTTCAAAGCTACTTGAATAACTAATACCGGTTTGTATGCATATGAAGTGTGTTAAATATCAGCTTTAGAACATAATGGCATCCTTTTGTTTTAAAATTTGCTTTTAGTATTCAAATAAGTTGTGTAAGGCTCGCGCAGGGGCGCTCACCTTTTTTGGCTCCTTCCCGGCCTAACACGAATTATGTACACTACACAATGAGGATCACAATCATTGATACAGTTTGGATACCAAGCCTCGGTAAACGGCAGCAGTAACTCTAAGCCAGCTCTTTATACTAAGCCATATCAAAAAATGGGGTTCGATATAGGGAGTCTTTGCTGTCGTTAGATTGTGTGGCAACGTGAGCCAACGCTAGCAGAAAGGAGGAGGAGACGGAAGGCTGTATTCCGAATCTATGTCTGAATTGGACAGTGCAAAGATGATCGTTATGACAGTTTTGGATTTGATTAAGATGTCTCTAATCTTTTAACATTAAGAATTGAACAAAATAAGATTTGTGGACTTGTTATCTCTACTATTATAATAATAACTTAGGTCTCATACAACTTAACCAACGTAAAACTAAGTGAAATCGCTCAAGGATGGATTTAGATCGATGAGTTCGGTGGGTTGTCCGACTTTGGGACCAACATTAACCTGTTAAGAAACAAGTACAAAGCTTTTAATCTTAAGTCATTCTCGGGAACATTTTTATTTGATAGTTTTAATGGGGAAATAAATAATTTTTTCATTACATTGAGAGAAGATTCGAAGAGTTTTCCTTACTGTTTAAGATGGTGATGTTGATTTGTGTTTGATATACCAATGAAGAACATAAGCTCTACTCTTGAAAACATGTACGATTATAATTAAAGATTATAAGGTAGTTAGATCCAAAGGCAATAAAGATGTCAGGAAAAAAATGTTAAAAATTTATGAACACATATAAATTTTCAAACTACTTCCTTGGAATGGTTGTTCAATTTTAATTTGTATATCGAACAACCGCAAAAACAAAGTATCCGAAACATCATATTATTCTTAATACGTTTGATCTATGTGCACTGTTGTATATAACCAAGTTATCTTTCATTTCTCTAACCTATGTGGGATGTTATGCTAAGATGGTTTTTTTTACGGGAAAAAACTAGTAAGTATCTAAATGTTGTTTACTCATGCATTTTTAGTTTATATAAATTATTGTTCTTATGTGTCATTGTGTGGAATACAGTTAAGATTTTCCCTCAAACGGTTGTTTGATCTTTTGATCGACATGTAACTTCTGTATTAGAAGATACCAATGATTGTTGTCGAATAAGTTTATCTTCTATAATGACTACTTTTTACCATCAATCATTGGTACGTTATGAGTAATTTGAACTTTTTATGAACGGTTTACTTCCTCAAATTCTATTTCCGTACGTCTTCTTTCACATCAAAGAGGTAAGATGTTTGGGATTATCGCATCATGGATATGTGTTTGAAGATTTGACTGACATCACGAAAACTGATTTTACATTTGAGTAAGGCGTTTCTATACTGATACGATTAGATTAATATATATACTAGAACATATTCTGTTCTTGCTTTTTTGTTAACCTGCATATAGTGTCGTTGAATACATTTTTCAGCATGGAACTGACCACACACATGAGTCTTATACTCTTATGCCATATGTCTGTTGAATGGTTGTATATTATTACACTTTTAAGTTTTAACAAGAGAATAAGCATAGTCAGTTGGAAAAACTTCAAATTTCTTTTAGAGACAGAGGCAACAGTTTGATCCTCACTCTCTGCAAAAATGGCTGGAGGTCCTCTGCAAGCAGTCTCTATACTTCCGGGTAAGGGTAAGGCTGTCTACATCTCACCTCTTCTATACCTCGTGGAAAACGGGGATCGTAGCCAGTTGGTTTTTGTTTTTTTTTTTTTTTTTTTAGGCAAGATAGTATTCTTATGTGAAAGGAAACCTCTAATTAAAGTGAAACTAGCAAGTTGCTAGGAGTAACAATAACAAACACTAGTTTTGGTCGAAGCAAACCTAACGGTTACGACAACCATCCAACACGACTCTAAATAATTACAACGACCCCGTAATTGTTATCCAGATGACCATATCAACCCTAGTAAAGAGCCATCAATTATCAGAGGATACTTAAGGGCATCATTTAATAAAAGATGTAGAAAGAAATGAAAAAACCAGCCGATTTTAACCTGGAAATCTATAGGATTTTGGAATCTCAAACCAAACAGTCACTCACGACCACACAAATGAATCTAGTGGTGGCACGATACAAGTAAGACAATCACATGTTAAGACTGCCTTGACCTTTTGTCTACTCAATCCTTGGCCTATCTTGAAACGACCAGAAACAATATTTAAATCATGAGACGATATATCTATCTAGGAAACTAGATCATCTTTCACATTTTAGTCATGATAGTTATCAGATTTTGCTGCTTGGTCACTCCTTAGTAGTTTTATTTTATTTGTTATTACACATAATTAGCTTAAGAGGCAAGAATTGAGTAATTTTACACGTTTTAGACCAACTTTTATGATCAATCTAGGTGGCTCGGTCATAACTCACAATGTAATCAGATTTACACGTTTTAGACCAACTTTTATGATCTTGTTGGGATATCAAGAATCTAGGTGGCTCAGTCATAACTCGCAATGTAATCTGATTTTCACATAGTTAGACATCTAAAAGGTGTAATGATTATCGTAAGTTTTTACAAAGAGTGCACGGATAGTCAGCGACATGTCACCTAGATTCACAGCATTTTCACAAGATTTTCGATGACCAAAGTTCTATATTAAACAAAAACCCTTTGTATCAAAATGTGCAAAATAGAGCAAATTCCTTAAATAGTCAAAAAGTTGAAAGGTAGTCCAAATAAATAAATAAATAAATAAATAAATAATAAAAAAAATAAAAGTTGAACTTCTCCTTCAACTTGAGCGACTAGGCGACTTGTACTTTATTAATAAAATATGTGACATGGGTTAAAATTCTAGTTGAGTCGTCCAATCATCCCGTCACCATTATTGATTTTGGAAAGTTGATTTTTTGAACTAAATGTTGGACTACACTTCAAGTTTTGGACTATTTAGAAAATTTTCTCGTTCAAAATAACCATTTTTTTCATTACATTGAGAGAAGATTCGAAGAGTTTTCCTTACTGTCTAAGATGGTGATGTTGATTTGTGTTTGATATACCAATGAAGAACATAAGTTCTACTCTTGAAAACTAGTACGATTATAATTAAGATTATAAGGTAGTTAGATTCAAAGGCAATAAAGATGCCAGAAAAAAGAAATGTTAAAAATTTAAGAACACATATAAATTTCAAATGCTTTGTAGAAACGGGTGTTTAATTTTAACTTGTATATCAAACATCCCTAACAACAAGGCATCCGAAACATCATATTATTCTAAACATGTATGATCCATGGGCACTGTTGTATATAACCAAGTTATCTTTCCTTTCTCAGACCTATGTGGGATGTAATACTAACATGGTTATTTATTGAAAAAATATACTAGTAAGTATCTAAATGTTGTTTACTCATGCATTTTTAGTATGAAAAATGATTTAGCTTCCTGCTAATACTCTTAATAATATTCCTAATACAAATTATTGTTAAGTGACAATGCAAATAATAGACTAGAGTACTAAACCATACTGTAGTTAAAGTTAGTTTCTAAAAAAACAGAAGACACAAACTATTTTATACAAAATAATTGTTCTTGTGTGATAAGGATACATTATGGGTTTTCGCTATTGTTCAAATCATGTGTCATCGTGTGGAATACAATTAAAAGTTTCCCTTAAACGTTTGTTTGATCTTTTTATCTTCACGTAACTTCTGTATTAAGAAGACACCAATGATTGTTGATGAATAAGTTTGTCTTCTATAATAACTACTTTATACCATCAACCATTTGGTACGTTACGAGTATCTTGAACTTTTTGTGAAAGGTTTACTTGTTAAATGTCTGATTCCATTAGTCTTCTTTCACTTCGTAGTGATAAGATGTTTGAAATTTTGTGGACATCACGAAAACTGATTTTGCATTTGAGTGATGTTTATATTGAAGTCGTTTACTCAAATTGAATATAGATTGAGACACAAGGCGTTTCAATACTGATACGATTTTTTTGTTAACCTGCATATAGTGTTGTTGAAGACACGGTTCAGCATGGAACCAAGTATGGAATCTCTAATGTGGTGAACATGGTTAAAAATGGATAACTGAAAAGGGTGCACGAAGCTGGTTTTACTAATTCAATGTATGCCATATACAATTATACATGGTCCTTATAGATCATTTTAAGAATTATTTTGTAAAGCTACTTGAATAACTAATACCGGTTTGTATGCATATGAATTGAAGTGTGTAGAATAACAACTAAGTTGTGTAGTTATGACAGTTTTGGATTTGATTAAGATGTCGCTAATCTTTTAACATTAAGAATGGAGCAAAATAAGATTTGTGCCTTTGTTATACCTACTATTAAAATAATAACTTAAGTCTCATACAACTTAACCAACGTAAAACTAGGTGAAATCGCTCAAGGATATCCAAATTTGGGACCAACATTAACCTGTTAAGAAACAAGTACATAGTTTTTGGATCTTAAATCATTCTCGGGAACATTTTTATTTGATAGTTTTAGCAGTGGAAATAAATAATCTTTTCATTAAATTGAGAGAAGATTCGGAGAGTTTTCCTTGTTGTTTATGATGGTAATGTTAATTTGTGTTTGATATACCAATGTAGAATTCTACTCTTGAAAACGAGTAGGATTATGATTACAATTATAAGATAGTTGGATTCAAAAGCAATTAAAAAAATGTTAAAAATTTAAGAACACATATGAATTTTCCAAGACTTCATTGAAAGATGTTCAATTTCAATTTTTATTCATGCTTTTTTAGTATGGAAAATGATTTAGCTTCCTACTAATCTTCCTAATAATCTTCCTAATACAAATTATTGTTAAGTGACAATGCAAATAATAGACTAACTACTAAACCATACTGTAGTGAAAGTTAGTTTCTAACAAAAAGAAGACAAACACAAGTTTATATAAATTATTGTTCTTATGTGTTTAGGATACGTTATGCATTTTAGCTATTGCTCAAATCATGTGTCATTGTGTGTAATACAGTTAAGATTTCCCCGGTTATTTGATCTTTTGATCAACATGTAACTTCTATATTAAGAAGATACCAATGATTATTGTTGAATAAGTTTGTCTTCTGTAATAACTACTTTGTACCATCAACCATTTGGTACATTATGAGTATCTTGAACTTTTATGAACGGTTTACTTGTTAAAAGTCTGTTTCCATCAAACTTCTTTCACATAAATACGATAAGATCTTTGAAAATGTGCGGACATCACGAAAACTGACTTTGCATTCGACTGATGTTTATATTGAAGTCATTTGGTTAAATTGTATGTAGATTGGGAAACGAGGTGTTTCTATACTAATACGATTAGGTTGATATATACATTAGAACAAATTCAGTTATTACTGTTTTGTTAACTTGTATATAGCGTCGTTGAATGCAAGTTTCAGCATGGATCCAAGTATGGAATCACTGTGGTGAATTTAGTTGCAAATTGAATTTAGCTCGATTGAAAGTATTCACCCACCTTGGTTTAAGTTGATGTGAAAAACATGTGCATTTTAATTATTTTAGATTTTGGCCGCTTTAATTTTGGGCCAGAAAATTTTCACTTTGAGAAGAACCTTGGATCGGTCATATCTTTTTATCAAGCCCACACACATGAGTCTTACACTCTTATGTCTGTTGAATGGTTGTATACTTGTATATTATTACACTTTTAAGTTTTAACAAGAGAGTAATCTTATGTGAAAGGAAAAATCTAATTAAAGTGAAACTAGCAAGATACTAGGATTTGTGATAACAGCACTAGTATCGGTCGACACAACTCTAAACGGTTACAAAAACCATCCAGCGCGACTCCAAACTATTACAATGACCCCTTAACTGTTATCCAGCAACTTAAGGGCATCACTTAATAAAAGAAGTAGAAAGAAATGAAAAAACTGATTGTAGCCTGGACATTGATACGATTTTGGAATCTCAAACCAAACAGTTACGACCACACAAACGAATCTAGTGGTGATGTAAAACGGATAACGAGGAAAAAAAAAACCATTTAATGTAAGACAATTTCATGTTAAGACCCTTGACCATTGTCTACTCGACTCTTGACCTATCTTGAAACCACCAAAAACAATATTTAAATCATGAGACCATTTATCTTTCACATTTTAGTCATGAACTCTTGATAGTTATAAGATTTTATTATAAGTTAAGTTATCAGTTTGAGTCTAATTAATTAGAGTTTATGGTGTGCAAACACTATCATGTACTCCATTACGTATATATCTGCTTTCCAATCACACACCCTTTAGCTGTAGATTAGCTAGAAAAAAGTCGTAAACTTTAGTTCAGATGTATGATTTCCGCTGAATATCGATACTTCCAAATGACTATCCAGCTTCAGTTTTATATTGCTGCTGGTTAAGAATTGAAGTTGGTGAGAATGTAGATACGGTCGACTATGGATCTTTAGTTTTTTGAATATATTGATCATGGATTCAAAGTGGTAAGAATGTAGTCTACGGTCTGAAAGTTTTATTCTTTTTTCAGCTCCAATACACAAAGCTGCACCCCTTTATTTTCTGAAAGTTTTATAAAGATGCTGAACATGACGACGTTTTTC
Organism: Artemisia argyi; assembly: GCA_030686995.1. Classification (NCBI taxonomy): domain Eukaryota; kingdom Viridiplantae; phylum Streptophyta; class Magnoliopsida; order Asterales; family Asteraceae; genus Artemisia; species Artemisia argyi. The sequence continues at coordinate 210,282,809 of CM060681.1, forward strand.
GGGATGTCACTAGGCGCTTTTATTTTCTGGCAGTCCATGGATAAAGTTCATGTTTGGATCGCTCTTCATCAGGACGAAAAAGTACATTTCTTTATTCTGCTTATAAGTAGCTTTCAAATAAGCACTTTAGGATTAGTGTCTTTTTCTTTTTGAAATAAGCACTTTTAGGATTAGTGTCTTTTTCTTTTGAAATAAGCACTTTAGGCCAAGACCCAGTTAGACCCGGCTAAAACCCGGATAGACCCGGTTGTATCCGGCCAAGAAATCTGTCCAAGACCCGGTTAGACCCGGTCAAGACCCGGATATGACCGGGTCTCGGCCAGATATAGCCGGGTCTAACCGGGTCTTGGCCGGGTCTTGACTGGATATGAATAACAATGATTTTCATATAAAGGGTTTTAGGTTAGACATGAGTCTTAAAAAGTGATCTAGTTTCGATGCGTAAAATGTATTTATCTGCTTGAAATCGCTTTCAAATAGCAATGCCACACACCCCCATAGTTCCGAATGACTATCCAGCTTCAGTCTTATATTGCTGATTAAGAATTAATGTAAACTAACGTGTCTCCTGTTCAAACATGAAAACAAGGGACTAAGGTTAGATATGAGTGTGGCAGAAATGATTCTAGGTTGTTCCCAAATAAGCACTTTGAAAGAAGCATGTCCCAAACCTGCTTATTAATGCAGCTGATTATATAATTAGAATCACTTCTGGATTGCAGTGCTAAACACCCCCCTTAAATTCAATTGTAGATTAGCTAGAAAGGTAGTGATATATTTCTGTTAGACGAGAGGTTGTCAAATTGCTGAATACCGATAGGAGCTTCAGTGTTTGGATGTTGGAGTAAGGAGTGAACTTGGTGCTCGGTTTGTTGGTTTAATTCCTTTTTCTTCTCCAGTACAGTGGATTGGAGCACAATCAGTTCGAAATGTATACTAATGTGCCTCCTATTTCAACAACAATCTAAAATTTAGCTACTTGCAAGCAGTATGTTAGTAAATTTGTTAATTTTTGGGCTGATAGTTAAGGAGAGGGAATGGGATTGACAAGAGTGTGGTTAGTTTAAGGGTATGAGTTATAAATTTCCTTGTTCTGGCTAGTAAACTCGTACCATAGTGATTTGCTCCTGCAAATTAAACGCTGCCCAATAGGTCTAGGTAGGATATTAATAGTCTGTTCGTCGTCTATTTCTCTGGATACTTACGACCTTACATACAAGTACAAAACTAGAACCTGACATTGTGAATCACCGAGTCGAATAAAGTCGATGAAAACAAGAGCTCTGTTGCCATTTATCGAAAGCGATAAGGAAGAGAGGGGGGGGGGGGGGGGGGGGGGGGGGGGGGGGGGGGGGTTATCATGAATCTACATGTTAGGCATTCATACGGTTTTTAGTATATGAAATGTGAATCATTCAATTGCTAATGAATGTGAAAATGTTGGTTTTAATGGTTGTACGAACGATAAGGCCATCTAACCTCTTTTTCTGTCAATGTGTTTGGTTTTTTAAGCATTTCAGTGAGTAGACACTATAAGGTCGTTCTAACATTGTCTTCGTTTACATATACATGTACAGAAATCTTTTTGTGATAAATATTACTAGTACCACAGACACTACTTTCTGGTTAGAATAAGTCATGACTTTTGTCCTGCCTTAACTGGTACTCCGTAATAGAGTTGGAAATATTGATGCCTTCCTTAAATAGGATACACTTTATAATTATGAGGTTAAAAGGGACTTGTTTTTCTGCCTCAAGATTAGGTATCATTAAAACTTTGGACGAATTCATTAAGTTTGATGACAAATACTACAAGTGGAAAAGTCAGTTCAAGTATTGCATATGCTCAAAGTTCAAACTCAAAAGTCACTTTACCGTCCCATTTTGCCACCTTTATTTACCTTTCAAATCAGATGGATTTATTGATACACATGATAGAAGATTGATAATATGGATTGGTTTTTGTTTGATGCACTAATGAGTGAATTGTTTGTGTCGACTGTAGCAAGAAAGAATGGAGAAAGGAAGCAGAGATTAGGAGAGTAAGGGAACAACTACTACAAGAAAACAAAGAACGAGACCCTCTTGCTTAATTTATTCAATCGTTCAGTTCATGTGTCATTGTGTGGAATACAGTTAAGATTTTCCCTCAAACGGTTATTTGATCTTTTGATCGACATGTAACTTCTGTATTAAGAAGATACCAATGATTGTTGCTGAATAAGTTTTTCGACTGTAATAACTACTTTGTACCATCCACCATTTGGTACGTTACGAGTATCTTGAACTTTTTATGAACGGTTTACTTGTTCAAAGTCTGTTTCTGTACGTCTTCTTTCACATCATAGATATAAGATGTTTGGAATTATTGCATCATGGATATGTATTTGAAGATTTGATGACATCACGAAAGCTAATTTTACATTTGAGTAATGTTTGTATTGGAGTTGTTTAGTCAAATTGAATGTAGATTGAGAAGCAAGGCGTTTCTATACTAATACGATTTTTTTGTTAACCTGCATATAGTTTCGTTGAAGACACGATTCAGCATGGAACAAAGTATGGAATCTCTAATGTGGTGAACACGGTTAACAATGGATAACCGAAAAGGGTGCACAAAGCCGGTTTTACTAATTCCAGTGTATACCATCATATACATGGTCCTTATAGATCAATTTTAGAATTTTCTTTCAAATCTACTTGAATAACTAACCGGTTTGTATGCATATGGAGTGTGTTAAATATCAGCTTTAGAACATAATGGCATCCTTTTGTTTTAAAATTTGCTTTTAGTATTCAAATAAGTTGTGTAGTTATGACAGTTTTGGACTTGATTAAGATGTCTCTAATCTTTTAACATTAAGAATTGAACAAAATAAGATTTGTGGATTTGTTATCTCTGCTATTATAATAATAACTTAAGCCTCATACAACTTAACCAACGTAAAACTAAGTGAAATTTTTTCGTTACATTGAGAGAAGTTTCGAAGAGTTTTCCTTACTGTTTAAGATGATGATGTTGATTTGTGTTTGATATACCATTGAAGAACATAAGTTCTACTCTTGAAAACGTGTACGATTATGATTAAGATTATAAGGTAGTTAGATCCAAAGGCAATAAAGATGTTAGAAGAAAAAATGTTAAAAATTTAAGAACACATACATTTTCGAATACTTTGTGTGAAAGGATCTTCAATTTTAATTTGTATATTGAAGAATCCTCACAATCAACGTATTCGAAACATCATATTATTCTAAATACGTATGAACCATGTGCACTGTTGTATATAACCAAGTTATCTTTCATTTCTCTAACCTATGTGGGATGTTATGCTAAGATGGGTTTTTACGGGAAAAAACTAGTAAGTATCTAAATGTTGTTTACTCATGCATTTTTAGTATGAAAAACGATTTAGCTTCCTACTAATATTCCAACTAAAGTACTAAACCATACTGTAGTTAAGGTTAGCTTCTAACAAAAAGAAGAGACACACTAGTTTATATAAATTATTGTTGTTATGTGATAAGGATACATCATGCATTTTCGCTATCGTTCAGATCACGTGTCATTGTGTGGAATAGGGTTTTAAGATTTTCCCTCAAACGGTTGTTTTATCTTTTGATCGACATGTAACTTCTGTATTAAGAAGATACCAATGATTGTTTTCGAATAAGTTTATCTTCTGTAATGACTACTTTGTACCATCAATCATTGGTACATTATGAGTAATTTGAACTTTTTATGAACGGTTTACTTCCTCAAATTCTATTTCCGTACGTCTTCTTTCACATCAAAGAGTTAAGATGTTTGGGATTATTGCATCATGGATATGTGTTTAAAGATTTGACTGACATCACGAAAACTGATTTTACATTTGAGTAATATTTGTATTGGAGTTGCTTCGTCAAGTTGAACGTAGATTGAGAAACAAGGCGTTTCTATACTGATACGATTAGATTAATATATATACTAGAACATATTCTGTTCTTGCTGTTTTGTTAACCTGCATATAGTGTTGTTGAATACATTTTTCAGCATGGAACCAAGTATGAATCTCTAATGGTACACAAAGCCGGTTACAAATTTCACATGCACAAAAGCTCACTTACAAAGTGAATTTGCCACTATCGAAAGCGTTCACTGCCATTAAATTATGATAAGTTGGTGTGAAAAAACTTGTGTATATTATATGAGATTTTGGGCTGCTTTAGTTTTGGGCCAGAAAATTTCACTTTGGTCGGGCCATATCTTTTTATCAAGCCCACACACATGAGTCTTATACTCTTATGCCATTTGTCTGTTGAATGGTTGTATATTATTACACTTTTAAGTTTTAACAAGAGAACAAGCATAGTCAGTTGGAAAAAACTTCAAATTTCTTTTAGAGTGAAACTAGCATGTTGCTAGGAGTAACAATAACAAACACTAGTTTCGGTCGAAGAAATCCTAACGGTTACGACAACCATCCAACACGACTCTAAATAATTACAACGACCCCGTAATTGTTATCCAGATGACCATACAAACCCTAGTGAAGACTGAAGAGCCATCAATTATGAGAGGATACTTAAGGGCATCATTTAATAAAACCAGCCGATTTTAACCTGGAAATCTATAGGATTTTGGAATCTCAAACCAAACAGTCACTCACGACCACACAAACGAATCTAGTGGTGGCACGATACAAGTAAGACAATCACATGTTAAGACTGCCTTAACCTTTTGTCTACTCAATCCTTGGCCTATCTTGAAACGACCAGAAACAATATTTAAATCATGAGACGATATATCTATCTACGAAACTAGATCATCTTTCACATTTTATTCATGATATAAAATTTTGCTGCTTGGTCACTCCTTAGTAGTTTTATTTTATTTGTTATTACACATAATTAGCTTAAGAGGCAAGAATTGAGCAATTTTACACGTTTTAGACCAACTTTTATGATCAATCTAGGTGGCTCGGTCATAACTCACAATGTAATTAGATTTACATGTTTTAGACCAACTTTTATGATCCTGTTGCGATATCACGAATCTAGGTGGCTCAGTCATAACTCGTTATGTAATCTGATTTTCACATAGTTAGGCATTTAAAAGGTGTAATGATTATCGTAAGTTTTTACAAATAGTGCACGAATAGTCAGCGACGTGTCACCTAGATTCACGACATTTTCACAAGATTTTTTATGACCAAAGTTCTATATTAAACAAAAACCTTTTGTATCAAAATGTGCAAAATAGAGCAAATTCCTTAATAGTCAAAAAGTTGAAAGGTAGTCTAAAATCTAGCCAAAAAAAAAAAAAAAAAAAAAAAAAAAAAAAAAAAAAAAGTGAACTTCTCCTTCAACTTGAGCAACTCCACTTGATCGACTAGGCGACTTGTACTTTTTTAATAAAATATGTGACATGGGTTAAAATTCTAGTTGAGTCGTCCAATCATCCCGTCGCCATTATTGATTTTGGAAAGTTGATTTTTTGAACTAAATGTTGGACTACACTTCAAGTTTTGGACTATTTAGAAAATTTTCTCGTTCAAAATAACCATTTTTTTCATTACATTGAGAGAAGATTCGAAGAGTTTTCCTTACTGTTTAAGATGGTGATGTTGATTTGTGTTTGATATACCAATGAAGAACATAAGTTCTACTCTTGAAAACTAGTACGATTATAATTAAGATTATAAGGTAGTTAGATTCAAAGGCAATAAAGATGCCAGAAAAAAGAAATGTTAAAAATTTAAGGGTGCGTTTGGTTTCCTCCTAAGGGAATCAAACTATCAATTTGTGTTTGTTTAGAATGCCTGTGTCCACAACTATGACTTTGAAAGTCTAATATATTTCATACTCTATATACAACTCTTGAGGGGGGAATGGATCTTTCATAGTTGAGGGACCCACCACTACTATCAAACTCATACCCATTGTCATTCCTCGTAGGATACTAAACGCACCCTAAGAACACATAAAATTTTCAAATGCTTTGTGAAAACGGGTGTTTAATTTTAATTTGTATATCAAACATCCCTAACAACAAGGCATCCGAAACATCATATTATTCTAAACATGTATGATCCATGGGCACTGTTGTATATAACTAAGTTATCTTTCCTTTCTCAGACCTATGTGGGATTTAATACTAACATGGTTATTTATTGAAATAATATACTAGTAAGTATCTAAATGTTGTTTACTCATGCATTTTTAGTATGATGAAAAATGATTTAGCTTCCTCCTAATATTCTTAATAATCTTCCTAATACAAATTATTGTGAAGTGATAATGCAAATAATAGACTAAAGTACTAAACCATGCTAAAGTTAAAGTTAGTTTCTAAAAAAACAGAAGACACAAACTAGTATATATAAATAATTGTTCTTGTGTGATAAGGATACGTTATGGGTTTTCGCTATCGTTTAAATCATGTGTCATCGTGTGGAATACAGTTAAAAGTTTCCCTTAAACGTTTGTTTGATCTTTTTATCTTCATGTAACTTATGTATTAAGAAGATACTAATTATTGTTGTTGAATAAGTTTGTCATCTATAAGAACTACCTTTGTACCATCAGCCATCGGTACGTTATGAGTATCTTGAACTTTTAATGAATGGTTTACTTGTTAAAAGTCTGTTTCCATACGTCTTCTTTCACATCATAGTGATAAGATGTTTGAAAATTTGCGGACATCACAAAAACTGATTTTGCATTTGAGTGATGTTTATAATGAAGTTGTTTAGTCAAATTGAATGTAGAGTGAGAAACACGGCGTTCCTATATACTATTTGAAGCTGTTGTTACTGATTTGTTAACCTGCATATAGTGTCGTTGAATAAACGATTCAGCATGGAACCAAGCATGGAATCTCTAAAGTGGCGAACTCAGTTAAAAATGAGATGACCCAAAAGGGTGCACGACGACGGTTACAAATTTTCACATACACAAAAATTTACTTACAAAGTGAATTTGGCTTTATTGAAAACGTTCACTACCTTTAAGTTATATGAGCTTAAGTTGAAAAACTTGTGAATTCCTAATAAAAATTTAATTATTTGAGATTTTGTGCTGCCTTAATATTTGAGCCACAGAAATTTCTTTGAAAAGAACCTTGGACGGGCTATATCTTGTTATCAAGCCCACACATAGAAATGGTTTTCATCGAAAAAGAACATTCCTTATAGATCAATTTTAGATTTTTCTTGCAAAGCTACTTGAATTAAATATTAGCTTTAGAACACAATGGCATCCTTTTGTTTTAAAATTTGCTTTTAGTATTCAAATAAGTTGTGTAGTTATGACAATTTTGGATTTGATTAAGATGTCTCTAATCTTTTAACATTAAGAATTGAACAAAATAAGATTTGTGGATTTGTTATCTCTGCTATTATAATAATAACTTAGGTCTCATACAACTTAACCAACGTAAAACTAAGTGAAATCGCTCAAGGATATCCAAACTTGGGACCAACATTAGCCTGTTAAGAAACAAGTACATAGTTTTGAATCTTAAATCATTCTTGGGAACATTTTTATTTGATAGTTTTAGCAATGGAAATAAATAATCTTTTCATTACATTGAGAGAAGATTCGTAGAGTTTTCCTTGTTATTTATGATGGTAATGTTAATTTGTGTTTGATATACCAATGTTAAAAATTTAAGAACACATATAAATTTTCAGAGACTTCATAAGGAAAGATGTTCAATTTCAATTTTTATATTGAACATACATCTTTCCAACAAAGTATCCGAAACATCATATTATTCTAAACATGCATTATCCATGGGCACTGTTGTATATAACTAAGTTCTCTTTCATTTCTCATACCTATGTGGGATAATGCTAAGATGGTTATTTATTGAAATATCTAACTGTTGTTTATTCATGCAATTTTAGTATGGAAAATGATTTAGCTTCCTACTAATATTCCTAATAATCTTCTTAATACAAATTATTGTTATGTGACAATGCAAATAATAGACTGAGTACTAAACCATACTGTAGTTAAAGTTAGTTTCTAACAAAAAGAAGACACACACAAGTTTATATAAATTATTGTTCTTATGTGTTTAGGATACGTTATGCATTTTAGCTATTGCTCAAATCATGTGTCATTGTGTGTAATACAGTTAAGATTTCCCCGGTTATTTGATCTTTTGATCAACATGTAACTTCTATATTAAGAAGATACCAATGATTATTGTTGAATAAGTTCGTCTTCTGTAATAATTACTTTGTACCATCAACCATTTGGTACATTATGAGTATCTTGAACTTTTATGAACGGTTTACTTGTTAAAAGTCTGTTTCCATCAATCTTCTTTCACATCAATACGATAAGATGTTTGAAAATGTGTGGACATCACGAAAACTGACTTTGCATTTGAGTGATGTTTATATTGAATTCGTTTGGTCAAATTTTTGTAGATTGGGAAACGAGGTGTTTCTATACTAATACGATTAGGTTGATATATACATTAGAGCAAATTCGGCTATTACTGTTTTGTTAACCTGCATATAGTGTCGTCGAATGCAAGTTTCAGCATGGATCCAAGTATGGAATCACTGCCGTGAATTTACTTGCAAATTGAATTTAGCTCGATTGAAAGTATTCACCACCTTGGTTTAAGTTGATGTGAAAAGCATGTGCATTTTAATTATTTTAGATTTTTGGCCGCTTTAATTTTGGGCCAGAAAATTTTCACTTTGAGAAGAACCTTGGATCGGCCATATCTTTTTATCAAGCCCACACACATGAGTCTTACACTCTTATGTCTGTTGAATGGTTGTATATTACTAGTATTACACTTTTAAGTTTTAACAAGAGAGTAATCTTTATGTGAAAGGAAACATCTAATTAAAGTGAAACTAGCAAGATACTAGGAGTAGCAATAACTGACACTAGCTTCGGTAGCTCTAAGCGGTTACAACAACCATCCAACACGACTCTAAACAATTACAACAACCCCTTAATTGTTATCTAGCAATTTAAGAGCATCACTTAATAAAATATGTAGAAAGAAATGAAAAAAACTGATTGTAGCCTGGACTGATAGGATTTTGGAATCTCAAATCAAACAGTTACGACCACACAAACGAATCGAATGATGGCAAGATACCTGTAAAACGGAATCAAGCTTTTAAAAAAAGCTTTGAATGCAATGCAAAAAACCCTTCTCAAAAACCTTTTTAAAATAGTAAAAAGATATTGTTCGTTTTTGCATTGGAGATGCTCTGAGAAGAACTTTTGTTTGCAGTTTTTGAGAATGACATTTTAGTCATTTTAATTTAGAAAGGATGAAAACAACAACCTAAAATTCTCCACAAAAACAGTGCTTATATTTTCGAAATATTAGAGATGAAATCTGCAATTTATCCAAACCACAAGTACTATTTTTGCAATTTACTCTTTAAAAAACATTACAATTTATATCAAAAGGAGCAAAATAACCCACTCTCCTTTTCCTTTCAAGTAAATTTCTCTAAGAGCAGTGGATGTGGAGCTCTTCGTGGTTCGCCGAAGGCGACATGGCAGCTCGTCGAGCCTCGCCACGACACCATCCCAACTTGTTGTCCTTCGCGTGGGTGGCCTCCTCGTCTGCACGGCTAGGTAAATTGTGTACTTGTTTCTCAGATCTAAACGTTTAAATATGAATTTCGACTGTTTTTTTTTTTTTTTTTTTTCCTTCTTTTTTTAAACATACATTGACACACTATAAATACTACCTTATTTTTACAAATTCTACGCAACCTTTCACACTAAACTCTGTAAAATAATAACCAATAAACATGAGTGCGTCATCTTATTCTGGCGAAAGTAATCTTGAAGAGATTTCAGAGCTCAAGATGATTCTTCAAGAATATAAGTATGAGCAATTGTTGCAGCAACAAGAAGCCGGAAGTTCAAAACGACGTAGATACATTCCCCATGAACGTCAAATTGCTGAAGAACGTCTAATGGCTGACTATTTTGTGACAACCCAAAATATATGGATGAAAATTTTAGGCGTCGCTATCGTATGAGCCATAAACTATTTTTAGAAATAGTTCAAGGTATTGAAACATAAATTGAAACTCATCATCCTATTCCTAAGCATTTTGATTTCTTTAGAGTCTGACCCGATACTAAGGGTGTAATGAGTTTTAGTGTGATTATCAAATGCACATGCGCCCTACGCCAATTGGCATACGGAATAGCAGCTAATGCATTAGATGAGTATTTACAAATGGGAGAACATTGTGCACGCGATTATCTAGATAATTTTACTATGTGCATAATCCATTTGTATACGCGTGAGTTTTTAAGAAAACCAGACGTGAATGACATTCACAACTTATACAACGTACATAACGCGGTTCATAAGATACCTGAAATATTGGGAAGCATTGATTGCATGCACTGGGAATGGAAAATTTGTCCGAAATAATGGCATGGGCAATTTCATAGAGGTAATAAAAAGTTTCCAACAATAATGCTTGAAGTCGTTGCGTCATATGATTTCTTGAATTTGGCTTACACTTTTTTGGGGTAGCGGGTGAGAATAAAGATCCTACCGTTTTGAATAATTCTCTGTTATTCGACGACCTGCTTGATAACATCGCCCTCGAGTTTCCGTTTGAAGTAAACGGGCGTACATTTAAAAAAGGGTATTATCTAGCTAACGAAATTTACCCGGAGTGGTCATCTTTTGTCGAAAAGATATCGAAAGAGATTTTGATGTCCTCCAAGGACGTTGGCATATTATTGCCCATTCGGCGCGTCAATTTACTGTTGGCAAGCTACATAGAATTATATACGCATGCATCATATTACATAACACGATTTTGAAATATCAACAATTTGCGATATCCGAAATGATCGACATGTATATTTGTTCGCGGATAAATTTACAATGGGAATGGGTCGAACGATGCGATGTGCAATGAAAGAAGAGGAAGGAACTACGCGATAAACGCGTACACGCTGCGCTTTAACGAAATCTCATCGAGCATGTTTGGAAACGTTTTTGGATGACATGACACCATTCCTCTAAATTAAAATGGATTTTGTTTAATTTGAATTCAGTACGTAAAGCGTATAATTGACATGACATCCACAGTCAGTCAATCAGACTCAGAGCATAATACATACAGAGTAATAGAGTAGGTTAGCTACAACACGAGTCAAAATGCTAGAGTGTACACGGGGTACGTACGTCCTTGCAAATTAAAGAGACTAGACGTAAACCTAACCTACACCCCCTACTGCATGGGCATGCATGCTTTGACTTTTTCGATTACATTTCATACAATTGACTTCTACTTTAAGAAAATGATATGTTTTTTTTACTTACATGATTACGATATTTCACACATCATAACATTTCTAGTGAAGGTGTATAGAGAAGTCCATGTAGAAAGAATGTTTTTATAGAGTGCGGATGAGTTTTTTCTTTCGGTCATATTTACACGACTTAATCAATATTTCTTTCGGTCATATTTACACGACTTAATCAATATTTCTTTCGGTCATATAGCATTAGGGATGATCTAGTGATGAAATAAAGATAACTTGTGATAAAAGGTTAAACATATGCTTTTTGACTAGAGGAAAAAATTTGAATGGTTTTTCTAACTTGTATCTCAGGATACAACAAGTTAATCACATAAAAAAGATGGTGAAACCTGCAGAAAAGGACGGTGGGACCTAAATCTGTACCCATTGGCATTGCATGCATGGCTAAAGTTATAACAAGGACATAAGCTTTGGTACAAAGGAGTGCGTCATCGCATGCATGCAATAAATACCCGCGGGCAATGGCATGGGTAGAAATTTGTACCCATTGGTGGGTGACGGGTGGGTGATGGGTAAGAAAAAAAACTACGTGGGTGGGTAACGGGTTAGAGGTACCCATGCCCATTACCCACAGGTGCTATCCCTATTAACGAGTTTAATATAGATATATTACGAGCCAAGGTCGAGCCAAGCTTTACTTTTTCATTGTCAAATCTTATAAGTGAGCCGAGCTCGACCCGAGCCCGAGTGCTTGTCCAACATTCCACGAGCCGAGCTTGTCATATTAGGAGGGGTTTGGTCAAACCGTATAATCCGCGATACATACCGTACAACCTGAAAATGCGTGAAATAATTGAAAACTCTCTGTGAGGGGTCCAAATAACTTGCCCCATTATCTTTTTGTTTTGCTAAAAAAATAAGGTTTTTCAGACTTGTGCACACAAAAATTAAATAAGAACCCACATCAAAGTACATTTATTTGTACTTTTATATAAATATTTATGTGTTTTTTTTGCTCTGTGTATTTATAGTGTGTTTAACTAGTGCCCCTAACACACGAGTTAAATAAACCTATTATAATAAATTTGAATTTATAGACTACTTAGCTAGTAGCTACTACTGCATGCAACTGTTGATATTCGATTAATGTCATTTTAAAAGAAGTAATTATAATATAATAAATTTGAATTTATAGACTACTAGTTATAGTAGCTACTATACTAATACATGCAACTGTTGATATGATACCAAACCCATGCACAGTACACAAAAGAACACATTCCAATACACACTTCTAAATCTAGAAACACTATTTCAACATCAACATCAAATCAAATATCACCGCCGTCATTTGAAGAAGATTTTGCATCTTCTACAAGCAAACTATCAACATCATTATTATTACCATCCTCAGAAGATGATGTACTAGTTGTCAATTCATGTACTTCTGATGATGAGGATGTTGAGGGAGTGGCGATGCTAGTTGTGGTGCTGCTTCGGCCTACAACTGGCATCGGGTCGGTCAGTGTCTGACCGTCTCGTGATGGTGTAAATGTTACTGGCATGTACTCTTCGGTTTCGCGTGGAAACTTTGAGTTCTTGAAATGGTCCTTTTAAGGCATCTAGTCCCTGCTCACATTTTGCAACATAGTGTGTTAGTAAATTCGGAGACCAAAAAATCGACAATGTTTAACAAACTAGTTTCGGTTTTAAAGTAAAACCAACTAGAAACATGCTGGCTATGAAATCTAATGAAGGATGTTTAACTAGACAAAATGTCATGCTTTTTTTTAGCCAAAAAAATGTTGCTATTTTCAGCCTTCTACTAACAAGATGAGGAGGGAAAAAAAAAAAATCATCAAAGCTAGTGAGGCAGTGAGCTACCATTTTTTTCGTAAATTTGTCAAATTTTACATTTTTTATTCATTTTATTCTATTTATTTTCATTTTTATAGCTACGAACTTTTCCCTTTTGCGTGTTAAATATTTTCAACATAAATCTCAGACTAAAACATTGAAAAATAAAAAACAAAAATTTGCAAAAGAGAAATGAATTGTTTGATATATAAATTAAAACTAATGTATTTTCTTTTTATTTTGCTAAAAAAAATGTTTAAAAACCGTCAATTTCACTAAAAATATTCGATTAATGTCATGTTAAAAGAACTAATTATAATATACGTAATAAATTTGAATTTATAGACTACTTCTAAATTTGAATTTATAGAGTACTTATAGTAGCTACTACGTACTATTACATGCAACTGTTGATACCATACCCATGCACAGTACACAAAAGAACACATTCCAATACACACTTCTAAATCTAGAAACACTATTTCAACATCAACATCAACATCAAATCAAATATCACCGCCGTCATTTGAAGAAGATCTTGCATCTTCTACAAGCAAACTATCTACTTCAACATCATTATTATTACTTTCAGAAGATGATGTACTAATTGTCATGTCATGACACCCTAGTACTAGTACTTCTGATGATGAGGATGTTGAGGGAGAAGTGATGCTAGTTGTGGTGCTGCTTCGGCCTACGACTGGTATCGGGTCGGTCAGTGTCTGACCGTCCCGAGGTGGTTTGAATATAACGGGCATGTACTCTTCGGTTTCGCGTGGGAACTTTGAGTTCTTGAAATGGTCCTTTAAGGCATCTAGTCCCTGCAACATCGTGTGTTAGTAAATTTGGAGACCAAAATATCGACAATGTTTTTCGATCTAGCTAGTTTCGGTTTGAAGTAAAACCAACTAGAAACATGTTGGCTATGTAATGTACGAGGGATGTTTTTAACTAGACAAAATGTCATACTTTTTTTTGGCCCAACAAATGTTTGCTATTTTTAGCCTTCTACTTTATAAGTTTATTTACATTTTTCCCAACTAAAATGCGCAATCTCAGAATTGTTAAAAGATCCTAAACTTGTACTAACAAGATGAGGAGGCGGTTTCGGATTTGGACAAGGTTACAACACATAGATTTATTTGTGTTATTCATGTAGTTACTTCGCATTATTGAAGTAACACAATCAAAGAAACAGGCTATATAACCGGTTTAGATAACATAAGTATCTTTAATTTGTCCGGTAACTTACCATTAGCACAACTAAGTCAACAGCATGATGCAATAAACGACCCATTATGTTGCTAGCTAAGATACAAACCATCTGTTTCACTGCTATGTAGTTCACTAAACTAATATTTTTTGTTGACAAAGTCATAACTCATAACCACATTTCAAGTGACACAAAAGATAGTTCAATGATCATACTTAAGAAAAAAGAAGATTTGTCACCCAAGATAGTAACGACATTTAAGCAGTTACAATACTATGGTACCATACTTTTATATATGCTGATATGCTTGACATAAATACAAGTAACGCAAGTTTATAAAAGGTGAAAAATACCTGCAATCTAGCATAAGAAACCTCGCAAATTTTCTTGGAATTAAAAACCTCCCAATTTTGATGGTGAAACGCCTTATATAGCCTCCGTGTTGCCTCGGGTGACGTCATGTTAACAAACCCGTATCCTACATTGCATTTGTTCCTGTTACAAATTCACATGTCGAGTCATGTTTATTTCCAACCATGAAACAAAAAAATTTCACAACCCTATAAAATGTACAAATTAATGAAAACATACACGAAATCAATTGGTAGATACAAGAAATCATATGCCGACAAAGGTTCGTCATCGTCACTAGCCTCGATTTGCCCGTTGGAGTGAATGCAATGGTTGTCCAACATATTTAGCAGCAGCTTCTGACTGCAAAAAGAAAATACAATAAATAATCCGATATTTTCAAATTTCTGTGAAATTTAGCATTTTAACCAAGTTTTCAACAAATTTTGACACAAACCTGTATTTGTTCGGAATGTTTTTTATCATCACGGTTGTTCTCAAATCATGAAAAGTTGAAATAATCCCGTCTTCTTTAAATGAAAACCTTGGATCATTTTTTTCTTGTGTGTTTCGTGATCCTTTCCATTGCTTAGTTGGTAATTGCGGCTGCTTAAACAAATTTTTGACATTTTTCTTTAACACGCCATTAGGTGAAATCACATTCTTACCGTCTCGAGCACCACCGTATTCACCAACCCTATCTTTTCTACAGGGTGGAGACTGAACTCTTACAGGAGTGATTGGAATGAACTTATTTTGCTTGTGATTATGCTTATGTCCACCGGGACGATTAAACTCAACAAGAACCGGTTTACCATTGATTTTTTTACCTTTCATGTTGGCGACGGCTTTTGAGGCGTCACGAATGTCATAAAACTCAACAAATTTCTGGTTTTTGTTCAATGGATTATCTCTGATTTCCTTTACACACCCTACAAAAGGAATTACTAGACATGAATAAAGTAAAAAAAAAACTAAAAAGTGAAGAATCTAAAAAACAACAAACATATCAACATCAAAAAGATTTGTATTCAAATAGACATGGTGAAAGTGACATAACAAGTCAACAAACATGTCCACAACTTTTTGAGATTAAACAATTTGTCTATTACTCTACTATGCATTTAAAGATAAAAATTCCTGTTGCTTATACATCTTTCTTAACAATATTTCCTACAGTATTATTATTAATGCTGATTCAAATAAGTTTACTTCACACATACAAGTTACATAAACAATTTACTTAAACAATCTCAAACACCTCTTACAATTACTCAATTAGCATATATATATAAGCAACAAAAGTAAGTTATTTTCCATAATTAAGACGTTATACTATAACAATAACAAATTCTAATAAATGCTTATTTAAAACTCGGTACTAGTAAGGGATGTTTGGATTAGCTTATCAAACAAACACTTACAAACATAAGTACATTAAGTAATAAGCTCAATTTGATAAGCTCGTAACCTAGCAAAGTTTTGCAATGTTATCGACTTTTGCAAATTCTAGTAAGACCATCTCCAATGAGGAGTTTATAAGCAAGTCCGATATGTAGCTCATATGTATAAACCAAGTCCATGTGTATGAACTTCCTAATCACCAATGAAAGAGTTAAATGACGGGATCTCTATACCTTTCATAAACTTAACTCGTTAATAAGAGTCCAACAACCATACTATACTCATTCGGGGGTATGAGATGGTAGGATGTAGACAATCACACACATACCTAAAGGTAAATAGACTGCTTCCGGAAAGACTAATGATGTAAATTTTTATACCAGAACTATCGGTTTATAAAAAAATTAATGTGAGTATGTGACATCATGTGATAATCTCATTGGCGTCTATCGCGATATCTAAGCCATAATTTCGAATAATGCAAAATTTTGCCCGAAATGCAAAACATAAATACAAACATTCCACAATCCAAACATTATGAAACTTGAAAATGTATATAAGTTAAAAAAAATAGTTACCATAAGCCTGAAAAACATCTCGAACAACGTCGTACCCCACACCATAATCCAAACCACTAACAACAACAGTCCCTTGATTATACCCATCCGGTATCCCCCCACTTACCGCAAAAACCCCAACAAATTCAGCCCATATTACCTTCCCATCAACCAACCCAGGCGCCGCGAAATCCTCACAACCGAATGACCTGAAATTAAAGATGAAATTTAAGACTCGTTACTTGATCACGAGTCAAGTTGGGTACATATTAAGGTGACACATTTGTTATTTAAAAAATTCTGACATACATAAGTTGTTCTTAGTTTCAAAATAACAAACAACTAAATATACCATCCTCGATCATTGCATGTTTTTAATTATTAAACGTAGCTTTTGAGGCAACAAATAGCAAAATCCTAAAATGGTCATATAAGCAGTAAATGTATACATGATATGCATTAAAGATTGGAGTAATTAATTCCCTTAAAAGATAAAATGCGATTGGTAAAACAGTTAAATCATTAACTAAGGGAGTATTTGTTTATGTTTAGATAGCGAGTTTATGACTTACGTAGTATTTGTTTTTCGGCTTATGTTTCACAAGCTCATTTTTTTTTACTATTCTAAAACTTTTCGGCTTATATAAGCAAAATAAAATTCAAAAATAAGCTTACGAAACATAAGCCGCGAGAACCAGATAAGCCAAAAGCCCGGTACAAGCTTAAACAAATACCCGAACCTTCCTAAGTCAACTTTTTTTTTTTTTTTTTTTTTTGGGCAAACTAATAGTAACAATTATCCAACGGGTCTAGAGCGTAAAAAAATAAAAAATAAATAAAAAAACTATTTTCATTTCTTATTTTTTTACACAAAATATCTATAAAAATATAATGAAACACAACATTTAGCCGCATATACCTGAAACCTTCGAAATGTTTCCTTAGTCTAAACTGCTGTTGCATGTGTTGTTGTTGGATTTCCGACAAAGCTTGAACAGCATGTCTTATGTCATAAAAATGGACTGTCACTGTTCCAGTGTGGATTCTTTCCATTTGTACGGCTCTTATGTCTCCAAACACTTCTAGGTTTTTTCGGATTGTGGACTCGCTGGTGGTGATGCTGATGGGTGATATGAGGAGGGTTCTTGTGGGCTGTGGTGGTGGTGGTGGTAGTGACAGTGGTAGGATCATTGGTGGTGGTGGCGGCGGTGGGTGGTGGTGGTGGTAAGTTGGTCGGAATTCTTGGGCTGTTGGGTTTAAAGGTGGTGGCAGAATGTGTGCTCCGGTGGTTTTCATGGTGGTGGTGCTAGTGTGTTGTTTTAGTGTGTGTTTAGGTGTTTTAGTGTGTGTGTGTTTTGAGTGTGTGTCTAGACTCTAGTGTGTGTGTGTGAGTTTTGGGAAGAACAAAAAGGGGTTTGAATGGATATTAATGGTGGAAAAGATTGGTTATGTGAATATTTCCAAATATGAGAGAAATAATATAATGTACGGAGTAATATTTGTCATGTGAATTTACTATTTTAGACATTCATAATGTGACAAACATTCCATAGGATTCTTTACCATTAACTTTCTTTTTCATAGTACAATGTAATGCATTTGATCATTGTTTGTGCAAAGATGTTACAAGATCAAGGGTTATATCTTCTTATGTGAGGGTTTTTAGTCGCGCGTTATGCTGATTACGGAGAATGATTGGTCACGCGTGAAAGGCATAAATAAAATAAAAAGATGGTGCAAACCATCGATTGAAGAAATAATAAGGTTCTATAGCTGGAATTGTTAAATAGTTGATCTCGCAAGCGGCTGCTTACTTATAGTATTAACTAAGTTCAATACTTAACTAAATTAAGTATGTAAATACCTCATTTATCGTAATTAACTAAATAGTTCATAATATACTAGTAAGGTATCCGCATGTTGCGGCGACGGATACTTTGAAATAAAACTTTTCGATAAATCATATATTTTAGTATATTATATATATATATATATATATATATATATATATATATATATATATATATATATATATTGACAATAAATTTACGAATATCAAAAATTTTGTTTAGCCCGCTGAATCATATGTAACTAAATGATAAA
Source organism: Artemisia argyi (assembly GCA_030686995.1). NCBI lineage: Eukaryota > Viridiplantae > Streptophyta > Magnoliopsida > Asterales > Asteraceae > Artemisia > Artemisia argyi. The sequence continues at coordinate 210,301,565 of CM060681.1, forward strand.
TACAAGTAAAACACCGGTATATTCTGGTAATGCATGGTTGGGTGTGCGGAGTGTGCAATCGCACAAGACCCCAAAAATTTGAAGGCCTCCGATGTTATGATACTATTTATTTAAGGCAAATTTGATAAGAATTTATTCTAAAACTTAAGATTTTGATCTTATTTAAATAGAAAGTGGATTATGTTTTAAAAAGAAAAGAAAAACAGAGTTGTAGATATGACAAACTGGGAAGATGATAATTATAGGTAATAGTCACTTTGCACCCTAAAGTTTGTAAAATTTACACAAATCTCTTTGTCTTTTAGTTTCATTCAAAAGTAACTACAAATGGGTTTACAAAAATTACATCTTAAACTCACGTTTTGGAAAGCTGTTAAAATTTGTCCAGATTTTTCTTCTATACATTTTTATAAAAAGATTTTAAATGTGGCCCAATAATATTATCATGATAAATATAGAGATGTCATTCATGGTTTTTTTTATGTTTTTGAACATATTTAGGTCTTTCTGGTCGTTCGAGGGGCCAATATGATCAGCAAGGCATAGGGCCTCCAAAATCCACGGGGGTAATGGTATACAAGGTAATCTTAGAAGGGGGAAATGTAGTTATAGTTTTAGTACATCCTTAGTTGCTTGGTGAATTAAGGTGAAAATAATGTGAATGCTTGATCTGCTTAAGTCGCTTCATGCTGCAATATTCAATTTGTAATAGAGCTAGTCTATTTCAATTATTTGTTGTTTGTTGCTCTTTTTCGGTTTTTAGGAAATGTCCATCACACTTTAAAGCTTGCATTGTAAATATTGTTTGGAATAATAACTACCACCTTTTCACACAAAAAATTAAAAAATAAATAAAAAAAATAGCAGTGCTTAATTACTCGAATTTTTATAAGTTTACTCAATGAAATATATTACTAGTAATATTGATTGATAAAGCCATACAAATTCTACCATGTATGCATGAGTTTCCAGATTTTAGGACCCTGAAAATTATTACTTAGATAAAACCCATCTGGTTTTACCAACCAATCACAATATTGGGTGGCAAAAAGATTTCCATTGTAACAATAATTAAAAACCTTAAAATTATAAAGACCGATAGTTGCATACTTTGATCCCCACCAAAAATCGCCTTGCCAATATGTGCCAATACCTACTTCAAAGTCCCAGTCAATATCTTGATTGAAAGCAAGTGTGTAATTCCCATAATCATGTCCTTTTCTTTTAAAGACATGAACCGTGATGTTTTCTTCAATGGCATTGGTGAGTTTTGTCTGAAAAATAGGAAGATTTTTTTGTGGAGAAGCACTACCGAATGAAAGTATTGTAAGGATAAAAAGAGCATAAATGATCAAATTCATGCTTGATTTGTGTGATGTAGTATTTGTTTGTATTTTACATGTCTCAAATGTATGTATTTATATATTGATGTTAGAAAACTTTATTGATGTAATATGATCTCGTTAGTATTGATAATAATGTTACTGGTATTACCTATTATTATAATATTGTTATCATAAAATCATTTAATATTTATTGATTGTAGACAGAATTAAACGAAGATTTTAACATGTGCGTTGCGGCGGAACATTTTTATATTTTAGTGTTGCAGCCGTTAGAAGAACACTATATTATTCACTATCACCACAATTAAATCAAGGTTTTGTGGTCTATATGGAGCTTTCGTAGTCCCTTGGTTTTTTCTCCCTCCCCTCCTATGAAGGCGTTACTTTGGTATTCTATTGTTTCTCAATCTTTCTTATGGATTTCATTTAGGAATCCTAAGTTTAAATTTAGTTTGGTAGGTTTGTTACAAAACCCTTTAGCTACTATAGCTTCTTTGTAATTTCTCCTTCTACCTTTTGCTAGTTTTAATAAAATGTCACCGTTCAAAAAAAAAAAAAAAAAAAAAGTATAGTGTTTGTATGTAAAGTGTTACGGAGTATTTATATAAATGGTTTGGATAATCCCCTTTGTTTTCACAAACCAAAATATAGTAGTCATATCTGATAGGTTGATACTTGCACCGAGTCAAACAACGAAATGGACACGAAATATTGATTGCATACTATTGTAGATTAGAATCGGGTTAGTTCATGTGTTGAACATGTTTGTTTTAGATCGTGAATTAATGGTTATGTAAAGTTAAGTTATGGATTTTAAAGAATAAACAATGTGTGTTAATATTATAATTTTTAAAAAGGAAAGAACTATGTTGTATAATACGGAGTAAATGTAAAGATTATCTTCAAGCTTTGATCTAGCATCCAAACATAAAATTATTTATTTAGATGTTTATACATACAAATCTCATATAGCAATTTATTGGGAAGGTTATGTGAAAAATTTGAATAGAGGTTGAATAGTTTTTATCGATTTAAATTTAGTTTAGAAAAAACTTTAGAATGATGGTATGTGAAATCTTTGCATGTTGAGACATAGATAATGCAAGTTAGCTAGCATGAAAAGAAATAAATACGAAATAACCAATCCAACACAACTATCACAACTAGTTTATGAATACAAGAGGATGTATTAACAACAAGAAACAACTCAGTGGGCTTGAGGTGATGAAGAAGTCGAGCAAACTCTTCTTTTAAAGAATGGATGACTTGTATGCAGAAACATGATCTCGTCTTGTAAGAAGAACCTTGAGAAACACAAGATAAGGAAAGCTACAAGAATGATCTTATGATCTGAGGTTAGAGAGATATAAGAATGAGATAAGAGATAAACAATAATGGGTGAGAAACAAAGGAAAAATGGCTCACTATTTATAGCAGTGTTTTAAAAGGCGCGCCAAGGCACGAGGCGTAGCCTCGCCGATACAAAATGGACCTTGGCGGTAGCTCTAGGTGTAGCGTGGGATAAGGCACGAAAAGGCGTGGCGCCATTTTTAGAAGCATTTAGGAGATTTACGGATTTGGGCTTAAATTTCTAGTATTTCAGCTATTTCCTTCTTGGGTCTCATAATTTCAAAACTTAATTCCTAAATGGGCCTCGTATTTGAGCTTGACTATTTGGATTTGGGCTTTAGTTTTTGAAATTGCTCTTAAAAAATGATATAAAATTACAAATACATAAATCTATAAATATGTTTTTTGCCGCTTTAAGCACGCCTTAAGAAACGCAAAGGCTCGTAAGGCTTGAGTCGTGACTGTGCCGCAACGCCACGCCGCACATTATTTATAACCTTGATTTATAGACAAAATGGTTCACTGTTCAACCAGTTCCGCCGAATCCCTTACCAGAGGGATCCGACCAGTGTAATCCAAGGGTATCGAATTTTAGGTTACACTTTCGGGTTTTGGGTTATAGGTTATGGACTATGGGTCATGGGTACCCAACATTATGGCATGCATGATGAAAAGCATACTTTGTGTTATGGGTTATGGACTTTAGGCCATGGGTCATAGATTTTGGGCCATGAGTCGTGAACTTTACCTAACTTAATGTCATGCATGATGCAATGAACATGGGCCATGGGTCATGGGTTATGGGTTTTGGATTACCAACACATTTACATACATTTTTATTATTACAAATAAATACACAACTAAATAAATGTAAATAAGTAGTAAAGAACAAATGTAGTAACATGTAATCTTTAGATTTGTACTTAATATAATTGTATGGTTGTTATCGACAAAACTTAAAGAGATCGAGAAATATTAATAAACGTTTTTACGGTTTATTTGTATTAACAGGTTCAATAGTTGGAATTGTTCAATAGCCGATCTCGCAAGCGGCTGCTTACTTATAGTCTTAGGGCATGTCTATTTTTTTTCTTAGCTAAGGGTCATGTGGGTCTCCTTTCCATTAATACCTCTTAGTGTGGCGGAGTAATAAATTCACTCTCTAGTGATACAGACTATTTAAAAAAAATATGTGAGCCCAAATTAATAAAAAACAATATAAAAGACACAAGTGGTGATTAAGATGTTATAACAAAATAAAAATAAAAGGGCCCTTATTTAAGTTCAATACTTAATTTATAAATTATAATATTTATGAATAGAATTTACATAGTGGTGGAAAGCAAGCGAGCAACAAGCTGCGCCGCTAGCCCTTTTTGAATTGCGAAACTAATTCTCTTAAAAACGACATTTGTGGATCTAGGTGTTACAACATTACTATGCATAGCACGTTGAACTCTATTGAGTAGCTCCACTGCCTCAGGTGCAAGAAAACCAAAAGTATCAAACGCGAAAGGAATAAAAACATGCTGATTTTCAATGCACGTTTTCTCGTGTTTTGCCACTTTGTACGAGGCAGCTTTCAAAGCAGCCTTTCCTACTGTAAAACCCCGGCTACTCAACCCCATAAGAGGAGAAACCCCGGTTAGATCCACACACGCATGTTTCCCTCCAACCCACCGAAAAACCAAAACGTCTGCCGGTCTGAGTGTGGATCTTCCATCCATTGGGTCAGTCAAAAAGTTCACAGGCGCTTCTTTCTTGACAGAGATCCCGCCACGCCTAAATATGTCAAAAAGGACGTCCCTAACCATATCATGCATGTACTTGAAGCCCGGGAGCTCCTTGCAATGAACCACATGTTCCCCAAAGGAATCCAAACATGCCTTGCGACAAACTGGGCGTATCTCATCAACCGGAAATAAAGGAATCATAAGGATAGTATGATACTTAAGGATAGTACGATATTCCACCGGTGACATATGTTGACCTAGCCCGTCTATGGGGATAGCTAGAAGAAAATCCTGAGCATGTGGTGCAAGTAGACACTCAAAAATACTTAATTAAATTCAATAAGTAATATACCTCATTTATCGTAATATATTTATATATATAAGGTATACAAGGTAATCTTAAAAGAGGGAAATCTAGTTATAGTTTTAGTATATCTTTAGTTGCTCGGTGAATTAGGGTGAAAATAATAGAATTCTTGATCGGCTTGAATCGCTTCATGTTGCAATATTCAATTTGTAATAGAGCTATTATATTTCAATTATTTGTTGTTTGTTGCTCTGTTTCCGGTTTTTGGGAAATGTCCATCACACTTTAAAGTTGCTTGCATTGTAAATATTGTTTGGAGTAATATATTTCACATTTTCAAAAAAAAAAAAAAAAAAAAAAGAAAAAAAGAAAAAAAAAGAAAAAAAAAATAAATAAAATAGCAAGTGCTTAAAAGATTTATTTCATTAGAATAATTAAATAAATCTTTTACCTTTCGAAGACACGTCCAAGAAAAATTAAATTATTACTCGACTTCTTATAAGTGTACTCAATGAAATACATTGATATTGATTAATAAAGCCATACAAATTCTACCATGTATGCATGCGTTTCCATGTTTTAGGGGAAAAATTATTACTTAAATAAAACCCATCTGATTTTACCAACCAATCACAATATTGGGTGCCAAAAAAATTTCCATCGTAACAATAATTAAAAACCTTAAAATTAAAAAGACCAATAGTTGCATACTTTGATCCCCACCAAAAATCGCCTTGCCAATATGTGCCAATACCTACTTCAAAGTCCCAGTTAATATCTTGATTGAAAGCAAGTGTGTAATTCCCGTAATCATGTCCTTTTCTTTTAAAGACATGAACCGTGATGTTTTCTGGAATGCCGTTGGTGAGTTGTGTCTGAAAATTAGGAAGTTTTATTTGTGGAGAAGCATTACTGAATGAAAGTGTTGCAAGGATAAAAAGAGCATAAATGATCAAATTCATGTTTGATGTGTGTGATGTGGTATTTGTTTGTATTTTACATGTCTCAAATGTATGTATTTATATATAGATGTTAGAAAACTTTATTGATGTAATATGATCTCGTTAGTATAGATAATAATATGACTGGTTTATATTTAAGTTAATTTTATGTTCATTTATTGTGCATTAAATGTATAATTAATTTAAGTTCCAACCTGACAATGTTTAATACAAATATAAAAGGAAACTTTGACTTTATTAAATCAAAAATAACATATATCTATAATACTATAAGATTCAGTCCCTAAATTTAATGTGGAGTTATGATGATGGAGTTTTTAGAGTTAGAAACAAGTTAGAGTCGTTTAGTAGTTGCGTAGAGTACAAGATAGCTAATGCTCGGAATTCAATGCAGCTTTATAATAACTATACAATCATGAAAGGAGATGAAGTGCAAGGGTTGCCCGAATTGATCACATGACATTTAGTATAGAATTAAAAGTCGGTTAGATGAAGTGCAAGGGTTGCCCGAATTGATCACATGACATTTAGTATAGAATTAAAAGTCGGTTAGATGAAGTGCAAGGGTTGTGAAAGGTTGCAAGAATAATTAATAATTTAACCTAATTCATGCCTATATAAACCGGCCAAAATCACATTTAGTATGTACATTTGAAGATGATTCACACATCTTTTAGATCTTTGATTGTTGGTAGCGGTATGTAAATTCTCTTTTGCAGCATTTTGGAGATGATTCAAACATCTTTTAGATCTTTGTAATTAACTTGGTATTCTTTTTTTTCTTAATTTAGTTATCATATGCAGGTATCATGAAAATCACACAAGATCATGCATGCTCAGATAAATGGAACCAAAGATTGGGATACCAACTATTTTCTTTGTTTCTTACATATTTAGGTGATTGTTATAGATAAGCATATATATAGATATATGTATCATGTTAATGCATTTTCATATACAAGTAATTTATGTGCGTTTTCTATTGACGTAGCTCACATGTACGAATTGATTCAAGAAAATGTGCACTAGCATGTATGTAAAGCAACATTTAAATGGTTAAATGATACTTTTTAGCGTGATTAGTTTATGTAAGTAATTGCTTTCGAATGCTCTTTGAGAAATATTAGAATGAATTTATCGTGTGCAATTGAATTATTATTGAAAAGAAGAAGGTCCGCACATCGCAAAGTGTTTTATTTTTCTGTATGTAGAATCATTAGTGAGAAACCAATATTTACGCCAATTAAATGAGTTTGCCATAATAGCAAAATACGACATATTCAAACTATCACATTGAGTAATTAATACGTAGAAAGGAAAAAATATATAATTTTGACTTAAATCCGTTTGTAAATTGTAATATCAAATAAAAATGTTGAGTTTGAAACATAAGCAAAAGTTCAAACTTTTATCGAAAAACAAAACCGGTACATTTAATGTGAAGTATTGATTCGCCTGGAACAGTCAGATAATATTAACCAAGTTATGGTCAACAAGTCAAACAGCTGAGGCAAATGCTTCCGAGGAATACAGTGTTTTCCCGGGTCGTAAGTCCCAACGAGGTGTGCGATGTGATATTATAAACGAATCTGTGATCGAGTGAATCTGAACAGGGAATGGTATAAAAGTGTGTGTGTGTGTTTAACTAGGGTTTTATAACTTAAAAATAACTTAGGAAAACTAAATTAATGATTACGTGAAAGCTAGGTATTAAAAACGTTCACCAAATTAAAATCAGACGCGACTGCGTACTGAGAAAAAGGTGAGTTTTAAGAAAAATAAACTACAAGGGTTAAAATTGAAAATTCTATAAACTTTAAACTTAAAATAATATTAAACTAAAAATAAAACTATTTTTAAGATTATTTTATTAATTATTATTAATTATTTAATTAAAAACTATTTAACTATTTAATTAGAAAATTATAAATACTACAAATTAAACTAGAAACTTATAAAAATATTTTCTAAACCTAAAATAGAACTTGAAGAAAGTATAAAAAATAAAAATAAATATTTTTGTCTTTTTATGAATTTCTTATTAATTAAAAACTATTTATATTATTTATACTAATTAAACTATTTTAAATTACAAATAATATTAAACTAACTTAGAAAATTATGAAAATTTTTATATAACTAATTAACCATCATAGGAATCCTAAAAAATTATAAAAACTTTATTTTATATATTTATAAACTAGTTTACTATTTATTATTCTATTTATTATTTAATTACTATTTAAACTATTTAAATTATAAAAACTATTAAATGAACAGTATAAATCACAAGAAAATTTCTAAAATTATCTTATGACTTATAGAAGCTAGGAAAAATATAAAATATAGGTGTTACTATGTAAAAACTAATTATGCTAATTATAACTTACTTATTAATTAATTACTAATAAAACTATTATTAATTCTAATTAATACCAAATGACAATATAAAAATCTAAGAAAATTATTTAAATTACTTTAATATATAAGGAAATTAATAAAAATATAAAAACACAGATTACTTAATAAAAATATAAAAATGAAAATTAAAATTAAATTGTATTAAATAGAAACTATCACTTAATTTTATATTGTTTTTTTCTGGATTTTTATTTTACAAAACTTTATTATACATAAAAATAAGTAACTTTAATAAAAACAATAATTTTATAGCTTAAAAATAAGCACTGTGGGGGCTTATTACCTCCACAGTTGACTTTGGTTGACCAAATGGACAAATAAGCTCAAATGAGCTGGTGTGGGACCCACTTTGGATAAGTCTGGCTCTAATAGGTTATTTGGACTTGTCAAAGCTTAATTTAATCCAATAAGCTCAGTAGATAAGCTGGTAAATCAAAATAAGCTAATCCAAAAACTAAATTCTACTCAGACTGGGGACAAGGTTCAAGGGCTTATTTAGGTGGGGTCCACAGTGATTCAAGTCAAACCAAAAGTCAAACCTAATAGTCTGGTAGGAGGGGGGTTGGGAAAAGCTAATTAGGACAGGTGGGGTCCACTATGGTAGCCACAAACCACCACCAAAGTGGTGGTGATGGTACTGTGTATCTGGTGTGCAGGGTACAAACAAGGTTTCAATAAGCTATGCACTAATAAGCTAGAACCCAAGGTAAGCCTAGGTTATTGAAATAGGACTACTTGGCTTATCAAAAAGCCCAAGGATAAGGTGTAGGGTCCACTGGAGAGCTTGTTATGAGCTTATGAAAAAGACTAAATACACTGAGTGATCAGTGTACTTAGCAAGGTGGGTCAAGGTTTAAGCTGTGAGCAGGCCTAATAAATAAGCTTGAAAATAGAAAATGAGACTTAAAACCTTGAGTTTGGTTGCTTAGCTTTATAAAAATATAAAAATCACAAGCTTAAGCTCAGTTATGAGCTTTTGATTGCTTATGAAATTCACTCACTTACACTGATTGCTCAGTGTAAGTAGTGGTTTTGTTAAACATGATAAGCATATATAAGCAATACAATAAGCAGATAATGGAACAATAAGCACATACAAAGATAACTAGCCAGAAGGGCTTCTAAGATCAACAAATTACACAAGCTAAAGTCCACTAGTGAACAATATATAAGCTTATGAAAAAGCTTACAATCCTGTGCACAGGGGAGGTTTTCAGAAAATGGCTTAAAAGAGAGTTGCAAATAAGCAGTTAAACTAAGCTAACAAAAATAAATAAAAATACTCTAATGAAGATTAGCAACAAAATTTTAATAACCTAAAATCTTAAAAGCTAAAACCTAACAATAAGATCACAATAAAATTCACAAGTTTATTAAAAAAATAGTTACTAAGAAATTTGACTTATTACTAATATGATCCAAGTTGACTTTAATGAACTTCTACTGAATCCTAATTACTAAGTATGTTGTATTATGCTATATTTAGACTAAATTAAGCTAGATAATACACTTATGCATTAATAACTAGGATTATTATCTCATAAACTCTAACAGTGAACAAGTATATGATATGAAACTTAGGTTTTGACTTTTTATCAAACAAGACATAAGTTTTATGGTTCATATGATCTAAGAAAGACTAGAAAAGCATGTTTGAACCAGTGATAACAAAATAAACTTCCCTGAGCATAGGGAAACAGGTTCATCCAAACACCCCTCTAATTGACTGTTTACACTACAACCTTTGATTTCAAAACTAAGTTTACTGAATTTATACTTGCTACAGTTTATTAATCACTAATAAAGTTATTTAAACTAAAGAGACCACTAATAACAACAATAACAAGAGTATGCAAAAATCAAGTTAATTGCTTACAGTTGATGCAGGGTAGAACCAAGGGAACAAGGATCCAATTTCACTTCCTAAAGCCTCCCATAAGGCAATTAAACCATGAGAATCCAAAATCCACAAGCCCCCTTGCTTTCTTCTTCACTAAAAACTGATTTTTGGATTTCCATAATTTTTTCTAGTATTTTTATGAATTTTATGGATTTTACTCTAAACTGAATTTTAAGCTTAGTGACTTATTAAAAACTTGAAAGTGAGCTTACAGGAACTTAATAAAGCAAATTTAACAATATCTAACAAGTTTTAAGAGAATTTGTCAAGTTATCTCAAAACTGCCAACACTGAATTCACTGAGTAACACTTGAGATTAAGAGTAGAAAAGGTGCAATTTTACACTATTAAAACAAATTACAACAAGTTCTAACTGAAAATTACAACTGAAAGTAAAGTTACACTACCTATGATTATATTACCCTAAAGCTACACTACTTCCTCTCCTCTGCTGCTTCATTCTTTATATATAGATGATCTATTGAGGTCCTTGCAGTCAATTGTGACTTTCCCATCTCATCTGAACCCTTGAAATGGTCAAAGTGATATCCACCGTTCAAAACACCTTTTTCGAGCCAAAATATCCTAGGGGTCAGTAAGGGTAACGTGTGAGGGTTTTAGGGGTTTAATGAGGTGTTGGAGTGTTGTGGAGGTGGAAAGAGATGATGGTGAAAGGTGTAAGCCAGCTGTGGGTTGAGGTGGAGGTGATACCAGCTAGGTGTTATGTTGGTTTTGGTTCTGTGAGTGATGAGAGGAAAGGGGTGAAGAAAAGGGTGGGTTTGACCAAACAGTTGACCCCGGTTTTATTATAAGTGGGGTGTGGGCTGGATTCACTTGGGCCAGAAATAAAGAGAGGGAGTGGGCTGGGAATGGAGTTGGGTTTGGTTTATTTTTGGGTTTAGTAAATAAGGGTGATCCGTTTGGTTTGTAATTTAGAATATCACAAGGACCAATTTTGTAATTAATTGAAAGTTGAGGGTCTGTTGTGGCTTTATTCCAAATTTATCACAAGGGTTTAAATTGTCACATGTGAATAGTACAAGGGTACTTTTGATATCTTTCATTATTTAAAATACCCGGGGACTATTCTTGTCAATTAGTGAAACTTCAGGGACCATGTTGTAAATTCACCAAACTTCACACCAAGGACCATTCCTGCAAAAGATTAGTAATACAAGGACCAAAATTAATTTTTCTCAAAGTTTTTACATCCCAGGGACCATTTCTGTCAATTTCCAAAGTACAGGGACTAAACTTGTAATTTTGTGAAACTTTGCACCAAAGGACTAAATATGTAATTTTATGATTAAAAAGGACCTTTGATGACTTTTTCAAGTTTTTAGAATAACCAGGGACTAGTTTTGACAATTTATGAAACTTGAGGGACTGAAACTGCCAATTATGCAAACTTTGTACGTTTTTCAATTGTTTTTGCATATTTTGCATTTGAAACATATAAAACACACCTTTAAGATATTTTAAGTATTTTGATACATATTTGAGTGTTTTTGTATGTTTTGGCAGTTCAGATTGGTACAAAATGATGAGTATTTAGACACTCATCAATCCCCCACACTAAACTATTGCTAGTCCCTAGCAATCTATTGAGAAAAACTTAATGGATTTGAAAAACTCTTTACCAAAAGCCATCACTTCTGGAGTAGCCAGGTGTAAGAACTGTGGCACACCTGATAACCGTGTGATTTTGAGCAAATCACCAGCTGTCAACGGATTTGATTAGTCTTTACCAAAAGCCGTTTGCTTCTGGACTAGCCAACTCTTGATGGAATAGTCAACATCTTGGTGAGCTGATTACCAATTATGGATTTTCCACGGCCTTTACCACAAGCCATAATCTTGTGGGCTAGCCAACTCATTAGCTTTTGAGGATAATGGGGAGTTGAGGAACCATACAATTTTTGGCAAATTGCAAGCCATAAACGGGTTTGAGTTATCTTTACCAAGAACCGTTTGCTCCTGGATTAGCCAATCCTGTTGTGGGTTAGACATGGAGGATTGATACCATTTATTGCGTTCTAAGTGAGAAAAAATTTTAAAATTTTGGCTAAAATGGGGGTTCTTGATGGAACATGTGTTTAAATTCGTTAGAATAACGAATCTCCCCCCACACTTAGAACTGAATATTGTCCTCAATATTCAAAGTACCGGGTGTTAAACCGACACTTAGAACGTACGAAGGAAATACTCTATAGCCTTTATTTATTTAAGATGTATATACATACAATTTATTATTTTTTTTTTTTTTTTAGATAAAACTTCTTAAATAGAAGCTATCACTATATGTACATTTTTTTTTTTTTTTTTTTTTTTTAGAGATATATATATATACAACATGTGGGGCATCTCCCCCACACTAGGGTGTTACACACGGGTGAAAACCCATGTTTTTGCTAATGTTTTTGATTCCCGAGTCACTAGCTTGACTCGACCCCGTATTTGATTTGTCCATGGGGAAGCAAGTGGAAGAGACAATCTCAATCGGACTTTCATTCAAAACGTTTGGATAAACATTTGAAGCACGTGAAAGTTCCACACCGATGAGACAAGTAACCGGCTCATAATTTATAAATGAGAATGCCGGGGTCAAAGATTATATCCTCACTCCCGAAAGAGTGAAGAACAGGATAAGGAACAGAATATATGAAGAAAAGAAAGAAGGTCATGATGAAAATCATGATTAACTCCTCATCTTCAATAGGAGAATTCATTGTTTCATGAATCTCCTCTTTTAAGCTCGTTTGATCAAGACATATTATGGGTATGTCTAGATCAAAATAGAAAGTATCATACTCCGGTGGAGATATGATATGAGTGAGTTCAAAGGAGAACTCCTCGTAAAGAGAATCATTCACAAGATGTAAATCTGTGAACTCATGTTCCGTTGTGAACTCAACACAATCCTCATTCTGAATATCAAAGAGTGGATTATCAGAAATCAAAGTGAATTCGGATTCGAATTCAAATAGAGGATTGGTGATAGTAGTTTTGAATGCTTCAGGAACAATGTGATTAACATTCTCTACTGGACTGTTGGGATAAGCACTGAGTGAAGGATCATTATGTAAGAGACTTTCTATCTCTTCCTGATCGGCTTCAAAGTCAAAGAGATCATCATTACTTATAGATAGAAGTGGAATGATGTGAGTGAGTTCCTCTGTGACATCCTCAAGAGGATGATCAACATCAGAATGAGGCAGTGATGCCTCAACATACTCAATGTCTCCATAAGATATACAATCATCACTGGAATTAGAGACATTCTCAATTTGATAATTTGGATTATCGGGAGGGGTAGGGATATCACACATATGATCAAGAATTCCCTGTGACTCACTTGGGATTGAGACAAGGTTCTCAACACTAGACTTTATGAATTCGTCCGATTCCTTTGCAGGAATAGTGTCAAGATGCTCGTCCCCCATGCTCAGAGAGTGAGTGGGAACCTCGGGTATGATAACAGTAGACTCAGGGAGTTGAGAAGGACTAGCATACATGGATTTTATAATTTTCGTTTGTTCAGCTGCTAGTAATTCTCCCATACTCTTTTCTCCCTGAATATCCATGGAAGGAGTCTCAACTGATGAACTTGATGAGGTATCATCACTTTCATCATCCTCATCGAGAAAAGCAGCATTTTGAAATTTGGTACGTGTTATAGCTGCTTGTTCTAAGACTAGTAATTCTTCCATGCTTCTTTCGTCTCTAGCAGCATGTTCTTCAGCAAGTAATTCCGCGATAGATTTATCACGAGAATATTGAGTGAGTGGAGACTGTGGGGGTGTGAATGTGTCAAAACCGGATATATCAGAACTAGAACAATGTTCAGGTTTATAATACGGTTGACATTTGAAATCATCATGAGGACCCCCACAATATACACAAGAAGAACTTGGTGCATTGTGAAACGACATATTAGCCAACTCCTCCTTAAGGTCTTTAAGTTTCTCAAGAACCTCTAGACAAAGGTCTTGCTGGTTTTGAGGAGTTGCTTGGTTCATTTGGTACTGTGGAGGTGGGTCTTGAAACGAATAGTCGTAATTGTTACAAGGAAATGAATTCCTTGTTTGACAATCAGAGCTAAAGTGAGGACCTCCACAGTACTCACAACAGTTGAACTGATGTGTCTGTGAGTCGTATGTGTTTGAGTCATAATTGTTATCAGGAACCTGCTCATAGACAAACTGATTCCTAATTTGACAATCAGAACTGTAGTGTGAACCACCACAGTACTCACAATAGTAAAACTGCTGAGTCTCATGGTGTGGAAGCTGGTGGAATGAATCAGTCATGTCAGGGTAGGAATAGGGATTCTGGTTATAGATAGACCCGTTTCCTGACTCTACCATGCCACAATTGGGGCAATTACCACCATTATAAGGACTACCACACCCTTGACAGACAAGAAGGTGAGAATAAGACATAGAAAGAATCAAAGGGTTTAGGGGTGAGAAATGAAGAATCAAATAGGTAGGAATGTAAAGGTGAATATTTTTGGTGTTTTTGAAAAAATTTTGTAATATTAATAAGAAGGAAAATATTTTTGGTTTTTTTGTGTTCGTTGAAAACTGATTTTAAAAAGTTTTCGGGAACTGTTTTTAGTTTTATATGATAATAATATGAACAAAGGTGGATAAATGTACAATGAACGTGTATTCAGGTTCACAAATACGCAAAATCGTTTAGAATAAGCGCACAACCTCCCCGGCAGCGGCGCCAAATTTTGATTCGCCTGGAACAGTCAGATAATATTAACCAAGTTATGGTCAACAAGTCAAACAGCTGAGGCAAATGCTTCCGAGGAATACAGTGTTTTCCCGGGTCGTAAGTCCCAACGAGGTGTGCGATGTGATATTATAAACGAATCTGTGATCGAGTGAATCTGAACAGGGAATGGTATAAAAGTGTGTGTGTGTGTTTAACTAGGGTTTTATAACTTAAAAATAACTTAGGAAAACTAAATTAATGATTACGTGAAAGCTAGGTATTAAAAACGTTCACCAAATTAAAATCAGACGCGACTGCGTACTGAGAAAAAGGTGAGTTTTAAGAAAAATAAACTACAAGGGTTAAAATTGAAAATTCTATAAACTTTAAACTTAAAATAATATTAAACTAAAAATAAAACTATTTTTAAGATTATTTTATTAATTATTATTAATTATTTAATTAAAAACTATTTAACTATTTAATTAGAAAATTATAAATACTACAAATTAAACTAGAAACTTATAAAAATATTTTCTAAACCTAAAATAGAACTTGAAGAAAGTATAAAAAATAAAAATAAATATTTTTGTCTTTTTATGAATTTCTTATTAATTAAAAACTATTTATATTATTTATACTAATTAAACTATTTTAAATTACAAATAATATTAAACTAACTTAGAAAATTATGAAAATTTTTATATAACTAATTAACCATCATAGGAATCCTAAAAAATTATAAAAACTTTATTTTATATATTTATAAACTAGTTTACTATTTATTATTCTATTTATTATTTAATTACTATTTAAACTATTTAAATTATAAAAACTATTAAATGAACAGTATAAATCACAAGAAAATTTCTAAAATTATCTTATGACTTATAGAAGCTAGGAAAAATATAAAATATAGGTGTTACTATGTAAAAACTAATTATGCTAATTATAACTTACTTATTAATTAATTACTAATAAAACTATTATTAATTCTAATTAATACCAAATGACAATATAAAAATCTAAGAAAATTATTTAAATTACTTTAATATATAAGGAAATTAATAAAAATATAAAAACACAGATTACTTAATAAAAATATAAAAATGAAAATTAAAATTAAATTGTATTAAATAGAAACTATCACTTAATTTTATATTGTTTTTTTCTGGATTTTTATTTTACAAAACTTTATTATACATAAAAATAAGTAACTTTAATAAAAACAATAATTTTATAGCTTAAAAATAAGCACTGTGGGGGCTTATTACCTCCACAGTTGACTTTGGTTGACCAAATGGACAAATAAGCTCAAATGAGCTGGTGTGGGACCCACTTTGGATAAGTCTGGCTCTAATAGGTTATTTGGACTTGTCAAAGCTTAATTTAATCTAATAAGCTCAGTAGATAAGCTGGTAAATCAAAATAAGCTAATCCAAAAACTAAATTCTACTCAGACTGGGGACAAGGTTCAAGGGCTTATTTAGGTGGGGTCCACAGTGATTCAAGTCAAACCAAAAGTCAAACCTAATAGTCTGGTAGGAGGGGGGTTGGGAAAAGCTAATTAGGACAGGTGGGGTCCACTATGGTAGCCACAAACCACCACCAAAGTGGTGGTGATGGTACTGTGTATCTGGTGTGCAGGGTACAAACAAGGTTTCAATAAGCTATGCACTAATAAGCTAGAACCCAAGGTAAGCCTAGGTTATTGAAATAGGACTACTTGGCTTATCAAAAAGCCCAAGGATAAGGTGTAGGGTCCACTGGAGAGCTTGTTATGAGCTTATGAAAAAGACTAAATACACTGAGTGATCAGTGTACTTAGCAAGGTGGGTCAAGGTTTAAGCTGTGAGCAGGCCTAATAAATAAGCTTGAAAATAGAAAATGAGACTTAAAACCTTGAGTTTGGTTGCTTAGCTTTATAAAAATATAAAAATCACAAGCTTAAGCTCAGTTATGAGCTTTTGATTGCTTATGAAATTCACTCACTTACACTGATTGCTCAGTGTAAGTAGTGGTTTTGTTAAACATGATAAGCATATATAAGCAATACAATAAGCAGATAATGGAACAATAAGCACATACAAAGATAACTAGCCAGAAGGGCTTCTAAGATCAACAAATTACACAAGCTAAAGTCCACTAGTGAACAATATATAAGCTTATGAAAAAGCTTACAATCCTGTGCACAGGGGAGGTTTTCAGAAAATGGCTTAAAAGAGAGTTGCAAATAAGCAGTTAAACTAAGCTAACAAAAATAAATAAAAATACTCTAATGAAGATTAGCAACAAAATTTTAATAACCTAAAATCTTAAAAGCTAAAACCTAACAATAAGATCACAATAAAATTCACAAGTTTATTAAAAAAATAGTTACTAAGAAATTTGACTTATTACTAATATGATCCAAGTTGACTTTAATGAACTTCTACTGAATCCTAATTACTAAGTATGTTGTATTATGCTATATTTAGACTAAATTAAGCTAGATAATACACTTATGCATTAATAACTAGGATTATTATCTCATAAACTCTAACAGTGAACAAGTATATGATATGAAACTTAGGTTTTGACTTTTTATCAAACAAGACATAAGTTTTATGGTTCATATGATCTAAGAAAGACTAGAAAAGCATGTTTGAACCAGTGATAACAAAATAAACTTCCCTGAGCATAGGGAAACAGGTTCATCCAAACACCCCTCTAATTGACTGTTTACACTACAACCTTTGATTTCAAAACTAAGTTTACTGAATTTATACTTGCTACAGTTTATTAATCACTAATAAAGTTATTTAAACTAAAGAGACCACTAATAACAACAATAACAAGAGTATGCAAAAATCAAGTTAATTGCTTACAGTTGATGCAGGGTAGAACCAAGGGAACAAGGATCCAATTTCACTTCCTAAAGCCTCCCATAAGGCAATTAAACCATGAGAATCCAAAATCCACAAGCCCCCTTGCTTTCTTCTTCACTAAAAACTGATTTTTGGATTTCCATAATTTTTTCTAGTATTTTTATGAATTTTATGGATTTTACTCTAAACTGAATTTTAAGCTTAGTGACTTATTAAAAACTTGAAAGTGAGCTTACAGGAACTTAATAAAGCAAATTTAACAATATCTAACAAGTTTTAAGAGAATTTGTCAAGTTATCTCAAAACTGCCAACACTGAATTCACTGAGTAACACTTGAGATTAAGAGTAGAAAAGGTGCAATTTTACACTATTAAAACAAATTACAACAAGTTCTAACTGAAAATTACAACTGAAAGTAAAGTTACACTACCTATGATTATATTACCCTAAAGCTACACTACTTCCTCTCCTCTGCTGCTTCATTCTTTATATATAGATGATCTATTGAGGTCCTTGCAGTCAATTGTGACTTTCCCATCTCATCTGAACCCTTGAAATGGTCAAAGTGATATCCACCGTTCAAAACACCTTTTTCGCGCCAAAATATCCTAGGGGTCAGTAAGGGTAACGTGTGAGGGTTTTAGGGGTTTAATGAGGTGTTGGAGTGTTGTGGAGGTGGAAAGAGATGATGGTGAAAGGTGTAAGCCAGCTGTGGGTTGAGGTGGAGGTGATACCAGCTAGGTGTTATGTTGGTTTTGGTTCTGTGAGTGATGAGAGGAAAGGGGTGAAGAAAAGGGTGGGTTTGACCAAACAGTTGACCCCGGTTTTATTATAAGTGGGGTGTGGGCTGGATTCACTTGGGCCAGAAATAAAGAGAGGGAGTGGGCTGGGAATGGAGTTGGGTTTGGTTTATTTTTGGGTTTAGTAAATAAGGGTGATCCGTTTGGTTTGTAATTTAGAATATCACAAGGACCAATTTTGTAATTAATTGAAAGTTGAGGGTCTGTTGTGGCTTTATTCCAAATTTATCACAAGGGTTTAAATTGTCACATGTGAATAGTACAAGGGTACTTTTGATATCTTTCATTATTTAAAATACCCGGGGACTATTCTTGTCAATTAGTGAAACTTCAGGGACCATGTTGTAAATTCACCAAACTTCACACCAAGGACCATTCCTGCAAAAGATTAGTAATACAAGGACCAAAATTAATTTTTCTCAAAGTTTTTACATCCCAGGGACCATTTCTGTCAATTTCCAAAGTACAGGGACTAAACTTGTAATTTTGTGAAACTTTGCACCAAAGGACTAAATATGTAATTTTATGATTAAAAAGGACCTTTGATGACTTTTTCAAGTTTTTAGAATAACCAGGGACTAGTTTTGACAATTTATGAAACTTGAGGGACTGAAACTGCCAATTATGCAAACTTTGTACGTTTTTCAATTGTTTTTGCATATTTTGCATTTGAAACATATAAAACACACCTTTAAGATATTTTAAGTATTTTGATACATATTTGAGTGTTTTTGTATGTTTTGGCAGTTCAGATTGGTACAAAATGATGAGTATTTAGACACTCATCAAGTATATACAACATCGAGATGGAAGTGCAAGGCTTGCTGAAATTTATCACATGATATTTAGTAATTAGTATACAATTAAAATTCGGTTACGGATCGAGATGAAGTTGAAAAGGTTGCAAGAATAATTGATGATTTAACATAAAGTAATATATATAGATATATGTATTATGTTAATGCATTTTCATATACAAGTAATTTATGTGTATTTTCTATCGATGTAGCTCACATGTGCGAATTTATTAAAGAAAATGTGCACGAGCATGTATGAAAAGCAACATTTAAATGGTTAAATGATACTTTTAGCATGATTAGTTTATGTAAGTATGCAACTTGAATAATGAATATAAAAGAAAAAGTATATAATTTTTGCTCAAACCCATTTGTAAATTTAAAAAAAAAATTAAGTTTAAGATATAATAGTGGAGTCCAAAGGTTTTAGGAATTATTAATAATGTGTTAATTAATATTCATTTAGTTAGCTATTTAGAATCGAGTTTATTGATAAGATTTATTAATATTTGTTAGACTTTAATGTTAATTTTCAATGAAATTAGTTGTACAATAAAATGAGATGAAGCAAAAGTATATAATGTGTTAATTAATATTCATTTAGTTAGCTATTTAGAATCGAGTTTATTGATAAGATTTATTAATATTTGTTAGACTTTAATGTTAATTTTCAATGAAATTAGTTGTACAATAAAATGAGATGAAGCAAAAAAAGTTTGTAACAATTTTTATACAGTTTATGCTGCATTATTATATATACATTATTAAACAAACTTTAACTTACAAACTTAATAAAGAAAATATTAAACGCACATTAAACTATGACCAATTAGATAGACCCTGTGTGCTTCATATTATTATACAAAAACCATCTAATAGACAAGTATTGTAAGGCTAAGTAATAGAACAAAAGAAACAAAGCCATTTTTTCATCATGCAAATAAGTAATAGGCCAAAAGAAACAAAGTCATCACAACTTAATAACTAAAAGCCTACATATAGAATACAACAACACAAAACCAAAACAACATCAAACACTTTTAAATTTTTATACAAGAAAGTTAAAACATTTCATACGATATACTAAACAATAATTAAGTATACACTCGCCAATATAGAGAAAGAATACACGATTAACAATTAGATTCTTAGCCCGTGCGTAGCACGGGTTCTGCATGCCTCGTTTAAGTTAATTTTTATGTTCATTTATTGTGCATTAAATGAATAATTACTTTAAATATGAAAAAAATCAGATTACTTAATGCACCTTAAGCATTGCCCAGTGGGCAGTGTTTAGCAAAACCCTTACATATCTTAACTACTTATAATAGAAAAATGGTTAATGTAAAATGTTGAGTTTTCAACATGGTCAATGTTCATTGAAACCTGATATTGATGGAAACTAAATTAATGTAATACAGCTTTCTTCTATATACGTCCAATATAATGTAATACAGCTTTGATGGAAACTAAATTACTCCGTATAATGGAAACTACAAACCAAACAGGCAACAAGTGAAAGTCCAATATGTGTAGCATTTCCCCTTGTGCATCTACTAATACAGCCATATCCATAAATATCTGCATGGGTAAACTTAAAATGTAAATTATATATGGCCAATTAATGACACCATTAAAACTTAAAGCTTAATGAAACGTAAATTATAATTGCAAATGAGAAGACTTGAAACTGAAATTATTAATATAGGAAACACACTTAATGAGTGTCAGCTCTTAATTACTTCAATAAATGTTTATATAATATAATACCATAATGTATGGAGTAATGTTTATCGTCTGAATTTACTACTTTGGACATTCATAATATGACAACCATTCTATAGGATTCTTAACCATCAACTTTTTTTTATGATAGTACGATGTAAGGGGGGTGGCAACGTTTTCGGCAAAGGGTCGGCATGTCTCGGCATCCATCGGCAGCAACAATGCTACGTTCTCGGCATGGCCTTTTCGGCATGTAATTCGGTAACTATTACCGAGTCGGTAACAAGTGAAGCATTTAATACTTTTCGAACGTTGGAGGAGTTATTGTTGTTAATTGGTCAATTAAAATGAATAAAGGTTTAGGCATGCTTAGGCATGAAATTGCCACTAAAAAACCAACTTTAGGCATGTTTAGGCAAAAAATATGCTGCATGCTTTTTATTGGTCAATTAAAATGAAACTCCATAAACCTTTAGGCAACAATGCCACCCCCTAATGCATTTGATCATTGGTTGTGCAACATGTTACAAGATCAAGAGTTATATCTTAGCATCATGTATCAGGGTTTTAGTCGTGCGTTATGTTGATTACGGAGAAGATTGGTTACACTTGAAAGCCATAAAATAAAAGTAATTAGATGGTGCAAACCACCTATTGAAGAGAAAAAATTAATATAAGTGTGTCGTATAATATTTTTGTGTTTAAATGAGTAGTAGAAAGTTAGTGGTTGGGGTAAGGAAGGTGGTGACTCCTTCACCATCTTTACCATATACTTCAAGTCTAAGAATTAGTAATAACGTTTTTAACTTTTAAGTGTCGAATTAAACTTTGACCACGTTGTTTTCTTTTTCTAGAATGGTTGTGTTGCATCAACTTTTTCAATAAGACATAGTGCTTGTATGTAAAGTGTTATTTCTATATATGAATTGGATAATCCTTTTTGTTTTCACAAGCCGAACTATAGTAGTCATACCTGATAGGCTGACACGCACCGAGTCAAACACCATAATGGCCAAGAAATATGGATAGCACACTATTGTAGATAAGTATCGGGTTAGTTCATGTTTAGAATATGTTGTTAGTTTCAGATCATTAATTCAATGGTTATGCAAAGATAAGTTATTATGGATTATGAAAAATATTTAACGTGTGTTAATATTCTAATTTTGTCAAAGGAAAGAACTAAGTTGTATAATCTAGTTGAGAATAGTTTTAGTTAATTCATTGCTGGAAAAGGTTCAGGTATATTACAAAATTGAATTTGTGGCAATCTTGTTAGGAACGAATGTGTGCTTAACATAAATTGTATTACATGGAGTAGATTCCACGAGAAGAAAATTTAAAATGAGATGATTTTTAAGGAGATATAAGGCTAGACACAATAGGTCGGAAAAAAATCGGTTGAGTTGCATGGTGACCGATGTTGACATCAGTTGAGGCCTTTGTGGTGGATTTGTCATACATCGGTCGAGGAAGGAAAAACACAAAAGTCGGTCTAAAACTTGACCGATTTTCACAAAACACAAACAAACAACTTGGTGTTTTTCTCTTGTGCTTTTTTTTTTTTTGGTCATCGACTGTGACAACTTGGTCATGTCTGATCATCAGAGAGAGAAAGCTGATGTGGCAGGGATGACCCGAGTCACCACTGTGCCCAGCCTAACATGTTATCACTATTTATTTTCACAATATATTTTGTTTTGTTTTGTTTTTTTCCGACTCTACAATACATTTCACGAATTATCGTGGTAATTGATTGAGGGTGCAAATAGTAATTTTTAAGTGCCATATTGACAGTCTGACTCCATGATACGATTTTGTTTTTACTCGATGGCAGCCCCTGAGAAAGGGTTCAGGACCACATATTTTTCCAAATAATTTCTTATTTTTTCATTGGGAAAATTCTTTTTTTTTTCCTTTTCTTTTAATGGGCTTGTGGTCCACTGGGCATGTCTTATTCAGTTAAGCGTGCCTAGTGGAGAGTAGTACCGGTTTGGGTGACCAAACCGGGAAGTCCTCCCTTGCGGACCACTGCCCTGTCGGTACGATTTCAAAGTCCTTCAATGAAGGTTTCAACCCACAAGGGTTCGAATCTGGAGAAGACAAAGTTTACTTCAATTTAAGTGTCGTGCCTTCGGGCGGCTTAAGTTGAAAGTTTTCCCCCCATCGGGTTTCAAATTGGACTTGAATTTCCTAAAGAAATGAAAGTCAATTTTCAAAAAAAGATAATTTGCCAATTTATGGCAAAGGATCCTTAATACGAGTCTACCACAGCAAATGTATAACCAAATGGTTACATTGACTTAACATACACTGTAACTGAAATAGATAAAGCAAAATTATCAGCTTAATTGGTTAAAATTCAAATGTACAAAAATTTGGCAAGAAGCTTTTGTGTTCCCCAATCCATAAGCACATTATCTTGGGACCCACCATATACCTACATGTGTTGTGTAAAAATATTTCTTTTGTTAAAGGCCCTTTTTATGGCCTACAAGAAAAGTACTTGAAAGGGATGTCATTTGGCCAACAGAAAGGCATTTTTTTTATACGCAGGTGATTCGCACACAAACTTTTTTTATTCTTGCATTATATTTTGTGCATTACAGTGTTGTATTATGTACTCTTTATGCATTACTGTGTTGTACAAATGGATGTGTTTTTAAAAAAAATGGTGTGCGAATCAATCCCTTTATTATGTTACCTTACAAGACATTGTATGCAACTCTCTCATGTCTATGTTCACTCAAACTAAATAAATAAATAAATTCAGAGTATAAGGCAAATTGTGACATAAGGCTAGTGACAGTAAGCACCAACGATCGATTGGTTGTGTCGATCTCAATCGATCGCCTCTGCTGTGGAACAATTGTGTGATCGATCGCCAGGACGAAAAAAACCCAAATGGGTCTTGGAGCTGATCGACAATCGTCCAATCTTTTTTGTGTGTATTTTTTTTAATGGGTTGAAGAAGATGATTGTGTGTGTATTTAGTGTGTGAGGATTCCATTTTTTTTTTCTTTGACAACTGCATATATGAGAAATATATTGATTGTGTGTGTTTAATGTGTGGGTGGGTGTGTTTTGAGTGAGGAGGGAGAAGATGACTAACTTTTTTTTTTTTTTTTTTTTTTTTACTTGTGAAAAAAAAAAAAAAAAAACTGAACTAGGTCGCCTTTACTGGGGCACTGAATCGTCTGCAAGTTGCTGTAGAGAGAAAGCTGACGTGGCAGGAAAAAGTAAAGGGATTGAATCCCCTTACTGTGCACAGCCTAATAATCAATTCACAGAATACTCATTTCGGGTAAAGTATGATTTCTGCTCTCTTTTGGAAAAGATATAAATTTATAAGAATTGGTAAATGGGTAAGAAGTAAGTTGGAACTTAATGCTAAAAAATCTGTTATTTTTAATAACATTCACCCTTAAATTAGTAAAGAAATACTACGTAGAAGTCTAATAATATAATTGGAAAACAAGTTAAACTTGGTTACCTGAAATGAAAAAAATTTAATGATTCTTTGAGGAAGAAAAACTTTTATAAATGGTTGTTACTTCTAGAATAATATCATTGCCCTTAATTTACCAGTAGTGTTTAATTTTCACTCATGATTCATTTTCATTTAAGTTTTGCATCATTATTTTTCTCTTTCACTCACTCGCATGGGCGGAGCTATTAAAGGATCGGGAAGGGTCCCGACCCCCTAAGATTAAGTCTGATAGTTTATTTTTTCGTGATTTCATGTGTTAAAATTTTATTTTTTCTTTCTCGGCCATCCTATCTAATGTTTTTCCGGAAAAAAAATTATTCCGGCCCTCCCAAAAATTTTTTTCTAACTCAGCAATTGCTCACTCGTCACTAAAATCGCCGTACTTTTCACTTAACAATAATATATATCCCGATCTTTATATCATAAGCACACACAAACACCCCAATCACACATACACAAAGATGCAACTCCTCAATGTGTGATGTTGACCACTCTTATGTGTAAAAAGGTGCTACTCAACCATGTGTGATCCATGATGACCACATCGGCTCTAACGTGTGAGCCATGGCTTGATTACAGGCAACCTAGCTTAGTTATTTATTTATTTATTTATTTATTTTTTTTTATTTTTTTTTTAAGACCAACAGAAATGCAAAAGAACATTTTAAGTATGTAGTCATTAATAAGTTGTTTATTTTTATGGGATGATATTACCTGCATCAACAAAGCAAATAATTGCCTGATTTCCTTTGTAAAAAAATTTAAAAATTCAAAAATAAACCCCTTTATTATATCATACATGCATCTTTCCCCTTCTTTTACAAAGGAAAGCAAACATGGCCTTCTTGAAAAAGAAAGTAATATTTCCCCTATTTTTATTTATTTTTCCGTACATGGAACAAATGATTTTTTTTTTTTTTTTTTTTTTTTTTTTTTTTTTTTTGAACAAATGATTCTTGTATTATAAGAATTTTCTCTTTTCGAAAGATAGTGATGTTTTGTCATCGTCTTAAAAATTTTCAGCCTCATGGTTTCACTATCTTATTCCGATTCATAAGTCAGAACTATGTAGTATGCATAACTATCCATTAAAAAAAGTCGAAACCAACACTTAGGCAAAGAGATAACAAATAGTACAAACACAAATTTTTAATATACATCACCATAACTAGAGACATTGATTCCTTGAGACCATCCTAGTATGTTTGTCCTTGTAACAAGGATTCATGATTCATTTTTAGATAAGTTTTGCATCATAATTTCCTTTTCGGTGACCACTAAAATCCCTGTAATGCTCGCTTAACAATAATCTATATCTCAATATTTATAACATAAGCACACACAACTACACAAGCAGTGGCGGACCCAGAAAAATCCGATGTGAGGGGCAATTATTATTATTATTATTATTATTATTATTATTATTATTATTTACGATAACAGTAAAATACGGATGAAAAAATTAGATTTAAAATGATAAATCGAGTATTATTACTTAGAGATTGAGGATTTATAAAGTTTTAAAGTGTTGAATGTTGTGTTTTAGTATGTTGGTGGGGGGCAATTTGAGTTTTGATTGGGTTGCGCTTTCATAAAAAGGTCAAATATATATAAAAAAAAATAAAAAATAAAAAATTACACTATCATCGCAACTTTTTTGGCTAACAATGGATAGCGCCGCCACCCCGTAACTAATACATAAGTCCGCCCCTGTACACAATGAATTCATTTTATAATTCATGATGTGATGTTTGTTGAATTGTACAGTAATTCATATTGAATGAACGATAATATAATACATAGGTCCACCACTATACACAAACACCCCGGTCAATAAAAAAAAATCATTTTAACTTTTAAGTATGGTAGTCTACTAGTCTTATAAGTTGTTTACTTTTTTCGCTATATTTTGTACGTGAAATAATTTACTATTATATTACAAGAATCTCTTTTTACGAAAGATAGTGATGTCGTGTCAATGTCTTACAAAATTCCAGCGTCACGGTTTCACTATCTTATTCCAATTCACAAGTCAGAGCTACGCAGTATGCAGAACCATCCATTAAAAAAAACTTGAAACCAACACTCAGGTAAGGAGATAATAAATATATATCACCATAACTAGAGACATTGATTCCTTAAGACCATCCTTGTATGTTTGCCCTTGTAACAAGGATTCATGGTCTCACTAGCACACAAACTAAGTGGTGCACCATTTGTGTCTCAAGGTGTTTACATTGGGACTCGAGTTTTTGACGTACGTGTGGGTGCGTGGGTAATGTCAAAAGGTTAATTCATGTTAATTGGATTCTATGTTGATGTTTTCTAGCAAATTGAAAATTAGACCAACGCTATATTCAAGAATGGTCTCTCAATAGTTTATTAGACCCAATGTGGTCGTATGTACTTAATTTTCAATTAGTCTACATATTAGTGTACCGACTAAGAAGGGTGGCAGTGGGGGCGGCATCACCCACCGGCAAGGTGATGCCGGCGGTGAACACCGCCGCCACCCCACCGGCATCATCAACGGCAAGACTTGAGCGGCAAATATTGCCTCCGAAGCATGGGCTTTCCAATGCATAATATGACCGTTGGGCATTAAAGTTATTAAAGAAAAAAAAAAGTTGAGAGGTATGAAAAAGGCATGGTTGCCACTAAAATGGGGTTGGGAGGTATGGAAAAAGTATGAATGAGGTGAAATGAGGTGGAATGATATTATTGGTGGATTTCAGAGGTATGGACGATTTCGGAATCATGACTGCCAGTGTCCTAAGGTTGATGTCAAGTATGTTACTAAAGAATAGTATTAACTTAATAATGCATGTCGAGATAGAATTATATTGTTCGTTTTGAAAGTTAGGGAGGTTAAAATGGTGCTTAAGTTTTAACAAGCCAATGGCAAGTTGGCAATGAGGCAAATGTGATCACTACTAATCCAATGACTCATACATGCTTTAGCGAGATTTAGTAAGTTGTTGTGATAAATAAGTAGTCTATAAAAATGATAACCAACATGGAAATATACGGAGATCATGTAATTAAAAAAAAGTTTTGAATTTATATTAATTCACACGTCATGATTAAGAGTCACTAAATTTTTCATCTAGTGTCTCTTAATCGAACATGTAAGCATCATACTAATTCACACACATGAACTGCATACACTAAGGTAGTATTAACTACCAACATTTTCTTCTTTGAACCAATGCGGGACTAAATGGGTTTTATTGAAAAAAACTATACCATATGTACATGGTCAGAATGAAGATTAAATATGTACATGGTCATCATAGATCAATTTCTTTCAAAACTACTTGAATAACTGTATCTATGATGGCATATTCAAATTAGAATGATGATATATAGGTCTAATAAAAAACTTGATAATAGACCTACTATTTTTATCCTTTGACAAATGTTATACATTTTTTTTTCACCATTTTTCACAAGTTAATTTTTCAAATGCACCAATCACATATTTAGATTTAATTTTAGGTGTAAGTTTTAAGCATCGAAATCATGTTTCTACAAATTAATTGTGTAGTTATACGAGTTTTGGATTTAATTAAGATGTATATTGTTTTAGCACTAAAAAATTGAACAAAATTAAATTTGCGGATACATTATCTCTCTTTTATAAAACTAGCATGGTACTTGCGATCAGTGGCGGAACTTGAACACTTATTTTGGGAGGCCGAATTTATTTTGGGAAAGACAAATCGGAGATTTGTTTGTGAACTCAACTAAATTACCCCTAAAACATATAGTATTTACACTAGTTGCCGCAACTTTCGGGGGGGGGGGGGGGGGGGGGGGGCTGGGACCCTCCCCTGCCCCTTAAAAGGTCCGCCTCTGCCTGCGGTACATGCCTATATTGTGGTGATATACACAACAGGTCAGCGAGTGTTAGTATTTGCGAAAAACGAGCGTTCATAGTAGCTAAAAAAGCATTTCGGTTATTTTTGATAGCGCGATTTGTCGTTATAATGTGAGTGATATTAGTTGGATAGTAGAGGTGAAAGATTGATTATATATGTTTATTTATGAGTAGACAATTTGAGTTGTTACTTCCTGATTTTCACCCGTCATATTTTTTGAAGTGATCTTACCAGATGAACATGTATATATGTTTGGTCCAAGAATGTCATAACTCAAATCAATTTGATTTTTTTTAATCAATTAAATAGCATTCATATATAAATTTAAAACAATCTAAATAAAAACAATACTATACTACTATATCATTAATCCTTTTAATTTCGAAATTAATCGGTTACAAAAATATTAATGGTTAGCTATAAAGTGTTACACAATTTAGTATAAAGAGTGGTACTACTCAATATTTGTATTAATTGTTGGCTTTAGCTATTGTACAATTTTTTGTCAATGATATACATACATTATAAAGGACTAGCAGGGTTCCGCGCGATGCAGCTGCGGGCACCCTGTAATTTAATTTTTTCGGCTGATAATTTATTTTATTTGTACGTTTTTTGGCAATAGCTTTACTGATTAGTTTTTTATGGCAAAAGTTTGATAAAATTTTGCTTAGTTTGTATTATTATTATTATTATTATTATTATTATTATTATTATTATTATTATTTAGTAGTTTGTTTGGTTTGTACAATATGTGAACATATTTTAGTTTACTATGTTCTTTTTGACAATAAATTTACGGATATCAAAAATTACGTTTAACTCGTGTCTGTTCGGGCTCGAGCCTGTTGGCTCGTGTCCGTTCGAGCTCGAGCCCATTGCCCGTTTGGGCTTGAATATTTGTATAATATGCTTTATTATTTGTATTAGTGACATTTAATGCATGAATTGTGTTTAAGTTGGTTGTACAATATGCTTGATAATTTGTATTTCTTATGTAAGGGTGTTTTAATAAGTACATTAATTGTATTTATTGACCAGTTAATTAATTGTATTTAATGTACATAATGATTTATTTATTGTATTTAATATTAGTATTAATTGTATGCTGGAATTAAATATGAGGGGAATTTCTATAAGTAGCATTGGTTGTTGTACTTATAGCTTTAAAAGTTGTAAGACTTAATTTTAAGTATTCTAATAATAGTAGGCATTCATGCTTTATAATATAGTATGATATGATAAGATAAGATAAGATAGCTTGAAATCTTATACAACTTTTGGATGTCGCTAGGGACATTTGTCCTACAGCTACCATGAGTTTGGGTTGGCGCAAAATTCTTCAATTGCGGGATGTTATTAAACCTTATTTTTGGATGCAGATTGGAAATGGACTAAATACTTCGTTATGGTATGACATGTGGTGTACTCAATGCCCTTTATATTGTTATATCTCGCCAAGGGATGTCGCTAGGGAAGGGAATAACTTGCGTACATGTGTGGCTGACATGATTGTAAATGGTGCTTGGAACTGGCCCACTTTATGGCTCTCGAAATCCCCTGAATTAGGGTTCATTACAACTCCTACTCTCACGGATAAAGAAGATTGCATGTGGTGGCGCGATAGAAATGGTAATCTAACTGAGTACTTGGTGAAATGTGCTTGGGAGGCTTTAAGACCACGTGGCCTTGATGTCTCTTGGTGCGATATTGTTTGGTTTTCCCATGGCATCCCCCGCCATGCTTTTCATCTTTGGCTCATTATGAAACGATGTCTTAAAACCCAAGATAAGCTGCGTTCTTGGGATGTGAGTCCGACTATGGTTTTATATTTTCTTCGTTGCTCTTTATGTGGTCTTCAGATGGACTCACATGAATACCTTTTCTTTGAATGTGATTACTCGGCTAAGATTTGGTGTTGTATTCGAAATCTTGCTGGAATGGATAATGTACCGCCTGTTTTGGAGGATATCGTGGCATGGCTCCAACCTATGGCAGCTTAACGCTCGGTTAGTTGTATTGTTGGTATACTTCTGTTTGCAGCTGCGAGTTATTATGTTTGGAGTGAACGAAATAATCGTTTGTTCAAGAATACTAGAAGAACCCTTGAGGAGCTTTACGATCTCATTATGGTTATGATACGGCTCAAGCTTGTTTCCTTCAGATTCAAGAATAAGCCAAGGGTCACTGATTTGCTAAAGAAATGGAACATGCCTAGAATTTATAGTTAGTTTTTGGCTAATAACTATATGTGGAATGTCACATTGGTTTTGGTAGTTCAAACCTCGGTTTGAGGTTAATATGGCATTCAGCCATATTCCATTGTACTTGGAACTTTTTTATTTATTTATTTTATTATTATTATTTTTTTTTTTGAGGAATATACTTTACTGGGGTAACCCATTACCCAAAAAACATCTTATACAACTTAACCAACGTGAAATTAGGCGGAATTGTTCAAGGATGGGCTTCGATCACTAAGTTTGATAGATTATTTGACTTAGGGACTAACATTAACCTGTTTAGAAATATGTGAATAGTTTTGGATCTTAAATCATTGTTGGGGACATTTTTATTTGATATAGAACGGTTTAAACAATTAAAAATTTCTATTATATTGAGAGAAAATTTTACATTAAGAAAAGATTTTAGGGATTTTCCTAACTGTTTAAGGTGGTAATGTTAATTTGTGTTTGATATACGGATGAAGAACATAAGTTCTTCTCTTGAATACGAGTACGATGAAGATTAAAAGGTAGTTAGATCCAGACGCAATAAAGAAGTCTTTTATAAAATAAACATTTAAAAACCTATTTATCAATATTATAAGAAAGTTTGATCCAAATGCAAAAAAAGATTTTAAAAAAATACTAAAAATCTAGTAACATGTACACATTTTTAACACTCTTATATCAAGGAATTCAATTTTTATTTGAAAATTGAACTTCCGTAACAACAAAGCATTAGAAACATCATACTATTCTAAACTAGTTATAATACCCGCGCACGCGCGAGTTTTTTTTAAACTTTTTGAAATAATTATTTAAAATTTTTAATCCTATTGTTAATTGTAACTTATTTATATTTTTTATATTTATCTTCTACTTGTGTTGTGGATAAATATATATATAAAAAAAAATATTTTTTTTTAAATATCTTATCTATATTTTTTGTATTTATCTTCTACTTGTGTTATGGATAAATATAAAATATTACCTAATAAGAAAATAATCTTTTTTTTAATAAAATTATTACTAAATCAGGTATGAATTAATTTTTTTGAAATGCAAATTCTCAATAGGGGTTTTAATTTATTATATAAAAAATTTGATAAAAATTATACTAATAAAAATACAATTCATTCATATATTTTGTATTACGTACTAATTATAATTCCCGTGCACGCACAGGGTTTTTTCAAAAAAAATTAATAATGTATTTTTATGTATTAAGAAACAAATACTTTTTTAGTATAATTTTATGTATTAAAATTTTAATAGTGTGTAACCATGCTTTCTTTTAGTGTTATAGAAATCGGTATTTTTTTTTTCTTCATATATTTGCCTAAAAGTGTTAAAGTGTGTGTTGATGATGCACTTCATAAATTTGATCATTCACTCCAATATACACTTTTAAGAGTTGAAGGCTATGGATTTTTCTTTTTTTATAGTTATGCTACATTTTGTTTTAATATATTTGTTCTAAAGTGTGTAGGAAAATAAAGAATAGCTAATAGTCTAGTACCAGTACTAACTAACTATTTTTTATGCACAATACTATTTGTTTATATCTGCTTATGTTTTGATAGTCCTTTAAGGATCGAGGCCCCAAAAATGAACTTTCAATTAACAATCTACACGAATACAGTTGACCATCCGGTAAGTGCAAATGCTGCAACTACATAAGTCCACAATGTAAGAATTGAACACTCCTCTTGTCCGACGCTGTACCTGCATATTAGTTATTTTGTACCAACCTTTAGCAAATATTCAACATGGTATCTAATTTTTCGTTGTACCGATTTTAAGTTCTCAATATGTTTACATATGTTGTCACATATAAGCAAAAGTAGAACGATTTACCAGTCTTCTTAAATTCAATAAACAAAACCGGTTTGTTGCACCATGTTTTCACAAAATTGTTGCATCAATTGTTTTCTATATAAACCAGATTGGTATTAAAGCAAAGTTTACTGATATTCATGGCAGGAGGAACAATGAACTGGATCATCAGCACAAAACCAAAAAGAGGATCAGATGGAAGTAATCCGATAGCACCAGCCGCTTTAATAACCCCAACCCAATTATCAAAAGGATTATATCTTACTACAATGATAACAATGTTGATTATGGGTCTTATGCTTGCTTTTCTTAAACCTGTTCAAGCGATAAAATGAATAGTTTAGTGAGAATTAGTGATCTACAAACGTAACCAAAACATTGCCAAACAGCCTTTTTAGTTTATTAGAGGCAACCAATTATCTGTAAAAAATTTGATGGAAGCTAAATAAGAATTAATGGGAAACTTAAAGCTGTGCGTAGCATATGATAACTAATGTATATGGATAACCCTTTACAGGTGAGAAATGAGGTAGTAATTACTTTAAAATTACCCGTAAAAGGTCAAGACCAGTGTTTTCAAGATCCGGAACAACAGCTGCAAAGTCCTGAATAGCAAAGGACGCATCAATTAGTTCTTTTGACTTCATATATCCTTAAACATCGCAAGCGTACGAAGATCTATGATTGGAGTATAGTTAGCTTATTTATTAATAGAAAGACTAATCACCGATAACCACATTGGGTAGACAGGATTACAATAAAGCAAAGAAGTGACACCAGGCCATGTATCTTCAGTAGGAGTCCCCATGATTCTACAAATAAAGAGATGCCAGAATAACATGAGTATGTCTACAAGAGTACGTGTTGTCTATTGAAAGGGGGGCCGACATCACCTGAAAATCGTGAACAGTTGATCAATATCAGAGTCTCCAGGAAAGAGTTGTTGTCGGTTCACCATCTCAGCAAACATACAACCAACCGACCAAACATCAACAGCAGTAGTATAGTGCCAGGATCCAAGAAGAAGTTATAATATATGTGCACGCTTCTACTTAAACTCAAATTATCTTATCACCACTTCCACCTTCCATGCCAATTACATAATTGCTCGAACTCCTAATCATTGTATCCCGTATCTCTAAAAAAACAAAAATGGGCAAATAAAGAACCATATAACTGAAGCACTTGATCATTAATCAACATTTAACAAATATGACACAACCGAAAAAATACTCACTTTTAAAAAACTCAATCCTTATGGTCGTTGAACTACTGAAAGTACCTTATGGCATCATCTTTCAGGATTTTAAAAGAGGATACTATGTAGTATAGTATGCCCACATCCGCTTTAATATAACTACGAACTACAATGTACACGCATATGTCATCTATTTGTTGGATTATGCCTTTGTATCCCTGCCTAAATTGAGCTTTATAAACTTTTAACACATACAAAGTAAACTAAATAACTACAAACAAATTATTTTCTTGAGTTACGTATAAACTTAAATTACATAAAATTTAACGGGATATTATATCATCACTCGTGTCTACTCAACAAAACTTCACCTAGCTTTTTGTAATCAAGAATGAACATGATGAGATCCATTATGTAATTTGAGTATCCAGCTTGAATAATGATTTCACATAGCAGTTTAGAAGAGAAATAATCATCTCTTGAATTAGTCATACATAGACATGTTATAAGTTTGACCAAAAC
This sequence comes from Artemisia argyi, assembly GCA_030686995.1. NCBI lineage: Eukaryota > Viridiplantae > Streptophyta > Magnoliopsida > Asterales > Asteraceae > Artemisia > Artemisia argyi. The sequence goes on from CM060681.1 coordinate 210,335,651, forward strand.
ACACTCTCTATTATCGATTAAAAAAACCTATAATGCATACCCATATTCTGTAATTAAGATAAATAATCGTTAGTGAACCAAGAAAATAATTCTATAACTCATGTGATATATAAGATCGATTAAATTAGGACTTACGTATTAATCGGCCTCAACCAACCGAGATAGTAGAAATAGTGAGAAATCATAGCGACATTAAGTTTAACATAAATCCCATATCATGCAACTAAAAAAATTCAGTACTAATCATTCTATTTTGGTAGTCCTATGCAAAAAAAGAGCTATTAAAATTTTGTAAATTGCGAACTAAAAGTTTCAAATACTTTTCTCCTGTTTAGTACTTTATATGTTCATTTTTGTTTTTACTCCCACTAAACTCCGCTCTAATTATCGCATGAATTAACTGTCTTTAAACTAACCTCTAACTCAAAAGGTGGGATTTAAGGACCATATCCTTTAGGGAGTTGCCATTAAGTTCAGTAAGAACTTTCTATCCTAGAGCTTTTTAGCATTTCAAGGCAGCACCAGTTTTAAAACCTGTAGCGTAGAGATACGTATTTTTACAGAGTATTTTTTTTAGAACTTGTGGTCCAAGAGCTTTCCAGTTTCTGGGTCGAATGGGTCATTGCCTTTGGCCAAACAGGTTTCATAATACATCTAACTAAAGGGTGTTTGGGTAAGTGTCTAAATTAGGCATATTGACTTATTGCCTTTTGTTAAAGCTATTAAGCACATTTTGGTTTTTGGGTAGCCAAACGGCTTATGCTTATAAGCTTACTAAGTTACTTTTGTGAAGCTCTTAAGGTATGGCTTCTAAAGCAAGCTTGCAGCTTATTCAAAGTTGTTTCTCCACATATCACACTTTTGCAGCAAGAAACTAATCCAAACATTATATGATATATTGTGTTTTGATACAACTATAATCTAATAAGCCTTTCTTTCCTAACTAACTGACAAAACTTCCTATGTAATCACAAATAATCAGTTTACAAATTATATAGCCATATAGAGCTTTCTCCCTCAAATACTCGAACCTGATACTTTACAATATAAGTATCTAATTAATCGTAAGGAACAATTAACAATTTTAAGTATATTTTAATATTGTTTTCAAGTATGTTATGTTATTCCAAAAGCTGGTAAATTACATAAAATTAATCAGCATTAGTATATATAAATACATAATACAACTTTCGATAAGCCCATCACATTAAATTATGAAAAAAGATTTTCTTACATGAGACATATCAACTCCATCAGTGTTCATGTATCTTGATTCTTGAATAGTTGTCCTAGTTGCTAGTAGTACCATCATAACCTAACATATAGAGCTAAAAAATTGTTTTTATGAAACAAAAATCTTTTGTTAAGCGTTTACAAAGTAAAGGTGTAGCATCGGATCTGTAGCAGAAGATTGTTGTTGTTGTTGTTATTAGCATCTAATTGTTGTTATGATTGTTGTAGCATCCGATTGATCTTGCTGTTCTTATGGATTGTTCTTGATCTTCTTATGGGTGGTTATTGTTTAGTGTGTTTTTCTTATGTGTGGCAAACCTAATGGATGGATACTCCGGTTTTAATAAAATATTTACACTTCAGCCATGAAATATCAAAAAACAACAATCAAGCCCTTGTGTATTTTTGACCAATTTTAATTTTTATGTATAAAAACGAATTTTAAACAATAATTACACAAATATAGAAATATTATAGGTTTTTCAAATATTATAAACTTTTTTAAAAATTAAAATTGAAAAAAATATTACCTAAATAAGTATGATTTGATTTTTTTGAAATGGAAAAGTCCCCACTAGGGGTTTTATTTTATTAGATAAAAGATACGTATGGTTCATATGCACTCTTGTAAATAACCAAGTTACCTTTCATTTCTTTATACTATGTGGGATGTAATGCCAGATTAATTTATTAAAAAAAATCAAGCAGGTATCTAAATGTTGTTTGACTCATGCATTTTTAGTATTCCATAATTGTTAGCGTTAAGAAAAAATAATGGTCATTCAAGATTAAGAACTTTGTAATATGTTATAGTATTTGTAATAGCATAGTAATTGAGCTAGTGGACTTGGTAACATTAGTATAGTGTTAGTTAAGTAAGCAAGCCTACTAAATCATGTAAAACAAGTCCACCCAATATCAAGCCCATTAGAGTGACATGTTGAAGTGTAAATAGCACACAAAGCCTCATTTGTGAGGTGTGTATGAGACTATGAGAGTGTAAGTGTGTGTTCTAATAAAGATCAAGTTTTCTTTCTCTCATTTTCCATTCTCTATATCATTTATGTGTTTATTATACAAAGTTTATCTTTTAAAGAACTGATGTTATTCTGATAAATGATGCCAACTTAATGTATATATGATTGTTAAGTGACAATGCAACTAATTCATTTGAAGTTTCAATCAGGGCCGTCCTATTGATTTGTGTGGCCCGGCGCGTAATCACGAATGAGGCCTCTATGAAAATCACAAAAAGTGTAACTATTTATGAAAATAAATAGTTTTTTGATATTACACAAAAACACTAAAAATACAACTTTGATAATATTTAACAAAGATACTAAAAATTCAAAACATTATACTAAGATATGTATAAAACTGTAAATATTAATAGATGTATACTAAATTACAACGAGGGGTGCTGTGCGGTTGCACCACTTGCACATGCCAATCGCCGCTACTGGTTTCAATATACGTAGTAATTATTGTCCTAATTACTAAATATGTATCACATAAAGAAATGGATTCTAAATATTTGTAAAAAAATATATATATGGAGTTCATGTAATAAAACAAAATTTTGAAGATGAATGAGTCAGTCTAGGGCTGGCAAATCGTGTCTTAACAGGTCTTAACAGCGCGAATAACATAAGTTTCAAACATGAAAACGACTCGTTTAACACTTGGTTTTGGTGGTTTGAGTATGACAGATATACGTTTTATGTATCAAAAAAGTTAAATACTGAACCCTAGAATACTAAAAACAATTATTTTAAAAAATAAAAAAATTGCATAGTACATTTTTTCCCTTAACAGGTCTTAACAGGTCCTAACCGGTACCCAATTTGCCAGCTCCTCATGAATCTACAAATTGCGATCATAGAGTTACTGAATCTTTTATTTAGTTCGTCTATAATCGAATTTGTAAACATCATACTAATTCATACATGAGGCATATTGACTACCAACATTTTATTTTATGAACCAATGTGGGACTAAATGTAGAGAGAGTTTTTATAGAAAAGAAATGAAGGTAATTAAATTTAGTGACATGTGCAAGTTTTACTAATTCAACCTATACCATAGACATTTGGAGTTCATTTAGATTACAAAAAGTTTGTATACATCATACTAATTCACACAGGTATGAAACATATTCACTTTAGTATATTAACTACCAACATTTTCTTCTTTGAACCAATGTGAGAATAAATGGAGAAATCGTTTTATAGAAAAAGAAAATGAAGATAGTTAAATTTAGTGACCTATGCATTTTTATTAATTCACCCAATACCATATAGTCATATACATGGTCATCATAGATCAATCTTCTTTCAAAGCTACTTGAATAACGGCATTTGTTTGTTTACATATGAAGTGTTAAATATCATCTTTATAACATGATGGTATTGCTTTGTTTTATTTGTAGATAATATTGTCTCTGCACACTATCCTAGGTGTTAGCAAATGGACCGGATGGACCGGACCGACCGCCAAAACCGACCGGACCGACCACATTTTGTCCGGTCTCGGTTTAGGGATTTTATAATTTCAGTCTCGATCCGATCCGATCCGGTTTAAAAAACGGACATTTAGTTTAATTGGACCGAGACCGGACCGGACAGAACCGGACCAAGACCGGACCGACCACATTCGGTCCGGTCTCGGTCTAGGTTTTTTGCCGGATTCGGTCTTGGTCCGGTCTGGTTTTCACCCGATGAGCACCCTTACGCTATTAAGTTGTGTAGTTATGTATAGTTATGATAGTTTTGGAATTAATTAAGATGCCTCTATTGTTTTAATGAAAGAAAGGCAACATATCAATAAGAACTCCGAAAAAACAAAACAAAAACAATACAAGAAATCCCGCCTCAATTAATCACAATAATTAAAAGAGGGTGGGACCCAAAGAAACTAAACAAAACTTACAAAGAAAATAAAGCTAATGCCTTTAACATTAAAAATTGAACAAAATCAAATTTGTGGATTTTATTATCTCTATGAACAACATAAATTATTCTCTTGAAAACGTGTAAAATTAAGGTTATGACTTATGAGTTGGTTAGATCCGCAAGGCAATAAAGAGGCCTTTTTATAAAATAAATATTTTGCCTTTTTATAAAATAAATATTAAAAATCTAAGAACGTAAATGAATTTTCAGACCTTCCTTCTTAAAGAGGTTCAATTTTTTTTATTTTGTATATTGAACCTCTCTAGCAATAAAGTATCCGAAACATCATCTTATTATTCTAGACACATATGCTCCGTGTGCATTGTTGTATATAACAAGGTTACCTTTCATTTCTCTAATCTATGTGGGATGTAATGCAAGAATGGTTTTATTGAAATGATCTATTAACTATCCAAATGTTATTTACTCATGCATTTTTAATATTCTATAATCTATAGCATTTATGTGTTTGTTATACAAAGTTTATCTTTTTATGCATTGACGTTACTCTGATAAATGATGCCAACTTAATGTATATACGTTTGTTAAGTGAGAATGCAACTAATTCATTTGAAGCAAATAAAGGTCTTACTATTCCAACTAATGTACTAAACAATACACACACACACACAAAATGAATAACATTAGTTTATATAGATTATTGTTCTTATGTAACAAGGATACATGATCTTGGAATCGACTAGGTGATATTGTAAACTGTATTATTTATTCTCATTTGTAAAAGGTTTTTATATTTTGAAGTTATTGAATGAGAATAAATAATGAAATCGACTAGGTCGAGCCCTCGAGGAAACTCAGTTTGAAACTTACAAGATTCGAAAACCGAAACGACTTGAACTTAGATTTGGTTTTCGGTTCAAGTTGATCCATTTTGAATTAGATCCAATTCGGTTTCCAATTTGGTCTAAAAAAACCCGAAAACCAAACTGACAAACACCCTAGTATCATGTGCTTGATTTGGGGCCAAATGACTTAGGGGTGAGCATCGGGCCGGTCCCGACCTGAATCCCGATTGATCCTGAAACCGAATGTCTTGAAAAACAAAACCGAATCCCGAACCGAAAACCAAAACCGAATCCCGAATCCCGACCCGAATCCCGAAATCAGTTGGTTTTGTTTGTATTTTTTCAGTTTTTGGCCCGTCCCGACCCGAAACCGATTGGCGCACGAGTCCTGAATGTTTGAAAAACCAAAACGAAATCCCGACCCAAATGTGGTCGGTTCGGTTTCGGGACATGATTCGGGACTCGTGATCGAGACGGGATTCGGGAGTCGGTCGGTTTTTGCTCACCCCTAAAATGACTCATATAGCGGGCTGTAAGAAAACAACCATAAAGGCATAAAGCTTAATGTTAGAGTAAATTACACCGTTCGTCCCTGTGGTTTGCTCCAAATCACTACCATAGTCCCTGATCTATTTTTTTTGCTTTTTTGATCCTTATGGTTTACATATTGCACGCTGTCAGTCCCTATCACTAACTGTCGTTATCTTCTCCGTTAGGAGACAATTTTCAAGTGGCAACGTTAGTCCATTAACTAAACGATCATTTGCAACGTTAGTCTTTTATACTAACGACCGTTACTAATTAACTCAAATTTTGGTTTTCTTAAAAAAAAAATCTTTTCTACGCGGTTTTTATCGTTTTCGCCCGTTTTCATGCGTTTTCTTAGTAAGAACGGATGAAACCATACGGGTGAAAACGTAAGAAAACAAGCGAAAACATATAAAAACGGATGAAAACATATGAAAACGTAAATAATACGGAGAAAAACGTAAAAAACGGAGGAAAACGTATAAATAAAAAAACGTAGAAAAACGGATAAAACCATATGACAACGTAAGAAAACGTATAAAAACGGATAAAAACGAAGGAAAACGTAAGAAAAATAGATGAAAACGTATAAAGACAGACAAAAAAGTATAAATATGGACGAAAACGTATAAAAACGGACGAAAACGTAAGAAAACGCATGGACCGGAGAAAAACAGACAAAAACGTATAAAAACGGATAAAACCGTATGACAACGTAAGAAAACATATAAAAACGAATGAAAACGTATAAAAACGGATGAAAACTAAGAAAACGCATGAAAACGGGCGAAAACTATAAAAACCGCGTAGAAAAGATTTTTTTTTAAGAAAACGAAAATTTGAGTTAATTAGTAACGGTCGTTAGTATAAAAGACTAACGTTGCAAATGATCATTTGGTTAATGGAATAACGTTGCCACTTGACAATTATCTCCTAATGGAGAAGATAACGACAGTTAGTGATAGGGACTGACAGCGTGCAATATGTAAACCATAAGGATCAAAAAAGCAAAAAAAAAAAAAAAAAAAAAAAAATCAGGGACTATGCTAGTGATTTGGAGCAAACCACAAGGACGAACGGTGTAATTTACTCTTAATGTTATTATCACATTTAGGAATGCCATTGTTTTAAGTTTAACATAAAAAACAAAGTTTTTCCCTATTTAGATAGTATTTGTACTAATTACTACAGTAATATCTTAGCTAGAGCTCATACCTATCCAAGTCTTTCTCGTTCCGAGTTGAGCGTAATTCAAAACTACTTGTCAAGTTAACAAATTGAGTTCGAGCATAGCCTAACATGATCAACTTAGGGACTTGGCTTAAGTTCTGAATCATCGACACCATGTTCTCTTAAGTTTTAAAATGTCATTGGCAATGAGGCAAAAATGATCATTAACAAGAGTTTATTTAACCCATTGCTTATTTACTTGAGGTGATTTATTAGGATCTTCTCATAATGTGTTTTTGACATTGTCATGTAACCTTCTTATCAATTATGTACACACATAACCTAAGAGAGACCATGTATGTAAATAAGGATAAAGATTCTCTCATGTTCATTTGAACATGAGATGTAATGTTGTGCTTGTTGTAATTGTACATTTGAATTAAAATAAAATAATTTTTTTGCAATAATGACAATGTACAATCACAACATTACCTCTCATGTTCACATGAACATGAGAGAATCAGTATCAACATTACCTCTCATGTTCACATGAACACGAGCCAACGGGCTCGAGCCCAAACGGACACGAGCTAAACGAAATTTTTGATATCCGTAAATTTATTGTCAAAAAAATATAATAAACTTAAATATGTTCACATATTGTACAAACAAAGCAAACTATTAAACAAAAACATAAAATAAATAATAAATAAAATAATACAAACTAAGCAAAATTTCATCAAACTTTTGCCACAAAAAACTAATCAGTAAAGCTATTGCCAAAAAAAGAACAAATAAAATAAATTATTAACCGAAAAAATTAAATTACATGGTGCCCGCAGCTGCATCGCACGGGGACCCTACTAGTCTTATATAAGAATGTATATAATTATATATGTTTGACGAAAGAATGGTATAACCAATGTCGCAAAAATCGTGAATCGGTCCTGAGGCGGTCGAGGGCCGAGTTGCGTTTTTTAGCCGATTAATCGGCCCAAAACCTTATAATCGCCGATTAATCGGCCGACTTCCTTGTAAATGTCTCCAAGTTCCAGGGCCTTGTAGCTTGGAATCGGCGATTACAAGGCCTTGTAGGCCGTTTTTTGCAACATTGGGTATAACTCAAATCAACTGATTTTTTTTTCTAGTTAAATAACATTCAAATATAAATTTACAACATATATATATATATATATATATATATATATATATATATATATATATATATATATATATATATAATGAGTTCCCCCTATTGAATGTGAGCATTAATGTTACAAGCCAAAAAACTCAAATATATAGTTTAAGCTAATGAATTTAGCGCATGCAAGCTTATTTTGAAGCTTTAAAGAGCTTTTAAGGATACATAAAGCTGAAATGTGTAAAGCCTTGCTTAATGTTATGAAGCATTAATTTGCTTTGCCATTAGCCAATAAACTCTATTACGCAAGTTATTTCATACATTTTACAAATGAAAGGCCCAAAAGAAAAAGAGAGTTATTAACGTGAATGTATGAAGCCTCATTGATGAGGCAAGAACTTTAAGACACCCAAAAAAATTACCCTAATCGTCATTGAACATGCATGTAGCTTTTCAGCTTTCCATCCCACCTTTTGTTTCATCTTCTCAACATTAAATGTCCCAAGAGATTTTCCAGTTCTTAGGTTGTACAAATAAGCCATCTATACCATATTAGCCAGGCACACTTTCCACCATATTGGCCATCTGTACCATATTAGCCCTGCCATTGTTGAGTTTAAATCGAAAATCAGGTATGCATCATCCTACATTTAGAAACACACACAATCGCAAAACTATTAAGCACTTATTAGAATTACAAATTGTGATATTGATGCAACTGAACAAAGCGTGCCTATTTCAGAGTCTAAACCACGTCATCGAATTCTCCAAGAACTCTTAAACGTGGGCTGCGACAGAAGAAAATATGTATTTTGCTTTTTACCCTACACCTATAATGTTATAAGTTATATCATGTTACCTGTTCTGTGTTTCACTCAATGTTGGTTTGCAGGCTACAACATTTGTTAAAGCTGTGGGACAATATGGTCGAAGTTACCATCCTCCAAGCCAATATCAACTTAGGGAATCATTATTGAAAGGAAGAAGTTGAGCGAACTAAAGGACTTTTCAAGAAACAAGAAGAATGGGCACAAAAATGGTTGTTCAGTTATGACAATGGGTGGACAAATCGAAAGCGAATAAGCATAATGAATTTTTGTGTCAACTTTAGGAAAGGTACAACTTTTCTTTCTTCAGTTGAATGTTCCAAAAATTCACATATTTGATTATGTTTACAAAGGAATTGAAGGTGTTGGGCCACAAAATGTAATACAAGTTGTGACAGACAATGCTATTAGCCTTGCCATTGTTGAGTTTAAATCCAAAATCAGGTATGCATTATCCACTATGGTCAATATTTATAGAGTTTTTGAAATTTAATTTTTTATGTCACATCAACATTTTATAAACATTTTGTGTTAATAGTCCTACCTCCACTATGATACCAGCATTTTAAAGCTTTGTATAAATTTCAACACTTACAATTAACGGGCTGCTCTCATGTATCGCCAGGTTTAGGCTTGAAGTTTGCGCCAAAGTGTTGCTTGATGGACTTGATGAGGTAGATGTGCAGCTTTACTTTTGTTGTTTGTTCATTTGTTCATGAATTTTAATGTATAGGTTGAAGATGACGCGCCCGTGTTGCCGCATGCTTTGATGAATCTGTATAATACAAAGCACATGTTTGAAATCAAATCGCATGCATACTATAATTATGGGGAATTTGAAAGCTTTACCTGCACCAACATCTTCCCATCCAATGCTTTTGCGGTTTCAGAACTCCTTGACGTGACCGAGGTTTCGGAAGATGACGCCCCTGAGAGTAGTAGCAATACTCACAAGTCCCCACGGAAGAGACTGGTTAGGGGCCCACAAGTATCTACTCAGTCCAAGGCAGCTGAGCCTAAAAAAAAAGAAGGTTAGGCACTACGTTACAATATAAAATTCCAACTGGATAATGCCTGTCGCACGCAATAACAATTTTACTTTTTTAAACATGATTTAAGGTATGTGGAAGAGGATTCAGGTGAAGAAGACGAGGGTGTTGCAACAACCCCAGTGGATAAGGATGCTAAAGAAGATGTGGAGTAAGGAACTACAGTCACAATAAGTGTAGCAGAAGAAATAAGGGTCTAATAGGTGGCATCAGTTATAAGTTTGTCAACATTAGTCTTAGTTTCGTTATCCAGCAAGTGTTTTGTGTCAGGTTTTTGCCGAATAAAGTTTGAACATCATGGTCTGCGTAATGTTTTTTGGGCCGTTTTTTTAATCAATAAATCCACCTACTGTTTTCCATATACCCCTCCCGTTTGCATAATATCTAAATAGGCTGTATATAATGTTCGCTTGCGTGTTTGAAAACACTCTTTTTTCCTAGATGCCATGCTTTGACCCATTTGTGCTTCAAATATCCCCCATTCACACATGAAAAGGTAAAAAAAAGCTGTTGCCAACTCTATTTAATTTTTAATAGCAGTCATTAAAAGAATAATTTATGCCACATACCTGAGCAGCTCTAGGGATTCCATGGCCTCTGTAAATCAAGAATTTAAAAGCCTAGATTAGCGAAATTTAGAGAACCACCATAATGATATGGTCATGTAAAAGACGAACCAGCGGTCCTGTAGCTGGCTTGGATGGAAGAATTGCATTGATTTTAAACAGGATACTTCGAAATCTGCATCCTGGGTAAGAAATTAACAAGTTAAACAACTTTGCGTTTGGTATGCTGTCATGAATGACAATGGGTATGAGTTTGATAGTAGTGGTGGATCCCACACCTATGAAAGATTCATACCTTGGTCCCTTGATGTATATGGAGTATGGATTATATTTATCATTCATTACCATAGTGGTGGGCCCCCTAATCTTAAACAAACACCTTTAATCACTTTCATAGTCATTGTTTCATTCCCATAGTGGGATACCAAACGCACCCAAATTAAAAATCATTCTTTTGCAATATGACTCGAAAGGGACTACATCATCAATTCTTGAGTTCATAACTATTTCATGTCCCACCATAGATATATAAAACTTATACACTACAACAGTTAACACTTTGTGATTCAATTAACCCAATGAGTTTCAAAAATCTTAGGAACATACTAAATATACGGAATTGAATGTAGTTTTACAAAAAAGAAGGTACAAAGTTGCAGGATTTAATCTAGCATATAATCAAAAACAACACAAAACGTAATCCTATTTTCTCTATATACACAATCAAATATGTTTATAATAGTGAAGGAAAACAAACCATGTTCCAACTATATATACATAACTCATTTCAGCTACCAAATCCAACCAAATAAATAAACAATAATTTACATTTTTATCTTTCAACATAAAGAAATGGATTTAGGCAGATTTGAGTGAATAATGGAATTGGGTGTTACCCCATGTTTGCAAAAGATATTGTTTCCCAAACACCCCACAATCAAAAGTATATAGAAGAAATTCATCATACGGAAACAAAATTAAAGAAAACAATATTATGTTATCTAATAAGAATGCAAACCTGTAAATAAGATCTTCAAATTAACTCATTATAGGCCCCAAGAATCTCCCACCATACATACTTTGATTATGAATTTGTGAAAATTGATTCGACACTTGCGATTACATCAACCCTAATTAGACTGCCTCTAGAGTTTGATTTGATTTATGTGTTGTGTTAATGAAAGCCCTAATGTTATTGAATCGGGGATCAAAAAAGGGAGTGTGTGTAAATAATTATTTTTGATTAATGGGTTTGATCTTATTTCAATTGTGTGTTTTTCCCCATATGTGTGTAAGAGTAGAAGTGATTGCAAATATCTTTTATTTTATCTATATATATTTTATTTATTTATTTTTTATAATACTAAAGATGAAACACATGCATAATTACATAAAAAAACAAAAACACTAAACAAGAACAACATTTGCAAATACTAAGAGCATGCGGTACGTTTTTTTTTTTTTTTTTGGGTGAAAGCTTAACCATTCAAGGTTAACGAGGCGTTAAAGCCTTTGATGAATAAAAAAAATCACTTTGGCCCCCTAAATGAAAGGGTGTTTTTATAAATTATTGTAAGATTAAAGTTGACGTGACACTGGGTTAAACTTTAACCTTTGGTTACCATACCTCTTGCTCCTAAAGGTATCTTCTATTAGATTCACTGTTGCACATTGGCTTAACAAACCAAAACACCAAACAAGAACAACAACACATAACAAGCCATCATCTTAAACACCTAAACAAAAACCCCCACTTTGGTGCGTCACTTTGAACCGGAGAAACACTATGAAAACAATTAAACATTGTGTTTGATACTTTATGTTTTGCGTATCGATGATGAAACTCGATCGTGTGTTTGATACCTTTTTTGTAAAACAATGATATTTATAAAAGCTTACTTAAAAAGCTTTGTCTGTTTAGTCGAGTTCCCACGTATGATAAAAACCAAGTATATAATAACTAAATACGCATAACCTTGCAAAACTGTTGATACTTTATGATAAATTAAATTACGGTGAACAAAGCCCGTGCATCGCACGGGCCATGATGTCTCGTTCTAAATAAAAAACGGTACTGTATCATTATTCCGTTTAATTTAAGTTAGTCGGTTACAAAATATTAATGGTTGGCTAATAAGTGTTACACAATTAGTGTGAAGAGTGATACTACTCAATATTGGTATTAACTGTTGGCTTATAGTCGTTGGACAATTTGCTTCAATGATTCTAACTCTTAAATTTTGAAGACAATGATATACATGAATTATAAAGGAGTAAGATAACTTGACTTATACAACTTAACCAACGTGAAATAATGCGGAATCGTTCATGGATGTGTTTCGGTCAATGAGTTTGGTAGGTTGTCCAATTCTGGGACTAACATCAACCTGTTAAGAAACATTTACATAGCTTTGGATCTTAAATCGTTGTCAAGGACGTTCTTATTTGATAGAGTCTTGACGGTTGAAATAAATAAAATTTCTATCTTATTGAGAGAAGATTTGAAGAATTTTCCTCATTTAAGGTGGTAATGTTGATTTGTGTTTGATATACCAACAAAGAACGCAAGTTCTTCGACAAAGAACATAAGTTCTTCGATACGTTCTTCTCTAGAAAACAAGTACCGTTAAGATTATAAGGTAGTTAGATCCTAACGCAATTTTTTTCATAATATAAATATTAAAAATTTGGGGAAAAAGGTTTTTTTTTTTTTTTTTTTTTTTTTTTTTTTTTTTTTTATTTTATTTTAATGATATCAATATAAAAATCTAGTGACATATACAAATTTGTAACACCTCAATTTTCATTCAGTTTTTATTTTGAAATCGAACTTCCCTAAAAACAAAGTGTTAGAAACATCATATTGTTCTAAACACAAATGGTCAATGTGCACTATTGTATAAAAGCAAATTATTTTTCATTTCTTTAACCTATGTGGGATGCAATGCTAGAATGGTTTTATTGAAAAAATCCGGTAAGTATCTAAATGTAGTTGACTCATGCATTTTTAGTATTCTAGAATCTATATCGTTCATGTGTTTATTACACAAAGTATTACTATTGTTAAGTGACAATGCAATTAATTCATTTGAAGCAAATAACAGACAAAATCAATTTGCAGCAACCAAAGCTTTTATTATAGTTGAATGATTATATCCAAAGGCAATAAATACGTCTTTTATAAAACTAGACGGTTACCCGTTCATAGCAATGTGATTTTTTAACGGCAAATGATATTTTGGTTACACAAAACACTTAATCAAAATATCATTATAACTATATGTCGTTATAAAATCTCGTTGCTATGAACGGGTAACCGTCTAGTTAATTATAAAATGTATTCTCACTCACTGATTTGTGTGAAGGCCATGGGTGCGTTTTGAAACTTCAGAGAGTATTCTCATTGATTTTGAAACCGTGTGTTAACTGTCTATGTTAAGGTCCATGCGTGTGTTTTGAAACAAGATGACCAAGAACATTAAGTTTGTGTTAACTTGCCATTTAAAATAAAGGGTATAATAAGGAGAGAACATTAAAAAAAACTTTTAAGAGATTAAGGGATGTGATGCATGCTTTCTAATGAGTTAAAATAAGTATTAAAAAGTTATAAGCATATAAATTTCAGATACTCTTGGCCTACGAAGTTCAATTTTTATTTAATATATTGAACTCACAAAGACAAGAAATATCTGAAACATGATACTACTCTAAACACATCTATTCAATGTGCAATGTTGTATATAACCAAGTTACCTTCCATTTCTTTAACCTATGTGGGATGTAATACTAAGATGGTTTATTGAAAAAATCCATCTATTTTTTTTTCCGAACTAATCTAAATGTTCTTGACTCATGCATTTTAAGTATTCCATACTCTATAGCATTTATGTGTTTATTATACAAAGTTTATATTTTAAAGAAATTATGTTACTCTGATAGTCTGATAAATGATGCCAAGTTAATGTATATACGATTGTTAAGTGACAATGCAACTAATTCATTTGAAGCAAATAAAGGTTTTACAATCCAGCTAATGTACTTAACCATACTGTAGCTAGAGTTTAGTTTCTAACAAAAAATAAACAAAAAAGAATCACATTAGTTTATATAATTTACTGTTCTTATGTAATAAGGATACATGCAATTTCGCTATCCTAATCTGTGCATTATTTAGTCTCATTTGTAAAAAGGTTTTTATCTTTTGAAGTTACCGACATAGGTGATATTGAGTTTTAAAGCCAATGCTCTTGGATTTGTGATTATTCATTAAGTACTCTATCATTCGCAACACACAGACATGTTTCGACAATATGAAATTGACTAGTTCGAGCCCTCGAGGACACTCAGTTTCAACTTTCAATATTGAGGCTTAGGGGGCTGTCGATGGACTTAACAATGACGGTGTTACGCCAGTATGAAAAATGTGTTTCCTGACGGTGTTACGCCAGTATGACGGTGTTACGCCAGTATGAAAAATGTGTTTCCTGACCAGTATGAAAAATGTGTTTCCGGCGAGTTCACAATTTGTGGGTATTACTCACAATATATTTTCTTTTATTTAGGCAATATATAACCCGATATGTAAACATCATACTAATTCACACACATATGAGCAATATCCACTTTACTATATTAGCTACCAACATTTTTTTCATTGAACCAATGTGGGACTAAATGTAGAAATCGTTTTATAGAAAAAGAAATGAAGGTTGTTAAATTTAGTGACCTATGCAGTTTTACTAATTTACCCAGTCCCATATAGTCATATACATATGAAGTTTGTTAAATATGAGCTTTAGAATATGATGACATCCCTTTGTTTTAGAATTTGTTGATGACGTTGTCTATATACATTTCCTACAAATGAAGAACGATTTTAGTATTCAAATTAATTGTGTAGTTTTGGATTTAATTAAGATGTCTGTTGTTTTAACATTAAAAATTGTAAAAAATCAAATTTGCGGATTTTATTATCTCTGTTTTTGTGATAATAACTTAAAATCTTACGCATGTATTTGATATATCAATGAAGAACTTAAGTTCTTCACTTGAAAATATGTACGATTGAGGTTATGAGTTAGTTAGATCCAAAGGCAATAAAAGGCCACTTAATTAAAAGGCAATAAAAGGCCACTTAATAAAATAAATATAAAAAATTTAAGAACATATATGAATTCCGGACCTTTACTGATTTGGTAGTTCCATTTTTATTTTGCATATTGAACTCCCATAGCAGCAAAGGCATCCGAAACATCATATTGTTCTAGACACATCTGTTCCACGTGAATTGCTGTATATAACTAAGTTATCTTTCCTTTCTCTAACCTGTGTGGGATGTAATGCTAGAATGGCTTTATTGAAAAAATCCAATAAGTATCTAAATGTTTTTTACTAATGCATTTTTAGTATTATATAATCTATACTACGTATCACTTGTGTGTTTATTATACAAAGCTAATCTTTTAAAGAATTGATGTTACAAAATCATATTGTAGTTAGATTATAATTTCTAACAAAAAAATAATAAAATGAATAACATTAGTTTATACAAATTATTTTTCTTATGTAACAAGGATACATGCTCTTGGAATCGACTAGGTGATATTATAATCTGCATTATTTATTCTCATTTGTAAAAGGTTTTTATATTTTGAAGTAACTGAAATAGATGATATTGAGTTTTAAAGTCAATGCTCTTGGATTTGAGATATTATTCATTGAGTACTCTATGATTCGCAACACACCGACATGTTTCGACAATATGAAATCGACTATAGCCTAACATGATCAACTTAGGGACTTGACTTAAGTTCTCAAACATCGACACCGTGTTTTCTTAAGTTTTAACATTCAATTTCGGTTCGAGTTGATCCGTTTTGAATTCGGTTTAGTTCGATTTTCAATTTTGTCTCAAAATAATCTCAAAAAATCTTAATACCAATCTGACGAACACCCCTAGTTTCATGTGTTTGATTTGGGGCCAAAATGATTCATATAGTGGGTTATAAGAAAGCAACCATAAAGGCATAAAGCTTAATGTCATTCTCGGATTTAGGAATGCCATTATTTTAAGTTTAACATAAACAAACAAACTTTTTCTCTATTTAGATAGTATTTATACTAATTACTAAAGTAATATCTTAGCTAGAGCTCAAAATCATCCAAGGCTTTCTTGTACCGAGTTGAGCATAATTCAAAAATACTCGTCAAGTTAGCAAATTGAGTTTGAGCATAGCCTAACATGATCAACTTAGGGACTTGGCTTAAGTTCTCAAACATCGACACCGTGTTCTCTTAAGTTTTAACATGCCATTGGCAATGAATCAAAAAGATCATTAACAAGAGTTTATTTAACCCATTGCTTATATACTTGAGGTGATTTGTTAGGATCTTCTCATAATGTGTTTTTGACATTGTCATGTAACCTTCTTACCAATTATTTACACACATGACCTAAGAGAGACCATGTATGTAAATAGTATTGAAGTTTCAAACTTAATTATTTTATACGGAGATCATTTAAAAAAAGTTCTGAATTTATATGAATTCACAAATCATAATTATAGAATCACTAAATCTTTTTTCTTATATATAGGATTCATTAGCTAGGTTTTTTCTAGGAGGAGGTGAGAAAAAGGAGATGCGTTATGAGAGTCTCCCTCCGTTTTGTGTGGAGGTCTCGGTGATTCAAAAATGAAGGAGGCAAATTTCGTTATTGTAATCAACCATTGAGTGTGGTGTGAGGATAAACAAGAGTGTCGAGGGCTAAGAGTATCCAATTGTGTAGTATCTTTCATATAGCGTATGTCAGGTGGCCTACGGGCAAGGATAGAACCTAGGGGGTTCCCGGGACCCCTATGAATTTTTTTGATGTAGTGTTAATTTTTAAAAAAAATATCAGTTTTTTTAAATGCATCTCAAATGCACTCGATCTATCGAAATGTGTTTCTATATTACGGTTTCAAAAAATTTGTGCACCCAGTCATATTTGGTCGTGGTTCCGTCCCTGCCTATGGTCCCGTGGTTTTTACATTTGTTTAAGAGGTTTTGCACGTAAAAAGTGTGTGTATTATTTTTCATTTTCTTTGTTGTTGAGCAATCGTTGTGTGATCGGGTGAGATCCCAACAGAAATCTTATACACGTGTTTTTGTTATCATTTAAGAACATACGTCCTTCTCTTGAAAATATGTATCATTAAGGTTATGAGTTAGCTAGATCCATAGGCAATAAAAGGCCACTTGATAAAATCTTTTATATAATAAAATAAAGAGTTAATTGCATAAATCGTCCCTAAACTTTGGCCAGATTGCATGTTTCGTCCCAACCATTTCGAAAGTGCAGAAATCGTCCCTGTGAGAAACCTTTGAGTAAATTTTCGTCCCTGATTGGGACGAAACATGCAATTTGGAACTTTCAAATTATGCAATTTTCGTCCCAACCAGGGACGAAAATTTGCTCAAAGGTTTCCCAGAGGGACGATTTCTGCACTTTCGAAATGGTTGGGATGAAACATGCAATCTGGTCAAAGTTCAGGGACGATTTATGCAATTAACTCTTTATTTTATTATATAAAAGATTTTATCAAGTATAAGAACATGAGGCCACTTAATAAAATTAATATCAAAAGTATAAGAACATATATGAATTCAGGAGACTATTTGGACATGGAAGTTCCAATTTTATTTTGCATATTGAACTCCCATAGCAACAAAGTATCCGAAACATCATATTATTCTAGACACATTTGTTACTTGTGAAGTGTTGTATATAACTAAGTTACCTTTCCCTTCCCTAACCTATGTGGGATGTAATGCTAGAATGGCTTTATTGAAAAAATCCAATAAGTATCTAAATGTTGTTTACTAATGCATTTTTAGTATTCTATAATCTATATCATTTAGTACGTGTTTATTATTCAAAGCTTGTCTTTCAATGAATTGATGTTACTCTGATAAATGATGCCAAGTTAATGTATATACGATTGTTAAGTGACAATGCAACTAATTCATTTTGAAGCAAATAAAGGTCTTACTATTCCAACAAATTTACTAAACCATAGTGTAGTCAGAGTTTAAGTTTCTAACAAACATAAATCACATTAGTTTATATAAATTATTGTTCTTATGTAAAAAAGATCCATGCATTTTCGCTATCATAATCTGCATTATTTAGTCTCATTTGTAAAAGGTTTTTTATCTTTTGAAGTTGCTGAGATAGGTGATATTGAGTTTTAAAGCTAATGCAGTTGGATTTGAGAATATTCATTCATTGAGTACTCTATCAATCGCAACACGCATACATGTTTTGACAATATGAAATCGACTAGTTCGAGCCCTCGAGGAAAGTTAGTTTCAAACTTTCAATAGTTGGAGTTAGGAGTATGTCGATGGACTTGCAACAACGCATATTACTTCCGGTAGGACAAATGTGTTTCCCGACGAGTTCACAATTCGGGTATTACTCACAAGATCTGAAAACCAAAGCGACCCAAATTCATATTTGATTTGAGTTCGAGTTGATCCACTGTGAATTCGGTTCAGTTCGATATTCAATTTTGCCTCAAATAAATCTCAAAAAACCTGAAAACCAAACCGACGAACACCCAAGTATCCTGTGCTTGATTTGGGGCCAAATGATTCATATTGTGGGTAGTAAGAAACCACCCATAAAGGCATAAAGCTTAATGTTATTATCGGATTTAGGAATGCATTTTAACATTAAAAATCAAAGTTTTTCTCTATTTAGATAGTATTTGCTACAACAATATCTTAACTAGAGCTCACACTCGTCCAAGGCTTTCTCGTACCGAGTTGAGCATAATTTCAAAACGACTCGTCAAGTTTACAAATCGAGTTCGAACGTAGCCTAATATGATCAACTTAAGGACTTGGCTTCTAGTCAATCAGTAGCACATGTTTTAGAATATGAACTGCCAACATTTTCTTCTTTGAACCAATGTGGGACTTAATGTAGATATAGTTTTTATAGAAAAAGAAATAAAGGTAGCTAAATTAAGTGACATGAGCAAGTTTTACTAATTCAACCTATATCATATACATGGTCATTATAGATCAATTTTCTTTCAAAGCTACTTGGATGACTAATACCTATCTGTATACGCATATTAAGTGTGTTAAATATCAGCTTTAGAACATGACGGCATCCCTTTGTTTTATAAATTTTAGATGATATTGTATCTATACGTTTTCCAACAAACTAACAATGCTTTTGGTATTGATCAGATAAGTTGTGTAGTTATGATAGTTTGGATTTTATTAAGATGTCTAAGTTGTTTTAAGTAACATTAGAAATTGAACCGAATCAAATATGCGGACTGTATTATCTCTGTCTTTATGATAATAACTTAAAATCTTATACATGTGTTTGATATATCAATGAAGAACATGCATTATTTTCTTGAAAACGTGTAAAATTAAGGTTATGAGTTGGTTAGATCCACAAGGCTATAAAGACCTTTTATAAGATAAATATTAAAAATCTATGAAATTATATGAATTTTCAAATATTTAATCTTTGTGATTTCAATTTTTAATTGATATATTGAAATCACCTATAAACAAAGCATCTGAAGCATCATACTCTTCTAGAGACATCCATCTCATGTGCACTTTGGTATATAACCAAGTTACATTTCCTTTCTCTAACCTATGTGGGAATGTGGGATGTAATGCTAGAATGGTTTTATTGAAATTATCTAGTATCTAAATGTTATATACTCATGCATTTTTAGTATTCTACAATCTATATCATTTATGTGTTTATTATACAAAGCTTATCTTTAAAAGAATTGATATAACTCTGATAAATGATGCCAACTTAATGTATATACTATTGTTAAGTGACAATACAACTAATTCATTTGAAGCAAATAAAGGTCTTACTATTCCAACAAATGTACTAACTACTAAACCATAGTGTAGTTAGAGTTTAGTTTCTAACAAAACCAAATCACATTAGTTTATATTTTTTTTTTGAAAGGTATCACATTAGTTTATATAAATCATTGTCCTTATGTAATAAGGATACATGCATTTTCGCTATCGTAATGTGCATTATTTTGTCTCATTTGTACAAGGTTTTTATGTTTTGAAGATATTGAGATAGGTGATACTGAGTTTTAAAGCCATTGCTCTTGGATATGAGATTATTCATTGAGTAGTCTATCATTCGCGACATGTTTCGACAATATGAATTTGACTTTTTAGATCCATGGAGGAAACTCAGTTTCACACTTTCAATAGTTGGGATTGGGAGGATGTCGATGGACTTAACAACAACGCGTATTACTTCCGGTATGACAAATGTGTTTTCCGGCAAGGTCACAATTCGGCTATTACTCACAAGATCTGAAAACCAAAGTGACCCAAATTCAAATTCAAATTCAATTTTGGTTCAAGTTGATCCATTTTGAATTCGGTTTTCAATTTTTTCTCAAAATAATGTCAAAAAACTTGAAAACCAAATCGATGAACACCCCTAGCTTCCAATGCTTGATTTGGGGCCAAATGATTCATATAGTGGGCTGTAAGAAAACAACCATTAAGGCATAAAGCTTAATGTCATTATGGGATTTAGGAATGCCATTGTTTTTAGTTTAACAACATAAAGAAACAAAGTTCTTCTCTAGTTAGATAGTATTTGTACTAATTACTATGGTAATATCTTAGCTAGAGCTCAAACTCGTCCAAGTCTTTCTCATACCGAGTAGAGCATAATTCAAAACTACTCGTCAAGTTAACAAATCGAGTTCTAGCATAGCCTAACATGATCGACTTAAGGACTTGGCTTGTGGTTGTGGTCAACCCATTAGCACATAACATGTCACCATAAGATTATAACCAACTTTACGAGACTTGAGCTGCCACCGAGCTCCAAGTCAGGCAAGGCTCAAACACACCCGAAGCATATTACCACTTTGGATATAATTGTATTTTGTTCTTCATTTTACATCTCCAGAATCATTATTTTTTCATCTTATTCAACTTAAAGTACAAACCTACACCATACTCGCAAAAGCAATAGAAAGAAACTTAATCGATACAAAAACAATTGAGCGAGTCTGATTTACAATGTGGAAAAATCGATACAAAAACAATTGAACGAGTCTAAATTACAATGTGGGAGGAATAAACAGAAGGTACAAAAACAACACTATTGGTGTGAAATACTATACCCATTAATGCGATCGACTGGAGACACAATTTAATGAGTTCTTTATAGACCATTAAGAAGGTTTATACAACCAAAAGGTTTATAAATTGGTGACATTTTTTTTTTTTTTTTTTTTTTTTTTTTTTTTTTTTTTTGAACAACAAATTTATAAAAACCACTCAAGCAAGGCTAGCACCACAATTACAACATATTAAGCAAAGGACTACGTAACCAATCTACCTAACTAAAATCAATTTACTTCTAGCATTACACCAAGTATACGACAAGGACACAATCTCATCGAACATAACCGCCTTTATAGGAGACTTCCTACCGAAAATAACCTCATTATGAACTCTCCAAACGTACCACCATAACACGTAGAAAACACTTTCCAATACTTCTTTATGCTTACCCCGGATTTTAAATTTTTCTATCTTAATTTTAAAATTTTCAATACGTTTACCATAGTAGATGCTCTGTGTCCCTGACTGTAACACCCCAACCCGAAAAGGCTAAAGTGTAACATTATGGAGTCAAATCAGAACACAAGTGATACGGAGATACATTCTAAAACAAACTTACAAAGGGTTACAAAAGAAACAAAACAAAATACAAGATACAAAAAGGCAACAACATGCTAAGCCCAAAACAATAAGCTACTAAGCCCAAACCTAACTGCTTCTAAATATCTCTAAGTCCAGCAAATATCTATCAGGGTGAAGTCTTCTAAGCCCAAAAGCAAGTAAACTCTCCATCCATAACTCAGCTTCCTACTAAACCTGCCGCAGGAAAAGAAATGCGGCTGAGCTTAAAAAGCTCAGTGAACAGATATAACAACAAAGTAATATGAAACAGAAACGAGAATCAG
This sequence comes from Artemisia argyi, assembly GCA_030686995.1. Lineage (NCBI taxonomy): Eukaryota > Viridiplantae > Streptophyta > Magnoliopsida > Asterales > Asteraceae > Artemisia > Artemisia argyi. Next base: position 210,357,966 of record CM060681.1, read on the forward strand.
AATATATGTTGCATTAGGGAACTCGAAGGTATAATATAAGTATAAGGTAAAGGTAAAGGTAAAAGTTAAGGTTGTATTAGTATTCTACCACAAGCCAAACAAATAAAAACAAATCAAAGTCTCCAGCATAGTAACCATGTATTCAAAGGGGAGACCTCAGAATACCAAATGTAGTAGGAGGGGAGTCCTCAAGTAACCAAATTGGAGTAGCTAGCTCCCAAATATTGTGAAAGGCATGTATTGCACACAGTACCAGACACCAAACCAAATGTAGTAGCAAATCAAATCAAAGCAAATCTAGGATGCATCCATACGCCCCTACCCAAACCAATTGCAGATCAAACAAAGGGACGGTGTGGAACATCACTCGACCACACTGGAGTCATGACATTGGTGCATCAATGCCACGGTCATGTTACCTTCATGACTAGGAAAATGCTCGGGGTATAATACTGAAGGGTCAAAGGCAAATCAAATAGCAAAGTCTAAGTCAAATCAAAGTATCATAATCCAAGGTGCATAGCAAAGGTTCAGGTCAAAGATTCAGGGTTCATAATCAGAGTTCAAATCAAAGGTTCATAGCAAAGGTTTATAGCAAAAGTTAAATTCAAATGAATCATATCAAAGATGTAATATCAATGGGTCAAAATGGACAGGTCAAAACCAAAGTTCCCAATCCACCAGGTTCACTACTCCAGTTCCAAAGTCCCATAGTTCATAAATCAAAGGGTCATAGTGAGAGTTTAAAACAAAAGTTCAATTTAGCAGGTTCCCATCACTTGTTTAAAAAGGTCCGTAGTACAATCCCATTCAAAAGGTTTATAACAAGGTTCATTTAGAAAAGATCTTCCAAAAGATAACATTTATAAAAGTGATCTTTAATAAAGGTTTTCATAAGATATTCTTCAAAAGTGTCTTTATGAATTTATAAAATCCCACAGGTAAGTGGTCTTAAATCATAGTAAAAGTGCCGTTATAAAATAGTTTCTCCTTTAAATGTTTCCATGTCAAAATTAAGAAAAGAAATTTCACCTCCCGTTATATTATCCCAAAGAATATCCAAGGTCTCACAAAGGTTCAAAGGTTAAGGTCACAAAAGGTTAACAATCAAGTTGTGTCCATATCATACCATGAGGGTTCAAACAAATACCAATAGAATCCCAATACCCCGAAGTACATCAACCTCAGAGCCAAGGTGCAAAGGTTCACACGGATCAAAGGTTCAAATAACAATGGCAGATCAAATGTCAAAGGCTCACAATTTAAGGGAAGCATAGCAAGGTTCACAAATCAAGTTGAGATGAGAGAGAGAGAGTTCATGAGAAACCTGTGAAAAGGTCAGAATATCTGTACCTTAACCGCAAATGCAAAAACACACCGGAAGACACAATGACCAGAAATTACTCCCCCTTCAGCGAATCTACACGAATTAATGATCGGTTTGTTATTAATACTTATTTTAAATCAGTTTACTCATTTTAGTCGGCTCTCCATTTTTAGTAACTTTTCCTTTATAGCAGCTTCTCGTTTTAGCATCTTCCCGATTTAGTAAGTTTCCACATTTAGTGAGCTTCCTAAAATGGTAATTCAATACTTTAGGGTTATAATGACAATTATATAATCTTTAAGGATTAGAATGACCAATATAATAGTTTAGGGTTAAATATGTCAATGTCACAAAGTTTAGGGTCCAAAATGTAAAAAAATTAAAAAGCCAAAGAAAAATATTTTAAAGTTTATTTTATAAATTTATATTAAGATAATAATTTTAGACCCCGTCGTTATAATTTTATATAGTTTATTAACGTACCCACGATATTAATATTTATGCCACGACGACCCATGATTTTACTAAATCTTGTAAGACTCGTTTATAGCCCGACATCGTTTCACTTTAAAACAAAAGTTAAATGAAGACACAAACGCAAACACTGACGTCCAAAACCAACGAGGCATGATCATCTATTAAATATTTTGCATACGTGATATGTATATATATTTTATACTCCCAAGGCTCATAACATGTTAATAAGTTTTACTCATTTTATCATTAGGTAAATGATCATACGTAGTAAGCACTAGTTTTATATATACTTCAGTAACGATTGATTGACACCAAACAAACACAACGCCAACCAACAAGACCGGGTCGAATCCGGTTCGCCATGCATGCGGTCACCAAAACCTTTATCCCAACTTATATAGCACTCGTATTTTATGTGCTATCAAAATAAGCATGCAACATTCCAGCCGATCATTAGTTACACAAAGAGTATTCTTATTATGATTTATAAAAGTTTCACATGTGTAAATATAAGCATGCATGCGTTTCATATATTCAGCCGATTCTGACATATCAAAGATTCAAAGTGACATTCTTTTTGATTTCTCGCTATTAATGTGTCGATTATATAATGTTTCGGTATGATTTTATGTGTTAATATTATTCTCGATTGCATGCAGCCGATTCGAAGATAGGAAAGTATGATCAAAACAGAACCAAAAGAAAGAATTGAACAAGATTAGTGTTATGCTTACCCGCAAAGTGCGACACAAGAGACAAGGACGAGCATTCGTCGAAACAAAAATCGAACCAAGCAAAAACCAACACCTCTTTCAAAAACCCATGTACACACAACCTTATTCGAGCCGAGATACCCCACGTATAAGAATCCTTTCAACCTCCTTCAGATGGAATAAAACCCGCGTTCAAAAACCCTTCTAACCTGAATCATGCAACGCCTATACCTTGTCGAACCGAAATGGTGAATGACAAACACGAACTTTCTTGAAGCCCTTGCACTAGATCGAATGGAGATAGGAAAAATGACAGCCGCTATTTTTGTTTGAGAAGAAATAGGTTTAGGGTTTAGTAGGTTTGTTAAGTTTGTGAAATATGGTGGTGATATACCTGTGGGATGTGAATGATTCGGTATCAAATAAACCGAATGGGATGGTTTTCAAAAATGGAATTGCCTGAAATTAAGGGAGTGATAAGGGAAGGAAAAGTCAATCACGAATGTAGCCCTTTTCTAGTTTTCATACTTATGTGACACATCGAAAATATTTTTATGGGCGTGTAACTTATTAAGGAAACTAATAAAGGTGTCATTATTTTGTTTTAATTGAAAATTAAGTGTCGCTTATAAGTTATAGCTAGTAGTCGAAATTGTAGCGGAGGATTTAATGAGATTTCGGAAATTACACCTTCAACATAAACGTGTGATTGTTGCTAGGTTTTAGGAATTTTACACACTTATATATTTTACTTAATTTAGTCTTAGGTTAGTATTAATAAGTTTATAATGTATATTATTGAGTTTATGATTTTAACTGATTAAAAGTTTAGTAAAAATTCAAAATTATACGTAATTTAGGTTCATGATTTTATAGGGTTTTACAATTATTCTCCTCATAAAAAGATTTTTCGTCCGCGAAAATGCAAAAGGTAAGGTGGTGAAACAAAACGAAGGTGCACCAAACTATGAATAGAGAAAAAAAATATAGTTTAACTCGCACAAATTCAGACTTTAAGAATTTCAGCAACAGTATGATCTTGTTTTCCAAGACTTGATCTCAATTATTCTGAGGTGGTTTCGGTTTCCCCAAAGAAGGCACATCACACAAAATCCAAATCAAAAGAATCACATATCGAACGTAACGGATGACAATCGTATCCCATTAAAAGATATTCACAGGAAAAACATAGGACTGGGTGGATATTTCATCCGCGGACAAGGAATTGATCTGATCGGATAAGAATGTAACGAACGATAGCATCATGAAGGTGACATATAAAGGTTTAACTCTTCAGATTTACAAACAGTTGCGTCTTCAATACAACCTTCCAAAGGTATTTTCGTAAACCGACAGATCTTAATTCTCAAAATCCAAAACTTCATATTTTAACTCATAACAGGTCATCATGAAACGAATTCATCGAATGAGAGAAGTGTATACATAGCAAAGCATAGGTGTAGCTTTTCATAGTAACAAATCAAACCCATATAGGCAGAAAATAAGTTGCTCGATAACATCAAATGGTAAGAAGCTCTACAGCGGAACTTAGGATTTTTCAAGACATAGAAGTCAAACAATCGCGTGACGCATATCCAAACGTATCAAAACATACGGCGTTAAGGCGGATCATACATACAGATCAAAAGAATCCTAAGGTCTCACTATTCGCAGATCGTCGCAAACGAAATAGAAATCTAAGTCTCCACTAAGGCACTTTTCAAGACATCCTATGAACACAACAAGTGCATGTTATATGATGTAAGTATTATCACGTTGGCCAGACGTTGTAATACTAGCATCATATTAATATGCTCTCATGATGATCATACTCTATCTCAATCAGTGAAACAATCCACTAATCCACCTAACAGTCCATCTAACTCCTGGGTTAGACCTAATCAAGATCAATAACGAAACGATGTCAACAAAACAAACGAAGCTCGGAAAGATGTGACAAAAAATCAAACAATCATCATCATTAAGAACATGTCGTTAAAGCTTCAATTTCTCCATCACAAAGTTCGTTTCAAGAATTTGTCTCTTTAGAATCTTCTTATGTCCGAGTTGTCAGTCTTCATCCATCTTCCAGTTTAAGAGTGAAACGGAATCATTAACTTGAGTTTGGTTCCTCAAGCCTTCTGTAGTTCCTTCTTGGAATGGGACTGAGTAATGTGAATCTCTGGTACGGTCTTCAATCTCCTCATCATCCAGTCTGCTTCCACTTTTAATTCATCCTTGTACAACCAAGATGAATAGGGAAGTGAGGTTGTATGTTCTTCATCAGCTCCAGGTTCACCGTCTTGACCAGGTTCCTTCGTTCTGCTCGTCCACTCTTCTGCCTTGCGAGGAATGTCACCAGTTCTTCAGGGTAGTCACCGTTGTTTGTCATCTTCAGGTTCTATCCAACTCTATCCTCGAGTGGAAAACTTGGTGGTTCAACAAGAATCATATCCGAAATTTTCAGGGTGCCAAAAATAATTCACACAATAATGTTCATTCCTCGGTGAACACAATAGGCGCAAGAGAATTTCATAACCGCGAAAGTAACGTACGAGTCTCTAGAGAAAATAATGATAGCAAAAGTTCAATGATAGGAAATCATGGTAGAGGATTTTCAAATAGTTCAAAACATCAAAGGTGAGACATAGTAGAACAATCGTCAGCATCTCGATTCAAAACTCATATCAGGATCAAATCAAAGTTGACTCTCCAAGGAAAGACAGGTCAACCTAGCAGACCTTTATCGTTCAAAGTGAAAAGAAATACTCTTATACTCGTGGTTAAACACCACCCGACTTCTCAGAGATGGAAGAGATGAGTAAAACAAAATCAAATAATGTCAGAATACTTACAGAGGATTTACCAAAAGCAAGATACAAACATAGAGTGCATCAAACACGTTGTCGCCATGTAGATTTCTTAGAATGCCCGAAGAGATATCAAAAGGATTAACAAACAGATCAGAGGTCGAAGATAAAATCAAAATAGCGTTATGCATTATCATGCAATCTTAAATGCCTTCAAAATTACTGGTGGTAAACTTAGGTGGTGCAAAGATTTCTAATTCCAGGAGGATGATTCCAAAAGACATAGCTAAACGTAAGGCACGAATCAGAGTAATGCGGAAGCAAAGATACATAAGCAAAATCTTAAAGTCTACCCATTCTTTACAAGTCAAAATTTAAGTTAATGCAGGGGATTCCAAAAGCAAGTTCTCAAAGCGGTTTCTTATGTTCCTACAATGGAAGCCTAATGGTCCAAAACTCACAGGTCATAGCCTAAGCTCTACGGGTGTTGAATCCGCCGATCTAAACCTGTCTCTGATACCATAATTGTAACACCCCAACCCGAAAAGGCTAAAGTGTAACATTATGGAGTCAAATCAGAATACAAGTGATACGGAGATACATTCTAAAACAAACTTACAAAGGGTTACAAAAGAAACAAAACAAAATACAAGATACAAAAAGGCAACAACATGCTAAGCCCAAAACAATAAGCTACTAAGCCCAAACCTAACTACTTCTAAATATCTCTAAGTCCAGCAAATATCTATCAGGGTGAAGTCTTCTAAGCCCAAAAGCAGGTAAACTCTCCATCCATAACTCAGCTTCCTACTAAACCTGCCGCAGGAAAAGAAATGCGGCTGAGCTTAAAAAGCTCAGTGAACAGATATAACAACAAAGTAATATGAAACAGAAACGAGAATCAGAATATATGTTGCATTAGGGAACTCGAAGGTATAATATAAGTATAAGGTAAAGGTAAAGGTAAAGGTAAAGGTAAAGGTAAAAGTAAAGGTAAAGGTAAAGGTTAAGGTTGTATTAGTATTCTACCACGAGCCAAACAAATCAAAACAAATCAAAGTCTCCAGCATAGTAACCATGTATTCAAAGGGGAGACCTCAGAATACCAAATGTAGTAGGAGGGGAGTCCTCAAGTAACCAAATTGGAGTAGCTAGCTCCCAAATATTGTGAAAGGCATGTATTGCACACAGTACCAGACACCAAACCAAATGTAGTAGCAAATCAAATCAAAGCAAATCTAGGATGCATCCATACGCCCCTACCCAAACCAATTGCAGATCAAACAAAGGGACGGTGTGGAACATCACTCGACCACACTGGAGTCATGACATTGGTGCATCAATGCCACGGTCATGTTACCTTCATGACTAGGAAAATGCTCGGGGTATAATACTGAAGGGTCAAAGGCAAATCAAATAGCAAAGTCTAAGTCAAATCAAAGTATCATAATCCAAGGTGCATAGCAAAGGTTCAGGTCAAAGATTCAGGGTTCATAATCAGAGTTCAAATCAAAGGTTCATAGCAAAGGTTTATAGCAAAAGTTAAATTCAAATGAATCATATCAAAGATGTAATATCAATGGGTCAAAATGGACAGGTCAAAACCAAAGTTCCCAATCCACCAGGTTCACTACTCCAGTTCCAAAGTCCCATAGTTCATAAATCAAAGGGTCATAGTGAGAGTTTAAAACAAAAGTTCAATTTAGCAGGTTCCCATCACTTGTTTAAAAAGGTCCGTAGTACAATCCCATTCAAAAGGTTTATAACAAGGTTCATTTAGAAAAGATCTTCCAAAAGATAACATTTATAAAAGTGATCTTTAATAAAGGTTTTCATAAGATATTCTTCAAAAGTGTCTTTATGAATTTATAAAATCCCACAGGTAAGTGGTCTTAAATCATAGTAAAAGTGCCGTTATAAAATAGTTTCCCCTTTAAATGTTTCCATGTCAAAATTAAGAAAAGAAATTTCACCTCCCGTTATATTATCCCAAAGAATATCCAAGGTCTCACAAAGGTTCAAAGGTTAAGGTCACAAAAGGTTAACAATCAAGTTGTGTCCATATCATACCATGAGGGTTCAAACAAATACCAATAGAATCCCAATACCTCGAAGTACATCAACCTCAGAGCCAAGGTGCAAAGGTTCACACGGATCAAAGGTTCAAATAACAATGGCAGATCAAATGTCAAAGGCTCACAATTTAAGGGAAGCATAGCAAGGTTCACAAATCAAGTTGAGATGAGAGAGAGAGAGTTCATGAGAAACCTGTGAAAAGGTCAGAATATCTGTACCTTAACCACAAATGCAAAAACACACCGGAAGACACAATGACCAGAAATTACTCCCCCTTCAGCGAATCTACACGAATTAATGATCGGTTTGTTATTAATACTTATTTTAAATCAGTTTACTCATTTTAGTCGGCTCTCCATTTTTAGTAACTTTTCCTTTATAGCAGCTTCTCGTTTTAGCATCTTCCCGATTTAGTAAGTTTCCACATTTAGTGAGCTTCCTAAAATGGTAATTCAATACTTTAGGGTTATAATGACAATTATATAATCTTTAAGGATTAGAATGACCAATATAATAATTTAGGGTTAAATATGTCAATGTCACAAAGTTTAGGGTCCAAAATGTAAAAAAATTAAAAAGCCAAAGAAAAATATTTTAAAGTTTATTTTATAAATTTATATTAAGATAATAATTTTAGACCCCGTCGTAATAATTTTAGACACCGTCGTTATAATTTTATATAGTTTATTAACGTACCCACGATATTAATATTTATGCCACGACGACCCAAGATTTTACTAAATCATGTAAGACTCGTTTATAGCCCGACATCGTTTCACTTTAAAACAAAAGTTAAATGAAGACACAAACGCAAACACTGACGTCCAAAACCAACGAGGCATGATCATCTATTAAATATTTTGCATACGTGATATGTATATATATTTTATACTCCCAAGGCTCATAACATGTTAATAAGTTTTACTCATTTTATCATTAGGTAAATGATCATACGTAGTAAGCACTAGTTTTATATATACTTCAGTAACGATTGATTGACACCAAACAAACACAACGCCAACCAACAAGACCGGGTCATCCGGTTCGCCATGCATGCGGTCACCAAAACCTTTATCCCAACTCATATAGCACTCGTATTTTATGTGGTATCAAAATAAGCATGCAACATTCCAGCCGATCATTAGTTACACAAAGAGTATTCTTATTATGATTTATAAAAGTTTCACATGTGTAAATATAAGCATGCATGCGTTTCATATATTCAGCCGATTCTGACATATCAAAGATTCAAAGTGACATTCTTTTTGATTTCTCGCTATTAATGTGTCGATTATATAATGTTTCGGTATGATTTTATGTGTTAATATTATTCTCGATTGCATGCAGCCGATTCAAAGATAGGAAAGTATGATCAAAACAGAACCAAAAGAAAGAATTGAACAAGATTAGTGTTATGCTTACCCGCAAAGTGCGACACAAGAGACAAGGACGAGCATTCGTCAAAACAAAAATCGAACCAAGCAAAAACCAACACCTCTTTCAAAAACCCATGTACACACAACCTTATTCGAGCCGAGATACCCCACGTATAAGAATCCTTTCAACCTCCTTCAGATGGAATAAAACCCGCGTTCAAAAACCCTTCTAACCTGAATCATGCAACGCCTATACCTTGTCGAACCGAAATGGTGAATGACAAACACGAACTTTCTTGAAGCCCTTGCACTAGATCGAATGGAGATAGGAAAAATGACAGCCGCTATTTTTGTTTGAGAAGAAATAGGTTTAGGGTTTAGTAGGTTTGTTAAGTTTGTGAAATATGGTGGTGATATACCTGTGGGATGTGAATGATTCGGTATCAAATAAACCGAATGGGATGGTTTTCAAAAATGGAATTGCCTGAAATTAAGGGAGTGATAAGGGAAGGAAAAGTCAATCACGAATGTAGCCCTTTTCTAGTTTTCATACTTATGTGACACATCGAAAATATTTTTATGGGCGTGTAACTTATTAAGGAAACTAATAAAGGTGTCATTATTTTGTTTTAATTGAAAATTAAGTGTCGCTTATAAGTTATAGCTAGTAGTCGAAATTGTAGCGGAGGATTTAATGAGATTTCGGAAATTACACCTTCAACATAAACGTGTGATTGTTGCTAGGTTTTAGGAATTTTACACACGTATATATTTTACTTAATTTAGTCTTAGGTTAGTATTAATATGTTTATAATGTATATTATAGAGTTTATGATTTTAACTGATTAAAAGTTTAGTAAAAATTCAAAATTATACGTAATTTAGGTTCATGATTTTATAGGGTTTTACAATTATTCACCTCTCAAAAAGAATTTTCGTCCGCGAAAATGCAAAAGGTAAGGTGGTGAAACAAAACGAAGGTGCACCAAACTATGAATAGAGAAAAAAAATATAGTTTAACTCGTACAAATTCAGACTTTAAGAATTTCAGCAACAGTATGATCTTGTTTCCCAAGACTTGATCTCAATTATTCTGAGGTGGTTTCGGTTTCCCCAAAGAAGGCACATCACACAAAATCCAAATCAAAAGAATCACATATCGAAAATGGGTAGGCCCCACATCTATTACTTTCTCTTAATGGAGAGGAGCTTATATTTTACACCCTCCATATATAGGGCATGTTTGGTGCACTAACTTATCAGGGCTTATCATAGCATGAGCTTATTTTTTTTAGAAAAATAAGCTACCACTAAAAATAAGTCTCGTTTGGCTGACATAGTTTGAAGGAGCATGTAAAAAAAATAAGCTACTAAATGGAATGCTAGTTGAAGGATCATGTAGAAAAAAGGTCCAACAACATACTTATACCCATAGATGAATTAGTGGAAATGAGTAAGCCTCACTGCAAAAAAAAAAAAAAAAAATAAAAAAAAATAAATTATGTTTAGTGGGTCCATATCTTTAGCTAAGAGGAAAAAGAAACACCCAAGTGTTCCACAATTAGTATAAAGAGTTGTACTAAATATTTGATTAACTGTTGGCTTATAGTTGTTGTACAATTTGCTTTAATAATTGTACTTATTTAAATTCTAAGACAATGCTATACATGTACTATAAAGAGTAAGAGAGAATTGCAAAAATCGTCCCTAAAGTTTGGCTAAATTGTACGTTTCGTCCTTAAAGTTTGGAAAGTGCAAGGATCGTCCATGTGGATAAAACTTTGGTGCAAATATGGTCCCCACAGGGACGATACTTGCACCAAATGTTTCCCCAAAAGGATGATACTTGCACCAAAGGTTTCCCCACAGGACGATCCTTGCATTTTCCAAACTTTAGGGATGAAACGTGCAATTTGGACAAATTTTAGGGACGATTTTTGCAATTCTCTCAAAGAGTAAGATAAGATAATTTGAAATCCTACACAACTTAACCGGTGTGAAACAATGTGGAACTGTTAAAGAAGGGTTTGGATTACCGGGTTTGGTGGGTTGTCCGGCTCTCGGACTAACAACAACCTGTTAAGAAACATGTACATGATTTTCGATCTTAAATCGTTGTTGGGGACGTTTTTATTTACTGTTGAAATAAATAAGTTTTCTGTTATGTTGAGAGAAAATTTTATATTGATAGATGATTTGAAGAATTTTCCTAATTGAATAAGTTGTTAATGTTAATTTGTGTTTGATATACCGATGAAGAACATAATCATTCTCTTGAAAACGAGTATGATCAAGATTATAAGGTAGTTTAAATATTAAAAATCTAGCAACATGTACAATTTCTAATATTTTACCACCTGAAGATTCAATCTTTATTTTGAAATTTGAATTCCCGTAGCAACAAGGTATTAGAATCATCATACTATTCTAAACATGTATATAACCAAGGTATTTGAACTCCAGCAAGTATCTAAATGTTGTTTTATTGAAGAGTTTCCGAGTGAACAATAAGATGGCATGTGAATTCAAACGCAATAAAAAAAGTCTTTTGTAAAACAAATATTAAAAATTTAGCAACATGTACAAATTTCGGGTATTTTGTTGCCCAAGAATTCAATTTTTATTTTGAAAATTGAACTCCCTAACAACAAAGTATCCGAAACATCATACTCTTCTAAACACATCTATTCCATGTGTAGTGTTGTATATAACCAAGTTACATTTCATTTCTCTAAACTATGTGGGATGTAATGGCGGAATGATTTTATTAAAAAAATCTAGTAAGTATCTAATTGTTGTTCTCATGCAGTTTTGGTATTCTATAATCTATACCATTTATGTGTTTAATATACAAAGTTTATGCTTTAAAGAATTGATATAACTCTGATAAATGATGCCAACTTAATGTATGTACGATTGTTAAGTTACAATGCAACAAATTCATTTTGAAGCAAATAAAGGTCTTACCATTCCAACAAATGTACCATACTGTAGTTAGAGTTTACGTAGTTTTTAACAAATAAATAAATAAATAAGAAGAATCACATTAGTCTCATTTGTAAAGGCTTTTATCTTTTGAAATTACCTAGATAGGTTACATTGAGTTTTAATGCCGATGCTCTTGGATTTGAGATTATTCATTGTGTAATATCTTTCATATAGTGGATGTTAGGTGGCCTACGGGCAGGGATGGAGCCAGGGGTTTCCCGAGAACCCTATGGATTTTTTTGATATAGTGTTAATTTTTGAAAAAAATATATGTTTTTCTTAAATGCATCTAAAATACACTCGGCGATCAATCGAAATGTGTTTCTGTATTACGGTTCTAAAATTATTTTGCACCCGGTCATATTTGATCATGGTTCCGTCTCTGTCTACGGGTCCCGTTGTTTTGACATTTGTTTAAGAGGATTTGCACGTAAAAAGTGTGTGTATTGTTTTTCGTTTTCTTTATTGTTGTGCAATCGTTGTGTGATCGGGTGAGATTCCAACAGAAATCTTATACATGTATTTTTCTTATATCATTTAAGAACATACGTTCTTCTCTTGAAAATATGTACGACTAGATCCAAAGGCAATAAAATGCCAGTTATTAAAATAAATATTAAATAAAAGGCAATAAAAGGCCACTTAATAAAATAAATATCAAAAATTTAAGAACATATATGAATTCCGGACATTTACTAATATGGCAGTTCCATTTTTATTTAGGATAATTATATGACTAGATCGTTGCCCTATGGTTTGTCAAGTGTCCCGTGGTACAAGTTACCGGTCGCCCGATCTATCGAAAAGGTTACCTAGGCGACTGGTCTATTTTGGTAATTTTCCCTTTCTATTTTGGATATTGAACACCCTTAGTAGCAAAGACATCCGAAAAATCATATTGTTCTGGGACACATTTTGCTCCATGTGAACTGCTGTATATAACTAAGTTACCTTCCCTTTCTGTAACCTATGTGGGATGTAATGCTAGAATGGCTTTATTGAAAAAATCCAATAAGTATCTAAATGTTGTTTACTAATGCATTTTTATTATTCAAAGCTTGTCTTTCAATGAATTGACTTTACTCAGATAAATTATTGTTCTTATGTAAAAAAGATCCATGCATTTTCGCTATCGTAATCTGCATTATTTAGTCTCATTTGTAAAAGTTTTTTTTTTTATCTTTTGAAGTTGCTGAGATAGGTGATATTGAGTTTTAAAGCTAATGCAGTTGGATTTGAGAATATTCATTCATTGAGTACTCTATCAATCGCAACACGCATACATGTTTTGACAATATGAAATCGACTAGTTCTAGCCGTCGAGGAAAGTTAGTTTCAAACTTTCAATGGTTGGAGTTAGGAGGATGTCGACGGACTTGCAACGACGCGTATTACTTCCGGTATGACAAATGTGTTTCCCGACGAGTTCACAATTCGGGTATTACTCACAAGATCTGAAAACCAAAGCGACCCAAATTCATATTTGATTTCAGTTCGAGTTGATCCGTTGTGAATTCGGTTCAGTTCGATTTTCAATTTTGCCTCAATTAAATCTTAAAAAACCCGAAAACCAAACCGACGAACACCCTAGTATCTTGTGCTTGATTTGGGGCCAAATGTTTTATATAGTGGGCTGTAAGAAACCAACCATAAAGGCATAATGCTTAACGTTATTATCGGATTTAGGAATGCCACTGTTTTAATTTTAACATTAAAAACAAAGTTTTTCTCCATTTAGATGGTATTTGCTACAATAATATCTTAACTTGAGCTCAAACTCGTCCAAGGCTTTCTCGTACCGAGTTGAGCATAATTTCAAAACGACACGTCAAGTTAACAAATCGAGTTCGAACGTAGCTTAAAATGATCAACTTAAGGACTTGGCTTATGGTAAACCAGTAGCACATGTTTTCTTCTTTGAACCAATCTGGGACTTAATATATACTAGACGAATACCCGTGCATAGCAACGAGATTTTATAACGACAGATCGTTTAGTGATAAAAGAAAGTTTATGGTTTATAAATGAAAAATAATAAAAATTAGGGGTGGCAAATCTTGCCCAATTTGTAATTTTTGGGCGATTTTTTGACACTTTTTTAAAAGTTTGGGGCGTTTTTTGCCCCTTGCATTTATTTGATGGACTCTTACAGGCAAAAGATAAAAACAGATATTATTAGATGGGCTTTCGAATCACACAATTCAACTTTCAAGCAATTACTGTCATTTTTTTCCGACCAATTCACTTGTTACTGGTAACTATAAAACGTTCCAACTATTTTAATTTTAATTTATCTCATTTATTAACTATTTTATGCATAATTATTTAATACTCTAATTAATTGATAGATATATTTAATTAGTTGCATTTTTATTCATTTAATACTCTATTTTTTTATTTTTTACTTTTTTTAAGAAAAAATAATTAAATATAGTTAAAACTTAGATGCTTGATCTTTTTTTACAAGATGAATTAAAGGGGTTTTTAGGACTGTTTCGAATGTTTTTAATAGTTGAATTATAATTTGCTCGTTTTAGCCCGTGCCCGTTTGGCCTAATTTATAATTTGTCCATTTAGCCCGTGCCCGTTTTAACCCGTGTCATTTTAGCCCGTGCCCGTGCCCGCCCGTTTTGCCACCTCTAATAAAAGTTTGAAGATTTAGGGATTAAATGTGTTGACTTATTGACTTTGTTGACTTATTGACTTTGATACTTAAGCTCATGTCAACATAATGTTTTGAAACCCGGTTGAACCGTTCCGGTCGAAAAATGGGTCGATTTAAACCGAGTCATGCTTTTAATAACTGAACCCGTCGTGTCCAGTTTTCAAAACTATATGTTTTTCCCAGTTGAACCCGTTGGTCCGGTCCAGTTTTCAAAACTATATGCAACATCAACTTGTTAGCTTGTATAAAGTTTTGTGTGTTTTATTAATTTGTATAATGTATATAATAACATACACTTTTCATTTTAGGGTGTTTTAAAAATAACATTAATTAGTGTGTTTAATTATTTTATATTTTATATTATGTTGTAGCTTGTTTAAATTGTATATTGTGAAAATTTTATTGTACTTTTTTTAGTAAGGGGTGTTTTAATTGATTGTTTTTAATTTGATATAGATGATTTTAATTGGTTGTACCATATGAATAAATTATTATAATTTTAAGTTATGAGGTGTTTTAATAAGAGCATTAATTACACAATTAATTTTCTCTCACCCTTGTAGTATAGAAGGGCAAAATGGGGATTGACTGAAAATTCAGTTTCCACTTTTCCCTTTTGGCTAAATCTACATTATAAGTAGTTAAGATAGATATAGTTTTTATAGAAAAAGAAATAAAGGTAGCTAAATTTAGTGACGTGTGCAAGTTTTACTAATTCAACCTATATCATATACATGGTCATTATAGATCAATCTTCTTTCAAAACTACTTGGATAACCAATACTATCTGTATATGCATATGAAGTGTGTTAAATATAAGCTTTAGAACATGATGGCATCCCTTTGTTTTATAAATTTTAGATGATATTGTCCACAAAACAATGCTTTCCTACAAACTAACAATGCTTTTGGTATTGATCAGATAGTTTTGGATTTAATTAAGATGTTTAAAAATATAAGAACGTATATAAATTTTCGAACACTTTGTTAAAGGAATCTCAATTTATATTCCGTATATTGAAATCCCATAGAAACAAAGTATCTAAAACGTCATCTTTTTCCTAATAAAATAAAACCCCTAGTGGGGACTTTTTCATTTCAAAAAATCAAATCATTCCTTATTAAGTAATAAATTTTTATTTTATTTTTTATATTTTAAAGATTTTTAATAAAAAGAGCCTTAAATATTTCCTAATTTAACTAAAAAAAATTGTAAATTCGTTTTTGGTCAAAAGTGAGTGAAAAGTTATATGTGTCAAAAGTATGAAAAAAGAAAACTTAAAAAAGGTGGGGTGAATCTACAATATCTTCAAGGGGCTCAAACAAAAATTTTAAAAAACAAAACCACAACTAAACACAACTCCGTTTAATCAATTCCACATAATCCATTCATCATAGATCGATATAAATCACAAAACCCTCTTTATAGTTTTCTTTCTCGCATCCCCACCTAAGCAACCATCCCACACCACCACAATCCTCCATTACAGATTTAATCTTGTAATTTTATAAGCAGATTTGTGTTCAGTTTATACCTCAAATTAGTTGAAAGAATCAGGTATGATCCTTAATTTTGGTAAGATTTTGGGTTCCATATCTAATTTCTACTTCTACTTAACTAACATTAATGTTTTCGATTATATTAGTTGCTTTTCTGGCCCATGGTTGATTTTGCTAATTATTATTTTTTAGAGTGGATTTATATTGAATATGGTAAGATTTTGATTTTACAATACCTATTAAAAGTAAAAACAAGTTGACTTATCTCAATTTATTCCAAAAAAATATTCAAAATCGTATATATTACATTCGAATGTATGATTTTTGTGTTTAATCTTTCAGTTGTGATTCATTTGCTATTAGTTTAATGGTCTTATTGGCGGTTGTGATAAGCAAGTGAAGATGTGGCCGTTAGGTGGTACATCGCAAAATGTTGCAATGCATGATGTAGTTGTGTCTCAGGTTGCTTAGATTCCAGAGATGAACATAGTGGTTTCAGGAAGCTAGGATAAAACTCAAAGGTGTGTATTTTTTTTTATAGACTTGTGTTTTCGGATGATTTTTAGATTTTGTTACGGTGGTGATGAATGTCTTTCTTGATAATATTTCATCAGAGTTTTTGATTGGTTTATTTATGGCTTATTATGTTCCATTTTAAGACACATGTGGGTTAAGTTTTCTTATATAATATTAAGAGTAAAGGTGGTCTTGAGTTGGAAGTAAAGAATTTGGTGAGTGTCGTGCTTCCTTATCTCTTCTTTTATCTTAAATTTATGTGCATTATATGTTAGGGGATGATACATGGTTTTAAGGGGTCAGGAATGGATTAAAAAACTAGAGGTGGGAAAATAAGCGGGTCATGTTGTTTGTTGGTTTGGTTTCCAGTAGAATATATTGGACACTCGAATTCATAGTTGCTTAAAATGTTTCTATTTATTGAAGGATTAAGAGGTTAGCTATTGTTAGTTTTAAATAGATGATCACCCGTCTGCTACATTATATGTAATTTAATCTGATATGACCCATTTTAGATAAAAATTTAATCTGATATGACCCGCTTACACGTAATTGGGTCAAAACTGACAATGCATGCAGTTTAACTGTGGAACATTCATGTTGAGACATACAAAGTCTGCAGTTTACAAAGCTTGGTGGATGTGTTAGGAGTTGAGGGTAATGCCATCCTTATTAGCTCAACCAGTATACGTACACATATGTAGACTATTAATTTCGTAGCTCGGATTAAAATATATTTTTAGCTTTTTTATTCTTACTAACTGATATATGTTGCAGCCAACAACCATAATGCTACACTAAGTTTTAATAACACCGCTTCTGTCAGCAATGTACCAGGTCCTTGCACAAGAGGGATACACTCTTTACAGTTGTTTGTTTTTCTCTTTTTAAAAGTTTGCATGCTAATAAAAAAGTAGAGTAAAAGCTCATCCGTCAACATTTAAAGTTGATCAAGTATTTATCAACCCCAATATATTTGACGATTGGCCGAACTATTTACTATCAGGCTCCTCTGCTTAACTCAGTCATGATTGACTATATAAGTGGACTACCAACATGGACTTGATCAAAGAAAGCGCTCCCAGCTTCGATAAAAGAACATAAGTTTTGTAGTTCAGGTAGCTTCAAATTGCTATTATGGGTTTCTTATTTCCTTACCTGAATTGTTACTTGAATCATTCACCTTCAAATTGTTCATAGCAGCTGTTTAACTAATTGGAGTTATTATTTCACACGCTCTAAATCTTGCACCTTTAGGCCAGATATTTGACCTGTTTATTGTGTTTTCTGATTTTTCTAGGATGCCTTGCAGGTGATAGTTGATCATGGCTATTGCTTTATCAAGAGCTTAGAAATCACCAATAGTTAACGTTGTACGGTCCCTTCCTTTGCATCAACAGGTACGCGTTGTATTGTATCTACAATTTAATCTTCCGTTACATATTCATGTGCAGTCTTAAGATTGATATACCTTTTTTATTTTGAGTGAACTGATTTTCTATTCTCTCTTTTGGTATAGATTATATTATGTCTTGCTGCCAAGCTTCTCTGTGGGGAAAAGAATGATACAACTATAGGAGAGGTATGGTCAATAATCATATTATCTTTCACGATAAATTATGATGTTATAATATGTGTTTACCCATCTTTGTTTATTGAAACAGTTAAACAAGTGTGCTATATTGATCTCTGCAAATCAACTTTGACACCACCTAGAAGAATGTCCAAAAATCGTGGAGAATTTCACATCACACTGTAAAAATGGATACTATGATAATCCACTATTTCAGCGGGCTATCAAAGGTTTTACCATACACAATGGAGACCCCTTCGGAGATGGGACAGGTAGGCAATCTATTTGGGGAACGGAATTTGAAGATGAATTTCACAAAAAGATCCGTAACAGCTTATTCTTAGAATTACATTTCATATAAAATGGTAGGAATTAAAGTTATGCGGAATGGTCTTATCGATGAAGGATAGTAGTGTAGTTTAGGACTCATTTGTGTTTTTAGCGCTTACTTTGTTGTGAAAATTTGAAGCAGATCCATATATTGTTTTTTCACTTGCAAATATTCGGGGAACTCATGTGTAGGTACGTACATGAGGCTCATATTATGCTTGATAATACATGTGTGTTTTAAGCTTATCTTACTATATTTATATATATTTTATTGTATCAAATAAATCGATATAGGTTGAATAAATATACCAAGCTTTTCATTAATGGACAATTTGTGGAAAGCTTTTCGTAATATGAATCATGAACTGTTTTTTTTTTTTTTTTTTTTTTTTTTTTTTTTTTTTTTTTTTTTTTTTTTTACGGCTCTACTTTTTGTGAACACTTCACCTTACCAGGCGAGTAAAACTTTCACTTTAGTATTCTTTGTGCATGCTCTTAAGTTTCTGGATGCTAAGTTTAGTTCTTCTTGAAGATTTTTATGCAATCTCTGAATATTATGTGATTACTAATATCGAATGGCCAAATACAATTTACCCACTAAGTAAAACCTAATATATAGCAGCTCAGATATCTAATAGCCGCTAATTAATCTATGTCCAACGATAATCTGTTTTTAAAACTTGACAGCGCCAATTTGGTTTAAATATGGTTATGGTTCCTGTAGTGATTTATGAGTTTAACTGTAACTAATTCAAAGAGGAAGAGGAAAGGGCAGAGGCCGAGGCCGAGGTAGAGTCCTTAAAGAAGCTAATGTACGGGCTTCACTTTGTGTGGTCTTTTCTAGGATGTAAGTTGCATTCTCATAAGTAACTATATTTTTGTAGAATCCACCTCTCTTCCTATTTAGTTGTACATTCAGTCGCAACACATTCTTCGCCTCTGAATCCAAAAAAACACGTTATTATAAGACTATGTATTCAACCAGATATAAATAAGTTGAAATTTGATTTCATTTATTAGTTTCATATTTGAATTATCCGTTTTCAGTTTATTTTTTGCTGTTGTTCTTGCTGTGTGGCTGTAAGTTTGTTAGGCTAGCTGAAATTGTGTAAAGTGAAATTAACTAAATGTCGGCTCCCTCATGACCCAGTATTCCGTGAAACATTGACGTGTCTGAAGACGATAGTATTTACTTCAGGTAATGTAAATATGCAGTATGTGAAAGTTATGATCGTTAGGATCTAATATGACAGTCGTACGTGTCTTCGAATATGCACAAACAGTCTAATACCACTATGGCACTATATACTATAGTAAGAGGCTGTTTGGTACAAATAACCTTATAGCTTACATGATTATTAAGTTTTATATCTTAAGTTAAAAAAAAAAGATTCTTTCCTTATTAAGTAATAATTAAATTTTTATTATTATTAAATTAAAAAGCAAAATATTGTGCGGTTAGTTTGTAAGTGACCAAGTGCCCTTTTACAAGTTCTATATTCTTGTCCCACCAAAATCTGTATCTTTTGAGTGCATACAGTTTATTTAAAATGTTTGAGTAGAGGTGTTTATTATACAGGTCAAACGGGTCACTTCATTCCTGGCCATTTTGGCGATTTATTTCGAGGAAATGCCAATGTGTTAATATGATTGCAAGAACTATCTCATTATAATGAAAGTTTGTTTAATTATTTAGGAGGTTATTTTGATTTAAGTTGCTTTATTGGTCTGATGTGTAAAACACCTATCCATAAGGCACTTTCCAAGTATAAAATCTAAATAAATGACCAGGTGGCTCTAATATTAGTACCACTCTTAAATTTTATTTTCATAAAGAACTTAGGAAAGCTGCAGTTTCATGTACAAATTCATCCCGAATAAACTTAAATTTAGCTAAATATGTTGTTCTAAGCATTGACTTTTTCTTTGACCTGTAGCTATGCCTGAGGTTCTTAGTTCAACAAAATTAGCTATCCAGAATGGGTAGTCCCAGGGTCGCAATGAGTTCCATGTAAAGCAATTTTCTGACTATATCATACCGGCTCAAATAAGACTTAAATATGCGCAAGTATTCTGGATGCAATCAACGAGTGTGTTTAGGTGTGCGTCATCTATTTTTCCAAAATTATATAGATGTACTTATCAGATGTTATTCTTAGTTTTTAATCTATTGTTATTTTCGGGTTCAGATATCTAGACCTCTTTTAGATGAAACCAAGTTAGAAACATAGTGGAAGAGCTAAAACAGGTTATTACACAGCTACGTCAATAAGAAGGAATGAAAGAGTTGAGAGAGTGAAAGCAAAGGACTTCAATGCAGAGGAAGGTGAAATACTTTTTATTTATTCATGGATTATGAGTACTAACAACACTTTTATTATTTCTCATAAGTTATGTTTTTTATTACTGAATCTATAGGTTGGTGATTGTTTGGGCACTCTACTTAAGACCTATAAGGCTCCATTTTTGCCTCTTTTTGACGAACTGCTGCCTTACTTGATGCCTATGTGGGTAAGTATTGTGTTCCATTATATATGTCGGGTTTATATAATATATGTTTTCTAGCGCGACATTAATAAACAGTAAATATAGGGCAAGGATAGGAAATCTAAGAATAAAAGAATAGCCATTTGCATATTTGATGATGTTACAGAACATTATGGAGATGCGTCATTCAAGTGAGCCTTCGAAATTTCCAGTCACTACAGTGTTCCAGATGTTCTTGCTCTTACATTTCTTTATTTTGCCAAGGCGTGAATGACTTCTTTGTGTAATTTCTATGAGTGGTGATCTTTAACCTGTTAACCCATTTAAAAAATGTTTTGTATATGTTTTAAGTATCGGGAAATAAAGCGTGCGCTCTCTGGTATGAAGTTTGTCGTTTTTTTCTTCTACCTTGAAATATATTAAATGTAAAAATGTGCAATTTTTTTTTTCTTTCTGGCATTTAAATTACTAGAGGGGTAATGATGAGTGGGTTAAGTGGGTTGGGAAATAGGTCAAAACGGGTCACATTCTCGCACGTTATTCAATGGTCTGTGTTGTATTGGTTCACAAACACTTTTCTGTCCATTTTCTGTAGATAATAAATATGTTCATTGTTATTGCTGAAACTTACGCTAAAAATCAAAATCTTTGAATAAAATGGTTAAGGTGTCCTTAGACCCGTTTTGCCTATTTACTTTTTGGTTTGTTGTGATTTATGTGTGAGGTGGTTCCATGGAAAATGCATAAAGATTACTCTTGCAAAGGATGGAGTGGCCACAAGGGACCACGAACTTGATTCATCTTTTTCTCACCCCGCACAAATCTATTTATTTCCTTTTTTCTATGCAACACATCATCTGTAGCATGTTTTGGATATCAGCTCGAGACTTAGATGTGTAGAGTTGGTTACTTTATGTAGGAAAGATTCTTGCTTTATTATGGTTTTTGACTTTATCTTTGGAACCTTATTGTAGAGTTTTCTCTTTGCAGAAAGTTCGTTGTCGTTTAATCATTTTGTTCATGTGTGACGATTATCCTTTGAGTACACATTATTAGGTACATGATTTTACATTCACTAATCTCTTATGCATCTAAAATCATTGTTAAAACGATACCATGTCTACATATTTTGAAAGCTGGTGTCAATAAGGACGTGGTGCATGCGAAAGAACTTGGTGAATTACTTCATCAGTGGGGACCTGGATATCATGTGAACCTCATCCTATTCAATCCAATAGATGGGACTAAATATAAGCGTCCTTACCGAAAAGCCGAGAAGAAAAGTACTTGAACAGTCAACATGCTCTCTCACTGGTGCGACGACCATGTAAGTTCTGGAATGGAGCTTGAGTTCAATATCTAACATTTGTAAGGAGCCTAATAGTAGTTTACTTTGTTCTTTTGTAGGGGACAAATAAACCTTGTGATCGCCCAACGGTAATTAAAATGAATGCCTACCTTGAATTTGAACAGTCAACACACGCTCTATCTGGTGGGATGACCAGGTAAGTTCTGGAATCGAGCTTGAGTTCAATATCAAAAATTTGTAAAGAGCCTAATAGTAGTTGAGTTTGTTTTGTGATCGCCCAACAGTAATTAAAATAAATGCCTACCTCTTTTAATTTTGAGGATTAAAATGCATGTTAATTTAGTTATAAAAATTAAAGCATGGGCTGATCTATGTGGAGATGATTCACCAGATCTGACGTTGATCATCCGAGCAGACATGACATTTTTACTAATCTCGGTGTCAATCAACGATCCATGCAAATCCTCTATTGTACATATTCAGGTAAAACAATGCTCGAATAGGTAACTATTCCATGATGTTATGTTACAAAGTCTTGACATATCTATGTGGTGATCACCAGGTAAAACAATCCCAATGTCATATGTATATGACATATCTACACGTAATTGAGTATATAACTTCTTTTATTTAACACTATGGCATTTGTCTTTATATGTGTAGCTTTTAGGCAACATTACAACACCCAAAACAGGTGATGGATGGAAATATTGTGTAAAGACACGCTTTTGGATATATTTCAATCAAGCCATGTTCAAAGGTAATTAGTATTGACCATGGTGACTTTATGTGGAATTCAGAACCAGTTACCTGCTGTCAAGGTTGAAGATTACGTTAAAGTAAACTTACTTAAATGGTTTCTTTCATGGGTTAGACAAAAAATTTCGAGCAATTAAGCCATATATGTAAACATGTTGCTTAAGTACTATAATTATGAATAAATAATGAATGTAACATGATGTTTTGTATACAAATACAGATATAATAGCAGAATTGTATATATTCTAGGACCTTACTAATATATATGGCACATTAGGGTTGCGAAAAAACTCAAAAAGATCAGGGGGGAAAAAAAGGTGAAGAAGTTGACGTCATTTCCATATTCTTTACTTATCTGTTTTTGTAAATGTGTTTTGGTTTAATATTCAGAAAAGCGAATTATATAAACTGTTTATTTTAAAAATGGATTTCAAACATGTTACTAGTGTACTGAACTAATCAATCTATTTGTAAAAATGCTATATATTTATAAGACTTCAACTAGCTACTTAAGTTATAATGTATATTAAAAAGGCTAATATGCTTGGCCAATAGGTAGTGTGTCCAGGAAAGCATTGTTGAGTAGCTTATGTGGTTTAATGAATTCATGTAGAGTTGATTAAAGGAAGACATATTGCCAATAGGTAATTCTTTTTGACACGTTTGTTTCTAAAGCCAATTTTTTTGATAGTCATTAGACGTATCTTAATGCCAGACGAAACAGATATGGAAACGGGTAAAAGGGATGTTGTTTTTTATGTTTAGATTACCCGGGGAAGGCGAACTTTTTGAATCAAATGTACGCGGCTTCACTGGGTTTGCCTTTAGCTTCTTGAAGTAGGCTTGTGAAAATAAGAAGCGATATCATTGTGTGTGATTTGGTGACGGTACCATAATGGAAACATCAAAGAAAGGTTATCCTATAAAGTTATGAGAGGTTTTGTATGATCATGTGAAGACTCATTTACACTACTGTAGCATGCTGTAGTATGACTTGAATGAGTAGTTTACATCTAAAATAACAAATACTTTTTTAATGATTATCTTTAATAATAAAAAATCACAAATAAAAAAAGACAAAGATTAAATTATTTTTTAATAAATGAAAGTACATTATTTAAAAAGTTAGAAAAAACCCCGCGCGTGCGCGGGTATTATAACTAGTATCTTTTATATAATAAAACAAAACTCCTGTTGGAAATTTTCCATTTCAAAAAAATGCATTCATACCTTATTTAGTAATAATTTTATTTAAAAAAAAGATTATTTTCTTATTAGGTAACATTTTATATTTATCCATAATACAAGTAAAGATAAATACAAAAAATATAAATAAGATGCAATTAATAATAGGATTAAAATTTTTAAATAATTATCTTTAATAATAAAAAACTATAATTAAACATTATAAATCAAACATAAATTAAATTATATATTTTTTAATAAATAAATATATATGATTCAAAAATTTTTTTAAAAAATAAATTAAATTATATATTTTTTAATAAATAAATATATATGATTCAAAAATTTTTTTAAAAAATCGGCGTGTGCATGGGTATTATAACTAGTACTATATTATACACATCTAACTCATGTGCGCTATTGTATATAACCAAGTTATATTTCCTTTCTCTAACCTATGTGGGATGCAATTCTAGAATGGTTTTACCTGAAAAATTCCAGCAAGTATCTAAATGCTATTGACTCATGCATTTTTAGTATTCTATAACCTATATCATTTATGTGTTTATTGTACAAAGTTTATCTTTTAAAGAATTGGCGTTACTCTGATAAATGATGCCCCGTTAATGAATATAGGATTGTTAAGTGACAATGCAACTAATTCATTTGCAGCAACTAAAAGGTCTTACTATTCCAAGTAATGTACTAAACCAATACTGTAGTTTAGTTTCTAAAAAAAAAAATGAATCACATTAGTTAATATAAATTATTGTTCTTATGTAATAAAGATACACCCATACATGCATTTTCGCTATCGTAATCTGCATTATTTAGTCTCATTTGTAAAAGGTTTTTATCCTTTGAAGTTACTAAGATAGGTGATATTGAGTTTTAAAGCCATTGCTCTTGGATGTGAGATTATTCATTGAGTAGTCTATCATTCGCGACATGTTTCGACTATATGAATTTGACTTTTTAGAGCCCTGGAGGAAACTCAGTTTCACACTTTCAATAGTTGGGATTAGGAGGATGTCGATGGACTTAACAACAATGCGTATTACTTCCGGTATGACGTGTGTTTTCCGGCAAGTTCACAAGTCGGGTATTACTCACAAGATCTGAAAACCAAAGTGACCCAAATTCAAATTCAATTTGGGTTCGAGTTGATCCATTTTGAATTCGGTTCAATTCGGTTTTCAATTTTGTCTCAAAATAATCTCAAAAAACTTGAAAACCAAATCGACGAACACCCCTAGTTTCCAATGCTTGATTTGGGGCCAAATGATTCATATATTAGTGGGCTGTAAGAAAACAACCATAAAGGCATAAAGCTTAACGCCATTCTCGGATTTAGGAATGCCATTGTGTTAAGTTTAACATAAAAAAACAAAGTTTTTTCCTTATTTAGATAGTATTTGTACTAATTACTACAGTAATATCTTAGCTAGAGCTCACATTCGTCCGAGTCTTTCTTGTACCGAGTTGAGAGTTACTCGTCAAGTTAACAATTAAATCACGTTCGAGCGTAGCCTAACATGATCAACCTAAGGACTTGGCTTGTGGTCAACCCATTAGCACTTAACATGTCATCATAAGATTATAACCAGCTTTAAGAGACTTGAGCCGCCACCGAGCTCCAAGTCAGGCAAGGCTCAATCACACCCGAAGCATATTTCCACTTTGGATATACTTTTTCTCACAGAAGCAATAGAAAGAAACTTAATCGGCAAAAAAACAACTGAACAAGTCTGGAATATAAACAGAAGGTACAAAAACAAAAATGCAATCGATTGGTGACATAATTAATTGAGTTATGTAAAAAAAAATGTGTTTCCTCATTTTCCTGGTCACACTTTCTGACGCATTATAAATATTCTCATTCTCTTCGGCTGTGACATGTATCTCCTCAAAATCTGACTCCAAGGACCACCCTAAAGCGGTAATATGTCAAAATCCAAGTTAATATGCCAAACAAATTTACCAAATTCCTACTATAAAAAAAAGGTTAACACAATCCCAAAAGCGTACCCTAGTTCATCTGGCAGGCTGCAACTCTGGCCACAACCCTCAACCGTGTAGCGCAAGACATGCATAACCATCCTGTAGTCTCATCAATATCTTTAACAGTTGCTGCACGTGTAAAAATATAAATCGGCTTGCTTTTAAAATTGAACAGGATGAAGAATAAACCAATGGAACTATGTTGCTTGGTATATGTATGTAGTAGAAAAGGGTATAAATATGTAGATATAATATATAGTGAAAAAAAATTGTGTACCATATATTAAGTTGGATTTTTACATATTAGTTTTGCCAATTTAAACTGTTATTGTGGGCAAACTCATTCCTGTTGGCGACGAACCTGTAAAATATAAATGATTCACTAAAAATTTTGTATGTTAATAGTTAGAGATAACTTTTTTATGTAAATGGTTTTACTTGGTAGTCATAGGCTGAGCCGCGGTAATCTCAACATTGATGTGTCTTGACATCTAGTGTGTACCTGCAACTATAAACAATAACAAAAACTATAAAAATGAATCCTCAGCAAACCAAGAAATTATTGTTACAACAAAACTGATAGATACTTAAAACCTAATATGTGCCAGCCTCTTAGTAAACAATAATCCTATTAACGTATCTACATTTAAACTATACAAAAAAAAAAAAAAAAAAAAAAAAAAAAAAAAAAAAAAAAAAACAGTCCATTAAAAGTTTGTTCTTGTAAAACCCCAAAAAAAATCCTGAAAATAAGAAATAAAATCAGAAAGTAACCCTTTCAAAAAACACAAAAAACCCAAATCCACCACAAAAAGTATGCTCAAACTAACACATACAAATAATCGTAATCATAAAACCTAATTTCAAAATTCCCAATTTAGCGTATGAACCCTAAATCCAAATCCTAACTACTGATTTTCCAGATTACGATTAAGAGTTAAAAACATGTTTAGGATCACCAAATACCTAAAACCCACTACACTAATTAACCTCTAACACACAAAATCACAAACCCCCAATTATGCATAAACCCTAATCCTATTAATCACCATATCTAAAAATCTATCCGTTGGATTTACAATTCCTTCAAAACCACATCTTACAATATGCTAAACATCACTAAACTACTTACTGATTGAACATATGAAGGAAAGAAAAAAAAAAAACGAAATTAAACAAAACCTTGATTAATCTTGTTTGTTGATTAACCTTGATTAAACAAAACCTTGGTCAGTTTCGACAAACAGAGGTAATTGCGTAGTTAAAGACAGACAGAGCGCTGGCCATTGCATACAAAAGAATAATCATACTCCAGTATACCACATACTCACATCGACCATTGGCTAGTTAATGCTTCTCTTTTTATGTATATATATATATATATATACATATATATACTCCGTATAAGACAGAAAAAGGGTCGTTGATTATGGGGGCAAATCAATCATCGGCAACAGAGGGCGGCAACAACCCTTGAAAACCTTCCCTCTGCTGCCTCGTTTTTTTCAGTTGTAGGTATGAGTTTTTTTTGATAATGAGTTTTTTTTTTTTTTTTTTTTTTTTTTGCTGTGTTTTGTGTCTTGTGTTTGTGTGGTGGCTTTCACAAGATACATTCAACAAAATAATAATAAAATACTTTAGCTGCTATAAAATAATATTAAACTACTGTAGTTGTGCAAAGTTGGGGGAGGAATAGCCCAAACTTTAGTATATATGGATAATATCGATATAGACTTAGGATCAAATGAGAAGAAATCTTAAAATGAGAAGGATGAGAAATAACTATAACCACACATTAGAGATGCATCGACTTTAATTAGATGCATCCATATTCTTTTAGATGAACCCTAATATATTTTCTAGCTAAAAATTAGATGCATATACATATATTAGATGCATTTAAGCTAGGCAAATCATATGTATTTTTCGTTCTCTACGAGTCAAATTTGTTGCAAGTACTACTTTGCATCGTTTTTATTTCAAAATTACTTTCGAAACTAATTGGAATGCATCTAAATGAATAGAGATGCATCTAATTCAAGTCGACGCATCTCAAATATATGGTTATAGTTATTTGTCATCCTTCTCATTATAAGTTTTCTTCTCACTGGATCCCTACCCGATGGATATGATGGTGTATATGAACAATTTTAGTATTCAAGTTTACTGTGTAGTTATGAGGTTTTTGGATTTAATTAAGATGTCTCTATTGTTTTAACATTAAAAATTGAACAAAATCAAATTTATGGATCTATTATCCCTGTTGTTATAATAACAAGCATGGTGCTCGCGCTATGCTGTGGTGATAGCGAGAATTCAGTGATACACATGGTCAGTGAATCTTAATATTAACGTAAAGCGAGTGTTAATAGTAGCTAAAAACGCTTTTTGGTTATCTTTGATAGTGTGATTTCTCGTTATAGTGTATGTGTGGTACTAGTTGGGAAGTGAGGGTGAAGTGTTGAATGTATATTTATTTATGAGTAGACGATTTGAGGTGGTACTTCATGATTTTCACCTGTTATATATTTTTAGAGTGATCCTATCAGATGTCTTTTATAAAAATGTATATATGTTTGGGCAAAGAATGTCATAACTCAAATCAATTTGATTTTTTTATTAATTAAATAACATTCAAATATAACTTTAATACACTCTAAATCAAAACGATGTGATACTATATCATTCATCATTTTAATTTCGAAATTAGCCGGTTATAAAAATAGTGTTACACAATTAGTATAAAGAGTGGTACTAATCGATATATGTATTAATTGTTGGCTTACAGTTGTTGTACAATTTGTTTCATTTTCATTTTTTTTTTTTTTTTTTGAACGGCTTGTTTCAATGATTGTAACTCCTAGATTTTGAAGACAATGCTATACATGCTTTGTAATTGAGTAAGATAACTTGAAATCTTATATACAACTTAACTAACGTGAAACAATGTGGAATCGTTCAAGGACAGGTTTTGATCACTGAGTTTGGTGGGTTATCCGACTCTGGGACAAAACATATTAACTTGTTAAGAAACATGTACATAGTTTTGGACATGATGGCATCTCTTTGTTTTAGAATTTGTAGATGATGTTGTCTATATAAGTTTTCCTACAAACTATAAAGGCTACTAGTATTTGATAAGTTGTGTAGTTATGATAGTTTTGGAAATAATTAAGATGTCACTACTAGAAAAAGAGCTATTCTTGACTCCAAATGCGAGTCAAGAAGAGGTTTTATGACGCGCAAATGCGAGTCAAGGAAAGACCCGTCATAAAGCTTCATGACTCGCATTTGTGCGTCATCCCTCTATGACGCGCATTTATGACCCACGTTTTATGACTCTCCTTTTTGCGAGTCATAACTTAATTTTTTTTTTAAATTAATTTTTTCCAGTTACTAATTTTCTATTAAATGACAATTAAAAACCTGATAATACAAAATTAAAAACACAAATATCAAAATAACGCATTTCATATATATATCAAAACAATGAGGTTAATTCAAGTACTAATTCACGATAAGTCACAAGTTAATTAACGACAAAAATTACATATCGATAGTAATTCACAAGTTAGTTTGACAGCTTCCACATCGACCACTGAGTTTACAACCATTGCTGGTTTTGGCTCCTTTTCGTATTGCTCGACCCACGATTTAACCGCTTGAGGAATAAGTCTCCCATTCACTTTAACCACATCTAAAAAAGAGAAAAGATAGACAAATTCAAAATACGTCACAAGAGATAAGCTGGGTGAGCTTATTTATCCACTACAACCTTTTGCAGGCCTGGTTTTGAAGGTCTTAAAAAATTCTAAAAATTAATCTAAAAATACTAAATGGAGATAAGCTGGGTGAGCTTATTTATCCAAAAGATCAGCTTATAACTGCTTAATATGAGTGAATTAAAAATCTGTGACCAGGCTGCAAATAAGCAGTTAACAAATAAATGCAGATGGTGCACAAATAAGTTTAGCAAAGAGTACCTGTGGAGGAATCATAGCAGGGGGAGCTTGGCTATAGAATAGCTGCTGGCCCATACCTGGAGCACCACGAGGGTACATAGGCATACAAGAAGCCATCATTGAAGGTGCCATTGCAACTGGCCTCATTTGTTGAAATTGAGCCTGAGGGAGATAAATGTTGACAACTTTAGAGGATGACTCCTTTTATTATACAAAATATGATAGGTGATACAACTTTTTTTTTGTTAATATTGATTTAAGAGACCTTGACCAATCATCTTACCTGCAAGTCTGCGACCTTGCCCTTCTCTCTTGCTTACGCTGTACAAGTACAACATATCACCTAGCCATTTTTGCAAGTAATAAAACTCTGTTATTTGCAGTGAAAAACTAAGATCACCTGCTTTGACTGAACAAAAGATAGTTCAATAAATTCCACTAGAATACCAACTCCCTGTTTTTATTTGGTTCTCAATATGTGTTAAAAGGTAAAAGCAAATTCTAACCTTTCCGAACCCATGTAAGCAAGAACGACAGCAGTACTTTTGCCTGTCAAACTACCGTCACCTCTGCCAAACAGCAATTAACATAACCAAATCAGTCTACAAACTAAATATATACAATATAATCAATCTAGGGACAAACTGAAATAGATCATGCCCATTCAAATAAGAAATAATCCTTACAGATTCTTCGGTTGAACAGACGTAATTGCTGAATCACCCTGACCACCAGCCTTCTTAGAGCTTTCAGTACCTACAGATATAAGTTTGGTATAAGTCAAAAGATTGACACTTCTCATCATAGTACCTACAGATAACAGTTTAGACTATTGATATATAATATCATTGCACGATACATATACAGCTGTGTACATATAATTTACATATTACAACCATTCTTTTTAAAAACTGTGACGAATGGCACATATGTAGAGCTTTCTGAGTAACCTGTTAATGTGAGCTTCTTATGACAGCTTAACTTCTGAAATTCCAACTATCAACTCCAACCTGCAACAAAAGCTCAAAACAACCAAAGGATTGCTGAAAACAACTTATACAAGTATAAAAAGCTCAATCAAATTTACATTGGGTGGGTTGGGTAATTGGTCAGAATGGGTAACTCAATCAAATTACAAGTCTTTTTTATGTCAAGTTTAGACACCTGTCAAGTTCTTTAAATATCAACCCATCTGTAGCAGGTCCTTGAAGTGACGGCTTTGCAGATTCAACAATCTTCATTCCATCGCTATATGGTAAGAACTTGTTGACCTGTATTGGTACCTGAAAATATATGATAACAACAATTAATCTTTTTCCCCATTATAATAACGAAAGTAAAGTAACAAATTACTATTATGATGCCATACCTTGCACCTAACAGCAATATTGATGGCATCTGATGGGCGAAGGTCAAAGATAACACACTCGGTTTCATCATCCACCTGAAATAATGGGTTGAATGGATTAAAAGATGGACAAAAGAGTGGGTAGGCGCACCTGAACCGCCCATTTAGACTAGTGGTGAAATAGTTGGGAGTGGTGAAAATAGTGGGTGACCTAGATAAGTATGGAGATAAGTATGGAGGAATAATGAAAATCATTTGATTTTGGGGAAAAAAAGTGGGCGGGAGTTAGCCAAAAATGTGATTATGACCCATATGTATGACGCTTTTTAAAGCGAGTCATCCCCAATAGAAAATTTACTCATTATGACTCTTATTTTATGACTTTGCTATTTGCGCGTCATCTTGTAGCGTGCGTCATAAAATGCGAGTCAAGGATAAACCTTTTTCTAGTAGTGTGTCCCTATTGTTTTAACATTAGAAAATCAAACAAAATCAAATTTGCGGATTTTATTATTTATCTCTATTTTTGTATTAATAACTTGAATTCTTATACATTTATTTGCGGATTTTATTATTTATCTCTATTTTTGTATTAATAACTTGAAATATTATACATTTGTTTGAGAAAACAATTTTAAAAATCAAATTTGCAGATTTTATTATTTATCTCTATTTTTGTATTAATAACTTGAAATCTTATACATGTGTATGATAAAACAATTTTAAAAATCCAAGGACGTATATGAATTTTAAACGCTTGGACTCCAACAGCTTCAATTTCTATTTTGTATATTGAACTCTTTTGGAATCAAAGTATTTGAAACATCATACTATTCTAGACACATCTGTTCCATGTGTACTTTCGTATATAACCAAGTTACCTTTCATATCACTAACCTATGTGGGATCTAATGTTAGAACGTATTTATTGAAAAAAATCCGATAAGTATCTAAATGTTGTTGACTCATGCATTTTTAGTATTCCATAATCTATATCTTTTATGTGTTTATTATACAAAGTCTATCTTTTAAAGAGTTGATGTTACTTTGATAAGTGATGCCAAGTTAATGTATATACGATTGTTAAGTGACAATGCAACTAATTCATTTGAAGCAAATAAAGTTCTTACTATTCCAACTAATGTACTAAACCATACTGTTAGAGTATAATTTCTAACAAAAATAAAATAAAAATAAAATAACTAACATCTTTTATATAATAAAAGAATTACATCATTTCGGAGTTTTTTTGACAAAACAATCTTAGTGGAAAAAAAAATTGGGCCAATAGAAAATCTCGAATTTGACACATAGGCGAAATCGAGCAATATGATTGCCCAATAAAAAGTCAAAATTGAATTAGTTTTCGTCAAACTTTAATAAATTGGGTGGAAAATTTGATTGAGAAAAAAAAACACATAAAAATATATGTGTCAAATTTATGAAAATAAAAACTTAAAAAAAGAGGAGGTAATTAATAAAACATTAGTGGTAGAATTTTAAATATATTATATGGAGTTAAGTGTAAAATTATAAATCTTCATGTTTTTTTAATAACATTAAATAATAAACAAATAAACCCCTACACTTTATAACCCTTACACTTTATAATATGAACTTTGTTTACAATTACATGAGTATTAATATTGGTTTGAGACTTTCATCTATTAAACTTACAAAATTTTATAAATGTACAAATTAGTTTTAATATACGTTAAATACTTTTAAAATAAATATTAGTTTTAAACCATTATCTATTAAAATATCTTTTTACTATGTACGTTAAATATAAATAAGAACTCATGTTATCTTATTTAAAAGTTTAATCTATACGTACACTGATTTGAATATTAAATACAATTAATTATTATTAACGGTAATAAAAATATCAAATGGTAATTACGAGTTATTGTGATATGAAAATAAATATATGTGATTGTACTTATAACGACTCATGTAATTATTATTTAAACTTTATATACGGATATTCAGAAAAACATTTTTAAAAAGCTTTACGGAGTATATTTCAACTTCATCAACGCTCATTATGTGCTACTAAACTCGTACATTTTGTACAACATGATATCAATAGTTAAAGTTAAACAACAACATCAACCTCAACATTAACTTCTATGTCAGCCAAACAAAGTTAAATATTTCATCCAATAAATTTTATACAAAATATTAATTGATATTAATACATAATGAAAAACTCATGCATACTTATTATTTGTATTTATATCACAATTTTCACGGTTAAATTATATGTACATATAGTAAGCAAAAATTATAAAATAAATTTGATTTATTTGTAAACCTATATGATCAAAGAACCTTTGACCCAATAACATTATAAGGAGACGCGCTCAAGAATCTAATACTAGGTCGATGCCACGGTTATATTTACAATTTCTGCTAACTATTTTTCTTACTTTCGCACATGTTTATGCTCTAATTTTTTAAAATATTCATAAGATTTTCTGTTTTTATACGATAATATTATATAATAATTTTTTTTTGGAAAAACCCCGTGCGTGCACGGGTATTATAACTAGTTAGTTTATATAAATTATTGCTCCTGGAATCGACTAGGTGATATTGTAATTTGCATTATTGATTCTCATTTGTAAAAGGTTTTTATATTTTGAAGTTAATCAAATAGGTGATATTGAGTTTTAAAGTCAATGCTCTTGGATTTGAGATATTATTCATTGAGTACTCTATCATTCGCAACACACGGACATGCTTCGACAATATGAAATCGACTAAGTCGAGCCCTCGAGGAAACTCAGTTTCAAACTTACAGGATTCGAAAACCGAAACAACTTGAAGTTAGATTCGATTTTCAGTTCAAGTTGATCCATTTTGAATTCGATTCAATTCGGTTTCAAATTTTGTCTCAAAAGAGTTTCAAAAAACCCGAAAACCAAACTGACAAACACCCTACTATTATGTGCTTGATTTGGGGCCATATGACTCATATAGTGGGCTGTAAAAAAACAACCATAAAGGCATAAAGCTTATGTTATCAGATTTTAGGAATGCCATTGTTTTAAGTTTAACATGAAAAACAAAGTTTTCTCTATTTAGATGGTATTTGTACTAATTACTACGGTAATATTTTAGCTAAAGTTCACACTCGTCCAAGTCTTTCTCATTCCGAGTTGACCATAATTCAAAACTACTCGTCAAGTTAACAAATTGAGTTCGAACATAGCCTAACATGATCAACTTGGGGACTTGGCTTGGGGGTGTTTGGCTAAGCTTATATACGGCTTATTAGTTTATATATGTTCGGCTTATATAACATAAGCCACAATTTTTTGGCTTATTTTGACACTTATGGGCTTATATAAAATTGTATGGGCTTATATAACATTATCTACGTTATATAAGTCCATAAGTGTCAAAATAAGCCGAACACTTATAAGATAATAAGCCGTATATAAGCTTAGCCAAACACAACCTTAAGTTCTCAAACATCGACACCATGTTCTCTTAAGTTTTAACATGCCATTGGCAATGAGGCAAAAATGATCATTAGCAAGAGTGTATTTAATTCATTGCTTATTTATTTGAGGTGATTTATTAGGATCTTCTCATAATGTATTTTTGACATTGTCATGCAACCTTACAATAACAACACCAACAAACCCAATCCCGCCAGGGCAGGGTATGGGTTTGTTGGTGTAACCTTCTTATCAATTATTTACACACATGACCTAAGAGAGATCACGTATGTAAATATGTATCCAAGTTTCAAAATGAATTATTGTACTAAAAATATGTACCACATAAAGAAATGGATTATATGAAAGTTATAATGAATGCATTGCAATATACGGATGTCATTTAAAATGAAAGGTTTTGAATTTATATGAATTCACGTATCGTAATAATGGACTTACTATTTTTTTTACCGACATGTAAACATCATGCTAATTCACACACATATGAGCCATATACACTATGGTATATTAATTATCAACATTTTCTTCTTTGAAACAATGTGGGATTAAATGAGTTACATCGAAAAACAACTATACCATATACATGGTCATCATAGATCAATTTTCTTTGAAAGCTACTCGAATAACTAATAACTATTTATATGTGCATATGAAGTGTTAAATATCAACTTTAGAAACATGATGGCATCCCTTTGTTTTAGAATATGTAGATGATGTTGTGTATATATGAACGATTTTAGTATTCAAGTTAATTGTGTAGTTATGAGAGTTTTGGATTTAATTAATATGTCTCTATTGTTTTAACATTAAAAATTGAACAAAATCAAATTTATGGATTTATTACCTTTGTTTTTATAATAACTAGCATGGTGTCTGCGTTATGTTGCGATGATAAAGAGAATTCGGTGATACACAAAAGTGGTCTATAAAAAAGATAACCAACCCATCGAAATGTACTGTACTTAAAAGTTTTGGATTTATATGAATTCACACGGTCATGATTATGAGCTACTAAATATTTTATCTAGTGTCTCCGAATCATAAGTGTAAACATCACACTAATTCACACACATGAACCACATACACTAAGTGTTGGAAAATTTAGTGCTCTTGAGGGATCAATTCACACCTGGTAATGGGTTTGGAGGTATGGAGTATACACCCATTTGGTCACTGGATCCCCTGACTCAATAGTGGTTATGTATTGATCAAGGTACTGCTTGATCAAGGTACTGCTAGTAGACTCTGCTGCTAGTATTGTGAATCTGCTGCTAGGATTCTGCTGATAGCATGATCCTGCTGATAGCTGATTCTGCTGCTGATAGCATTCTGCTGATAGTGGGATTCTGCTGCTAGCGTTTCCACTGATGTGTTAATGTTACCACTGCTAGTGATAATGTTTTCACTGATAACCACTGTTCCCTATTATTATGGAAAGTATTATGTTATAATTAATGGGCCATTAATTATACATAATTTCATGGGCTAGGGTTTTGAGTATTCTCTATTATTAATAGAGGTCACATCATTCTGCATGGATGGACGATATAACAATACGATTATCACAAAACCCTAAACACTTCAATACGCATCTGGTTCTTGGTTTGTGCCTAAAGCAAGAACATCACTTGGTCTTATCCCATAGAGATATTCGTGTAACCCAGGCATAGGGTCGAATAGTTTCTATTGGAAAGTGATACCACGATTTCAAGTGAATATCCGGTACCTTTATTGATTATCTTAACCCTAATCTGGGATACTGTTTACACCAATTAACCAACAATCAATAGAAACTATTAGTGATAATTAATGGCTGCTGCTATGAGACAAATGGCTGCTAACTTTTCCAAGTTGGAAAAGTTTGAAGGTGTTGATTTCAGAAGATGGCAAAAGAAGATGCACTTCTTGTTGTCAAGTATGAATGTGGTGTATGTTCTCACGATTGAGATTCCAGAAGATCATGGAGATGATGCTACTATGGATCAGATGAGGGCAAGAAGCAAGTGGGAGAATGATGACTACATATGTAGAGGTTTAATTCTCAATGGTATGTCTGATTCTCTATTTGATATTTATCAGAATGTTGAAACTTCTCAAGAACTATGGGATTCCTTGGAAGCCAAATATATGGCTGAGGATGCATCAAGTAAGAAGTTCCTTGTAAGTAATTTTAACAATTACAAAATGTTTGATTCTAGACCTGTCATGGAACAATACAATGAACTTCTTAGTATACTTGGTCGATTAACACAACACAAGATGAACTTGGATGAGGCTATTTCAGTCTCTTGTATCATCGATAAACTACCTCCTTCTTGGAAAGAGTTCAAGCATATGCTTAAGCATAAGAAGGAGGAGTTAACTCTTGTTAAGTTGGGCAGTCACTTGCGCATTGAGGATTCACTCAAAGCTCAAGACATTGACAAGCCAAAGAGTGGCACTGCTACTGGTCCATCAATTGTCAATATGGTGGAGCATAACAACTCCTCCAGGAACAATGACAACAAGGGCAAGCGTAAGCATCAAGATAACACCAAATCTGATCTTAACAAGAAACCTAAGGTGACTTGTTGGAAGTGTGGGAAACCTAGACACTTCAGGAAAGATTGCAAGGGTGGTAAAGTTGGAAACAAATCCAATGGATCAGGCACAAGTGGAGGGAATGGTAACACCAATTCTCTGAAAGGTCAGAATGTGTTTAATAAATCTTTTAAGATTTATTATGTTACATATATATCTGACATTTACTTTGTGCAGGATGATGATGTTGCTTGGTGGGTTGACTCTGGAGCAACAATACATGTGTGTAAAGATAGAAGCTGGTTCAAGACCTACAAGTCAATGAATGATGGTTCTATTCTTCACATGGGAAACGAGTCAACTGCCCTGGTGCATGGAAAAGGATGTGTTGATTTGAAGTTTAGTTCTGGAAAGATTGTTTCTTTATTTAATGTTTTACATGTTCCTAATATTAGAAAGAATTTGGTTTCTAGTAGTGTTTTGAATAATTGTGGTTATAAACAGGTTATTGAATCTGATAAGTTTGTTTTGTCTAAAAATGGTGTGTTTATTGGTTTTGGTTATTTATGTAATCAAATGTTCAGACTTAATATTGTTCATGATAATATTGATTCTGCTTTTATATCTACATCTAAACTTTATGATTCAAACCTATGGCATGCAAGACTTGGTCATGTACATTTTAAAAGAATGCAAGATATGTCTAAGGATAGGTTAATACCAGCTTTTGATATGAACACTGAAAAGTGTAAAACTTGTATGTTGAACAAGATAACTAAGAAACCTTTTCAAGGAGTAAAACGTGAAACTAAAGTTTTGGAGTTAATTCACAGTGACCTTTGTGATTTACATGCTACTCCCTCTTTGGGGAATAAGAAATACTTTGTGACTTTTATTGATGATGCTTCTAGGTTTTGTCATGTTTATTTATTACATTCTAAAGATGAAGCATTAGATAAATTTAAAGTATTTAAAACTGAAGTTGAATTGCAACAAAGTTCCCTGATCAAAAGATTAAGGACTGATAGGGGAGGTGAGTACATGGATACTCTGTATTTTCAGTCTGTTGGTATAATCCATGAAACGACTGCCCCTTATACTCCTCAGCAAAATGGTATTTCTGAAAGGAAAAACAGGGTGCTGAAGGAGATGGTTAATTCCATGTTGTCATATTCAGGGCTGAGTCAAGGGTTCTGGGGTGAAGCTATGTTAACAGCTTGTTATTTATTAAATAGGGTTCCCAACAAAAGGAACAAAATTACCCCTTATGAACTTTGGACTAAAAAGAAACCTAACCTTAATTATCTTAGGATATGGGGTTGTAGGGCTGTTGTAAGACTCCCTGATCCAAAGCAGAAAACTTTGGGTGAAAGAGGCATTGAATGCATCTTTGTTGGATATGCTGAGCATTCCAAGGCATATAGGTTTTATGTTATAGAACCTAATGAGTCTGTTTCAATTAACTCAATAATTGAATCAAGGGATGCACTATTTGATGAGAACAGATTCTCATCTATCCCTAGACCAAGTCAAAGGATTCCAAATGGAACCAATGACAATGGTGTTTCAGAGGTTCCTGCTGAGGTTGTGGAACAACAACCTGAACCTGAGCTCAGAAGGAGCAATAGGGTGAGGACTCCAAAGTCATTTAGACCCGAGTTTCAATTATACTTAATTGAAGGTACAAGGAGTGAGGTCTCTGACCAATACTCTTATTGCTTCATTGTGGAGGATGATCCCAAAACATTTGAAGAAGCAATGAAGTCCCAGGATGTTTCTTTTTGGAAAGAAGCAATTAATGATGAGATGGACTCTATCATGGGCAATAACACTTATGTGTTGACTGATTTACCACCTGGTTGCAAACCTTTAGGTAGCAAATGGATTTTCAAAAAGAAAATGAAGGTAGATGGAACTGTTGAAAAGTTCAAGGCAATATTAGTTATTCAAGGCTTTAAACAAAAGTCAGGAATAGACAACTTTGATACTTATGCTCCAGTAGCACGTATCAGTACCATAAGATTGCTAATTGCTTTGGCATCAATTCACAATCTGATTATTCATCAGATGGATGTGAAGACAGCTTTTTTGAATGGTGATTTAGATGAGGAGGTTTACATGAACCAACCTCAGGGCTTCATCATGCCTGGCAATGAAAACAAGGTGTGTAAACTGATTAAGTCTCTTTATGGACTAAAACAGGCACCTAAGCAATGGCATCAAAAGTTTGATGAAGTGGTTTTGTCTAGTGGTTATTTACTTAATCAAGCTGACAAATGTGTATATAGCAAATTTGATGAATCTGGTAAAGGAGTCATCATTTGTCTATATGTTGATGACATGTTGATCTTTGGCACTGACTAAAATCAAGTTGATCTTACAAAAGAATTTTTGTCATCAAAGTTCTCCATGAAGGATATGGGGGAGGCAAATGTTATCCTTGGCATAAGGATTAAAC
This sequence comes from Artemisia argyi, assembly GCA_030686995.1. Lineage (NCBI taxonomy): Eukaryota > Viridiplantae > Streptophyta > Magnoliopsida > Asterales > Asteraceae > Artemisia > Artemisia argyi. The sequence continues at coordinate 210,397,816 of CM060681.1, forward strand.
ATGAAAGTAACAAAATTTCTATATCACAGTCTCATTACATTGAGAAGGTGTTAAAGAAATTTAATTACTTTGATTGTACTCCAGTGAGTACTCCCATGGATACAAGTGAGAAGCTAATGCCTAATACTGGCAAAGCTGTATCTCAACTTGAGTATTCTAGGGTGATTGGCTGCTTGATGTATGCCATGACTTGTACAAGACCTGATATTGCTTTTGCTGTGGGCAAACTGAGCAGATATACTAGTAATCCTAGTGCTCATCATTGGCAAGCAATTCAGAGGGTCTTTAAGTATTTGAAGAGAACTATGGATTATAGTCTCTCATATACTGGTTATCCTTCAGTATTAGAAGGATACACTGATGCAAGTTGGATCAGTAACACTGAAGACAATTAGTCTACCAGTGGCTGGGTATTCCTACTTGGTGGAGGTGCAATTTCTTGGGCATCCAAGAAACAAACTTGCATTACCAGTTCAACCATGAAATCTGAATTTGTGGCTTTAGCTGCTGCTGGCAAAGAAGCTGAATGGTTGAAAAACTTGCTTCTTGAGATTCCATTGTGGTCTAACCTATAGCACCTATTTCTATCCGTTGTGATAGTGCTGCTACATTGGCAAAGGCTTATAGTCAGATGTACAATGAAAAGTCTAGACACTTAGGTGTCAGGCATAGCATGATTCGTGAGCTTATCATGAATGGGGTGGTATCTATAGTGTTTGTTAAATCGCAACAAAACTTAGCTGATAACTTGACGAAGGGTTTGGCTAGAGACTTGGTTTTGAAGTCTGCTAAAGGGATGGGTTTAAGTCTAACTTAGTCTCTGAATGCAAGGATACCCAACTCCCTTCTAAGGAAACTTGGAAGCTGAGTTCAATGTGGAAAGCTGATCATTTAGTGGACTGAAGCACATGTATCACAAACATCCCAAGGTTGTGCTTGTTACCTGCTGAAAGGAGGATGAAGTCTTCACTTCCTAATGGTTAATTTTCTTTGAAAAAGTGCTAAGCATGAGCATGAATTAAAGATGAACCACCTATGTGAATGTTGAAGTTTTGCCGCTTCAGGAAGCTTTGGACTTTTAGCTTTTACAACATTTATGAATTAGATATGGACATATGGCTTGTATAGTGTCAGGAGTATTTTAGTGTTTGAAAACTTGTGTGTATTTATCATCAGGTATTCAAATGGGTTGAAGGGTTCAATTCTTAGAACACCCTGATTCTCGAATATTTGAAAGTATATGTACTAATGTGGAAATTCAATCCTCAGGATATTTTCATTTATGCACTTGTTTTAGTTTGTGTTTGATTTTTCATGCAAAGGAAGAGAACTAAATTTGGGGAGGATTCTTGGAAAATTTAGTGCTCTTGAGGGATCAATTCACACCTGGTAATGGGTTTGGAGGTATGGAGTATACACCCATTTGGTCACTGGATCCCCTGACTCAATAGTGGTTATGTATTGATCAAGGTACTGCTTGATCAAGGTACTGCTAGTAGACTCTGCTGCTAGTATTGTGAATCTGCTGCTAGGATTCTGCTGATAGCATGATCCTGCTGATAGCTGATTCTGCTGCTGATAGCATTCTGCTGATAGTGGGATTCTGCTGCTAGCGTTTCCACTGATGTGTTAACGTTACCACTGCTAGTGATAATGTTTCCACTGATAACCACTGTTCCCTATTATTATGGAAAGTATTATGTTATAATTAATGGGCCGTTAATTATACATAATTCCATGGGCTAGGATTTTGAGTATTCTCTATTATAAATAGAGGTCACATCATTCTGCATGGATGGACGATATAACAATACGATTATCACAAAACCCTAAACACTTCAATACGCATCTGGTTCTTGGTTTGTGCCTAACGCAAGAACATCACTTGGTCTTATCCCATAGAGATATTCGTGTAACCCAGGCATAGGGTCGAATAGTTTCTATTGGAAAGTGATACCACGATTTCAAGTGAATATCCGGTACCTTTATTGATTATCTTAACCCTAATCTGGGATACTGTTTACACCAATTAACCAACACTAAGCTAGTTTATTAAGGCTAGATGCAGTAAGAAGAGATAATCCCTCCCAATTTCAATACCACGTCAGCTTTCTCTCTCCGACGACTTTTAGGCGATTGCGTGCCCCAGTAAAGAGGATAAAAAAAATGAAGCAAACTTGTCGATCGCAAATGCGACCATGTTACAAAAAAATGGGGGCCGATCGATTTGCTGCAGGAGGAAGATCGACTAGTAATCGATCGACTATATCGATCGTGAACCATTATTGCGAGCAACCTAACTACCAACATTTTCTTCTTTGAACCAATGTGGGACTAAATGAGTTTTATTGAACAACAACTATACCATATACATAGTCATCATAAATCAATTTTCTTTCAAATCTATTCGAATAAATAATACCTGTTTGTATGCATATGAAGTGTAGTTGTAGATAATTTTGTCTATATACGTTATGATAGTTTTGGATTAAATAAAGATAGACTCTATTTTTTTAACATTAAAAATTGAACAAAATCAAATTTGTGAATTAAATAATAACTTGAAGTTTTATACATGTGTTTGATATATCAATGAAGAACATAAGTTCTTCTCTTGAAAACATGTTCGATTTAAGTTATGAGTTAGTTAAATGATTATATTCAAAGGCAATAAAGTGGCCTTTTTATAAAATAAATATTTAATATAAAATATTAAAAATCTAAGAACATATATGAGTTTCGAATCAATGTCAACATTAGAATTCAATTTATATTTCATACATTGAACTCCCGTAGCAACAAAGATCCGAAACATACTATCGTTCTAGACACATCAATTCCACCTGGAGTGTTGTATATAAGTAAGTTACCTTTCTCTTCTCCAACCTATGTGGGATGTATCTAGAATGGGTTTATTGAAAAAATCTAATAAGTATTTAAATGTTGTTGACTCATGCATTTTAGTATTCTATTATCTTTATTATTTATGTGTTTGTTATACAAAGTTTATTGTTTAATGAATTTATGTTACTCTGATAAATGATGCCAAGTTAATGTATATACAATGATGCCAAGTTAATGTATATACGATTGTTAAGTGACAATGCAACTAATTCATTTGATGCAAAAAGGTCATACTATTCCAATTAATGTACTACGGAGTAAAACATGATGTAGTTAGAGTTTACTTTCAAGCCTAAGTAAATAAATAAATAAAATCACATTAGTTTATATAAATTATTTTTCTTATGTACTAAACCGACTAGGTTGATGTCAAGTTTGTTACTAGGCAGTAGAGAATATTAACTTTATAATGCATGTCGAGATAGAATTCTATTGTTCTTTTTGAAGTTTAGGAGTCTAGAATGGTGCTTAAGTTTTAAAAAGCCAATGGCAGTTATGCAAAAATGATCATTAAGAGGCTTGGGTGCGGTAAAGTTAGGGTCAGCGTTATGCCGATGTGTCGTTGGTGTTTCCGGCGTTACCACACTGGAGAAGGACCAAAACCAATGTTGTTGGGGCCGGCGTTAGTGTATCAACGCGCGTTGGAGTTGATTTTTATTTTTTCTTTCTTTATTTTGCTTTTTTTTTAGTGTGTGTTTATAGTGTTCGTATGGCGTGTGTATTTAAGTTTTCAGTGTGTGTTTTTGTCTGGGTATGGTGTCCGTATGCTGTGAAAAAGATGAAGTTTTATTTTTTATATTTTTATTTTTTTAAACCTTTTTGAATGGTTAGTATGAAGTTTTAGTGCCATTAAGTTTTATTGTTTGTAATTTGTTCTAATCTAGGTGTTTTTTTTTTTTTTTTTTTTTTTTTTTTTTTTTTTTTTTTTTTTAAATTGTACTGTGATTTGTAATTTGTAATTTGTATTTTTATTTAATAAACGAAAAATATGTTTCTTTGAAAAAATGGAAAATAAAATAAAATAAAATGATGAGTCACAAAAGTGATGTATTGGTGTTAAAAGTAAGAATATTGAAGTTGTACTTAAGTGGCACAAAAAGTTGGGTGTTATGATGTTGCCACATCTTTTGCTCTAATCAAAACGTATTTAATCCATTGCTTATTTAACTGTGATTTATTTTGATCTTCTCATAACGTGTTTTTGACATTGTCATGTAACCTTCTTATCAATTATTTACACACATGACCTAAGAGGGACCATGTATGTAAATAATATCGAAGTTTCAAAATTAATTATTGTACTAACTAGTCGGGCACCGGTCCGCCGCGTTGCGGCGGGGCGTCGTATTTGGCGGTTATTTTTTAAAATGTAATTCACAAGTGTTGGCCTAAATTAACATATTCTTGGCCATTCAATGAACCTATTCGAGTCCCACCAGGCTAATGAGCCATTCCTGCTGCTGATGTTGGACGGTTTTGCCGTCTATTTTCTTGTGTCTCCAAATGGTTATGAGTTACCGGTAAGACAAACTGATCAGGTATACCTGAAACAGAATGAACATACAAATAGCAGTGTTAATACAACAACGCCCTAATATACGGTCACTAACTGGAACATATACAAACAACGTCCATAAAGGTTAATAGGCAGCTTTATAGGTAAACGAAACAGCAAGTGGAACGAGAAACGTGAATGGTACAAAGTGCACGGTCCTAACCTTGGTTGTTGCTTGCAACTGGGAATGGTCGCGTGTTGGTCGTTGTCAAAGGCACAACATTCTAGGATGGAGGAACATCTGTCAACATTGTTGTGTTCACTGCAGGCAGCGACACAAACTCGTGCAAATGCAAAGGCAAGTGTTCACCAGACCTCCCATTAGTTGTATAAGAATTTGGTTTCAATTGAGAGTGACTGGTACCTACCATACACACGTTAACATTCACGAAATTTTCAGATTTCACGGAAGCTAATAAAAATGTCAAAAATCAGTATACACACAATCAGAGATAACGACTAATCATTACTAACCTGATTTCTCATGAATAGGAGGTTGCAACATTCGTGGAGTCTGTGAAGCAGCTGTAGCAACACAGCGACATTCAGCTATGGTAGACGGTCAGGGAACCGTTGTTTTACTGAGAGGTTGGCCACCAAAAGGCGCTGGTGCAAGTTGAAAAAAACACAAAACATTTAGTATAAGTAATGGTCGAAAAGAAAGCATCGATAATAGTTTCACTGACATCTAATGCAAGACATTATTCATCTAAAACAATATAACGGTACCTTCCACTGGTCTTTTGCGCTTATGGCCAACTGTTGTGCGTGAAACCTAGGAAGGTACAGGAGGTGTACCTGTGTTCCGCCTAACATGGCCAACCTGAAACGTCTTGAACACAACATCGGACGTCGCATGGTGAACCATTCATGTTGCAAAGTCCAGTAGCAAGGGACCACTACGTGGGCCTGCGCATAATACTATAACTCATTAGAGAAAACAACCCACGGAACACATTGATATGGAACCATGAACTATGAAACCATATGTGACAATGAAAAAGGACAATAATAGTAACTTATAAACGAAAATGATAGAGAAGGATGCTGCACTATAGCCTGTTGAACCGGCAGAGAACAAACGCGCTCCGTCTCCGTGAAAGGCTGTCTCATACCGACAATTTGAGTAGTATGCACAACACCAGGTACGACATACTGATTTACAGTATCAGAAAGTGTACGTCTGTAGCCTCTCGTAATTTTCCCAACGGTTAGTAAATACTTACAAGTTATTACGTTATTTAAATACCCTCTTTTACGTATAATTTTTTTTTTTTTTTTAGACTTGATATATAAATCACAACGGTAAAACTTTGAATTATCTTTTGCTTAGAAACATTGCTTGCACACAAACCTAGATAGTCTAAATTATCGCGAATATATATATATTAAAAACATTTATATTTTTATATAATATACGTTTCGTATAATTAAAGTACAATATTTATATATTCCCGGAGCCTACGAAAATTCCCGAGATCACTCATTAATATTATTTGATCGTAACCCGACTCACAAAACACACCAGGTGGGCCCCGTTGATCATTGGGCCACTTAAACCCAACTAACAAACCAAGCGGACTACTTTTTTTTTTCTTTCTGCTGGGCTAAGACCAAACCACAAGCCCACCAGGCTCAAAGCCCAAACGCACCCTTTTAGTTAATTCTTTCTTTTGCAAACACACCTCGACACCCTCAAACGCACCCTATTATTTTGCGATTCCTACACACGACATACCCATTTTATTATGCATTTTGATTTACCTAATGTCCAAGATACACACGAGACCAAAATTTCACTCATTTACCCTCGTTCACTATACTAGAAATGACCAAAGCAAACACCAAACGAGCCATTTGAAGGATAAGCCAAAACGTGTCATAAACTTCCTCCCATGCCTCCCCTTCTCCCCTATAGCGAGTAAATGAACAGAAATGGTGTCAGGAATGTATCACAAGGATACTTGGTTTGTACGCACGTCATTGGACAAGAGATGAGGTGCTACTATTCGCCTTTCATGCTACACAATCGATCATGTGATCTAGCATATCTCTACATACGTTAAACACCTTATATAACGATCACATGCAAACTCAAAACAATACCTACACATATACGTACCAAAAACTCATCAAAGGCAACGAAAGAAATAGTTTGGAGGACGCTCGGATCGCTCAAGTGAACCACAAGTCAAGAGAACCTAGGACGTCAAACAAAGTACCTCTTGGACCATTGGAACAACGTGAAGTGAACCACGGAGCTGTTGAACCATCACACGAACCATACACTCGTTTTACACCACCTTTTCTAGGTGAGGTGAGACCACAAAATTTTCTTCCTATCTTATATATACGTATGATTATAGTATGCACGATCACTTAGAACCTATAAATCGTAAATCTTAAAAACAACATATATATTTTATGTGTGATACTATTTCTTAGCTATGACATTAACGAGTATCAAAAATAATATTGAACCTATATTAACGAATGCATGCTAAAAATCATACGTTTCTAAGATGGATTGAACCTATATACAAAAACTTAGTTTATTTTCAACTTATATAGTTTTTACGTATGGAGTTATGGCTTACACTTTGGCCTCGTCAATTTAAAAATCGACACATGACCACCTATATTTTTCGTACGAGCTAATTGCCTACTTGAAATAGAAACAAGAATGATAAATAATACGACCTAATAACTTCATTTAAACACCTAACGAGACTCAAAGTAAATCGCTATGGAAATTTTTCTTTTTAATCTTTAAAACCGTACGTGGGCTTAAAAGCCCAAAAAGCTCTTTTCAGCTTATTACGATAAGCTATGAGAATAAGCTGTTTTGAAATAATGTTATAACTTAAAATGATGGATTTTGACTAACCTAGTGTTCCCCCAAACCCTTTGGATCATTAAACCTTAACGGGCCCTTAATGTTGGATCGTTAAGCCCAAGAAAAGAAATAAGCTAAGAATAAGCTAATAAGCTATCAAACTAAACTTTTTCTAAATGTTTTGAGCTTATTGAACTAATAAAAATGTTAAGTTTTGAATTTGGTAAAGATTGGACCATTTTTGCAAATGTACGAGCATTAGGGACTAAAAGTGTCAAAATAAGTAAACTTGAGTGAAAAGCATAAAAACTGTTTTCTAAGGGGTATAAACTGTAAATACTGAAATTTAGAAATAATGAATGTAAATATTTAATATTTGGACTAAAAATGTAAATATATATAATTTTTGGACTAACGGCGTAAATATTTTCCGTTAAGGGTAAAAAGTGTAAAATTAAGAAACATGAAGGATTGAATGGTAATATTGATTTTAATAAAAACTTTATATATATTTTTACTTATATATATATATATTGGAATATATGTTAAAACGATAAATAATAAAACGAAACTTATTATATATATATATATATAATACGAATAAAACTTATATAACGATAAACAAATTTAAACGATATAACAATACGTTATTTATTTTTTTGTAAAACGATACGTTTATTTCCGTTATAAAAACTAACTTTATATCAATCATCGATCATTTTACTTACAAGTTATATGTATATATAACTTTATTTTTGAACTTTAAACACTTAAACAAACACGAGATTCGTTCGTAACTAATATCAAGTATTCGCGATAAAAACCAGATTTAGACTATTAACTGAAACTTGCATTATCTTTTAGGTTGTGTTGTGTGAAGCCGTTTCCTTGCTTTGTTGAGACTACGATACCACTGTACTACTAAGGTGATTTCATAGCCCACTCTTTAACTATTTTCCCGTGGGGGAGATACATGCTTAAAACTCGAACACAAGTCTTTTATACCGGGTATTGAAATACCGTCAGGCCAAATGTTATTTGCTTAAGTTACTATTGTCAGAAGTCCCTCGATCATGAACCTTAATCACCTAAAGGGTGAACGTAAATAATTGTGGATAGTACTATTAGTGATTGACAATCCTCGTTTGGTTGTTGGAGAAAACACCAGGCGCACTTTATTGTTCTTATAAATAGGTTATTGACAAATACCTATCTTTGAGGGCCTATTACTTACCATCATAATTCATGTTTATGATTGGCTGTTAATCGTTGAGTTTCATGAGCTTAAGGCAATAACAGGAACATTGATTTTCTTTAACATATTGATTGTATGTGATTACAATACACTCTTAACTTGTGATTCAAACTCTTAAACTCAAACCTATGAATATCACTCAACTTTATGTTGACTTTAGCATGTTTATCTCAGGTAACTAAACAAGACGGATCTGGATGGCACGGAGTGGGCAAAAGCATGACAAGAACCATAATAAACTACTTATTTTCCTTCAGAATAAAACACGTTCTTAACTAAATAATGTTTTGTATCCCAGATATTTGGTATTTTGAAATAAATTAAACTTTAATACTTCACTTTGTGTTGTCTACTATGATTGTGACAAAGATCCTCGAAGTAATACCCCGAAAGTCTTCCGCTGACATGTTAAGTCTTCCGCTGTTATTAAACGACTTTTGGGGGTGTTACAGATTGGTATTCAGAGCCACGGTTATAGAGAACCAGATGTTTTTAAACATTGGACTATAACTACACTTTAACTGGACCATTTTTACAAAATACCACTTCATGCCCTCCGTGCCTACATTCCAACATCTGGTAGAAAAGTTACTTCTCATTATTTCTTACTTATATAACTTGATATATGCTTACATGCTATGATTTTGCTAATAACTATGTTTACTAATCGGGATTATTACAGTACCATGTCTTCCAAACCCAACTTCATTGTTTTGTTATCGGATTCGGAAACTGAGAGCTCTACACCTGTTGTACCAACTCTTGCTCCAATGACTGTGTCACCTACAACAGATAAGAATAAGGAAAGTCAGCAATCCTCTACTTCACCTCAAGCATCATCTGGTCCAATCAGACGCAGTAAGCAAACTTCTCCATTCCAGCCTTATGAACCAGCCACAGCTGGAAAAGCTCTTTCATATGCTGAAGAAAAAGACATCTGGAATGATACTAAATAGAAAAAGGAAATTGCTCCAACTGCAGAACTAGTGATACTACCTAGTATATTTTATCAGCAGACTACTACTGTACCAGTGACAATCAACAGTCCACCACCTGTGAAAACTTCCAGTGCTCCTCTGACTTATCAACCAAGGAATTACCAGATTCGTCCTACCTCCTCAGATCCTTACTATTATGCAAGAACCAACCATAAGGCTCGTAAGCGGGTCAATGCTCGCAAATGGTCATTTCTACTACCAATCCTTAAGTATTGGAGATCTCAAGAAGGTACACCCACCAACAGAGAACTTGGTGAAAGATCATCATTTGCTGCATCTAAGATCCTTCCAGTCACTGGAGAACCCATTCACCATACCATACCACTCTTGGCAGCTAGGTTAGTAAGACATGAAGACAGGTTAGACGCCATAGCCACCTTGGTGAACAACATCCCTAATGAACTAATAGAAGTCATGTCAGCTGAGATAGAACAACTTGTGATGGGACACCTAGAGATGGGAACCATGATTGAACAACTAAGTACCCAGTTCGGTGAAGCTATGGAATTCATCGGATTACTTTGCTCTGCTAACACCATAAACAAGGACATCATGTGTGACATCGATCAAGCCCTCGACACCACAAGAGCCCAAGTCATGTCTCTGCGACGTGCACAACAAGAAACACAAGCTAGGGAGAGAGACCGAGACCAAATCATAGAAACCATGGCCGCCAAAATTCAGGAACTAGAACGTCGTCTTGATGATAACCAAGGAAAACCCTAGAATGCCATAGATTGTCGACGTAGCCTCACCCACATCACAGTAATAACTTGTATTTGAATGTCCTAGAGATATGTCAACAAGAATGAATAAGTGATGTAAACTCAAAACGACAATTTAATCAATGATGTTATGTTTGTATTATTTTCATAAGTGTTATGATATCGTATATTGCATCGTGATATATGTGACACTATTATAACTTTGAACCTATTGATGTTACTAAATAGTCTAACACAAGATGGTTATTATGAAAATTCTGAAAATATATTCTCATTTTTAGGAATATGGCACCTAAGAGAACCACGACCACTACCTCAGCAGCAACCATGACCCCGGAAGAAATCCAACAAGCAATCACCAATGGAATCAATGCAGCCTTAGCCGAACAAGCAAATGCTAACGCACAACCGGCAAGAAATGTTGCTCCTGCACCTCGCCAATGTACCTATAAAGATTTTATGGCTTGTCAGCCGACTTACTTCATGGGTACTGAAGGGATAACTAAACTCGCCCATTGGTTCGAGAGATGCGAAACGGTATTCCAAAGGAGTGGATGCTCAGAAAACAACAGGGTCACATTTGCCACAGGAACCTTAATGGATGACGCTTTGTCATGGTGGACCGCTACAACTCAAACTTTAGGTACAGAAGCAGCGTACCGACTCTCCTGGACGGAATTCAAAACCAAGATCCTAAAGAAGTACTGTCCTCGATCCGAAATAAGAAAACTGGAAGACGAATTCCATGTCCTTGCAGTCAAAGGAATCGATCTTAGGGCTTACAACAGGAGATTCCACGAGCTAATGGCATTATGTCCTTCTATCGTACCAGATTTAGAGAAAACTCTAGAAAAGTATATTGAAGGTCTTCCCCGGAATATTGAAGGAAACGTCACAGCATCCAACCCACCATCACTAGAAGTCGCAATGGAGTTAGCACAAAAACTCCTAGACCGCGAAATCAAGTGCAACGAACTCAAAAGAAAGCTCGATGACAGGAGAACCACCCACCACCAAAACCACAATCACTACCACAACAGCCATCGCAACAACAACCATCACCACAACAACAACAACAACTACAACAGGATCAACCAACAACAACACCAGAACAAGAACCCACATCGCCAACAACAGAACCAACGACAAGAACCACCTAAGATATTTACGGCAACCAATGGTAATGGATACCAAGGTATTAAGCCACAGTGCAACCGATGCAAGCTTCATCACAATGGTGCTTGTACAGTAAAATGCCATAAATGCCAAAGGATAGGTCATGCCACAAAAGATTGTAGGACCCCTGCTACCGGCAGCAACCTACAACCAATAGCACCAACATGTTACTCATGCGGAGAAACCGGACACTTCAAGAACCGCTGTCCAAAAGGAAATGGTCAGAACACTGCACGAACAAGAGCATACGTGATGGGAAATGAAAATGAACCACAACACCCCGACGTTGTCACGGGTACGTTCTTATTAAATCATCATAATGCTAGAGTATTATTTGATTCTGGAGCAGATAAGAGCTTCGTGTCAGATACGTTTGCCCCTTTCATTAACTCTAACCCTTCTAAGCTAAACACCACATACGAGATAGAAATGGCCAATGGGAACTTAATTAGCACCAACTCTGTTTTAAAGGATTGTACCCTAACCCTCGTAGGAGAATCTTTTCCTATTGACCTGATGCTTGTCCAACTCGGTAGTTTTGATGCTATCATCGGAATGGATTGGTTATCCAAACATCATGCTAAGATTCATTGTGATGAGAAAGCCATACACATTCCTTTTAAGAATGAAACCCTCGTTATCCATGGCGACAAGAATAAAAACCGATACGGAATCATCTCATGCCTCAGAATGATAAAATACATGAACGAAGGATGTCATGTATTCATGGTTCAGGTGACGGAAAGTAAGTTAACCAAGAAACAACTTAAAGATGTACCTATCGTTAAGGAATTCCCCGAAGTATTTCCTGAAGATCTACCCGGTCTTCCACCGACTCGTCAAGTAGAGTTCCAAATTGAACTAGTGCCTGGAGCGGCACCAGTAGCAAAAGCACCTTACAGGTTGGCACCTTCCGAAATGGAGGAACTATCGGAACAACTAAAGGAATTATCCGATAAAGGTTTCATTAGACCAAGTTCATCACCTTGGGGAGCCCCAGTTCTATTTGTTAAAAAGAAAGACGGATCATTCCGAATGTGCATAGATTACCGAGAGTTAAACAAACTCACTATAAAGAACCGATATCCTTTACCTAGAATAGACGATTTGTTTGATCAATTACAAGGATCGAGTGTATACTCGAAGATTGATCTAAGGTCAGGATACCATCAATTGAGAGTTCGGGAAGAAGATATTCCCAAGACAGCCTTCAGAACCCGTTATGGACACTATGAATTTCAGGTAATGCCATTTGGTCTAACGAACGCACCCGCTGTGTTTATGGACCTAATGAACCGAGTATGCAAGCCATATTTGGACAAATTCGTGATAGTATTCATTGACGACATTCTGATCTACTCTCGTAACAAAGAGGAACATGCCAATCATTTGAGAACAATCCTAGAGTTACTTAGGAAAGAAAAGTTGTACGCGAAATTCTCAAAATGTGACTTTTGGATTCCCACGGTGCAATTTTTGGGACACGTAATCAATAGTCAAGGAATACACGTGGATCCTGCAAAAATAGAGGCAGTTAAAGAATGGTCATCACCTACAACTCCCACAGAAGTACGTCAATTTTTAGGTCTTGCAGGTTACTACCGGAGATTTATTGAAGGTTTCTCTAAAATCTCAAAACCATTGACCAAGTTGACCCAAAAGAACGAAAAGTACGTCTGGGGACAAGAAGCAGAATCAGCCTTCCAACTATTAAAACAAAAGCTTTGTGAAGCTCCAATACTAGCATTGCCAGAAGGAAGCAAAGATTTCGTGCTATATTGTGACGCTTCGTACCATGGTTTAGGTGCAGTTTTGATACAACGAGATAAGGTAATAGCTTATGCCTCACGGCAACTGAAGAAACATGAGGAAAATTACACAACCCATGATCTAGAACTAGGAGCAATAGTATTCGCTCTTAAGTTGTGGAGACACTACCTATACGGCACCAAGTGTACCGTGTTTACAGATCACAAAAGTCTTCAACACATCCTAGATCAAAAGGAGTTAAACATGAGACAACGCCGATGGTTAGAACTACTTAGCGATTACGATTGTGAAATCCGGTATCACCCAGGAAAGGCTAATGTAGTGGCAGATGCATTAAGCCGGAAAGAAAGACTAAAACCTCTCAGGGTTAGATCGTTAGGCATGACTATTTGTTCACCCCTCCCAACACAAATCATTATCGCCCAGAGCAAAGCTCTCAAGAAAGAAAATCGACCAATTGAAAAGATTTTTGGTATGCCAGAAAACGAAAACGGATTTGTGAAAAGATCAGATGGAATGCTTTGTTTCAAGGAAAGAAGCTGGATTCCTCTCTTCGGAGGTATTCGTGACCTTATCATGCATGAGTCTCACAAATCAAAATACTCCATTCACCCAGGTTCCGACAAGATGTACCGGGATCTTAAGAAACTATATTGGTGGCCGAATATGAAAGCCGACATCGCTGAGTACGTCAGTAAATGTCTAACATGTTCAAGAGTAAAAGCAGAATACCAGAAACCCTCCGGATTACTCACCCAACCTGAACTCCCCATGTGGAAATGGGAACGTATTACAATGGACTTCATCACCAAACTTCCCAAGACCTCTACTGGCTACGATACGATATGGGTTATCGTTGATCGTCTCACCAAGTCAGCTCATTTCCTACCAATCAAAGAAACTGATGAAATGAACACACTTGCTCAGATATATCTGAAAGAAATTGTGTCACGACATGGAGTGCCAATTTCTATTATATCAGATCGTGACAGTCGTTTCACGTCTCATTTTTGGAAATCATTACAAAAAGCTTTAGGAACAAAGCTGGATATGAGTACAGCCTATCACCCACAAACCGATGGTCAAAGTGAGAGAACAATACAAACCTTAGAAGATATGCTACGCGCTTGTGTTATAGACTTCGGAAAAGGTTGGGACAAACACTTACCGTTGGCAGAATTCTCATACAACAACAGTTATCATACCAGTATCAAGGCAGCACCATTCGAAGCACTTTACGGTAGAAAGTGTAGATCACCCGTTTGCTGGGCAGAAGTTGGAGAAATACAACTCACAGGACCGGATCTAGTTCATGAGACAACCGAGAAAATCATCAAAATCAAACAACGTTTACAAACCGCTAGAGACCGACAGAAAAGTTACGCCGACCTGAAAAGAAAACCCATGGATTTTCAAATTGGAGATAAAGTGATGTTAAAAGTATCACCATGGAAAGGAATGATACGATTCGGAAAGAGGGGAAAGTTAAACCCAAGATACATCGGTCCATTCAAAATCCTAGAAAGAATTGGACCCATGGCATATAAACTTGAACTACCCGAGGAACTTAGCCGAATTCACAACACTTTTCATGTGTCAAATCTCAAGAAGTGTTTATCCGATGAATCTTTGGTCATTCCATTGAAAGAATTACAACTTGATGACAAACTCGTTTTTACCGAGGAACCAGTAGAAATCATGGATAGAGAAGTCAAACAACTGAAACAAAACCGTATCCCTATCATAAAAGTTCGTTGGAACTCTAAACGAGGACCAGAGTATACTTGGGAACGCGAGGACCAGTTTCGCACCAAGTACCCACACCTCTTCTCTTAGACACCCTTGGCAACCCTCCTAAACTCGAATTCCGGGACGGAATTCACTGTAAGATATATGTACTGTAGCCTCTCGTAATTTTCCCAACGGTTAGTAAATACTTACAAGTTATTACGTTATTTAAATACCCACTTTTACGTATAATTTTTTTTTTTTTAGACTTGATATATAAATCACAACGGTAAAACTTTGAATTATCTTTTGCTTAGAAACATTGCTTGCACACAAACCTAGATAGTCTAAATTATCGCGAATATATATATATTAAAAACATTTATATTTTTATATAATATACGTTTCGTATAATTAAAGTACAATATTTATATATTCCCGGAGCCTACGAAAATTCCCGAGATCACTCATTAATATTATTTGATCGTAACCCGACTCACAAAACACACCAGGTGGGCCCCGTTGATCATTGGGCCACTTAAACCCAACTAACAAACCAAACGGACTACTTTTTTTTTTCTTTCTGCTGGGCCAAGACCAAACCACAAGCCCACCAGGCTCAAAGCCCAAACGCACCCTTTTAGTTAATTCTTTCTTTTGCAAACACACCTCGACACCCTCAAACGCACCCTATTATTTTGCGATTCCTACACACGACATACCCATTTTATTATGCATTTTGATTTACCTAATGTCCAAGATACACACGAGACCAAAATTTCACTCATTTACCCTCGTTCACTATACTAGAAATGACCAAAGCAAACACCAAACGAGCCATTTGAAGGATAAGCCAAAACGTGTCATAAACTTCCTCCCATGCCTCCCCTTCTCCCCTATAGCGAGTAAATGAACAGAAATGGTGTCAGGAATGTATCACAAGGATACTTGGTTTGTACGCACGTCATTGGACAAGAGATGAGGTGCTACTATTCGCCTTTCATGCTACACAATCGATCATGTGATCTAGCATATCTCTACATACGTTAAACACCTTATATAACGATCACATGCAAACTCAAAACAATACCTACACATATACGTACCAAAAACTCATCAAAGGCAACGAAAGAAATAGTTTGGAGGACGCTCGGATCGCTCAAGTGAACCACAAGTCAAGAGAACCTAGGACGTCAAACAAAGTACTTCTTGGACCATTGGAACAACGTGAAGTGAACCACGGAGCTGTTGAACCATCACACGAACCATACACTCGTTTTACACCACCTTTTCTAGGTGAGGTGAGACCACAAAATTTTCTTCCTATCTTATATATACGTATGATTATAGTATGCACGATCACTTAGAACCTATAAATCGTAAATCTTAAAAACAACATATATATTTTATGTGTGATACTATTTCTTAGCTATGACATTAACGAGTATCAAAAATAATATTGAACCTATATTAACGAATGCATGCTAAAAATCATACGTTTCTAAGATGGATTGAACCTATATACAAAAACTTAGTTTATTTTCAACTTATATAGTTTTTACGTATGGAGTTATGGCTTACACTTTGGCCTCGTCAATTTAAAAATCGACACATGACCACCTATATTTTTCGTACGAGCTAATTGCCTACTTGAAATAGAAACAAGAATGATAAATAATACGACCTAATAACTTCATTTAAACACCTAACGAGACTCAAAGTAAATCGCTATGGAAATTTTTCTTTTTAATCTTTAAAACCGTACGTGGGCTTAAAAGCCCAAAAAGCTCTTTTCAGCTTATTACGATAAGCTATGAGAATAAGCTGTTTTGAAATAATGTTATAACTTAAAATGATGGATTTTGACTAACCTAGTGTTCCCCCAAACCCTTTGGATCATTAAACCTTAACGGGCCCTTAATGTTGGATCGTTAAGCCCAAGAAAAGAAATAAGCTAAGAATAAGCTAATAAGCTATCAAACTAAAATTTTCTAAATGTTTTGAGCTTATTGAACTAATAAAAATGTTAAGTTTTGAATTTGGTAAAGATTGGACCATTTTTGCAAATGTACGAGCATTAGGGACTAAAAGTGTCAAAATAAGTAAACTTGAGTGAAAAGCATAAAAACTGTTTTCTAAGGGGTATAAACTGTAAATACTGAAATTTAGAAATAATGAATGTAAATATTTAATATTTGGACTAAAAATGTAAATATATATAATTTTTGGACTAACGGCGTAAATATTTTCCGTTAAGGGTAAAAAGTGTAAAATTAAGAAACATGAAGGATTGAATGGTAATATTGATTTTAATAAAAACTTTATATATATTTTTACTTATATATATATATATTGGAATATATGTTAAAACGATAAATAATAAAACGAAACTTATTATATATATATATATATATATATATATATATATATATATATATATATATATATATATATATATATATATATATATATATATATATATATATATAATACGAATAAAACTTATATAACGATAAACAAATTTAAACGATATAACAATACGTTATTTATTTTTTTGTAAAACGATACGTTTATTTCCATTATAAAAACTAACTTTATATCAATCATCGATCATTTTACTTACAAGTTATATGTATATATAACTTTATTTTTGAACTTTAAACACTTAAACAAACACGAGATTCGTTCGTAACTAATATCAAGTATTCGCGATAAAAACCAGATTTAGACTATTAACTGAAACTTGCATTATCTTTTAGGTTGTGTTGTGTGAAGCCGTTTCCTTGCTTTGTTGAGACTACGATACCACTGTACTACTAAGGTGATTTCATAGCCCACTCTTTAACTATTTTCCCGTGGGGGAGATACATGCTTAAAACTCGAACACAAGTCTTTTATACCGGGTATTGAAATACCGTCAGGCCAAATGTTATTTGCTTAAGTTACTATTGTCAGAAGTCCCTCGATCATGAACCTTAATCACCTGAAGGGTGAACGTAAATAATTGTGGATAGTACTATTAGTGATTGACAATCCTCGTTTGGTTATTGGAGAAAACACCAGGCGCACTTTATTGTTCTTATAAATAGGTTATTGACAAATACCTATCTTTGAGGGCCTATTACTTACCATCATAATTCATGTTTATGATTGGCTGTTAATCGTTGAGTTTCATGAGCTTAAGGCAATAACAGGAACATTGATTTTCTTTAACATATTGATTGTATGTGATTACAATACACTCTTAACTTGTGATTCAAACTCTTAAACTCAAACCTATGAATATCACTCAACTTTATGTTGACTTTAGCATGTTTATCTCAGGTAACTAAACAAGACGGATCTGGATGGCACGGAGTGGGCAAAAGCATGACAAGAACCATAATAAACTACTTATTTTCCTTCAGAATAAAACACGTTCTTAACTAAATAATGTTTTGTATCCCAGATATTTGGTATTTTGAAATAAATTAAACTTTAATACTTCACTTTGTGTTGTCTACTATGATTGTGACAAAGATCCTCGAAGTAATACCCCGAAAGTCTTCCGCTGACATGTTAAGTCTTCCGCTGTTATTAAACGACTTTTGGGGGTGTTACAACGTCCGCCTATATAACATGAAAGAAACCAATAGTTAGAAGACACTTGTATGAAAACAACTTATAAACATTGACATAAAACAATATACAACGAATTACCAGTAGTTTGATTGCAAGATGCTCCATGTGTTTTCAATTTCTTTGGATCGATTCCAGCAGATACATCATCTATTTGGGCCATTCTTCTTTTGAAAGACACATTTTCATAGTCCACCAACAATGACGACGCCGGTAACACACACATGGTCTTCTGAGGCGAGTGAGGAGGCATAGGTTCAATAGTCAGGTAATATTAGTTAGACAATCGACAGACATTTCTTGTCCAATTTTCAAAACACAGAGTAAATGTTCCTTGGAAAGGTAATTTTCAAAAGAAGTATAAGCATATTCAGTGTATATAAACTGATTACAGAAATAATCTTGTTATATTAACAGTCAATATTAAATAAAAATTGAAAAATTTAGACCAGAATCAAGCCATTGATTACTATATCAGTCCTAATTTCCAGTTCCACAGTTAAGAGATAAAAAAGTTTAACTGATTTACATTGGCAACGGGTCAAAAAGCTTATGGCACCCTAAGTGGATAAGCAAAATCAAACAATCTCATAAATCTTCCGACACCTACAAAACAGCAAAATCGAAACCTTTGTGGTCAGCTATTAATGAATCTCGAAGGCAAAAAAAAAACCCAAAGAATAGGAAGTAACAATCTTAGCTGTTTGTTCAGTTTCAAATAAGCCTATAAACAACCGAAATACCAAACACAAATCCAAATGCTTTAAGTTTGTACGCCTAAATTATTTATTACCACCATTGAACTAATACCCACATAAATTATTTAAGACAAAATCTAACAGTAAAAAAGTGAGCTAAAGAACTAAAACCAAAAGCATACACATACCTTTAGGTGAACACGGATCAAGCACAAACAAAAACAATCCTCCGGCACCAAAATCCTCCAAAATAGAAAACCCAGACGTTATATTTTCCTCGGCCAAAGATCAGACAACAGACAACAGACAACAGGTTGGTGGATTCTGATAAGAATGAGAGAGAGGCGGTTTGATGATTCTGGAGAATTACATGAGTATAACTTTATCAAACTATAAGACCACTCGGTAAGGTAACGCATCCACCTGCGTTAACTCTTAACGCACCACCTTAACGTGGTGCGTTACCTTACCGGCCCCCAAAGGCAAAGGGTGCGTTAACGTGCTCGGGCAAGCACTTAACGTGCGTTAATTGAAGCTGCACACGATTAAAATAAAATAAAAAACTTTTTTGTCCTCAAACGGCTAGTTTTTTTTAAAAAAAAACTTTCATTTTCACCCCCTAATATATTACCGTTTGTAACGGTTAGAAGTGTTAAAAAAAAAAAAAAAAAAAAAAAAAAAAAAAAAAAAAACTTTTTTTAAACCCATTTTATTACAACTATAAATACCCCTTCACCCCCACAATATTTTTTCACACTTTCACAACTATTTTCATCTACAATACTCTTCTATTAGCAAAAAAAAAAAAAAAAAAAGAATGTCGGGTGGCAACAACAATGACAACTCGTTTACGAATCTTCTCGGTGGTGGTTGGAATCACCCATACGCGGGTTCTTCCTCAAATCCAAATGAGGGTTCGGCACCACCGATGTGGGGTAACCCACAAGATTCCCAATATTTGACCGAAAGTCAACAAAGCGACTTAAATTACAATTTCCAAAATCTTCAATTCTCCCAAACCTCACAACATTCCCAAACGGAAACATATGAAGTTCCGGAAACACCGACCTCTCCTCAAAAACCAAAAAGTCGTGGAAAACGTAAGGCAAAAAAATCCAAAGAACCTGACCAAGCCGAGGATGCAGCTACTGGAAAATCGAAGGTGGAACGTTGGATGCCAAGTGAGGAAAAGTTGCTTGCCGAGTGTTGGGTTGCGTGTTCAGAGGATTCGAGGTTGAGGATTTCACAAACCAAGGATACGTTATGGCAACGTATAAGAGCCGAGTTCAATAGATTAAGTCCAAAAGACCGCAACAAAGATATGCTACAATCTAAGTGGAAAACGTTGAACCGTGATTGCACTAAGTTCAACACTTTTTACAAAAAGGCGCAACGCGAGATAAAGAGTGGGGAAAGTGAAGTGGATGTCCTAACACGTGCTCACCAACTCTATCGTCAAGAAAACCCGTCGTTCGCCAATGAAGACGCTTGGACGGTGTTGCGCAAACATCGAAAATGGGACGCGCTGGAAGCGGTTGATTTAACCGACGACGTCCCAAGCCAAACAAACGAGTCTTTGTTTGGTCATGACGAAGAACTACGACCCATTGGCAAAAAAAGGGCTTCCAAGAAACAAAAATCCGAGGCCACGATAAGCAACGGAGCCACGGCTAGCACCGGCGGGTCCATTTCTTCGTTAGCTTTTGCGGAGATGTTGCGCGAAGAGTTAAGGTCGAAACGTGAAGAGGCGAGTAGGGCGTATCAGGCGACAACCGAAAATCAAGCAGCACAACAAAGGATGAAAGAGCTAGAATTTTTGATGCTCGACACCACCGGCAAAGATCCACATTAGGTGGCATTCGTTAATGCGAAAAAAGATCGAATCACCATGAAACTTGGGTTGCCTCCGCGTCAATTATGAATAATTATGTGATGTAGTGTTTTATTGATTTCATATTTTTTTTTTAGTATCGTTATTATTTTTTTTTTTAATTTCGTAATGTAATGTAATGTTGTGTTTTAATTAATGTTATGTTTTAAATAAATGAAGTGTTTGTTAAAAATTGGGGTTGAAAATGAAAATATTTGGGGTGGAGGCGAGTTAAGGTGAGTTATAGGTGAGTTATGTTACCGGGGTGGAAAGTCAAGAGTTAAGGTTAAAAGGGAAAAGCTGATGTGGCGCTGACGTGGCAGTGTGTTAAGATTTAACTTGTGGTTACCTTACCACATGCTCTAAGGTGAAGGTTGGATTGGGCAATGACATTGGATTTCGAGGAGATGGATCATTGGTAGCCCAAGGAAAAAAAAAGCACTGTAGATAGAGGAAGCGACACGACACCGTTTTAAACGGTGTATTATATATATATATATATATATATATATATATTAATGATATGTATCACATAAAGAAATCGATTATTTTAAACTCATAATGAATACATTGAAGTATACGGAGGTCATTTAAGAAAAAGTTTTGAATTTATACGAATTCACAAATTGTAATTATAGAATCACTAAATCTTTTATTTAGGGACTCTATAACCCCAATGTGTAAACATCATACTAATTCACACACATATGAGCCATATACACTATGGTATATTAATCATTGTTGGAGACGTTTTTATTTGATAGAGTCTTGAGGGTCGAAATAACTAAATTTTCTATTGTATTGAGAGAAGCTTTGAATAATTTCCTAACTGTTTAAGGTGGTAATGTTAATTTGTGTTTGATATACCCAAGAAAAACATAAGTTCTTCTCTTGAAAACAAGTACGACTAAGATTATAAGATTATTAGATCCAAACGCAATAAAAAGGTCTTTCATAAAATGAATATTAAAATTTTGATAAAAAGGTTTTTTATAAAATAAATATTAAAAATCTAGTAAAATGTACAAATTAATTTCTTACTCTTTGCTGCTATTGAAATAAAATTTTTATTTTCAAAATTGAACTTCCTTAACAGCAAAGTATTAGAAACATCATACTGTTCTAAACACGTACAGTCCATGTGCACCATTCTTTATAACCAAGTTATCTTTCATTTCTCTAACCTATGTGGGATGTAATGTTAAGATGGTTTTATTGGAAAAATCTAGTATCTGAAATGTTGTTGACTCGTGCATTTTCAGTATACTGTAATCTATATCATTTACTGTTTATTATACAAAGTTTATCTTTTAAAGAAAGTATGTTACTCTAATAAATGATGTCAGGTTAATGTATAGACGATCGTTAAGTGACTATGCAACTAATTCATTTGAAGCAAATATAGACGATCGTTTTGTGGACAAAATTATACTGTAGTTAGAGTTTAGTTTCTAACAAAAAATAAATAAATAACTAAAATGAATCCCTTTGTTTTATAATTTAGCAACATGATGGCATCCCTTTGTTTTATAATTTGTAGATGATATCGTCTCTATACGTTTTCCTACAAACTAACAATGCTTTTGGTATTGATTAGATAATTTGTGTAGTTATGATAGTTTTGGATTTATTTAAGATGTCACTGTTGTTTTAACATTCAAAATTGAATATAATCAAATATATATTTAAAATCTAAGAAAGTATATGAATTTTTAGACACTTATGATCTTAGAATTTCAATTTTTGTAAAGTGTCTAGTGATTTCAACTTTAATTTCCTATATTGAAATGCCAAGAAACAAAGTATCCAAAACACCATACTATTCTAGACGCATCCTTCGTATGTGCATTGTTGTATATAACCAAGTTACATTTCCTTTCTCTAACCTATGTGCGATGCAATATTAGAATGGTTTTATTGAAAAATTCCAGTAAGTACCTCAATGTTGTTAACTAATGCATTCTTAGTATTCTATAATCTATATCATTTATGTGTTTACAGAGTTTATCTTGTAAAGAATTGATGTTACTTTGATAAATGATGCCAAGTTAATGTATATACGATTGTTATGTGACAATGCAACTAATAAGGTTACATGCATTTTGGCTATCGTGATCTATATTATTTAGTCTCATATGTAAAAGGTTTTCTCTTTTTTGAAGTTGGTGAGATAGGTTAAATTGAGTTTTAAAGCAAACGCAGTGGGATTTGAGATTATTCATTGAGTACTCTATTAATCGAAACATATGGTCATGTTTCGACAATATGAAATCGACTAGTTCAAGCCCTCGAGGATACTCATTTTCAAACTTTCAATGGTTTGGCTTAGGAGGATGTCGATAGACTTAACAATGACGCGTATTACTACCAGTACGACAAATGTGTTTCCTGGCGAGTTCAAATTCAGTTTTTGGTTCAAGTTGATCCATTTTGAAGTCAGTTTTTGATTTTGTCTCAAAAGGATTTCAACCCAAACCAAAAAACCCGTGAACCGAACCGATGAACAACCCTAGTTTCCCCTGCTTGATTTGGGGCCAAATGAATCATATAGCGGGCTGTAAAATAACAACCAGAAAGCTATATGTCATTATCGGATTTAGGAATACCATTGTTTTATGTTTAACACTAATCAACACATACAGTTAATACACAATTTAATTCACTCATTCACCAAAATATACAACTATTTAACTACAACGTACAATCTAATTAAGCTTACAAAACATAAATCTGATATCACGCCGCCCAAAACAAAATAACAATTATTCGCCGGATAATTTAGTCACAGTGTACCCGCAGCTACATCGCGCGGATACCCTGCTAGTGTTGGTAATATGATAATGTTATTATTTGATTGATAAGACATACAAGAATACACGGTTACATATCTAGAGCTTAACCATGATCTATATTGGGTAAATTGGAAATCACCCTCTAATGACAAGCTATTCATATTTAACATACAACTAAGTGCCAACTAATCAAGCTTGTCCATTTAATATACAGCTAAGTAGCTAACAGTTCTCATGCATTTTTGGTATTCTAAAACCTATATCATTTATGTGTTTAATATACAAAGTTTATCTTTTAAAGAACTGATGTTACTCTGGTAAATGATGCCAACTTAGTGTCTATACGATTGCTAAGTGACGATGCAACTAATTCATTTGAATCAAATAAAGATCTTACTATTCCAACTAATGTGCTAAACCTTACTGTAGCTAGAGTTTAGTTTCCAACAAAATATAAATAAATAAAATGAATCACGTTAGTTTTATATAAATTATTGTTCTCATATGTGATAAGGATACATGCATTTTCGCAATCCTAATCTGCATTATTTAGTCTCATTTGTAAAAGGTTTTTATCTTTTGAAGTTGCCGAGATAGGTGATATTGAGTTTTAAAGCCAATGCAGTTGGATTTGAGATTATTTATTGATTACTCTATCAATCACAACACACGGACATGTTTTGACAATATGAAATCGACTAGTTCGAGCCCTTGAGGAAACTTAGTTTCAAACTTTCAATAGTTGGGGTTAGGAGGATATCGATGGACTTAGCAATGACGCATATTACTTCTGGTATGACAAATGTGTTTCCCGACGAGTTCACAATTTGGGTATTGCTCACAAGATCTGAAAACCAAAGCTACCCAAATTCATATTTGATTTCAGCTTGATCCACTGTAAATTCGGTTCAGTTTGATTTTCTATTTTGCCTCAAACAAATCTTACAAAACCCGAAAACCAAACCGACGAACACGTTAGTATCATGTGCTTGATTTGGGCCAAATGATTTATATAGTCGGCTGTAAGAAACAAACCATAAGAGCAATCGCAGTGGTAAAGTGGGAGGTCACGTTAAGGGCATTTAACGCGCGTTATCCTAACCTTAACCACTGTGACCTCCTGCGTTAACATGGCGTTAACGTGCCACGTTAGTGGCTTAACGCAACGTTAAAGGGCCACGTTTGTAATTAAAAAAAATAATAATAAAAAAAATAATTCACACTGCCCCTTCCCTTATTCCACAAACGGCTAGTTTTAAAAAAAATTTACAATTACCCCCCCTCCCCCCCCCCCCCCCCCACGGAAACTAACGTATACTTGTGTAAAAAAAAAACATTTTCCAAAACCTTTTTTCAACCAATATAAATACCCATTTACCATACTTTATTTTCCCACACTTTCACTACTCAATATCTTCTATCCTACAACTTCTAATATCCAAAAAAAAAAAAATGTCTCAAGGCAACAACAACAATCCTAACTCATTTACGAACCTCCTCGGTGGGTGGGGGAACCCATATGCGGGTTCATCATCCAATCCGAATCCGAATCCGAATTTGGAGAATCCAAACCTATTCGGTATGTCGAGTCAGGAAGTTTACGAACAACATGAAGCTTTAAGATTTTGGCAAGAATCCCAACAACAAAACACCTTAAACACCAATTTTCAAAATCTCCAATTCACTCAACAATCCAAACAATCCCAAACGAAAACTAACGAAGTTCCCGAAACACCTACGTCTCCTCTAAAAAAAACCAAAGGTCGTATTAAACCAAAGTCTAAAAAAAACAAAGAACCAATGACCGAAGATGACGAAATCGAAGCAGGGGGCAACAAGCATGAACGTTGGACCGTAAGTGAAGAAAAATTACTTGCAACGTGTTGGGTGGCCGCAAGTGAGGACGAAGTAGTCGGTCGTTCCCAAGCCAAAGATTCGTTTTGGAAGCGGATTATTAATGAGTTCATTAAAATGAATCATCATAAACGCGGCAAAGATATGATACAATCGAAGTGGCGAACGTTGAACCGTGATTGCTCAAAGTTCAACGCGTGCTTCAAACGTGCCGAACGCGATCAAAAAAGTGGGAAAAATGACATGGATATCCTCACACATGCCAAGGAAATGTACCGTATTGAGAGCAAAAACGCGCCATTTAATAATGAGGAGGCTTGGGGTGTTTTGCGTACTCATAAGAAATGGGACGCACCGGAGACGGTTGATTTAATAGGTGATGTCCCAAGCCAAGCAAACGAGGCGTTGTTTGGTCATGATGCACAACCACGGCCGATGGGAAAAAAGAGGGCTGCGAAGAAACAAAAATCCGAGACAACGACAAGCACCAGGGGTGCGAGTACCGAAGGATCTGTTTCGTCCACCCAATTCGGGGACGCTTTGCGCGAGGAGTATCGGGCTAAACGTGAAGATGCATCCTTGGCTTACAAAGCAACTGCTGAAAACCAATTATCAGCAATACGGGCGAGGGACTTTGAATTTTTGTTGCTCGACACTACCGGGAAAGATCCTTACTACGTTACGATGGTCAATATGGAAAAGGACCGTATCATTGAAAAATACGGGTTGCCAAAGCGTACGGAATGAATAAATGTCTCCTCGGTGTAATGTTTTTCTATGTCTTTTTATTTCGTAATGTATTTTTTTTTTAATTTCGTATTGTATTTTTAATTTCGTAATGTAGTGTTGTTTTTTCGTAATGTAATATATTTTAAAAATTAATGTTATGGTTTTTAAAAAGAGGTGTGCTACACCCACTCACAATTTACAAAAAAAAACTCACTCGCTGACGTGTCAGCGAGCTGATTGGTTAGTTTTTTGTGGCCCACAAAAAACCATCCAATCAACTCACTGACACGTCAGCGAGTGGATTTTTTTTTGTAAATTGTGAGTGGATCTAGAAATATTCTTTTAAAAAAATGAAGTATTAGTTTTAGTTTAGAGTTAAAATTGAAAATATATGAAAAGTTGAGTTAAAGTGAGTTAAGGTTGAGTTATTGTT
Organism: Artemisia argyi; assembly: GCA_030686995.1. NCBI lineage: Eukaryota > Viridiplantae > Streptophyta > Magnoliopsida > Asterales > Asteraceae > Artemisia > Artemisia argyi. The sequence goes on from CM060681.1 coordinate 210,424,757, forward strand.
GTGGTTTTTTTTTTTTTTTTTTTTTTTTTTTTTTTTTTTTTTTTTTTTAAGGTTAACGTGGTAAAGCTGATGTGACGTTGACGTGGTGCTTAGTTAAAGTATCAAGTTTAATCTTGGGGAGGTATCCTTGGTGAGGTCTTAGGTTCGAGTCTCACCATGGACCTTCAGGGGCCCGAAAAAATAGAAGCAGGAGTGGGGTTTATCCCCTAAGGAGAAAGGTTCGATGCTTGCATACTGCCCAATTGGATGTCACTGTGGGCTCGAATCACTAACTACTAACTCGCCGTTCAAAAAAAAAAAAAAAAAAAAAAAAAAAAAAAAAAAGTTATTGTTGTGTATGCTCTAAAGGAATAAAGCTTAACGTTATTATCAGATTTAGGAATTCCATTGTTTTAAGTTTAACATTAAAAAACGAAGTTTTTCTCCATTTAGATGGTATTTGCTACAATAATATCTTATTAGATTTTGTAGATAATTCTGTGATACCGTCTATATACATGAGTTAGCTAGATCCAAAGGCCATACAAGGCCACTTAATAAAATAAATATCAAAAATTTAAGAACATATACGAATTCAGGATCCTTCTCTGATATGGAAGTTCGATTTTTATTTTGCATATCGAACTCCCTTACCAGCAAAGGCATCTGAAACATCATATTGTTATACACACATCTGATCCATGTGAAGTGTTGTATATAACTAATTTACCTTTCCCTTCTCTAACCTATGTGGGATGTAATTCTAGAATGTCTTTATTGAAAAAATCCAATAAGTATCTAAATGTTGTTTACTCAAGAATTTTTAATATTGTATAATCTATATCATTTATGTGTTTATGATACAAAGCTTATCTTTTAAAGAATTGATGTTATACAGATAAATGATGCCAAGTTAATGCATATGGGATGTAATGGCGGAATGGTTTTATTAAAAAAATATAGTAAGCATCTAATTGTTGTTCTCATGCATTTTTGGTATTCTATAATCTATATCATTTATGTGTTTAATATACAAAGTTTATCTTTTAAAGAATTGATATTACTCTAATAAATGATGCCAACTTTAATGTATATACGATTGTTAAGTGACAAGGCAACTAATTCATTTGAAGCAAAAAAAGTTCTTACTATTCCAACAAATGTACTAAACCATAGTGTAGTTAGAGTTTAGTTTCTAACAAAAATAAAATAAAAAGAATCGCATTAGTTTATATAAATTATTGTTCTTGTGTATCAAGGATACATGCATTTTCGCTATCGTAAAAGGTTTTTATCTTTTGAAGTTACTAAGATAGGTGATATTAAATTTTAAAGCCGATGATGCTCTTGGATCTGAGATATTTCATTGAGTACTCTATTACACACTCGTACAGCTCCTTCTCGTACCGAGTTGAGCATAATTATTATATATACTAAAAGGGGGAACGTACTGTAGCAACACTGTAGCAGCTACAGTGCTTGCTACAGTAGACGAAACAGTGAATATGTGAGACGCGTTACTGTAGCATTGGCACTGTACCAAACTGTAGCAATTAAAAAAAAAAGTGCTACAATTTGCACCGAGAATAATAACAAAAGATATCAAATTTATTCACACTCAAAACATTCTTCTTCAAAATATATACTCCCACCGAATCTATGTCAAAACCAATCATATACCAAATCAAATCCAACACCACAGATACTAACCCTAACTTTCGACTGCCAAGACAACATAAGCCAAATGGACCAATAATAACTCCAACCAACAAAGATATCAAGATACATAAAAGAAAAATAAGAAAACATGAAAGTATCCCCACACCGAGTCACTGAGTTGACTCAGTGGGTTGACCGAGTCGCGACTGAGTAAGTAAGATCCAGACGGTTTGATGTTTAAAACACATTTATAAAAGGTTTATCAAAAGAAATACCGAGAGAAGAGAGGTGGTGGAGTCTCGGTGGTGGACGGCAAAGGTGTTGGTGGCGCGTGGTGGTGCTACGGAGGGAGCCAAGAGCTCAAAAACTCCAGAAACATTGTAAATATACAGATCTATCGATTAGAAATGGAAAAAAAGTATCGCCGGAAAATACTCCGGTGACGGTGGTCGCCGGAATGTGCTACTACTTACCGAAAGTTTTGAACAAACCGGTGAGGTAGAGAGAGAGAGTAAGAGTGTGGAATGTGTGTGTTTTATGTGTGTAATAAATGAAATAAAATAAAAATAAAATGGTATTTATATTGAAAGGGAAAAGGGTGAAAATGAAAATTTGAAAACAGAGGATGTGAAAGGAAAAATAAAACAAGGGACTATTCTCGCCAATGTAGGTAAACTTCTCATAAAAATGGTACGGGGCTCAAACTACATAGCAAACGGACTCCAGAAATTACGAAACTTGCGCCATTGTTCACGAAATCATTTTTCCCATCAAATCAAGCATAAACTTCAAAGTTTTTCTCAAACTCAATATAATTCAATAAATTTAACAAATGCAATACGATTCGAATTTTCTAGGTTGTGCTGAGTCAATCAAGGAATAAAGTTGTCGTATATACTAACAGACTGGATAATTGCGAAGTTAGTCCTTAACGACCGTTAACTAACAGACATGGATTAAATTTGCAACGGAACAGTAACTTTAGGGGCTGTTTCTGTGCAAATAATAAACAGAAACAGCCCCTAACGTTAACTTTTTTTTCACCATTAGTCCCTAAGGACTAACTTTGCAACAGAATGTCACGTTAAGGGACTAAAACTAAAAATTTGTTGCGCTTTTAGTCCCTCAGGTTAGCTATAAATTGCACCGTTAGTCCCCCGTTAGCAATCTTTTCCAAATTTAGTCCTTTAAAAAAATTATCGTTTTATTTCGAGTTTTAATTAGACACAACATTCCCGCAGCAACGCGCGGGTACCCCCGCTCGTTCAACACTACTCGTCAAGTTAACAAATAACATGATCAACTTAAAGACTTGGCTTGTGGTCAACCAGCAACACATGTTTTAGAGAGACGTTAAAACTGATTCAGCTTTCACTCAATGACCCTCCACGAGTCAAGTTTAAACATGTCATTGATCATAAGATTATAACCAACTTTACAAGACTTAAGCCGCCATCGAGCTCTAAGTCAAGCAAGGCTCAATCACACCCAAAGCATATTTCCAATTTGGATATACTTTTTGTTTTGTATATCTTTTTCGATGTAAAGCAGAGACCTACACATACTCACAAAAGCAATAGAAAGAACTTAATCGGTACAAAAACAACTGAGCGAGTATGGATTACAATGTCGGGGAGAATAAAGAGAAGGTAGAAAATCTACACCTTTGTTGTGGAATGTTATACCCAGTATTACCATCGATTGGTGACGTAATTTAATGAGTTATTTATAGAACTTTAAAAAGTTTATTTATAGTGGAGATATGTTAATAGAACCAAAATGTTTATAAGTTGGTGACATATCTCAATTTTATACTTTTTTATACGTTTAGCATAGTAGGCGCCCTAACTATGTACCACATAAAGAAACGGATTGTAAATCCTAGTAAAACATACATGGTGTTCATATAGATTAAAAAAAGTCTATGAGTTTATATGAATTCACAAATCATGATTATAGAGATATTAAATCCATTATCTAGTTCACCAATAACCAAACTTGTAGACATCATACTAATTCACATGAGCCATATACACTATGATATATTAACTACCAACATTTTCTTCTTTGAACCAATGTGGGACTAAATGTAGAAATCGTTTTATGGAAAAAGAAATGAAGGTTGTCAAATTTAGTGACCTATGCATGCAGTTTTACTAATTCACCCAATACCATATAGTCATATACATGGTCATCACATATCAATTTTCTTTCAAAGCTACTTGAATAACTGCATCTGTTAGTATACATATGAAGTTTGTTAAATATGAGCTTTAGAATATGATGACATCCCTTTGTTTTAGAATTTGTTGATGATGTTGTCTATATACATTTCCTACAAATGAACAATTTTAGTATTCAAATTTTGGATTTAATTAAAATGTCTGTTGTTTTAACATTACAAATTGAAAAAAATCAAATTTGCGGATTTTATTATCTCTGTTTTTGTGATAATATGTACGATTAAGGTTATTATTTAGTTGGATCCAAAGGCAATAAAAGGCCACTTAATTAAATAAATATTAAAAATTTAAGAACATTATGAATTCCGGAACCTCATCTGATTTGGTAGTTCCATTTTTATTTTGGATATTGAACTCCCATAGCAGCAAAGGCATCCGAAACATCATATTGTTCTAGACACATCTGTTCCACGTGAAGTGTTGTATATAACTAAGTTATCTTTCCTTTCTCTAACATATGTGGGATGTAATGCTAGAATGGCTTTATTGAAAAAATCCAATAAGTATCTAAATGTTTTTTACTAATGCATTTTTAGTATTATATAATCTATACTACCTATCACTTGTGTTTTTATTATACAAAGCTAATCTTTTAAAGAATTGATGTTACTAAATCATATTGTAGTTAGAGTACAATTTCCAACAAAAAAAATAATAAAATGAATAACATTAGTTTATATAAATTATTGCTCTTATGTAACAAGGATACATGCTCTTGGAACCGACTAGGTGATATTGTAATCAGTGACGGAGCCATGTTGAAGGTTGGATGGGCCATGGCCAACCCAAACCTTTTACCAAATACATGCAGTATGTGTATATTTTAATGTATTTAGCCTATTTAATTCACTAAATTACTTTTGGCCCACCTTACTAGTCCATTCAAATTAGTATAGAAGAAATCCGATTGAAAATTCGTAGTTAGCTGGACAATGTCTTGTTTTTATTCAACTCTGCTTATTTTTATATTAGGAGACATCCATTTATATTGGTTATGTTCTTACTTTCTATTTAAAACACTTACTTATTTTTCCTTAGCATTGCTTAGTTTTAAACTGATTATTTTTGTTTATAAGCTTTGACAATTTAGATATTGTTATAGATGATTTTGACGGCGTCGTGAGCCGTTTAATACAAAAGCTATTATTTTGAGTCTCTTAAAATTGTTTATCTATTTTTCTCATGTGTAATTATTTGGCCCACCCTACTAAAAGTTTCTGGATCTGTCCCTGATTGTAATCTGCATTATTTATTCTCATTTGTAAAAAGGTTTTTATATTTTGAATTTACTGAAGTAGGTGATATTGAGTTTTAAAGTCAATGCTCTTGGATTTGAGATATTATTCATTAAGTACTCTATCATTCGCAACACACCGACATGTTTCGACAATATGAAATTGAATAGGTCGAGCCCTCGAGGAAACTCAGTTTCAAACTTACAGGATACGAAAACCTATACGACTTGAACTTAGATTCGGTTTTTAGTTTGAGTTGATCAATTTTGAATTCAATTCAATTCGGTTTCCAATTTTGTCTCAAAAAAGTTTCAAAAAACCCGAAAACCAAACTGACAAACACGCTAGTTTCCTATGCTTGATTTGGGGCCAAATGACTCATGTAGTGGGCTACTAGGCCGTAAGAAAACAACCGTAAAGGCATAAAGCTTAATGTCATTATCAGATTTAGGAATGACATTGTTTTATGTTTAACAGAAGAACCAAAGTTTTTCTTTATTTAGTTGATATTTGTACTAATTACTACAGTAATATCTTAGCTAGAGCTCACACTCGTCCAACTCTTTCTTGTTCCGAATTGAGCATAATTCAAAACTACTCGTCAAGTTAACAAATTGACTTCGAGCATAGCCTAACATGATCAACTTAGGGACTTGGCTTAAGTTCTCAAACATTGAAGCGGGGTTGAGTATGTTGTTGTTATAATAAATAAATAGTCTATAAAAATGAAAACCAACACATCGAAATATAAAATTAGCAATGAGGTAAATGTGATCACTAATTCAATGATTCATATTCTACCGAAGCGTGGTTGAGTATGTTGTTGTTATGATAAATAAATAGTCTATACAAATGATAACCAATGCATCGAAACATATGGAGGTCACGTAATTAAAAAAGTTTTGAATTTATATGAATTCACACATCTGCACAACATGGCGCGTAAACATCATACTAATTCACAACACATGAACCACATAAACTAAAGTAGTTTATTAACTAACAACAATTTCTTCTTTGAACCGATGTGGGACTAAATGAGTTTTATCAAAAAACAACTATACCATATACATGGTTAGCATAGATCAATTTTCTTTCAAAACTACTCGAATAACTAATACCTATGTGCAAAAGTATGCACATGAAGTCTATAGAATATGAAGGCATCCCTTTGTTTTAGACTATGTAAATGATGGTGTATATGAACGATTTTAGTAATCAAATTTACACTGTAGTTATGATAGTTTTGGATTTAATTAAGATGTCTTTATTGTTTTAACATTAAAAATTGAACAAAATCAAATATGTGGATTTATTACCTTTATTTTTATAATAACTAGCATGATATCTCCATTATGTTGCGATGATAGTGAGAATTCGGTGATACACAAAAGTGGTCAGCGAGTCTTAACAGTAGCGAAAAACACATTTCAGTTATCTTTGATAGCATGATTTCTCGTTATAGTGTGTGTGGTAGTAGTTGGGTAGTGAAGCGGAAAGGTTTTTTTTTTTTTTTTTTTTTTTTTTTTGTAAACGGCAATGATATTAAAAGCCATGAGGGCGAAAAGAAGAAAGATATAACTTAAGGCTCCGAGCTAGAGCGATAAAAATAAAGCAAGATAAAAAACAACTAACTATAAAAGCTAAGGAGGCTTCATTTCCTCAGGAGAATGTGTCCACCGATTCCAAGTGAGGGGGAAAGGTTGATTACATACTTATTTATGAGTGGACGATTTGAAGTGATACCTCATAATTTTCACCTCTCATACTTTTCAGAGTGATCCTACCATAGTGTCTTATATAAGAATGTATATATGTTTGGTCAAAGAATGTCATAACTCAAATCAATTTGATTTTTTATCAGTTAAATAACATTTAACTATAAACTTAAAACATTCTAAATTAAAACGGTACTACATCATTAATCTTTTTAATTTCGATATTAGTTGGTTGCAAATATATAAATGGTTGGCTATTAAGGCTGCCCACGGTGGGTCGGTCAACCTTGTGGGTCGTCGTCGGCCGTGATCGGTCGTCCCCACTGTGGGGTTCGGTCGTGATCGGTCATCAGGAAAGAATCACACGAACTAGTTCGTATAAACGATCGAGTTTTGATTACACATTTTATTCCAAAACACCCTTTATTTCTCACTATTCTCCATTTTTATTTTTTTTTCCTAATTCGTTTATTGATTTACAGTTTAAACACTTAACGTTTTTTTTTTTTTTTTTTTTTTTTTTTTTTTTTTTTTTAATTATTTTTTTTAATAATTAATTTACAGTTTAAACCCTTAAAGTTTGATTTAATTGTCATTTTTACCTTATAATTTTAACTTTCTTACATTTTAGCATAGAGAATGTATAAAAATTAATTTATATGTAATACTTTGTTTTATTTAAAAGATAAAAAATAAAAAAATAACTTTGTCGCAACTGTGACAACTTGGTCATCGTCAGGTCGTCGGAGAGAGAAAGCTGATATGGCAGGTCGTCTGCAGGTCACCACTGTGGGTAGCCTAAGTGTTACACAATTAGTATAAAGAGTTGTACTACTCAATATTTTATTAACTGTTGGCTTATAGTTGTTGTACAATTTGCTTTAATAACTGTACTTATTTAAATTCTAAGACAATGGTATACATGTACTACTATAAAAGAGTTAGATAAGATAATTTGAAATCCTACACAACGTGAAACAATGTGGAACTGTTAAAGGATGGGTTTGGATCACCTGGTTTGGTGGGTTGTCCAGCTCTGGGACTAACAACAACCTGTTAAGAAACATGTACATGATTTTCGATCTTAAATCGTTGTTGGGGACGTTTTTATTTGATAAAGTCTTGACTGTTGAAATAAATAAGTTTTCTATTATGTTGAGAGAAAATTTTATATTGATTGATGATTTGAAGAATTTTCCTAATTGAATAAGGTGTTAATGTTAATTTGTGTTTGATATACCGATGAAGAACATAAATCATTCTCTTGAAAACGAGTATGATTAAGATTATAAGGTAGTTTAAATATTAAAAATCTAGCAACATGTACAATTTCTAATACTTTACCACCTGAAGATTCAATCTTTATTTTGAAATTTGAACTCCATTAGCAACAAGGTATTAGAAAACATCTGTTATATATAACGAAGTTACCTTTCATTTCACTAACCTATTTGGGATGTAATGCTAGAATGGTTTTATTGAAATTATCTAGTATCTAAATGTTGTTTTATTGAATAGTTTTCGAGTGAACAATAAGATAGCATGTGAATTCAAATGCAATAAAAAAGTCTTTTATAAAACAAATGTTAAAAATTTAGCAACATATACAAATTTCGAAGACTTTGGGGTTCCAGTAATTCAATTTTTATTTTGAAAATTGAACTCCCGAACTACAAAGTATCCGAAACATCATACTATTCTAAACACATTGATTCCATGTGTAGTGTTGTATATAACCAAGTTACATTTCATTTCCCTAAACTATGTGGGATGTAATGACGGAATGGTTTTATTAAAAAAATCTAGTAAATATCTAATTGTTGTTCTCATGCATTTTTGGTATTCTATAATCTATATCATTTATATATTTAATATACAAAGTTTATCTTTTAAAGAATTGATATAACTCTGATAAATGATGCCAACTTAATGTATATACGATTGTTAAGTGACAATGCAACTAATTCATTTGAAGCAAAAAAAAAAAAAAAAAAAAAAAAAAAAAAAGGTCTTACTATTCTAACAAATGTACTAACTACTAAACCATAGTGTAGTTAGAGTTTAGTTTCTAGCAAAACCAAATCACATTAGTTTATATAAATTATTGTCCTTATGTAATAAGGATATACATGCATTTTCGCTATCGTAATGTGCATTATTTTGTCTCATTTGTAAAAGGTTTTTATATTTTCGCTATCGTAATGTGCATTATTTTGTCTCATTTGTAAAAGGTTTTATATTTTCGCTATCGTAATGTGCATTATTTTGTCTCATGAGATAGGTGATATTGAGTTTTAAAGCCATTATTGCTCTTGTATATGAGATTATTCATTGAGTAGTCTATCATTGGCGACATGTTTCGACAATATGAATTTGACTATTTAGAGCCCTGGAGGAAACTCAGTTTCACACTTTCAATAGTTGGGATTGGGAGGATGTCGATGGACTTAACAACAACACGTATTACTTCCAGTATGATAAATGTGTTTCCCGACGAGCCCGGTATCACTCACATGATCCGAAAACCGAAGCTACCCGAATTCAAATTCGGTTTCCGATTTGAGTTGGTCTATTTTGAATTCGGTTTTTGATTTTATCTCAAAAAAAACTTCAACCCCAACCAAAAAACCCGAAAACTAAACCGATGAACATCCCTAGTTTCCCGTGCTTGATTTGGGGCCAATGAATCATATCGTGGGGTGTAAAATAACAACCATAAAGCTATATGTCATTAACGGATTGAGGAATGCCATTGTTTTAAGTTTAACAACATAAAGAAACAAGTCTTTCTCGTACCGAGTTGAGCATAATTCAAAGCTACTCGTCAAGTTAACAAATCGAGTTCGAGCGTAGCCTAACATGATCAACTTAAGGACTTGGCTTATGGTCAACCAAGTAGCACATAACATGTCATCATGAGATTATAACTAGCTTTACGAGACTTGAGCTGCCACCGAGCTCCAAGTCAAGCAAGGCTCAATTACACCCGAAGCATATTACCACTTTGGATATACTTTTCTTTTGTTCTTAATTTTTCATCTCCTGAATCATATTTTTTCATCTTTTCAACTTAAAGCACAAACCTACAGCATACTCACATAAGCAATAGAAAGAATATTAACTCAATAATGCATGTCGAGTTAGAATTATATCATTTTTTTCGAAGTTTAGGTGGTTAAAATGGTGCTTAAGTTTTAACATGTTATTCGCAACGAGGCAAAAATGATCAGTAACAAGAAGGTATTTAATCCATTGCTTATTTACTTGAGGCGATTTATTTTGATTTTCTTATAATGTGTTTTTGACAATGTCGTGTAACCTTTTTATATCAATTATTTACACACATGACTTAAGAGATATCGTTCACCCATCATTTTTGTTATGGAATTGATAATTAATGCATCGAAGTTTCAAAATTAAGTTTCATATGGCATGTCATATGATCTAGTGGCTGTTCAAGCGTGTGCTTGAGGTTAATGTGACATTCAGTCACATTCCAATGTACTTCATTGATTTTTTGGTGTAATATAATTTACCGGGGTGTCGTCCCTTTTACCCAAAAAAAGTTTCAAAATTAATAGTACTAAATAAGTATTACATACAGAAATGGATTCCATGTTTCTCTATAAATATATATGAAGTTCCTGTAATTAAGAAAAAAAACTTTTGAAATTAGATAATGATTACAAAATGTGATTATAAAGTTACTAAATCTTTTATTAAGTGCATCTATAATCAATGAAGAACATAAATTATTCTCGCTTAAGGTTATGTGTTAGTTAAGATGGCATTCCGTAAAATCAATTTTAAAAATCCTAGGACATATATGAATTTCGGATGCCCTTCTTGTAAGAAAAGTTCGATATACAAAATAGCTTTACTACAAGGAGAGTTCAATTTTCATTTTGTAAACCGAACTTTTCTCAAAACAAAGCATCCGAACACCATACTATTCTAGATACACCTACTTCGTGTGCCCTTTTGTATATAACCAATTAAGTCACCTTTCACTTCTCTAACCTATGTGGGATATAATGCTTGAATGATTTTATTGAAAAAATCTAGTAATTATCTAAATGTTTTTACTCATTTAAGTGTTTATCTTTTAAAGAATTCATGTTATTCTGATAAATGATGCCAACTTAATGTATATACGATTGTTAAGCGACAATGCAACTAATTCATTTGAAGCAAATAAAGGTCTAACTATTCCAAGTAATGTCCTAAACCATTACTGTAGTTAGAGTTTAGTTTCTAACAAAAAAAAGTCACATTAATTTTTATAAAGTTCTTATGTAATAAGGATACATGTAATTTCGCTTTCTTTCATAGTCTTCATTATTTAGTCTCACTCGTGAAAGGTTTTTATCTTTTGAAGTTAATGATATAGGTGATATCGTGTTAGAGCCAATGCTCTTGGATCTGTCATTATTCATTGAATACTCTATCATTCGCGGCATGTTTTGACAATATGGAATCGACTAGTTAGAGCCATTGAAGAAACTCAGTTTCAAACTTTCAATAGTTGTGCTTAAGAGGCAGTTCCAATATGACAAATGTGTTTCCTGGCGAGTTCACAATTTGGGTATTACTCACAAGATCTGAAAACCGAAGCAACCCAAATTCAAATTCAATTTCAGTTCAAGTTGATACATTTTGAATTTGGTTCAGCTCGGTTTTCAATTTGTCTCAAAATAATCTCAAAATACCTGAATACCAAACCAACAAACACCCCTAGTTTCCTGCGCTTGATTTGGGGCCAAAGTATTCATATAGTGGGTTGTAAGAAAACAACCATAAAGGCATAAAGCTTAATGTCATTATCAGATTTAGGAATGCCATTGTTTTAAGTTTAACATAAAAAAACAAAGTTTTTCTCTATTTAGATGGTATTTGTAGTAATTACTACAGTAATATCTTAGCTAGAGCTCACACTTGTCCAAGTCTTTCTCTTTCCGAGTTGAGCATAATTCAAAGCTACTCATCAAGTTAACAAATCAATTTCGAGCATAGCCTAACATGATCAACTTAGGGACTTGGCTTAAGTTCTCAAAAATCGACATTGTATTCTCTTGGCAATGAATAAAAAATGATCATTAACAAGAGTTTATTTAACCCATTGCTTATTTACTTGAGGTGATTTATTAGGATCTTCTTATAATGTGTTTTTGACATTGTCATGTAACCTTCTTATCAATTATTTACACACATGACCTAAGAGAGACCATGTATGTAAATAGTATCGAAGTTTCAAACTTAACTATTGTATAAGGAGATCAGGATCATTTAAAAAAAAGTTTTGAATTTATACGAATTCACAAATTGTAATTATAGAATCACTATATCTCTTATTAGGGATTCTACAACTCAAAACCGTAAACATCATACTTATTCACACACATATGAGCCATATACACTATGGTATATTAATTACTAACATTTTCTTCTTTGAACCAATGTGGGACTGAATGGGTTTTATCGAAAAACAACTATATACATGGTTAGAGCCGGCAATTTTGACACGAAACCTGTTAACACGACACGACATGTTCTTAACACGTTTCGTGTTTGACCTTAACAGGTTTCGTGTCTTAACAGGTCAGACCTGTTATGACCTGTTAATATTATAATATATATATATAATAATATAATCCTTAAAATTAAAAACCCTAAAATCCTAAATCTATTCTATTATCCCTTCATGTGGGTCTTTGAAATTGTATGAACTTTTGCATTATGTATCATTATGTATGTTAACATGTTCTTAACAGGTTCTTAACAGGTGCATATTAACAGGTTAACAGGTCTTAACAGGTTCTTGTATCATTCGATTTGGTCGTATGCATGTTAACAGGTTCTTAACAGGTCTTAACAGGTGCACCTGTTTATTTTCGTGTCGTGTTCGTGTTTGAGAAAAATGACACGATTAGTTAACAGGTCGTGTTCGTGTTTGGCCTTAACAGGTTCGTGTCTTAACAGGTTCGTGTAACCTGTTATGCCAGCTCTATACATGGTCATCATAGATCAATTTTCTTTCAAAGCTACTTGAATAACTGTATCTGTTTGTATACATATGAAGTGTGCTAAATATTAGCTTTAGAACATAATGGCATCCCTTTGTTTTAGAATATGTAGATGATCTTCTGTAGTTACGAGAGTTTTGGATTTAATTAAGATGTCTATTGTTTTAACATTGAAAATTGAACAAAATCAAATATGTAGATTTATTATCTTCGTTTTTGTAATAACTAGTTGTACACGGGTTATGATACGGTGATAGCGAGAATTCGATGATACACAACAATGGTCAACGAGTGTTAGTAGTAGCGTAAAGCGAGTGTTAATAGTAGGTAAACACAACATTTCAGTTATCTTCGATATCGTAATTTTTCGTTATAGGGCCTGTTTGGTAGGGCTTTTTGGAGGAGCTGTTAACTTTTTGTTAAAAAAATAATATCTTCTAAAATAATAGCCCCGTTTGGATACATTAACTTCGAGCTTTTATTTCAGACAAATAGCTCCTAAATGAAAAGCTAATCCATAAAGCTTTTTAAACATCTTGGAGCTGTTAAAACTTTAAATTACTGATATACCCTCCAAACATTTATTTATAATTATAGATATGTCCTTTTATGTCATTTTACATCTTATAATTACATTTAACAGCTAACTTACCAAACACTTTTATTGAAAAAATGATACATCTTATAGCTCATGTTAACAACTTTGCAGTTTACAGCTTACAACTTACATTTTATAGCTTACAACTAATTTTACCAAACATACCCATAGTATGTCTGGTAGTAGTCGGGTAGTTGAGTACATATTTATTTATGAGTCGATTTGGGATGGTACTTCATGATTTTCACCTCTCATACTTTTTTTGAGTGGTTTTACTAGATGTCTTATATGAGAATTTATATATATATAATGTATGGGCGGACTTATGGAACCGTGCCATGACGTCATCTTATGTCAGCTTCTCATCCAGGCCCGTTGTATTGTCTTAGCCCAGCCCAACAAAATGGTTAGCTCGTATTCTTTGCCTTTTTTTTTTCGCGATTTGATATTAACGATGCGACTGACTGTGTTTTCATACTTATCTTCCAGAGGTCACACATGAATATGAGCCGATGAGGGACTAACAAATCAAGAAAAGAGATATTATCTGAACGTTGATCGGTATGGAAATACTTTTATCTTTCATGGATTGTAATCGATTTACTGACCTGATGAAGCCTAATTCTATTTTTTTTTTGCGTTATCATCTTTTTGGGGTTTAATCATACGGAACTGATTTCGGATTTTTATTATATTTTAATGTTATTTTTGTTTGGACAAGAAGATCAATAAGCAACTGATAATGAACAAATACCTTTTTTTTTTCTTTTCTTTTCTTATGTAGTTATAATTTATCTAAATTTCTTTTTTTGGTTTTTTTCAAGGTTAACTATAGTTGTGGACCGAGTTGTTGGCTCTTCAGGTATACAAAAATTATTACTTTTCTTTTGGCGAAATTATATATACATGGATTTAAGTTGAGTTGCATATTAGTTGGAAGAAAAATTGAATCTTTATATAAACCTTGATTCATTATAAAAAGGAGTGTCCGTGTAGCATGCTAATAATCGGCAGATGCGGTCGTCGTTTCAGGATATTTTAGGTTACGAGTTTCTATGTATCTGGACAGATGATATTTAAGTATCGAGTACGTTATCAGTATGCTGAATACAATATGCAATTAGTGGTTTTGCTTATACTGGTCCTTAACAATTTGTTGGCGTAATAGGTATTAACAAGGACATAGAAAATAGTTGCAGCAAGTTACATACATATACCACACACTCGCGTTCTATGGCCCAAGGTAAATTGTAATGTTAATACATTTGTTTTCTGGTATTTATATTCATTGTATGCTTTACTGTTTGGTGAATTGACTCATTTGAAGTGTGTCATTTATTCATTTCTCTTTGTTTAACAATTATGCCGAACCGCGATTAGGTTACGTATACCTCGGAGATTGTCACCAGGCCTGCCCTCTTTTATTTGACGTCAATAACTTACTTTGAAGTTACAATATTTTGATGTATTAATCTTTGTTATCAATAACTTACTTTACATTTTGTAGGATATACCTAAGGATTAAGAGTTGGACTCTGATACGACCACCAAAAGCAATTCAAAGATTCAACAAGCAAAAGATGAGAAGGACACTATTGGTAATTAGGGATTGCAGGTTTGTTTGTCAAATAAGTTCATAAGCCTATATACACTCTTAAACAATACTACCCACAGCAACGACGACTAGATGTATAATAAAAACATTAGGATCTAATCTTCTTTGTTTGATGCTGTTATGAAAGAAAAGTTTGTCACCGCTACCAGGGACGGAGCCAGAAAGAAATATGACCGGGTGCACAAATTTTTTTAAACCGTAATATAATAAAGTTAAAACGTGAATTAAAACGAAGATTTCATTAAAACGATAAATAAATGAACATATTACCTTCTAATTAGTGATTCTACGATCTCCCTTAGCAAAATAACACTTAAGTGCACCCTCATTTTTAATATTAATAAGTTCTTCTTTCTCTTTAGCACACAAGTTAAAGCGCCGTTAAAATAATCATCGCCTATCCAATTTCGCAAATCAGTTTTAATGAGCTTCATTTAAAAAAAACATGTTTCAACCGTAGCGGTAGCAACAGGCAAGACTAAAGCCAACTTCAATTAAGCACTAGTTTTCATATATATTGTAACTACGAAAACAATAAAAATGCCCCATGAAAACACAATTGGGGTGCTATTCATATTCTAATATATTGTTGACAATCACTTAAACTTATTATCCCTATTTGTCTTAATAGAAATTGCATAGTTATTCACTTATTCTTATTGCCCTAAGCCCTTATTGATGATGATAGACTATACGAAACCAACAAATTAGTCAAGATTTCATACAAAAAATCAAAACATGAAAACTTTAAAAGACATAATAAACAAATGAAAGGTATATGTTACGACTTACGAACCTGTTTCATCTTTGTGTGTTGGTTAAATTTTGGATTTTGTAAATTGTTAGGATGACGAATAAACTTGTTCCGTTAATAAATCTATTTCATCTTTGGGTTTTTGTGCTTGAATTTATTAAACTTGTTTTATCTTTGGGCGTTTACAAAATTTTATATTTAAAGTGTACGAACTAAATAATACTAGAGACACATTTAATGCACTGGGTGCATTTAAGATACATTTAGGTAAAATCGATAATTTTTTAAAAATTTAATACTATATCGAAAAAATCCATGGGGTGCACGTGCACCCGCGGGCACCCCCTTGGCTCCGTCCCTGACCGCTACTACTTATATGGTTGGCTATGTTTCAGGATGGTTTCAGTTACAGAATCTGTTGGGTACTCGAGAATAAGACAGCAACTACATCTAACAGACAACAAGTATTTTTTTTTTTTTTTTTTTTTTTTTTACCAACAATGTTGATTTACTTATCCACAATTTTTTCTAAATAATATTGAAAAAAAAAGATTAATTTTTAACAGGTTTGGAATAGATTACAGTAAAAAATGGGCTGAAACACGTTTTTTATGTAATCAATTCTTGAATCAACAGTAACACGATGAAAGGTAGGACACAAGACTAATAGACATGTAAATGAATTGTTGATTGAAAACAAAAGAAAACAGAATGTTGGTAACATTCTTGGTTTCTGATGAATAGCCCTTGAACCATTCTTCAATGTTGCTGCTTCTCGCTTCATTCTTGGACAGTCGGTAGCACATGGTTTACTCTCTTCGGCTCCGGTTGTTCTTGGTATGCTCTTTTCCTTCAAAACTTGCTTCTATTTAACCTTCAATAATCACATGACCATGGTAAATATGAAAAGTTTCTTTCTATTTCTGCTTAGAAAATGATTACTTATAAGCAGTCTGCATCTCGATTATGATACAAAAAATGAATAATTCTTCAGGTGGCCAATACACATTCGGCATGGCATAGTAACCTAAATCTGCTCGGCCAAAATAGCCACATCTGAACTAAAATTTCTAACTGCTTTTTGGATCTAATATAATTCTGAATCAGTGTATCTTGCTTTTGATTCTCTTCTTTCCTTTGTGCACACACTAAAGATTTTAGGATACCGTTCTTGAAACAGCATGGAATGCACAAATGGCGAAGTACGAGAAGAAGTATGTTAGCAGATTCTCAAAGTTTCGATGCAATGATTAGGACTAAATGTAAATAAGGGTTGCATACTTTGTTTTAGTTTGTTTTTTATTAAAGCTGTAAGCATAATTAAACACATTGTTATGACGGTCGGGATAGTTGATGATTAATTAATCATTATCAAATATCAAATTTGTTAATGAATTGGCTTTTGAAGGTCTTGATTATATGGTTTACTAGATTGAAGAAAGCTTTAATTTTGAGTTCACGATAGGTGTTGTGCTGCAACATTAAAGTACTTAGCATGGGTCAAAATCGGTGATTTAGGAACCGGGGTGGGCGCAACCAATATTTTTTTTTTGTCTTACAACTGAAGGCTTGCACGTATTGCATACAAATACAGAAACTACAAAGAACGAAGGCGTTAAAAGAAGCGTCTTTTAGACAAGACGAGTTGTATTGCTTAAAAATGCTAAAATTGAGCGCTTAAATAGTTTGCATTTCAAAACATTAAGCGTGCAATGACCAACGACGTGAAACGACGCTCCGCCGCAACGCGGCGGCCCGTCGCCCACCTCGTATATATAATATTTGGTCGAAGAATGTCATAACTAGAGGCGAGCATAATAGACCGTGGACCGGATTGAATCGAGAAACCGGATTGGCTGAACCGACCGGACTAAATCGAACCTATTTCAGTCCGGTCTTTGGTAGACACTTTACTTCTTGTTCGGTTCTCAGTCCTGTTGGGTTTCACGTACAACCGACCATTTTGCCTTCTCGGATAAAACCGACCAAAGAATCGAACCGGACCGAACACATTCGCTCAGGTCCTCGATCCGTGGTTTTGGGCTAAATCGGTATCGATCGGTCCTGGTTTTTTCAGTCCGGTCAAGGTTTGACCCGATGCTGACCTCCGGTCATAACTCAAAACAATTTGATTTTTTTATCTATTAAATAACATTCAATTATAAACTTAAAACATTCTAAATAACAAAACGGTTCTATATGATTAATCCTTTTGATTTCGAAATTAACCGGTTACAAAAATATTAATGGTTGGCTAATAAGTGTTACACAATTAGTATAAAGAGTGATACTACTCAATATTGGTATTTGAGCATCCACTATGTTAAATCTTTATAAAGGTTTATAGTTTTATGATGACATTAATTAACAAACTTTGAACTTATCTTCACTATACATAAACCTCATAAAGCTTTATAAAAAGTATAAAAAATTCAAATGCATTAAATCATGAAGAGGTTTAATATTCTAGACCTATTCATCATAAACCTATTTATAAACCTATCTTCACTATGGTTTACAAGTTTTTAGACCTCTTCCTCATTTTATAAACCTTTTCATAAACTACTATAGTGGATGCCCTTAACTATTGGCTTATAGTCATTGTAATTCTAACTCTTACATGCATTATAAAGGAGTAAGATAAGATAACTTGACTTATACAACTTAACCAACGTGAAATAGTGCGGAATCGTTCATGGATGTGTTTCGGTCAATGAGTTTGGTAGGTTGTCCAATTCTGGGACTAACATCAACCTGTTAAGAAACATTTACATAGCTTTGGATCTTAAATCGTTGTCAAGGACGTTCTTATTTGATAGAGTCTTGACGGTTGAAATAAATAAAATTTCTATTATATTGAGAGAAGATTTGAAGAATTTTCCATTTACCATTTAAGGTGGTCATGTTGATTGTGTTTGATATACTAACAAAGAACGCAAGTTCTTCGGCGAAGAACATAACTTTTTCGATAAGTTCTTCTTAGGGCTGAGCATCGGGCCGCTCCCGACCCGATCCCGAATATCCCGAATCCCGACAAGCCGGAAAACACAAACCGAGTCCCGACCCGATTAAGCTCGGTTCGGTTTCGGGACAGTCGGGACGGGACGGGACCGGTCGGTTTTCTCGGTTTTGTTTGTTGTTTTTCGGTTTTTGGCCCATCCCGACCCGATCCCGACTATCCCGAATCCCGACAAGCCGGAAAGCACAAACCGAGTCCCGACCCGTTTGACGTCGGTTCGGTTTCGGGACAAGAATCGGGACTCGGGATCGGGACGGGATTCGGGATCGGGTCGGTTTTGCTCACCCCTAGTTCTTCTCTTGAAAACAAGTACGGCTAAGATTATAAGGTAGTTAGATTCCAACGCAATTTTCATAATATCAATATTAAAAATTGGGGAAAAAGGTTTTTTATAATATAGATATTAAAAATCTAGCAACATGTAAACAAATTTGTAACAGTTTGGAGAAGCTCAATTTTCATTCAATTTTTATTTTGAAATTGAAATTCCCTAACAACAAAAATGTTAGAAACAATATATTGTTCTAAACACGTATGGACAATGTGCACTATTGTATAAAACCAACTTGCTTTTCATTTCTTTAACCTATGTGGGATGCAATGCTAGAATGGTTTTATTGAAAAAATCCGGTAAGTATCTAAATGTAGTTGACTCATGCATTTTTAGTATTCTAGAATCTCTGTCGTTCATGTATTTATTACACAAAATATTACTATTGTTAAGTGACAATGCAATTAATTCATTTGAAGCAAATAACAGACAAAATCAATTTGCAGCAACCAAAGCTTTTATTATAGTTGAATGATTATATCCAAAGGCAATAAAGACGTCTTTTATAAAACTAGACGGTTACCCGTTCATAGCAATGTGATTTTTTAACGGCAGATGATATTTTGGTTACACAAAACACTTGATCAAAATATCATTATAACTATATGCCGCTATAAAATCCTGTAGCTATGCACGGGTAATCGTCTAATTAATTATAAAAAGTATTCTCACTCACTGATTTGTGCGAAGGCCCATGGGTGTGTTTTGAAACTTTAGGAAGTATTCTCATTGATTTTGAAACCGTGTGTTAACTGTTTATGTTAAGGTCTATGCGTGTGTATTGAAACAAGATGACCAAGAACATTAAGTTTGTGTTAACTTGCCATTTATAATAAAGGGTATAATAAGGAGAGAACATTAAAAAAAAAAAAAAAAAAAAAAAAAAAAAAAAAAAAAAAAAAAAAAAACTTTTAAGAGATTAAGGGATGTGATGCATGCTTTCTAAGACTATGTTTATTGGTGACCTAAAGTCACAACCGGTCACAAGAGATTGCCAACTTGTGGTCACTTGGTGACCTAAAGTCACAACCGATTGCCACATGTCAATTTGTGATTGGTTGAAAGGAGAAAATCGGTCGTGACCCTAACCCACAACCCACACCAATAAAGATAGTCTAATGAGTTAAAATAAGTATTAAAAAGTTATAAGCATATAAATTTCAGATACTCTTTGCCTAAGAAGTTCATTTTTTATTTTATATATTGAACTCACAAAGACAAGAAATATCTGAAACATGATACTACCCTAAGCACATCTATTCAATGTGCAATGTTGTATATAACCAAGTTACATTTCATTTCTTTAACCTATGTGGGATGTAATACTAAGATGGTTTATTGAAAAAATCCATCTATTTTTTTTTCGGAACTAATCTAAATGTTGTTGACTCATGCATTTTCAAATTTCAGTATTCCATACTCTATAGCATTTATGTGTTTATTATACAAAGTTTATATTTTAAAGAAATTATGTTACTCTGATAGTCTGATAAATGATGCCAAGTTAATGTATATACGATTGTTAAGTGACAATGCAACTAATTCATTTGAAGCAAATAAAGGTTTTACAATCCAACTAATATACTTAACCATACTGTAGCTAGAGTTTAGTTTCTAACAAAAAATAAACAAAAAAGAATCACATTAGTTTATATAATTTACTGTTCTTATGTAATAAGGGTACATGCAATTTCGCTATCCTAATCTGTGCATTATTTAGTCTCATTTGTAAAAAGGTTTTTATCTTTTGAAGTTACCGACATAGGTGCTATTGAGTTTTAAAGCCAATGCTCTTGGATTTGTGATTATTCATTAAGTACTCTATCATTCGCAACACGCAACACACGGACATGTTTCGACAATATGAAATTGACTAGTTCGAGCCCTCGAGGACACTCAGTTTCAACTTTCAATATTGAGGCTTAGGGGGCTGTCGATGGACTTAACAACGACGGTGTTACGCCAGTATGAAAAATGTGTTTCCCGACCAGTATGAAAAATGTGTTTCCGGCGAGTTCACAATTTGTGGGTATTTGATACGTGGGAATCGCACCAGGCTTTACCTCTCAAGGGATCTTGAGAAGCTTACAACCCCGACCAGACAGTGTACCTGATCGTTGTAGTATAGTATAGTGACAAGTACTGGGGGATTGATCGTTCAATTAGGAATAGTGTCGCTAGGATTAGAAAACCTAAATACTAGTTCTAGAGATGAAGGATAATTATTTTTGTATTTTTATATTTTTTTAGAAAGCAAGTAAAAATCTCGGGTTTTAAGGATTTGGGCGGAATAAGTTGCTAGTCAACTAACCCAATACTAAAGATGCAATCAAAATAAAATACTAGAAATAAAAATAAACTAAATTAAACTAAGGTTGTGAGCAATAAGTGGAGAAGTTGTGTTTACTTAGATTTCACTACTCCCTAGATATCTTTTACACGTTAATTACTTGTTATAGTTGCGTGGATGACGGATTGTATTCCTTAATACCATTCATGGGGTGGCGCACTTAATTCCCCAATCCTATGAGTGCCTACTTCACTCCTATGTCGAGCCGGCTAAGAAGCTCCTAACATGGGATCATTAGAATTTACTCAGGCATTAAATACAACCAATAAAACCTAGTGCACGTCAGTTCATGTTTCCTAAGACGTTCAAGCATGTTACCAATTGGAGATCTGCCAGTTTTCTTAAGCCTAACATCGAAATCATTCATCCAATACAACCATAAACAAGTAATCAACACATAATCAACATCTAGGTTTCATTAGATCTAAGCAAACACAATATAGATCTAGCCTAGCATGATGGAATTAAGACAAGAACAAGATATAGACAACCAACACATAGACATATTGATTGAATTAAAAGAATACTTATCTCAATTACACATGAAAGGGTTCAAGGGTTGAGAACCCTTGAAAAACCTGTAAAATTCGTACTAAGTTCGGCCTTAGGGTTTCTCCAAAACTTCTCTTTTTTTATGAATGAAAATTAGAAAACTATATATAGGAAATTGAGTCTGACGGCGTCAAGACCAAATTGGTGACGCCGTCATCTCGCCGCCAAACTACTTCTCGGACTGCCTCAATCTTCATCTGACGCCGTCACGTGTTATGGTTTTCTAGGCCGTCACGTCTTTTACTCTTGACGCTCTACTTGTGACGCCTTCACGTTTGTACTGGGCCGTCATGCAAATTACTCTTGACGCCGTCAGGATGTTCTTCTTGACGCCGTCACCTACTGTTTCCAGCAAGGAAAATTAAGACTTTGACGTTTTCTTCACTTTTATGCTCCAAAAACGTCCGAATTGCTTCCTTTTCCAGATTTCTCTCCCAAAGTACCTAAAATCACAAAAGGAACGATTTAGGGCAATATTTGATCAAATAAATTCAATTCCGGGCTTAAATGACCCCCTAAAAGTGGTTCATTTTTCGCCTCATCATATACCCTTACACTTGAGATTTGCTTGTCCTCAAGCAAGCAAATGCGCTTTTATTCTACTCAAAATACAAGTTAGGGGTCATTTAACACTAATATAAAAGTAATTACAACAAATAATCGTTCCACTAAAGACCAAAGACAAGCACGGTGGTCATACACTAGCACCTCACAAATAGTGTTTAGATACTCACATCTCTCGGGTGTAATAGAGTATAAATTACAATATGGAAACGGAAGATATCTCTCACTACCTGTCATAGCAAAATAGATTACCATAGGCTTGGGAAAGGATCAAACCTCTACCACATGGCGTAAGCACCTAGGATAAACTATCAAAGAGGTCTTTTAAAGGGTTGTAACGTTAGGTGTATGGATATGAAATACACGGTTTTGTTGGATAAAGGAAGTTTTTACCGGTGGCGAGCTAACAATCTTGGTTAATTACATGTACAATATGGCGTTGCTAAGCCAAGACTAGACTCGACTTAAGCTAATAAATGAAAAATAACAATAACATAAAATGAACATAGAATAAAAAGGGATGGTAGTCCGTATGTTTTTTTCTCTTTTCCTTTTTCTATTTTTTTTTTTTTTTTTTTTTTTTTTTTTTTTTTTTTTTTTTTTTTGCATACACTCTTACCCTACCATCCAAAATAATATATCATAGGGGATGAACATTCCCCTTACACTTGAATCTTTACATACTTTACAATAAACTAAACTAATGACTCGAATTAAAAAAATCAAAACACTTGAAGCACTTTTAAGATTAACGTACATATGGGGGTAATATATGATGTTCTTCCCCATTACTCCATAAAATAAGTACTTTACCCATGAGTCCCAATCGTCCCAAAACAATATGTACAATGATATGACTCGACTTAGCAACCATGTAATCAATTAGATAGTTAACTTAGGGTTTAAACATATAACAATAATGCACTAAAAATGAGCGCATACACGGAAGGCTAAGGCGATTTGGTTGTACATTTAAGTGGGGTGTAACAAATTCTTCCTTTAAGTAAAATGCTTAAAGTTAGAAACGAAAAGATAGGCTCGGAGGGGTGTACTAGGGGTTTCGTGTACTAAAAATGAGTACAACGCTAAGGCGTGGGAAAAATTAGTTGACTTAACTAGCCAAGTAATATGACTTAAATGGTCAAGTAATTATGATACGGGTTTAACACAAGGGTGATCCTAATGCCTCTTATCATGTAGTAAATCCTACTACACGAATGTAGTCTCACTAGCGGTTTCGGGATGCATCACTAACGCAAGTTCTAGAATCTAAATACTACCGGTACACTCATAAGCACTAATAATAAATGCTTTTCCTATCAAATCTAAAGGCGAACCTCACATATTTGGGTGGAAAATTTTTCTGAAAGTACGGTTATGTGCTGGTCATACAATCTCCTATCCATGAGACGCTTGCTATGGTTAAAGTTTCACTCCTAAATGTTGTAAAAAATTTTAAATTTGGCGCTAAAATTACACTAACAAGTATTTCTCATAGTTTTATTACACATCTACCATCAAACAAAACAAACTCAAGCGAAAGTGTACATGTAAGGTATCATCATTTTACCCTCCCCTTACAATTAAGATGAACATTGTCCCCAATGTTCAAGTAAAGAATGTAAAAGTGAAAAAGTAAAAAGAATGAAATCAAATACTCCCCTGATTCGCTCGGTATGGATAATAAGGTGGCCAGGTTAAATCTTCCTCCAAGAAAATGAACAATCAAAGCTTCCCTTCCAGACTATAAATCATTTTCTTGTCATATATAACCTGTAAATCCTGAGAAAATAAACAAGACAACCTCGCGTAAAATCGGCGGCAATCTATATAAGTTACTAAATCCTAGAAAACAAAGTAAGATATAATGCTTGTGGAATGAAGTTTGCAGATTTCCTGGAGATTATAAAACTTAATAATTCACAAAAAACCATAAGACTCCGTTAGAAAAACAAAACCGGTAAAATTTTCAGATTTTTACACGTGACGCCGTCAAGAGTTAACTCGTGACGCCGTCAGAAGTGACCTGCAGAAATTCTTATGTTAAGTTTCCGGAAAATTTCTGGAAAAACTTGGTCCTACTTCCTGGAAAATCCTGCAAAACTTCATTATGACTCAATACAAGCATTTGACTCTAACAAATACGAATATACATGTTCATTTAATATTGTGGAGAATCATGATCGGTTTGTTTCTTGAAAACATATTTGGAGTTTCCCCTTACACTTATCTTTTGCAAAAATACTTTTAGGTGGAGTTAAGACTAGGCCAAAACAACAAAGTAAAGTATTTCCACTATTTAATTGAGAAACATGATCTACCAACAATAAAAATAGAGCATGCATACGGAAGCAAATAACAAACAAACAAACAAAATAAAATCACACAAAGCATGGGTTGCCTCACAAGACGCGCTTTTCTTTATTTACGAGTCTTGTAGCTAGACTCAAGGTCATGGGTTACTACGTGACCTCATCGTTAGTTTCACTTTCTAGGTCGTCTTCTAAACTAGTATCGCTTTCATAGTGTAAGTACTTCGGGTCTTCGAACTCGAAGACATCTTTTCGATACTTAGAACCAAGCTTACTAACATCCTTAAAGAATCCACATGATAAATCAGAAGTGTTCTTACACCCTCTCCGAACATCTTCATCACACAAAATAAGTTGGGAACTTATCTTATCAAGCCCGTCACAATCGATTTCCTTTAGGTCTCTTCTCTTGTACGGCGTTTGGTATGAAACCCTCCTAATTCCATCGGCGAAGGTCATGATTCCGTTCCGGTCATCAATTATCAGATTAGTGATCTCGCAAAAGGGCGCCCCAAAAATGACTTGTGATAATCTAGGGTCGACATAGTCTTCGATATTGTCCACAATCGTAAATGCCATAGTGAATGTCATATTTCCTACAAACACCAGGATTTCATGATCCTTACCAACCACTTTCTCTCCCTTGTAAACCATTCCCCATCTGCAGATATTGTTATAATGGAATAGGGTCATAAAATTCTTCGGCAGGAATACGTTAATGTAGACGTTATCGAAGTACTTATGACCGATCATGCAGGGAATTTTGAGATTATTCGGATCACGCCGTCTTACCTTCCCTGATTCTCCATCCCTTGATCCATATAGATTCCCTTCAAGGGAAGGACGATACTCGTATACCTCCTCAGTACCCCTACGAAAAATTACCTTCTTAACAACATTGGTAAACAATGCACTTCCATCCTTCTCATCAAGGATTACTCCCGATTCATTGATAAATGGTTTCCCAAGAACAAGGTTGGTCAATGTTCGATTGGTGAGAGGGTCCACATCATCGACCACGGCGAAGGCAATATTGTAAACAAGTTCTCCAATCATAATTGACATATTTCTTATTACCCTTGCATTATCAACCTTTTCGCACAATATGTGTTCTGGGAAGGCTTCTTGGTATAGGGAAAGGGGTATTATGTTGTCTGGGAAACTAGGATCTATATGACTATCGGTTAAGAGCTTTTCCTCAATGGTGCAGGAAATCTTAAAAACTTTAGGGTTGTTTACATTAATCCCATCGCTATTCCCACTGGTAACATTCTCCATTTTTCTCTCAGGCTCCTCTAAAATAGATTTACCCAAAATGGTTGGATTTCTCGTATGCTCTTCCGATCTCTCTTTCCCTTCATCCGATTCGCTAGATACTTGCGCGGCGCACTGCTCGGATGAGTTGGTAGGGCTTCTGGCCAAATCGTGGTCCACCCTTGAGGTCTCATCTTTAGCTGTATGACCAATTTTGTTAGTTTGTTGTTGGGTTGGGTTAGGTGTAGAAGCAGATATCGTGGTGATGGTGTTTACGAAATGGATTGGTCCTAGGGGGTTGACAGGTTCTTTTCCTTTTGGTGATAGATGTTTGAATAGCTTACTAGGACTTTTTATTTTCACGGGGGAGGTTGGTGGACTCATGATGGTAACAGACTTAACCTCATCAACGTGAATAGGTTTATTAACAACATGCTCTTTGATAGCAGTTAACAGATTACAAATCTTGTTATTCATATTAGCCTGCTGTTGTCTAAATTTAGCCTCGAGCGTAGAGAGCTGTAATTCTTGAGATAGAATGAATTTTTTTAGAGCATCTTCACAGCTTTGCCTAGGAACACCTTGTGATGGAAAATGCTCGGACCAAGTGAGTGGTGAGGAGTCATTGAAGGATACGCTCCGCATTTGGTACCCTCTGAAATTAGGTTTATCCTTCCATGCCTCATAGGCCTCGCCAGAAGTTCGAGGACCTTGACCCACGTGTGACGATGTGAATTCGTTATAAGCACGTTTTGGAAGCTCCACGAAGTTATGAGTCTCGTGAGGGCCATTACATAATTTACATGTAGAAGCAATTCTGTTTACTTGGCTTGAAGGTTTTTGAGCTTCGTAAGATTTCATGAGAGACTTGACTCGACCTTCAAGTTCCATGATCCTACGGTCGGGAGTGCTAGAGTTGTTCGAAGGCAAAGATATTGCCTTGACCGTTTTGTTCAAATCACGGGGATCATTCCAACTTTCGTTGTCATAGAGAGCAAGATCTTCTATGAGTTCCCATGATTGTTCTGCACTTAGATCACGTAGCTTACCACCGGCCGATTGGTCAATGGCTCGCCTCGTGGAGAGATCGATATGGTCATAAAAGATTTGGACTTGGAGCCAAAGATCTATGCCATGATGAGGGACTTTTTGGAGTAAGTCCTTGAAACGAGTCCATGCTTCGTAAAGAGATTCATTTTGACGTTGTTGGAACATCAAGATGTCTTTTCTAAGCTTAGTAGTTCTCCCCGATGGGAAAAATTGAGCAAGGAAACGAGTAGTGAGATCATCCCATGTGGTGATGGATCCCGCGGGTAAACGCTCAAGCCATTGACTAGCTTGATCCCGTAGAGAGAATTGGAATAGGCGTAATCGGGTTGTCTCTCTAGTTTCAACATCTAGGTCTATGGAAACTACGATTTTAAGGAAGTCCTTAAGATGTTGGTTTGGATCTTCGGAACGAAGTCCATGGAATGCACATCCGCTTTGCACCAACCGGATGGTGTCGGATCGCAAGGGGGTCACATTGGCTCCGGTGAGCTCAATGGTGTTTCGGTAGCCTTGGTGGCTAGGTCGGGAATACTCTTCTAAGGTTCGGGGCCTAAGAGGTTCTAGTGGTGGGTTTTGTTGTGGTGGGATGACGGGTTCAAAGATGTTCCTATCGTCCATGATGTCGGGTGGTGAAGAGTTACGAACAAAAACACAAAGAAATAAGATAGACTAAAGAAAACCTAAAAATAAAAATAAAATCTTACTAGAAAGGAATCTAGCAAGTAGACCTAATAAAAAGAGATTCTAACCTAGACAATAACTATTCCCCGGGCTGCGGCGCCAAAAACTTGATACGTAGGAATCGCACCAGGCTTTACCTCTCAAGGGATCTTGAGAAGCTTACAACCCCCACCAGGCAGTGTACTTGATCGTTGTAGTATAGTATAGTGACAAGTACCGGGAGATTGATCGTTCAGCTAGGAATAGTGTCGCTAGGATTAGAAAACCTAAATACTAGTTCTAGAGATGAAGGATGACAATTTTTGTATTTTTATATTTTTTTAGAAAGCAAGTAAAAATCTCGGGTTTTAAGGATTTGGGCGGAATTAGTTGCTAGTCAACTAACCAAATACTAAAGATGCAATCAAAATAAAATACTAGAAATGAAAATAAACTAAATTAAACTAAGGTTGTGAGCAATGATGCGTGGGAATCGCAACAGGTTTTACCTCTCGAGGGATCTCGAGAAGCTTACAACCCCCACCAGGCAGTGTACCTAATCGTTGTAGTATAGTATAGTGACAAGTACCGGGGGATTGATCGTTCAGCTTAGGAATAGTGTCGCTGATAGAGTCTTTTTGTAGTAAACAATTATTCCGAAGAAATGCTCATGAAAGTATTTCCCGGGTCGTTCTCCCAACGAAGGTTGAATGGAGTCGTGATTTTCGGTTCGTGAATCGTGAAATGAATAGTGAGAGATAAATGTGAGTTTTGGAGTTTTTAGACTACAATAGCAAACATAAACTAAAAGGCAACAATCAAGTATATAAAATGATCTAAAAAGAGATAAATGTGAAATATGTTTGCTAAGTGACGTGAAAAGTTCATTAAGTGTGGACTAAGGTTTGACGACGAATTATATTCCTTATACAAGACTATTTTCTCACAACGTTGGTTTATTTTGAAAACAATCCTTTAAAAAGAAAATAATTACTAGATGTGTAGTTTGATTATTCTCCGGCTTTTGCCCTTCAAATAATAAAACTACAAATCTAAATAATCTTACTAATTATTAATCATAATCCCTTTTTATTAATCCACACTTAAATCACAAATCCATATCACTTAACAAACACTAATAAACTACTTGCTACGCATACCAATCAAGCTAATAAAACAAATATTCCAACAAACATGATTATATTAATAAACTAATGATATAAAATTGAAAAGGAATAGAAAGTAGAACCCGATATAACGCGACGAGAATAATAAACCACCCGATTTTATAAACTTGTCAAATTATAAAGTTTATTTCTTTAATAGTTTTAATATCACCAAATAGTAAATAAAGTTTTTGACTTTAATCACTAATTAGTTTTATAAAAACTAGAAAAGCTATAAGCTTTATTAATAAGTAAGTTTATAAAACCCTTAAGCTCCTCGCCTTATGTTGAAAATGATGAAAAACTAAGAAAGATCACAACTTT
The DNA here is from genome assembly GCA_030686995.1 of Artemisia argyi. NCBI lineage: Eukaryota > Viridiplantae > Streptophyta > Magnoliopsida > Asterales > Asteraceae > Artemisia > Artemisia argyi. Next base: position 210,454,163 of record CM060681.1, read on the forward strand.
ATACAACATTAGTTCAATAAGCTCTTGAATAAACTAGATCTAGATTTAAAATAGCTATAGATAAGCTAATCTAATCTAGCAAAACTAGTAATAGAACCAAAAAGCTAGAAAGCTAATAGATCTATACTAGTTATGAATCAACCAAAGCTAAAAAGCTAGATTGATTAGAAGAAAATAAGAGATAAACTAATTAGATGAAAAGTATTAAGCTAATTTAATTTATTTAAAAAGCTTTTAAAAATAAAAAGAGATTAAGTGAATATAAGCTAAAATTTATTAGATCTAATTATACTAAAGAAGTTATGAAAAGAGATTTAAAAAATAAAAAATGCTTATTGAATAATCTAATCTAATAAGATATAAAAAGATATTAAGCTAAAATATATTTTTTAGAATTTAGAAAATGAAAATGAAAGAAAGAGATGAGAAGAAGATATATAATAAGCTAAGTTGGATCATTAAGAGAAAACATCATCTTCATTAAGAAAATAAAACTTGATAACAAATAAGCATTTGATATAAACTAAAATTACAATAGAAATTAAGCTAAAACAATACAAGAAAAATAAGCTAAAAACTACTCTTATAAAAAACTACTACTACTAGAAAAATATAAAAACTGTGTGTGATGTAAGAATGAGTGTGGAGAGAATGAATGCTTTTGGTGTTGGATCTGATGCAATTTATAGCCAATCATTGGCACCTTCTCGAAATTCTTGAACCTTCCAAAATTGACAGCACATAAATGTCACGTGGCATGAGTGTATTGGTAGAAGTTGCGTCATTTGTGGGACGTGGCGGAATGTGATTGGCTGCAGTTATGCGAATGGAGAGGTTACACAGTACACGCGCCTTTCTTAATTTAATTTGAAGAGAGTGATGTACAAGCGCTGACTACTTTCTTTTTCTGACGCATGCCAAGTGCATAGCACCACTTCATTTCTTCATTTGATAGCAGTAGATCACGTGGCCATATGAGTCTTCTTTTCATTTATTTGCTTTTTCCTCTTTTGACGTACGTATAGCATTAACAAAATAATACTCCTCTATTTTCTATTTGTTTTCACTTCGATGGTACCATTTCATTCTCTTTGCATTGTTGTGTACTGTACCATGTGGGGATTCACATTCATCAAAGATTACGGGTCTCCATTTTCTTAAACAATGGCCACGTTAGCTTCCAAATAAAAAAATATCATTTTTATTTATTTTTCTTTCTTTCTGTCGTAGACTCCAAATAGTATCAAGCAATAAAAGGAACCACGTGGTTATGATAACATTCATTCTTTATTTGTTTTGTCACCATTTTATTCGCTGTCCATTTCTTTCTTTCCTCGATGCTCCAAATAAAATTATAATTGATCTCGTAATTTCGTGCTCATTCCAATCTCGTGCTCGTGTTTTATCCATTTTTCTTTCTTTTTGTCCACTTTTCAAAATATCCGTACCTGCACAATCAAAAACACAAAAACATATATATTTGACATATTTGGCTCGGTTTTTGTTCTTTTTAGTCCGGTCTTGGTCAAATAAAAGGTGTGCAAATTAATACACACCAGTCGCTAGGATTAGAAAGCCTAATTACTAGTTCTAAAGGTGAGGGATGATTATTTTTTGTGTTTTTATATTTTATGGAAAGCAAGTAAAAATCTCGGGTTTCGGAAGAGTGGGCGGAATTAGTTGCTATTCAACTAATCCAAAACTAAGATGCAATCAAAATAAAATACTAAAAATGAAAATAACTAAATTATACTAAGGTTGTGAGCAGTAATTGGAGAAAATGTGTTTACTTAGATTTCACTACTCCCTAGATATCTTTTACACGTTAATTGATGAGGCGAAAAATGATCTGTTTTTAGGGGGTCATTTAAGCCCGAATCCGACTTTATTTGATCAAATATTGCCCTAAATCGTTCCTTTTGTGATTTTAGGTACTTGGAGAGTGAATTCTGGAAAAGAAGCCATTTTGGACGTTTTTGGAGCATAAAAGTGAAGAAAACGGCAAAGTGTCAATTTTCCATGCTAGGAACAGTACATGAAGGCGTCAAGAGTAATCCCATGACGGCGTCAAACCTCAAGAATTAAAATCTGTAGTTGATGACGGCATCACAGACAGGGCGTCAAGAGTAATTTGTGTGACGGCCTAGGCCCTGACGGCGTCAGAAGTATATCAAGGCCGTCCGAGGAAGTATTTGGCGGCGAGATGACGGCGTCACACCTTTGTTCTTGACGCCGTCATCCCTATTTTCCTATATATAGTTTTATAGTTTTTCACATTAAAAGAGAGAAGTTTTGGAGAAACCCTAAAGATGATTTTGGTGCAACTTTTACAGGTTTTTCAAGGGTTCCAAACCCTTGATACCTTGCATTGTAATTGAGATAAGTGTTCTTCTAATTCAATCAATATGTCTATGTGTTGGTTGTCTATATCTTGTTCTTGTCTCAATTCCATTATGCTAGGCTAGATCTCTTTAGTGTTTGCTTAGATCTAATGAAACCTAGATATTGATTACTTGTTTATTCTTGTCTTGGATGAATGATTTATATGTTAGGCTTAAGAAAACTGGCAGATCTCCAAATTGTAACATGCTTGAACGTCTTAAGAAACATGAACCGAGGCGTACTAGGTCTTTATTGGTTGTATTTAATGCATGAGCCACTGTTTACAATCCCTATAGTTGTGCTGGGCATGGTGTAGGAGGAGATAAGAGCTCATAGAATTGGGGAGTTATGTATGCCACCCCATGAATGGTATTAAGGAATACGATCCATCATCCATGCAATTATAACAAGTAATTAACATGTAAAAGATATCTAGGGAGTAGTGAAATCTAAGTAAACACATTTTCTCCAATTACTGCTCACAACCTTAGTATAATTAGTTTATTTTCATTTTCAGTATTTTATTTTGATTGCATCTTAGTTTTGGGTTAGTTGAATAGCAACTAATTCCGCCCACTCTTTCAAAACCCGAGATTTTACTTGCTTTCATAAAAATATAAAAATACAAAAATAATCATCCCTCACCTTTAGAACTAGTATTTAGGCTTTCTAATCCTAGCGACACTATTCCTAAGCTGAACGATCAATCGCTCGGTACTTGTCACTATACTATACTACAACGATCAGGTACACTGCCTGGTCGGGGTTGTAAGCTTCTCGAGATCCCTCGAGAGGTAAAGCCTGTTGCGATTCCCACGAATCATTAATTACTTGTTATAATTGCATGGATGGCGGATCGTATTCCTTAATACCATTCATGGGGTAGCATACATAACTCCCCAATTCTATGAGCTCTTATCTCCTCCTACAAACCAAATGGCACAACTGCAGGCCATATTATCAAACAGCTAACAGGTCTAAACCCACTAACTTGCAGGCCTGATTAAGCAGACGAAATAAGCTCTAAATTCACTAAAAAACACTAATTAAGAAAGACAAGCTGGCACACTATATTTAAACTAAAAATCAGACCTATCAAATCCTATGAATATGCAGAAGTTAAGTTGAGAATGTAAGTATTTAATGCAGATGTGAAACTGGTGCAGTCAAACAAGTAAACTAATAAGGTACTTCCAAGCATGAAATTAAGCGAGCAAAAGGATAATATAAACTTTAAAGCTACTGAAAAGTTGGAATTGAACAAGAACTGACCAAATTAAAGAACTGATTATGAAATTTAAACATGTAATTAAACTAGAATTCAGTAACCAAAACCACTAAGTGACTGCAATAGTTCGGTACAAGCTGACTTTAAGTTTTCAAACTCACTTTGGCCAAGTTGAATTTAGAAAGCATAAATCTCCCAGAATGAGTAATTGAAACTGATTAACTATTTGCTACACTAAATCAATTTCATTAAGCTACGATTCTAAAGCTCACAGTTTCAAATGAACATTTAAACCAGCAACTAAGAAATCCACTAGCTATTTTTGACTTTTATAAAATGAACTACAATCTAAATGCAATTACCAATCTATACTAACTAAGAGTGGACTGATCATGTAGAAATAATCATCAGTTTAACAACTAGAACAACTAGTAATGAGCAAATCCAAACACTCTAAAAACTATGCTCTAATACTACAACAAACTGATTAAGGCTACAATTCACATTAACATTTTACACTCTTAGTTTCAACTCACTAATGGAATCCAAATCAATTATGAATTACAACAATTATCCACTACAGAAAACTGTTACAGAGTTATGCAGCTGAGCAACATAGATTGATTAAGTATGAATTCAGTTGATCAATTAAACTAAATTAACATTAAATCTACTGAATATCATCAAACTATAACAAACAAACTGTATATAGCAGACAATCATCTCTAAGATACTACAAATGAAGTCAAATTTACACGTTGAAAGAGTAAAATGGAACTTACAACTTCCATTCCCTAACTGAAATAGGGATGTAATAAACCACAGCCTATCTTTATATAGGCTTAATCATCATCCCAAAATACTGAACCAAACAACACATTACCCAAATTCTTCATGATGAACACCTTTGACTTTCGTTGACCCGAAGCCAATTAACCAAATTAAGCAGAAACAAGGTGTAATTCTTCACTACAATCTACTGAATAAGCTTGACTGAGTTTATGAAATAGTGTAAATAAAAGCTTGAAACAGTTTGTAATATTAATTCGTTTGGAAAATTAAATTGCTAAGAATTTAAATGAAAACTTTTATTAAAGCTGAAATTGAGTACAAAACTAAAACCATAAGCTGAGCATCTAATTAACCTACACTACTCTATACTAATTTATCACTACTCCTAACATCTAACCTACTAACTAACAGTCTTCAAATTGTGGTGAGGAGCTTCCTTATATAGGAGCTGAGAGGGGAGCTCAGAAGCATCCAGAAGCAAGGATATTCAACGAATATTCCATCTTGGATCCGTTGTGACACAAGTGCACCAATCACAGCTCTCTATTCTTCCCAATGACGCGTCTTGGCCAATCAGCTGCTACCACGTGACATTCTCCTTGTGTCAGACCTTTTCAGGGGTGTGGGAATTGTCCAAATAGCCCTTAATACGAGGTTAATTGTGGTGGGAGTTGGGTAATTAGAGAGTAACTATTCTAGGGTTCTTGTGGAACAGTAATTTCTGGGGTAATGGGTTGATTTGGGGGTAAAATAAGCGCGGATGTATTTTTTATATTACTTTGGTTTATGGACCGGGTCAGGTACAATGGTGGGCTTGGGTTATTATGGAGAGTGGGCTTGGGCATTTATTTATTGGACCAGGCTTTGTGTTTTGGATTTCAGATTTAGTAATGAAAGTTACAAGGACCAAATGTGTAACTTGTTAAACTCCGAGGACCAAATCTGCCAATTGAGTGAACTTTATCCAAGGGCTAAACTTGACAAACTTTGATTCTTCAAGGGTTGATTTGACACTTTGATCTTGAATAATAATCCACACTTGAAAAATGCTCCCCGGCAGCGACGCCATTTTGATAGAGTCTTTTTGTAGTAAATAATTATTCCGAAGAAATGCTCATGAAAGTATTTCCCGGGTCGTTCTCCCAACGAAGGTTGAATGGAGTCGTGATTTTCGGTTCGTGAATCGTGAAATGAATAGTGAGAGATAAATGTGATTTTTGGAGTTTTTAGACTACAATAGCAAACATAAACTAAAAGGCAACAATCAAGTATATAAAATGATCTAAAAAGAGATAAATGTGAAATATGTTTGCTAAGTGACGTGAAAAGTTCATTAAGTGTGGACTAAAGCTTGACGACGAATTATATTCCTTATACAAGACTATTTTCTCACAACGTTGGTTTATTTTGAAAACAATCCTTTAAAAAGAAAATAATTACTAGATGTGTAGTTTGATTATTCTCCGGCTTTTGCCCTTCAAATAATAAAACTACAAATCTAAATAATCTTACTAATTATTAATCATAATCCCTTTTTATTAATCCACACTTAAATCACAAATCCATATCACTTAACAAACACTAATAAACTACTTGCTACGCATACCAATCAAGCTAATAAAACAAATATTCCAACAAACATGATTATATTAATAAACTAATGATATAAAATTGAAAAGGAATAGAAAGTAGAACCCGATATAACGCGACGAGAATAATAAACCACCCGATTTTATAAACTTGTCAAATTATAAAGTTTATTTCTTTAATAGTTTTAATATCACCAAATAGTAAATAAAGTTTTTGACTTTAATCACTAATTAGTTTTATAAAAACTAGAAAAGCTATAAGCTTTATTAATAAGTAAGTTTATAAAACCCTTAAGCTCCTCGCCTTATGTTGAAAATGATGAAAAACTAAGAAAGATCACAACTTTATACAACATTAGTTCAATAAGCTCTTGAATAAACTAGATCTAGATTTAAAATAGCTATAGATAAGCTAATCTAATCTAGCAAAACTAGTAATAGAACCAAAAAGCTAGAAAGCTAATAGATCTATACTAGTTATGAATCAACCAAAGCTAAAAAGCTAGATTGATTAGAAGAAAATAAGAGATAAACTAATTAGATGAAAAGTATTAAGCTAATTTGATTTATTTAAAAAGCTTTTAAAAATAAAAAGAGATTAAGTGAATATAAGCTAAAATTTATTAGATCTAATTATACTAAAGAAGTTATGAAAAGAGATTTAAAAAATAAAAAATGCTTATTGAATAATCTAATCTAATAAGATATAAAAAGATATTAAGCTAAAATATATTTTTTAGAATTTAGAAAATGAAAATGAAAGAAAGAGATGAGAAGAAGATATATAATAAGCTAAGTTGGATCATTAAGAGAAAACATCATCTTCATTAAGAAAATAAAACTTGATAACAAATAAGCATTTGATATAAACTAAAATTACAATAGAAATTAAGCTAAAACAATACAAGAAAAATAAGCTAAAAACTACTCTTATAAAAAACTACTACTACTAGAAAAATATAAAAACTGTGTGTGATGTAAGAATGAGTGTGGAGAGAATGAATGCTTTTGGTGTTGGATCTGATGCAATTTATAGCCAATCATTGGCACCTTCTCGAAATTCTTGAACCTTCCAAAATTGACAGCACATAAATGTCACGTGGCATGAGTGTATTGGTAGAAGTTGCGTCATTTGTGGGACGTGACGGAATGTGATTGGCTGCAGTTATGCGAATGGAGAGGTTACACAGTACACGCGCCTTTCTTAATTTAATTTGAAGAGAGTGATGTACAAGCGCTGACTACTTTCTTTTTCTGACGCATGCCAAGTGCATAGCACCACTTCATTTCTTCATTTGATAGCAGTAGATCACGTGGCCATATGAGTCTTCTTTTCATTTATTTGCTTTTTCCTCTTTTGACGTACGTATAGCATTAACAAAATAATACTCCTCTATTTTCTATTTGTTTTCACTTCGATGGTACCATTTCATTCTCTTTGCATTGTTGTGTACTGTACCATGTGGGGATTCACATTCATCAAAGATTACGGGTCTCCATTTTCTTAAACAATGGCCACGTTAGCTTCCAAATAAAAAAATATCATTTTTATTTATTTTTCTTTCTTTCTGTCGTAGACTCCAAATAGTATCAAGCAATAAAAGGAACCACGTGGCTATGATAACATTCATTCTTCATTTGTTTTGTCACCATTTCATTCGCTGTCCATTTCTTTCTTTCCTCGATGCTCCAAATAAAATTATAATTGATCTCGTAATTTCGTGCTCATTCCAATCTCGTGCTCGTGTTTTATCCATTTTTCTTTCTTTTTGTCCACTTTTCAAAATATCCGTACCTGCACAATCAAAAACACAAAAACATATATATTTGACATATTTGGCTCGGTTTTTGTTCTTTTTAGTCCGGTCTTGGTCAAATAAAAGGAGTGCAAATTAATACACACCAGTCGCTAGGATTAGAAAGCCTAATTACTAGTTCTAAAGGTGAGGGATGATTATTTTTTGTGTTTTTATATTTTATGGAAAGCAAGTAAAAATCTCGGGTTTCGGAAGAGTGGGCGGAATTAGTTGCTATTCAACTAACCCAAAACTAAGATGCAATCAAAATAAAATACTAAAAATGAAAATAACTAAATTATACTAAGGTTGTGAGCAGTAATTGGAGAAAATGTGTTTACTTAGATTTCACTACTCCCTAGATATCTTTTACACGTTAATTGATGAGGCGAAAAATGATCCGTTTTTAGGGGGTCATTTAAGCCCGAATCCGACTTTATTTGATCAAATATTGCCCTAAATCGTTCCTTTTGTGATTTTAGGTACTTGGAGAGTGAATTCTGGAAAAGAAGCCATTTTGGACGTTTTTGGAGCATAAAAGTGAAGAAAACGGCAAAGTGTCAATTTTCCATGCTGGGAACAGTACATGAAGGCGTCAAGAGTAATCCCATGACGGCGTCAAACCTCAAGAATTAAAATCTGTAGTTGATGACGGCGTCACAGACAGGGCGTCAAGAGTAATTTGTGTGACGGCCTAGGCCCTGACGGCGTCAGAAGTATATCAAGGCCGTCCGAGGAAGTATTTGGCGGCGAGATGACGGCGTCACACCTTTGTTCTTGACGCCGTCATCCCTATTTTCCTATATATAGTTTTATAGTTTTTCACATTAAAAGAGAGAAGTTTTGGAGAAACCCTAAAGATGATTTTGGTGCAACTTTTACAGGTTTTTCAAGGGTTCCAAACCCTTGATACCTTGCATTGTAATTGAGATAAGTGTTCTTCTAATTCAATCAATATGTCTATGTGTTGGTTGTCTATATCTTGTTCTTGTCTCAATTCCATTATGCTAGGCTAGATCTCTTTAGTGTTTGCTTAGATCTAATGAAACCTAGATATTGATTATGTGTTGATTACTTGTTTATTCTTGTCTTGGATGAATGATTTATATGTTAGGCTTAAGAAAACTGGCAGATCTCCAAATTGTAACATGCTTGAACGTCTTAAGAAACATGAACCGAGGCGTACTAGGTCTTTATTGGTTGTATTTAATGCATGAGCCACTGTTTACAATCCCTATAGTTGTGCTGGGCATGGTGTAGGAGGAGATAAGAGCTCATAGAATTGGGGAGTTATGTATGCCACCCCATGAATGGTATTAAGGAATACGATCCGTCATCCATGCAATTATAACAAGTAATTAACGTGTAAAAGATATCTAGGGAGTAGTGAAATCTAAGTAAACACATTTTCTCCAATTACTGCTCACAACCTTAGTATAATTAGTTTATTTTCATTTTCAGTATTTTATTTTGATTGCATCTTAGTTTTGGGTTAGTTGAATAGCAACTAATTCCGCCCACTCTTTCAAAACCCGAGATTTTACTTGCTTTCATAAAAATATAAAAATACAAAAATAATCATCCCTCACCTTTAGAACTAGTATTTAGGCTTTCTAATCCTAGCGACACTATTCCTAAGCTGAACGATCAATCCCCCGGTACTTGTCACTATACTATACTACAACGATCAGGTACACTGCCTGGTGGGGGTTGTAAGCTTCTCGAGATCCCTCGAGATGTAAAGCCTGTTGCGATTCACACGCATCAAGTTTTTGGCGCCGCTGCCCGGGGAATAGTTATTGTCTAGGTTAGGATTTCTTTTTATTAGGTCTACTTGCTAGATTCCTTTCTAGTAAGATTTTATTTTTATTTTTTAGGTTCTCTTTAGTCTATCTTATTTCTTCGTGCCTTTGTTCGTAACTCTTTACCATCCGACATCATGGAAGGTGGTAACATCTTTGAACCCGTCATCCCACCACAACAAAACCCACCACTAGAACCCCTTAGGCCCCGAACCTTAGGAGAGTATTCCCGACCTTGCCACCAAGGCTACCGAAACACCATTGAGCTCATCGGAGACAATGTGACCCCCTTGCGATTCGACACCATCCGGTTGGTGCAAAGCGGATGTGCATTCCATGGACTTCGTTCCGAAGATCCAAACCAACATCTTAAGGACTTCCTCAAAATCGTAGACTCCATAGACCTAGGTGTTGAAACTAGAGAGACAACCCGATTACGCCTATTCCAATTCTCTCTATGGGATCAAGCTAGTCAATGGCTTGAGCGTTTACCTGCGGGATCCATCACCACATGGGATGATCTCATCACTCGTTTCCTTGCTCAATTTTTCCCACCGGGGAGAACTACTAAGCTTAGGAATGACATCTTGATGTTCCAACAACGTCAAAATGAATCTCTTTATGAAGCATGGACTCGTTTCAAGGACTTACTCCAAAAAGTCCCTCATCATGGCATAGATCTTTGGCTCCAAGTCCAAATTTTTTATGACCATATCGACATCTCCACGAGGCGAACCATTGACCAATCGGCCGGTGGTAAGCTACATGATCTTAGTGCGGAACAATCATGGGAACTCATAGAAGTTCTTGCTCTCTATGACAACGAAAGTTGGAATGATCCCCGTGATTTGAACAAAACGGTCAAGGCAATATCTTTGCCTTCGAACAATTCTAGCACTCCCGACCGTAGGATCATGGAACTTGAGGACCAAGTCAAGTTTCTCATGAGATCTTACGAAGCTCCGAAGCCTTCAAGCCAAGTGAACAAAATCACTTCTTCATGCGAATTATGTAGTGGTCCCCATGACACTCGTGATTGTGTGGAACTCCCCGGAACAGCTTTTGTGGACTACGCATCCATGCGTACCGACGAAGCGGGAGATAAGTGGTACACTTTCAAGCCCGAGCCAAACACATACGGTGATTTATACAACCCCTCTTGGAAAAATCACCCAAAGCTTAGGTGGAAACAAAATCAACCCAATTCTTCCAATCCGCCTAATCGTTACCAACCAAACGGTCCACCATCCAACTGTACTTTCAACAACAATCCTTCTAACAACTATGGTAGTACCAACAATCTTGAAGGATTGATGTCAAAGTTCATGGCATCTCAAGAAGCCCGCATAGCTAGGTTTGAAACCGAATTCAACCAACAACAAACGGAGATGACCAACAAGATTGACAACTTGTTGAAAGCCCTCAACAACCAAGCATTAATCACACCTAGGAAGGACACTAGGGACACCAATAGTTTTGTCAATGTTGTCACCATTAAGCCGATAGATAAGGAGATAGAGGAGAGTGACAAGGATGAAGTTAGAGTAGAAGCCGATAGTAAGGATGAGAGTAGGGAAGTTGAGGTTAATAAGGATGAGGAATTAGAGGAGGTAGAACCTATAGAAGAAAACTTTGATAAGTTGCCGTGTCCTCACGCAATGTGATCAATTCACGCTTTTGGGATAAATAATTTCAAAACTCTTTTTACTAACTTTGAAAAGTAGCAAGGAGGTTCGAAAGAAGTAATAAAATCATTTATTCCCGCAAACGCTCCGTTTTCCAAAATTTTCCTTTTATTCCTTTATTCCACTTACACTTCTATTTTTGTACTTTTCATGCTTCATACTTGTAACGGTTTGTTGAACTTTCATTATTTTGCAATAATTTTTAGGGTCAACGAGTAGAAACACTTTTCATAGAAAAGTGACCGTACGGATAAAAATCGTCATCCTTGATTTTTCACGAGTCCCCAAACTAAGCGTACAAACGAGATCACAACTTATCTACAAGTTAGATGCTAACACTACTCATAACAGTTACTTGTGGAAACTCCTTACTCCCATTTCCTAGGTTTTGTATCTCAATATTTTATTTTGTTGAGAAATGAATTGCTTCATATTTTCTCGTTTCGATAATTTTTAAGTCCGATAGTGATACCTAAGTTAAAACGATAAATAGTTATTCATTTTCTCTTAAGAACCACTGCAATAGAAATTCGGTCCACATCAAGGAATTTGGGGTACATACAATATCGAGGATATAAGTTGCGGAGTACGATCACGTGCACCTCATGTGACTGATTACTAATCACTTATCACATGCACCTCACGCGCCAACAACTTATTTACATACATAAGCTTTTATTCGATACAACTTTCAACTTTCACTTTTTTCATTTTCACTTTTCTCATATTTTTCATACTTTTTTCTTTCTTTCATTTTTTTCTTAACATCAATGGAAGCTTATCGGGTAGCTCCAAAACCACATAGATAATCAACTTTTGACTTTTGATTTTTTCACTTTTCGCTCTTATTTTTTATGTTCCTTGATATGTACCCAACTTCTAAAGCAAAAATTCTCTTAAGAAAACAAAGAACTAAATATTATTCAAACCGAAATACCACTAATTAACCTAGAACATCTATTATATATGGGTGACGTATCTGATGGGAGTAAAAAGCCACAAGTACCTCTAATGAGCTCTAAAGAGAACCACTACTCCACGTTTAGCATCTAACTTCTAAATAAACTCTATCATTTCTCGCTCTTCGCAATTTAAGATTCCAAATAATGAAACCAGCGAATATTTAGCCGATAATCAGCCACGCATATATAAAGTCAGTTACGGAAACTTGCAAATTCTAGAAGAAGAATTCGCGTTTTCTAGCTCCTTATGTAAAAGACTAGCGAAAGCTTTTAAGCTGCGCATGTATAAAGTCAAGTACGGGAACTTGCAGATTTTTGAGAAAGAATTCGCATTTTATAGCTCCTGGTGTACAAAACTAGCACAAGCTTATGTGATCATCATTGGTTAAGGGAACATGCTAGGGCTCAACACGCCCGGTCAAGTCAAAATATTTATTCCTACTCTCGCCAGTAAGAAAGTCAACAAGGTGTCAAAACACTTATTCAAACTTTATTATATTTTTGCACAAATTTTTCAATTTTTTCTCATTTTTTTGTACTTTTTCATGACTTTTTCATCAAAAATTTTGAAATTTTCAATTTTTTTAATTTTTTATTTTTGGTGGAAAAACGGAGTTGCAAGAGTGCACGACATGTGAAACATGCAAGGTCAAAATCGAATCGAAAATTCACCCTCCCCCCGACTAAACGAAACATTGTCCTCAATGTTTTATGGGTTAAGGTAATCCTAACAAAATTCTAGGCCATTTATTAATTATGCCAAAGAAAACGTTAGTCGATAAGATTTAACGGATATAGGATTTCCAAGTAGCACCGATGAATGAGACTCTAAGTGAAGAAATAACGAGCACGAGAGTCATCATAAATCATGGACAATCCTGAACAATCATCACAAACAACCACGAAACACAAGAGTAGAAGAGGCACCCCCTCCTCACATTAGGTGTTAGAAAATAGAAATATAAGAAGATGAAATTGGATAAGCATGGGTTGCCACCCACGAAGCGCTTGTTTTTGTTCACCGAGTCACATAAGCTTGACTCGATCCCCGAATTCAATTGTCCTTGGGGAGAGCAGATGGAACGGACACCCGTCACAAACGGAGATGCCGGGGTCAAAAACGGTATCCTCACTCCCGGTGGAGTGAAGGAGAGAAGAAGTCACATCATATGTGATGGACGGCAAGAAGATTCTGATAATAATCATGATGAACTCTTCATCCTCAAAAGCAAAATTTTCATTTCCTTTCATTTGAATATTCTCGTTAAAGCTCTTTTCAGCAAACACCTCAGGAGGGAGGTTCGGGATTGTTTCTTCAATAAACAAACTCTTATGATAGAGTGCTCCTCCCCCCGGATCAAAAGAAAAATCATACTCCGGTGGAGATATGATGTGAGCGAGTTCACCGACGAACTCCTCAAGAAGGGAATCATTCTTATGATGTATATCTGTCAGCTCGGGTTTCATGTCGGACTTATCACTCTCCTCATTCTGAATGTCGAAGATCGGATTATCTGATTTAAGAGCAAATTCAGAATCGAAATCGAACAAAGGATTGGTGAAAGTCATATCGAATGTTTCTGAGATCGAATCTAAAGGTTTTTTAGATACCCTTTGGATTGGAACAAAGTCATCAAAATACTCAAGAGGATTGACTTCGACTTCTTTGTCCCCCATTGACAAGGTATCTAAAGATTCCTCAAGAGGAGAAACTTCGAGTTTTGAAACTTGGACAACCGGAGGCTGGACGTCTTTGATACTTTCCTTATCATTAGAAAGAACCATGTCCTTTGTCACCTCGGTTTCACGTTCCACTACTTTAGGAAGAGAAGAAAACGTAGTAGGAATAGTAGGTCTAGTATAAGCATAAACATTCTCTTGAATGTAGCCACCGGCGGCTGAACACTCGAAATAAGAATATGAATCACCGTAATTATCGTAACTTGGGTTGACGGCTTGCACGGGCTTCGGTAGCCACGGTTTGTTTCGGGAAATGGGAACTCGCGATTTATTCTCGATGATAGTCAATACATCTTTTGGCGTTCGAGTCATAATATTGCCACCGGCGGCAGTATTAAGTGAATCTTGATCGGATGGTGTCAAAGAATTATAGAACGTATCGACTTGGTGTAATTCCGAAAAACCATGATGTGGGCATTTTCTCATTAAATCTTTAAATCTCTCCCAAGCCTCGGCAAAAGTCTCATCAAAACGTTGTTGAAAATTAATGATTTCTTTTCTGAGCTCAATTGTTTTGGAATGAGGATAAAATCGATTCACAAACTTTGACGCTAAATCATCCCAAGTGGTGATTGAATTAGGAGGTTCATAATAAAGCCATCTTTTGGCCGCTCCTTTAAGTGTCAACGGAAATAATATTAACTTCACCACATCATCAGGCACTTGATTTATTTTGAAAGTTCCAGTTATTAGATAAAATCTGCTGATGTGGGAATAAGGATCATCGTTTTCAAAACCAAAGAAAGGATCGATAAAATTAAGTAACTCGACATTAATTTGATATTCATCCGCAAGAATTGGTGGAATAACGATGGCATTTTCAAAACGTACGGGTATTCGTAGTAATTCCTCCATACTCCGCATATCCGCCATAAGAATTAAACATAAGAGGGAGAAAGAAAAAGAATTATCGGTTTAGAGGATTAGAGAAGAAGAATCAAACGACAAGAGGATAAGAAGATTATTTTTGGTTTTTCGTATCATAAAAACAAATCATAAAAACAAATCAAAATAAAGTGAAAATCAAATATGAAAAAGAAAAATATTTTTGGATTTTATTATTTTTTTGAAAAACAAATCACAAACTTTTATTTTCTTTTTTAAAACGTTACGTTAATCGTAATCGTTTCCTTCAAAACTACTCGTGACGAAACGAGAGAAAAGAATTTTCCCGTTTAATCGGTTGTTGAATTGAAGTAATCCGATAAACAACTAATTTCACGCGTTCTTATGTTGTTAAGCTTATTTGATTTACAACGCTCCTCCTTTCGGTCGAGTCGAGGCTGTAACTTTATTATTTTTTTGGTATTTTTGAAAACACTTTAGGAAAAGTGTTTTTGATTTTTCAATTTTTATATTTTTATAGAAAATATATACAAGAAAAGAGGAAGGTTTCCAAAACACGATTTATTTCAAAATGAAATTCAAAACTCACTTCAAACCTTCCCCGGCAGCGGCGCCATTTTGATAAAGTCTTTTCGTAGTATATATAATTATTCCGAGGAAATACTTGTGAAAGTAATTCCCGGGTCGTTTTCCCAGCGAAGGCGAATGGAATCGAGAATAATCGAATCGCAAAATCGTGTCGTGAAAAGTGGTAAAGTGAAAAATATGATTCAAATAGTTCACGTAATCTCAAACAATGATAAAGCATGCAAAGAGTACAAGCTAATTATGCACAGAAATGAAAAACGTAAAAACGGAAACGCAACCGTAAAATTAAAAACGTAACGTATGACGAAAAATTATCCTACGAACTTGGAAATAATTTCTAAAAATTTAAAACTAATAAAAAGAATTTTAAAAAAAAGAAAAATATTTTTTAGACTTTTTATTTATTTTCTAGAATTAAATTCCCATTTATTGAATTAAAAGTGAATTAAAAATAGAGAAAAATAGAAAAACAAATAGGAAAAATGAAAATTTAATTCTAAAAATTCTAAAATATTATAAAAGACATTCTAAAATTATTTTTGTATTTTTCAAGACTTTTTCTGATTTTTTATTTGATTTTTGTATTTAAAATTGATTTAAAAATGATTTTAAACTAAAAGAAATTAAGAAAAATAGCAAATGAGCTCAGAAAATTATGAAAAATTACCAGAAATTCTAAAATATAATAGAGAGCTTGCAGAAAAATTTTGAATTAAAACTAATAAGCAGAAGTGCTTAAACAGGCCAAAACAGCTTATGGCAAGTGCTTAATAATAAGCACTTGCCACAAAACTTTATCAAATTGAAACCACTACAGTAATATACTATAATGAACTCAGAAATGCTTATGACAAGAACAGAAATCATACAGAGATACTACAACTAAACAATAAGCAGTCAAGAATAAGCTAACTACTAAGCACAAGTATAAACAGAATAAGCTAGGATAAGCAGAACATACACATCACTTAAACAACTCATAATGACCACAGAAAACTCAAATTAGCTCAGGTTACAAACCAAATGGCACAACTGCAGGCCATATTATCAAACAGCTAACAAGTCTAAACCCACTAACTTGCAGGCCTGATTAAGCAGACGAAATAAGCTCTAAATTCACTAAAAAACACTAATTAAGAAAGACAAGCTGGCACACTATATTTAAACTAAAAATCAGACCTATCAAATCCTATGAATATGCAGAAGTTAAGTTGAGAATGTAAGTATTTAATGCAGATGTGAAACTGGTGCAGTCAAACAAGTAAACTAATAAGGTACTTCCAAGCATGAAATTAAGCGAGCAAAAGGATAATATAAACTTTAAAGCTACTGAAAAGTTGGAATTGAACAAGAACTGACCAAATTAAAGAACTGATTATGAAATTTAAACATGTAATTAAACTAGAATTCAGTAACCAAAACCACTAAGTGACTGCAATAGTTCGGTACAAGCTGACTTTAAGTTTTCAAACTCACTTTGGCCAAGTTGAATTTAGAAAGCATAAATCTCCCAGAATGAGTAATTGAAACTGATTAACTATTTGCTACACTAAATCAATTTCATTAAGCTACGATTCTAAAGCTCACAGTTTCAAATGAACATTTAAACCAGCAACTAAGAAATCCACTAGCTATTTTTGACTTTTATAAAATGAACTACAATCTAAATGCAATTACCAATCTATACTAACTAAGAGTGGACTGATCATGTAGAAATAATCATCAGTTTAACAACTAGAACAACTAGTAATGAGCAAATCCAAACACTCTAAAAACTATGCTCTAATACTACAACAAACTGATTAAGGCTACAATTCACATTAACATTTTACACTCTTAGTTTCAAGACACTAATGGAATCCAAATCAATTATGAATTACAACAATTATCCACTACAGAAAACTGTTACAGAGTTATGCAGCTGAGCAACATAGATTGATTAAGTATGAATTCAGTTGATCAATTAAACTAAATTAACATTAAATCTACTGAATATCATCAAACTATAACAAACAAACTGTATATAGCAGACAATCATCTCTAAGATACTACAAATGAAGTCAAATTTACACGTTGAAAGAGTAAAATGGAACTTACAACTTCCATTCCCTAACTGAAATAGGGATGTAATAAACCACAGCCTATCTTTAAATAGGCTTAATCATCATCCCAAAATACTGAACCAAACAACACATTACCCAAATTCTTCATGATGAACACCTTTGACTTTTGTTGACCCGAAGCCAATTAACCAAATTAAGCAGAAACAAGGTGTAATTCTTCACTACAATCTACTGAATAAGCTTGACTGAGTTTATGAAATAGTGTAAATAAAAGCTTGAAACAGTTTGTAATATTAATTCGCTTGGAAAATTAAATTGCTAAGAATTTAAATGAAAACTTTTATTAAAGCTGAAATTGAGTACAAAACTAAAACCATAAGCTGAGCATCTAATTAACCTACACTACTCTATACTAATTTATCACTACTCCTAACATCTAACCTACTAACTAACAGTCTTCAAATTGTGGTGAGGAGCTTCCTTATATAGGAGCTGAGAGGGGAGCTCAGAAGCATCCAGAAGCAAGGATATTCAACGAATATTCCATCTTGGATCCGTTGTGACACAAGTGCACCAATCACAGCTCTCTATTCTTCCCAATGACGCGTCTTGGCCAATCAGCTGCTACCACGTGACATTCTCCTTGTGTCAGACCTTTTCAGGGGTGTGGGAATTGTCCAAATAGCCCTTAATACGAGGTTAATTGTGGTGGGAGTTGGGTAATTAGAGAGTAACTATTCTAGGGTTCTTGTGGAACAGTAATTTCTGGGGTAATGGGTTGATTTGGGGGTAAAATAAGCGCGGATGTATTTTTTATATTACTTTGGTTTATGGACCGGGTCAGGTACAATGGTGGGCTTGGGTTATTATGGAGAGTGGGCTTGGGCATTTATTTATTGGACCAGGCTTTGTGTTTTGGATTTCAGATTTAGTAATGAAAGTTACAAGGACCAAATGTGTAACTTGTTAAACTCCGAGGACCAAATCTGCCAATTGAGTGAACTTTATCCAAGGGCTAAACTTGACAAACTTTGATTCTTCAAGGGTTGATTTGACACTTTGATCTTGAATAATAATCCACACTTGAAAAATGCTCCCCGGCAGCGGCGCCATTTTGATAGAGTCTTTTTGTAGTAAATAATTATTCCGAAGAAATGCTCATGAAAGTATTTCCCGGGTCGTTCTCCCAACGAAGGTTGAATGGAGTCGTGATTTTCGGTTCGTGAATCGTGAAATGAATAGTGAGAGATAAATGTGATTTTTGGAGTTTTTAGACTACAATAGCAAACATAAACTAAAAGGCAACAATCAAGTATATAAAATGATCTAAAAAGAGATAAATGTGAAATATGTTTGCTAAGTGACGTGAAAAGTTCATTAAGTGTGGACTAAGGCTTGACGACGAATTATATTCCTTATACAAGACTATTTTCTCACAACGTTGGTTTATTTTGAAAACAATCCTTTAAAAAGAAAATAATTACTAGATGTGTAGTTTGATTATTCTCCGGCTTTTTCCCTTCAAATAATAAAACTACAAATCTAAATAATCTTACTAATTATTAATCATAATCCCTTTTTATTAATCCACACTTAAATCACAAATCCATATCACTTAACAAACACTAATAAACTACTTGCTACGCATACCAATCAAGCTAATAAAACAAATATTCCAACAAACATGATTATATTAATAAACTAATGATATAAAATTGAAAAGGAATAGAAAGTAGAACCCGATATAACGCGACGAGAATAATAAACCACCCGATTTTATAAACTTGTCAAATTATAAAGTTTATTTCTTTAATAGTTTTAATATCACCAAATAGTAAATAAAGTTTTTGACTTTAATCACTAATTAGTTTTATAAAAACTAGAAAAGCTATAAGCTTTATTAATAAGTAAGCTTATAAAACCCTTAAGCTCCTCGCCTTATGTTGAAAATGATGAAAAACTAAGAAAGATCACAACTTTATACAACATTAGTTCAATAAGCTCTTGAATAAACTAGATCTAGATTTAAAATAGCTATAGATAAGCTAATCTAATCTAGCAAAACTAGTAATAGAACCAAAAAGCTAGAAAGCTAATAGATCTATACTAGTTATGAATCAACCAAAGCTAAAAAGCTAGATTGATTAGAAGAAAATAAGAGATAAACTAATTAGATGAAAAGTATTAAGCTAATTTGATTTATTTAAAAAGCTTTTAAAAATAAAAAGAGATTAAGTGAATATAAGCTAAAATTTATTAGATCTAATTATACTAAAGAAGTTATGAAAAGAGATTTAAAAAATAAAAAATGCTTATTGAATAATCTAATCTAATAAGATATAAAAAGATATTAAGCTAAAATATATTTTTTAGAATTTAGAAAATGAAAATGAAAGAAAGAGATGAGAAGAAGATATATAATAAGCTAAGTTGGATCATTAAGAGAAAACATCATCTTCATTAAGAAAATAAAACTTGATAACAAATAAGCATTTGATATAAACTAAAATTACAATAGAAATTAAGCTAAAACAATACAAGAAAAATAAGCTAAAAACTACTCTTATAAAAAACTACAACTACTAGAAAAATATAAAAACTGTGTGTGATGTAAGAATGAGTGTGGAGAGAATGAATGCTTTTGGTGTTGGATCTGATGCAATTTATAGCCAATCATTGGCACCTTCTCGAAATTCTTGAACCTTCCAAAATTGACAGCACATAAATGTCACGTGGCATGAGTGTATTGGTAGAAGTTGCGTCATTTGTGGGACGTGGCGGAATGTGATTGGCTGCAGTTATGCGAATGGAGAGGTTACACAGTACACGCGCCTTTCTTAATTTAATTTGAAGAGAGTGATGTACAAGCGCTGACTACTTTCTTTTTCTGACGCATGCCAAGTGCATAGCACCACTTCATTTCTTCATTTGATAGCAGTAGATCACGTGGCCATATGAGTCTTCTTTTCATTTATTTGCTTTTTCCTCTTTTGACGTACGTATAGCATTAACAAAATAATACTCCTCTATTTTCTATTTGTTTTCACTTCGATGGTACCATTTCATTCTCTTTGCATTGTTGTGTACTGTACCATGTGGGGATTCACATTCATCAAAGATTACGGGTCTCCATTTTCTTAAACAATGGCCACGTTAGCTTCCAAATAAAAAAATATCATTTTTATTTATTTTTCTTTCTTTCTGTCGTAGACTCCAAATAGTATCAAGCAATAAAAGGAACCACGTGGCTATGATAACATTCATTCTTCATTTGTTTTGTCACCATTTCATTCGCTGTCCATTTATTTCTTTCCTCGATGCTCCAAATAAAATTATAATTGATCTCGTAATTTCGTGCTCATTCCAATCTCGTGCTCGTGTTTTATCCATTTTTCTTTCTTTTTGTCCACTTTTCAAAATATCCGTACCTGCACAATCAAAAACACAAAAACATATATATTTGACATATTTGGCTCGGTTTTTGTTCTTTTTAGTCCGGTCTTGGTCAAATAAAAGGTGTGTAAATTAATACACACCAGTCGCTAGGATTAGAAAGCCTAATTACTAGTTCTAAAGGTGAGGGATGATTATTTTTTGTGTTTTTATATTTTATGGAAAGCAAGTAAAAATCTCGGGTTTTGGAAGAGTGGGCGGAATTAGTTGCTATTCAACTAACCCAAAACTAAGATGCAATCAAAATAAAATACTAAAAATGAAAATAACTAAATTATACTAAGGTTGTGAGCTGTAATTGGAGAAAATGTGTTTACTTAGATTTCACTACTCCCTAGATATCTTTTACACGTTAATTGATGAGGCAAAAAATGATCCGTTTTTAGGGGGTCATTTAAGCCCGAATCCGACTTTATTTGATCAAATATTGCCCTAAATCGTTCCTTTTGTGATTTTAGGTACTTGGAGAGTGAATTCTGGAAAAGAAGCCATTTTGGACGTTTTTGGAGCATAAAAGTGAAGAAAACGGCAAAGTGTCAATTTTCCATGCTGGGAACAGTACATGAAGGCGTCAAGAGTAATCCCATGACGGCGTCAAACCTCAAGAATTAAAATCTGTAGTTGATGACGGCGTCACAGACAGGGCGTCAAGAGTAATTTGTTTGACGGCCTAGGCCCTGACGGCGTCAGAAGTATATCAAGGCCGTCCGAGGAAGTATTTGGCGGCGAGATGACGGCGTCACATCTTTGTTCTTGACGCCGTCATCCCTATTTTCCTATATATCGTTTTATAGTTTTTCACATTAAAAGAGAGAAGTTTTGGAGAAACCCTAAAGATGATTTTGGTGCAACTTTTACAGGTTTTTCAAGGGTTCCAAACCCTTGATACCTTGCATTGTAATTGAGATAAGTTTTCTTCTAATTCAATCAATATGTCTATGTGTTGGTTGTCTATATCTTGTTCTTGTCTCAATTCCATTATGCTAGGCCAGATCTCTTTAGTGTTTGCTTAGATCTAATGAAACCTAGATATTGATTATGTGTTGATTACTTGTTTATTCTTGTCTTGGATGAATGATTTATATGTTAGGCTTAAGAAAACTGGCAGATCTCCAAATTGTAACATGCTTGAACGTCTTAAGAAACATGAACCGAGGCGTACTAGGTCTTTATTGGTTGTATTTAATGCATGAGCCACTGTTTACAATCCCTATAGTTGTGCTGGGCATGGTGTAGGAGGAGATAAGAGCTCATAGAATTGGGGAGTTATGTATGCCACCCCATGAATGGTATTAAGGAATACGATCCGTCATCCATGCAATTATAACAAGTAATTAACGTGTAAAAGATATCTAGGGAGTAGTGAAATCTAAGTAAACACATTTTCTCCAATTACTGCTCACAACTTTAGTATAATTAGTTTATTTTCATTTTCAGTATTTTATTTTGATTGCATCTTAGTTTTGGGTTAGTTGAATAGCAACTAATTCCGCCCACTCTTTCAAAACCCGAGATTTTACTTGCTTTCATAAAAATATAAAAATACAAAAATAATCATCCCTCACCTTTAGAACTAGTATTTAGGCTTTCTAATCCTAGCGACACTATTCCTAAGCTGAACGATCAATCCCCCGGTACTTGTCACTATACTATACTACAACGATCAGGTACACTGCCTGGTGGGGGTTGTAAGCTTCTCGAGATCCCTCGAGAGGTAAAGCCTGTTGCGATTCACACGCATCAAGTTTTTGGCGCCGCTGCCCGGGGAATAGTTATTGTCTAGGTTAGGATTTCTTTTTATTAGGTCTACTTGCTAGATTCCTTTCTAGTAAGATTTTATTTTTATTTTTTAGGTTCTCTTTAGTCTATCTTATTTCTTCGTGCCTTTGTTCGTAACTCTTTACCATCCGACATCATGGAAGGTGGTAACATCTTTGAACCCGTCATCCCACCACAACAAAACGCACCACTAGAACCCCTTAGGCCCCGAACCTTAGGAGAGTATTCCCGACCTTGCCACCAAGGCTACTGAAACACCATTGAGCTCATCGGAGACAATGTGACCCCCTTGCGATCCGACACCATCCGGTTGGTGCAAAGCGGATGTGCATTCCATGGACTTCGTTCCGAAGATCCAAACCAACATCTTAAGGACTTCCTCAAAATCGTAGACTCCATAGACCTAGGTGTTGAAACTAGAGAGACAACCCGATTACGCCTATTCCAATTCTCTCTACGGGATCAAGCTAGTCAATGGCTTGAGCGTTTACCCGCGGGATCCATCACTACATGGGATGATCTCACCACTCGTTTCCTTGCTCAATTTTTCCCACCGGGGAGAACTACTAAGCTTAGGAATGACATCTTGATGTTCCAACAACGTCAAAATGAATCTCTTTATGAAGCATGGACTCGTTTCAAGGACTTACTCCAAAAATTCCCTCATCATGGCATAGATCTTTGGCTCCAAGTCCAAATTTTTTATGACCATATCGATATCTCCACGAGGCGAACCATTGACCAATCGGCCGGTGGTAAGCTACGTGATCTTAGTGCGGAACAATCATGGGAACTCATAGAAGTTCTTGCTCTCTATGACAATGAAAGTTGGAATGATCCCCGTGATTTGAACAAAACGGTCAAGGCAATATCTTTGCCTTCGAACAATTCTAGCACTCCCGACCGTAGGATCATGGAACTTGAGGACCAAGTCAAGTTTCTCATGAGATCTTACGAAGCTCCGAAGCCTTCAAGCCAAGTGAACAAAATCACTTCTTCATGCGAATTATGTAGTGGTCCCCATGACACTCGTGATGGTGTGGAACTCCCCGGAACAGCTTTTGTGGACTACGCATTCATGCGTACCGACGAAGCGGGAGATAAGTGGTACACTTTCAAGCCCGAGCCAAACACATACGGTGATTCATACAACCCCTCTTGGAAAAATCACCCAAACCTTAGGTGGAAACAAAATCAACCCAATTCTTCCAATCCGCCTAATCGTTACCAACCAAACGGTCCACCATCCAACCGTACTTTCAACAACAATCCTTCTAACAACTATGGTAGTACCAACAATCTTGAAGGATTGATGTCAAAGTTCATGGCATCTCAAGAAGCCCGCATAGCTAGGTTTGAAACCAAATTCAACCAACAACAAACGGAGATGACCAACAAGATTGACAACTTGTTGAAAGCCCTCAACAACCAAGCATTAATCACACCTAGGAAGGACACTAGGGACACCAATAGTGGAATCCAAATTAAGGACCCCTCATCATCCAAACATGTCCACTTTGTCAATGTTGTCACCATTAAGCCGATAGATAAGGAGATAGAGGAGAGTGACAAGGATGAAGTTAGAGTAGAAGCCGATAGTAAGGATGAGAGTAGGGAAGTTGAGGTTAATAAGGATGAGGAATTAGAGGAGGTAGAACCTATAGAAGAAAACTTTGATAAGTTGCCAACCAAGGAAGAACGGGAATACCATAAGGATTTATTCAATAGTCCCGAGAGAACATATATCTTTGGCGACCCCCTTATCAAAATGGGAGACCCCTCTAACATTAACATCCCATGTAATATCGGGCACATGCATATATGGAAAGCTTACATCGACCTTAGATCCCCCGTGAACATCATGACTAGGACTTATTACAATTGGGTGATGAAGAAGCAACTCAATTTTAGGATGATGCCCGGTAAGAATCTGATAAGTAATTTTGTAGGGAGAGTTAAGGGATTACATGTGATTATAGGGAATCTCACCTATGAAATCGATTTTATGATAGTGGAAGACATTCGTCCGGTGATAGATGCTTGCCTAAGCCAAATAGTATTCGGAAAACCATTTGTTGAAGCCACTAGGATGAGTTATGATCCAACTTTAGGGATAGTTAGGTTCAAGAAAGAGAATGATGAGGTTGCTTATCAAATGCCCTACAAGATCGAACAATACCGCCGTCTCTCTAATTTCGAAAAGGAACATAAGCAAGCGGCTTATTATAGGAATGAGGAGGATAGACGTAGAGGAGTAGAGTATGTTAGAAATAGGATGCTTGGTTTCTACAAAGAGTGCTTGCAACTAGGTCCGGAATACAAAACTGGTTTAGAAGACGACCTAGAGAGTGGAACCAATGATGAGATCACGTAGTAACCCATGACCTTGAGTCTAGCTACAAGACTCGTAAATAAAGAAAAGCGCTTCTTGGGAGGCAACCCATGTTTTTTTGTGATTTTATTTGTTTGTTTGTTATTTGCTTCCGTATGCATGCTTTATTTTTATTGTTGGTTGATCATGTCTCTAAATTAAAATGTGGAAATACTTTACTATGTTGTTTGGCCTAGTCTTAACTCCAACCTAAAAGTATTTTTGCAAAAGATAAGTGTAAGGGGAAACCCCAAATATGTTTTTAAGAAACAAACCGATCATGATTCTCCACAATATTAAATGAACATGTATATTCGTATTTGTTAGAGTCAAATGCTTGTATTGAGTCATAATGAAGTTTTGCAGGATTTTCCAGGAAGTAGGACCAAGTTTTTCCAGAAATTTTCCGGAAACTTAACATAAGAATTTCTGCAGGTCCATTCTGACGGTGTCATGAGTTTACTCTTGACGGCGTCAGGAGTTAAAATCTAGAAATTTTACCGGTTTTGTTTTTCTAACGGAGTCTTATGGTTTTTGTGAATTATTAAGTTTTATAATCTCCAGGAGATCTGTAAACTTCTTTCCACAAGCATTATATCTTACTTTGTTTTCTAAGATTTAGAAACTTATATAGGATGCCGCCGATTTTACGCGAGGTTGTCTTGTCCATTTTGTCAGGTTTTACAGGTTATGTTCGACAAGGAGATGATTTATATTCTGGAAGGGAAGCTTTGATTGTTCGTTTTCTTGGAGGAAGATCTAACCTGGCCATCCTATAATCCATACCGAGCGAATCAGGGGAGTATTTGATTTCATTCTCTTTACTTTTTCACTTTTACATTCTTTACTTGAACATTGGGGACAATGTTCATCTTAAGTGTAAGGGGAGGGTAAAAAGATGATACCTTACATATGCACTATCGCTTGAGTTTGTTTTGTTTGATAGTAGATGTGTAATAAAACTATGAGAAATACTTGTTAGTGTAATTTTAGCGCCAAATTTAAAATTTTTTACAAAATTTAGGAGTGAAACTTTAGCCATAGCAAGCGTCTCATGGATAGGAGGTTGTATGACTAGCACAAAACCGTATATTCAGAAAAATTTTCCACCCAAATATGTGAGGTTCGCCTTTAGATTTGATAGGAAAAGCATTCATTATTAGTGCTTATGAGTGTACCGGTAGCATTTAGATTCTAGAACTTGCGTTAGTGATGCATCCCGAGACCGCTAGTGAGACTACATTCGTGTGGTAGGATTTACTACATGATAAGAGGCATTAGGATTACCCTTTTGTTAAACCCGTATCATAATTACTTGACCATTTAAGTCATACTACTTGACTAGTTAAGTCAACTAATTTTTCCCACACCCTTAGCGTTGTACTCATTTTTAGTACACGATACCCCTAGTACACCCCTCCGAGCCTATCTTTTCGTTTCTAACTTTAAGCATTTTACTTAAAGGAAGAATTTGTTACACCACACTTAAATGTACAACCAAATCGCCTTAGCCTTCCGTGTATGCGCTCATTTTTAGTGCATTATTGTTATTTGTTAAACCCTAAGTTAACTTTCTAATTGATTACATGGTTGCTAAGTCGAGTCATATCCTTGTACATATTGTTTTGGGACGATTGAGACTCATGGGTAAGTACTTATTTTATGGAGTAATGGGGAAGAACATAATATTATTACCCCCTTATGTGAGTTAATCTTAAAAGTGCTCCAAGTGTTTTGATTTTCTTAATTCGAGCCATTAGATTAGTTTAAATGTAAAGTATGTAAAGATTCAAGTGTAAGGGGAACGTTCATTCCCTATGATGTATTATTTTGGATGGTAGGGTAAGAGTGTATGTCAAAAAAAAAAAAAAAAAAAAAAAAAAAAAAAAAAAAAGGAAAGAGAAAAAAAACATACGGACTACCATCCCGTTTCATTCTATGTTTATTTTATGTTTTTTATTATTTTTCATTTATTAGCTTAAGTCAAGTCAAGTCTTGGCTTAGCAACGCCATATTGTACATGTAATTGACTAAGATTGTTAACTCGCCACCAGTAAAACTTCTTTTATCCAACAAAACCGTGTAATTCATATCCCTATACCTAACGCTACAACCCTTTAAAAGACCTCTTTGATAGTTTATCCTAGGTGCTTACGCCATGTGGTGGAGGTTTGATCCTTTCCCAAGCCTATGGTAATCTATTTTGCTATGACAGGTAGTGAGAGATATCTTCCATTTCCATAATGTTATATTACTTTATTACACCCGAGAGATGTGAGCATCTAAACACTATTTGTGAGGTGCTAGTGTATGACATCCGTGCTTGTCTATTGGTCTTTAGTGGAGCGATTATTTGTTGTAATTACTTTTATATTAGTGTTAAATGACCCCTAACTTGTCTTTTGAGTAGAATAAAAGCGCATTTGCTTGAGGACAAGCAAATCTCAAGTGTAAGGGTATATGATGAGGCGAAAAATGATCCGTTTTTAGGGGGTCATTTAAGCTCGAATCCGACTTTATTTGATCAAATATTGCCCTAAATCGTTCCTTTTGTGATTTTAGGTACTTGGAGAGTGAATTCTGGAAAAGAAGCCATTTTGGACGTTTTTGGAGCATAAAAGTGAAGAAAACGGCAAAGTCTCAATTTTCCATGCTGGGAACAGTACATGAAGGCGTCAAGAGTAATCCCATGACGGCGTCAAACCTCAAGAATTAAAATCCGTAGTTGATGACGGCGTCACACACAGGGGGTCAAGAGTAATTTGTGTGACGGCCTAGGCCCTGACGGCGTCAGAAGTAGATCAAGGCCGTCCGAGGAAGTATTTGGCGGCGAGATGACGGCGTCACACCTTTGTTCTTGACGCCGTCATCCCTATTTTCCTATATATAGTTTTCTAGTTTTTCACATTAAAAGAGAGAAGTTTTGCAGAAACCCTAAAGACGATTTTGGTACAAATTTTACAGGTTTTTCAATGGAACCCTTGATACCTTGCATTGTAATTGAGATAAGTGTTCTTCTAATTCAATCAATATGTCTATGTGTTGGTTGTCTATATCTTGTTCTTGTCTCAATTCCATTATGCTAGGCTAGATCTCTTTTGTGTTTGCTTAGATCTAATGAAACCTAGATATTGATTATGTGTTGATTACTTGTTTATTCTTGTCTTGGATGAATGATTTATATGTTAGGCTTAAGAAAACTGGCAGATCTCCAAATGGTAACATGCTTGAACGTCTTAAGAAACATGAACCGAGGCGTACTAGGTCTTTATTGGTTGTATTTAATGCATGAGCCACTGTTTACAATCCCTATAGTTGTGCTGGGCATGGTGTAGGAGGAGATAAGAGCTCATAGAATTGGGGAGTTATGTATGCCACCCCATGAATGGTATTAAGGAATACGATCCGTCATCCATGCAATTATAACAAGTAACTAACGTGTAAAAGATATCTAGGGAGTAGTGAAATCTAAGTAAACACATTTTCTCCAATTACTGCTCACAGCCTTAGTATAATTAGTTTATTTTCATTTTCAGTATTTTATTTTGATTGCATCTTAGTTTTGGGTTTGTTGAATAGCAACTAATTCCGCCCACTCTTTCAAAACCCGAGATTTTACTTGCTTTCATAAAAATATAAAAATACAAAAATAATCATCCCTCACCTTTAGAACTAGTATTTAGGCTTTCTAATCCTAGCGACACTATTCCTAAGCTGAACGATCAATCGCTCGGTACTTGTCACTATACTATACTACAACGATCAGGTACACTGCCTGGTGGGGGTTGTAAGCTTCTCGAGATCCCTCGAGAGGTAAAGCCTGTTGCGATTCCCACGCATCATTAATTACTTGTTATAATTGCATGGATGGCGGATCGTATTCCTTAATACCATTCATGGGGTAGCATACATAACTCCCCAATTCTATGAGCTCTTATCTCCTCCTACACCATGCCCAGCACAACTATAGGGATTGTAAACAGTGTCTCATGCATTAAATACAACCAATAAAGACCTAGTACGCCTCGGTTCATGTTTCTTAAGACGTTCAAGCATGTTACCATTTGGAGATCTGCCAGTTTTCTTAAGCCTAACATATAAATCATTCGTCTAAGACAAGAATAAACAAGTAATCAACACATAATCAATATCTAGGTTTCATTAGATCTAAGCAAACACAAAAGAGATCTAGCCTAGCATAATGAAATTGAGACAAGAACAAGATATAGACAACCAACACATAGACATATTGATTGAATTAGAAGAACACTTATCTCAATTACAATGTAAGGTATCAAGGGTTTGGAACCCTTGAAAAACCTGTAAAAGTTGCACCAAAATCGTACTTAGGGTTTCTCCAAAACTCCTCTCTTTTTTTAATGTGTGAAAATTAGAAAACTATATATAGAAAAATAGGTCTGACGGCGTCAAGACAAACACTGTGACGCCGTCACCTCGCCGCCAAAACTCTTCTCGGACTGCCTAGATCTACTTCTGACGCCGTCAAGACTTATACATTTCCAGGCCGTCATGACTCTTTTACTCTTGACGCTCTTCCTACGTGACGCCGTCAAATCTGTTCTGGACCGTCATGGAAATTCATGAAATTTGCTCTTGACGCCGTCAAGGTTTTGCTCTTGACGCCGTCACCTACTGTTCCCAGCTTGGAAAATTAAGACTTTGGCGTTTTCTTCACTTTTATGCTCCAAAAATGTCCGAATTGCTTCCTTTTCCAGATTTCACTCCCAAAGTACCTAAAATCACAAAAGGAACGATTTAGGGCAATATTTGATCAAATAAATTCGGATTCGGGCTTAAATGACCCCCTAAAAACGGACCATTTTTCGCCTCATCATATACCCTTACACTTGAGATTTGCTTGTCCTCAAGCAAATGCGCTTTTATTCTACTCAAAAGACAAGTTAGGGGTCATTTAAC
Source organism: Artemisia argyi (assembly GCA_030686995.1). Classification (NCBI taxonomy): domain Eukaryota; kingdom Viridiplantae; phylum Streptophyta; class Magnoliopsida; order Asterales; family Asteraceae; genus Artemisia; species Artemisia argyi. The sequence goes on from CM060681.1 coordinate 210,484,177, forward strand.
ACTAATATAAAAGTAATTACGACAAATAATCGTTCCACTAAAGACCAATAGACAAGCACGGAGGTTATACACAAGTACCTCACAAATAGTGTTTAGATACTCACATCTCTCGGGTGTAATAAAGTGTAAATTACAATATGGAAACGGAAGATATCTCTCACTACCTGTCATAGCAAAATAGATTACCATAGGCTTGGGAAAGGATCAAACCTCCACCACATGGCGTAAGCACCTAGGATAAACTATCAAAGAGGTCTTTTAAAGGGTTGTAACGTTAGGTGTAGGGATATGAAATACACGGTTTTGTTGGATAAAGGAAGTTTTACTGGTGGCGAGTTAACAATCTTAGTCAATTACATGTACAATAAGGCGTTGCTAAGCTAAAACTAGACTCGACTTAAGCTAATAAATGAAAAATAACAAAAGGGATGGTAGTCCGTATGTTTTTTCTCTTTTGTTTTTCTATTTTTTTTTTCTTTTCTTTTCTTGATTTTTCGATTTTTTTTTTTTTTTTTTTTTTTTTTTTTTTTTTTTTTTTTTTTTTTTGCATACACTCTTACCCTACCATCCAAAATAATACATCATAGGGAATGAACGTTCCCCTTACACTTGAATTTTACATACTTTACAATTAACTAATCTAATGACTCGAATTAAGAAAATCAAAACACTTGAAGCACTTTTAAGATTAACTTACATATGGGGGTAATAATATTATGTTCTTCCCCATTACTTCATAAAATAAGTACTTACCCATGAGTCCCAATCGTCCCAAAACAATATGTACAAGGATATGACTCGACTTAGCAACCATGTAATCAATTAGAAAGTTAACTTAGGGTTTAACAAAAAACAATAATGCACTAAAAATGAGCGCATACACGGAAGGCTGAGGTGATTTGGTTGTACATTTAAGTGGGGTGTAACAAATTCTTCTTTTAAGTAAAATGCTTAAAGTTAGAAACGAAAAGATAGGCTCGGAGGGGTGTACTAGGGGTTTCGTGTTCTAAAAATGAGTACAACGCTAAGGGTGTGGGAAAAATTAGTTGACTTAATAGCCATGTAATATGACTTAAATGGTCAAGTAATTATGATACGGGTTTAACACAAGGGTAATCCTAATGCCTCTTATCATGTAGTAAATCCTACCACACGAATGTAGTCTCACTAGCGGTCTCGGGATGCATCACTAACGCAAGTTCTAGAATCTAAATGCTACCGGTACACTCATAAGCACTAATAGTAAATGCTTTTCCTATCAAATCTAAAGGCGAACCTCACATATTTGGGTGGAAAATTATTCTGAATATACGGTTATGTGCTAGTCATACAATCTCCTATCCATGAGACGCTTGCTATGGCTAAAGTTTCACTCCTAAATGTTGTAAAAGATTTTAAATTTGGCGCTAAAATTGCACTAACAAGTATTTCTCATAGTTTTATTACACATCTACCATTAAACAAAACAAACTCAAGCGAAAGTGCATATGTAAGGTATCATCTTTTTACCCTCCCCTTACACTTAAGATGAACATTGTCCCCAATGTTCAAGTAAAGAATGTAAAAGTGAAAAAGTAAAGAGAATGAAATCAAATACTCCCCTGATTCGTTCGGTATGGATAATTAGGATGGCCAGGTTAAATCTTCCTCCAAGAAAATAAACGATCAAAGCTTCCCTTCCAGAATATAAATCATCTTCTTGTCATACATAACCTGTAAAACCTGACAAAATAGACAAGACAACCTCGCGTAACATCGGCGGCATCCTATATAAGTTTCTAAGTCCTAGAAAACAAGATAAGATATAATGCTTGTGGAATGAAGTTTGCAGATCTCCTGGAGAATATAAAACTTAATAATTCATAAAAACCCTAAGACTCCGTTAGAAAAACAAAACCGGTAAAATTTCCAGATTTTAACTCCTGACGCCGTCAAGAGTAAACCTCTGACGCCGTCAGAATGGACCTGCAGAAATTCTTATGTTAAGTTTCCGGAAAATTTCTAGAAAAACTTGGTCCTACTTCCTGGAAAATCCTGCAAAACTTCATTATGACTCAATACAAGCATTTGACTCTAACAAATACGAATATACATGTTCATTTAATATTGTGGAGAATCATGATCGGTTTGTTTCTTGAAAACATATTTGGGGTTTCCCCTTACACTTATCTTTTGCAAAAATACTTCTAGGTGGAGTTAAGACTAGGCTAAACAACATAGTAAAGTATTTCCGCACTTTAATTAAGAAACATGATCAACCAACAATAAAAATTAAGCATGCATACGGAAGCAAATAACAATCAAACAAATAAAATCACACAAAACATGGGTTGCCTCCCAAGAAGCGCTTTTCTTTATTTACGAGTCTTGTTGCTAGACTCAAGGTCATGGGTTACTACGTGAACTCATCATTGGTAATGATATACCCCATATAGTTGCGATCATTACTGTTATGGTGGTAGTGCCTCAATCTGTCAATACTCGCAATCACCACTCCACCTAATTTACTTCTTAGGTTAGCCATCCCTTCTTGGCTCACGCCTTCAATTGTGAAAGGCCCATACCACCAAGGACTTGGTTTATCGGGTGGTATTGTTATTTCCGAGTGTCTCAAGAGCACCAAGTTCCCTTCCACAAATGGTGTATGATTTTTTTCGTGTCGAGTGTGTTCGAGTTCAACCAGAACCTTATTGCTTTTTCTTCTTTGATCCTTAGCTTTCTTATAACTTTTGATTCTTGCCTCCCATGCAAGAATCTTATTTTGAACACGAATGGGTGTCGTGCCAATGTTGTTTTTAATCATTCTCCAACTCAAATTCTCATGCCCACTTCGCGGGGTCATGGGGAAGCTAATCTTTCTTTTTCCAGTTTTAAGCTCAATCTTCCTACCTTCATACTTAATGACAGCCCTAGCGGTGGTGAGGAATGGTGTCCCAAAGATTATTGGCATGCATCCATCCCCTTTATCATCGATGATCATAAAATCAACGGGGTTCATGAAACCTGCAACATTAACTAATACATCTTCTGCGATTCCTAGGGGGTATATGTACGAGTGTCCAACAAGAGATAACCTAACACGAGTAGGTGCTGGCATTTTTGACGTTAGTTGGATGTAAATAGTTAGGGGCATAAGATTTACTTCCGATCCTTGGTCGGCGAAAGCACTAAGATGTTTCAAGTCCCCGATGCTCGTTGGTATTTCAAAGTTCCCACATACTACCTGCTTAGTAGCCACTTTCTATACCAATACCCTCTCGAATACCGATCCTCCAGGAAGCGTATCATACTCTTCCTCTTCTTCCCCTTTCTCACAAACCTGTCCGGAGGATTGGTTACGCCCATCACCCTTAATCCAATTTGTTATGGTGTTTTTGTTTATATCATGCTTTAGGTAGCAACTCAAAGGTTGAGATTCTGGTGGTTTTTCTAAGGTCTGTTTAGCAGGAGTTTCTACCTTCTCGTTATCTTTTTGGACAATGGTGATGGAGTTAACAAATTGGGTGGTGGGAGTGGCGCTTTCTTTCCTTAGTAGCATTCGTTCGGGGGTTCTCTGGTTGGCATACTCCTCCAATAGACTCAACATCTCATTCATTTTCTCCTGCATTTCCTCTTTTTGCTTATAAACTGCTTCTTCGAATCTAGCAAGCCGATCTGAGTGAGTTGCCATATATTCTCTCATCCTAGCCTCAAACTCCGAGCTAAGTTCCTTGGGAGGGGAACAAGGTGGGGTGCACCTCTGAAAAGTCTCGACATGTTCTCTAGAAGGTGACTCAGATAATGGTGCCGAAGTTGGTTTTGAGACAGAAATGACAGTGGCTTGTCTAGGACTTAAAGGTCTCCATTGCCTTTCCTCAAAATAGTCAAGTTTTGCCTCAAGTTTGCATAGGAGTTCATCGGGGATTTCGGAGGTTCCTCCAGATGTCGAGACTGCATTGATGGCCGCTTCTATCGTATGTTTAAATTCCCATATCTCATGATTATCAACAGCGAGCTCTTCGATAATTGCCCAAGACTCCTCGGCGTTCTTATCACGCAATTTACCTCCCGCGGCCCTGTCGATGGTGCGCTTAGTGTGATAGTCAACATGGTCGTAGAAAATCTGGACTAATAACCAAAGGTTTATGCCATGATGAGGGATCTTGTAGAGGAGATCCTTAAAACGAGCCCAAGACTCGTAGAAAGTTTCACCCCGCTGTTGCTCAAACATCAAAATGTCCCTTCTAAGCATTGCAGTCTTTTTCGGCGGAAAGAATTGGGTAAGGAAGCGATTGGCGAGATTGTCCCATGTGGTGATGGATCCCGCGGGTAAACGCTCAAGCCATTGACTAGCTTGATCCCGTAGAGAGAATTGGAATAGGCGTAAACGGGTAGTCTCTCTAGTTTCAACATCTAGGTCTATGGAGTCTACGATTTTGAGGAAGTCCTTAAGATGTTGGTTTGGATCTTCGGAACGAAGTCCATGGAATGCACATCTGCTTTGCACCAACCGGATGGTGTCGGATCGCAAGGGGGTCACATTGGCTCCGATGAGCTCAATGGTGTTTCGGTAGCCTTGGTGGCTAGGTCGGGAGTACTCTCCTAAGGTTCGGGGCCTAAGGGGTTCTAGTGGTGGGTTTTGTTGTGGTGGGATGACGGGTTCAAAGATGTTACCACCTTCCATGATGTCGGATGGTAAAGAGTTACGAACAAAGGCACGAAGAAATAAGATAGACTAAAGAAAACCTAAAAATAAAAAATAAAATCTTACTAGAAAGGAATCTACCAAGTAGACCTAATAAAAAGAAATCCTAACCTAGACAATAACTATTCCACGGCAACGGCGCCAAAAACTTGATGCGTGGGAATCGCAACAGGTTTTACCTCTCGAGGGATCTCGAGAAGCTTACAACCCCCACCAGGCAGTGTACCTGATCGTTGTAGTATAGTATAGTGACAAGTACCGGGGGATTGATCGTTCAGCTTAGGAATAGTGTCGCTAGGATTAGAAAGCCTAATTACTAGTTCTAAAGGTGAGGGATGATTATTTTTTGTGTTTTTATATTTTATGGAAAGCAAGTAAAAATCTCGGGTTTTGGAAGAGTGGGCGGAATTAGTTGCTATTCAACTAACCCAAAACTGAGATGCAATCAAAATAAAATACTAAAAATGAAAATAACTAAATTATACTAAGGTTGTGAGCAGTAATTGGAGAAAATGTGTTTACTTAGATTTCACTACTCCCTAGATATCTTTTACACGTTAATTACTTGTTATAATTGCATGGATGACGGATCGTATTCCTTAATACCATTCATGGGGTGGCATACATAACTCCCCAATTCTATGAGCTCTTATCTCCTCCTACACCATGCCCAGCACAACTATAGGGATTGTAAACAGTGGCTCATGCATTAAATACAAACAATAAAGACCTAGTACGCCTCGGTTCATGTTTCTTAAGATGTTCAAGCATGTTACCATTTGGAGATCTGCCAGTTTTCTTAAGCCTAACATATAAATCATTCATCCAAGACAAGAATAAACAAGTAATCAACACATAATCAGTATCTAGGTTTCATTAGATCCTAGCAAACACAAAAGAGATCTAGCCTAGCATAATGAAATTGAGACAAGAACAAGATATAGACAACCAACACATAGACATATTGATTGAATTAGAAGAACACTTATCTCAATTACAATGCAAGGTATCAAGGGTTTGGAACCCTTGAAAAACCTGTAAAAGTTGCACCAAAATCGTACTTAGGGTTTCTCCAAAACTCCTCTCTTTTTTTAATGTGTGAAAATTAGAAAACTATATATAGAAAAATAGGTCTGACGGCGTCAAGACAAATACTGTGACGTCGTCACCTCGCCGCCAAAACTCTTCTCGGACTGCCTAGATCTACTTCTGACGCCGTCAAGACTTATACATTTCCAGGCCGTCATGACTCTTTTACTCTTGACGCTCTTCCTACGTGACGCCGTCAAATCTGTTCTGGACCGTCATGGAAATTCATGAAATTTGCTCTTGACGCCGTCAAGGTTTTGCTCTTGACGTCGTCACCTACTGTTCCCAGCTTGGAAAATTAAGACTTTGGCGTTTTATTCACTTTTATGCTCCAAAAACGTCCGAATTGCTTCCTTTTCCAGATTTCACTCCCAAAGTACCTAAAATCACAAAAGGAACAATTTAGGGCAATATTTGATCAAATAAATTCGGATTCGGGCTTAAATGACCCCCTAAAAACAGAACATTTTTCGCCTTATCAAACAATAAGTGGAGAAGTTGTGTTTACTTAGATTTCACTACTCCCTAGATATCTTTTACACGTTAATTACTTGTTATAGTTGCGTGGATGACGGATTGTATTCCTTAATACCATTCATGGGGTGGCGCACTTAATTCCCCAATCCTATGAGTGCCTACTTCACTCCTATGTCGAGCCGGCTAAGAAGCTCCTAACATGGGATCATTAGAATTTACTCATGCATTAAATACAACCAATAAAACCTAGTGCACGTCAGTTCATGTTTCCTAAGACATTCAAGCATGTTACCAATTGGAGATCTGCCAGTTTTCTTAAGCCTAACATCGAAATCATTCATCCAATACAACCATAAACAAGTAATCAACACATAATCAACATCTAGGTTTCATTAGATCTAAGCAAACACAAGATAGATCTAGCCTAGCATGATGGAATTAAGACAAGAACAAGATATAGACAACCAACACATAGACATATTGATTGAATTAAAAGAATACTTATCTCAATTACACATGAAAGGGTTCAAGGGCTGAGAACCCTTGAAAAACCTGTAAAATTCGTACTAAGTTCGGCCTTAGGGTTTCTCCAAAACTTCTCTTTTTTTATGAATGAAAATTAGAAAACTATATATAGGAAATTGAGTCTGACGGCGTCAAGACCAAATTGGTGACGCCGTCATCTCGCCGCTAAAATACTTCTCGGACTGCCTCAATCTTCATCTGACGCTGTCACGTGTTATGGTTTTCCAGGCCGTCACGTCTTTTACTCTTGACGCTCTACTTGTGACGCCTTCACGTTTGTACTGGGCCGTCATGCAAATTACTCTTGACGCTGTCAGGATGTTCTTCTTGACGCCGTCACCTACTGTTCCCAGCAAGGAAAATTAAGACTTTGGTGTTTTTCTTCACTTTTATGCTCCAAAAACGTCCGAATTGCTTCCTTTTCCAGATTTCTCTCCCAAAGTACCTAAAATCACAAAAGGAACGATTTAGGGCAATATTTGATCAAATAAATTCAATTCTGGGCTTAAATGACCCCCTAAAAGTGGTTCATTTTTCGCCTCATCATATACCCTTACACTTGAGATTTGCTTGTCCTCAAGCAAATGCGATTTCTCAAATGACAAGAAAAGGCGCATGCCCACCAATGTTAAAACATATGATGGCACGGGTGATCCTGATGATCACCTAAAAATTTTCGAGTCAGCGGCTGCTATCGAAAACTGGCCACAACCTGTGTGGTGCCATATGTTCAATTCTACCTTAGTAGGGAATGCGTGAACATGGTTCAGCAAGCTTCCACGACGAAGCATAAATGGGTTTGAAGAGTTGCGGAAGGCATTACGCCCAAATTTCACGCAACGAAAGAAGTGCGCAAAGAACCCTGTGGAACTAGCCAGAGTGAAACAGCGCCAAGGGGAATCGACAAGCGCTTATATGGAGCGCTTCAAGGATGAATGCATGCAAGTCAAAGCATGTCCCGAAGTACTAAAAATCTCAGGGTTCATGAACGGGATTAATAACCCAGAGCTGATACGGAAGCTAAATGATAAAGCACCTCAAAGCTTTGATGAGCTAACAAAGCGCACCAGATCCTTCATCCAAGGGGAAGCAGCGGCGACAGACAGCAAAAAAGGTTACTCAACCTTTAAACCACAAGAACAGTCTAGGAGACAATTCAATGACCAAAGTGGCAATCGCAACAGGAATTACCGCAACCAAGGCAGTGGAAGGGATAACGACAAGTACGTCCCACTCACAAAAACCCCTAAAGAAATATTCGCAACAGGAGGAGCAAATTTTCCAAAACCTCCACCTATGAGCACTCCAGAAGAGAAGCGCATAGGAGGAGGATACTGCGAATACCATGGGCAGAAGGGTCACACTACCAACGAGTGCGTTCAACTACGTCAGCTAATTGATAAATTAGTAAGAGAAGGGAAGATGGACCACCTCGTTAAAAACATCAAAGAGGGAAAAGATAGACAGAAAAATGGGGCCAAAAAGGAGATACTAAAAAATAAGGCGGACACAATATACATGATACAATCATGGCAGCGAAATATGAAACAAAAAGTCAGCCAAAGATTTTCCAAGGGAAACCAAATCTCTTTCCCCACTCTCACTGCGGACAACGCAGTGGTAGAACCACTCACCATCGAGATACAAGCGGGGGGTCGCGATATCCACCGCATGTACGTCGACGGAGGAGCGTCTGCGGACATCATGTACGAACACTGCTTCAAGAGGCTAAAACCTGAGATACAAAATCAGTTAATTCCGGCCACGACGTCGCTGACCGGATTCACAGGTGAAAAGATTTGGCCCATGGAACAATTACGCATACTTGTGGTAATCGGTAATGAATACCATTTCACAACAGCTTGGATGAACTTCATGGTAATCAGGTCTCCCTCGTCATACATTGGCATCATTGGGAGACCAGGGATATCAGCCATGCGCGCAGTTCCATCCACAGCACATGGGATGCTCAAGTTCCCAGTGGAAGGAGGGATCGTCACCCTCTACAACACTACGACATCTCCAAGAGAATGCAACATAGTGACAGATGAAGTTCCGCATGCTACAGAACAACACATAACCAAGGTGACAAACCTGAAAGTTGCAATCCACCCAGATTATCCTGATCAAGAGATATCAATTGGGGGATCACTGTCCGACAAGGGCAGAGCAGCTGTGTACGCATTATTGCAAAAGAACCTAAACATCTTTGCATGGGAACCCAAACACATGACCGGAGTGCCAAGAGCCATCACGGAACACAAGCTAGAAATCCGACAAGGATATCCTCCAATACGGCAGAAAAAACGTGGCCAGGCTCCAGAACGCGCAAAAGCTATCCTGGAGGAAGTGCACAAACTCGTGGACGCATGTATCATGCGAGAAGTTTATTATCACGATTGGCTTTCCAATCCAGTGATGGTAAAGAAGAGCGATGGTAGCTGGAGAATGTGCATGGATTTCACCGATCTCAATAAAGCATGTCCACAAGACTGCTATCCGCTACCAGAAATTGATTGGAAAGTAGAATCCTTGTGTGGGTATCCCTTTAAATGCTTCCTAGACGCATACAAAGGATACCATCAAATTCAAATGGCCAAGGAGGATGAAGAAAAAACAGCCTTCCACACGAGTCAAGGGGTGTATTGCTACACAAAAATGCCCTTTGGCTTAAAAAATGCAGGAGCCACATACCAACGGTTAGTGGATAACGCATTTGAAAAGCAATTGGGCCGCAATTTGGAGGTCTATGTTGATGACCTAGTCATAAAAAGCCATACCGAAGAGGAATTGGTGCGTGACATAGAGGAAATGCTTAAGACATTGGGAAGAATAAACATGAAGTTGAATCCCAAAAAATGCACTTTTGGAGCAACAGAAGGCATGTTTCTTGGATACTTAATAGAACCCGATGGTATTAAACCTTGCCCGGAAAAAACAAGGGCGGTCATCGAACTACCTTCACCGCGCACATTAAAAGAAGTCCAGTCACTAAACGGCAAATTAGCCGGACTAAATCGATTTTTGTCCAAATCAGCGGATAAGTCACTTCCTCTCTTTAAAACACTCACGAAGTGTACGAAGAAGGGAGACTTTCGATGGACTCCAGAAGCGGAAGAAGCTTTCAAACAGCTCAAACAAAACCTAGCAGAGCTACCCAAGCTTGTCGCACCCCGACAAGGGGAAGAATTGATCATGTATCTATCAGCGACCCATGGAGCAGTCAGTGCGGTGCTACTAACAGACAGAAACTCTGTTCAAATACCCATATACTTTGTAAGCAAAGCTCTCAAGAAGACAGAGACTAACTATACCGCTATGGAGAAACTGGTCCTAGCCTTAGTATTCGCAGCTAAGAGACTGCGCAGGTACTTCCAAGCGCATCCGATAGCTGTAATCACAGACCAACCCATCAAGCAGGTTATCTCTAAACCTGATGCATCAGGGCCGCAACAAAAGTGGAGCGTGTTATTAAGTGAGCATAACATCTCCTATAGGCCGCGCACCGCGATCAAGGGACAAATATTGGCTGACTTCATTATCGAGAAGCCAGATGCTGATACTCCATCACCAACGGTGGACGTACCATTACAAGAACCATGGGTTCTATTTACGGATGGATCCTCGTGCGCAGAAGGATCAGGCGCAGGCCTTATCCTTACCAGCCCGGATGGAACAGAACACACTTACGCACTGCGTTTTGAATTAATAGCCACAAACAATGAGGCAGAATATGAAGCATTACTGGCTGGACTCTGCATAGCAAAGCAAATGGGCATACGCAACCTAGAAGCTAATGTGGATTCGCGATTAGTAGCTAACCACGTGTTAGGCGAGTATGTGGCCCAAGAGGAACACATGATCCAATACCTCGATAAGGCCAAGTCCTTGATCAAGAATTTTGACAAGTTTTTCATCAAACAAATCCCACGAGGAGAAAAACAAAAATGCAGATGCGCTAAGTAAGATCGCATCCACAAGCTTCGCACACCTGTCAAAACAGGTATTGGTGGAAACCTTGAAGAACAAATCCATCTCTGAAATGGAAGTATCCACAGTAATAGAAGAAGAACATCCCACATGGATGACACCCATCATGGACTTTATTAGCAAGGGAACACTCCCCCAGGAACAAAAGGACGCTCGACGGATACGGCGCACATCGCAGAGATTCGAACTTCGCGATGGTATCCTATATCAGCGTTCATTCCTACAACCATGGCTTAGGTGTGTCGGACCTCTTCAGGCAGACTACGTACTCCGGGAAATCCACGCCGGATCTTGCAGCATGCACTCAGGACCACGGTCTATTGTAGCGCATGCCTTGCGATCCGGGTACTATTGGCCTACCATGCACCGCGACGCGCGAGACATGATTAGAAGATGCAACGACTGCCAAGTCCACAGACCCATTCCGCGTCGACCACAACATGAGCTAACACCCATCACCTCACCATGGCCATTCCATAAATGGGGAATTGACATTGCAGGACGCTTTCCAGTCGCGGCAGGAGGACTTAAATTCCTCATTGTCGCCATTGACTACTTCACCAAATGGATCGAGGCAAAAGCAGTGGCAAGTATCACAGGCAACCAGGTCAAATGATTCGTTTGGGATAACATTGTATGCCGCTTTGGCCTACCTGGAGAGATTATTTTGGACAACGGAAAATAATTATGTGATAACCCATTCAAAGACTGGTGCGCGCAGTTAAACATCACACAGCACTTCGCATTAGTTAAACATCCACAAACAAATGGATTAGTAGAACGCGTGAATCGTAGTCTGGGTGAAGGAATTAAAGCACGCCTAGACAAGCATAAAGGAAGATGGGTGGACGAATTATCGCGTGTCCTGTGGGCCCACCGCACAGAAATCAAAGTCAGCAACGGCGATACTCCTTTTTCTCTTGTCTACGGGACAAAAGCTGTTATACCAGCGGAGATTGGAATGCCAACAATCCGTACATCGGAAGTCAACGTCACAACAAACGATGATGAATGACGCATTGACTTAGATCTGTTGGAGGAGCGACGCGAAAGGGCAGCTACACGTGAAACAAAAGCTAAATCAAAGATGAAGAAGTATTATGATGCAAGAGTCAGAAACTCTTCTTTCAAACCAGGGGACTTTGTATACCGCGCCAGCGATGCAAGCCACGCAGAAGACACGGGCAAGCTCGGACCCAAATGGGAAGGACCTTACGAGGTTACAGAGGCATTAGGCGACGGTGCGTACAAAGTGCGCGACATGAAAGGCCACGAGCTACCACGCACCTGAAATATTTGCAATCTCAAGAGATGCTACCTTTAGGCTACGGCCTACACACTGACACCTCTGCACTTTAGTAAGCGCTCAATAAATGTCTGTGTATTTACTTTTTCTTTTTCTAGGTAATTGTCTTTTTTCACTTGCAAGAATTAATAAAACGTTGTGGTTTCTAGCTAACTCCACAACACATTTCAACATTATTGCTTACATCATTCATTTATGTTTCAATTATGTTTATATTATTGCCTACATGGCGTGCATGCACATATTAAGACCACACGAGGGCAGACAGGATGAGTAAACCTACTAAAGTACTCGTTGAGTAAGAGGGTTGCAAACCCATCAACATCGGATCACATATCGCTGTTAAACACCTTACTATCAAGACGTTGGAGTAAGTTAACAGTACATCCCACGATGGATGCACTTTATCGCACACTGTGCGCGTTTAACAAAACATGGATTCAAGACAATTGACTCCTAAATAGTGGAATTCGCAGTACGCTGCACTCCACCACATGGATTCAAAACAATTGACTCCTAAATAGTGGAATTCGCAGTACGCTGCACTCCACCACATGGATTCAAAACAATTGACTCTTAAGTTCGCACACAAACTCACTAACTTCATACAAGACTATGACTTTAGTACGCATCCCACAATGAACGCGCAACAACAAGTTTATACGAACTAAGAAACCAAGACACTTGGTTACTAAATATTATAAATGTAAGCACGCTACACATCTACTTGCACGTTTGTTAAAGGTTACGGACCGCAAACGTTTATTTATTAAGTTACGTACTTAATGCATAAGTTGTAGACGCAATACAAGATATTATATGCACATCGTACCTCTGGAAAAGTCTTTCACATAATAAAGACAAAAAATCTAAGTACAAAACGATCTACGCGTGCAAAAAGTTCCATACTTTCATTTACCAAAAACCACGAGTTTTTACAACAATAACTACAAGTTATACATAAATATCTACAAGCTACGGCAGCGCTGAGGGTTGCGTCCTTGGTCAGTAGAACTCCCAGCCTCTTGGAGTTTCTTCAAAAGCAACGCATCTTTTGGGGACACGGTTGCCACACTGACCGCAACCCCATCTGATCTAGGGATATGCGCAGCACCTACACCGCAGAGAGTGGCTTACCCTTTGACACCCTTCTTCTTGGTCGCCCTCTCTGTATGACGCTCCAAGACCTCCTTCAGAGGAACCTCCGTCTCAATGGCGAAGGGGTTAAAGATGTCGCGCGGCTGCGCGAACACTGGAACTTGCAACTGAGACTCATCAGGCTTCAAGAAAAAGTCAGGTTCAGCCTCTGCGTTCTCCGCTATGTGCCTTCCAAGAGTTAATCCCTGCATAATCAATCTGATAGGATAATCTTGGTCGCGCTCCAGCCGCGCAATGTGCGGAAGCTCGAAGAGCCTCATTCCCTCCATCGCCTTCACAAGTTCCTCAAAGGCACTAGCTTTGTAGTCAGGAACCTCAGCGGGGGGAACGGTCAGCAGTTGACCCTCAGCAAGCTCTTCCACAGCCTGCGCCTTGCCACGAGCAACGGCGCACTCCACCACCTTACCAAAGGCACCCATGACCTCTGGGGATTCCAATGTGCCCATGGCAGCCAGGCGCAAGCCATGGCTGACCAACCACCTGCACAAACAGCAACAAATGCATTAGAAAGGAAGAAAAAAAATACAATAATTAAAGAGGAATGTACAACAAGTACCTGCGCTCCACAATCGTAGACATCAGATGAGGATACAACTCCTCATCATACTCTCTGCTCAACTTGCGCAGCTTTTCCTCCTGCGCCTCCACAGAACTCTCCACCTTCTTGCCAAATTCAGCAAGCTGGCCGCAGAGCTCATTCTTCCTCTCCTCCAGGTACTTTACCCCCCAGGCGAGGTCAGCCCTGTACTGCTGCGACTCTCCACACTCGCGCTGCAGCTCAGCCATCACAGACAACTTCTCGTCGGTGGCCTTCTTGGCGCGCTCATCGGCAGCCAACACCTCTGCCTGCGCCTCAGCCAACTGCGCCCTGAGCTGGGCAATCTGCCCATCCTTCTGAGCAAGGCTGCCTCTCTCCACAACGGCCCGCGCCTTTAGCTGAGTGACCAACTCAGCTTGGCGAGCAGAAACACTAGCTAGCTCCTCCACCAACTCATGCGCAGACATTTGCGCCGCTGCCTTCAAAGGCTCCTCCAAATGAGCAGTCTATGGTGATGCGGCACGATCAGCAAACGCCGCACCATCATCCACAACATGGTCACTATTAAACAAAGAAGGTAAAGTTAGTGCGAGAATACGGCAAATAAAGAAGACAAAAGTTGTAGATACTTACACAAAAGGTGGAGCTTGGCCAGATCCTTCTCCGCGCTAGAAATGGACATATCATCCGGTGTGGCAGACTCTTCATCAGCAATCAGATGGCGCCTCCTCTTGGAGGTACCAGTACCATAACCACCAGAAGACGCTTCCTTGCGCTTCCCTCTCTGAACCTCCGCAGCAGGTTCCAGAAACTCCACGCTGTTGGATTATTCAACATGGGCCTCCTCCGCCACGAGAGACGGCTCCCCAGTAGGAGGAACACTCTGCACCGGCACAACAAGCGCGGCTGCGGGTGGAGAATTCTCACGTACAGTGGGCCCAAACACCGTTAGGTGCCCCGCAGTAGCCTGTAAGATGGGCTCCTCACCTTCCCTCAGAGGACACACCCCACTATCACGCGCTTGGGCTCCTCCAACTTCACAACAGTGAACAGGTCCATCTCTGCGACAGACAAAAGACAAATAACAAGAACAACTTAGTTATTCAAGCAAAACAAATAAACACTTACGTTATAGAGGCAAAGGCAAGAAAGGATGAGCACCCACCCTGGCTGTTCTCATCAATGAAGGTTGGAACCTCGTCCGCACCATCAAAATAGTTGCGACTCAGCCCCATATGCACCAAAAACTCCTCAGGATAGGAGTTAATGGGAATGCGGTTATTATCAATTATATCCGCATCCGCGGAGCTGTACGAACCAGGGATAGGACGCTCACCCCTCGGCAGCGACCCTTGAGTATAGAACTCAAAGCGCGATGGAAACACAACATCATCCACCTAGAAAAAATATTCTCTCCAATGCCTTAAAGAATCTACTTTATCGGTATAGCATTGAAGGCGCCCTGCGCGCTTTGCAAAAGAAACCCACCCGTGCGACCACGTTGTGTGGTAGAACGCACGAAATAGGTCGACTGTCGGATTGATGGCAAGTAACCGACAGTTTATTTCAAAATTGGATATTTTCGCCGCACCTATACAGTGCAGTTGTGAGATATGGAGTTATTGCTAAAAAATATGGATATTGGTACGCGATAATTCGCGTAATCAAAAAAACGTGTATATAAACCTATCTTCCCATCGGGGAAATCGGCTATACACGCGTCCACATCTGGTGCTTCCGAATGGACGTCGAGAGAAATGAAGTAGTCAGAAGAAAACTGACGTACGTCATCCTCATCCAGCCTAGAGCGAAACTCGTGTAACTGAGCAACCATTTTCAAGATATAAATAAGGTGTACTAAATTGCGCACGCGCAGTTACCTAATAAGAACAGAAGATTGAAGAAAGAAAAGCTTGGAAAGGTTTGGAAATGGCAAAAATAAGTTTAACTGTGAGAACCACAGTGAAAAAGGGGCGGTGACTTTTATAAGTACCAAAAACCCTAAGAGACGCGCCACGTGGATTCCACTAACAAAACGTGTAGCTAGGATGAGAGACGGTACAACAGTTTTTCCTCTTTCCAAGGTACACGTGGACACTCTCCCCGTTTTTCGAAGCACTTCTTATGATATTTTGGGACTTGATACATTGCTCCTATTTTTGGGCGGAAGTATTTAATTTTTTCCCGCCACGCTTGCTGCTACTCTAACTAGTCTAGTATCCGCGGCTACGAGCCGCACACACTAGACTGGGAGGACATGATGACGTATAGTCTATAGTTGGGCCACGGGCCCAAATGATATACATTACTAAGCCCAAACCCACCACGAGTGGGCTATCATGACAAATGACTTGGGCTATAATACCAATGGCTTGGACTCACGAAGTCCAAAGCCCAACCACACTACCCGGTTATAGGATAAGGATCTCATTTTACAGAATTGATATCCTTACCCCGGATAAGCACCACGTGTGCGAAGAGTAAGGAACAAGAAACCTACACGGTTTCTGCGCCCCTATATATAGAATGATATATTCTCATTAAAGGTACGATTCACACGATCCTTAACTCTTCAACTAAATCCTAAACCGATTATTTACTCTCACGCCGGAGTCTAATCGTGGGAGACAATCCCACGATAAGTCTAACGGTGTTGTTTGCTTTCTTAGTGCGCAGGTTTCATAAGCACGAAAGTTCTAATTGGTACGAGAGCAGGAGTCCAAACAAGGTAAGCCCAACTTTTGTATCAACAATACTAATTCACACACATATGAGCAACATTTTCTTCATTGAACCAATGTGGGACTAAATGTAGAAATCGTTTTATAGAAAAAGAAATGAAGGTTGTTAAATTTAGTGACCTATGCAGTTTTACTAATTTACCCAGTCCCATATAGTCATATACATGGTCATCATCAAATTTCTTTCAAAGCTACTTGAATAACTGTATCTGTTTGTTTACGTATGAAGTTTTTTAAATATCAGCTTTAGAATATGATGACATCCCTTTGTTTTAGAATTTGTTGATGATGTTGTCTATATACATTTCCTACAAATGAAGAACGATTTAGTATTCAAATTAATTGTGTAGTTTTGGATTTAATTAAGATTTCTGTTGTTTTAACATTAGAAATTGTAAAAAATCAAATTTGCGGATTTTATTATCTCTGTTTTTGTGATAATAACTTAAAATCTTACACATGTATTTGATATATCAATGAAGAACTTAAGTTCTTTCACTTGAAAATATGTACGATTAAGGTTACGAGTTAGTTAGATCCAAAGGCAATAAAAGGCCACTTAATTAAATAAATATTAAAAATTTAAGAACATTATGAATTCCGGAACCTCATCTAGTTTGGTAGTTCCATTTTTATTTTGCAAATTGAACTCCCATATCAGCAAAGGCATCCGAAACATCATATTTGTTCTAGACACATCTGTTCCACGTGAAGTGCTGTATATAACTAAGTTATCTTTCCTTTCTCTAACCTATGTGGGATGTAATGCTAGAATGGCTTTATTGAAAAAATCCAATAAGTATATAAATGTTTTTTACTAATGCATTTTTAGTATTATATAATCTATACTACGTATCACTTGTGTGTTTATTATACAAAGCTTATCTTTTAAAGAATTGATGTTACTAAACCGTATTGTAGTTAGAGTATAATTTCTAACAAAAGAAATAAAATGAATAACATTAGTTTATATAAATTATTGTTCTTATGTAACAAGGATACATGCTCTTCGAACCGACTAGGTGATATTGTAATCTGCATTATTTATTCTCATTTGTATTTTGAAGTTACTGAAGTAGGTGATATTGAGTTTTAAAGTCAATGCTCTTGGATTTGAGATATTATTCATTAAGTACTCTATCATTCGCAACACACCGACATGATTCGACAATATGAAATTGACTAGGTCGAGCCCTCGAGGAAACTCAGTTTCAAACTTACAGGATTCGAAAACCTATACGACTTGAACTTAGATTCGGTTTTTAGTTTGAGTTGATCCATTTTGAATTCAATTCAATTCGGTTTCCAATTTTGTCTTAAAAAAGTTTCAAAAAACCCGAAAACCAAACTGACAAACACCCTAGTTTCTTGTGCTTGATTTGGGGCCAAATGACTCATGTGGTGCACTACTCGGCTATAAGAAAACATCCACAAAGGCTTAATGTTTAACATAAAAAAACAAAGTTTTTCTCTATTTAGATGCTATTTGTACTAATTACTACAGTAATATCTTAGCTAGAGGTCACACTTGTCCAAGTCTTTCTCGTTCCGAGTTGAGCATAATTCATAACTACTCGTCAAGTTAACAAATCGACTTCGAGCATAGCCTAACATGATCAACTTAGGGACTTGGCTTAAGTTCTCAAACATCGACACCGCGTTCTCTTAAGTTTAAACATGTCATTGGCAATGAGGCAAAAATGATCATTAACAAGAGTTTATTTAACCCATTGCTTATTTACTTGAGGTGATTTATTAGGATCTTCTCCTAATGTGTTTTTGAGATTGTCATGTAACCTTCTTGTCAATTATTTACATACATGACCTAAGAGAGACCATGAATGTAGTATGGAAGTTTCAAAATGAATTATTGTACTAAAGATATGTACCACATAAAGAAATCGATTATTTTAAACTGATAATGAGTAATACATTGAAGTATACGGAGATCATTTAAAAAAAAGTTTTGAACTTATACGAATTCACAAATCGTAATTATAGAATCACTAAATCTTTTATTTAGGGATTCTACAACTATGAGTGGTAAACATCATACTAATTCACACACATATGAGCCATATTACACTATGGTATATTAATTACCAACATTTTCTTCTTTGAACCAATGTGGGACTGAATGGGTTTTATCGAAAAACAATTGTACCATATACGTGGTCATCATAGATCAATTTTCTTTCAAAGCTGCTCGAATAACTAATACTATTTGTATACATATATAGTGTGTTAAATATCAGCTTTAGAATCCCTTTGTTTTAGAATATGTAGATGATGTTGTGTATATATGAACGATTTTAGTATTCAAGTTAATTGTGTAGTTATGAGAGTTTTGGATTTAATTAAGATGTTTCTATTGTTTTAACATTAAAAGTTGAACAAAATCAAATTTGTGGATTTATTACCTTTGTTTCTATAATAATTAGCATGGTATCTGCGTTATGTTGCGATGATAGCGAGAATTCGGTGATGCACTAAAGTGGTCTATAAAAAAGATAACCAACCCATCGAAATGTATAGAGATCATGTACTTAAAAAAGCTTTGGATTTATATGAATTCACACGTCATGATTATGAGTTACTAAAATTTTCATCTAGCGCCTCTGAATCAGAAGTGTAAACATCATACTAATTCACACACATGAATAACATACACTAAGTTAGTTTATTAACTACCAACATTTTCTTTCTTTAATGTGGGACTAAATGAGTTTTATTGAAAAAGAACTATACCATTACCAACATTTTCTTTCTTTAATGTGGGACTAAATGAGTTTTATTGAAAAAGAACTATACCATGTACATGGTCATCATAAATCAATTTTCTTTCAAAGCTACTGGAATAAATAATACCTATTTGTATGCATATGAAGTGTAGTTATGAGAATTTTGTAACATGATGGAATCCCTTTGTTTTAGAATTTGTAGATAATTCTTTGTACTGTCTATACACGTTTTCCTACAAACGAAGAACGATTTTAGAATTTGT
Source organism: Artemisia argyi (assembly GCA_030686995.1). Taxonomy (NCBI): domain Eukaryota; kingdom Viridiplantae; phylum Streptophyta; class Magnoliopsida; order Asterales; family Asteraceae; genus Artemisia; species Artemisia argyi. Next base: position 210,503,689 of record CM060681.1, read on the forward strand.
AGATAATTTTGTCTATATACGTTATGTTAGTTTTGGATTAAATAAAGATGACTATTTTTATAACATTAAAATTGAACAAAATCAAATTTGTGAATTTATTATCTATGTTTTTGTAATAACTAGAACGTTACCCGCGCAATGCGGCGGCGAGTACCATGTGATTATATTTTGCGTTATTTAGTTACACATTTTTGTTTGAAGAACCAACCGCTTACTAACAAACTTCCTAACCAACTTGCTTTCTAACAAATTAATTTTGAAATCTTTCCATAATAAGTAAGAAAAAATTATGAATTTTAAGCCTTTCTAATTATAGAATAATCTCAAATACATTATAATATAGTACAGATAACTTGAAGTTTTATACATGTGTTTGATCTATCAAAGGTAACAAAGAGACCCTTCTATAAAATAAATATTAAAAATCCAAGAACATACACGAGTTTCGAAAATTTACCAACCATTTAAGTTCATTTTATATTTGGTACATTAAACTTCAATAGCGGCAAAGTATCCCAAACATCATATTGTTCTAGACACATATGTTCCATGTGCAGTGTTGTATATATAACTAAAATACCTTCCCTTCTCTAACCTATGTGGGATGTAATTCTAGAATAATTTTCTTGAAAAAATCTTGTGAGTCTCTAAATGTTGTTGACTCGTGCATTTTAGTATTCTATTATCTATATCAGTTACGTGTTTATTAATGAATTGATGTTACTTTGCTAAATGATGCCAAGTTCATCATGTATATACGATTGTTAAGTGAGAATGCAACTAATTCATTTGAAGCAAATAAAGGTCTTACTATTTCAACTAATGTAGTACTAATTAACCATACTGTAGTTAGAGTTTAGTTTCAAACAAAAAATAAATAAATAAATAAAATGAATCACATTAGTTTATATAAATTATTGTTCTTATGTAATAAGGATACATGCATTTTTGCTATCCTAATCTGCATTATTTAGTCTGATTTGTAAAAGGTTTTTATATAAATTATTGTACTTACTCCATTGCTTATTTACTTGAGGTGATTTATTTTGATTTTTTCATAATATGTTTTTGACATTGTCATGCAACCTTCTTATCAATTATTTACACACATGACATAAGAGAGACCATATGTACATTAATATGCATCCAAGTTTCAAAATTAATTATTGTACTAAAAATATGTACCTCATAAAGAAATCGATTATATGAAACTGATAATGAATACATTGATTTAAGTATCATAGGTTAGTTAAAAAAAAGTTTTGAATTTATATGAATTCACAAATTGTAATTATAGAGTTACTAAATCAATACGATATGTAAACACGTACAAAACTTGATACACAAAAATGTCATTATCGGATGTAGGAATGCCATTGTTTTAAGTTTAGCATAAAAAAACAAGGTTTTTTCTTAATTTAGATAGTACTTGTCCTAATTACTACGGTAATATCTTAGCTAGAGCTCAAACTCGTCCAAGTCTTTCTCGTACCCAACTTAGTATAATTAAAAAATATTCAAGTTAACACATTGAGTTCGAGCATAGCCCAACATAGCCCAACATGATCAACTCAAGGACTTGGGTTGTGGTCAACCTGGTCACACATGTTTTAGAGAGACGTTAAAAATGATTCAGCTTTCACTCAATGACCCTAGACGAGTCAAGTTTAAACATGTCATCATAATATTATAACCAACTTTACGAGACTAAAGCCACCACCGAGCTCAAAGTCAAGCAAGGCTCAATCACACCCGAATCATATTACCACTTTGGATATACTATTCTTTTGTTCTTCATTTTCATCTTCTGACTCATATATTTTTTTCATCTTTTGCAACTTAAAGCACAAATTAAACCTAGTCCATACTCACAAAAGCAATAGAAAGAAACTTAATCGAAACAAAAACAATTGAACGTGTCTGAATTACAATGTGGGAAGAATAAACAGATGGTATAAAAACAACACTATTGGTGTGAAATGCTATACCCATTAATGTGATCGATTACTGACATAAGTTTTATAGATTTTTTTTTTAACCATGATTGTGACCTTTTGGCTGACTAATCTACGGGGTACAATTACAAACTTTAAGAAGTTTATTTATTGTGGAGATAGGTTTATACAACCAAAAGCTTTATAAGTTGGTGACATATCTCAATTTTATATTTTTTATACGTTTACCGTAGTAGATGACCTAACTATGTACCACATAAAAACGGATTCGAAATCTTTGTAAAACTTGTATATGGAGTTCATATAGATTAAAAAGAAATACGAGTTTATATGAATTCACAATCATGATTAGAGAGTAACTAAATCTTTATCTAGCACTACTACAAAAAAAGCGATATAGATCGGTTAGAAAGCCTTATATAGATCGGTAACCAACCACTCTATGTAAGGGTGATCTTTATGAGCAGGTACATATATAGATCGGTTTAAAGATCGGTTAACAATGAATAACTGATCTATTTAATGTTGGTTTTTGAGGGTAGTTAGATCGCTTTTAAACTAGATAACCGATCTAGTTAATAGCTATGATTTAAAAAAAATAATACATTAAATTGATTTTCCCATAATTTAATCATATACAAAAATGCAAGTATACAAAAGTGCAAGTTTTTTCCAAAATTGCAATTCATTGCCATACACAATAATATTCTAGTACAAATAACTTATATAAAGATCAACATTTAAGTCACACCAATAGTTACATGGCCCTTTGGTAGCCAGTTTTCTTTCTCAACCAGCTCGCGAAGTTGTTACAGTAAGACGGTTTAAATATACATGAACAAAGAATAAATTAGCTACACTATAAAGTTAACATTAGTTTGAAAGATATTACCATCAATTTGTAAGTAATGTGGTTTCCAGGACCGACTCTTTGTTCACTATCGACCCAGTAAGATGGAATACCACGATCCTATGGAATCTCTTGCAAGTGTGAAGTATTGCTCGAGTTCCACCCACCAACTACCAATATAAGATCCATCTTTTCTTCCACTAATTTATACATCGCATCTTGTCGCTCCTAAAAATGAAATATATTTAATTAAAATTTCAATCCTGAATTTGGAAGTTTTTCCAATAGGTGGCAAGTGGCTTAGATAGCTTGGGTAACGGGTCAAAACAGGCTGTGTTGACCCATTACAGATTTTGTGCCTTTTTTTTTATAAAGATTTCAAAACCAAATTAGTTTACAAAGTCATATTATAGATTTTTGAATGAAATGATGCATAAGGTTTTGTACATAAAAAAAAATACACTTAGGCGACTTTAAACCCATTTCATTTATTTTATTTTACTAATTTGAGACGTTATTAAAGCATTTAAAGTAAACGGGTCGAAATGCTATTTTCTGTTTATCTAAGGGAAAGGCTTGCTTGAGTAGCATCACAGATATTGTTGAAGCTTATAAAGTGTTCCGTAGCATTTTCTACCGCATATTTACTAATCATGGTCCTCTCTACTAGTTTCCCTACAAAAATGTAAAAAATGATATAAGCATCAGAACTCAGACACGTAGTGTGATACTCGTAAATCGTTGAATTTGATACCGACCAATCTCCTCTGTTTCTGCCTTAAACATTGTAGTTTGGTTTGCTACACCAACTTTGACAAGATCAGTGTCCGGGTTAAAATCCTTTGAAACTGCAAACTTTAATTTCTGCAAGTATCCGATATTTGTAAGTGTTTATATATTCTTAACACACAGATAGTAAAAACCTAAACATTAAATAAGTTCATAAGATAATATACCTCTAGAAAAGCTTCTCAAGTGTTTATATATTGTAAGTGTTTATGTACTGCGATAAATGAGTTTAGTTCGAAATATATAGAATTTTGAATATGTCATTATAGCTTATCAAGTATATCAGGTCAACCCGATAACTCGATAACAAAATAATTAAGACCCCAACCCGAATAACGCTATCGGGTTAATCGGGTTGACCCATTTGACACCCCTAATTCTAATGCCTACAATTTGCAATTATTATTAGTACAATACAAGTAATAATAGAGATAGCATACCATTTGTAGCCGCCAAACTCAAACGCATTACTACGAAGTTCTCTCTTCTTTATATGTGAAAATTCGTCTATTTTCCATGTATACTTTCCATATAGCTGATGAGGTTTCAGTCGTGCGAGTCGGTAAAATCAGTATGAAAACCATACACACATCAATTGCCTAGACACCACCCTCAAATTATAATATTAGCTATTGTATGTTAGTATGTTACGTGTTGATCTTTCTATCAATACCATGCTTCATGTAAGATACACAACAAATGCCTAAAAAGGAATATAAGTGAAGTAACACTTGATAGGTTACTGAATACTGATAAAGGCTATAACAACCATGAGCATAACTGAATTTCATTAAATATAACTTTTATAAAAAACCTTAAGACAGAGAACGGGCGAGTAAGTGGACTTCTAAATATGTGCTTTCAGAATGAAAAATATATGTTTATCGCTACTATAAGTTATAAATGTATAAACTCTAGGAACACTTCCGTTACAAACAGTACATTCACTTCATTGGTACCATTCATTTCATCAGACACGAAACAATACAAATATGTATGCACTTGAAAGTAATACCTTGAGTAACTTGGACTACAGAAGTTGTGCCATCTCCTACTTCGCTATCTTGAAGCTCAGCCAACTCTACAAGAACCTATATGACCACAAGTTACAATAAAACCAACATACTAATAGACAACAAGCAAGAATCAAAGAAATAGAGCATAAACAGAAGCACACTAGGTACAAATTTCCATGGATCACCTTGGCAACTGGATGTTCAACGTCTAACATCCTGAGAGTTGTAGCACCATCATTTGTAGATAGTACCTATTCATTATCAAACTACAAACCAAACAAAAATAAAACTCTCACTTTAAAGTCTTAAACTTGTCAATTTTAGTTCAAGATGCAAGATGCAGACACAAGGATGTTACAACTAAAATTTGAAATTAAAACCTTAACTTTCAAAAAAAATGCAAACTTGAACCAAATAACATTAATTTCACAAATAATTGCTAGTGTGAGGTCATATAACTATATAAAAACGAATTATACAAATTGTTGTGAATGTGTACTCACCATGGATCCAGAAGCTTTAAGGAAGTAGCTTAAACCTGATAAAAAAAATAAAAATAAATAAATAAATAAAAAAAAAAAAAAAAAAACCCTCAAATTACTTTCATATCAAACCCCAAGAAAGAACCCTAGTTTGATGTTTAATTAACATATGGAATTAGCCCAAGAAGTTTGAGTTGATAATAAAACTAGTGTTGGATGATGTTTACATACCTGATTAGTGCTCTCGACTTGGAAAATTTTGTGAAGAAGATGGATAGTCAAAACACCAAATCTATTTTGGAGGAATTAGTGTTTGAGGCTGCAAGTGAAAAAAACTAGGGTTGGTGTGAAAAAAAAAAGTAATAGATACTCGGGAGGGAGATAAGGCGCCCAAAAAATCCAAGTTTTTTCGTTTCATTTTAATCCCCGCTAAAATTATTTTGGGGAAGTAGATCGGTTGGTTAGGAAAAAAGTGATCTATGTAATACAAAACGTGATTCCAACTAGAGCATGTCACAGGTGTTAAAAATTTGTGAGCGATAAATAGATCGGTTAATAGCTACGAACCGATCTAACTAGTTTCAAAATTTAAAAGATCGGTTATTAACTAAACAACCGATCTATTTATTATACTTCCCCCTCTTTTTTCTTTGTTAGATCAGTGGAGTTGTGATTGTTTCGACTCCTAGAAGCAAAGAGAAATAACGATCCTAAGAAACAATCCAAATGATCTCCTTGATTCAATTTTTGCTCGATCATGAATGTCAAAGACATATATTAGATTACATACCTTGACAATTTATGTGAGAGTTTATGCATGATTTTGAAATACAATGTTTTTAGAATTAGTCAACAATGCAAGGAAAATGATCTTCATGTGATTCCTAGATTGTGAGAATAATTTTTAGAGAAAATTGATTGAGTTTTACAAAAAGGTTTATGCAAAGAAAATAAATCTTCTCAATCTTTAGTTTTGTGCGAAATAGATTCCTAGACTCAGAAAAGGTGAAATGGAAGAAAAATAAATTTCATGCAAGTATAAATTTGAATTAATTCAATGTAATTTAGTCAACTTGTTCCATCATTCCTAATCCTAAACGCAAGTGGTTGAATAATTCACGCTTAAGGGGTTTTGTGAATATATCCGCAATGTTGTCTTCCGATGCAACCTTTTCTATAGATATATTTCCTTTTTGTACATTATCCCTAAGAAAAAGGTGACGTATTTCTATGTGTTTAGTCCTAGAGTGTTGCACCGGATTTTTACTTAAATCTATTGCACCTTTGTTATCGCACATAATGGGGACATTTTCTAACCTAATGCCATAGTCTACGAGAGCTTGTTTCATCCATAGTGCTTGTTGACATGCCTTTCCGGCGCTTACATATTCGGCTTCGGTTGTAGAAATAGCAAGAGCGGTTTGCTTCTTCGAAAACCAAGACGTTAGACAACATCCCATAAACGTGCAAATACCGCTAGTGCTCTTTCTATCTACGTAGTCTCCCGCATGATCCGAATCCGCATAGACAATGGTTTCTATGTCGGATTCCTTAGGATACCATAATCCTAAGTGTATAGTGCCTTTAACGTATCGGAAGATACGCTTAACCGCTTCTAGGTGAGAGGTTTTGGGATCCTCTTGAAAACGGGCACAAAGACAGACACTAAACATGATATCGGGTCTACTTGCCGTCAAGTATAGTAAACTACCTATCATTCCTCTATACTTGGTGTTATCTACGGACTCACCTTCATCGTCCTTTGTGAGCTTTACCTCCGTAGACATGGGTGTTTTCATGGGTATTGAGTCTTCTAGGCCAAATTTCTTAAGCATTTCCTTAATGTACTTAGATTGGTTAAAGAATATTCCATCTTCTAATTGTTTTATTTGTAATCCTAGGAAGAAGTTAAGTTCACCCATCATACTCATCTCAAACTCATCATGCATGATTTTGGCGAATTCATCACACATGTCTTGACAAGTCGATCCAAATATAATGTCATCAACATATATTTGAACAATGATGAGATTAGGGTCTTTCCTTTTAGTGAAAAGAGTGTTATCTACCATTCCCATGGAATAATCATGTTTAATAAGAAAAGCTTTTAATCGATCATACCAAGCTTTGGGAGCTTGTTTGAGTCCATACAAAGCTTTCTTTAACTTATAAACATAATCAGGTTTCGCGAAGTCAATGAATCCTGGAGGTTGTGCCACATATACCTCCTCATTGATAAAACCGTTAAGGAATGCACTTTTCACATCCATTTGGAATAACTTAAAATCTAGGGTGCAAGCATAGGCAAGTAATATCCTAATTGATTCTAGTCTAGCTACGGGGGCATAAGTTTCATCATAATCAATTCCTTCTTGTTGATTATAACCTTGGGCAACTAACCTAGCTTTATTCCTAGTAACTATTCCATTCTCGTCTAACTTGTTCCTATATACCCATTTGGTTCCTATGATAGTCATATCCTTTGGATTTGGGACTAGTTCCCAAACATCATTTGCCTTAAATTGATTTAATTCTTTTTGCATAGCTATAATCCAACTTTCATCCTTTAAAGCCTCGCTAATATTCTTAGGTTCTATTACTGAGAGGAAACAAAAGAAGTTGTTTTTATCTTGGGCTTATGACCTAAGGGTTCTTTGATTAAGATGTCCTATTATATTATCTAATGGATGTGATCTAGATTCTTTAATATTAACAGTTTCGTTATTTTCTAAGTGAATGTCTTCATTATCATTTCCTATGGGTTTTGTTTTACTAACCTCAATGGCTTCATCTTCGACTAAATCATCATCTTCTAAAGGTAGCGTTTTAGGAGGTGGTGGTGTTTCATCAAATGTTACATTTAGTGATTCCTCTACTTTCATGGAGTGTTTGTTAAGTATTATATATGCTTTACTATTTTGTGAGTATCCTAAAAATATTCCTTCATATGATTTTGGATCAAACTTAGTGAGGTAGTCCTTAGTGTTTAAGATATAGCATTTACTTCCAAATACCCTAAAGTAGCTTAAGTTTGGTTTTCTATTTCTTAATAACTCATAAGGAGTTTTTCCTAGAATTCTTCTAATTGATACCCTATTTAAAATATAGGTCGATGTATCTACGGCGTGACACCAAAATTTTTGTGGAATGGATTGTTCATTTAACATAGTTCTACTCATTTCTTGTAGTGACCTATTTTTTCTTTCTACTACCCCATTTGATTGAGGAGTACGAGGAGCGGAGAAATTGTGAGATATTCCATTTAACTCACAATATTTTCCGAATTGTACTTCGTTATCAAATTCCCTACCATGGTCCGTCCTAATGGCAACTATTGAGCATCCTAATTTATTTTGAATCATTTTACTAAATATTTCGAATTTTTCAAAGGCTTGGGTTTTGTCACTTAAAAACCTAGTCCACGTGTATCGTGAGTAGTCATCTACTATTACTAAGGTATATTTGTTTCCTCCATAGCTCCGCACAGCGGATGGACCAAAAAGATCCATATGTAATAATTCTAGGCACCTAGTAGTGGATACTATATTCTTAGCTTTGTGACTAGCATGAGCTTGTTTTCCAATTTTACATGCATCACAAAAGTGTTTGTCATATTTTAGATTAGGCAAGTTTTTAACCAATTCTTTAGAGGCCAAAGATTGTATTTGTTGCATGTTAGCATGTCCTAATCTCCTATGCCACAATGTGGAGTTTTCGTCTAGGGTCGTTAGGCATATCCTATCTTCAGGTTTGTTTCCTAGTTTCATAACATATACACCTCCTTTCCTAATACCTCTACCTATAATTTTTCCATTCTTAACTATTTCGCTATCTTCTTCGGAAAAGATAACTCTACATTTATTATCGCATATTTGGCCTACACTAAGTAAGTTATATGTTAAATTATTTACATGTTCAACATTTTCAATAGTAAGTGAGTCTTGAGAAATCGTATCTTTGCCAATAATTTTTTCACGCAAGTCACTACCAAAAATAACGTTACCTCCATTGTATGCCTTATATGTAGAGAATAGCTTTCGGTTCCCTGTCATGTGCCTCGAGCATCCACTATCCTTGATCCATTCGTCAGGCTCCAAGTCAATTCCAAGGCATATTTCGTCGGTTGCTTTTGCCATGAAACACTTTTCTTCTCTTGGTTTTTCCACTTCTTCTTTGTCACTATCACTCCATGTTCTACTAACAAATGCACCTTGATTATCATAACTCGGCGGCTTTAGACATTCACCAACGAGATGATTTGGACTTCCACATCTAAAGCATTTTCTTTTCACGTAATTGTCACTTCTATTTATTTGGAACGATTTTCTATCGTCATGTGATGATCTAGTGAATCTTCCTCGTCTCTTGAAGAATTTCTTGAATTCTCTTACGGCCATTGCATATTCTTCATCTTCACTCTCGTCACTTGAGTCACTATCATCACAAAGTTCCTTTTTGGCTTTTAGAGCAACGGATTTGACTTGTTCTTTCTTGACTTTAACCGTTTCCAAATCTTTTCTTATAATTTTTTCATGGACCTTCAAGTTGCCAATAAGCTCATCTAGTGACAATGTCATCAAATTCTTTGATTCTTCAATAGCCGTGACTTTAGCTCGCCATTTCGGATGCAATGCCCTAAGAAATTTCCTAACACAATTTTTACTAGAAAATGTCTCATCAAGTGCTTTTAAACTTGTGATAATGGTGTTAAATTTAGCAAAAGCATTATCAATTGATTCCTCTTCCGGAATCGTAAATTGTTCATATTGTTGTACAAGAAGATCTATTTTGTTATCTTTAACTTGACTATTACCTTGGTGAGTGATTAGTAAAGAATCCCAAATTTCTTTTGCGGTTTTACACATAAAAATTCTTTCATATTCTTTGCGTGGTAACGCATTATAAATAACCATTTTAGCCTCATTATTTTTTGCTAGTTTCTTTTTCAAATCATCATTTTGTTTTTCAAAAGCTACAATTTCATTCATTTTAGTTTCAACATTATATTGAATAGGGGGAAAATCACCAAAGGTAATAATATGCCAAAGATCAAGATCTTTTGATTTCACATAGGTTTCGAATCTATTTTTCCAATATAAAAATCCATCACTTTCAAATAGTGGTGGCCTTTGCATAGATTGCCCTTCTAAATATTTTTCAGATTCCATAGATCGTTACAAGTTTTAAAATACAATATATTTTAAAATTCTTGCTAGACGTGGCTCCTGATACCAATTGTGGAAAACTAGAAGGGGGGTTGAATAGTTTTACGTCTTTTTAATTAGTTGTAAAAAGAGTTTTAGTGTTTACTTAATTTTTCAAACTTAGATTCGATAATATGTGATCTCAAGTATTGCACAATACAAACAAATATCAATACGAAATATATAACAATGATAAGTAATGAAATAAGTAAGAGATGGAAAGATCGAACCGCGAGACAAGAGATTTATAGTGGTTCGGCTACAAGGACACCTTCCTTGCCCTACTCCACTCCCCGAGCACCTAACTCGAGAGTTTTCTTCACTATATCAACAAGCTCCCTTATGGCGGAGAAAACCTTATACACCAATTTACACACCAATATACACACCAATTTACACACCAATAATCACACCACAACACCTTCACACCTAAGTCACAACTTCTACACACCTTCTTCAAATCAATCTACTTCACAACTAACTACTTCAACTCTATCTTCTTCACACCAATAGATTTCCTAGCTTTTCTTCTTCACACCAAGCTATCAACTAATCACACAATCTATATCTAACACAACTATCTACAAGCAAATATTCACAACAATCTTCACAAAGAATATGTAAATAATCTTGATGATACACCAACAACTTGGATGTGGAGATCACAACAAGTTGTAATACTTCTTGTCTAGGAAGATAGAAGTATTCTTCTCTTGCACTTGAGAGGATGGAAATTGGATCACTTTGAAACAAAGAATATATACACTTATGATCAAAGGATGAGAGAATAGAGAAATAGATCTAGATCAGAAAGTTTAGAAGTGCAAAAGGTGAGGAAAAAGTGTGAACTGATCCAGTATTTATAGGGGAGAAAAACACTGTTCTGGAGCGTGGCCGGTCCCCTTAATGATTAAGGGGGCCGCCTAAGGAATTAAGGGGGCCGCCCATTTCAGAACGTTGGTTTTTCTTGTCTTTTAGTGGGGAATATTTTTCTGGATAGAATTTGCCATTTTTGGTTGGAAATTTGAAATCATATATTTATTATGAATTAAACATATTCTTTTAATTCCAAAAGTAATTTTGTAAAAGATATAAGATGTTTAATACATTTTATAAAAATTCTAGTGATTAGAAAAATTTCCTTTGATCATGAAATGTAATAAACCCTTTGTTTATTCATACCTTAAGTGATATGGAAGCAAAGACAAATATTAAGCACTAAAAACTTGTTTACGTCATAAGTTTTAGATTAATGAGTTTATGCTTTGTAATTATCAAAACATAGAGACATTGTTAATATGCTAACAATGTTTTAAGACATTATTTATGTCAACAATCTCCCCCTTTTTGATGATTACAAAACCTTAAACTCATTAGGTCTAAAAAATAATTTTAGACAAGAATTTAGAGTTTAACATTCTCTTCTCCCCCTTTTTGTAAAATCAAAAAGGTTAAAGCTCCCCCTTGATGTATACTCCCCCTCATTTGAGAGCACCAAGGAGATGAGCTATGGAAATCTTGGCTACACAAAATATTAGAAAAGAGCAAGGCAAATATACATGCAAAGCAATAGTTATAAAAATAGATTCATTCAAGCATCATAGAAAGCATTACAACATTTAATATGCTTATGGCATATTAATCATAATAGAACAAATGAAAAGACATAGTCCTATATTGCCTAGAAAGAGCACTTGGACTTGCTTGCAACTCATGGTTGATTGTTTTATTTGCTTGAAGGATAACATAAGCATGAAGCTTAGTTGTTAGATGGAGAGGGATATGGAGTGAGGTATGGAGCGGAATAGGTGGCCCTTACGATATTGTATCGTGTTAGGGGTGGAATGGGATGAGGTCGAGTGAGGAGATATTCAATCCAAGAAATATCTTCACTCAAGTAAAGGATTTGTTTTTGGAGAAAGTAGCAACAAGGGCAATAGTGAGTGTGGTTTGTAACTTGATCCAAGTTGAGAGAGTGAGGAAGGCAATTGTTATAGGGTGATGATGGAGGTTGCCCTTTGTTGCGTTGTGCAAGATGCATGGCATTGAGATCACTAAGATCATGGATTTTTGATATTTCATCACGGAACTTTTGCTTTTCCGTGGGAATGTGGAGAAATTCATTGTGTTGATATGGATGAATTGGGTTTGTGTTGTTGGAGTTGTAGTGGGATGGTTGATCAACCTTGTATGGATCATTACAAGGGATTTGAGGATGAGGTGAGTGATTTGGCATGAAAGAAGATGTTTGGCCAATGTTGTATGGTTTGTAAGTAGGATCAAATGAATGTCCTTGTGAATGTGGTGGAAAGTTTGGGAAGTAAGTGATTGGTGGTGTTGAATGACTTCCAACTTCATTTGTTATGATGGATTTGTTTCGAGGGCTTTTTCTTCGCCAAACGGGTTTTTCCGTCATTCTTGCAAGCCTTGAGGCTTTTTGATTTGGGTTTGTTTGGAGAAGCCATGAAGGGATGAGTAAAGAGTTTTGAGGATTGTGGTTATTTATAGTGTAAGATTTGTGTGTTTATGGATAGATAAAGTTTGTTTGGGAGATTAGGACAAATTGTGTTGGTGAAGATTGGGAAATGTAGGTTGAAATGGGTTAAAAAGCAGAAAAGATTCTGTAAACCCGACCATCAGATGGTCGGTCCCCTTAATTAGGGGGCGGTTCCCTTAATGATTAAGGGGGCTGCCTTACAAAATTAAGGGGGCCGCCCATCTGGTGATTTCCAGGTTGCCAGAATTGGGTTTTTGGCAGAAAATTTGCAGAAAGGTTATGTGTTTGGATTAGAATTCAAGCAAGTTCAATTCTCTTAGGCAATATAGAATCTAATCTAATCAAGATATAGCATGCATGCAAAAACACATAGGCAAAAGAGCAAATAATCAACACAAAATAAGCAATAGGAGGTAAGTAAAGGCAAGCACTCTTAAGCTTCCTAAGGCACCTAGCTTAGATTAAAGGCAAAGGCAATTAGTGAGTGAAAAACTAGTGATGGATCAAGATGACACTATTATTAGTGAATTTGTCCTAGTGAGTGTCTATATGCAACAAATGTGGAGTTGTGATTGTTTCGACTCCTAGAAGCAAAGAGAAATAACGATCCTAAGAAACAATCCACATGATCTCCTTGATTCAATTTTTGCTCGATCATGAATGTCAAAGACATATATTCGATTACATACCTTGACAATTTATGTGAGAGTTTATGCATGATTTTGAAATACAATGTTTTTAGAATTAGTCAACAATGCAAGGAAAATAATCTTCATGTGATTCCTAGATTGTGAGAATAATTTTTAGAGAAAATTGATTGAGTTTTACAAAAAGGTTTATGCAAAGAAAATAAATCTTCTCAATCTTTAGTTTTGTGCGAAATAGATTCCTAGACTCAGAAAAGGTGAAATGGAAGAAAAATAAATTTCATGCAAGTATAAATTTGAATTAATTCAATGTAATTTAGTCAACTTGTTCCATCATTCCTAATCCTAAACGCAAGTGGTTAAATAATTCATGCTTAAGGGGTTTTGTGAATATATCCGCAATGTTGTCTTCCGATGCAACCTTTTCTATAGATATATTTCCTTTTTGTACATTATCCCTAAGAAAATGGTGACGTATTTCTATGTGTTTAGTCCTAGAGTGTTGCACCGGATTTTTACTTAAATCTATTGCACCTTTGTTATCGCACATAATAGGGACATTTTCTAACCTAATGTCATAGTCTACGAGAGCTTGTTTCATCCATAGTGCTTGTTGACATGCCTTTCCGGTGCTTACATATTCGGCTTCGGTTTTAGAAATAGCAAGAGCGGTTTGCTTCTTCGAAAACCAAGACGTTAGACAACATCCCATAAACGTGCAAATACCGCTAGTGCTCTTTCTATCTACGTAGTCTCCCGCATGATCCGAATCCGCATAGACAATGGTTTCTATGCCGGATTCCTTAGGATACCATAATCCTAAGTGTATAGTGCCTTTAACGTATCGGAAGATACGCTTAACCGCTTCTAGGTGAGAGGTTTTGGGATCCTCTTGAAAACGGGCACAAAGGCAGACACTAAACATGATATCGGGTCTACTTGCCGTCAAGTATAGTAAACTACCTATCATTCCTCTATACTTGGTGTTATCTACGGACTCACCTTCATCGTCCTTTGTGAGCTTTACCTCCGTAGACATGGGTGTTTTCATGGGTTTTGAGTCTTCTAGGCCAAATTTCTTAAGCATTTCCTTAATGTACTTAGATTGGTTAAAGAATATTCCATCTTCTAATTGTTTTATTTGTAATCCTAGGAAGAAGTTAAGTTTACCCATCATACTCATCTCAAACTCATCATGCATGATTTTGGCGAATTCATCACACATGTCTTGACAAGTCGATCCAAATATAATGTCATCAACATATATTTGAACAATGATGAGATTAGGGTCTTTCCTTTTAGTGAAAAGAGTGTTATCTACCATTCCCATGGAATAATCATGTTTAATAAGAAAAGCTTTTAATCGATCATACCAAGCTTTGGGAGCTTGTTTGAGTCCATACAAAGCTTTCTTTAACTTAGAAACATAATCAGGTTTCGCGAAGTCAATGAATCCTGGAGGTTGTGCCACATATACCTCCTCATTGATAAAACCGTTAAGGAATGCACTTTTCACATCCATTTGGAATAACTTAAAATCTAGGGCGCAAGCATAGGCAAGTAATATCCTAATTGATTCTAGTCTAGCTACGTGGGCATAAGTTTCATCATAATCAATTCCTTCTTGTTGATTATAACCTTGGGCAACTAACCTAGCTTTATTCCTAGTAACTATTCCATTCTCGTCTAACTTGTTCCTATATACCCATTTGGTTCCTATGATAGTCATATCCTTTGGATTTGGGACTAGTTCCCAAACATGATTTGCCTTAAATTGATTTAATTCTTTTTGCATAGCTATAATCCAACTTTCATCCTTTAAAGCCTCGCTAATATTCTTAGGTTATATTACTGAGAGGAAACAAAAGAAGTTTTTTTTATCTTGGGCTTGTGACCTAAGGGTTCTTTGGTTAAGATGTCCTATTATATTATCTAATGGATGTGATCTAGATTCTTTAATATTAACGGTTTCGTTATTTTCTAAGTGAATGTCTTCATTATCATTTCCTATGGGTTTTGTTTTACTAACCTCAATGGCTTCATCTTCGACTAAATCATCATCTTCTAAAGGTAGCGTTTAGGAGGTGGTGGTGTTTCATCAAATGTTACATTTAGTGATTCCTCTACTTTCATGGAGTGTTTGTTAAGTATTATATATGCTTTACTATTTTGTGAGTATCCTAAAAATATTCCTTCATATGATTTTGGATCAAACTTAGTGAGGTAGTCCTTAGTGTTTAAGATATAGCATTTACTTCCAAATACCCTAAAGTAGCTTAAGTTTGGTTTTCTATTTCTTAATAACTCATAAGGAGTTTTTCCTATAATTCTTCTAATTGATACCTTATTTAAAATATAAGTCGATGTATCTACGGCGTGACACCAAAATTTTTGTGGAATGGATTGTTCATTTAACATAGTTCTACTCATTTCTTGTAGTGACCTATTTTTTCTTTCTACTACCCCATTTGATTGAGGAGTACGAGGAGCGGAGAAATTGTGAGATATTCCATTTAACTCACAATATTTTCCGAATTGTACTTCGTTATCAAATTCCCTACCATGGTCCGTCCTAATGGCAACTATTGAGCATCCTAATTTATTTTGAATCATTTTACTAAATATTTCGAATTTTTCAAAGGCTTGGATTTTGTCACTTAAAAACCTAGTCCACGTGTATCGTGAGTAGTCATCTACTATTACTAAGGTATATTTGTTTCCTCCATAGCTCCGCACAGCGGATGGACCAAAAAGATCCATATGTAATAATTCTAGGCACCTAGTAGTGGATACTATATTCTTAGCTTTGTGACTAGCATGAGCTTGTTTTCCAATTTTACATGCATCACAAAAGTGTTTGTCATATTTTAGATTAAGCAAGTTTTTAACCAATTCTTTAGAGGCCAAAGATTGTATTTGTTGCATGTTAGCATGTCCTAATCACCTATGCCACAATGTGGAGTTTTCGTCTAGGGTCGTTAGGCATATCCTATCTTCAGGTTTGTTTCCAAGTTTCATAACATATACACCTCCTTTCCTAATACCTCTACCTATAATTTTTTCATTCTTAACTATTTCGCTATCTTCTTCGGAAAAGATAACTCTACATTTATTATCGCATATTTGGCCTACACTAAGTAAGTTATATGTTAAATTATTTACATGTTCAACATTTTCAATAGTAAGTGAGTCTTGAGAAATCGTACCTTTGCCAATAATTTTTCCACGCAAGTCACTACCAAAAATAACGTTACCTCCGTTGTATGCCTTATATGTAGAGAATAGCTTTCGGTTCCCTGTCATGTGCCTCGAGCATCCACTATCCTTGATCCATTCGTCAGGCTCCAAGTCAATTCCAAGGCATATTTCGTCGGTTGCTTTTGCCATGAAACACTTTTCTTCTCTTGGTTTTTCCACTTCTTCTTTGTCACTAGCACTCCATGTTCTACTAACAAATGCACCTTGATTATCATAACTCGGCGGCTTTAGACATTCACCAACGAGATGATTTGGACTTCCACATCTAAAGCATTTTCTTTTCACGTAATTGTCACTTCTATTTCTTTGGAACGATTTTCTATCGTCATGTGATGATCTAGTGAATCTTCCTCGTCTCTTGAAGAATTTCTTGAATTCTCTTACGGCCATTGCATATTCTTCATCTTCACTCTCGTCACTTGAGTCACTATCATCACAAAGTTCCTTTTTGGCTTTTAGAGCAACGGATTTGACTTGTTCTTTCTTGACTTTAACCGTTTCCAAATCTTTTCTTATAATTTCTTCATGGACCTTCAAGTTGCCAATAAGCTCATCTAGTGACAATGTCATCAAATTCTTTGATTCTTCAATAGCCGTGACTTTAGCTCGCCATTTCGGATGCAATGCCCTAAGAAATTTCCTAACACAATTTTTACTAGAAAATGTCACATCAAGTGCTTTTAAACTTGTGATAATGGTGTTAAATTTAGCAAAAGCATTATCAATTGATTCCTCTTCCGGAATCGTAAATTGTTCATATTGTTGTACAAGAAGATCTATTTTGTTATCTTTAACTTGACTATTACCTTGGTGAGTGATTAGTAAAGAATCCCAAATTTCTTTTGCGGTTTTACACATAAAAATTCTTTCATATTCTTTGCGTGGTAACACATTATAAATAACCATTTTAGCCTCATTATTTTTTGCTAGTTTCTTTTTCAAATCATCATTTTGTTTTTCAAAAGCTACAATTTCATTCATTTTAGTTTCAACATTATATTGAATAGGGGGAAAATCACCAAAGGTAATAATATGCCAAAGATCAAGATCTTTTGATTTCACATAGGTTTCGAATCTATTTTTCCAATATAAAAATCCATCACTTTCAAATAGTGGTGGCCTTTGCATAGATTGCCCTTCTAAATATTTTTCAGATTCCATAGATCGTTACAAGTTTTAAAATACAATATATTTTAAAATTCTTGCTAGACGTGGCTCCTGATACCAATTGTGGAAAACTAGAAGGGGGGTTGAATAGGTTTACGTCTTTTTAATTAGTTGTAAAAAGAGTTTTAGTGTTTACTTAATTTTTCAAACTTAGATTCGATAATATGTGATCTCAAGTATTGCACAATACAAACAAATATCAATACGAAATATATAACAATGATAAGTAATGAAATAAGTAAGAGATGGAAAGATCGAACCGCGAGACAAGAGATTTATAGTGGTTCGGCTACAAGGACACCTTCCTTGCCCTACTCCACTCCCCGAGCACCTAACTCGAGAGTTTTCTTCACTATATCAACAAGCTCCCTTATGGCGGAGAAAACTTTACACACCAATTTACACACCAATAATCACGCCACAACACCTTCACACCTAAGTCACAACTTCTACACACCTTCTTCAAATCAATCTACTTCACAACTAACTACTTCAACTCTATCTTCTTCACACCAATAGATTTCCTAGCTTTTCTTCTTCACACCAAGCTATCAACTAATCACACAATCTATATCTAACACAACTATCTACAAGCAAATATTCACAACAATCTTCACAAAGAATATGTAAATAATCTTGATGATACACCAACAACTTGGATGTGGAGATCACAACAAGTTGTAATACTTCTTGTGTAGGAAGATAGAAGTATTCTTCTCTTGCACTTGAGAGGATGGAAATTGGATCACTTTGAAACAAAGAATATATACACTTATGATCAAAGGATGAGAGAATAGAGAAATAGATCTAGATCAGAAAGTTTAGAAGTGCAAAAGGTGAAGAAAAAGTGTGAACTGATCCAGTATTTATAGGGGAGAAAAACACTGTTCTGGAGCGTGGCCGGTCCCCTTAATTAGTGGCCGGTCCCCTTAATGATTAAGGGGGCCGCCCATTTCAGAACGTTGGATTTTCTTGTCTTTTAGTGGGGAATATTTTTCTGGATAGAATTTGCCATTTTTGGTTGGAAATTTGAAATCATATATTTATTATGAATTAAACATATTCTTTTAATTCCAAAAGTAATTTTGTAAAAGATATAAGATGTTTAATACATTTTATAAAAATTCTAGTGATTAGAAAAATTTCCTTTGATCATGAAATGTAATAAACCCTTTGTTTATTCATACCTTAAGTGATATGGAAGCAAAGACAAATATTAAGCACTAAAAACTTGTTTACGTCATAAGTTTTAGATTAATGAGTTTATGCTTTGTAATTATCAAAACATAGAGACATTGTTAATATGCTAACAATGTTTTAAGACATTATTTATGTCAACAAAGTCTAATATTAGCCCAATATATTATTTAAATAAATCATCGAAGCTTATCAAATCCGTCGATTTGGTAATCCCCCATATTTATTTACGTAATACATCGCTCCAAGATTATACCCAACCTAAATCACATAGCACAAAGTATACTATACGGTAAATATCGTAGTCCAATAAATTCCCTATATATATCATCCAATTTTGCCAAATTCGTCAATTTAGCCAATTCCACGAGATATATAGTAATTTATTATCCTAATACATGTACCACAACCTATGGGCGTCGTGGGATACGATGCCCATTAATATACTCATTTTATATAGCCAAATAACTCGATTTAACCCGTCGATTAAATAAGTTACGTAGTTATAGAAAATGTTTATATTAATCGTCATATATCCGTGACAACACAAAAGTCACATAATAAAGCCCACTTGGACTTAAGTAACCACAACTCGTATAACTCGATAAGTTTTCCAAATTTATAAAATTCATCATGTTTTTATTTATTACTCACCCGACATATTAGTTCTCGGCATTATTTATAGTTATCATTTATAATAATACTTTGATATTTATTGCACTATTCGCATAGTACAATAATTATAGTTATATTATTATAACGTTTACTCGTGATCGTTTTATTATTAATATACGCATTTATATATATATATATATATATATATATATATATATATATATATATATATATATATATATATATATATATATATATATATATATATATATATATATATATATATATATATATATGTTTATCACGTATATAAACGATTATATTATCAATAATATTATTACGAGTATTATTATTAATGTTTGATTTTAAATATTTATCGAGTCATAAGAATTTGGTCACATGTCCGAGTCATTACTCTCGGCTCATAGTCCAAGTCCACAAATAATAATAACCAAGTCATGAATAAATAAACAACCCCGTCCAAATCAATCCCAAATCCACGTGCTACAATATTAGGGTCCGACTACGGCACCCGACTAACCTATCTCCGTCATCTAATTGACCGTCTCACAATCGGTCCCCAAATCCATACTCGTCAACACAACTCCACAATGAAAATCATCTTACCTTTCTTCTCGATTCCCAAGCAACAATAATAATGTAACCAATGCCCAAAGTATCAATAACAATATACGACAACAACAACAATAATAGTAACAAAAAGAATATCAAGAAACCAATAAGAACATCAAGTATATCATGCAATCCGGGTCAACTTACCAAGTCGAACCCGAGTCAAGACATCACCACGAATCGCGTGGGTCCCACCCGAGACCTCTAGGGTCTCGGCTAGCTCAGCCGAGCTCGAATCAAAACAAACGGACCCATAGGGTCGTCGGCAACAATCCACGACAACAACAAAAAAAATACCAAACAACCATAACTCATCCAATACTCAAAATATTCATCCAAACATCCTCCAATCAAGAATCAAAAACCAAGAAACATTAAGAATCCACATGAAGCCAAAAATGGCACAACCGAGAGCATACGCTCTCGGGTATGTCTCGACCCAAACAAAAACATGGACACCCGGATACCAAACGAGCATTCTTATTAACCAAAACATCATTTCCCATTATTATTAATTCCAATACAAAGAAAATAATCCATGAGGACACGGATTTAATATCAAATCGAGGCACACGATGTGGAAATCGTGGCCACTCACCTTCAAAACAACTTCAAAAATATATTTCTTCAAAACCCAACAAGAAAAGAGACGAAAAGATGATGTTATAGTGGCGGTGGTAAATATTTCGTGGTGTTAAAGGTGTGTATGGGGCGCGTGATGTATACCAAAAGATAGATCGGGACGAGAGGGTTAAGATGGTGGTGTTGTTTTTGGCGTGAGAGTAGCGGTGGTGGCGTTTATGGTGGTTTAAGGGTGGCGGTGGTGGTATTGTAAAAGAAAGAGAGAGAGTGAAAATGTTGGTGAGGATGATGGTGTTGTTGTGTTGCTTGTCACAGATTCCACAAGGACGATTTCATGTAATATACTCTTTTTTAAAAAAAAACAAACCTTTTAATATTAATAACAATAATAATAGTGAGAGGTGTAGTGGGTTAAGTAACCCGGTGTAAATACACGGACCAAACCCGAAACCTTAAATAACCAATCAACTTTCTCAAACCGAACTCATTCCAAAATAATCAAAACCTCGCGATACGTTCCAAAAATAATAATATCCGAACCAATATTAAAATAATTAAAATGTTATGTTATTCTAGTGCCGGAGTCAATGTAGTGCCAAAATAATGATCTCAAAATAAATCATCACGAATGAACCAAACCAAATCATAAATAAATAATCAAATCCCATAAATAACGTACGATCAAAAATCACATTCCAACGTTCATAAAATATCTCGTCACAATAAACTTTTCAAATATTCCAAAATTATAATTTTTTAATATAATGCGGGTTTTCAAAATGGCTCCCTAATTTGCCAGTTGTCACATCCTCCCAGTCTCAAAAGAAACCCGTCCCGGGTTTCACTCGGAACAAACCATCTACAAAGTAAAAAGCTTCAGACATCTCTTTCGAAACTCATCCTCATGTTCCCACGTGAATTTCGGTCCATGCCGCGAATTCCAACGAACGGAATATGACTTCTCTTAAGTCGTTTAATCTCTCTATCCAATATCTCAATCGGTTCCTCTACAAAATTCAAACTCTCATCCACACGAATATCCTTAATTGGTATAACCGGCGTTTCCTCCGAAAGACACTTCTTCAAATTGCTAACATGAAACACATCATGAACTTTACTCAGTTCCTGTGGTAATTCCAACCGATAAGCTACGGGCCCAATTCTTTCCAAAATAATAGATGGTCCAATGTAGCGGGGATTAAGTTTCCCACGTTTCCCAAAATGTATCACACCCTTCCAAGGCGAGACTTTCAGCATCACTTTGTCTCCAACCTGGAATTCTAGGGGTTTACGCCTCTGATCGGCGTAACTTTTCTGCCTATCTCTAGCTGCTTGCAATCGATCTCGAATTTGCGTTATTTTCTCAGTAGTCTCCAAAATAAGTTCAGGGCCTGTGAGTTGGCTATCTCCAACTTCTGCCCAACCAATAGGCGAACGACATTTACGACCATACAAAGCTTCAAACGGTGCAGCCTTAAGACTTGTGTGGTAGCTATTGTTGTAGGAGAACTCCGCAAGGGGTAGATATTTCTCCCAGACTTTACCAAAGTCTATTACGCATGCACGAAGCATATCCTCCAAAGTCTGAATAGTTCTCTCATTTTGACCATCGGTTTGGGGGTGATATGCAGTACTCATATGAAGTCTCGTCCCCAAAGCGGTTTGAAGTGATCACCACAATGCTGACGTGAAGCGGCTGTCGCGATCAGAAATAATCGATATCGGAACTCCATGACGAGAAACGATCTCCTTCACATACAACCTCGCAAGTTTGTCAACACTATCATCTTCACTAATCGCCAGGAAATGAGCAGACTTAGTCAATCGATCCATAATTACCCATATAGCGTCGCAACCGCTAGCTGTCTTTGGTAATTTGGTAATAAAGTCCATCGTAATCCGCTCCCATTTCCAAACTGGGAGTTCTGGCTGCGTCAATAATCCTGACGGTCTTTGATGTTCGGCTTTAACCTTAGAGCAAGTCAAACACTTACTAACATACAACGCTATATCTGCCTTCATATTTGGCCACCAATATAACTTTTTCAAATCCTGGTACATCTTGTCAGACCCAGGATGAATAGAGTATTTTGACTTATGCGACTCCTGCATAATCAACTCTCGAATTCCTCCATACAATGGTACCTAACTTCGCTTTCCAAAACATAATACTCCATCAGAACGCTTAACAAATCCCTTCTCATTTTCTGCCATCCCAAATATGTTCTCAGCAGGTCGATTTTCTGCTTTCAACGCTTCCGTTTGAGCTTCTAGTATTTGAGACAGTAATGGCGATACGATAGTCATTCCTAATGACCTAACTCGTAACGGTGGAATTCTCTCCTTTCGACTAAGAGCATCAGCAACGACGTTTGCTTTACCAGGATGGTAGCGAATTTCATAATCATAATCGCTTAGCAACTCAATCCAACGTCGCTGTCTCATGTTAAGCTCTTTTTGGTTCAAAATGTGTTGCAGACTTTTGTGGTCAGTAAACACTACACACTTGGTTCCATACAAATAATGTCTCCATATCCTCAAAGCAAAAACCACAGCACCTAACTCCAAATCATGGGTGGTGTAGTTCTTCTCGTGCTTCTTGAGCTGTCGGGAAGCATAAGCTATCACTTTCTCTCGTTGCATTAACACAACTCCCAAACCTTTATGAGAAGCGTCGCAATAGATGACGAAGTCGTCGTTACCTTCAGGTAACGCTAAGATAGGAGCACTACACAACATTTCCTTAAATAACTGAAATGCTTCCCCTTCCATATCTTCCCATTCATACTTAACACTCTTTTGAGTCAATTTGGTCAACGGTTTTGCTATCTTCGAAAATCCCTCAACAAATCTTCGGTAATAACCGGCTAGACCCAAAAATTGACGAACTTCTGTTGGGGTCGTAGGTGCAGCCCAATCTTTAATCGCTTCAATCTTAGCAGGATCTACATGAACTCCTTGTCTATCAATCACATGACCCAGAAATTGTACCGTCGGAATCCAAAATTCACATTTAGAAAACTTAGCATACAGTTTCTCTTTCCTGAGCAATTCTAAGATGAGTCTTAGATGCTCCTCATACTCCTTCTCGCTCTTCGAATAATTTAGAATGTCATCGATGAACACAATCACAAATTTGTCTAAGTAAGGCTTACACACCCGATTCATGAGATCCATGAATACCGCCGGTGCGTTAGTCAACCCAAACGGCATTACCTGAAACTCGCAATGCCCGTAACGGGTTCTGAAAGCCGTTTTCGGAATATCTTCCTCGCGAACTCGAAGCTGATGATATCCCGATCTCAAATCGATCTTCGAATACACACTCGATCCTTGAAGCTGACGGAACAAATCGTCGATCCTCGGTAACGGGTATCTATTCTTCACCGTTAACTTGTTCAACTCTCGATAATCAATACACATGCGAAACGATCCATCCTTCTTCTTCACAAATAAGACCGGGGCTCCCCAAGGCGAAGAACTTGGTCTTATGAATCCCTTTTCGGCTAACTCAGCTAATTGTTTCGACAACTCTTCCAATTTAGTAGGTGCAATACGATAAGGCGCTCGTGCTACAGGTGCAGCACCAGGTATCAACTCAATCTGAAATTCCACTTGTCTAGTAGGCGGGATTCCCGGCAAATCATCGGGAAACACATCCAAAAAAATCACGAACTATAGGTACATCTCCAATGCACCTTTTCTTCTTCTCCTTCCCTCCGTCCTCAGAAATTTGAGCTAAGAAAAGGTAACATCCTTTTTCCATTAGCTTTGGTAACTTAGTGCAAGATATGACCGCTAATCTAGATAGGCCTCTCAAACCCTTTCTATCTCCTGGTATGTTCAGAATCTCCTTGCCGTATGGCACACGCACGATCTTCTCATCGCAAATTATGTGAGCGCGATACTTCGACAACCAATCCATACCAATAATAACATCAAAACTTCCTAACATGACGGGTAGAAGGTCTATATTGAAAGGACGATTCAGAAAGTTTAACGTGCAACCGCGAATGATAGTCCTAATCCTCTTTATGTTCCCATTAGCTAAATCTACATCATAACCAATTCCTAAGGCCATCGGGGGTTTCTCTAGTAAGAGTGCAAACTTAGTGGACACAAAACTCTTATCGGCACCAGTATTAAATAGTATGGAAGCATAACGATTATTGAGAAGGAACGTACCAGTAATGACGTTCGGATCTTCTCCTCTCTCGTTCCCCAGTGCATACACTCTCCCATGAGCAGCTCCAGCTTCCACACATTGGTCCCCATTATCTTGTCGTCCACGGTTTCCTCCAGCTCCACAGTTTCCATTATTGTACCCATTACCACCTGATCCTTGATTCCCTCGGTTCCACGATTCCCTACACTCATTCCTATAATGTACCTTCTTTCCACATCCATAGCAAGTAACATTTGCCTTACTCATAGTTTCAGGAGTAGCATGAACCATAGCAAGTGGTCGAGCTCTACAATCCTTAGCTATGTGTCCCATCTTAGAGCAATTCTTGCACATCACAGTACATCGTCCAGAATGATTCTTATAACATCGGTTACACTTGGGTGCTTCTCCATTGTAGTTCTTCTTGTCTCCATCTCCCATAGCATAAGCTCTAGTAGTTGTTTCTCGCTTGTTTCGACGATCATTACCCTTAGAGTGATTATCCCTCTTCCTCTTTCCATTCTTGTCTTTCTCAGCTTCTTCCAATGCCAATGAGTCCACCAATTGTTGAGCAATAGTGATAGCCTCATGAATGTTTGCAGGCTTAGCAGAGATCACATCGTTCCTTGTAGCTACCGGCAACCCATCGGTATACCTCTCAATCCTTTGAGTCTCAGTCCTAACCATATCGGGACAAAGTAAGGCTAACTCTCGATAACGGCGATTGTAAGTTGCCATATCGGTACCTTTCACCTTATGGTTCCAGAACTCAATCTCCAGCTTCTTAATCTCATTCCTAGGGCACTAAGTCTGAATCAGCAAAGACTTAAATTGCTCCCAAGTCATAGCATAAGCCACATCACTCCCAACCGAATTACGGTAATTGTTCCACCAAGTTAAAGCTTCATCCTTGAAAGTAAAAGAAGCAAACTTTACCTTCGCATTCTCCGCACAACCACTGACATTAAACACTGACTCAGTCTTCTCCATCCACCTAACCAAGTAGACCACTCCTTCAGTTCCACCAAACTCAATGGGTCCACAAATGTTAAACTCCTTATAGTTACATCCATTAGCACGAACAGGTGGAAATGTTCTAGCAGAATTGTTGGAATGATTTGACTCAGCTAGTAGCTCAGCAAATCGTTGCTCCACAAGTTGATTGATCATTGCTTGATCCACAGTAGGTGCATTAAGTGGAACATGATCATTGTCTCCCTAAACATCAACATTTTGATTCCTGTTGTTGCGGTTAGTAGTGTCCAGGTTATCAGGAGTAGGGGTCTCAACATTTCGAGTAGGACGGCGTCCTCGACGACCAGGGGTAGTCGTTGCAGGACCAGTTCTGGTAGCTCTAACAGGGTTTCGTCGTACAACCATTAATATAATACCAACACAATATCAACCACGTAAATAGGAACACAATTCTCCATGTACGCCAAAAACCGTAGAATATCACATGAAATCACCATCGTCCATACAAGTAGCGATCGATACTTCGTTCCAAAATACCAAAAGACATAATAAATACTAATCGTTCCATACGAGACGGACATACAATCCGAATAACACGACTTAAGGGATAGAATAACCAGCTCTCCTAATCAAGTACTCCCTGGCTTAGGCAGCAACATAACAACAACACAAATCCAAATCGATCTAGCCATGATGCTAGCGTAAACTCCTCAATAACGATCCCAGCTCAACACTATGTGTATCTCTGTCCCTCTTGAGGTCCGCAACCTCCTTTTCTAACTCTGTATCCCTTTGCCACAGCTTGCGATCTGCCTCAAGAGCCGTGAGGAAACCTCTCTGCAGACTCTCTATCTGCTCATGTATCTCCATCATACCTCTCCGAATCGCTGTCGTCCTGCCCATGACAGTAAATCAAATCACTCTTAACTCAGCAATAAACTCAGCAATAACCATCTCAAGTCGGTCAGACATCCACGAGATCCTCTCGCCCTGTGCAGTAATCCGAGCCCACATCCTACCAATTTCACCCAAATCTGCATGCTCAGCAGAAACCTCAGAAGGTGCATCCAACTCAACAGGACTACCAGGTGGAAACTCAAACAAAAATGGATGATCAGGTGAAACCGACTCTAACGGATGTATCGGGGAATCGGGCTTCGTGAATGAGTTGAATGTGCTGGCGACCCATCATCATCAGGCATCTCCTCCTCCTGAGGATCATCCTCTTCCTCATCCTGAGGGTCATCATTCTCTTCCTCATCTTGAGGGTCAGCATTCTGCTCGCCCTCGTACTCCTCCTCATACTCCTCGTCGGAGGGGTACTCCATCAATCGTCATCTCTGAGCAGGTGAACCACGAGGCGATAAAATCGGTGACTTAGGGCATCAATGAGACGTTAAAGTAGTGGCCGAACGCAAGACCAACACGTATGGGTCATCAGGGGCCATATTGATCCACGAGGGGCGACGCGTACTAGCAATAACAATTCTTAGTAACAACACGTGCAAAGGAGGCTATGATTTGTGACAACGGCATAGGGTAGGTGTAAGTGTTTCAAAACAACTAAACCGCGAACTCAAAATACCATAACAAAAATCGTCATATAATTCCCAATCATATATAATCAAGAAAGATTTAAAATACCGCATTACTAAAACCATTTGTAAAACAATTAGGCCATATAATTCCTCAAAACGCCATATAATTCCTCAAAATGCCATCATATCACTAAATCAATAAACCTCAAATCCTCAAATCATCTAAAGAATCCCAAATCTAATAATCATCTCAATATACCTCAATAATAATAATGATGCTTCGGCTTGGCGGGCTGGCGGGCAATGGTCGAGGATCCTTTTCTATAAAAATTGGTTATAGTTTAGGTATCTATTTACCTAGTTCTCTATAACCTTGGCTCTGATACTAATCTGTAACACCCCCAAAATTTGATACAGCGGAAGACTCAACAAGCTTTCGGGGTGCTACGGGGATTGGTATCCATTCAAAGTCATGAAAGAACGAGATAAAGTAAACATGAGAAAAACACAACCAAAACGGGTTATAAAGTTTACATTTATCCCAAGAATTATCCAAAGTAAGGGCCAAAAGAAATAAACATAGGTCCACAATAGTTATCAGAGTTTTAGAAAAATAGATCCATAACCGGTGCCATTGCCAAGCCTCCAATCCCAAGCATCCATAGAGCATCACTTAATTACCTGAGAAAACGTGCTAAAAGTCAGCTTTCGCTGGTGAGATCATAGGTTTAAATTCATAATTCGATATAGTGGACATGTACGCAAAACGCTTGCTAGCTAGACTAGACTTCAATCATCCAACCAAAATAATCCAACCAAAATAATCCAACCAAATCAAATCAACCCTATAGGTGCACGCTATAGCTCAAATCAATCCAATCAATAGCTTACCTAGCTCAAGTCTAGGCCTCGCTCTATAATCAATCCAATAGCTTACCTAGTTCGGGACTAGGCCTCGCTCAACAACCAATCAATAGCTTACCTAGTTCGAGACTAGGCCTCGCTCAACAACCAAATCAATAGCTTACCTAGTTCGGGACTAGGCCTCGCTCAACAACCAAATCATTAGCTTACCTAGTTCGGGACTAGGCCTCGCTCAACAACCAAATCAATAGCTTACCTAGTTCGGGACTAGGCCTTGCTCTAAATCCTACCTAGTTCTATGAGCATAGCAAGTTTTAAAAGAATATAAAGCGATAATAGTCCACATAAAACATTTGCACGTTTCTCACCCCAAGTATTGAAAACATAGTTCAAGAGTAAAAAGTGGGGCTATGACTCACCTCAAGTCCAGCAAATCCTCAAAAGAAACGATAGAAGAAAGACGTAAGTAATCTCAAGCAACTCACGTAACGGCAACTACAGACTCGGCACTTCCTAACAATATCAAACTTCTTCAGAAATCATTTCCTCAAAATCAATTATTCCCATTCCCGAACGTATTCCATTTAACTTTCCAAAAATATCCATTTCTCAAATTATCTTCATATATTAATTTGAAATTTGACATTTGGTATCCATATGGGTGGTGGGTCGACACAACTCAAACCAAGAAGCCACAACGAACGAAATAATAAACAAATCTATAGGTCTAATATTAGCCCAATATATTATTTAAATAAATCATCGAAGCTTATCAAATCCGTCGATTTGGTAATCCCCCATATTTATTTACGTAATACATCGCTCCAAGATTATACCCAACCTAAATCACATAGCACAAAGTATACTATATGGTAAATATCGTAGTCCAATAAATTCCCTATATATATCGTCCAATTTTGCCAAATTCGTCAATTTAGCCAATTCCACGAGATATATAGTAATTTATTATCCTAATACATATACCACAACCTATGGGCGTCGTGGGATACGATGCCCATTAATATACTCATTTTATATAGCCAAATAACTCGATTTAACCTGTCGATTAAATAAGTTACGTAGTTATAGAAAATGTTTATATTAATCGTCATATATCTGTGACAACATAAAAGTCACATAATAAAGCCCACTTGGACTTAAGTAACCACAACTCGTATAACTCGATAAGTTTTCCAAATTTATAAAAGTCATCATGTTTTTATTTATTACTCACCCGACATATTAGTTCTCGGCATTATTTATAGTTATCATTTATAATAATACTTCGACATTTATTGCACTATTCGCATAGTACAATAATTATAGTTATATTATTATAACGTTTACTCGTGATCGTTTTATTATTAATATACACACACACACACACACACACATATACATATATATATATATATATATATATATATATATATATATATATATATATATATATATATATATATATATATGTACGTTTATCACGTATATATACGTATATAAACGATTATATTATCAATAATATTATTACGAGTATTATTATTAATGTTTGATTTTAAATATTTATCGAGTCATAAGAATTTGGTCATATGTCCGAGTCATTACTCTCGGCTCATAGTCCAAGTCCACAAATAATAATAACCAAGTCATGAATAAATAAACAACCCCGTCCAAATCAATCCCAAATCCACGTGTTACAGCATTAGGGTCCGACTACGGCACCCGACTAACCTATCTCCGTCATCTAATTGACCGTCTCACAATCGGTCCCCAAATCCATACTCGTCAACACAACTCCACAATGAAAATCATCTTACCTTTCTTCTCGATTCCTAAGCAACAATAATAATGTAACCAATGCCCAAAGTATTAATAACAATATACCACAACAACAACAATAATAGTAACAAAAAGAATATCAAGAAACCAATAAGAACATCAAGTATATCATGCAATCCGGGTCAACTTACCAAGTCGAACCCGAGTCAAGACATCACCACGAATCGCGTGGGTCCCACCCGAGACCTCTTGGGTCTCGGCTAGCTCAGCCGAGCTCGAATCAAAACAAACGGACCCATAGGGTCGTCGGCAACAATCCACGACAACAACAAAAAAAATACCAAACAACCATAACTCATCCAATACTCAAAATATTCATCCAAACATCCTCCAATCAAGAATCAAAAACCAAGAAACATTAAGAATCCACATGAAGCCAAAAATGGCACAAACCGAGAGCATACGCTCTCGAGTATGTCTCGACCCAAACAAAAACATGGACACCCGGATACCAAACGAGCATTCTTATTAACCAAAACATCATTTCCCATTATTATTAATTCGAATCCAAAGAAAATAATCCATGAGGATACGGATTTAATATCAAATCGAGGCACACGATGTGGAAATCGTGGCCACTCACCTTCAAAACAACTTCAAAAATATATTTCTTCAAAACCCAACAAGAAAAGAGACGAAAAGATGATGTTATAGTGGCGGTGGTAAATATTTCGTGGTGTTAAAGGTGTGTATGGGGCGCGTGATGTATACCAAAAGATAGATTGGGACGAGAGGGTTAAGATGGTGGTGTTGTTTTTGGCGTGAGAGTGGCGGTGGTGGCGTTTATGGTGGTTTAAGGTTGGCGGCGGTGGTATTTTAAAAGAAAGAGAGAGTAAAAATGTTGGTGAGGATGATGGTGTTGTTGTGTTGCTTGTCACAGATTCCACAAGGACGATTTCATGTAATATACTCTTTTTAAAAAAAAAAACAAACCTTTTAATAATAATAATAATAATAATAATAATAATAATAATAATAATAATAATAATAATAATAATAATAATAATAATAATAGTGAGAGGTGTAGTGGGTTAAGTAACCCGGTGTAAATACACGGACCAAACCCGAAACCTTAAATAACCAATCAACTTTCTCAAACCGAACTCGTTCCAAAATAATCAAAACCTCGCGATACGTTCCAAAAATAATAATATCCGAACCAATATTAAAATAATTAAAATGTTAGGTTATCCTAGTGTCGGAGTCAATGTAGTGCCAAAATAATGATCTCAAAATAAATCATCACGAATGAACCAAACCAAATCATAAATAAATAATCAAATCCCATAAATAACGTACGATCAAAAATCACATTCCAACGTTCATAAAATATCTCGTCACAATAAACTTTTCAAATATTCCAAAATTATAATTTTTTAATATAATGCGGGTTTTCAAAATGGCTCCCTAATTTGCCAGTTGTCACAATAACTAATACCTGTTTGTATATGCATACGAAGAAGTGTGTTAAATATCTGCTTTAGAACGTGATGGCATCCCTTTGTTTTATAAATTTTAGATGATATTGTATCTATAGATTTTCCTACAAACTAACATGCTTTTGGTATTGATTAGATAAGTTGTGTAGTTATGATAGTTTTGGATTTAATTAAGATGTTTATGTTGTTTTAACATTAGAAATTGAACAAAATAAAATTTGTGGATTTTGTTGTCTCTGTTTTTGTGATAATAACTTAAATCTTACACATGTATTTTATATATCAATGAAGAACATACGTTTTCTCTTGAAAATATGTACGATTAAGGTTATGAGTTAGTTAGATCCAAAGGCAATAAAAGGCCACTTAATAAAATAAATATTAAAAATTTAAGAACATATATGAATTCCGGACACCTAACTGATGATAGGAAGGTTTCATTTTCATTTTGAATATTGAACCATCATAGCAGCAAAGCATCCGAAACATCATATTGTTCTAGACACATCTGTTCCATGTGAAATGTTGTATATAACCAAGTTACCGTTCCCTTCTTTAACCTATGTGGGCTGTAATGCAATAATGGTTTTATTGAAAAAAATCCGGTAAGTATCTAAATGTTCTCATGCATTTTCAGTATTCTAGAATATATATCGTTTATGTGTTTATTATACAAAGTTTTTACTATTGTTAAGTGACAATGCAATTAATTCATTTGAAGCAAATAACGGACAAAATCAATTTACAGCAACTACAGGTATTATTATTGTTAAGTGATAATCAAATTTGTTTTGTGTTTTTGTAATAATAACTTGAACTTTTATACATGTGTTTGATATATCCAAAGGGAATATATGTCGACCATCAGCTCCGTTGGTATCTATCTCTGAAAAACTTAAGGATCCATTGGAGAAATCTTGTGGATAAAAGGTTAAGGGTTCGAGTCTTGGCTCTTACTTACTCCAGTTAGTGCCCTACTGGCCAGGAGAGTTGTCGGAGCTATTTTTTGTGAGGTGAAAAATGGCTGGTGTCAAAAGGCATCCGGGGTCAGTGTGCTCCTACCAATTCACACCTTTGGTGGATATCCAAAGCCAATAAAGAGGCCTTTTATAAAAGAGTAAATTGCATAAATCGTCCTTAAAGATTTGCCAAATTGCATGTCGTTTCATCCCAAAAGTTACGAAATTGCAAAGATCGTTCCTGTGGGGAAACCTTTGATGCAAGTATCGTCCCTATGTGGACGATACTTGCACCAAAATGGACGATACTTGCATCAAAGGTTTCCCCAAAAAGGACGATACTTGCACCAAAGGTTTCCGCATATGGACGATCCTTGCACTTTCGTAACATTTGGACGAAACATACAATTTGGTCAAACTTTAGGGACGATTTATGCAATTTACTCTTTATAAAACTAGACGATTATCTGTACATAGCAACGAGAATTTATAGCGGCAGATAGTTATAGTGATAATTTGTTACACAAAACACTTAAGCAAATATTATTATACCTATATGCCGCTATAAAATCTTGTTGATATGCACGATTAATCGTCTAAGTAATTATAATAAAGTATTCTCACTCACTGATTTATGCAAAGGCTCATGCGTGTGTTTTGAAACTTTATAAAGTATTCTCATTGATTTTAAAACATTGTGTTAACTGTTTATGTTAAGTTTCATGTGCGTGTTTTGAAACAAGAGGACCAAGAATATAAAGTTTATGCTGACTTGTCATTTAAAATAAAGGGTATAATAGGGAAGAACATTACACAAAAATTAAAGAGGAATGCTACATTCACTCACAAATTCCACACAAATCACCCACACGCTGAGGTGTCATCCACTAATTGGTGGTATGAGATAGAAGAGAGAGAAATTGTAATAATCTCCACCAATCAGTGGGTGACACCTCAGCGTGTGGGTGATTTGTGTGAAATTTGTGAGTGGATGTATCATTCCTCAAAATTAAAAGGGGCATTTACAAGAATGATTTAATAGCATTGTACATCATTTATTAAAACCTTGTGTCTTGAGGAAATATGTAATTTTTGAAGTTTCCTTGGTATATATGAAATTCTCCCTTTATAACATAAATATTACTCCCTCCGTCCCAATTTATTTGTCCCGTTTTGACTTTTTGAGTCTTTCTTTGTCAACTTTGACCGTAAATATTCTTATTTGTGTTATATAATATTTGATGAAAATTATATAAATTAAAAATACACTTAAAACTCAATCTATTCATATATTTTGAATCAAATATTATATAACACAAATAAACATATTTAAAGTCAAAGTTGATAAAGAAAGACTTTAAAATCAAAAGTGGACAAATAAATTTGGACGGATGTAATAATAATTTAGCAACATGTACAAATTTCGAACTTATGGAGAAACAGAAAATTTAATTCAAATTTTCTTTCGAGAATTAAACTCTCCTATACACCAAGAATTCGAAACATCATACTATTCTAAACACGTATAGATCATGTGCACTTTTGTATATAACCAAATGACAATGGCTATGAGTTTGATAGTAGTGGTGGGTCCCCACCTATGAAAGATTCATACCTAGCCTTATTGATATATATGGAGTATGGATTATATCTATCATTCATTATCATAGTGGTGGGCCCTCTCATCTTAAACAAACACCTTTAATCACTTTAATAGTCATAGTTTCATTCCCATAGTGGGATACCAAACGCACCCTTAATGCTAAGATGGGTTTATTGAAAAATTCTTCCACTAAGTATCTAATTCTCTATATCATTTATGTGTTTATTATACAAAGTTTATCTTTTAAAGAACTGATAAAATAATGCCAAGTTAATGTATATACGATTGTTAAGTGAGAATGCAACTAATTCATTTGAAGCAAATAAAGGTCTTACTATTCCAAAAAATGTACTAAACCATACTTTAGTTAGAGTTTAGTTTCTAAAAAAAAATAAAATAAAAAGAATCACATTAGTTTATATAAATTATTATCCTTATGATGCATTTTCGCTATCCTAATATGCATTATTTAGTCTCATATGTAAAAGGTTTTTATCTTTTGAAGTTGCCGAGATAGGTGATATTGTGTTTTAAAGCCAATGCAGTTGGATTTGAGATCATTCATTGAGTACTCTATACTTCGCAACACACCGACATGTTTCGACAATATGAAATCGGCTGGTTCGAGCCCTGGAGGAAATTCAGTTTCAAACTTTCAATTGTTGGGCTTAGGAGGATGTCGAGGGACTTAACAACGAAGCGTATTACTTCCAGTATGACAAATGTGTTTCCTGAGTTCACAATTCGGGTATTACTCACAAGATCCGAAAACCGAAGCGACCCAAATCAAATTTGGTTAGTTTCAGTTCGAGTTGATTCATTTTGAATTCGGTTTAGTTCGGTTTACAATTTTGTGCCAAAATAATCTCAAAAAACCTGAAAACCAAACCCACGCACACCCTTATTTTCATGTGCTTGATTTGGGGTCAAATGATTCATATAGTGGGCCGTAAGAAAATAACCATAAAGGCATAAAGCTTAATGTTATTATCGGATTTAGGACTACCATTATTTTAAGTTTAACAAAAAATAAATAAATAAATAAAAATAAAATAAAAGTTTTTCTCTATGTAGATAGTATTGGTACTAATTACTACGGTAATATGTTAGCTAGAGCTAAAACTTGTCCGAGGCTTTCTCGCACCAAGTTGAGCATAATTCAAAACTACTCCTCAAGTTAACAAATCGAGTTCGAGCATAGCCTAACGTGATCAACTTAAGGACTTTGCTTGTGGTCAACCCAATAGCACATAACATGTCATCATAAGATAATAACCAACTTTACGAGACTTGAGCCGCCATCGAGCTCCAAGTCAAGCAAGGCTCAATCACACCTGAAGCATATTTCCACTTTGGATATACTTTTTCTTTTGAATCATATATTTTCCAATGTAAAGCACAAACCTACACCGTACTCACAAAAGCAATAGAAAGAAACTTAATCGATACAAACACAACTAAACGAGTCTTAAGCTGCCACCATTGTTGTGAAATGCTATACCCATAATGCGACCGATTGGTGACATAATTTAATGAGTTCTTTATAAACCTTGAAGAAGTTTATTTATAGTGGAGATAGGTTTATACAACCAAAATGTTTATAAGTTGGTGACATATTTTGTTATACGTTTATCATAGTAGATGCCCTAACAAATATGTACCACATAAAGAAACGGTTTCTAAATCTGTGTAAAACATATATAAGGAGTTCGTATAGATTAAAAAAATGTTTATGAGTTTATATGAATTCACAAATCTGGATTATAGAGTCGCTAAATCTTTAATTCACACATACACGAGCCATATACACTCTGTTAATTACCAACATTTTTTTCTTTGAACCAATGTGGGAATGAATGGGTTTCATCGAAAAAGAACTAAAGGTAGTTAAATTTAGTGACATGTGCAAGTTTTACTAATTTAACCTATACTATATACATGGTCATCATTAGATCAATTTTCTTTCAAAGCTACTTGAATAACTGTATCTGTTTGTATATACATGAAGTGTGTTAAATATCAGCTTTTGAATATGATGACATCCCTTTGTTTTAGAATTTGTAGATGATGTTGTCTATATACATTTCCTACAAACGAAGAACGATTTTAGCGTTCAAATTAACTGTGTAGTTATGATAGTTTTGGATTTAATTAAGATGTCTCTTTTGTTTTAACATTAGAAATTGAACAAACTCAAATTTGTGGATTTATTATCAATGTTTTTGTAATCATAACTTGAAATTTTATACATGTGTTTGATGTATCAATGAAGAACATAAGTTATTCTCTTGTAAACGTGTATGTGTTAGATTCAAAGGCAATAAAGATGGCATTCTATAAAATCAATTTTAAAAATCTTAGGACATATATGAATTTCGAACGCTTTGTTACAAGCGGAGTTCAATTTTTATTTCGTATATCGAACTCTTTTAGCAGCAAAGCATCCGAAACACCATACTATTCTAGAGGACATCTATTCCATGTGCCCTTTTGTATATAACCAAGTCACCTTTCACTTCTTAGACTGATTTTATTGAAAAAATCCAGTAAGTATCTAAGTGTTGTTTACTCATTTATGTGTTTATTATTATTATACAACGTTTATTCTTTAAAGAATTCATGTTATTCTGATAAATGATGCCAATTAAGCAAACGTATATACGATTGTTAAGTGAGAATGCAACTAATTCATTTGAAGCAAATAAAGGTCTTCCTATTCCAACTAATGTCCTAAACCAATACTGTAGTTAGAGTTTAGTTTCGAACAAAATAAAAAAGAAATCACATTAGTTTATATAAATTATTGTTCTTATTTAATAAGGAATACATGCATTTTGGCTATCGTAATCTGCATTATTTAGTCTCATTTGTAAAAGGTTTTTATCTTTTGAAGTTAATGAGATAGGTGATATTGACTTTTAAAGCCAATGTTCTTGGATTTTTGAGATTATTCATCGAGTACTCTATCAATTGCAACACACGGACATGTTTCGACAATATGAAATCGACTAGTTCGAGCCCTCGAGGAAAGTTAGTTTCAAACTTTCAATAGTTGGAGTTAGGAGGATGTCGATGGATTTAAAAACGACACGTATTACTTCCGTATGACAAATGTGTTTTCCGGCAAGTTCACAATCTGGGTATTACTCACAAGATCTGAAATCCAAAGTGACCCAAATTAAATTTAAATTTCGGTTGAAGTTGATCCATTTTGAATTCGGTTCAATTCGGTTTTCAATTTTGTCTCAAAAAAACTTGAAAACCAACTCGACGAACACCCCTAGTTTCCTAGCTTGATTTGGGGCCAAATGATTCATATAGTGGGCTGTAAGAAAACAACCATTAAGGCATAAAGCTTAATGTCATTATCGGATTTAGAAATATCATTGTTTAAGTTTAACCTAAAAAAACAAAGTTTTTCTCTATTTAGATGGTATTTGTACTATTACTACAGTAATATCTTAGCTAGAGCTCACACTTGTCCAAGTCTTTCTCGTTCCGAGTTGAGCATAATTCAAAGCTACTCGTCAAGTTAACAAATCAATTTCGAGCATAGCCTAACATGATCAACTTAGGGACTTGGCTTAAGTTCTCAAACATCGACACCGTGTTCTCTTAAGTTTTAACATGCCATTGGCAATGAGGCAAAAATAATCATTAACAAGAGTTTATTTAACCCATTGGTTATTTACTTGAGGTGATTTATTTTGATTTTCACATAACGTGTTTTTGACATTGTCATGTAGGGGAGAGCATCGGGCCGGAACCGATCCCGTCCCGACCCGTCCCGACGAAGCCCGATCCCGATTGTGGCCGGAATCCTAAACCGACTCCCGATCCCGATTGTGTTCGGTTAGTCGGTATCGGTCGGATTAGCTTGTTATTGATCGGAATCATCCCGTCCCGACCCGTCCCGTCCCGACCCGACTCCCGAGTTCGCCGGAATAGCAAACCGACTCCCGACCCGTTTGCTAGTCGGGATCGAAATCGGGCCGGCGGGCTGGTCGGGATCGGGCCGGGAATCGGGCGGGGGTCGGTTTTGCTCAGCCCTATTGTCATGTAACATTCTTATCAATTACTTACACACATTACCTAAGAGAGACCATGTATGTAATTTAAATATGTATCGAAGTTTCAAAATTAATTATTGTACTAAAAATATGTACCACATAAAAAAAAATCGATTATTTAAAACTGATAATGAATAATATATTGAAGCATACGGAGATCATTTAAAAAAAAAGTTTTGAATTTATACGAATTCACAAATCATAATTATAGACTTACTAAATCTTTTATTTAGGCGATCTAGAATCCGAAATGTAAACATCCTACTAATTCAATCACAAATGAGCCATATACACTATGGTATATTAATTACCAACATTTTCTTCTTTGAACCAATGTGGGCTGAATGGGTTTTATTGAAAAACAACGATACCATATAACTGGACACATGGTCATCATAGATCAATTTTCTTTCAAAGCTACTTGAATAACTGTATCTGTTTGTATACATATGAAGTGTGGTAAATATTAGCTTTAGAACATAATGGCATCCCTTTGTTTCAGAATATGTAGATGATGTAGTGTATATATGAACGATTTTAGTATTCAAGTTAATTGTGTAGTTATGAGAGTTTTGGATTTAATTAAGATGTCTATTGTTTTAACATTGAAAATTGAACAAAAACAAATTTGCAGATTTATTATCTTTGTTTTTGTAATAACTAGTTGTACACGGGTTATGCTACGGTGATAGCGAGAATTCGATGATACACAACAATGGTCAACGAGTGTTAGTAGTAGCGTAAAGCGAGTGTTAATAGTAGGTAAAAACAACATTTCGGTTATCTTCGATATCGTAATTTTTCGTTATAGTATGTATGGTAGTTCAGTACATATTTATTTATGAGTCGATTTGGGATGGTACTTCATGATTTTCACCTCTCATACTTTTTTTGAGTGGTTTTACTAGATGTCTTATATGAGAATATATATAATATTTGGTCGAAGAATGTCATAACTAGAGGCGAGCATAATAGACTGTGAACCGGATTGAATCGAGAAACCGGATTGACTGAACCGACCGGACCGAATCAATAATGACGGAGGCGAAGTAATCAACCATTGAAAGTGGTGTGAGGATATACAAGAGTGTCGAGAGCTAAGCGTCTTCATATAGTGGATGTTAGGTGGCCTACTGGTCCCGTGGTTTTTACATTTGTTTAATTGGTTTTTCACGTTAAAAGTGTTTCTATTGTTTTTCGTTTTCTTTATTGTTTTGCAATCGTTGTGTGATCCATTGTTATGGGTGCGAGATCCCAACAGAATTCTTATACATGTGTTTGATATATCAATTTAGAATACACGTTCTTCTCTTGAAAATATGTACGATTAAGGTTTATGAGTTAGCTAGATCCAAAGGCAATAAAAGGCCACTTAATAAAATAAATATCAAAAATTTAAGAACATATATGAATTCAGGATCCTTCCCTGATATGGAAATTCCATTTTTATTTTGCGTATTGAACTCCCTTACCAGCAAAGGCATCCGAAACATCATATTGTTCTTAACACATCTATTCCATGTGAAGTGTTGTATATAGCTAAGTTACCTTTCCCCTCTCTAACCTATGTGGGATGTAATGCTAGAATGACTTTATTGAAAAAATCTACTAAGTATCTTAATGTTGTTTACTCATGCATGTTTAGTATTCTATAATCTATATCATTATGTGTTTATTATACAAAGCTTATCTTTTAAAGAATTGATGTTACTCAAGTTAATGTATATACGATCGTTAAGTGACAATGCAACTAATTCATTTGATGCAAATAAAGGTCTTACTATTCCAAGTTTCCAACTAATGTACTAAACCATACTTTAGTTAGATTATAATTTCTAAGAAAAAAATTAAAAAGAATCACGTTAGTTTATATAAATTATTGTTCTTATGTATTAAGGATACATGCATTTTCTCTATCGTAAAAGGTTTTTATCTTTTGAAGTTACTAAGATAGGTGATATTGAATTTTAAAGCCAATGATGCTCTTGGATCTGAGATTTTTCATTGAGTACTCTATTACACACTCGTCCAGCTCCTTCTCGTACCGAGTTGAGCATAATTCAAAACTACTCGTCAAGTTAACAGATAACATGATCAACTTAAGGACTTGGCTTGTGGTCAACCAGTAGCACCTGTTTTAGAGAAATACTTAAAACTTCAACTTTCACTCAATGACCCTTCACGAGTCAAGTTTAAATATGTCATGATAAGATTATAACCAACTTTACAAGATTTAACCCGCCATCGAGCTCTAAGTCAAGCAAGGCTCAATCACACCTGAAGCATATTTCCACTTTGGATATACTTCTTTTTTTGTTCTTCATTTTTCATCTTCTGAATCATATCTTTTTCGATGTAAAGCAGAAACCTACACATGTTCTTCATTTTTCATCTTCTGAATCATATCTTTTTCGATGTAAAGCAGAAACCTACACATACTCACAAAAGCCATAGAAAGAAACTTAATCGGTACATAAGGCTATTCACACTGGGCCGGTAAAAATCGGTTGCCCACATCGATCGACCGAATTCGAAATCGGTCATCACCATCGTGGAACATCGGTCGCCGGATCACATATTTGAATATCGTTCGAGAATCCGACCGATATTTCACAAACACATCTTTCTTTTGTTACCGTTTCAACATTAAAAAAAAAACACTATTTTTCAAAAAACATTACCACTTTTCATCCTATAAATACCAACATTCAAATCCACATTCAAACACACAATTTCAAACACAATTCAAACAAATTATCATCAATATTAATTCACCATATCCATGTCGTCCTACGAGTATTTGTTTGGTTCTTCGTCTTCCGACGATGACGAAGAAGTTTTTAGTCATATTTATATTTAATTTAGTATTGTAATGTTTTAATTCCGTATCGTTTCGTTTATGTAATGTTTACGTTTTATTAATAAAAGTTGTGTTTGTGTTAAAAGATGGTTTATTTAAAAAAAAAATAAAAAAATGATGCAATATGGGTTACCACTGTGATGAGAGAGATGAATATGAGTTGAAGAGAGAGAAAGCTGAGGTGACAGCCGGAAAGATGATGCAATATGAGTTGCCACTGTGAGAAGCCTAAACAACTGAGCGAGTATGGATTACAACGTCGGGGAGAATAAACAGTAGGTAGAAAATCTACACCATTGTTGTGAAATGCTATACCAATTATTGCCATCAATTAGTGACGTAATTTAATGAGTTATTCATAGAACTTTAAAAATAGTAATAAATCACATTAGTTTTTATAAATTATCTATCTATTTTATTTAATAAAATAACCTTTTGTACAAGCCTTTCTAAATACCAAACATTAAAAATTGGTTTAATGCTATGATGTGGACTTCCTAATTTAGCACCAATGTACACATCCTTTATGCATCAATTTTTTTAGGCTACTTAATTTTGTAAAGCATAATCATTAAATTGTACGCTCTCCTCTTGAGCGTTTTCTTTGGAGTCAACCATTCTGCATACTTCTTCTATACACTTCAAAAGGCAGATTCAAACTTTCAATCGTCAATTAATCTCACCTATTAAAAATCTTCTCCTATCACACAATTTAATTAGTCTGTTTCAATACACCCATTAATGTTATCACATTCAAAAAATCATCCTAAAATAAGTTAGGGTTTTTTTCTTTATATTCTTGACTAGCTTATAGACCCGTCAAATTGAGCGGTTTTTAGAAGAGATTATGCAAAAAAAAGAATGTAAACAAAATAAGAGAAAAAAAAACCACCCGAAAGCAAACATCTTGAATCCAAACGCCCCCTTATTACTATCGTAGTAACTAACTAACTACCCTTGTGCCATTGTGCCCACATATGCGGTTTCAAACCGGTATAATATGACTCATCTCTATAAATGCAGCCGCAGTCATAGTGATTCTTTATAAAAAAAAAATGACATTGAGTAATGTGAAATAATACAAATATTATCTTTCTAAACTAACAAAACTTGTTCTACGACTAAAAGCAGCCATAAGCACGAAAATTAATAAGTTAAAGTTATTACCACCAGAGTTTGAGTTTGCCTGCATTTGGCCTCACATGGATTATTTGATCACTATCCATCGTAAGCATTTAACAAAAAAAAAGGAGTGACTTAATACTACTATTAGGCAAAAAGTCATTTATAAAAAACTAAAGTTATCATACAGTAGCCCTCATATGGTGATTTTTTTATAACAATGCAATATAAAGATGTCATTTGATAGCTTCAATATGTCAAATTAAATATAATGACGTAATTCATAAGTATATAATTTTGATTGATAGTCACTGTTTTAATTAAGTTAATCAAGTCAAGTATGTGTTACAAAAAAAAAATTGTTAGAAATGCAGCGAGTAGCTAAAAGTGCCAAAGCGATACATACTAAAAAAATTTATTCATCAATAGCAAGAAAGATGCTAAAAGTGCGTAGTTGTTGAGGCTATTCAAAATTCATCGTATATTCTTCGATCACTGGAAGAACTTCAGTCGTTTTTGAGGTGATAAAAGATCCCTCATACGAGATTCTGTAGTTGGCTTGACGTCTTGGTTTTTCGTAGAACAGCTTCCCATTCAATTCTTTCAACATTATCTGAAGTTAAAATATCGTAGTTCAAGTTACGCCGCTTCTCCTTCTGCTTGTCCAACCTGTGGATAGAGTTAGAATTTTGGTGCTATTCTAGAAGATGTTTAGTGGATGCATTTACATTATCTTATTTTATGGCTCATAGGCTTATTGGGATTCAAGAAAGCCGATAATCTCACTTTTTTAAAAATCTCAATAAGCCAAGAAGCGCGCATAATACTAATCAACCATCCCAAGTATCAAAAGTAGTACATCTAGCTTAAAATTCTTGAATTAACATATAATATGATAACTTTCTGATCAAATTCAAAGGTCTGACTGTATACAAATACTTGGCGAGGATCAAGATTCAACTAATTGTGAACTATTGCAAACTTACACAATGCTTAAAAAGCTTATCCAAGCCTTTCTTCACTCCAATTCAGGTCCTTTTTGGCATTTAAGGCTTCTACCTGTACTCCATGGCTCCATATAAACTAATTGGAGACAGAAAATCACCTTGAGAAGCAAGCCCAATTAGACCGTTTGATGAAAATAATACAACTGATCTGTTGATAAAGAATTCATGACACATGCACCTGTTCTCGCCTTGGTGGCTTCGTACCCTTTTGCCAAATTCTCTTTAGCTTATTCGAACATCTTCAACCACCACTTGTTCTTCTGCCCCTTTACTTCATCAGAATCTTCAGCCACCAGTTTAGTAGCAAAATCCACCTGTAAAACACAAATCAATATTCCAATATACACTATCCATAATAACCCAATACATATACCAGAATAAATAAATAAAAATACAAACTACAAACAATTTATCAGCAACCCAAATACAGTCTCTAAAACAATTACACACAAAAAAACCATTAGCACTAAAACAAATAGCTGAGGTGCTTATCTTACCTAAGCTGCAACAGCAATCACCAATCAATTGAAAATATATAAACCCCGATGATATGACTATACAAACCGTAGACACAATCAAAAATCAAAAGTGTTTTAAGCAATAACAGATTATACGTAACAAAAAAGAGTGGGACACACAATTTTAGAACAGAAACGCATGATCATTTTTTGGGTGAAGAGATTTGGATAAGCAATATTTCTGAGTCGGTGTTGGTGTGTACCTGGAGAATTTTGCTGCTTGGATCCAAAGATAAGCAATATATCAGTTTGTTGTGTTAGTTTTCTCAAATGTTCTCCAAGGTCTCTGTATATTATAAGGATAAAAAAGGTAATCCCTTGAGAAAAATATAATTTTTAACCCCTTTTTTGAATAGCCAAAAAAGTCATCGTTCCCATAAAAAAACATGTGGTAGCCTCACGAAGTATTGACTGAACGTTCAAGCAGTTCATACAAATGGTGTAAAAAAATTTGGCCATGGCTAAACATTCAAGCAGTTCATAAAAATCATTAGAATTAAGCATAGTAAATAATTACATACCTAATGTATGGTCACTAACATTTTCATGGAATAACTTGCAAGCATAACTCCAGGAAGCACCTAACTCGAATCTTGCAAACCCGCTAATTCAACGGATGAATCATCATGTATAATATCATCTCTTGGTTATAAGGGATCATCACGTGCTCCATTTTTGCCATACAAATGACATTTACACAAGCAAAAGGAAGGCCACAAACCTGCAAAGCAATTGCATTTTAATCAAAAGGGCTGGTATATTTAATTGTGATAAGCCGTTTATAAAAATGAAAACATAATAATACCTCGTGCCCAACACAAAACTCTTCCAAACAAATAGGACAATCCCTGCAGTCTGTGTTGGAACAGCTTTCAGAATATACACGTAGTT
This sequence comes from Artemisia argyi, assembly GCA_030686995.1. Taxonomy (NCBI): domain Eukaryota; kingdom Viridiplantae; phylum Streptophyta; class Magnoliopsida; order Asterales; family Asteraceae; genus Artemisia; species Artemisia argyi. The sequence continues at coordinate 210,548,428 of CM060681.1, forward strand.
GAATCGCTGTATCCAATGCTGCTCTATGCATGCCACGTTAGAAAGCACTAAAAATAACTAAATGCAACTATTAACGAATTCTTCATATTATGCAACTATTAAAGAATTCTTCATTTTAAACATTATATTTTTATTGTTATAATAAAGTTTTTATTTATTTATTTATTTATTTATTTTTGACATTAAACAGAGGGTTACTTAGGCGACCCCAAGCTGACCCATTTATGATATTAAGAGTTAGAGGTCCTCGAAGATTGCAGAGGTGATTAGATGGAGACGCTATAAACATATAGCACTAACCATTTCCCCCAATTCCTCCTTCGGTGAAGATAACATAAAGCCACAAGTGCCTGCAAAGCTAACCAAACAACATTAATTTTATGAGCTGCAAATGCATTAAAAAGATTGTCATGTAAGATAAAAACAGTGCAAAAACACAAAATTTAAAGCAACTAATGTTACAAACGCCATTACCTAATAAAATCATACATCAATACACCATAGTGACTCTTAACACCTACTCGCCGAATGAGACGGAACAAAGACTTAATGTACTCGTATATTATAAACCAATCTGCACAAGTACCAACTGTAACCTACGGAAACTACTTATGTGACTTTATAAAGGCTCCAATATTCGTTTCAATAAGATCTAAATCCATAACAATGACACCAGATGACTAAAATAATGCAACCTATCGTATAAAAATTATGTAGCCAAATGTAAGCAATGATTTAACTAATAATGAATACATTATACCTCTATTAATCTTCGTCTCAACATCATCCTGCAACTTATTTTTTATGAATATTGTATGGGCTCTTTTGTATACGTTTGAAAATTGATTGCAATTGAGTGAACACATTATAATAACGTATTCATTCCATACCTCTAGCAAGAAGGATCAAGCAATATACAACAGTTTTCATGCATGTGACAAATCAAACGTAGATCAATTCAATCAAATGTTAATAAAATTTTCAAAACACATTAATAGCACGTAAAACCTTTAATTTTGTGAAAATTGTTGTAAAACTTATGCACAACCCCTTGCTAGCTTTTCTACTTTAAATTCTATACTCAGAATATGAAAAAGGTAAAGTACTTCTCTACTTTAAACTAAATATACACAATAAGATGTTAGCTTGTCGATTAAACATAACAAAACCAAATGCGATATGCACATGACCTTTTAACATTTTTACCGTTAGACCAATTGCTAATCTATACCTTTACATATTTTAAAAGTGCTAATACACATGGCTAAAATCGAATGTAAAAAAATCTATATATCTAACAATTTTGGCATTCGTAAATCTCCATACAACAAACTTGGTTGCCTGAAATGTGTGAATTTGAGAAGGATTTGTATAACCTGATTTTTTGTTTGAAAACTGAATAACAGCAATTTGTGTTCCTTCTTTTATGAAAGCTTTGACATGTCGCTTGCTTTAGCTAAAGAAAATTACCCACACACATCCTTTGGAGGGAATTTACCCACCTAATACCCACCCGTTACCCACGATCGGTGACTTTCAAAGTCGATTTTATTTTCCCTCGAATTTCCCATGGATTTACCCACATAAATAGCCACATTAATATATTTGTGGGTAATTTAGTGGGAAAATAATTGGCGCCAAAACATTCCCCACATATTACCCACATCGTGAGTTCTTGTGGCAATACTTGTGGGTAATTTAGTGGGTAAATGTTATTTACCCACGAAATACAAATATTTTTTTATCGGTGGGTGAGTTAATGTGGGTATTTTGTGGGTGAATATATACCCATGACTTTACCCATCTTATTATTTGTGTGGGTATTTTGTAATGAGCAATTGCCTAAGGACAAGTTATCGGTAAGGGTGTCAGTCGGGTCGGGTTGGTCGTGTTCGGATTGAATCGAGTCGGGTCAACTCGAGTTGAGGGTAAAAAAATATACCCGAATCCTTCCCTCTTTAATGGTCGGATTTGGGTCAACTCGGGTCGGGTTCATTCAATTCCAGTTTAGGTCTAGGCCATTTAAAAATCATATACTTTTAAGGTGTTTACTATTTAAGCATGAATGTTTAAATGATAAAACCATAAAAAGATACAAATTTGTAGCATCATCTTTGTTGCAAACTAGCCAAATGATAAAAATGTTCAACTTGCTAAGTGCGTTGCAAAATGAAATAAACACATTCATTTAGTTAATTAGCATACATTATATATGTATGAAATATGATATACTACTAATAAAGGACAAGTGACCATAGATAAAATAGGTAAATTTAGTTAATTAGCATATATAGGAATTTGTTAATTTATTCTTAACTGAAACATGTTACATGTTGCTCCAAACAATGTTCGACCAACACGATATTAAATAACGACTATTATTACTTATATGAGCCTATAAATTTGGCTCCACATTAACATTATTCTAATTATAAAAGGATAGAAAATTTGTAAATTAGAAAAAAGTTTCATTCATAAAATAAATGAAACTGGTTTTGCAATACGAGATTGTCACAACTCACAAGTTGAGAGGAATTTACACTTTGAAGTTGGAGAACAACATTCTAGCCATATATATCCCCATATCGAAGCCTTTGCAGACTTGACTTGCAAACAACAAATATATGATACAAGTGACTAAGTATATTCATTAGTCAAATACAAGTTAAATATCAAAGACCCGTGGAACTCAATACCAAACTCAGTACAAGTAGCCAAGTTGTTACTAAATTAAACCAATACGAGTAGCCAAGTTGGTGCTAAATAAAACAAATAAGGATGCTAATTTCTAAAGTACTAGTGACTACATAATCTGATCAGAATTTCACATATATAAAGAACAATTGAATTCCATAAAGTTCTTTCAGTTTTGGATATGATTGACAGATCCTCGTCTTATACTTCAAGCGATTCTCTCCGATTGACCCGAGTTGGATTTTGAACCCGAGTAACCCGACCATATTAACTTTATTCGGGTTCGGGTCGGGTCGGGATTTATGACACCCCTAATTGAAACCATAACCATGTCCTGGCCATGAAAAGATGCAGTTTGCAGAAACAATGACCAGACCAGAGACCCATCACACTTTCACTCATTCACACATTCCATTGTCGAAAACTCAGAATATCAATCATGGGCTGCAGTAGAGTACCAAAAAGAACCTACGCTTAAGATCGGACATACCCACTAATCTAAGCATAAGCCTTTTAATACCCACCATAACCCAAGACCCAAACAATGCTTTTGTAGTTGACAAAAACTGAATCCCCCCCAAAAAATTAATACCTGGACCACATTGTATTATCTTAACCTCACTGTACTGTGTGAGAATTATGCTGCTGAATATCACAAAGTACATCTTGTACAACCGAGTTACTGTAACTACTTGAAACAAACCAACTGTTTAATGTAAATGAATATTACGAGGGTCTCGAAGCCATTGTTTGAGCTTGCAGTAGCTAAGGGGTTGTTTGACTTAGCTTATTTTGCCGCTTATGGACTTATATGATTATTGAAAAGCTCGTAAGTCACACGCACACTTTTTCAGCTTATGAGCATATCAAATTCAGCTTATGGTTTATATTAGTCCCCACTTGATAAGCTTATAAGCCCAAAAAAAAAGGGGTCTTATTTGCTTTTCAAAATTCAAATAACCCCATAAGCCAGACAAACTAAGCTACATTAGACATCCCCAAAACATAAAACTGAGCACCTGGTATATACCCGTAGTTGTCATTGTCTAAAATATCATTTTGACCCCAATAAAATCAAGTTAATTTGTTACAAAAGGATGTTTATTCATCACTACAGGTCTACAGCTCATGTTCCCTACGGGCAACACTTCAGGGTTCTAAAGGAGAGAGCTAAAGTGAAACTTGAAGGAACCAAACACCCACATTGAGAGTAAGCATATTCCATGAATTTATAACATGAAAAAATCAAACCACTAAAGATGCTAAAGTACGAGTTGGCGTATAACAAAAAGACTAAATTAGTACCAAACCATTAAACCAAATAACATAAGATTCAAATTAAATTAGATAGAGATCTAAAATAAATCCATTATCTGATATTTTAATATCAGTAGAAACAAAGTCTAAAATAAAAGACAACATGAACAAAAAGAAGTTGAAAAGGCCATCAAACTTAAGATGTGATGTACCACCAGTTCGTTACCTTGACGATCCAAAGGAAATGTAGTCTAAGATTTTAAGTTGATGAACTCCCGCAACCTTTGTTCCTTAACCCTTTCTTCGCGTGTATGAGTTCAAAAAGCTCAGCAGGATTTTGAGAGATGTGAAGTTCTTTTCCCTACAAATCCGTAAGTATGTTATTTAAAAAGTGTGCAAAATAAATTATTTGACTTGAACATAAAAATCTCAAGAAAATGTAAACATGAAAAATGTAAAAATCAGGCATCTCACGAGTCTCCTCTTAAGTTGTGTGATAGCAATTGAGCCTCCGGAATGCTTCCAAAATTTTGACTTTGTGGTCAATACTCGATCAACCATGTCTTCCCAATAGCTTGATTCGATCCATCCTGGGTTATAAGGCTTAAGAACTGAAAAATCATAACCATCAAACTCAACTCCAGCTAGCTGTGCCATCTTTATTAACTCATCTCTTGCCTTTGACATGAGATCTGGATAAAGGTTCTTCATACTATCCTCCCACACCTCACGGACCAACACATCAACCACAACTTCCCATTGGAAAAAAGCCTATGCATACAACAACAATGTAGTTATATATATCATTTTTAACCAAGTTTGATTTATTTACTAAAAATGAGGGTACACACCTTAAAAAGCACCCATAGTTCATCACGTGCAGACCTGTTAACCTCATTCCAGGTGGTCCAAGAACCATTAAACATGTTCTTGAATATATAAATTATCATACGGATAGTCGGTGCAGTAAACCTATAAATGGGAAACATTGCAATATAATGAACCCAAATAACTTAAGCAACATATAAATGTATGTAATATAGATATGCCTACCTTCCACCATCCAAAGTGATCATTTTCCTCTTGGATGGATCATGTGGGACTTGTTCGATGACGTTTGAACGTCTTCTACCTTGAGATGATTCTGCATTTGACCCATACAAACGTCTACCTACACTTCCACCTCTACCTCCACGTCCAATGGTTATGCGTGCCATAATAGCTGTCACAAACGAAAATGTCAAACCAACTAAAATCTGTACATTATCTTATATCCAAAAACAAAAAGAGAAAGGATATACACATTGCATAAGTGGCTGTGCAACATATTTAAACAATTGTGTAGGTATGAACTATTAAGCATAGAAAACTATAGGTTACTATCTACTACTGCTCCTACTAAATGAACTTATTGAAAATTTTCATATTCTTTTGAGAAAAAAAAGGATTTAAGGTTCAAATCTTTGACCATTAAAAGATTATAAACATAACAGATGCATTGCAAAACCTAACAATCTTGCATTGGCATCAACGCATAAAAAAAGTCTCTGATGCTAATTGGAGTGACTATAACAACGATAAATAACCTTTTATATTAACTCATAAACTCCAGATCAAGAAAATTGACATTCAATATCAATAACCACATACTGGGTTTAATTTCTAATTGTCTATTGTTAACATTCTTTCAAAATATAAACTAAATGAGTGAACAGAGGTTTAAAAAGATTACATCAAACAAGTGACCTTATTTATAAACCATAAATCTTACACAAGCAAAGTGGTACCATGTTTGTTTGACTTTGATTTACATCACCCCAGAATTGATTCTTTGAGAAGGTATTATAGTTAGATTTATTGTTTGAGTTGGGGTAACTTGTACACATGAATAAAAAACTATCCCCAAAATGCGAAGGTAACATACATCAATGAAATTTCATCTATTTAGAATTATAACTAAAAGAAGCAAAAGACATTTAATTAACACTTAGAGAGTTGTACCTCAATTAGAGTTGTAGGATTTATGCTTTCTCTCAATTCCACTTTGGTGAGAGGATCAATTGACATAACAAGGTTAAGGTTTTATCAAACCAACTTGGTAACTGTTGCCTCCAATTTTTATTTTGGCGGATTATTTGTTTGACCCAATCAAAGAAACAACTATATTAGGAGTTACATGCTGCAATATTGTTTCGCTGGTTATTCTTTGGACTTGTTTGATACCATAGATAAGTATGAAACTAAATAACCCACACCAGTAGGTATGAAAGTATTTTGGTATCTCTCTTTACATTAAATTATAAACACATCAATTATTTAATAATAATATAAGAGATATAATACTTTAAATATATGTTGGATAAGATTATTAGTAAATTGGTAAAACTGAACTTGGCAATTGCCTCACGTTTGAATCTCTATTCTTATTTACCTAAAAAAACAAACTAGAATATATAAAAAGGAAATTTTAATAGTTTGTAAACTGTGAATAAGTTTTATAAAACAAGTTTCAAAATAGTGGTTTTGACCAAAAATAAATTGTTCATACTATATAAGTTAGGGCTGAGCAAAAGACCCGAACGGACCGGACCGACCGAAGTACCGACCGAGACCGGACCGACCACATTGGGTCCGGTCCTCGGTCTTGGCTTTTTGGATAATTAGGTCCTCGGTCCGGTCGTTCCGGACCTGATAATAATAATAATAATAATAATAATAATAATAATAATAATAATAATAATAATAATAATAATAATAATAATAATAATAATAATAATAATAATAATAATAATGGGTAGTTGTATGAAGCTCAACTCCGGAAAAGTTAATTAAATTGATTAAGCTTTAAGTTAATCTTGAGCTCGCTCGAACACTAATTAAGCTTTAAGTTAAATTTCAAGCTCGGATTGAGCTCATTTAACTAGAGCTCAAGTGGAGCTTAAGTCGACCTTTTCACAAGCTGAGTTCATTTATCTCACAAATAGCTTCCTTCATTTACAACTTTACTTTTATCGAATATTATTATGCATATGCTTATACGAAACTTGAAGCTAAGCTATTCAAGACATAACATTTTGGATTTGGTTATGCTGTAAAAAAAAGTAGATTAGTCAGTAAGAGTATTAAAACCTAACGAGACAACCCATTTGCAAAAGAATAAAATCGATATGCAACTCATGTTTGTTGATAAACCCAACCTAATGAATAAGTTTCCTTTTAGGGTTGGTTGCGAGTGCAAAAGTAATCGGAAAATTTAAAGATAACATATTTATTTAATAACTGACATTGATAATAAAGTATTAATAATAATAACGGATAGTGGTATGAAGCTCGAGCTCGGTCAAGTTAAATCAATTAGCTTTGAGTTAAAAGTCAAGCTCTGGTTGAGCTCAAGTTGAGCTTAAGTCGACTTTCTCACAACTGAGTTCAATTAGCTCACAAATAGCTTCTTTCATTTACAACTTTACTTGTACCGATTATTATAATGTCTATGCTTACACGAAACTTGAAGTTAAGCTATTTAAGACATACCTTTTTGGATTTGGTTATCTTGTACAAAATGTAAAAAAGAATTGGTAAATGTATAAAAACCAAACGAGATAACCCATTTTCAAAAGAAGAAAGATCTATACACATCTATTGTTTGTATGTTAGTAAGTACCCTAATAACCTGATTGACTCAAACCCGACAAATCCGTTTAATATAGGTCTGCTTGCGAGTTAGGGGTGTTACTCGAGTTGACTCAGTGAGGTTCAGGTCAATTCAGGTAGAGGCTAAAAGAACATACTCAAACCCGACTCTATTTAGAAATCGGGATAATCGGATTCGAGTTAATTTGGGTCGGGTCAAATCGGGTGGGTCAACCCGAATAAAAGTAAAATGATTAAAAAAATAGCTTACTTCAATATGTTTATAATGTAAAAATGTTAGTCGAGTCAGGTTGATCGGGTTCGGGTCAATTTGAGTCGGGTCAATAAAGGATTGAGGCTAAAAAAATATACCCAAACCCGACCCTATTTAGAACTCGGTTTAAATGGGTTGAACCAAATTAACCGATCCAATTAACCCGACCCGAATAAGCTTAATCGGGTTCGGTTCGGATATGTGTTTCACCCCTAATAATAATGATAATATATATATAGTATTTATAGTATTTACTTATTCATCAAACTATATTTTATATAAAATACTAATGAATATAGTGAATAATAAAACTATAGGTTTAGTCATTCTCATCAGATTTTTAACCTTCCACACTACAAAGACCATACGGTTATTGACTTGTGAAAAGATTTTGGCGCCGCTCTGGGAAATTATTTGGCGCCCCTAGATATGTGGGGATCGTGGAGCAGCAGTCACTCTTTCCACATAAGGTTCATCTTGCGGTTTATCAGATGCAGTAAACTTTCAGGAAGCAGTAGAACAAGGTATGTTCATATACCATTCACTATATTATATCATAGTTTGTGGTAATTAGTTTTAATTTACCTCTTAATTTAATGTTAGGGTGCTTGATTCATTGAGTTTTATTGCACGATTAGAGTTGATTAGGTTTATTTTTACTTTACACTTTCATGTAAAAAACCTAGGGTTCTTTGAATTAGTATTGATAACTGTAATTCCATGGGTTAATGAACCACATTTTTTTAGTAAAGATAATGAACCACATATTCGATTGTGTTTACAATTAATTTCAATTGTTGCAGTTGTAATACTCAGATTGATAGTTGAGGGTGTTTGTAGTTGTCAATATAAATGATGTAAATAGTGTTAACTGGAATCTGTAATGTGGTGTTTTGGTAATGAAGAATGCCTCATAGTGTAGCAGAAAGTATGTGGAATGTAAAACCCTAATATAAAATTACGAGTAACAAATTTGTCATAAGAATTGCAATCTGCCGTAGGATAGTTGAAACTAGTGCTACAGCTAGGGGTGTTATCGGGTCGGGTTATCGGGTTGTCGGGTCTTTTCGGGTCGGGTTGAGTCAGGTTTTGATTTTTAAAAACTCACCCGCAACCCGACCCGATAAGGAATCAGGTTATCGGGTTCGGGTGGTATTCGGGTCGGGTTATGTCGGGTCGGGTGATTCGGGTTATCGGGTACAAAGTAGTAAACATCACCATTTAACAACAGTTAGTACTAAACATCACCAATTACTGAAGGTGTACCATTTTTAAAGTGTTGAAATATTCACTGGAACAACTTCCATTACAACATTACAGCAGCCAACTTGAAAAACTTCCAAACGCCCCTTTTGACTTTAACCCAAAAACCAAGACATACAATTTTTGACCCAAAATTGTCTGATTTCATTTGTAATATTATTTTAGCTTGTTAAGTTACTGTTTGCCACCTTAAAATTTAACCAGATATGATGTGTTCTGTAGCAATGCATCAGTCGTACGTGGATTAACACAAACACGTCACAGTAACTAGAACAATATTTGTATAATAGATAAAAAATGTACGTCTAATCAAATATTGTGACTGATAGGTAACAAATATACTATAAAAAGCCTTCTAATCAAATAAGTTGAATCCCATGTTGTCGTTACTCACTTATTTGGCTCTTCTTGCATTCCCATCATTCAATGAAAATACAATTAAAAAATAAAAAATTGATTTTCGGGTCTTATCGGGTTGACCCGATAACCCGATAAGATAAATTATTTAACCCGAACCCGACTCGATAACACTATCGGGTTATCGGGTTCGGGTCAAAACAACCCGACAAGAATTTTTAACCCGACTAAACCCGACCCGATAAGCATTATCGGGTTCGGGTCAACCCGACCCTACTGACACCCCTAGCTACAGCTAAACAATATACAAGTAAGAAATTAATTCAAACTTGTTTAAACTCGTTTAGATTTTAAGCTAAAGGCTAGGTTAAAAAGTTTAAGATATGTTTCAAAAGAACAATATATATATTTTTTATAGAAACTATATCAACCACACAACTTTTTATTCCAAATAAGGTAAAGCTATAGTATCTTTACAGAAAAGGTGAAATATTTTGCTCCATCTATTAGGCTTGTGGGCAAGGAGGTTAAACCTTCACCAAATGTGCTCACATCACGCGCTATAACCCTTGCCCACATCTCATGTTCACGCGCGAGACACGCATTCCAAAACAGAAATTGGTGGTCTGACCACCAAAAGGTAACCAAGAAAACCAGGCCCCACTTTTATTAATAGATCTGTTTTTTTGTTTTTGAGTAAAAAAAATATGAATCCATCATCGGTGACTCGGTGGGTGATGAAGAACATTACAGTGATGATGATGATTTGGATGACGAAGAACATTACAGTGATGATGATGATGCTTAATATGGTGATGCGGAAGAAGTTTTGGATCCATATTGAATCCTGTAGAGAATCTTGATCAATGGAAAGCTTTAAAGTCAAAAGGGATTTGATGTATCTTTTGTTAAGAAAGTTTGGATATTTTGAGTGCAATCTAGTGGTATGGTTGTGGGTGTAAAAGGTATGATGGTCATTTTATTGTTCAAAAGTAGACGTCGAAGATTGAGATTTTATTGTTCTTTTGAAACTTGTTGTGTGGGCTTTGTTTGGTTTCAGTTGTTTGGTTAAAGTTAAAATGGTAAAATGGGAGTTAAGTGAAGATAGGTTTTCCCTTGCCCACTAATTGGTGAAGAGAAGTGAGTGGAGAGAGAAAGCTGATGTGGCGCTGATGTGTATGGTGAAAAAAACATTGCCTTGCTTACTAGCCTTATGTGTGTTGAAAGTTGGCCGGCCATAGCAAAGGAATACCTGTACTGTGTTTGTACAACCACTGTGTCTGAGCTAGTGTGTAGGACTTGTCATGAAACATAAGCAGATATTTGAACAGGAGATTTGCTCAAACAAGATAAATACTACAAAAATATTTTCAACCAAAACTAGAAAGATACAGAGTACCTTAATAATGATTTTTCATTATCACATATGTACATGACTATTTCATGTCTCAAACTTAGAACCTAAACCAAAATTACAATTCTCAAAGTTTTAACAATTGGTTAAACGTGAAACTGTTATCGAGCAATAAATATGAGTTGTGATAATTATGTTTTTTTCTTAAGATTTGTTATTTTATTTAAGGGATATCATTCTAGTTTGATCATGTTTTCTATATAAGTAGTTGAAATGCTATACAATTGACTCTGTTTGTCTTTCATTTTATGTTATGTATATGGTTATTTTGCTATTTTTCAGGTGACATGTAGGTAGTGTCTACGTTTGTATTCCTTTTGTGTTTGTGTCCGCTCTGTTGTTCAACGTAGTTGGTCTTTGAAAGTTTTATGCAAGTTATGTAAACCGGTATGTTGCTTAGATTTTATATAGCTAAGGTAAATGTTTCTTAATCTGTTTGCAGTCCGTTAAACAGTCCCTAAGCTTGTTGGCATCGCATTTGTCTTCTGCAAGTCTGCAACTGGGCTGAAGTGCAAGTCTTGCAAAAACTTGATTTTTACTATACTGTATGAAATGCATGTCTGCAAAAACTTAATTTTTAAGTAGTTTGTAGATTAGCATTAAAAAATCAATTGAAAAAACTTTATTACTATACTGTATGAAATGCTAAACTTACAATGACAAAAACTCACATTTTGTTGAGGTATATAGAATGCTAAACTTACAAACATAAGTTACTGACAGAAACTCACACTTAATCGAGTCACCCGATAACCCGAATCACCCGACCCGAATCCCACCCAAACTCGATACCCCGATTCTTAATCGGGTCGGGTTGCGGGTTACTTTTAGAAAATTCAAAACTAGACTCAACCCGACCCGACAAAGCCGATAACACCCCGATAAGTGACAGCTACCAAAATGTTATTTAAATGGTCATACATCTGTTCTATGTTAGTGGTGACAGATACATATGTGCTTATGACATTGCTTATGACATTGTTATTTCGGTTCCGGTTTATTCCCATTTTTAAACTGGTATGTGTTACAATGACGATCATTTAAAGTGCATATATCTAGTGACAAATCTTTTTTAAAGTCTAATGTTGGATATAATTGTCATAAGCTAATACGAACATAGGATATCTTTTTTAAAGTCTGATGTTGTGTTAGGATTTGTATATGCTAAGTTAATAGGAACGTATGTGTTAGTTACTCATGTTTAAAATTTCATATATCTTTCTTTAAAGTACTTATATCTTGTTTTAAGTCTGTTTTAAAGTCTAATTTTGGATATCATTATCTCAGAAATTTCTCACATTCCTTTATATTTGAAAACTCTCCTTGTAGGCATGGCTAGACGAAAGAAAATACTTCGATCAGCAGAGAGTAGGCCTCATGCTAGTGAAGGGCAATCAAATGGTATCCCTAACAATTCAACGATGCAACAACTTGGAGCAGGAGAGAGTAGGCCTCATGCAAGTGAAGGACAATCAAATGGTATCCCTAACAATTCAACGAGGCAAAGTCTTGGAGCAGGGGAGAGTAGGCCTCATGCTAGTGAAGGACAATCAAATGATATCTCTAACAATTCAACAAGGCAAAGGGTTGGAGCAGGAGACAGTAGGCCTCATGCCAGTGGAGGACAATCAAATGATATCCCTAATAATTCAACTATAAATGATGATACTGATCAAACGACGCCTGCAAACATCATTGAGAACTCAGATAATCCATCAAATGGAAGAAAGCAAGTGCAAGTTGTGAATGGATTGTAAGTACTGTAAATATATAATTTGAGCATCACAAGTTTTTTATTCTATTATTTCATTCTATTTTTCATCACTATAACAGATTCGACAAATCAAGTGCGTGTTCTCGAGAGATTACAAATATATTTAAAGAAAGAATTGATGATACCGGGTACACTTGGACAAAGGTGTCTCAAACTACAAAAGACTTTTATTTTGGAGAATTTAAGGTATTGATTAGATTTTAATTGTTATTAAGATTTATGTTTCTTTTTATAAATACTAATTATTTGAATTTATAAAAGAAACATTTTTTATGGGATCCGGAAGCTGAGACAAGCGTAAGGAAAGCATGGGATGCAAAAGCTTCTGGACGCTATGCTGATTTCTTTAGAGACATAAGAAGTAAAATGGTGAAACCTGTATTCATGAGTGACAACGCATGGACAAATTTCACATCTCATTGGGGAACAGCAAAGTATAAGGAGATCCAAGAAAAAAAATACACAAAATCGTCTAAAGGGTGAAGGTTCCTCAACTCATACCGGAGGGTCAATCTCATTTCGTGAGCATGCAAAAAATCTTGTAAGTATATTAACTATAATTGGAGTTGTTGAGAATCTGCTCTAGATACACCAGTAGCATATATATTTTTTTGGCATATGGTTCTACACTTTCTGCTGAATAGGGTGTTTGGCATATGGTTATGCACTTTCTGCCGTTTAAGGCTGTTTGGCATATGTGCAGCAGTTGACAAGTGGGTCTGCATATTGGTGCAGCGATTATATGTCCATACAATAAACCTTATATCTTGTATTTAGGCTGCATATAATACATCATTAATATGATTGCCATATTTATCCAAAATTTTATTAATCTCTTCTTTATACATATGTGATGTAGGAATCTGAATACAAGCGTCCACTTACAGGATTTGAGCTTTTTTTGCATACTCATACTAGTGGCCATGACAAGAAAACATTTATTAATGAGAAGTCAAAAACAATTAATGTAAGTTCTTGATTCCTATTAAAAAATATAGTCCTTAGTTCTATGATTACTCATGATAAAATGTACACGCTTATAGGAGAGTGTGTTGCGTCTAAGGCAAGAAAGGGAGGAAAATCCAGCTTCTGCAGAAAGTGAGGTAGACGAAACAACACTTTACATTGCAGCAGCAAGTGGTGCAAAGAAAAGAAACTTGTATGGTGCTGGGTCAAAAAGAGTTGACTATATTACAGATTCTGGAAATAAAACAACTGCTGTTACCAAGGTAAACGACGGGCAGGAGAAAAAGTCTAAGAAAATGGAGAGAACGATCAACAAATTAAGTAAAACTCTTGAGATTGTGTGCAAGCGTTTCAATATAACCCTTCCAAATTGTGATTCTGATGGTGAAACTTCTGATGGAGGAGATGCTCGTCCAGGTCCCACTACTAGTCACTCTCGAGCAGGTGGAAGTGAGGAAGATGACCATGATAGTCACATGATTGTGAGTTGATAAGTCATATTTATCTTTATATTAATTGTTTTGAGACATCTTTATGATGCTGCTTTGTTCTTTTGAGTTTATTTTATTTGTTTTAAGACATCATTAGAATGATGGTTTCTGTTAGCAGACTTAATATTTATGTAAGCATGATCTATTTATTATCATGTGTTTTATATTTCAAGAATATTTGTGTTAAATGTGTGGTTTTTATATTAGATGCTACATATTTGTCACGTTTTAAATATTAAAATAAAATCATAATTTACCAATATATTTACCCATGCATTATTCACAATACGACGTAAATATTTAGCCACGACTTACTCACAAATAGTTGTGGGCAAGTTAGCTACGGATATACCCATAAAATGTTCATGGCAAAGATGTCATGTTTTCCCATGATATTTACACACGGTCATATGTGTGGGTAATTTTTCCCAGGGATTATCATGGGCAATATCTCCCACGCTTTTTACACACGACTATATACGTGGTTAATTCTATTCAAGGATTGTGATGGAAGAGTTGACTTTTACACACGAATAGTTTTGTGGGCAATGTTACCCACACAATACCCACGAGTATATCTATGGGTGTTTTGTGGTGAGATAGAAAATCCCACAAACTATTTACCCACGAATGCAAAACAATCGCCCACCAAGAATGACGTGGGTAAACTTACCCACAGTATGAAAATGTCGTGGGCAAAAAATTAGCATCGGAGGTTTTACCCATCTATAGAGAGTTGTGGGTAATCCGTGGGTACTACCCAGTTACCCACGAAAATATGGCTTTTACCCACCAATTCTGTCCGTGGCTATTCGCCTGAATTCTTGTAGTGTAGCTGGATAACTGCGATAAAATATTGCTTAGACTTAATATCAATAAAAAATGATAATAATTCTTAATTCTTAATTTATTTCATGTATTTTTAATTTATTTGGTGTATTAGAACAATAATTCTTACATGGTCGAATCCATAAAAATCATGTGTTGATAAAAAAATCAAAGACCATTTCGAGGTGACCTACATTAATAGTTGACCAATTAAGATGCTCAATAAGTTAATTGCTTTTCCAACATTAATTTCGGAATAATACCCCTTTAAACCTTGTGTATCACTAAGTGATAAGTAGAATATGTCTTACTGTGTGGACATGCATGGCGACTCTGTGATTCAAACTCAAAACATATTGATGGTCCCTGCAAGATAAAATGAAAAAGTTATTTACACACAAACATTCAAAATAAAAGAAAATGTTATTTAGATGATAAAGATGACAGACATTATAATTTTACAAATTTGAACTTTTAACAATCAAGAATAATGCCAATTCATTTGAAATTTAAACTAATACAAAATCGGAAACTATTGTAATCAATAAGAAGCATATTTATTGCCTAATATAATGGATGAATTGTTGCATATTAAATAAAGCTTCTCATACAAGACTAATCATTTATTCATTGTTCGTAATCATGTTTCATGATCACGAATATGTTATGACACTTTCTCTGTAAAAAGGGTTGATTTTTTATCATTCATTTTAAATCTTTATAGTATACAACAGGTTTTCCCTTGATTAGTAATGGAAAAAAAAATCATAGCAATGTGTTAACCTCAAAAAACAATACTCATAATTCTTTTAGGCATTTCATCAAACATTTGGTGCTCACAAAAAGAAACATCATTCGAAGAACATAATGTTCCATAAAAACTCTAATATACAAAAAAAAATCCATTATTCACAATAAGAAATCAGAATAACTGTTGATACAAAAGTTGGGCGTACCGGGTTGTTGGGCTTTTGCTCTTATATCAATTAGCTTCTTAGTTCTTCGTCACCTGCGCACTAAGAAAATAAGACAACACCGTTAGGCTTATCGAGGGATTGTCTCCCCCGATTAGACTCCGGCGTGAGAGTAAGTAATCGATTTAGGGTTTAGTTGAAGAGTTAGGGATTATGTAAATCGTACCTTGAATGAGAATCGTGTGATTCTATATATAGGGGCTAAGAAACCGTATTTCTTGCTCCTCACTCTTCGCACGCGTGGTGCTTATCCGAGGTAAGGATATCTATTCCTTGAATAGATAATCCTTATCGTTACCCGGTGGGTTAGATTGGGCCTTTGGGCTTCATGAGCTCAGAGCAATAATACTACGGCCCATACCATTGTCATGGTAGCCCATTCGTGATGGGCTTAGGTGTAAGTAATGTCTATCATTTGGGCTTGTGGCCCAAATATAGGCTATACGTCATCATGTCCCCCCAGTCTAGTGCGCGCGGCGCATAGCCGTGGGTACTAGACTTAATACCATCAGCGGTAAGCGTGGCGGGGGGTTAAACTAATTTTACCGCCTTTTTGTAGGTGCAATGCACCTAATAATTTTGAAATGAATGCCTCGAAAGTCGGGGGTGGTGTCCACGTAGTCCTTGGGATTCGGGAAAAAGTGCATGTACCTTTTGATCTTCTAGCCACCCATTTACTGTGAGTGGGTTCCACGTGGAGGGAAATTAGGGTTTTACCACCCTATATAAGAGTGCCGCCCCATTTTTTAACCACACAGTAAAACACATACAACCACTATTCATCTTCTTCTTCTTTTTAGAGCATTTTTCTGCAAGAAAATCTTTTAACTCTCGTAGGTAATCTTTGTGTGCGTCCCACTTATTTTTAAGATGAAAATGGTTGCTCAATTAGAGGACTTTCGCTCCGCGTTGTCTATTGAGGACGTCACGCAGTTTTCTTCCGACTATTTTGTGCCTTTGGATGTACATCCCGAGGCTCCAGATGTCGATGCGTGTATAGCTGACTTCCCCGAAGGGAAGATAGGTCTATACACGAAATTTTTTGAGTATGCGAATTACCGCGTACCCATTTCCATTTTTCTGAGCAATTTGCTCAATCACTATCGCCTTCACATCTCTCAGCTGCACTGTATAGGTGCGGCGAAGGTGTCGAATTTTGAAGTGAACTGTCGTTTACTTGCGATAGAACCAACTGTAGATTTATTCCGCTCCTTTTACCACACGACGTGGTCAAATGGGTGGGTTTCCTTTGCGAAGCGCCAGGGGGCGCTTCAGTGTTATACGGAAAAGGTTGACGCCCTCAAAAATTGGAGGGAGTATTTCTTTTGGGTGGATGACGCAGTCTTTCCCTCTCCCTTTGAGTTTTATACTCAGGAAACCTTACCAAGGGATGGGCGCCCCGCACCCGGTTCCTATAATCGCGCTGATGCGCAAACGTTAGATGCCAATCGACTGGCCATTAACCCCTATCCGGAGGAGTTTTTGGTACACGTGGGGTTGAGCCGCGCTTATTTTGGTGCTGCAGATGAGGTTCCCACTTTTTTAAGTGAGGATGACCGGGGTGGGTGTTCATCCCTTATTCTTCATGCTTTGTAAGTCTTTTATTCTTGTCTTCGTGCTTTTAATAACTGATCCCTTTTTGTCTTTCTTGTTTCCCTTGATGTGCAGAGATGGATTTGTTCGCGGTGGTCAAGCTGGATAGGCCAAAGCAGGTAACCATAGGGGTGCGTCCTCTAAGGGAAGGAGAGCAGCCCTTGCTTGATGCGACTGCCGGTCACTTGACTGTTCTGCCTACGACGGTCCCTGAGGACACGCCACCACTTGTGGTGACGCCCGTCCAGAGTGTTGCGCCTGGAGTAGTTGTGGCTCCCACTGTGGAGGCGGTGCCTGATTTGGAGGTGGCGCACGAGGAGGCGCGCTCAGGGTCATCTGACAGCATTCGGATCCTGAAACCTGAGGAGGTGCTGAGGGAAGAAGTTGCGCAGAACTTAAAGCGCAAGGGAGAGGCTGGAATCAGTGGCACCAGCAAGAGGCGTCGACACGTCATCAAAGACGCAGGGTCGAATGCGGAAGAAACTTCGACCTCTAGCGCACGGTTGAAGGCTGATGCTTCTCCGTTTCTGTAAGTGTGCATTCCTTCTCTTTTTTTTTTTTTTTTTTTTTTTTTTTTTTTTTTTTTTTTTTTTTTTTTTTTTGCAATTACTTGTTGTAATTTTTTGACTGCCTTTGTTTCGTAGGGACGACGCCGCGAAGGATGATGAGGTTTCCTCTCCGCAGAACAAAAACAAGGAGGGGAATACCGAGGCTGTTGATGGTGGTGAGGCGCAGCAGCTGATGGATGAGCTGGCTGCGACCACTGCCCGCCAAGCTGAGCTT
This sequence comes from Artemisia argyi, assembly GCA_030686995.1. Lineage (NCBI taxonomy): Eukaryota > Viridiplantae > Streptophyta > Magnoliopsida > Asterales > Asteraceae > Artemisia > Artemisia argyi. Next base: position 210,566,726 of record CM060681.1, read on the forward strand.
GTTGCTCAGCTGAAGGGAAAGTATGCTGGGGAGAGCCGTGCTCTAGCCCAGAAGGAGGAGGAGTTGGTGACACTCCGCGCACAGTTGGCGGATGCGCAAGTGGAGCTTGGGGAGTTGAGGGCGTATGCTGAGAAAATCGCTCAAGATAAGATGAGCATTTTGGCTGACCTGCTGTATGCGAGGGCGAAACTTGAGCAGGTAAAGGCAAAGACATCGTGGTCAGTGTCGTATCTTGAAGAAAAAAGGGCCGAGCATTATGCTAGCCTGCAAGAGTTCAAGGAGCGCATGGAGAAGACGCTCGTGATGTATGAGGAGAAGCTGCGCGCCCTCAGCATCGAGTATGACGAGGAGCTGTATCCTCATCTGATGTCTATGATAGCCGAGCGCAGGTATTCTTACACCCTTGTCTTTTAAATTTGCTTGTTCGCCCTATTGTGTATCTTACCTTATTATCACTTTGTGAATGCAGGTGGTTGATCAGCCATGGGCTTCGTCTGGCAGCTCTAAGTACTTTAGAGTCTGCGGAGGTGGTGGAAGCCTTTGGGAAGGTTGTTCACTGCGCGATAGCGCGTGGCCGTTCGCAGGCCATGGAGGAGCTCCGTGAGGCCAAGTTGTTGGAGAAGGACTTGGCGGAAATTCCTGGTTATAGCTCAACGGCGTACGACGAGCTGGTGCAGGCGATGGCGGGGCTGAAGGTTCTTGAGCTGCCGCATATAGGGAGGTTGGAGCGCGACCAAGATGACCCCATAGATGTGCTCATGGCGGGTCTGACGTTGCAGCGTCATCTTGGGGAGAATGCCGAAGAGGAGTTAGATTATTATCTAAAACCTGATGTCTCGCAGCTTCAAGTCCCAGTTTTTGCGCGGCCCCGTGATATCCTCAAGCCTTTTGCACTGGAGAAGGAAGTCCCCTTGAAGGAGGTGCTAGAGCGTCACGAGCAAAGGGTTGCCATAAAGAAGGGTATTAAGGGCAAGGCTGTGATGTGCGGCATCAGTGCTGCGCACCTTCCTCGATCTGATGGCGTTGCTGTGAGTGTTCCAACTGTGTCGCTCAAGGATGCTATAACGTTGAGTAAGCTGAAGGAGGCGGGGAGTTCCGCCGCTCCAGAAGAGAGCCATGATCATCGCCATAGCATATAGGTTGTTTGTAAATTTATGTATTTTCCCTTGTAATTTAATAAATATGGAATAAGATACATTTTGTTATAAGTTCGTAACTTAAATATACTTGCATTGTTTGCTAAGTCTTTTAAGTGCGTAACTTAAGTATACTTGCATTGTTTGCTAAGTTTTATTTTTGACCAAGTGTCTTGGCTCGTTATATTGCTAAGCTCGTACGGTGTACTTGGTATATGCGCCTTCGTCGTGGGGTGCGCATGTGAAACTTACCTCAACGTCTCGAGAGTAAGGCGCTTAGCAAGGATTCGTGATCCAATGTTGATGGGTTTGCAACCCTCTTATTCAACAAGTTAATTAGTAGGTTAACTTATCCTTTATGCCTTCGTGGGTCTTTAAGTGGTGCATGCACGCCATGTAGGCAGAAATATAAAATAAACAATATTGACATATATGCAATAAAGTAAAATGCGCTATGGAGTTAGCTAGAAACCATAACATTTTATTAATACTTGCAAGTAAGTGAAAAAATAGAAAATACAATTCCTAGAAAGAAAAAAGACAAACACTTATTGGGCACCTCGTAGGATGCAAGTGTGTTTGTGAAAGGGCCGTAGCCTAAAAGTAACATTTTTTGAGATTACAGATGTTCCAAGTGCGCGCTAGGTCGTGACCTTCCATATCGCGCAACCTGTATGCGCCGTTGCTGAGCGCGTCTGTGACCTCGTAAGGTCCTTCCCATTTGGGTCCGAGCTTGCCTGTGTCTTCTGCGTGGCTCGCGTCATTGGCGCGGTAAACAAAGTCTCCTGGTCTGAAGGAAGTGTCTTTGACTTTTGCATCATAATACTTCTTCATTTTTGCCTTAGCCTTTGCTTCTCGTATAGCTGCACGTTCGCGTCTTTCTTCTAGTATATCTAAGTCTATGCGCCGTTCCTCGTCATTTGCTGTGACGTTGACCTCTGCTGTGCGTATAGTTGGCATTCCTATTTCAGCTGGTATGACGGCTTCTGTTCCATAGACTAAGGAAAATGGCGTGTCGCCAGTACTGGTTTTGATTGTCGTGCGATGTGCCCACAAGACGTGCGAGAGCTCATCTACCCATCTTCCTTTATGTCTGTCAAGGCGCGCTTTTATGCCTTCGCCTAGACTGCGATTAGCGCGCTCAACTAGGCCATTGGTTTGTGGGTGTTTGACTGAAGCAAAGTGTTGTGTGATGTTCAATTGTGCGCACCAATCTTTGAATGGGTTATCACAGAATTGTTTTCCGTTGTCTGATACGATCTCGCCTGGTAGGCCGAAGCGACAGACAATATTGTCCCAAACAAAGCGTTTGACTTGGTTTCCCGTAATGTTTACCACTGCTTTTGCTTCGATCCACTTTGTAAAGTAGTCTATGGCTACGATGAGGAACTTTATTCCTCCAGCTGCGACGGGGAAAGGTCCTGCGATGTCAATACCCCATTTGTAAAATGGCCATGGTGAGGTGATTGGTGTTAGCTCGTGCTGTGGTCGGCGCGGAATAGGCCTATGTACTTGGCAGTTGCTGCACTTTCTTATTAGATCGCGTGCGTCGCGGTGCATTGTTGGCCAATAGTATCCTGACCTTAGAGCGCTTGCCACCATGGATCGTGGCCCTGAGTGCATACTACATGACCCAGCGTGAATTTCGCGGAGTACGTAGTCTGCTTGGAGGGGTCCAACACATCTGAGCCATGGTTGTAAGAAAGATCGCCGATAGAGTACGTTGTCGCGTAATTCGAATCGTTGCGCTGTGCGCCGTATTCTTCGAGCGTCTTTATTATCTTGGGGTAGGATTCCTTTGCTAATAAATTCGATGATAGGTGTCATCCACGTAGGATCTTGTTCCTCTATCACCGTTGATATCTCCATATCCAAGATTGACTTGTTTTTTAGGGTTTCTACCAATACCTGTTTTGAAAGGTGTGCGAAGCTTGTGGATGCAATCTTGCTGAGTGCGTCCACCTTCCTGTTATCTCCTCTAGGTACTTGTTTAATTGTGAACCTATCAAAGTTTTTAATCAAAGATTTTATCTTCTCCAGGTATTGGATCATGTGATCATCCTTGGCTTCGTATTCCCCTAACACGTGGTTAGCGACTAGACGCGCATCTACATTTGCTTCTAGGTTGCGAACACCCATTTGGATTGCGATGCGTAGTCCGGCTAGTAGGGCTTCGTATTCTGCCTCATTGTTTGTGGCTGTGAACTCAAAGCGTAGCGCGTAGGTGAATTCCATACCTTCTGGATTTGTGAGAATAAGGCCTGCGCCTGATCCATCTGTGAACAAGGTCCACGGTTCCTGTAGGTCTGTTTTTGCTGCAGAGGTCGGGCTGTCGCTATCTGGCTTCTCCACGATAAAATCGGCTAAGACTTGTCCTTTGATTGCAGTGCGCGGCCTGTACGAGATGTTATACTCACTTAGCAGTACACTCCATTTTTGTAAGCGTCCTGATACGTCCGGTTTAGAGATAACTTGTTTAATTGGCTGATCAGTGATTACCGCTATTGGATGCGCTTGAAAGTATCTGCGCAGTCTTTTGGATGCGAACACTAGAGCCAAGACCAGTTTTTCCATAGCACTGTAGTTAACCTCTGTTTTCTTTAGGGCTTTGCTTACAAAGTATATGGGTGTCTGGACGGAGTCTCTGTCTGTCAATAGTAATGCGCTAACTGCTCCGTGGGTTGCCGATAAGTACATGATTAGTTCTTCCCCTGGTCGCGGTGCGACGAGTTTGGGAAGAGATGCCAGATGGTGTTTAAGTTGTTGGAAAGCTTCTTCTGCTTCGGGAGTCCAACGAAAGTCTCCCTTTTTTGTGCACTTCGTGAGTGTTTTAAAGAGGGGAAGGGACTTGTCCGCTGACTTAGATAGGAAGCGATTCAGCCCTGCTAACTTTCCATTTAGTGACTGGACTTCTTTGAGTGTGCGTGGGGAGGGGAGATCAATAACAGCCTTTGTCTTCTCTGGGCAAGGTTTGATTCCATCGGGTTCTATCAAGTATCCGAGGAACATGCCTTCAGTTGCGCCAAAGGTGCACTTCTTGGGATTCAACTTCATGTTTATCCTCCCCAACGTTCGGAATGTTTCCTCGATGTCGCGCACCAATTCATCCTCTATATGGCTTTTGATGACAAGGTCGTCAACATAGACTTCCAAGTTGCGGCCTACTTGTTTTTCGAAGGCTGTATCCACCAGTCGTTGGTATGTCGCGCCAGCGTTTTTCAGGCCAAAAGGCATTTTTGTGTAGCAGTATACCCCTTGACTGGTGTGGAAAGCTGTTTTTTCTTCGTCTTCCACTGCCATCTGGATCTGGTGATACCCTTTATATGCATCCAGGAAGCATTTGAAGGGGTATCCGCACAAGGATTCGACCTTCCAGTCTATCTCTGGCAGTGGGTAGCAGTCTTGCGGACATGCTTTGTTGAGGTCAGTGAAGTCTACGCACATCCTCCAACTGCCATCGCTCTTCTTTACCATAACTGGGTTCGAAAGCCAGTCATGATAGTATACTTCGCGCATGATTCCTGCATCTACTAGCTTGTGTACTTCTTCCAAAATAGCCTTTGCACGATCTGGGGCCTGGCCGCGCTTCTTTTGTCGTATTGGAGGGTATCCTTGTCGGATTTGTAACTTATGCTCTGTAATAGAGCGCGGTACTCCCGTCATATGCTTTGGTTCCCATGCAAAGATATCTAGGTTCTTTTGCAAGAGTGCGCATACGGCTGCTTTACCTTTGTCAGATAAAGATCCTCCAATCGAAACTTGTTGTTCCGGATAATCTGGGTGAATAGCGACTTTTAAATTTGGCGTTTTTTCCGTGCGCTGTTCTGGAATAGTCTTCGCTTCAGTTGTTACTGCGATGCATTCTCTTGGTGGTACTGTTGTGTTATAGAGAGTGACCACCCCTTCTTCCACTGGGAATTTAAGCATTCCGTGCGCTGTGGATGGTACCGCGCGCATGGATGATATTCCCGGTCTTCCAATTATACCATTGTATGGTGAAGGAGACTTTATTACCATGAAATTTATCCATGTCGCGGTTGAGTGTTGTTCATCTCCTACGACCACCAATAAGCGTAACTGCCCCATGGGCCAAATCTTTTCTCCTGTGAATCCTGTTAATGACATTGTAGCTGGTATCAACTGACTTTGGATTTCAGGTCGCAGCCTTTTGAAACAGTGATCGTACAGGATGTCCGCGGATGCTCCACCATCAATGTACATGCGGTGGATGTCATGTCCCCCCGTATGTATCTCAATGGTTAGAGGTTCCACGACTGCGTTGTCCGCGGCTATGGTAGGGAAGGATATCTCTTTTTCTGGAGAGAATTTCTGGCTGACCTTTTGCTTTATCTTTCGTTGCCATGATTGTATCATGTAGATAGTATCAGCTTTTTCTTTTGGGGGTTCTTTCTTGCCCCCGTTTCTCTGCTTATCCTTTCCCTCCTTAATGTTTTTCACGAGGTGGTCCATCCTGCCTTCTCTAACTAATTTTTCAATTAGTTGTTTTAGTTGAACACACTCGTTAGTTGCATGGCCTTTTTGGCCGTGGTACTCGCAGTATCCACTACCTAGGCGCTTTGCTTCTGCTGTGCACATTGGTGGTGGTTTTGGGAAGTTCGCACCTTCTGTTACAAATATTTCTCTCGGAGTTTTAGTGAGAGGAGTATATTTGTCGTTGTCTCTTCCACTGCGATAGTTCCTGCTGCGGTTGTTGTTCTGATCATTGGATTGTCTCCGCGGCTGTTCTTGTTGCCTATAGTTTGAATATCCTTTTTTGCTATCCGCAGCAGCTTCTTCTCCTTGTATAAAGGATCTAGTGCGCTTTGTTAACTCGTCAAAGGATTGTGGAACTTTGTCATTAAGCTTCCGGATGAGTTCTGGGTTATTGATCCCATTCATGAACCCTAAAATTTTTAGAATTTCAGGACATGCTTTGACTTGTATGCACTCATCCTTGAAACGTTCCATAAAAGCGCTGGTGGATTCCCCTTGGCGCTGTTTCACTCTTGCTAGCTCCACAGGGTTTTTAGCGCACTTCTTTCGCTGGGTGAAGTTGTGGCGGAATGCTTTCCGTAATTCCTCAAATCCACCGATGCTCCTACGTGGGAGTTTGCTAAACCATGTGCGCACGTTTCCTACTAACGTGGAATTAAACATGTGGCACCACACAGGTTGTGGCCAATTTTCGATTGTTGCGGCTGACTCGAAAATTTTTAGGTGATCGTCAGGATCACCTGTTCCATCATATGTTTTTACGTTAGCGGGCATGCGCCTGCGTTTGTGGTCTGAGTAATCACTGATGCGTCGCGTAAACGCGTCAATTTTCTGACGTCGCCATGGGAGGGACATATCTTCGTTCTCCTCCTCACGACGTCTCCCTCTTGACTTCCAGTGTCCTGTTTCTTTATCCTCGTTGTCCGAGGAGTCACTGGAAGACGGGTAGTCTCTCTTTCGGCGCTTGCGCCTACTTCTTTCAGAAGAGGAGCCTGAGGGATCTCTGCTTGGGGATCTTCTTCTTCCCAATCTATCTTGGATCCTCCTGCTCCCAGGTTTTGAAGATCCTTGGCTTGGCGAATGTTGAGGCCCTAATCGATCATGTATTCCCCGACTGCCAAGTCTGGAGTGGACATTGGTGCGCCTCTCGCTGTCTCCAGAGTACTGCGAATCAGATATTGTACCTAACCTATCATGGATAGTGGTACGTTCTGTGCGTCTTCCTCGTGGGGGATGCGGTGGTGATGGTTCACGTTCCAGAGCAAAATTGAGTCGTGCTTGTAGGCTCGTGTTTGCTCTTCTTGTTGCTTCTTCTTGCATGAGGGCAGTTAATGTTTCATAATTTTGGGATACAAAGTTCCCCAAAGTTAGATCCGGTGCGTCCTCAGTTGTTGCAAGAATTTCTTCCTCAGTGTTAGGCGCCCTGTTCCGTTCAGGAGCGCCTGGCGGCACAGTGTTGTTCACTGCGGGTGTAGCCTGATGAGGAGTGGTGAAGAGGGTGCGTTGGAGTTCCTCAACGCTTGGGACCACTGAAGAGATTATAGGTAGTTCCGTCGCTTGAAGAGACTGGGTTGTTCCTGCCTCTTGGTGATCAGGTGCGCTGGTTGTCCCAGCAACCTGCCTAGAGGTCGAATCTTGTCGATTCTTCTTCTGATGGTCACGCTTTTCTGACTGCGGAGTCCGCTGGCTCGAATTCTTATGTTTCGTCATTCTAGTTCTTAGTAGGGTCCCACGGATGGCGCCACTTGTTGATACAAAAGTTGGGCGTACCGGGTTGTTGGGCTTTTGCTCTTATATCAATTAGCTTCTTAGTTCTTCGTCACCTGCGCACTAAGAAAATAAGACAACACCGTTAGGCTTATCGAGGGATTGTCTCCCCCGATTAGACTCCGGCGTGAGAGTAAGTAATCGATTTAGGGTTTAGTTGAAGAGTTAGGGATTATGTAAATCGTACCTTGAATGAGAATCGTGTGATTCTATATATAGGGGCTAAGAAACCGTATTTCTTGCTCCTCACTCTTCGCACGCGTGGTGCTTATCCGAGGTAAGGATATCTATTCCTTGAATAGATAATCCTTATCGTTACCCGGTGGGTTAGATTGGGCCTTTGGGCTTCATGAGCTCAGAGCAATAATACTACGGCCCATACCATTGTCATGGTAGCCCATTCGTGATGGGCTTAGGTGTAAGTAATGTCTATCATTTGGGCTTGTGGCCCAAATATAGGCTATACGTCATCAATAACTAACAACAAAATCGATTTTTTAACTTTATAACTAAGAAATCAAAATAAAAAATCTATTCAATTAAATGGCTAATAGAAAAATGAACTTTTACCTTTAATCTGCAAAATTTTAGATTCTATGGTCATTGACGGATTTCTGAAATTAGATGGATGACACCACTTTTCAAATTTAACATCCATAAGAGAAAGCATATGTTTGTCTCACAAATGAAAGACCTGCAAAAAAGATTAAAAAACAATTATATGAGTTTTGTAGGAGAAAAGTTCATGAATGGGTGAAAATTGAATTGTAGATTGAAACTAAAAATTTAATTATTTCGTGTAGAGGATTTGTTATTTGAAATCATATTGGAGAGGATTGGTTTGAACAAATCGGATGTAAATTTTTTTGGGATGATTTGTTTCAAGAATAAATTGATTGATTGTAACTTATTACATTGAATGTCATCAATGTAAAAAGTATAGAAGAAGTCTTAAGTCACGCATTTGCACGATTGTACTTTACTAAAATATATATGCCCTCTCCATCCAGACACATCAGCCCATTAATTGCAGAGGGTGCTTTAGAGGGTGGTACAGAACTCCATTTTATTAGAATACATAGATTCCGTCATTATCATCAACCCTAACGTCTTTGATTCACCCATTAGCAGCCACCCTAACAATTCGATTTGATTCAAACAGTTTCAACATCCCGAAAAAAATAATCTATGCAGGTGATTTCTATGATGTCCATTAAAGAGAATTGGTACGTATCACAACTATTCAATTTTTATTTTGATATTATGTTTTGTTTTTAGATACAATAAATTCAATGAGTAATTTTGTTATCTGACTGAAAAAAAAAAATCTAAGATAGGATTTTTCATTGATTCTACATATCAATAGGTTGGTTGCTGATGGTGTCAGAGTTATTCATGCTACGGGAAAGTTTGTTATGACAGGTAAAGTTCGTTTCCAACACAAATCTTAGCAAATCTTACGATTTTTGAATTGAAATCAAATGACTCCATTTTTATCATCAACCCTAATTGATGTGGATGCTTTATTTTTGTGTAGGCCGAAACAGCAAGTGATGAGTCGACCAAATCAAATTTATGTTCTTCAACAATAAATCAGGTAATTGTTTCAGACCGTGTTTATATCATCACTGATTGAGTTATAGTCTCAAAAAAGCATGTAATTGTTTTTATGTTTGATATGTGGTAGACAAATAATTTGTATTCATAGCCAATTGCGTTAACACGAGGTGTTTGATGAAATGTCCGTTTGTTTAGTCAGATATAGAGAGCCAAATGTGAGATCATTTGAGAAGCAATATGATACTCCTACTCAACAATTACATGCAGTAAAGAGCCAAAGGTATTATCTAAGTAGAAATTTTATTCACCAGATTCATGGTAACTCACTTTTAAAAATTGTTTTATCCCTCACATTCATTCATCATTCAATCTTCCATCCACCATCACCTCCAAATACCCGATCCCCAAATCTTCATACACGCATCAAGAACACAAACCCAAGAAGAAAACAAGAAGAGAACCCACCAAGATGAGCAAAATTATCAACATGTGGCAGAATTCCCACCGCCAGATTAATAGCAATAATGATCACAAGAGTCGATAGCCGAGCCATCTAAGCATAAAGAAGGTAAGTAACTACTAGAAAAATGATCAAACTCGATCATGTTAGGCTACGCTAGAACTCGATTCGTTAACTTGACGAGTAGTTTTGAATTTGCTCAACTCGCTACGAGAAATCCTTGGACGAGTTTGAGCTCTAGCTAGTAATTAGTACAAATACTATCTAAATAGAGAAAAACTTTGTTTGTTTATGTTAAACTTAAAACAATGGCATTCCAAAATCCGATAATCACATTAAGCTTTATGTCTTAATGGTTGTTTCTTACAGCCCACTATATGAATCATTTGGCCCCAAATCAAGCATTGGAAACTAGGGGTGTTCGTCGATTTGGTTTTCAAGTTTTTTGAGATTATTTTGAGACAAAATTGAAAACCGAATTGAACCGAATTCAAAATGGATCAACTCGAACCGAAATTGAATTTGAATTTGGGTGACTTGGGTTTTCGGATCTTGTGAGTAATACCCGAATTGTGAACTTTCCAGAAAACACATTTGTCATACCGGAAGTAATACGCGTCGTTGTTAAGTCCTTCGACATCCTCCTAAGCCCAACTATTGAAAGTTTGAATCTGGGTTTCCACGAGGGCTCGAACTAGCCGATTTCATATTGTCGAAACGTGTTGGTGTGTTACGAATGATAGAGTACTCAATGAATAATCTCAAATCCAAAAGCATTGCCTTTAAAACTCAATATCACCTATCATAGTAGCTCCAAAAGATAAAAGCCTTTTACAAATGAGACTAAATAATGCAGATTAGTATAGCAAAAATGCATGTATCCTTATTACATATGAACGTACAATAATTTATATAAACTAATGTGATTCTTTTTATTACGTATTATTTTTTTTAGAAACTAAACTCTAACTGCAATATGGTTTAGTACATTAGTTGCAATAGTAAGACCTTTATTTGTTTCAAATGAATTAGTTGCATCGTCACTTAACAATAGTAAAGACATTAAGTTGGCATCATTTATTCATTTTTCTGTAACATCAATTCTTCAAGAGATAAACTTTGTACAATAAACACATTAATGATATATATATTAAAGAATACTAAAAATGCATGAGTAAACAACATTTAGATACTTACCGGATTTTTTCAAACATCCCACATAGGTTAGAGAAATGAGAGGTAACTTGGTTATATACAAAACCACACATGGAACAGAAGTGTTTAGAATAGTATGATGTTTCGGATACTTTGTTGTTAGGGAGTTCAATTTTCAAAATAAAAATTGAATTCCTAGGCTTCAATGTCCCCGAAATTTGTACATGTTGCTAAATTTTTAATATTTATTTTACAAAAGACTTTTTTATTGCGTTTGAATTCACATGCCATCTTAGTGAAATGAAAGTTAACTTGGTTATATACAACAGTGCACATAGAGCATACATGTTTAGAATAGTATGATGTTTCTAATACCTTGTTGCTACGAGAGTTCAAATTTCAAAATAAAGATTGAATATTTAGGTGGTAAAGTATTAGAAATTGTACATGTTTGCTAGATTTTTAATATTCAAACTAACTTATAATCTTAATCATACTCGTTTTCAAGAGAATAATTTATGTTCTTCATTGGTATATCAAACACAAATTAACATTAACACCTTTTTTTTTTTTTTTTTTTTTTCTGGTTTTGATTTTGGTCATAAATCAGGTTTATTTCATCAAAATAAACTAAAGAAGAGCCATATGCACCTTATTCAATTACACTTTTGTCATACTAATTCAAAAAGGCTCATATGCACCTTATTCATATACACCTTATTCAACTACCGACATTGTCATACACGAATGTAGTTTTCAAAAGAGTTAGCTTTGCAATCCAAAAAGGGCTAGCGGCGCAGCTTGTTGCTCGTTTGCCTTCAACCACTATGTAAATTCTATGTGGGATTAAATGAGTTTTATCGAAAAACATCTGTGCCATATGAGAGTTTTAGATTTAATTAAGATCTCTATTGGTTTAACATTGAAAATCGAACAAAATTGAATTTGTGGATTTATTATCTTTGTTTATATAATAACTAGCATTGTACAAGGGTTATGCTACGGTGATAGCGAGAATTCGATGATACACAACAATGGTCAATGAGTGTTAGTATTAGCGTAAAACGAGTGTTAATAGTAGGTAAAACAACATTTCGGTTATCGTTGATATCGTAATTTTTTGTTATAGTGTGTCTGGTAGTAGTCGGGTAGTAGGGTAAAGGGTTGAGTTCATATTTATTTATTAGTCGATTTGAGACGGTCCTTCATGATTTTCACCTCTCATACTTTTTTTGAGTGGTTTTACTAGATGTCTTATATCAGAATGAGTAGTGATTGGGAGGCCTAAAACATGTGCCTAAATTCATGCCTAAGCCTACGTGACATCATCCTACGTGGCATCATCCTGATGGTTGCAGCCATGGGACCCACTTTTCTACAAACCATCAAGATCATGCCACATATGTTTAGGCATGAATTTAGGCATACAACTTAGGTCTCCAAATCATTTTCCTATCAGAATATATATAATATTTGGTCGAAGAATGTCATAACTAAGGGTGCGCATAATGTACTGTGGACCGGATCGAATCGAAAAACGGATTGACCGAACCGATCGGACCGGACTGCACCTATTTTAGTCCGGTCTTCGGTTGACACTTTACTTCTTGTACGGTCCTCGGTCCGGTCTGGTCTTACGTACCGACCATTTTGCTTTCTCGGATCGGACCGACCAAAGAACCGGACCGGACACATTTGGTTCAGTCCTCGGTCTGTGGTTTTGGGTTAAATCGGTCTCGATTGGCCCAGGTTTTTTCAGTCGGGTCCGGGTTTTACCCGATGCTCACCCCTGGTCATAACTCAAAACAATTTGATTTTTTTTATCTATTAAATAACATTCAATTATAAACTTAAAACATTCTAAATAAAAACGTTACGGGCATTCGCTATGGATGAACCTATTAAAGGTTTATAAAATTGTCACATCATATAATGTCATTAATTGTTAAAACTTTTTATGTTATAAACCTATTCCTACTATGGATAAACTTTTTGAGGTTTATAAAATTGCTCCTTGAATGTCATTTATTATTTAGTTAAAAAAAAATAAAAAATAAAAAATAAATATTTTTTGGACCTCTCCAAGATCCTAGAACTTTTCATGTCATCTAAGCATGAAATGGTTCCTCACTATCGTATAAAAATTCTTAAACATTTTCATAAGCGTTTAGACCTATTATTAAACTTCCATAGTGGATGCTCTCATGCTTACAAAAATATTAACGGTTGGCTAATAAGTGTTACACAATTAGTATAAAGAGTGATACAATATTAGTATTAACTGTTGGCTTATAGTCGTTGTACAATTTGCTTCAATGATTCTAACTCTTAAATTCGGAATCGTTCAAGAATGTGTTTCGATCACTGAGTTTGGTGGGTTGTCCAACTCTGGGACTAACATTAATCTATTAAGAAACATTTACAAAGCTTTGGATCTTAAATCGTTGTTGAGGACGTTCTTATTTGATAGTCTTGACGGTTGAAATAAATAAAATTTATATTATATTGAGCAAAGATTTGATGAATTTTCTTAACATTTAAGGTGGTAATCTTGATTTGTGTTTGACATACCAAATTACCAACAAAGAACGGAAGTTCTTCGACGAAGAACATAAGTTCTTCGATACGTTCTTCTCTAGAAAACAAGTACGGTTAAGATTATAAGGTAGTTAGATCCTAACGCAATTTTCATAATATAAATATTAAAAATTTGGGGAAAAAGGCTTTTTTTTTTTCTTTTTTTTTTTTTTAATGATATCAATATAAAAATCTAGTGACATGTACAAATTTGTAACACCTCAATTTTCATTCAGTTTTTATTTTGAAATTGAACTTCCCTAAAAACAAAGTGTTAGAAACATCATATTGTTCTAAACACAAATGGTCAATGTTCACTATTGTATAAAACCAGCTTACTTTTTATTTCTTTTACCTATGTGGGATGCAATGCTATAATGGGTTTATTGAAAAAATCCGGTAAGTATCTAAATGTTGTTGACTCATGCATTTTTAGTATTCTATAATCTATATCGTTTATGTGTTTATTATACAAAGTTTATACTATTGTTAAGTGACAATGCAATTAATTCATTTGAAGCAAATAACGGACAAAATCAATTTGCAGCAACTAAAGGTTTTATTATTGTCAAGTGATAATCAATCAATCAAATTTGTTAATTTATTATCTGTGCCTTTGTAATAATAACTTGAAATTTTATAAATGTGTTTGATATATCAATGAAAAACATAAGTTTTTCTTTTGAGAACGTGTAAGGTTATGAGTTAGTTGAATGATTATATCCAAAGGCAATAAAGAGGTCTTTTATAAAACTAGACGCCGTGTATAGCAACATAATTTTATAACGGCAAATAGTTATACTGATATTTTGGTTACACAAAACATTTAACAAAAAAATCATTATAACTATATGCCACTATAAAATCTCGTTGCTATGCACGGGTAATCGTCTAGTTAATTATAAAAAGTATTCTCACTCACTGATTTGTGCGAAGGCCCATGGGTGTGTTTTGAAACTTTAGTAAGTATTCTCATTGATTTTGAAACCGTTTGTTAACTGCTTATGTTAAGGTCCGTGCGTGTGTATTAAAACAAGATGACCAAGAACATTAAGTTTGTGCTAACTCGTCATTTATAATAAGGGGTGTAATAGGAAAAGAACATTACTCAAAAATTAAAAACTTTAAGAGGTTAAGGGATGTAATGCATGCTTTATAAGTGGTTAAAATAAGTATTAAAAATTTATAAGTGTATAAATTTTGGATACCCTATCGCCTTTGAAGTTCAAATTTTATTTTGTATATTGAACATACAAAGCCAACAATGGTATCCGAAACATTATACAACTCTAAACACATCTATTCAAAGTGCAATGTTGGATATAACCAGGTTACCTTTCATTTCTCTAACCTATGTGGGATGTAATACTAAGATGTTTTTATTGAAAAAATCCATCTAAATGTTGTTGACTCGTGCGTTTTTAGTATTCCATACTCTATATCATTTACGTGTTTATTATACAAAGTTTATCTTTTAATGAATTGATATTACTATGATAAATGATACCAACTTAATGTATAATACGATTGTCAATTGACAATGCAACTAATTCATTTGAAGCAAATAAAGGTCTTACTATTCCACTATTAATTCCAACTAATGTACTAAACCATAGTTAGAGTTTAGTTTCTTAAAAAAAATAAAAAGAATCACATTAGTTTACATAAATAATTGTTCTTATGTAATAAGCATACATGCATTTTCTTTATCGTAATCTACATTAAGAAGTCTCATTTATAAAAGGTTTTTAATATTTTTAAGTTTCTGAGTTAAGTGATAATGTGGTATTGAGTTTTAATGCCGATGCTTGCGGATGTTAGATTATTCATCGAGTACTTTATCATTCTCGACATATTTCGACAATATGAAATCGACTAGTTAGAGCCCCGGAAGAAACTCAGGTTCAAACTTTCAATAGTAGTCGGGCTTAGGAGGATGTCGGTGGGCCTAACAATGACGCGTATTACTTCCGGTATGATAAATGTGTTTCCCGACAAGCTCGGTATCACCCACGTGATCCGAAAACCGAAGCGACCTGAATTCAAATTCAGTTTCCGATTTGAGTTGATCTATTTTGAATTCGGTTTTCGATTTTGTCTCAAAAAAAACTTCAACCCGAACCAAAAAACCCGAAAACTAAGCCGATGAATATCTCTTGTTTCCCATGCTTGATTTGGGGCCAAATGAATCATATGGCGGGCTGTAAAATAACAACCATAAAGCTATATGTCATTAACGGATTTAGGAATGCATTGTTTTAAGTTTAACATAATAAAACAAAGTTTTTCTTTTTTTAGATTGTATTTGTACTAATTACTACAGTAATATCTTAGCCAGAGCTCAAACTCATCCAAGTCTTTCTAGTACCCAACTTAGCATAATTCAAAAAATATTCAAGTTAAGAAATCGAGTTCGAGCATAGCCTAACATGATCAACTCAAGGACTTGGCTTGTGGTCAACCCGGTCGCACATGTTTTAGAGAGACGTTAAAATTGAATCAGCTTTCACTCAATGACCCTAGACGAGTCAAGTTTAAACATGTAAACATAAGATTATAACCAACTTTAAGAGACCTGAGCCGTTACCGAGCTCCAAGTCAAACACACCAGAAGCATATTACCACTTTGGATATACTTTTCTTTTGTTCTTCATTTTACATCTCCTGAATCATTATTTTTTTTCATCTTTTTCAACTTAAAGGACAAACCTAGCTACACCATGCTCACAAAAGCAATAGAAAGAAACTTTATCGGTAGAAACACAATTGAACGAGTCTGATGTCAAGTTTGTTACTAAAGAATATTAACTCAATAATGCATGTCGAGATAGAATAGAATTATATCATTTTTTTCGAAGTTTAGGTGGTTAAAATGGTGCTTAAGTTTTAACATGCCTACAAACTAAAAACGCTATTAGTATTCAAATAAGAACATACCTTCTTCTCTTGAAAATGTGTACGATTAAGGTTATGAGTTAGTTAGATCCAAAGACAATAAAGATGCATTCTATAAAAACAATTTTAAAAATCTAAGGACGTATATGAATTTCAAACACCTTACAACTCTGAGTTTCAATTTTTTTTTGAATATTGAACTCCATTTGATGCAAAGCATTTGAAACAGACACATGTGTTGCATGTGTACTTTTGTATATAACCAAGTTATCTTTTCTTTCCCTAACCTATGTGGGATCTAATGCTAGAATGATTTTATTGAAAAAATCCAATAAGTATCTATATCATTTATGTGATACAAAGTCATCTTCTAAAGAATTGACGTTACTCTTATAAGTGATGCCAAGTTAATATATATACGATTTTTAGGTGACAATGCAGCTAACTCATTTGAGCAAATAAAGGACTTATTATTCCAACTAATGTACTAAACCATACTGTAGTTAGTGAATCAAATTAGTTTTTTATGAAAGGTTTTTATCTTTTGAAGTTAATGAGATAGGTGATATCGAGTTAGAGCCAATGCTCTTGGATCTGTGATTATTCATTGAGTACTCTATCATTCGCGGCTTGTTTCGACAATATGGAATCGACCAGTTAGAGCCGTGGAGGAAACTCGGTTTCAAACTTTCAACAGTTGGGCTTAAGAGGATGTCGATGGACTTAACAATGAAGAGTATTACTTCCAATATGACAAATGTGTTCCTTGGCGAGTTCACAATTTGGGTATTACTCACAAGATCTGAAAACCGAAGCGTCCTGAATTCAAATTAAGTTTCGGTTCGAGTTGATCCGTTTTGAATTCCATTCAATTCGGTTTCCAATTTTGTCTCAAAAAAGTTTCAACAAACCTGAAAACCAAACTGACAAACACCCTAGTATCCTGTGCTGGATTTGGGGCCAATTGACTCATATAGTGGGTTGTAAGAAAACAACCATAAAGTCATAAAGCTTAATGTCATTATCAGATTTAGGAATGCCATTGTTTTAAGTTTAACATAAAAAACAAAGTTTTTCTCTACTTAGATGGTATTTGTGTAAGAATAATAGTTGGCTTGATTATACAGTAAATGACAATTACAATATATAACCCATGTGGAGTATTCTAGAACAAGTAATAAGATGGGATAAGCCTATAAACAAATTACAAAGCCTGTAGGCAACATAATATACGTATAACACTCCCCGCAGTTTGAGCGGGAGGGGGTCGAACACTCAAACTGGCTCGAAACTCTTCAAACAACGCAATCGGTAAACCCTTGGTAAAAATGTCGGCATACTGATATCTAGAGGACACGTGAAGCACGCGAACATGACCTGTAGCAACCATATCGCAAACAAAGTGAATATATATTTCAATGTGTTTAGTCCGCTAATGCTAAACCGGATTCGCTATCAAGTAAGTAGCACTGACATTGTCACAATAGACAAGTGTGGCTAATAATAATGGGGTATGAAGCTCGCGTAGGAGGTTACAAAGCCAGGCTATTTCAGGGACAACATTAGCCACTCCACGGTATTCCGCTTCAGCACTCGATCGAGATAGTGTATGTTGACGTTTGGATGACCATGACAAAAGATTATCACCCAAGAAAAAACAGTAGCGAGAAGTAGAACGTCGGGTAGTAGGGCAGCCAGTCCAATCAGCGTCAGAATAAGCAACCCGAGAACCAGAAGATGATGCATAAAGTTGGAGACCAAAGTCCAATGTACCACGGACATAACGGAGAACTCGCTTGAGAGCAGCAAAATGAGGCTCTCGAGGATCATGCATATGAAGGCACACTTGTTGCACTGCATAAGAAATGTCTGGACGTGTGAAAGTCAAGTACTGAAGACCACCTGCAAGACTACGATATAATGTGGGATAATAAACAGGATCCCCGTCTGAACCAAGTTTAGATTCCATGCCAACTGGAGTCCGAGTAGAGTTACATGTAGTCATATGTGCCCTATCTAACAGCTCCAAAGCATATTTCTTCTGAGAGAGAAACATACCCTTGGAGTTACGTATAACAGATATCCCCAAAAAATAATTTAGAGGCCCCAAATGAGTCATCTCAAACTATGTATGCAATGAAGCAATAATACGATACAATAAATCAGTAAAAGAAGCCGTGAGTATAATGTCATCAACATAGATCAACAAATAAGCAACCTCAGCACCATTCCTGTAAATAAAGAGTGACAAGTCGCATCGACTCGATGAATAACCAACCCGCAGAGCATAAGCTCCAAAGCGTTGATACCAAGCAGGAGGTGCTTGTACTAAAATTATGTGCCCCATAAAGAAATCGATTATATTAAACTGATAATGAGTAATACATTGAAGTATACGGAGATCATTTAAAAAAAAGTTTTGAATTTATACGAATTCACAAATCGTAATTATAGAATCACTAAATCTTTTATTTAGGGATTCTACAACTATGAGTTGTAAACATCATACTAATTCACACACATATGAGCCATGTTACACTATGGTATATTAATTACCAACATTTTCTTCTTTGAACCAATGTGGGACTGAATGGGTTTTATCGAAAAACAATTGTACCAAATACATGGTCATCATAGATCAATTTTCTTTCAAAGCTACTCGAATAACTAATACTATTTGTATACATATAAAGTGTGTTAAATATCAGCTTTAGAATCCCTTTGTTTTAGAATATGTACATGATGTTGTGTATATATGAACGATTTTGGTATTCAAGTTAATTGTGTAGTTATGAGAGTTTTGGATTTAATTAAGATGTCTCTATTGTTTTAACATTAAAAATTGAACAAAATCAAATTTGTGGATTTATTACCTTTGTTTTTATAATAATAACTAGCATGGTATCTGCGTTATGTTGCGATGATAGCGAGAATCCGGTGATACACAAAAGTGGTCTATAAAAAGGATAACCAACCCATCGAAATGTATAGAGATCATGTACTTAAAAAAGCTTTGGATTTATATGAATTCACACGTCATGATTATGAGTTACTAAATTTTTCATCTAGCGCTTCTGAATCAGAAGTGTAAACATCATACTAATTCACACACATGAATAACATAAACTAAGGTAGTTTATTAAACTACCAACATTTTCTTCTTTCAACTAATGTGGGACTAAATGAGTTTTATTGAAAAAGAACTAATACCATATACATGGTCATCATAGATCAATTTTCTTTCAAAGCTACTCAAATAAATAATACCCATTTGTATGCATATTAAGTGTAGTTATGAGAATTTTGAACATGATGGAATCCATTTGTTTTAGAATTTGTAGATAATTCTGTGATACTGTCTATACACGTTTTCCTACAAACGAAGAACGATTTTAGAATTTGTAGAAAATTTTGTCTACATACGTTATGATAGTTTTGGGTTAAATAAAGATGGACTCTATTTTTTAAACATTAAAAATTGAACAAAGTCAAATTTGTGAATTTATTATCTATGGTTCTGTAATAATAACTCGAAGTTTTAGGGTGCGTTTGGTATGCTGTCATGAATGACAACGTGTATGAGTTTGATAGTAGTGGTGGGTCCCTCACCTATAAAAGATTTATACCTAGTTCACTTGATATATATCGAGTATGGATTATATATATCATTCATTACCATAGTGGTGAATCCCTCATAATAAATAAATACCTTTAATTACTTTCATAGTAATAGTGTCATTCCCATAATGGATACTAAACGCCCCCAACATATATGTTTGATATAGTATCAATGAAGAACATCTTGAAAACGTGCTCGATTAAAGTTATGAGATAGTTAAATGGTTATATTCAAAGGCAACAAATTGGCTTTTTTATAAAATAAATATTAAAAATATAAGAACATATTTCGAACCTGTGGCAACATGGAGTTCAATTTATATTAGGCACATTGAACTCCATAGCGCAGAATCGGAAACATAATATTGTTCTGGACACGTTAGTTCCACCTGGAGTGTTGTATATAACTAAGTTAGCTTTCCTTTCTCTAACCTATGTGGGATGTATCTAGAATGGTTTTATTGAAAAAATCTAATAAGTATCTAAATGTTGTTGACTCATGCATTTTAGTATTCTATTATATATATTATTTATGTGTTTGTTATAGAAAGTTTATTGTTTAATGAATTCATGTTACTCTGATAAATGATGCCAAGTTAATGTATATACGATTGTTAAGTGACAATGCAACTAATTCATTTGATGCAAAAAGGTCTTACTACTCCAATTAATGTACTACGGAGTAAAACATGATGTAGTTAGAGTTTAGTTTCAAGCCTAAATAAATAAATAAATAAAATCACATTAGTTTATATAAATTATTGTTCTTATGTTACTAAACCGACTAGGTTGATGTCAAGTTTGTTACTAGACAGTAGAGAATATTAACTTTATAATGCATGGTCGAGATAGAATTATATTGTTCTTTCTGAAGTTTAGGAGTCTAGAATGGTGCTTAAGTTTTAACAAGCCAATGGCAGTTATGCAAAAATGATCATTAAGAGGCTTGGGTGCGGTAAAGTTAGGGTCAGCGTTATGCCGACGTGTCATTGGTGTTTCCGGCATTACCACATTGGAGAAGGACAAAAACCAATGTTGTTGGGGCCGGCGTTGGTGTATCAACACGCGTTGGAGTTGGAGTTGATTTTTATTTTTTCTTTCTTTATTTTGCTTTTTTTTTAGTGTGTGTTTATAGTGTTCGTATGGCGTGTGTATTTAAGTTTTTAGTGTGTGTTTTTGATTGGGTATGGTGTCCGTATGCTTTGAAAAAGATAAAGTTTTATTTTTTATATTTTTATTTTCTTAAACCTTTTTGAATGGTTAGTTTGAAGTTTTAGTGCCATTAAGGTTTATTGTTTGTAATTTGTTCTAATCTAGTTCTTTTTTTTTTCTTCTTTTTTTTGTATTGTGATTTGTAATTTGTATTCTTATTTAATAAACGAAAAATATGTTTCTTTGAAAAAATAGAAAATAAAATAAAATGATGAGTCACAAAAGTGATATATTGGTGTTAAAAGTAAGAATATTGAAGTTGTACTTAAGTGGCACAAAAAGTCGGGTGTTATGATGTTGCCACACCTTTTGCTCTAATCAAAACGTATTTAATCCATTGCTTATTTAACTGTGATTTATTTTGATCTTCTCATAACGTGTTTTTGACATTGTCATGTAACCTTCTTATCAATTATTTACACACATGACCTAAGAGGGACCATGTATGTAAATAGTATCGAAGTATTTTTTTTGGGTAAAAGGGAATACCCTGGTAAAATATATTAAACACCCAAAAATCCGATAAGAACACTGGAATGTGACTGAGTGTCACATTAACCTCAAGCAAAGCTTGAACAACCTATTCGAATGGCATGCCAAACAAACTACAAATCAACTACATAACCAATGACTCCAATAGGGAAAAACCACCTAATGGAACATAAACAAACTAGACGATCAATCATCTAGAAACAGAATCAGGAAGGTCCCAAACTCGAGCGTAAGCCTCTCCCTCCTTGGTTCGCTTGAACCTACACGAAAGAAGCTTGAGCCGAACTGCTGCTGAGATACACTCACTAACTTGAGCAACGGATCTCTTCAACTTTTTAAACAACCTCCAATTGCGTTCTTGCCAAATAAAGTAGGCTGTAGCAGCAAGCACCAATCTCGCAATAACACCATGGGAAGACTTCTTTTTCGAATTTACTCCAATATGCTCAACGATGGCATAAATATTATGTGCCACATTATCTAGACCAGCAAGAAATTTAATGCGATTCCAAACACCATCCGCAAAGACACATTGGAAAAATAAATGATCATGGGAATCCGGGACTGTATCACATAACGAGCAAGTACTTCCAAGATTCTGATCTACGTCCCAAATGCTAACCCGATCCTGCGTTTTCAGCTTACGCTTAATAATAAACCATAAGTTAAACGCATGACGGGGAATATTATTAGGGAACCAAACCACATCATACCATAACACTTTGCTGTCTCGAGGGCGAATTGATTCCCAAGCCTGGCTGACCGAAAAACTCTTCACCGTACCATCATTAGAACGCCATTCCAATTGATC
Source organism: Artemisia argyi (assembly GCA_030686995.1). Taxonomy (NCBI): domain Eukaryota; kingdom Viridiplantae; phylum Streptophyta; class Magnoliopsida; order Asterales; family Asteraceae; genus Artemisia; species Artemisia argyi. The sequence continues at coordinate 210,588,903 of CM060681.1, forward strand.
ATTAGCATTAGAGGTCGGAACGTTACATGTAGATAAAAATTGGTACTTCCCCGTGAGGTATTGGGGCCACGACCAAATACCATCAATAATAATTTCACTCACCGTAGCTTGAGGAGTAAGACCAGCTCTATGAATATCACGATTAGTGAGATGATTAGACAACGGACAAGCAACACACCATTTATCGTGCCATAAAGAAGTGCGAGTGCCTGAACCAATCTTGTGCCAAATAAAATCACGGATTGAAGTCCGCAACCTCAACATATTGCGCCAACCACAAGACATATTGCCATGAACAGGAATATCCCAAAAATTACGATTATGAAGCTTGTAACTAGGAACCCATTTCACCCAAAGCGATTCCTTAAGCGAAAGAAGCTTCCAAATATGACTCACCATTAAAGCCGAATTGAAATGAGCCAAACGCCTCACACCAAGGCCCCCTTCATCTTTGGGAAGACAAACCTCATCCCAAGCGACTTTAGCTTTGCCTCTACTAGAATCACCAGGACACCATAAGAAGTTCCTCATAATTTGTTCAATGTTAATAAGGACTTGTTTAGGAAGAACGAAAACCGAAGCCCAAAAGACATGCATAGATCCAATAACTGATCTAATAAGTTGAAGTCTACTCGCAATGGATAGGGACTTATTTTTCCAATCAAGCACTCGACTTTCAACTTTTTCCACAAGCTCATTGCAATCTCTAATCTTGAGCCGAGAAGAAACCAATGGAACACCAAGGTATTTAACTGGGAGACGTCCTTCTTCAAAGGGAAGAACATGAAGAATGGAGATTTTAACATGGTTTAAAACGTTACAAAAGTAGGCCGTACTTTTAGGGAGACTAGGAGCTAGACCCGAAGCAAGAGTAAATTCATCTAGACCTTCCTTTATAACCCGGACAGAATCCACATTACCATAGGCAAAAATGAAAAGATCATCCGCGAAACACAAGTTAATGAGCTCCAACTTGCCACAATATCGATGAAAAGTAAATCGATCAGATTCCATCACTCTTTTATTAAGCATACGAGTAAGAATATCCATGACAAGCGTAAACAAATACGGGGAAAGAGGATCACCTTGGCGAAGACCCCTCTTCCCATGAAAATATCCGTGTAAGTTACCATTAATACTAATGGAATACGAGTTAGTGGAAACACATTCCATAATCCAAAGAATCATGCGATCATGAAAACCATAACCTTTAAGAATTTTCCGCAAAAAATTCCAATCAACCGTATCATAAGCCTTTTGAATGTCCACCTTGAAGGCACATCTAGGCTCACCCCTATCCAAGTGATAATTGTGCATAAGCTCTTGCGTTAGGAGAATATTATCAGAGATGCTTCTATCCGGAATAAAAGCCGATTGGTTAGGATGAACAAGAGTCTTTAAACACTGCTTCATGCGGTTAGCAATAATCTTGCTAATACACTTAAAAAGCACATTGCAACACGATATCGGTCTATAATCATTAATTTTGGAGGGAGACTTAACCTTTGGGATGAGAGCAATAATAGTATGATTAAGCTCTTTCAGAAGAATACCATTCGTAAAGAACTCACGGATAGCATGAATGACCTCGACCCCCACAATGTGCCACGCATCTTTAAAAAAAGCAGCCGAAAACCCGTCTGGACCCGGCGATTTATCATCACCCATAGAAAAAATGGCATCTTTAACTTCACGATCCGTAATGGGACGAACCATATCCAAATAGTATCGAAGTTTCAAACTTAATTATTGTACTAACTAGTCGGGCACCGGTCCGCCGCATATTTGGTGGTTATTTTTTTAAATGTAATTCACAAGTATTGGCCTAAATTAACATATTCTTGGCCATTCAATGAACCTATTCGAGTCTCACCGGGCTAATAAGCCATTCCTGCCGCTGATGTTGGACGGTTTTGCCGTCTATTTTCTTGTGTCTCCAAATAGTTATGAGTTGCCGGTAAGACAAACTGATCAGGTATACCTGAAACAGAAAGAACATACAAATAGCAGTGTTAATACAACAACGCCCTAATATACGGTCACTAACTGGAACATATACAAACAGCATCCATAAAGGTTCATAGGCAGCTTCATTGGTAAACGAAACAGCAAGTGGAACGGGAAACGTGAATGGCACAAAGTGCACGGTCCTAACCTTGGTTGTTACTTGCAACTGGGGATGGTCGCGTGTCGGTCGTTGTCAAAGGCACAACATTCTAGGATGGAGGAACATCTGTCAACGTTGTTGTGTTCACTGCAGGCAGCGGCACAAACTCGTGCAAATGCAAAGGCAAGTGTTCACCAGATCTCCCATCAGTTGTATAAGAATTTGGTTGCAATTGAGAGTGACTGGTACCTACCATACAAACGTTAACATTCACGAAATTGTCAGATAACACGGAAGCTAATAAAAAGGTCAAAAATCATACACACGACTAATCATTACTAACCTGTTTTCTTACGAATAGGAGGTTGCAACATTCGTGGAGTCTGTGAAGCAGCTGTAGCAACACAGCGACGTTCAGCTATGGTAGACGGTCAGGGAACCGTTCTTTTACTGAGAGGTTGGCCACCAAAAGGCGCTAGTGCAAGTTGAAAAAAACACAAAACATTTACTATAAGTAATGGTCGAAAAGAAAGCATCGATAATAGTTTCACCGACATCTAATGCAAGACATTATTCATCTAAAACAACATAACGGTACCTTCCACTGGTCTTTTGCGCTTATGGCCAACTGTTGTGCATGAAACCTGGGAAGGTACAGGAGGTGTACCTGTGTTCCGCCTAACATGGCCAACCTGAAACGTCTTGAACACAACATCGGACGTCCCTTGGTGAACCATTCATGTTACAAAGTCCAGTAGCAAGGGACCACTACGTGGGCCTGCGCATAATACTATAACTCATTTGAGAAAACAACCCACGGAACACATTGATGTGGAAACATGAACTATGAAACCATATGTGGCAATGAAAAAGGACAATAATAGTAACTTATAGACGAAAATGATAGAGAAGGATGCTGCACTACAGCCTGTTGAACTGGCAGAGAACAAACGCGCTCCGTCTCCGTGAAAGGCTATCTCATACCGACAGTTTGAGTATTATGCACAACACCAGGAATGACATACTGATTTACAGTATCAGAATATGTACGTTCGCCTATATAACATGAAAGAAACCAATAATTAGAAGACACTTGTATGAAAACAACTTATAAACATTGACATAAAACAATATACAACGAATTACCAGTAGTTTGATTGCAAGATGCTCCATGTGTTTTCAATTTCTTTGGATCGATTCCTGTAGATACATCATCTGTTTGGGCCATTCTACTTTTGAAAGACACATTTTCGTAGTCCACCAACAATGACGACACCGGTAACACACACATGGTCTTCTGAGGCGAGTGAGGAGGCATAGGTTCAATAGTCAGGTAATATTAGTAAGACAATCGACAGACACTTCTTGTCCAATTTTCAAAACACATAGTAAATGTTCCTTGGAAAGGTAATTTTCAAAAGAAGTATAAGCATATTCAGTGTATATAAACTGATTACAGAAATAATCTTGTTATATTAACAGTCAATATTAAATAAAAATTGAACAATTTTAGGCCATTTGACACATTCGACCTACCTTATATGTTTCCCTTCTACCAATAACCAGAATCAAGCCATTGATTACTATATCAGTCCCAATTTCCAGTTCCACACTTGAGAGATAAAAAAGTTTAACTGATTTACATTGGAAACGGGTCAAAAAGCTTATGGCACCCTAAGTGGATAAGCCAAATCAAACAATCTCATAAATCTTCCGACACCTACAAAACAGCAAAATCGAAACCTTTGTGGTCAGCTATTAACGAATCTCGAAGGCCAAAAAAACCAAAAGAATAGGAAGTAACAATCTTAGCTATTTGTTCAGTTTCAAATAAGCCTATAAACAACCGAAATACCAAACACAAATCCAAATGCTTTAAGTTTGTACACCTAAATTATATATTACCACCATTGAACTAATACCCACATGAATTATTTAAGACAAAACCTAACAGTAAAAAACGTGAGCTAAAGAACTAAAACCAAAAGCATACACATACCTTTAGGTGAACACGGATCAAGCACAAACAAAAACAATCCTCCGGCACCAAAATCCTCCAAAATAGAAAACCCAAACGTTATATTTTCCTCGGCCAAAGATCAGACAACAGGTTGGTGGATTCTGATAAGAATGAGAGAGAGGCGGTTTGATGATTCTGGAGAATTCCAGGAGTATAACTTTATCAAACTATAAGGTGAAGGTTGGATTGGGCCATGACATTGGATTTTGAGGAGATGGAACATTGGTAGCCCAGGAAAAAAAAGCCCTGTAGATAGAGGAAGCGACACGACACCGTTTTAAACAGTTTATTATATATATATATATATATATATTAATGATATGTATCACATAAAGAAATCGATTATTTTAAACTGATAATGAATACATTGAAGTATACGGAGGTCATTTAAGAAAAAAATTTGAATTTATACGAATTCACAAATTGTAATTATAGAATCACTAAATCTTTTATTTAGGGACTCTATAACCCCCAATGTGTAAACATCATACTAATTCACAAACATATAAGTCATATACACTATGGTATATTAACTACCAACATTTTCTTCTTTGAATCAATGTGGGACTGAATGGGTTTTAGCGAAAAATAACTATACCATATACATGGTCATAATAGATCAATTTTCTTTCAAAGCTACTCGAATAACAAATACCAATTTGTATGCATATGAAGTTTAAATATCAGCTTTAGAACATGATGGCATCCCTTTGTTTTAGAATATGTATATGACGTTTTGTATATATGAACGATTTTAGTATTCAAGTTAATTGTGTAGTTATGAGAGTTTTGGATTAAATTAAGATGTCTATTGTTTTAACATTGAAAATTGAACAAAAACAAATTTTTTATTATCTTTGTTTTTGTAATAACTAGTTGTACACGGGTTATGCTACGGTGATAGCGAGAATTCGATGATACACAACAATGGTCAACGAGTGTTAGTAGTAGCGTAAAGCGAGTGTTAATAGTAGGTAAAAACAACATTTCGATTATCTTCGATATCGTAATTTTTCGTTATAGTATGTATGGTAGTTGAGTACATATTTATTTATGAGTCGATTTGAGATGGTACTTCATGATTTTCACCTCTCATACTTTTTTTGAGTGGTTTTACTAGATGTCTTATATGAGAATATATATAATATTTGGTCGAAGAATGTCATAACTAGAGGCGAGCATAATAGACTGTGGACCGGATTGAATCGAGAAACCGGATTTGACTGAACCGACCGGACTGAATCGAACCTATTTCAGTCCGGTCTTCGGTCGACACTTTACTTCTTGTTCGGTTCTCGGTCCTGTTGGGTTTTACGTATAACCGACCATTTTGCCTTCTCGGATCAAACCGACCAAAGAACCGGACCGGACCGAACACATTCGCTCAGGTCGTCGATCCGTGGTTTTGAGCTAAATCGGTCTCGATCGGTCCGGGTTTTTTAGTCCGATCCGGGTTTGACTAAAGAGTGATACTACTCAATATTGGTATTAACTGTTGGCTTATAGTCGTTGTACAATTTGCTTCAATGATTCTTCTGAAGACAATGATATACTTGACTTATACAACTTAACTGACGTGAAATAATGCGGAATCGTTCAAGGTGTTTCGGTCACTGAGTTTGGTGGGTTATCCAACTCTGGGACTAACATTAACCTGTTAAGAAACATTTACATAGCTTTGGATCTTAAATCGTTGTTGAGGACGTTCTTATTTGATAGAGTCTTGACGGTTGAAATAAATAAATTTTCTATTATATTGAGCAAAGATTTGAAGAATTTTCTTACCATTTAAGGTGGTAATGTTGATTTGTGTTTGACATACCAAATTACCAACAAAGAACGCAAGTTCTTCGAAGAAGAACATAAGTTCTTCGATACGTTCTTCTCTAGAAATATTAAAAATTTGGGAAAAAAGGGTTTTTTTCTTTTCTTTTCTTTTTTTTTTTTCTTTATGTTATCAATATAAAAATCTATCTACATATACAAATTTGTAACACCTCAATTTTCATTCAGTTTTTATTTTGAAATTAAACTTCCCTAAAAACAAAGTGTTAGAAACATCATATTGTTCTAAATACAAATGGTCAATGTGCACTATTGTATAAAATCAACTTATTTTTCATTTCTTTAACCTATGTGAGATGCAATGCTAGAATGAGTTTACTGAAAAAAATCCGGTAAGTATCTAAATGTGTTTGATATATCAAAGAAAAACATAAGTTTTTCATTTGAGAACGTGTACAATTAAGGTTATGAGTTGGTTGAAGATTATAGCCCAAGGCAATAAAGAGGTCTTTTATAAAACTAGACGCCGTGCATAGCAACGTGATTTTATAACGGCAAATAGTTATAGTGATATTTTGGTTACACAAAACATTTAACTAAAAGATCATTATAACTATATGCCGCTATAAAATCTCGTTGCTATACACGGATAATCGTCTAGTTAATTATAAAAAGTATTCTCACTCACTGATTTGTGCGAAGGCACACTGTGTGTTTTGAAACTTTAGGAAGTATTCTCATTGATTTTGAAACCGTCTGTTAACTGCTTATGTTAAGGTACATGCGTGTGTTTTGAAACAAGAGGACCAAGAACATTAAGTTTGTGCTAACTTACCATTTATTATAAAAGGTATAATAAGAAAAGAACATTACTATAAAATTAAAAACTTTAAAAAGATTAAAGGATGTGATGCATACTTTATAACTAGTTAAAATAAGTTAAAAATTTATAATTGTATAAATTTCAGATACTCCTTTGACTTGGAAGTTCAATTTTTATTTTATATATTGAACTCACAAAGACAAGAATATCTAAAACATCATACTACTCTAAACACATCCATTCAATGTGCAATGTTGTATATAGCCAAGTTACCTTTCATTTCTCAAACCAATGTGGGATGTAATACTAAGATGGTTTTATTGAAAAAATTCATCTAAACGTTGTTGACTCGTGCGTTTTTAGTATTCCATACTCTATATCATTTACGTGTTTATTATACAAAGTTTATCTTTTATTGAATTGATATTACTATGATAAATGATGCCAACTTAATGTATAATACGATTGTTAATTGACAATGCAACTAATTCATTTGAAGCAAATAAAGGTCTTACTATTCCAACTAATGTACTAAACCATAGTGTAGTTAGAGTTTAGTTTCTTAAAAAAGAATAAAAAGAAGGGAAAATTGTCTAAATATATATTCAACTTACCACCTTTTACTATTGTATGCACTGAACTTTTTTTTTCCCTATTATATACACAAACTTTACTAATCATCCTTATTGTATCAATAAAACGTCTTTTTGATGACTAATCATCCTTATTGAGTTTTAATGCCGATGCTTGCGGATGTGAGATTATTCATCGAGTACTTTATCATTCCCGACATAGTTCGACAAAATGAAATCGACTAGTTTAATATAGTTTATTTTTATTTTTAGTATTTTATTTTGATTGCATCTTAGTATTGGGTTAGTTGATTAGCAACTAATTCCGCCCATATCCTTCAAAACCCGAGATTTTAATTTGCTTTCTAAAAAAATATAAAAATACAAAAAGAATCATCCCTCATCTCTAGACCTAGTCTTTAGGTTTTCTAATCCTAGCGACACTATTCCTAGCTGAATGATCAATCCCCCGGTACTTGTCATTATACTCTACTACATCGATCAGGTACACTGCCTGGTGGGGGTTGTAAGCTTCTCGAGATCCCTCGAGAGGTAAAGCCTGGTGCAAAACCCCACGCATCAAGTTTTTGGCGCCGCAGCCCGGGGAATAGTTATTGTCTAAGTTAGAATCTCTTTTTATTAGGTCTACTTGCTAGATTCCTTTCTAGTAAGATTTTATTTTTATTTTTAGGTTCTCTTTAGTCTATCTTATTTCTTTGTGTTTTTGTTCGTGACTCTTACCATCCGCCATTATGGCAACCGACGAATTCTCTAACCTTAGGATCACTAGGAGTCGTAGTTCCGCTAGAAACCTTGTCTTGCCTTACGCAGAACCCGATAGAGAAATGCGTAGGTTAAGACGATCTCACTCAACACCTGAACCATCTAGCATAGCCATCGATTTTTATGCACCCCTTTCTGAAGAAAATTCGGAAAATCACCTCACAACCCCTAATTCCCAACCCAACAACGAGATGAGTACCCCCACAACTCCTACTCCTAAGCGCCTTAAGGACTACTCTTCCCTAAACCCCCGTGGCTTCTCAAATGCCATTGTCTACCCAAACGAACACACCAATGAGGTCCTGCATGCGACCGATGTTTGGCTTATCCAAAGTGTGTGCAAGTTTTGTGGATTAGATGATGAAGACCCGATTCAACACATTAAAGACTTCTTCAAAATAGTAGACACCCTCCATACGGATGGGGATACTAGAGACACGTCCCGATTACAATTCTTCCCTTTCACCCTCTATGAAAAAGCCCAAGAGTGGTATGATAAACTCCCTTCTGAATCTATTTTCACATGGGAGCAACTCATATCCAAGTTCTATGAGAAGTTCTTTCCACCTGGAAAAACTTCAGCGTTTAGAGATAGGATCCTCCATTTCCGAAAAGGGAAGGACGAACCCTTCCATAAATCGTGGATTAAATTCAAGGACTTAATAAGACAAGTTCCCCATCATGGCATCGAACTTTGGCTCTTGGTCCAAATCTTCTACGACAATGTCTCCTCAAATGATCGGAATGGAATCAACAATTTTAGAAAAGGGAGATTAGCCAATCTTAGTGCCGAAGAGGGATGGGATAGGATTGAAGAATATGCTCAAGACCAGGATGACACTTGGGATGAACCTGAGTCGACTGTCAGCATTTCTGAAATCACTTCAGATCGGTTAAGAAAAATTCACAAAAGAATGGAGTACCTAGCTGGGTCGCAGTTACCTAAACAACTTTCAAATCCTTATTTGATCTACGACTACTGTGGGGGCTCGCATGAGGTAGAGGAATGCGGAGGAGAAACCACGACTGAACATGCATGTTTGTCAGGAGGTGACATCTATGCTGATCCCTCCCTTTTGCCTTTTTACCAAAATGACGATTACACCCTCTGAGGGAATCTGGTAAAAAGAGAAGAAGGAGAGGAAGGTCCTGAATTCGAAATCAGGAGCACTTTTGAAGATGACCTTGGCCACTTCACTCAAGAAAAAGGCTTACAATTAAAGGGTCTTAATGAACTTGTTGATGAGCAACAGAATGACATTGGAGAATGGTTCAACAAGCTTAACTCAGCCCTCGATAACCTTGAAATGCCGTCAGTAAGCCAAAAAGACCACATGCTCTCGATAACCACTCGAGCTGGAACAACAACCAAGGACCCCCTTACCCGAGCTCGTCCCCCATCACTCCCGACCCAAACAAGTCTCGCGAAGAGGAGGAGGATGTGCCTAGCGAGACTCCCAACCAACCTCCCTTGGCGACCCCTTCCCCATCTACCCCATCTAACCAACCTGTAAGAATCCCGTTCCCATCCCGATTAAAAAACCAGAAAACTGAGAATGATAATAAAAGATTCTTGTCATATCTAAAAGACTCAGTAGTCACCATACCCCTTCTTGATGCTTGTTATCACATGCCGAAGTATAGCGCGTACTTTAAAAAATTACTCGCTAACCGAAAGAAACTCGAGGGTCTTGTGACCCTGGGGGAAGAATGTTCGGTGGTGACCCATCGAGGACTACTAAAAAAGGTAGACGATCCAGGCAGCTTCACCTTACCTTGCTCCATAGGATCTCTATCAATAAAGAATGTTGTTACCGATTTGGGGGCGAGTATCAACCTCATGCCTCACTCTATGTTCCTTAAATTAGGATACTCTGGATTAAAGTCTACCCGTATGAACATCCAACTAGCTGATAGATCAGTCAAGTACCCCGTAGGGATATGCGAGAATGTGCTAGTCAAAGTTGGGAAATTCAAATTCCCGGTCGACTTCGTAATCTTATATATGGAGGAGGATGACTTGGTACCTATCATCTTAGGGAGACCATTTCTCGCTACCGCTCGTGCAGTCATTGATGTTTACGGCGGCAAGTTAACCTTACGAGTAGGAACCGATAGCACAACCTTCGACATTAAGGACTCTATGGATCTCTCTCTCGAAGCAGCTAACCGGCTCTATTTCATTGGAGAGGTCGATGAACTCACGGATGTCATTGATAGCTGTGTTGATGAACAAATCGAGGAAGGCTGGTTACGGGATGAGAGTTTTCTACCTTTGCTAGAGGTGGAAAAGATGGAGGATGTTGGTGCAGTCTCCTTCTACCCTAGACAAGAGACCACGGAGCATCTCAAGCTCCGAAAGCCCGAAAACAAGCTTAAACCTTCTATTATCGAACCTCCTGAGCTAGATCTTAAGGAACTTCCTAACCATTTAGAGTATGCCTTCCTTCAGGGAGAGGACCAACTGCCGGTAATCATAAACTCTTCCCTCGAACATGAACAAAAAATTAAACTCTTAGAGGTCCTAAAGAAATATAAGGGAGTGCTTGCGTGGAGTGTGGCCGACATTAAGGGGATTGACTCAACCTTTTGCACACATAAGATTCTCATGGAAGAAGATTATAAACCTACCGTGCAACCCCAGAGGCGGGTGAACCCCAACATTAAGGAAGTGGTAAAGAAAGAAGTCATCAAACTTCTGGATGCAGGATTGATCTACCCAATCTCGGACAGCCCATGGGTTAGTCCTGTACAGGTTGTACCTAAGAAGGGTGGAATGACCGTAGTTAAGAATGACAAGGGTGAGATGGTACCCCAAAGAACAGTTACTGGATGGCGGGTATGCATTGATTATAGAAAGCTCAATGATGCCACGAGGAAAGATCACTTTCCCTTACCATTCATTGACCAAATGTTAGAGAGATTGTCTGGGCACGAGTACTATTACTTCTTGGATGGATTCTCAGGGTATTTTCAAATTCCCATAGAACCTGAGGACCAAGAAAAGACCACGTTTACTTGCCCTTATGGAACGTTCGCCTACAAAAGAATGCCTTTTGGGTTATGTAATGCCCCTACCACTTTTCAACGATGCATGACCGCAATTTTTCACGAACTTATGGAAGACAGCATTGAAGTGTTCATGGATGACTTTTCGGTCTTCGGGAACTCCTTCGACCGCTGTCTTGCTAATCTAGAAAAAATGCTTAAACGCTGTGAGGAAACCAACTTGGTGTTGAACTGGGAAAAGTGCCATTTCATGGTGAAAGAAGGGATTGTGTTAGGGCATAAGATCTCGGGGAATGGGATAGAGGTGGACCAAGCTAAAGTAGAAGTTATATCTAAGTTGCCATACCCCACGACTGTTAAAGCAATACGCAACTTCTTGGGGCACGTCGGGTTTTATCGGAGATTCATCAAAGACTTCTCCAAAATAGCTCGGCCAATGACTCAATTGCTCATGAAGGATGCTCCATTCGATTTCTCCCAAGAATGCAAGGATGCATTCGATCTCTTAAAAAAGGAGCTCACACAAGCTCCAATCATGATTACACCCAACTGGGAGTTACCGTTTGAAATCATGTGTGACGCTAGCGATTTCGCTGTCGGGGCTGTATTGGGCCAACGGCATGACAAGCTATTCCAACCTATTTACTACGCTAGCAAAACCATGAATCCCGCTCAAGAGAATTACTCTACCACCGAAAAAGAATTGTTAGTCGTAGTGTTTGCATTCGACAAATTCCGGCAATATCTTGTCCTTTCAAAGACAGTCGTCTTCACTGATCACTCGGCTCTTCGATATCTTTTTTCTAAGCAGGATGCTAAGCCACGACTAATTCGGTGGATCTTGTTGTTACAAGAATTCGATGTTAAGATTCGTGATAAGAGGGGGGCAGAAAATCTGGCCGCAAATCATCTATCTCGTCTTGAAAACCCCTTGGATGAGCACGATAGAAGTGAGATTAGGGATTCATTTCCTGACGAACAACTCATGTCAATGATTGATTCGGAGCCTTGGTACGCCGACTTTGCCAACTATCTCGCAAGCAGACTCGTTCCATAACACCTGACTAGGTACGAAAGAAAAAGGTTCTTTTATCAGTTAAAATACTACTTCTGGGATGAACCATTTTTATTTCGAAGGTGTCCTGACCAAATAATAAGACGTTGTGTTTCGGAAAGTGAGGCAGTAAAGATTATGAGGGTATGTCACTCTTGTCCCTCTGGAGGGCATCATGGGATAAGCACCACCGCCCGAAAGATTTTCGACGCAGGATTCTATTGGCCCACAATTTTTCGTGATGTCAAAGAAATGGTACAGGCATGCGATGCATGTCAACGGGCCGGGAACATATCACATAGGGATGAAGCGCCTCAGAATTTTATACAAGTATGTGAGGTCTTCGATGTCTGGGGAATTGACTTCATGGGACCCTTTCCATCTTCAGGGGGGAACGAATACATTTTAGTTGCCATCGATTATGTTTCAAAATGGGTAGAAGCACAAGCCCTTAGAACCAACGATGCCAGGGTAGTTATTCATTTTCTAAAAAAACTTTTTGCTAGATTCGGTATTCATAAAGCCCTCATCAGTGATAGGGGGACCCACTTTCGCAATGCGCAAATGGAAAAGGTCATGAAGAGGTATGGGGTGTCCCATCGGTTTTCCACCGCCTATCATCCACAAACCAATGGCCAGTTCGAAAACACAAACAGGGCTATTAAAAGAATACTTGAAAAAACGGTTAGTCAAAATAGAAAAGATTGGTCATTTAAACTCGACGAAGCCTTATGGGCATTCCGAACCGCCTACAAGACACCTATTGGAACGACCCCGTTTCGCATGGTGTATGGTAAGGCATGTCACTTGCCAGTAGAATTAGAACATAAGGCTTATTGGGCGCTTAAGGCATGTAACTTAGATTATATAATTGCCGGAACCAATAGGTTCTTGCAATTACACGAGCTTGATGAGCTTAGATTAGAGGCCTATGAGTCTTCCATTACATATAAAGAAAGAGCAAAAAGATGGCATGACCAAAGAATTAAGAAACCCAAGGAATTTTCAGAAGGGGACAAAGTCCTATTGTACAATTCTCGGTTAAGATTATTTCCAGGGAAACTCAAGTCTAGATGGTATGGACCATTTACGGTGAAAAGTTCCTCTAAAACTGGAGCCGTTGTGTTATTAGACGATGAAGGTAGAGAATTCACTATTAACATACAACGTGTAAAACATTATCAAGAAAATAATAATGAAATGATTGGTGAGGAAGATGTAACGTTTGATGATGAGGTCACGTAGTAACCCATGACCTTGAGTCTAGCTACGAGACTCGTAAATAAAGAAAAGCGCTTCTTGGGAGGCAACCCATGTTTTGTGTGATTTTTATTTTGTTTGTTTGTTATTTGCTTCCGTATGCATGCTTTATTTTTATTGTTGGTAGATCATGTTTCAAAACTAAATAGTGGAAATACCTTATTTTGTTGTTTGGCCTAGTCTTAACTTCACCCAAAGGTGTTTTTGCAAAAGATAAGTGTAAGGGGAAACCCCAAATATGTTTTTAAGAAACAAACCGATCATGATTCTCCACAATATTAAATGAACATGCATATTCGTATTTGTTAGAGTCAAATGCTTGTATCGAGTCATAATGAAGTTTTGCAGGATTTTCCAGGAAGTAGGACCAAGTTTTTCCAGAAATTTTCCGGAAACTTAACATAAGAATTTCTGCAGGTCACTTCTGACGGCGTCATGAGTTTACTCTTGACGGCGTCACGTGTAAAAATCTGGAAATTTTACCAGTTTTGTTTTTCTAACGGAATCTTAAAGTTTTTGTTAAATTATTAGTTTTATAATCTCCAGGAAATCTGCAAACATCATTTCACAAGCATTATATCTTACTTTGTTTTCTAGGATTTAGTAACATATGTAGATTGCCGCCGATTTTATGCGAGGTTGCCTTGTCTGTTTTCTCAGGATTTACAGGTTATGTATGACAAGAAAATGATTTATTTTTCTGGAAGGGAAGCTTTGATTGTTCATTTTCTTGGAGGAAGATCTAACCTGGCCACCTTATTATCCATACCGAGCGAATCAGGGGAGTATTTGATTTCATTCTTTTTACTTATTTCACTTTTACATTCTTTACTTGAACATTGGGGACAATGTTCATCTTAAGTGTAAGGGGAGGGTAAAATGATGATACCTTACAAATACACTTTCACTTGAGTTTGTTTATTTGATGGTAGATGTGTAATAAAACTATGAGAAATACTTGTTAGTGCAATTTTAGCGCCAAATTTAAATTTTTTTACAACATTTAGGAGTGAAACTTTAGCCATAGCAAGCGTCTCATGGATAGGAGATTGTATGACTAGCACATAGCCGTATCATTCAGAAAAATTTTCCACCCAAATATGTGAGGTTCGCCTTTAGATTTGATAGGAAAAGCATTTACTATTAGTGCTTATGAGTGTACCGGTAGCATTTAGATTCTAGAACTTGCGTTAGTGATGCATCCCGAGACCGCTAGTGAGACTACATTCGTGTAGTAGGATTTACTACATGATAAGAGGCATTAGGATCACCCTTGTGTTAAACCCGTATCATAATTACTTGACCATTTAAGTCATATTATTTGGCTAGTTAAGTCAACTAATTTTTCTCACACCTTAGCGTTGTACTCATTTTTAGTACACGAAACCCCTAGTACACCCCTCCGAGCCTATCTTTTCATTTCTAACTTTAAGCATTTTACTTAAAGGAAGAATTTGTTACACCCCACTTAAATGTACTCCCAAATCGCCTTAGCCTTCCGTGTATGCACTCATCTTTAGTGCATTATTGTTATTTGTTAAACCCTAAGTTAATTATCTAATTGATTACATGGTTGCTAAGTCAAGTCATATCCTTGTACATATTGTTTTGGGACGATTGAGACTCATGGGTAAAGTACTTATTTTATGGAGTAATGGGGAAGAACATCATATATTACCCCCGTATGTACGTTAATCTTAAAAGTACTCCAAGTATTTTGATTTTCTTAATTCGAGTCATTAGATTAGTTTATTGTAAAGTATGTAAAAATTCAAGTGTAAGGGGAATGTTCATCCCCTATGATGTATTATTTTGGATGGTAGGGTAAGAGTGTATGCAAAAAAAAAAAAAATAAATAAATTAAAAAAAAAATCGAAAAAATACAAGAAAAAAAATAGAAAAAGAAAAGAGAAAAAACATACGGACTACCATCCCTTTTTATTCTATGTTCGTTTTATGTTTTTGTTATTTTTCATTTATTAGCTTAAGTCGAGTGTAGTCTTGGCTTAGCAACGCCATATTGTACATGTAATTAACTAAGATTGTTAACTCGCCACCAGTAAAGACTGCCTATATCCAGCAAAACTGTGTATTTCATATCCCTACACCTAACGTTACAACCCTTTAAAAAGACCCCTTTGCTAGTTTATCCTAGGTGCTTACGCCATGTGGTGGAGGTTTGATCCATTCCCAAGCCTATGGTAATCTATTTTGCTATGACAGGTAGTGAGAGATATTTTCCGTTTCCATATTGTGATATTACTTTATTACACCCGAGAGATGTGAGTATCTAAACACTATTTGTGAGGTGCTAGTGTATGACCTCCGTGCTTGTCTTTGGTCTTTAGTGGAACGATCATTTGTTGTAATTACTTTTATATTAGTGTTAAATGACCCCTAACTTGTATTTTGATTAGAATAAAAGCGCATTTGCTTGAGGACAAGCAAATCTCAAGTGTAAGGGTATATGATGAGGCAAAAATGAACCACTTTTAGGGGGTCATTTAAGCCCGGAATTGAATTTATTTGATCAAATATTACCCTAAATCGTTTCTTTTGTGATTTTAGGTACTTTGGGAGTGAAATCTGGAAAAGGAAGCAATTCGGACGTTTTTGGAGCATAAAAGTGAAGAAAACGCCAGAGACTTAATTTTCCATGCTGGGAACAGTGTATGACGGCGCCAAGAGGAAATTCATGACGGCGTCAAGAGTTAATTTGGTGACGACCCAGTACAAACCTGACGGCGTCACAACAAGAGCGTCAAGAGTTAAAATCATGACGGCCTGCATAAGGAGACCACCTGACGGCGTCAGATCCAGATCTAGGCAGTCCGAGGAACTATTTGGCGGCGAGATGACGGCGTCAGACATTTGTTCTTGACGTCGTCACCTTCTAAGCTCTATATATAGTTTTCTATTTTTCATTCATTAGAGAGGAACTTGTGTGGAGAAACCCTAGGGCCGAACTTTGTGAACCCTAGCTCGTATTTTACAGTAAATTCAAGGGTTTTCACCCCTTGAATCCTTTCATGTGCTATTGAGATAAGTCTTCTCTTAATTCAATCAATATGTCTATGTGTTGGTTGTCTATATCTTGTGCTTGTCTTAATCTCAACATGCTAGGCTAGATTTATCTTGTGTTTGCTTAGATCTAATGAAACCTAGATGTTAATTATGTGTTGATTACTTGTTTATGGTTGTATTGGATGAATGATTTCAATGTTAGGCTTAAGAAAACTGGCAGATCTCCATTGTGTAACATGCTTGAACGTCTTAGGAAACATGAACCGATGTGTACTAGGTTTTATTGGTTGTATTTAATGCATGAGTAAATTCTAATGATCCCATGTTAGGAGCTTCTTAGCCGGCTCGACATAGGAGTGAAGTAGGCACTCATAGGATTGGGGAAGTAAGTACGCCACCCCATGAATGGTATTAAGGAATACAATCCGTCATCCACGCAACTATAACAAGTAATTAACGTGTAAAAGATATCTAGGGAGTAGTGAAATCTAAGTAAACACATTTCTCCCATATATTGCTCACAACCTTAGTTTAATATAGTTTATTTTTATTTTTAGTATTTTATTTTGATTGCATCTTAGTATTGGGTTAGTTGATTAGCAACTAATTCCGCCCATACCTTCAAAACCCGAGATTTTAATTTGCTTTCTAAAAAAATATAAAAATACATAAAGAATCATCCCTCATCTCTAGACCTAGTCTTTAGGTTTTCTAATCCTAGCGACACTATTCCTAGCTGAACGATCAATCCCCCGGTACTTGTCATTATACTATACTACATCGATCAGGTACACTGTCTGGTGGGGGTTGTAAGCTTCTCGAGATCCCTCGAGAGGTAAAGCCTGGTGCAAAACCCCACGCATCACACCTGAGGCGGTGGAACTACTCAACAGAGTCCAACGAGTAATGAACAGTAATGTTATGACACATAGATCCACAAATGTAGTTTTCAAAAGAGTTAGATTAGCAATCCAAAAAGGGCTAGCGGCGCAGCTTGTTGCCCGTTTGCTTTCAACCACTATGTAAATTCTATTTTGATGAAAAAAAATACAAATCTTCAAGGTATTAACTTTATCAAAAAAAAAGATAGATAAATTTAGTGACCTATGCATTTTTATTAATTCACCCAATACCATATAGTCATATACATGGTCATCATAGATCAATCTTCTTTCAAAGCTACTTGAATAGCTGCATTTGTTTGTTTACATATGAACTGTTAAATATCATCTTTATAACATGATGGTATTGCTTTGTTTTATTTGTATATAATATTGTCTCTATACACTATCTTAGGGGTGAGCAAATGGACCGGATGGACCTGACCGACTGACAAAACCGACCGGACCGACCACATTTCGTCCGGTCTCGGTCTAGGGATTTTATAATTTCGGTCTCGATCCGGCTTAAAAACCGGACATTTAGTTAATTTGGACCGAGACCGGACCGGACAGAACCGGAGCAAGATCGGACTGACCACATTCGATCCGGTCTCGGTCTAGGTTTTTTTCCGGATTCGGTCTTGGTTCGGTCCGGTTTTCACCTGATAAGCACCCTTACGCTATTAAGTTGTGTAGTTATGATAGTTTTGGAATTAATTAAGATGCCTCTATTGTTTTTTTTTTTTAAAAGGCAACAAATCATTAAAACTCCGAAAAAACAAAACAAAAACAATACAAGACATCCCGCCTCAATAAAACACAATAATTAAAAGAGGGTGGGGCTAAAGAAACTAAACAAAACTTACAAAGAAAATAAAGCTAATGACTTTAACATTAAAAATTGAACAAAATCAAATTTGCGGATTTTATTATCTCTAATGAAAAACATAAATTATTCTCTTGAAAACGTGTAAAATTAAGGTTATGACTTATGAGTTGGTTAGATCCGCAAGGCAATAAAGAGGCCTTTTTATAAAATAAATATTAAAAATCTGAGAACGTAAATGAATTTTCAGACCTTCTTTCTACTAGAGAGGTTCAATTTTTTTATTTTGTATATTGAACCTCTCTAGAAATAAAGTATCCGAAACATCATATTATTATTCTAGACACATATGCTCCGTGTGCATTGTTGTATATAACAAGGTTACCTTTCATTTCTCTAATCTATGTGGGATGTAATGCAAGAATGGTTTTATTGAAATGATCTATTAACTATCTAAATGTTATTTACTCATGCATTTTTAATATTCTATAATCTATAGCATTTATGTGTTTATTATACAAAGTTAATCTTTTTATGAATTGACGTTACTCTGATAAATGATACCAAGTTAATGTATAAACGATTGTTAAGAGACAATGCAACTAATTCATTTGAAGCAAATAAAGGCCTTACTATTCCAACTAATGTACTAAACCATAATGTAGTTACTATTTCTAACAAAAACAGTAAAATGAATAACATTAGTTTGTATAAAATTATTGTTCTCATGTAACAAGGATACATGCTCTTGGAATCGACTAGGTGATATTGTAATCTGCATTATTTATTCTCATTTGTAAAAGGTTTTTATCTTTTGAAGTTACTGAAATAGGTGATATTGTATTTTAAAGTCAATGCTCTTGGATTTGAGATATTATTCATTGAGTACTCTATCATTCGCAACACACCGACATGTTTCGACAATATGAAATCGACTAGGGCGAGCCCTCGAGGAAACTTAGCTTCAAACTTAAAGGATTCGAAAACCAAAACGTCTTGAACTTATATTCGATTTTCGGTTCGAGTTGATCCATTTTGAATTCGATTCAATTCGGTTTCCAATTTTGTCTCAAAAAGTTTCAAAAAACCCGAAAACCAAACTGACAAACACGCTAGTTTCCTGTGCTTGATTTGGGGCCAAATGACTCATGTAGTGGGCTACTGGGCTATAAGAAAACAACCATAAAGGCATAAAGCTTAATGTCATTATCAGATTTAGGAATGATATTGTTTTATGTTTAACATAAGAACCAAAGTTTTTCTCTATTTAGATGGTATTTGTACTAATTACTACAGTAATATCTTAGCTAGAGCTCACACTCGTCCAACTCTTTTTTGTTCCGAGTTGAGCATAATTCAAAGCTACTCGTCAAGTTAACAAATTGACTTCAAGCATAGCCTAACATGATCAATTTAGGGACTTGGCTTAAGTTCTCAAACATCGAAGCGGGGTTGAGTATGTTGTTGTTACGATATATAAATAGTCTATAAAAATGATAACCAACTCATCGAAACATATGGAGGTCATGTAATTAAAAAAGTTTTGAACTTATATGAATTCATGCATCTTCACAACATGCTGCGTAAACATCATACTAATTCACACCACATGAACCGCATAAACTAAATTAGTTTATTAACTAACAACAATTTCATCTTTGAACCGATGTGGGACTAAGTGAGTTTTATCGAAAAAGAATTCTACCGTATACATGGTCAGCATAGATCAATTTTCTTTCAAAGCTACTCGAATAACTAATACCTATTTTGTATGCACATGAAGTGTGTTAAATATCAGCTATAGAATATGTAGGCATCCCTTTGTATTAGAATATGTAAATGATGGTATATATGAACGATTTTAGTATTCAAATTTACTGTGTAGTTATGAGAGTTTTGGATTTAATTAAGATGTCTCTATTGTTTTAACATTAGAAATTGAACAAAATCAAATATATGTGGATTTATTACCTTTGTTTTTATAATAACTAGCATGGTATCTCCATTATGTTGCGATGATAGTGAGAATTCGGTGATGCACAAAAGTGGTCAGCGAGTCTTAATAGTAGCGAAAAACACATTTCAGTTATCTTTGATAGCATGATTTCTTGTTATAGTGTGTGTGGTAGTAGTTGGATAGTGAGGGGGAAAGTTATAATTTTTTTTTTTTTTTTTTTTTTTAATTTTTTTTTCCTGGAAACGGAAATGATATTAAAAGCCATGAGGGTGAAAAGAAGAAAGATACAACTTAAGGCTCCAAGCTAGAGCGACAAAAATAAAGCAAGATAAAAAGCAACTAAAAAGAAAACACCAAAAAGAAGCCTATAAAAGCTAAGGAGGCTTCATTTCCTCAAGAAAATGTATCCACCGATTCCAAGTGAGGGGGAAAGGTTGATTACATATTTATTTACTAGTTATAATTCTCGCGCACGCCTGGGTTTTTAAAATTTTTTTAAATCATATATTTTTATTTATTAAAAAACAAATAATTTAATCTTTGTTTTGTTTGGTTTATGATGTTTAATTATAGTTTTTTATTATTAAAGAAAATTATTTAAAAAATTAATCCTATTATTAATTGCATTTTTTATATGTTTTTTGTATTTATCTTCTACTTGTGTTATGGATAAATATAAAATGTTACCTAATAAGAAAATAATCTTTTTTTAAATAAAATTATTACTAAATAAGGTATGAATGCATTTTTTTAAAATAGAAAATTCCCAATAAGGGTTTTGTTGTATTATATAAAAAAGATGAGTAGACGATTTGAATGTATATATGTTTGGTCAAAGAATGTCACAACTCAAATCAAATTAATTTTATATCAGTTAAATAACATTTAACTATAAACTTAAAACATTCAAAAAACGGTACTACATCATTAATCTTTTTAATTTCGATATTAGTTGATTACAAATATATAAATGGTTGCCTATTAAGGCTGCCCACGGTGGGTCGGTCGACCTTGTGGGTCGTCATCGGTCGTCCCCACTGTGAGGTTCGGTCGTGATCGGTCGTTGGGCAAGAATCACACGAACTAGTTCGTATAAACGATCGAGTTTTGATTACACACTTTATTCCAAAACATCCTTTATTTCTCACTATTCTCCATTTTTATTATTTTTTCTAATTCGTTTATTAATTTACAGTTTAAACACTTATGGTTTTTTTTTTTTTTTTTTAATTATTATTATTATTATTATTATTATTATTATTATTATTATTATTTAATAATTAATTTACAGTTTAAACCCTTAAAGTTTGATTTCATTGTCATTTTTACCTATAATTTTAATTTTCTTACATTTTAGCATAGAGAATGTATAAAATTTATTTATATGTAATACTTTATTTTATTTAAAAAATAAAAAATAAAAAAATACCTTGGTCGCCACTGTGACAACTTGGTCGTCGTCAGGTCGTCGGAGAAAAAAAGCTGATATGGCAGGTCGTCTGCACGTCACCACTGTGGGTAGCCTAAGTGTTACACAATTAGTATAAAGAGTTGTACTGCTCAATATTTGTATTACCTGTTGGCTTATAGTTGTTGTACAATTTGCTTTAATAACTGTACTTATTTAAATTCTAAGACAATGCTATACATGTACTACTATAAAGAGTAAGATTAGATAATTTGAAATCCTACACAACTTAACCAACGTGAAACAATGTGGAACTGTTAAAGGATGGGTTTGGATCACCGGGTTTGGTGGGTTGTCCGGCTCTGGGACTAACAACAACCTGTTAAGAAACATGTAAATGATTTTTGATCTTAAATCGTTGTTGGGGACGTTTTTATTTGATAAAGTCTTGACTGTTGAAATAAATAAGTTTTCTATTATGTTGAGAGAAAAATTTATATTGATAGATGATTTGAAGAATTTTCCTAATTGAATAAGGTGTTAATGTTAATTTGTGTTTGATATACTGATGAAGAACATAAATTGTTCTCTTGAACAATAAGATAGCATGTGAATTCAAACGCAATAAAAAGGGAAAATTGCATATATACCCACTAAAACTCAAAAACTTGCATATTTCTCTAAAATACAAGTTTTCAATGCATGCTGTACAATGCAAGTCAAGCATGTTTTGAGTATATATGCAAATATGCAAGTTTTAGTGGGTATATATGCAATTGCCCCGCAATAAAAAAGTCTTTTATAATACAAATATTAAAAATTTAGCAACATGTACAAATTTCGAAGATTTGAGGTTCTGGGAATTCAATTTTTATTTTTAAAATTGAACTCCCGAACTATAAAGTATCCGAAACATCATACTATTCTAAACTCATTGATTTCATGTGTAGTGTTGTATGTAACCAAGTTACATTTCATTTCTCTAAACTATGTGGGATGTAATGGCGGAATGATTCTATTAAAAAAATCTAGTAAGTATCTAATTGTTGTTCTCATGCATTTTTGGTATTCTATAATCTATATTGTTTACTACGTATGTGTTTAACGAGGATGTAAGCCGCGCGTTGCCGCGGGCATTATATAATATTACATTGTGAGGACTAAATTTGCAACGAACCTCTAAGATGAAGGACGAAGTTCGTATGGATTTTTTTTTTTTTGAAATTGTTGAAGATAACGGTCGTTAGCTACTTAACGTCAAGTTAGTGATCAAGGACTGACTTTGCAATAGATGTATAACATGAAGGACCAATTATTTAAATTATGAGAGGAGTAAATTTGCAACGAACCTCTGAGACGAAGGATCAATTTTGTACGGAATTTTTTTTAAATGTTAAAGATAACGGTCGTTAGTTATCAGTAACTAACGACCGTTAGTTATCAGTAACTAACGACCGTTAGTTACTATAGCAGAAATTATTATTTTAAGTGGGGAATAGTACCTTCACGGTAAATGTAATATATATATATATATATATATATATATATACACAAAGTTTATCTTTTAAAGAATTGATATAACTCTGATAAATGATGCCAACTTAATGTATACACGATTGTTAAGTGACAATACAACTAATTCATTTGAAGCAAATAAAGGTCTTACTATTCCAAAAATGTACCAACTACTAAACCATAGTGTAGTTAGAGTTTAGTTTCTAACAAAACCATATCACATTAGTTTATATAAATCATTGTCCTTATGTAATAAGGAAACATGCATTTTCGCTATCGTAATGTGCATTATTTTGTCTCATTTGTAAAAGGATTTTATATTTTGAAGATACTGAGATAGGTGATATTGAGTTTTAAAGCCATTGCTCTTGTGGATATGAGATTATTCATTGAGTAGTCTATCATTCGCGACATGTTTCGACAATATGAATTTGACTTTTTAGAACCCTGGAGGAAACACAGTTTCACACTTTCAATAGTTGGGAATGGGAGGATGTCGATGGACTTAACAACGACGCGTATTACTTCCGGTATGATAAATGTGTTTCCCGACGAGCCCGGTATCACTCACATGATCCGAAAACCGAAGCTACCCGAATTCAAATTCAGTTTCCGATTCGAGTTGGTCTATTTTGAATTTGGTTTTCGATTTTATCTAAAAAAAAACTTCAACCCCAACCAAAAAACCCGAAAACTAAACCGATGAACATCCCTAGTTTCCCATGCTTGATTTGGGGCCAATGAATCATATCGTGGGGTGTAAAATAACAACCATAAAGCTATATGTCATTAACGGATTTAGGAATGGCATTGTTTTTAGCTTAACATAAAAAAACAAAGTTTTTCTTTATTTAGATAGTAGTTGTACTAATTACTACAGTAATATCTTTGCTAGAGCTCGAAATTCAAAACCAAATTGAGTTCGAACGTAGCCTAACATGATCAACTTAAGGACTTGGCTTATGGTCAACCAGTAGCACATGTTTTAGAGAGACGTTAAAACTTTAGTATATTAACTACTAACATTTTCTTCTTTGAACCAATGTGGGACTTAAGGGAAGTGATTTGCACACTCTCAAAAATGATTGGCACACTCAAATTTTGAGTGTGTTGACATTTATACCCTCACATTGTTTGGACTTATTCTTATCCTGTATGGGTATAAATGTCAACATACTCACATTTTGAGTGTGTTAATCATTTTTAAGAGTGTGCAAATCACCTCCCGGGACTTAATGTAGATATAGCTTTTATAGAAAAAGATATAAAGGTAGCTAAATTTAGTGACGTGTGCAAGTTTTACCAATTCAACCTATATCATATACATGGTCATTATAGATCAATCTTCTTTCAAAACTACTTGGATAATCAATACCTATCTGTATCTATACAACTTATAAAGCATATTGCACCTTCTTTTTTATTAATTTTTTAAGATTTTCATATTTAGATTTTAAGTAAATTACAAGTGACAAAACATAAAGCACAAGTATGTAAAGTACAAAATTTTAAGGTTATCATATCTCTTACATATGTACAATTAATACACTCTTAAACCAATTAATACAAGTTAAAAAACATAATTTACAAGTACTTAAAGCACAAATAAAACTTTTTTTTTTTTTGGTAAAGGGTTTTACCCTGGTAAAAGTGTATTAATAATCAATGAAGTTCAGGCAATATGGTAAAACACCATATTGACTATAACAAACAACGCACCCTTTGTGCTTCAAACCACTACACATAAGATTGACATGCCAATCTCATGAAAACAAAAGAGCCTAGCTGAAATAAAAAATAGACTAAAAGCACACAACTAGGCTATAATATAAACATTACGTTGAGTGATCCATGATTAAAAATGAGGGAAGTTTCCATCTTGCAAGAACCCGTTCTACATTCGGCGTCCTCTTGAAATGAAATGTTAGCAACTTAAGCCCAACGGTAGAGATAATAAAATCAACAACTTGATCAATAGTTCTCTTCTTATTTTTAAACAACCTTGAGTTCCTCTCTTGCCAAATCACATAAGATGATGCAGCAAATACAAGCTTAGAAATAATGCTATGGGTTGATCGAGACTTTCCATAGGAGAGAAGCCAAGCTGTAATATTGTCCAAAGATGGAGTATTAGAGGACATACCCGACTGTAAACACGCACGAGACCACACTTGCGAGGAGAAGGCGCATTCAAAAAACAAGTGATTGTGTGAGTCCGGAACAGTCTCACAAAGAGCACATCGAAACAGGCTTAAGTCGATCGAAGGACCGACATCCCATTGTCTCAATAGATCTTGGGTCTTCAGTTTTCTATGTAACACGAGCCAAACATGAAAAGCGTGACGAGGGATACAATGTGGAAACCACACCAGACTCGACCACACAATGCTATCACCACGAGGACGAATGTCCTCCCAAGCACTACCAACCGGAAACCTGTTATCAATCCCCACCCTATTCTACCAAACTAGAGTATCCTTTTGATTCAAATACAAAACAGGAATAGTAATAAGAGATAAAGAGGGGTACTTAACTAGCCATTCGTTTGGCCATCGCCATGCATCCCCATCAATTATTTCAGACAGCTTAGTATGTAAATTGAAACCAGCCCTATGGATGTCTCTAACCGTAACAGTATCAATCAATGGGCTGCTATTACACCAGTTATCAAGCCAAGGCGAAATACTAGAACCATCACCAACTTTGTACCAAATGAATTTTCTGATAATGATTCGAACTTGAAGGATTTTACGCCATCCCCACGACATTTTACCTCGAATAGGACAATCCCAAAAATTACGGTCACGGAGTTTATGTGTATGAATCCACTTCACCCATAACGACTCCTTTAAAGTGAGAATACTCCAAACATGCGACGTGATAAAAGCTACGTTAAATAGCTAAAGACTTCGAATACCTAAACCACCCTCATGTTTAGGAAGACATATAGCCTCCCATGAAACTTTCGCTTTACCGCGCCTCATGTCACCTTGACACCAAAGAAATCCTCTCATAAGCTGTTCAATATCCAATATAATGCGAGTAGGAAGAATAAACACAGATGACCAATAAACATGCATAGAGGAAATAACAGACTGAACAAGTTGCAGACGACCCGTAAAGGAGAGGAACTTATTCTTCCAATTGCCAATCCAATCTTGAACCCTCTCCACAAGTTCTTTACAATCACGATACACAAGCCTTGTAGAAACAAGAGGAACTCCAAGGTACTTGATCGGAAGGGTACCCTCTTCAAACGGTAAGACACTGAGAATCACCATTTTAGTATGAGACAAAACATTACAAAAAAAAGGCTGTACTCTTTGGCATGCTTGGAAGTAAACCCGAACTACTCTTGAACTCCTCAATAGCCTCCTTAATAACATTAGCCGAATTAACATCACCATGAGCAAAGAGGAATAGGTCATCCGCAAAACATAAATTGACAATTTTAAGGCTCGAACAATTATGATGATAAGCAAACACATTTGACTCGCTCACCTTTCGTTGGAGAATGAGGGTTAGGATTTCCATAACAAGGGTAAATAGATAAGGTGATAGTGGATCACCTTGTCAAAGACCTCTTTTCCCTTTGAAATATCCATGCAAAGAACCATTGATGCAAATGGAAAAAGAAGTGGTCGTAACACACTCCATAATCCAGTTGATCATTCGAATGTGAAACCCGAAACCAACTAATATCTCGCGCAAAAAATTCCAATCCACCGTGTCATATGCCTTTTGAATAGCAACTTTGAAAGCACACCTTGGCGGGCCCCTGTCTAAATGGTAATTGTGCATTAGCTCTTGAGTTAAGAGGATATTGTCAGTAATACGTCTACCTGGCACAAAAGCTGATTGGTTGATAATCACCAATTCAGTAAGACTATCCTTTATACGATTAGAAATAATCTTACTAATGCACTTAAAAAGAACGTTACAACACGATATTGGTCTATAATCAGTAACACGAGTTGGAGAAGAAACCTTGGGGATAAGTGCAATAATCGTGTGATTAACCTCTTTAAGCAAATTACCACTCGAAAAGAATTCACAAACAGCCTGAATAATATCAGCTCTAATAATATCCCACGCATTCTTAAAGAAGGCCGCAGTATACCCATCCGGACCAGGGGATTTATCATCACCCATCTAGAAAATAGCATCTTTAACCTCCTCCTCCGATACATCTCTAATCATGAATTCGGCTTGAGTTGTAGATAACTTGTTCGAAAATAAGTTATGCATATCCAAGATATTCGAATTACCACATTGGCCAAGAAAATTAGTATAATGATTAACAAATGCATCGTTTACTGCCATCCCCTCACAACAATTCCCAAGCGAATCAAGGACCCGATCAATACGGTTTCTAGCACCGCGACTCTTTACAACCTTGTGGAAATATGCCGAGTTAGAATCACCCACTCGAAGCCATTCCACTTTAGCTTTCTGTTTGAGGAATCTTTCTTCATCAATAATGGCATCATGAAACGCTTGCAAATAGACCGCTTCCTCCTCGCGAAGAGTAATATTAGACGGGTCACGATCAAGAGCTCTTTGCACTTCACCACTTCAGCTCTAAGCCGCCTCACACGATCATGAAAGTTACCCTTGTCATAAAGCAGCTTACGCATAGGCTTCTTTAAAAGTTTCAGTTTTTTGACCACTTGAAACATCATAAAGCCAGTTAAATTCTCGTTCCAAATACTAGATATCACCTCTTTAAATCTAGAATTATGCACTACTAGGTTCGAGAATTTAAATGGTTTAGGTTTGAACCGCACCAGTTTAGGAATTCTAAGGACCAAC
This sequence comes from Artemisia argyi, assembly GCA_030686995.1. Taxonomy (NCBI): domain Eukaryota; kingdom Viridiplantae; phylum Streptophyta; class Magnoliopsida; order Asterales; family Asteraceae; genus Artemisia; species Artemisia argyi. Next base: position 210,616,739 of record CM060681.1, read on the forward strand.
GGGGAATGATCTGATATTCGATATTGTTGAAATAATGCATTTGCACCAACAAAGGTTCCATAGAACTCCAAATTCGCCATAACTCTGTCTATCTTCTTAAGAATGCCATCTTCGCCCTTAGGCTTTTGGTTCCATGTGAATTGAAGACCCGACCTATTAACATCCGAAACTTCAATGGCATCAACACACTCTTTGAACTCTCTCATTGATATGTCTATAATGGATGACCCAATGGATTTATCTTCAATGTTGAGAGCCGAGTTAAAATCACCCATCAAACACCATGGTCTACCTCTAACAAAAGCACTATGCGTACCAAGATCATACCAAAACTCACGACGATGTGTATAACGATTGCATAAATAAAGGAGCAAAAGAACTCCTTTTTATCAGCTTTGAAAATGATCAATGTATGCATCAATTGAGTAGTTTGCGGAATAACCCCAACATCTACCTCATCTGGATTCCAACCCAATATGATACGCGAACCTTTATTACATAACGCCCCATTAGACGTCCAAGACCAATTTCTAAACACTTGAGGGCAAAGCTGATCAAGTCGAGATTTGACCACATGAGACTCCAAGATAGCACAAACAGACAAATGATTTTCATCTATAACTTGTCGAACCTCATTTTGTTTAGGGGGTTGGTTCATTCCCCTAATATTCCATGAGGCTATACTATACATTAAGAACCGCGTTATCGGGAGTGCTTGCCCCTGTAATAACCACATTTTCAGATTGGTCATCCATGAAAGTAGCCGTTTCATCAGAAACATTCTCAACCTCTTCATTATCATCTCCATTAGTATCTATAGGCTGCTCCATATTATTCTTAGGATCCAACGAAAAATCATCTCCAGTTTCAAAAACAGTATCCTTTTCTTTTAATGCATCAAAAGAGTTCCTAAGAGATACAATATTAAGATTATGAGATGAAGATTGACCATTAGTCTTACCTTCAGCCTTTGATGTCGATGCCACATCCCCTCCCTCCTTATTTGGTTTGGCCTTTGGTCGATAATAGTACCCCGTATTAGGTTTAGAAAGTCTAATACCACCAATCTGTCGAGTCGCCTTATTAGCAGCTTGTGTACCTTTATTTTTTCGCGTACCTTCAACAAAACCATCATCTTTATTCACCGTTGAACTAGAAACCTTGACCATCTTAGGACATTGATCATTCATATGACCAAAGATTTTACAATTATCACACCTTGGGGGCTGCCATTCATACTCCACCTGTATCGTTTCCTTCGTAAAACCTGAACCATCTAGCAATGGTATAGCAACTATCAAAGATTCCACTAGAGCACTTTCAGACGAGATTTCAATAAGGGCTCGAGCAAAGCAGTTACGCCCCCACGATTCAAGACACATGGTACTTGTGTAGGCATCAAGCATTATAGGGCGACCAATCTTTGTTGCCATCAAACTTAAACCATCTTCAGTAAAAGCAACCATCGGGACATTATGAAATTTAACCCATACAGGTACACTGGTAAGTTCTTCCTTTGTCAAGTTTACTTTAGGAGTCCATGTATTCAAAATAATGGGAATATTTCGAATCAACCATGGGCCATTCTCTAGAACTTGTTCCAAGCCTCGATGAGTGGTGAACTTAAAAAAGAAGAAACCACTTGAGTTCATCATAACTCGAGTAAGACCATATTTAGCCCATGTGTTCTTCACGTAATTCTCCACAATAGGAAACGCAAGACGTTTCCCAATGAAATACCCATACAAAGTGTTAGCAAACCTATTGTTCACCTCTTCAACCGATGCCATCGGTAGCGTAAAATCAGCATCATCTACCACATCATTATTAAGAGGGCGAAAATTTACCTTCCTTTTAGGTTGATCTTCATTAAGAACCGTAGCATATGAAACCGGCTTCGAGTGCACATCCCCTTCTACATTTGAAACCTTGTTTTTAAGCCTATTGAGGAACGAATTGAAATCCTCCTCTCCCTTACCCTCCTCCATCAAATAATACTAACAGTCCACCACGATCAAGAAAAATTAAAACCTAAACAATTAGAAGCTAAAAAATGGGTTTTGTTTCAAATGACATTTTATCAAACAGTTGGTGTGCATAACAAAAATTGAGTGATTTAGTGTCAATTTTTTGTGGGTTTTTGAAATTTTATAGGATTCGATGTTTGGGATTAATGAAATGTTATATGATTCGATGAAATTTGTGTTTAGAGATGGGATTAATGAAAATAAATGATGGTCTGGTTAGTGTGGTTAGTGGTTGAAAGGGATACATATTGTCGTGAACATAAGAAAATGACTGAATGAGACTTTTAGGATGTAACATGTAGCACAAATAAAACTTAAAAACACTATTCTAACATATACAATTAATACACAATTTAATTCACCCCTTTACCAAAATATACAACTATTAAACCACAATATACAATCTATTCAAGCTATTTGGTACAACTCTATTATTATTTACTTGTGACGTTAATCCTATTTCACATCTCACAACTCAGCCTACAACCTCATGGCTACAAACCCATCAAGAAATAACTATCAAGTCTCGAATACAAAAGAAAAAAAAAATTATTAATAAAATAAACAAGATCTCAGATTTTTCTTCTTTCGTATGTTATAACATATTCGTAGACCTCAAAAATCAAACCACACAAAATAACTATCATCATAGATCTGTGAAGAGATCAAACTCTTCTTATTTATATCGAAAAGAAAGAAAGTTGTATCACAAATTTTTGTTATAAACTTTCTTGCTTTCGTTCAAAAAAATTGTCATACAAAACGAAGAAGAGAGGAGATGGGAGGCGGGATGAGTTGTTGATCGGTTTGGATTGATGATATATGATTTGATCTATGATAGAGTGATTTGAGGAAAGGTTTGGGAGAACCAGATCTGAAGAAGAGATGAGATGGGAGGTGGATTGTTTTATGTGTGTGTGTGTGTGTATCAGGGTTTTACTAATGAGTAAAAGTGTTGTTTCTTGCAATCCACCGACCCACAAAGTTCAATAAGTTAATCAAAATACTATTGTTGTTGTGCGCCTGATCATCAAAACCACAAGCCCATTTATTGGGCTTTCTCTTATCTTTAATTTCTCTAATGATATTAAGCCCATAATCATACTAAAAGTCCATTAATCCCATTAAATTCACGAGTAGTATTTTGAGCAGCAAAACTAACGAGCTATCTTCAGAATTTTTGTGCCAATTTAGTTATTTGCAACTACCCGTTAATGTCGACCACTACGGCCTCCTACATCGTCAAACAACCAATATCCGCCTATTTGTCACCGCAACAATGCGTTGACAATCACATAACTTTTTAACTACTTGCAATTATACTATTATATTAATTAAAATTATTGTTATCCGTAAAGTAATTATTAAAAAAATGTATGGCCAAATAACATCACATTGCTCGAAGATATAGTCACAAAGTACCCGCCGCCGCATCACGCGGGTACCCTGCTAGTAAGCTTTAATTAGAACATGATGGCATCCGTTTGTTTTATAAATTTTAGATGATATTGTCCACAAAACAATGCTTTCCTACAAACTAACAATGCTTTTGGTATTGATCAGATAGTCTTGGATTTAATTAAGATGTCTGTTGTTTTAACATTAGAAATTGAACATAATCAAACTAGCTATAAGTCCCGTGCAAGCACATGGTTTACACATGAATCAAATTTATTTTAAAATTTTAATTTAGTATATGGACATATAAGAATTTACCCGTAAAAATTGTGATATAAGTATAACTACTACCTTGTCCAGGATTTTTTATTATGTATTAATATCTATTATAATAATATTTTGTTAAAAAAATTTGTTGGTTGAAGATTTAACTTTGTTTAACTTACATAGATGTTGACGTTGAGATTGATGTTGTTGTTTAACTTTAATTATTCATATCGTGTTGTACAAAATGTGCGAGTTTAGTTGCATATAATCAGCACAAATAAGAGATATATCAGTATGCCATACATGGGACACCTTTCGTAGTGAGGGAAGTCCTTTTGATGAAGTTAAAATATGCTCCGTAAAGTTTTTCAGAAATGTTTTTCTGGATATCCATATATAAACTTCAAATAAGAATTTAATGAGTCGTTGTTATAAGTAAAATATATTTATTTTCATATCACAGTAATCTGTGCTTACTTTTGATATTTATATTCTCGTCAACAATAGTTTAGCCATATTTAATATTCAAGCTCGTGTACACATAAATTAAACTTTTCAAATAAAATAACATGAGTCCGTTTTTAGCGTATATAGTAAAAAAAATATTTTAACGGATGAAAGTTTTAAACGAATATTAGTTTTAAAAAATATTTAACGTATATTAAAACTAATTTATATATTAACAAAATTTTGTTATTTTAATAGGCGAAAGTATGAAAATAATACTAATACTTATGTAATTTTAAACAAAGTTCATCTTATAAAGTATATGTGCATAAACTGTAAGAGGTTATTTGTTATTTTTCTAAAGTTATTAAAAAATATGAAAACTTGTAATTTTACGCTTAGCTCTATATAATTTTTGTAAAATTCAACCACTAAAATTTTATTAATTACTTCATCTTTTTCTAAGTTTTTGTTTTTACAAATTTGACACAAATATTTTTATGTGTTTTTTTCTTAACCAAATTTCTCCCATCAAATTTATTAAAGTTTTACCAAAATTAATTCAATTTTGACTTTTTATTGACCAATCATGTTGCTTGATTTTGCCTACGTGGCAAAATCGAACTCTCTTATTGGTCTAATTTTTTTTCGATGAAAAAGGTTTTGCAAAAACATTCCGAAATGATGTAATTCTTTTATTATATAAAAGATATGCGGATTTTATGATAAATATTAAAAATGTAAGAACGTATATAAATTTTCGAACACTCTGTTAAAAGAATCTCAATTTTTTTTCCGTACATTGAAATCCCATAGAAACAAAGTACCCGAAACGTCATATACTATTTTATACACATCTGTCCTATGTGCGCTATTGTATATAACCAAGTTATATTTCCTTTCTCTAACCTATGTGGGATGCAATTCTTGAATGGTTTTACTTGTAAAATTCCAGCAAATATCTAAATGCTATTGACTCATGCATTTTTAGACTTCTATAACCTATATCATTTATGTGTTTATTATACAAAGTTTATATTTTAAAGAATTGATGTTACTCTGATAAATGATACCCAGTTAATGAATATAGGATTGTTAAGTGACAATGCAACTAATTCATTTGCAGCAACTAAAAGGTCTTACTATTCCAAGTAATGTACTAAACAAATACTGTAGTTAGAGTTTAGTTTCTAAAAAAAATAATAATAAAATAATAATAATAATAATAATAATAATAATAATAGTTAATAAGGATACACCAATACATGCATTTTCGCTATCGTAATCTGCATTATTTAGTCTCATTTGTAAAAGGTTTTTATCCTTTGAAGTTACTGAGATAGGTGATATTGAGTTTTAAAGCCATTGCTCTTGGATATGAGATTATTCATTGAGTAGTCTATCATTCGCGACATATTTTGACAATATAAATTTGACTAGTTAGAGCCCTAGAGGAAACTCAGTTTCACACTTTCAATAGTTGGGATTAGGAGGATGTCGATGAACTTAACAACGACGCGTATTACTTCCAGTATGATAAATGAGTTTCCCGGCGAGTTTTCAATTCGGGTATTACTCACAAGATACAAAAACCGAAGCGACCTGAATTCACATCCGGTTTCAGTTCGAGTTAATCCATTTTGAATTTGGTTCAACTTGATTTTGAATTTTGTCACAAAAGAATCTCATAAATATCTGAAAGCCAAACCGGCGAACACCCCTAGTTTCCGCGCTTGATTTGGGCTGTAAGAAAACAACCATAAAGGCATAAAGCTTAATGTCATTATTGGATTTAGGAATGCCATTGTTTTAAGTTTAACATAAACAAACAAAGTTTTCGTTTATTTAGATAGTATTTGTATTAATTACTACAATAATATCTTCGCTAGAGCTCAAACTTGTCCAAGTCTTTCTCGTACCGAGTAGAGCATACTTCAAAACTACTCGTCAAGTTAACAAATCGCGTTCGAGCGTAGCCTAACATGATCAACTTAAGGACTTGGCTTGTGGTCAACCCAGTAGCACATAAAATGTCATCATAAGATTATAACTAGCTTTATGAGACTTGAGCTGCCACCGAGCTCCAAGTCAAGCAAGGCTCAATCACACCCGAAGCATATTACCACTTTGGATATACTTTTTCTTGTGTTCTTCAATTTTTATCTCCCGAATCATATTTTTTCATCTTTTCAACTTAAAGCACAAACCTACACCATACTCCCATAAGCAATAGAAAGAAACTTTATCGGTAGAAACACAACTTAACGAGTCTGGATTACAATATGGGGGGAATAAACAGAAGGTGCGACTAGGCTGATGTCAAGTTTGTTACTAAAGAATTTTAACTCAATAATGCATGTCTTATATCATTTTCTTTCGAAGTTTAGGTGGTTAAAATGGTGCTTAAGTTTTAACATGCCATTCGCAACGAGGCAAAAATGACATTGTCGTGTAACCTTTTTGTGTCAATTATTTACACACATGACTTCAGAGATATCGTTCACCCATCATTTTTGTTATGGAATTGATAATTAATGCATCGAAGTTTCAAAATTAATAGTACTAAATAAGTATTACATACAGAAATGGATTCCAAGTTTCTCTATAAATATATATGAAGTTCATGTAATTAAGAAAAAAACTTTTGAAATTAGATAATGATTACAAAATGTGATTATAAAGTTACTAAATCTTTTATTAAGTTCATCTACAATCAAAATTTGTTAGAATCATACCAATTCACACGCACATGAGCCATATTAACAAGCCACATTTTCTTCTATGTGCCAATGTGCGACAAAATGTAGAAATAGTTAACGAAGGAATTTTAATTTAGTGGCCTGTGCAGTTTTACTAATTCATTGTAGGGAAAAGATCTGGTGAAAAGAAAAATTCAAATAAGAAAAATGAAAAGGATTTCTGGCACACATTTCAAACTAAAAACGCTATTAGTGTTCAATAAGTTGTGTAGTTATGATGATATTTGGATTTAATTAAGATGTCCCCATTGTTTTAACGTTAGAAATCGAACAAAATCAAATTTACGGATTTTATTATCTCTATTTTTGTATTAATAACTTGAAATCTTATACATGTGTTTGATATATCAATGAAGAACATAAATTATTCTCGCTTAAGGTTATGTGTTAGTTAAGATGGCATTCCGTAAAATCAATTTTAAAAATCATAAGACGTATATGAATTTCGGATGCGCTCGTTGCAAGAAAAGTTCGATATACAAAATAGCTTTACTACAAGGAGAGTTCAATTTTCATTTTGTAAACCGAACTTTTGTCAAAACAAAGCATCCGAACACCATACTATTCTAGATACACCTATTCCGTGTGCCCTTTTGTATATAACCAAGTCACCTTTCACTTCTCTAACCTACGTGGGATATAACGCTAGAATGATTTTATTGAAAAAATCTAGTAATTATCTAAATGTTTTTACTCATTTAAATGTTTATCTTTTAAAGAATTCATGTTATTCTGATAAATGATGCCAACTTAATGTATATACGATTGTTAAGCGACAATGCAACTAATTCATTTGAAGCAAATAAAGGTCTAACTATTCCAATGTCCTAAACCATTACTGTAGTTAGAGTTTAGTTTCTAACAAAAAAAATCACATTAATTTTTATAAAGTTCTTATGTAATAAGATACATGTAATTTCGCTTTCTTTCATAGTCTGCATTATTTAGTCTCACTCGTGAAAGGTTTTTATCTTTTGAAATTAATGATATAGGTGATATCGTGTTAGAGCCAATGCTCTTGGATCTGTCATTATTCATTGAATACTCTATCATTCGCGGCATGTTTTGACAATAAGGAATCGACTAGTTAGAGCCCTTGAAGAAACTCAGTTTCAAACTTTCAATAGTTGTGCTTAAGAGGCAGTTCCAATATGACAAATGTGTTTCCTGGCGAGTTCACAATTTGGGTATTACTCACAAGATCTGAAAACCGAAGCGACCCAAATTCAAATTCAATTTGAGTTCAAGTTGATACATTTTGAATTTGGTTCAGTTCGGTTTTCAATTTGTCTCAAAATAATCTCAAAATACCTAAATACCAAACCAACAAACACCCCTAGTTTCCTGCGCTTGATTTGGGGCCAAAGTATTCATATAGTGGGTTGTAAGAAAACAACCATAAAGGCATAAAGCTTAATGTCATTATCAGATTTAGGAATGCCATTGTTTTAAGTTTAACATAAAAAAACAAAGTTTTTATCTATTTAGATGGTATTTGTACTAATTACTACAGTAATATCTTAGCTAGAGCTCACACTTGTCCAAGTCTTTCTCGTTCCGAGTTGAGCATAATTCAAAGCTACTCGTCAAGTTAAGAAATCAATTTCGAGCATAGCCTAAGACTATCTTTATTGGTGTGGGTTGTGGGTTGGGGTCACGACCGATTCTCCCCTTTCAACCAATCACAAATTAACATGTGGCAATCGGTTGTGACTTTAGGTCACCAAGTGACCACAAGTTGGCAATCTCTTGTGACCGGTTGTGACTTTAGGTCACCAATAAACATGGTCTAACATGATCAACTTAGGGACTTGGCTTAAGTTCTCAAAAATCGACATTGTATTCTCTTGGCAATGAATAAAAAATGATCATTAACAAGAGTTTATTTAACCCATTGCTTATTTACTTGAGGTGATTTATTAGGATCTTCTTATAATGTGTTTTTGACATTGTCATGTAACCTTCTTATCAATTATTTACACACATGACCTAAGAGAGACCATGTATGTAAATAGTATCGAAGTTTCAAACTTAACTATTGTATAAGGAGATCAGGATCATTTAAAAAAAAGTTTTGAATTTATACGAATTCACAAATTGTAATTATAGAATCACTATATCTTTTATTAGGGATTCTACAACTCAAAACCTTATTCACACACATATGAGCCATATACACTATGGTATATTAATTACTAACATTTTCTTCTTTGAATCAATGTGGGACTGAATGGGTTTTATCGAAAAACAACTATATACATGGTCATCATAGATCAATTTTCTTTCAAAGCTACTTGAATAACTGTATCTGTTTGCATACATATGAAGTGTGCTAAATATTAGCTTTAGAACATAATGGCATCCCTTTGTTTTAGAATATGTAGATGATCTTCTGTAGTTACGAGAGTTTTGGATTTAATTAAGATGTCTATTGTTTTAACATTGAAAATTGAACAAAATCAAATATGTAGATTTATTATCTTCGTTTTTGTAATAACTAGTTGTACACGGGTTATGATACGGTGATAGCGAGAATTCGATGATACACAACAATGGTCAACGAGTGTTAGTAGTAGCGTAAAGCGAGTGTTAATAGTGGGTAAAAACAACATTTCAGTTATCTTCGATATCGTAATTTTTCGTTATAGGGCCTGTTTGGTAGGGCTTTTTGGAGGAGCTGTTAGTTTTTTGTTAAAAAAATAATCTCTTCAAAAATAATAGCCCCGTTTGGATACATTAACTTCGAGCTTTTATTTCAGACAAATAGCTCATAAATGAAAAGCTAATCCATAAAGCTTTTTAAACATCTTGAGCTGTTAAAACTTTAAATTACTGATATACCCTCCAAACATTTATTTATAATTATAGATATGTCCTTTTATGTCATTTTACATTTTATAATTACATTTAACAGCTAACTTACCAAACACTTTTGTTGAAAAAATGATACATCTTATAGCTCATGTTAACAACTTTGCAGTTTACAGATTACAGTTTATAGCTTACAACTAATTTTACCAAACATACCCGTAGTATGTCTGGTAGTAGTCGGGTAGTTGAGTACATATTTATTTATGAGTCGATTTGGGATGGTACTTCATGAATTTCACCTCTCATACTTTTTTTGAGTGGTTTTACTAGATGTTTTATATGAGAATATATATAATATTTGGTCGAAGAATGTCATAACTAGAGGCGAGCATAATAGACCGTGGACCGGATTGAATCGAGAAACCGGATTGACTGAACCGACCGGACTAAATCGAACCTATTTCAGTCCGGTCTTCGGTAGACACTTTACTTCTTGTTCGGTTCTAGTCCTGTTGGGTTTCACGTACAACCGACCATTTTGCCTTCTCGGATAAAACCGACCAAAGAATCGAACCGGACCGAACACATTCGCTCAGGTCCTCGATCCTTGGTTTTGGGCTAAATCGGTATCGATCGGTCCTGGTTTTTTCAGTCCGGTCAGGGTTTGACCCGATGCTCACCACCGGTCATAACTCAAAACAATTTGATTTTTTTATCTATTAAATAACATTCAATTATAAACTTAAAACATTCTAAATAAAAAAACGGTTCTATATGATTAATCCTTTTGATTTCGAAATTAACCGGTTACAAAAATATTAATGGTTGGCTAATAAGTGTTACACAATTAGTATAAAGAGTGATACTACTCAATATTATATTGGTATTAACTATTGGCTTATAGTCGTTGTAATTCTAACTCTTACATGCATTATAAAGGAGTAAGATAAGATAACTTGACTTATACAACTTAACCAACGTGAAATAATGCGGAATCGTTCATGGAAGTGTTTCGGTCAATGAGTTTGGTAGGTTGTCCAATTCTGGGACTAACATCAACCTGTTAAGAAACATTTACATAGCTTTGGATCTTAAATCGTTGTCAAGGACGTTCTTATTTGATAGAGTCTTGACGGTTGAAATAAATAAAATTTATATTACATTGAGCAAAGATTTGAAGAATTTTCTTACCATTTAAGGTGGTAATGTTGATTTGTGTTTGATATACCAACAAAGAACGCAAGTTCTTCGAAGAAGAACATAAGTTCTTCGATAAGTTCTTCTCTAGAAAACAAGTACGGTTAAGATTATAAGGTAGTTAGATCCCAACGCAATTTTCATAATATAGATATTAAAAATTTGGGAAAAAGGGTTTTTTTTTTTTTTTTTTTTTTTTATTTATGATATCAATATAAAAATCTAGCGACATATACAAATTTGTAACACCTCAATTTTCAATCAGTTTTTATTTTGAAATTGAACTTCCCTAAAAACAAAGTGTTAGAAACATCATATTGTTCTAAACACAAATGGTCAATGTGCACTATTGTATAAAAGCAACTTATTTTTTATTTCTTTAACCTATGTGAGATGCAATGCTAGAATGGTTTTATTGAAAAAATCCGGTAAGTATCTAAATGTAGTTGACTCATGCATTTTTAGTATTCTAGAATCTATATCGTTCATGTGTTTATTACACAAAGTATTACTATTGTTAAGTGACAATGCAATTAATTCATTTGAAGCAAATAACAGACAAAATCAATTTGCAGCAACCAAAGCTTTTATTATAGTTGAATGATTATATCCAAAGGCAATAAAGACGTCTTTTATAAAATTAGACGGTTACCTGTTCATAGCAATGTGATTTTTTAACGGCAGATGATATTTTGGTTACACAAAACACTTAATCAAAATATCATTATAACTATATGCCGTTATAAAATCTCGTTGCTATGAACGGGTAACCGTCTAGTTAATTATAAAATGTATTCTCACTCACTGATTTGTGTGAAGGCCATGGGTGCGTTTTGAAACTTCAGAGAGTATTCTCATTGATTTTGAAACCGTGTGTTAACTGTCTATGTTAAGGTCCATGCGTGTGTTTTGAAACAAGATGACCAAGAACATTAAGTTTGTGTTAACTTGCCATTTATAATAAAGGGTATAATAAGGAGAGAACATTAAAAAAAAACTTTTAAGAGATTAAGGGATGTGATGCATGCTTTCTAATGAGTTAAAATAAGTATTAAAAAGTTTTAAGCATATAAATTTCAGATACTCTTGGCCTACGAAGTTCAATTTTTATTTAATATATTGAACTCACAAAGACAAGAAATATCTGAAACATGATACTACTCTAAACACATCTATTCAATGTGCAATGTTGTATATAACCAAGTTACCTTTCATTTCTTTAACCTATGTGGGATGTAATACTAAGATGGTTTATTGAAAAAATCCAGTTTTTTTTTTTTTCCCGAACTAATCTAAGTGTTGTTGACTCATGCATTTTAAGTATTCCATACTCTATAGCATTTATGTGTTTATTATACAAAGTTTATATTTTAAAGAAATTATGTTACTCTGATAGTCTGATAAATGATGCCAAGTTAATGTATATACGATTGTTAAGTGACAATGCAACTAATTCATTTGAAGCAAATAAAGGTTTTACAATCCAACTAATGTACTTAACCATACTGTAGCTAGAGTTTAGTTTCTAACAAAAAATAAACAAAAAAGAATCACATTAGTTTATATAATTTACTGTTCTTATGTAATAAGGATACATGCAATTTCGCTATCCTAATCTGTGCATTATTTAGTCTCATTTGTAAAAAGGTTTTTATCTTTTGAAGTTACCGACATAGGTGATATTAAGTTTTAAAGCCAATGCTCTTGGATTTGTGATTATTCATTAAGCACTCTATCATTCGCAACACACGGACATGTTTCGACAATATGAAATTGACTAGTTCGAGCCCTCGAGGACAGTCAGTTTCAACTTTCAATATTGAGGCTTAGGGGGCTGTCGATGGACTTAACAACGACGGTGTTACGCCAGTATGAAAAATGTGTTTCCCGGCCAGTATGAAAAATGTGTTTCCGGCGAGTTCACAATTTGTCGGTATTACTCACAAGATCTTTTCTTTTATTTAGGCAATCAATAACCCGATATGTAAACATCATACTAATTCACACACATATGAGCAATATTCACTTTAGTATATTAGCTACCAACATTTTCTTCATTGAACCAATGCGGGACTAAATGTAGAAATCGTTTTATAGAAAAAGAAATGAAGGTTGTTAAATTTACTGACCTATGCAGTTTTACTAATTTACCCAGTCCCATATAGTCATATACATATGAAGTTTGTTAAATATGAGCTTTAGAATATGATGACATACCTTTGTTTTAGAATTTGTTGATGACGTTGTCTATATACATTTCCTACAAATGAAGAACGATTTTAGTATTCAAATTAATTCTGTAGTTTTGGATTTAATTAAGATGTTTGTTGTTTTAACATTAAAAATTGTAAAAAATCAAATTTGCGGATTTTATTATCTCTGTTTTTGTGATAATAACTTAAAATCTTACACATGTATTTGATATATCAATGAAGAACTTAGGTTCTTCACTTGAAAATATGTACGATCGAGGTTATGAGTTAGTTAGATCCAAAGGCAATAAAAGGCCACTTAATTAAATAAATATTAAAAATTTAAGAACATTATGAATTCCGGAACCTCATCTAATTTGGTAGTTCCGTTTTAATTTTGCATATTGAACTCCCATATTAGCAAAGGCATCCGAAACATCATATTGTTCTAGACACATATTTTCCACGTGAAGTGCTGTATATAACTAAGTTATCTTTCCTTTCTCTAACCTATGTGGGATGCGATGCTAGAATGGCTTTATTGAAAAAATCCAATAAGTATCTAAATGTTTTTTACTAATGCATTTTTAGTATTATATAATCTATACTAGGTATCACTTGTGTGTTTATTATACAAAGCTAATCTTTTAAAGAATTGATGTTACTAAATCATATTGTAGTTAGAGTATAATTTCCAACAAAAAAATAATAAAATGAATAAAATTAGTTTATATAAATTATTGTTCTTATGTAACAAGGATACATGCTCTTGGAACCGACTAGGTGATATTGTAATCTGCATTATTATTTATTCTCATTTGTAAAAAGGTTTTTATATTTTGAAGTTACTGAAATAGGTGATATTGAGTTTTAAAGTCAATGCTCTTGGATTTGAGATATTATTCATTGAGTACTCTATGATTCGCAACACACCGACATGTTTCAACAATATGAAATCGACTAGGTCGAGCCCTCGAGGAAACTCAGTTTCAAACTTACAGGATTCGAAAACCGAAACGACTTTAACTTAGATTCGGTTTTCGGTTCGAGTTGATCCATTTTGAATTCGATTCAATTCCGTTTCCAATTTTGTCTCAAAAAAGTTTCAAAAAAACACGAAAACCAAACTGACAAACACCCTAGTATCATGTGCTTGATTTGGGGCCAAATGACTCATATAGTGGGATGTAAGAAATAAATTATAAAAGCATAAAGCTTAATGTCATTATTTGATTTAGGAATGCCGTTGTTTTAAGTTTAACATAAAAAACAAAGTTTTTCTCTATTTAGATGTTATTTGTGCTTATTACTACAATAATATGTTAGCTAGAGCTCACACTTGTCCAAGTCTTTCTCGTTCTGAGTTAAGCATAATTCAGAACCACTCGTCAAGTTAACAAATTGAGTTCGAGCATAGCTTAACATGATCAACTTAGGGACTTGGCTTAAGTTCTCAAACATCCGCACCTTGTTCTCTTAAGTTTTAACATGCCATTGGCAATGAGGCAAAAATGATCATTAACAAGAGTTTATTTAACCCATCGCCTTTTTACTTAAGGTGATTTATCAAGATCTTCTCATAATATGTTTTTGACATTGTCATGTAATCTTCTTATCAATTATTTACACACATGACCTAAGAGAGACCATGTACGCAAATAGTCAATGTTGCAAAAATCGTGAGTTGGTAGTGAGGTGGTTGACCACCCTGTAGCGTGTAGTAGCCGATTACAAGACCGATTATCTTGTAATTACCGATTACACGGCCGATTACCTTGTAAAAGTTAACAAGGTGGAAGGCTGTGTACCATGTAATCGCCGATTACAAGGCCGCCTAGGCCAATTTTTGCAACATTGCAAATAGTATTGAAGTAGTTTCAAAATTATTTATTTTACTAAAAATATGTACCACATAAAGAAATCGATTATTATAAACTGATAATGAATAATCCATTGAAGTATACAGAGATCATTTAAACAAAAAGTTTTGAATTTATACGAAGTCACAAATCGTAATTATAGAATCACTAAATCTTTTATTTAGGGATTCTACAATTAGACACGTAAACATCATACTAATTCACACACATATGAGCCATATACACTTGAGTATATTAACTACCGACATTTTCTTCTTTGAACCAATGTGGGATTAAATGAGTTTTATCGATGAAACAACTATACCATATAGAGTTTTGGATTTAATTAAGATCTCTATTGGTTTAACATTGAAAATCGAACAAAATCAAATTTGTGGATTTATTATCTTTATTTATATAATAACCAGCATTGTACCACCTATGCTACGTGATAGCGAGAATTCGATGATACACAACAATGGTCAACGAGTGTTAGTATTAGCGTAAAGTGAGTGTCAACAGTAGGTGAAAACACATTTCGGTTATCTTTGACATCGTAATTTTTCATTATAGTGTGTCTGGGAGTAGTCGGGTAGTGTGGTAAGGGTTGAATACTTGAATATATATATATATATATATATATATATATATATATATATATATATATATATATATATATATATATATATATATAGTGTAACTTTCTTACGAGAACCACTTTTTAGCTATTGGATGAGAAGATCAATGGTTATAAATGAATGTGGCAGTTTTGTAATTATTCTAAAAATAAAACATCTTTAATTAAAAGCAAAAGGGTATTATAGGGTTTTTAAAATATGCTAATAATAAGCAACAGTTACAACACAAACCACTCATCCCTCTCCCATATCCCAAACTGTCGCCCCTCTTTTTTCATCTCTTTCTTTCTCACCCAAACCCTAGCCACCCTTAATTGTTCATCACAACCACCATAAAACTATTAGATAATTTCATTTTATTCTTATGATTCCCTATATCTATTTGCCGTAACTTTTTCGAATCAGAAGACTGTCATTCTCATTTGCACGCATGATTGAGATGATTGAGACAAAGGTAATTAATATCTAATTTAATACATCTATGGTGTTTTATTTGGTTGGCTAAATGATATAATAACTCGAGATTGATTATACAAGTTAATGAAAAACGATTTTTTTTAATGGTTTCATTTAATATTTTTTTCAATTACAGATTTAGCCGAGGGTTTTTTTTTTTTTTTTTTTTTAATTTTAATATCCGACTATTATATTAGGGGATGAGATACTTTGTTTAGTTTTTATGATTGCAACTTTCGGAATAATACCGTATGCATATCTTGACTGTAATTGTCTAAAAGTATTTTATTTTTGTGGACGAGGTGAATCTGTTTGACGAATTTATTGATGAAATGCTAATTGATGTTTCGTCGGAATAATACCCTATAAAGTTATGTTTTTTATGGTTTAATTTATACTGGTAGTCGTAGGTTTGGTTCAAAATTGGATCTTTATAGCTTATAATTAGTTGTGGGTTTAATCTATACCGGTAGTTGTAGGTTTGGTTAAAAAAAACATATATGCTTTGTGTTTGGATTATAAAACATATATGTTTTGGAAAGAGACATATATGTTTACGTATAAAACATATATGTTTTGTGTTTTGGATTATAAAACATATTGTTTATGTTTTGTGTTTATGATTAAAAACATGTTTCCATCGTTAGTCTAATGTTAGTCCAACAATGTTAAGAGGCTGTTCGGATCTGTTGTTTGAAAGTGATTATGTTGATATTC
This sequence comes from Artemisia argyi, assembly GCA_030686995.1. Classification (NCBI taxonomy): domain Eukaryota; kingdom Viridiplantae; phylum Streptophyta; class Magnoliopsida; order Asterales; family Asteraceae; genus Artemisia; species Artemisia argyi. The sequence goes on from CM060681.1 coordinate 210,633,507, forward strand.
AATGATCAATACAACTTAAGCAGCTTATTAATCTACTGCAAGTCTGCAGGGGATAGTATTTGGATATGATTTTGCTGCTATAGTTGTTAGTGTCACTTTGAGAAAGTAATAGATAAATTAAGTGTATATAGATAATCATAATATACCCTTTTACAGCTGATTTTTTGGATAAAAGGATTTAGTTTGGTTCATAAAGATGTATATAGTGACTTGTACAAAATCAATAAAGGTGACGTGCATATATGTTACAAGAGGTTAATATAGATTCAAGGATAAATGGATACATACATGTTTTCAGTTTGGTTAAAAAAAAACATGTGTGTTTTCGGTTTGGTTAAAAAAAAAACATATATGTTTTGTGTTTGGATTATAAAACATACATGTTTTGGAAAGATACATATATGTTTGTGTTTGTGGTTTAATGATTTTCGTGCATTCTTGTTTCAGATTTATTGATGAAAATGATGATATCATTCAAGACCGGGAAGTGGATGAACACGATTATACATGAAGATTTATACATGATGATAATTTGCGACCTTTGAAAATATATTATTATTTCATGTGTTTTTGTACTTGTAATCAAGTGAAATGTAACATTTAAATATATCAATCTTATTTTTCTTTTTATAATTATTTATGTTATTTAATTTGTGTTTATAAAAATATTTGTAAGTTGATTAAAAAAAGTGTTAGCTACAAAAAAACATGTATGCACATTGACTATTTTTAAAAAAGAAAACATGTATGCACTTTGACTAATTGAAAACATGTATGCATCTTGACTATTTGAATAAAAAAAACATGTATGCACATTTGCCTAAAAAAACATTTATACACCATGACTATTTAAAAACATGTTAGCATAAAAAAAAAAAAAAAAAAAAAAAAAAAAAAAAAAAAAAAAAAAAAAATCCTAGTTTTTAGATTTATAAAAAAACGGGAATTATAAAAAAAATAATATGAAAATGTCTTTTACTATTATACCCTTTTGAATTAAATAAAAATAACAAAATGTTATGGAGCATTAAATGATGTACATTGTGTATTATTAGTTGTAAAAGAGTGGTTCTCGCAGTTCACGCAGATAAGATGGTTCTCGTAAGAAAGGGACCCTATATATATATATATATATATATATATATATATATATATATATATATAGTGTATCTTTATTTTCAGAACCCTGTTAAGTGCGGAAACTGCGAGAACTCCAATTTTGCATTAGAAAACATGCATGTTCATATAAAACATGTATGTTTTCTTACATACACCTTAATACACATACCTGCGTAACATACATGTTCATATAAACCATGTTAAGTGCAACATATCAATGCAAAATGGTTTTATATGAACATGTATGTTACGCATGTATTTGTATTAAGGTGTATGTAAGAAAACATACATGTTTTACATGAACATGCATGTTTTCTAATGCAAAATTGGAGTTCTCGCAGTTCCCGCACTTAACAGGGTTCTGAAAATAAAGCTCCCCTATATATATATATATATATATATATATATATATATATATATATATATATATATAGTGTATCTTTATTTTCAGAACTCTGTTAAGTGTGGGAACTGTGAGAACTCCAATTTTGCATTAGAAAACATGCATGTTAATATAAAACATGTATGTTTTCTTACGTACACCTTAATACACATACCTGTGTACCATACATGTTCATATAAAACCCTATTAAGTGAACATATCAATGCAAACTGGTTTTATATGAACATGTATGGACAACGTGCACTATTGTATATAACCAACTTGCTTTTCATTTCTTTAACCTATGTGGGATGCAATGCTAGAATGGTTTTATTGAAAAAATCCGGTAAGTATCTAAATGTTGTTGACTCATGCATTTTTAGTATTCTATAATCTATATCGTTCATGTGTTTATTACACAAAGTATTATTATTGTTAAGTGATAATGCAATTAATTCATTTGAAGCAAATAACAGACAAAATCAATTTGCAGCAACCAAAGCTTTTATTATAGTTGAATGATTATATCCAAAGGCAATAAAGACGTCTTTTATAAAATTAGACGGTTACCTGTTCATAGCAATATGATTTTTTAACGGCAGATGATATTTTGGTTACACAAAACACTTAATCAAAATATCATTATAACTATATGCCGTTATAAAATCTCGTTGCTATGAACGGGTAACCGTCTAGTTAATTATAAAATGTATTCTCACTCACTGATTTGTGTGAAGGCCATGGGTGCGTTTTGAAACTTCAGAGAGTATTCTCATTGATTTTGAAACCGTGTGTTAACTGTCTATGTTAAGGTCCATGCGTGTGTTTTGAAACAAGATGACCAAGAACATTAAGTTTGTGTTAACTTGCCATTTATAATAAAGGGTATAATAAGGAGAGAACATTAAAAAAAAACTTTTAAGAGATTAAGGGATGTGATGCATGCTTTCTAATGAGTTAAAATAAGTATTAAAAAGTTTTAAGCATATAAATTTCAGATACTCTTGGCCTACGAAGTTCAATTTTTATTTAATATATTGAACTCACAAAGACAAGAAATATCTGAAACATGATACTACTCTAAACACATCTATTCAATGTGCAATGTTGTATATAACCAAGTTACCTTTCATTTCTTTAACCAATGTGGGATGTAATACTAAGATGGTTTATTGAAAAACTCCATCTATTTTTATTTCTCGAACTAATCTAAATGTTGTTGACTCATGCATTTTCAGTATTCCATACTCTATAGCATTTATGTGTTTATTATACAAAGTTTATATTTTAAAGAAATTATGTTACTCTGATAGTCTGATAAATGATGCCAAGTTAATGTATATACGATTGTTAAATGACAATGCAAGTAATTCATTTGAAGCAAATAAAGGTTTTACAATCCAACTAATGTACTTAACCATACTGTAGCTAGAGTTTAGTTTCTAACAAAAAAGAATCACATTAGTTTATATAATTTACTGTTCTTATGTAATAAGGATACATGCAATTTCGCTATCCTAATATGTGCATTATTTAGTCTCATTTGTAAAAAGGTTTTTATCTTTTGAAGTTACCGACATAGGTGATATTGAGTTTTAAAGCCAATGCTCTTGGATTTGTGATTATTCATTAAGTACTCTATCATTCGCAACACACGGACATGTTTCGACAATATGAAATCGACTAGTTCGAGCCCTCGAGGAACCTCAGCTTCAATTTTCAATATTTGGGCTTAGGGGGGCTGTCGATGGACTTAACAACGACGGTGTTACGCCAGTATGAAAAATGTGTTTCCCGGCCAGTATGAAAAATGTGTTTCCGGCGAGTTCACAATTTGTGGGTATTACTCACAATATCTTTTCTTTTATTTAGGCAATATATAACCCGATATGTAAACATCATACTAATTCACACACATATGAGCAATATTCACTTTAGTATATTAGCTACCAACATTTTCTTCATTGAACCAATGTGGGACTAAATGTAGAAATCGTTTTATAGAAAAAGAAATGAAGGTAGTTAAATTTAGTGACCTATGCAGTTTTACTAATTGACCCAATACCATATAGTCATATACATGGTCATCATCAAATTTCTTTCAAAGCTACTTGAATAACTGTATCTGTTTGTTTACGTATGAAGTTTTTTAAATATGAGCTTTAGAATATGATGACATCCCTTTGGTTTAGAATTTGTAGATGATGTTGTCTATATACATTTCCTACAAACAAAGAACGATTTTAGCATTCAAATTAATTGTGCAGTTGTGATTGTTTTGGATTTAATTAAGATGTACTCTATTGTTTTAACATTAGAAATTGAACAAAACGAAATCTCCAGATTTTATCATCTCTGTTTTTGTGATAATAACTTAAAATCTTATACATGTGTTTGATATATCAATGAAGAACTTAAGTTCTTCACTTGAAAATATGTACGATTAAGGTTATGAGTTAGTTAGATCCAAAGGCAATAAAAGGCCACTTAGTTAAATAAATATTAAAAATTTAAGAACATTATGAATTCCGGAACCTCATCTAATTTGGTAGTAACATTTTTATTTTGCATATTGAACTCCCATATCAGCAAAGGCATCCGAAACATCATATTGTTCTAAACACATCTGTTCCACGTGAAGTGCTGTATATAACTAAGTTATCTTTCCTTTCTCTAACCTATGTGGGATGTAATGCTAGAATGGCTTTATTGAAAAAATCCAATAAGTATCTAAATGTTTTTTACTAATGCATTTTTAGTATTATATAATCTATACTAGGTATCACTTGTGTGTTTATTATACAAAGCTAATCTTTTAAAGAATTGATGTTACTAAATCATATTGTAGTTAGAGTATAATTTCCAACAAAAAAAATAATAAAATGAATAACATTAGTTTATATAAATTATTGTTCTTATGTAACAAGGATACATGCTCTTGGAACCGACTAGGTGATATTGTAATCTGCATTATTTATTTTCATTTGTAAAAAGGTTTTTATATTTTGAAGTTACTGAAATAGGTGATATTTCAGTTTTAAAGTCAATGCTCTTGGATTTGAGATATTATTCATTGAGTACTCTATGATTCGCAACACACCGACATGTTTCAACAATATGAAATCGACTAGATCGAGCCCTCGAGGAAACTCAGTTTCAAACTTGCAGGATTCAAAAACCGAAACGACTTGAACTTAGATTCGGTTTTCGGTTCGAGTTGATCCATTTTGAATTCAATTCAATTCGGTTTCCAGTTTTGTATCAAAAAAGTTTCAAAAACCCTGAAAACCAAACCAACGAACACCTCTAGTTTCCTGTACTTGATTTGGGGCCAAATGATTCATGTAGTGGGCTGTAAGAAAACAACCATAAAGGCATAAAGCTTAATGTCATTATCGGATTTAGGAATGCCATTGTTTTAAGTTTAACATAAGAAAAACAAAGTTTTTCTCTATTTAGATGTTATTTGTACTAATACTACAGTAATATCTTAGCTAGAGTTCACACTTGTCCAAGTCTTTCTCGTTCCGAGTTGAGCATAATTCAGAACCACTCGTCAAGTTAACAAATTGAGTTCAAGCATAGCTTAACATGATCAACTTAAGGACTTGGCTTAAGTTCTCAAACATCCACACCTTGTTCTCTTAAGTTTTAACATGCCATTGGCAATGAGGCAAAAATGATCATTAACAAAAGTTTATTTAACCCATTGCTTATTTACTTGAGGTGATTTATTAGGATCTTCTCATAATATGTTTTTGACATTGTCATGTAACCTTCTTATCAATTATTTACACACATGACCTAAGAGAGACCATGTATGTAAATAGTATGAAGTTTCAAAATTACTTATTGTACTATATATATGTACCACATAAAGAAATCGATTATTTTAAACTGATAATGAATACATTGAATTATTGAAGTATACGGAGATCATTTTTAAAAAAAGGTTTTTGAATTTATACGAACTCACAAATCGTAATTATAGAATACTAAATCTTTTATATAGGCATTCTACAAATACACATGTAAACATCATACTAATTCACTCACATATGAGCCATATACACTTTAGTATATTAACTACCAACATTTTCTTCTTTGAACCAATGTGGGACTGAATGGGTTTTATCGAAAAACAACTATATACATGGTCATCATAGATCAATTTTCTTTCAAAGCTACTTGAATAAGTGTATATGTTTGTTTACATATGAAGTTTGTTAAATATCAGCTTTAGAACATGATGGCATCCCTTTGTTTTAGAAATTTGCAGATGATATTGTCTCTATCCGTTTTCCTACAAACTAACAACGCTTTACGTATTCACATAAGTTGTGTAGTTATATGACAGTTTTAGATTTTTTAGATTTAATTAAGATGAATCTATTGTTTTAACATTAGAAATTGAACAAAACCAAATCTTCGGACTTTATTATCTCTGTTTTTTGTGATAATAACTTAAAATCTTATACATGTGTTTGATATATATCAATGAAGAACATAAATTATTCTCTTGAAAACGTGTACGCTTAAGGTTATGTGTTAGTTAGATTCAAAGGCAAAAAAGATGCATTCTGTAAAATCAATTTTAAAAATCTTAGGACATATATGAATTCCGAACGCGTTGCTACAAGTGGAGTTCAATTTTTATTTCGTATATCGAACTCTTCTATCAACAAAGCATCCGAAACATCATACTATTCTAGAAACATATGTTCAAAGTGCACATTTGTATATAACCAAATCACCTTTCACTTCTCTAACCTATGTGGGATGTAATGCTAGAATGATTTTATTGAAAAAATCCAATAAGTATCTAAATGTTGTTTACTCATTTATGTGTTTATTATACGACATTTATCCTTTAAAGAATTGATGTTACTCTAATAAATGATGCCAGGTTAATGTATAGACGATCTTTAAGTGACTATGCAACTAATTCATTTGAAGAAAATAAAGGTCTTACTATTCCAACTAATGTACTAAACCATACTATAGTTAGAGTTTAGTTTCTAACAAAGATAAAATAAAAAGAATCACATTAGTTTATATGAATTATTGTTCTTATGTAATAAGGATACATGCATTTTCGCTATCCTAATATGCATTATTTAGTTTCATTTGTAAAAGGTTTTAAAGCCAATGCAGTTGGATTTGAGATTATTCATTGAGTACTCCATCAATCGCAACACATGGACATGTTTTGACAATATGAAATCGACTAGTTCGAGCCCTTGAGGAAACTCAGTTTCAAACTTTGAATAGTTGGGCTTAGGAGGATGTTGATGGACTTAGCAATGACGCATATTACTTCAAGTATGACAAATGTGTTTCCCGTCAAGTTCACAATTCGTGTATTACTTACAGGATTGGAAAACCGAAACGACTTGAACTTAGATTCGGTTTTCGGTTCGAGTTGATCCATTTTGAATTTGATTTAATTCGGTTTCCACTTTTATCTCAAAAAAATTTCAAAAAACCCGAAAACTAAACTAACAAACACCCCTAGTTTCTATGCTTGATTTGGGGTCAAATGATATAGTGGGTTGTAAGAAAACAGCCATAAAGTTTAATGTCATTATAGGATTTAGGAATGCCATTGTTTTAAGTTTAACATAAAAAAATAAATTTTTTCTCTATTTAGATAGTTTTTTTTTTTTTTTTTTTTTTTTTTTTTTTTTTTTTTTTTTTTTTACTAATTACTAGAGTAATATCTTAGCTAAAGCTCAAACTCGTCCAAGGCTTTCTCGTACCAAGTTGAGCATAATTTAAAACTACTCATCAAGACGTCAAGTTAACAAATCGAGTTCGAGCGTAGCCTAACATGATCAACTTAAGGACTAATTGGCTTGTGGTCAACCCAGTAGCACATAACATGTCATCATTACGAGACTTGAGCCGCTACCAAGCTCAAAGTTTAGCAAGGCTCAATCACACCATACTCGCAATTCAGAAAAGCACAAACCTACACCATACTCGCAAAAGCAATAGAAAGAAACTTAATCGGTACAAAAACAATTGAACTAGTCTGGATTACCATTGCTATGAAATCCTATACCCATTAATGGGATCAATTCAGTGACATAATTTAATGAGTTATTTATAGAACTTTAAGAAATTTATTTATAGTGGTTATATAATCAAAAGGTTTATAAGTTGGTGACATATCTCAATTTTATAATTTTTTTTTATATGTTTACAATAGTAGATGCCTTAATTATGTAATACGCGAAAAAAAAACGGATTCTAAATTTTTGTGAATCATATACTCGGAGTTCATATAGGTTACGAACATTTTCTTCCTTGAACCAATGTGGGACTCAATGGGTTTAAACTAACAGGTAGTTCTAGAGTATAATTTAGAAAGAAAAGTAAAGATTTATTTATTTATTTATTTTTAAATGTGGGTGTCTTAAATATATTTTTTGGTGGGGTAAGGAAAAGAAAATACATGGAATGATATGATTTTTAGCCATCAACTTTCCCCTCAAAAGTGAGATGAAAGTGACTTAAAATTACCCAATATTGTTAGTTTTTAATAATATACAAGTAAGAATAAATTAGGGGGCATTATAGTAAAAACTAGGGGTGGCAACTTTCGACAAGACACGATAAACGACACAAACCCGATACGAAGTTAAACATGTTTGGGTAAAAAACAGGTCAACCCGTCTAATAAATGGGTCGTGTTTAGGTTAAGTAAGTATTAAACAGGTCAACCCGTGAACCCGTTTAAGTGTACAGACCTCTTAAAATAAAATATATAGCTTGGATTTTATGTTAGATTTAGATTAAATGTATTTTGTTATATATTTAAAATGATTGATACATACCATTGAAATTGTCGTATAGTTATTTATATGTTATTTTTATCAATTTTTAGATCCTTATATCTGTTTTGCTTTTAAATTAGTTAAATCAACAAACCATCAACCATATTCGTCGCTTGACCTAGTTACTTAAACATGTTAAACGAGTCACAAATGGGTTACACGCGTTATGCAGGTCTGGGTTAGAGTTGAGTTTCTTGACACGATTAATAAATGGGTCGTGTTTGGGTAGACGTTATAATAACCCGCCAACCCAAATAGCTCAACCCGAACACGACTCGATTCACACCCCTGGTAAAAACGTCATATCTTTTTCTTTCACTCTCCTTCTATTTTGTCATCGTCATATCTTTTTCTTTCACTCTCCTTCTATTTTGTCATCTTGAGAAGACATTAAAAATCTTTGAATATATATGAATTTTCAGATACTTCTTTTTCTTTCACTCTCCTTCTATTTTGTCATCGTCATATCTTTTTCTTTCACTCTCCTTCTATTTTGTCATCTTGAGAAGACATTAAAAATCTTTTTCTTTCACTCTCCTTCTATTTTGTCATCTTGAGAAGACATTAAAAATCTTTGAATATATATGAATTTTCAGATACTTTTGAAACCAGAGATTTCAATTTTTATTTCCTATATTTAAATCTCCGATGAACAAAGCATATGAAATATCATACTATTCTAGACACATCCATCCTATTTGCACTGTTGTATATAACCAAGTTACCTTTCTTTCCCTAATCTATGTGGGATGTAATGCAAGAATGGTTTTATTGAAATGATCTAGTAAGTATCTAAATGTTGTTGACTCATGCATTTTTTGTATTCTTTAATCTATATCACCTATGTGTTTATTATGTAAAGTTTATCTTTTAAAGAATTGAGGTTACTCTAATAAATGATGCCAAGTAAGATTAAGTGACAATGCAGCTAATTCATTTGGAGCAAATAAAGATCCTATTATTACAACTAATGTGCTAAACGATGCTGTAGTCAGAGTCTAGTTTCTAACCCAAAAAAAAAAAAAAAAAAAAAAAAAAAAAAAAAAAAAAAAAAAATACATCATTTTATACTGTATAAATTCTTGTTCATATATACTAGGATTCATTTGTAAAAGCTTTTTATCTTTTGAAGTTACTGAGATAGCTGATACCAGTGACGAAGCTAGGATTTTTAAGTCGGGTGGGCCAAAACATATACAAACATGAATTCGAGAAAAATTGGTCTGATAATTTTTGTTAATGCAAATGACAACCAAACTTCTGTAACTAGAAATTTCCAATTAACGTCATAAAATACTAATAACATCTTGGTTGGGCCACTATTTTATTGAGGGTGGGCCAAATATTTTATTTTGGACGAGTCTTAAACAAATTTTATATTATAAGTACATTACAATATGTATATCAGTATATGTTACTTGTAGCTTTGGGTTGGCCATGGCCCATCCCACCACTAAGGTGGCTCCGTCCCTGGCTGATACCGAATTTTAATGCCGATGCTCTCGGATTTGAGATTATTCATTGAGTGCTCTTATCATTCGCAACACACAGACATGTTTCGACAATATGAAATCGACTAGTTTGAGCCCTCGAGGAAACCCAGTTTCAAACTTTCAATAGTTGGGCTTAAAGGATATCGATGGACTTAACAACGAAGCGTATTACTTCCGGTATGACAAGTGTTTCCCAGCGAGTTCACAATTCGGTTATTACTCACAAGATCCGAAAACCGAAGCAACAAGAATTCAAATTCGGTTTCAGTTCGAGTTGATCCCTTTTGAATTCGGTTCAGTTGAGTGTTCAATTTTGTCTCAAAATAATCTCAAAAAACCTGAAAACCAAACCAACGAACACCTCTAGTTTCCTGTACTTGATTTGGGGCTGACGAGTTTGAGCTCTAGCTAAGATATTACTGTAGTAATTAGTACAAATACTCTCTAAATAGAGAAAAAACTTCTTTTTTTTTTTTTTTTTTTTTTTTTTTTTTTTTTTTTAAACTTAAAACAATGGCATTCCTAAATCCGATAATGACATTAAGCTTTATGCCTTTATGGTTGTTTTCTTACGGCCCACTACATGAATCATTTGGCCCCAAATCAAGTACAGGAAACTAGAGGTGTTCGTTGGTTTGGTTTTCAGGTTTTTTGAGATTATTTGGTTTTCAGGTTTCTCGTACCGAGTTGAGCATAATTCAAAACTACTCATCAAGTTAACAAATCGAGTTCTAGCATTGCCTAACATAATCAACTTAAGGACTTGGCTTGTGGTCAACCCATTAGCACATAACATGTCATCATAAGATTATAACCAACTTTAAGAGACTTGAGCCGCTACCGAGCTCGAAGTCAAGCAAGGCTCAATCACACCATACTCGCAAAAGCACAAACCTATACCATACTCGCAAAAGCAATAGAAAGAAACTTACTCGGTACAAAACTACTGAACGAGTCTGGATTACAATGTGGGGAGAATAAACAGAAGGTACGAAAACAACACCATTGTTGTGAAATGCTATACCCATAATCGATTGGTAATCGCTAAGGAAAAAAGATTGATACCGGTTTGAAAATATTGTTTGCATGATTTCCTTTTATTACTTTTTTTAGGAAAATTATATACTTGATAGAGCTTCAAACAGTCTTGTTACAAAGTTTTAATTTTAATGGCTACAACATAACCTCCTGCTCACTCTGCTTCTACACTAGGAGGCATCTCGACACTCTGCCCAAATATATCTGGAATTTCATTCCAGTCTTTCTTGTCTCGGGTTTCCCAGTATCCACCCATGTAATGGAAACAACCATCTTCGTCCTTTTGGAACCACTTTGGTCTCCATCCTCGTTCTTGCAGTTTTCTTGCCTATCCACGAAAGTAAACACGATTAGAATCTTAATTACAATGTGCAAATATTCGAGTTCAAGAACGCTGTTTGAAGGAAATGATTACCTTTATGTCATATATTTGATATACAGACGATTTGGATTAAAGCAATAGATGTTATTGACCCAAATCAGTAACACTTTGCTAATTTGTAACTATAAATACATACAAATAAGTATATTTAACATGATAACTTTCTTAAAGACACAGGTTGCATATTCTTTAGCACATACCAGGAAAACGAATGGTAAGTTTTTAGCTTTAAAGTTTAACTTATTTGCTCGATAATATCACAAAAGAATGAAGATATTTATTGTCAAAGGTTATTGCATAGAAAGATAACCAACTTTAATCAAACTTCAGCTTGAGTACATCTTCAACATTGTTAAAGCGGGTAATTGGTTTTGGGCGTCATGTCAGTAAAATGTCAACATGGTCAAACTTAATGACATAATCATTTTGTCTTTGCTCTAACAAAAATCATTCCAATTTTGGTTACGTTTTTATGAAATAAACCCGTATTTTAGGTCTAATTCTTCTACCTCGCGACTAAGTAAGGCTTGTTCGAAAGACGTTTTGTTGATAATTCAACTGTTTTTCAAAAACATGTGTTTAAAAGTTTCAAAATAGGATAGGTAGGATATGGATATTCGGAGTCAAAAAAAAGCCCTGGTGATCACAAAAGTAAAACCAGTACCTGTCTCTGTAATTGCTCAAGTCTGAGTTTCTCCGCATTTGCTAGTTCATATTCACCATTTTCCAAATGTCGTTGATCGGGCCTAAGCCTCGAGTCAGTTGGAGGCAGCTTCTCCCTTAAACCAGGTGTTATTTCGTTCAAAGATATAGCAAATGGCGTGAGGTTGTATCGCGTCTTGGTGACAGACTTATCTCTTTCCCACAGCAACACAGCTTCCGTCATCGGATCATAGCCTTTGGGTTTTGTTGTTGGATCTCCCAATACGTAGTACATAGCCTCGTCCCACTTTCCCATCAACATTGCCACCTTTTCTCCTGTTCTGTTGTCGTGCACAAACCCATGAACCTGCATTTGGTAAAATAAGATTTTGTTCATAAAGGCTAGTGTTGTAAGAGATTAATGTTATTACAAACGAATATGTCAATTTAGGTTTTATTCGATCTCAAACGGGTCAAAAAGAAGTAGCTAACAAGCGAGTAGTATTATCATAGTATTCTTATATTAGTCATAATTAAAGCATTAGATATACTGAAATAAAAATCTAAGAAATGGACAAAAAGTGCTAGCGGGTCAAGATGGCACTGCCCGTTTCAACAAGCACTAATAAATACCTTTTTCAATCCAGACATGTTTTGACCCGTTAGTCGACTACCTAACCCCCACATCTTGCCATTGGAGAAACTAATGTTGCAAGAAAGATTTTTATAACTCCTGAATATTATTGTTACCTGATGTGGATTTCTGTCTATAATTGACTGCTCCTTGAACTTGAGTTTGCAAGAGTAATTGCCGCTACCCTTGATACGCATGGTACCATAGTGATCACAGTAGATTTTTCCAAGAATAATATTGTATATAGAGGTAGTAACCTTGCTCCATTGAAATGTTTCACCATCTTCAAACTGCAGGGTGAGGACACCCACAGGATCGAGCTGAATAGAACGCCCCCAAAATTTCCCCTTCAGATTGGAATCCGCCCAAAATTTCCAGCCTCTGCCCTCGCAGTGACAGGCAACAATCATAGGGTGGTGACTCACCTAAAGAAAAAGCAACAAAAAACGACTAACTACATGATTTTTAACCATGTAATATATGCAGATACGGGTTTTCTTTTTATATAATAATCCAACCATGTAGAGCAAGAAGAAAAAGAAAGATCTTATATCGTGCGTTTAACAATCGCTGTTTCGTGATTAAATAAAGATTTACCTTTTCAGAAAAGAAACGCAGGCCCTTATCTGGATATTCTGCCTCATAGGTCTCCCCAAGAAGAGGGTTGAAGGGTTTGCATTGTCGACCCTCTGTTGATGCATAACCAGAAACAGCAAAAGCTGCAATGCTTAGAATTCTCATTAAATCATTCCCCTGCATGCGTAAAAAAGTTTGAGGCAAGTACTCAATAAAACTTCATACCTATCATGTATGATGGAGCTCGTTATTTATACCAAGAGCAAATGTCAAAATGCTTAGAAGTTAAAAAGAGTTATAAGAAAACTATAACTACAAATATTGGGCTGGGTAAGTTAACAAGGGTCCTGAGGACTGCAGTTTCTAGCAACCATTATGTTCGATTTACAATGTGCTACAACTATAAGCAGACTAATGTACAAGAGAGATAACCTTAATCAGTTACATTATAAAGGCAAATTATCATGGAGTAAATTGTTAGTACACAACCATACTCAATGAAATTGCCATGAATAAGCATAGCTTGAGTACCTGACCTGCTTTCCCCATTCCAACGCTCGGTCAACCAAACAAGAATACTCCAAATCTTCAAAGCATTTTTGTAATGAAGAGAGCGGTTCGTTAAAGTAAACAGGGAGGCAAACACCAGACAGGTCCTTTCCGATGTTATCTTTGATTATGGACCATAAACCAACCGGTTTGTCTTTTTCCTTCGGTTCAGGTAAACTGTCCCTTCTTTTGACGTGAGGATACTGAATCAAATTTATCTCAGTTCCAGCCCGACGGCCAGACAAGAAAGAGTCCTTTTCATTTGCTAAAGAACTTGATCCATTTTCTCTACTCCGATAGGATGCACATCTTAAAACATCAGCCGACATGAATTCATTTGTGTCAAAAAAGGTTCCGGTTTCTTCATCTGATTCAATGTCTACTCCATATCGGCTTTCAACGTCTGCATCGGAATCAGATCCACTGCCTTCGGACATGATGGAATAGAAATCTGATGCAGTTAGCCAGCAAAAGATATATGAATGATTTGCGGTGATACCAGTAACCAAAAGCAAATATCTTGCACCCTCAATAGTCGAGAAATAATTCCAAAACATTCAATCATCATAATTTTTCTGTTATTTATTATTTTTATCCTGGGGAGAGGGGGTGTTGCAACAAAAGGGTCCGATAATCTTATGGCTAGATATTAGGTTTAAGCTAACATATGCTAATTTTAATTTGCAAGCTGTGTATGTGTACTTGCCAAGTCCTTGGACTCGAATGTATACGTAAATTTTAGTTTCGTATGATCTCATGATAGTGTGTCCCTGCTTATTATATAATTCTAGAGTTTTTGTCTGCCTTATGAAACCAACAGCAACCCACAATGGTGGAAAACTAAGCTACTTTCACTGTTTCACATTAATATATCATCGATCTATACATGCAGTAGTCTAAAGCCAGGTGGCTTAGTGAATACAAAGTAGCTTGAAACTCGGCACCCATTGTTCATGACTCAAAAAAGAAGTTATCAATACAGATTATTCTTGAGCTACAGATGGACATGATCAGCTCAACCCTTACTGAAATTCAGTGGAAGAGTTGCTAATATCATTTGTTGTGGTGTCTAGGATCATGTATATCTCTAACACAATTTATGAAAGATAAACTCTCAAAGATTAGCTTACCACTGAATCTTCTATCTTGCCCGCAAGAAGAATCGCGTTCTTTTGTTTCGTCAACCACAGTTGTTTCCAGCTCGATTTTCTCTGTCTGCAAACAACAAGCTTAACCGGTCAATGCAAAATATTTATGTGCATCTTTCATGAGGAAACTATGATACTAGAACAACAGAATCGGATTCCCATATTTAAATGTTATAAGGGTTATGTAAAAATCAGAAGTCAGAACATCAAATACTTATGTGTGGCTAATACACAATAGTTCTACCCACATTCATAAATAAAATCTTGCTGAATTACATAGTTGGGAAGAATTAAGTCAACGGTTCATGTGAAAGAAAATTAAAGGTATTACCTCTAGCTGTCTCAATTTGTCCAAAAGAACCATGTGTTTAAGTTGAAGAGCCTTCATTTGGTTTTGCAAGGCGGCAAGTTCACCCAGCATTATCGATTCACAATCTTTTATTGCTTCCTCTGATATTCCTTCCAGGGATAACCGTGACCGTAGCTTCTCTGTAGAAATAACCATGTCTTCTGAAGGAGCAAGATCCCCTGTAGACAATCTTGGAAATTTATCCTTAGCAGCTAAAAGGGACTCAATCCATGCAGCTCTATCTTCTCTAGATATGCACCGTAGATGAAGAGTTTTTGTTCCAGAAAATATAGATAGTCTTTTGTCATCTGACTTGCTTGCTCTTACAGAAGAGACCTGTATATAATATACTTGTATACTTTAGAGAACAGCAGGATCTAATATGGTGGCATAGTATCATCAACGTCATTAACGAAAGGAACACTATATCGTCCGTAAGTCCTTAATTATTAATTATACAATTATCAATGTACTATAGACAGAAATTGAATATAAAAAAAAAAAAAAAAGCAACGGCCTGTTTCCTAAGTTGAAATATTCGAATACCCATGGAAGCTATATTATAAAGGAGATGAAGACCAAACTCATGTGTACCAAAAGCCGAGGTTACAGTCTATTTCACCAAAGTAAGTACTAATATAAACAAGATTCATCCTTTATTAACACAGTTTTATGTTGCGTCAGATAAAAATATAAACCGTTCAAGACAATGTTCCTGGTACAGGGTTATCCCTGAGAAAAGATAGTAGTACTATGCTTACGAAAGCCATGCACCACAGGCAAGTAAAGCAAACCTGAGCGGAACTTGTTTGACAAGCACTCCCTAATCCTCAAATTTTGATTACTCCCTGAGATCTTATCATTAGACATTCTATTTCTAGAATAAACATTGGTCGCCATATAATTCTTTCTCGTAATTAATGTTTGTGTGCTTAAAAAGGGCATTTCTGAAGATTTGTGTCATTAGGAGGAAAACTGTATCTACATTCAATATATGATTCTATGGCTAGTTCCTAGATGTTCGTTCAGATATTGTAGATACAAAAATCGGATTCAGGGAAGAAGTCTATCATTTAGTTTTCCATTACGTTCCTAGTAAAGCTCATTTAAGATAATGTTATGACCATAGTATTCCGCTTTCCGCCAGGTAAAACGGTAACACAGAGCAAAATTTTCTACTCAGTAAGTGAACATAGAGGAATCTTTACGAAACAATTGTCAGGCTACCAATTATCTAGTACAATCATTGCACTTCAAGCTATATTGGGCCCGGAGAAGACGGAAATGTACCATTCAGAAAAACACTTTACAGACCTTATCTAGTTATCTGGAGTATAAAGCCACTAAGAGTACACAATGATTGATTCAGATATCAGATCCATCAACTACATGCCATACCTTTTTTGCTTAAAAGGATAAAGAATCTTTAGGTGTTCCATAAAGTCCAAATAGCAAAAAATCATAACAATGCCACCTAACAAACTGTCCTGTTGTCTGTGTTTCTATGGTAGTTATGACATAGTAAATTTCATAACAAGTGTGCTTTAAACAGACTGTTCCACAAAACATTAACTACAGTACTTGTCGATACAATGCAACCTAACCTATTAATTCCTCAAATGCAAAAAACAATGATAATAGTATAACACTCTGTAAAAATATTAAATATTGAGCAATTGATCGCATTACCAGCTTTCTGATCAATTTCTACTGCTATTTGACAACCATTATAACATACGTAACAACGCTAACTCTTGAAACCACCACCAACCGGCCTAGTGGTTAGGTCCTTGATTTCAGCACAAGAGGTCAAGGGTTCAAACCTCGCTAGGTGTGTACATTTAGGGGTGGTTAGGGATAGGTCGGAAACGAGTCCTGAGATTAACCCGGTGAGCTGCATACATCTGACTAAAAAAGGCTCGCCCTCATCCGTTTAACCGTTTAACAACGCTAACTATTTCTTACACAAGTAAATTATTGAAGTGGGTATATATGTGCATTTAATCAAAGCTACATTGTAAATTAAACAGCTATTCATATAGTAATAATCAACGAATATGCAGAATCTATATTAATCGAGCAATTAAAGTATACCTTCAAATGAATCTCCCCATATGGCTTCCACTGCTTAACACCAAACCGATAATGACCGCTCCCGCTACTACATTTCCTCATATACCTAACCGACTCTTCCCCAATCACCTTAAACCCTTTCTCACGCACCGGACTCAACACAATCTTATCCGGACCATGCGTCTTATAATACGACAACACTCCGTCTTCCAACGTAAACCATCTCGACCTCCACCCCTTCCCATAGTTCACCCACTTATACAATATCCCCGCCACAACTCCACCTCCGCTACAAAACACCGATTTCGAAACCGAACAATCCTCGCCGCACTCCTCAACTTCATTAACCGCATTCTCAAATTCAGTTCCAACTGACGAAACCTGAGCCGAAAAACTCACCGGCCTCACATTATTATTACTCCTACCGTTCGGATTCTCAAACCCTAACCCTAGACCTAACTCACACTCATTCTGCGGCTTAGCCGTAACCGCAGACGGCGAACCGTTACGATCCTTATCAATCGACACCGGCGCGATACAACACAACGGATTCATCTCTTAACTCAATCAATTCCACCTCAACTTCACATTAATTCATCCAAATTACACAGATCTAAACAGTAACAGTCCCTAACAACAAAACTAACGGTAAAAACAGTGAAAACGATTAACGGTGACCTAATCGGAGATTCGATACATAATGTAGCAACAAAATTAACGGTAAAAACAGTTTAATTACAGTAATTAACAGTTAAATCAGTAAAAAAACGGTTAACGGATACCTAATCGGAGATGTAACGGTAAAAACAGTAAAAAAAACGGTTAAAACTGATCGGAGATTCAAAATAACGGTTAAAACAGTAAAATAAACGGTTAAATCGGTTAAAAAACAGTTAAAACTGATCGGAGATTCAATATAACGGTAAAAACTGATCGGAGATTCAATATAACGGTAAAAACAGCTAAAATACGGTTAAAACAGTAAAATAAACGGTTAAATCGGTTAAGAAACAGTTAAAACTGATCGGAGATTCAATATAATGGTAAAAACAGTAAAATAAACGGTTAAATCGGTAAAAAAACAGTTAAAAACTGATCGGAGTTTCAATATGGTAAAAATGACGGTAAAAACAGTAAAAAAACGGTTAAAAGTGATCGGAGAGTGGAATGTGAGGAGTGTGTGTTTTTGGAGGTGAGATTAGTGTGTGAGAAAATGAGTGAGGGAGTGAGGGGGGAAGGGCGTAGGATAAGCAGAGTGGCGCATTAATTCAGTTAGAGGTAGGTCATGATAGTATGTTACAGCTGCTCTGGCTAATCTACGCGTTGGGGGGTTGGATGAAGTAGGGAGTACTGATGGATTGGCAGGACCTTTTGTCTATTGGTTTGTACTGGCATCATTTTGTCTTTATTGTGTGATTTGTTTATTGGTTATTAAAAAATTGAGATTTGTTGTGCGTTGGTGTGTAATTAAGGGCGTTAATTGGGTAAACCAGAAATATTTACGGGGCGAAGATTCTCTCTCATTACTTGACTTAAGTTGAGCGTGATCAATTGGATCAAATCCACTGGTTCACACTTCTCTAACCTGAGTCAAGTTAGTTTTCTAACTTGAGACAATCTCCATCTAAAATTTACAATCTGGGTTATCGAGTTTAGGTAGGGTCGGGTTAGTCGGGTTTAGGTATTTTAGACGGCCCTAGTTATAATATTGCAATTATAGTAAAAATACTCGAAACCTGATTAATTTGACTCTATTTAAACTCGAATAAGATTATTCGTGTCTGGTTATATGGGTTGAAAATATTATCCGGTTTACTCAAGTTAACACGAGTAACTAAAACTTTTATTATGGTCGAATTTCGGATGAGAGTTTTAACATTACTCGGGTTAATTGAATAAACCACATAAAGGATTTTAAAACTTTTTCATATATTTCTTGGGCCTTTTAAGGAAATTTACCTACCTTCTAATTTTTTATTTTATTTATTTATTTATTTTAATTATAATTTGAATTATTTAGGTTAACCTTCACCTTATTGCTTGTGAAGGTCGGGTACATATAATTTTCTTCTTCCTCGAAATCCGATTAATCTGACCCCAATAAAACATATTTGAGGCCAGTTTGTGCAAATAACACGTACATTTAAGCTAAAGACTGTCTTTTTCACATAAACTGACAATGAAAAAACCTTAATTGTTTACTCATATCAATATGACGTTATAAGTTGATTATATAAGTAGTAGTATTATAAAAGGGAATGCATTTAGATTTTTTGTTTATTAGTTTAGTTTATGTTTTCACTAATACATATATTAATGCTATATCTCCTTAACCCGTTATTCTAATCACACACATTCATGCCATCATTCATCAATTTTTGCTCTTAAGCGATACTTTTGAAATTGTTTTGTGCCATTTATCAATTAGAAACAAGTTTTATCTTTACTACATAAAAAGAAAAATAGTCAAACTTGAATTCTTTACTTGTTGAATTATTGAAAAATTGGTAAGGAAAATATTGAATGTTTAATGCAATATATCAAATGTTGAATTTTTCTAAAATGTTGAATAGACTAGACGAATACCCATGCATAACAACGGGATTTTATAGCGACAGATAGTTTATTGATAAAAAAAGTTTATAGGTTATAAACGAAAAATAATAAAAGTTTGAAGATTTTGGAATTAAACATAATGTTTTGAAACCCGGTTCGACCCGGGTGGTTCAATTGGTTGAACTGTTTCGGTCGAAAAACGGGTTTGAAGCGTCCCGGGTCAACCCGGTTTGTGTTTTAATTGGTTGTATTTAATTTGGTAGATATGTTTTTTTAATTTGTTGTATAATGTGAATAAATCATTGTACTTTTAAATAAAGGTGCTCATCGGTCCAAAACTAGACCGAGACCGAATTCGGCAAAAAACTTAGACCGAGACCGGACTGAATATGGTCAGCTGATTTTTAGTCTTTTGTAGTATATATAATTATTTTCCGAAGAAACACTCGTGAAAGTATGTTCTTCGGGTCGTTATGTCCCAACGAAGGTAAGACGGCGATTGAGTCGGCTTGAGTCGCGTGATTGTGAAGTGAAATTGGTTTATAATTGAGGATTTTTAAGTTTTTATTCTAAAAGAAATGCAATAGCAATAAAAAAAACAATAAAACAATAAGAGTTTTAAAATAAGAAAGAAAAATAAGACGGGAAAAGAATTTTTTTAAAAAACAATTATGTTTTAAAACGCAGTTACTGTTAAAGTAAAAAGAAACAATAAAACGACGCAAAGTAAAAACAAACAACTAAAACAAGTGTAAGATAAAATGACTAAAGAAAAAACGAGATTTAAAACGTGAAAAGAAATTAAGACTGGAAATGAATTTAAAGACAATATGTTTGCAAAGTGACGTGAATAAGTTCATCAAGTGTGAGTCAAGGATTGACGACGAATTATTTTCCTTAAACAAGACAATTTTCTCACAACGTTGGTTTATTTTGAAAATAATTCTTTAAAAAGAAAATAATTACTAGATTTGTAATTTGATTATTCTCCGGCTTTTGCCCTTCAAATAATAAATCTACAAATCTAAATAATCTCACTAATTATTAGTCACAATCTTCTTTTATGTCCACACTTGACTCACAAACTCGTGCCACCAAGCAAACACTAAAAAAAACTACTCGAAACTCATATTAATAAGATAAAGTTACTTGATAAAAGAAAAAGACTCGATAAAAAAGAAATAAAGAAAAACTAATTATTATTAAGCTATAAATGTTTACTAGATAACGTTACTAGATAAAAGATACTAACTTGTTATATAATAAATCCTAACTTGATAAATTTTAGAAAAATTCGGCAGAGTTTCGTTTAGATATTAAGCAAAAAAGAACCTCACTCGATAAACGATGAGGTATAGATTATCTAACTCGATAATCTTGGCTAACTCGCCGAAAAAAACAAAACTCGGTAAATACAAAACTCGATAAAATGAAAATCTAAAAACTGTAACTCGGGAAAAAAAATAAATAAATAAATAAATAAATACTAGAACTCAAACTCGATGACGTCATTGACTCTATTTTGATATAAAAGTCAAATTCCTAATTCTAAAGATTTTGCTAAAAAGTCCCTAAATGGAAAGTCCATACTCGATAATATTAAAACAGCCAATGTAAACTCGATATTTTTTTATTCTTTGGTCCCTAACTCGATAAAACCAGTTATCAAACTCGAAAATCAATAAATCAAGTTTCAAACTCGATAAACCTTAAACTCAAACTCGATAAACCTAAAAAAATAGTTCAAACTCGAAAGAAAAACAAAAACACAAACTCGATAATCACTATTTCAAACTCGATAGTTTTTTAAAAAAAATCTAACTCGATAAAAAAAAAATATAACTCGATAAAATACATTTCAAAACACCATTTTGATCCAAAATAAAGCCTAAAACTAATGTTTTTCTACCAAATTTACTAAACAACCTAGTTTAGCCATAAACTTTAAATCCCACCAATAAAAACAAGATTTTAACAACTAAAAAATAAAGATTTTTAGAGAGATAAAGCTAGAGAGAGAAAGTAAAATAAAAAAATGACTTCATAAAAATAAAATTACACTACTCCTACTACTATGAGGACCAACCCTCAACAACCAACCTCTCAAAGTTGGTGTTTAAGGGGTATTTATAGGCTATGGGCTAGGGCTTCTCTAATCTTTTAATTTGTTGCATAATTAGCCCCTAGACTTTTACAAAACATGATAAAACTACTTAAAACATATTAAAACGCTACAAATGCAACTAAATACTACACGTAACGATCTTGTAACTTGGAGGAATTGAGTTGACTTTTCTTCCAAAGTTCTTCAAAGGACCAAAGTTGACAACTTGCTGAAACTTGGAGGGCCATTATTGTAAAGGTCTTCATATTTCAACTAAGAATCTCTTTTGTTATTCTCTGAGTCTCTAAGGATTACTTTTGTCATTTTGCGCTTTTCTTGGATAAATTTCTTCCTCGGCTTCAGCTTTTTACCTTTTTCCAATCTCATGCTCGTTTTTGCCGGTTTTTGGCTTGTTTTTGTCCATTTTTCACATATCCGTACCTGCACATACACAAATACAAAAACATACATTCTCTTGACATTTTTGGTTAGTATTTGATGTATTTGGTCTGATTTTAGGTCTAAAAAGGATGTGTGAATAAGCACTCATCATCAGTCCGGTCCGGTCCGGTCCGGTCTTGTTCCAAATAGGCTAAATGTTCGGTTTTTAAGCCGGACCGGACTGAACCGGACCGAGACCAAAACTATGAAAAACCTTAGACCGAGACTGGACCGAATGTGGTCGGTCCTGTCTCGGTCCGGTCGATTTTGTCGGTCGGTCCGGTCCATCCGGTCTGTTTGCTCACGCTTACTTTTAAGTAATGGATAATGTTTTGAAACCCGGTTCGACCCGGTTGGTTCAAACGGTTGAACGTTCTGGTCGAAAAATTGGTCGATTTAAACCGGGTCAACTTGCTAGGTTGGGTCGATTTAAACTGGGTCAACACGCCGGGTTTGAAGCGCCCCGGGTCAACCCTATTTGTGTTTGAATTGGTTGTATTTAATTTGGTAGATATGCTTTAATTTGGTTGTACAATGTAAATAAATTATTGTACTTTTAAGTATTGGGGTGTTTTAATAAGAGTATTAATTACATTTCACTTTCTCTCTCATTTGACTATTGTTGAAAACTCAACATTTCACTTTTGACCATTTTTCTATTATAAGTAGTATAGATAATATACAAAACCAATTTTCGGGAAAAATATATTTTATTAATTTTCGAAAAAAATATACAAAACAATTTTCGGGTCTAACCGGGTTTCGAAAATATAAAAACCGATTTATTTGACCCGTTTTTCGATCGGAATCGTTTGAGGGTTCAACCGATGGAACCAGCCGGGTCGAACAGGGTTTCAAAACATTATGTTTAATCCCCAAATCGTCAAACTTTTATTATTTTTCGGTTATAAACCATAAACTTTTTTTATCGCTACAACTATCTGCCGATATAAAATCTCATTGATATGCACGAATACTCGCCTAGTGAGGATAAATAAAGAATGTATTGATTATAAAAGTATAGTTTATTATTGCCTAAGATTAAGAGAGCATGTGTGCATATTGTGAACTTGAGTTCTATGATATGATATATTGCTAGTGTTGACCACACCCTCTCCTAATTTTTAGCCACACCCCCCCCCCCCCCCATATTTTTTTATTTTTATAATTTTGTTTATATCAAAAAGCTATAAAACTGAAAGTGCGGAACAGAAAATGTAAAGTTTAATATGTCAAACGCTTAAAACTGTCAGAAATACGGAACAGAAACTGACAAAAAGCGGGGTTATACTGAAAAAAATAGGGGACAAGGAGGAGACAAGGGGCCTGCCACCCTTGTCCCCCGTATGTATAACATCACCCGATTTTTATCATGTTATATCCTGTTTAGACTAAACGAGAATGGCAGCGGTCCGCCGCGTTACGGGCGGACCTGTTTTTTGGCGGAGGCGATTTTCCATAAATAAAGTAGAATTGTCTTCTTTTTTTCCGTTGTATTTGTTTTTTGGATAGATAAGCTATACACTTAATAACATATATAACTGAACTCGATGGCAGGCAATACAAACATTTACTGTTTGGATAGATGTTATACTATACATACATGTACATAGTGACTGGGTATAAGTAGGCAGGTCCATGCATGTACACTTGTCACTCACCTTACTTTGTTTTCTTAGCGGCCGTACTCGTTTCCTCTTGCGTGTCATCCTTCAGTAGGTGTCTTCGAACAGACACCTTTACAACTTCATTTTGCACTACATGGTCGTGCACACCGGCAGTAATTTCCACAGTAACGGGTGTCGACGCTTGCAGGATTTCACTTATAGGAGGTGTTGCTGGTGGTTCTTCGACCGCTGCTGGTGATTGACTTCTTGTCTGTGTGTACGTTTTAGGTCCTGTTAGCAGGAATGTTTGATTATGTGGCTGTGGACTGCGAGGTTGACTGGTGCATTTTCCTGAAGCGCTATTAGTACGTATTTAAGAATGTAGACTGGAATTTCTTTTGTAGAATCCGTCGAATAATGCAATTGAAACAGATGAGTGGTTCCTTCCAGTGCTGTTACAACCGGCGGCAGTGTATACGGATCAATGAAACCTTGTTCTGACACAACTTTGTTGCATTCCGTTACTATTGAATGCGCCTCGTTACTGAAACATGTTAATGTTAGTGTTCCGGTGTTGTTGGAGATTAGCATCCTGAAACTGTAGGTGCAAAGGGTGTAAAAAAACAAATGGGTGAGAACATGTAAACACAATCTCTCGGTAAGCAACGTTCGATGTTTGCATCATTCATGTGACCGTTGTCGTTACTTGTACCTGTAATCGTTGGATTCTCCCAGATTAGGTGGCTGGCAGTGTGCATGTGGTCGGTCGTTGAAGATTTTGTGCCTACAGTCACGGCACCGGCGGAAGTACGACGGTCTTCCAATCACAATTTCCGCGAACGTGGCAATGAATGAATCACACGTTCTGCAAAAACCAAGAAAAGTTCAATCTCCGTTGTATCTGTTGTGTTTTTAGATCATGTATGATCTTCTACCGTTTGGTTTCGTGGATCCTCTCGCAACAGCTCATCCACCGTAACTCTGTTTTGTTGCTTTTCCTGTTCTATATTATTGTATCGGTAAGTGCGGACATTTTGTATCACTGGTGGCGCTACCAGTTGATTATACATATAAATTTATTGCAAGTTAGCCATCCTTTTTTTAGGATCTTAATGAATATCGTCTGTTAATGTGAAAATTATTCACGACTTTTGCCTATTAGCTTTGAGGCTACATAAAATATCAACGTATTGGAATTTGTTGCATATGTTTATTATTGTCGACTTACATGCTTAGTATTGACGACTTACGCAGACCTTTAGCCTTTTGTCCCCATCAAGAACAAATAACCAAGAGGGGCATTGGACTTGTTTATGTGCTTACATACGTTATCTCCTCTTTAGGCCATATTTCATCTCGAATAGATGTCAAAGAATCATCTGATTTCCTTTCAAGAACTTGCATTTAAACAAATTAAACAACCACTTATGAGTCTACTTTTGAACATTAGTCCTGCATTTAAAGAATGAGTTTACTTTTGATCGCTAGCCCTACATTTGTTATAAGTATAGTTTGTCAAGACCAGTTTCAGTAGTTGCATAATCATGTAATTGTAGCCATTGTCAACTGACAACCAATGAACTCACAGTAACATGTAAATTAAAAAAGGATGAATCCGTATGGAAATAAGATAGAAACATACCTACATATGAAAAACTCCCATATAAACTCACGTAGAACACAATCTACCAACCTGAAACTTGCAAACACAATTTTTAAGTCTTCGAATTTCATAACTTTCTATACGATCAACTTTGCGAAACTACTTACATAGGCAAGACACAGGCCGAACACAACTTTTTGCAATTCAGCGTTAGAAAAATCCATAGCCCGTCGATCCATTGGTGCCTCGATTCCAAGAGGCAACATGACTACCGATCCAAACTAACAACGCTTATATAAAGAATCTGTGTTCATATAAAAGAAATGTCGGAACCAATAAAGGCATCATAAAAACTGAGTTCCAGATTTTCCAAATAACCATGGTATTTCTTTTATATGGATGTAATTCAACCCGTCTATTATAACATTCCATACCAACTTAACTTTATTCAAAACCAAGAGTTCAAGTCCCAGGCCCAGAAACTATGGACACGCTAAAAGCCATGAATTTTGAGAGCCCCTATATCTCTTAAGCCAAGTTCATGGTAGCTAGTCAGCCAACAAATAACTTAACATAGTATGCACCCACTACATTAACTTTTTGGAGTTGTGTCTCTATGACTCGCGATTGTGCAGACCCAAGGCAATCCCCTCAGCATAATAAACTGGATCTCCAAGAAAATGTTTGACTCCGCACACACAAATAAAGAAAAAACAATCTTAACAATATGCATGATCTTTTACCTAGCTAGCCGAAGAGATGAAACTGGGAGTCTGGCAGCATTCTTGATTATGTACTTGGCCTACCAAAACAAACAAATTCAATATATCAATTACACAAAAAAAACTAAATGGTTGTTTCTTCTGTTTAATACTACGCTTTTCTTTAAGACTTTCGAAGATGAAAGTTCTTTGTTTCAATCCTTGGTTATCCAACTTAAAAGTGATATTTAAACCGCAAACCTTTACCGTAAGTCATCATGTTTATAAGTTCCTAATTAAGTTAACTTTAAACGATACAAAGTTAGAAGTATGTACCTCTTTTCCTGAAAGATAAGTGTCTTGCAAGTCATCAAGCTGCAAAATGAAACACTGATGAGTGTCTAAATACTCATCATTTTGTACCAATCTGAACTGCCAAAACGTACAGAAACACTCAAAAATGCATCATAATACTTAAAATATCTCAAAAGAGTGTTTTATATGTTTCAAATACAAAATATGCAAAAACAAATGAAAAACGTACAAAGTTTGCATAATTGGCAGTTTCAGTCCCTCAAGTTTCAAATATTGTCAAAACTAGTCCCTGAAGGTTTTAAATGAATAAAAAGTCAACTTAAGTCCTTGGGAAACCAAAAATGTTCACAAAACATCCCTGGATAAAAGTTTACACAAACTGGCAGTTTCAGTCCCTCAAGTTTCATAAATTGTCAAAACTAGTCCCTGGTTATTCTAAAAACATGAAAATGTCACCAAAGGTCCTTTTTAATCATAAAGTTACATATTTAGTCCTTTGGTGCAAAGTTTCATAAAATTACAAGTTTAGTCCCTGTACTTTGGAAATTGACAGAAATGGTCCCTGGGATGTAAAAACTTTGAGAAAAGCAATTTTGGTCCTTATACTAATAATCTTTTGCAGGAATGGTCCTTGGTGTTAAGTTTGGTGAAATTACATGATTGGTCCCTGAAGTTTCACAGTTTGGCAAAACAGGTCCCTCAAAGTTTCAAACTTGACAGTTTCAGTCCTTGGGTGTTCAAAATGGGAAAATTATCATTAAGGGTCCTAGGGAATTCATAAATATCACTATTAGTCCCTGGGAGAAAGTTTTGAATAAATTACACATTTAGTCCCTCAAGTTTGGTGTATTGTCAGTTTTAGTCCCCGGGTATTTAAAATAATTAAAAATATCAAAAATGCCCTTGTACTATTAACATAAGACAATTTAAACCCTTTTGATAACTTTGGTTAAATCACAAAATCAGACCCTCTACTTTTGCTTAATTACATTTTAGGTCCTTGTGATTTATTAAACTAAAAAACCAAACGGACCTTATTGTTATTTTACCAAAACCAAAAATAAACCCAACACTAATACAAACCCAGCCCATGTGATCCACCAGCCCATCTCCCAGCCCAGTCCACCCTTATTAATAAAATCCGGTCAACACCCTCGGTCAACACAAACCAAAACCACCCCGTATACTCCTTCCCTCCCAAACCACCACTGGTATCCCAAACCACCACCACCACCTGTCCATACTTGCTCCCCACTCATTCCACCTCACCCTCCACCTCACACATACTCCCAAAACCCTTTAATCCCCTTAAAACCCTCGTACGCTACCACAGTTGTCCCCTTGGACTTTTGGCGCGAAAAAGCAAATTTAAACGGCCTGGATCACTCAGACCATATCAAAGGCTGTGATGTGGTGGGAAATGCTTATGTGGGTCCCACAAGACCAGAAAAGGGCTACAAAAGAGATGGGAGGCTGAAGAGAAGAATTATTAGATTAGGTTTAGTTAATTATAGTCGTATGTAGTGTAGTTTATAATTTTAGTTATAATTTCCATTAAAAACACTTGTATCAGTTTAATTTCATGTATAACAATCTTTAATCAAAGTCAATTTCAAGTTTCCTTGGTTGTCTCAGTTTATGCAAATTTCTTAATTTCCCAAAAATCTCACATAGTTGTATGTTGTTTGTTGTTGTTATTTATTAATCTCATAAGTCCATCTAAGCTCTGACAAAGCTTTTGGAGGCTTTTAGATAGCTCAGAATTCAGTTTAGTAATTAGATTCAAAAATTCATAGAAAATCAAATAAATAAAGGAAAAATAAAAAATTAGTGTGAAGAAAGGATTGAAGCTGAAGCAAGTGATAATCTGGATTGCTTTTGGGTATAATAGTGCTTAGTGGTAAGCTATAGGTTGTTCTTGGTCATTGGTTTCAATTCCTCAGTCCATTTCCCATTGTAAGCAAGTTTTTATTTTTTAGCTTAATGAGTTTTTAATGTTTCTGTGATGTTATCCTTATTTAAATAGTCTCATTTAAGTTTATTTAATCTGTTTTAATGTTATAATCAGTAGTTGTAGTTTAATAAATAAAAGTTATAGTGTAATATTAATTTTAAAGGAGTGTTTGGTAAAATCTGTTTCAAAGTATTCCAGGGTATTGTAGTTGTTGTTTTTGGTTCAATCAAGTCATAATAGGTCTAAGATAACTAGGTAAGCCATAAAATTAGTGTCTCAGTAGGTATAAAGTCAAAATCCAAGTCCATTTCCCTTGACAGTTAACTGTCAAGGATTTGGGTCTCAAAACCAATCACAAATGCTCATAAGTTATTAATATAGCTTATTATAGTCTCACATTAGCTTATTATAACAGTTACAGCTTATTAGAAGCTTTAGAAACTCAATTTAGTCAAACTAGCAAGTTTTACTCAAAGTCAACTTTTGCACTTCTCAGTTTTTTCCAAAACTAGTGAGAATTGTTTTGAATTTAGGAGAAGGATTTAGAAGTTGAATTTTGTTGTGATAATACTATACCAGCTCTAGTTTAAGTTTCCACCATCTTTATATTTTTGTGATTTTTATCCTGGGCCCCACTCTTCCCCAAACATACTTGCAGGGCAAGAGAGTGCCCTGCTCAGATCAGACTCAGTCACAACACCACCTTTGGTGGTGTTTTGTGACCACCTCAGTGGGCCCCAGACCCTCTAGTTAGTTCCATACAACCCCCCTCCTAGTAGACTCTTAGGTTTGACCTCTTGTTTGACCTAAACCCCTGTGGACCCCACCTAGAATAAGCTATCAATTCTGTCCCCAGTCTGTGTATTATTTGAGTTTTGGATTAGCTTATTTGTGCTTATAAGCTTATCTACTGAGCTTATTTGGCCAAATCAAGTTTTGACAACTCCAACTCACTTATTAGTACCAGAATAAACCATAGTGGGTGCCACATAAGCTCATTTGAGCTTATTAGCTTGTTTAGTCAACATAAGTCAACTGTCACCCTAATTAGCTTATAACTAGCTTATTAATAAGCTATAAAATTATTGTTTTTATTAAAGTTGCCTATTTTTAGATATAATATAGTATTGTAAAAGAAAAATCAAGAAAAGACAACATAAAAATAAGTGATAGTTTCTATTTAATTTAATTTAATTTTAATTTTCATTTTTAGATTTTAATTAAGTAATTTGTGTTTTTATATTTTTATTAATTTCCTTATAGGTTAAAGTATTTTTAATAATTTTCTCAGATTTTTATATTGTAATTTAGTATTTATTAGAATTAATAATAGTTTTATTAATAATTAATCAATAAATAATTTTTAATTAGCATAATTAATTTTTATATAACACCACCTAGTTTTTATATTTTTTATAGCTTTTATAAGTCATAATATAGTTTTAGTAATTTTCTCATAATTTTCTAAGTTAGTTTAATATTATTTGTAATTTAAAATAGTTTAATTAGTTTAATTAATATTAATAGTTTTTAATTAATAGAAAATACATAAAAAGACAAAAATATTTATTTTTATTTTTTATACTTTCTTCAAGTTCCTTTTTAAGTTTAGAAAATATTTTTATAAATTTTTAGTTTAATTTGTAGTGTTAATCAATTTTAGTTTTAATTAAATTAAGTTTTAATTAAAAAGTTAAATAGTTATTAATTAAATAATTAATAATAAATAATATAATAATCTAAAAAATAGTTTTCTTTTTAATTTAATTTTATTTTTAGTTTAAGTTTATAGGATTGTCAATTTTAACCCTTGTAGTTTATTTTTCCTTAAAACTCACCTTTTTCTCAGTACGCAGTCGCGTCTGATTTTAATTTGGTGCACGTTTTAGATACCTAGGTTTTACGTAATCGTTTTATTAGTTTATTTAAGTTATAAAACCCTAGTTAAACACACACACACACACTTTTATAACATTCCCTGTTCAGATTCACTCGATCACAGATTCGTTTATAATATCACATCGCACACCTCGTTGGGACTTACGACCCGGGAAAACACTGTATTCCTCGGAAGCATTTGCCTCAGCTGTTTGACTATTACAGTTGGCCATTCACAAGTGGCTGATCAATAATTATCTGACTGTTTGAGGCGAATCAAAATTTGGCGCCGCTGCCGGGGAGGTTGTGCGCTTATTCTAAACGATTTTGCGTATTAGTGATTCTGAATATACATCCATTGTATATTTACCATCTTTTATCTATATTTTTATAAAACAAAACCCAAAAATATTCACCTTTACACCCCTACCTATTTGATTCTTCATTTCTCATCCCCAAAACCTTTTGATTCTACTTTCTTCTACTTATCTCATAATTGATTCTAATGGCATCTCTCGATGACGATTTCTTTAAACAAAGGGCCTTTAAAAGCGAAGTTGAAAAACTTATGGCCTTGTCAAAAATGTCGAGATGTCATGTTGATTATGATAGACCTTCGATTCCTATTCCCTCTCCGGTGAGGGAAAGAGATCATGAAACCGAGGTGACAAAGGACCTTGTACTTTCCTCTAACGATGGAGGTGCTAAATACGTCCAAACCACGGTTGTCCAAAAACCTGAGCTCACAAATGCTCCTAAACCTGATCTTTCACGGTTTACGGTTAAAAGTTTGTCAAACAAACGTACAGAGCTTAGGGCAGTGACTGAAAAGAACGACTTGCCCAACCTTCACGTTTATCAAAAACAAAAACCCGAGACCATAACGGAAGTGGTGGAAATTTCTAGCTCTAAGAGCACACCACTTGTCCCACCTCCGGCTTTTATTCCTTGTGACGGTTGTGGTGAACCGCTTTTCGGTTTTCCATGTCGTTGGTGTACATGTGTACAATGTGGTAATGATATTCAAAACGGGAGTTGTTTGTTTTGTGGATCAAGTAATTCATTTGCTTATGATCCTAATCAAAACTCATTCAACAACTCCTCAAATTTTTTAAACTACCCATCACATTCATACGAGCAAGAATCATATTATCCAAATATCAATGATGCTTCGTATCAAAATACACCAAACCAGACTCAACAGTTTTACTGTTGTGAGTACTGTGGAGGTCCACATTTTAGCTCTGATTGTCAAACAAGGAATCCATTTCCTTGTAACAATTACGACTATTCGTTTCAAGAAACACCTCCACAATACCAAATGAACCAAGCAACTCCTCAAAACCAGCAAGATCCTTGTCTAGAGGTTCTTGAAAAACTTAAAAACATTAGGGAGGAGTTAGCTAATATGTCGCTTCGCCATTATCCAAGTTCTTCTTGTGTATATTGTGGGGGTCCTCATAATGATGATCAATGTCAACCTTCCGGTTTTGACACATCCACACCTCCACAATTTCCACTCATTCAAAATTCTCGTGATAAATCTATCGCAGAATTACTTGCTGAAGAACGAGATTCTGGGAAAAGCATGGAAGATCTAATTGCTGAGCAAAGAGTAGCCAAAATACGTGCCAATATTCGCTATGCTGCTTTTTATGAGGACGATGATGACAGTGATTATACCTCATCATGTTCATCAGTTGAGACTCCTTCCATGGATATACAGGGAGAAAATAATATAACTGAATCACCAGCAGTAGAAATAATGGAACTTGTAGACTCCGTTACTGCTAGTCCTTCTCAGCTCCCTCTGTATGTTGTTATCACACCCGAGGTTCCCACTCACTCTCTGAACATGGGGGACAAGCATCTTGACACAATTCCCGCAAAGGAATCGGACGAATTCATAAAGTCTAGTGTTGAGAACCTTGTCTCAATCCCGAGAGAGTCACAGGGAACTTTTGATCTTATGTGTGATATTCCTTTCACCCCTGATAATCCAAATGAACAAATTGAGACTGTCTCTGATTCCAGTAATGATTGTTTATCTTATGGAGACATCGAATTTGTTGATGCATCACTTCCAGAGTCTAATGATGACTATCTTTTTGAAGAGTTCGTTGATGAAATCTCTCATATGGATCCCATCCCACCAAGGGATGAAAATGAAGTCTTTGACTTTGAAGCGGATTTGAGAGAGTTAGAATTCTTGCCTACTCATGATCCTGCGTTTGAACTCACTCAGATCAAACCACTTCCTCCGGAAAGTGAAAATGATTTGGACGAATTCGAAGCTTTTATGAATGAAGATAGTTCAATTTCATACGAAGTTGATGATAATTATCTTGATCCAGAGGGGGACATTCTTTTTCTAGAAAGTTTGTTAAACGAAGATCCATTTCCCCCTCTTCCACAACTTCATAATAAGGAAATCAAATCAGTTGAGGAAACTGATAAATTTTCTGAGATCAAGCTTAAGGACTTTCCTCCTCCACTTGAATATGCATTTCTTGAGGAGGAAGTTCTTATCTTAATTGCTATTCAGATCTCCCTACTTTCCTTCACCTACCGGGTGATTTCTCCTATTCTTCACTCCTTCGGGAATGAAGACACTATCTTTGACCCCGGCATTCTCATTTATAAATTATGAGCCGAGTGTCATTATATCTCATCGGTGTGGAACTGTCGCGTGCTTCAAATGTTTATCCAAACGTCTTGAATGAAAGTCCGATTGAGATTGTCTCTTCCACTTGCTTCCCCATGGACAAATGAATACGGGGTCGAGTCAAGTTAGTGACTCGGTAATCAAAAACATTAGCAAAAACATGGGCTTGTCACCCGTGTGTAACACCCTAGTGTGGGGGAGATGCCCCACATGTTGTATATATATATCTAAAAAAAAAAAAAAAAAAAAAAAAAAATGAATGAATGAATGAAAAAGAAAATGTACATATAGTGATAGCTTCTATTTAAGAAGTTTTATCTAAAAAATAATTGTATATATATACACATAAAATAAAGGCTATGTAATATTTCCTTCTTACGTTCTAAGTTCGGTTTAACACCCGGTACTTTGAATATTGAGGACAATATTCAGTTCTAAGTGTGGGGGGAGATTCGTTATTCTAACGAATTTAAATACATGTTCCATCAAGAACCCCCATTTTAGCCAAAATTTTAAAAATTTTTTCTCACTTAGAACGCAATAAATGGTATCAATCCTCCATGTCTAACCCACAACAGGATTGGCTAATCCAGGAGCAAACGGTTCTTGGTAAAGATAACTCAAACCCGTTTATGGCTTGCAATTTGCCAAAAATTGTATGGTTCCTCAACTCCCCATTATCCTCAAAAGCTAATGAGTTGGCTAGCCCACAAGATTATGGCTTGTGGTAAAGGCCGTGGAAAAACCATAATTGGTAATCAGCTCACCAAGATGTTGACTATTCCATCAAGAGTTGGCTAGTCCAGAAGCAAACGGCTTTTGGTAAAGACTAATCAAATCCGTTGACAGCTGGTGATTTGCTCAAAATCACACGGTTATCAGGTGTGCCACAGTTCTTACACCTGGCTACTCCAGAAGTGATGGCTTTTGGTAAAGAGTTAAAATCCATTAATTTTTTCTCAAATAGATTGCTAGGGACTAGCAATAGTTTAGTGTGGGGGATTGATGAGTGTCTAAATACTCATCATTTTGTACCAATCTGAACTGCCAAAACGTACAGAAACACTCAAAAATGCATCATAATACTTAAAATATCTCAAAAGAGTGTTTTATATGTTTCAAATACAAAATATGCAAAAACAAATGAAAAACGTACAAAGTTTGCATAATTGGCAGTTTCAGTCCCTCAAGTTTCAAATATTGTCAAAACTAGTCCCTGAAGGTTTTAAATGAATAAAAAGTCAACTTAAGTCCTTGGGAAACCAAAAATGTTCACAAAACATCCCTGGATAAAAGTTTACACAAACTGGCAGTTTCAGTCCCTCAAGTTTCATAAATTGTCAAAACTAGTCCCTGGTTATTCTAAAAACATGAAAATGTCACCAAAGGTCCTTTTTAATCATAAAGTTACATATTTAGTCCTTTGGTGCAAAGTTTCATAAAATTACAAGTTTAGTCCCTGTACTTTGGAAATTGACAGAAATGGTCCCTGGGATGTAAAAACTTTGAGAAAAGCAATTTTGGTCCTTATACTAATAATCTTTTGCAGGAATGGTCCTTGGTGTTAAGTTTGGTGAAATTACATGATTGGTCCCTGAAGTTTCACAGTTTGGCAAAACAGGTCCCTCAAAGTTTCAAACTTGACAGTTTCAGTCCCTGGGTGTTCAAAATGGGAAAATTATCATTAAGGGTCCTAGGGAATTCATAAATATCACTATTAGTCCCTGGGAGAAAGTTTTGAATAAATTACACATTTAGTCCCTCAAGTTTGGTGTATTGTCAGTTTTAGTCCCCGGGTATTTAAAATAATTAAAAATATCAAAAATGCCCTTGTACTATTAACATAAGACAATTTAAACCCTTTTGATAACTTTGGTTAAATCACAAAATCAGACCCTCTACTTTTGCTTAATTACATTTTAGGTCCTTGTGATTTATTAAACTAAAAAACCAAACGGACCTTATTGTTATTTTACCAAAACCAAAAATAAACCCAACACTAATACAAACCCAGCCCATGTGATCCACCAGCCCATCTCCCAGCCCAGTCCACCCTTATTAATAAAATCCGGTCAACACCCTCGGTCAACACAAACCAAAACCACCCCGTATACTCCTTCCCTCCCAAACCACCACTGGTATCCCAAACCACCACCACCACCTGTCCATACTTGCTCCCCACTCATTCCACCTCACCCTCCACCTCACACATACTCCCAAAACCCTTTAATCCCCTTAAAACCCTCGTACGCTACCACAGTTGTCCCCTTGGACTTTTGGCGCGAAAAAGCAAATTTAAACGGCCTGGATCACTCAGACCATATCAAAGGCTGTGATGTGGTGGGAAATGCTTATGTGGGTCCCACAAGACCAGAAAAGGGCTACAAAAGAGATGGGAGGCTGAAGAGAAGAATTATTAGATTAGGTTTAGTTAATTATAGTCGTATGTAGTGTAGTTTATAATTTTAGTTATAATTTCCATTAAAAACACTTGTATCAGTTTAATTTCATGTATAACAATCTTTAATCAAAGTCAATTTCAAGTTTCCTTGGTTGTCTCAGTTTATGCAAATTTCTTAATTTCCCAAAAATCTCACATAGTTGTATGTTGTTTGTTGTTGTTATTTATTAATCTCATAAGTCCATCTAAGCTCTGACAAAGCTTTTGGAGGCTTTTAGATAGCTCAGAATTCAGTTTAGTAATTAGATTCAAAAATTCATAGAAAATCAAATAAATAAAGGAAAAATAAAAAATTAGTGTGAAGAAAGGATTGAAGCTGAAGCAAGTGATAATCTGGATTGCTTTTGGGTATAATAGTGCTTAGTGGTAAGCTATAGGTTGTTCTTGGTCATTGGTTTCAATTCCTCAGTCCATTTCCCATTGTAAGCAAGTTTTTATTTTTTAGCTTAATGAGTTTTTAATGTTTCTGTGATGTTATCCTTATTTAAATAGTCTCATTTAAGTTTATTTAATCTGTTTTAATGTTATAATCAGTAGTTGTAGTTTAATAAATAAAAGTTATAGTGTAATATTAATTTTAAAGGAGTGTTTGGTAAAATCTGTTTCAAAGTATTCCAGGGTATTGTAGTTGTTGTTTTTGGTTCAATCAAGTCATAATAGGTCTAAGATAACTAGGTAAGCCATAAAATTAGTGTCTCAGTAGGTATAAAGTCAAAATCCAAGTCCATTTCCCTTGACA
The DNA here is from genome assembly GCA_030686995.1 of Artemisia argyi. Lineage (NCBI taxonomy): Eukaryota > Viridiplantae > Streptophyta > Magnoliopsida > Asterales > Asteraceae > Artemisia > Artemisia argyi. The sequence goes on from CM060681.1 coordinate 210,669,755, forward strand.
GTTAACTGTCAAGGATTTGGGTCTCAAAACCAATCACAAATGCTCATAAGTTATTAATATAGCTTATTATAGTCTCACATTAGCTTATTATAACAGTTACAGCTTATTAGAAGCTTTAGAAACTCAATTTAGTCAAACTAGCAAGTTTTACTCAAAGTCAACTTTTGCACTTCTCAGTTTTTTCCAAAACTAGTGAGAATTGTTTTGAATTTAGGAGAAGGATTTAGAAGTTGAATTTTGTTGTGATAATACTATACCAGCTCTAGTTTAAGTTTCCACCATCTTTATATTTTTGTGATTTTTATCCTGGGCCCCACTCTTCCCCAAACATACTTGCAGGGCAAGAGAGTGCCCTGCTCAGATCAGACTCAGTCACAACACCACCTTTGGTGGTGTTTTGTGACCACCTCAGTGGGCCCCAGACCCTCTAGTTAGTTCCATACAACCCCCCTCCTAGTAGACTCTTAGGTTTGACCTCTTGTTTGACCTAAACCCCTGTGGACCCCACCTAGAATAAGCTATCAATTCTGTCCCCAGTCTGTGTATTATTTGAGTTTTGGATTAGCTTATTTGTGCTTATAAGCTTATCTACTGAGCTTATTTGGCCAAATCAAGTTTTGACAACTCCAACTCACTTATTAGTACCAGAATAAACCATAGTGGGTCCCACATAAGCTCATTTGAGCTTATTAGCTTGTTTAGTCAACATAAGTCAACTGTCACCCTAATTAGCTTATAACTAGCTTATTAATAAGCTATAAAATTATTGTTTTTATTAAAGTTGCCTATTTTTAGATATAATATAGTATTGTAAAAGAAAAATCAAGAAAAGACAACATAAAAATAAGTGATAGTTTCTATTTAATTTAATTTAATTTTAATTTTCATTTTTAGATTTTAATTAAGTAATTTGTGTTTTTATATTTTTATTAATTTCCTTATAGGTTAAAGTATTTTTAATAATTTTCTCAGATTTTTATATTGTAATTTAGTATTTATTAGAATTAATAATAGTTTTATTAATAATTAATCAATAAATAATTTTTAATTAGCATAATTAATTTTTATATAACACCACCTAGTTTTTATATTTTTTATAGCTTTTATAAGTCATAATATAGTTTTAGTAATTTTCTCATAATTTTCTAAGTTAGTTTAATATTATTTGTAATTTAAAATAGTTTAATTAGTTTAATTAATATTAATAGTTTTTAATTAATAGAAAATACATAAAAAGACAAAAATATTTATTTTTATTTTTTATACTTTCTTCAAGTTCCTTTTTAAGTTTAGAAAATATTTTTATAAATTTTTAGTTTAATTTGTAGTGTTAATCAATTTTAGTTTTAATTAAATTAAGTTTTAATTAAAAAGTTAAATAGTTATTAATTAAATAATTAATAATAAATAATATAATAATCTAAAAAATAGTTTTCTTTTTAATTTAATTTTATTTTTAGTTTAAGTTTATAGGATTGTCAATTTTAACCCTTGTAGTTTATTTTTCCTTAAAACTCACCTTTTTCTCAGTACGCAGTCGCGTCTGATTTTAATTTGGTGCACGTTTTAGATACCTAGGTTTTACGTAATCGTTTTATTAGTTTATTTAAGTTATAAAACCCTAGTTAAACACACACACACACTTTTATAACATTCCCTGTTCAGATTCACTCGATCACAGATTCGTTTATAATATCACATCGCACACCTCGTTGGGACTTACGACCCGGGAAAACACTGTATTCCTCGGAAGCATTTGCCTCAGCTGTTTGACTATTACAGTTGGCCATTCACAAGTGGCTGATCAATAATTATCTGACTGTTTGAGGCGAATCAAACACAGGAGTATATATTAGCAAAAAGCTCATTATAACTTTATAAGAAGACTATACATATTCATAGAAGCACATAAACATGGCTTACACTCTTCAGAGGTCCCTCTTCACGGCGACAAAGAATGTGGGTAGCCCTTTTCTCTCCGATATCCTACAGAAACTTTAGGTTTTAGTGCTCAAAAGTGTAAATCAAATACTATAAAACAGTTCAGTTATATTGAAGAAAGTTTACCTTCACACTTGCTCATATTATAATTTAGAATAATGATGCGTAGGAAATAAAAGATTAAGTAAACAAAAAGAGAGAAAAGAGAATACTAACTTGTCAGCTGAATTAAAGAATTGAAGAAGCAATTCTTGCAAACAAAGGCACAAACATATTTTCGGTAAGACATCAAGTTCTTAACTTTATACATTTTAAAGATAAATAAACATGACCCTTTACATGATTAAGCTAGATTATACCTTTAATTTGGTGAAAGAGATGATCCGTAGGTTTTGCCTCTTTTGTGATTTAGGGTTTTGATATCTTTGAAACTCACAAAGGTTAAGCTCAAATCGGAGTAGCCCCTTGTTATTCTCATCCACCGCATGACCAGATACCAAGCCACCGTCACACCACCGCACACACAAAGATAGAGAGACCGGAAAACATGGTGGCTGGTTTTGGGATATGGGAATATGTAGAAACTTCACGAAATATGTATAACAGCGAAACTGGATATGGCCGAACATATGGATTGGGCTAGCAAAGTGGGCCAGGGTTTGGGCCAAAATTTTGGGGGGAAAATAGCGACGAAAACGGCGTCGTATCGCATGGGATTTAATAATATGTATAATGGCAATGATCTAAAAACTATTTATGATAATTACTGTAGCTTATATGACATATCTATGATTCTTAAAGGAGTTTCGTGTGGTAAAATAGTAAGAAAAGTTATGTCGTTTTCTTAGTAAAACACTATTGTAAAATAAAAACAATGGAGCTTATAATTAGTGATTATTACTTAAGTTGTTAGTTGAATTTTTGCTTATTAATTAAGTTGTTAGTTGAATTTTTGTTTTTACCTACATTTTTGCTTATTAATCATATATAATGCAATGGTTGGTGTTAATACAAATATCACCTAAAAACGTTATTTATATTTTACTATCATTGTTAAGTTTTGTTACTGACAAAGTATGAACTTTAGCCATGGTAAATCATCACTTTAAGTGTTTAAGTCTTGTTTAACTAAGGTTTACATTTCCTTTTAAACAAAGCATTGTTTTTCTTTCTTAAATTAGAAAGTGTCTTGTCACATCACATTTATTTCTTTAAATAGAAATATCACATCACATTTATGGTAAGTTTGTCATTATACATTTATGGAAAGAAAGTGTGTTTGACTAACCATAAGTTTTCTTGTGCAAGTTTGTATTTGACTAATATTTATGTGATGTGACCTTGTTTGGTTTGGAAGATTTATTGCAAAACCAACTGCAGCCCTGACGGAACCCTAGGGGTACACGGGCGGAACCCTCATATCCGCCAGACCTGCAGAATGTTTTGCTATAAATACCAAACCACTTGTTAGTTTTGGGTAATGACTTTAGGACATATTTTCAAATACTCTCTCAACTAACTCAGTAACATTTGACTTGTGTGATCCTCTTATGTAGCTAGGGACTCCACAAGATCATAAAAGAAGTTACAAGCTTCTACTCTAAAGTTGTAAGTCTTGTTAGCTTTGTCATGTATAAGCTTTGGTAGTTTATACTTCATTTGTATCATGTGTATAGAAGTGATCGGTTAGTATTTTAGGCCTCAAAATACATAGTGTGTTGGGAGTCGTTGTACCCTTGTAAAAGAACTAACGGGAGTGGTTGTACCCTTGGTAAAGAACTCGACATCTAGCTTAGTGTCGGTAAAAGTGTAAGCGACGATGGGAGTGGTTGTACCCGTGTAAAAGAACTCGACATCTAGCTTAGTGTCGGTAAAAGTGTAAGCGACGTTGTAAAGGTTTCTCCATCGGGAAAGGAGCTTGTTGATTAGTGCTTATAACTCTTGAATTGGAAACTCGGGGCGTGGATGTAGGGCAAGGAAAAAGAGTCCTTGTAGCCGAACCACGATAAACAATCGTGTTGTGGTTTGATCGTTTCTTTCTTTATCTTTGCTCATTACATATTGTCTTTAGTTGGAATTGCTAATCACACGTAAAGCTTTTCAAATAATTAAACAAGTAAAGTTGTGTTTATATCTTTATACAAATGTAAAGCTTTTCAAATAACTAAACAAGCAAAGTTAGGATTGTTAATCACAAGTAAAGCTTTTCAAAGAATGAAACAAGTAAAGTTAGAATTGTTATTCACATGTAAAGCTTTTCAAAGAATTAAACATGCAAAGGTGTACTTGTATCTTTGAACAAACGTAAAGTTTTAAAAAGGTAATCAAGTTAAAAAGCGGTAAACTATTCAACCCCCCTTCTAGTTTCCCACAATTGGCATCAGGAGCTACGTTACTCAAGATCTTTAAAATATAGTGTATTTTAAAACTTGGATCGATCCACGGATTTTGAAAATCTCAAAGAAGGGCAACCTATTCAAAACTCACCGCTATTTGAAAAAGAAAACTTCCTTGAATGGAAAAGTAATTTTGAAAACTATGTGAAATCAATTGATCAAGATCTTTGGCATATTATTTCTTTTGGTGATTTCAAACCAAAGAAAACAAGTTTTGAAAACCAAGATAACTATCCTAAACTTGATAAAAATACTAAAGATAAGATAATAATTTATAAAGCTTTATCAAGTACCAAATATGAAAGAATATATTTTTGTCAAACGGCTAATGATATTTGGAAAGATATAATCAACTTTCATCAAGGAATATGTCAAGTCAAAGATGATCAATTTGATCTTACATATGAATTAGAAGTTTTGGAAAAACTAATAGATAGACGCTTAGTAGAAGTTAATCATGTACTACTAGTTTAAATGTTTTAAATGAAGGCACAGGTGAAGATGAGTACGTGTGTCTTGATGAACTTGCTTGCGAATCATGGAATGAAACGGATGTAGACAAAGACAATGATCCGGTGGGTGATTGTCAATCTATTGAAACAACAAGCAAGGTACATGTTGAAACCAAACATTTTTGCTTTGACACATTTATCTTAGAATTTTCTAAATTATAAAATGAGTCTAAACTTTTAGGTAACATGAACCTAAAAACTATCTTTTACAATGAGTCTTCAAAATCTTTTGTGAATAACTTTGAAAAGGAAACCTTGTTAGAAGATAAAATGTTTAGACTTTAGAGTAATTTTGAAATTAATCTTGAATGTAAATTATGCCTAGATTACAAACAAGACATTAAAAAGCAAAATGAGAAAGGAAAAATGTTAGCTAAATTTGATGAAAGCTCAAAATCTCTTGAAAGATTGTTGAGGAGTCAATGGTTGTTTAGAGATAAAACCGGATTGGGATTTAACTCAAAAGCATCATCAACTAGTAAAACTAAGCAAGTAAAAATTGTTAAACCTAGAAGAGAGAGTTAGAGATTATTCAATCTCTAATAGAGACTCATAATAAAAGGATTAAGATTATCATGTTCTATGTTTTTATATGATTATCTAACCTTCTTAAATACATGAGTAAATGAGTGTCCAAGCGTGTCGTCAAACAATGATTTTACGCTTTGTGTGTATTCTCTTGATAGCATCTTTATGCAATTTAAAAGGTACGCATTACTTCAACTTAACTTTGATTGTCTCTTGTTTCTAGCATTATGTGTTGTAGTATGTGTTATTAGTAGTATTCTAAAGTGTTTACCTGCTATTAGTAATAACAAATATTAGATTCTCTGAGACAAAGGAATTTCGTCATTAGTACTAGTAGGAGATATAAGGTGTTTTGGTTCTTTAACCATCAAGAGATAAACACGAGAAACTCTTGAGTCTCACTCAACTCTTGCTTACAAGTGAGCTAACTAAGAATTTCCTAAGTGATAAAATGTCTAACACTTTTGTGATGCTTGCAAAACAAACCATTGTAAAACAACATTCTAAAACACCATACTTTGGGTCTTAAATTGTGTTTTACTTCAACCACCCCTTTATAATAATTTCACATAAAACACATAAGGTGAAATAAAACACATTAGCATACATTAGGATGTGTGGAAGAAAATGATTTTTCAACATCTAGGATTTACACATCAAATGTGACACTTAGTCTTATGATGTTGTACCTCTTGGACCTTTTTAAAATGAATTAAGTTCATAGTGTCTTAAGTAAGGAAACCCAAAGAGTCGAGGAGTCATTGAATATAACATTTAACGAGAGATCACCTCCTTCTAAGATATCATTTTTGGTAGATGATGACTTAGTCGAAAGTCCAATGATGGCAAGACAAGTATGTTGTGTAAAACATTAAGGATAAAAGTACAAAATTAACATTTTCTCACCTTGAGTCAAACATTGAATCAAGCAAAATTGATATAAGTTATAAAACTTGATTTATAGGTCATAGTTGTGTCTAAACAACTTCAACAAAAACAATTTTTGGAATTTAGAGTAAAACAACTAGTGAAACCAAAAAGATTGTTCAAAAGTAATCAAGTGATTATAGTGTCAATATTTGAAAGACTTTTTGATAATAAAAGCAAGCCCCAAAAGCAAGGGATTTTAACTTAAAGACATTCCTAGTTACTCTCTTGTTCTCAATGGTTAAGTTAATGATGACTTATCAAGAATGAGATTAGCAAATCCGTAGGTAAAACTAAACATAGAGAAATGTTCGGAAGACTACTTGTTCTCATAACAATTAGATCCAACATTGTGTTTAGTGTTTGTCTATGTGCTTGTTTTTAGAGAAGATCTTTAAACAACTATTTTGAAAGAGCTTGTTTGGATTCATCATAAGGTACTACACAACTAGGATTATGGTATCCCAAAAGAACGGGAATAGAAACCATAGTGTATGTCAAATGGAATTATGTCGGCAATAAGTTGATAAGAAAAGCCCAAGTGGTACTTGCACTTTTACTTACTTACCCAATGATTCTCCAAAACGCGTAAGGTTCTCAAATTAGTTTCTGATGGAGAAGCACATCAACAAGCTCCGCTTGAACAAGCAAATTCGTGTCAACAACGGAATTCTTTTATCAACATTGTTATCCCTTCAACAAATGAATCATCGACTTCGGCAACAATTCAACTCATTATGTTCTTAATTGACATATTGTGATCCATCATCATCGCCTTGGTAAGAATGTTCGTTGAGGAACGTCTTAACTAAGAAAGTCTTCTACGTTAACCATTCTATCAACGTTTTCACAAAACCTCTTGAATGAGAAGCATTCATCATCCCTAGGCTTAGTAAAAGACTCATAAGACCTAAAACCTTAGTTTTGAACATTAGGATAAAACCACAAAAATCAAGACAATCCCTTTTGATTTTTTTCCCTGCAGTTCCCACGGAACCCTCAGACCATACGGGCGGAACCCTCCCTTTGGTTCCGCCTGGTCCGCCAAAGCTGCAGGATGTTTTATTTTTAATTTCAAAACCAAACACCCTCTTAACTTAATCATTCACTTTTCAAATAGCCATCACCCCCTCAAAAACACATAACCATACGAAATTTAGGGCTTCCAATCTAACCTCTTCAAATTCAATCAACTTTGTAAGTGTTCTAATCATAATTGCATTTTTAATTCATGTATAACATTTTCATTTATTAACTAGAATCTTAGGGTTTATGCATAGAACTTTTTGATTCATGAAAAACTTGGTTGTTAACCAATCATGTCTTCCATTAGTTAAAAATCGTACCCTTTTTGTTGTTACTTTGATTTGCCAAACATATCAAGTGCATTGTCTTTCCAAAAATTGCAATCCACGACTAGAACATAACTCTTCACCACATTGTTAAAACAAATGAAAAACATCACTTGCATATTGTCTCTTGAATGCTAAAGGGGATACATAACTAATATGTATTTTCGGGTACATTCAATCGAAGACACATTCAATTAGGAGAGTTTTGGTTATCTTTTGTTTTTGTAACAAAACTTGCATAACAAAACAATTTGGGCATCAAAATGAGTCAAAGATAACCAAGTATCCACATTGTTTGCATATAGGAACACATTAGAACATCCACATTGTTAAAAGTCGTTAACATATAATTTTGTGTTTTCTAGGAATCAACATGCCTCCCGCAAATTACTCCGATCACAAGGAAACCCTTAAGTACTTGCCCAAACACCATAGGACCAAAGGTCTCAACAAAGTTCAAGTAGAAACCTTTAAGGCACTAGAAAAACGCTATGTTCACGAAGGTAGAACCATTGATCCATCCTTTCTAGAAGGAACATCCATTCGCCAAAGCTTTGCCGCAATCAGCTTTGATTGTCTCTTTGATATCGATGAGCCATTTTTTCCTAGGTTCATCTTAGAATTCTATGCAACCGTAAACCTTTCCACAAATGATTTTGGTAAGATATCATTAAACTTCACAACCAATCAAATACCAAATTTCTTATATTTAAAAGACTTAGCTATCATTCTTGGTGTTCCAAATGAGGGTACTTGTCTCTACACGGATAAGTGGCCCATTTCAAGTCTTGATTCTATTGAGCGTTTTCATCCATACAACAACCCTCTTGCTAGTAAGGAAACAATTAAAGAACATCTCTTCGTTAGAACCTCTACCACTAGGAAGAATCGTTCGGGGAATGATGTGGATAAGGATCCTTTTGGTATGGAGCTCAATGAGCTTAAACCACAATTTAAGATGTGGGAAGAAATTCTTAGAGCTAACGTCATAAGTACCATAGGAAATAGAGATCATGTGAACACATGCCTTTGCTACATGCTCTATAGTATTTCCATCGGTCAACCCTTTAACTTAGCCTACTACCTAGCCAAAAGAATGGCCGACATACCCTTAGTTGGAACAACCGCTCTTCCTTATGGAATGCTTCTTACTCGCCTCTTTAGAGCAATCTCACCCATTCCTCCTAACAATAATGGAATGTGCCTTGACTATTCTCTCGTTCCTCACATCTTCGTCCCTCTAAGTGATAAACGAGTTTTCAAAGCTAAGGGCAAACGTACTCGCTCACCTTCACCATCATCATCATCATCCGACATGAGCGAGGACGATAAACTTCCTAACTCTAAGTTACCTCCTTTAGACTACCTTCAAGAACTCCCCATCATTGACAATGCATCTGAAGAGTTCAAGCAAACCAAAGGAATTTTCAAGTGCTTTGGAAGGTACCTAAGCAAGCTCAATAAGAAGATAGATCGGTTGTGAGAATCGTTATTAAGGAGTGTTTGGCTTATGAAGGTTTTAGAACCTTACATGTGTTAAACTATGTGATTTGTATTGTTTTTCACGTTCATGTTTTATTACATTTTTCGGATTATGTTTGTATGAGCTTTTATGCATAATGACAGTATTTGAGGTGTTTGTCAATTTTTATGCTTATGGTAAATTTCACTAAGTTTAGTGAATATTCGCGACCCCCCAGTCAAAGTCCTATGATGTGTGTGTTTACATGTCCAATTTTTGCATTACCTAACCAGAAATGCATTATCTTTTTGATTTTAGGAGTTTTCGAAAAATTTGAAAATCGTCTCGCGGGTCAAAATCGCGGACTGTGCACTTTTTCAGGTCTGGCGGATCTGGCGGCACCCTAAATTGGGTTCCGCCAGTGTAATTTCTGGGCAACCCAGAAATGGCCCAACGGACCATACGGAACCCAAACCAGGGTTCCGCTTGTGTATCGTGAGGGTTCCGTCAGTCACCTGCAGAAAATTTTTGTCATTTTTCTTAAGTTCAAAACTTGTAAAGTGTCAAACCATTATCCTAAGTGAGAAACATCTTCCATTAACTCTAATAACCATATTAGGACAACTCTCACTCACTAAAACAATTAAGAAGTCACTTCCCTCCAAAAATTCAAATTCAAACATAACTAACCCAAGGAACCCTTTTAAAGGATCCCTCAAACCATTGAAACATTTTCAACCAAATCACATCCCATGATCACAAAGCATTAAGTGCATATGTTGGTCTTTCACTCCAACCTATTCCATTGGATTGACATCAAATGATGTGACATGGTCATGAAAATCATTTGAAACCTCAATCTTTGAATGGTAGAACATCAAATCCAAACACCCATTTCAACATCTTTTCCACCTTATAAATTTGAAAGTTTTGCAACAATTCAAATCACACCATCACCATCATAATTTCTTCTCTCAAAACATCAAAACCACACCTTTGAAATGACTAAATCTAACACCTAATCCGAATCATCGAAATCCTTCTCAAAAACCACTAGGATTAGTGTTAAACCTTGTTACTTTAACAAAACCATCAAGTCAAGCTCATCATCTTCAAGTGATGCTTCACTTAACATCTCATCACCTATCTAAGATTTTCTTAACCTCACTACCTCAACACCATCCTCAACACATTGCAATACCAATGTAATCACCATTCAAGATTTGCTTAATCTTGCTACTCCAACATCCTCTCCAACACATTGCAACACCAACATAGCCACCATTCCTCCACCAACTAGACCTTCAAGTGATTCAACATCCCTTTCTCAACAAGCTCAACCATCAAAAATTTCATCACCTCAATCACCATCACTTACACCAATGGAGCTTTTCCATACACCACCAACATCACCACTACCCTATTTGGAAACATTAGAAGACCTATCACCCAAATCATCAAGTCCACCATCCTTGTCACTCTTTGACACCATTGCTCAAATGGAAAACCAACAACAACCTAGTGAGCAACTAGATGATGAACCCCATCAACCATCATTGGTAGAACGGTTGGCTTACCGTTATGCTAGACCATCAATTTTTCCAAATGATCAAGGTCATACACACTCACAATCATTTGTGTTTCACCCAATTTACAAAAACCTTCATGGTAATCCTTCCGGCGAACCAAGCTTCCACCATTTTGTTCAAAACCAACAACCACAACAACAACCATCACCATATGAACATTCCCAACAATTTGAATCTCTACTTTCTTCTTATAAGAAAATAGAAGCATCCATATGGGAAAAACCACCAAACCTTAATGATGAGATTGACACACATTTAAACCACCTTCATGCTTTCAAACGTATAGTTGACTCTCAAATCAACCATATTATGGTTTTACAAACAACACTACACTCAACTAATGAAGGAAGCAAAAACACCTCTCAACCATCAACCTTTGCTCCTTCAAGTTCAAACCATCCACCACCAACAAATCAAACCACTCTTCCACCAAACTTTCCCCGCCATGATTGCAATTATTGTGAAAGAACCGCTCACATTAGTGAAGGGTGTCGAAGGGAAATTCGAGAGCTATCCGAAGAAATGAGGTTTATACTAAACCACATTTTGGATCGTCTACAATCCTTATCTCACACACCTCAACCTTAGAGTCTCCAAAATGAAACAAAACCGTTTCTTTTTGAAAATGTTTCCCATTTAAACTAACAAACCAAAACCATGTCATCCTTTCAACCTTCAAAATCAAGCCCGCTGCAACCTCCAACACACATTTTCATCCTTAAAACAACCTTAGCCTTGTTTTTGAAAAATGTTTCTAATTAAGGAAAATGATGATTTCCTTTTACTTTTTTTTTTAATTATGTTCTTAGTTTATTTTTAGTTTTTCTTTATTTTTAAGAAGTAGGATGATTTCTTGTATTTGACTTTCTAAGAGTCAAAATTTTACATGAAATGAATTTCATTCTACTACAAGGTTTGCATTGTTTGTTGACCATTTAGGTATAATGAGTGAACTATACCTTGCTATGGTAGCATACATATATCTTGTGTTTTATAAACTAACCTTTTTTTTTGTAGGATCATTATCCATGTTTTCTTTCCTTGATACTCCATTTAGGGGAGTAATATTCAAGGGGGAGCATGAGTGTTGCATTATTCCACTTCACAACTCTTAGTTGTGTTCTAGACATGAAATACTTTCATGACTTGTCTTGTGTGGCAACTAACATTTTGTTTTGTAGGGTCAAAATCCATGTCTCCTCTCTTGGCACTCCATTTAGGGGGAGTATCGTCAAAGGGGTAGCAAGTGCATACTTTCGCTTCGCTACTCTTCTTTTTGTTTCGACAAAAAGGGGGAGAATTTATATATAAACTTGTTTCAATTTTTTTTTTTTTTTTTTTTTTTTTTTTTTTTTTTTTTTTTTTTTTTTGCATATCACATCATCTTAGCAAAAACAAGTTTTTATACTAACTTTATAAGACTTAACACCAAAACTAGTGACTTACTTATAAATAAAGTTTATGTTTTCTCATCAACAAAAATGGGGAGCTTGTTAATATAAATATCGCCTAAAAACGTTATTTCTATTTTACGATCTTTGCTAAGTTTTGTTAATGACAAAGTATGAACTTTAGCCATGAGTAAATCATCACTTTAAGTGTTTAAGTCTTGTTTAACTAAGGTTTACATTTCCGTTTAAACAAAACATTGTTTTTCTTTCCTAAATTAGAAAGTGTCTTGTCACATCACATTTATTTCTTTAAATAGAAATATCACATCACATTTATGGTAAGTTTGTCATTATACATTTATGGAAAGAAAGTGTGTTTGACTAACCATAAGTTTTCTTGTGCAAGTTTGTATTTGACTAATATTTATGTGATGTGACCTTGTTTGGTTTGGAAGATTTATTGCAAAACCAACTGCAGCCCTGACGGAACCCTGGGGGTACACGGGCGGAACCCTCATATCCGCCAGACCTGCAGAATGTTTTGCTATAAATACCAAACCACTTGTTAGTTTTGGGTAATGACTTTAGGACATATTTTCAAATACTCTCTCAACTAACTCAGTAACATTTGACTTGTGTGATCCTCTTATGTAGCTAGGGACTCCACAAGATCATAAAAGAAGTTACAAGCTTCAACTCTAAAGTTGTAAGTCTTGTTAGCTTTGTCATGTATAAGCTTTGGTAGTTTATACTTCATTTGTATCATGTGTATAGAAGTGATCGGTTAGTATTTTAGGCCTCAAAATACATAGTGTGTTGGGAGTCGTTGTACCCTTGTAAAAGAACTAACGGGAGTGGTTGTACCCTTGGTAAAGAACTCGACATCTAGCTTAGTGTCGGTAAAAGTGTAAGCGACGATGGGAGTGGTTGTACCCGTGTAAAAGAACTCGACATCTAGCTTAGTGTCGGTAAAAGTGTAAGCGATGTTGTAAAGGTTTCTCCACCGGGAAAGGAGCTTGTTGATTAGTGCTTATAACTCTCGAGTTGGAAACTCGGGGAGTGGATGTAGGGCAAGGAAAAAGAGTCCTTGTAGCCGAACCACGATAAACAATCGTGTTGTGGTTTGATCGTTTCTTTCTTTATCTTTGCTCATTACATATTGTCTTTAGTTGGAATTGCTAATCACACGTAAAGCTTTTCAAATAATTAAACAAGTAAAGTTGTGTTTATATCTTTATACAAATGTAAAGCTTTTCAAATAACTAAACAAGCAAAGTTAGGATTGTTAATCACAAGTAAAGCTTTTCAAAGAATGAAACAAGTAAAGTTAGAATTGTTATTCACATGTAAAGCTTTTCAAATAATTAAACATGCAAAGGTGTACTTGTATCTTTGAACAAACGTAAAGTTTTAAAAAGGTAATCAAGTTAAAAAGCGGTAAACTATTCAACCCCCTTTCTAGTTTTCCACAGTTGGGTTTGATTTTGATGTTTATATTACTTGTGATATTCTGTTAAATTTTCTGAAATATTACAAGTGATAATAGTGTTCTCATATGGTTTTCTTGCTGCAAACCTATTTGCATACACTATTATCAACTTATTTTGGTTGTGCATTTCATGATGAAGGATTTTTGCAGCGTATCTTATTCTCATGTTGTTCATCTTTTTGGAGGAACCTTTGATATCACAGGTGATATCTCAGATGTGTCGGTTCTTCTTTTTATTGAATCAGTGGTGGTAATGGAGAAATATGTTATATCACAGATGATATCACTTACTAAACAATGATCAATTTTCAACCCTAATCTCCTTTGTTACATCTATTAATGCACTGTAGTTATCATGAATATTCATTTATAATTCTTAACTTTGTCTTTCAAGTACTTGAATAATGGTATTATTACTCGGTACTAATATAGGGTCTCTTACAAACACAATCGAATGACATGGAAACATGTGATTGCTTCTCAACTTGTGCATCCCTCTCTTAGGCATTTCGTCGAGCACCTTCTATGAAAGTGCATTAACTTACGACGAGTCATTTGGAGTCCTACAAAAATATTTATACTTGTTTTACGAAAGCATGTTGAGTGTTATAACTTACAGATTAGTGTTACATCACAAGTGATACTGTACAAAAAAAAAAAAAAAAAAAAAAAAATTGTCGAAAGTATATGAAAGTGCCCCTCTATTGAAAGATAATTAAATGCTCGTCACGGTGGTGTAATTTTTTTAGATTAACGGTTTATGATTTTTGAGATATGTGATATTTAAAAACAAGAGATGAAAGTGGGTTTTAGTTAAAAAATGAGGATGTTCTAATGGTTTGTGAAGTCCAGATTCAAGGACGGAGCTAGGAGTTAGGAATAAGTGGGCCGAAATTTTTTTCTCAAATGTTAGGGGGTCATTTGCCTATAATTGCGTCATATGCTTATATTTTATAAGATAAATAGCAAAGCGATTGGGCGTGTTAGAGGGGGCCGAGCACCCCCTGGCTCCCCCACTGTCTCCGTCTCTGTCCAGATTATTTCTTGGTATATAAGGATTTTTGTGTATGCAAAATAAAATGACTTAATATAGTAATCTAGATCAAAAATTTTTATATACTTTTACTGTTGGAATTATGATATCATGACAATCATATAAAATAAACCAAACACATCAAGAGAGCATAGCGGAAGCAATTATAACAAGATCATATAACATGTAATTAATTAATCAAATGTAAATAGTAAACATACCTTTGTGATTCTAGCCTGAACAAGAATCAATTGCAATCTTCAAATCAAGAACCCTAATTAGGGTTTATGTGGATTATAAGAATTACCCCTTACCCCTTTTGTAATTCAATCCAAGAATCAAACAATAGTGTGTTTGAATCACGTTCTTGTACACACGTACTAATTCAAGAAAAAGTTTATGCAAGTAAATTAAACACAAAACTTATTTGATCTTATGAAAATGGAATCCCTAAGGGATTGTTTTGGATGGATCAATTTAAGACAAAGAGAATGAGAGAAAAACACCAAGATGTGTGTGTACAAGTTATGAGAAAACAATACATCTTGGGTTTGTATATATACTAATTGAAACTTGGAGCTCAAGGCACAAAGGAGGTGTAGAAACCTCCTTGGCCGATCGGTTTGGAGAGTTCCCAAGGGATTCTAGAACCTTCCCTTGTTTCCAAATATTCATTAGTATTACTTTCCTAATCTTCGTCTAACGGTCGTTAGTCATTCTCCGTTAAATACTAACGGTCGTTACTAGTTTTGTGTTTATTAATAATTACGTATAACATTTATAAATAATTATTTCTTTTTCTCTTCATACGTATTGTGTGCAATCCCGTGATCTCGAGTTCAATCCTAACATACGACTACTAAAATAATATCCGTAATCTAACAGCTCCCACTTGGACATATTTTAATAGTGTAATCACATCGGTTAGCGTCTTACAACACGCCGATGCCTCTAGTACGATCTCGAGTAAGGCTCCTGGAAAAACCTTTTAATGATTTCTCATTATCATTATCCTTTTGTTTCTAATACCATGTTAATAAGGATATGGATCAAAGTCATTCCTTAATTAACCATTCTGTTTCTCGTTGTTAGTGATTGATCAAGATTACCAAATCTTCTGAACATATTCAGGGGAGATCTTGGGCACGGCCATGCAAACATCTTGATAACCCTACGAGGGCCCCAGCAGTATTAAACTCCAAAACTAAATTTGAAGGAACAAATTCTATCTTGACTACAAGCAAAACCCACAAATTTTGTAACACCTTCGAAAACAACCCTTATGACTACCAGTTACGTATAGCGTTAAGTTGTTCCACAAAAATGTACTACATTCATGACACTTATCTTGCATCCCAAGTCTGATGATAACTTCTCATGATTTACTTAATAACAAAATCCATAAAGTAACATCATGTAGTTAGGATAAGTCCTATATTCGGTATCATTGAATATCATCTGAAATGGCATGTCTACGCATCAATATATTTTAAGTATATTATACCAACCTTCAGACTTGTCTTGATTTAATAATATTCCCATATTATTAACTGACAACGGACAATTTAGAATAACATTTATTCATGGATTAAACATGTAAAAACATGATACAATATATATTATAAATTAAACATACCATGTATTTAAATTTATTATAATATATTATTTAACATCCCTTATCCAAATACTAAATAGATCAATGCATGATAACTCTTGTTGATGAATTATATCTCAAGTAATGACATTCATACTTGTTGACAAGACATAAATCATCCAACTTTGATCTATCGAAATTTTAAGAATACTTATTTCAAAAATTCAACTATTGAAATTCTTATATGTGCATAGTCAACTATTTTGATAATGCCATATTTCATAAAAATGTGAGACATCCTTAACCACCAATTTATGATAATTAAACTTCCAAACATTTTAAAGTTTAAAGTATTCTTATTCTCTTAATGTATAATGCAACTTATGCTTTTAGTAAGCACAACTAGTACATATAGCAAAGAACGAAATCCTTACCATAACTAGTATTGAGTGTCATCTCAATTTCATTAGCATTAGTGTATGCAAACAACAATATGCTATTAAAATTTACCCGTAAACATTAATATCTATTGTGTAATGTTTGATGCCCTTCAAACTTTCAAGTTTGTTAGCTATGACAATTTTCACAACAATTGAAAATTTGTTCATCTATAAAATTTGGAAGCTGTTCCAGATTTAGGATGTGATTCTATAATCAAACATATTCTTTTAGAATATTACACAAGTTATCTAATAACTTTTAATTAGATATTAATATTTCCAAATCATCTTGTAATCAAGCATGATACAATAAAACATGATGTTCATGAAAAATCTTTGAGTCATACTTAGATTTTATTCATGTCATACATAACTATTTAGACTTTCTAAATAATATATCATGTTATATTAGATTTATTTACCGCACATGTTTCAACTATAAACATTGATTCCAAGGTTGTATGTCTTATTTTCTAAATCTTTCAAGTAAAGTTTCATTCCAAACTAAGACTTAACTTTTAACTTGTATGGAATGTTACCTTTTATATGTTCTACAACATATATGATTTAAGAAATTAAACATAATACTCCCACTAGCTTTTAGGAATACTTAGAAATTATCTTATTTCAATTATAAATCAAAACATGAATTTAATAATTAAACATAAGAATAATCTTCTAGATGCATGCATTTATCTATCCATGGATTATTGCACTTTGTACACATCCAAATATTTATTTGAATTCATAAACTCCCTTTGATTCCTTATCGTCCTCGCTCAAGTAATCACTCAAGAAAGAGTTTTGATATTCCATTGTCAATTTCATAAATATGACAATCATAATCTTTATATATATTTAATGTGTTTATGATAGAATATTCAATCACAGTTAATTGCTTAAGTGTGATTAATAATCTTGTCATAAGACATGCATTAAATATGTGCACAATATTGTCCATATGATTTTCATACAAATATTTAAACCACAAGAGTTACCTAATCTTTGAAGAAACTCATCTTCATTTCCTAGTCTAACTATTAAGATAAACCAAGTTTCTAAAATTGATTATCTTTATGGACAGCATCTTAATCATTCATATTATGTATACTTTACCCAATTTCATATTTGGTAATGTATCATAATGATTATCAGGTTTACAATAATCCTGTAAATCATAGTCCTCAGCATATTAATCAAATATCTGAGATATATTGTTATTCTATGAATGATAATTCCATCATCTTGAGATTTAACATTTAAATGTCAACCTTTATTATCATGTTGAGATTTAACATTCAAATGTCAAACTTAATCATGATATTTACTAGTGTATTTTAGAAGATTATGTATCTTATAATTTTATCTTTTAAAGATCAAAACTCCCACTTGCTTTTAGTAATTTAAAGACTATCTTTAAATACTTAGCAAATAAAGAAACAATACAATGTTCTCTTTTGGGATATTACAAATACTTATTGATAGTTCCTGACTTAACTTTGTTAATAACCTCTTTATAAGCAGTTAAACAAATTTAGAACTTTCAATTTAAGACTTAATGTGATTCATCACATTCATCACATTCCATCATATGATAATGTCTTATTAATCTTCTATGTTAGAGTTTTATTAAATATGTCCAAGTCATACTCAACATTCTAACCTTGATAACTTTTGGAAGAAAAGAAGTCATAGTTATCTTTAATCAAACAATATAACAAGAGTTTGATTTTCCTAACTGAACATACCATAAACATTTGATATTTCATTAGTATTAATATTGTAAGACAATCTAACAATATTAAAGATAACATATTTCTTTTGACTTGTCTATTTACCAACTAATTCATTTTAATGGTGTAATAATATTCAAGCCAATTACATGCTTTATAACACAAGTACTTTTTACAAAGTCACTTCGTGTCCATGTCTTTACAAGAAAACATAAACTGTTATAATCCCACTATACGTTATAAGTCATTTAACAATTTAATAATTTCATGTATATGTCTTAATTAAAAAACACAACAAGATAACGTCTTAATTTATTATAAGTCTTGTAACAATTAAAAGACTTTATGTTTATATCTTTACAATGAAACATAAACATGTTTAACTAAAGTAATTATGAACACCATCTTTTGGTTTCAATAGTAATTTCAAGTTAATTTATTACTTCACAATAATGTAAATAACATTATTTCTTCATTTATTTATGTCATTCCAGTAACACATAAATATTCAGATTGAAGTAGCATTAGATTATTTAATTAATTTATGTCATTCCATGAATTCATAAATCTACAAATTAAAGTAGTCTTGATATCATATTGACACATGTTCTAATAGGTATCTAATTTAGAAACTGCAAATTCTCATAGTTCAATTACATCAGTTGATCTGCTAGTAATGAAAATATGAAATTCACCTTGTTGTTGCAATCTAGTTAAGCTCTCACATAACATAAATTGTAACACCAAGTGTTTCTTGAATTAATATTAGAACATTATTTTCTTACCTTGTAGTCAAGAGAATCCATTAAATCATATCTTTATGAGTTGTTTCTTGCACACATTAAAGATAACATTTCTCCCACTTGTGCATGGAACAACCTCATATAGTTGATAAACAACATGCCATGCATTTGTTTATGTGTTCAATATATGATTGTGTCATAGATTTTAGCATAACAAGTATATGTAAAACAACAATGTCTAGTAAGGAAACGTACAAGACTATCCTTAAAAGTATGAGTGTCTACACTTGGAAAGTAATTATCTTTAGCTACCAAGATGTCAAAGCTTGTAACTCCCACTGAATTAAATATCATTACAATAATTCCTTATTCAGTGATAAGTACACAATACTCCCACTGAATTTGACAACATTGTAAATGTTTCTTATCCAGTGAAAGAAAATAGTGTGCCTTTAACTTTCCTACACCTTTGAATGTCCCTATGTAACAATTACTTATGTACTATAAGTGTATTCTACTACGTAAATGATGGACTATCCACCAAATGCTATTAACTTGAAAATTGGGCATGCAATTTCTTCCTTAATAGGTCTACCATCCTACAATGTATGTAGCACCTTTAAAATAGTTAAAACAACTAGTTTGTCTTTAAACATTTTGCGGTAATTAGTCTAGATTCTAATTATAATAACTCATAAAATGTCATACATGATTTTCTGTTAACCAAATATCATATTTGTTACTAAGAATTTAATCACCGAATGAGGATGATGAAATCCCTATGAAAAATGTACGCAATTTTCTTAACTATTAAAAATTTGCTATGAGTTATATTAGAATTTAGACATATTTAATATTTCTATTATCCTTTCTCATTCATGAAAATGAATAGGATTGTGTCTCACTCTTCCTTCATAGAAATGAGACTTCTTTTATCTTTTAAGTAAATATTTCTTAATCAAACATTTGTTTGAAAACAGAACTAGATCAATTTACCAAAGCCCAAAGTGCGTTTACGGTTTGAACGTTGCATTAATACATTAAAACGAATTACAAAATTCAATGTAAGTATTTTCAATAATTAGGTCTTTAAGAAAATAATATACCCATTGGTAAATATTTATATAAACCGTAGTATTTTCTTAAAGCTAGGATCAAAATTGACATAGTACCATTACATCAGTTGATCTGCTAGTAATGGTACTATTCAACAAGGTAATTGTCGAACAATAATTGCCAATATCATATTGTAATTCCTAGATTTATGGGATTTACAATCACAAAACTTTTCTATTGTAAGCATGTTTGATCCCCATCTTAATGCCTTGAGTCCAAGATCTCACTTCCTACTCAATTTAAGTCGTCTAACTTAAAAACTGCAAACTCACAAATCCATCACATCAGTTGATCTGCTAGCAATGAATTTATGAAATTTACCTCTCCGTTGCAATCTCGCCAAGTTCTCACATGACGTAAATTACAACTTCAAGTGTTCTTAATTAGATGGCGTTCGACTTAATTTTATAAGGGTTTTAAATTTTGACGTGATCAAAATAATGTATGAACAAGCATGCATACAACTTCATAACTTTGGTTTTACAAAACATTTTTATTACCAATTTGCTAAGAGTAAAACAACAAAGTTTTGATTGAGGTATCGGGTTCACCAATTAAAGAATTACCAACAATTATCGTCCACTATATCGTACTTTTGCATAAGCCCTAAGGCTTAGTGTTTCGGATAATCATTGTGGAATTGTGGTGAATTCACCCTTAAGATGACAATGTACTTAATATAGTGATATAGGTAAGTCTAGAGTCGGCAACCAAGCAGTTGTAGAGAACCGGTAGGTGCATGAGCTTTAAAAACCCCTCTCTACAAGTACATTGGATGGCAATCTTCGGTCCGTCTTTCGCACACTATGTACAAAAACATCAATCAACCAATCATTTGAAATTTACTCTTAAAACCAAAATAATTTCGCCATTTATTTAGTCCGTATTATTTTTCTATTAAAAAAATTTACCCTTTTCGTTTATAAACATGTCTAACATAATAATAAACAAAAATAAGTAATATAAAATAAAAAATAAGACAACTAAATAAACATATACATAATCATAACAATTAAATATGTATAAAACATGTAGGCACATGCAAATCTTATTCAATAGTCATATTAATAATCAAATCTAGGTGTATAACGTATTTATTCAATTAAGACTTTCTTCTTCTAGGAAAAAGAGCCACATGCATCGATAAATCAATTGCGTAAGTCAAAACAAAACAAATACCACATAGCACATAATTGATTACTTAATATTAAAGTCTTCCCCAATTCGACATCTATTAATAAATTTACATGTTCCGATATAACTTAACAATTAATTTATATTTATTTATCCAATTTAAACTATTTAAATTATCACACAATAAAATCCATGCAAATATGCACTTTTTCATGGATTAAGCTTAACAATTAACATATTACACCAAGATCGTTTACTAAAACGCATAACAAATTACATGACATCCTAGGGTTTCTAATCATATTAAAAAACTCAAAACCAAAACCCTAAAACCCTTTAAGGTCTAAATCGACCCATAAAAAATTAGGGTTAGGAATCTAAAAACCCTAAAAACATGTAACTAAACGAATCAAGATCCAATTTTTATGCGTTTCGATAATTAATTACACATTATAACGGCTCTAGATGCCATTGTTGGAATTATGATATCATGACAATCATATAAAATAAACCAAACACATCAAGAGAGCATGGCGAAGGCAATTATAACAAGATCATATAACATGTAATTAATTAATCAAATGTAAATAGTAAACATACCTTTGTGATTATAGCCCGAACAAGAATCAATTGCAATCTTCAAATCAAGAACTCTAATTAGGGTTTATGTGGATTATAATAATTACCCCTTACCTCTTTTGTAATTCAATCCAAGAATCAAACAATAGTGTGTTTGAATCACGTTCTTGTACACACGTACTAATTTAAGAAAAAGTTTATGCAAGTAAATTAAACACAAAACTTATTTGATCTTATGAAAATCGAATCCCCAAGGGATTGTTTTGGATGGATCGATTTAAGACAAAGAGAAGGAGAGAAAAACACCAAGATGTGTGTGTACAAGTTATGAGAAAATAATACATCTTGGGTTTGTATATATACTAATTGAAACTTGGAGCTCAAGGCACAAAGGAGGTGTAGAAACCTCCTTGGCCGATCGGTTTGGAGAGTTCCCAAGGGATTCTAGAACCTTCCCTTGTTTCCAAATATCCATCAGTATTACTTTTCTAATCTTCGTTTAACGGTCGTTAGTCATTCTCCGTTAAATACTAACGGTCGTTACTAGTTTTGTGTTTATTAATAATTACGTATAACATTTATAAATAATTATTTCTGTCTCTTCATACGTATTGTGTGCAATCCCGTGATCTCAAGTTCGATCCTAACATACGACTACTAAAATAATGTTCATAATCTAACATTTACTAGTAGATAATTACTTGTAATTTGTAACAAACCAAAATATATAATATTGGGACGAAGGAGTTTACAGAAATTACGTAGTAGTAATTTTTTTGAACAAGTAATTAATGGAGTGTAAAATATGCAACGGGCATTGTGTCCATGGTGGGGGACTAGGATGACAGTGATTCATGAAGCAATGTGTTTTATTGTAGTTGGTTTACTCTAGTAGAAACTAGTGAAAATGACACATTTTAGCCTTCACAGGCTTTGTTTTAGTGAAAGCTGACTAGTTTAGTCAACTAGGGAGGCTGAAATGATAATGATGATGAATAAATGCAGAAAAAGTAACTGAGAATTGGTCATGCTAAGTTGCAAGTCCCTAGGTAACTTTGATAATGGGGTTGGTTGTTGTTGCAAGTAATACCTTCTTTAAAAAAAAGGCTTTTTTTTTCGGAAAAAAATATAAAAAAATAAGTCAAAATTAGTAAAATACAAAAATTACATAGCAGTAACCAATAAAAAACTGTCTTGACCTGTTAATAAAATGGGTCAAACTGCTGAAAAAATGCGAAACATAAATTTTAAAATTTGACAAGTAAAAGTAATAAAAGTCAAAAGATACAGAAAAAAACATAAAAAACTTTCTTTTACTGTCAATAAAGTAGAGATACTAAGGACGTATTAGTTGTATTAAAGATGTAAGGGGTAGCAATAGTACCACCTTTGATAATACGAATAGTTTTTTTTTTTTTTTTTTTTTTTTTTTTTTTTTTTTGACAAAAACACTTAATATCTCGTTCATATGATAGAAACTTTGAGAAGTGTTACATAAAGCCGAGCAATTTTGATAGTCTTTTTACATAATTTTTGTATGAACCCGCTAATATTGTATACAACCGTTACTAATAATCCAAGTTTCAAAGTCACTAGAACGACTATCGTGCCTAACTATATATGACCATGGAATGGAGGACCAGCAATGTTATACATGAATCAAGATGCTCCCGACTATCCAAAAGGGTAGTCGTCCTGTGATTAGTCGGCTCGCAATGTTGAGTCGGAAACCTGGTAAAAAAAAATGCTCCATGCTAATAACTAAGTTGCCCGAGAAAGGTTTTCAATTTAAGTTTTGGTGACAACTTTTTGAAGTAAGTGGTTCGATACGAGGCTTATGAGTTATGTGGATAGATACTACATGACCACTCGAAAGGCGTTCGAAGAAGTTATCTAGGAAAAAAAAAATTATAGACTTGAGTTTGCTTTGTTACAGTGGATTGCAATCTTGAACAAGTTCTTCGATCGAATGACTATGCAAATCATAGTTTTTTTTTTTTTTTTTTTTTCAATAGAAAGATCTCGATGAAGTCCAACATGTTTTTAATGTGTGTATCGAAGTCGTTCACACTTTCGCGTTACCAATGGACGTACCATCTAAACTCAAGTAATATTCAACAAGTTACGATCATGTAGATGCTATATATTTGTTGCACACATAACATATGGGTGCAGATTATGTCGCTCGTTTCGAGTGAATGACACATATTTATCAAGTGATGTTCTCATACGACTATTCTTTACCGACATTGATTCAAGATTAGAAAACGAGTAAACGAATGAGTTTCTTATGTTCAGGTTATTTGAAAAGTCGAGTATTTGACTCAGATGTACGAGACTTAACTTAGTAATCTTTATGACCATTTCCAATCCTTTTCTGACCACCTTAAACATGTACTATCCTACACATTCAAACAAGCGAATAAGTGATCATTGAATCAAAAGGGTACGTACCACTACTACTAGTGTAGTACTATTCTACACATTCATCTCGTGAAAATAATGAATAGTAGGGTAAGATATGGGACAATGGGACCTTTTAATTGATAGTGGTTGTAACTTTATTTGTCTAACTAGCATTTGATAACATCAACTATTTGAACACTAGAACAAAAAATACGAACAAGTTGATTGGATTGAACACTAGCAAACCGTTGATAATAGTTGTTCGATGTGAAAAGTTGAATAATGATTCATATTTGTACCAACTGTGTCACTATTTCTTTCGTCAATTCGTATACTTGATGATATAGATCGTTCACCAACCATTTACGCGTAGCATATTTTTTTATCATTGCACGATATGTATAATGTTTTCGAAAATATATCGATGAAAATGGTGAACCGACTATTCGTGTGTAGCATTTTTTAGACAAGTCATTGCGCGACATGTATGATAACTTCGATAACATGTCTTGATGATAATGGCGAACGTGATTTCGTTTCTAACATTTTGTGAGTGTGAAACATCAAACAACTTTGCTTGAGTAAAATATTTTTGAACTGAAGGATGTGAAAAAGGTAATTTAATTTTGAAACTATGTACTCCGTAGTTAAAATGTAAAAACACGAAACAAAAGCGGTGTAGAAACAACTTAAGATTTTGAGCAAGTCACATTGTTAGTACAAAATCTGGCCTCAATCCAATACCTAGGTGAACCTAGTTTTTGGGAGAGCAAATTCAGGACTTCAAGATTGTTGTTAATCTGCTAAGAAAGAGAAAACACCGTTAGCCTCACCGCGGAAGAGGGACTTCCGCGGTCAACTTCCGGTGTGAGAGTAAGTATGGGTAAAAAGATAAAGTATTTAGTAAAAGTAGGTGTGTAGTATCAGTGTTACCAAAGGTGGAGATTTCTTCTTCTTATATAGGTGAAGTGAGCTTGTCCTTTCTGACCGTTGTTGCGTATTTCTCGGAGTTGTGCACCTTTCCTTATTGTTCGGAATGCTCCACTATCCTGTACCTTGTGTACTATTTGTCTTTTATACTTAAGCTGCGGCTTCTCGTCATGAGCCGCCACTGCGTGTTTTGGATGTGGGCTGCCGCATCCCGTTGGTTAAGTCCTGGTCCGGCTTTTGTAGTCTTGTATCCGGAATTTTGATCCGGATAGCGCTATACGCGATCACACATGACGCTCATAGTTCTACATGAAGTTACGAGCTTTGTCCAAGTGCTCATAAGAATTAAACAGTTAGTCGTTAGTCATTACTTATTACAACATTTACAGTTAAGTTATGGAAAATTGGAAATTAAGCCTACTTATTTGGGTCGTCTTGAGCCGGAATGCCGACACAGACTCTTGTTAAAGTTAGATTTAAGTTTGTTGTTTTCTTTTAAAACATGATTAAGAACAACCTAAATAACACCATATTAGTATTTTGAAGTAAAGATACAGTATCACAAAACACCCTCTATCAAAGTTCTTATTCGTTTTATTCCTTCAAATCCGACAAGATAAAAATAGAAAGAACATATATTACTTGGCCTAACGGTTACAATTTTTGACAGGAAACAAAAACCGACACAAAAATAAATAGGTTTGAGTTACAGATAAACAAGTTTCGGTAAAAAAAACATATGAACCCATCTAACCCGTTAAATAAATAGTGTATCCAGGTTGAGTAGGTGTTAACCATGTTATGCATAATAAGAAATCAACTAAAATTATATATTTAACTCTTGATTAAAACATGTTTTGTTATATACTCGACATAGATAGATTTGAATCATGATGATAACCTTGATATTACCACAACTCAAGTAGAGTTATATACAAGTTATTCTATCATTTTTAAATGATTATGTCATTTTGAAATTTAAGCTAGTCGAGTCGAAAACTCATCAACCTTATAGTTCGTTAAACCGTTTCACTTACACAAGTTAAATGAGTCATTACACATGTTAGAGCACACGATATCACAATGTCATGCTTCCACGCTCCACCCAGGTGTCATGTTCGACTTTATTGGAAGATTCATTTGGACAACGTTGCTTTTAAATGTGTGTTTGTATATGTATATGTCTGTTAGTGAGTCTAGTTTAGTATTACGAGTGCAGGTAAAATGTAGTTTAGCGTGTATTTTCAGTAACATGCTGACATAGAGCGGATAACATCAAGCACAAATTATAGTTAAGTTTTTTTGACATGATTAATAAAAATTTTACGGGTGTGCATTGTTGGGTAATAAGGGAAAACGGAAACCGAAACCGAACCGAAATAAACAAATCGAACTTATAACCGAACCGAACCAAAAATTCGTTGGATATAATTTTAGCTATCTGAACCGAAAACCAAAATTACATAAATATATATATAACTTATATATACAAAAACACAATTAAAATTTTATCCTAATATAAAAAACATCATTTTTTATGTTTGAAATAATTTTATTTGCCAAAAGTATATATAATTAAATGAAAAAATAAAATTATAACGGTGTAATTCGGGTCAATTCAAAAACCGAATCGAATTCAAATTCGGTTTTCAGTTTGACCCAGAAAAAAGTTTAACCGAATTGAATAAACCAAAAAACCCGATAACCGAACTGATGAACACTCTAAAACAAGGGGAGGGTGATACTCACACCATCTGTTTTTATTCTTTCACCACAATTATGGTGAAAGCATTAAAAAAGAAAAAGAAAAAAAAAAAAAAAAAAAAAAAAAGTTAGTGTGAGTATCAGTAGTGTAATATGCGTATTTCAACCCAAACAAAGAAAAACACCCTTACTTAGCCCACACTTACCCATTAGCCCAACGGACCTAAACCAAGTAACCAACCCAACCCGATCTCACTAAAACTGTAATCCCAAAACTAATTAATCTCACCATAATCATTTTTTCTTACCCACTAAAAAAATAAAATAAAAATGGGTGTAACAATCATGAATTTGTTAACTAGTTACTTTCACTTACAATCAACGTCATTATAATGATCAAAATCATCACTTAAACCCTCCCTATTTCTATTACGGATCTCAATTGCTGCAGATCCATTTTTTTTTTTCAAAATGGATCCTTGCACTTCTCGTCCTGCTGTTGTTATTGATAATGGCACTGGGTAATTATTTCATATATTTTAATTTATTAATTTAATTAATTAGTTATGGTTTTGATTTTATTTTTGATTGATTACTAAGTGTTTGATGAAATGCCTCAATGAGATTTAGTCAATTTGGTTTATATAAACTAGGCGATTACCTGCGCATAGCGGTGACGGTGTATAGTAGCGTTAATTTGTGTGTGTTTGTAGGAGATTTTTAGTTACGCGATACCGATATTGGATGCACACCACGTGTTTGATGAAATGCCTCAGCTGTTTAGGTTTCGTTTTATAGTTAGTTAGTTAGTTAGTTACGCCACGTGTTTGATGAAATGGTGTACTTGTTTTAGGTTTCGTTTTATAGTTAGTTAGTTACGCCACGGATTTGATGAAATGGCGTACTTGTTTTAGGTTTCGTTTTATCGATGTAGCTACGCGCCTATGCATACGACTGTCTGATGAAAGTGGTTTAGTACTTTAGTTACGTTTTATTATTGATATAGCTATGCACATCACATATGTGTTTGGCAATGGACTTTGTTTAGATGAAACACTTCTAAGAGAAGTGTTTAGGTCATTTTATATAGGGATGGAATGCCTCTGCTGTTTAGGTTTCGTTTTGTTGATATAGCTATGCACACCATCTATGGATGAAATGCCTTAGTTGAGATGTAGTGAATTTAGTTACGCGGTAGGGCGCGCCATGTGTTTTGACGAAATGTTTTGGTTTCGTTTTGTCAGTATAGCTATGTACACTACCTGTTATATGAAATGCCTAAGTTGTCTAGGTTTTGTTGTCTAGCACCAAATTTAGTTACGTTTTAATTGATAGCCTCAGTTACTTTGGTTATGTTTTATTGATATGGCTATGCGGATCAACTTTTTGATGAAATGCTTGAACCAAATTTAGCTACGTTTTATTGATATGAGTATGCACACCATCTATCGAGATAGCTATTCATACCAACTGTTTGGTGAAATGCTTGAGCTATACTTTTGATGAAAATCCCAACTTGTTTAGTTTTCTAATATTTATGTAGCTATGCACACTACCTGTTTGATGAAATGCCCTACTTGTTTTGGTCTCGTTTTATCTATATAGTTATGCGCACCTCATTTAGTTACGTGGTATTGATATGTACCCTACGAGTTTAATGAAATGTGCCAGTTGTTTTGGTCTCATTGTGTTGATATAGCTATGGACAGCAAACGTTTGATGAAATGCTTGAACGAAATTTAGTTACGATAGCTAGGCACACCAACCGTTTGATTAGATGCTTGAACGAAATTTAGTTACATTATTCTTTTTGTCGATATACCTATTGATACTACCAGTTTGATGAAATGCCACTGTTATCGATATAGCTATGGACACCACGTGTTTAAAAGAAATCCAGTTAGATGTTATTGATATAGGCATGTAGCTATGAACCACCTGTTTGAACGAAAACCAGTTAGATGTTATTGATATAGGCATATAGCTATGCACACCACATGATCGGGAAATGCTCTAGCTGCATTGGTTGGGTGGTATGAATATAGCTATGCAGACCACCGGATTGATGAAACGCCTAAGTTGTTTGGACTAGTTAAATTGATGTAGTTTATGGTGGTGTTGCAGGTATACTAAAATGGGGTTTGCGGGTAATGTGGAGCCGTGTTTTATTGCTCCAACTGTAGTTGCAGTTAACGAATCGTTTATAACTCAACCGAATCGCAGCTCTAATAAGAGTAGTAGTAGTTGGTTGGCTCAACATAGTGCTGGTGTAATGGCTGATCTTGATTTCTTTATAGGGGAAGAGGCTATATCGAAATCAAGGACTAGTGGTACTTATAATTTGACCTACCCGATCAAACATGGGCAGGTGGAGAATTGGGATGCGATGGAACGGTTTTGGCAGCAGTGTATTTTTAATTACTTGAGGTGTGATCCAGAGGATCATTACTTTCTATTGACGGAAAGTCCACTGACTCCACCAGAAAGTCGAGAGTATACTGGTGAGATTATGTTCGAGACATTTAATGTTCCGGGGCTTTATATTGCAGTGCAGCCGGTACTTGCTCTTGCTGCTGGCTACACGACATCTAAGGTTGGTTTGTTGTGATTGTTACAACTATGGCAATGCATTTATTGTGATTCTTCTGGGCTGATTCTAAGTTACTAACTATAGTAAAAAGCTTATAGGATTCCCCTTAGTGTTTGTGATGTGATATGTAACAAACATATGATTAAATTGTGAAATATTGATATCATTATTCAACTTCTAGAATTAAGAAATTTCGGATCTAAGTAATTAATGATCTGATATTTATTAAAGGTAAGTGTGAGTGTCCGTCTTACAAAATTCGTTGCAAGTGAAATGAACCACATACATAGCACCCAGAGTCAATTATTAATAGCTTATAGAGAGGAAGGTTTTAAAAAGTCGTGTATTGTGCAACTTCTGAAATGAGGCCCATCTTTTATGTTTTTCTCATGGAGAAAATGTTGTAACCTATCTCTTCTATTAATTATTGCTAAGGTCCTTGATATCAGACTAGATGGTTAGGCTAAAAATGAAACTATAAGAAGTTATGAACTTGTGAGATGGAAAACTAACATACGTAGTGTGGTTATTGGTGATTCATACAAAAGATTAACGTTGTGCTTAGAAATTTTTATGTTTTAGCTTCAACCATGATCTGCTATGTATAAGAATATTCAGCGTAAATACATATTACATCTATGTAATGTGAGTTGCTATCAGCAAATCTTTGAACTTGTAGACTCGCTATTTACCTGTAGACATTGGTCATCAGGACTTTAAAGGATCCTTAATTGCCTCACTTGAAGATGCAACTTAGGCATCTTGAAGTTGAATGTGAATAGGAAATAGTCATGTTTTAGAGCCTATAAGAACTGGAGAAAGTGCAGGAATAAAAAATATTTTGATAACAAAAAATCTGTAAACAGGGATTATATCTTTCTAATTGTGCTCAGTGTGTGTTCCCAACAAAAATCGCCATGCTAAATAATTTTGGTCCGTTCGGCCCTCACCGGTTGTAACCTTGAACATAGTAACATGCTTTTATCATAAATTGAAACTGAAGTTGGAGTTATGATTGAACACGGTACGATATCTTTGCTGTGTATGACATCAAATAGATGAAAGCAAGACGTCATTAAATGGATACTTTTATTGTATGTCAATAATGGAAAGACTTTTACTATAAGTAGGTGAGGGAAGGGAACCTTTATAAGACTCGTACTTTTTTTTTAATGTCATTATATGTTAGTTTTCCCATTCTCCTCATTTTAAATAAACCTATACTTTTGTGTAGTGTGAGATGACAGGTGTTGTGGTAGATGTCGGAGATGGGGCCACTCATGTTGTACCTGTTGCAGAAGGTTATGTTATTGGGAGCAGCATAAAGTCGATACCTATTTCAGGAAAAGATGTTACTCTCTTCGTCCAACAGCTTATGCGTGTATGTTGATTTTACCTTACACTTCTATTTTAGTTTTGCATTATTTATTTTATTTTTTTGGAAAAGAGGCTTAAAGTCAATTAATTTTAGTTATTGATGCTGAATATAATTTTTTTTTGTCATTAAACGGTAACACATTCTGTTTAAACACACAATATCAGAGGTTGCAGATTTGAGCCTTTAGACAAATTGATTTATTTCGGTTATGTTTAATCTCTAACCAGTTAAATGGGTTAACCTAAACGAACTAAAAATGAAGCATGTCAAAAGGGTTGAAAGACATCCAAAGTGCATTCAAATACGTAAAACCTTATAAATTTCTTCATAGATGAAATGACCGTTAACCAGCCTGCCCCGATTTGCTCCCCTACATGATATTATTGGTCAAAACTCAAAACTGTCTAGTTCTTCCTGCGTGGATCTCTCTTCTCTCATTTAGATGTTGCCTTATGCAGGAAAGAGGGGAGCATGTTCCCCCTGAAGATTCACTTGAAGTAGCTCGGAAGATCAAGGAGACTTATTGTTACACAAGTGCGGACATTGTCAAGGTATTTAGAATTGGTCTGTTGTTTTATTTTGGATACTAGATTCATGATCTTATGACCATATTTTAATTCCTTAAAGTGTATAGCATCGGTCATTTGTTATATTTTAATTGCCCAGCCCGTTACTTTATCACCATATCTTGTTTTTTCTTTAATTGCTTAGAATAGTCACTTTTTATCTATTTACTTAAATGTTCCCAAATTTTAATGACCTTATTTTATCTTTCTATAGGAATACAATAAGCATGACAAAGAACCATCGAAGTACATTAAACAATGGAGAGGGATTAAACCAAAGACCGGTGCACCATACTCGTGTGATGTTGGCTATGAACGATTTCTTGGTCCTGAGGTGTCTTACCATTTGCATTTATGCGTTCTATTTTGTTTGCCACTTATTAAGCGACTGTATTCTGATAGTTAATAACTCGATATATTCTATCATGCAGATATTCTTTAATCCAGAGATATACGATAAAGACTTCACGACCCCTTTACCTGCTGTAATAGACAGGTGTATTCAGTCTGCACCAATTGACACAAGAAGAGCTCTATATAAGGTAAATCCTTTTAAGATCAAGTAAGAAAATTATTTTGGATTATAACAATAGAATAAGCTAATGTTTTGGACAACTATTTTAGAACATAGTGTTGTCTGGAGGATCGACCATGTTCAAGGATTTTCAGCGAAGGCTGCAACGGGATACAAAGAAGATTGTGGATGCGCGTGTTCATGCATCCAGCATGAGAAATAACAGTGAATTAAAAGTAAACATGCCTATCTTGCCACTAACATAAACCTGTTAAATACTCCATTATTACGCCGTGACTAATGAAGGTTGCTGTTAATATTTGTTCCAGGCACAGCCAGTTGAAGTCAATGTTGTTAGCCATCCTATCCAGAGATATGCTGTATGGTTTGGAGGCTCAG
The DNA here is from genome assembly GCA_030686995.1 of Artemisia argyi. Classification (NCBI taxonomy): domain Eukaryota; kingdom Viridiplantae; phylum Streptophyta; class Magnoliopsida; order Asterales; family Asteraceae; genus Artemisia; species Artemisia argyi. The sequence goes on from CM060681.1 coordinate 210,702,201, forward strand.
TTCTTGCATCCACACCAGAATTTTTTACGGTATTCTTTATTTTCTTTACTGGTTGTTTGCGAACCGTCTGCTGGGATGGTATAACAAGTCATAAGGTTGAAATCTTAGTTTGGGTTAAAATGAGTTCTGCCCACATGTAACAAATTTTTTGCATTTCCTTTTTAAAATTTCTAAAAAGGTTAATAATGGTATAGACCAATCAACTTTCAGTTTTTATGCGGTTTAACCCTCAAACAGTCAATAGCTGTATAAATGGGCATGTCGATTGGCTGGGTAACAATTCAAACAATTGAATTTTTATTTTGGGTTAAAACAGGTAGGGCCGACTAGCAAACACATTTTTTTGTGTTTTCTTTTTTAGTAAACTTTAAAAAAGGGGTTATAAAACTTGTAATGATAAAAATCCAACCAACTTTCAACTTTTTGCGGTTTAATCTGTCACTTGACTTATTAACCCTTTTATAAATAATGTTTTTTTTGTGAACAGGCTTGCCATACAAAAGCGGAGTATGAGGAATACGGGGCAAGCATATGCCGAACAAATCCTGTTTTCAAGGGAATGTATTGATACGTCACGAGTCTTTCCATCAACCCATTGATCTAGAAATGGTTCTTCGCCTCCCCTTCCTGTACATTTTGCAAGTTAGCTTTATTAAAGAAGAGGTGTACACTACATGTTTCATTTCTTGTAAGAAAAAGAAAAGAGTCTTATTGTATTCTTTCATCAAGAAACAAATAGGTTTTGATTTTTAGGATGCCAAGTGAAATATTTGTTTCTTTAAGCAAACTTATAAGGTGACTGAACGTGAGCACATAAAGGTGTCATCAAATTGTTTCGACAGTATACTGAACTGAAATTTGATCTTCAAATCGTTAGCTTTGTGTTCTTTTTCTTGTATTATGTTTGTTGTTATGACTCTTTTTTCCCGATTGTTGCTGGTTTCATCTTTCCAAATTTAAATACAAGTGATTGACTTAAAACGGCATCCTTATGGTATTTTGGGGGTGTTTGTCTTAGCTTATTAAGTGGGCCTATCAGCTTATGTAAATTTTGAAGAGCTCATAAGCTTTTTTTTTCAGCTTATCAAGTTGAGCTTATGACCTTAGGTAAAGCCATATTCTGATAAGCTTATCCATTAACACACACTTATGAAGATGGAAAAATCAATTACGTGACAAATGTTTACAACCACCCCAACACAAAGAGAGTAAATTTCTATTTATTGCTGTTTAACAGAATCAGTTTGACTTATGTAAAGTTTGAGTTGACAATGACAGCACACATTTTTTTTTTTAATTTATTTATTCATTTATTTTTTAGAATTTATTAGATGAACTGTTTATACAACTACTTTACGAATATAAACATCAGCTACCTCGCACACAAAATTATCCAAAATGAACTTTTCAATATTATCCGTTAGATCTATTACTAGATTCGTTTGTAACTATACATGTGCATAAAAGGAGTGCTACGCGAGTTGTGGGTTAGACCTATCAATATACATGTGATTCAGAATTATGGGTCAAAGATGGGCGAGGCCTAGGCGAGTGCTGGGCGAGGTGAGGGTTTAGCCGAGGATCTGGGTGAGTATATGGGCGAGGTGAGGGTTTAGGCGAGGATCTGGGCGAGACCTGGGCGAGGTGAGGGTTTAGGCAAGGATCTGGTATTCTGGTGGTTGTTGGCTTGGGAGATTTTCTGGTAGTTGATGGAAGAAACGTGGGATGATGGTTATTCCTTGAATTTGCGTCTTTTGTGGTGAACAAAGATTCATTCTCCATTTTCTTTTTTGTTTTCTAGCGGCTGAGATCTGAGCGAAAAAATTGACTTTGTTTTCTATGAGAGAGAAATCTTTTTTTGTCTCGTGGTATTTTGCTAATGATGTAAGTGAATATTCAATAATGTTTACTATATGTTAAAATGCAATGGGTTGTTATATATAAGCAATGCATTATTTTTAATTCGCATGTGTTTGGGGCGAATCCTTATTGATTTTGGGCGAATATATTGGTCGGTAATTAAATGAGATTTTTGGGCGAATACTTATTGATTTTGGGGGAATGAAAAATGAAAAAGGTTGATTGTGACGTATTTTGATCATTTTGGTAAAGTATTTTAAAAAAGTTCATTCTCGTAAATTCACACATTATAAGGTTCATCCTGATTTTTTTTTTTTTTTTTTTTTTTTTTTTGTGCAAAGGTAAATTTTTATATTAACTTCCCAAACATTTCTGTACAAAGACATAAGAATATCAAAACTGGAATTGGCATACCCATAACAGATACAACTACACACTACTCACTATATCTAATACAACACTGATAAAGCTACGTCTCTCACAAAACATACTGTCTAACAAAACAACATACAGATGTATATCCTTCACTTGAGAAACTAAACTTTATCCAACTCCATTTACCTTTTTTATGCACCATACCATCTAGCTACATTTCCCCATCTCCTTTCCACCATGATCACTCAACCTGCCACCACAGTAAACAAAGTAGAATAGGAGAGAGGCATCACTAGGCACCCATAACCCTTCCAATCAAGTGCTCTTCCAAGCAATCTACATTTCCATCTTTTAAAAATGGCTTCAATTGCTTAGAAACACTCACCTTGAGGGAAGCCCACCCATTACCTCCTTGATGGTGTATTGAGAGGACCAAGAAAGATCATCTTTCATTCCTCTCTATTCCCCTCATCATACACCATCCACCTAGGCCATTTACCCTTCACAAATAGAAGAACCTACTTTATGGTACATTCTTACTGTTAGGACCTCCTATTTAGCCAAACAAAGCAGTCAAATTTCCTCCCTAGACCAAATTTGCTAATCTTAACTACTTATCTATAACTACTTATAATAGAAAAATGGTCAAAAGTGAAATGTTGAGTTTTCAAGTAAAATGTTGAGTTTTCAACAATGGTCAAATGAGAGAGAAAGTGAAATATAATTAATTCTCTTATTAAAACACCCCAATACTTAAAAGTACAATTATTTATTCACATTGTACAACCAAATTAAAGCATATCTACCAAATTAAATACAACCAATTCAAACACAAATCGGGTTGACCCGAGACGCTTCAAACCCGGCGGGTTAACCCAGTTTGATTTGACCCGTTTTCGACCCAACCTAGTAAGTTGACCCGGTTTAAATCGACCCATTTTTGGACCGGAACGGTTCAACCGGTTGAACCAACTGGGTCGAACCGGGTTTCAAAACATTATCCATTACTTAAAAGTACAATGATTTATTCACATTGTACAACCAATTAAAAACATATCTACCAAATTAAATACAACCAATTAAAACACAAACCGGGTTGACCCGGGACGCTTCAAACCCATTTTTCGACCGGAACGGTTCAACCAATTGAACCACCCCGGTCGAACCGGGTTTCAAAACATTATGTTTAATTCCCAAATCTTCAAACTTTTATTATTTTTCGTTTATAACCTATAAACTTTTTTAATCAATAAACTATATGTCGCTATAAAATCCCGTTGCTATGCACGGGTACTCGTCTAGTAATGGAAAAATGGTCAAATGTAAAAAGTGGAAAATTAAATTTTGGGTCAATCCCCATAATGCCCTTGTCAAAGTTTAGGAAATCGAATGAAATGTTGAAATCAACCATGCGTTTAGCTGTAAACTACTTTACTGGAAAAAGATAAACAATTAAAATGGAAAGTTGATTCATTAGAAACTTAGTATGGCAACACTGCTCCACATTTATTAAATACACGGCTGACTTTAATCTATCTATGGCAACCCTGCTCCATATTCTCTAGAAAGTTATATGAAATATGGCAACTTAAAATCAATTGAAAACTTAAAAACTATTTATAGAAACATAGTAATATAGCGCGTTTTACTGGAGGAAATGACCTAAATTTCGAAAAGATTCATTATGGGCAGCTACATAATTATGGAATGCACAACTATCATCTCTAAACATGTACTCTTATATGATTTCTAAACTAAATCATTCTTATATATATACATCAATTCTTTGTTTGATTGGCACTTCAAAATCAACTACTATATATATAGTGTTGAGTTGTTGACTATGTCCTCGTCCAGTCGCATGGGCTTATATAAATTAAAGCTTTATACATTCGTCTATGAATCACATAATTTCGTATACCTCCATACATATCATTCCTTTCCATGTTTTTTTATCAACAACCTTATGGCGGGATGACTTCTTACTTATCCAACTCACGTGAGCTTGGATGCAACCGGTTCATAACAAACCCAATGTGATCAACCTTAAAATGATTATCAAGGATGAATAGGTATTCATTTAAATATATACAAGTACTTTTATGGATTCTGAAGTCAACTTATATTGTTACGTGTTTTATGGTGTTGTTATATTATATTTGTTCATATGTCTCTGTGTGCATTGTTTTTGTTTAACAAAATGCAAGTAACCGTCTGGAATTTGAATGGCTTTTGTCTTGGGATTCAAACACCAACTCAACCAAGGCGATGTTGTTATCTTGATGATGTACGGACTTGGCACGATTCAACCTTCTTATTGCATTGTGTCGAACCCGATGCACCTAAGCTTTATTCATAGAAACACACAGGTCAAGAAGTGTGTTGATTTCTAAGGTTCAGTTCACAGCTTCGACTTCAACCCATTTAAGGAAATATTGGAATGCATAACTATGTATTCAATACTCAAATTCTTTTAAATTCTCCATGGTTCATCTACTCTGTTTGTGCAGTTGTGTTATATGTGGTAACTCATTATCATAAATATTGCAACGTAAAATTTTGTGTGATTCCTAAATATATGAATGATATTACATTTAATTTGAATCTTCTCTCTAATAGTTTGTGTTTTATCACTTTTATGTTTCTTATTTAACTTTTAATAAATGACAAAAGCAACTTTGTGTTAAATGACCAACCAATGGTTGGTGATCGTTGTGTAATCTTTTTATTGACTGATAGTATGAAGAACATATATTATGTCCATGTTATTAACTCAATTGTTGAAAAAAAGTCCACTTCGTTTGTTTTAAAAGGTAATTAATTTCTTGAAGACATATTGTTTCTTAATTTCCTGTCTTAATCGTGTATCATGTTTCATGTCATAAAAGAGAGATAAAAAGCAAATATGAGAATTCATCATCATTCAAAATTTGATGATATCTAATGGTTCATAACATATAGCTAATTTGTGGGATATTATTGCATGTTACAATCTTTTGTATTTACATTTTGATTATTTCATGTATGTTTTATGTATAAATGTTATACGAAACACTTACAGTTGTTTGCTGCTATATATATCGTCGCTATGCATTTTGGTTATTTCACGTTTTATCACAACCATATTTGTTTGTCGCTAAAAACTTCCGTTGCTATGCACGGGTATTCGCCTATAAAAGCAAAATGGTCAATGTGAAAACGTGAAAAAGTCAATATGTGAAATGTTGAAAAATTTATATTAGGTAAGAAAAAACTTAAAACATCACAATAAATGAAATGTTGAAACATATGTTTCAAAAGGAAACTATTAATACACATCGAAAACCGAGTTGACCCGGGACGCTTCAAACCCAGCGGCTTGACTCGGTTTAATTTGACCTGTTTTTTTGACCCAACCCGTCGGGTTGACCCTGTTTAAATTGACCCATTTTTCGACCGGAACGGTTCAACCGGTTGAAGCATCTGGGTCGAACCGGGTTTCAAAACATACACAATCCTCAAACTTTTATCATTTTTGTTTATAACCCATAAACTATTTTTTATCACTAAAACTATCCGTCGCTATAAAATTCCGTTGCTATGCACGGGTACTCGTCTAGTCTTTTATAAAAAGAAAAATTACATTTACATTTTTGTCCATGTAGCCATGTAAATAAAAAGAAAAATTACATTTACATGTTTTGAACCAAGCATGCCGTCACATTCTCCCCAACAAAAGGCTTCGACAGACGCGGAACCCCAACAAGAGGCTTAGACAGACGTAAAAGTTATATGACCATTATGTCACGACCCGCCTAATTGATACGATTATTTTCGAGGTTGATCGAGATTCCGGATTATTCTATACTTCTCTTGGAGATTATGGATATGTTTGGAAGCCCTTGGGAAAGTATGGAAGATGTAGGAAGATCTAGAATCACATGGAAGCCCTAGAAGCTCATGGAAGTCCTAGAACTTTCCTACCATAGAATTCTCTAGAATTTGTACATAGCTTCCTAGGAGTAGTATAAATAGATGGTAGCCTCATTTGTAGAGATCATCCAAGAAGTTCTCTGGTAATCAATCTTGTAAAGTTCTCTAAGTAATACAAAGCATTTTCATATTCCACTTGTTCCTTTCTTTGAAGCTTTCTTCGTTGCATACATCGTTGAGTATTCGAGTAAGGCCGAGCTTAGTCGAGACTAAGTGCCGCACGGAAGACCTTGTAGAGACAAGTCCGTGACAAGTGGTATCAGAGCCAGGTTGATTCGAGGCGATGGCGAACGTAACCGAGAAGGTTGGTGCTAGTGGAAGTGTGATTCTTGATGAGAGGCAAGGTCGAGACGATAAGCGTCAAGTCCCCAAGAAGATAAGAACGTCTAAGGACGTAGTGACGAGTTTGGATACGAGATTGACGGGTGTTGAGACATCCGTGACGGAGTTGAAGGACCAAGTTGAGGGCTTGGAAGGTCTTAACTCCGAGTTTACGAGCATGAAGGAGGACTTTAGGGTCGTTCTTAATGCTCTTAGCGGTGATATGAAGCGCGAAATCTATGGCTTAAAGGAAATGCTCATGGGTGAGATCAAGAAATTACGAGAAGAGTTTGGAGAAGAGATCTCCAACATTCGTAAGACCGTCGAAGACTTACAAGCTGATGTGGTGCTATGCAAGCGATCCATGGCCAATGGAGGTGGCGAAGCTAGCCATCATGCTCCGAAGATTGATGTTCCTAAACCATCACCGTTCGTGGGAAAACGGGAAGCTAGGGCGGTCGATGATTTCTTGTGGGAGATGGAGCAATACTTGGAAGGTGTCAAAATCACGGATGACGACTCCAAGATCAAGATGGCGACCCGATACTTGAAGGATACTGCGGCGTTATGGTGGAGGCGTCGATATGGAGATATCGAGCGAGGTACGTGTACTATCAACACTTGGGCTGATTTTGTAGTAGAACTTAAGAAGCAATTCTATCCGGAGAATGCTAAGAACGAGGCAAAGAGTCGGCTTCGTAAACTCAAGCAATCCGGAACAATCCGGGATTATGTTAAGGAATTCACTACACTTGTCTTGGAGATTCCGGAACTTTCCGACCAAGACTCTCTCTTTTATTTCCTTGATGGTTTACAAGGATGGGCTAAGACGGAGTTAGAAAGACGTGGAGTTCAAGACCTTGCTACGGCTATCGCCCATGCCGAGGCCTTGATCGATTTTGGTACTAGGAGGGAATCGTCTAAGCCGAAGGATCGAAAGGTGAACCAAGAGAAAGGTGGGGGAGAGAAAACCGCTCAAGTAAAGAATGATAATACACGTAAGCCACCAACCGGAAAGGGCAAGGACTTGAAGACGAATTATAAGACGGGAGGATGCTTCATATGTGATGGACCTCATAGAGCTCGAGATTGCCCCAAGAAAGCAAGCCTCAATGGAATAATAACTCATGAAGATGAAAGTACTAGCGAAGGTGGATGAATGAGTACGATGAGGATCTTGAATGCAATCAAGGCCAAGACGGAGGTGCCAAAAGTTGTAGGAAAAGGACTACAATTTGTGGAAGCAACCGTCAACGGGATTAAGGTACGTGCTCTAGTTGATTCCGGTGCCACTCATAATTTTGTGTCGGTTGAGGAAGCCAAGCGGGTAAGGATTAACGCTACAAAAGGGAGTGGAACGTTTAAGCCGGTAAACTCAAAAGCCAAACCAATGGAAGGAGTGGCTAGAGATGTTCGGGTGAAGATTGGAAAATGGGAGGGGACGGTTGACTTGTCGGTGGTCCCGATGGATGATTTCGATTTGGTTCTTGGGTTGGAATTCCTCGATAAGGTACGAGCTTTCCCTATGCCATTTGCTAACACTTTATGTATCCTAGATGGTGGAAAGACTTGCATGGTTAGCACGGAGCGGGATTCTAAGTGTGGAGTGAAGACCCTTTCGGCCATGCAATTCAAAAAAGGGTACAACAAGAGTGAACCTTGCTACTTGGCGGTAACAAGGCTAGAGACGGATGACAAGTCGGGCAAAGTGGAGGTACCGAAGGAGATTGAGCAGGTACTTGATGAGTTCAAGGACGTGATGCCCAAGGAATTGCCCAAGAAGCTGCCACCTAGGAGGGAGGTGGATCACACCATCGAGTTGGAGCCGGGTTCCAAACCACCCGCTAAAGCCCCTTACCGAATGCCACCGCCGGAGTTGGAGGAGTTGCGTAAACAACTCAAGGATCTATTGGATGCGGGCTATATTCGACCCTCGAAGGCCCCATATGGTGCGCCGGTGCTATTTCAAAGGAAGAAGGACGGATCCTTGCAGATGTGCATAGACTACCGGGCACTTAACAAGGTAACGATCAAGAACAAGTACCCTATTCCTCTCATTGCGGATTTGTTTGATCAACTTGGAAAGGCGAGATACTTCTCCAAGTTAGACTTGAGATCGGGGTACTACCATGTAACACCCCCAATTCATGGTTGCAGCGGAATTCAAACTGGGTGTTACTCGACGGCACAATAGTCACAATAATAGAAAACGAACTCCAATTGAGTCGTTTTAAAAGATTTATCATTCAAATTGTATAAATATCAGAGATTACAAAATGAGGTCCCAAATGGTTCCATGTTTACAATTTACATTAAATGAGTTTTTGAATGATAATAAAATTTATAGCCCTCTTGAGTATCCGTGCCCTTCCGTGCCATCCTTGATCGTCATGAACCTGAAATACATGCTTGAGAGGTCAACACAAAGGTTGAGTGATATTCATAGAGTTTTGTTTAATGTTTGAACACAATATGTTGCTAGTGTGAGGTATAGACTCACACCAATGTTTGGAAAACAAAGATGGGCCACGTTGTTATACGCCCGGAACAGTTATTATCAAATACTAAGCTTATGACACCAAAACGTTAACGGGTACCAATATCGATCGGCGGAGTTATCCCGGTAGGTACTTTGCCATCATACCTAATGTCTCAAATATTAATGCATTTGTTTGAACTTAGTCAATACAAATGGGATTCGTCAATCCCAATAGGCCTATTCACAATATTCGCGCTCACTATTTCTAGTGATTAAATGGTTCATAATAAGGGATCTCGGTTTGGCAAGGATGGTACTTAGTGATAATAAAACAATTAGGCAAGCATACAATTTAAAAACATTGTGCTCGGTTAAAAATAGCATGTATTCCCCCCAAGGGTTTGTAAAACAATTAAGTAATGGAAAGTGGGGCTATGAACTCACCTTGAGTTGGATGATGTATAATGAGAATGATGGATATGCCGTAAGAACTTCTACGAGCAACCTAGAATAATCGTTGCAACTTAGGTTTGGAATAAGGTCTAAGGAAACATAAACGTGCCAATATATATCTTGCATTTAGTCCATGATGTGGTATGATGTATAGTGTAAGTCTTTGAAAATAAATGATTCATGAAACATGTATAGTTTATATATCGTTTACTACCGTTCGGGCCGACATAATTCAGAAGTCATGTAGTAAACGTTCGAGGAGCCAGGACACTTTAATTCGTAAATCCACAACTCATCTCGACGGCTTACATAATGAACTCCTCACATGAGGCTCCCTACTATTGTAGTAGTTGATAAAGTATATATATATATATATATATATATATATATATATATATATATATATATATATATATATATATATATATATATATATATATATATATATATATATATATATATAAGTTTTGATCCGAAAAGTTACATGTCCGATATTTGAATAAACTTAAGAAAGTTTATTTTCACATGAAGATTGTTATTAGGATGAGTTTCTTATAACTTGTATGACAATTACTTGTAATATCTCATGATTATTTAGATGGAGTAGATCCAAATTGCATGTTAAAGTTATCGCTAACTCTCTAGTTCATGTATTTGTCTTGGTAAGTTTATATGGTCGTTAGCTCATGTTTTCGCCTTGGTATGTTTATATGGTCTTTAGTCATGTTTTCGCCTTGGTATGTATATATGGTCTTAACTCATGTTTTCGCCTTGGTATGTTTATATGGTCTTTAGCCATGGCTTTGCCATGAGCTTTGGTCATTGTTCCATGGTCTTTAGACTCAACCTTGGCTCTAGCCATGGTTGTGGTCTTGAATCTAGGTCATAAGACCTCTTGGTCTTAGTATAGCATAACTATTATATAGTGACTTTGGTCTAAAAATGGGCTGTTAAGAATTTGAAGAAAATATCACTCGGAAAGCGTTTTCAGGGCTCGATCTTCTTTTCACCTGAATGAAAACGTCGTTCCGGACAACTTTCGTGTTTTAACTATTTGATGAATCGGACCAGAAGGGTGACTTTCAAAATGGCAGAATGCAAAACAGTAGGTATCGGCAGTTTCGGCGTTTTGGTTTTGCTAACTTCAAATGGTCATAACTTTTGACTCGGGTACTCGTTTTGGGTGATTCAAATTGCTATGTTTTCCTTGTTAAGTACTCTTTAACAGTAAGTAAGTGTCAAATATCATAGTTGTACTATTTTGGTCGTGGTTCTCCATAAAAGTCACTAGTTTACTTGTTTAAATAACATAGGTTAACATATATATATCAATACTTGTTTTACCCATTTTTAAACATCATGAACATAATCACAAGACAAAATATAGCATGAATGATATGTAAATAACATGATAATGATATTTAACAAGAAGCATGTTAGGGTTTGGCTTACAACTTTTGGCTTTCTACAAGAAAGGAAGTTAACATGTAAGGAAATGGACTTTGATTGACTACTTCTCTTCACCCTACTTCACTTCAAGCAACCTTTCTACACTTGTATTCTTGAAAGGGAGATGATGAAAGTTGAGGTGACTTGAGTAGATTCAAACTCAAGAAAAATCACCAAAGTTTATGTAGTTTGAAAGTGTTTTGATAACCTAAAACCAAACTAGGGTTTATGTGTTGATATTGCACTTGATTTCTTGCATAAAACTTGAAGTAAACTAGCAAATGAGAGGGTGTTTGTGTTGTGAACGACTAGGAGGGATGGGGAGGGCTTATATATGAGTTTAAGGAGGTGCTAGGAAGGTGCTAGGAAGTTGCCTTAAGGAGGTGCAAGTATTTAGGATATTTTCCAACACTTGGAGACCAAGTTGTACACATGCATGCAATCTAAGGCCTCCTAGCATGAGATCAAGCCATCTATGGGCTGAATCCCTCCTCCTAAGTCGGTTCATATACTTGGGGAGGAAGTGTTAACTTTTGATGATATTATCCAAGCTTATGTAGTTAGTTTCGACCCCGTAAAATGCTAACCGTAAGTTGTTACGTCACAAAACGTAAAATCGGGTATTGTAAAAATACGAAACTTGGAAGTATGGTTAAACATGTCATGAAACTCCATAATAAAATATAAAATGAGTGGTAGGTTCCATTGGGGTGGTAAAACCCTGCTAAAACTGGAAACACGGGTCTAAAACGCGTAATACGTAAAACGTACGAATATTGTGTAAAATTGAGAAAAGTAAAATGTTACTTTTCTAATAGAATAATAATGATTTAAAATAACTTATAATGTCTAGACTGGGCTCAGTCTAGTGTCGGTTGGTATTAAATGTCTTTTAGACATCAAACCGTAAGCCTAAAAATCAAGGAATGACTTATAAAATCAAGGAATGATTTTTGGTCAAAGGAGGAGGGAAAAATATGTTGACTTTTTCTAATAAGTTGAAAACTCAAATTGTCTTAGAAATGCGGTGTAGGTATAGGCTAAGGTTACGGCTGAGTGAAAACGCTTAAAAACTGAAAATTCCAGTTTTTCACGGCCGAGGCTTATTTTGGTTATGTTTTTCACAGTCATGATTAATTCTCAAATAAATCATGAGTGTATCAAACATTTTTCTGATGCGGGGTCACTTAACGCGGTCGAGTTTCGTTGTGCGTAGAATTTTTGAATGACGTTTTACCCTAAAACGTGTAATTCCTTATTAACTTTCACGAAAATGATCTGACGAGTGTCAAACTTTTAATTTGCCATGGAAATGATTTATCACTCGAGGCCATGAAACAAAAATCAAATTTCGGGAAAATTTCAGGAAAAATGAATAGTAAAAGTGAATAGTGAAATTTCCCGGGAATAGTAATTAACCTGAAATTGCGAATTGTTACATACTAAGTACGGATAGCGGAGGGAGACGAGGCTAAGACGACGTGTGTCACGAGGTATGGTTCTTACGAGTTCTTAGTCATGCCTTTTGGTTTAACAAATGCTCCCGCTACATTTTGCACCCTCATGAATAAGTTATTTCACCCGTTCCTTGATAAATTTGTGGTGGTATACTTGGACGATATTGTTGTTTATAGCCATACCTTGGAGGAGCATGTCTTGCATTTGAAACAGGTGTTCCGAGTGTTGCGAGACAACGAGCTTTATGTGAAGTTGGAGAAATGCTCCTTCGCCCAAGACGAAGTCGAGTTCTTGGGGCACAAGATCAAAGACGGTGGATTGATGATGGATGGGGCAAAAGTGAAAGCTATCCAAGAGTGGGAACCACCAACCAAGGTGACGGAGTTGAGATCTTTTCTTGGCTTGGTGAATTATTATCGAAGGTTCATCATGGGATACTCGGCAATAGCATCTCCATTGACGGACCTATTGAAGAAGAACAAAGCTTGGATGTGGGATGAGAAGTGTCAAGCGGCGTTCGAGAGTTTGAAGAAGGCGGTTATGGAGGAACCGGTGTTGAGACTACCGGATGTGACCATGCCCTTCGAGTTACATACAGATGCATCAGACTTTGCAATTGGAGGAGTTCTAATGCAAGACGGACACCCGATCGCATTCGAGAGTCGAAAATTAAATGAGACGGAGAGGAAGTACACGGTGCAAGAGAAAGAGATGACGGCAATCATCCATTGCTTGCGGATTTGGAGGCATTATTTGTTGGGTTCGAGATTCGTGATCAAGACGGATAACATTGCCACGAGTTACTTTCAAACCCAAAAGAAGTTAAGTCCCAAGCAAGCTCGTTGGCAAGACTTCCTAGCCGAGTTCGACTACCAATTAGAGTACAAGCCGGGGAAGGCTAATGTGGTAGCCGATGCATTGAGTCGCAAGGCGGAGTTTGCGGCAATCACCCAAGCGCAATTCTTCCTCCAAGATCGAATCAAGGAAGGATTGGAACATGATCCTTTTGCCAAGAAGCTCGTGGCCTTAGCAAAAGATGGGAAGACTCGAAGATTTTGGCTTAAAGGAGACATGTTGTTCACAAAAGGAGATCGGCTTTACGTGCCTAAGTGGGGTGATCTTAGACGGGTAATCTTGAAAGAGTGTCATGATTCAAAGTGGGCCGGTCATCCGGGGATCAAGAGGACGTTGGCATTGGTTGAAGGCACTTATTATTGGCCAAGGATGGAGGACGATGTAGAAACATTCGTGCGGACGTGCCTTATTTGCCAACAAGATAAGATAGAGCAAAAGAAGTCTGGAGGCTTGTTGGAACCTTTACCCACGCCCAAGGGACCATGGGAGAGCGTTTCCATGGACTTTATCACATGCTTTCCGAAGTCGGAAGGAAGTGGGAGTATTATAGTGGTGGTCGATCTATTCTCGAAGTATGGAACTTTCATTGCCGCACCACCCGATGTTACGGCAGACGATACGGCTAAGCTCTTTTTCAAGAATGTGGTGAAGTATTGGGGAGTGCCACATGTGATCGTTAGCGATCGAGATCCTAGATTCACAGGGCGCTTTTGGTCGGAGTTGTTCAAGATGATGGGAACAGAGTTGAACTTCTCTACGAGTTTTCACCCCCAAACGGACGGGCAAACGGAAAGGGTGAATGCACTATTAGAGCTCTATCTTCGGCACTACGTAAGTGCCAACCAACATGATTGGGCGAAGCTCCTTGATGTTGCTCAATTCTCTTACAACATGCAACAGAGTGAAGCCACGGGGAATAGTCCTTTTGAGTTGGTCACGGGGCGCCAACCATTAACTCCTAATGCCTTAGCCGCATCATACAAGGGGAGTAGCCTGGCCGCTTACAAGACGATGAAGGAATGGCATGAGCAAGCGGATATGGCCCGAGCATCGTTGGACAAAGCGGCTAAAAAGATGAAGAAGTGGGCGGATGAGAAAAGAAGACACGTCGAGTTCGAGGTCGGAGACCAAGTGATGGTGAAGCTCTTGCCTCAACAATTCAAGTCATTGAGGAAAGTGCATAAGGGATTGATACGGAGGTATGAAGGCCCTTTCCCGGTGATTGGACGTGTTGGGAAAGTATCTTATCGACTTCAACTACCGCCCAAGTTGAGGATTCACCCGGTCTTCCACGTTAGCTTTCTCAAGCCTTATCATGGAGACAAGGAAGACCCGGAACGGGGGGTGTGCGGGCACCAACAACGGTTGTAACTTCGTACGAGCGAGAGGTTGAAGAGATCTTGTCGGATCGTACAATACGAAGACGAGGAGTGCCGAGTTACAAGGAGTACTTGATCAAGTGGCGTGGGTTGCCCGATAGCGAAGCGAGTTGGGAAGCCGAAGATTTATTGTGGCAATTTGCGGAAAAGATCAAGCAGTATCATGAGGAAGGCACGACGAGGACGTCGCGAGCTTAGGTGGGGCAGGATGTCACGACCCGCCTAATTGATACGATTATTTTCGAGGTTGATCGGGATTCCGGATTATTCTATACTTCTCTTGGAGATTATGGATATGTTTGGAAGCCCTTGGGAAAGTATGGAAGATATAGGAAGATCTAGAATCACATGGAAGCCCTAGAAGCTCATGGAAGTCCTAGAACTTTCCTACCATAGAATTCTCTAGAATTTGTACATAGCTTCCTAGGAGTAGTATAAATAGATAGTAGCCTCATTTGTAGAGATCATCCAAGAAGTTCTCTGGTAATCAATCTTGTAAAGTTCTCTAAGTAATACAAAGCGTTTTCATATTCCACTTGTTCCTTTCTTTGAAGCTTTCTTCGTTGCATACATCGTTAAGTATTCGAGTAAGACTGAGCTTAGTCGAGACTAAGTGCCGCACCGTGACAATCAGCTAAAGAAAAAAATAAACAACCCCCCTTACGTTTTCACTTGGGATTAAGACAACATTTTCACTTGGGATAAGACAAAAGGCATGAAAAATTACACTTTCACTTAGGATCGACATCTGTACAACACTAAAATCAGGTTCGACATCTGTACAATCAAAAGATCATCGTGATATTTTTATTTCAACATCACTATAGATACAAAAACACCTAAACACACACTAAAAAACACACACACATCGTTCATTTCGTTCTCATCTGGGTACGTATCATTCCTTTCATTTTATCATCTTATTTATACATTTATTATTGTTTTGAGCTTCGGTCCGGTTGTTATGAATTTAGTTGTGATTATATTTATTTAAAGTTAGGTTAGTGCGTGTTTAGGTGTTTTGTGTGTGTATTGGTGTTTTGTATATTATGATGTCATGAGAATTTGTTGTTAGGTTTTGGACTTTTTGATATTTTTGGATAGTGATATTTTAAATAATTGAATTTAGAGGTGGCAATTTCTGCCGAAAATTAAAAAAATATAAAAATAAAATAAAAATGGGCTAAATCGGTAAATTTTTAAAAGATTTTGACACATTTGGTCAATTCTTTTTGGAAATGGGCATATATTGTCATTTAAAAGTTAAATGGGCGCATATTTTCTCTCGATTGGATAACATTACAATTGTTTTTAAAGAAAAAATTGTAGATATAATATATTTAATTTTTTAAATATAAATGAGGTGTTAAGTTTGGGGAATTTATTTCATCGTTTTGTGTATTTTCTAAAACGATTCGTATAACATGCGCCCGTTTGGCCCGTGCCCGTTTAGCCCGCACCCGTAGCCTGTTTGACCCATGACCCGTGCCCGCCCGGACAGCCCGTTTTGGCACCTATAGTTGAATTTCCTTATATTTGGGCTTGTAGGCTTATGAGCTTAACTTTTTGAAAAGGAGGTGAAGGGGGTGTTTGTTTAAGCTTATATGTGGGCTTGTGGGCTTATGAGCTTATTTGATTTCGGCTTATATTTCATAAGCCCCAATTTGCCAGTTTATTTTAAGATTTTTGGGCTTATATAAGGTTATTATATTATAATAAACTCATATAAGCCCACAAGCCTCAAAATAAGACAGAAAATTTGGGCTTGTGAAATATAAGCCGAAAACAAATAAGCTCGTAAGCCACATATAAGCTTAAACAAACACCCTCGAAATATAGGAATAGAATGTGTTTGATTTCGGAAGAGAACGTGAAATAGGTAATCGCATCATTGCTGGACTTTGTTTTGTATATGATGCTAATTTGTTCTTAGGTTTTGAATTATGAAAGTGGATAGTGATTTTATTTTGTTTTAGGAAGGGAAGGTAAAATAGGTGATCTGATCGATGAAGTTAGGTTTTTGGGATTCGTTTTTTGTGTATGATGGTATTGGTGTTAGTTTTTTACTTCTGAAATTTCTATAGTTGTATTGTGTTAGTTAGGGGGTATTTGTTTTGGCTTATATAGCCGGCTTATAGCTTATTTGGTTTTGGGCTTATGTTTCATAAGTTCACTTTTTGTGGCTTATTTTGAAGCTTTTCTTATATAAGTTCATTATGACATAATAAACTTATATAAGCCGAAAAGTTTCAAAATATGCCACAAAAAAGTGAGCTTATGAAACATAAGCCCAAATCCAAATAAGCCGTAAGCCGGCTATATAAGCCGAAACCTTACACGTATTTTTTATAGGATGAGAAGGTGAAATAGGTAATCAGATTTTTGTTGGAATTGGTTTCGTATATGATGATATTATTATTAGGTTTTAAGCTACAAAAGAATTGTGGATAGTGAGATATGTAATAGCTGAATTTCGTTAGTTACGCGTTTGTTTTTGGAGAAGAAGGCGGACTAGATAGTCGTATTGTTGGAAGAGAATGTGATGATACGGTTTTTTTTTTTTTTTTGAAAGATTTGTGGATAATGGATTCCTTTAGTTGAATAAGAAGGTGAAATAGGTAATTGGATCAATGAACTTTCGGTCTCGACTTTGTTTGTGTATTTATATGATTAGGATGTCTCATTAGGTACTTGATACTTGAAGTGTTAATGATTGAATCATAATATGATTGTTGCTAAGTAAAGTTAAGTTTGAGTCCTTGATGAGTTTAATGAGTAAACAAATTGTGAGACAGTCATTTGGAGTGAATTGAATCATTGATTATTAACATATATTAGGTACCGTGATTTGATAAATATTAAATGTCGTTATTCATGTTAAAAGAACAGACATGAAAAGTTGGAATTATGACGTAGAAAGTAAGGCTAAAAGATGTAGTTAAAAGCCAAAACTTCTGTCAGGGGAAAAAAAGGCACATAAATAAGTTTTGCTCCATAGGTGATGAGGACTGTAACGCGTAAGACTAGTAAGCTGTTTATTTGAAATAGATTATGAATGAGTTATAAGATAACATTATTATGCGTAGGCTTATGAACTACAATACGCGCATCACATGATTATATGATCCTAGATCACTAGCATCTTAGATTTGAATTATTATGGTATCCACGCTCATACACCCGCGAGTCCCGTAACTCCTACCTCTAATCTTGGCATATATGTTTCATAATGTGTATATACTGAGTTAATATCGTTCCTACCTTAGTCTAGAAAGTCTCAATAAAAAGTAACTGTCAGTCACGCGTGTCTAGAGATATCAACCATCAGTCTGCTAAACATTTAATATATCGTCGAAAGCTATGCATTTAGATTTCTGTTTTCCCACCCGCTGAAACAAAAAAAAACTGCGTAAAGCGAGAATTAAAATATGATTGAAATATCGTATTGTTGAGATTTCTAAAAACCATGAAACTTCATTGGCCACTTAATCTGCTTTCCCAAAAGAGTGTTTGGATATGGCGATTTGGGCATCTCAGTTTGTTATTCTAAGTTATGTAGTTATGCTAGCTAAATTATGTTTTATACCGAGTATTAGTAGTATGAACATTTTGGTGATATATAAAGAGGACATACATTGCTCTAAGAGTTTATTTTGAACTTTTAAGAAGCGTTTTGATTTTATTTGGTCTTATCATTTTTGGTATGAGATCTATGTGCGTGTGCCTCATTTGGTCAATGTCATTTAGGATATTTAATTAATCTCTGTTTTCTATTTTGTCTATGAAGGTTAAGGTAAGTTGTTTGAATATGGCCCAACCAATCATCAATGAAAATCAAGCTCGGCCACCTGCTGATAATGGTGCTACGATGCTATTCGTTGGGGAGCTAAATTATTGGACCACAGAAGCTGAGCTTGAGAATGTGTTGTCCCAATATGGAAGAGTTAAAGAGATCAAGTTTTTTGTTGAAAGAGCAAGTGGTAAGTCCAAAGGATGTTGTCAAGTTGATTTTTACGAATCAGGATCTGCTGTTGCTTGCAAAGATGGGATGAACGGATATGTTTTTAATGGAAGACCTTGTGTCGTGACATCAGACTGCAAGGTCGAAGATTCTGCGATAATGCTAGAAATAAAATTAAAGATGTTAGAGACAAAAATAAAGATGATGGAGGCAGAACTGGAATTGAAAAGGAACATCGAGGACCACGCATGTCAGTCGGTTGCAACGCTCCATAAGCTTTTAAATGACATGGAAAATCTTCGTATGTAGTGTTAGTTGTTCTTTAATGTGTTATCGTTGTCATCATAGCCGTTGGATTGTTTGACTTTGACTAAATGTATGGTTCAAAGATATATGTGGCACTTTTGTAAATATTTTAAATTTTATAAGTCGATATATGTTGCTAGAAGGTTATTTTAGTAATTGTACTCATATTGAGAAGTCCAAACTTGCATCTCTCGTTTTAAGATGTAGTCGCCATAGTTACTCCAAACTTGTCGATTAGACTCCCAGCTTACTAATTGATAGTTTTTGTAAGGTTGCTATCCGAACCAATTTGATTCGAGTTCTCCCACCGCCTTAATATTTTTCGCTTTGGTTCTAAACGTTCAATTGAAACATATTTATTTTAAAAATCATTGTTTATTCTTATTAATTTTTTTTTTAATAAAATATAAATATTTAAATTGGATAAATATTTGCTGACGACAATAAACTAAATATTTATTTTAAAAATCATTACTTATTTTTATTAAAAAGTTTTTTCATTAAAATAACAATAATTAAATTAGGATAAATATTTGGTGACGACAATGTCGTCTTGAATTTCTGTATGCCTCATTTTTACATTTACTAAAATTTGGTGTTGAAAAAGTTGGGTCCATCGAAATTTAGTGACGACAACATTAGACGAATGTAGCTTCAAGTAGTTTGGTCCACTGAATGGGTCTATCAAAAAAGTTGTCGTCACTAAAAAATCTCGTCCCTAAAAGTATTTTTTGCTTGTAGTGCGCGCAACGTAGTGTGACAAAATTAGACGAATTTAGCCAAATCTTTTGGCGAAAACATATTATCGCCAAAAGTTTGCGTTTAATTTTTCTTATCCTTTTACTTTTAAGAAAAATAATAAAATAATGTTTTACTAGGGGTACCTTTTGAAAAAATGGGGTCCTTATAATCTCTCTCGTTTTTAATAGGTCCATTTGCAATTTAATTTGCTAAATTTTTATAGGAACTTTTAATGTTAACAACTGTAACTTCAACTAATGACTTGATTTTTATGCCATCAGCAATTATTCTAATCATGAAAATGCATAAGAAAGGACTGAGAAATTTTATAATTTTTGTTTTCTTATATGGTAAAGTCAACAAAGTACAAATGTGTGTTTTTCTACATCAAAGTCGACTGAATAAGACAATAAGTACTTTTTTTCTTCACATTTTTATTTTTCAAATAAAAAATAAATACAGCACAAAATAATTATACATTATACATATATTACATTTCCCGTGGACTATACTGTTCTTCTGCTACAGCACTTTTTGTGAGTGTCTACAGTAACATATATTTTATATTAAGGGTACTGTAGCAATGCAGCTGTAGTGTACTGTAGAAATGCAACTGTAGCAGCGCATCTGTAGCAACAGCTTTTTTTTTTTTTTTTTTTTTTTTTTTTTTTTTTTTGTAATATTTGACAAAAAAAATGATATTTTGATTATTAAAAATTTTCATGAAGATACATTTTTGACAAGATTTGAAAAATCCATTAACAAAATTCATTTAGGGTGCTACAGTGGAAGCAAGAGTAGTCTTTTGTAATTTAGTCCCTGACCCCTAAGGTGTGAAAAAAAAAAAAAAAAAAAAAAAATAGCACGGCATTCCCGCAGCAACGCGCGGGTATCTCCGCTCGTATATTACATTTCCCGTGGACTACACTCTTCTTCTGCTACATTACTTTTTGTGAGTGTCTACAGTAACATATATATTTTATATTAAGGGTACTGTAGCAATGGTACTGTAGTGTACTGTAGCATGCTACTGTAGCAACATTTTTTTTTTTTTTTGTAATATTAAAAAAAAAAAAAAAAAAAAATGATATTTTGATTATTAAAAATTTTCATGAAAATACATTTTTGACAAGATTTGGAAAATCCATTAACAAAATTCATTTAGAGTGCCACAGTGGAAGCAAGAGTAGTCTTTTGCAATTTAGTCTCTGAGCTGTAAGGTGTGAAAAAAAAAAAAATAGCACGGCATTTCTGCAGCAACGCGCGGGTACCTCCGCTCGTTTGTGAACTTTTTTTTTTTTTTTTTTTTTTTTTTTTTTTTTTTTGAAAGGTGAGTTTCTTTGAAAACTTCGTGTCGCTCGTTTGTGAACACTAGGTGTGTTTTGCGCAAAGCTGTTAAAACTATCTAAGAGCTGTTAAAACTATCTAGGTGTGTTTTGGCCCGTTGTCCGTTCGGACTTGAATATTTGTAGAATATGCTTTATTATTTGTGTTAGTGACATTTAATAATTGTGTTTGAGTTGTTTGTATAATATGTTTGATAAATTGTACTGTTCTTATATAAGGGGTGTTTTAATAACCGAATTAATTGTATTTATTGACCACATTAAATATATTGATTACATTAATTGTGTTTTAAATGTTAGTATTTCTATTTGAATTAGTTGTACTATGAGATTAAGAACTTGTAATTGTATTTAATGTTAGAAAATGTGTTTCAATTACTTGTACTTTTAGCTTTATAACTTTTATTGCTTAATTTTAAGAGTTTCTATATTTAGTAGACCTTAATGCTGTATAATATAGTAAGATAAGATAATACAACTATGTTGCCAATTTTCTTTATACAAACAATAGCTACTGCCAACTAATGTTGAATGCTAAATATTACAACAATTGCATTTAACCTCACTAGTAGGGGTGTAAATAAGCCGAGCTGAGCCGGACCCGAGCATGCCAAAGCTCAAGCTTGGCTCGTTTAAGATTTATGAAGCTCGAGCTTCGCTCATTTCGAGTAAGGTTTACACGATTTCACAATAAAACTTAAAGCTTGGCTCGAGCTCGGCTCGTAAAATATCTATTTTGAACTCGTAAATAAGCATGTTGTTGAGTTTGTTTACCAGCTTGCTCATAATACAAATACATAACGTTTTATACATGTTTAATACTTAAAATATCCTACTGTCGTTTAGGCTCGTGAGCTCAATCGAGCTTTGTACGTAAAGCTCAAGCTTCGCTTGTTTTGAGCCTTACTTTTTGAGCTCGAGCTCGGCTCGTTTATACGATTTCACAATAAAAATTAAAGCTTGGCTCGAGCTCGGCTCATAAAATATCTAATTTGAACTCGTTAATAAGCATGTCGTTGAGCTGTTTATCAGCTTGCTCACAATACAAATACATAACCTTTTATATATGTTTAATTAGTACTTAAAATATCCTAGTGTCGTTTAGGCTCGCGAGTTTAATCGAGCTTTGTACATAAAGCTCGAGCTAGATAAATAAATGACCTGCAAATTAAGCTCAAGCTCGTTCAGGCTCGAGCTTTTTATCGATCTGATCATGAACTTTTCACAAACGGCTTGACTCATTTTCACTTAAAGGTGAGCAAAACCAACCGAATCCCGAATCCCGACCGAAACCGAGCAAAACCGAACGTTCTGAATCCCCAACCGACCATTCTCAGGTCGGGAGTCGGTTTTCGGGACGGGGCGAGACGGGACAAAAACCGGAAAAACAAACCAATATCCCGACTCAACCGACACCGAACCGAACCGAGTAATTCGGGTCGGTAGTCGATTAGGCTTTTCGAGATTAGTCGGGACAGATCGGGATTTGGCTTGAGGCTCAGCTCACCCCTATTTTCACTGCTACTAGTCCAAGGGATAAGACAAAAGGTATGAAAACTTAGGTACGGAAGAAAAACTAGCCAAAAGAAAAAGAAACTCATGTTATAAAAAAATTACAAAAAGATAAGATCGTGATATTTTTTTTCCCCATCACTGTAGATACAAAAACACCTAAACACACACTCAAAAACACACACACATACACAGATCATTCATTTCGTCAACATCTGATCTCATCTGTACGTATCACTCATTAATTTTATATAATTTTTTATATATATTTAATTATTGATTGTTATTAATATGTTACGTTAATTATTGAATCGTTTTGAGCTTCGATCTGGTTGTTTTATTAGTAGCTGATTATTATAGCTGTGATGAAATTAGGTTAGGTTAATCAGTTAGTGCGTGTTTAGGTGTTTACTGTGTGTAATTGGTGTTAGATCTGTTATATATATATATATATATATATATATATATATATATATATATATATATATGAATTTGTTGTTAGGTTTTGACTTTTTGAAAATTTGTAGTTAAGTATTGTTAGTTAGGCGAAATACGGAAACGGTGATCGGACGGTGGAATTTACGTTTTATGACTTCGTTTCGTGTACGGATATGATGTGATGAAAATTTGTAGTTAGGTTTTGACTTTTTGAAAATTTGTGGATGATACGCCTTTGTTGTAGGAAGAGAAGGCGAAATAGGTGATCGGATCGTTGTTAGGTTAGTGTGTGTTTAGGTGTTTACTGTGTGTAATTGGTGTTAGATCTGTTATTTTGTATATTATGATGTGATGAGAATTTGTTGACTTTTTGGAAATTTTTAGTTAGTTGACCATCTGTGTTATGAAGAGAAGGCGAAATACGGAAATGGTGATCGGATCGGTGAACTTACGTTTTAGGACTTCTTTTTGTGTATGAATATGATGTGATGAAAATTTGTTGTTAGGAAGAGAAGGCGAAATAGATGATCGGATTGTTATGTATATGTTGTCCGCTATGAATTTAGTTGTGATATTAGTTTAGGTTAGGTTAGTGCGTGTGATTTTATTGATGTTAAGCGTATTAGATCTAATAATTTGTTGTTAGCTTTTGACTTTACACGTTTGTTTGTTGTAGGAAGAGAATTAGGCGAAATATAGTATATGATGATTTTGTTGACTTTACGTTTTAATAAGTTAGTGTGTGTTTAGGTGTTTGTGTGTGTTTAACGGAATAGGTAATCGGATCAGTGAACTTACATTTTAATAAGTTAGTGTGTGTTTAGGTGTTTGTGTGTGTGTTTTAGATCTGTTATTTTGTATATGAGTTTATGATGTGATGAGAATTTGTTGTTAGGTTTTGACTTTTTGAAAATTTTTAGTTATGAAGAGAAGGCGAAATACGGAAATGGTGATCGGACTGTTGAACTTACGTTTTAGGACTCCGTTTTGTGTATGAATATGATGAAAATTTGTTGTTGGGAAGAGAAGGCAAAATAGATGTTAAGCGTATTAGATCTGATAGTAATTTGTTGTTAGGTTTTGACTTTACGCGTTTATTTGTTGTAGGAAGAGAATTAGGTGAAATATAGTATATAATGATTTTGTTGTTGCTTTTATAGGAAGAGAAGGCGAAATAGGTTATCAAATTGTTGAAGTTACGTTTATTTAGTATATGATGAAGTTTTCTTAGTTGAATTTTGTTCGTTACGCGTTTGTGTAGGAAGTGAAGGTGAACTATGTAATTAGATGATCGGATTGTTATATTGTTTATTGTTATGTATATGTTGTCCGTTATGAATTTAGTTGTGATATTAGTTTAGGTTATGTTCGGGTATTAGATCTAATAATTTGTTGTTAGGTTTTGACTTTACGCGATTGTTGGTTGTAGGAAGAGAATTAGGCGAAATATAGTATATGATTATTACTGTGATGAAATTAGGTTAGGTTAATGAGTTAGTGTGTGTTTAGGTGTTTTACTGTGTGTAATTGGTGTTAGATCTGTTATTTTGTATATGAGTTTATGATCTGATGAAAATTTGTTGTTAGGTTTTCACTTTTTGGAAATTTGTAGTTAGTTGACTATCTGTGTTATGAAGAGAAGGCGAAATACGGAAATGGTGATTGGATCGGTAAACTTACGTTTCAGGACTTCGTTTCGTGTTTGAATATGATATGATGAAAATTTGTTGTTAGGAAGCGAAGGCGAAATAGATGATCGGATTGTTATATTGTCCGTTATGAATTTAGTTGTGATATTAGTTTAGGTTAGGTTAGCGTGTGTGATTTTATTGATGTTAAGCGTATTAGATCTAATAATTTGTTGTTAGGTTTTGACTTTACGCGATTGTTTGTTGTAGGAAGAGAATTAGGCCAAATATAGTATATGATGATTTTGTTGATACGTTACAAGGCTTTTATAGGAATGTTGAAGTTACGTTTATTTATTATATGATGAAATTTTTTTAGTTGAGTTTTGTTAGTTACGCGTTTGGGTAGGAAGTGAAGGTGAAATAGCGTTTTGAGCTTCGATCTGGTTGTTATATTAGTACCTGATTATACCTGTGATTAAATTAGGTTAGGTTAATCAGTTAGTGCGTGTTTAGGTGTTTTTGTGTGTGTTTATTGGTGTTAGATCTGTTTTTTTGTTGTTAGGTTTTGACTTTTTGAAAATTTTTAGTTAAATATTGTTAGTTAGGCGAAATACGGAAACGGTGATCGGACTGTTGAACTTACGTTTTAGGACTTCGTTTTGTGTATGAATATGATGATATGATGATATGATGAAAATTTGATGTTAGGTTTTGACTTTTTGAGAAATTGTGGATAATACGCCTTTGTTGTAGGAAGAGAAGGCGAAATAGGTGATCGGATCGTTGTTAGGTTAGTGTGTGTTTAGGTGTTTACTGTGTGTAATTGGTGTTAGATCTGTTATTTTGTATATTATGATGGGATGAGAATTTGTTGTTAGGTTTTGACTTTTTGGAAATTTGTAGTTAGTTGACTATCTGTGTTATGAAGTGAAGGCGAAATACGGAAATGGTGATCGGATCGGTGAACTTACGTTTTAGGACTTCGTTTCGTGTATGAATATGATATGATGAAAATTTGTTGTTAGGAAGAGCCGAAGAGAAGGTGAAATAGATGATCGGATTGTTATATTGTTTATTGTTATGTATATGTAGTTGTGATATTAGTTTAGGTTATGTTCGGGTATTAGATCTAATAATTTGTTGTTAGGTTGACTTTACGCGTTTGTTTGTTGTAGGAAGAGAATTAGGCCAAATATAGTATATGATGATTTTGTTGATACGTTACAAGGCTTTTATAGGAATGTTGAAGTTACGTTTATTTATTATATGATGAAGTTTTCTTAGTTACGCGTTTGGGTAGGAAGTGAAGGTGAAACAGGTAATTATCATTCCTTTATTTTATATAAAATTTAATATCTTTATTGTTGATTGTTATTATTATGTTATGTTATATATTGAATCGTTTTGAGCTTCGATCTGATTGTTATATCAGTAGCTGATTATTATAGCTGTGATGAAATTAGGTTAGTGTGTGTTTAGGTGTTTTTGTGTTTTTTTTAGATCTGTTATTTTGTATATATGTGTTTATGATATGATGAGAATTTGTTGTTAGGTTTTGATTTTTTTTTTTTTTTTTTTTTTTTTTTTTTTTGTGAAGAGAAGGCGAAATACGGAAATGGTGATCGGATTGGTGAACTTACGTTTTAGGACTTCGTTTTGTGTATGAATATGATATGATGAAAATTTGTTGTTAGGAAGAGCCGAAGAGAAGGTGAAATAGATGATCGGATTGTTATATTGTTTATTGTTATGTATATGTAGTTGTGATATTAGTTAAGGTTATGTTTGGGTATTAGATCTAATAATTTGTTGTTAGGTTTTGACTTTACGCGATTGTTGGTTGTAGGAAGAGAATTAGGCCAAATATAGTATATGATGATTTTGTTGTTGCTTTTAAAGGAAGAGAAGGCGAAATAGGTTATCAAATTGTTGAAGTTACGTTTATTTAGTATATGATGAAGTTTTCTTAGTTGAATTTTGTTAGTTACGCGTTTGTGTAGGAAGTGAAGGTGAACTAGGTAATTAGATGATCGGATTGTTGTATTGTTTATTGTTATGTATATGTTGTCTGTTATGAATTTAGTTGTGATATTAGTTTAGGTTATGTTCGGGTATTTAGATCTAATAATGTGTTGTTAGGTTTTGACTTTACGCGATTGTTGGTTGTAGGAAGAGAATTAGGCGAAATATAGTATATGATTATTACTGTGATGAAATTAGGTTAGGTTAATGAGTTAGTGTGTGTTTAGGTGTTTGTGTGTGTGTTTATTGGTGTTAGATCTGTTATTTTGTATATGAGTTTATGATATGGTGAGAATTTGTTGTTAGGTTTTGACTTTTTGGAAATTTGTAGTTAGTTTACTATCTGTTTATGATGAGAAGGCGAAATAGGGAAATGGTAATTGGATCGGTGAACTTACGTTTTAGGACTTTGTGTATGATGATAATAGTTTTTAGGTTTTGATTTGATAAATTGCCGATAGTGGATCTTAAACCTAGGTTTTTTGTTAGGTTTTTACTTTTGAGAAATTGTGGATGGTGAAATCTTTGTAGTTAAATTTTGTTAGTTGCGCCTTGCACGTTTGTTCTAGGAAGGTGAAATAGGTGATCAGAGCGTTGTTGGAGTTCATATTGTTTTAATACTATGTTCTTTTTGTTCGTTGTGAATTTAGTTGTGATACTAGTTTAGGTTAGGTTAGTGTGCGTTTAGGTGTTAGATCTGTTTTGTATATGAGTTTATGATATGATGAAAAGTTGTAGTTATGAAATTAGGTTAGGTTAATGACTTAGTGTGTGTTTAGGTGTTTGTGTGTGTGTTAGATCTGTTATTTTGTGTATGAGTTTATGATATGATGAGAATTTGTTGTTAGGTTTTGACTTTTTGAAAATTTGTAGTTAAATATTATTAGTTAGGCGAAATACGGAAATGGTGATCGGACTGTTGAACTTACGTTTTAGGACTTTGTTTTGTGTATGAATATGATGAAAATTTGTTGTTGGGAAGAGAAGGCGAAAAAGATGAAAATTTAGTTGTGATATTAGTTTAGGTTAGGTTAGTGTGCGTTTAGGTGTTTTAGTGTATGTGATTTTGTTGATGTTAGGGTATTAGATCTGCTAGGAAGAAAAGGTGAAATAGGTGATCAGATGGTTGTTGGACTTATGATATTGTTTTTAGGTTTTGACTTTTGAGAAATTGTGGGTAGCATTTTTTATTATTTTTTTATTTTTTTATTTTTTTATTTTTTTTTAATAAGTTACGGGTTTGTTTTACGAAGAGAAGACGGAATAGGTAATCGGATCAGTGAACTTACGTTTTAGGACTTCGTTAAGTATATAATGATAATATTTGTTAGGTTTTGACTTATGAGGGATCGTGGACTGTGAAGTTTTTATAGTTAGAATTTTGTTAGTGACGCTTTTGTTTGAGGAATAGAAGGTGAGATAAGTAATCGGATCATTGAAGTTATGTTTTTAGACTTCGTTTTGTATAAGTTGGTTATTTTGTTAGGTTTTGAATTATGCAAAATTGTGGATAGTGAAAGTTTAGTAACTAAATTTTGGTAGTTCCGCAATTGTTTTAGGAAAAAAAGGTGAAATAGGTAATCCGATCGTTGAACTTACGTTTCAGGAGTAGATTTTGCGTATGATGATATTGTTGTTAGGTTTTTACTAATCAAATTTGTGGGTAATGAATCTTTTTAGTTGATTGAGAAGGCGGACTAGGTAACCGGACCGTTAGAACATTCGTTGCTGACTGTGTAATTAAATGATTAACAAGAAGGATGTTTGATTATGTGCTTGGTTCTTGAAGCGTGATCGATCTAATCATAATGTGATGCTAACTAAGTTTGAGTCCGTGAGAGAGTTTAAAGAGTAAACAAACCGGGAGAAAGTTGTTTGTTGTGAATTCAAGTATAGAGCATCGACATATTAGGTAGTTTGATAAATCTAAAATCTTGTCGAGTAGGGTTGGATATATCCGTAACATTTACCCATTGGATAAATGTGGATGAGGAAGGGAAATTTGATTCGATTATTATTAAAAATGGAGAGATGGAGAGTTGCAATTAGTCCATGTAGAAAGTAAGGCTAATAGATTTAAATAAAAGCCAAGTAGTCTGGTCGAAAGTTTGGGCTAGTATGATCACGATGTATAAATGTGAGACCGACTGTAAAGGTTAAAATTAGTGATTTGTTAATGTTGTATAGATCATGAATGATTTATAAGATAACATATCTATTATATGTAGGCTTATGAACTACAATATAGTATGATACGTATCACACAATTATATAATCCTAGCATCTCGAATCTTTTTGTTATTTTGGTGTCTAACTCACACGTCCCGTAACTGTCAGTTAATTTCTTTCCTCCTTTGGTCTTGAAAGTCTCAACAAAAAATAAATGTCGGTCACGCGCGTCTTAACATTTGCATTAGTTACACCATTCCCGTTGTAGTCCACATACAAATTCAAGTGATGATTGACGGAATTGACGATTGAATAGGTTGAAAGGTCATGTTAACTGATTAAATGCATGTATGAGCGTAATCTAGTTGCTTTTAGGTCACGTGCTACAACCTTAGGTTGGGAGTTCAAGTGTCTTAAGAGATATTAACTATCAGTTTGCTAATCTTTTGATATATCCTCGAAAATTATGCATTTAGATTTCTTGAATCTCACCTGGTTATTTAAAAAAAAAAAAAAAAGAAAGAAAGAAAAAAGAAGAAGCTGGGTAAGAATTTGAATACGATTGAAATATCTTGTTGAGATTTGCAACTGAAAAACCATGAAACTTCAGTGGCCACTTTATCTGTTTTCCCCAAAGAACCATGTTTAGATATGGTGATTTGGGCATAATTTGTTATTCTAAGTTTTGTAGTTATGCTAACTATATTCCGGTTTATAGTTTATACCAAGTATTAATACTCCATAGTATGAACATGTTGGTAATTTGCAAAGAGGACTTGCATTGCTCTAAGAGTTTATTTTGTACTTTGAAGAAGTGATTTGATATTATTTGGTCTATCTTTTTTTGGTATGGGATTTATGTATGTGTGCCTCATTTGGTCCCTGCCATTTAGGATATATAATTAATCTTTGTTGTCTATTATGTCTGTGCAGGTTAAGGTAAGCTATTTGTCTTGTCGCTCTTGCTGGGCCCTTGATTAATTTGATGGCTGACGAGCAGTTGGATTATGGAGATGAAGAATTTGGAGGATCTCAAAAAATGCAATATCATGGGGATGGAACAATTCCTGCACTTGCAGACGATGAGATTGGAGGTGAGGATGATGAGTACGATGATCTTTACAATGATGTTAATGTTGGAGAAGGTTTCCTGCAAATGCAGCGGTCTGAGGCACTACCAACATCTAATGTTGGAAATGGAGGGTTCCATGATCAAAAAGCTAATGTTCCAGAAGCTCGACCTGCACCTATGGCATCACAAAACATAAACATACCCGGTGTTGCAGCTGAAAGCGCCTATCAGCGAGCACCTGACAACAAGGACGGGATGACTGTTGATCTTATGCAAAAACGAATGGCTCCTCAAGTGACGAATGATGTTCAAGCTGCAAGTATGGGTTTTAGAGGGTCAATCCCGGTTCCCCAAAATCCTGCAGTTGATCCTGTTAGTATGCCAGGGACCATGACAAACGAGCCTGCACCTATGCTAAATTCTAATTCAGGCCATCCCGTTGGAGGTGTTTCTCAAATGCCAGGTAATCAGATGGGAGCTAATGCTAATGTGAATATGGTCCGACCAATGGTCAATGAAAATCAAGCTCGGCCACCTGCTGATAATGGTGCTACGACGCTATTCGTTGGGGAGCTACACTGGTGGACCACAGACGCTGAGCTTGAGAATGTGTTGTCCCAATATGGAAGAGTTAAAGAGATAAAGTTCTTTGATGAAAGAGCAAGTGGCAAGTCCAAAGGATATTGTCAAGTTGATTTTTATGAATCAGGATCTGCTGCTGCTTGCAAAGATGGGATGAATGGATATGTTTTTAATGGAAGACCTTGTGTCGTGGCATTTGCTTCTCCGCAGACGATGAGGCAGATGGGCGCTTCCTATGCAAACAAGAATCAAGGACCAGCTCAATCTCAACCAGAACTACAGGGAAGGAGACCTATGAATGATGGGGCGGGAAGGGGTGGTGGAACAAATTTTTCTGGTGGAGATGCAGGAAGGGGTGGACGAGGTAATTGGGGGGGACGAGGACAGCAGGGAGGTGTCAACAGGGGTGGTGCACACATGAGAGGTAGAGGGGGGATGGGACCGAAGAATGCAAATACACCAGGTTTTGGTGGTCCTGCTGGAGGACCTTATGGGCAAGGTCTTGGCGGTGGTCCCGGTTTTGGGGGTCCTCCTGGTGGATTCATGCATCCTCAAGGTATGATGGGTGGTGGATTTGATCCAACATATATGGGACGAGGAGCAGGTTATGGCGGCTTTCCAGGTGCTGGTTTTCCTGGTATGATGCCTCAGTTTCCAGGTGTCAATCCCATGGGAATAGCTGGGGTGGCTCCACATGTGAACCCTGCATTCTTTAACCGAGGGATGGGTGCCGGTGGTATGGGAATGATGGGTAACAGTGGCATGGAGGGACCTCAAGCAGGAATGTGGGGTGATACCAGCATGGGTGGATGGGGTGAAGAACAAGGACAAAGGACTCGAGAGTCAAGTTACGGGGGTGAAGATGGTGCTTCAGAATATGGGTATGGAGAGGCAAGCCATGACAAAGCACCGCGATCAAATGCAGTTTCCAGGGAAAAAGAAAGAGGGTCTGAACGCGAATGGTCGGGAAATTCAGAGAAAAAGCACCGCGATGAGAGGGACCAGGATAGGGATAGGGATAGGTATGAGAAGGATTACAAGTATAAAGAGGAAAAAGACCATTACCGGGAACACCGACAGAAGGATCGGAGTGCAGGTTACGAGGATGACTGGGATCGTGGACAGTCTTCTACAAGGTCCAGGAGCAGATCCCGAGCCGTGCCAGAAGAGGATCACCGGTCTAGGTCAAGGGATGCAGATTATGGGAAGCGTAGACGCATGCGATCAGACTGAGGTTGGTTAAACTGTTCATTCTTCTCGTTGGATCTTTGAGTCTGCAACTTGTAGCTGATACTATATGCAGAACCGGCTTCGAGATTCAAAAGTAAGTTCTACACATTTGGAGGGAGGCGTATATTATCCCTACAGACTTCAATGCTTTATTATTGTGCTAAAATACATTTGTAGCTTTTTGTGTGAATTTCTTTAATTGGTTGGACATCTAGCACCCCGATGCTAACCAAACCTTATAAGTTACTAATAGTCCTCTCACCACCTCTCTTTAAATATGGTCCATCTTAGGGCGCGTGACCTTGAGATGCCTAAGAAGTCAAACTGTTGTTCTCTCTGTTATTTTTTGTGATAGCCTAATTATACATTTATCCGTTAACAAACTTAATATTAAAGTGTTCTTAGAGCAAACAGGATTGTAGACACTAGACAGGTCTAGTTGCAGAGGACAGTCTCACGTTGATGTAGAATATAAACATGCTATGATAATAATAAGTTCCATTGCTTGTCGTTCTCTATCCAGTACTCAAGCTTTCAGCGATCGTGGTCGTTTTTGTCCTTTTATCATGCTAACTTTATTGATCCTTCTTTATATCTGCTAGCATGCCTAACCGATGGTTGGTAGGTTTCATGTTTGTTTGTTCTTGCCTATTTTTTCAATCCTAGTCCTTGATTATGTCACACAGTGTCGTCGTTGTGTTAGAATTTGTCATATAGGGAACAAGGGGTTCGCTTGGTTAGACGTTTTAGAGGGTGAGGAATGGGATTGGGACTTGGTTAAGTAGGCTAATTCACCAATACCTGAGAAATTAGGAGGAACGAGAATCGTTCCCTGTTTATATGGGTAATTTACCACTGACCAAACGCCCCCCTAATTCTGCATTCCTGCCTGGCTTCATTATATTTTTGTGCATTGAACTCTCATTGTCAGGTTGTCGTTTCTAAAAATGAATTCGCTTGATTTAGTGAATGAGCATAATGAAAAAATAATAATTATATGGCTTCTTGGTTGGCGGATTAAAGTATATATATATGTTTAACTTGGGTGCTTTTGTCATTAATCGTATTCAGGAAACAGAATGGCAGAAACCCTTTGTGTTTTGACCTCGAAGAAGCCGACTTGATTCATTGCTTAAGTTAATTTTTGCATCAACTGCCATAACTGCTGATCTGCACCGATATTAGTGCTTTTTGTGTACGTCTGTAGTAGAGATTTTCATGTGTATTGTATTTTTGTCTTGTAAAATCACCCCACTTTTGTCACGAGTGATTATACCTTACGGCTTATAGTCATTTAGCATATGATATGTTGTATCGGCATCTGTTTTTAGGATCTAGTATGGGGTATGCAACCCATTTTTCAGTTGTAAATGGCGTATGTAATTTATGCAGCATTTAGAGTATGTTATGGCAGTTTTTTTTGTATGTAAGCTCCAAAAGAGAGATGTAAAGTGTAGATCATGCTAGTTTTTAGGCCTTCATGCTCGCCGGTTGCTTCTGTATTTTAAAAGGCGGCAATCGAAAAGGTGATGTATGATTGTATGCTGTAGCCTGTAGCTTTTAGATGTACATTGTAACCCGATTGTAATTGTAACATAATGTAGCTTCTATAAAATCTAATAGGAAGCCCGGTTTTGTAGCAAACAGGTTGTACATCCCACTGTTTTTGGGGTTTGATTTTCCCAGAATGTATCTTAGTTGTGTGTATACGGAAATCTTGTATAGTTGTATTATAGATTTTAAACTTGTCATCGGTTACTCTTGTTTGTTTTCCCTCATGTGGGTGTAACTGGCTGTAATTGTCTTGAATGTTTAACGAGTAGTTACATATGGCGTGAAGCCATTTTCTGCATTTTAGTTAGATACTTATATAACATTGTTGATTTATGGGTTTAGCTTTATTGCCCATTTGTTAGGTCTAATGATCGATATGATTGCGTGCTCAATCATTGTCTTTCTTGCCACTTTTGGCACTTAGTTCAGCTGTCGTCACTTCAACTTGGAGTTTATTTGTATCTTTCTTTATGAGGGTGTAGGCTTTGTGGTCTCATGAGGTGATGACCTCGAGAGATGTAGGTGTTATGGGGATGATAATTACGTAGGCAAAATCCTATATGACATTAATGTGATGTAGGTGCTAATGGTGTTAGACCGCCTCGTTTGGTTTTATTTAGTGCTCTTTGTGGTTCAGTGTGCTTTTCATTGATTCATATACCCGGTTATGTTTTCATACTTCAAGTTCTTTAATCACATGTACCAATTACCAAAGACCTCGGTATAAATCTGGCAATCGGCCATAATATGTGAGAATGAAGCATCTATGCTTGCATCACCTTTTAGACAAGTAGGGAAAGTATGTGCTCTCCAATATTTATGTGATATTATCATTTTGGTATTCTTTATATCATATTATAGACCTTAGTAATTTTGCATTTTTATGTTATCTTGCATGTTTAGTTCTCACAAGTGAGATCGATTACAAGTTGTTGTGCTCCAAAATAGCTCATCATACCTTCTTATTTTTAGCATACAAGTCTTTAATCTCTCCACATCGACTTGATTGTTAAAATTCATTTACATACTAAAAAAGCACATGGTTTGCCACTATTGCTGGTCACTGTCATTTTTGTCGAAATGGGTAACTATCACTTTTGTTGCAATTATAGTATGGTTTCATGATAAAAATCATCAAACATGCAAGACAATGATACATGTGTAGATAACACCAGGGAACAAGGGGATGTGTTTACTTAATCTCATATTTGCACTCTAGTTAAAGTCCTCGTGTCGTTGCAGAACTTATATAGGCTAAACTAGGCATAACGCAAGGGCATCGTATTGTACTATCAGTCATCTTCAAAAGATATTAGGTTTAAGTCTATAAATACCAACGTACTTTTAATATTTTCTCGAGTTAGGTAACGGACTTTTTTATTGAACTATCTATGTAACCAAACTTGTTGTAACCTGTTAAAATCACTAACATGACCTGCTAAATTTCCACGTCATTAATTTAGTTAAAATATAATTTGTTGTGATCTTGTGATTATCAAATGACAAAAATACCCTTATCTCCTTACATTATTTAAGAAATCCCATGTGAATAGATTTGATTATACCCATTATCTCCTTACAAAGCAACCTTTTTCACTTTCAGCCTCTAACTGAACACTTCCACCATTAAGGGGGGTGTTTGTTTAAGCTTATATGTGAGCTTATAAGCTTATTTGATTCCGGCTTATATTTCATAGGCTCTAATTTTCCGACTTATTTTGAGACTTATGGGCTTATATGAGTTTGTCATATCATAATAAACCAATATAAGTCCACAAGTCTCAAAATAAGCATGAAATTATGGCTTATATGAAATATAAGCCGAAAAACAAATAAACTCATAAGCCACATATAAGCTTAAACAAGCACCTCCTAACTACACAGGAAAATGAATCTAGTGAACGATAGTAGTTATCGATAATAAGTTCGTGACATCTGGTGGTGTGGTGGAGCAATGTGAAGTGGTGTTTGGAATTGTGACGTAGTTATATGTTTAAGTTTAGATTCATTTCTTTTTATAAATGGTAGTAAGAGCAAAGGGTACCATAACTTGAGTTATGAAATAACTCAGCGCCACATCATCTCAACACCAAAAAACACCGGGAAATCATAACACCCAATAACACCACTTTTCCCACACAAATATAACTGTGTATGCGTTACAACGCACGTTAGTATAGCAACTTGCGTTATAACGCGCTGACTTGGGAAATTATAGAAACGCAAGTTAACGTGTTGAATTTGTGCCACATCAGAAATAACGCAGTTATGGTACCCTTCACTCTAACAACATTTATAAAAGAGTTGACTTGTGATGTGGTTATATTTCCCTGTTTTGATAGATCTAGGCGTATATGGAGGTTTATGGGGTTTGCAAATTTTGTAAAAGGTTGTTTGGATTAATAGTGTGGGTTTTTAATCGAATTTGTAAAAATTGATTGGTTGGTTTCTTTGATGTTAGTGGTGGTTACTAGTGGTTTCAGGTGGTTATTGTTACTTTGTTAGAAAAAATGACGTGTAAGTATTATTATTATGAGACAAATCAGTGAAAAAATTTGTATTTAACACAAATTAGATAGTGTAACAAAAAAGTTGGTTAAGTAATTCGAGAAAATTTTGAAAGTACGTTATTATTTTATAGACTTAACTATAAAATTTACTATAATGAAATATTATTTTTTATTTAATACACTCAAACTTTCTATATGTTTATGCTCTAAGAATTGGCCAGTGGACACCCATCAAAAAATTAAAAAATAAATAAAAATAAAAAATGATACTTGTGTCTACCAAATGGGCCTAAAATTAGACCTCAATTTTCTATTGGTTAAGCATGTAATTAGTTTAAAAATCAAACTAACTTATTTACATTATTCCTAATTTATTCCCAACCCTAGTAGTAATCTCTCATGCATCTACCCTGCCGCCTAATTTTTTAATCCTTATTCCCAGAACATTAGTTACTTATGAGGAAGTTCGTTTATCTTTACGATCAAAACTTGTAAAATCTCTCTCACTTATTCTACAAGAGAGAATTAGCAGACGATCAACGACTTTCGATTTCAAGGTAATAGAATTTTTTTTACATTGCATTCTTACTTATTTTTGAGATGTCAAAAAAAAAGTAAAAGTAAGGAATATGATCTTCCTGTGGAGTTGATTCATCAAATTCAGTCATTGTTGCCTTTAAAAGAAGCCGCAAGCACTTGTATCTTGTCAAAGTCATGGCTACGCGCTTGGTATACCCTCTCTACCCTTAAATTAATACCTCATGAACGTGATACAGTCGAAAACGAAACAAAGTATAACAAGGTCATTCATACCACTTTGCAAAGGTACCACCGAGACAACATACCCATTGAGTCTTTTCATCTTCAGCTGAATATTAGAAAAAACAACTTGAACCTCGAGGACGTCAAAAACTGGATACGACTTGCAGTTTCCAAAAGATGTCTCAAAGACCTTTCACTTGATATCAAGTTTTTTGTTGGGGAGTCTCTCGCTTTGTCAAATGAGTTATTCTCCAGCCGAAACCTACATACAATCAATGTAACCGCAATTACTAGAAATATTGATTTCTACATCCCATTACCTCTTCAAATTTGTACCAATCCTCCTGCCATCAACTGTGTGTCTCTACGTGTACTGGACCTACAATACGTCGTTATAACTGAAAACGTGTTTCATAACTTGTTGTCTACTTGTACCTTAATTGAGAAGATTAAACTTTTGTGGTGTGAGGGCTTGAAGAATGTTAAGGTTAAAAACCTTCTTCATCTTAGCGAATTGGATATTTTATTAAAGGAACCAGACGATATTTTGGAGATTAGTAATGTGCCAAGTCTTTGCTCCTTTCGTTACCGCTCGGAACTTGCTTGGATGAAGCCTATACCATTTCAAATAGATTCGTTATCAAGTGTGACACAATTATGTATAGAGGGTGTGATTGTAGACGATTCTTTTTTTAACACGATCAGATCGAAGTTTTCTGTGCTAGAGAGTCTGACCCTTGGAATCAAGTATAGGGGCCATGGAAACATGGTTATAATCACTAGTGTTTCCCTCAAGTGGTTGTCCCTAAATCTATTTCACAACGGGCCAGTGAACAATGTACAAGTTTATGCTCCAAGATTACTTTCTTTCGTCTATTATGGAAATTTACCTGGTCTCCTTTTTAGAACCACTGCTCCCGAGCAAGTTAAGCTTTTTTTAGATTCAAGGGAGGATTTGGGTCATTCTTTCTTTCTCAAGATGAGAGAAGTACTCAATTCATCAAGCAAGTTTGACATATACATAGGACATAATATCCTTTATCGATTAGTGCGTTTGAACATTGATGTTGATGATCTCAGACAAAGGGTCTTGTTTCCAGTTGGGAACGTTGAACTTGAACTTGCAACATATTCAAATGATCAACAAGCGTGGGAGCAATCGCGATTCTTTGATGCTTTTTTCTTGATTTGCCATCCGAGTTACATAAGGTCCTCTTGCCACGTGATAAGGAAGATGATGGAAGGGAATACGACTGATCTAAGAGAAGTTCAACTGAAAAATCCTCATAATGGAAATTGGGAGGCTCTAACGAAAAGCGTTCTTCATACACTCACTGGTCACCTTGAGTGCAAACTAATTTGGTTTCCTCAATAGAACATCTGCAATATTTTTCGTAAGCTCCGGTTCTCATCCAGCTAGACTTTTATTTTGTTTTGATTTGTTAGATATTTACACATAATCGGTTTCCCTAGCATCATTAGCATTGGAAAATTAATTTATCAACTCTTGGTTTTTAATATTCCTGAATATCCAATGTTTGATGTTTGGGAGGATATTCATACCCCCTGAATTAGATTAGAAGAGACAAGAAAAATGGAAAGTAAAAAAAAACTACGAAATAAAAAACGATAAAAAAAAATGTCTTTAATAGAGGGTTAACAAAGTCAATAACGGGTAAGGGATATACCGATACAACACCCTTCCAACTATGTTAGCGTAGTTGTGATACTTGTTCCGAGATAATTTCCATTAGACTAGTGGTAGTGGTGACCCTCTTCTTACCCTCGACCCTCAGTGCCACTTCACCTTTCTCTTTCCAAGACAACTTTTTAACCAACATAGTGTAATAAAGAGACCCAAAACACCATAAAAAAAATACCCCACAAAAACAATTAAAAACACTCCACACACAAACACAGAAACAAGACCACTTCACATATGGGATCGACTTGAGCAATTCATCCATGTGGGACGCATTGCTGTTGAGGACGTGTAGTGGGTGGGACTCAGTCGTCCATGTGCCACATGGGCAGGAGACTCGGTTGTCTACTTCCCATTACCACTGCACCGGTCTTATTGTTAATGTGAAAAAAGTTTATAATTTAATAGTATTACACTTGTTAATTTCGTAAGTTTGTAAATGTGACACTTCTAAAAGATAAATCCATTATTGTTAATGTGTGAATCGTGATGCGTGTAGAAAAATGTGATAAACATATAACTATTGAGTTACGGACATGTATTGACGTATGTGCCCAGAGGACCCATTTGGAACAACGGCTGATACACGTGTCCGAAGGGCACATGCCGATGAACCATAAAGGTAGGCACCCATTTTATCCAAGGATATCCTTTTACCCAGTAGTCCATGCTAAGGACCGGACAGCGCCGCCTAGCACGAATATCACAGGATTGTTTCCCCCACGTGAGAAAGCACCTAGCACCTAGGCTAGGTCAAATGATCAATATGATTGCGTGCTCAATCATTGTCTTTCTTGCCGCTTTTGGCTGATAGTTCACAGGTTTGTATCTTTCTTTATGAGGGTCTAGGCTTTGTGGTCTCAGGGGTTGATGACCTAGTGAGATGTAGAGTGCGTAGGCGAAATTTCAATGTGACATTAATATGATGTAGGTGCTCATGGCATTAGACCACCTCGTTTGGCTTTATTGAGCGCTCTTCGTTGTGGTTCAGTGTGTTTTCATTGATTCATTTACCCGGTTATGTTTTCAGTTCAAGTTCTTTAATCACATATATGAATTACCAAGGAATTCGTTTACCAGCCATAATATGTGAAAATGAAGCATTTGTGCTTGTTACATATAGGACTCTTTCTGATATACTTGTTGCATCATCTTATAGACATGTAGGGAAAGTATGTGCTCTCCAATATTTATGTGATGTATGTTCTAATCATATTATTCATTTTTGGTATTCTTTCTATCATATTATAGACCTTAGTAATTTTCCATTTTTATGTTATCTTGTGTTAACGTATATGTCCGGAAGGAATGATCCGGACGCTGCAAATATGGCCGGATGGTAAACGTTACCCTCCGGCAAGTGGGCCAGGGGGCATGTCCACGTGCGCCACTTTCCCAGGAAATCTGCAGACATGTCTCCAACTGCTACTGACACAAGCCTAGTCCTAGAATGACGGCTACTGTTCATGAAATATCCTACTATTCACAGGTACAATTACTATTCAAATAGTATTACTTTCACTGTTCATCTGTACCCTCTTTGGGGTGTTATAAATACCCCCAATGTCATTTATGGTAAGGGACTTTTTTCCATAAAAAACACACACATATCACTATACATTTCAGTCTTAAACCCACACTTATTTTCACGCCCGAGCTTGGTCCTGGGATAACACCCGGGGCGAGGCTAACGAGCGATTGTGCTTGTGCAGGGCTCAAGGCCGAAGGAATCACCAATCAGATATCCGGAGGGAGCAAGTATTTACTTCAACATCTTGCATGATTAGTTCTCTCAAGTGAGATCGATGACAAGTTATCATGCTCCAAAAGAACTCATCACACCTTCTTTATTTTTGAATACAAGTCTTTAAATTAAACTCTCCACATCGACTTGATTGTTAACATTCGTTTACATTCTAAAAAACACATGGTTTACCACTTTTGCTGGTCACTGTCATCTTACATTATCTATACTACTATATAATGCATTTGGGACTATTCTATAATTAGAAAGGCTTAAAATTTAGATTTTTACTTGCTTATTATGGAAGGATTTCAAAATTAATTTGTTAGGAGGCAGGTTGTTGTTCAAACTAAAATTATTTGGCTTAACCATCTCTATCATATCTACTTATAAAGCATAAATACAACTAAATGTGTAACCGAATAACGCAAAATATAGTCACACGTACCCGCCGCCGCATTGCGCGGGTACCGTTCTAGTAGTTTCTCAATGAGGAATCTATATATACATTTTTGTCGAAAAAGGTAACTCACTTTTGTTGCAATTATAGTATGCTTTCATGATAAAATCATCAGAGAAACATGCAAGACAATGATATATGTGTTTGATGATGTACCAGGACACGAGGGGATGCGTTTACTTAATCTCATATTTGTCACTCTAGTTTAAAGTCCTCGTGTCATTGCAAAACTCATATGCCAAACTAGGCATAACGCAAGTGCATCGTATTGTACTATCAGTCATCTTGGAAAGATGCCACATA
The DNA here is from genome assembly GCA_030686995.1 of Artemisia argyi. Taxonomy (NCBI): domain Eukaryota; kingdom Viridiplantae; phylum Streptophyta; class Magnoliopsida; order Asterales; family Asteraceae; genus Artemisia; species Artemisia argyi. The sequence goes on from CM060681.1 coordinate 210,742,847, forward strand.
ACTACATTTGAAAAACAGAACAAGTTAACATCCTATCTTCATTCGAAACATGTAACCATTTCTCAAGTTTGGCTCCATTTATCAAAAGCAAATCGAGTATTGATGAATTCAACTGTACATTATGTACAGGAATCTACTTTCATTAATGATTAATTGAAAGCATGATAGTTATTATATCGATATGGCGTTGTTGCTTATTGTGGACATGTTGATGGTGCCCATGTGGTTAACGATTTTGCCTTAGTGCTATAGTGGATTTTTTCCTTCAGTCGTGTATGTATTTGGTGGATTGGTATGGTATAGCGCGAGTCTTACAATCTTTCTTAATGCTTGCACGGTTTTTACAATGGTCCTCTATGTTAGCTTGATATTTTCCTGACTCTTTTAAAAGGGTCGGATGCGTAACAAACATCAGATGAACTAAAACGAGCATGTTACTTGAACACGAAACAAGACTTCTAGTTGAACTGTCACAGTTTCTCTTTACACACGAATTATGCACATTTTTGCTAATAAAAACCTCATTTGTTTTTTCTTAATGTTTCTTCATTAAACTTTGTACTTATAGACAACTGGTATCACATGGAATAAGTTTTTAACCGGGTTATAAATTCATTTTAACGCTGTCATCGTTTCCATTACTGTTTCTAGGGTGAACAATGTTCGATTGTGATTTCCGGTATGAAACATATGATATGAAGAACGATACATGAAATTTCTAAAAATAGCTGTGGCTGAAAATCTATTTCCAGTTAAATGACACTTCAAATTCGATGTTGACCACAAATACTAAATTTGCTTTTGGGTTGTGAAAATCATTGTTTTACCACCAATATCGCTGTAGCTATAACATTTGTGAGGACATAAGAACCGAGATTAACGATCGACAACAAACATTTCCAATCTGTTCTTCTTATTTAAACCAACATTGTAATACATTTTATTTCATCGCAACCATTTTATCTCAATAAATAAAATAAAAACCATCTCCCAGTTCATTCAAATAAACAAGAATAAAATGGCCATCAACCGATTTGTGGTTCTTGCCCTTATCTTCGTTGCCATGGTGGCATATGTCTCGGCTGCTGATTCAGCCGCTGGAGCTGCAGGGGATGCTGCATCTAATGCGGCCTCTGATGCTGCAAGCGCTATTGCTGGTGCCCCAGCAGGGGCACCAGATTCTGCAGCTGCAGGGGCACCAGATGCCGGAGGTGCAGGTGGCGCAACTAGCGGTGCTGCACCTGCGGAAGGTGGCGCTCCATCTTACAAGGCCATTGGTGTTGGCAGCGTTTTGTCGGCTCTTGTTGTTGCCGGGTTTTTCTTTTAAATAGTTTGTGTACAAATGATTGTAATAAAGGTTGCAACTAATGGACCTTGTATATGTCCATTGAAACCGTTTTTTAGATGTCATTCATCATGATTTATGATGTTGTAAAATAATCTTCCCCTTTGAATTTCATTTCATATGATTCCTAGGGATGTGTATATGAAAAAAAAACAGTTATATTATGGCATGGATTTCATATTTTGTGATAGTTAATTTATCAGAAAGACTCATTTGCAATCGAGTATTCATATGATTCGTCAATTTCTATCTTATGTTAATGTATTTAATACTTCTTAAAGACTATTTATAGGTAGTGCTTTACTTAATCATTAACAAATTAATTAAACTACTTAGTTTTAAATTCATTTTTCTGTAATTAAGTACGAGTACTAATTATACAAATTTAATTAATTATCGTTCGACTTTATGTATCAAGTTTTCTAGAAAAATGTAAAGTATGATAGAAATTTTATAAAAAGTGGTATGTAAGAAATCATGATGTTTATGTGATATTAAGCATAATCTAAAAGATTATACATGAATTACATTTTGTAATACTATAGAGTCTTTAAAAGTTGACGTGCGAACCTATAAATATTTACATCTCATTAAAGCTTAAATATTACTAATACAATGATACCTAAAGGCTTGTGTCTCAATGGTACTCTTTGTTATGTGAGAAGCTTTCCAATTCAATTGTTGTGAGTTCAAATTTTGTTTAGAACATATGAGATAGTTTGTGGTGTATATTGTGAGATAGTTAGTAGCGGTTTAAAAATAAAAAAATAAAAAATAAATACAATGATCTTTCCTCATGCATCATTCAAACATCAATGTTCATAATATTGTTGAGGTTGTATCGATTCATGAACTTTTCGTAAAAGCTAAAAATAAATATAATAAGTTAAAAGCTCGAGGCTCTAAGCAAGAGCCACGAAAAAAAGATATTGTGCGATTATGATCCAAAAGCTAGAAAAACATAAATGCGAAAATTAACATAAGAGACACTTTGAAAGTGTTTTACATGACAAAGACACCTTTTCAACCGATATCCCAATTGGACACTCGCTTCGTGCCCTTAAAAGGGTGAGGGGTGAAATGCACTCTGAACACCACCCATGCGACATGTGGTCATCTTGTCCTTTTTTCAATGGTGGCTCAAGGGCAACCAAGACAGTTGGATCTTTCCTATTAACATTGCATGCTTGGATAATTTTGTCATAACCTCTAAAAGTATAAACTTGTCCATTGTAGAAAGTAACATCACTTATGGCAGAGTCCAAACTGTGTTCAACAGATGTCCACTTGTCATCTCCAATATGGTAAAACACTAGCTTCCCCACACAACCGTTTAGTGTAAGCACCAGTTTTGATGGAATCACGAGGAATACCTTTAAAACGGTGATATCCCAATCGAAAGGACGCAAAAAGGACCATCGAAAGGTTTCTGCCTTTAGAAGGTTGACAATTTCACCCGATAACGGATTGATGAGTTGTGTAGCAAAGTCACGTCACACATTCACTAGCCAACCACATGAAGACTTGCATGCCTTATCAAGGAAGACAGTATTGTAATTTAGGAAAATAAATGTTTATGTATTTGTGTTATGTAACAGTTAACTTGTTTGTGGTTTGTTGTGTTTGTTAAACAATTAGTGAACTGGTTTTTCTGAGAATTTTAAACAATAGTTAAAACTGTTTTTTTTTTTTTTTTTTTTTTTTTTTTGTGTGAAATAGTAGATAACTTGTTTTGTAGTTTTTTTGTGTTTATTAAATAATGGGCAAACCCAAAAAATCAAAAGGCAAAAAAAACATACACATATCTCAAAACATATCTTAAATATATATCATGTTCTTGTTGAGTCGGCAACTACTGCAAACATAGCTCACTAAAGGAACAAATAATCTTGCATGTCCATAGGGAAATAGGCAGGATGTGGAACAATCGAAGAGATCTGCTACACGTGTGCTCAGACGTGCTGGATCATGTTAACCATAGGAACCAACTCATAACGGAGCTGAAAACGTTGCCTCTGTCACCACTTGTTGAAGATGCCATTATTTCTTAGATTGCTACTTTATCGTGATGTGGAGAGGACTAAATGGATCATGTAATTGGTGAGGGAGGCGATGATGACATAGACCAAAAGCTTGTTTTTGCTGTGATGATACACCATATGTAGGTGGTTTGTGGGTTGGAGGGTTATTGCCTTGTTGGTGATCTATTGTGTTTTGGGTCCATGTTTGTGTAGTTTAAGATTATTTAGTTGATGTTTAATGTCTTAAAAAAATGCGTACCTCTTGTTTTATCAATACATGAACTTGTTTATCTGTTTATGAATGCATGCTTGTGTAAGTTTATGATTTTGTATTTTGGGTTTATCTTACTCTGGTTTATGTGATAAAATTTAAAGATCAAGAACACAACATTGGATTTTGTGTTTCTTAAGTCATTTGTTAACCTAGTTACCCAAAATCCTATAGGTTTTATCTCTAACTTGTTTTATGTGAGAAAACAAATGAAAGATTAAAAAGACAATTAAATTATAGAGTTAGAAAAGTTTTGGGACATGTTGTGATAAAAATGTTTAGTATAATCAAAAGGTTGTCAGGTGTTGGGTCTAGTTAAACTAACTAGAGTATACAAAGAAATCGAAAATGACTTTTATGCCCTGCACGTGATACACACGTGGGGCACTTAACGATCGTTAGTCAAAGGGACCTCGTGGGGCCCCAAAACAGCGAAAACGAGACCTCCAGCGTCCTTATTTTGAATTTTAGTATCTTTTTCTACAAATAAAAGGACAAATGGTGTATTTTACTCTTCAATATATACGAGGACTATAAAAAGATCAGCCAATTTACATACTTGTTATGCAAATATCCTAAGCATAAGCTATAGAAGATTTGTCAACCAAAAATCTACTAAAATAATTAGCAAATGCAACAAATGAGAAAATACGTAAATTATAGGCAATTTCGAACAACCACAAGAAGAAGGATTACTATAACATGGGCATTTATAGAACTCTTTTTGCCTCTTCTTTATGGATTGTGCAATAGAATAAGATTAAGAGAGTTTTTGAATTTAATGTGAAAATAAAAAATTGAGTGCATACAAAAGAAAAATGTGACAAATTGAATGCTTTTTAAGACCATTAGCCCTACTTAGGGTGCGTTTGGTATGCTGCGAGGAATGACAATGGGTATGAGTTTGATAGTAGTGGTGGGTCCCTCAACTATGAAAGATCCATTCCTCCCTCAAGAGTTGTATATGGAGTATGAAATATATTAGACTTTCATAGTCATAGTTGTGGGCCCAGACATTCTAAACAAACACAAACTATCACTTTCATAGGATAGTTTGATTCCCTTAGGAGGAAACCAAACGCACCCTTAATATATTCACTTTTAGTTTGACTTTTTACTCAAAACTTACTGATCAACCACAAATATAAACTCTTCCAACACTAAAATATTATAGTCAAACTATACAAGGGCATTTTAATAATAAAAACAGGTTTACGGGTGTAACAACTCAAAAATCTGGTTACAGAGTTTATAAACCTAGGTCATAAAAAACATCCCAAACACTTCACACACTCTCACTCTATTTGCTGATCTCAAACCAACCAACACTTTTCAGAATATTTAATCGATCTATCAAAATCATGGCGTTAGCGTGACTTGAAAAAAAAAAGTCACAAGAGTGTTGTCATTTCTAAGTGGTCACTTATATTTACATGATTAGTACACTTATTCAATACACAAAACAAATAGCTATCATTAATACATATATATATTTTTTTTAAATCTTAATCCGAAGCATGACTTAAAAAAAAAAAAAAAAAAAAAAAAAAAAAAAAAAAAGTCACAAGGCTTTGAAATCTACATAATTATTGTGATTCACTCACTTTTTCAACATACAAAACAAACAACAATCACTTATCTACAAATATATATCACATAATCTGCACAAACATTGTATTTAAACATAACTTAAAACAAATTTATCAACAACAAAGCCCTAAAATTGGAGTATTTTACTAGGAAAGTGTTTGTATAAGCTTATATACCAGGTTTATGGTTTATTCAAGGAGTGTTTGTTTCGGCTTATAAAGTCGGATTATAGCTTATTTGATTTTGGAATTATGTTTCATAAGTTCACTTTCTATGGCTTATTTTGCAACTTTTTGACTTATGTAAGTTTAGCATGACATAATAAATATATACGAGTTGGAAAATTTCAAAATAAGTCACAAAAGTAAGTTTATGAAATACAAGCCGAAAATCAAATAAGCCATATGCTGGCAATATAAGCTGAAACAAACATCTCCCTAGTTTTTGGCTTATTTTGAAACTTATTAGCGTTTTTAACCTTACCATGTCCCAACAAACTAGAGGAGCACAAACCGGGTTTTTTTCCCCAAACTGAACCGGTTTCGGTTCAAGTCAACAAGTCAAAAACCAGCTTGACCCAAAACCGGATCGGTGTGAAACCGATTTTGGGATAGAAAAGGCGGATCCATGACCTAGAAACCGATTTCGGTTTAATCCGGTTTTACCGAGAACCGGTCCCGTTTAAACCGGTTGACAGCAAAAGGTTTAAACTGGTTCTCAAACCGGTCAATTTCTAAGGAAACTAATTTTTGATTTTTTTCGGATCAGATCGATTTTCCCTTTTCTCATAACACACCAAAATAAGCAAATATAAGCCCACATCCCCTACAACAACAATCCATAAGCCCAAAAACTACACCCGACCCAAATCACAAACCGGGTACAGAAACAACCAGAAACAGAAACAGGGTTTTATAATCCTTCCTAGGTTAAAAAACACACACACTCTCACTGTGTGTGCCGAGATCTCAAAAAAAACCAAAACACCATTTCATCGATCTGGTAAAAAAATGGCGTTAGCCTTCGATGAATACGGTCGGCCGTTTATTATCTTACGAGAACAAGAGAGCAAGAGCAGGTTAAGAGGAATAGACGCGCAGAAAGCGAATATAGCGGCGGGGGTAGCTGTGTCAAGGATATTGAGGACTTCTCTTGGTCCTAAAGGCATGGATAAGATGCTTCAGTCCCCTGATGGCGACATTACTATTAGTATGTTCCTTTTTTTATAAATCTTGATTTGGGGTGTTGGGGGGGGGGGGGGGGTGGTTTAAAGATTGTATAGTGGGTTTATGGGGTTGTTTGGTTTTTGGTTATTAGTGTTGGTAGATGTTGGGAATCTGAAATGTTTTAGTTTAATTGTTTGATTTGATATATGGGGGGGGGGGGGGGGGGGGGGTGTTTGTTTGTTAAAAGGTTATATAGTGGGTTTATGGGCTTATTTAGTTTTCGGCTTATGTTTAATAAGCTCGCTTTTTGAAAGTGGCTTATTTTGACACTTTGAAATGTTGTGTTTGTGGTGTTTTAATTGTTTTTTTTTTTTTTTAAATGATTTGTTGTTTTTTAGGGTTTGATTTGAAAATATGTATAAAAAGATATTGACTAGGCTTGATTTTGGATGTTGGAAATGTTGTTTTTTGGTCTGATTTGATTTTTAGATTTTAGGTTATGATATCATAAGCCCCGATTTTCTAGCATATTTTGAGACTTATGTGCTTATATATATGTTTAGGGGGTGTTTTTAAGCTTATATAGTTAGCTTATGATTTATGTGGTTTTCCGCTTATGTTTTGTAAGCCTATTTTTTCGGCTTGTTTCAAAACTTATGTGTTTATTAAAGTTTATTATGACATAATAAACTTTTATAGGTTTATAAGTTTCGAAATAAGCCGAAAAAATAGGCTTATGAAAAAACATAAGCCGAAAACCACATAAGCCATAAGCTCACTATATGAGCTTAAACAAACACCCCCTAAACATATATAAGCCTATTTTTTAAGCTTATAGAGTGGGTTTATGGGCTTATTTAGTTTTTGCTTTATGTTTTATAACCTCACTTTTTGAAAGTGGCTTATTTTTGACACTTTGAAATGTTGTGTTTGTGTTTTAATTGTTTTTTAAAATGATTTGATATGTGGTGGTGTTTGTTTAAGCTTATATAGAGGGCTTATGGGCTTATTTAGTTTTCGGTTATTTATGTTGTTAGATGTTGGAAATCAGGAAATGTTTTGGTTTAAGGTTTGATTTTGATATGTTGGGGTGTTTGTTTAGTTTTCGCTTTATTTTTAATAAGCCCACTTTTTGAAGTGGCTTATTCTGAAACTTTGAAATGTTGTGTTTGTGGTGTTTTAATTGTTTTTTAAATGAGTTGTTGTTCTTTAGGGTTTGACTTGAAGATATGTGTAAAAAAATGTGCTGACTATATATGTAGGCTTGGTTTTGGGTCGAATAGATTGGTAATGTATGTAATTAGGTGACACAGCCTAACCGGGGTATTTCTGTCACATTTTCCGAATGTGTATATAGAGTGTTTATGTTGTTAGATGTTGGAAATGTTAGTTTAGGGTTTGATTTGATATGTGGGGGTCTTTGTTTAAACTTATTTGGCGGGCTTTTTTAGTTTTTGGACTTTTTGTGACCTATTTTGACACTTTTCGGATTACTAGACGCTTACCTGTACTTTTCGGTTTATTTAGATGTACGTGGCCTAACCCTCACCCCCAAGATGTGTACATACTATGTACTACATAGTGAGGTTTGAGCTTGATACCTCTTGTGAGTATATGATGACGCCTCACCATTAGGGCAGTTGGTGGTGGTTAGATTGAAAATCTATGTGTTGTACATATATGTTGTACAAGGATTTATAGTGTATGAGGTATGTGAGATAGATGTATAGTGAGTGTATGGAACATTGTTAGTGGTAACGATATGTGTTATGAATGAATAGTGTCTTATGGTAATGCACCAATACAAGCGTTTTTTATATACTATGATACCCCTAAGTTGGGTACTTTGGTGTTTTCAGTTGCTAATTTGATATAGATCTTTTACTATCTGATAACTAATTTATGGATAGTCAAGACAGAACATGTCGTTGCAAGGATATTGCATCGCGGGGACCTTTGTCTATTTAGCAAATTTTTGTCTCGCATTTGTTTAAAAAGCCGTTTTAAGGATAGATATGCAAATAGTGTTTATCTTTCTATCATCACGTAGAATATATAAGAGATACACTATTTATAGTCCTATGATTTGTTGCTCACTAAAGTTAGGACTCATCTGTTATTTAAATTATGTTTTCTCACAATGAACTATTTTTTTTTCAGCAAATGATGGTGCAACAATCTTGGAGCAAATGGACGTCGACAACCAAATTGGAAAACTTATGGTTGAACTATCACGGAGTCAAGACTACGAGATCGGTGATGGAACTACTGGTGTGGTTGTTATGGCTGGTGCACTTCTGGAACAAGCTGAGAAGCTCTTGGAACGTGGAATCCATCCCATTCGTGTTGCAGAGGGTTTTGAAATTTCTTCAAGGATTGCTGTTGATCATCTAGAATCAATAGCAGATAAGTTTAATTTCACTGCCACCGATATCGAGCCTTTGGTTCAAACTTGCTCGACTACCTTGAACTCTAAAATGTAAGTTCGATTTCAGTGTGACGACCTTTTCTTAAACATTTTTGGCACAAGTTTGTCACTATTTGTATTTGCATAATTTCAAGAGGATTGCAATAATAATCGTATAGTTTTTAAATAATAAGCAAAATCTGTACTTTTTCAGAAACTTGTGTGTATTTTATCTGGCAGTTTACGTAAATTATGTACTTTTTTAAAGGTTTTGCGAAATTTGGCTGCTTTTATTTTTGTTATATTGGACGAGAGTGTTTTTTTTTTTTTTTTTTTTTGAAAAGCAAAAGAATAAGCTCTGAAAAACACCTTAAAGTTGTGTGCCAAATATGTGTATTAGTATCTCGTTTTACTTGTACTTTATTTAACTTAGTTGAGCTCTATATTTCAGCGTGAACCGATGCAAGCGTAGTTTGGCTGAGATTGCTGTAAAGGCAGTCATGGCCGTTGCTGATTTAGAGAGGAGAGATGTAAACTTAGACCTTATTAAAGTCGAGGGGAAAGTTGGTGGGAAATTGGAGGATACCGAACTTATCTATGGGATCCTTGTTGACAAAGATATGAGTCACCCACAAATGCCAAAGCAAATTCAAGATGCACATATCGCGATCTTGACTTGCCCATTTGAGCCCCCAAAGCCTAAGACCAAGCATAAGGTTGACATTGATACTGTTGAGAAGTTCCAGACTTTACGTAAGCAAGAGCAGCAGTACTTTGATGAAATGGTTCAGAAGTGCAAGGTATGGTGACATCTATTGTCTTTCATTATTTATTTCTAGATGATGCATGTGTACTTAGTTGTTGTCCTGTTACTCATGCTGTTTGATTTTGGCTTGATTCAGGACGTAGGGGCAACATTGGTAATCTGCCAATGGGGATTTGACGATGAAGCAAATCACTTACTGATGCACAGAAACCTGCCTGCTGTCAGATGGGTCGGTGGTGTGGAACTGGAGCTTATTGCTATCGCAACTGGTTTGTGCTTTTCAACTGCTATTTAAAACGATTATTTACTTAAAAATTGTTGTTAATACTGTTTTTTTGTTTGTCGTGTGCAGGTGGTAGAATTGTTCCCAGGTTCCAGGAACTAACACCCGAAAAGCTAGGAAAGGTAATTATTATGACGATCCACGTCAAAATGTCTAATTGTTTATGTTAGAATCATTTTAATCTTACTGTAACGTAATTAATTTTTTCATGGGCAGGCTGGTTTGGTGAGGGAGAAGGCATTTGGTACCACAAAAGATCGAATGCTATATATCGAGCATTGTGCAAACTCGAGGGCTGTAACCATATTTATTCGTGGAGGTAAGTTGGCATTCTGAAAGTGTTGGTTATTCTGTTTGTTGTTTGTTAACAAATGCTAATTATGTTAGTCTATATCAGTTTATTTACTTGAAACTTCTGTGATGAATCAGGTAACAAGATGATGATTGAAGAGACTAAACGTAGCATCCACGATGCATTGTGTGTTGCTAGAAATCTCATCCGCAATAACTCTATCGTGTATGGTGGTGGTGCAGCTGAAATTTCATGCTCCATTGCAGTAGAAGCTGCTGCTGATAAATATCCTGGAGTTGAACAGGTACCAACATCAAACTTTTAAGCAGATTTGAATGCGGTTCTCATTTATATGAACATGTACTAAAAGTCTCATTTTTTTGTTGGACAGTATGCCATCAGGGCTTTTGCCGATGCTTTGGATGCTGTACCCATGGCTCTTGCGGAGAATAGTGGTTTGTCACCCATTGAAACACTATCTGCGGTGAAAGCACAACAAATTAAGGTAATTATGAAACTAACTCAGGGCGACCAATAGGCTTAGTAAATACGTAGTAGCCAATATGATAATTTTTTACTGTACATCAAATAAAATGGGTGGGTGGGCCCACTTAATGTTTTTGCATGTAATTTGAGGTTAGATAGAATACAGTTCAACTTGATGTTGCAAAGCTCTACTAAATTGTTCTACATAGCAGACTCCATGCATTATGATATTTTGGCATTGCTGTGGTCGCATTTGAGACGCCTTTTAACACATTCTTGTTTGATAATGTAGGAAAACAATCATTGCTGTGGCATTGACTGCAACGATACTGGTACCAACGACATGCGTGAGCAAAATGTATTCGAGACCTTGATCGGAAAGCAACAGCAGATCTTACTTGCCACACAAGTCGTGAAGATGATCTTGAAGATCGATGATGTCATCTCTCCATCAGAGTATTGATATCGAGGTACTTACCTACAAGTTTTGGTCTATGTAGAACATTGCAACCAATTAATTGCTGGAAAATCTTTTTCATGCATGTAAGCTGGTTTAGTATTGTTTTGTACTTTGGTCTGGTGTGTTTCTGTTGATTGTTTTCTGCTCGTGGCTAGTGCTTGTGTTGGTATTTTATTGTGAGACTAGAATGTTCTACTGTTTACGCAAACAAGTTTTTAGGAATTTTTTCCATGCAGTGGTTTCTCTACTTATGCAATACATGTTATGTCTGACTCGTTGAAATTACACTGAGATGGAAAAACATGACTAGTAACGTTTGTTTTAATGGCAATTTTTTTTCTTCTTTCTGTCGTTAAACTAGCAAGTAGCTAGCAAATATAAATGCGACAAGGAAAATGATACTAAAATACCAAACCTAAAGAGCTAGCACCTAAATAACACCATAAAAAATCTAAAACCAAACCAGGTCTTCAACTTGCGGCGCTACCTATGAAACTTTCGTCACAAACCTATTGGATTGTCTTTGACACCAAAATAATATAACAAGTAGACGAATATAGAGTTGGTGCTTAAGATTATTTCTCTTTAATTGTATTACATGAGTAATTCTTAACATGTTACATGAAAGTCATATTTTAATGAATAGGCCTTAAATTTCACTAACACATGCCATCAGAACATCACATAGTAACTGTCACATGGGACATGCCAAAAAAGTCATTTTCGTAGTTTGAAATTTGTTCTGTTGGCAAGATCCAAGTTACGTGTTAGTTTCGCTAAGTCTAGAGGTTTAAAACTTGATATTGTCAAAGCAATTTCTATACATAATACAAACGTGTCTACCTGTAACAACAACAATACCTATGAGGGGCATATTTTTGACAATAACCCTAGTGGCATAATATGCACATTACAAATTTAGTTCGTTCTAAAAGATACATCATAGTAAATGAAAAAAATAAAAAACCAAGACTTTTAAGAATGATCATGTTTTAATCAAATCAAATTTAAGTGTCGTGCCTTCAATTTAAGTGTCGTGCCTTCGGGCGGCTTAAGTTGAAGGTTTTCCCCCCATCGAGTTTCAAATTGGACTTGGATTTCCTCAATGAAAGTCAATTTTCAAAAAAAAATAAACCATAATACACAAATGCAATTAATATTTACTGTTGCAGAAATCATTAAAAGACTTTTTTAACTTCTACCCCTAAGACTTTTTTTTCACAATCCCTTCTTTGTTTTCTATGTACAGAAATGAACATGGAAGGAACAGACACAAACTGAAAATAAAACATAAACAATTCTTATCATGGTGTGATCAACTTCAGAGATTAGTAAGTCATCTTTAAATTCTGCTAACTGAGATCGAGTTCCACACGCTCTGGTGTCGGCCTCTCGGTTTGGGTAGCAACAAGGTCCACCCCTAGCTGTCCTTTGTCACCTGCTCCGAATGCATATAGCTTGCCCGCTTCTGTTAGTGCAAAAGTGTGGGCGTTCCAGTAGATTGAGTTTGTTAGGCTGATTTGCACGACCCTTTCGTTAATTGCCTTTAGAGAAGTTACGATCTTCGGGCTCAAGATATTAGCATGCCTATTTCCCTGATAAGTATCAAACATAGATAAAATATTAGTCGTTGATCAAACTCATCTCCGTAGTTATGCACTTGCATCATGTTTTTTTGCTTCCCTTAACATTTTTTGATGAACGTTTACACGTTTACGGATTCATTATAAACCAAAAAATAGAAAAGAAATCAAAGGCAACTAACTGGCATTTTCTGAATTTAAAGTAACAAACCTGAGCATCAACTTCTGCAGTATTATGCCCGAGACTTGATGATTCTCCACATCCGAAAGAATAGACATCACCATCACTAGAAACTACAAAAGTAGTATAGTCCCCTGTAGCAACATGTACAGCTTTTACATTGCTTAAAGATTCGACTACTTTTGGGACCGAGTCACAATCTTCATTCCCATGGCCTAAACACCCGTATCGGCCCCAACCCCACGTACACACCCTGCCATCTCTCCCAACCACAGCCGCATGCCATGCACCCGCTGCAACCACCATCGGCTGCAGGTTCAAAGTTTGAAACTGTTCTATCAATCTTGGCTGTTTCTCGTCATTTTTGGTCCCGTGGCCTAGTTTCCCTCCTAACCCACATCCAACTGAGTACACCGACCTGTAGCAAAACCGTGTAAACATGATAAGCAGTGGCAGATTCAAGATTATTGACCTAAAGGGTATCTGGATATGGACTACGATAACAATCTTTTGATATATTAACACTACAAAACATTCTTGTAAAAATATTCTTGAAACTCACATGCCACTAGGTTCACAAGCCAAGGCAAGAAGGTAGCAATATCCAGCGGCGATTTGGACTACAGGTACGTTTTCGAGCGGGCCCAACAACGGGTGCGGCTCAAGATCAGTTGGTTCAGTTTGGTGACCAAGTTTGGTCTCATTTCCCCAAGAGAACGTGTAGACTCTTCCTTCACGTGATAAAACAGCCGTAAAGAAGTTTCCAATGGCAGCTTGTACCACAAATATGTCTTTTAAAGACTCGACTAATTGAGGAGTGCTGACTTGTTTACTCCCTTGAACTCCATACTCCGCTTCCCCAAACGAGTCCTTTCCAAAGGCGTAAACCTGCCCAGCATCGCTAATAAGCATTGTTCTGCCTGCCCCTGCTGCTGCTTGTATGATACGAATGCCTGCCAATGATCTGCATCACAACTCACAAGTCAGCAAACGTGAATGAGAAAAAGCTATAAATAGCAATTTCGGCCTGTTTGTTTATATATCTCTGTTTAAAGTTGTCCGAGTATATTCAAAAGACATCGATCTTCTAAATCTCGTGATTTAGAAAAACAAAGAGTTATTATTTTTACCCAAAAAATTGACCCGTTTTAAAAAGTACTTACTTGACCCGAACCCGTTTGACCCGCTTGTCTAGTTTTGGCAAGAAATAAAAAGTATTCATATTGACCTGAATCCATTTGACTGGAAGTCCTGTTTTATCATTCATTAAAAATTTATGATTTTGACCCAAACTGTTTGACCCACCCATTTGACTCGTTAACCAAATGGTCAAATCCGCTCATTTTGTCACCATTAATAAAAACGAATCAAAACATTCAAGAATAAAGATCAGAAACCTGATAATGCGAGGCTTTGATTCTTCTTCTGTAGTGCCATGACCAAGTTGTCCAGAGCTATTAGACCCGAAGGTATAAACAGAACCTTTTGAAGTCACAGCGATACTATGTCCCGGTCCTGCTATAGCTTGGGACTTTTCCCTTCTTGAGCATGTTTCTCCAGCCAACAAGAATCTCAAAACCAGTTTCCATGTGCCCCCACATCTTAATTTCAACTCTTCACGTTTTTCTGAAGTCATTGGCTTAAAGATTGCTCTATTTTGACACATATCAAGAGCCGCAAGCTCGGTCAAACAGAGATCATGATCAGGGGCAAAATGGGCAGGTTGCCTAAAGAAAGAACATGTAGCCTGCAAACACAAAACATTTTTCACATAGAAATCAGAAGTACCATCAAATTCTAAATGTTGGGTTAAAATCTTTATTTAGTTTAAACATCGAAAAATATAAACTTGCCTCTAATTTTGCTAAATCTTGAGGGTCAAGATTACAACCGGTGAGGACATGAAGAACAATTGAGGGGTTTGCAGATAATGGGAATTCGCCCGGTGTTGCATCTCCAAAGCAATGTCGGGTTTGTCGATTGAAAGACGGGCCAGGGGACGTGGGAATTTGTTGTTCTGGGATGTTGTGGTATTGAACACTAGGCGTTCCACTCGTGGTGGCATCCATGGGCACTGCTCAATTCTGCAGTGCCCAAATTAATCAAGATGAAAAGATTAAACTGCTAGAAATAACATAACCATACGTCACAAAACAAACACATTATTGTGTTTGGAAAAATTGAATAGAAGTGTATTAACGTATGTATTTCACCCTCTAAAAACATTTAAAAAACGACAATTTTGACGTCAAAATAGTGACGTACCAAATTAATCAATTCTGCAGTGCCCAAATTAATCAAGATGAAAAGATTAAACTGCTAGAAATAACATAACCATACGTCACAAAACAAACACATTATTGTGTTTGGAAAAATTGAATAGAAGTGTATTAACGTATGTATTTCACCCTCTAAAAACATTTAAAAAACGACAATTTTGACGTCAAAATAGTGACGTACCAACTAATTTATTCTTTACGTCACTTATGCCAACATTGTTACCGTTAAATATTTAGAGAATCTAAGTAACGTTACAAAATAAACACGTTTATTATTTCTTGTTTTTTGGTCTAAAAAGATCACATTATGTCTCTTAATCCGAAGCCTCATTTCACACAGTTTAGAGGGCTTTTTGCAAGGAATTTATTGCGGAAATGGGCAAACAATGCCATACCTTGAATAATACGTAATTGCTAAATTCAGAATCCAAGTCCCAAAAACTACAAAAAGAACAAGACCATTAGAAAAGATTTAATTAGTAAATTGGAATCTAAACATCAATCATTTACATTCTAATTGGAGAAATTATACTAAATTAGTAAATCAAAAAGCACTAGATTGATGAGCAAGATATGAACAAAAGCCAAAAAGAACCTATTGCTTGACAAAAGGATATTCCATCTTATACCAAAAATATAACTTAGAATCAAAGCATCACATAAAAAACAATTAAATTCTGGGCAACACAAAAACCATTATCAATTACACAAAGAATCTTGTTGATCATAATCCATCACTAACGTTTACGAAAATAAATAAGGATCAAGATATACAACATGGGTAACTGTATACTTCAATTGGATCATATAAAGATCATACATTTATGAATACAGAAACATGATCAACCACAAACATGGGTAACTTTGAATTCCGATTCAGTCAAATAAAGATTGTACATTTATGATCATCATAGATCAAGTAAACAAACCGACACATATGATCATCTTCATCATCACAACAATTCAGTAAACAAGTATAATCCATCACTAAAGTTTACATAAAAATGGAAAATTATCAAAATATCCAACATGGGTCAATTTAAATTTGATCAGGTTACATAAAGTTTATACATTTATGATCATCTTCATCATCAATTAAGTTTTAACAGAACCGAAACAATATTAACATAAACAACATGTGTCACTTAAATTATCAATTGGGTCATAATAGTTTATACATTTATGATCATCATAGATCAAAAAACCAAAGTTTCATTAAACCTTAAAAAAGATCAATACAAACAACATGGTTAACTTTAATTTTCAATTGGGTCACAAAAGATTACACATTTATGATCATCATGGATCAAGAAACAAAGGATACAAACATGATCATCTTCATCATCAATAAAGAAACAATAAACCTTAACCAAAATCAATACAGAAAACATTTATGATCATCATGGATCAAAAAACCAGACACACAAACATGATCATCTTCAACATCATCACTAAAGATTACACATTTATGATCATCATGGATCAAGAAACCAAAACCACAAACATGATCATCTTCATCATTACTAAAGTTTCATTAAAAACCAAAAAAGTACTAAAACAAAGAACACAGGATCATAAATTTTACACATTTTTGATCATCAAAGATCAAGAAAACAAATTACCACAAACATGATCATCATCATCAACACCAAACTTTCATTAAAACTTATAAAACATCAAAACAAACAACATGGGCCACTTTAATTCTCAAAAGGGTATCAGAAAAACCATACATTTATTTATTTACAATCATCAAACACCAAAAACTAATAACATGTAATCAATCAAGATCCATGAATATATAACATAACCACTTTTTAAAAAGTACCCACCAAATAAAAAGTTGTATAATATGATCAAGATATGAATAGTAGTTGGATTATATAAAGATGATGTTGTTGTTGTTGGTATAATAAGAGAGAATAAAGAAAGGAGATAAATGAGGGAGGAAGTTGTGTGTTGATATATGATGAGATGAATGAAAAATGAATGGATGGGTCAAAATGGATTGTTTTGTATACGTTTCATTTGATATGATGATGACATGATATTATATACGTGTGTGTGTGTGTCTCTTTCTTATTTTATATCACCACCTCCTAACTTTCTTTTCTATTTTTTCTCCTTTGGATATCATCAATTTCATTTTTTTTTTGCTATGGTATGATTAAGATTAAGATTTATTTAACGGCAATTAATTATCTCATAATATATTCAACATATATTCTCACACGATTACATGAAATACTATTGAGAAACAAGCTTATCCGTTAAGATTTTGATATCATATTTTATTGATATCACATAAGACATAATAAAAAGTTCTAGTATTAACAACATCAAATGCTAGTAGTCTTTAAGCATCAAAAGTTCGTTTTTGTGATTAAGTTTGTCACTTGTGCATCGAATTGTTGCCACGTGTGATAATTCGGTTGTGTTTCAAACATTTTACTTTATTATTATTAGGTTAATTTATTTGAACTTAGTCCTTAAATTACATAATTTTGATCTTATCTGATACTAGACGGATATCTGTGCAAAATGACTGTTTATAATGGCTAATAACTATTCTTGTAAACTTGTGGTTCTGGTGTGACTTGATATAACACTTATGAGTTCAATTTGTAGTCACTGCGAGAAAATAGTTTATGAGTTATACGAAAAATGATAAAAGTTTGAGGATTAAATAATATATAAAGTATTAATTTAGTGGTGGATGTTGTTACTATTTTTAATAATGATAGATTAGATAAATCACTTTACTCAACTTTAAGAGTTTTTAAGTTAGTGATGTGTTACATTCTATCATGTGTAAAAAAACAAGTAAAAATGTGTTTTTATATAAAGGTTTTGCTAATCGTAATCTTATGAGTTGTGGTTAAGTTTTATCATTTTGTTAAAAATAGCACTTAATAAATTAATTACTTTTAAATTTATACATATTTGATTATTATAATTATTGAAACTATTGTTAAACATAAAATTTTTGATGTTAATTACGTATTAATTTTTAATTCTTCTAAACTTAATCACAAACGTAGTAATGTATATGATTTATATAGTTCACTGAGTTACACAAAAAACAATTTCTTTTTGTGCTTATCAAGAGTGATTATGATTGTTTATCACACCTAATTGATTGTATCACCTTTTAGTAATTCATGTTTCTATATTATCATTACTTTTTGATAATAAACCATTTTTAAACCATGTTATTCAAGTCTCTCTTGATTTTGATCTATAATCATAATCACCATTTTGAAAATATTTATCCTTGTTTCTCCTTTTTGACTTATTGTCATCTTTATCTACGTTAGATCAACCTAAATAAGTTTGTTGTTTTAATTGAAAAGATAGAAAAAAAAAAAAAAAAAAAAATCAACCAAGATAAGATTAATAATTTACTTTTCTTTTTTAAGTAATACTCGAGAAAATGAATTTTTTTTACTAATTCATGTAATCAAAAATTACATTAGTAAAAATTCAATGAGTGAATATTACTTTTGACATTTAGTTATGTTAAAGACTACGTCTTATGAGAATATAAGTTAAACAATTAGAAATAGATTAACGTATCCACATATCTTTCAAGAGATAACTAAGCAATGATATCATATAATTAATACTCTACATGGACAAAAGTCCAAAAATATTCCAGTTTTGATTATTTTATTTAATCCACAATTATTGGAGTTAGGTATTTTCTTTAGCAACCCTTAACCTTTTACTTTTCTACAATGACACCTTTCCTCTTCTTTGTAACACTAAAATTTGAATATCAAATTTTCAACAAAATCTTAAATACATTATGCTTATTTCTCACTCTCATAATTGATTATAAATCCAAAAACCGGACCGGACCGATAAAAGCCAAACCGGACCAAAAGTTGATTTAGCCCAGAACAACGGTTTGAAATGTTTTCGGTCCGGCTCAGTCGGTACGGTTCGGTTTGAATCATCAGGTGAGGTCCAGTCTAACAAAGCATATTGATGGGTTTTACCTAAACCGGATTGCACCGATAACCAAAATTGATGAAAATGGTTAACTGAGGACCGGACCTAAATACGTTCAGTCCAGTCCGGTTCAGGCCGGTTTGTCTATTCGGTCCGGTCAGCTGTCTATTATGCTAAGCATTACCCTATTCATGATTTTTGTTGTTTGTATGCTAAAAACAACATAACATGATATACATAAAAGGTCAAACCAAGGGTCGACATCAATACATAGCACAAGTATATATACTTGATCAGTATCAAAACCGATTACTTTGCTAAGATGTGCTAAACTAAATACTGGATGTCAATTATGCGACACACCAATAAACAAGAGGCTAAAACACCAACTTTTGAATACCTTGTTGATCAACAAATTCACATACTTTTCTAAACCATCAAAAAGACCAAAATTCTAAGTATTAAATGCAAGACTTTCAAGTTTGAGGGTACAAAATGTTATTTGGTATACTTTTTGGTGCTATAGGATATTGTGTTTATATTATAATAATTAAAATCGCATGTTGCGCTAAAACAAATGTGCACATATATCATGTAGAACCATCCACTTAATTTATATATGTTCGTTAACTCTATAAATATACTCCATCGAACTTAACGTAGACGCCAACACATCAACTTTTTTTCTCGCCAAAGTACACTTATTTATCTAGCCAATATGTCGAGTTTCGTGTACACGTACAAAGGCGGGCTCAATTCCATAAGTGATCAAGTTCACAGCTTTTTTATGATAATACAATCGACTAACTAAACAGGACATATACGTGGCACAAAATTTAAAGACCATGTTTTTTTAAAAGAAATTAGTATTTTTTAGGCTGCGCGTACATATACGAACATAGTTTTTACCTTTTAAGGCTATGTATACGAGTTTGCATGCATATGAAAATAACAAATCGCATACATGTTTTACTAAATTTTGGTTTCGGGCTACGGTTTTTTGAAACAAAAAAGACATTAAAAGTATAAAATGGTAAAATTAGACGACGAAAGTGTTACCAAATAACTAAATAAGGTATTATTGCGTACGTTGTAAAAGTCACATTTTTCACATGGTATAAGAATATATCCTAATGGAATTTGCTAGCTAGCTTGGAGAAGAAGATCATGTGCTGATTGAACTGCTTATTTCCAACAATACACTCAAGATTGTCGTATGCTTTAAGCTTTGTTTTCACATGCTTTTCAATGTTACAAAGTTATATAAAAGTCAATATTATCATGCAGTTTGGGTAGTTTAAGAAGCAACTATTTATTTAAGTTAACAAGTTCATCGAATGTTTACTAAAAAAACACATATTAAATTTTTGATCGTGTGGTAACATGAATATGAAGTTTGCTAAGATCTAGAAGATTAATTGTCACCCTCGATCAAACATGCTTAATTGGTTGCCCAAAATACAATGCAACAAGTATTATATATAGATTATGAACGAGTAGAAACAAAGTCACTTACTTTGGCATAATGTAATGCCTTATTGTTTACTTTTTCAAATACACTAGCATGATATGATATTCTCGCAAAGCAACGACGATGTCAAATATACATTTTTTGTCATATCTTGACCGGGACGGAACCAGGACATAAAACGACCAAGTGCACTTAAAATAAACTAAACAATACTGCAAACACAAGTTTTAAGGACCGGGTGCATTTTAAAAAAATCGATGTCTTTTTAACAAAATTAACACTACACTACAAAAATCCATGGGTGTCCCGGGACCCCCCGGGACACCCCTGGTTCCGTCACTGATCTTGACCTTTAAACGTAAGAAATGATAGTTGGTATTTGACAGTTTACCTGTTAGATAGTTATAAAAGAGTAAACGTGTGTTTAAATTTTCTTAAAATATGTTAATACAAATATAAATATCTATAATTATATGAAGTTAGTAAAAATTGAATGTTTATGATAAAATTTACTACTATAAATTTGTATTATGTAAGTTTGTAACATTCATTCCCTTATTTTGATAATAAAATTTAATGTGTTATTAGTGTATATTATAATAAAATTTGTGGAGTAAACTGCAAAAATGGTCCCTGTGGTTTCCTGAGATTGCAAAAATAGTCACTGTGGAGCAAAAGTTTTCATCATTTTGGTCCCTGGTTTTAACTGGCGTTAAATAATTCCGTTAGAAGTTACACATTTAGCCCCTGTGGCCCATGACCATTGCAGCGTGCATCCTTCTTTTGTCCCTTTTACGTTTTCATCCGCTTTCGCGTGTTTCGTCTGTTTCTTTACGTTTAACTCCGTATTTTTACGTTTTCGTATGTTTTTTTACGTTTTCATCTATTTTTTTTTATGTTTTCGTCTGTTTTTTTACGTTTTCGTATGTTTTTTTTACGTTTTCGTCTGTTTTTTTACGTTTTCATCTATTATTTTACGCTTTAGTCCGGTTTATTACGTTTTCGTCCATTTTTACGATTTCATCAGTTTTTTTACGTTTTCGTTCGTCTTCTTATGTTTTCGTCTGTTTTCTTACTGTTTTTTCTTTAGTTTTTTCGTTTTCGTCTGTTCTTTTACATTTTCGTCAATTTTTTTTGTTTTTGTCCGTTTCATTATGTTCCCGTTCGTATTTTTACGTTTTTGTCTGTTTTTTTTTTTTACGTTTTCATCAGTTTTTTTTTTACAATTTCATCCGTTTTTTATGTATGTTCCATCCGTTTTTATAATTTCATCCGTTTTTTTACAAAGATGTAGGAGAAAGAAGGATGCACGCTGCAATAGTCATGGGCCACATGGGCTAAATGTGTAACTTCTAACGGAATTATTTAACGCCAGTTAAAACCAGGGACCAAAATGATGAAAACTTTTGCTCGACAGTGACTATTTTTGCAATTAGCCAAACACAGTTACTATTTTTGCAATCTCAGGAAACCATATGGACCATTTTTTGCAGTTCACTCAAATTTGTGTAATGTAGAATTTAATTATATGAATTCCATAATAAGCGTGTCAGGCTAAAATTTTAAAAACTTTCTTATTTAGGAAGGTACCAAATGATTTATTATGTAGTATATATTAGTTTTGTACGAGACTTGAAACCACATTTTTTTTAGAAATTCGTTAATATAACCTACGTACGTGCGCCAACGTTTGTTCGTTTCGCCTTGTTACCTTGCATAGGAACGAAACTAAAGCATACATGGAGAATGGAAAACTTAATAAATCATCAATACATTATATCTTAGCTTATTTTGGGGGGTAAAGCTAAGGAAACGCTACATATTTGTTCAAATAAACACATATACGTAATATATTTTCTTAAGTGTCAAAGTAACGCAACATATTTTCAAACAATCGTCGATCTACGCAATATGACCTGCTAGCAGCAGGTTACCAGGTCACATAACTTTAAAAGTTACACCTTTGGTCCCTAAACTGTCTCATATCTCACGTACATGATCCCCAAACGTTACACCGTTAGTCCCCAAACGTTACACCGTTAGTCCTCAAACGTTACACCGTTAGTCCCCAAACGTTACACCGTTAGTCCCCAAACGTTACACCGTTAGTCCTCAAACGTTACACCGTTAGTCCCCAAACGTTACACCGTTAGTCCCCAAAAAAAAAAAAACTTTAAAACTGATTTTTTTTTTTAAGTTTAAAAAAAAAAAAAAAAAAAAAAAAAAAAACTTTAAAATTGAATTTTTTTTAAGTTTTTTTTTAAAGTTTAAAAAAAAAAAAAAAAAAAAAAACTTTAAAATTGATTTTTTTTTAAGTTTAAAAAAAAAAGAAAGAAAAAAAAACTTTAAAATAGAATTTTTTTTAAAGTTTTTTAAAAAAAAAAAAAAAAAAACTTTAAAATTGAATTTTTTTTTAAAAAACTTTAAAAAAAATTCAATTTTAAAGTTTTTTTTTTTTTAAACTTTAAAAAAAAAAAATTCAATTTTAATTTTTTTTTTTTTTTTTTTTTTTTAAAAAAAAAAACTTTAAAAAAACTTAAAAAAAAATTCAATTTTAAAGTTTTTTTTTTTTTTTTTGGGGGACTAACGGTGTAACGTTTGGGGACTAACGGTGTAACGTTTGAGGACTAACGGTGTAACGTTTGGGGACTAACGGTGTAACGTTTGGGGGACTAACGGTGTAACGTTTGGGGGACTAACGGTGTAACGTTTGAGGACTAACGGTGTAACGTTTGGGGATCATGTACGCGAGATATGAGACAGTTTAGGGACCAAAGGTGTAACTTTTAAAGTTATGTGACATGGTAACCTGCTGCTAGCAGGTCATATTGCGTAGATCGACGATTGTTTGAAAATATGTTGCGTTACTTTGACACTTAAGAAAGTATATTACGTATATGTGTTTATTTGAACAAATATGTAGCGTTTCCTTAGCTTTACCCCTATTTTGGGAGACGTAATAGAAGTAATTCTTCTGTTTATAATTTTATACTGTTTTGTTTAAGACTAATACTATAGAGTATAGAAGATTGAAGACTCGAGACTGCACTCACTAAATCTATATGAGAGTTCCTAATCACATTAATAGTGATTAGTTTACCATCGTAATTACTTCACACGAGTCACTTTTTATAAAGATTTTTAGAGATGAAAAAGAATGAGTAAAACTGCACTAGTTTTGTGCAATCTTGGACTAGAAGGTTTGGGCTTTATAAGAACATGGGCCTTGAAAGAAGATCCAACAGGCCTGTAATTGGGCTAATGCTTTTCTAAGACTATACATAAAATTATTCATTTGTTGAATATTTTTACAACGAGATGGGCGCCGGTCCGCCGCGTTGCGACGGGGCGTCGGTTTATGCAATTGGTCGTTTGACGGTATATAATCGGCGATAGGCTTCCGGGATTTTTGACCTTTTTTTGGCCTAGTTTTTTGTTTCTGGATTTACTATGTTGTGACTTTTTTAGCCGGGGAGGGGTTTGCTATATATAAAAAAAATTTGTTTTAGCTTATACTTGTTTGTGTTCTACATACGTTATTAAAGGTTTTTCTGTATAGTGATCCTAACATGAAACGATGATATTTCATTTGAGATATAGAGTTGCAAAGCCCAGGCCTGAAAATATGTGTGGTGGCATCTAGAGTGTAGAGACATACTTAGTTTTTTAAGGGCTAAAACTTATTGGGCCTACCCAACAGTAAACGGGAATGGGCTAAGTTTTGGGCCGAAAAAAAATTCTGCAGACCAGCTGACGTAAGGTTGCGTCATTTTTTTTTAAAGTTTAAAAAAAAAAAAAAAAAAAAAAACTTTAAAATTGATTTTTTTTTTAAAAAACTTTAAAAAAATTTCAATTTTAAAGTTTTTTTTTTAAACTTTAAAAAAAAAATTCAATTTTAAAGTTTTTTTTTTTTTTTTTTTTTTTTTTTTTTTTTTTTTTTTTTTTTTTTAAAAAAAAAAACTTAAAAAAAAGAATTCAATTTTAAAGTTTTTTTTTTTTTTTTGGGGGACTAACGGTGTAACGTTTGGGGACTAACGGTGTAACGTTTGGGGGACTAACGGTGTAACGTTTGGGGACTAACGGTGTAACGTTTGGGGGACTAACGGTGTAACGTTTGAGGACTAACGGTGTAACGTTTGGGGATCATGTACGCGAGATATGAGACAGTTTAGGGACCAAAGGTGTAACTTTTAAAGTTATGTGACCTGGTAACCTGCTGCTAGCAGGTCATATTGCGTAGATCGACGATTGTTTGAAAATATGTTGCGTTACTTTGACACTTAAGAAAGTATATTACGTATATGTGTTTATTTGAACAAATATGTAGCGTTTCCTTAGCTTTACCCCTATTTTGGGAGACGTAATAGAAGTAATTCTTCTGTTTATAATTTTATACTGTTTTGTTTAAGACTAATACTATAGAGTATATAAGATTGAAGACTCGAGACTGCACTCACTAAATCTATATGAGAGTTCCTAATCACATTAATAGTGATTAGTTTACCATCGTAATTACTTCACACGAGTCACTTTTTATAAAGATTTTTAGAGATGAAAAAGAATGAGTAAAACTGCACTAGTTTTGTGCAATCTTGGACTAGAAGGTTTGGGCTTTATAAGAACATGGGCCTTGAAAGAAGATCCAACAGGCCTGTAATTGGGCTAATGCTTTTCTAAGACTATACATAAAATTATTCATTTGTTGAATATTTTTACAACGAGATGGGCGCCGGTCCGCCGCGTTGCGACGGGGCGTCGGTTTATGCAATTGGTCGTTTGACGGTATATAATCGGCGATAGGCTTCCGGGATTTTTGACCTTTTTTTTGGCCTAGTTTTTTGTTTCTGGATTTACTATGTTGTGACTTTTTTAGCCGGGGAGGGGTTTGCTATATATAAAAAAAAAAATTGTTTTAGCTTATACTTGTTTGTGTTCTACATACGTTATTAAAGGTTTTTCTGTATGGTGATCCTAACATGAAACGATGATATTTCATTTGAGATATAGAGTTGCAAAGCCCAGGCCTGAAAATATGTGTGGTGGCATCTAGAGTGTAGAGACATACTTAGTTTTTTAAGGGCTAAAACTTATTGGGCCTACCCAACAGTAAACGGGAATGGGCTAAGTTTTGGGCCGAAAAAAAATTCTGCAGACCAGCTGACGTAAGGTTGCGTCATTTGACGAGGAATTATATATATAGTAATATGATTAGTTAAAGCAGGCTTAATTTGTATTCCTCGACATTATTTTATGTTTGTTTCCTTTGTTCGGAGAAACTAAAGTATCATGATTTTTATCAAAACCATTTCCATACATATGCATACATCATCCATGTACGTATGCATGCAATCGGGGGAACCGAGAGGGGTTCCGAGGGTGCATGTGAACCTCATGGATTTTTCTTGCGTAGTGTAAAATTATGTCAAATATATTAAAGTGAACCTCGTGCTTAATTTTTGAGTTACGAATTTTGGTACTTTCATAAAATCAACCTGATGCTCTTCATAAAATCAATCTGATGACTCTTGGTTACGAGTCCGCCGTCTCATACAATGCATATATATATACGTATGCACAGGGCCGTCTCATGGATTTCGGTGGCCCCGTGCCACACCACAAAGAGGCCCTTAAAAACACATACAAAATAAACATATATCACTAGTGCGTGAACTAATTAAACTCAAGCCTCATGTTGTGTATATACATATATATTAAAGTGCATAGAATTTTGTGGCCCTCGTTAAGCGGTGGCCCTGTGCAATGGCACCTCTTGCACTCCCTTAAAGCCGGCCCTGCGTATGCATGAACCAATGCTTGTGTGATGTGTATATCAGTATATGCATGTCTTATGTCATATATGTTATACACTTATAATGTTATGTATTATGTATTCATGCATTTATGTGACTAAGCCATCTGTCCATTTGTTTGTTATAAGACCTCAACTTTCTCCCCTTATCTCTCATACCTTTGCCATGCATAAACTAACAAGTTCTTCACACATCACAAGCCATATTTAGATAGACATGAAGTTTCAAACTTTGCAAGAGAAACATACTTTCAAAGACAAATTTACACACACAAACACCCTTTAGTGTGTTTGTGTGGAGATGAAAGATACAACCTTTAAATCAAGATCATTGATGCCCAAATGTTTCTTTCTAATAGTTCTTCTCTCTTTATTTTGTTTCATCTTTGTTTTTTCAAAATCAACAATCTTTATTAGCAAACCTGACCAGGTCATTCAGGTTGGCGCTGGTCCGAATAGTGAGATCAGCGCCACCCTGAAGATCAGGCCTGGATATACGTCCTATGACAACTACATTCATCACCAACTTCAGAAAACAACAAACCCGAAACTAAGAAAAATATGGACAACCCGAGATTGGGAAAGAAAGATTCATGTTTTCAAACAATTCTTTTCGGATCTAAAGCACAAGAAACTGTTGTCCAATGAATCTAAAGCTCTATGTGTTGGAGCAAGGGTCGGGCAAGAAGTGGAGGCTTTAAAACGCGTTGGAGTGTTGGATTCAATAGGTCTAGATCTTGTTCCATACCCTCCACTTGTGATCAAAGGTGACTTTCATCATCAACCATTTGATGATGAGACTTTTGACTTTGAATTCTCGAATGTGTTTGATCATGCTTTGTATCCGGATAAGTTTGTAGGGGAGATCCAACGGACGTTGAAAGCTGGAGGGGTATGTGTGTTGCACGTGGCGATATCTAGGCGGTCAGATAAGTATTCGGCGAATGATTTGTTTAGTATTCATCCACTTATTAACTTGTTTAATGGGTCAGAATTTGTTTATACTAGGAAAGTTGATGGGTTCGGGTTGGATACTGAAGTGGTGTTTAGGAAAAAGAAAGCAATCTAATTAACTGTATACGGAGTACATTTTTGTGTTTACTGAACTTTTTTTTTTTTTTTTTCATAGGTAGCAAGTTGAGAAATGACCAAATCAGATGATTGGTAACAAAATTAGGATCATATTAAATAGAGGCAAACTTTTAGGATGGGTCAAAACAGGTTAAGTCTATCTTATAAACCTTCCAACAAATTTTATGCTTATGTTGTTATGTTTAGATACTGGTGTATGGTAACCTTTTCTAGTGTTCTGCCCATGTTTGTTGTCTTTTTAATTACTTGGGAACAAATCCATTCATAACGGGTTATAGAGGGGCAAAACGACCTCTCGATCAACTTACTGCAGCCAAGGAATAAAAACGTCGTCTGTTTAAGGCCGTGAACACAAATATATATACTCAAACTGACTCATTTTCTCATAAATAAATTGAAATATTGCGAATAATTAAATTACTACCAATTATGGAAAAATAAAATTTGAATATAATAAACATGAAGGCATGAATCACAAGTTCATAATCATTCTACATGCTAAGATTGCACAAACCAGACACTAAACTGTCATCACTCGTTCTTCCTAAAATCTTTGAGCTGTCCTCTTTTATGGATTTTGAGGCAGAAACCGTAACGTCAAGCATCAATGGCAGCTTCTGGCAACTTGTAAAGCAAAGCCCAAATGACTGTTTGTGGTCAGTAAGTTGTGCAATGAGGCTCGTGTCCTAAACATCTGATCAACCCAGCTTTTGCATATCTGCTTGCTGATGGTACGAAGAAGGATGGCCTCTCGATTGATGTCATTATTGCTGCTACATATAATGAGACATGTAAAACAAAGATTTCTAACTGTTACCTTTTGGGAATATAATAAGAAAGTGTATGTGCTTTGGCTGCCTAAAACTATTATTGACCATGTGATCAGCAATCATAATACAATTTGCTTAACAAAATCAAAGTTAAAAGTTGAAGGAACTAACAAGAACATATGCCTCTAAAGAGATGTTTGACAGTTGTGCTTAGCTACTTTGCGCCTGATTATTTGATTTTTAAAGGGGCTTTTGGCATTTCATTTCTGATGATTTGCGATAATCAGTTGTATAACAAACAAC
The DNA here is from genome assembly GCA_030686995.1 of Artemisia argyi. Classification (NCBI taxonomy): domain Eukaryota; kingdom Viridiplantae; phylum Streptophyta; class Magnoliopsida; order Asterales; family Asteraceae; genus Artemisia; species Artemisia argyi. The sequence goes on from CM060681.1 coordinate 210,771,376, forward strand.
CTGCAAGCTAGTGTTTTGCTGAGCTTCTTCTGAGTAAACTTGACATTTTTTAAGACTCGGAATTAAAAAAATAAGCACAATTAGTAAAGTCAGAGTAGTTAGTTGCCGTTTAAAAAATTTAAAAATAAAGCTAAAATACAAAATTTACAATTTATTCAAGTTCTTATGATCTCACAAAGAACTAGGCAGCTCCCCACTAAACTTATCCCCGAAAGATCTAGTGTTTGAAGGTTCCATAACACTTCCAAATCGCACCAGGAATTGAACCAGAAATCACATTATTCTGCAGCACACTACAACGACAGAGAAAACTAAAAAAAAACTCACAAAGTTTGGTGAAATATGTGAAAGTTGATTACACTGACTGCAAGTTACTAGGAATTCCGATTGCAGGCGGCAAAATCCCGGACCAATCCTGACCAGGCTGATAATTGTAAGAATGAAAATTGCACATCATGTATAGGTAGCGTATTCGACTCAGGTCATGTTTACGGGTAAAAAAAATACAATGTAAGAACCCCATGAATATTTTGTCTAAAGGTGTTTCGTCATGCCAAAAAGTACCCGTTTAACCCATCTCCAACTCGTCAGACTCACCCGTTTGACCCAAGTCTATTGAATCTAGTCATGTCTTCATATACGTAAACCATAACTATACGAACAAAACCCGGCTATATCCAGCTAGACCCAGCTATTCCGGCCATGACCCGGCTATATCCGGTTAGATCCGGCCACGACCTGGATAGACCTGGCTATTCGCATATAGTTCTCCGATTCCTGTACATTATAAACATAATTTCCATACAATATGATAGATTCAAGGTGCGTTTGTTATGCATCTTTTAGTTTCAAGGAATGCAATGAATGCATACACAATTGTTTGGTTTGTGCCTTTTTTTTTTTGGTACGATTTTAAGTTAGTCACTTTTTTTTCGGCGGTAGAGGCTTCATCTTATGCCTTTGTGGCCTTGAGGGCCCAATCTTGGGCGCTTCAGGACCACATCTTACGCAACAGTGGCGTATGCGATATGGATTATGATTATGATTGTGCTTTGACTTGTCTTCGTGATATGATTCCAAACTTTGACTGTTGCGGTTTCGCTAAAAAGGACACCGTCCCCACTAAAGCCCAACACACATTGGCGAGTGCTCTTTTTAGCAAGATTGTCCAGGACATGGAAGTTTACTTTGAGATGACCGTTAGACAAAAAGCGGTTTTTGAGTGTTTGCGTGCACCACATGCTCAAGAATTTCTTCTTGCCATCCCTATAGACGGTCTCGGTCAACATATGTCGCCGATTGAGTATCGCACTATCCTTAAATATCGCCTCATGATCCCAATTTTTCCGGTGGATGAAATTTGCCCGGTTTGTCACAAAGCTTGTTTGGACTCATTCGGAGAGCATGCAGTTCATTGTAGAGAGCTTCCGGGGTTCAAATACCGTCACGATTTGGTTAGGGATGTTCTTTTTGACATATTCAGGCGTGCTGGGATTTCAGTTAAGAAAGAAGCACCTGTGAATTTCTTGACCGACCCGATGGAAGGAAGATCGACACTTAGACCAGCTGACATTTTGGTTTTTGGATGGATAGGGGGGAAACATGCTTGTGTAGATCTAACGGGGGTTTCTCCACTTGTGGGATTGGGGAATCATGCTTTTACGGCAGGTCAGGCTGCTTTGAAAGCCGCTTCATGCAAAGTAACCAAACACGAGAAAGCGTGCCTTGATAACCAACACGCGTTTATACCTTTTGCATTTGATACTTTTGGTTTTCTTGCATCGGAGGCTGTGGAGCTGCTCAAAAGAGTCCAACGGGTTATGCATGGCAATGTTACGACCCCAAGGTCTTTGAATGTAGTTTTTAAAAGATTAAGTTTCGCTATTCAAAAAGGGCTAGCGGCGCAGCTTGTTGCCCGCTTGCCTGTCGCTTCAGTGTAAAACTTTTCTTTGTATCTAAATATGTATGATTCACAAAGAATTATAATAAGCATACATATACAAGTTAGATTCAGTTCCAAGAATGATGTAACATGTAAGGTCTGAGTTTGCTCTCAACTATATGCAAGATGGGTATTTGAAGAAAATTCTTGCATGAATCCTTTGATGCAATGGTTCTATGCGACAGAGGTTTGAAATCTATATTGATCCATATGCTAACCTGTAAAGTTAATGTTAAAATTTTGTACGGATTAGCTTGACTTTAATTTGATCCAGGTGTTAACATGTTCTTAACAAGTCCAACTCAACAAGAACACTAATAAAGCTATATATTCTGCGACTCAGTGTATTAAATTTCCCAAGTAACTCTTATCTATTCTACATTTAATAAGATGTTTGCTACCCTTGTCAGTTGCCATAGTTGCACCAAGTTGACGATTGTGGCCCATCAATTTAATTGTGGTTGAACGGGTTGGTTTTAGTTGTGATATAAATTAGTACCATAACTTCAATTTGGACATACCACTGGGACGGTTTTTGCAATTTACTCTTGATCATATATATTGTGTTAACAATAAATTTTCCTAATATCTAATCTTATGCTTAATTTTATCGTTTATGACATTCATCTATTGTACCTATATGACATATAATCAGCTATTTTGGAAAACCGTCCATGGGACGATATAACCTAGTAGCAATAAAAAAAAAGAAAAAAAATTTACTTGCAGTAATACAACAATCAGAAAGCCCATCACTTTTGCAGAGTTTTCGTCAAAGTCAGCACAATTTTTGGTTTCTTATCTCAAACAAACAATCCCCACACAAAAGTCTAATCAAATACTCCCATGTTTCAATTTTGGGTCCAAACATGAAAACTTTAACTTTTTATAAAATTGAACCATACACTGCTCGAAACCAGAAGAGGGGGAAGCCTTGAGCTTTTCTCATTGAGATATTCAAGAAAAGTCGATAATATGAAATTAAAAGTCAAAGAACAGTAAAACATTAGCTTTCTCATTTCAAACTTAAGAAATGGAGCAGGAATACCACAAATTGGATTGAGGGAAACTAAACCACACATAATCATAAACATGTTTGACACATGATACATAACTAGGAAAGGAAACATACTCTTACACGTCTCTTACACTTATGCAACAAGAAAATTAAACCACACTTACAAACATGTTTGACAACTTAATGCTTATTTAACTACCACATGCATTGTTGGAGTTACTTTCAAATTCACCATGCAAGCTTGGTATTAGACCTGAAAGAGTTCAACAATAAATCACATTCTACAAAACCGGCATCAACCAACATGTATATTTTCAAACAAAGTACCTCATAGACTTTGAAGCACATCGAGAATACGCTGCAATTCAATGAAAACAATTTCAATTTTCATTCGTTGGGGTGGGGAATCCACAGAGCATGATACTCCAATCTTAATAGTTGCAGCCAAACATTCTTCCACTTTCTTTGCATTCGCTTCCGTACTTTGCAACACAATTGCATCATCATCAATAACATTGATTACATTATCTGGTAATGCCATGTAAGAAAAGTTATGAAGGCTAAGACCTTCCTTAAACATGTCGTCTGTTGGCTTTTTCCCGGTCATCACCTCTAGCAATAGTATTCCAAAACTGTAGACATCCCCACAACTTGTCATCTCGCTCCCGATACCATACTCTACAAATTAAAATTATCACTCAGCTTACAAAACTGTAATATGCAAGTATAAATATAAACATCATGGAATACAAGAATCATATATTACCTGGAGGTGCATAACCAATTGTTCCCTTAATCCCGGTTGAGCTATTTTGGTCTAAGTCTGTACCAAGTATTCGAGCTAAACCAAAGTCTCCAACATGAGCCACCATATCAGAGTCAAGTAGAATGTTGCTAGGCTTCAAATCACCGTGAACAATCGTTGTTTGGCAGCGATTATGAAGATAATCAAGTGCAGTTGCGACGTCTATGAGAATATTTATTCTTTGAAGAAGGCTGAGTTTTGATGTATATGCGCTTGAATGAAGCCAATCGTGTACACTTCCATTGGGCATAAACTCGTAAACCAAAGCTTTAAAATCATTACCTTGAAAATCAGCACTTGAACATGAAGTTATTATCTTCAACAGATTACGGTGTCGAATGTTCCGCCATGCTTCACATTCTGCTAGAAAACTTTTGTGAGCTCCTCGATTTTGAAGATGTAGAACCTTGACAGCAACAAATCTATCATCAGAATCGAGGATTCCTCTATAAACAGAGCTGAACCCACCCTCCCCAATTAAATTCTTTGTAGAGAAGCCATCAGTAGCCTTGAGAAGTTCATTGTATGAAACTTTCAAGAACTGTTCATTCCCTAAAGATTGAGATGCTTGAATGTTGCGTTTCTTCTTATACAAAAGATACACACAACATAATACAATGAGTAACGTCGGTGCGATCACAATGACTAATATGAAGTAAGGAAACTTTTTTTTCTTACTACCCCTCTCCTTGCATTTGGGTAACCCAAGCTTATTCAAGCCACCACAAAGCCGATTGTTCCCCAAAACCGAAAATGCACTTTCATTGGCAAACACTCCTATAACCGGTACTTCACCCTCAAAGTCATTAAAAGATAGGTTCAAAAATTCTAAGGAAACCCACTTGCCTAAGAATTGGGGAATTTTGCCTGATAAATTATTTTGAGAAATGTCTAGTACCTCCAATCCTCCTAAGGAACTAAATGAAGATGGTAGTATGCCTTGAAATGTGTTGCCTTTTAGGTTTAACGTTGTAAGGCTAGTGCATTCACCAAGGCTACTAGTAATGTTGCCCGATAAATTATTGTATGATAAATCGAGAATGTTCAACATCTTGAGGTCTTTAAGCTCTGATGGAGTTGAACCAGACAAGTTGTTTTGAGAAAGATCTAAAAAGAAAGTTAGTGATGGAAGTTGAAGAATTTGATCGGGTATTATTCCAGTAAGTCTATTGTCTGCAAGGCTTAAACCACTAAGTTCTTTACAATTTCCAAGGCTTGATGGAATATGGCCTTCTAATTTGTTGGAAAATAAAAAAAGTCTAGTCAACAATGATAGGTTTCCGATGGCATCGGGGATAGGCCCTGAAAAGTGATTGCCATATAAACCAAGAATTTGTAGCTTTTGAAGTTTACCAATGGTAGCTGGGATTTTTCCTTTGAATCGATTTTGTCCTAAATGTAAAGTGGTCAAGCCAACTAGACTACCTATACTTGAAGGGAGGCTTCCGAATAATTGATTTTCTCCTAAACTTAGAAAGCTTAGTTGCTTAGAAAGATTACCTATTGATATCGGAATCACTCCTTTAAGGTTGCAATGAGCAAGTCCCAAATCTGCTAATCCGGTGCAGTTTTTCAAAGAATCAATAAATCTCATGTCATCAGCTTCTCCGCGTCCATGGAAGTTGTTATCCTGTAATCTAAGAGAATAAATATCTCTTAGTTTTGAAAAATCAATTGTCAGCTTCCCACTAAGATTGTTTTGACTCATTTCAAGAATTTCTAATTTTGAACAATTAGAAAGAGAAGGTGGAAGAACTCCGGTCAGTTCGTTACCCCATAACTGAAGGTACTCAAGATTTGGGAGCTGATTACCAATTTCTGAAGGAAGACTACCAGTGAGGTGATTTTCAGCTAAGGAAAACTTAACTAGGAGTGAGAGGTTGAAAATGGAATGAGGGATGCTTCCATACAAGTTGCAGCCACCACAGTAAAATTCCGTCAAGCTTTTCCAAAGACCCAAGGTATCTGGAATGCTTCCACCCAACGGGTTCTCTAGAGCAGAGAACACTTCCATTGATGTGATATTCCCCAAGAAAGGTGGGATTCCACCTGTTAACTTATTGCGCTCAATTTGAAGATGAGTAAGTTTCGAGAGTATACTCATCTCCTTGGGTATGCTTCCAGATAGATTATTTTTAGCGAGCCAAAGGTCTTCAAGGTTAGAACAACGAGACAAGTTTGTTGGAATGACTCCACCGAATTTGTTTATATTAAGATAAAGATGGCGTAGCCTAGATAGACGACCAAGTTCATGAGGAATGGTTCCTTGAAAGCTGTTGTTCCAGAGAGAAAGCGTGCGGAGGAAGCTTAGGTTTCCTACATGAGGAGACAATGAGCCTTCTAAGCCTTGTGATGCTAGTATTAAAGCAGTCACGCGTTTGTGCCGCTTTCCACATGAAATACCACTCCAGTCACAGAAATGAAAGGAATGGTTCCACGAGGTTAGAACTTTGTTTGGATCTTTGATCTTTGACTTAAATGACAACAACGCTAGATAATCAGTCTCATTACCGCCATAGAAAGCAGTTACTGTGGCGAAAGTAAGACATATTATTGAGAGACCATAAAAGAGAAAAGAAATACTAGAGGAAGATGAAAAGTGAATTATTGCTTGTGGTGACTTCATTTTTGAAAATTACTATATATATAATTTTGCGTCGTGAAACGACGACACACATGTCGTTTTGGACTTGCAGGTTTTTGGGCCGGTCCATTGCTAACCTCTAGACCCGGTATCTTAGCCCTTTAACCTTTCGTCTCTAGAAACCACTACACACAGTCACATACCTCACCGCCTCTTTCTTTGTCATTCTTATCAAAAACATTAACGCTGAATATTCGGTCACACGAAAGGTTGAAGAGCGAAACACATAATCATCTTCATGAAATCTTGATTAGTACTAAAAGAGTTGTATGTTAAGGTTAAAGAGTATGGGAAAAGGGTGGAAAGAGTGATGGAGAAGAACAAAACATGACTGCTTGGATGTTGCTATCAACACACTCAAGATCCAATTATTTAATCTTTTTATTATTGGTATCGTTTGTTTTTGTTTTTGGGTGTGTATTCGTAGTAAATTAGCATAAAACTTATGCGGTTTAATATATTTATTATAATACAGGATTACAGGGTCATATGATGTTAGAGTAAGGATGAAGGCTGTTGGTTTTTAGTGGTAGTGATGTTCACTATATCAAGGTGGGTCTCTTTCATATTATTCTCATAATAATCACTTAAATTATTTGAATGTTTACCGAATTTTGTTTTGTGGATTTTATGGGATATACAAGCAAGAAAAAAGGATTTGTCGACTTTCCATTAAACCTTGCCATGTAGTCTTGATGGGCTCAGTACTCATAACGTTTCATGTAAGTATATATTATCATTTTTTTGCTTTCGGTTTTATCGTCTGAAGAAAAAATATAGTATTAATGGGAAAAAAAAGGGGCTTTTTGTGGGTTCTAGATAGATATGTGAGTTCCGTCGACTGAACGAGTGTGGTTTTTGGTTTGTCACTTATTGTACATGTCAGTATATATATAGTATTAATGGAACCGGCTTACTGTACATGGGTTCGAGAGAAATAAGAGGACTTAAATCCAGTGATTCGGATGCATTTTGTAGACACCTTTAGCCTGCTTTAGGCGCTGCAAAATGAATGAGTATGACAGTCTGTAGCAGTGTTTGGTTTTATTTATTACTGTCACCTGTTTGTTGTGAATTCTAGATATGGTTATATGAAGTTACATTCTGCAAATATGATAGCTCTCCTATGTCTTGCAGACGTACATATCAGGTCCGCAAAACGGCAACAGATGTTGGAGTTGGAGAAGATGTGGGTGAATTTTCAGAGGGAGTTGGAACTGCAAAAGATGGTGATTCTGGAACGGGTGCAAGTTGAGCTTGCAAAAATATGGCAAGAAGATGACGAGGATGGTAATTCGGTTGACAGTCTACTGAACCTATGAAAGAAGTGATGGTTTAACACCCCCTTATTGTTTTGCTTCGTGTGTTCGCAAACTATGTTATTTGGTTTTTGTAAAAAGGTTATAATATAAAGTTGGGGTGTCTGATGTAGGCTGGAGAGACGGCTGAATGCTGTGAATCTGTTGTTGCTGAAACTGATTAACTATGAGAAATTCACCATAGGTAAAGACATTGGCTAATCAATTCAAGCGGCTTTTAGAGTTTGTTGATATAAAAATGATACTGATCGGATATTACTTTATATGTTTAGGACAGTGGATAAGCTTGGATAAGATTGATCAATCATAACCTGTAAGTTTGCAACAAATCTTGAATTTACGTTATTTAGTATATCTAATGTGAAAATTCAAGTTTATGATTTTAGCTGGTAAGTCATGTACTTTGTTTGACTACCCATTTGGCAAATATTAATTTCTCAATTTCTTACATTTGTTATTCTTGCAGCCCATTTAGGAAGGAACTTAAGGGGTTTACACCGCGTACTATGGACTAGCTGATCTCATTTGTTTGGGGAGCGTATGTCCACAAGATTTTCTGCAGCTTATATCGACAAAGTCACGCTCAAAGCCCTGGTAACCACCCACTATATCGACAAAGTCACGCTCAAAGCCCTGGTAACCACCCACTATATTTTATCTTCTCAAATATTGTGAATTGTAACAGACTTAGAATTGGCGGTGACGTTTCTCAATGGTCCCAAGGTACTTTCTTTCCTTTGAGATAGCCTTACATTCTTTTGTGAAAGACTCAAGAATATGTCTTACATATTATGTACTAAGAGATGTACTTTTAGTTTTGCAATTGACATTTCTTGATTTAATTTCATGGTTATTTAGACAAAATTAGAATCGGATAATTTTGAATTTGTTTCTCAGGCACTTGCTTCACCGACTCAGAGGCGTGGTTTGTTGCAACAACTATTTCTTGACGTGGCTCTAGAAGTTGAAAATCGACCTTGAGGTAAAAACACTCGCTACTGTTGCTTTGTTTCCCATTCTTACTCAAAATGGAAAGATTTCTTAGTTTACGTGTGTATTTCTGTAACAAATTTCACAAATGAAGCTGTAACAACCCCTCCCACATTGGCATGATAACATACATTTGCACCCCATATTATAAGCTTCAATTTGGAAACTACTACTACACTATCCTTCCACCATGTTTTTCAGTTGTAACTGCTTGGTTATTAATGAACTAAATATAATAAGTGGTCACATAATTGTTAGCAGATTAAATATACATTTATTTGCTATTTGATATCCCTAGAGTCATGTGTATGTGTTGCATGTACTTATTGATAACCACTGTAGTCGCCATATAATTTTAAGTGTAAAGGGTTACAAGCTAAATAAGATTTGTGATACTCTTACCATTAGGAACTTGGTGACTGATCGATATCGCAACACAAAAGAGGAGCAACACTTGACAAGGCCAATTCCTGAGGAAACCAGTTAAGGGGAACACGCAAAAGAATGATAGGTAAAGGCATTGCTAGAGCGGCTAAAGAAACATTTTAACAACAAATGGATTCATACTAGATCTTTTAGGAGATTAAATTGTAGTCTATTAATGCCATGTTAAATTTTGAATTCCTATTAAATTTAAACCTGCTATGGTAAATTTTAGAATAGTTATACATGTTCAATGGATGTCCATCGCTGTCACAGTATACATATCGGAGACATTGGGTTTGCCAGCATTGTGAAATTTGGTTTCCTGCATATGAATTAGCAAATAGAGATGGAGCCAGTAGAACAATACCGCTCCTTAGTCACACAAAAAATTGTTCAACTTTCTACTTAAAAATGCCGTGCAGTTACTAACGACGTGAAATGACGCCCCGCCGCAACGCGGCGGGTCGCCGCCCACCTTGTTTACTTAAATTATGAGAACAAGTATTGGCTTTTTATACTTAGTTTTGAAAAGGAATACGAGATTAAGATGATAATGATTTTCCACAAATTTTTATCATCTTGACCAAGTCATTTCATTGTGAATATACTAACTAGTCAAAGTTTTGATAGAAATTATTGGTGATAAAGATAAGTCTACGATCGTTTATATGTATATATTAATTAACTACTAAACTAATTAATACTAGTACATTATAATAACGAAAGTTTTAGTATAAACGATAACTGAAACTATCATATATTCCTTCACTGTTTTTTGTTTCGAACTCAAGATGCTGATATGTCATCAGCAAATTCCTTTACAGCTTGACAAAGATAATTTGATTGATGATAACTACCTTCTATGTATAATCACAAATGAGTTGAAAAAAAAAAAAAAAATACGAGAGGAAAATAAGCAAATTCTTGCTTGAAGACACTTATTTTTAGAAATTAACTTAAAAAATCATAAGAATAGATATTGACCTTTTATCCACTGTGTTGAGCAAGGCAATTTGATTGATAACAACCAATCATGGCATTAAAACACTTTGAAGAAAACTTGCGTGGGAAGACTGTATTGCATCACCTATAATTGAAGAAAACTTGGTCCAAGATGTAAGCAACTTGGCACATTCCTTTTGGCTGTACCTAACTGTTTTAAGATGCAACTTGTAAACATTCAATCATGCATTTTGGTACAAAACTTCTATTCTAGAAGCAATTATTTAACATATATATATATATATATATATATATATATATATATATATATATATATATATATTTTAATATACCATTGGTCCCTGAACTTGGCCAAAAACATCACGTTGGGACATACCTTGGTCTTTTGATCGTCTGAGCCTCTAAGGTCCCCTTTTCAAGTTTTTAGTATCAATAAGGTCCCTTGACCCGTTATTCTCTGGTCTTCTAATATAATCGGAAACAATGGTGCGTTGTCTTGCAATCGAATGGCTGTGGTTCGAACCTGTTGGAACAACATGAACCCCGGAAGGCGGATCTATGCTTGTCCAAGACAGGTTTGGACACTTTATTTTTTTTCAATATAAAGTTTAATGTTGGTGCTTTAGGTTAAATGTGCTGTTTATAGTATAATGTTGGTTTAATTGTAATAGTGATTTTAGTTTAAAGTTTAAACAATAACAAAAGTGGTTTTAGTATCAGTTTAAGCTATCGGTAGATAAATTGCGTGCCACGTCAGCTTCAGGGACAATTTTGGATTCTTTGGGTGGTTTTCTATCAATTTTCGAAAACATTAACGACGAAATTTGCAGTTTACCCTAAAATAATTTTAGGTACTTCTATAATGATAATGATTCTGGAAAATAACAAAGTTTGAAATACCAGTGAAAATCCGCTAAAAGGGTATAGACACGGTTTTATTGGAATCTTACCTTTTTAATTAGCGGATAATTAGAAATTGGATTAATTTCATATATACCCAAAGGTGCCATTTGGTTTGTGAATTTTAAATTCCAAAATTTTAAATTCTAGGAAATTAAAATTCTTGAAAATTTAAAATACCTTCGCATGTTTGGTTGATAGGAATTCATAATATTTTGAAATTTGTCATTATGTGTATTATTGTAAAAAAAATATTAAAACAAAAAGTTTATAAAAAATAAAAGTAAAAACAACAAGATAAAAAGTTTATTAAAAAAAGTCTATAAAAAATATATAAAATAAGTTATTATAAAAAAATATAAAAAACAACAAAAAAAAAAGTTTATAAAAAATAAGTTACTATAAAAAAGTTTATTAAAAAAAGTTATTATAAAAAAGTTTATAAAAAATAAAAAAAAAATACAACAAAAACAACAAGAAAAGTTTATATAAAAAAATCAAGTAAATGAAAATTTCTCACTTTTTGGATGTATTCTAATTATCTCTATTTTGACAATTCATGAAATTTAAATTCCGAATATTTGAAGGAAATTAAAATGCAAATGACATGAAATGCACCCAATATACTCGAACCAAACGCACCCAAAGTGTATTGAATGCATTTACTCCAATATTTAGGATTTAGTGTTATTTTCAATGTAAGAATTCAATACTAATCATTTAAAAAAAAATGCTTAGTCTTTGGTGTTTGAGTAAATAGTGAAAGAACATTACAACGTGAAATCTTATCAAAATTTTTATAAAACGATGGACGTCAACACAATGTAGATTAGTAGATATATGTTTAGCATATGGAATATGTTGGTTAATTAGGTGTTTGCAAGTGTTCCCAGATTAGGGTTTAGATAATCAATGAGTACCAGATATTCAATTGAAATCGTGTTATCACTTTTCAATAGAAACTATTTGACCCTATGCCTGAGTTACACGAATATCTCTATGGGATAAGATCAAGTAATGTTTTTGTTTTAGGCACAAATCAAGATCAGAATCGTATTCAAGTGTTTAGGGTTTGTGTTGTATCGTATCCATGCAGATGCATGTGTTATGATCTCTATTTATAATAGAGAATATTCAAACCCTAGCCCATGGAATTATTTATAATTAACGGCCCATAATTATATCATAATAGTTTCCATAATAGTAGGAATCAGTGGTAACCAGCGGAAACTTTAAGATTACCAGCAGGAACAAGCTTATCAGCATGAACAAACTTATCAGCAGAAAGAAGCTTACCAGCAGGATCAAGCTTATACTAGCAGTAGGAACTGGTAATGTTAACACTAGCAGTAGAATGCTGGTAGTCTTAACACTAGCAGCAGATTCAGCAGCAGAATCACAACAGTAGCAGCAGAATGCACTAACAGCAGAATTCTGCATAACCCCTATTAGAGTCAGGGTGTTCAGGGACCTAATGGTTGTACACTCCGTACCTTCAAACCCATTACCAGGTGTGAACTCATCCCTCAAGTGCACTAAATTTTCCAACAATCCTCCCCAAATTTAGTTCACTTCCTTTGCATGATAAATAAACACAAAACAAAATATATGCATACATGAAAATATCTTGAAGATTGAATTCTCATCTTAGTACATTACACGTTCAAATATTCGAGAATCAGGGTGTTCCAAAGAATTGAACCCTTCAACCCATTTGAATACCTGAAGATAAAATACACATACATTTTCAAACACTTAAATACACTTGACACTATACAAGCCATGTGTCCATATCCAATTCATAAATGTTGTAAAAGATAAAAGTCCAAAGCTTCCTGAAGCGGCAAAAATTCAATATTTACATATGTGGTTCCTCTTTATTCATGCTCCTACTTAGCACTTTTTCAAAGAAATTAACCATTGAGAAGTAAAGACTTCATCCTCTTTTTCCAGCAGGTTCTAAGCACAACCTTGGGATGACAATAAACATGTGCTCCAGTCCACTAAATGTTCAGCTTTCCACATTGAACTCAGCTCCCAAGTTTCCTTAGGAGGGAGTTGGTTGTCTTAGCATTCAGTGACTATGTTGGACTTAAACCCATCCCTTTAGCAGACTTCAAAACCAAATCTCTAGCCAAACCCTTCGTCAAGTGATCAACTAAGTTTTGTTGAGATCTAACAAACTCTATAGATACCACCCCATTAATAATAAGTTCACGAATCATGCTATGCCTGACACCTAAGTGTCTAGACTTCCCATTGTACATCTGGCTATAAGCCTTTGCCAATGTACCAGCACTATCACAACGGATAGAAATAGGTGCTATAGATTTAGGCCATAATGGAATCTCAAGAAGCAAGTTTTTCAACCATTCAGCTTCTTTACCAGCAGCTGCTAAAGCCATAAATTCAGATTCCATGGTTGAACTGGTGATGCAAGTTTGCTTCTTGGATGCCCAAGAAATTGCACCTCCACAAAGTAGGAATACCCGGCCACTTGTAGACGAATTGTCTTCAGTGTTACTGATCCAACTTGCATCAGTGTATCCTTATAATACTGAAGGATAACCAATATATGAGAGACTATAATCCATAGTTCTCTTCAAATACTTAAAGACCCTCTGAATTGCTTGCCAGTGATGAGCACAAGGATTACTAGCATACCTGCTCAGTTTACCCACTACAAAAGCAATATCAGGTCTTGTACAACTCATGGCATACATCAAGCAGCCAATCACCCTAGAATACTCAAGTTGAGATACAGCTTTGCCAGTATTAGGCATTAGCTTCTCACTTGTATCCATAGGAGTACTTACTGGAGTACACTCAAAGTAATTAAATTTCTTCAACACCTTCTCAATGTAATGAGATTGAGAGATAGAAATTTTGTTACTTTCATGTTTAATCCTTATACCAAGGATAACATCAGCCTCCCCCATATCCTTCATGGAGAACTTTGATGACAAAAATAACTTAGTCAGGTCAACCTGATTTTGGTCAGTGCCAAATATCAACATGTCATCAACATATAGACAAATAATGACTCCTTTACCAGATTCATCAAATTTGCTATATACACATTTGTCAGCCTGCTTAAGTAAATAACCACTAGACAAAACCACTTCATCAAACTTTTGATGCCATTGCTTAGGTGCCTGTTTTAGTCCATAAAGAAACTTAATCAGTTTACACACCTTGTTTTCATTGCCAGGCATGATGAAGCCCTGAGGTTGATTCATATAAACCTCCTCATCTAAGTCACCATTCAAGAAAACTGTCTTTAATCCATCTAATGAATAATCAGATTGTGAATTGATGCCAAAGCAATCAGCAATCTTATGGTACTGATACGTGCCACTGGAGCATAAGTATCAAAATAGTCTATCCCTGACTTTTGTTTAAAGCCCTGAATAACTAGTCTTGCCTTGAACTTTTCAACAGTTCCATCTACCTTCATTTTCTTTTTGAAAATTCATTTGCAACCAGGTGGTAGATCAGTCAACACCCAAGTGTTGTTGCCCATGATGGAATCCATCTCATCATTTATTGCTTCTTTCCAGAAAGCAACATCCTAGGACTTCATTGCTTCTTCAAATGTTTTGGGATCATCCTCAACAATGAAGCAATAGGAGTATTGGTCAGAGACCTCACACCTTGTACATTCAATTAAATATAATTGAAACTTAGGTCCAAATGACTTTGGAGTCCTGACCCTATTACTCCTTCTGAGCTCAACTTCAGGTTGTTGTTCCGCAACCTCATTAGAAACCTCATCAGGGATCTCTGAAACACCAGTATCATCAGTTCCATTTGGAATCCTCTGATTTGGTCTAAGGACTGATGAAAATCTATTCTCATCAAATAGTGCATCCCTTGATTCAATTATTGAGTTAATTGAAACAGATTCATTAGGTTCAATAACATAGAACCTATATGCCTTGGAATGCTCAACATATACAACAAAGATGCATTCAATGCATCTTTCACCCAAAGTTTTCTGCTTTGGATCAGGGAGTCTTACAACAGCCCTATAACCCCAAACCCTGAGAAAGTTCAGGTTGGGTTTTCTTTTAGTCCAAAATTCATAAGGGGTTATCTTATTCCTTTTATTTGGAACCCTATTTAGTCTTACAACAGCCCTATAACCCCAAACCCTGAGAAAGTTCAGGTTGGGTTTTCTTTTAGTCCAAAATTCATAAGGGGTTATCTTATTCCTTTTATTTGGAACCCTATTTAGTAAATAGCAAACTGTTAACATAGCTTCACCCCAGAACCCTTGACTTAGCCCTGAATAGGACAACATGGAATTAACCATCTCCTTCAGCACACTGTTTTTCCTTTCAGAAATACCATTTTGCTGAGGAGTATAGGGGGCAGTCGTTTCATGGATTATACCAACAGACTGAAAATACAGAGTATCCATGTACTTGATACGTGGGAATTGCGCCCTCGCAACAGGTTTTACCTCTCAAGGGATCTCGAGAAGCTTACAACCCCCACCAGAAAGTGTACCTGATCGTTGTAGTATAGTATAGTGACAAGTACCGAGGGATTGATCGCTCAACTCAGGAATAGTGTCGCTAGAATTAGAAAGCCTACTAAACTAGGTCTAGAGGTGAGGGATGATTCTTTTTGTATTTTTATATTTTATGGAAAGCAAGTAAAATCTCGGTTTTTGAAGGAGTGGGCGGAATTAGTTGCTAGCCAACTAACCCAATTAATCTAAAGATGCAATCAAAATAAAATAACAAAAATAAAAATAAAACTATTATACTAATATGGTGGAAACAATAATGAGGGTAGTTGTGTTTACTTAGATTTCATTACTCCCTAGATATCTTTTACAGGTCTATTAGCTTGTTATAATTGAATGGATGACGGGTCATATTCCTTAATACAAGTCGTAAGGCCGTGTACAATGTTCCCTAACTCTATAAGATCCTACTTCACTCCTATGTCGAGCCGTTAGAAGCTCCTAACATGGGATCATTAGAATTCTCTTACGTATTAAATACAACCAAAAATCGTAGTACATCTCCGATCATGTTTCTTAAGACGTTCAAGCAAGTTACCAATGGAAGTCTGCCAGTTTTCTTAAGCCTAATATCGGATACAATCATCCGTAATAATTATAAACAAACAATCAACCCATAATTAGCATCTAGGTTTCACTACATCTAAGCAAACACAAGAAAGATCTAGCCTAGCATGTTAAAGAGAAGACAAGCGTAAGATATAATCAAAAAACACATAGACATATTGAATGAATACTTATCTTCAATTGAACATGGAAGAATAAAGGGGTTGAAACCCTTGAAAAGCTGATAAAATTCGGACTAGGGTTTATTCCCTCAAAGTTGCACACTAATGAATGAAATTTGGAAAACTATATATAGATATTACATCTTGACGGCGTCATGTATTAGCTCGTGATGCCGTCAACTCGCCGCCATGATAAAATCGTATTGCCTAGATCCATTTGTGACACCGTCATGTGGAGAAATAGTCTGGGTCGTCACTAGTAATTGGACCCTGACGGCCTTGGTGACGCCGTCAGGCCATAGGCTTGAAAACTCTCTGGGCCGTCACGTTATAAGTTTCATATCCACCTCTTTTGTAACTCTTGACGCCGTCACTTGAAGATCCTTGACGCCGTCGGGTACTGTTCCAGCAAGGAAAATTGAGACTTTGCCGTTTTCTTCACTTTTATGCTCAAAAAACGTCCAAAATGCTTCCTTTTCCAGATTCTTCCTAAAAAGTACCTAAAATGACAAAAGGAACGATTTAGGGCAATATTTGATCAAATAATCTCGAATTCGGGCTTAAATGACCCCTTAAAAGCGGTACACTTTTCGCCTCATCAAATACCCTTACACTTGAGATTTGATTTTCCTCAAGCAAATGCGCTTTTATTCTAATCAAAATACAAGTTAGGGGTCATTTAACACTAATATAAAAGTAATTACAACAAATAATCGTTCCACTAAAGACCAAAGACAAGCACGGAGGTCATATACTAGCACCTCACAAATAGTGTTTAGATACTCACATCTCTCGGGTGTAATAAAGTATATATCACAATATGGAAATGGAAAACATCTCTCACTACCTGTCATAGAAAAATAGATTACCATAGGCTTGGGAAAGAATCAAACCTCCACCACTTGGCGTAAGCACCTAGGATAAACTATCAAAGAGGTCTTTTAAAGGGTTATAACGTTAGGTGTAGGGATATGGAATACACGGTTTTGTTCGATAAAGGCAATATTTACTGGTGGCGAGTTAATCATCTTGGTTAATTACATGTACAATATGGCGTTGCTAAGCCAAGACTAGAATCGACTTAAGCTAATAAATCAAAAATAACAAAAACATAAAACAAACATAGAATGAAACGGGATGGTAGTCCGTATGTTTTTCTCTATTTTCTTTATATATATATATATATATATATATATATATATATATATATATATATATATATATATATATATATTTTTTTTTTTTTTTTTGCATACACTCTTACCCTACCATCCAAAATAATACATCATAGGGAATATACATTCTCCTTACACTTGAATCTTTACATAGTTTACAATAAACTACTCTAATGACTCGAATCAAGATAATCAAAACACTTGGAGTACTTTTAAATATTAACGCGCATATGGGGGTAATATATGATGTTCTTCCCCATTACTCCATAACATAAGTACTTTACCCATGAGTCCCAATCGTCCCAAAACAATATGTACAAGATATGACTCGACTTAGCAACCATTGAATCAATTATACAATTAACTAAGGGTTTAAACAAATAACTATAATGCACTAAAGATGAGTGCATACACGGAAGGCTAAGGCGATTTGGTTGTACATTTGGGTGGGTTGTAACAAATTCTTCCTTTAAGTAAGATGCTTAAAGTTAGAAACGAAAAGATAGGCTCGGAGGGGTGTACTAGGGGTATCGTGTACTAAAAATGAGTACAATGCTAAGGTGTGAGAAAAATTAATTGACTTTACTAGTCAAGTAATATGACTTAAATGGTCAAGTAATCATGATACGGGTTTAAACACAAGGGTGATCCTAATGCCTCTTATCATGTAGTAAATCCTACTACACGAATGTAGTCTCACTAGCGGTCTCGGGATGCATCACTAACGCAAGTTCTAGAATCTAAATGCTACCGGTACACTCATAAGCACTAATAATAAATGCTTTTTCTATCAAATCTAAAGGCGAACCTCACATATTTGGGTGGAATTTTTTTTTGAATGGTACGGTTTTGTGCTAGTCATACAACTCCTATCCATGAGATGTTTGTTAAGGCTAAAGTTTCACTCCTAAATGTTGTAAAAAATTTTAAATTTGGCGCTAAAATTACACTAACAAATATTTCTCTTAGTTTTATTACACACCTACCATCAAACAAACAAACTCAAGTGCAATAGTATCTTATAAGGTATCATCATTTACCCTCCCTTTACACTTAGGATGAACATTGTCCCCAATGTTCAATTAAAGGATGTAAAAGTAAAATAGGTAAAAGAATGAAAACAAATACTCCCCTGATTCGTTCGGTGTGGATAGTGTATCAATAAGGTTAGATCTTCCTCCAAGAAAATGAACGTTCAAAGCTTCCCTTCCAGAAATATAAATCATCTTCTTGTCATATATAACCTGTTAAACCTGAGAAAACAATCAAGGCAACCTCACGTAAAATCGGCGGCAATCTATATATACTAACAAGTCCTAGAAAGCGATTTAAGATATAATGCTTGTGGAATGAATGTTTGCAGATTTCCTGGAGTTTATAAAACTAAAGAATTAACAAAAACTTTAAGACTCCGTTAGAAAAACAAAACTCGCAAAATTTCCAGAATTTTACACGTGACGCCGTCAGGTGTTAATCCCTGACTCCGTCAGAAGTGACCTGCAGAAATCTTTATGTTAAGTTTCCGGAAAATTTCTGGAAAAACTTATGTCTTACTTCCTGGAAAATCCTGCAAAACATCATTATGACTCGATACAAGCATTTGACTCTAACAAATACTAATATACATGTTCATTTAATATTGTGGCGAATCAAGATCATTTTCGTTCTTAGAAACAAATTTGGGGTTTCCCCTTACACTTAGCTTTTGCAAAATACCTTTATATGATGTTAAGATGAAGTTAAACAACAAAATAAAGCATTTTCACAATTTTAGTTTAAAACATGATCTACCAACAATAAAAATAAAACATGCATACGGAAGCAAATAACAATCAAACAAATGAAAATCACATAAATAAAAACACACAAAACATGGGTTGCCTCTCAAGAAGCGCTTTTCTTTATTTACGAGTCTTGTAGCTAGACTCAAGGCCATGGGCTATCGTGTGTCGCTTATGATCACATACCCTAGGGTGAGCCATCTAATAGTCGCCTCATCTTTATTATAGTTACCACTTAGCTCTAAACATCTGCGATAATACCTTTTATTCTTTTCATGAGGATATTTAAGCCATTTCCTTTTATCATTCTCACTTAGCATTTCCAGGGGTGGATACCTATTATATTTCTCCATAGACAAATCCTTGAACCTAGGGTGTGCACGGGGCATTTGGTAAACAAAATCGTTATCCCCATCCGAGAATGTAATTAACCCTTCCATAAGTTTTTCATCAAGGTTGGTTAACCTTTTAAAGGGTTTCCCAAACACAACTTGGGTTAACTTACTATTGATAAATTCTCCTAGATTCTCCATAACCATGAACTCAACCAGATAAACAAAGCTTCCTACAAACACATGCAATGCCATTGCCCTAGCAACAATATTATCTCCTTTGTATTCTAACTCATCTGCCATAATTTTATTGTATTCACTACACGAGATTATGTTCATTGGTAGAGATGAGTTAAGGTAGGCATCAAAGCTCCTAAATCCAATTTTACAAGGAAATTGCATATTAAATGAGCTATCATTCTCAATCCTTGTTCTAGGGTCGACATACCTAAGAGGGTCCACTTCATATTCCATCCTATCCTCATTAATTACGTCACGATCATCTAGGTCCTAATCGGAGTCCGAATAGTAAAAAGGACTAGCCCTATGGTCAACATCATGGTCAGACTCCTCCATCTCATAATTATTGTCAAAGTGATGGTTAGGCGAGAGGTTAGGTAGGTTCTCATTTTCCACTAAAGGGATTGGGGCGGGCATTTGGAAGTTCCTATGACAAAAAACATGAATAACAGGAATCAAACGATCAATGCTATTGTTATTCATCGAGATAGTTTACGAACGAAGGAAACAAAGAAATAAGATAGACTAAAGAAAACCTAAAAATAAAAATAAAACCTTACTAGAAAGGAATCTAGCAAGTAGACATAATAAAAAGAAATCCTAACCTAGACAATAATTATTCCCCGGGCTGCGGCGCCAAAAACTTGATACGTGGGAATTGCGCCCTCGCAACAGGTTTTACCTCTCAAGGGATCTCGAGAAGCTTACAACCCCCACCAGGCAGTGTACCTGATCGTTGTAGTATATTATAGTACAAGTACCGGGGATTGATTGTTCAACTCAGGAATAGTGTCGCTAGGATTAGAAAGCCTACTAAACTAGGTCTAGAGGTGAGGGATGATTCTTTTTGTATTTTTATATTTTATGAAAAGCAAGTAAAATCTCGGTTTTTGAAGGAGTGGGCGGAATTAGTTGCTAGCCAACTAACCCAATTAATCTAAAGATGCAATCAAAATAAATTAACAAAAATGAAAATAAAACTATTATACTAATATGGTGGAAACAATAATGAGGGAAGTTGTGTTTACTTAGATTTCATTACTCCCTAGATATCTTTTACAGGTTGATTAGCTTGCTACAATTGAATGGATGACGGGTCATATTCCTTAATACTAGTCGTAGGGCCGTGTACAATATTCCCTAACTCTATAAGATCCTACTTCACTCCTATGTCGAGCCGTTAGAAGCTCCTAACATGGGATCATTAGAATTCTCTTACGCATTAAATACAACCAAAAATCGTAGTACACCTCCGATCATGTTTCTTAAGACGTTCAAGCAAGTTACCAATGGAAGTCTGCCAGTTTTCTTAAGCCTAACATCGAATAAAATCATATGTAATAATTATAAACAAACAATCAACCCATAATTAACATCTAGGTTTCACTACATCTAAGCAAACACAAGAAAGATCTAGCCTAGCATGTTAAAGAGAAGACAAGCGTAAGATATAATCAAACAACACATAGACATATTGAATGATTTGAATGAATACTTATCTTCAATTGAACATGGAAGAATAAAGGGGTTGAAACCCTTGAAAAGCTGATAAAATTCGGACTAGGGTTTATTCCCTCAAAGTTGCACACTAATGAATGAAGTTTGGAAAACTATATATAGATATTACATCTTGACGGCGTCATGTATTAGCTCGTGACGCCGTCAACTCGCCGCCATGATAAAATCGTATTGCCTAGATCCATTTGTGACGCCGTCATGTGGAGAAATACTCTGGGCCGTCACTAGTAATTGGACCCTGACGGCCTTGGTGACGCCGTCAGGCCATAGGCTTGAAAACTCTCTAGGCCGTCACGTTATAAGTTCCATATCCACCTCTTTTGTAACTCTTGACGCCGTCACTTGAAGATCCTTGACACCGTCGGGTACTGTTCCAGCAAGGAAAATTGAGACTTTGCCGCTTTCTTTACTTTTAAGCTCCAAAAATGTCCAAAATGCTTCATTTTCCAGATTCTTCCTCAAAAGTACCTAAAATGACAAAAGGAACGATTTAGTGCAATATTTGATCAAATAATCTTGAATTCGGGCTTAAATGACCCATTAAAAGCGGTACACTTTTCGCCTCATCAGTACTCACCTCCCCTATCAGTCCTGAATCTTTTGATTAGGGACCCTTGTTGCAGTTCAACTTCAGTTTTAAATACTTTAAATTTATCTAATGCTTCATCCTTAGTATGTAACAAATAAACATAACAAAACCTAGAAGCGTCATCTATAAATGTCACAAAGAATTTCTTGTTCCCCAAAGAGGGAGTAGCATGTAAATCACATAGGTCACTATGAATCAGCTCCAAAACTTTAGTTTAACATTTTACACTTTGAAATGGTTTCTTAGTAATTTTGGTCATCATGCAAGTTTTACACTTTTCAGTGTCCATATAAAAGGCTGGAATTAACCAATCCTTAGACATATCTCGTATTCTTTTAAAGTGTACATGGCCAAGTCTAGCATGCCATAGGGTTGAATCATTAAGTTTAGAGGTTGACATAAAAGCTGAATTACCAATATCAATAACAATATTAAGCCTGAACATTTGATTACACAAATAGCCAAAACCAATAAACACACCATGTTTAGATAAAACAAACTTATCAGATTCAATAACTTGCTTATAACCACAATTATTCAAAACACTACTAGAAACCAAGTTCTTTCTAATATCAGGAACATGTAAAACATTAAACAAAGAAACAATCTTTCCAGTACTAAACTTTAAATCCACACATCCTCTTCCATGCACCAGGGCTGTTGACTCATTTCCCATATGAAGAATAGAACCATCATTCATTGACTCATAGGTCTTGAACCAACTTCTATCTTTACACACATGAATAGTTGCTCCAGAGTCAACCCACCATGCAACATCATCATCCTGCACAAAGTATACATCAGATATATATGTAACATAATAAATCTCAAAAGACTTATTAAATATATTCTGACCTTTTAGAGAATTGGTGTTAAGATCGTTTATAGCTCGAGGTTGTTTAGACCTCATCTAGGGATTACACAACAATAATGATAAGAACACGATACGCAGCGGAATAAACAAAACAATCATTATTATTGCTACAAGGTTTCTTCGTCATCATCTCCTAACACTAACAAACAAACTAATCAGCCCCAATACTACCTTGATCAATGGTAATACGGTTAGTCAACAATAACAGGGATTCTAAGATCCTTGAGGCTAAAACATACCCCAGGTGTTTTCCCATAAAACACCTGTACACACACTTTTCTTGGAGGTTTACATTGTGACACTTGAATAAATAAAACCTGTACCCTATGTCTCTTTATATAATAGAGACATTAGGGTTTATGATGAGGCGAAAAATGATCCGTTTTTAGGGGGTCATTTAAGCCCGAATCCGACTTTATTTGATCAAATATTGCCCTAAATCCTTCCTTTTGTGATTTTAGGTACTTGGAGAGTGAATTCTGGAAAAGAAGCCATTTCGGACGTTTTTGGAGCATAAAAGTGAAGAAAACGGCAAAGTCTCAAATTTCTATGCTGGGAACAGTGCATGAAGGCGTCAAGAATTGCTCTTGATGGCGTCAGAGTCCCAAGAATAAAAATCCGTAGTTGGTGACGGCGTCACCAAGGCCGTCACCAGGCCGTCACGTGTAAACTTGTCAAAACTTGCGCGCGGAGTAGCTGATATTGTTTTGGTCATAACTTTTGCATACGAACTCGGATTTAGGTGATTCAAAAGCCCACGCGAAGAGGACGAAGAGATCTACAATTTGGTGAAAAAGTGGTCTTGACGGCGTCAAGAGTACGGGCTGACGCCGTCACGAAGGGCCGACAAAAAATATGCCTATAAATATAACTTCATAACTTCACTTTTTGTAAGCCCTAAACCCTAAGGTCGATTCCTGGGTTTAGGTGGGTGTTTTTCCAGCAACTTAAAGGGTTTCAATCACTCCATAAACATCATGTATTGGTTTGATGATTCTATCTCAACTATGTCTTTCATTATTCTTGTTGATTGTCCTTCTTTGATTATGTTTTGTTAATTCACCTTGTGTCTACTTATGATTGTGTGAAACTTGTATATAATTGATTAGATCTTATTGATTCCTTGTTGATGTTTGTGTCTATCTTCATCAATTAGGGCGTGACACTTCGATAGATCTAGTTGGTTTAGTTTATAATCCTTGTTTCCTATTGATTCTTGTTTTGATTGAATGATTTATATGTTAGGCTTAAGAAAACTGGCAGATCTCCAAATGGTAACATGCTTGAACGTCTTAAGAAACATGAACCGAGGCGTACTAGGTCTTTATTGGTTGTATTTAATGCATGAGCCACTGTTTACAATCCCTATAGTTGTGCTGGGCATGGTGTAGGAGGAGATAAGAGCTCATAGAATTGGGGAGTTATGTATGCCACCCCATGAATGGTATTAAGGAATACAACCCGTCAATTAAAACAAGGTTACAATTCAATAGGTAGGATTGGATAGCTAGCAAGGAGTAACATATCATGGGTAGACATGCTTCACTTATCTTGTAGAACCTTAGTTTAGTTTTCTTGTTAATTAGTTTAATTAGTAGCTTTTGGGTTAGTTGATTAGCAACTAATTCCGCCCACTCTTCCAATACCCGAGATTTTTACTTGCTTTTCATAAAATATAAAAACACAAAAAGAATCATCCTTAACCTTTAGACCTAGTTAGATTAATTTCAATCCTAACGACACTATTCCTAGCTGAACGATCAATCCCCCGGTACTTGTCACTATACTATACTACAACGATCAGGTACACTGCCTGGTGGGGGTTGTAAGCTTCTCGAGATCCCTCGAGAGGTAAAGCAAGGTGCGATTCCTACGCATCAAGTTTTTGGCGCCGCAGCCCAGGGAATAGTTATTGTTTAGGTTGAAATTTATTTTGATTAGGTCTACTCATTAGATTCCGTTTTAGTGAGATTTTTATTTTCTTTTTATTAGCTTTCTCGTAGTCTATCTTTTCTTTGTGTATTTGTTCGTAGAAACCTTTCCATTGACTCTTCCGTTCACCACTATGGAGAACGCGAATCCACCATACTACCGACCACGAAACCCATTCACTCCTAATGACATCTTGATGTTCAAACAATATCGAGATGAACCTATTTATGATGCATGGACTCGTTTTAAAAATTTACTACGAATAGTCCCTCATCATGGTTTCAATCTATGGTACCTAAATCAAATCTTTTACTATAGTGTCCACCCGTATGACCAAAGGTACATTGACGATTTTACCAACGGGGACCTTAGGGAATTAAATGCTGAAGAAGCATGGGATGCCATAGAAGATTGTGCCCAATATTATTATAGAGTAGACAACCCGACAAACAATATCACAAATCAATCAATAACAAGTTTGAAGGAGCAAACAGGAAGTTTGTCTGGGGATGATTACTTAGGGATACCTGCGTGGATGTCACCTAAAATCATAGTACAAAACAAACACATAGGTAATCTAGGTACAATGGAGGATGAGGTGGATAATCCAAGCCCACAAAGTACCCCACAAGTCCTACCATCATTTGAGGCACATACACCGCCCGTGACTTACCCGAAAGAAGTAGATGAGACTATAGGAACCCCAATTGAGGTAGAACCCTTGGACCAGGCACCACTTGAGGATATAGGTTTGAACACCTGTAGTGATAACCTTACTCCTAGTTCTAGGGAATTTCCTAGTGTTGATGAACCGGAACCTCAACCTTTACACAACTTCCTATCCTTAGATTTATTTCTAGGAGACAAAAGAGGAACCGACCCACCCATCAACCAATATTATCCGGGTAGTTTTAGGATGAAGGAAGCCATTCACTCACCCCCTTCACCTCACGTGGCATATTCACACCCTAAGGGTGTGTATCGGTACTTTCACCCACACTTAATCCTAAGTGTAGGGAGAACCTCCCCTATTTCCATTAAATAAGGGTAGAGTCAGGCTCGTGACTCGAACAAAAACAAGCGCTTCTTGGGAGGCAACCCATGTTTTGTGTGTTTTTATTTGTTTGTTTGTTTGTTTGATTGATTTTATTTGTTTCCGTATGCATGTTTTATTTTTATTGTTTGTGGCTCATGTTTCAAATTAAATTGTGAAAATGCTTTATTTTGTTTTTAACTTCGTCTTAATTGCATATAAAGGTATTTTGCAAAAGATAAGTGTAAGGGAGATCCAAATTTGTTTATAAGAACGAAATTGAACATGAACCACAACAATATTAAATGGACATGTGTATTAGTACTTGTTAGAGTCAAATGCTTGTATCGAGTCGTAATGATGTTTTGCAGGATTTTCCAGGAAGTAGGACGAAGTTTTTCCAGAAATTTTCCGGAAACTTAACATAAGAATTTCTGCAGGTCACTTCTGACGGCGTCACGAGTTTACTCTTGACGGCGTCACGTGTAAAAATCTGAAAATTTTACCAGTTTTGTTTTTCTAACGGAGTCTTATGGTTTTTGTGAATTATTAAGTTTTATAATCTCCAGAAAATCTGCAAACATTCATTCCACAAGCATTATATCTTTAATTGTTTTGTTTTTATTCCTAAGTCTGGAATTACATCTAGTTGTGAGTTATCTTTGTTCGGCTTGATGCTTTGGGTTTTTGTAGTTGTTTTCTCAGGTTTAACAGGTTATGTTTGACAAGAAGATGATTTATATTCTGGAAGGGAAGCTTTGATTGTTCATTTTCTTGGAGGAAGATCTAACCTGGCCACCTATAATCCATACCGAGCGAATCAGGGGAGTATTTGATTTCATTCTTTTTACTTATTTTACTTTTACATTCTTTACTTGAACATTGGGGACAATGTTCATCTTAAGTGTAAGGGGAGGGTAAAAAGATGATACCTTACATATGCACTTTTGCTTGAGTTTGTTTTGTTTGATAGTAGATGAGTAATAAAACTATGAGAAATACTTGTTAGTGCAATTTTAGCGCCAAATTTAAAATTTTTTACAACATTTAGGAGTGAAACTTTAGCCATAGCAAGCGTCTCATGGATAGGAGGTTGTATGACTAGCACATAACCGTATATTCAGAAAAATTTTCCACCCAAAAATGTGAGGTTCGCCTTTAGATTTGATAGGAAAAGCATTCATTATTAGTGCTTATGAGTGTACCGGTAGCATTTAGATTCTAGAACTTGCGTTAGTGATGCATCCCGAGACCGCTAGTGAGACTACATTCGTGTGGTAGGATTTACTACATGATAAGAGGCATTAGGATCACCCTTGTGTTAAACCCGTATTATAATTACTTGACCATTTAAGTCATATTACTTGGCTAGTTAAGTCAACTAATTTTTCCCACACCCTTAGCGTTGTACTCATTTTTAGTACACGATACCCCTAGTACACCCCTCCGAGCCTATCTTTTCGTTTCTAACTTTAAGCATTTTACTTAAAGGAAGAATTTGTTACACCCCACTTAAATGTACAACCAAATCGCCTTAGCCTTCCGTGTATGCGCTCATTTTTAGTGCATTATTGTTATTTGTTAAACCCTAAGTTAACTTTCTAATTGATTACATGGTTGCTAAGTCGAGTCATATCCTTGTACATATTGTTTTGGGACGATTGGGACTCATGGGTAAGTACTTAATTTATGGAGTAATGGGGAAGAACATCACTTATTACCCCCATACGTACGTTAATCTTAAAAGTGCTCCAAGTGTTTTGATTTTCTTAATTCGAGTCATTAGATTAGTTAATTGTAAAGTATGTAAAGATTCAAGTGTAAGGGGAACGTTTATACCCCTATGATGTATTATTTTGGATGGTAGGGTAAGAGTGTATGAAATGAAAAAAAATAAAAAAAAAATAAAAAATAAAATAAAATAGAAAAAGAAAAAAAGAGAAAAACCATACGGACTACCATCCCGTTTTCATTCTATGTTCATTTTATGTTTTTGTTATTTTTCATTTATTAGCTTAAGTCGAGTCTAGTCTTGGCTTAGCAACGCCATCTTGTACATGTAATTAACCAAGATTGTTAACTCGCCACCAGTAAAACTTCCTTTATCCAACAAAACCGTGTAATTCATATCCCTATACCTAACGTTACAACCCTTTAAAAAGAACTCTTTGATAGTTTATCCTAGGTGCTTACGCCATGTGGTGGAGGTTTGATCCTTTCCCAAGCCTATGGTAATCTATTTTGCTATGACAGGAAGTGAGAGATATCTTCCATTTCCATAATGTTATATTACTTTATTACACCCGAGAGATGTGAGTATCTAAACACTATTTGTGAGGTGCTTGTGTATGACCTCCGTGCTTGTCTATTGGTCTTTAGTGGAACGATTATTTGTTGTAATTACTTTTATATTAGTGTTAAATGACCCCTAACTTGTCTTTCGAATAGAATAAAAGCTCATTTGCTTGAGGACAAGCAAATCTCAAGTGTAAGGGTATATGATGAGGCTAAAAATGATCCGTTTTTAGGGGTCATTTAAGCCCGAATCCGACTTTATTTGATCAAATATTGCCCTAAATCCTTCCTTTTGTGATTTTAGGTACTTGGAGAGTGAATTCTGGAAAAGAAGCCATTTCGGACGTTTTTGGAGCATAAAAGTGAAGAAAACGGCAAAGTCTCAAATTTCTATGCTGGGAACAGTGCATGAAGGCGTCAAGAATTGCTCTTGATGGCGTCAGAGTCCCAAGAATAAAAATCCGTAGTTGGTGACGGCGTCACCAAGGCCGTCACCAGGCCGTCACGTGTAAACTTGTCAAAACTTGCGCGCGGAGTAGCTGATATTGTTTTGGTCATAACTTTTGCATACGAACTCGGATTTAGGTGATTCAAAAGCCCATGCGAAGAGGACGAAGAGATCTACAATTTGGTGAAAAAGTGGTCTTGACGGCGTCAAGAGCACGGGCTGACGCCGTCACGAAGGGCCGACAGAAAACATGCCTATAAATATAACTTCATAACTTCACTTTTTGTAAGCCCTAAACCCTAAGGTCGATTCCTGGGTTTAGGTGGGTGTTTTTCCAGCAACTTAAAGGGTTTCAATCACTCCATAAACATCATGTATTGGTTTGATGATTCTATCTCAACTATGTCTTTCATTATTCTTGCTGATTGTCCTTCTTTGATTATGTTTTGTTAATTCACCTTGTGTCTACTTATGATTGTGTGAAACTTGTATATAATTGATTAGATCTTATTGATTCCTTGTTGATGTTTGTGTCTATCTTCATCAATTAGGGCGTGACACTTCGATAGATCTAGTTGGTTTAGTTTATAATCCTTGTTTCCTATTGATTCTTGTTTTGATTGAATGATTTATATGTTAGGCTTAAGAAAACTGGCAGATCTCCAAATGGTAACATGCTTGAACGTCTTAAGAAACATGAACCGAGGCGTACTAGGTCTTTATTGGTTGTATTTAATGCATGAGCCACTGTTTACAATCCCTATAGTTGTGCTGGGCATGGTGTAGGAGGAGATAAGAGCTCATAGAATTGGGGAGTTATGTATGCCACCCCATGAATGGTATTAAGGAATACAACCCGTCAATTAAAACAAGGTTACAATTCAATAGGTAGGATTGGATAGCTAGCAAGGAGTAACATATCATGGGTAGACATGCTTCACTTATCTTGTAGAACCTTAGTTTAGTTTTCTTGTTAATTAGTTTAATTAATAGCTTTTGGGTTAGTTGATTAGCAACTAATTCCGCCCACTCTTCCAATACCCGAGATTTTTACTTGCTTTTCATAAAATATAAAAACACAAAAAGAATCATCCTTCACCTTTAGACCTAGTTAGATTAATTTCAATCCTAACGACACTATTCCTAGCTGAACGATCAATCCCCCGGTACTTGTCACTATACTATACTACAACGATCAGGTACACTGCCTGGTGGGGGTTGTAAGCTTCTCGAGATCCCTCGAGAGGTAAAGCAAGGTGCGATTCCCACGCATCAGTTTACAAAATACTACAAAGGACTATAATGCAAAAACTTCTTTGTAAAGCAAGTCCTTGTCTTTTGCAGTTTCTTCATTCTTCACTTTGTCTTCTTTAGTCCTTCATCTTTCACATGTTTTGTCTTATCAACTCAAGTATAATTCTCAACAATCTTCCCCTAGTTGATATGACAAAACCAAGTAAGCATGAACTTCCCCTAAAGTTAGTATGTATGAAAGATAACGAACTTCCCCTTAAACAATGCTATATCACCAAGGCTCTTCAAGTTGCAGCTTCTATGTATATCTTCTTCCCCTTTTTGTCATCATCAAATAGGGAACACATGTAAGCAACCTTGATCTTCATAACCACGAATCAATATTACACTTCCAATTCATCTTTCCAATCTTTCAAAGTCGCCACCATTAAGTTTTTCCGCATCTAAAAATGTATTTGAAATAATAGAAATCCAAACCATCAGTAGTAATAACAACTAGTAGTTGTAAAAACCTTCACCTTGAATGATGCATGTAAATGGTTCAACATTTAACACTTAAGCTTCCCCGAAACCCATATGTTAACCATTTGTTGAATCTTCAATTCTGTAGGCTCTATGTAATGATTACTTATGAAGAAAACTAGATATTACCAACTTGATGCTGAAGTAGAACAATCCAAACTCATGTCTTAAATATAACTTCGAACGTATACGCAAACCGATGTATAGGGAGACCGCAATCTCTTGAAAATAATCACTGAGCACAATAACGTAACTCCTTCAAGTGTTTGTCAATTCGTAGTTGTAATAAGAACACTAACCCGAATAATTCCACTTCAACGTCAAATAGGTGATAAAAAAATTTCTTCGTAATCAATTAAATCAATAAGAATGAGCCATTAAAATCTGTTTAAGAACCAAAAACAATAATACTTCTTTTTGTGTATGTCAAACATATCCAAACGCTCTCAAACTTATCCAAAAATCAATCAAGCTTCTTGTGTGTGTCTGATATCACTCAAACTCAGCCGAAATACAAATCATGTATTGTCCAATATCGAACAAAACTAGAAAACCGTCTTGTCTTCCCCTTACTTCTCGTAACTCATGCCCATAGAATTGCTTCAAATGACTTACAAACAAATTGCCATCAAACTTCGAACAACAACACAAATAACAGCTAACTTGATTGTGAATCCATATTCAACAAATGAACACCCACGATCTAATCATAATGCCTTTCAACTTGTACCCAGTTATCTCACACATGCATTCCTAAAAGTGACTATTAAACATAAACTTGTCAATTTCTCTGAATAAAACGAAACTTACCCCACAGCCATTGTTCAATAATAAAAGCCATCGTCCCATGATCTTGAAACAAGTTGATCAATGATATTAAATTAGTATGAGGTAACTTTGAGTAATCATGCAAAGGATGACAAACCTTAAATCAGCATTCTCAACCAACAGCCATAATCCATGCATGACTTGTTTGTGATTTTAAGAATTGAAGTATTCTCAAACCTTTAGATCTTAGCTCCACTCAATGAATGACAAACTTATAACTCAGTAGTACAAACTCGTAAACAACCAGTAGTAGTGAATAACCACAAACAGTAGTAACCTTCTAAGCGTAGCAGTAGAAACGAATAACTAGCAGTGGTAAAATATAACGAGCAGTGGAAATGAGAAACGGAGCAGTGGAAAATTATTGCATAAGTAGTGGTAATGATTAAGTCACGAGCAGCATGAAAAACCAAAGTGAATATTTGTAATTTACAAACCACCGTCCCATGACTCCTTAATATAATTTAATAGATCACGTAGGATTTATCAACAACAATCTTCACATGTCCCACTTTCTTGAATCAAATAGAACACCGACCCATGTTGAATATAGAACTGATCAGCAGGTACGGGTTAGGTTTTCAACAAAGTCACCAATTCAAGAAAAGTTAATCGTTATATCAGTTGCCTTATTCCTCAGTCGATCACAATAAGGAGCTTCTTGATACACCAGTAACCTCATTATATACTCGTAGTACCAGTATCCATGCCACAAGTAGCCTTACTTTCAAAATCAGAAACTGTTATACCATCAGTAATCCTATATGCCCATTAGTAACACCATTCGACCATATCAGTAGAAAACGTATTTTCAGCATGAGTGGGTTTACTTCGAAGAGAAGTAGAGTTATACAATATACGAGTAACCTTAGAGACTCTCACAACCACCATATCGATTAGGGTTTAAGAACAAAACAGTACGAATTAGTACAAAACCCTAAAAAGCAATTTTCTGCATAAACCCTAAAATCGAATAAACCTTCATCAAATCTGTTTTCTTTCATGTATTATAAACATCAAACATCTTATATTCAACTCCCATAATGAATTAGAACAAGTAAAACATGAATTCATGAAGTTGAATATGCCAAAAACCCTAAAAATTCGAAACAAGATACCTCTCAATGCAGCAGTTTTTGAGAATTTTTATCTTTTTATTGGAAGCTCAGATCGAAGATACCTCTGGTGGAACTCTTCCTTGATATGTATAGAAGCTCCAGTAAAAATTTCAGCCCGATCCAACGGTTAACAAAGGAGATATCGCCCTTTGAAAACAGCTCTGCAGTGAGTTTTTAAGATACGAAGCAGATTTGAATTTTCTTCCATCTTCGACAAACCAAACCTTGTTTAATCCCACGATCATGAGCCCCTTGGCTCTGATACCACATGTTAAGATCGTTTATACCTCGAGGTTGTTTAGACCTCATCTAGGGATTACACAACAATAATGATAAGAACACGATACGCAACGGAATAAACAAAACAATCATTATTATTGCTACAAGGTTTCTTCGTCATCATCTCCTAACACTAACAAACAAACTTGATCAATGGTAATACGGTTACTCAACAATAACAAGGATTCTAAGATCCTTGAGGCTAAAACATACGCTAGGTGTTTTCCCATAAAACACCTGTACACACACTTTTCCTGGAGGTTTACATTGTGACACTTGAATAAATAAAAACTGTACCCTATGTCTCTTTATATAATAGAGACATTAGGGTTTACAAAATACTACAAAGGACTATAATGCAAAAACTTCTTTGTAAAGCAAGTCCTTGTCTTTTGCAGTTTCTTCATTCTTCACTTTGTCTTCTTTAGTCCTTCATCTTTCACATGTTTTGTCTTATCAACTCAAGTATAATTCCCAACAATTGGTATTACCATTCCCTGATCCACTTCTGCCTGATCAATTGGTTTTATTGCCAATCTTAACACCTTTACAATCCTTCCTGAAGTGTCCAGTTTTACCACACTTCCAACAAGTCACTTTTGGTTTCTTGTTAAGATCATATTTGGTGTTATCTTGATGCTTACGTTTGCCCTTGTTGTCATTGTACCTGGAGGAGTTGTTATGCTCCACCATATTGACAACTGATGGACCAGTAGCATTGCTACTCTTTGGCTTGTCAATATCTTGTGCTTTGAGTGATTCTTCAATGCGCAAATGACTACCCAACTCAACAAGAGTTAATTCCTCCGTCTTATGTTTCAGCATATGCTTAAAATCTTTCCAAGAAGGAGGTAATTTATCAATGATACAAGAGACTGAAATAGCCTCATCCATGTTCATCTTGTGTTGTGTGAATCGACCAAGTATACTAAGAAGTTCATTGTATTGTTCCACGACAGGTCTAGAATCAACCATTTTGTAATTGTTAAAATTACTTAAAAGGAACTTCTTACTTGATGCATCCTCAGCCATATATCTGGCTTCCAAGGAATCCCATAGTTCTTGAGAAGATTCAACATTCTGATAAATATCAAAAAGAGAATTAGACATACCATTGAGAATTAAACCCCTGCGGACGTAATCATCATTCTCCCATTTGCTTCTTGCCCTCATCTGTTTCATAGTAGCATTATCTCCATAATCTTTTGGAATCTCAGTTGTCAGGACATATACCACATTCATACTTGACAGCAAGAAGTGCATCTTCTTTTGCCATCTTCTGAAATCTACACCTTCAAACTTTTCCAACTTGGAAAAGTTAGCAGCCATCTGTCTCATAGCAGCAGCCATTGATTATCAGTAATAGTTTCTATTGATTGTTGGTTAATTAGGTGTTTGCAAGTGTTCCCAGATTAGAGTTTAGATAATCAATGAGTACCGGATATTCAATTGAAATCGTGTTATCACTTTCCAATAGAAACTATTCGACCCTATGCTTGGGTTACACGAATATCTCTATGGGATAAGACCAAGTATTGTTCTTGTTTTAGGTACAAATCAAGAATAGAATCGTATTCAAGTATTTAGGGTTTGTGTTGTATCGTATCCATGCAGATGTGTTATGACCTCTATTTATAATAGAGAATACTCAAACCCTAGCCCATGAAATTATGTATAATTAACGACCCATTAATTATATCATAATAGTTTCCATAATAGTAGGAATCAGTGGTAACCAACAGAAACTTTAAGATTACCAGCAGGAACAAGCTTATCAGCAGAAATAATCTTACCATCAGGATCAAGCTTATACTAGCAGTAGGAACTGGTAATGTTAACACTAGCAGTAGAATACTAGTAGTCTTAACACTAGCAGCAGATTCAGTAGCAGAATCACAACACTAGCAGTAGAATCCACTAGCAGTAGAATCTCAACACTAGCAGCAGAATCCACTAGCAGCAGAATGCACTAACAGCAGAATTCTGCATAAACACTATTAGAGTCAGGGTGTTCAGGGACCTAATGGTTGTACACTCCGTACCTCCAAACCCATTACCAAGTGTGAACTCATCCCTCAAGTGCACTAAATTTTCCAACAGAATATAAACTAAGATCATCTAATAAGCTAATAATCGTGAAATGATGATTATATATCACCCTCGATTAAACATGACGTGAACGCCCAACCTACAATGCAAAGCAACATCATCTTTTCAATTTTAGTTTCAACAGCTAGCTAGTTTGCAAGAACACGTATGTTGATATAAATAATGAATAAAAACGTTATTAATATTTCTCGATATCCCTACGTTTTGACGATCACAAAATGTAAAATCATTAAACGTAAAATCATTACGTAAACAAGTATTTAGTTACAAAATATCATTTCATCCAACTAAATCACTTAAGGTATAAATAAACAAACGTCTAATACATTTTATGATCAAATGGATTTTTATTCAAACACTACAAATTATATAAAATGATATAAACATTTTATACATTTAGAAAAACACTTTTGGTAATTAAAGGAAAATGTTTAATTCATAATAAATATATGAATTCAAAATTTTAACTAAAATCAGTTAGATTTTCACCAAATAAACTTTCCTCAAAAAAAGACAAGGAATCTGGCCGTTACAGGAGGGCGGTCCCTTTAATTTTAAGGGGGTCGGCCACCATTTAAGGGGGCCGGCACGCTCATGTGACCAGGATTCCTTGCCTATAAATACTGGTTCATTCCTGCAATTTTTCATCACCTTTTGCACTAATTTTTTCTGTCCCAATCCTTTCAAAACATCATTCTAAAACCTTTGATCATAAGATCATAAGTCTTTGTTTTCAAGTGATTCAATCCCCCATCATTCAAAGTGCAAGAGAAGAATGCTCCTTCAACATCTAGTTAAGAAGTATTGTAGATTTGTGTAAATAGTCTTGTTGTTGTGTATATTGTTTATAAAGGTGTAGGGGGTTTATAATAGGTAGTTTTAGGTGTGTTAGTAGTGTAGTGAAGAAGAAGTTGTGTTATGAAGAAGAAGTAGTGTTGTAAAGAAGAAGTTGTGGTGTAAAGAAGTTGTGAAGAAGTCGTGTAGTGACTAGTGGTGTGAGATTGGTTCTAGCTACGATTAGAACTCGACATTTAGCTTAGTGTCGTTAATTGGTGTAAGCGAAAGTTGTGTAAGGTTTCTCCGCCAAAAGGGAGCTCGTTGATTTAGAGAAGAAAACTCTCGAGTAGGTGACTCGAGGAGTGGAGTAGGGCAAGGAAGAAGTCCTTGTAGCCGAACCACTATAAATCCTTCGTGTCTTGGTTTGATCCTTCCAACTCTTGCTTATTATCTTATTTATATCGTTACTACTTATGTAGACATAGACATATACATATTGTTGTAGTTTCTCATATTGTGCTAGTATTAATTTCACACAAAGATCAAACAAAATGTTCATTCACAAAACAAAGCTTTCACAATCAACCTAAAAAGATAAAATCTAAATACACACATATATATTTATACAAGTGATCATTTTGATCAAGAATAGTTCTCATTACAAAAATTCAATTGAAGTTTTCTTTTAACAAAGGTTTTATAAATTTTAAAAAGGCATAAAACTATTCAATCCCATTCTTGTTTTTCACAATATACTATAGCTTAAGGCGATCCTAAAGACTTTAAAAAAATATTTGATATTTACAAGTGATCTAGTGTGGTAAGCCATAACTTCCTCGATCAGTTACAAAACAAATATTAGTGTTAGTTAAATTCTCACTAAATACACATTTGAGGTGCACGAAAAGAGTTGAAAACGATAATGGATACCTCAGTTATAGAACAACTATCATGGTACCCGCGCGTTGCGGCGGTGGGTACACTGAATTAAAATTTTCCGATGAAACATGTATTTTGTAGAATTATAGAATCGTATGTATTGAATGAATAATATGTTCAGTATATGAGATAATATATAAGATACAATATGGGCCTAATACACATGGGCCTAATCCCCTAATACTTATCGTCTAACACTCCCCCGCAGTTTGAGCGGGAGGAGACCGAACACTCAAGCTGTCACGAAACTCAGCAAACAAGGCAGACGGCAACTCTTTGGTAAAGATATCAGCATACTAAAACCGAGAAGGAACATGTAGAACCCGAACTTGACCAGTAGCAACCAAATCACGAACAAAATGAATATCAATCTCAATATGCTTTGTCCTTTGATGCTGAACAGGATTAGAGGACAAGTACACTGCACTCACGTTATCACAATAAACAATAGTAGCTGAGGACAACGGTGTATGAAGCTCATGAAGCAGATTTCGCA
Source organism: Artemisia argyi (assembly GCA_030686995.1). Taxonomy (NCBI): domain Eukaryota; kingdom Viridiplantae; phylum Streptophyta; class Magnoliopsida; order Asterales; family Asteraceae; genus Artemisia; species Artemisia argyi. The sequence continues at coordinate 210,808,184 of CM060681.1, forward strand.
GCCAACATGTCTCAGCAACAGCATTGGCAACACCACGATACTCAGCCTCAGCACTGGAACGAGAAAGCGTTGGTTGACGCTTAGAGGACCAGGATAGTAAGTTGTTGCCAAGAAAAACACAATAACCTGATGTAGACCGCCGAGTAGTGGGACAATCAGCCCAATCAGCATCCGAATAAGCAACCAAAGAGTCAGTAGTAGAAGAAAATAACTGTAAACCATATGCTAGAGTCCCCTGAACATAGCGTAAAATCCGCTTAAGAGCAGAGAAATGAGGTTCACGAGGATCATGCATGTATAGGCAAACCTGCTGCACAGCATAAAGTAATATCAGGTCTAGTGAATGTGAGATACTGAAGAGAACCTGCAAGACTCCGATATAACTTAGGATCAGAAACTGGATCACCATTATCACCCAATTTAGACTCAGTGTCAACAGGAGTCCGAGAAGGGTTACAACCAACCATATGTGCACGCTCCAAAATCTCCATAGCATACTTACGCTGTGACAAAAACATCCCAGAAGAGTCACGCGTAACCGACACACCCAAAAAATAGTTAAGAGCACCCAAATCAGTCATAGAGAACTCCTTATGCAAAGAAGCAATAATCTGCTGTAATAAACTATCAGAGGAAGCAGTGACCACAATATCATCCACATAAAGTAATAGAAAAGCAGTATCATCACCCTGTCTGTAAATAAATAATGAAGAATCACATCGACTCGAAGTAAACCCAACAGTAGTAATGTAAGTAGCAAACCGCTGAAACCATGCACGAGGTGCCTGCTTAAGTCCATAAAGAGACCGTTGTAACAAACAAACATAATCCGGATGCTCTGGATCCCGAAAACCGGGAGGTTGATGCATATAAACAGTTTCGGCTAAATCTCCATGTAAAAATGCATTCTTGACATCAAGCTGATGAACAGGCCAATGTCGAGAAATAGCTAAGCTAAGAACAGTCCGAATGGTACCCGGTTTAACAACCGGACTAAACGTCTCATCAACATCAACTCCCTCAATCTGCGTGCTACCGTTGGCAACAAGACGCGCCTTGTACCGACTAAGAGTGCCATCAGCCAAATACTTATGACGAAACAACCACATACAATTAACAACATTGACACCTTCAGGTCGAGGTACACGTTTCCAAGTTTTATTCTTAACAAGTGCATTATACTCATCATAAATAGCATTGCGCCAATTTGGATTATTAAAAGCATCCTTATATGACCTAGGGGAAGGAGAAACTGTAGACACATGACCAACATATTTAGGATTAGGACGAGTTGTCCCGACACGAGAACGTGTGACCATGGGATGAGTAGATACAATAGGTGGAGGTGTAGGAACAGGAACATGATCTTTTGGTGGAGACAGTGGAGGTGTTGGTGCAGGAACATGATCGTTTGGTGGAGACGGTGGAGGTGTTGGTGGTGCAGGTGATGCAGGTATGGTGACAGGTGGAGTTATAGTTGGGTTTAAATTAGGACCAATAGGTGTGGTGTTGATAATAGTGGAAATGAGATTGGAAGAATCTTCCAAAAAATCATAGGAGGGGTGGGCTTGGATTGGTTGGATTGAAACGGAAAAACTGTCTCATCAAATGTAACATGACGAGATATGATAATTTTACTAGTGTTAAGATCAAGGCAACGATAGCCAAAATGATTGGCAGCATGTCCTAGAAATATTGCAGGTGTAGCACGTGGTCCTAATTTATGGTTGGTATCTATATGTGGGTAGCAAAGGCATCCAAAGACACGAAGAACACTATAATCGGGTGTAGCACCAAAAAGTCGGGTAAAGGGTATTTCATTATTAATGGCACGGGAAGGTAATATATTCAATAAATAAACAGCCATATTAAGAGCCTCGGTCCAATAGTTTGGTGGTAGGTGTGCTTGAAACAACAAAGTACGAATAAGATTATTTATGGTACGAATCATGCGTTCAGATTTTCCATTTTGTTGAGATGTGCGAGGGCAAGAAAATCTAAATTGAATGCCATGGGTGGAAAATAATTTATGAAAGGCAGTATTATCAAACTCACCACCATGATCACACTGAAACGATTTAATTTCACACTTAAACTGAGTACGAACATAACTACGAAACAACTGAAATTTAGACAAAACATCAGATTTATTCATTAACGGATAAACCCAAACATACTGAGAGTAATGATCCAGAAACAAAACATAATACTTGAAGCCAGAAAGACTCGGAATTAGGGATGTCCACAAATCTGAGTGAACAATGTCAAAACAAGAAGTAACAGAACTAGACGAACTAACAAACGGAAGCTTCACATGTTTACCAAGCTGACAAGCATGGCAAAGAATGGGAAGCTTCTCTTTATTACAAGAAATAGAATCACTAGACACAAGACGCCGTAACACTTCACTCCCTGGATGTCCAAGTCGTTGATGCCACGTATACTGACTGGTAAGATATGCTTGAGGAATGGGAGAAGGCTTCGTAACAGGATAGAGATCACCCGTGCTATCACAACAGAGGAGTACCCGTCGAGTTAGGAAGTCCTTCACAGAAAAACCAAAAGGATCAAATTCAACAGTGCAATAATTATCATGAACAAATTGACGCACAGAAATTAGATTTTTTACAATGTGAGGAGTGATTAAAACATTATTTAAACGAAGAGGACGAAAAGGGGTAGACAAAATACTACGACCAGAGTTAGTGACGGGAATGAAACGCCCATCACCAACCGCAACAGACGGATAAATGCACTCATTAAGAATATAACTAAGACTATGTATAGAATCATTAAGGTGAGAGCTCGCACCTGTATCCATATTCCAGTTGCCAGCAGCCGGTTCCTGAAGAGTGGTGGTATTAAAAGCATTTGGTAAAAGAGTCTCTTGACTCGAACCCTGTAAACCTGATGCTAGTAGTTGACCTTGGTGAAAACCGACTGGTGATGGCCCTTGCTGAACCATACCTGGACCGAATTGAACCCCAGGTTGTGAACCTGTAAACTGAACCCCTTGTGAGAGACCTTGAACCCCCTGCAACGGCTGAGAACCTGCAGCAAATGGAACCCCCTGCGCAACATGAACCCCCTGTGGAAACAAACCTGTCACCCCAATCTGAACCCCCTGTGGTAAACCGTGAACCCCTTGAGCAACATGATGACCTGTCCCATGTGGTAAACCCTGAACCCCCTGTGGAAACACGTGGGCCGAATAGAGAGGCTGGGATTGGTATTGCAGTTGAGCCGGTCCATAAGGATGGTTATTCATAGTATAGGCAACATGAGATGTATTGGTAGTATAAGCAACAGGAGGAGTTGTTTGGCTAGGCGTAGAGGTAAACCCCAACTTAGCCAACAATTGTCGCAAGGTATCCATATCCGACATAGGAGATGATGAACCGGAAGTACGAGCGAGTAAAGTAGACTTACCATGAACACCATTGTGAAGATACCGACATGCCTCACCAAAACGACAATGACCTTTAGCAAAAAGAAAACAAGGTTTGTTCACTTTTTCCAAAGGATTAGACGAACGCCGAGCATTATTATTTGCCAATAGAACCATAGGAGAAGCAGATGTAGCAGCCACAAGCGGGTCTTGAACCTTAGATTTCATGCGCATCTCTTGCGTAGTCAATAAAGAACGAACCGTCTTGAGATCAGGAAAGGGTTCCCTACTAGTAATAACTGTAGAAATCACATCATACGTGTTTGGCAAGCCTTCAAGTGCAAACGTAACAATATCGTTAGTGCTAAGAGGAGAACCAAGACCATTTAACACAGAAGCAATAGACTCAATTTTCTGAAAGTATGCATCAATTGTTAAGTCCTCAAGCTTCAAAATCCGTAGCTCCGCCTTCAAAGCCATAGCTCTTGGGCGTTTATTGTCTTGAAAAATCGCTGCAAGAGACACCCACGCCTCTTTGGCTGTTTGTAGATTAAGAACAACCAACCGCTTTTGAAGATTCACTGCAAGTGTGGAAAAGATCCAAGACCGAATAATGAAATCAACCTTTAGCTATTCCGGATCCCTAGTTGGTGGTGAAGAAGGTGGAGCAGAGGAGGATTCGGGTGGATCAATAAGATGGTCCAAGATGCCATAGCCATGACAAAGGTGAGAAAAATAATACACCCATTGGGAGTAATTCATCTCATCAACATCAAGTTTGATTGGAACAAAAGTGGTTAGGTGATTCATAGCCATAAGTTTATCCGATAAAGTGAGGATGGGTGCGGGGGGATTTGTATCTTGAGTCATAGTTAGATAGTGTAGGAGTTATAGTAGAACAGTGATCGGTTTAGGGTATATGGGAAACGGGCCTTTAATGCTTCTATACCAAATTTGTCTTTAGTATTTGCTTTGCTTCACGGTACTGTATTCACATGCACTAGTAGAATAGTAATTGGTGTGCCAGGTTGTAATATAGTAATATACTAACCAAAACACAACAACCAAAGAAATCTTAATAAAATATATACCTATATAATTAAATGCAAAGAAACCTTTGTCACCAAGTAAAGGTGATTATCATAGCAGTAGCAGAAACAACGAAGACCTGTATCTTCGAATCAACTTCACGTCGACAACAAACCAAGCAAAGCAAACCAAACTGGTCGACAGTAGGGATGGTTAGGGTTTGGGTGATCGAACAGTAGGGTATAGAAAACAAGCAAAGCAAACCGGTCGACAACACACGTGGTCGACAAACCAATAAATCAACCGTCGACAACTCTTGGTCGACAAATGGAGATCGTCGACAACTCTTGGTCGACAAACAAAGAAAAATAATGACAGGAAACAAAAAAGAGAACGAGCACTTAAGGTTTAAACCTGCGGAAGGTGGGGATCGGTTAGGGTTGATACCATGTAGAATTATAGAATCGTATGTATTGAATGAATAATATGTTCAGTATATGAGATAATATATAAGATACAATATGGGCCTAATACACATGGGCCTAATCCCCTAATACTTATCGTCTAACATATTTTAGTTTAGACAATTTCATCAATATCCTTCCAAATCTTGAATATTACATGAATATCCTTTTAAATTTTGATATTATGTCAATATCCTTGCAAACTTTCGTAATACTCAAATATATTCAAATATACAAATAAATTCATTTTAACTTATAAGATCTTATTTAAATATTAGTCTAAAAATAATATTCCCTTATTACCCTTTAGTTTTTTTTGAACGGCTGAATTTATTAGAAAAACTAGCAAGAAGCTATAAAGACAAAAATTACATGATTACAAGAGAAGGATTTTTAAGCCAATTGGTCTAAGAAAAATTAAATCTACCCGTATGTTTACACCATTGGAATGAACGAGCCACAATGTTATCGAAGATAACTGATTTCAAAGGAATGGTAGAACCAAACACCAATTTATTCCGAAGATTCCAAATAGACCATCAAGCAATATAGAAGACACCTTCAATAAGCAGCTTATGTTTGGGAGAAAGATTTAGGGCCTGTTTGTATAATTTTTGTATTAAGTCATGTTAATTAACAGATGACTTAATGCAGACAACCTCAGTTTTATTACTTAATATTTTCAGTCATTTTTCTCTATTAAGTCACAAACAAACAGTTTTCATATGACTTAATTAATTCAGTTTTTTTTCATACTAAGTCAATTAAGTAAAAAACAAACGCCCAAGGCTCAAAATCCAAGCTTCCCATTCCTCATAAGAAGAAATTTGAGGAGCACTAACTTCCCACCAAGCATGGGCGGTTTTGGGCCGGCGCACCATCAACAATCGAGCCGGGCCCAACCTACTAAGGGGCACTAAATTTTTTTATACCTATTATATGTACTAGGCCCAACCCACGGTTTACTTAAATATATTTTATTTTGTATAAGTAATACTTTTGTTGCAAGAATGATTTTTGTTCGTATTTTTGGCTTTTTGTACTTGATTATGGTCTATGAATATTATAATATAGGGACATTTTTTTTTTCGTGCCCGGACCTAATTTTTTTTTTGACGTTCTCAACACCGCCCCTGCCACCAAGAGGCAATTTTGCGATAAATATCACAGGCTATAGAGCAAGCATAGAAAATGTGATTAGTAGATTCGACATACTTCTCACAAGTCGGACAAAGAATAGTATGAATATCTAACCCTCTTTTGGATAAGTTAAGACGAGAGGGAAGAAAATTCAACTTAATTTTCCAAGCGAGAATAATCTCGGTGTGGTCCGTTATTCATCATCTAGAATCTAGAAACATATGATACGATTATACTTGTTGAATAAGGATTTAATTTGAGGTTGATTGGGTTTTCTTTGACGTTATTTAGTTTCCTTCGTGTGTATTTTTTTATTTACAAAGTAGAAACTACAAAGTCCATTTATTTCGAATACAAAATTGTTTGAAAGTTTGCTACTGTACTTTTCTAGTCTAATTTTGTTTCAATTAGAATATACCATGTGAAGTATTGTAATCCTTATTTTTTACGAGTATATGTTTGCATCCATAGGGATATGGGGTATTACGTGCTTGATAATTCTACCACATGTTTCGAAATTGTTATAATGAAGAATAGGTTGTATAGAAGATGATAAATCAATATAACTCAGAGAGAAGGATCTCGTTGTGGAAGAAGACATATACTAACTGTGTTTTGAGTAATTTGATTAAAAAGGTAGGGGTAAAATTGTAATATTACTTGGTTTTGGGAAATAAAGTTATTTAATCTTAATTGAAAAGAAAAAATGGATATAGATGTGTGTTAGAAAAGTTTTGAAGGACATTAACGTAATATTAATATTTACAAGGATATTGATGTAATATTAAAATTTTGTAATGATTTATATGAAATTATTAATTTAGTTATTATGTTCTTTTTGACAATATATTTATGGATATCAAGAATTTTGTTTAGCCCGTGCTCATTCGGGCTCGAGTCCGTTTTTCCAAGCCCGTTTAGGCTCGAACCCGTTTTGCCCGTGCTCGACGGGATTGAATATTTGTATAATGTGTTTTATTATTTGTACTAGTTATTAGTGACATTTAATGCAGTAATTGTATTTAAGTTGGTTGTACAATATGCTTTATAATTTGTATTTCTTATGTAAGAGGTGTTTTAGCAACTGCATTAATTATATTTATTGACCACTTAATTAATGGACTACATTAAATATCTTGACCACATTAATAGTGCTTTGTAATTTGTACATTAAGCTTTAAAACTTGTAAGTTATGTAATAAAGAAATTATGTGCAAGATTAATTGTATTTGTATATTGTGCTTAGGTAGTTGTATATATTGGTGATAGGGTGTTTTAAATTATGTATTAATTGTATGTAAGAAGTAGTGTTTTTTTAGTTTAATTTATGCTTTACATACTTGTAAATTATGTTTTTTGACTTGTTAAAATCTATTTTAGTATTGATTAGTTGTACTTATAGCTTAAGAACTTGTAATGCTGAATTTCAAGTATTTATATTAATAGAAAGCCTTCACGCATTATTAGATAGCAAGATTATCTTGGATGTGTTTGTTTAAGCTTATGGCTTATGTGGTTTTCGGCTTATGTATGGTAAGTTCACTTTTTTATGGCTTATTTTGAAACTTTTCGGATTATATAAGCTAATCATAACATAATAACTTATATAAGCAGAAACGTCTCAAAATTAACCACAAAATGAGCTTATGAAACGTAAGTCAAAAAGACATACGCCATAAGCTTGTTAAGAATAATATTGATTTATTAATTGTGTTTACACGAGACCCAATATTAATAACTACTTTGGCAAGAAAGAAATGGAAGAATTTTTAGAGATGTTCATAATAGTAGTCAAGAAATATACAATAAAGTTGTGGAAAATGTTAAAGGTAGGCTATCTGGGATCATAGTGAAAGACAGTATAAATACTAGAAGTGTGGAAGTGAAGTGGCAAGTTAATTGTAGAAGAGCAAAGGTTGTATTGGTCTGAGTATTATTAGTTGAGAGGTGAATGATGGTTAATGCTTTATAGGGGTGTTTGGTAGAGGGTGTTGTATAGCAGTTGGCTAATACCATGGGTTGTTTTTCTCTCTGTTTGGAGTGGATAAAACATCCATAATGTAGTATCCTGCTTGGTTCTTTGGTAACATTGATGTATGATTGGCAGCACTTCATACAATTGATCTGGAATGATCAGAAATGCAGAGGTGATTTAGATTCTTCACATCAGTTTATTCAGGTTACCTTATTGCCTGAATTAATTGATTTATGACATTTGGCTCATTTCAAATGATGGCTCTGTATCTTGGATATGATTAGAACATTTCTGTCTACCTTTATTGTTCTATTGTAGGCCTTTGTTAGGTAACAATGAGGCAATTAGGTTAGTACAGTTAATGTTTTATTCATTTTCCATTAAGTGAGTTCCCATTTGAGTAGGGTAAATGAGCTGGAGAGATAGTGCATGGTATTAGGAATTGTAAGGTGTGTAAGATGAACCTACATGGTCCTAATGTGCACTTTCTAAGGAGGAATGGTTGGTACTCACTGCATGGTGTGTGTTCCCACCTATGTGAAGCCATTGTAGTAGATGGAAATGTAACATAGGTGGTATAGCCCGTGCTGTGGAGAGGTTATGGGTTCCTAGTGAGGCCACAAATCTATCTTGTCATGGTTATTGTGGTGGCAGGTTGAATGACCATGATAATTAGATATGGTGGAAATGTAGCTAGATGGTTCTTGGTGCTTTTAAGGTAAAGATGTTCTGCAGAATGTTAGCAATCTGTTGATAGATGCCTGCAGTGAATGTGAGATCATGGTTCAGGCCATGAAGGAAAGTATGCTTTTGGTTGTATTTTTATTTGTTTAAGTTTGATTATGAGCATAGGCTTGTCTATTGCTATAATCCGTTGTTGTATGAATCTTTGTTTTAATAATATAAGTTTACCTTTTGCACAAAAAAAAATATATATATTAATAACTAGCCTAACGACTGGGCCTAAACAATACAAATATAAGAGAGAACTGCAAAATACATCCCTGTGGTTTACACATTTTGGCATCTTACATCCCTGTCAGAAACTTTTAGCAATATACATCCCCCATTAGGCAAACGTTTGCCACAATACATCCCTCGTTAACAATGAGGACTAACGGTGCAAATTTTTCCTCCGTTATCTCTTAACGAGACTGAAAATATTACACCGTTAGCCTTCGTTAGCCAAACATTTGCACAGTTAGTCCTCTTTTTTAGAAAATAAAAATAAAAAAATTTAAAATTAAAAAAAAAAAGTTAAAATTAAAAAAAAAAGGAAAAAAAATTAAAAAATTATTTTTTTTTAAGTTAATATTTTAAAAAAAATCAAAATTTAAAAAAAATAATAATATTTGCGAATTTTTTTTATAAATAATAATTAATTTTTTTAAAAATGCGTATTTTTTTAAAAATTAATTTTTATAAAAAAAATGCGTATTTTTTTAAAAAATGCATATTTTTTTTAAAAATGCGTATTTAAAAAAAAATATTTTTTTTTATAAAAATTAATTTTTAAAAAAATTAATGTTTTTATAAAAAAAAAATTTCGCAAATATTAATTTTTTTAAAAAAAATTTATTTATTTTTAAATATAAACTTTAAAAAAAATTAATTTTTAAAATTTTTTTCCTTTTTTTTAATATTTTTAAAAAATTATTTATAAAAAAAAATTAATTTTTTTTTCGCAAATATTAATTTTTTAAAAAAAATTTGATTTTTTTTTTAAATATTAACTTTAAAAAATTTTAAATTTTTAAATTTTTTTCCTTTTTTTTAATATTTTTAAAAAATGCGTATTTATAAAAAAAATTAATTTTTTTTCCCAAATATTAATATTTTAAAAAAAATTTGATTTTTTTTAAATATTAACTTAAAAAAAAATTAATTTTTTAATTTTTTTTCCTTTTTTTTAATATTTTTAAAAAATGCGTATTTATAAAAAAAAAAAATTCGCAAATATTAATTTTTTTTTAAATTTGATTTTTTTTTAAATATTAACTTTAAAAAAAATAATTTTTAAATTTTTTTTCCTTTTTTTTTAATATTTTTAAAAAATGCGTATTTATAAAAAAAAAATTCGCAAATATTTTTTTTAAAATTTTGATTTTTTTTAAATATTAACTTTAAAAAAAATTAATTTTTTAATTTTTTTTCCTTTTTTTTTTTAATTTTAAATTTTTTTTCTAATTAAAAGGACTAACGGTGCAAATGTTTGGCTAACGAAGGCTAACAGTGTAATATTTTCAGTCTCGTTAAGAGATAACGGAGGAAAAATTTGCACCGTTAGTCCTCATTGTTAACGAGGGATATATTGTGGCAAACGTTTGCCTAACGAGGGATGTATATTGTCAAAAGTTTCTGACAAGGATGTAAGATGCCAAAATGTGTAAACCACATAGATGTATTTTGCAGTTCTCTCCAAATATAAATATAGGGCCCAACCTAAATATCAAAATTCTTAATAGAAATCCGATTACAATATTAGGTAAGAATTAACCGACTATGTGAAGAATAAAAGGACAGGTCGATCCATAGTTTTTATTCATTCAAATCCATACGTGCATGCACTTAGTATAATTTAGTCGATAATATATCAGGCAGGCTATCAAAGGTTTCAATGACAAAGCTTGGCCTTGAAGAGATCCTCGTAAGACTGCAAGTTAACGATCTCATGCGATGCAAAAGTGTATGTAAGTCATGGTATTCTTTAATCTCAAGTCGTCGTTTTGAAAAATCTCATCTTAACTACAATCTTAAAAAGAATGTCGATAATAACGAAACTGGAGATACAAGGATCATTGCTTTATTAGGTGCTACTAGCATGTGTGATAAAGATTGTTTTAACGATAGAAGACATGATGAATGTCAAGTTGTTGGTTCTTCTAATGGTCTTGTATGCATCTCTCGGTACCGTAAGTTTTTAGTTGTTAATCCCTCAACTGGTGAGGTGAAAGTTTTAAGAAATCCTCCTGAATGGTATCGAAATTATAGGTCAGCACGTGTGTCAGGTTTTGGTTATGATTCATCCATAGATGATTACAAGGTTGTAATAGGGTTCATGACTGATGCAGTCCATGACAACCAGGGCGCAGCTTCTAAGGGGGGGGGGGGGGGGGGGGGGGGGGGGGGGGCGACCCCCCGAAATTTTTTTTGCGGTGTAGGGGGTATATAGTTTTCGTGTAGAAAAATTTCGGTATATTCGGTTTCGACCCCCCGAAAATTTCGGTATACCTGAACTTAGGAAAAAAAAAATTTAGATCCCGACCCCCCACTTAAAAATTCCAAGCTTCGCCACTGATGACAACTATGTTTTTAAAGTGTTAACAATGAAATCAAATGTTTGGAGATCAGTTGCCTTAGAATCGGGCTATGAATCTTTGAAGGGGAATGGTATCTTATGCAACGGGGCGATTCATTGGTGTACGTCTCGAAATTACAAGGAAGTAATTGTTTCGTTTGATTTATCCAGAGAGATCTTTAAAGAAATCCCACAACCAAAATTGTGTCGATCAGATTGGGGTTTGGGGACTATGAAAGACTGTCTATGTATCTTTGCTAGTCCAAATATAAACTACACGAAAAATGAGGATATCGAGATATGGGTAATGAGAAGCTACAATGTACAAGAGTCTTGGGAAAGAAAGTTACCGCCACCTGGTAACGTTAAACGCAAAACAATAATGCATTACATTCCACAAGATCAGGATTTCGAAAATCGTCATGTTCACATATGGCTGTTAGAAGAAGGTTCATGTGCTCCTGTATTGGTGCGAAGCATTGAACGATCCCGCCATGAACTTCTCCATGCTAATACATATTATGCTCATATCCGGTTATCCGCAATTTCTGAATATATTTATAACTATGATGAGCACGTATTCGTGAAGAGTCTTGTATCTCCCCATGGCATGGGTGATGATGATGGAGGTGATGGCAATATGAATGATGTTATTTCATTATCTACTCTTTACTTGCAAGACTTGTAACATAATGTTTGGCAGATCCTTATAGTCCTTGTTCGAGTAGCAGAGTTTGATATTGTACTGGATGACTTGCGCTTTGAAAATTTTGCTTCTTCTTTGTTTCTTTTCTTTGAAAATTATGTGAATGTTCTATGTAATGCTAGTTTTATCACACTTGCTTTTAGTTTTCATCAAGTGTTGTTCTTCATATGTGGGTTGCACGTGGCAATATCTAGACGGTCAGATAAGTATTCGGCGAATTATTTGTTTTGAATTCAGCCGTTGATTAAGTTGTTGAATGGGTCAGATTTTGCTTATACTAGGAAAGTTGATGGGTTCAGATTTTGTTTATACAATGGCATATATCAAATGAATGGGCCAAGCAAGGTTGAAAACAAATGACACAAAAGTAATATATAATCTAAAACGACTCATTTAATATAAATAAATTGAAATAATCGATTTATAAAAAATTAAATCTCCATCAATAACGGAAAAATAAAAAGAACATCTGAAACATGCTAGAACTGCACAAACCAAACAGAGTAAATATCATCACTCTTTCTTCCTAGAATCTTTGAGTTGTCCTCTCTTTCGGATTTTGAGGCAGAAACCGTAACGCCAAGCATCAATGGCAGCTTCTGGCAACGAGTAAAGCAAAGCCCAGATGACTGAGTGTGGCCAGTAAGGCGTGCAACGAGGCTCGTGTCCCAACCATCTCAGGCCTGCTTTTGCGTATCCGCTTGCTGATGGTACAAAGAATGAAGACCTCTTGATCGATGCCATTTTGGTTGCTACGTATAATGGGACCTGCAAAACAGTTTAAATTGTTCAGTTATTATATATGTGAAATACCGATGTCAAAACAGTTTTTATAATGTTAATTTACCGCACTGGTCATAGGCATTTCAAGATTTCTAATTGACATTTATATGCAAGGCTAATTCCATACAAGCCAATGTTCATTCCATGTAATCTATGTGCAGGACAGAACAAAGTGGGCGAGGTTAGGTTGGACAGACCCGATAGATGACATTTGACCCATTTAACACGCTCAACCCATTTGCTCCATCTTATTTTAACGAATGTTTTACTTTACTTGTTTGGCCCATTTTCAAACAAATACAACGCGAATTGACCCGGTTCCATATATAGGGGGAATTGCCTCATGTAGATTGATCTAACATGAGCCAAGCTAAGACTTGAGCCCAAGACAAACTGAGCCATAGCCTAAATATTTTTTCCTCAGTTTAGTGGTAGACCCAGGTTTCCTAACACTAAAATCCGCTAGGCAGTGGCGGAACTTCAATGTTTTTTCTCGGAGGGCCAAAATGTACATAAATTCATTTTGGAAGCGCCAAAGTAGTAAATCAATGTGCTGAACAAAACTAGTCATATTCTGTGCATGTCTCCGCATCTGCCGCTAGGTCATGTTAAGTAGACCATGCATCGGCTTGCCTAAAATTCACTGCTGCTTGATTAGTTATTGGTCAAGTAATTAGTCTACGAGTGATAACACAATGCCTAAATAATTTGCTTAAAGAGAGTAGACATATGGCAAAATTAACAGAAGAGACAATGAGAGATGAATGGTCTAAGGCATGCGTCCTCGTCTCCTTTTTATGCATATGAATCAGTTTTTGGTTACATGCTAAAATTGCTATACTAGTCTGAGCCATTTTTCATTTAAGTTTATATGGTAGACGTACATGGAAAATTTATTATAGCAGTCAGTGGTGGAAAATACTGAAATCGCCACTAACTAAAATTGCTATACTAGTCTGAGCCGTTTTTCATTTGTGTATCTAGGGTGCTACTCAATGAATAAGTTGAGGGTTCAAGACAAAACTGAGAAAACGGTGCGGAAATAGGTGCTTAATAGGAATGCTTATCTTAAAGTGCTTATCTACTCTAAAAAATGGCAAACTGGTACAGGCTTATTTTCTATTACTTCTTCCAATAGAGTGTTTGGGATTGCTAAGATGATAAGCACTTATATAAGCAAATCCCAAACACCCCAAAACAACTCAAAATTCAGATTCTACTCAACAAAAACAAGTTCAAAATTACCTGACACTGCACATCAATGCCTTTATCCTTGTATTCAACGTAAAGACACCTCGAAAACTGATCAACATACCTAAACAAACAAACACCAAACACCAAACATCAATAACCACATCACAAACCACACTCAAAACACAACATCGTTAAACCAAAACTCACGCTTTAGTAGCAGCATAAACCGCGTAAAGCGGATCAGACGGAATCACAATAGCAGCACCAGAACCAATATTAACAATCGCGCCTTTTTTCCTCATAACCATACCAGGCAACACAACCTGTGTCACTTTAGTAGTCCCTTCAACATTCACCTTAACCAAACTAGTCAACAACTCATCATCAACTTCATGAAAAAAACGCGCGTAAGGATAACTAACACCAGCATTATTAACCAATATTCCAACATCTAACCCTTCAATCACTTCCTTAATCATACTAATCCCATAACTCAAATCACCACAAAAATCAAAAACAACTTCCTTAATCTCTATTCCAACACATTTTAATCTAATCTCAGATGCAACATTTGACAATTTCTCAGGATTCCTACCTACTAATATTAAATTTAAACCATTTTTAGCTAACTCAAATGCAAATGCTTTACCAATGCCATCAGTTGAGCCTGTAACAAGTGCCCAAGATCCATACTTTTTTAAATCTTTTGGTTTTCTGAGGAAATTGACATATACCCATTTCAAGATTTGTGTTAAAGATTTGGAAATTGATATGAAACCTATGAAAAAAAATGAAATTGAGCCATAAAGGTTGGGTTTTTATTGTTTGTAAGAAGATGGGTGTCATTTTTTAAGGATCCTGAAGATGGGTTTTTGTGATTGGTATATGATTTGATTTGGTTTATATATACGTAGTATGTGTTAATGTGTTGTGTTGTGGTTGGTGGGATTGGTTGGAAGTTGGAACAATAAAAGTTGTTATGTTTGTGACATATATTTTACTATTTTTTTCTTTCCTATATATATATATATATATATATATATATATATATATATATATATATATTTTTTTTTTTCTCTTTCTTTTTTAAAGTAAAAAAAAGAAAAAAGAAAAACTAGTAACAAGAAAATTTTGGATAAAAAATTCCAATTGAATTATTTAGATTTAATAATCTATTTTTATTTATAATTCAAAACTGAGAAAATATTAATATTAAGTAATAATAGAGTATGAATGTCATATTGAGGATGTTTTAAACTCAAAGAAACACATTTTTTAAAAAACCACGTCATGGATTTGGACAAACACATCAAAACAATTTTAGTTGTGTTTAGGTCGACCACAAACTTAATTAAGAAATCCAGACATTTAGGAACAACACTGTTACTTAGGTCGCAACTGGGCCTGCAAGGTTAAAGCCAATCTGCAACTAATAAAGAAGTGTAGTTCAATGGTCCTCGTCGCACACCGCATATAAGTGACATGCGTCTGCATTCAAATGGTCAGTGGTTTGGATAATATTAGCTCATAAATATGGTTCAAGCTGTGTGTGTGGGCTTTGATCCATTATCGTTTATTGTTAGCGTTTATCTTGTTTCATGTACTTGATATATAGTTGCCTAATTTTAGACAACTATATATAGAGTACATGAAACATGATAAACGATAACAATAATAGATCAAAGCTCACACACGGACTTGGGCCATATCCATGAGCTAATAGATAGTGATATTCTTCTTTCAGTCATTTAAATTTGCTGGGGCACTTCATTATCTTATGTTTACGTGATTTCATGTACGGGTCAATAGTTTATATATGCAATGATTATCGGAAGATTCATTTTCATGCTTTGAAGCGTATTCTCAAATATCTATAGGGACTATTTGGTTTTTGATGTTTCATCTCTCAATCAACTTATTGCTTACACTGATGCTGATTGGGTGGGTTGTCGTGATACACGCAAATCTACAGCTTACTCGTCTGGTCTCCTAAAAGACTTCATGTTACTCTTTTTACAGCTATTTTGATATATCATGATAATGTGAGTATTGTTTATCTATCTACCAACCTTGTCCAACTACTAACAAACATATTGCACATCCAGTTTGTACGTGCTTGTGTACTTCATATTCCTTTGAGTATTGTTTCGTGATTAGTCGATATTACGGCCCACTATAAGCCTAGTCCATTATGTTTACTTAGCCTTTATATATTTGGGCTGTAGTTAAATGAATAAGGCAAAGGAAGTTTATCATTTTTTATAATCTACGTGGGCTATAAAAGGAAAAGAAATATTGTTAAACCTCTAAGTTTTATCCGCATAACTCCCAAAACCCTAGTTAGCTATGAAGCCATATGTGATAAAAAGACCAAAACATTCATCATCACTTAACGATGAAACCAAACAAGATGTCATAAGCAAGTTACCACAAACATTGCTTACACATATTCTATCTCAGCTACCGGATGCCGATGCATGTCGAACGAGCATTCTGTCGAAAAGGTGGAGAGACCTTTGGATGTTTCTCCCTAATCTACATCTCGTTATGCCCCTTTCTCAAACAAAAGAACAAGTCAACAAATTTCACGATTTAGTCGATAAAACCCTTGCGATGCGTGCCGGTATGTCCATTCAAAAGTTCCTTCTCTACTGTTCTAAGGACTGTGATTATGATCGTGTTCTTCATTGGCTTCGCATTGTTGTTAAGTGTAAAGTTGAGATACTTGTACTTAAGTTTCCCACGGATTACTTTCTATATAAGGTTAATTTCTATTGGGATTTGTTTAAGACTTGCAATACGCTCGTTGAGTTAACTTTGGAGGGGTTTAAGCTGGATGTGCCCAAAGCCGACATCCTTTTTCCGCGCTTGAAGAAGATCAGTTTGATACATGGTTTTTTTTATTCGTGTGATGAGTCATTAAATAATCTCATTATGGGTTGCCCTGTTTTAGAAGAATTTTCCTGGGAGGGATTCCCGCCTACTGTTAACTTGAAAAAACTTAAGTATCCTTCTTCACAGTCTTTAAATAGATTAAAGATATGTTCACAGAGAACGTCAAAGTTTGAGGTCGTCATGATTCATGAATACCGTTACATGAAGGACTATTGCATCTTCCCAACCTTCTTTAAAGTGAAGCCGTTGTCTTTTGTTGAAGTTTACCATAGGAGAACTAGTTATGCATCCGGTAATTACTGTTCTTCTTATATCGCAGAAGCCAATATATTGACATTGACTAACTCATCTTTGGAGGTATGTTAAATATCCATCTAAAGCTTATAACCAATCTATTGTGACATGCTAAAAAATGCAGTCAAAACAAAGTGAGAAATGCATAAAACTTTCGTGTGTTCTTCTGCAGGCCTCGTCTTTCAAGGTTTAGACAAGTGTACATTGTCTAACGTGGTCAAATTGACGATTGACAATATTTCAAATTGGAACTCTCTATTGGTTCTACTAAATAGTGTGCCTAATCTTGAGCATATTACCTTTTCTGATGTAAGTTTATATGTACCATGCATTAACTTAGTTTTGAATTTCCTTTTAATTAAAGGACGTTACCTTAGTATCACAATTATCACATTCTTACTATATGATATGATTCAGGGGTCAAATAATTGTTTTCGATAATTTGTTTTGTATCACCTGTAGCAAAGCTGATTTTTTCTAGCTTGTTTGATAGTTTTTTTTTTTTTTTTTTTTTTTTTTTTTTTTTTTTTTTTTTTTTTTAATTAATTTGAGTGTTTTCTACACTTATCTACAAAGCTTATATCCTTTGTTCCTAATAATGTCATCATTGGTCATTTTATATGCTTTTTTCCTTAAAACCACCGAGGCTTGGCAACCACCAGAATGTGGTTATCACATTATAAGTTTGTCATAATTAATCTCGTAATTTGTTTCACCTCATTGCTAATTATTGGTATTTGTTTGTTACCCTAGGGGATTTCACATAATAAAATGAGTTGGATCCCATCAACGGAGCCACCGGCTTGTCTACGCTTAAAGATGAAGGAAATCATAATTCTTAATCGGAAAACTGTAAGCTATGAAGAGTTTGCATTTGTACGGTATTTGCTCAAACATTCGAAGAATTTGGAGAGGTTAAGAATAAATGCTCATGTACTTGATCCTATGAGGCGTAAGCAGTTACTGAAGTTCCATCATGGCTTGTGTCAGATTGAAATTGTTTGAAGCATCACCAAGATGACAATGGTAATTCTCTAAATGGACAAGCTCAAGTTTTACATTTCTTTTGTGGTTTTATGATTCACACCTGAGACAATGAATTATATCATGCTTAAATGTCTATCAAACCCACCACTTAAGGGTGGCCTAGTGGTAAAAGGACTTGTGACTATCACTTTAAAATGTGTGAGGTCTCAAGTTCAATTCCTGCTAGGTGAAAACAACCTTAAGTGGCCACGCCAACCTCCTGAAAAGGGAGGGCTTCACCTGGTTTGAGTCTGTGTGGCGGTGGGATCAAACCCCGTGGATTAGTCGGCCAAAAGGTCAGAAACCATGGGTATCAAAAAAAAAAAAAAAAAATGTCTATCAAACCCATGCATTTGGTTATATGTAATGCTCTCGAAATTTTAAAAATTGTAAACAGCATGATGTGATTGACATAACAGTTAAGGCCGGAGAAAGGGAATAGCTGAGAGAGATGTTACCTCCCCAAAGAATGTTCTGAAGTTAAAATGTCAGACTTTTTGAACTTGAGGTTAAAAGAAAATAAAGATTTTTTAAATGAAACTGCTGATCATTTCATTAAACATATATGCTTGACCTTTCTCGATGCTTTTTTTGGGTGACTCACCAACCGACGCAGCAGTGATCGATGACAGAATTAATGGTACGAACAAATCAAAGTCATTGGATTGTTTAATATTTTATCATCTCCCTGGTAAATGTCATTAAACACGTGCTAGGCGTTTAATGGATACAAGTCTTGAACCCATTTAGTTTATAAAAAGCTCTAGAACATAACTGAATATTATCTTCTTTTTAATCTAGACAAAAACATGACACAGGTAGTCAGGTAGACTAGTGCCACTCCGTACGTTGTGTATAGTGTTCATTATGTATTGTGCATATCAGAAATTGGATTATTATTACTCCTTTTTTGTCTTTATAATATCAATGGGGATATACAAGGATAGCTAAAGAAAACAGCTTTAGCTAGAGCAAAGCCTTTTGATCTTTATCATTGTCGAATTAATGTTTGCTAAAAAGTGTTTCAGTCAGCTCCTAGACATATACGAAATGAAAAGTGGCCCTTTCATTCATTCTTCAAGAGGTTAAGTGTGTGAAGGTTATCTTTTTTATAGCAGGCCTTTTTATTTGCAGAATAGTTTTGAACTTTTGAATCACATTTATGGCTATGTTTGGTACACAAGATTGTTGAGAGATTATGCTTCGTTATTAATCACTTCCTTAATCCTACTAATCCTACTAATCCCATCACGTAAATCACCACAAACATCAAAAACAACTTCCTCAAGTTCTGTACCAGCATATTGTAATCTAATATCAGATGAAACATATGATAATTTTTCAGGATTCCTACCTACTAATACTAAAATTAAACCATAGCTAACTCAAATGCAAATGCTTTACCAATAGCATCAACCTGTCACAAGTGCCCAAGATCCATACTTTTTTTAATCTTTTGATTTTCTAAGGAAATTAACATATACCCATTTCAAGATTTGTGTTAAAGATTTGGAAAATGATATGAAACCTAAGAAAAATATGAAATTGAGCCATAAGTTTTTTTTTTTTTTTTTTTTTTTTTTTTTTTTTAATGGTTTTTAAGGTTTCTAAGAACCTGAGTGTCATTTTTTAAGGATCTTGAAAATGGGTTTTTGTGATTGGTATGATTTGATTTAATACATATGTTGATGTTAATGTGATGAAGTCTTGTGTTGTGGTTTGGTGGGATGGTGGAAGTTGGAAAAAAAAAAAATTTTGTGAGATGTTTTATGTGTTTGATGTTGTTAGGTCGGTCGTAATGGCGATCCTTGGTAGGGTCGGTCTTGCCAAGGGGCCGCGTCCCCCCTACGTGACTTCCATATGAACGTGTCCCCCCATATTTTGGTTAGTTGGGTCGGCAAAGCAATCGAATGGATAGCAAGCAAAAAGATAGCCGATGGCTAGATTCGACCATTTGTGGGGGTGTTTGTATAATTTTCTTTTATAAATACCAAATTTTCTTTTATAAATACCCACTATATATATATATATATATATATATATATATATATATATATATATATATATATATATATATATATATTAATTTGAATTATTATGTATTTTTTTTTTAATTTTTAATGAAATTTTAATTTAAATAAAAGTGTTGGGTCCCATAGGGTCAACATTACGGGTTTAAAGTCATGTGTTTATTCTTAGAGACAGGGAAGGAGCTAGGGGGTTCCCGCGGGTGTCCGGGAACCCCATGAATTTTTTCGATATAGTGTTAATTTTTGAAAAAAACACCGATTTTTCCTAAATGCATTTTAAATGCACCAGGTCCTTCGAAATGTGTTTCTAGCATTACCGTTAAAAAGATTTTATGCACCCAGTCTTATTTAGTCCTGGCTCCGTCCCTGCTTAGAGAGAGAAGTTGAGATGACTATAAGGTGATAAGGATGACCCCAGAAACGTGGTGTTACCATTACTACTTATCTTATGTTTTTGTGTTGATTTTTTGTTATAGTATTTTAGTTAATTAATCAAGGAGCCGAAAAGAAAAAAATGTTACAATAAAATTTTGGATCACAAATCTTAATCCAATAATTTGGATTTAGAAATCTATTTTTATTTATAATTCAAGCCATGGAGTATAGTTGAATGGTCCTCGTCACACCGGATATAAGTGATAAGCATTTGCATTCAAATGGTTAGTGTTTGTTAGTGGGATGATATACTTTAAAATTAAATCGTCTTATGGATCAATATCTTTATTCAAAAGCAAGAAGGACCCGCATGTGAAATTATTCCACATAATTATTTCACATATCACGCGTTTTCAAAAGATGAATTGTCCTGATGTGCAAAAGTCCTCAAGTGTCCTTTTCATGTGTAAAAGAATTATGAAAGTGTGTCGGCCAATTGTGATAAAATTAAATAATGGCCTCTACTACGTCATTGCTTACATATTTATTTTTGTTTGAAGGTTGGTAAGCCCGTCTATATAAGGGCATAAGTTTCTAAGTTTGAAATCACCAATTCACCTACAATCACCACCACCACCACCATTGTAACAAAGCTTCCGCAGTATTTTAATAAAAGGTGTGTTTTAAGTAATAACTTGTACTTTAAAGTTTTAGTTTTTGAGCTTTAGTACAAGATAAAAATTCCTAGCAACGTAATTTTTATCTTAGTTTGAATAATATTAGCCGATGATTATGGTCCATGTCGTGTGCGGGCTTTCATCCATTAGGGTTTATTGTTAGGTTTTATCATGTACTCTATAGTTTCCTAGTATATATTATTATGCAACTATATATAATGTACATGAAACCACGGACGGAGCCACGATTTAGTATTAAAGGGGCTCAAAAAAAATTTCGGTAGTAACATATGATTTTTAGTTTTAGGAGCCGGATTGATGTTTGAATTGTTCGACATACCGGTTCAATGGAATTTTTTCATTAGTAACATATAATTACTTAATCAGTTGAGAAAATGAACAAAATGAGCAAAGTTTCACGTAAATGGTAACGAAGATGATTCAATCATGATACAAACTAATATGGTGGTTTTTTTCAAAAGAGATTCAAACATAATACTTTAAGCATAACTAAATTGATAAATTACAAACTATAGGGGCTAAAGTTAAAACTTTTTTTATAAAAGTACACCACTTCCACTAAATCATTAACAATAAAATACAGACTATTTTTTTTAGTCATCTTCCTGGTAAGAAACACAGATATGAAAACCACCGTTCAAATAAAAATACCATTTTTACTCATATTAGCCATTGAATTGCTTCTTGCCTTTCTTTATTAGCACATAGATGTAAGGTGGTTCCTCATCTAATTCTAAGATAAGTTATAATTTTTCTTATACATATCTTCTAAAAGTCTTCGATCTTTAAAGTGGTTTATGAGAACCACCTTGTCATGGGGTAGTGTTGGATCGTGAACACCTTGAACTTGTGTTAATATTGATACTTTGAGTGATACCACTAAGTATGCGGAATCTACTTAATGATACTTAGAAGATTGATTGTAAATGAAACAGTTGTATGTATGAAAGAACAATGTATGTAACAAACAAATAGCTCCAATATTATTAATGATAATAATACGAGTGATCTATGATATCACTAGGGTTACACCTTGAAGCTCTAAGAAAAACGTATTAGAAAGATATATTCTAACTATAACCTAGGATCTCCTTTTATACAGCAAGGAGTCCTCTTCTACAAGATAAGTATAATGCTAATAGAATAAGATATACACAAGATCTTTTCTATGTTTATCTAAGCGTGTTTCTCTAACAGTTATCAAGTAAGCAGTGGTAATATTTGTTCTTGCAGTGGTAATGAGTTTCCACTGCAAGTACAATCTTCTGCAGTTGTAACATCTTCACTAGCCGTGGTAACTGGTAGTATAATTCCCAACAATCCTCCCCTAAACTTATGATTTATATGTAAATCAACAAGTTTCTTCAAGTATACAATAAACCTGAGGATATGGGAATTCTTCCAAACACTTATCTTGTCTTTCTCAACATTTTAGCAGCTCTTGCATATTGATCTTGAATTTTCTGAATCAAAGTTCTAATCTTTTCATTATCTGCATAAACTCTTAACTTTGACATGCTGAGAGCAATCCTCCCCTGAATCTGATCATCATTTTTCTCCTCCCCTGTTTGGGAGAATCTCCACCAAAATCAGCACAATCAGATAAAATTCAGAAGAACTTCCATCAATTTCTTTAATATCCACCTGTTATGAGAATTTGGTACACAGTTCCATCAATTCCTTTTGTAACATACTGCCTTCAGCACTTCCAGATGGATTACCTTCTGAGAGAGGTGCATCATTAGACAAAGATTCAATTTCTTACCTAGTTAAACTAGATAGTACTTCTGAACCACCCATATGTTTTAATTTGGCTAGGGATTTCACTACCTGTATCCAATCCCTTAGAATCAGACACATGAAGTGTTGCCATGGTAGAGCTCTGAATGATATTGTCAGATCCTGCATCTACACATAGTAAGGAAAAATTTTACACTGTCAGTGGTAACTATGAACCTGCAGTGGTAAAAATCAACAGAATTTTCAAAGAGCAGTGGTAAGAAAAACATGTAGAATTTGCTGCTCTTATCATAGTTTTTAGCAAACTATCAGCTATCAACGGATTTGATATGTCTTTACCATGAGCCGTTTGCTATGGACTAGCCAACTCTTGATCACAAAGATGTATGGTGAGTTGATAACCTAGTTTTTGGTAAACTATCAACCATGAACGGATTTGATATGTCTTTACCTGTAGCCGTTTGCTCAGGACTAGTTGATTCTTATGTGGATTAGACATGGTGAATCAATAACCATTTGTTATGTGTCTTAAGTTACACATCTTATAACTCCATTCACATTAAACACCTTAAGGACCAAACTGAACCAATATTAGTTAACCCAAGTAACTTTTAACCAAGTTACTATTTATACATTTATTGCTCCAAAGTCAACCCGATATCATCCATAATTACTCCTTCAAACTACCAAAACGGATAGAAGTAAAGATACTTCATTAATTATCCATTGGCCTTGACTTTGCATATAAATAGGGGTCTTAAAACACATCTATCAGCATCAACCAAATCAGCACATTAACAAACCCTAAACTTAAATATGAGTTTCCCAATCGTTTACATCTCCTCTGACAGCTCTTCTGATGAAGTGATCAGCTATGTTTCAGATTCTGAGGAGCATTCTTCTGGATGGAGTGGATACTTTCCACCAAGTACTGCATCAGCTCCATCTGTTGATGTCGATTCAGAGAAAGATGATCCAACCTTCAACCTTTCTGAGGAACTACCAAAGGCACTTACAACTCCCCTGAAGACTGCCATACACAACATGAAGTGGCCAGAGTCGTCAAAACCTGCAAAAGATCTGAAACCTCCACCACAAGTGCTTGGGCTTGCTTGTCCAAGAAAGCAGCTTTCCTTTGATGAGAAGAGGAACAAGCCAGCTAAGGGCAAGCATGCTTATGAGGGCAAAGGGAAAAAGCCTATGTAGTGTCTGAAGATCTTAGGTTGTTAGGTTGTGAGTTGTTAGTTTAAGTTTACATGTGTTTTGAACTTGTCTTAGTGAAAGAATGTATTCTGCAACCTTTTGAAGTGATAAATAAATGATCTTCTCTGTTTCCTTATTTCCACTGTGAGAACAAATCTTTCCACTGTATGATGCATAGTTTCCACTGAGCTTGTTTCTCCTTCATAAATGTTAGTGGAAAACCATACAAACATATACAAACAATAATAGTACATTAAAAGCTATCCTGCTACACTAAAAAGTATTAGACATAAAAAATTTATGGATTAAGCATTCCAATACCTGTTACCAAGTACTGAAATCTACCCACATCAAGCACTTTTGTTAATAAATCAGCATAATTGTCATCAGTGTGAATTTTGACAACATGAATAAGCTTTTTCTCAAAACAATCTCTAATAAAGTGATGTCTAATTTCAATATGTTTAGTTTTAGTGTGTTGCACATGATTCTTAATAATACAAATTGTACTACTATTGTCTATATATATAATGGTGTTCATGAAATTGTACCCATAATCCAAGAGTTGATTCTAAAGCCAAAGAATCTGAGCACAACAACTAGCAGCTGCAACATATTCTGCTTCAGTAGTTGAAGTAGCAACCATTGTCTGTTTCTTGCACTGCCATGACACCAATCTACATCCAAGGAATTGACATCCTCCTGTGGTTGATCTTCTATCCAAACTTGCACCAGCATAGTCACTATCTGAGTAAGTAATCAACTCCATAGGAGATTCCCTTGGATACCACAATCCTAGATTAGGATAAGTCTTCAAGTATCTAAAAATCTTTTCCACTGCTGTCAGATGTGATGTCTTTGGAGTCACTTGAAATCTTGCACAGGCACACACAACAAACATAATGTCTGGCCTTGATGAAGTGAGATACATCAAAGAACCAATCATAGACCTGTAAGTATGAACATCAACATTTACACCACTAGCATTCTTTAACAATAAGTGAGTGGTATTGTCAGCAGGGGTATTGGAAGATTTTGCATCAGTGAACTTGAACTTCTTAATTATCTCAGCCACATACTTGTCTTGACTGATAAAGATGCCTTCTTTACTCTGTTGTACTTGCAGCCCCAAAAAGAATGTGAGTTCCCCCATAGAACTCATCTGAAATTCATCTTTCATCAGCTTCTCAAACTCTTTGCACATCCCTTAACATTTGCAGAACAGACATATACCAAACAACTTGCAAACATAATAGTGAGTCACTGTAAAACTCAGAAAGTATTATCAAGTCATTCATAATCATTAGGAGTCTTTGACTGTCCCTGCACTCAACATAAAGGAATTAGAACCTTTTGGGGACCCAAGCCACAAATGACTTGGATCTGCCTCGTGTATCAATATAATTGTATCTATCAAAGGTCATTGATACACCATTGGGATTGTTTGAGGTTGTTGTTCCTTTTGGTTTCCATTCCCAACGAGCTGAGGCCTTAACAGCATTACCCATGTTTACCCTTTTCTTATTCACATAGACACCAGTGGAAACATTTGGTCTTGCAGTGGTAAATGCAGGCCTAGCAGTGGAAACTGCTGGATTAGTAAATTTGGGTCTCCACTTGTGATTCTTGTGATCATTCTTTTCAAAATAAGTCTTTTTCCCTGTTTGATAAGATTTAACAAAAGCAGGGGACTTAGGATAAACTCTGTTTTTACTACTAGCAGTGGCAACTGCTGGTCTAGCAGTGGAAATTGGTTTTATGCTAGTGTGAAGTAAAACAGACATGGGAACCATCTTGCTTAGGGGGTTTGGATGAGTTATTTTATTAGAATTATGTTCATTCACCCTTGTATTCACAAACACTTCCCTTCTTCCCATGTGGTAGTTACAAGTATAGGAAAGATGATCAAAGCTACCACAAATATGACAGGCCTTATTGTTGAACACAAAATCACTACCAAACTGCCTAGTTTTAACATGATTCCAACTTCTCATGTTCCCTCTAGGAGATTTAGACCTATCCCTGTACATCTCAGCATACCTAGTAGTAGGCCTAGTGTAATTTGTCTGTGTCCTAGGCTTCTCTTTGACTACTTCAGGAATACTTTTTCTTTCCTCTACATTAACATTTTCAGGAACACTAGATTTAGACTCAACATTCAAACATTCATCTTTAAGAGATGAGTCACTAGCACTATCAAAAGTCTCAACCTCAACCTGAACCTTTTCAGTTTCAACTGGTTTAACAAATTTTGGTCCATAGGTCATAGGTAGATCCTGAAATTCTTCTAAACCTGTGTGAGCTAGGTCAATACCAGGAGGTGCTGGAACACCTCTTAGAGGTGGTGGAACAGATTTGTATCCAAGACCTGATTTAGCTTTGCTCACAACTTGGGCTTCCCAAATTTTGCTAATGCTCTTAGATTGATGGTCTAGTGTTTGATTAGTTATCTGAATGTTCTCACTAGCCTTCTTAACTTTTTCAATCTCTTCCCTAAGAGCTTTATTCACTTCAACATAAAAATCTAAGTCTCTTTTTAAAACAACAATGTCATCACTGAACTTAGATTCATTTGCCCTATAATGCTCTATCTGTTTTTCTAAAACATCTAGACCTCTTTTATGATTTGCTAAATTATAATTAGTATGATGTAAATCTAGCATCAGTGCATCATATTGTGTTTTAGAGATCTCTAACTCTTTTAAGGCCTTACAGTTTTTAGAACAAGCATTATCAGTATGTACCTCAGAGTCTGAAAAAGCCATGAGTGCATGCTCAGTAGCAAGCATTGCAGATTCTGAATTATCTTCTTCATTCTGAGTCATAAAGCTCCAATCAAAGCTCACTTTTGAGTCTGCCATAGGGTCTTCTAAATCAAAATATCAAAGCCTTGCTCTGATACCACTTGTTGGATCGTGAACACCTTGAACTTGTGTTAATATTGATACTTTGAGTGATACCACTAAGTATGCGGAATCTACTTAATGATACTTAGAAGATTAGTTGTAAATGAAACAGTTGTATGTATGAAAGAACAATGTATGTAACAAACAAATAGCTCCAATATTATTAATGATAATAATACGAGTGATCTATGATATCACTAGGGTTACACCTTGAAGCTCTAAGAAAAACGTATTAGAAAGATATATTCTAACTATAACCTAGGATCTCCTTTTATACAGCAAGGAGTCCTCTTCTACAAGATAAGTATAATGCTAATAGAATAAGATATACACAAGATCTTTTCTATGTTTATATAAGCGTGTTTCTTTAACAGTTATCAAGTAAGCAGTGGTAATATTTGTTCTTGCAGTGGTAATGAGTTTCCACTGCAAGTACAATCTTCTGCAGTTGTAACATCTTCACTAGCTGTGGTAACTGGTAGTATAATTCCCAACAGGTAGGTCTGCCAGTGTAGGGGTGGCCGAGCACCCTCCAGCCCCCCCACTGGCTCCGTCTCTGCATGAAACTTGATTAGCGCTAACAATAAAACCTAATGGGTCAAACCCCACACGGACTTGAGTCATATCCATCATGTTGGTTATTATGTGTTTGAGTGTTCCCAGATTAGGGTTAAGATAATCAATGAGTACCGGATATTCACTTGAAATCGTGTTATCACTTTCCAATAGAAACTATTCGACCCTATGCATGGGTTACACGAATATCTCTATGGGATAAGACCAAGTGATGTTCTTGTTTTAGGCACAAATCAAGAACAGAATTGTATTCAAGTGTTTAGGGTTTGTATTGTATCGTATTCATGCAGAATGTTATGACCTCTATTTATAATAGAGAATACTCAAACGCTAGCCCATGGAATTATGTATAATTAACAGCCCATTAATTATATCATATTACTTTCCATAATAGTTGGAATCAGTGGTTATCAGTGGAAACAATAACACTAGCAGTTGTAATGTTAACACTATCAGTGGTAATAATAACACTAGCAGTGGAAACTAGCAACAGAATCCACTGTCAGTAGAATCATACCATCAGCAGAAACAGATTCATGCTATCAGCAAAAACATGCTATCAGCAGAAACAATACATAACAACTATTGAGTCAGGGGATTCAGTGACCAAATGGGTGTACACTCCGTACCTCCAAACCCATTACCAGGTGTGAATTAATCCCTCAAGTGCACTAAATTTTCCAACAATCCTCCCCAAATTTAGTTCACTTACGTTGCATGAAAAATTAAACACAAAACAAAACATATGCGTAAATGAAAATATCTTGAAGATTGAATTCTCATCTTAGTACATTACACGTTCAAATATTCGAGATTCAGGGTGTTCTAAGAATTGAACCCTTCAACCCATTTGAATACCAGAAGATAAAATACACATACATTTTCAAACACTTAAATAAACCTGACACTATACAAGCCATGTGTCCATATCCAATTCATAAATGTTGTAAAAGCTAAAAGTCCAAAGCTTCCTGAAGCGGCAAAAATTCAACATTTATATAGGTGGTTCCTCTTTATTCATGCTCATGCTTAGCACTTTTTCAAAGAAAAATAACTATTAAGAAGTAATGACTTCATCCTCCTTTCCAGCAGGTTCCAAGCACAAACCTTGGGATGTTTGTAAAACATGTGCTCCAGTCCACTAAATGTTCAGCTTTCCACATTGAAGTCAGCTCCCAAGTTTCCTCAGGAGGGAGTTGGGTGTCTCAGCATTCAGTGACTAAGTTGGACTTAAACCCATCCCTTTAGCAGACTTCAAAACTAAGTCTCTAGCCAAATCCTTCGTCAAGTGATCAGCTAAGTTTTGTTGAGATTTAACAAACTCTATAGATATCACCCCATTCATGATAAGCTCACGAATCATGATATGCCTAACACCTAAGTGTCTAGACTTCCCATTGTACATCTGGCTATAAGCCTTAGCCAATGTAGCAGCACTATCACAAAGGATAGAAATAGGTGCTATAGGTTTAGGGCACAATGGAATCTCAAGAAGCAAGTTTCTCAACCATTCAGCTTCTTTACCAGCAGAAGCTAAAGCCACAAATTTAGATTCCATGGTTGAACTGGTAATGCAAGTTTGTTTCTTAGATGCCCAAGAAATTGCACCTCCACCAAGTAGGAATACCCAGCCACTGGTAGACGAATTGTCTTCAGTGTTACTGATCCAACTTGCATCAGTGTATCCTTCCAACACTGAAGGATAACCAGTATATGAGAGACTATAATCCATAGTTCTCTTCAAATACTTAAAAACCCTCTGAATTGCTTGCCAGTGATGAGCACTAGGATTACAAGTATACCTGCTCAGTTTACCCACAGCAAAAGCAATATCAGGTCTTGTACAAGTCATGGCATACATCAAGCAGCCAATCACCCTAGAATATTCAAGTTCAGATACAGCTTTGCCAGTATTAGGCATTAGCTTCTCACTTGTATCCATGGGAGTACTCACTGGAGTACAATCAAAGTAATTAAATTTCCTTAACACCTTCTCAATGTAATGAGACTGAGAGATAGAAATTTTGTTACTTTCATGTTTAATCCTAATACCAAGGATAACATCAGCCTCCCCCATATCCTTCATGGAGAACTTTGATGACAAAAATTCCTTTGTAAGGTCAACTTGATTTTGGTCAGTGCCAAAAATCAACATGTCATCAACATATAGACAAATGATGACTCCTTTACCAGATTCATCAAATTTGCTATATACACATTTGTCAGCCTGATTAAGTAAATAACCACTAGACAAAACCACTTCATCAAACTTTTGATGCCATTGCTTAGGTGCTTGTTTTAGTCCATAAAGAGACTTAATCAGTTTGCACACCTTGTTTTCATTTCCAGGCATGATGAAGCCCTGAGGTTGGTTCATATAAACTTCCTCATCTAAATCACCATTCAAGAAAGTTGTCTTTACATCCATCTGATGAATAATCAGATTGTGAATTGATGCCAAAGCAATCAACAATCTTATGGTACTGATACGAGCCACTGGAGCATAAGTATCAAAATAGTGTATTCCTGACTTATGGTACTATTTAAGTAAATAACCACTAGACAAAACCACTTCATCAAACTTTTGATGCCATTGCTTAGGTGCCTATTTTAGTCCATAAAGAGACTTAATCAGTTTGCACACCTTGTTTTCATTGCCAGTCATGATGAAGCCTTGAGGTTGGTTCATATAAACTTCCTCATCTAAATCACCATTCAAGAAAGCTGTCTTTACATCCATCTGATGAATAATCAGATTGTGAATTGATGCCAAAGCAATCAACAATCTTATGGTACTGATACGAGCCACTGGAGCATAAGTATCAAAATAGTCTATTCCTGACTTTTGTCTAAAGCCCTGAATAACTAGTCTTGCCTTGAACTTTTCAACAGTTCCATCTACCTTCATTTTCTTTTTGAAAATCCATTTGCTACCTAGAGGTTTGCAACCAGGTGGTAGATCAGTCAACACATAAGTGTTATTGCCCATGATAGAGTCCATCTCATCATTAATTGCTTCTTTCCAGAAAGCAACATCCTGGGACTTCATTGCTTCTTCAAATGTTTTGGGATCATCCTCAACAATGAAGCAATAGGAGTATTGATCAAAGACCTCACTCCTTGTACCTTCAATTAAGTATAATTGATACTCAGGTCCAAATGACTTTGGAGTCCTGACCCTATTACTCCTTCTGAGCTCAGGTTCAGGTTGTTGTTCCACAACCTCATCAAGGACCTGAGATGATAATTCATTAGGGACCTCTGATACACCAATGTCATCAGTTCCATTTGGAATCTTTTGACTTGGTCTAGGGACTGATGAGAATCTATTCTCATCAAATAGTGCATCCCTTGATTCAATTATTGAGTTAATTGAAACAGATTCATTAGGTTCAATAACATAGAACCTATAAGCCTTGGAATGCTCAGTGATAAAGTGTTTTTGTAGTATAAAATTATTATTCCGAAGAAATACCGGTGAAAGTATTTCCCGGGTCGTTTTCCCAGCGAAGGTAGAATGGAATCGTGAATAATCGAATCGCGAAATCGAGTCGTGAAAAGTGGTAAAGTGAAAAATATGATTTTGAATGTCAAATTATGATAAGAAATAGTAAACTACGCAGAATATACAAGCTAGGTATGTTCAAAAGTTAAAAACGTGAAAACGGGAATTCAAACGTGAAAATAAACGTAACGTACTAAATAAAACGCGACTTATATACAAAAAATGATCCTACAAATGCGAAACAAGTTTCTAAAAATCTTAAACTACTAAAAAGAATTTTGAGAAAAAGAAAAATATTTTTTTAGACTTTTTATTTATTTTCTAGAATTTATTTTCTATTTATTGAATTAAAAAGTAATTAAAAATAAAAGAAAATATAAAAAATAATGGGAAAATTATGAAAACTATTTTGGAAAATCTAGAATATTATAAAAGAATTTTCAAAACTATTTTTGTATTTTTCAAGACTTTTTCTGAATTTTTATAGATTTTTTGTTATTTAAAAATGATTTAAAATTGATTTTAAACTAAAAGAAATTAAGAAAAATAGTAAATGGACTCAGAAAAATATGAAAAATTTACAGAAATTCTAAAATATTATAAGAAGCTTGCAGAAAAATTTTGGAAAGAAAAGGATAAGCAGAAGTGCTTATTAAGGCCAAAACAGCTTATGGCAAGTGCTTATTGATAAGCACTTGCCACAAAAAGCAGTCTAAGCAAGCTAATTAATAAGCAGATTCAATTCAGGATAAGCAATAAGCTGAGAAACAAAGTAAAACACTTATATCAACTCTAAGGAACTTAGAAACAACAGAAAACCTCAAGCTCAAGCTTATTTGAACACTAGCAATCCTAATCTTAATTCAGAAACCAAGCTCAAACCCCTAATAAGCATTCCTCAAAAAGCTGTCCTAATAAGCTCTAATCTTAAAACCAATGAGAAAAATGATGGACCACCAACCAAAGATCATGAAAACTTCAAAAGCCATATCTCATTTACACTTGTTCTGATCTAAAATTATCATGAAACAGCAGCCTATGGACCATCAGAAATGAAACAGTTGACTAAATGATGCAACAATACTTTGACTTATATCAATTTCAGATGAATAAAACTACTCCTACTGGTTGTATTAAGCTAAACTTCAACTGATTTAAGCTATATAAATGGATTATGCAACTATAAGTACAGTATCACTAACTGATGCATTAAACTCTAACAGTTAACTAATTTAAATCATAACTTTGACTATTTATGCAATGACTACTGTTATTAAGACCTAATTAACTATAACATCACTGAAGAATCCTAAGTGTAACAGTAATCCAGCTTCTATACTACTACAACTAACTCTAAACCTCAGATCCAAACACTACCTTAGTGACTATTAAACTTGATGAAACAGATATTATATTCACTGGTTCACAAATTCCTCAATCTCAGATTCTAACAAGTTTCTAATCTCTAAATATAGCTCAACCAGTTAACCAAAATCCATAAGAACAACAGGTTATACCAAAACTCAGATTCATAAAATGACAGATGATCAAATCCACTAGTATGAAACTATCAAGCTGCACAATCAAGTAACAATTCAGCAACAGATCACAATGAAACAAATACTCAACTCAAATCAAGGTTATACTCAGATCTATCAATCTCAGTTAATCAAAATAAGCTAAACTACACAGATAAAATCAATACAGATGAATTAATCACTATAACAAGCTATCCTCTATACTAAAATAACTACTAAATCAAAAAGCTAAAACCAATGAAACAGTAATTTGACTACCAAACTATACTATCACAACTTATGCTATTAATGAGAGATCAGATTAAAAACTTACAAAGTAAATACCACCTCAGCAAGAACAGAGGTGGATCACTAAGCTTGCCTATCTTTAAGATAGGCAAAGACCATCCCTGTCTGTCTTATGCTATCACTATACCACAGCAACCTCTGGATCCAAACACCTTTGGATGAAACAGTAACAAGTTCTCAACAGGCTATCTAAGCTTGAACAATCTATTTATAAGCTGAATCAGCGTATTTCAGACCTACACAACTAATTTGAAACAATTTTTTTATTTTTTTATAATTTTCTGAATTTTTTATTTATTTTCTTTACTTGAAAACTTATTGACTGAATTAAAAGGATAAGTTGATTAAGCTAATTTGTAAACAATGAGATTTACTTAATAGAAAATAAGCTGAAATTAGGTGATTATAAGCTAGATATAAGCTAAATTGAAACAGAATAAGCAATGAAAGTAATTAATAAGCTGAAAAATATGAAGGTAAACTCAAACTTTTATTGAAAACTTATAAGAAAATTACATTTTCTAAACTAAATTCAATCTATTGAAATTTTGACAGCATAACACTACCCTAAAAACTACACTACACTACTCCTAAGCTAACACCTTCAAATGTGGTGAGGAGAGGAGCTTATATAGCCTTGAGGAGTGAGTTGGGGTATCAAATGCCATGCTGGCAATACTGGTGCATTTGTGTTTCTTCTCAACATCTCATCACCCTTGGATCAATATTGTGCTTCTTTGATCTCATGCTAGCCCTTGGATCAGATTATGAGACGTGGCATACCCAATAATAAAACGCCATCTGTCCAAATGAATGCATCACTCTCTCTGACACGCGCTCTGACATGTGACCATAGCTTCTGGAAGCCTAATGATTGATATATGATTGGTTAATTAATGTGGTTTGAACCAATTTGGACAATGGTGTGAGTTAGGGTTCATGGGTATTTGGGGGTTCTGGGTTTGAGGGGATTGGGGGTAAAAAAAAGCGGTTTGATTTATTTTTATTAATTAGACCGTGGGTGAGGGTATTTTGACCGAGGAGTAAATGTGGGTCGGGTAATATTTTGGAAGTGTGGGCTTGGGCTTATTTGATGGAATTGGACCAGGCTTTTGTTCTTGTATTGTTTTCATATTTTGGTAATATGAAATCCAAGGACCTATTTTGTAAATTGCCAAACTTCAAATACCAAAACTGTCAACTCTGAAAAGTATAACCAAGGACTATTCTTGACAATCTTGAATAAATGAAGGACTGATGTTGACTTTTGAATTCCAGCTCTGACTTTTTGACCGTCTTTCACTCTCGTGCCCGTTTTTCCGGTATTTGCATGATTTATGTCCATTTAATTAATATCCGTACCTGCACATGTAAAAACACAAAAACAAACAAATTTGGCATTTATGGTCGGGTTTTTGGTCTTTTTAGTCCGGTTTTGGTCAAATAAAAATGAGTGAATAAACACTCACCAAAATCCCCCCGACTAAAGTATTGTCGTGTCCTCACGCAATGTGATCAATTCACGCTTTTGGGATAAATAATTTTGATACTCTTTCTACTAACTTTGAAAAGTAGCAAGGAGGTTCAAAAGAGATTACAAAATCATTTATTCCTGTAAACGCTCCGTTTTCCAAAATTTTTCCTTTATTCCACTTTATTCTATTTTTGTACTTTTCATACTTCACACTTGTGACGGTTTGTTGAACTTTCATTATCTTGCAATAATTGTTAGGGTCAACGAGTAGAAACACCTCTATTTAAGAAGCGACCATACGGATAAAAATCGTCATCCTTGATTTTTCACGAGTCCCCAAACTAAGCGTACAAACGAGATCACAGCTTATCTACAAATTAGATGCTAACACTACTCATAAAAGTTACTTGTGGAAACTCCTTACTCCCATGTCCTAGGTTTTGTATCTCAATATTTTACTTTGTTGAGAAATGAATTGCTTCATATTTTCTCGTTTCGATAACTTTTTAGTCCGATAGTGATACCTAAGTTAAAACGATAAGTAGTTATTCATTTTCTCTTAAGAACCACTGCAATAGAAATTCGGTCCACATCAAGGAATTTGGGGTACATACAATATCAAAGATATAAGTTGCGGAGTACGATCACGTGCACCTCATGTGACTGATTACTAATCACTTATCACATGCACCTCACGCGCCAACAACTTATTTACATACATAAGCTCTTATTCGATACAACTTCAACTTTCACTTTTCATTTTTCATTTTTTTCATTTTTTTTTCATACTTTTTTCTTTCTTGACTTTTTTCTCAACATCAATGGAGGCTTATCGGGTAGCTCCAAAACCACATAGATAATCAACTTTTGACTTTTGATTTTTTTCACTTTTTGCTCTTATTTTTTATGTTCCTTGATATGTACCCAACTTTTAAAGCAAAAATTCTTTTAAGAAAACAAAGAACTAAATATTATTCAAACTTAAATACCACTAATTAACCTAGAACATCTATTTTCTATGTGTGACGTATCTGATGGGAGTAAAAAGCCACAAGTACCTCTTATGAGCTCTAAATAGAACCACTACTCCAAGTTTAGCATCTAATTTCTAAATAAACTCTATCATTTCTCGCTCTTCGCAATTTAAGATTCCAAATAATGAAACCCGTGAATACTTAGCCGATAATCAGCCACGCATATATAAAGTCAAGTACGGGAACTTGCAGATTCTTAAGAAAGAATTCGCATTTTATAGCTCCTTGTGTACAAAACTAGCACAAGCTTATGTGATCATCATTGGTTAAGGGAACAAGCTAGGGCTCAACACGCCCGGTCAAGTCAAAATATTTATTCCTACTCTCGCCAGCAAGAAAGTCAACAAGGTGTCAAAACACTTATTCAAACTTTATTATATTTTTGCACAACATTTTCAATTTTTTTTTTTTTTTTTTTTTTTTTTTTTTTTTTTTTTTTTTTTTTTACTTTTTCATTGCTTTTTCTCAAAAATTTTGAAATTTTCAATTTTTTTATTTTTGGTGGGAAAACGGAGTTGCAAGAGTACACAACATGTGAAAAATGGTAGGTCAAAATCGAATCGAAGATTCACCCTTCCCCCGACTAGAACGAAACATTGTCCTCAATGTTTTATGGGTTAAGGTAATCCTAACAAAATTCTAGGCCGTTTATTAATTATGCCAAAGAAAACGTTAGTCGATAAGATTTAACGGATATAGGATTTCCAAGTAGCACCGATGAATGAGACTACAAGTGAAGAAATAACGAGCACGAGAGTCATCATAAATCACGGACAATCCTGAACAAACATCACAAACAACCATGGAACACAAGAGTAGAAGAGGCACCCCCTCCTCACGTTAGGTGTTAGAAAATAGAAAATAAGAAGATGAAATTGGATAAGCATGGGTTGCCACCCACGAAACGCTTGTTTTTGTTCACCGAGTCACATGAGCTTGACTCGATCCCCGAATTAATTCGTCCTTGGGGAGAGCAGATAAAACGGCCACTTGGCAATAGAGATGCCAGGATCAAATATGGTGTCCTCACTCCCGGTGGAGTGGAAAGAAGAAATGGTGGGATAGGTATAGAATGGTTGAAACACCCGGATAGTATAAACATAGTCGATTTCTGAATCAAGGGTGGGTAAAATAGTAAGCTCGGGATCATCATGATTATAAATCTCGTCCACCACTCCCACAACAACTTCATTAACATCGAGCTCAAAATCTTCATCGGGCGGTTTCGCGGGTGGACGAGAAGATGGTAAATCAAAGAGAAATGAATCGGCATCGAAAGGTAAATCATCATAATCTAATTCTTTAGTAAGCACGTTTCTTCGAAGGCCATTCTCGTCATTTTCAATATCTGGTTGAGAAATGGTATGAGAAAGTTCACCGGATAACTTCTCGTGAGGAGAATCAAGCATATGATGTAAAACCTGAACCTCGGGTTTCATTTCAGACTCATCACTAAGAATATTGAAGATCGGATTATTTGAAATTTGATTAAAATCCGATTCAAAATCAAATAACGGATTCGTGAAAGTCTTATCGAAAGTTTCGGAAACCCTTGGAACGAGGTCATCATCATCCTCATCATCATCACCGATATCTCCACAAGAGTCTTCATCACTCGTAGTATACTCATTGTGAGAATTGGAATAACTTTCAACTTCAACTAAATCTTCATTGCTCATCGGAGAGAGAGAAGTTGATGGCTCTTCATTCAATAATTCTTCGAGTAAACGAATATCCCCCTCCGGATCAAAATTAGCATCGTCCATTATCGGAATGGAATCATTAGCAAGAAATGCCTCGATCTCATCTAAAACGACATCACTCCCTTCAACCGGTGTGAAAGAAGGATGGAAAGAAGAATCACCGTTAGAATTTTCCCCGGACTCACTTTGGATTGGAACGAGGTTCTCAACACTTGACGTATTGAATTCGTCAGATTCTGTTGCCGAAATAGTGTCAAGAGGCCTGTCCCCCATTATTAGAGAGTCCTCGGGTTCTACAGGAGAAGAGATAGAATCATTTTGAGGATTTAGATTGATCATAATCGTGGAACTATCATCATACAAACAACACTCACAAAATTTGAATTTTCTTTCTTCAACAAGAGGTTCTTCCATCGATTTCTCATTAGGCTCGGGAGTAGACGTCATACGATTAACCACCATCTCTTTCAACTTCTCGATCATTGATTTGATTTCAAAAATTTGATTATTAAATTCGGAAGTTTGTGGGGGTTGGTAAAAACCATTAGAATCGTAACAAGAATTAGGTTCATGATAAAAAAATTTCAAACGATCCCCCACAATTTTCAAAATTCGATGTATTTTGAAATTCACCATTGTAATACGAATTTGGCTCATAAAAATCATTTTGAGGATAACAATCAAGGCTCGGATTATAATCGAAAGACGTATCAGCATTCGAAGCATAGCACATACAATCGGTGTATCCACATACATCACAAAAACATCGCCCACATGGCATTCCTTCTTCGGACGGGTTTCCACAATTATAGCAATAAAACGAAGGTGGTGGTGGTGTATAAAAATTGGGAATGTTTGACGAATTGTTGAACGAATTTTGATCATACGTATGAGAATTACAATTCAAACAAACGCCATCACGAATATTATCTCCACATTCATTGCATGTACACCACACACACAACCCTCCAAAGAACGGTTCTCCACAATTGGAACAAAACGTATCCATATGAATTAAACGTGAGAGGGATTGAGAAGAAGAATTAAATTTTAGAGAATAAGAAGATTATTTTTGTCTTTGATTTTTCAAATTTTTATTATTTTTTTTTAGAGAAAATATATACAAGATAGTGGAAAACTTAACACAACACGATTTTTCAACACGAATATTCAAAACTCACGTCCACCTTCCCCGGTAGCGGCGCCATTTTTGATAAAGTGTTTTTGTAGTATAAAATTATTATTCCGAAGAAATACCGGTGAAAGTATTTCCCGGGTCGTTTTCCCAGCGAAGGTAGAATGGAATCGTGAATAATCGAATTGCGAAATCGAGTCGTGAAAAGTGGTAAAGTGAAAAATATGATTTTGAATTTCAAATTATGATAAGAAATAGTAAACTACGCAGAATATACAAGCTAGGTATGTTCAAAAGTTAAAAACGTGAAAACGGGAATTCAAACGTGAAAATAAATGTAACGCACTAAATAAAACGCGACTTTTATACAAAAAATGATCCTACAAATGCGAAACAAGTTTCTAAAAATCTTAAACTACTAAAAAAAATTTTGAAAAAAAAGAAAAATATTTTTTTAGACTTTTTATTTATTTTCTAGAATTTATTTTCTATTTATTGAATTAAAAAGTAATTAAAAATAAAAGAAAATATAAAAAATAATGGGAAAATTATGAAAACTATTTTGGAAAATCTAGAATATTATAAAAGAATTTTCAAAACTATTTTGTATTTTTCAAGACTTTTTCTGAATTTTTATAGATTTTTTGTTATTTAAAAATGATTTAAAATTAATTTTAAACTAAAAGAAATTAAGAAAAATAGTAAATTGACTCAGAAAAATATGAAAAATTTACAGAAATTCTAAAATATTATAAGAAGCTTGCAGAAAAATTTTGGAAAGAAAAGGATAAGCAGAAGTGCTTATTAAGGCCAAAACAGCTTATGGCAAGTGCTTATTGATAAGCACTTGCCACAAAAATTTTACCAAACTGTTACCACAGATGTTTTATACTACAATAAGCATAAAGAAACTCAGATATGAACATAAGAAACACAGGAACAGTGATTACAAGCAAATAAGCAGTCTACACAAGCTAATTAATAAGCAGATTCAATTCAGGATAAGCAATAAGCTGAGAAACAAAGTAAAACACTTATATCAACTCTAAGGAACTTAGATACAACAGAAAACCTCAAGCTCAAGCTTATTTGAACACTAGCAATCCTAATCTTAATTCAGAAACCAAGCTCAAACCCCTAATAAGCAGTCCTCAAAAAACTGTCCTAATAAGCTCTAATCTTAAAACCAATGAGAAAAATGATGGACTACCAACCAAAGATCATGAAAACTTCAAAAGCCATATCTCATTTACACTTATTCTGATCTAAAATTATCATGAAACAGCAGCCTATGGACCATCAGAAATGAAACAGTTGACTAAATGATGCAACAATACTTTGACTTATATCAATTTCAGATGAATAAAACTACTCCTACTGGTTGTATTAAGCTAAACTTCGACTGATTTAAGCTATATAAATGGATTATGCAACTATAACTACAGTATCACTAACTGATGCATTAAACTCTAACAGTTAACTAATTTAAATCATAACTTTGA
Source organism: Artemisia argyi (assembly GCA_030686995.1). Lineage (NCBI taxonomy): Eukaryota > Viridiplantae > Streptophyta > Magnoliopsida > Asterales > Asteraceae > Artemisia > Artemisia argyi. The sequence goes on from CM060681.1 coordinate 210,848,083, forward strand.
CTATTTATGCAATGACTACTGTTATTAAGACCTAATTAACTATAACATCACTGAAGAATCCTAAGTGTAACGGTAATCCAGCTTTTATACTACTACAACTAACTCTAAACCTCATATCCAAACACTACCTTAGTGACTATTAAACTTGATGAAACATATATTATATTCACTGGTTCACAAATTCCTCAATCTCAGATTCTAACAAGTTTCTAATCTCTAAATATAGCTCAACCAGTTAACCAAAATCCATAAGAACAACAGGTTATACCAAAACTCAGATTCATAAAATGACAGATGATTAAATCTACTAGTATGAAACTATCAAGCTGCACAATCAAGTAACAATTCAGCAACAGATCACAATGAAACAAATACTCAACTCAAATCAAGGTTATACTCAGATCTATCAATCTCAGTTAATCAAAATAAGCTAAACTACACAGATAAAATCAATACAGATGAATTAATCACTATAACAAGCTATCCTCTATACTAAAAATCACTACTAAATCAAAAAGCTAAAACCAATGAAACAGTAATTTGACTACCAAACTATACTATCACAACTTATGCTATTAATGAGAGATCAGTGATGAGTGCTTAATCACTCATCCTTTTTAGACCCAAAATCAGACCAAATACACCAAATACTAACCAAAAATGCCAAGAGATTGTATGTTTTTGTATTTGTGTATGTGCAGGTACGGATATGTGAAAAATGAACAAAAACAAAGCAAAACGGACAAAAACGAGCACGAGATTGGAAAAAGGTAAAAAGCCGAAGCCAAGGAAGAAATCTATCCAAGAAAAGCTCAAAACAACAATTCAAATTCTTAAAGATTCAAAGAATGACAAAAGAGACCCTTAGTGGAAGCGTGAAGATATTGACAAGAAAAATACTCCAAGTATTCACAAGTTGTCGATTTTGATCCTTTAAAGAACTTAGGAAGAAAAGTCAACTCAAATCCTCCAAGTCACAAGAAATGCATTTGGACCGTTCTCAGTCGTTACGTTTAATATTAAGTTGTATTAGTTACATTTTATAATGTTTTAAGCTTGAATTTCATGATTTGTAAAGGTCTAGGGGCTAATTATGCAACAATGTAAAAGATTAGAGAAGCCCTAGCCCCTAGCCTATAAATAGAGATGTAAGCCTCATTTGAGAGGTTGGTTAGTTTTTAGTTTTTGTTAGTTCTAAGATTAATTTTAAATTTAATTTTTGTCTAGTCTTATTTTACTTTCTCTCTCTAAAGCTTTATCTTTCTAAAAAATCTTTAATTTTTAGTTGTTAAAGTCTTGTTTTTATTGGTGGGATTTAAAGTTTATGGTTAAACTAGTTGGCCTAGTGTTAAATTTGGTGAAAAACATTAGTTTTTAGGCTTTATTTTGGATCAAAATGGTGTTTTGTTATGTATTTTATCGAGTTATATTTTATTTTATCGAGTTAGATATTTAAAAAAAAAAAAAAAAAAAAAAAAAAAAAAAAAAAAAAAAACTATCGAGTTAGGATTTTAGTGATTATCGAGTTTGTGTTTAAGGTTTATCGAGTTTGATATTTTATATATGTTTTATCGAGTTACAGTTATTGTGCAAAATTTTGTATCGAGTTAGAATGTTTCACTTAGGGACCTATATGCAAGAAGAATTATTTTCGAGTTACATTTCCTAAAAACAGTTATCGAGTTTGAGGTTTTCATACTTTCGAGTTTGAGTTACTTTTGACCATCGAGTTTGAGTTTTTTTATTCCATCGAGTTAGATTTTTTTTTTTTATAAAGTTACCGAGTTTGACTTTTGTTTTTATTTTGTTTTTATTTTTTTTAAATATCAAGTATTGATTATACCAAGTTTCATTTCTTTTGGCGAGTTAGCCAAGATTATCAAGTTAGATAATCATTGCCTCATCGTTTATCGAGTGAGGTTCTCTTATGCTTAATATCTAAACGAAACTCTGCCGAATTTTTCTAAAAATTTATTAAGTTAGGATTTATTATATAACAAGTTAGTATCTTTTATTTAGTAACGTCATCTAGTAAACATTTATAGTTTAATAATAATTAGTTTTTTATTTCTTTTACTTATTTCCTTTTTAATTAGTCTTTATATCCTTTTCATTTATTAAAATTAAAAAGCCAAAAATATAATTTTCCTTTTACGTTATTTTTCTTTTATATCTTATTATTTAGAAAAACTCAATTTGCAATCGTAGGACTAGTTTCGCTTTTATTTTTCTTTTTAAATTAGTCGTTTTAAGTTTTCTTTATGTTTTTATTTCTATTTCATTTTTGAGAATGTTCGTTTTATTTGCTAATTTGTTTTGCATTATTTGCTTGTTCTCTTTACTTTAATTGCAATTTTATTCTCATTTGTAGTATAATCAAAAACTAAAATATTTCTTCTATCCTCATTCACTTCACAAGATTCACAAACCGAACCGACAAGATCGAATTCAGCCCTCGTTGGGAGAACGACCAGGGGAATTACTTTCACGAGCATTTCTTCGGAAAAACAAAACTATACACTCAAAAAGACATTTAATCAATGGCGCCGCTGCCGGGGAGGCGTTGTTAAGATTTCGTCGATCGTTTGTTTGATTTGTGTTTTGAAGAACCTTCCTTTGGAAGTTATCGCATTTATTAAAATCTTAAAAAAAAAAAAAAAAAAAAAAAATCTTTTTCATTCTCTTTTTGATTTAGCTTGTGGTGTATGCACACCCGTTCTTCTTCTGAGAATCTTACGTCTCCGTTCTCTAACCCCGAGCGGGTTCTACGACATACGAATCGTGTTCATTTCCTCGACGACGAGGAGATGAACCATGATGAACAACACAACGGGCCCCCGCCGATGGGTGGTCCGCAGCACAATGTTATCCCGCCGATGGGACAACAACTGGCATTTGATCCACGTCCGATGGAAGAACAACTCCAATTACCATTTAACGGTGTGAGGAGAGCTATTGTGATTCCGGACATCAATGCCAACTTTGAAATCAATCACGGATTACTCAATTTAATCACGGGTATATCCTTTCACGGGTTCGATAACGAAGATCCCTATGTACACATCCGTAATTTCGCCGACATCGCTGAGATCATTAGAATGAATCAAGTTCCTCACGATGTGGTGAAATTGAAGTTGTTTCTTTTCTCCTTAAAAGGAGCAGCCCGGACTTGGCTGGAAAAGGAACCGCCTAACTCGATTCACACTTGGAATGATCTCGCTTCCAAGTTTGTGAATTATTTCTATCCTCCCTCTAAAACTTCTAATCTACGATCCCAAATCTTTCGATTCCAACAAGCTTTTGAAGAGTCGTTCAGCGAAGCTTGGGATCGATTCAAAGATTTGAAGGAAAAATGTCCGAACCATGGGTTCACCGACCTTCAGCAGATTGATACTTTCTATAATGGGTTGAGTCATGTTGACCAAGACTCACTCAACTCTGCTGCGGGTGGGAACTTGTTGGCGAGAAACACGCATGATGCCTTCATGATAATCGAGAACAAGGCTCGTGTGAGAATGTCTAGGAACAAACATCAAGTGTCTAATAATGAGAAAAATAATGATGAAATGAAAAATATGATATTGGCTTTAACAAAGAAAGTCGATGCTATGTCTATTGAGAAACCGAACCATCAAGTCCAAATGGTGAGTCATGGCTGTGAGACTTGTGGTGGTCCACATCCATATTATGAGTGTCCGTCGACTGGCTCTTATGCTCAAGAGAACGTGTATGCTGCAAACATGGGTGGCACCGGCTACCCACCTCTTCAAGGAGATCGAAATCTTCTCAGCTACCGTTCGAGCCATTTTCATGGACCACCCGGGTTTAATCAACCAAATCAAGTGAATCAAAACAATAATGTGCAAAACCGTAATCATCAGTTCAATCAAAATCAAAACCGAGGAAATAATGGTTTTCAAGGACAAAATCAAAATTTTCATCAACATCAAAACCGGGGAAATTACAACCAAGGCCCGCCTCAAGGGAATAATTTTCAAAATAATGGGAATTTTCAGAATAATAATCATGGATACTTCAATCAAGGGAATCAGAATAATCAGAATTTTCAAAACCGTCGGCAGAATTTCAGTAATCAAAATCAAAATGTGGTTCAAAATCCGTCGCCCACGGATGAGTTGATTAAACAATTGATTCAAAGTCAACAAGCGTTAATTGCTAAAAATGAGGAAACAACGAGGTTATTTGCAACACAAATCAATGATCTTAACAAGCGTTTAAATGATCGACCCTCGGGCTCTGGAACGTTGCCGAGCAACACGATCGCTAACCCGAGGGGCGATGCTAAAGAGATCATCACAAGGAGTGGTGTTACTTATGATGGACCGACGGCTCCGACTACCTCTTCTTCTCTACCTCCCAAGGTAGTCGCCCGCGAACCCGAGGCGACAACGGATACGGAAATTCCTATTAATAATGGAAGGACCGAAGACATCCAACCTCGAGTGGTTCCGACGTCTAAAGGAAAGGAAAAGGTTGTTTATGATAATGAAAATGAAACACCCGTTAAAACAAAGTTGCCATATCCGTCACGTCAAAACGAACAAAAGCACCGCGAGAAAGATAAAAACCAAATGGAAAAGTTTTATCAGATTTTTCAAGAATTACACTTTGATATAACTCTCGCGGATGCTATACTTTTGATGCCCAAATTTGCCTTAATGCTTAAAGGACTTTTGAATAATAAGGAAAAGCTTTTTGAAATATCGAGAACCCAAATGAACGATAATTGCTCAGCGGTTCTTCTTAAGAAGCTTCCCGAAAAGCTTGAAGACCCTGACAAGTTTCTTATACCGTGCAATTTTCCGGGTATGGTTCAATGCTTCGCCTTGGCCGATCTTGGTGCTAGCATTAACCTAATGCCATTATCGATTTGGAAAAAGTTGTCTCTTCCTAACTTGACACCGACGCTTATGACCCTCGAGCTTGCCGACCGATCTACGTCTCGTCCAATTGGCATAGCAGAGGATATTTTTGTCAATGTTGGGAAATTCCATTTCCCTGCGGATTTTGTGGTTGTTGATTTCGATGCCGATCCACGGGTTCCTCTCATTCTCGGGAGAGGATTCCTACGGACCGGTCGTGCCTTAATTGATGTTTACGACGAGGAGATTACTTTACGTGTTGGAAACGAAGCCGTCACTTTTAACCTCGATCAAACCGCGAGATACTCCTACGACTACGATGTTTCTTCCGTCAATCGAATCGATGTTATTGACGAAGCTACGGAGGAGTACTCTCAAGAACTTCTTGGTTTTACCGCCGATGCTTCGAGTGGCAATCCCACTCCTTCTTTTGAACCGATCGTCTCCGATTCTTCCCCTTCCCTCACTCCGTTTGAGGGAAGTGATCTCGCTTGGGAAGAAATCAATGCTTGTCTTTCAAATGAATCATTTTCACCGGAAATTGATAATAATAACTTTGATCCGGAGGGGGATATTTTATTAATTGAAAAGTTGTTAAATGAAAAACCAATTGTTTCTTCCCCTCCGGTAGACTTAAAAATGGCAGACGTAAAAGAAGTTAAGCCGTCTATTGAGAATCCTCTGGAGCTCAAGCTCAAGGATTTACCTCCTCATCTCGAATACGCATACTTGGAAATTAATAATAAATTGCCCGTAATAATTTCAAAAGATTTAAAAGATGAGGAGAAGACCCGACTCTTAGATGTGCTTCGAAAGCATAAAGGTGCGATTGCTTGGCAAATATCCGACATTAAGGGAATCGACCCTCAATTTTGCACTCATAAGATTCTACTTGACGATAATCACAAAGTGTCCGTCCAACAACAACGACGGGTTAACCCACAAATCTACGAAGTGATCAATAAAAAGTTATAAAACTCCTTGACGCTGGAATGATTTATCCAATCTCGGATAGTTCATGGGTTAGCCCGATTCATTGTGTTCCAAAGAAGGGCGGAATCACTGTTGTGAAGAATGATGATAATGAGCTTATACTGACTAGACTTGTAACCGGATGGAGAGTTTGTATCGACTACCGCAAGTTAAATGATGCAACTCGTAAAGACCATTTCCCGCTTCCTTTTATGGACCAAATGCTTGAACGGTTAGCGGGAAATGAGTTCTATTGTTTCTTGGATGGCTTTTCTGGGTACTTTCAAATTCCCATTGATCCCCAGGATCAAGAAAAGACCACTTTTACTTGCCCGTATGGAACGTTTGCCTATCGTAAAATGCCCTTTGGCCTTTGTAATGCTCCAGGCACGTTTCAGCGGTGCATGATGGCCATTTTCTCCGATATGATTGGAAAAACCATGGAAGTATTCATGGATGATTTCTCCGTCTATGGAAGTTCCTTCGACTCTTACCTCTCCCATTTAGAGAATATGCTGAAACGGTGTGAAAACACCAACTTGGTTCTAAATTGGGAGAAGAGCCACTTCATGGTTAAAGAGGGCATAGTACTCGGCCATAAGATCTCAAAATCTGGGATTGAGGTAGATCGTGCAAAAGTTGATGTTATTGCTAAGCTACCTCATCCTAAGACCGTCAAAGGAATTCGAAGTTTCCTTGGTCATGCTGGCTTTTACCGACGTTTTATACAAGACTTCTCGAAAATTGCCCGGCCTCTGACCCACTGATGAGGCGAAAAATGGTCCGTTTTTAGGGGGTCATTTAAGCCCGAATCCGAATTTATTTGATCAAATATTGCCCTAAATCGTTCCTTTTGTGATTTTAGGTACTTTGAGAATGAAATCTGGAAAAGGAAGCAATTCGGACGTTTTTGGAGCATAAAAGTGAAGAAAACGCCAAAGTCTTAATTTTCCATGCTGGGAACAGTAGGTGACGGCGTCAAGAGCAAATCCTTGACGGCGTCAAGAGCAAATTTCATGAATTTCCATGACGACCCAGTGGAGTTTTGACGGCGTCACGTGAGGAGGGCGTCAAGAGTAAAAGAGTCATGACGGCCTGGAAGTGTCTAAGTCTTGACGGCGTCAGAAGTAGATCTAGGCAGTCCGAGGAGAGTTTTGGCGGCGAGGTGACGGCGTCACAAGATTACTCTTGACGCCGTCAGACCTGTTTTTCTATATATAGTTTTCTAATTTTTCACATTTAAAAAGAGAAGTTTTGGAGAAACCCTAAGTACGATTTTGGTGCAACTTTTACAGGTTTTTCAAGGGTTCCAAACCCTTGATACCTTGCATTGTAATTGAGATAAGTGTTCTTCTAATTCAATCAATATGTCTATGTGTTGGTTGTCTATATCTTGTTCTTGTCTCAATTCCATTATGCTAGGCTAGATCTCTTTTGTGTTTGCTTAGATCTAATGAAACCTATATATTGATTATGTGTTGATTACTTGTTTATTCTTGTCTTGGATGAATGATTTATATGTTAGGCTTAAGAAAACTGGCAGATCTCCAAATGGTAACATGCTTGAAATTCTTAAGAAACATGAACCGAGGCGTACTAGGTCTTTATTGGTTGTATTTAATGCATGAGCCACTGTTTACAATCCCTATAGTTGTGCTGGGCATGGTGTAGGAGGAGATAAGAGCTCATAGAATTGGGGAGTTATGTATGCCACCCCATGAATGGTATTAAGGAATACGATCCGTCATCCATACAATTATAACAAGTAATTAACGTGTAAAAGATATCTAGGGAGTAGTGAAATCTAAGTAAACACATTTTCTCCAATTACTGCTCACAACCTTAGTATAATTAGTTTATTTACATTTTTAGTATTTTATTTTGATTGCATCTTAGTTTTGGGTTAGTTGAATAGCAACTAATTCCGCCCACTCTTCCAAAACCCGAGATTTTTACTTGCTTTCTATAAAATATAAAAACACAAAAATAATCATCCCTCATCTTTAGAACTAGTATTTAGGCTTTCTAATCCTAGCGACACTATTCCTAAGCTGAACGATCAATCCCCCGGTACTTGTCACTATACTATACTACAACGATCAGGTACACTGCCTGGTGGGGGTTGTAAGCTTCTCGAGATCCCTCGAGAGGTAAATCCTGTTGCGATTCCCACGCATCACCCACCTTTTAGAAAAGGATGCTCCGTTTAACTTCACAAATGAATGCGTTGATGCATTTAATGATTTAAAACTGAAGTTAACGGAGGCACCAATCTTAGTTGCTCCCGATTGGGACTTACCTTTTGAGATAATGTGCGATGCTAGCGATTATGCCATTGGTGCAGTTCTGGGGCAACGTAAGAATAAGTACTTTCAACCTATACACTATGCAAGTAAGACCATGAATGACGCCCAACATCACTACACAACTACCGAAAAAGAGATGTTAGCGGTTGTTTATGCTTTTGAGAAATTCAGAACTTATTTGCTCCTTAAGAAATGCATAGTGTATACGGACCATTCAGCCTTGAAATACCTAATGGCAAAGCAAGATGCTAAGCCACGCTTAATGCGGTGGGTTCTTTTGCTCCAAGAATTTAATGTCGAAATACGAGACAAAAAGGGAGCTGAGAACCTTGCTGCAGATCACCTTTCATGACTTGAGAACCCCCATCAAAGTGTTCTCGAGAACAAGGAAATTAACGATGCTTTTCCTCTCGAGACACTTGGGAGTGTGACTAAACTTGACCAAAGTACCCCATGGTTCGCCGATTTTGCGAATTACCATGCGGGGAACTTCATTAAACAAGGGATGTCGTCCCAACAAAAGAATATATTCTTTAAAGATGACCAACATTATTTTTGGGACGACCCCTATTTGTTCAAAGTCTGTGCGAATCAAGTGATCCGGCGGTGTGTTCACGGTACGGAAGCCGTTGAAATTCTTAAGGCATGCCATAGTGGACCCACGGGGGGACATCATGGTGCCAACTTCACCGCAAAGAAAGTGTTCGATTCCGGCTTCTATTGGCTGACGATTTATCGGGATGCCCATGAATTGGTGAAATCATGCGATTCTTGCCAACGTCAAGGAAAAATTTCTCAAAAAGATGAAATGCCACAAAATGCTATTCAAGTTTGTGAAATTTTTGACGTTTGGGGCATCGATTTCATGGGTCCTTTCCCGTCATCAAGAGGAAATAAATATATTCTCGTGGCCGTCGATTATTTGTCCAAATGGGTTGAAGCGAAGGCGCTCCCCACCAATGACGCCCGAGTAGTTGTGAAATTCTTAAAAAGTCTCTTTGCCCGATTTGGTGCACCTCGAGCCATCATAAGTGATCGTGGGACCCATTTTTGCAATGACCAATTCGCTAAAGTTATGCTTAAATATGGTGTCACACATCGTCTTTCCACGGCTCATCATCCACAAACGAGTGGTCAAGTGGAGGTGTCCAATCGTGGCTTAAAAAGGATATTAGAAAGGACTGTAGGTGAACACCGTGCCTCATGGGCCGATAAGCTAGACGATGCTTTATGGGCTTTCCGGACCGCTTACAAAACTCCCATTGGGTGTACTCCATATAAGCTGGTTTATGGGAAAGCTTGTCATTTGCCCATCGAACTTGAGCACAAGGCCTACTGGGCCTTAAAACATGCAAATTTTGACTTAAAAACCGCGGGTGATCACCGAAAAGTTCAATTAAACGAATTAGTCGAACTTCGTGATCAAGCTTACGAGAATTCTTTAATTTATAAAGAGAAAACAAAAAGACTTCATGATGCCAAGATCAAAGACCGCGTGTTCAACGTTGGTGATCAAGTGCTTCTTTTTAACTCTCGTTTGAAGATTTTCTCGGGTAAGCTTAAAACCCGTTGGTCTGGACCATTCACCATAACACAAGTATTTCCTTATGGTACTATTGAGTTGGCTCAACTTGATGGTCCCAACTTTAAGGTGAATGGTCACCGTTTGAAACACTATTTCGGAGGGGACGAACCAACCATGGTAGTCCCGAATCTCCAAACTTTCCCCAAGGACGATTGAATTCGGGGATCGAGTCAAGCTACGTGACTCGGTGAACAAAAACAAGCGCTTCGTGGGAGGCACCCCATGCTTATCCATTTCATCTTCTTAATTTCTATTTTCTTTAATAACGTGACTTGAGGAGGGCGACCTCTTCCATATCTCGTGTTTTCGTGGTTATTTGTGAATGCTCAGGAATTTCCCCGAAGTTTGAGGACTCTCGTGCTCGTGGTTTGTCATTCTCTCCACTCGAGTCTCATCCTTCGCTGCTCTTTCGGAAATTCACCATATCCAAAATCTTATCGACTAACGTTTATCTCTTGGCATACTTAATAAACGGCCTTAGATTTTACGTAGGATTACCCGTACCCTTAAAACATTGAGGACAATGTTTCACTTTAGTCTGGGGGGGGGGGGGGGGGGGGGTGAATCTTCGATTCGATTTGACTTGTACCTTCGTCTGAACTGTTTAACTTACGCAACTCCGTTTTCCACCAAAAATTTTAATTTTTGTCACCGCTTTATAATCAAAAAAAAAAAAAAAAATGATGAAAAATGAAAAAAAAAAAAAATGAAATGAAAAAATATATATGTTATGAAGAATAAGTTTTGACACCTTGTTTTGACTTGCCTACCGGCGAGAGTAGAAATAAATGTTTCGACTTGACCGGGCGTGTTAGCCCTAGCTCGTCTCCCTTAACCAAAATAATCATAAGATTATGGCTAAGCATCCGCGGATCTCATTATTTGGGATTTTAAATTTGCGGAGATCGAGGAATGATAGAGTTTATTTAGAAGTTTTGTGCTATACACGGATCGCATTACTGGGATTTAAAAAACCCACGAGAGGTACTTGTGGCCTCCTTGTTCCCATCAGAAACGTCACCAATATATAAATAGATGTTCTAGGTTAATTAATGGTATTTCGGTTTGAATAATATTTAGTTCTTTGTTTTCTTAAGAGAATTTTTGCTTTAGAAGTTGGGTACATATCAAGGAACATAAAAAATAAGAGCAAAAATGAGAAAAATCAAAAGTCAAAAGTTGATTATGTATGAGGTTTTGGAGCTACCCGATAAGCTTCCATTGATGTTATGAGAGAAAAAAATATGAGAAAAGTATGAAAAAAGTGAAAGAAAAAAAAAAAAAAGTGAAAGTTGAAGTTGTATCGAATAAGAGCTTATGTATGTAAATAAGTTGTTGGCGCGTGAGGTGCATGTGATAAGTGATTAGTAATCAGTCACATGAGGTGCACGTGATTGTACTCCGCAACTTATATCTTCGATATTGTATGTACCCCAAATTCTTTGATGTGGACCGAATTTCTATTGCAGTGGTTCTTAAGAGAAAATGAATAACTACCTATCGTTTTAACTTAGGTATCACTATCGGACTAACAAATATCGAAACGAGAAAATATGAAGCAATTCATTTCTCACAAATTAAAATCTTTAGATAAAAAACTTAGGACCTGGGGACAAGAGGTAATACACAAGTAACTTTTGTGGGCAGTGTTAGCATCTAACTTCTGATAAACAATGATCTTGATTTTACGCTTAGTTTGGGAGCTTGTGAAAAATCAAGGATGACGATTTTTATCCGTATGGTCTCTTCTCTGTGAGAAGTGTTTCTACTCGTTGACCCTGAAAGTTATCAACAGATAAGAATTGATAATGAAAGTCAAGGCAAACCGTCACTTATATAAAAATGAAAAAGTACAAAAATAGTAGTTGTAGTTGTTATTCCTGAAAATCGGAAAACGGAGCGTTTTTGAGAATAAATGATTTTACTATCTCTTTTGAACATCATTGCTACTTTACAACGTCAGTAAAGAGAGGTTTTGAAATTATTTATCTCTTAAGCGTGAGGTGATGACATTGCGTGAGGGCACGGCAATACCTTAGTCTGGGGGATTTTGATGAGTGCTTAATCACTCATCCTTTTTAGACCAAAAATCAGACCAAATACACCAAATACTAACCAAAAATGCCAAAAGATTGTATGTTTTTGTATTTGTGTATGTGCAGGTACGGATATGTGAAAAATGAACAAAAACAAAGCAAAACCGACAAAAACGAGCACGAGATTGGAAAAAGGTAAAAAGCCGAAGCCGAGGAAGAAATCTATCCAAGAAAAGCCCAAAACGACAATTCAAATTCTTAAAGATTCAAAGAATGACAAAAGAGACCCTTAGTGGAAGCGTGAAGATATTGACAAGAAAAATACTCCAAGTATTCACAAGTTGTCGATTTTGATCCTTTGAAGAACTTAGGAAGAAAAGTCAACTCAAATCCTCCAAGTCACAAGAAATGCATTTGGACCGTTCTCAGTCGTTACGTTTAATATTAAGTTGTATTAGTTACATTTTATAATGTTTTAAGCTTGAATTTCATGATTTGTAAAGGTCTAGGGGCTAATTATGCAACAATGTAAAAGATTAGAGAAGCCCTAGCCCCTAGCCTATAAATAGAGATGTAAGCCTCATTTGAGAGGTTGGTTAGTTTTTAGTTTTTGTTAGTTCTAAGGTTAATTTTAAATTTAATTTTTGTCTAGTCTTATTTTACTTTCTCTCTCTAAAGCTTTATCTTTCTAAAAAAAATTTAATTTTTAGTTGTTAAAGTCTTGTTTTTATTGGTGGGATTTAAAGTTTATGGTTAAACTAGTTGGTCTAGTGTTAAATTTGGTGAAAAACATTAGTTTTTAGGCTTTATTTTGGATCAAAATGGTGTTTTGTTATGTATTTTATCGAGTTATATTTTATTTTATCGAGTTAGATATTTAAAAAAAAAAAAAAAAAAAATTATCGAGTTAGGATTTTAGTGATTATCGAGTTTGTGTTTAAGGTTTATCGAGTTTGATATTTTATATATGTTTTATCGAGTTACAGTTATTGTGCAAAATTTTGTATCGAGTTAGAATGTTTCACTTAGGGACCTATATGCAAGAAAAATTATTTTCGAGTTACATTTCCTAAAAACAGTTATCGAGTTTGAGGTTTTCATACTTTCGAGTTTGAGTTACTTTTGACCATCGAGTTTGAGTTTTTTTATTCCATCGAGTTAGATTTTTTTTATAAAGTTACCGAGTTTGACTTTTGTTTTTATTTTGTTTTTATTTTTTTTAAATATCAAGTATTGATTATACCAAGTTTCATTTCTTTTGGCGAGTTAGCCAAGATTATCAAGTTAGATAATCATTGCCTCATCGTTTATCGAGTGAGGTTCTCTTATGCTTAATATCTAAACGAAACTCTGCCGAATTTTTCTAAAAATTTATCAAGTTAGGATTTATTATATAACAAGTTAGTATCTTTTATTTTGTAACGTCATCTAGTAAACATTTATAGTTTAATAATAATTAGTTTTTTTTATTTCTTTTACTTATTTCCTTTTTAATTAGTCTTTATATCATTTTCATTTATTAAAATTAAAAAGCCAAAAATATAATTTTCCTTTTACGTTATTTTTCTTTTATATCTTATTATTTAGAAAAACTCAATTTGCAATCGTAGGACTAGTTTTGCTTTTATTTTCCTTTTTAAATTAGTCGTGTTAAGTTTTCTTTACGTTTTTATTTCTATTTCATTTTTGAGAATGTTCGTTTTATTTGCTAATTTGTTTTGCATTATTTGCTTGGTCTCTTTACTTTAATTGCAATTTTATTCTCATTTGTAGTATAATCAAAAACCAAAATATTTCTTCTATCCTCATTCACTTCACAAGATTCACAAACCGAACCGACAAGATCGAATTCAACCCTCGTTGGGAGAACGACCCGGGGAATTACTTTCACGAGCATTTCTTCGAAAAAACAAAACTATACACCCAAAAAGACATTTAATCAATCAGATTAAAAACTTACAAAGTAAATACCACCTCAGCAAGAACAAAGGTGGATCACTAAGCTTGCCTATCTTTAAGATAGGCAAAGACCATCCCTGTCTGTCTTATGCTATCATTATACCACAGCAACCTCTGGATCCGAACACCTTTGGATGAAACAGTAACAAGTTCTCAACAGGCTATCTAAGCTTGAACAATATATTTATAAGCTGAATCAGCGTATTTCAGACCTACACAACTAATTTGAAACAATTTTTTTATCTTTTTATAATTTTCTGAATTTTTTATTTATTTTCTTTACTTGAAAACTTATTGACAGAATTAAAAGGATAAGTTGATTAAGCTAATTTGTAAACAATGAGATTTACTTAATAGAAAATAAGCTGAAATTAGGTGATTATAAGCTAGATATAAGCTAAATTGAAACAGAATAAGCAATGAAAGTAATTAATAAGCTGAAAAATATGAAGGTAAACTCAAACTTTTATTGAAAACTTATAAGAAAATTACATTTTCTAAACTAAATACAATCTATTGAAATTTTGACAGCATAACACTACCCTAAAAACTACACTACACTACTCCTAAGCTAACACCTTCAAATGTGGTGAGGAGAGGTGTAACACCCCGCCTTACGCAGACCACAATATTGTCCGCTTTGCCCGCAGGCTCACAGCTTTGTTTTTGTGGCCTCATTTGAAGACTTCCCGGCAGGTCACCCAAGCCAGTACTACTTTCACATGAGCACGCTTAACTGCCAGTTCCTAAGAACCCCACTCGCAGTAGACCACAAAATGCGTTATGTCATTGTAAGGCGAATGTTATCCTTATATCCCAGCATCACTCCAGGCCACAGCCGATGTGGGATTTGCCTAGGGTGTTACAATCACCCCCCTTTAGGGACTCATCGTCCTCGATGAGGTTTGCCCCACCATCCCGAACGGCTCAAGAGTGGCTCTGATACCACTTGTAACACCCCGCCTTACGCAGACCACAATATTGTCTGCTTTGCCCGCAGGCTCACGGCTTTGTTTTTGTCGCCTTATTTGAAGACTTCCCGGTAGGTCACCCAAGCCAGTACTACTCTCACATGAGCACGCTTAACTGCCAGTTCCTAAGAACCCCACTCGCAGTAGACCACAAAACGCGTTATGTCATTGTAAGGCGAATGTTATCCTTATATCCCAGCATCACTCCAGGCCACAGCCGATGTGGGATTTGCCTAGGGTGTTACAAGAGGAGCTTATATAGCCTTGAGGAGTGAGTTGGGGTATCAAATGCCATGCTGGCAATCCTGGTGCGTTTGTGTTTCTTCTCAACATCTCATCACCCTTGGATCAATATTGTGCTTCTTTGATCTCATGCTAGCCCTTGGATCAGATTATGAGATGTGGCATACCCAATAATAAAACGCCATCTGTCCAAATGAATGCATCACTCTCTCTGACACGTGCTCTGACATGTGACCATAGCTTCTGGAAGCCTAATGATTGATATATGATTGGTTAATTAATGTGGTTTGAACCAATTTGGACAATGGTGTGAGTTAGGTTTCATGGGTATTTGGGGGTTCTGGGTTTGAGGGGATTGGGGGTAAAAAAAAGCGGTTTGATTTATTTTTATTAATTTGACCGTGGGTGAGGGTATTTTGACCGAGGAGTAAATGTGGGTCGGGTAATATTTTGGAAGTGTGGGCTTGGGCTTATTTGATGGAATTGGACCAGGCTTTTGTTCTTGTATTGTTTTCATATTTTGGTAATATGAATCCAAGGACCTATTTTGTAAATTGCCAAACTTCAAATACCAAAACTGTCAACTCTGAAAAGTATAACCAAGGACTATTCTTGACAATCTTGAATAAATGAAGGACTGATGTTGACTTTTGAATTCCAGCTCTGACTTTTTGACCGTCTTTCACTCTCGTGCCCGTTTTTCCGGTATTTGCATGATTTATGTCCATTTAATTAATATCCGTACCTACACATGTAAAAACACAAAAACAAACAAATTTGGCATTTATGGTCGGGTTTTTGGTCTTTTTAGTCCGGTTTTGGTCAAATAAAAATGAGTGAATAAACACTCACCACTCAGCATATCCAACAAAGATGCATTCAATGTCTCTTTCACCCAAAGTTTTCTGCTTTGGATCAGGGAGTCTTACAACAGCCCTACAACCCCAAACCCTGAGATAATTCAGGTTGGGTTTCTTTTTAGTCCAGAGTTCATAAGGGGTAACCTTGTTCCTTTTATTAGGAACCCTATTTAATAAATAGCAAGCTGTTAACATAGTTTCACCCCAGAACCCTTGACTCAGCCCTGAATAGGACAACATGGAATTAACCATCTCCTTCAGTACCCGGTTTTTCCTTTTAGAAATACCATTTTGCTGAGGAGTATAAGGGGCAGTCATTTCATGGATTATACCAAGAGACTGAAAATACAGAGTATCCATGTACTCACCTCCCCTATCAGTCCTAAATCTTTTGATTTGGAACCCTTGTTGTAATTCAACTTCAATTTTAAATACTTTAAATTTATCTAATGCTTCATCCTTTGTATGTAATAAATAAACATAACAAAACCTAGAAGCATCATCAATAAATGTCACAAAGTATTTCTTGTTCCCTAAAGAGGGAGTAGCATGTAGATCACATAGATCACTATGAATCAGCTCCAAAACTTTAGTTTCACGTTTTACACTTTGAAATGGTTTCTTAGTTATTTTGGTCATCATGCAAGTTTTACACTTTTCAGTGTCCATATCAAAGGCTGGAATTAACCCATCCTTAGACATATCTCGCATTCTTTTAAAGTGTACATGGCCAAGTCTTGCATGCCATAAGGTTGAATCATTAAGTTTAGAGGTTGATATAAAAGCAGAATTAACATTATCATAAACAATATTAAGTCTGAACATTTGATTACACAAATAACCAAAACCAATAAACACACCATGTTTAGATAAAATAAACTTATTAGATTCAATCACTTGTTTATAACCACAATTATTCAAAACACTACTAGAAACCAAGTTCTTTCTAATATCAGGAACATGTAAAACATTAAATAAAGAAACAATCTTTCCAGAACTAAACTTCAAATCAACACATCCTTTTCCATGCACCAGGGCAGTTGACTCGTTTCCCATATGAAGAATAGAACCATCATTCATTGACTCATAAGTCTTGAACCAGCTTCTATCTTTACACACATGAATTGTTGCACCAGAGTCAACCCACCAAGCAACATCATCATCCTGCACAAAATACATTTCAGATATATATGTAACATAATAAATCTCAAAAGACTTATGAAATATATTCTGACCTTTCAGAGAATTGGTATTACCATTCCCTCCACTTGTGCCTGATCCATTGGTTTTATTGCCAATCTTTACACCTTTACAATCCTTCTTGAAGTGTCCAATTTTACCACACTTCCAACAAGTCACTTTTGGTTTCTTGTTAAGATCAGATTTGGTGTTATCTTGATGCTTACGCTTGCCCTTGTTGTCAATGTTCCTGGAGGAGTTGTTATGCTCCACCATATTGACAACTGATGGACCAGTAGCATTGCTACTCTTTGCTTGTCAATGTCATGTGCTTTGAGTGAATCCTCAATGCGCAAGTGACTGCCCAACTCAACAAGAGTTAACTCCTCCTTCTTATGTTTCAGCATATGCTTGAAATCTTTCCAAGAAGGAGGTAGTTTATCGATGATACAAGAGACTGAAATAGCCTCATCCATGTTCATCTTGTGTTGTGTGAATCGACCAAGTATACTAAGAAGTTCATTGTATTGTTCCATGACAGGTCTAGAATCAACCATTTTGTAATTGTTAAAATTACTTACAAAGAACTTCTTACTTGATGCATCCTCAGCCATATATTTGGCTTCCAAGGAATCCCATAGTTCTTGAGAAGTTTCAACATTCTGATAAATATCAAAAAGAGAATCAGACATACCATTGAGAATTAAACCCCTGCAGACATAGTCATCATTCTCTCACTTGCTTCTTGCTCTCATCTGTTCCATAGTAGCATCATCCCCATAATCTTCAGTAATAGCATTAGTAAGGACATACACCACATTCATGCTTGATAACAAGAAGTGCATCTTTTTTTGCCATCTTCTGAAATTAACACCTTCAAACTTTTCCAACTTGGAAAAGTTAGCAGCCATTTATCTCATAGCAGCAGCCATTGATTATCACTAATAGTTTCTATTGATTGTTGATTATTATGTGTTTGAGTGTTACCAAATTAGGGTTAAGATAATCAATGAGTACCGGATATTCACTTGAAATTGTGTTATCACTTTCCAATAGAAACTATTCTACCCTATGCCTGGGTTACACGAATATCTCTATGGAATAAGACCAAGTGATGTTCTTGTTTTAGGCACAAATCAAGAACATAATTGTATTCAAGTGTTTAGGGTTTGTATTGTATCGTATTCATGCAGAATGTTATGACCTCTATTTATAATAGAGAATACTCAAACCCTAGCCCATTAAATTATGTACAATTAACGACCCATTAATTATATCATAATACTTTTCATAATAGTATGAATCAGTGGTTATCAGTGGAAACAATAACACTAGCAGTGGTAATGTTAACTCTATCAGTGGTTGATGAGGCGAAAAATGATCCGTTTTTAGGGGGTCATTTAATCCCGAATCCGACTTTATTTGATCAAATATTGCCCTAAATCGTTCCTTTTGTGATTTTAGGTACTTGGAGAGTGAATTCTGGAAAAGAAGCCATTTTGGACGTTTCTGGAGCATAAAAGTGAAGAAAACGGCAAAATATCAATTTTCCATGTTGGAAGCACTAGGTGACGGCGTCAAGAGTTACACCCTGACGGCGTCAGATAGCAAGAATAAAATACCGTAGGTGGTGACGGCGTCAAAAGTCATCCTGACGGCGTCAGAGTCCCAAGAATAAAATACCGTGGTTGATGACGGCGTCACCAAGGCCGTCACCAAGGCCGTCACGTGTAAATTTGTCAAAACTTGCGCGCGGAGTAGCTGATATTGTTTTGGTCATAACTTTTGCATACGAACTCGGATTTAGGTGATTCAAAAGCCTACGCGAAGAGGACGAAGAGATCTACAATTTGGTGAAAAAATGGTCTTGACGGCGTCAAGAGTACGGGCTGACGCCGTCACGAAGGGCCGACAGAAAACATGCCTATAAATATAACTTCATAACTTCACTTTTTGTAAGCCCTAAACCATAAAGTCGATTCCTGGGTTTTGGTGGGTGTTTTTCCAGCAACTTAGAAGGTTTCAATCACTCCATAAACATCATGTATTGGTTTGATGATTCTATCTTAATTATGTTTTCCATTATCATTGTTGTTTGCTCTTCTTTGATGATGATTTGCTAATTCACCTTGTGTCTACTTATGATTATGTGAAACTTGTATATAATTGATTAGATCTCATTGATTTCTTGTTGATGTTGTGTCTATCTCCATCAATTAAGGCGTGACAACTTCAATAGATCTAGTTGGTTTAGTTTATAATCCTTGTTTCCTATTGATTCTTGTTTTGATTGAATGATTTATATGTTAGGCTTAAGAAAACTGGCAGATCTCCAAATGGTAACATGCTTGAACGTCTTAAGAAACATGAACCGAGGCGTACTAGGTCTTTATTGGTTGTATTTAATGCATGAGCCACTGTTTACAATCCCTATAGTTGTGCTGGGCATGGTGTAGGAGGAGATAAAAGCTCATAGAATTGGGGAGTTATGTATGCCACCCCATGAATGGTATTAAGGAATACAACCCGTCAATTAAAACAAGGTTACAATTCAATAGGTAGGATTGGATAGCTAGCAAGGAGTAACATATCATGGGTAGACATGCTTCACTCATCTTGTAGAACCTTAGTTTAGTTTTCTTGTTAATTAGTTTAATTAGTAGCTCTTGGGTTAGTTGATTAGCAACTAATTCCGCCCACTCTCCCAATACCCGAGATTTTTACTTGCTTTTCATAAAATATAAAAACATAAAAAGAATCATCTTTCACCTTTAGACCTAGTTAGATTAATTTCAATCCTAACGACACTATTCCTAGCTGAACGATCAATCCCCCGGTACTTGTCACTATACTATACTACAACGATCAGGTACACTGCCTGGTGGGGGTTGTAAGCTTCTCGAGATCCCTCGAGAGGTAAAGCCTGTTGCGATTCCCACGCATCAAGTTTTTGGCGCCGCTGCCGGGGAATAGTTATTGTTTAGGTTGAAATTTATTTTGATTAGGTCTACTCATTAGATTCCGTTTTAGTGAGATTTTTATTTTCTTTTTATTAGCTTTCTCGTAGTCTATCTTTTCTTTGTGTATTTGTTCGTAGAAACCTTTCCATTGACTCTTCCGTTCACCACTATGGAGAACGCGAATCCACCATACTACCGACCACGAAACCCATTCACTCCTAATGACATCTTGATGTTCAAACAATATCGAGATGAACCTATTTATGATGCATGGACTCATTTTAAAAATTTACTACGAATAGTCCCTCATCATGGTTTCAATCTATGGTACCTAAATCAAATCTTTTACTATAGTGTCCACCCGTATGACCAAAGGTACATTGACGATTTTACCAACGGGGACCTTAGGGAATTAAATGCTGAAGAAGCATGGGATGCCATAGAAGATTGTGCCCAATATTATTATAGAGTAGACAACCCGACAAACAACATCACAAATCAATCAATAACAAGTTTGAAGGAGCAAACAGGAAGTTTGTCTGGGGATGATTACTTAGGGATACCTGCGTGGATGTCACCTAAAATCATAGTACAAAACAAACACATAGGTAATCTAGGTACAATGGAGGATGAGGTGGATAATCCAAGCCCACAAAGTACCCCACAAGTCCTACCATCATTTGAGGCACATACAACGCCCGTGACTTACCCGGAAGAAGTAGAAGAGACTATAGGAACCCCAATTGAGGTAGAACCCTTGGACCAAGCACCACTAGAGGATATAGGTTTAAGTACTTGTAGTGATAACCTTACTCCTAGTTCTAGGGAATTTCCTAATGTTGATGAACCGGAACCTCAACCTTTACACAACTTCCCATCCTTAGATTTATTTCTAGGAGACAAAAGAGGAACCGACCCACCCATCAACCTATATTATCCGGGTAATTTTAGGATGAAGGAAGCGATTCACTCACCCCCTTCACCTCACGTGGCATATTCACACCCTAAGGGTGTGTATCACTACTTCCACCCACACTTAATCCTAAGTGTAGGGAAAACCTCCCCTATTTCCATTAAATAAGGGTAGAGTCAGGCTCGTGACTCGAACAAAAACAAGCGCTTCTTGGGAGGCAACCCATGTTTTTAATTGTTTGATGTTTTTATTTTATTTGTTTGTTTGTGTCCTATATGCTTAATCATAGTTGTTTAATTTTCATGTTTTGAATAATTTGTGAAAATGCTTTATTTTGTTTTTAACTTCGTCTTAATTGCATATAAAGGTATTTTACAAAAAGATAAGTGTAGGGAAATTTATATCTTGTTAAAAAGAACTAAATTCGAACATGAAAACTTCATAATTCATGATTAGCATATATTTTATCTTGTTTGTGTGTCAATAATTGTGGATATGTTTTATGAGTTCCTATTTGTAATTCATTCCACAAGTATCCTATCCTTTTGTTGCTTTGTCTTGTTTCTATTTTTAAGTCTGGAATTACATCTAGTTGTGATTTTTGTTCGGTTTGATGCTTGGGTTTTTGTGTTTGTTGATTACAGGACAAGAAGACGATTTATATTTCTGGAGGGAAGCTTTCCACGTTCGTCTTCTTGGAGGTAGATTTAACCATGTTGTCACATTATCCACGGTGAACGAATCAGGGGAGTATTAGTTTCTTTCATTCTTATTTATTTACTTTTACATCTTTTATCTAGAACATTGGGGACAATGTTCGGTTTAAGTGTAGGGAGGGTATATTAGAAACTATTACTCCACTTGGTTTTTGTTTTGTTTAATAGTGAATGTGTAATAAAACTAAGAGAAATATTTGTTAGGGCAATTTTAGCACCAAATTTAAAATTTTTTGCAACATGTAGGAGTGAAACTTTAGTCTTAATAAGCGTCTCATGGATAGGAGTTGTATGACTAGCACAAAAACCATATCACTCAAAAATTTCCACCCCAAATATGTGAGGTTCGCCCTTAGATCTTTAGGAAAAAGCATTCATTGTTGGTGCTTATGAGTGTACCGGTAGTATTTAGATTCTAGAACTTGTGATAGCGATGCATCCCGAGACCGCTAGTGAGACTACATTCGTGTAGTTAGGATTTACTACATGATAAGAGGCATTAGGATAACCCTTGTTCTACACTTGTAATATAATTACATTGACTTCATAGGTCAAGTAATTCTCCCAAACCTTTGCGTTGTACTCAATTTTAGTACACGATACCCCTAGTACACCCCTCCGAGCCTATCTTTTCATTTCTAACTTTAAGCATTTTACTTAAAGGAAGAATTTGCTTACAATCCACCCCAAATGTGCAATCAAATCGCCTTAGCCTTCCTTGTATGCGCTCATCTTTAGTGCATTATTGTTAATTGTTTAAACCCTTTGTTAGTTGTCTAATTGATTACATGGTTGCTAAGTCGAGTCATATCTTGTACATATTGTTTTGGGACAATTGGGACTCATGGGTAAAGTACTTGTGTTATGAAGTAATGGGGAAGAACATCATATATTACCCCCATATGTGCGTTAATATTTAAAAGTACTCCAAGTGTTTTAATTATCTTGATTCGAGTCATTAGAATAGTTGATTGTAAAGTATGTAAAAGCTCAAGTGTAGGGAGGAAACGAGCTCCATTTGATGTATTATTTTGGATGGTAGAGTAAGAGTGTATGAAAAAAAAAAAAAAAAAAAAAAAAAAAAAAAAAAAAAGAAAAAAGAGAAAAACATACGGGCTACCATCCGTTTCTTTTATTTATGTTTAAGTCAAATAGTGTCTTGAAAATCCAAAAAGAGTCGTAGTTAGTTTAAGTTGAGTCGAGTCTTGGTTTAGCAACGCCTCATTGTACATGTAGTTAACTAAGACAATTGACTTGCCACCAGTAAAATATCCGTTTATCCAACAAAACCGTGTTTTCCATATCCCCTACACCTAACGTTATAACCCTTTAAAAGACCTCTTTGATAGTCTATCCTAGGTGCTTACGCCAAGTGGTGGAAGTTTGATCCTTTCCCAAGCCTATGGTAATCTATTTGCCATGACAGGTAGAGAGTGATATTTCTCCATTTCCAATTATGACATATAAATTTTCAACACTTGAGAGATGAGAGTATCCAAATACTTAATGTGAGGTGCTAGTGTATAATTTCCGTGCTTGTTTTGACTAAGGTGGAACGATCATTTGTTGTAATTACTTTTATATTATTGTTAAATGACCCCTAACTTATATTTTGATTGGTGGAAAAGCTCATTTGCTTGAGGACAAGCAAATCCCAAGTGTAGGGATATATGATGAGGCGAAAAATGATCCGTTTTTAGGGGGTCATTTAAGCCCGAATCCGACTTTATTTGATCAAATATTGCCCTAAATCGTTCCTTTTGTGATTTTAGGTACTTGGAGAGTGAATTCTGGAAAAGAAGCCATTTTGGACGTTTTTGGAGCATAAAAGTGAAGAAAACAGCAAAGTATCAATTTTCCATGCTGGAAGCACTAGGTGACGGCGTCAAGAGTTACACCCTGACGGCGTCAGATAGCAAGAATAAAATACCGTAGGTGGTGACGGCGTCAAAAGTCATCCTGACGGCGTCAGAGTCCCAAGAATAAAATACCGTGGTTGATGACGGCGTCACCAAGGCCGTCACCAAGGCCGTCACGTGTAAATTTGTCAAAACTTGCGCGCGGAGTAGCTGATATTGTTTTGGTCATAACTTTTGCATACGAACTCGGATTTAGGTGATTCAAAAGCCTACGCGAAGAGGACGAAGAGATCTACAATTTGGTGAAAAAATGGTCTTGACGGCATCAAGAGTACGGGCTGACGCCGTCACGAAGGGCCGACAGAAAACATGCCTATAAATATAACTTCATAACTTCACTTTTTGTAAGCCCTAAACCCTAAAGTCGATTCCTGGGTTTAGGTGGGTGTTTTTCCAGCAACTTAGAAGGTTTCAATCACTCCATAAACATCATGTATTGGTTTGATGATTCTATCTTAATTATGTTTTCCATTATCATTGTTGTTTGCTCTTCTTTGATGATGATTTGCTAATTCACCTTGTGTCTACTTATGATTATGTGAAACTTGTATATAATTGATTAGATCTCATTGATTTCTTGTTGATGTTGTGTCTATCTCCATCAATTAAGGCGTGACAACTTCAATAGATCTAGTTGGTTTAGTTTATAATCCTTGTTTCCTATTGATTCTTGTTTTGATTGAATGATTTATATGTTAGGCTTAAGAAAACTGGCAGATCTCCAAATGGTAACATGCTTGAACGTCTTAAGAAACATGAACCGAGGCGTACTAGGTCTTTATTGGTTGTATTTAATGCATGAGCCACTGTTTACAATCCCTATAGTTGTGCTGGGCATGGTGTAGGAGGAGATAAAAGCTCATAGAATTAGGGAGTTATGTATGCCACCCCATGAATGGTATTAAGGAATACAACCCGTCAATTAAAACAAGGTTACAATTCAATAGGTAGGATTGGATAGCTAGCAAGGAGTAACATATCATGGGTAGACATGCTTCACTCATCTTGTAGAACCTTAGTTTAGTTTTCTTGTTAATTAGTTTAATTAGTAGCTCTTGGGTTAGTTGATTAGCAACTAATTCCGCCCACTCTCCCAATACCCGAGATTTTTACTTGCTTTTCATAAAATATAAAAACATAAAAAGAATCATCTTTCACCTTTAGACCTAGTTAGATTAATTTCAATCCTAACGACACTATTCCTAGCTGAACGATCAATCCTCCGGTACTTGTCACTATACTATACTACAACGATCAGGTACACTGCCTGGTGGGGGTTGTAAGCTTCTCGAGATCCCTCGAGAGGTAAAGCCTGTTGCGATTCCCATGCATCAGTGGTAATAATAACACTAGCAGTGGAAACTAACAACAGAATCCACTGTCAGTATAATCATACCATCAGCAGAAACAGATTCATGCTATCAGCAGAAACAATACATAACCACTATTGAGTCAGAAGATTCTGTGACCAAATGGGTGTACACTCCGTACCTCCAAACCCATTACCAGGTGTGAATTAATCCGTCAAGTGCACTAAATTTTCCAACACATCAGCTAATAGATACTAAGGTTCTTATTTCAACCATTTGCAAGGAAACATACTAAACGCTTACAATGTTGCTGATTGGGTGGGTTGTCGTGTTATACACAAATCTACACCTGATTTCTATTTCTGGGTGATAGCTTACTCACTTGGTCTTCTAAAAACAGGACACGTTTTTCTCGTTCGAGTGTTGAAGCTGAATATTGAAGTGTGGCTAATGTCGCAAAAATGGCTAGTTCATCTTCTTCATGAGCTTCATGTTCTTCTTTTTACACCTACCTTGGTGTATTGTACGTGATAATGTGAGCGTTATTCATCTATCTATTAACCTTGTCCAACACCTGCGTACCAAACATATTGAGCATGACATCCATTTTGTACGTGACTTTGTAGCGTTGGGACAAGTTTGTGTATTTCATATTCCTTCGAGTTTCCTATATCTTTGCCTAAGCCCTTCTTTCGTCGCAGCTGTTTCTTGATTTTTATTCTAGCTTGAATATTCTAAGATCTTTCATGATTAGTGGATGTTATGGCCCACTATAAGCATAGTCCATCTCCATCATGTTTACATGGCCTTATATATTGGGTTGTAGTTTAATGAATAACTGAATAAGGCAAGGTTATCATTCTTTATAATCTACGTGGCCTATAAAAGGAAAAAAATAAAAATAAAAATTCAACCTCTAAGTTTTATCGCAGAAACCTCAAAACCCTAGTTAGCTATGAAGCGATATGTGATAAAAAGACCAAAACATTCATCATCGATTAACGATGAACCCAAACAAGATATCATAAGCAAGTTACCACAAACATTGCTTATACATATCCTATCTATGCTACCGGATGCCGAGGCGTGTCGAACGAGCATTCTGTCAAAAAGGTGGAGAGACCTTTGGATGTTTCTCCCTAAACTACATCTCGTTATGCCCCTTTCTAAAACAAAAGAACAAGTCAACAAATTTCACGATTTAGTCGATAAAACCCTGGCTATTCGGGAAGGTATGTCCATTCAAAAGTTCCATCTCTACTGTTCAAAGGACTGTGATTATGATCGTATTCTTCATTGGCTTCGCATTGTTGTTCAGTGTAAAGTTGAGATACTTGTGCTTAAGTTGTTCAGGGTTAACTTTTGTTGGGAATTGTTTAAGACTTGTAATACACTCGTTGAGTTAACTTTGACGGGGTTTAATGAGCTGCATGTGCCCAAAGCCGACGTCCTATTTCCCTGGTTGAAGAAAATAAATTTGAATAAAATCAATTGGATACGAAGTTTGAAATATTTGACAAAATATTATTTGTGGCCTGAGTCATTTATGAATCTCATTACAGGTTGCCCTGTTTTAGAAGAATTGTCCTTGACGGAAAACCACGAGCCTAATTATAAGATCAGAAATATTAGGTCAACTTTTAAACTATATGGTTTAAAGAGATTAGAGATATGTTCATCGAAGAGAATCGGAGATTCCAAGTTTGAGATCGAAATTCGAGAATACCATTACATGCAGGACTATTGTATCTTCCCAACCCCCATTGCAGAGAAGCGGTTGTCTTTTGTTGAGCTTTTCGATAGCATTCATTATCCATCCCGTTATGCCCTTTCTCCTATCGCAAAAGCCAAAATATTGGCATTGACTAACTCAGCTTTGGACGTATGTTTTAATATCCATCAAAAGCTTATAACCAAATTATTTATTTTATATATATATATTGTAACATGCTATTGATAAATTTTAAGAAATCATGAAATGATTGATCGAAGATCCTTTTGTATATTTGGCTATAAAATGTAGTGAAAACAATTTGAGAAATGCCTAAAACTTTTCATGTGTACTTCTTCTGCAGGCTCTCGTCTTTCTAGGTTTAGACAAGTGCACATTGTCTAATGTGGTCAAAGTGACGATTGACAATGTTTCAAATTGGAATTCTCTGTTGGTTCTGCTAAATAGTGTGCCTAATCTTGAGCATATTACTTTTTCGGATGTAAGTTTAAATGTGCCAATAACTTTGTTTAGATAATTAACATAAAGAAGAAGAAAAAGAGGGGATATTTTGAATAGTAAGAGTCAAATCAAT
This sequence comes from Artemisia argyi, assembly GCA_030686995.1. Classification (NCBI taxonomy): domain Eukaryota; kingdom Viridiplantae; phylum Streptophyta; class Magnoliopsida; order Asterales; family Asteraceae; genus Artemisia; species Artemisia argyi. The sequence continues at coordinate 210,875,201 of CM060681.1, forward strand.
GAATAATCCTTATTACTTGGATTTTCGGGTTGTTTGGATTTGCGTTTTAAAGCACATTAGCCTAATATCAGCATTCTGCAAAATCTTATTATGTGATATTATTCAGGGATCAACTAATCGTTTTGGATAATTAGTTTATATCACTTGTAACCATGCCGATTTTTTCTTCTAGCTTGTATTATAAGTTTATAGTTTGAGTGTCTTCTACACTTATCTACAAAGTGCATATCCTTTGTTCTTAATAATGTCATCGTTGGTCATTTATCTGCTTTTTTCCTTTAAACCGGAGGTTTGGCAACCACCAGAACATGTGGTTATCACATAATAACTTTGTCATGAAATCGTAATTTGTTTCACCTCATTGCTAATAATTGGTATTTGTTTGTTACCCTAGGGGATTTCACATAATAACATGAGTTGGAATCCACCAATGGAACCACCGGCTTGTCTATGCTTAAAGATGAAGGAAATCATAATTCTTAATAGGAAAACTGTAAGCTATGAAGAGTTTGCATTTGTACGGTTTCTTCTCAAACATTCGAAGAATTTGGAGAGGTTAAGAATAAATGCTCATGTTCTTGATCCTATGAGGCGTAAGCAGTTACTGAACTTCCATCGTGGCTTGTGTCAGATTGAAATTGTTTGATGCATCTCCAAGATGACGATGGTAATTCTCTAAATAGACAAGCTCAAGTTTTTACATTTCTTTTGTGGTTTTATGATTCACACCTGAGAGAATGAATCATATCATGCTTAAATGTCTATCAAACTCATGCTTTATGTAATGCTCACTAAACCATATATATAAAAATTGTTAAACAACATTCTGCGATTTACATAACAATTAAGAAAAGGGTGTAGCTGAGAATATATATATGTCACCAAAGGCGTGTCTGGCTTTGAATGGATAAAGTCTTAAACAACATTCTGGACATGATACTACCAAAATCTGCATTCGTCGAGGTGATGAGTTGACCGTCTAACTTATGCTAACCTTGACTTTCGGGTTTCCGGTAACAATGTTGAAAAGGTCCTCGGGCTATGCCCGGGGAACCCACTCTAACGATCAAGTTAGTATTGCGCATATCACCATTGATAAGAATAGTTTAGATACTCCTAATGAGAATACAAAGTTAGAAATAAGAATGGTAAGAGGAATTGTGCCCTTATATGCGTTTGGTAATGGTTATTTATAGGTGAAAATATGATAGAAGCTAGTAAGGAGATAAAGCTTCCTAGTAGATTGCCAGATTCGCAAGTGGGAACTCAGCTTGCTTCTACCTTTGAAGACAATCGTTGATGCATGCACTAAGCACTCTGAGATACTCATGCGTGATAACTTACCATGCATCAAACAACTTACCACATGTAGCTATATAAGGTTCTCAAATTAGTTTCTAGGTGCAATTATTTTAGTACAAGTATACAAGAAGAATATGACAAATATAGTCTGTTTAGACTTTAGATGAAGAGTAACACCATTAGGACACGATCAGGTAGACTAGCGCCACTCAGGTTCTTCCGTTGTGTGTATCGAAAAACCATTAGGTCTAACACCACTAGTGTTCCTTTGTATTGTGCACATCGTTACTCCTTTTTTGTCACTAGAGTCAACAATCCGGCGTGGTTTGTTGCTTATCGAATGTTAGCTAAAGAAAACAGCTTCAGAACTGAAGCCTTTTGGTTTTTATCAATGTCTAATATTTGCTTAAAAAAAGTGTTTCTGTCAGCTCTTCGACATATACCAAATGAAAAGTGACCCTTTCATTCCTTCTTCAAGAAATTAAGTGTAAAGGTTATTGTTTTTTCTAGCAGCATAACTGATTAGGAGCTGACGAGCTGTTAAAACTTGCACTCGTGTCTACAAGCCACGTTTTTTATATGGAAGGTTTAAGTTAATTATATATACACTAAATGATAAGAGGTTACTGTAGCAACAACTCAATTTGCTACGGTGGACGCTACAATAATTTTTTTTTTTTTTTTTTTTTTTTTTTTTTTTTTTTTTTTTTTTTTTCAGTATTAACAGTCGTTAGTTATTTAACGGATGTTAACTAACGACTATTATTTTTAACATTTTTTCAAAAAATTTGTACGCACTTTGACCTTCATCTAAGCGGTTCATTGCAAATTTAGTCGTCACATAATTTACATAAATGGTCCTTCATGTTATACATCAATTGCAGAGTCAGTCATAGGTAACTAACTTCACGTTAAGTAGCTAACGGCAAAAAAAAAATGCTTTTAACGCAATTACCATAACCCAAAGCCGTTAAATATTTGTAACCACAAACAAAACTTAACCGACACCCAATAACTGCTTACAAAAATATATAAATTATTTCTCTCTTTTTTTATAACCAACGCACGACACCAAACTACTATCTAAAAACACCCGCCGCAACGCGCGGGTTACTAAACTCGTTAATATTAAATATCTATTTAATCAAGGTAATTTTATAGTTTATTTTTTTTAACAAAATTTAATGATTTAATTAATGTTCATTAAATGTATTTTTTAATTTAAAAGAAAATTTTATGCTCATTAATTGCATTTTACGGTGTGCTCATTGGCCAGGCACATATTAACAAAACCCTTTTTGTAACTTTTTTTTGAAAGGAGAACTTCATTCAAAAAGCACCAACGGTCCTCAAAGAAAGGACCCCCGGGCAAAAAACACACGACATTACATCAAGTCCAATGGATAATTACACCAATCCTGCCACACTATATTTTTCCATCTAGATCTATTCCGACACCAAAAAAATGACGTAGACTTGACTATCTCAACTAGCTCAAGAGGCCTGCGCTTCTTGCTTGTGAAAATCCGAGCATTACGCTAACTAATTATTTTTCTTTTTTCTAAATCTTTAACAACAATATCATTTAATGGTAATATAGTAAACTCGTCGGAGTTTAGTTATTTATTTTTGGCAGTAGATAATCAATTTGTTAGAAATATTTTAACATTGTGTTCTTGTGTTTAATTTTGGGGAGACATGAAAGAAAAGAAAAGGAGTTATGAAAAACTTGTTTTCTCCGTTTTTAAGTTGCAAAAAGAAGGAAACACGAAAAATTGGAGGCCAAACTCTATCGAAAACTTTCATACAAGAGCGGAAAAAAAAATCCTTAACATAAGCATAACTGTGAACAAGTAATTTGAAAAGAAAAAAAAAAAACCGTAATGTACAATAAATTAAAGAAAGAGGAGTAACGCGTAAGAACCTGCCCTTGGGAGGGGAACAACAGCTGGAAACGGCATTTTGTCACCTTACTAACTTAACCCTTAGATAGATCCATATCATAAAATATGCATTTAGTTTGTTAAGGGATACTTGATCTAAACATTAAAATGTCATATTAACCCAAAACATAAGTTTTGAATGCATGATGTGGATGTAGTTAAAGCATATTTTGGGTAACTATGACATTATTGTGTTTAAATTGGGTAAGTATGAAATTGACCCGTTAGTTAATGTTTTGGGTAAAAGTAACACGTTTGGGTAACTATGACATTATTGTGTTTAAATTGGGTAAATATAATATTGCCCCGTTATTTGGTAAAGGGTTACCCCGGTAAATAATATTAAAACCGAACCCGTTAGTTAATGTTTTAAATGTTTTGGGTAAATTAATGATGTTGGGACCGAGATATTATTATATATATAAATTATTAATTTATTAATTTAAAGAGGTTTTACGTATACTCTTTAAATTTTCATGTCAAATATACTAGTTACAACGTATACTAGTTAGATATAAAAAATAAATTAGAAAAACAACTTTTAATTAACATTTTATGAATACACATTCAAAAATTAATTGAATTTGTAAAGTTCATTATTTTTGAATAAGTAAAAAATTAATTTTGTTGGAACAAGTTCTATTTACGTATGACCTTAATTGAATTAATTGAATTTGTTCAAGTTCCAATTATGTATGACCTTCATATATATATATATATATATATATATATATATATATATATATATATATATATATATATATATATATATATATATATATATATATATACTAGATTTCGAAGCCCGCCCGATGGGCGGGCATGACTTGTAATTTGTTGTTTTTTAGTATTGGTTTGTTAGTATATTATTTTTATATATTGGTTTAAAATATGGTATGTGTTATATATTTTTTTTGTAATTGATTTATTTTTTATATATTTTTAAAATGACATAATACGCATTGATATATTTTTAATAAAAGTTTGAATTTTGTAAGTTTATAGTAATGGTTTGTTGGAAAAAGCCGAGTTTGATGTTGTATGTGGTTTATCAACCTAGCAAACGATCATCTTCAATTGTAAAATGACGTTTAGCGCAATTGGAAGCATTTAAAACCTTGCCATAGGTTAGTGTACTATAGGACTTATGAAACTTAGAATATATGTGGAGTGTGATTTAACTAATACATAAGAAATAACTATAAAAAGGTCACTGATATTCTTATATAATATTACAATATAGTTAGCCTATATGATTTGGATTATATGTAGAAGTTTAATATTAGTTATAACACCCGTGCACTCACGGGGCTTTTTCTAAATATTTTACTTATGTATTATTATCAACCGAAAAACAAACAATCTAACGTGTTCTAAATTGTTTTACTTACTGCTTCATCTCTTTGGATATCCAATTCAGGACCAAGGAAACGACTTTTAATAGGATCAAATTATCATATTATATAAGAAATGTATCCTTCCAATAAAAGAAGTGCTTTACAGTAACTAACTCGAAGCTTTTCCTCTAAAAGACTAAAATTTATAATGAGAATGATGATATCAACCGCTTGCTCTATATATGTGTTATATTTTTGTTGATACCTGCTTTGTTTAATCAATTATATTCATAAATAATTATTGAAAGAACCATGGAGAATATATGAAAAAATGTAATGTAAATATCAATCAAGGATTTTTGGTATGTTGTGATTTTTGCTAAATATAATTATAAATAATGATTTTATTTTTATTTTTATTTTTATTTTTTTTATTTTTTTTCCGGATATTCAAATTACATATATTATTATGCACGCTAGCAAAAAAGCATTAGGAACTCATCATTATGACAATAGTTTTGAAAAGGCGTTTATGTCATGGGTTATCTATCAAATACATTTACGACTAAATCATTATATAGCCTCTTCATCATGTTCCATCAAATTCCATAACGGTTGGAGGATTATGTTTACCTCGATTTTCTACTCTACTTCTATTTATGTTTAACGAAAACATACACTTCGCCACATCTTACATTATATATAAAACATGGAAGACTTTATAAAATTGTAACACTGGTCTCCTTTTTTTTCTTTTTTTGATGTTTCTTTCATCCTCTTCTTGTTGTTTCAAGATCTGGTTTTTAAGCCTAAGATAAGAACATAATGAGCAAAAGAGGTTAGAAGTAGACAGCTAATCAACATGAAACAATTAATATGTTGGATGGTCAAGTTGAGTAACGGGTCAAAATGGGTAGGTTTTCATATTCCAGATATGGGATTCTTTGCCCATATTCGTCAACTGTTATAAATAATTAGTATATAGGATATAATTAGAAATTTATGTTATATGAATAAAAGTATAATTTTTTTAATAAAATACTTTTTAAATGTACCCGTTAATTTTATTTGAAAATTGTACCCGTTAGTAAGAACCTTCAATGAGACGTGATTGCATAGAAAAATCTTCCTCATTGAATAATCGATAAATCACATAAATCTAAGGTAATTTACCTCACTGAGTAGACCCATCTCCACAGTTGGTGGCGCAAGTTATATATCTATATCTGCTAAGGATGAAAAACTAATATGAGTGTCAACACTTCTCACATATATTCTATGTTCATCTTGCTAATATTTCTAACTGGACTTGCATCCTCTGAAGTACAGTCATACTACAAAAGTAAGGCAAAAGAAAAGAGTCTGTAACTTCAAGGGTGTTAAAAGCAATACCCTTGTATATCACTTTTTAGTAATTTGAAATTGAAGAGTGTTAAATTCAGTAACGAAAGCTTATAAAACTTGAAATCAGTAATAAATAGTATATTCAATAGCTATTTATCCATAAGCTGAAACACAAAACACAAATCCAAGACATTCATGAAAATTGGCTGCTTTCATCTTTATTTAAAGTTATAACATGTTAAATTTTCAATCGTTGTAAGCATCAGCATATCCAAGTTCTGTAAAACACTTAAATACTAAACACGCCAATGAGCAACTCAATTATGAAATTATCACTAAATTTTAATAATAATATAACCCACGAAGTTTACTGATCATTACTTGGCCATGAAATAGCAAAGCAAAAATTTTTTAAATGAACTTTTATGATAGTACTTTATCAAAATGAACCGCATCTATAATGTGCCATTGGTATTTGCTAATAGGATTTGCATAACATTATTCTAGTGAACTAAAGAGTTGGTGTTTATGTCACATTCTCAAATGGCAATGAACTCAGTTTTCATATAGCACCAGATGTATCTGTTAGTATAAACAACTAATAGAATACGCCAGTACGTCTTATCTAAAAGCAATGACGCAAAAATACCTTAACAGAAACCATTAGTTTATAATCACTCTGATATCATAACATACATAATAACTTTTCTTGTTTTTTTGTTCTTTATTGGTAATAATGATAATTTGTACATCAAAATCATTAGGGAAGGTAGTTTTACTTCTAAGACTCAACTGGTCAAATGGTATCAAAATGGTTGGGTGGTTTGAGTAAATGGTCAAATGGGAATACTTTTTTAAGTGCGGGTCAAAACAGGTTGAATGACCCACACACATTTTTAGATCAAGGTAAATTCTGCAATCCAGTTGTCGAGTCAGGTAATCAAGAGACATGCATCAAAAGTAAGAGGGTCAACTCAATTTTGGCTAGTGTGGCACATATTTTACCCCTTAATTTGAACTGCTAATTGGCTAATATAAACTATGTTCATGATGATTGAGCTATATGATTAAATATAATTCTGAAGAAACTGCGTTTGAGATATCCCATTAACATCTCCCAGTAACTATAAGAAAAGTACTGTATTACATAACTAAGTCACTTTATTAGTAAGATTAACAAACACAAACACGCAAGTTCCAAGTATTTTTACCCATGCCTTTAATAGTAAACCCGTAAGTACATTTATATTATATTTAATCTGACATTCATATCAACTTCTGGTTTCGGCTTTGAGGCACTGTTTGTTATTTCCTGGTGTGGCGTTTAAAGGTTTATATTGGCCACTTGGACAATACTTCTGAAAACCAAATGACAAATTATTAAGTCCAACGGATAGAGTTCAAGATACAATAACAATACTAAACAAAATCATGACCAAATCTAATTCTTCTTTAAAGGAACTGTTAGCTATTAGGTCCAAAATGCTTAATATCCAAAACGATGACCATCCTCCAATCATAAGTAGAAAGGTAGGCTCAATATGATTGTCATCAAACCAGCTAAAAGTGTAAGAGCAGTAAAGGAAAGAATGTACAGATGATGAATGCAACATATTTGCATAAATTGAGGTGTCAGTGAGGCCACTCAACGAATAACATAGCTTGAAAGCATGATATTGTTTGAGCTAGGTCTTCAAGAGAATATGGTAAAAAAACGCACATTAAAACTTTGTCGCAGAAGAGCTATTAGAAGATGTAAAATTGAGTGAGTTAGTACACCAAAGGAGGGCATGCATGTATAAGAGTTTATGGATGGTCTTCAAATTTAGTATTAGAACACTTGGGTGACTAATGTTTTATGAGTTCTTTTTTCCTTATGCGCTCCTCTTATTCTTTCTTTAGCTTCTCTTCCTCTTCCCTTTTCTTTCTTTACCCAACTTCTTTAAGCTTTGCAAGCTCCTCTTGTATTTTACTTACATATTTTGGAACCTTCTTTGCTACTGGTTTTTCAATAGGAGTTGCGGATGTCGTTGTTGCTGCAACCTTCTTTTCATTTTCCTTTTTATTTCTATTCTTTTTCTCTTTAGCATCTTCGGTTGCTGCATTTCCATTACCAATTTCATCTGCAACTTCGGCAATTTCAGCCTGCGTGAGAGGGAACCTTCTTATCTGCTGTTAATTCCCAATTCTGTTTGTAGATTTATTTGTTTCCAGGTTGATTTAATAAAAAGGATTGTAACAAATGGAGTTTAAGCTTTGAGACACAAATTTGAATTTTAAGGCAGAAAGTGTTTCGGGTCAATCCGACCTCTTTCAAAATTAACCTTTCTAACCCATTACTCAAACTACCCAACCCACCCATTATTTCTACCTCTGAACTAAACCCTATGAATATTATAGGTACCAAAATCCTCTCTCCTGTGAAAAGCACAGCTGATCCAAACAATAAAGTAGTCTACACCAAGAATCCCGACAAGGAGTATTTCAATTCCAATAACTGTGACTACGTTATAGTTGTGGTAACTAAGTCACCATACGCTGAGACTTTTGGATACAATTCAAATCTTACAATTCCATAGTCTGGTCAAAACACTATCAGAAATGTATATGGGTCAGTCAAATGTGCGGTGGTCTAATCACTGGGTGACCAGTGGTGGTACGGTCATTTGTGGATACCGCAGACACACTTGTAGCAGCTTGGCTTCCTGGATCAGAAGGCCGATGTGTCGCCAACGTTCTGATTGGTGACAATGGTTTCACAGGAAAGCTGGCTCGTACTTGGTTTAAGTCGGTTGATGAGTTAACCATAATATTGGACCGACCACAACACCTACTAAGGGGCCACATAAAAAGTCATCTATGATGTCTTTCCGTTCTAATTTAACATGATAATTTTGTTGAGTTTAAGTTCTTGATTACTTAATGCTCAATGGTAGGAATACAGTATAAAAGATGTTATATTAGAAACCTTTTTTTTACCATGAAAATACCATCTTTCATGAGACAGTTTTGACCTTGTTCCTACTCTTTCCACACCATTGTCATCCAGCTTCCTGCTCTTGACTCTTAAGAGTTAAGACCCTTAAGACAGCAACATATAGTTGCCCATGAGAGAACTGGCATAACAACCCAACCTTAGCCTATATAGCACCGAAATAAATTATAATACAAACAAAGTATGACTGGAAGCTGGTGAATCTGCATAGTTCAAAATGTGAAAAACTACCAAATTCAAGACTTGAAGAAAAAATAAATAGTGCACTAAATAGATGAGGATATGTATGCACCTTTATTCAAGACTCGAAGAAAATCAAAATTTTTAGTTTGTTTGTGAAATAAATCTAAGCTAGTTGGTTAAAAAAAGTGAGTTAAAAACATATGGATTCAGCAAAGTATCTAAAAGAATAGCTAGTAATATATTCTTACGTCAGGATAAAAAATCTTTCAACCCGTCAGTTGTGACGGAAGAAACAAATCCCGTTCACCAATATGATAAAGAGAATCACAAACAAATTGATAGCTACACAAAATAATTAGTTGGATTAAAAATAGATATATTCAATTAATTACATTATTTTTGTAATAATGTGAAAGACTCATGATTACCTCGACGATTTTGAAGAGCAACTTCAGCCATGTATGTGCCACATTTTTTTCCTTCAATTGTCTCGATGAGCAAGTAGAAGTTGGGACGAGCTCGGTACCGAACCCGTACCAAATTGGTGGTACCATTTTTTCCCGAGCATGAAAGGTGTGTTCCGGTACCGTACCGGACAGGATTCTGGTACTGGGAAATCGGTACCATACCATTTTCTTCCCATTTTTTGTTGAACCAAAATCAAAATCCAGATTTCATGATAGTAAGTTGATATATAAAAAAGCCAATGTAGCCAAATCTAGTAAACTGTGGACATTATATTCCATTACAAAACTGCAATAGAGTCTAGAATCTAAGAAAATGGTTGTAAGTTCTTGTGACTTTAGCAAAAGACCTGCAGTAGAACCTGCATGTCATGAAAAAGCTTAACCCAAAGCAAACAATCTAGCAAAGAGTCATTGCAAATTAACAAAACTTTTTATGAAAAAGTGTGACAAGGTTGGGATGAAAAGAATGTAAATAAAACAAACCTCACACCAATCTAAACAATTAAGAGCAGACACATCCAAGAGCGTGTCATGGTTGACATTTTTGATCTGGCGAAAAGCGCGCCACATAACCATGGGCTCCCAGCTCAGCCCAAGGGTAGTTTCAAGAACATTACTCACTATGACAGGCTGTCCTTTTGACCAATGCCACTGAAAATGCTTTAAATCTCCAGCTTGAATGTCTACAGCACGTGGACAGTCCACCAACAAAGAATTATTAATATGGAAATATATAAAACCAATATAGATTATGTTTTAGGAAACATTGATATAATGTTTAAAATAACCAAGTGGATTCTGCCATTTCGTACCCCTATTCTTAAATGTGGGATTACTTTATTGATATACTACTTTAAAACATATGCTTATAACCAATCCAAAGAAACAAATCGTGTGATACAAAAGGGTGACATGCTGTCTTAGACTGTTAATTACAATTTCTAGACTCTTAAATACATGAAACTACATTCACAAAATCTGTTGATCTTCTAATAAATTTATAAAGTACATCCAATGAAATATTTCCTAGTAATAACACATCATATAACACAGTTATGTAAATATGTAACAGCAAAATTAGTCACCAAAACAAAGAGCGTTAACCCACTACGACCACTTAAAGGGGTGTTTGGCAAACTCTAATAGCAACAATTTTGACCCGTCAACCCAACAATGTACACAACTTTTAGCTCTTTCACAACTGATTCTCACATTCGGTTAAAATACTTACAAAAAGCTTAAGTCCTAGCAATGTACACAACTTTTGTGTAAGTGTGAGCAGGTAGCTAATAATTTTTTTTAGCAAAGAACTGCTGGGTAGGAAAAAAATGAAGAAGTTGATAAGGAGGAGTTCGGAACCTTTTACCTGGTGCCTGATATAATAAGATGACACTAAGGCTTCGAGATTTCAATTTGCATTCATCAATGTCTATCACAGTTCTTGCAATGAATTTCACTATAAAGTTCATTGATCATCACCTGCAAGTAAATAAAAACAGAAGATGTTAGCTCTTTCATCACCCTTGAAATGTAGCAGACCAGGGGTTGTCGATGCTAACTATATACTTTTTTTTTTATATATGAAGAATACGCTTTGTGCAATTTGGTGTAGTCAAATTTGAATGGATTAATATCTTGCACGCAGTGTCACATCCAAAACTTGTTGAAACTTCTTTGCACTTCAAGTCACCATCAATGGTCTTCGGGCATCTAATTCCGAGTTTTCAAGTCACTGGCCATACAAAATAAATAAAAAAATGAATAAAAATCCATATGAATGATTATCTGTTTGTTGACAAACATTGAAACATGTAGAACTTGGATTTTAGTACAAACATATTATAACATACTTAATGTGTTTTGCTAGCAGGCAGGCATTGTATTTGAGTAATCCCCACCAATGACCACAAGTCCATCCAAATCTAAGCTTCTTAACAGTTTCCCGAGCTTCTTTAAACTGCAAGAATAATTAACATCATATAACAAACTTAAAGTTTTGATAAAACCATTGCATATCGAAATGTTAAAAACCTGCTCAGGGGTTTCTTTCTTATCCCTTCCACTTCCACTGCAAATCATATCAAAGCAAACCTGCAAATTACGGAGTATTATTAGCACAAATAATTTGAGTAAAAGTCTGAGGTAAAAGCATGTGATTCACAATCTACAAACTATAAAGTATGTTTTTTATCAGTCACCAAATCACGAAAAAGAATGGAACAGTTGAACATCACCTGATTTCTGTAACGATAGAAAAGTTCATCAGTCAACTTAACATAGTTACCTTTCATAACTCCAGCAGGGCCACCTCTAAACCCATACATACTGCCGTCTTTGGTCATTTTCTGTAAGTAGTCTGTATTCCAGCCAAAGAACAAAATAAAAAGTAGAAGACTAATCAAAAAGTTATCGATCATAAAAACAATTTACACCTCAGAAACATATATGTTAAATAGAAATATTGAATTCGATGATTTTCTCGCCAAACTTTCTAGAAATCACATTGTGGCCACCAGGAGATTGTCGTCCAGATAGAACAACACCAGTCTTTAGACTTGCACCATATAGTGAGCCTCCAGCCTTCAAGGAAGCTAATGGTTTCCCAAACCCAAGGAATATTGATGACGCCCCCTTTCCCAAATCTTTCCATAGCATTAGCTTTTAGGTTACCGATTTCACATTCTCCATTTGCGGAAAATTGTACCCATAGCTTCCCATAAAAAATTACTTTATATAAAATCAATTAAATCTTACTCGTATACATTATCCTATGTCATTTCCTCTGATGTGCTTATTCATACCAGATGCCACCGACTTGCAACCCTCTGAAAATATAGCGCCGAGTAAGAACTGTCGCACAATTTGTACCTAACAATAACAAAACAAAAAAAAAAAAAGAAAAGAAAAACCCCGTTAGAACAACGTTACAAAATATAACATAAAAAATCAAAACGGCAATAATGGACTAAACATTACCATCACCAGACACATCATTTGTAGCTTTAGCAACCTATTTCACAGGACTCATGCCAACATTCTTCACCGTATCATTAAATTCAATGGCTTTTGCAACCGTCACATCTTCTATCATTATTCTTAGCGCTCCATAACTTTGTTCAATCACCACATTACACCCCCACAACATCGTCACCAAACAGTATGATACTAAATTGTTAATTATAACCATGTTGACATCTCTAACTAATTAGCATAAATTTCTCAAGTTTTAGCTTAATTGCGGCGGGCTTATTTTGTTCTGCTTATTGAGTTATTTCTCATAAACCCATATTTCGCCAGTTTATGGTTTTTGGATTATAAGCTTAGTATGACTTAAAACAGTAAAATAAGATCATAAGCCAAAATCTTGGTGATTATGAAAAATAATCCAACAAATAACCTTGTAAGATAAGAGAGATTCATTTTCAATCATAACAACTTACAAACTAACAATCACACAAACACATATTTGAAAGGTCATATCCAGAAATGGAAACACACCTCCGTCAAAGAGATCAATTGATTGTAGGTTAACTTTACAGCTGTGCATATATGTGAGCCTGAGATTGTGAAAGAACTATGTAGAATAGTTAGCAGGTAACAAAGAGCAGGAATATTCTTGATTGTTGATGCTTAAACTGAGACAACTCTGGATAAGATGGTCGGAGAAAGTTAATTGCGCAATAAACAATTGCAAGTTCTTGGTTCCAATTGGTATTTGAAATATACGATGTATGAAGGAATTAGAATACATCCGTTGCTTATATAGATTGAGAAAAATGTACACCAACCAATTACCAAACATACCTTGATGAACACGCGTAAATTGACTGGCGTGCGTATTCGTGTTGCGAGACGGGGTATTAGGGACGCTCATTTGAACTATAACACTAATGGGCAATGATAAGTTAGTATCAGATATTAAAATCGGTATTTGAAAGATACAACGTATAAAGGAATTACAATACATCCGTTGCCAATATAGATTGAGAAATAAACGTGCAATAACCTGCATGTAGTAGACTGTCAAGCAGAATCCACATTGACCCGCAAGAGGACGGGCTCACATATGGTTTCTATGCTGGCATCTAGATAGACAACATACAAAAATAGAGTGTAAGTCTACTATAGTGTGCTCAAGCTAGCTACATAGGTAAGCTATAGGAGTAGATGTACAGAACTATAAAAAAAACAACAAAATAACTCCGGAACAGCAATAATATGAAAACTCTTCTGTCACAATAACATATATGTCATCAGCTAGTATAATTACCAATATACCCCGGTGTACGTAAGCCGCCACTTTGCAAAACCAATCCATCACATACGCACAATATGGAGTCAGGGGTTTCGTTTCAAATTTTAAATCAATAATCAAAAACTATAAATAATCAATGAGTACCATAACGACATAAAGAATGATGTTGTTTGATGATGATGGGTATTTCTGAGAATTCTTAAAAAAAACTAATAGTTGAATCTGCATAAACGTAAAAAGAAAACATTATTAGTTAATTGTATGAACTTCACCATATTAGGGTTTTCAAGGGAAAAAATAGAGAGAGAGATAGAGAGAATCGACTTGTGGAAGTGATATTAGGGATGTGAGAAAATGAAGCGGGCTATATTGGGCTATATTGTGCATAATCTGGATTAGCAACCATTTGCATATGTTTATAGATTTGGTGTTGCAAAATATATAACAAAAAAGATATTGGTCTAGTGGTTATCAAGTGTGTTAATGTTACAAACTAAAGCAACCAGAGTTCGAACCATGGTAGTATCATTTTTTAAAAACTGAATCCGAAATTTTGATGAAATTAATTATAAAAAACATAATTTGGGAAAAAATAAAAAAAAATACAAAATAAATTATAAAAATTGCTTACATGGCGGCGACAATGTGATGACATGTCACATAATGAATTACTGGGCAATGAGGTGGCGTTTATGTGGCATTATCTACGTGTAACGCCTCCTGTTATATATAATGTAGATATATATATATATATATATATATATATATATATATATATATATATATATATATATATATAATGTAGATATATATATATATATATATATATATATATATATATATATATATATATATGAAATTTTTTAGTAATTATTAATTTATAGTTTCGTTGGGACCAATATACATACACTGTGGTTTCAAAAAAATTATTGTCTTATTATTTTATCGATTGGAGTCCAAATTTGTACCGATCCCAATTTAGGACTGAACAAATTATTAATTTTATCGAGGTTATTAATTTTTCAAGTATTAACTTATAGAGATTTTACTTTACTTTTGTTATACATATCACAAGGAGGGAAATTTTTATTTTGTGGATATTTAAATTAGACGAATGGAGTTTTAAAGTTTTTTAACATAATTATACGAACTTATTTATACACCTTAGATTATGATATAGAACATAAAAGGCTAACGTAAAGAAACAAGAAAAGTAAATAGAATATCAAGTAATATTGTTGGTTTAGTAAGGTGTTGTTTCTTTCTTTTTTTTCTTTAATAGAAGGAATGAGTCTATTAAATAATTTAATAACATCTTTTTTTTTTTTTTTTTTTTTTTCAAATAGGGCCCATTTATTTCTTTGTTTCCTCTGTCTCGTTAGAAGAAAATATGTGAAGACTTCTTCATGCAGATCAACTCAATTTTTTATTAAAATATTATTTTTTTTCTCCACCTATACAACTAATATATACAACCAATCTATTTCTTTTTACTCCGTACCATTTATCAACAATCTAACCCAACCAATTTATACAACCAATGATAAGTATTAAAAACGAAAAGAAAAAAAAATAGCCATTAATACATTGACATGTGGCAGATTGTGAGTTGGCAACTTAGGTTGCCATATGATTTAGATTGAAAGGAAAGATTGGATGCTAAGATTAAAAAATTATTATTTTGTATGTATTTTCAATAGGTTGGGTTGGCAACCTTGCCAATAAACATAGTCTAAGTTTTATATAAGCCTCTTAATTGAGAGGACATGATAATTTAAGCCTTATGAATATAGACCAAATAAAAGATTTCTATGAGCCCTACATAAAAAGTAATAATATTAAATGGTATCCCTTAGCTAAGGGGAAAAAAGAAACACTCCCTAAGAGATATAGACGCACATGGACCATACATATCACTTAATGTAAGGGGAGAGAGAGAGAGAGAGAGAGAGAGAGAGAGAGAGAGAGAGAGAGAGAGAGCGCGCGCGCATAAAGGTGTTTGGGATCGCTTATTTTTCTACTTCTACAGTTCTACCTAAAGGTGAATACTTAAGGGTCCGTTTGGTTTGTAGATGGGTTTAGATTAGAATTTGGATTTGAATGTAAAGTTGTAGATTATGATTTTGATTTAGATTTGATGTAGAAAAGAGAAAATAATATCTAATAGTATTAATTATTTTATATAATAATTTTGTAATAAAATATTATTATTAAAAATAAATATAGAGATATATGAGAGTAGAGTTTGAAGTGGAGCCCACTAAAAACGTGAATATTTATCAAACCCAACCATTCCCCCTACTTTTATAAAACCCTCTATTTGGCATTTAAAATCTTAATCCGGATATCAAAATTTCAACCAAACAAAGATTTTCTCTTTCTAAATCGAAAACCCACTCAAAATCCACAAACCAAACGGGCCCTAAAATTTACTTACAAAAAAAGTACTTTCAACGAAGTGTTTGTTTTTATTTATTTTGTAAAAGATACAATACACTAAAAAGTTAGTATGATAAATATTAGAATAAAAAGGCATCATATTTATCACTTTTTATCATTGTGTGTAGCGTACTTTATTTTTTCCAAACTTAACACTAACCTTTTGAACTCATGCTATTGTGTGTACCGGTGACCTGCTTGACCTGTTGGAGCCGGTTAAGTTAATGACCGTTTGTTTTATTATTGCAACGTCAGTCCTTTATACTAACGACCATTTATAATTAACTAAATGGAGCCTGTTAAGGTAACAACCGTTTATTTATTGTTGCAACGTTAGTCCTTTATATGTTTTCGCACGTTTTCGTCCGTTTTTACACAATTTCGTCCGTTTTTGCACGTTTTCGTCCATTTTTACACGTTTTCATCCGTTTTTACACGAAAATTCGTCCGTTTTTCCACGTTTCGTCTGTTTCGCACGTTTTTGTCCGTTTTACACGTTTTCTTCTGTTTTTACACGTTTTCATCCACTTTTCCGCGATTTCGTCCGTTTTTGCACATTTTCGTCCGTTTTTACACGTTTTCGTCAGTTTTTGCACGTTTTCGTTGATTTTTATATGTTTTTTATACGGATCACACAACCTTCACATAAGGTTTTTACTTCTCAAGGGATCTTAAGAAGCATGCAATCCTCAAGGCAGTGTACCTGATCGTTATAGCGTAGTATAGGTAAATTCGGGGGATTGATCATTCTCTAGGGGAATAGTGTCGTTAGGTTGAAATGTATGTCGAGATAAGTCTAGAGGTGAGGGATTGTTTTTTTTTTTTTTTATTTTTTTTAGAAAGCAATTAAAATCTCGATTTTGAAGGGAATGGGAGGAATTAGTTGCTATCCAACTAACCGAAAAACTACTTTTATAAAACTAAAATTAAACTAATGACAAGAAAAAGTAATTGTTGGTAACTCTTATGGGGAGACAAACGTGTTTACTTTGAACAATACTATTTAAATTAGCTGGTGGTATTTCAACAAGAATTAATCAAAAGATTTAGTAAACAATAAATGTGTGAGAAAAATTCAAAGACACCAAATTTATACATTGAGACAATAGAGCGTACCATAATAGCAGACACGCCGTCCACAAATTTCATACGTGTTTCTTTATCCAAAGCAACCCGTCTCGGAGAAAGAAGCTAGTTATCCATCCTTCCATAACTAAATTTAAGAGCTTGTAGAACTCACCTTGGCATTATCAGATTGCACAAGTTTGCAGCAGTAGATAAAAGCACACATAAAGATGTGAAAGTACCCATCTACAAGCAACATAACATCCAAATTCCTCTCAAGAATAAAATACCCAACAAGCACAGGAACAAAATGCCCAGTCCCGATAGAAAGCTTATAACACAACTATGTCAAACCCTCAACATGTCTCCCTTGTTCCTTGTCCACCCTCAAACCCAAAGAACCTTCTTTAACCAACTGCTGTGATGAGACAACAAAGCGGATGCCATTGCTGATTAAGGAAATGTGTCATCCAACCATGCACCAAACTAGGGCTTAGCAATCCCGACCGACACCCGATGATCGACCAACGCCCGACTCTGACCGACACAAACCAACCTTAACTCAGGTCGGGACAAGGTTTGGGTTTTTAGCCTTGTCGGGACCCGGGTCAGGTTGGGAGTCGGGATTACCCGAGAAAACACAAAGAATACCATACAAATCGGTTCGTTTTGGTACTCGTGTCGGGATTCGAGATTACCCGAACTAGAATCGGGTCGGGATTCGGTTAGGATTTTCAACCTTGTTGGTTTTGGGACTTGTCGAGATCGGGTCGGGACGGGTTGGTTTCGGCCCGATGCTCAGCCCTACAACCAAACATCCGTAGCAAACCCTGAAGTGCACTACTTGTAAAAGTCAAAATCGGATGCAAAATCCCAACCCCTCCACCCTCACTATCATCATCACCAGCTCCTTCATTAATATTCGGCCCAAATATTGTCTTGAGTTCTCTATTAAGAATATCTCTATCTTTATCCCTTACCCTAACTTCAAATTCTTTTTCGTTGCGTTTATTATCCAAATTGGTATTCTTCATAGTACCACGACGACCTCCATCCGACCCAGTCCTAAAGGATTGATTGTTATACATATTAGAAATGCGTGAACAAGAGAGGTACCTACTGAGCTGGTGGTGGTAGCAGAGAGACGAGAGCTTTTAGTCATACATGTTGTTTGTCTACCAAACGGTGCTGAATGAAGGGCAGAGGAGGTGGCCTCCGTCCTCTTCCGGCTACGAGTTTCCTAAACCCCCAAGTTCCTGTGATAACAAGCTGCCTGTCTAAACAAAAATATTAGAGCTAACACAAAGATGCCCAATTATTAAAGCTGATGCAATGCACGAGCCAATAAGTTCCTTTCCAAATCACAAGAAAGATTTCTTTGCAAAAGGCTTATCTAGAAGAGACATATGATGGATTTGAGAATCATTATTGAATTTGAGGTAGATCCGGCTTTATTATATTTAGATAGGGTTGTAAGAACTCATATGTCCAGCCGACACCGTATCTGTTTGGCTATCTGTATGAATATCACCGTATAGTTTGCATCCATCAGAAGAGACAAAATGGCTTTCGTCATACCTCTTATCATCATCCTCGTCAAGAACACGGTGTCTCTAAACAACTTATTGATAGATGGTTAAAACTAAATTGGTTACCACCTGACGAAAATACCAGCCTAGGAGGACCATTAGCGCTATGGCGGTCTCTACCACCCCTAACATCTCTGCCATATAATGTAAGCAGGGAGTCAAACTCGCTTTTCGTCATCTTGAACGACCATGGTTATGCAACAATTATATGAAAATTTCTTTCAATATGTTGCTTTAATAGGCTGATATCAGTAGCTCGATCAACATATATAACCACTTGTTGATTTGCGGATCTAGCCTTGATGATCTTAAGAACAAGCAAAACCTTATCTACTACAGAATCAATAAGTGGTTATATATGTTGATCGGAATATTGATATCAGCCTATTAAAGCAACATACTAATGAAATTTTTTGATACAGTCGCTCAAGACGAAGAAAAGTGACCCTGACAAATGACGCTGCCAAAGAGTTTTGATGTGCGTGTACTGACTGTTCTATGTCGTTGTAGAGTGTCCTTAATTAAGTTTTAAATTTATAATAGCCGACTTATCTTATAGCACACACTTAACGAGCAGTGTACCCGATAATGTAGCCTAGTTGGTAAGTAGAGTGTCGATCACTAACGTTAATACCTAGTATATTTATCAGTATTTTAATATTTAAGTTAGTTTTACAATCTAATCTAATACAGAGGTTTTTTAGTCTGAGAGACTGGTACGATTTGGTTTAATTAAAATAAACTAAACTAATGAGCAGAATACAACGAATGGCGAATATGTACACAGATAGATAACATAAACAGATAGAAGGTCTGACTAATGATTAAGTAGCTTGTCACTTGCTTTGTTGCTAGTTTTATATGATGAGTATCGTAAACTATTCTCTCTAGTTGCTTCTTGACTATAGGCGAGTAAACCCTTAATGATCACTTATGTCTAAGAATTAATTAACTAACTTATTAGCCTAGTGAACTAATCGTAGGAGGGGTATGGCTGCCCAAAGCTTGCTACTGCTAGACACAGAGGTTATCAAAGCACATATAACAAGAACAAAAAAAACATCATATAAACTTTAATCGATGGGAAAACAATTTTAAGGGGATCAGTATGGCCGCCACAAGCCCATTAATCCTGATGGATTAAAGCTTACTATTACAATAAAACAAAACTACTTAATTGAATTACAACACATTCAGGACCTTCTTACTGCTATGAAATCTTCACTTTGGTGTGTCTTGTGTTGCTTTTTCGTCTGTATTCCTCTCCTTAGGGTTTCTTCTTTTCGTTCTAGGGATTTTGGTACACGAAATCCGGCTGTATCTTGGGGTATTTATAGTTTTTGTCTGAGGGTTCGATGCGGCGCATCTACTAAGTAGATGCGGCGCATTTACTTAACTTCGCGTGAGCTCCATGATTAAAATATTATGGAATATTCGTACACCGCCTTGAGATGTGGCGTATCTTTAATACAATGCGGCGCATGTCCTTCAGTATCTTGTATTGTATTTGGTGAATCCTGGATAGTGATGCGCCATATGTCAGAACTGTGATGTGGCGTATTTGAGCTAAAACAAGTTGGTTCTTCTTCGTTGACCAAAGTTTCATATGCGGCGCATCATATAAATTAGATGCGGCACATTCTTTAAAGTCAGACAATGGTCTTTAAATCATCATTAAGTAGACTCTTCCAATCTTGATCATTTAGCTCCATATTTCGTCCAAAATCACTAACTTTCACCAATTGCTTGTTTTTACCTGAGAATTACTAAAGTAAATAGTTAAGTATCGATTCTTATAAATAATAATATAAAACAAGTCATATAAAGAAAATAAATTATGACAATTATATATACTTATTTGATGTCATCAAGTTTCTACAAGATACACCAACAATGCCCTTACCTTTCTAACATCTTAATTGTGTCAAGCATCGTCAATAAGTCATTTATGTCAACAATTTTATGAACACACAAAACAAAAAAAAATCTATCAAACTCTCCTGAATCCTACAACCTTGTTACTATCTAAGATTATCATGCATGTTGTATTTAAGCAATAAGAAGTTATAAGTTCTTCACTTCTTCCTGTACTAGTTTCAGTAGTTTGACATGTGTAAGAAAAAAGCTTCAAAAAATTGCAACACGAGTAGCTAACTATTTACATGAAATAAACAGGAAAACAAAAACAACAAAGAAACAAGATTTTACCGTAATTTTTCGAGAATGCCTATATCAACAACGAAGGCATGAAATAATAATCGCCACGGCACATGCCACACCCTGCTTTCTTTGTCAATTTTCTTGAGTTGGAAGACTGTATATTCAAACACTCCAACTATCAAGAAGAGATTTTGGCTAGATATATTGAGCATCAACTTATTGTAAAGAAGAGGAAGTGAATGACTAAAGGGTTGTTGTGATAGTCATTGCAAAAGATGTAATGAAAGTACAATCGGGTAGGTGAAAAATTGACAATGAACTCAACTGCTCAAGATAGATGAGAAGACACGGTAGCTGTGTTTGACATTAAAATAAAGGGTGGTAAGTTTGGGACAAGAGTAAATTTTATTTGGAGTAAAAAACTAAATATATGTGGTTAGTTACAGCTATAAGTCAAATAAATATTTTTATAAATTATTGAAAGTTATACTAAGTTTTTTCATAAAGATATTTAAATGACAGAAGAATAAAAACTTATATCAAAAGTTATGTTGGTATCATCATACAAATGCTTTTCAAGAGTCTTCAAGCTTTATATCTTCATACAAAAACTGAAAGAAAAAAATATAACAAAGAAATAAGATTTCACCATAATTTTTCGAGAACACCTATTACAACAACGAAGGCATCATAAGATAATCGCTATGGCACATGCCACACCCTCCTTTCCCGTCAAAAATTCATGAATTGGAACTCTATATATTAAAACACTCCAGCAATGAAGAAGAGTTTTAGCCTAGATATATTTGGCACGAACTTTTGTTAAAGAGGAGCAAGTCCATCACTAATGCGGTTGTTGTGCAATTTATTGCAAAAGAAATAATAAAAGTATAATCAGATAGATGAAAAATTTAAGATGAATCAACTACTCAATATAGATGAGAAGACATGTGAATATTATGTCAAATGTGTTTAACCTTAAAATGAAGGGTGGCAAGTTAGGTACATGAATAAATTTTAAATAAATATTTTTATAAATTATTGTAAATTATACCAAGTATATTTCTTAAAGATATTTAAATGACAGAAGATTAAAACTTATAAAAAAAGTTATCTTGGTATCATTATACAAATGCTTTTCAATAGTCTTCAAGCTTTATATCTTCATACAACAAAATAATCGCTATGGCACAGGCCACACCATCCTTTCCCAGCCAAAATTCATGAATTGGAAGACTCTATATATTCAAACACTCAAGCTATGAAAAAGAGTTTTAGCCTAGATATATTTGGAACGGACTTTTTTTAAGGAGGAGCAAGTGCATCGCTATTGGGGTCGTTGTGCAATTTATTGCAAGAGATATAATGAAAGTAATTAGGCAGGTGAAAAATTAAAGATGAATCAACTTCTCAAGATATATGAGAAGACGTGTGAATATTATGTCAAATGTGTTTGACATTAAAATGAAGGGTGATAAGCTAGGAACATGAGTAAATTTTATTTGGGAGTAAATAAATAAATATAGGTGGTTAGTTACAGCTGTAAATCAAATAAATATTTTTGTAAATTGTTGAAAGTTATACTAAGTTTTTTTCTTAAAGATATTTAAATGACAGAAGAATAAAAACTTATATCAAAAGTTATGTTGCTATCATCATACAAATGCTTTTCAAGAGTCTTCAAGCTTTATATCTTCATACAAAAATTGAAAGAAAAAAATATAACAAATAAAATAATATTTTACCGTAATTTTCTGAGAACGCCTATTACAACAACGAAGACATCACAAGATAATCGCTATGGCACATGCCACACCCTCCTTTCCAAGCCAAAATTCTTCAATTTGGCCAAAATTCATGAATTATAAGAATCTATATATTCAAACACTCAAGCTATGAAGAAGAGTTATAGTCTAGATATATTTGGTACATACTTTTTTTAAAGAGGAGCAAGTGCATCACTAGTGTGGTCGTTATGCAATTTATTGCAAGAGATATTATGAATGTATAATCAGGTAGGTGAAAAAATAGAAGATGAAAGCAACTACTGAAGATAGACGAGAAGACGTATGAATATTATGTCAAACGTGTTTAACATTAAAATGAAGGGTGATAAGTTAGGTATCTGAGTAAGTTTTTTTTGGAGTAAATAACTAAATATAAGTGGTTAGTTACAGCTGTAAGTCAAATAAATATTTTTATAAATTATTGTAAATTATACTAAGTTTTTTTTAACTATATTTAAATGATGGAAGAATAAAAACTTATATCAAAAGCTATGTTGGTATCATTATACAAATGCTTTTAAAGAGTCTTCAAGCTTTATATATTCATACAAAAATTTCTAGAAAAAAATATAACAAAGAAATAAGACTTTACTGTAATTATCGGAGAACGCCTATTACAACAACGAGGACTTCACAAGTATCGCTATGGCACATGCCACACCCTCATTTCCCGGCCAAAATTCATGAATTGGAAGACTCTATATATTCAAACACTCAAGCTATGAAAAAGAGTTTTAGCCTAGATATATTTGGCACGAACTTTTTTTAAACAAGAGCAAGTGCATCGCTAGTGGGGTCGTTGTGAGGCATGTTGGAACATATAAAGTAGCCATATGGCTTGAAACATGATGAAAATACGTATGTACATGCAACTATGCCACGTTTGTGACTTTGACCGAATATCGCGACTAAGTATTACAGTAACTCGAAAGATAAACTTCATCCCCGAGTTTAAGAATTCATGACCAGTACTAGGATCTATCAACATATGCAGGTTGAGCTTGATCACTTTTTCATGCATCTAATGTATAACTCATGCTCAAAAACATTTGTAGCTAGATAACGATAAACTATGTGGGCATAATGTGACAATAGTATTAAGAAATAAGTTTGGATACAATTATTTAACTAAATTTCAAACTCATGCATAAAATATAAATGTTGTTATTATTACGTAATAAAGTAGTTTTACATTTCTTTCAAATCAAAATATTTATAGTAAAAAGGTCATAGTTTCAAAGATAAATCACTTTAACATTGTTTGAATAAAAATAAAAAAAGAATGCTATAAATAGAATTATTGGTAACATGGGAGAACTCAGAGATATTTGAAAATTGGTCATTTTCATGTTAAAATTCTTCAAAATGTGTATGCAATTGCTATGACCCTCCTACTGAATACTGATTACATGGTGGACCAAACAAAAAAGTGTACTTACGTTAACATAAAATACTTTTGTCTTTACAAAATATAATTGATGGTTTGTTCGAGCGTATGCTAGTCAATTAGATCAAAATGAACGAGTATGCAAATATTCAGTTGTAAGAGAGCATGTAAATATCAAGTCTGAAGTATGCAAAAAAAAAATAAATAAATAAATAAATCGTAAGACAACATGAGACAGTGTTTTAAGCAAGAACATATAGCCGAGTGTTTGTCAATTACCTCCCTCTATTTCTTCGTTTTTTACGTCTTAAAATATAACAAGAAAAAAAAATCGTAAGACAAAATGAGACAGTGTTTTAAGCAAGAACATATAGCCGAGTGTTTGTCAATTACCTCCCTCTATATCTTCATACAAAAACTGCAAGAAAAAAAATATAACAAAGAAATAGGGCTTTACCGTAATTATCGGAGAACGTCTGTTACAATAACGAATATTTCACAAGATAATCGCTATGGCACATGCCACACCCTCCTTTCCCGGCCAAAATTCATGAATTTGGCCAAAATTCATGAATTGTAAGAATCTATATATTAAAACACTCAAGCTATGAAGAAGAGTTTTAGCCTAGATATATTTGGCACGGACTTTTTTTTAAAGAGGAGCAAGTGCATCGTTAGTGTGGTCGTTATGCAATTTATTGCAATAGATATAATGAATGTATAATCAGGTAGGTGAAAAAATTGAAGATGAAATCAACTACTCAAGATAGACGAGAAGACGTATGAATATTATGTCAAATGTGTTTAACATTAAAATCAAGGGTGATAAGTTAGATATAGGAGCAAGTTTTTTTTGGGAGTAAATAACTAAATATAAGTGGTTATTTACAGCTGTAAGTCAAATAAATATTTTTATAAATTATTGTAAGTTATCATAAGTTTTTTTTAACGATATTTAAATGACAGAAGAATAAAAACTTATATCAAAAGTTATGTTGGTATCATTATACAAATGCTTTTCAAGAGTCTCCAAGCTTTATATATTCATACAAAAACTGCTAGAAAAAAATATAACAAAGAAATAAGACTTTACCGTAATTATCGGAGAACGCCTATTACAACAACAAAGACTTCACAAGTATCGCTATGGCACATGCCACACCCTCATTTCCCGGCCAAAATTCATGAATTGGAAGACTCTATATATTCAAACACTCAAGCTATAAAAAAGAGTTTTAGCCTAGATATATTTGGCACGAACTTTTTTTAAACAGGAGAAAGTGCATCGCTAGTGGGGTAGTTGTGCAATTTATTGCAAGAGATATAATGAAAGTAATCAGGTATGTGAATAATAGAAGATGAATTAACTACTCAAGATAGTCGAGAAGACGTGTGAATATTATGTCAAATGTGTTTGACATTAAAATGAAGGGTAGTAAGTTTGTAACAGGAGTAAAATTTATTTGGGAGTGAATAAATAAATATAGGTTGTTAGTTACAGCTGTAAATCAAATAAATATTTTTATAAATTATTGTAAGTTGTACTAAGTTTTTTCTTAAAGATATTTAAAGGACAGAAGAATAGAAACTTATATCAAAAGTTATATTGGTATCATTAAACAAACGCTTTTCAAGAGTCATCAAACTTTATATCTTCATACAAAAACTGCAAGAAAAAAAATATAACAAAGAAATTAGGCTTTACCATAATTATCGGAGAACGACTATTACAACAACGAAGATTTTACAAGATAATCGCTATGGCACATGCCACACCCTCCTTTCCTGGCCAAAATTCATGAATTTGGCCAAAATTCATGAATTGTAAGAATCTATATATTCAAACACTCAAGCTATGAAGAAGAGTTTTAGCCTAGATATATTTGGCGCGAACGTTTTTTTAAAGAGGAGCAAGTGCATCGCTAGTGTGGTCGTTATGCAATTTATTTCAAGAGATATAATGAATGCATAATCAGGTAGGTGAAAAAATTGAAGATGAAATCTACTACTCAAGATAGACGAGAAGATGTATGAATATTATGTCAAATGTGTTTAACATTAAAATGAAGGGTGGTAAGTTAGGTATAGGAGTAAGTTTTTTTTTGGAGTAAATAACTAAATATAGGTTGTTGGTTACAGCCGTAAGTCAAATAAATATTTTTATAAATTAATGTAAGTTATACTAAGTTTTTTTTAACAATATTTAAAAGACAGAAGAATAAAAACTTATATAAAAAGTTATGTTGGTATCATTATACAAATGCTTTTCAAGAGTCTTCAAGCTTTATATATTTATACAAAAACTGCAAGAAAAAAATATAACAAAGAAATAAGACTTTACCGTAATTATCGGAGAACGCCTATTACAACAACGAAGACTTCACAAGTATCGCTATGGCACATTCCACACCCTCATTTCCCGGCCAAAATTCATGAATTGGAAGACTATGTATTCAAAAACTCAAGCTATGAAAAAAAGTTTTATCCTAGATATATTTGGCACGAACTTTTTTTAAACAGGAGCAAGTGCATCACAAGTGGGGTCGTTGTGCAATTTAATGCAAGAGATAAAATGAAAGTATAATCAAGTAGGTGAAAAATTGAAGATGAATCAACTACTCAAGATAAATGAGACGACATGTGAATACTGTGTGAATTGTGTTTGACATTAAAATGAAGGGTAGCAAGTTAGGAACAGGAGTAAATTTTGTTTGGGAGTAAATAACTAAATATAGGTGGTTAGTTACAGCTGTAAGTCAAATAAATAATTTTATAAATTATTGTAAGTTATATTAAGTTTTTTCTTAAAGATATTTAAATGACAGAAGAATAAAAACTTATATCAAAAGTTATGTTGGTATCGTTATACAAATGCTTTTCAAGAGTTTTCAAACTTTATATCTTTATACAAAAACTGCAAGTAAAAGATATAACAAAGAAATAAGACTTTACCGTAATTATCAGAGAACGCCTATTACAACAACGAAGACTTCATAACTTAATCGCTATGGAACATGCCATACCCTCCTTTCCCTGCCAAAATTCATGAATTGAAAGACTAAGAGTTTTAGCCTAGATATATTTGGCACGAACTTCTTTTAAAGAGTAGCAAGTGCATCACTAGTGGGGTCGTTGTGCAATTTAATGCAATTGATATAATGAAAGTATAATCAGGTAGATGAAAAATTGAAGATGAATCAACTACTCAAGATAGATGAGAAGACGTGTTAATATTATGTCAAATGTATTTGACATTAAAATGAAGCGTGGTAAGTTAGGAATAGGAGTAAATTTTATTTGGGAGTGAATAACTAAATATAGGTGGTTAGTTACATCTGTAAGTCAAATGAATTTTTTTATAAATTATTGTATGTTATACTAAGTTTTTTTCATAAAGATATTTAAATGACAGATGAATAAAAAGTTATATAAAAAGTTATGTTGGTATTGTTATACAAATGCTCTTCAAGAGTATTCAAGCTTTATATCTTTGTACAAAAACTGCAAGAAAAAAATATAACAAAGAAATAAGACTTTACAGTAATTATCGGAGAACACCTATTACAACAACGAAGACTTCACAACATAATCGGTATGGCACATCCCCACACCCTCCTTTCCCGGCCAAAATTAAAGAATTGGAAGACTAAGAGTTTTAGCCTAGATATATTTGGCACGAACTTTTTTTAAAGAGGAGCAAGTACATCGCTAGTGGGTCGTTATGCAATTTAATGCTGGAGATATAATGAAAGTATAATCAGGTAGGTGAAAAATTGAAGATGACTCAACTACTCAAGATAGATGCGAACACATGTAAATATTATGTCAAATGTGTTTGACAGTAAAATGAAGGATGGTAAGTTAGGAACAAGAGTAAATTTTATATGAGAGTAAATAAATATAAATAGTTATTTACCGCTGTAAGTCAAACACATTTAATATTTTTTAAAATTTTATAGTTTCTACAATGTTTTTTTTCTTAAAGATACAGTACAAAAAGTAAAAATGTGCGTGTTTATTTCTTCACGGTTTACAAAGGGTGGAGTTTAACTTGTCTTGTTACACGGAAATGAGCGTACAAAAAATAATCACAATTATATGTGTATAAAGCATTAGTTGACGCTTAAAGTTTAAAGTGTGTGGAAGCTAAAAGAAGACTTGCACCCTCTTTAACCGTGCATATAAAATGTCATAAGCAACTAAAAAAAAGCGTGCACTTCTTTGAATACATGTCATTCCTCTTCTTTTATATATCCAAATCACTATCAATAAATATCAAATCACATACATCACTTTCAAAATCTCAAATTCCCCACATATAAACCCTAATTCGATATCTGTATAAATATATCCCAAATATGAACCCTAATCGTTTAAATTAGCTAATTTCATTTGTTTCCTAATCGGTAGTCAAATCAAGTTGTTTCAATTAGTGATTCGGTAGTTAACACGGTCCATTTGCAGCCGCTAAGGTATAAATTATTTTTATTTATTTTCATTACCTACATTTTAACTAGTGTTATGATTGGATCTGTATTCAATGTTTATAGATTGTGTAAAGTTATTGTTATAATTAATTTTATCTGCTTGGCGTTGTTGTGATCGCAAAAAAGCTGTTTTAGATATTTTGTGTATGTTTTTGATACATTGCGTTTGGGGAAAAGGTTGCTATTCGTCTTTGTTGAATGTCGTTTTCAAGTTCTGTTGATAGTTTGTGTGAAGTTAGGGTTTTGATTTTTAGTTGTGTGTGAAGTTTGAGTTATAGTTGATGTGTCGGGATTGAAGGTTGTATTGAAAGTTGTTTCTGAGTAATGTGCATAGTGTTTATTAGCTGCATCACTAGTTTCTACTTTCAACTTTCTAGTATCATGTAATGATTGTCTAGTTGGTATTTTGGTATCAAAAACCAACAAAAACAAAATACAAAAATATAAAATTTCAAAAATACAAAAACAATATAAAATCAAAAAATCCAAAAACATTCTTCTTACGACATGTCTCTCGTATAAATCAATATTCTGTACGTTTCTAGAAATGTCATTCAACAATGATACGGACATGTACAGATGCTTGAGCGGGAGTTCTTTTTTAAAATGTTTTTCTAAAACATGTCGTTTCTCAAAAGTTTCTTCACAATGGCTTTCGTATACATCAGTACGAAACCCGTACGTTAAATGATGACTTCTGATTATTTTCAAATCAAGGACTCGTACGTTCAATGACGAACTCTTTTTCAAAAAGTTCGAGTCTAAACAAACGAAAAAGATTTCAAAGCATAAACTCGTTTTTCAAAATACAATTCTTGAGCACTTTTTCAAGATTGTTCAAAAGATTTCTCAAAATCTCTCAAAATTAGTGCTCAAGATAACTCCCTCAAAACCCTTAATTGATTTTAAATTAGCTATCATTAAGGGGGAGTACAAAAAGAAAAATGTTCCAAATTCATGCAGAATCTGTCTTTCTCTCCAAAAGCTTTTTCTTAATCTGTTGATATCAAAAATATGACAATATGCTATTTTTGAGGGGGAGAAGACATGATTAAAATGTGATCAAAGATGTTTAAAGTTTGTGACTGAATCTCAGAAGAGCTCGACTCAGATAGTACCAATGAATTGACGAAGCTAAAAATGTCAGTAATCGAAAAGACTTGTCCTGGACGGGTAATAATTTCAAGCTAGTCTAACTAGTGATGTAAGCGTGTCTCGAATAGGACTTGTCTGAGTAGAATGTACTATATCGAGAGACTTTCTTTGGACTTGACCAGGACGGGTAATAATTTCAAGCTAGTCTAACTAGTGATGTAAGCGTGTCTCGAATCGGTCATGTTCACTGAAAGTGGATCAATTCAAAAAGTGCAAACTCCTCACGCATGTGCAAATTTCTAAAATATTCATGAGCACATGTGAAGGGGGAGTCCTTCAAACGTTGCAAAACTCTCAAAGTGGTAACAACAATGTGTTTTATTATCATAAACACTTTGAGAGATTTTTCAATGAATGGTTTTATGGCAACAATAGGATAGTCATGGTGTTATAAGGTGACTAAGGTTAGGAAAAACCGTCCTATGATCCGCCAGAGCCGGAGGGATCTACCCAAGGACAAATCCAATAGATTAGAATTAGAAGTCCTTAGGTATGATTGAAAAAAAGAGAAAATGAGAAAGGAGAAAGAAGGGGTTGAAGAATTAAAAAGAAAAGTTGTGAAAAAGGGTGAAAAGAAATAGCCCTCCAAATGTTCAACCTTAGGGCAGACACCGGGTTCAACTCATATGCTACTGGTTGTTACTAAGGTGACACCGGTATTGAAGACAAGACGTCATGGACCCAGTGACGCACTGCACTAAACCTTCTTAGCCACTCAAGTTCTCTTAAAAGAGCTTGTTTCATTCTCACGGGGAACCGATGTAATCTATCGATCTGTCTCTTAGAGATGATTGATATTGAAATAGGAGACCTCTCCCTAATCTCCGCATAGGAAACCAAATGTGCACTTATCGAGTCTAGAGCCCCGAGATTCATCAAAAGATCTCATAGGAACACATGATATTTCTACACTGGTTGTTCAACATTAAGGACGCCAGATGTAAACTTAAGAGTCCTACGCAGATCTTAGCAATCTGCCAGAACATTTATGAGAGGATTCACTTTTGTGATTCTCAATGATTGAATGGAAATTCCTGCCAGGGTCAACATCAAGCAGCCCTGACAGCAGGTCACTTCGGTAATTCTTTATGGGTTACGCTTAGTGTTCGCGGTGGTTTCAAACGGTCTACAGTCGTGGAGTGATCCCCAGCGACTCACCCAGTCATTGAGCTACTAAGTAGGTCTTGTAAGCTCTCTCGAGAGTATCTGACATGGGAACGGCCTTGGTAAGGGTTAGAAGGAGTCTTCACACTATGCTGTTGACGATCTCTAATTCTTATCTGTAAGTACCGGATGTTTTATTGCTAACTGTTTATATGCAGGGACACTTCATCTCCATGGCGACAGATTCCTCATGCTCATACATGCATCTCGAAGTCAAAGGAAAGTTCTCACAAAGATCAAAGCAAAGAAAGGTTCAAAGAATCTATAGAAGTAAAGTGACAAAGATCTATGTGAAAGAACGGGAACTACAAATGCATGTATCACAAAGACTGAAGATGTATGAGCATGTTGGAATGGCAAACAACCACCACAGACGTAGAAGTGACGAAAGGCAGATAACTCCACATCACAAAGGAACAAAGAACGATGAAAAATCAGTTATCAAAGATCACAAAGCATGAAGGAACAAAGACTAAAGACTATTCTACAACGACACACAAAGTTAAAGACAAAGAACACGGAAGACCCACTCACGTGGAGCATCATTCGAATGACCACCCCTTAGGGGGAGATTGTTAGCATTAAAATATTTATATATAGAAGTGATGGTCATTCTCATATTGTAACTTTGTGTCGTTTGTTAAGATTAGTAATAGTTTAGTCATTGGGCCTTGGTCTTGGTAAGCTAATATGCTATTAGTTATGTTTCATAAGCCTTTATAGATAAAAGAAAGCCAAGCCCAAGACCAAGCCCATGGAAAGCCTTTAGGGCATCCTAACTCTTGTACTATATAAACACCTCAAAGCTCATTTGAGGTGTGTGCTTGTGTGTGTTTTATGTGTGTTTTTAATAAAAGTTCTCTTCATCTCTTATCTCTATTTTATACATCTTAACGCCACATATCATACATCAAGTCACCATCTTTCCTTTATCTAGCTCTTATATTTGTTTTTGATATATCAACTTTAACACAAATATAAGCACTAGAAAGATGGAAAGATGGTGACTTGTATGAATAGGTATGGCGTTAAGATGAAGAGAAAGAGATGAAAATATGAGAGCTTTTATTCAAGAGATGCACATACAAAACACACACAAGCACACACCTCAAATGAGCTTTGAGGTGTTTATATAGTACAAGAGTTAGGATGCCCTAAAGGCTTTCCATGGGCTTGGTCTTGGGCTTGGCTTTCTTTTATCTATAAAGGCTTATGAAACATAACTAATAGCATATTAGCTTACCAAGACCAAGGCCCAATGACTAAACTATTACTAATCTTAACAAACGACACAAAGTTACAATATGAGAATGACCATCACTTCTATATATAAATATTTTAATGCTAACAATCTCCCCCTAAGGGGTGGTCATTCGAATGATGCTCCACGTGAGTGGGTCTTCCGTGTTCTTTGTCTTTAACTTTGTGTGTCGTTGTAGAATAGTCTTTAGTCTTTGTTCCTTCATGCTTTGTGATCTTTGATAACTGATTTTTCATCGTTCTTTATTCCTTTGTGATGTGGAGTTATCTGCCTTTCGTCACTTCTACGTCTGTGGTGGTTGTTTGCCATTCCAACATGCTCATACATCTTCAGTCTTTGTGATACATGCATTTGTAGTTCCCGTTCTTTCACATAGATCTTTGTCACTTTACTTCTGTAGATTCTTTGAACCTTTCTTTGCTTTGATCTTTGTGAGAACTTTCCTTTGACTTCGAGATGCATGTATGAGCATGAGGAATCTGTCGCCATGGAGATGAAGTGTCCCTGCATATAAACAGTTAGCAATAAAACATCCGGTACTTACAGATAAGAATTAGAGATCGTCAACAGCATAGTGTGAAGACTCCTTCTAACCCTTACCAAGGCCGTTCCCATGTCAGATACTCTCGAGAGAGCTTACAAGACCTACTTAGTAGCTCAATGACTGGGTGAGTCGCTGGGGATCACTCCACGACTGTAGACCGTTTGAAACCACCGCGAACACTAAGCGTAACCCATAAAGAATTACCGAAGTGACCTGCTGTCAGGGCTGCTTGATGTTGACCCTGGCAGGAATTTCCATTCAATCATTGAGAATCACAAAAGTGAATCCTCTCATAAATGTTCTGGCAGATTGCTAAGATCTGCGTAGGACTCTTAAGTTTACATCTGGCGTCCTTAATGTTGAACAACCAGTGTAGAAATATCATGTGTTCCTATGAGATCTTTTGATGAATCTCGGGGCTCTAGACTCGATAAGTGCACATTTGGTTTCCTATGCGGAGATTAGGGAGAGGTCTCCTATTTCAATATCAATCATCTCTAAGAGACAGATCGATAGATTACATCGGTTCCCCGTGAGAATGAAACAAGCTCTTTTAAGAGAACTTGAGTGGCTAAGAAGGTTTAGTGCAGTGCGTCACTTGGTCCATGACGTCTTGTCTTCAATACCGGTGTCACCTTAGTAACAACCAGTAGCATATGAGTTGAACCCGGTGTCTGCCCTAAGGTTGAACATTTGGAGGGCTATTTCTTTTCACCCTTTTTCACAACTTTTCTTTTTAATTCTTCAACCCCTTCTTTCTCCTTTCTCATTTTCTCTTTTTTTCAATCATACCTAAGGACTTCTAATTCTAATCTATTGGATTTGTCCTTGGGTAGATCCCTCCGGCTCTGGCGGATCATAGGACGGTTTTTCCTAACCTTAGTCACCTTATAACACCATGACTATCCTATTGTTGCCATAAAACCATTCATTGAAAAATCTCTCAAAGTGTTTATGATAATAAAACACATTGTTGTTACCACTTTGAGAGTTTTGCAACTTTTGAAGGACTCCCCCTTCACATGTGCTCATGAATATTTTAGAAATTTGCACATGCGTGAGGAGTTTGCACTTTTTGAATTGATCCACTTTCAGTGAACATGACCGATTCGAGACACGCTTACATCACTAATTAGACTAGCTTGAAATTATTACCCGTCCTGGTCAAGTCCAAAGAAAGTCTCTCGATATGGTACATTCTACTCAGACAAGTCCTATTCGAGACACGCTTACATCACTAGTTAGACTAGCTTGAAATTATTACCCGTCCAGGACAAGTCTTTTCGATTACTGACATTTTTAGCTTCGTCAATTCATTGGTACTATCTGAGTCGAGCTCTTCTGAGATTCAGTCACAAACTTTAAACATCTTTGATCACATTTTAATCATGTCTTCTCCCCCTCAAAAATAGCATATTGTCATATTTTTGATATCAACAGATTAAGAAAAAGCTTTTGGAGAGAAAGACAGATTCTGCATGAATTTGGAACATTTTTCTTTTTGTACTCCCCCTTAATGATAGCTAATTTAAAATCAATTAAGGGTTTTGAGGGAGTTATCTTGAGCACTAATTTTGAGAGATTTTGAGAAATCTTTTGAAAAATCTTGAAAAAGTGCTCAAGAATTGTATTTTGAAAAACGAGTTTATGCTTTGAAATCTTTTTCGTTTGTTTAGACTCGAACTTTTTGAAAAAGAGTTCGTCATTGAACGTACGAGTCCTTGATTTGAAAATAATCAGAAGTCATCATTTAACGTACGGGTTTCGTACTGATGTATACGAAAGCCATTGTGAAGAAACTTTTGAGAAACGACATGTTTTAGAAAAACATTTTAAAAAAGAACTCCCGCTCAAGCATCTGTACATGTCCGTATCATTGTTGAATGACATTTCTAGAAACGTACAGAATATTGATTTATACGAGAGACATGTCGTAAGAAGAATGTTTTTGGATTTTTTGATTTTATATTGTTTTTGTATTTTTGAAATTTTATATTTTTGTATTTTGTTTTTGTTGGTTTTTCAAATTTTGTATTTTGTTTTTTTCTAAAAATATTTACAGCGAAGCGATTTTGAAAACATTTTTCAAGAAGATTCGAGAAGACGTTCTAGCTCCTCAGGGGTTAGGCTTCGCATGCCAATTCGTCGAACTAAATAGTCAAACCTTTCTTTTGGAAGGGCTTTAGTAAAAAGATCGGCGAGTTGGTAATCTGTCTTAACGAAAAATAATTCAACAGTACCCTCTTCCACGTGTTCTTTGATGAAATGGTAGCGGACTTTGATATGCTTCGTCTTAGAGTGATGTACGGGATTGCACGAGATGGCTATGGCACTTTTTGAGTCACAATACATAGGTATTCGGTCAAAAGTAAAGCCATAATCTGTGAGCTGTGTCCGCATCCAAAGAACTTGGGCACAACACGCAGATAGAGACACATACTCGGCTTCGGCGGTTGATAGCGCAGTACAATCCTGTTTCTTTGACGACCAGCTTACTAGCTTTTCACCCAAAAATTGTGCTCCACCTGATGTACTCTTTGCTGTAACTTGATCACCAGCATGGTCTGCATCTGAAAATGCTGTTAGATTAAACCCCGAATCCTTCGGATACCAAAGTCCCATGTTAATGGTGCTTCGTAGGTACCGAAAGATCCGTTTAACCTCTTTGAGGTGAAGTTCGGTAGGCTTTGCCTGAAACCGTGCTAATAAACATACAGCAAATTGAATATCGGGTCGGCTAGCAGTTAGGTACATGAGAGAACCGATCATGCTCCGATATTTCTTCGGATCGATGGGTTTCCCAAACAAATCAGCACCTATTTTTGGTGAAGTGACCATTGGTGTACCAACAGAATCACAGTTTTCCATACCATGTTTTTTCAAAATCTCTATTGTATATTTAGCTTGATTGATAAAAATACCACGTGGGGATTGATGTATTTGTAAACCAAGAAAGAATTTTAGTTCCCCCATCATGGACATTTCAAATTTGCTTTTCATGAGATTTTCAAAATGTTTTGAATGATTCGGATTAGTGGACCCAAAGATAATGTCGTCCACGTAAATCTGAACAATCAAAATGTCATCTTTGAATTTTTTGATAAACAAGGTGTCATCAACTGTTCCTTTGGTGAAATTGTTATTGAGTAAGAAAGATGATAGTTCGTCATACCACGCTCTTGGAGCTTGTTTTAGACCATAAATGGCTTTCTTAAGCTTGTAGACGTAGTCTGGATGATCTCTGTCGATGAATCCCTCTGGCTGACTTACATACACTTCTTCTTTCAGAGTTCCATTTAAGAAAGCTGTCTTAATGTCCATCTGATAGACTGTGATGTTTTTGTGAGCTGCATAGGCTAAGAAAATCCGGACTGCTTCAAGTCTAGCTACAGGCGCGAATGATTCTTCGAAATCTATCCCTTCTTCTTGTGGATAACCTTTAGCCACGAGACGAGCTTTGTTGCGAATAACAGTCATTTCCTCATCCAGTTTGTTCTTCCACAACCACTTGAGATCAAGAACTCGTTTATCAAGTGGTCGTTCAACAAGTTCCCAACTATCATGTAACAGGTATTGAAGAAATTCCTCCTGCATCGCTTCAATCCATGGGTTTTCTGCCATTGCTTCCCGAATGTTCTTAGGTACTTTGGTGCTTATTGAGCAAATGTAAATGCACAATTCGAGATCGGTGGCAAGTTGTTTCCTTGTCTGAACTGGCATTGAAGGATCACCAATAACATGTACTAACGGATGGTCTTTTGTCCATTGAAACGTAGAAGGGTACCTTTGGTTGAACGAATGTGTGTTAGATGGTTCTTGTAACCTCGAAGAAGATTCAGCAGAGTCTGATGCAAACGGGTTTTCAAATACTTCTTCTTCTCCTTCTAACGCAACATCGTTTGAATTAGATGTAGGTTCTTCTTGAAAATTTGTAGTTTGATTTTGCTCATCAACTCTTGGTAGAACAGATTCAATAACTGGAGTTGCTTGAGTAGATGTTGATGATGTTGAGGTCGTTGGTGCTTCAGCTTCAACTGTTGTAGATACATCTTGTGATGGTGGTGGTGGTTGATGGTTTTGAGCGGGTGCAGCGGAATGTTGTTGAGATGCATTAGTCGAAGTTCCACCATAATATTCATCAAACATTAACTCGAAGAAATTTTCCAGTTCTTGTTCTGAAGGTTTATCCATGTTTGTTGACTGAGCTCCTTGAGGCACGAGTCCTGAACTGATGTGTCCAGAAGTCTTCTGGTTTGGTGCGGGTCCTAATCCGTTTTGATTAGAAGCCATTGGATTAAGTGCGGGTTCTAGAGCGTATCTCTCAGAAGCCATTTGTGAAATCTCGTCAAACTTCACATTCATCGTCTCCATTATCTTTTTCGTTCTTCTATTATACACCCTGAATGCCCTCGAGTTTTCTGAATATCCAATGAAGATTCCAATATCACCCTTAGCTTTTAACTTCCCTAGATCTTCTCTGTCATTCGTTGGATAGCACAAAGCGCCAAACACGTGAAGGTAAGAGATGTCAGGTTTACGGTTGTTCACTAGCTCATATGGGGTTTTATTGAATCTCGGATGGACTAGGGATCGGTTTTGAGTAAAACAAGCAGTGGCTACAGCATCAGCCCATAAGAATAGTGGTGCACTAGAAAAAATTAGCATTGTACGAGCAGCTTCCACAAGAGTTCGGTTTCTTCTTTCAACTACCCCATTCTGCTGTGGAGTTCTAACAACTAATGTTTGGTGTGTGATTCCAACATCTTCAAGGTAAGTTCTTAACTCCTGGTTTGTAAATTCTGTGCCATTGTCTGTTCTTATAATCCTTACTGGAGCTTGAAGTAGAACTTGAATACGCTTCAGAAAGGTGATGATGATGCCTGGTGCTTCGTCTTTTGATCTCAAAAACTTTACCCAAGTATATCTTGAATAATCATCAACAATAACAAGAATATACTTCTTCCCATTAATGCTTTCAACTCTCATTGGGCCACATAAGTCCATGTGCAACATATGTAACCTTGCTTCCGAACTAGGTACGGTTTTGGGTTTATATGATGCTCTTTTGCTTTTTCCTTGTTCGCATGATGGACATAGGTGTTCCTTGGTGTATTTGAACTTAGGAAGTCCGATGACGATGTTGTCTTTGGCTAACTTGTTGATCATGTCGAAATTGAGATGGGATAATCTTCTATGCCACAGCCAGGACTTAGTTTCGGTTGCCCTTGTCATAAGACAAATTGGTGATGTAGAAGCCATTTGGTTGATGTCGATAGCATACAAGTTTGTACCACGATTACCAGTTAAGAGATCATCACCAACCAAATTTCTAATAAAAACCGTGTTTCTCCTGAATGCAACTTCTAAATCTGCATCACAAAACTGCCCAACTGAGAACAAATTGTGTCCCAACCCTTCGACGTAGTAAACTCGAGTGATTAAAAAATTCCCAAACTGAAGATCTCCATAACCCTGAATAGCTGCTACATGATCATTTCCAAAGCGTACAGTTCCCATGAATTTCCATATGAAATTGATCAGCAGCTTTAAGTTCCCGGTCATGTGCTTGGAGCAACCCGAGTCGACGATCCAAAGACATATTTCGATAACCTGCCAAGAACAGAAGAGTTTGTATTTGGAAACCGTGTTGAATTGGGTTCCATGGGGTTAGGAGTAAAAGCAGAATCACACTCATGGACAGTTGCTACTTGTTTAGCTTGAGTTATTTCTAATTTGCCGTCCTTAAGAGTGAACTCTCTACCCGTTGGTATCCACATACAAAACTTAAGGTAGTTCCTAGGCATTCGACTACTAGTGGTAGACCTAAAGCGTGCAACTAATCTTTCTATAGATCTTGATCTGGCACTAGTTCCCTTTGGAACATACTTCTGTTTAGGCATAACATTCACATTCTTAGAAACACATTCATCATGAACATCATTAATTAAACATTTCTTGCATATTAAACAAACTGAGTTATTACATGCATTAGAACCAGTACTTTCGACATTACATTCAGATGAATCATGTTTCTTATTACAAAGCGATAAATTCCTAGGGTGTTCTTCTACTTCTTCAGCTTTATTCTTGCAACTACTCTTAGAAACCGGCGAGACTCTATTGTTCCTTGTATTGCTCCTAGGCTTTAGTCTGCTGCTCCTAGAGGTGCTTTCTAATCCTGTAGAAGGTAAGGCACACGCGTTAGGATTTATATTGTTGTCCTTATTAGGATCACTAGACTCTTTAGAATTATCCTTTTTGCACGCATTTGTCTTAGAAGTGGAGGCAGACGCATTAGTGGGACTAATCCTAAAAAGGCCAGGTGCTATCACTTTTGATGTGTCGACAACCGCTTTTCCTTTATCAACAATCTTAACATTTTCACTTTTCTTTGGCAAGGGTGTTGGAGTGACTGGTTTTGTCAAATCCTTTTTCTCATCGACTTTTGGAGCAAACCGTGAAATTGACATTTTTGGTTTTTGAACCGTGTTTGAAACATTTGGTTTCTCCGAAGTCAATGGTTTTGCAAACTTAGTTTCCTCACCCTTTCCTTTTTGACTTTCAAGCTGAGCCCTCAAAAGATCATTTTGCTCTTTCATATTCTTTAAGGCACGCTCATACGATAATTTGTCATACTTGCATTCTTCCTTTTTTCGATCAAGTTGTTTAAAATATGACACATTTTCGTTTTCAAGCTTTATAAGAGCATTTTCATATTTTGAAACAATTGCGGAGGTCTCAGCTCTCAGTCTTTCATCGTCTTGAACAGAATATGTTTGTAAAATGATGGACATAATGTCAGTGGTCATAACAGCTTCGAAGAGAGAGTCATTTAGGTTTTCCAAAACATTCATGTTTTCACGAGTTTCGTTAGTTTCGTTTACCAGGGATTTGTGGTCCTTGACAAAGTCGGCCGTTTCTTTTAAGAAAGCACGTTCAAAATGAATTACCCTCGCACTGATGTTATTCAGTGGGATAGTAATTTCGTTTTCAAAAACTTTTTTCTGCTCAATATGAAAACTGGAATGCCAGTTGTTAATATCAATTGTAGTTTTAGAAGCAACAATATTTTGAAGTTCTTGAATTCTCTTTTTAACGTCATCCAAAATTTCTCTAGCCTCACTTGTATTAAAAGTGTTGTTAGAAGAAATTTGTTCCATTTTTGAAAGAGATTTGGAAACAATTACTTTCTTAGAAAACATTTTTGCGAATGGTCGTTTTATGGAAAACACAGATGGTTCTTTTTGTGGAACAAAAGTAATTCCCGAAAGTTTGTTCAATTTGTTATAATCAATGGGTTTCAAATCAGGATTCTTTTGTTTCATTTTATTAATGCTCTCTTCAGCCAATTCAATCGTTTCCACAGAATCACGAACAATGGGAGGATCATGCTTAACCAACAAAACATTTCCATTAAACAAACAATTCTGAGCTTGCTGAGCTTTCTTGAGATTACAGGGGGTGTTGTTACCAAGACCCACTTTATGTTTCGTATGGTAAACCGGATTAGTTTGATTTGAAATCATTTTCATTGTTTGACTTGACTGACCCGACTTAACCACCAATTCTTCTAAATGAGCAATCATGTGTTCTGACTCTACGATTTCGGCCAAAAGTTTGTCTTCTTTCTTTGCAAAGTCCTTTTTCAACTCATCCCTTTCTTTTTCAAGATTGGTATAAGCTGTTTTTTGTTTAGAAAGTTGGTTTTGTAAATCAGAAATTTCCGTGTTTAAAGCTTTTATCTTCTTGAAAGAATTAACATCAAGTGTATCAAACTTGAGTTGCAATTGTTTTTCCCTTGAAACGGAATTTTGATAACCAGTTTCTAATTCAGACAATCTTTTGTTATGAAATTCAAAAGCTTTAACATTTTCTTTGTAACTCTCAAGCTCAGCGGTCAATTTAACATTCGCGGCCTTAACATCGCGATTGACCTTTTTCACTTTTTCGATTTCAATACGACAATTATTCAATAATGATTCAAATAAAGCACGTGTTTCCTCATCATTCTCAGCATGCTGTGAAACGAAGCCTCCATTATGATTCATATTTGGAGTTGCTAAAGGAGTATTGCTACTACTTGGCGTGTCCAGGTATGTATCATAAGTGGGTGCTAGCTTCTCAAAATGTTGTTCCTCATGAGGAGACATATCAAATATATCATTATTGTGACATGTGTTGAAATTAGATACCTCAGATGGTGCATTGGTGTCATAAACAGGAAGTGTGTCAGAATCCGTGTCATACTTAGCTTCCTGAAGATTCGCCATGAATATGCAGTTCGCATCGATATCTTCTCTATCTTCCATGTCATCCATAAGAGCCATAAAGTCATTCTCCTCTGCATTCAACTGAAATCCTGCCTCTGCCTTTTGTGCCAACATTACTGCTTTCTGCAAGTACGCTAGATCTTTCTTGTTTGGCTTTGTAGGACAGTTCCGTGCCATATGACCTACACCCTGACAGTTGAAACACTTAACCGGATTACCCTGATTCACATTTCCCAAATTCCCAACTACTGGAGCTGCAACATTTCTATTCTGATTACCCATCGCCTGATTACCAACATTCTGACCCCTCTGATTTCCAACAAACTGACCCAACTGATTCCCTGCATACTGACCATGCTGATTCCCTGCATACTGACCATGCTGATTTCCTGCATTCTGATTTCCCATGTTGATTCCAGTGGCATATCCTTGCTGATTCCCATAAATTCCAACCATTTGGCCTCCATTGCCCATATTGAAACTCGGCTGAGCAATCTGCTTGTTGCGAGTGTTCGATGAAATCCTTTGGTTGTTGTTAGTTGGTGTAGAATAGCGTCCTTGGAATGCCTTTGACAGAAAAGCAAACGCTTGGGTCAATGCTGCAGTAGCTTCATCATTTTCAGTGAATTCTGGTTCTTGGAATTGTTGGTATTGCTGTTGTGGAATAATGTTTTGTTGTTGCTGTGGGTAGAACTGTTGTTGGTAGACCGGTGTTGGTTGTTGAATGTATGATGGTTGCATGTAGTTGTGAGTGGAAGATGATGATTGTTGTTGTGTGTTCACTGGTAGCGGTGTTGGTGTTGGTGTAGTAGCAATTAATGCGAGAGGATCATGATTCTTTGCCAATCTTTCTTTCCTTACTTCATTAGCCTCAGCTTGGTTTTGCTTCAAAAAGTCATAGAGTTGATCATAATTCACCTTATGTAAATCCTTTGTTTGATTGACAATTGTAACATAACGACCCCATTCTTCTGGAAGGTTATTGATGAATTTGATGTTTGTTGCAATTGTTCGAGGTGTCAACTTGTTTCTGATTAACTCATTCATCAAAGTGCAAAACCTTGTGTAGTAAGATTCAATCTGTTCACCTTTAGTGGATGTAAAATTCTCCCATTCCGTAAGAAGTTTGTTCTCAACATCCTGTTGTCCAATCTCTGTTCCATGACATATCCTCCTAACACGTTCCCACATAGCATAAGCAGTTTCACAGCTGTCGACCGCAGCAAAGATCTCCCGTGGTAATCCAAGTTGGATTAAATGCATTGCCATATCATCAGCGGCGATCTGCTTCTTGTCTTCCTCTGTGTAATCTGCTTCTGTTTGTTCACGCACGAATGGTTGAGTAGGAGGTGTTGCATTTGGATTACCTTCAATTTGAACTTGTCGTGGCTTAAATGGACCATTTGTAATGGAGTTGATCATTAATTTACCATCAGGCTTTGTTTTGATGTAACGAAGCATGCGGCTTGTCCATGGGAGATATCCACCTTTTTCAAGCATTGGAGGTCGGTTTTCCGCACCGGCTGCATGAATATCTTGCTGAGTAGCCATTGATGAAGTCTAGATTGATAAAGTTGATTCTTGGATCGTTCCAACGAAGTAGGAGTAGTTTTTAGTGTAAGTTGATGCAAGTTTTTATGGTGAAAAATTTGATCTGAAACCTTAAAACCTCAATAACTTCCGTTCAGAGTGGATTTGGGCCTCGAAGCTGGGCTTGAATGATTTTTAGATTATTCAACGTGTCCTTCTTCTCGGTCTCACGGTCGTTTTGACAGCTGATTCGTCGAAAACGGAGTTACGGTTCAAAAGTTATGGCCGTTTGAAGTTTGGTAGTCAAAAGTCCAAAACTTACGCGTAAACCTTGAATCTTACGCGTAAACCTTGAATAATCTTACGCGTAAGAAGTTATGCGTAACCTGTAAGTTATGCGTAAGATCTAAGTTATGCGTAAACAGTAATGTTTATGCGTAGACTATGATTTTACGCGTAAACTTAAAGTTTATGCGTAAGAA
Source organism: Artemisia argyi (assembly GCA_030686995.1). Classification (NCBI taxonomy): domain Eukaryota; kingdom Viridiplantae; phylum Streptophyta; class Magnoliopsida; order Asterales; family Asteraceae; genus Artemisia; species Artemisia argyi. Next base: position 210,918,347 of record CM060681.1, read on the forward strand.
TTTTTACGCGTAAGGTTTTTTCAACCAAATTGATCTCTCAAACTTATCCAAGCTTGAAAGATATCCCGTGTCGAAGTATTCCACAAACTTATCCAAGTCAGGGAAGTACTGAGTCACCGTAGCACGAAGAGAAGACCTTTGATGAAGTTATGCGTAGAATTCTGAAACTTACGCGTAAGAAATAGACTTACGCGTAGGATTTAACGCGTAGACTTTCAAGTTAAGCGTAGGAACAGGGTTTTGACCAATGTTACGCGTAAGAAAAGGGTTTTGACCTTAGTTACGCGTAAGAAAAGGGTTTTAGGCCAAAATTTATGCGTAAAAAGGACAGAAAGTACTGTTCACAGCTGTAGATTCGTACTATTCACCCAACTAACGCGTAGGATGACCAGAAAACTTCAAAAATATGATTTTTTCACCCAAAAACTCCTTTTTCACTTGTTTCTAATGATCAAATCTTTCCCAAAAGTCATAGAGTTGATCATAATTCACCTTATGTAAATCCTTTGTTTGATTGACAATTGTAACATAACGACCCCATTCTTCTGGAAGGTTATTGATGAATTTGATGTTTGTTGCAATTGTTCGAGGTGTCAACTTGTTTCTGATTAACTCATTCATCAAAGTGCAAAACCTTGTGTAGTAAGATTCAATCTGTTCACCTTTAGTGGATGTAAAATTCTCCCATTCCGTAAGAAGTTTGTTCTCAACATCCTGTTGTCCAATCTCTGTTCCATGACATATCCTCCTAACACGTTCCCACATAGCATAAGCAGTTTCACAGCTGTCGACCGCAGCAAAGATCTCCCGTGGTAATCCAAGTTGGATTAAATGCATTGCCATATCATCAGCGGCGATCTGCTTCTTGTCTTCCTCTGTGTAATCTGCTTCTGTTTGTTCACGCACGAATGGTTGAGTAGGAGGTGTTGCATTTGGATTACCTTCAATTTGAACTTGTCGTGGCTTAAATGGACCATTTGTAATGGAGTTGATCATTAATTTACCATCAGGCTTTGTTTTGATGTAACGAAGCATGCGGCTTGTCCATGGGAGATATCCACCTTTTTCAAGCATTGGAGGTCGGTTTTCCGCACCGGCTGCATGAATATCTTGCTGAGTAGCCATTGATGAAGTCTAGATTGATAAAGTTGATTCTTGGATCGTTCCAACGAAGTAGGAGTAGTTTTTAGTGTAAGTTGATGCAAGTTTTTATGGTGAAAAATTTGATCTGAAACCTTAAAACCTCAATAACTTCCGTTCAGAGTGGATTTGGGCCTCGAAGCTGGGCTTGAATGATTTTTAGATTATTCAACGTGTCCTTCTTCTCGGTCTCACGGTCGTTTTGACAGCTGATTCGTCGAAAACGGAGTTACGGTTCAAAAGTTATGGCCGTTTGAAGTTTGGTAGTCAAAAGTCCAAAACTTACGCGTAAACCTTGAATCTTACGCGTAAACCTTGAATAATCTTACGCGTAAGAAGTTATGCGTAACCTGTAAGTTATGCGTAAGATCTAAGTTATGCGTAAACAGTAATGTTTATGCGTAGACTATGATTTTACGCGTAAACTTAAAGTTTATGCGTAAGAATTTTTACGCGTAAGGTTTTTTCAACCAAATTGATCTCTCAAACTTATCCAAGCTTGAAAGATATCCCGTGTCGAAGTATTCCACAAACTTATCCAAGTCAGGGAAGTACTGAGTCACCGTAGCACGAAGAGAAGACCTTTGATGAAGTTATGCGTAGAATTCTGAAACTTACGCGTAAGAAATAGACTTACGCGTAGGATTTAACGCGTAGACTTTCAAGTTAAGCGTAGGAACAGGGTTTTGACCAATGTTACGCGTAAGAAAAGGGTTTTGACCTTAGTTACGCGTAAGAAAAGGGTTTTAGGCCAAAATTTATGCGTAAAAAGGACAGAAAGTACTGTTCACAGCTGTAGATTCGTACTATTCACCCAACTAACGCGTAGGATGACCAAAAAACTTCAAAAATACGATTTTTTCACCCAAAAACTCCTTTTTCACTTGTTTCTAATGATCAAATCTTTCCCAAAACACTTAGAATCACTAAAACTTCAATAAAAACAACAACTTTAACACTAAAACACGTAAAAATCAAAACTTTTTAATGAAAAGTACACGTTTTTACATAAAAAACGAAACTTTTAAAGAGAAAGTTTGATGAAAACGATTTCCACACACTCCTAAATCATTGTTAGGCGATTGATACCACTTGTTGGACCTTAGATATATCAACTTTAACACAAATATAAGCACTAGAAAGATGGAAAGATGGTGACTTGTATGAATAGGTATGGCGTTAAGATGAAGAGAAAGAGATGAAAATATGAGAGCTTTTATTCAAGAGATGCACATACAAAACACACACAAGCACACACCTCAAATGAGCTTTGAGGTGTTTATATAGTACAAGAGTTAGGATGCCCTAAAGGCTTTCCATGGGCTTGGTCTTGGGCTTGGCTTTCTTTTATCTATAAAGGCTTATGAAACATAACTAATAGCATATTAGCTTACCAAGACCAAGGCCCAATGACTAAACTATTACTAATCTTAACAAACGACACAAAGTTACAATATGAGAATGACCATCACTTCTATATATAAATATTTTAATGCTAACAAATAATAATTGAGTAGGGATATAGATGATGATGTTGGTCATAAGTTGAGGGTGTCTTAACTATGTTTAAACTGAAAAGCAGGTTTTATAGGATGTTTGGGAATTATTGTTCCTAGTGTCTCAAATGATAGACCCGCATAGGATATATGTATACAAGATGAGTATAACATGTTTCTAGAATTTGTTTTGAAATGTCTTGGAAGAATGCGATGCTATTAAACTTGCAATTATCTATTCGTTAGTTGTGTTCATTTTATTTATTTGAATCCACTAGAATTCTTATAGATTTACTTACTGAAGAGTTTTGTAGTCAATTGTCACTCTCAGTCTTTTAAGATGATCTTACAGAATGGCAATAAGCATATTTCTTTTACATCCCTACTTGTGCAGTAGCATCACAAGTCTGATTGTTATCATAGGTGTTATATATGTGAAAACACAAGCTTTACTTGATTTAAGTATATGTGATGATAATCTGAATATCGTAACCTTGATATTAGCAAAATCCAACAACGAAAATGGTTGGAAAGGGCACGACTGCAGGTGAAGAATATCCCATATAGTAGTACAAAAATGGAAAGAAAACTAACACTTTCACCTTTTTAAGTATGTGTTATCTGCAATGTGAACCCCAACTCACTCATTTTATTATAAGATAGGGCGATAGGCAATTGCAGAGTTTTGTTTAAATTTTTATTCAGATGTTATCCACTTTTTCGTGCGTAGGATCATGTAAGGTAAGGTTGCTTAATCATCTTCACAGGATTTTACATCTCCAATCTTATGATGTCAATTGTATGCATCAGTTTCAAAATGTTGATGTTGTCAAATTGATCAGACTTTCTCAACTTAGAAAATATTTTCTCTTTAGTCTCCAATCTTATGATGTCACCTTACTCTTTGACTGTTGACTGAGCTATTTTCCACCTCAACTGGTCCCTGCTTCATACAGTCATCAGGCTGCTCAAAACATTTGTATTCTAAATGCTAAAAGCTTAACCTTAAACGCTTCCAAAATGCTTGTGTTTATGAATGATGCGAGTGATTATGAGTTACATTTCTAGTTAAATAATTTCACTAGTGTTATGATTAATGACATGGAATGAAATGTATGCCATGTATAATTAGTAAACACTTGGGATGCATCACGAATTGACAGTAAGTTGATAGAACATGTGTTTATTTATGCTGCGTTGAAAAGGATAGGTCATGGGAGGAAACGTTACATTATAAGAGATTGAATAAGTTCTAAACCATAACTCTACTAAATCTGTCTTAGGTTTAATGTCTTGTCAGGGGTGGGTTAGAGAATAAATGAAGTATACAGAACATACTATTGCTAATTTTAGTGAGCTGAATCTTGGGAGCGTTTTGACTTTTAAGCAATACAAGTGAACTACTATTGAATTTTGACGAAGAGTGAGTACGAATTATGGAACTTTAAGTAGTGAAACTGAAGCATAACAATGTTTTCTTGTATTTAGTTGTAGCTTGGTAAGAGGCTGAGAGTTTCAGCCAAAGTTGTCAAAGGGTCTAGGTGCACTAAACAACGTTAAGGATATAGCTATATTTTCTCTGATTTCTATCAAGTAACTAGATAAGTTGGCGGTTGTAGGTAGTTAGTAGAATGGTTGTAAAAGTTACTGCTACAAAGGTCAATCTTATGACCTATTTCATATCTTTGTTTCTATGTGTAATTTTCAATATCTCAAATTGATTAACCACAAACAGGTTCATGTTAATGCATATATGCTGAAATAATAATATCACATTTTTAACTATAACTTTTGGGTTTCTTTTTCATTATTCAGGAGGTTCTTGAAGAAAAAAGATCAAAGCTTGCAATGAATACTTGAAGACGTAAGATTGACGAAGCTAGCTTTATTTTGCAATGAAATCTTTTGTATGTGTAGTATGATATGCTACATATTTGAAATCTTTTATATCATGAAATCTTTGATGGTTCATGAAGCAGAATTAGATGTATGATATGCTACAGATTTGATGGTTCATGAAGCAGAATTGTGATTTTTTTTTTTTTTTTTTTTTTTAAATTTGTGCAGAATTGTGAATTTTTTGAATATGCAGAATTGTATTTTTTTGAATTTGTGCAGAATTGTATTTTTTTAGGGTGTGCACTTTTTGAAACTTTTCCACAATAATAAGCGTGGTCTTTTTGATCAAATTCCCCACCCTCTTAAGTGTCGCTATTAAGTACCTTTTCCACGCTCAATTGTGTAAAGCATTTTGTGACACCAAGATTTGCCACACTATTTTCATGTGTGTACTTTTATTTTTGCCTCACCTGAAAACGTGAAGATATGCTCTAATCCGTGTGTATAATTAGACCATTTGTTGTAGTGATATTTAAATGATCGAAGAATAAAAACTTATATCAAAAGTCATGTTGGTATCATTATACAAATGCTTTTCAAGAGTCTTTAAACTGATGAGTCATGTTGTTGCTCTTCCAAGTTCCAACACTTTTATGATTTTGTAGCTTTAATATTTTGACCGTTTGAGAAATGCAATATAGCACCAGCTCATTGGCTATTAATTATCAAGAGACACGTGAGCTGAGCTAGTTTGTTGAGTTGGGTCGAATCCGAAAATTAGGCTGTGAGCTGCGTTTGGGCCATTATTAAGAGCACACGGTGCAGTGGGTATTTCTGGGGGCACCAATAACATGCCAAACTACACCCTTTAAAATGTTATAGCCATGTTATCAGTTATCAGTCATCAGTCATCAAGCCATTCACACAACAAGCGTTACTTTATTTATTTATTTATTTATTTATTTTTTGAGTGTGATATTTTTGGTTGTGTATTATGAGACCCACATGCCTAATAAAATGTTATATCTGGGGATGTTGTTTAAGTTATAGTGATATTATAGGGTATGTAGTGAGGTAACGTGCTTTATAAAACTTATAGGGCACGACTGCACATAACTCTTTTAGCCGAAAATAAATAAGCTTCTTAGGCCGAATTTATATGTTGTCTCGGGCTTCATTTTGCACTTTCACATTAACCTTTATATCTTCGTATAATCTTGTCTTTCTTTTGCTCTAAAGCCTCTAATCTCAAACTTACTTTAAAAATTAAATAACAATTTCATATAATATTTGCAGTTAAAACAACAATTTTGTTATTTTATTAAAATGAGAATATTTCTTATAATAAAACATTAGTAGTGACTTGATCATGTATACAAGTACACATATATGTGCCTTTGGAAAGTTAATTGTATCAGCCATATTCGATTATTCACGAATTAATAAGTTATGGAAAACAGTCGAAACATCGATCACCTATTTGAATAATTAGTATCAGCGACTTTGTTCAATCTTACAATCGCAATTCCACAAAATTTTACAATGTCAAGACTCACAAACCACAAACTCTAAACAACTAGTTACAACGAATAATTCATGCCCATATATATGATATGATTAAAATGCCTTGTACCCGCCACGCTTAAGGCCGATGGAAAGACGCCATGCATCTAAGAGAAAATCAGGAGCTAACGAAGCGAAGAACCATTGAATCGAGTGAGCCCAATATGGTGTACAACGATATTCATATCCTATGTGTCGAATTGCAGATTTCACGTACTCATCGGGTGTTGGCGTGAACAATGATGCTTTCTTGACCATGGATTGTGATGTCATGTTTGTATATACATATAATGGTACCTAATAACAAATTTTTGATATTAAACCAACTGAATGAAACCTGAGATGTCACATTTTTAATGTTTTATTGTGCCAAAACAAAAGGCATTGTGACTTGTGATCGAGCTTATAAAGATATCGAAGAATGATAAACGAGTACCTGACATTGAACATCTATACCGAGTTGCTTGTATTCCACGTATAAAGATCTTGAAAGTTGATCAACGTACCTATTATCACATTATAATCTGTCAAATGCGATGTAAAATCTAAAAATCAAACTTAAGGAGGTTTCTTTTTTAAGTTTATTAACGTACTCTTTCAAATGTACCATAACTGAAACAAAAAAGTTACCAATATATCACATGTATTTTCAAATTTTGTCTCAGTTTCATAGATTTTGTTGATATATCATTATACTGATATCTTTTTTCGTTTAAAGTTTTGTTTGATGAAAGTAACTATCACTAAAAGTGTAAATGGAGATGGAGCGAAGGGTAAAACTTAGAGGCTATTTTTCTAAAATATCTTATAAATTATGTGTGTCAAACAAAGCTTATACTTTAAGTAATTTATCTTTTATAAAACAGATAAGCATAATTTTCTTATAATTTTATGTTCAAACATAGATCAAAGTATCAAACAATGTCGAAAAATATATTATTGTTAATTAAATGGACTAAGGATATGTTTCTTTTTTTCTGTTAGAGGAGGGAACATGGGGCACATCCATTTAATATTATTACTTTTCTTGTTTGGGCCCACTAATTCCACTAAATCATCTTAATTTGGAGAGTGTGAAATATATGACTCTCCCCAATAAGATGATGCAAGAGACTGTGAGACCCATTTGCCCTTAGCTAACAAAAAAAAAATAAACAGCCCCTAACTCTTTATATAAAAAGTTAAATCCAATTCTAGTACTGTTGTATCTACTAGTGGTACAGTATCAGTGAACTCATTTACTCATCATCAATGTGAATTAACCGACTGTAACCCCAAAAGTGAACCTCAACCACATTAAAGTGACCACAAGTAAATGGCTCTCTACAGTCTACACCAACCAGGCTGTGTATTTTTAATTTCATGGCATTTACCGTTTAACATTAATTAGTTGTCGTGAACTCCATTAATGGAACCTTTGTATATACGGGTTTTCTTAGTTGTAGCTAGAATGTTTTCCCCCCCTTAAGATAGTGACCTTTCTTAGGGAGAGCATTGGATGCACTCGTTAAAGCCAAATTATTGCTACCTGTGGCTGTTCGTCACGTCATACTATTTCATCATTTTTCTTTTCACTTATCTTATCACTCACACACCAAAAAACACCTTCTCCGGTAACTCAAGCTAAAACCCCACTTATGGGATCAAAAATACCCAATTAAAACAAAAATCAATTTAAAAAAAAAAAAAAAAAATGAGATCTTGATTTGGTGCACGCCAATTTTTTCAATTGCACTTTGGCGAGGAGAGGGGGCGGTGCAGTAACATGCCTTTGGCTCAAGCCAAATGATCATCACATAGATTTTGCGAGGGTGTGTTACTGCACCCAATGCTCTAATAAATTTTATTGACTTCTAAAACCCTCCCTTAGCCCCTTGTGTCTCTTACTCAAAGTAAAAGACTTATTTTCATGACTCGAACACATGATTTTCGCTTCTATAAAACTAACACATTTTTTTTTGTAAAAACATCCCTAGTGCATGCTTATCGACTCATTCATCCGTCGCGTTATGATCATGTTGCTCAACTCAATATCACATATCTATATTACATTATAAATCATTTTGGGACTTCCTATAAAAAGAAGTCTTAAAATTTTAAGACAAAAAACATTACTATAAAAAGAAAATTAGAAAATTAATGTAAAATTTGAAAATTTAAGCCTCATTTAAACCATACAGTAACCCCTCCAATAATAATATAATTGTTTATAAGAAAAGTTCACTAAACTTATAACCATCAATTTAATGCTAAAATTTGAAAAATAAAAATGCTAACTATTTACACTATTAATAATTTAGACATTTTACTTTTGAAAAACATATATCTACCACGTTATAAAGTATTTAGAACATGCTAAATAAGGAAGGTTTAAAATGAAAAATATTTGCTTGCCACTAATATAGTCACCGGTAACCGCCGCAGCAATTCGCGGTACCCTTCTAGTAACACTAATATATACAAAGCATAAGGCCATAATATGTACAAGCACCGTGTCAATTTAGGCCAAAATCTATTGACTCGATCATAACCACCAAGGTGAACCGTAACTATCATTACTAAAATATGAGAAATCTCAGTTTAAGCCAAGCTTGGTTCAAACGATCTGAAGTAGCCACATCAACCTTCCCCAAATGTAGAGATTTAAGCAGTTTGAGTCTGTGTGTTAGTGTGCTTAAGCTTTGTCAGAAACCATGGTTACAAAAAAGACCTCTTTTGTCACATCTCTTACAAACATTTCCCATGATGATTGATGAATGAGTGATCGTGACACAAAAATAAACAGAAAAAAGGACGAACTTACGCTTTGCTAGCGGCATAGATTGCATATAGAGGATGAGAAGGAACAACAATCGCAGCACCCGAACCAATATTCACAATAGCACCCCTCTTTCTCTCAATCATTCCTTCAATCACAGCTTTAGTAACCAAACTTGTACCTTCCACATTCACTTTCACCACTTTCATCCAAATTTCTTCGTCAACCTCATGAAAAAACCTAGCCACAGGATAAGTCACACCTACGTTATTTACCAAAACACCAACATCAAGTTTCTCATCACGTATCACCTCTTGCATCACCTTAACTCTAGCCACAACATTTTCACCCGCGAAATCCACTTCAAAAACCTTGGTCTTAGTCGTGGGATGGACCGATGTAATCTCGTTAGAAACTTGCTTAAGTTTGGCTAGGTTTCTACTAACCAAGATTAGGTCAAGACCCTTTTGAGCTAATTGAAAAGCAAAGGCTTTACCTATGCCATCGGTTGCACCGGTTATTAGAGCCCATGAACCGTAGTTCTTGAGATTCTTCGGTGGTCGTATAAAGTTTATGAAAACCCATTTTAGGAGATTGAAGATGGGTTTCAAAAGTGAAAGAAAGCCAAGTAATGAAAAGAAGATGAGCCATGAAAGCTGCATGTTATGAGAGGAAAGGTTTTTGTTCACATGATTCAACTATAACCAAAAAGGGCCCTATTATACTTTTAGACAAAGGATTTGGTTTTTGCAAAGTCATAAATTTATGCATGGCTTATGCTTTTAGGTCTATAACACCTTTCTATAATGGCTTGTAGTTGTATAAATATATTTTTTTTTGGTAAAGGGTATTTTTACCCGGTAAAATATATTACTAAAAAAAAAACGTTTAAGTATATAATGGAATGTGGCTGAAGTACCACATTAACCGCAAGAATGGCTTGATTTATTAGTTGTATAAATATTTCGTTTATAGTAAACTAACACAAACTAAATTTAATTCACACATTCGCTATATATATTTCGCATGTGTTTTCGTCAAGACTTAAACCCATAATCAGTTGGTTGAGCACGTTCAGAGTGTCATGGTACCGATACTTTTTGGTTAAGTTTCGACCACTGAAATGTGTTTGTAATTCTGCTTGTTCTCCCAACTGCACAAGCATAAAAGCAAATCGAATGACCAACATTGAGAAAAATTAATTTTAGAAGACTTTATACACGAACTTATATAATCAAACAATATGCATCTTCTCTAGGTTTTTATACACTAATTTGTTAGTCATGGAGTTTCAATTTTTTATACATTTATTTTTACTAGTTGTAGATTGTTCAAAAGTTACATATACTAGTTTTAGTTTCATACCTAGTTGCGAGACCTAATATTTGCCCAACCTTGTGCTTAAATTTGTGTATCGGTTTTTTATTGATATGTGAAAAAGTTAGTATTTTACATGCAATAAACATAATGTTGCCGTGCATGTTTATGCATAAAATTAGACACATATTTAAGCATCTTAATCATTTCTGAAAAATAGTAGGCATAGAAAATCAGAACAACAAATATGTCATGCATGTCGATCACTTGTGCATTTATATTATTACCACTGGGTATTCAATTTTTGCATATGGCCGGGTAGAGCCTCTTACATTTATATTATTACCGCTGCCTATTTTTTTGTTGGTAAAAAAGTACACCAAATATATGTCATGCATGTCGATCACTTGTGCATTTACATTATTACCACTGGCTAATTTTTATATATTTTAATTACCATTACCTGTATTCTTATTTTCAGTTTGTAAACTATTTTATCATTTTTATACCAAACATGATTAGTTAAAAAATAATAATTAAAAAAAAAAAAAAAAAAGTCAAAATTTCATATTTATGGTTTTGTAAATGGACAGAGCTGTGACATTTACTGCATACAGTGTAAATCAACTATTTAGGTGCATATGTGTACCATTTGTCTTTATGTTTACACTCAAAAGAATAGTCAAATTGCACAGTATATACATATTTTCATGAGAAATATTTTACATGTATGACTATAGACATGTTTTATTGTATATTTAAAAACTATGTGACAATAGTTTACTAAGTTATTTTAACTAACAAATGCTAACACTTAAGTTTAGACATTATGTTTTTAGTTATTTGAATTATTTATATTTGTTTTCAAATGCGAATAAAATGTTCATATAACTGTGAAAATAATTAAAATTCAATAATGATTGTTAAACTTGTATAGTAAGTATTTAAAATTGATTTATTATGTTCAGCTTTTGACACACCACAATAAGACTTTAAAGTCTATAATTTTGCTATAATAGCAATTACTTGTAATAAAGAGTAAAAAAAACTGTGTAACATTATTGTTACCACCTTATGTTCCATACATTCTAATAGTTTATAGTAGGTCTAGCAATAGGATAGTTTTGGTAATTTACCTTTTAACATTCTTTTGTCCAAAAAACTTGGGTCTTAAATGCATTTTGCAAATACACTTTCAAAGTAAATAAACGAGTTAATTACTTAATTGGTCCTTATGGTTTACCGGGTATAACATATATTGTCCATGTGTTTTTTTTTTCGGCGGGTCATGTCCTTGTGGTATGTTGTTTTTACGGATCCTATCCAAATAGTAACACAGTTATAACGCTCGTTTAAAAATGAGTAACTTTATAATTGGTCCATAACTTGAAGGGTTGATGGTGTATTAAAGTATTTCCCTGTCATCAATGGTCACCTACACCTACTCAAACACTCTATTTTATACTTAATCCCCAATTTCTCATTTTTCCCTAATTTATTTCAATAACACTTTAATATACAACACACATTAAGCTTTGTATCATGGTTGATCCTAACGAATGGTCACTGCGACCAGCAGGAAAAGTTTTTGATCCATCATCTGAATATGGGTATTGATTTATTTAAAAAGTGATTCATTTAACAAAAGTGGTAAATGATATGTATTGATTTATTTTATTGTACATTTGAACAGGAACGAAGAACACTAATCTTTTCACATTGAAGATAAACCATGGTGGGTTTTTCACTATGGGGTATGGAAAACGCTACTTAAATGGTAAGGTAAACTGGTTTGATTGGGTTGATGCTGATGAATGGTCTATTCTTGAACTTAGGGACATGATACGATTGTTAGGTTATAAAGAGGAAGTTATGTTTTATCATTTTAAAATCCCTAACGCTAGTTTAGATGATGGGATTAGACACTTAGTAACAGACAGTGATGTTAGAGAGATGATTAAGCATATAGGAACATTGAAAGTGATTGAGGTGTTCATTGAGCTTCGGTTGACTGTTTTCCCTGATCCCCCCTTACAAAAAGAAAGCAAGACCAAAACTGATATAGTGGAAGTAACAGAACCATTGTTGAAAAAAAGGGAAGTAACAGAACCTAAGTCAAAGCCTTTGCAGAAGTTGCCCTTAGGAAAAAACCTTTGACTAAAACACCTAAGCAAAAGTTTGTTAAAAAACTGTCTAAGAAAGCAATAGAAAAGAAAATGTCAGTGTTTTGAGGAATGGCCTGGGGCTGATTACATGGAGATTGACAATGTTGAGGATAATATTGTAGCAAATGATCCACAAAATTTGGTTGTTGAGACTCAATGTACAAATGACAATATTGTGGTCACAGAAGTTGGTCAATCAAGTGGTTTAAATAGAGGTGATGATGAGACTGTTGTGGTCACAAAAATAGGTGAATCTAGTAGGATGAAGAAAGATGATAAGAGGAGTACAGAAGAAGTTGATGATGTGTTCACAGAACTTGAAAACATTATAGAGGATGTTGATGTTGATATGGAGGATTTTAGGGAGAATTATCATAGGAATGTTAAATGTGCAGAAGAAGAAGAGCCACAAGAAGAAGAGGCAGAAGAAGAAGATGTGGACCTACATGACTTTGATAGTGCATCAGATTGTGATGGTGATTATGAAGCAGATAGAAATAGAGCTATTAGAAAGTTAGAAAAAATGCAAAAAGAAGGTATGATTTCACCTGGAAACTTCTATGTTGGTGAGAAATTTGGTTCTAAGTGGACTGTATTAGAAAGGGTTTCCAAATTGGCTGTTGAGCAAAAGGTATTGTAATCAGGGACTCACCAATCTGCAAATACAAGATCATCAAGCAAACCAGTTGCTTGTACAGGCAAGGGTAAAGAAAAAGTTGTTTAGGTTGTATTTTGTCATCAAAATGTTGCTTATGTGGTCTTATTTTGACATGAAACTAATGTTATGTCTTAAGTTGTATTTTGTCATCAAACTGTTCAAACAACCTAAGCAAATGTTTGCTAAGTTCAAACTGATGTAATGACTGTTATTTTGGCTTTGCCTAAGACTATATGGCCAGGTTGTATTTTGCATTATCTCATCATATTTTACTAAATGCTTGTTAGATAGTAACATTTAATGTGTAGGTAGATGGTAAATTTAATAAGTCAACTTCAAGTGAATTTTTACATTCAATTTCTTCTTATGACATTTGGAAAAAAGAAACAAATGCAAACACCATTTTCTTATGCAAACACCATTTTCATAAACAACTAAAACCATTACATAAACCATAGAAATACCAAAACCTAACATGCTAGATTCTAAACCATTAGATATACCATTACATAAGCCATTACATATCATATTCATTGATCAAAAGCACTTGCAAAATCCTTGGAAATAGCAAAACATAAACCATAGCATATTCTAAACCACCAAAAACCTAACCACTTGACATTACACTTCAATTCATGAGATAAGCAACAAAAAGCAACCAACTAAAACCTAAAATCCACTTCAACCTCTGCACTTTAATTGCTTCTTCATTCACTCTTGCTTGAAGCTGATTACAGCTTTCTTGAAGTTGATCACATCTTTCTTGAAGTTGATTCATAGATCGCAATAAGCCGGGTATAATTTGAACGGCTCTTTCACACATTGGAGGGTCATACCAATCGATAATGCCACAACTCCTTTACAAGTATGATTTTAGGCCAAATTAGCATAACCCTTTGAAAAAAAAACACTGAAATACATAAACACACAACTTACCGAGCAACAGTAAAATCTCCTCCCTGGGTTTATAGCAGTCCATGATGTGCGAATAACCGAACGGCGCACCACATTTAAGACAACGAACCATGGTTTTGTTCCTTTTTTAGATTGCTGTTTGTGTGTGTTTAAAGTGTGCCAAAACAATTGCCCTAAATATTGTGAGAGGCTGATATAATAGGGAAAAAGGGGGCAAAAATCACGCTTACCTATAAAAAGAGAGGGAAAAACCCAATTTAAGAAATCAACCCTTCAAGTTATGGACCAATTATAAAGTTACTCCTTTTTTTAACGAGCGTTATAACTGTGTTACTATTTGGATATGATCCGTAAAAACAGCATACCACAAGGACATGACCTGCCGAAAAAAAACACAGGGACAATATATGTTATACCCGGTAAACCATAAGGACCAATTAAGTAATTAACTCTAAATAAACATTGTACTCGAAGTTATATCTTTTAGGGATAATCACCAAAATAGACCGAGGCAACCATGGTGAATTCGGTTCCTGCCCCAGATCCAAAAATGTTTGTCTTTTTTAGACAGGGCAACTTGGCAACTCGACCCATATGATGACAAGTGCCCCCAGTTGCCCAAAAAATCGACGGCTGTTGCTCAAAAAACTGACAAGTTGCCCAAAAACTGATAGACAATCAACACTTGTCACTTGCAGAAAGTGACACTTCATCGGTTGCCCCGGTCTAAAAAAGACATTTTCCGATCTGGGGCAGGAACCGAATTCACCATGGTTGCCCGGTCTATTTTGGTGATTATCCCATATCTTTAGTAGTCTTGTTGCCTATTGATTATTAGACTAGTAGTACCTTAGCGCCAACTTAGCTAGACTAAATGCATGACCAAATGCTCGTGAGTAAGGAGACCGCCGTCATAACCTCACAAAAAAAAAAAAAAAAAAAAAAAAAAAAAAAAAAAAAAAAACTTTCAATTCTTTCGAACCGACCAAAACTTCATTTAAGGAGGGGGGGGGGGGGGGGGGGGGGGGGGGGGGGGGAAGCGACTGGTTTGGTCTTCGTTAGAGGGGAGACACGTTCGAAATGGCTCGACCTAGTCTCACTGCCATTAGTCTTAAGTTCTTAACACTTTCCCATAGTGCTTGTCCTTTGATTAATACCTAACATGCTACATTTATTATTTACCTATAGATTATTATGTTGTAACAAGTACAAAGTACAAACTCAAAAGTTTTTTAGCCAACTACAGCCATAAATTTGGCACCACATTTATAATAACTGTATGGCGAATTATATTCCAACAATAAGTTCTTTCAACCAACACTTCTCAGCATCGGACAAATGTAGCGCGATGTGTGGTTTACAAATATTAATGAGAAACAACGGACTAGGAGTATGTGGTTCAGGTAACAACACGAACAATGGTGAGAATTGCGGTTCAACAAAGACTGAGACATTTTTGACAGATCATTGGCGCACCTTCTTGTTATACGTACTGCAAAATTTCAAAGTTGTGGTTAACTGCAATACATAATAATCATTTGTCTAAGTATTCATGATTTGTCGTTGTTAAAGTGTGCTTCGTGTATAACCGGTATAAATGCTAACAGCTTGTTTTGAGCCAAATTCACCAAACCGCGACACGACAAAAATGGAGCTTAAAGCTTGTACCTTTCTTATGATTTACGGAGGTCCTGAAGCTTGTATCAGGGATCCCGCAAGGTTCTTGATCTTAAAACCGTCCCATTCAATAGAGACTTGGTACTAAACCTGCGAATTAAACTACCATAAATCTCATGCCTGGTATGCAGTACATGAGGAAAGGGAGGACCATATGACTAACTCGTTTTGGGACCAAAAAAATTAGACAGTCATTATACGTACCTCTCTCTTTTGATGATTAGTGTGTGTAACGCGCCATATAACGCCTCCTATTAAGTTGTTGATTGCATGAGAAGCCATGGGCACGATAAGGCTAGAGGTCAATATTGTAGCATAACCATACGCAAGCCCAACAAACGTGGCCCTACAAACACAACCAAAATGCATAGTCTCAAAATCACATTACAAAGTTAAGTGTTAATACAGGTCTACTAAAAAAAATCAGCAATCACTTTTTTGTCCGTTTTATACCTTACTGCGAAAAATGATTATAACAACTATGGTATCGAAAAGATGAATGCATACCAGATTGCAAATGAAAACTTGCGACCACTACCCAAATGCAAAATTCCAAATAAGGCAGCAACTCCGGTAGCACTTATCAAGTTAGCTCCAAAAACTGGAAGCAATGCACCGCGAAATAGGAGTTCCTATCCATTGAAACACAGATAAAAACGCATCTGAGTTTCTTAATTTTCATTTTTGTATTATAAGATGCGACTTGCAAGGATAAACGAAGGTGTGATTGTGGATCCCCACTTACACAGAGTAAGAAGAAATGAGATGGGTCGCACAATATGGTGAATGGAGGTAAATGGTGTAAACGAATAACGTCCAAAGTTTCTTTACTCTAACCTCACTAATACCGGGAACAAATGCCACAAATGCATAATCCAACGGCTCTAGTGATGTTAGGACCTGCATAATTAGAAGCAAACTTCAATAAATAGAAAACCGCCATTATAAGAGTCGCAATTTCGACCTATTTATAAGTGTGTTATGTTTTATCTCTGACAGGTCAAAATCGGTTGACATTGAAAGAGATCCTAAACCAATTTATTGAAAGAATACAGTTACATTATCATACTGAGTATTACTGAAAAAGATATGTCTTTTGGGTCAACCTGACCGTCATTTAGACCAACTGATGAAAAAAATGTCAATCAGACGGGTTGGATAAATTACCTGTTGATTGGATGCCTCACTAGACTCGGCAAAATCAGACCATGTCTTTAGTAATAAGAACCGAGAAGACGATATGAGTATGACTAATCCAGCTATCAATTGCAGATGCCATATCTCAAAGTCAACTACATGCACAAAAACGCGTTTGATTAAAAAAAATGTATGTTTATATAGTCGGTTTTGTGGGTCCCACTCAGCTTCTTTAGTACATGGGGTATGATATCATACGAAAACCTTTAAACATATAGTTAGATTGGAAACGTTACATGATATATCCGAAGAGCAATCAGCAATAGGCCATCCTTGTGATGATGCCAAATGAGAACCCTGCAAACACCCGTAAAGTGACCTATATGCTTCATATTACTAAAAAGAGTCCAAATCAAGATTTCACCTGTCGAATTACTACACCAGCAAGAGCTATGAATCCAGAAGTCACAGTGCATGCTTGTAGAACAGAACTTCTAGAAGCAATAGCAACCGAAGCCCGTGACTCCAAATTACTATTAGAATCAGTTGCAGCTAATTTTATCCTCAATTCCATTAGGTTCATCTGGTAAACCTTCGACAAGTTGCGGATTCACAGTTTTTTGTGCTTCTTTTGCTTTCCTTAACTTTTTTGATGAGCTTTTACTTGCATAAACTCTCGTATCAGCTTGAAATCTCTGTGAAATCAAGTGTATTTAATAAGAAACAGATACTTGGATTTTTTTTTTTTTTTTTTTTTTTTTTTTTTTTTTTTTTTTTATACATGGGTTTCCGACTCGACCATTGCGAGTCGACTAATCCCAGGGCGACTATCCTTTTGGATAGCCCGGAGTCGGCGCAGGTGAACCTCCGTGGCCAATGTTGGATATTTCCATTATCAGAAGTGGATATTGTGACCAATTTACATATAACGGGTCAAATGAGCCAAATCTACAGATTTAGTTTTAAGGAAACTTGTCGAAAGGGTGAAAAGTTGCTCACAGTATATCAAGTCATATTTACCACCCCAATTATTATTGGAAAAACCAAACAAGGTGTGTTGAGTCAACCTAGCACGTTCTCCTTAGACTTGTACAGAAAATTACCCGTTTTGACCTGATACCCAACCCACCGATTTTGCTACTCTAACATTTTTTCATTATTACAGCTGATTAGTCTAAGATTAAGCAAATAGAGACATGTGTCAAGTAGTCAAACATTTG